>OW964551.2:28028856-30528856 GCA_943138885.2 Tholera decimalis
ATAGATGAATAAGGTTGGAATGATAATGCGGGCGTGGCGAGCGCGCCACATTTATGATACGAAAATCATAGCTCGATCGATTAATTCATTCACCGCGTTTAGTGCGCTTCGGATTACTTCGGAACACAGAGCTCTGCTTTAAAATGCCGTGTTGTGCAATTATAATCTGTAAAACAAAAAGTCAGACCGCAAGTATAGAGCGAGGAGGTATATATTTCCATCGGTAAGTCGAAAATAACATTTAATTACAATTCTATTTGTAAAAACATAAAAATATTCTGATCACTATGAAATTCCGAACATTAACAACATTATTGCAACAAGTTACAAAAAATATACATTGCCCGATGTGTACTCGCTTAATCAACGCAATGACCAAGTCTGCTTACAATGTACTGCATGCGTTCCGTCCTCCACACTTCAACCATTGACGTTTCGTCCTTTACCCTGATTGGCCATGATGCACGGCGCATGTTTATCGACAGTGAGTTACAACCAGTAGCAAGCTCTCGATTTAAGTGTGTGTAATTTGCATACGTAACGGGCCTCTTGCTTGTAGTGGAGCTAAATAGTGGGAGACAAGCGGCGATACACGTTCTCATACAAATCAGGAACTATTTCCTTTCTAATCTCTTTTATCTGTTCTGTGGTTTTCACTCTCTTACACACTCGCAACCCACACTCCCACGTTTACTCATAGTTAATCTATTATTCTTTTCACTTATTTTTCTTGTGTTTATATTTACTGTATAAAATATATTATCTGTAGATCTAGCGATTGTACGATTACATATAAGGGTTAAAACGAAGTCCAAGCGAGTAGAATACTGCCTCCTAAGACACAGGGAATCCTAGTTTAGGAGGCAGGGTCGAAATATTTATGTATGCCTTCCACAAATTATAAATAAGCTAGTTTTAAGGTTTTTTGTCCAATAAATATATTATTATCTCCTTTATTTTATACTAGTACTCACGCGTGGCTTCGCTCCCGTGGATTCTATCACGGTAAAAACATAACTCTCCTTTTTTGCAGTCGGGTAAAAAGTAGCCTATAACCTTCCTCAAGCTTCAAGCTACTTCCATACCAAATTGCATCCAAATCCACCCAGTACTTTCGAAGATTAGCGCGTTCAAGCAAGCAAACAAACAAACAAACAAACAAACTAAAAAACTTTTCCGCTTTATAATATTAGTATAGATACCTCTCAAAAATTACATTTTTAAATATTTTTCTATAAAAAAGTGACAATAAAAAAACATTTAAAAATATAAAAAATGGCAGTCCACTGGTATCGGGAACGGGGTCCAAGCTACCGGTGGTTAGGTCTCCAGAGAAAGGAACCTCCTTACAATACGAGCTGTATCGAGGAGAACTGCCTTCTGTATCAGGCCCTTTATCCAGCTGTGCAAAGCCAGCTTCGACAGATGGTCGTCGAAGCTTTTAGCTATCAGCCCATTGACTGATATGACAATCAGCACAATGACAGCCGAGTCCACATCCCACATGTCAACAACCTCATGAGCTAAGTCGAGATACTTAATGTGTTTCTCTTTCTCAGCTTTCACGAGATTCTCGTCATGTGGGATGGTAACATCGATTATCATTGCGCGGCGCACTAATCGGTCTATCACCACTATATCAGGCTTATTGGCAACAATAGTCCTATCAGTGATGATAGACCGATCCCAGTACAACGTGACATGGTCATTTTCGAGAACTGGGTCGGGCACATACTTGTAATACGGTACCTCAGAATCGACAAGTTTGTATTTCAAAGCAAGTTGCTGGTGGATAATTCTGGCTACTTGGTTGTGTCTATGCAAGTACTCGCCGTTAGCTAGACGAGAACAACCGGAGACAATATGTCTGATGGACTCACCAGGACGATGGCATGCCCGACACACGTCAATCGTCCCGTCCTTCATAATATGTCTCCGGTAATTATTCGTCAAGATAACTTCGTCCTTAATTACACAGACAAAACCTTCAGTTTCTCCGAAGAGATCCCCGAAGCGTAGCCAGGCAACGGAAGCTGTCAAATCTACATCGGACCCATAAAGAGCCCGATAGTAGCGACCATGAAGTTCCTTGCTTTTCCATACCTCCTTGCGGTCATCTGGGGTAAGTATAACAGGTTTGTGCCAGTTCTCTTTAGCCATAGTCAGCGGGGTGAGTCCCTTGTCCACTGCAATCACATCTCGGTGCATAGCCACATCGGCATTAAGGAAATATTCCCTGAGACTGCAAATCTCGCGGTTGTGGAGAGTTTTGGCATTTAAAAAGCCTCGACCTCCACATTTCCGCAGGATATACAGTCTCATCACCGGTGATCGTGGGTGATGCATCCGATTTGCGGTTAGCAGTGTACGGACCCTCCTATCTAGGGCGTCCAGTTCGGTTTGAGTCCATTTGAGTATGCCGAAAGAATACATCAACACCGGCATGACCCAACCGTTGAAAGCGCGCACCTTATTTCCTCCCGACAAAAGGCTGTTTAATACCTTTGTCAGGCGGCCAAAGAAGCGCTCCCTCAGCGATTGCTTCATGTCAGCAACATTAATGCCCAAAGCTTCCGACATACCCAAATACTTATAAGTTTCGGTTAAGCAGAGAGATCTAAGGTGTATGGAATCTGAAAGTTGAATTCCTTCAGATTCCATAACCTCTC
Organism: Tholera decimalis; assembly: GCA_943138885.2. Classification (NCBI taxonomy): domain Eukaryota; kingdom Metazoa; phylum Arthropoda; class Insecta; order Lepidoptera; family Noctuidae; genus Tholera; species Tholera decimalis. The sequence goes on from OW964551.2 coordinate 28,031,526, forward strand.
CTCGTTTTACATGCATGATTGCACATTTGTCCACACCAAATTCCATCTTGATGGCGCTACTGAAAGTTTCAGTTACCTTCAGTAGTTCCATCAGTTGCAAGTTGTTGGGGGCAAAGAGTTTCAAATCATCCATGTAAAGGAGGTGGGATATACTTTGACCTCCTCTTCTCAACCGATAGCCCAGGCCTGACTCCTCTAGCATTGTACTTAGAGGATTCAGGGCCAAGCAAAACCAAAGTGGACTCAAACTGTCAAATATATTATTATTATTATTATATTACTAGTACTCACGCGGGGCTTCGCTCCCGTGGATTCTATCACGGTAAAAACATAACTCTCCTTTTTTGCAGTCGGGTAAAAAGTAGCCTATAACCTTCCTCAAGCTTCAAGCTACTTTCATACCAAATTTCATCCAAATCCACCCAGTACTTTCGAAGATTAGCGCGTTCAAGCAAACAAACAAACAAACAAACTAACAAACTTTTCCGCTTTATAATATTAGTATAGATAGGCAACGCTTGCTGAAGTCGTTCTGAGGATAGGTGATGATTTATATTCATTTTGTGGAAATATTGGTGGCTTTTAGATATTTGCTATTTTTCTTGGTTTAATATGTCCTCTTTTCATGGATATTGGAAAATTTGGATGGGAAAAACTTAACACTATTGTTTGCGGATTCCCTAAATCTATTCATCTATCTGGTTGTTTTTTGTTCCAATACAATATTTGTATTTCGTATTATATGTAGTAGTAATTTATTTTATTTTGTGGTGTATTTTGTATTGTATACAGGGTGGCGATTAGGTTATCACATTAAATTGTACAGCAGGTATTACAAGTTGTTATCAGTTCGTTAAAATAATTAAATAAATAATTTTACTAAAATAAGGAAAATGCATTTTTCAAACAAAATAAATATCGGTAAAAAATAAATACCTGTAAAAGCGGCAACGCGCCGGTGGAGCACGCGCCGAGTGATTGGTCAGCTGATTACGTTTTTGCAATACATGATGTGAAATATTAAAATGGAAAAAAAATCCCACGGCTATAATATTGTTTATTATTAAATTATTTTAATTGTATATGATAAAATACCCAATATAGAGTACGTGGTTTCAATTAAAGTGATAACCTAGTCGCCACGCTGTATACGTAAATGTTTCACTTACAGACGGCGGTGTTATCATCGGTGAAGGCGCACAAAGCTTTGACGTCCGGGTTGGCGTGTGCGGCGGCCAAGTGCGACCAGGCGCCGCGCGCCGTCCACACGTGTAGCGTGCCTTTGTCCGATACACAGCACACGAGCGAGCCTGACTGGTTGAAGTTTATGCTGGAATATTGCAACAAACTTTATTAAAGCTTTGTTTTCCTAGGAAAGCGGTGCCGTCATATAGCGGCCGTAATATTACGGACGTAAAAAGGCGGCCGTCTTTACGGTGACGACATGTGGAAAGTTCCACGGCCGTTTTAACACACCGTCTGCTTCATCGCTATCTAGTGTATTACATTCTCTTTGGAAACGTTCACGAAACCATATGACATCGACAAGACGGCCGTCATACAAATGGCGGCACCGCTTTTTGACGTTACGGTGTCAGTTACCGCTTTCTAGGAAACCGCACCATTTTGTTTACATAGACAACGTTCTAGTGACGTCATTCACCGCTGTATTACGGCCGCTATTTGACGGCACCGCTATCCTAGGAAACCAAAGCTTAACCCCTCAAGTGTCAACGGTACACCTTTTGTACATAACGTCACGGCTCGCATTGGACGATGTATTTTACGTTTATGTTGCAAGTAACACGATGTGGCTGTATCATTCGACTAATCGATTCATACTTGACCGGTTTTAGTAAAATTTTAAAGGGAACACCACTAAAATGAACAAAAAAATGTTTACAAAATGCATCTGTGGGAAGGTCAGTTTGATTTGCTTATTGAATGATATAAATAGTTAGATAAACTCATAACGAAGCCAGGAAGGTATAATATATACCATGATAATGGCCATAAATTGTCGATTTATAATTTTTTCTGAAGTTCTACCCAAAAATCAAAAAGTACATTAAACATGCGACATTCGAGGGGTTAAAGCAGGATTACAAAGATATTGATGGATGTGGCAATGCCTATGGAAACTGGCGTATTTGTATCTGACAGAATTCTCCGTCTATACTTTACTTTTTTTTACTGCTTTATCTTAGCAGTATATACTGTCTATATCTTTTATGATTTGAAGTCATATGCTTACACTTTTGAATGAAACTAGAGCTAAAATCCAAATACTTTTAAATCAAATTCAATACTAATTTATTTCAGGCTCATGTCCTATCATGTGTTAGTTTACAATAAGTTTGTCTTATTACTTATCTATTACATTCTTTTGTTCTCCAATTTCAACTGGAATTTTAATATCATGGCAAACGTTAGTAAAATGCTGAAAGTATTTTTTAAAAGATATGTAAAAAAATATAATGGCACGTGTTTTGCAGATGAGCCTTAAAATGTTTAACAATCTAGGGTTTTATTAAAATATCATAGAAAATACCTATTTGTTAGCCCCCAAGTAGCAGTTCTAACGGTCCCTCGCCTATTATTCTTAAAGTTAAGGCGGTGCGTGCGAGCGAAAAATGTGGTGTGTTTCATAGTCAAATCAGTCAGAAACGACGAAAAGTATACGCCCTTAACGGATTTAGCTCGACATAACTTGTAACCCTGTATATATTACAATACATACATATTATTTAGATTCAGTAGTAGAAGACTATTGATCTTAGAAAATGCTGGAACTCAAAAATAAACAAAATGATACATAGATTGACTCTTTATTGTACAGAGCTACATTTTTTTCTGTTTGGGAATAAAAGTAGCCCGCTGTGAGTGGAGCGGAAGGTAGTAACAAACTTCTAATAACTAAAAACCCACCCTGTTCCTTCAGTTGCCCGCGTTTCGGGGCCGCGGTACCTCGTTAGAACATTCCCGCAACCCCGAAAGGAACATGGCGAGCTGTCGACCCTGGCCTGGTCCTTACCGGACGGTGAGCTACCCCTGCTCTCCGTCCAAAGGCCCGATTGTACAGAACTACTGGTTTCAAACACTCACCAGTAAACATCAGCGTAGTCAGATCCGCGCCGCAGTTCGTGCAGCATGTGCTTCGTTGCAGTGTCCCACACGCGGATGATGGTGCCTCGTTCAGACGCGGTGGCCAGCCGAGCGCCGTTGGCCGATAGACTGAGGCAGACTAGCTCAGTTTGGTGGCAACTCATCACGGCTGGGGACGACGAGTGGGCACCTTTCACAGCACGCGTCACGTCCTGGAACGTGGTTATTATTGTTTTATACTTTTTGTTCCCAACCTGTGGTCCGTTTAAGGTAAAATATGTTTTTGTTTTTAATAGGTTCGCGTTTGACCACCTTCTCACCTGATGGTAAGTGATGATGTGGTCGAAGATGGAGCACGCTTACCTAAAAGTAACCTATTCACTCTTGACTTAGTCGTGAAGCACAGACTCCGGCAGGGAATTCCACTCCTTAGACGTACGCACAATGAAGGTATTCCCAAAACGTTTTGTGCGTATGGGTCCGCGAAAGACTTAAAATATCAAACTTACCAACTGAAAAGTTTTAAGTTTCGGTCATAAATTATAGTGTTTCTATTGATTTCAAACTGAAAATAGGCAAGCTAGCATATTTTATTTCTATTCTTACTTATTTTTCTTTCGAACTGATCTCTGCCATCAATATTGAAACCATATTGGTCCTAGATTAAATAAAGGTTGGGGAAACGTTGCTGTTATGTTTATCATTGAGTCTAAAGCTCAGACTGCAGCCAAAGAGCTGGGCATCCTACAGAAAGTGAGGTGATACTTCACACCTGGACAGCTTTTGAATTTGTATAAAGCACAGGTCCGTTCCTGTATGGAGTATTGCAGTCACTTGTGGGATGGCTCAGTCAAATACCAGCTAGCTGCGCTTGACTCGATCGAACGCAGAGCTAAGAGGCTCATAGATGACGAGGTTCTGGCAGGCAAGCTTCACAACCTGGCTCACCGGCGAAACGTTGCTTGCCTATCTATCTGTTACAGATTGTACTTCGGAGAGTGTGCGCAGGAGCTCCACGACCTAATCCCTTCATCCTCCTTTTACTACGGGTCTACCAGACGTACCGTAGGATACCATCGACACTTGGTCGATATACCGTCTTGTCGTACTAAGCGCTTTTCTTCAACATTCATTGTGCGCACAGCCAAGGTGTGGAACTCTCTGCCGGCTTCTGTGTTCCCTGCCACATATGACCCGTCAGCCTTTAAAGCGAGAGTGAATAGGCATTTTCTGGGCTCGCTCGTTCGATCGTAGACCTCATCTTACACTTACCATCAGGTGTGATCGAGGTCAAGAGCGGGCTCATTCGCAATAAAAAAAATCACTTTCATCTGTTTAGCCTTTTCCAACTACATTGGAGGCCGGCTTCAGTCTAAACGTATGCAGCTCAGTACTACTGTATTAGTGAGGAGTTGGTTCCACCTGTCATTTGTACATCTTCGACAGTTGCAACGGATAGTCAGAACCCTGAAAATCTTACACCAGTCTTATCAAGAGGTATTGTGTTATTCAGGTACTATAAGCAGACGCTCTATGTAAAACACTAGTACTCAGCTGCATCAGGTTAGGACAAGGTTAAGCAGATGATGATGATTGGCTACCGTCGCCAAAATCGGTCGGGAGAATGATCAGTTTCAGTAAAGCAAAACAATTTACCATTTAATCTCTTAAATTTAATTTTTTATTTGTGTTATACTCACGTTGTGAATGATGATGGATAGAGAGGTAGATGAAGGACAAAGAAAAGATGGCCGGATTGTGTGAAGAATGATGTGAAAGAAAAATTGGTTAAGTGCGAATCAGACTCGCCCATGAAGGGTTCCGTAGTAACTACGCAAAATAACTTTGTTTTTCATAGTGTTTGTATGAATTACTTATAAATATTTTTTCATTTTTTTCTTAAAATCGGAAAGCGGTTTAAAGAATACATGTACTTACCAAGTTTCACATGTATAGTCTTAATAATTTCGGAAAAAAATGGCTGTGACATACGGACGGACGGACGGATGGACGGACGGACGGACAGACAGACAGACAGACATGACTGAAACTATAAGGGTTCCGTTTTTGCCATTCGGCTACGGAACCCTAAAAAGGTGTAAATGTATTTTGTGGTTCCATTCTCCCGTCTGACGTCACAGCATACGTCTGACATGGGAGAATGGAAGAAGAAAACGTGTTGCGCCGACACCAACTGTGATAAGGGCAGAAAGAATATGTTGTATTGTACTTACAAGCAGCTGCAGCGATCCCTTCCGATGCGCCGGCGCCGCTAGCAGATGCGGCGCGGAGGGCTCGCTAGCTAGCGCGCATAGAGGTCGCGCGCCCAGCCGAGTGCGGACGAGTGCCACACGGGACAGGGATGGTAGGGAGAGCACCTGGATGCTGGATGATAGTACTACCGCCACCCTGAGGAACAGAGATAGTTTTAAAGACGCACAGACGATAGTTTTTGTGCGTACATCTAAGGAGTGGAATTCCCTGCCGGAGTCTGTTTCACGAGAGCTATAACCTGAGGGTATTTAAGTAAAGAGTGAATAGGTTACTTCTAGATCAGCGTGTTCCATCTTCTACCACATCATCACTTACCATCAGGTGGGATGGTGGTCAAATGCGAGCCTCTTATCAACAATTTTTTTTAAAGACAGAAATAGCCGTGGGCTATCGGAGATATCTTTTATTTCGGTGGAAAAATCGTCTAATGACTTCTCCCGCTATGGATGGAGTGGAAGGAAGTGTGAGACTTATACTGAATAAGAACCCACGCTGTTCCTTCAATTGCCTTTATGTTCCAGGGCCGAGGTATCTCGTTAGAACATTCCCGCAATCCTGGATCGTTTTAGTTATCCAGTTTACTTTTACGATTTACAGAACGTTAGCAGGAACAATTTTGAAAAAAATCGGATATTTGTACGGCAGTGAATGGCGAAAAACGTAAGGTATATCTTATTATAGGTACCTGCTATTGATATTGATGATAAGACCTTAAAATTACTATGATTTCTTTGAAAATAGATTATTCTCGTAATTTTTGGCTGCGCAGATATATGATTTGGTAGAGTTCCAATAAAAACAAAACCGAGACTGAGGATGATTCATTATTTTGTTTTTAAACTTAATACGGTAATTTAAAACAATGGCGCATCAAAACAGCTGCTTAGTACAAGCTTGCTTATGACAACTATAAGGCCACAGACAGAATGAGGGGTTTGCACTGTGATGACAGAAGACGCCAAATATCAAATTGCCACTTGCATCCATAGTGTTACACTCGACGTTATAACCTTATTAAGTAATGTTGTTCTTCCGGGGTTGTGGGAATGTTCTAACGAGATACCGCGGCCCCGGAACGCAAGAGCAGCTGAAGAAACAGGGTGAGTTTTTAGTCAGTAGAAATCTGACAGTCCCTTCCGTTTCACCCACAGCAGAAGGAGTTATTAGATTATTTTCCCACTCAGATAAAAAAAGTTTTGTGATTGAGATTTTAAATGCGGATGAAAAACTTCTTCGAAAAACAAGTTAGGAAAGAGCACCATTTATCGTATAAATAATAAAACACCACTCCTTTCTTTATTAATGTTTAATTCGTTAGTCTAGTCTCCATTTTTAAACCGTGATTAGTATATAGACCTGTGTAATACCAGTAAATCTTCGTACATTGTTTGTAACCGCCTTAGTCACTGCGCTTTCATTCAGGACACCTGTTTTATTGTTTCAAATATAATATGGATTTTTATTAGCTAAATTAAATATTTATTAGATCTAGTAAGCGATTACTGTTTTTGAATATTTATAATTCATCAGCGACCAAGTTATAAAGCTTTAAAGCTGTTGACAATTAGAACGAGATGTCCGACATAGACGTCGAAGTCTATTTCGCTCACGTAGTCACAGAAAGAAACATTTGCGCGAGAGAGACAGATATATGCTTTAAGTAATTGTTATAACTGGTTGGTATTTCGATCAATTTCAGTTTTGTTTTTCATTGTTTGTAGGTGTAGGTGTATGTGTAGGTTTTTTAGGGTTCCGTAGCCGAATGGCAAAGAACGGAACCCTTATAGTTTCGTCATGTCTGTCTGTCCGTCCGTATGTCACAGCCATTTTATTCCGAAACTATTAGGACTATACATGTGAAACTTGGTAGGTAGATGTATTCTGTGAACCGCTTTCCGATTTTAAGAAAAAGATTAATAAATATTAAAATAAAGGGGGGGCCCCATACATGGAACTAAAACTGAAAATATTTGTTTTCATGAAACCTATGCGTGTGTGGTATCTATAGACAGGTTTTTAAAAATGACATTGTGGTTTCTGAAACCACTTTTTCATAAAGTCAATTCTTTAAAAGATATACGCTTCCAAAGTGGTAAAATGTGTAATTTTTCAAACCATTATTATAGAAGTTAGAGGGGGGGCTCTAACTTCTATAGTAATGGTTTGAAAAATTAAAAAAAAATACATGTCTGTAGATCCTTATGTAAACTTTCAACCAAAATTGGTCTGAACGAGATCGGATCATTAGTTTTTGAGATACAGCATATTTTCTAAAACCGCAAATATAACTTTGTAATTCATACAAACACTATGAAAAACAAAGTTATTTGGCGTAGTTGTAGAAAATGTAAATCAGCTAGTTTTAAGAAATTTGTAAGGTTTTTTTGTCAAATAAATATACACGTTATATTATATTATCATAGTTACTACGGAACCATTCATAGGCGAGTCTGACTCGCACTTGGCCATTTTTTTTGTAATTTGTTCGCATCATAAATATTTTTGTCATGCATATTCTTTCTTATCATTGATTTAAAATGAATGTCATTTTTTGCATACAAGTTCAAATTCCTTGACACCTGTATTATAAATAAAAATAATAGGTAATTATAGCATGAATAATTGAATAGTCTTAAAATAAATCAATTACAATCGGCTATAATAAATATATGCTCAAGCGCAAAACAGTCAACAGTCACGCACGATTATCTGGAACTTTTTAATTTTTTTAAAACATATTTATTTGCATGATTTTTTACAACTATAGCTTTTGGCCTGCGACTTTGTCTGCGTTCGTTCTTAGACTCTGTCCGATTTTTTGAACCTTCTTGAATACGAATGTTATCCTTACAATAACGCACACTATAAAAAAACAGGCGTTCCGAAGTTATGCGCGTTTATACATTTCGACGATTCTTTTTTATTTATACAACGTGTAACGGAAACCCCATATCTATCCAAAAGGGCTGAAGACAACATCTGGTATAGAGTTTCTATGCACAGTTTCAGCACAAAATAACTGACTCAAAGAATTGATACCAAATTATTGGTTTCATATATTTCTTGAATACCAATCATAACAAACGTATCACAGCACTACGAGGGTCTATAACTTTCCACGGCACTTGCCAATAACACGATAATTCTTTTCGTTCTTTTCAATTTCATAAAGAACTTATTACAAATTCCAATACACTGATACCAGAGACCGAATTTTTCAAATTAAGAAGAACGAAAAGAATTATCGTGTTATTGGCAAGTGACGTGGAAAGTTATTGACCCTCGTAGTGCTGACACACGTAGACTTAGGATTACAAAACCCTTGCCATATCGTTTGTTATCATCCAAATAAGCCATGCACTTGGTATGTATATACCCTTTAAATTACACGTTGTATAGAAGACTAGCTAGTGGATTTCAAAATAATTTATTGCCTAAGCGCTCACCAGAGCCGGATTAACCCTGTCAGAGGCCCTAAGGCAATGGCATTCTCGGGGCCCCTTTTCTTACTTTGACTGACCAAATCGTGTGTGAACTGAGGAAACGCACGTTAAGGGCTGTGGTTTTTAATATATTTGATACTTATTCCCAGATTTGTTCTAAAATTGTTTAAATTCTACTACTAAATCTAACGATTTGTATTTTATGAGATAACAGTGAGGTCCTTAAGTTCACACACACATCAAATTCTCGTTGGAAGAAACATGTTTTCTTGGTGCGTGCACTGGGCCTGGGCCCCTAGTTGATGTGGGGCCCCTAGGCAGTTGCATACTCTGCCTAATGGTTAATCCGGCCCTGGCGCTCACAAATAACGCACCTTACGAGGCGAAAAGAATTGGATCATTAGTTTCGAAGATTACCACTTATTCTACATACAAACTTTTATAATATTAGTATAGAAGTGTAGGTTTATGTTTTCTACCAAACCTACGAAGGCCCAAGACACTTCATTGGTTCTGGTATAAATAGAATCAGGCCAGCCGGAGTGTTGCTTTATTTTAAAATAGAAAGATATTCCGAATTTTGTCCATGGCTAAGAATAAAAAAATATTCTGGAGTTAGAACGTTATATTATTAGGTACTAGCTGACCCGGTAAACTTCGTACCGCCATTGTTGTTTCCATATTTTCTCACACCTTTTAAACTTCCGCAAATATTTTAAAACCAAAATTAGCCAAATAAGCTAATTTTGGTTTTAAAATAAGTCGCGCTAAAACTTGGGAACCAATTTGGGTGGCAGTACTTGTTATTTATATACAATGTGTAACAGAATAAATGCAATTCCTGAAAGTAAGTAGTTGGTTCAGAATCGGCTTCTGAATCGATTTCCGTCATAAAAAATAGCCAAATAGGTGTGAAATTTTGGCTGAAAAGTCTTTCATTTAACTTAAAATGGAAACACAGTATCATGACAAATTAATCCAATCCTTAATTCAAGGAAATGCGCTCGTGTGCGTGTCGGTATTGCACGAGTGTATGCGTCTGCGTAAGGATATTGTATGACGCACATACGTTTTGCGTTTAGTAAGGATAACTATTTCATAAAATATGTCTAGGTTTGGTTTCAATTTATTTAGTTACAGATGTTGTTTTAGACTTATAATTTAATATTCTAATTGGGGTGTCTGAGGAGGAAATGCGCTCGTGTGCGTGTCGGTATTGCACGAGTGTATGCGTCTGCGTAAGGATATTGTATGACGCACATACGTTTTGCGTTTAGTAAGGATAACTATTTTATAAAAAATGTATAGGTTTGGTTTCAATTTACTTTACCGAGCCTCCTCTACACGAATCCGTAAAAAAAAAAAATACGGGTCTCGTAGTTTCCGAGATACGATAGGGAGGGGGGAGAAGGGGGGCGAAAAGGGGAGGTTTGGCACTTTTCCCGTAGGTTTGAGAGTTACTTGTTTACGAATCCGTCAAAATATACCCACCTCCCCATCCACTATCTGGGAGAACAATTATGTCAATGAGTGAGTGAGTCAGTCAGTCAGTCAGTGGTAATTTAGCTTTATATAGTATAATATAATAAAGTAGGAAGTAGGATAGTCTAATTGCGGTGTCTGAGCTATTGCGCTTAATCTGTTACACCTTGTATATAGAAAATATAAGCTGGATCAAACTAACCACCAGTGGTTTACTTTGGCCCTGGATAGAACCACTTGGAAATCATGGGGAGAGGCCTTTGCCCGCAGTGGGATGATGCAGACTAACAGTAACAGAAAATATTAGAAAGAATACCTAGCAGTTGCAGAACCTGTTGCATATTATATATCCATTATTCTATACTAATATTATAACTATGAGAGTGTGACTACTTCACTAAATCGCAAAACCGATTTTAATGAACTTTGGCATGGGGATGAAGACCCGAGTTACATAATTATGATACTTTTTATCACGGGAATATTATATGATATTACATGCGAACGTAGTCATGGACAACATCTAGTGTCAAATATTTCAATTAATTAAAATAAATTAAAGTCGACAGACTTGTTTTACTTAGATTTTCTTTATAAATAATAACAGTAAATGCTGATGGAGTGTGCTCGGAACGCGAGTTATTTTTGAAGGATTATAAAATAAATAAAATTGATGTAGGAATAATCCAATCAATCTTATCTCTACCATCTTCGGAGTAAAAGGATACGATGGGGCTGACATGTCCTTGATAAAAGACCCTAAATAAAATTAGAAAAATAAAATAACACTAGTTTACAAATATTTCTTTTGAGTTAGTCCTATTAACAATGCTTCTCATTCTTAAAGGTTTTCGGTGTCCTGAAATAAAATCAGGCGTCAAAACTTTTCAACAAGTCAGGTTTTTGAGTAATCTTGGGCAAAAAGTACCAAAATTTTGATTTTTAGGGTTCCGTAGCCGAATGGCAAAAATCGGAACCCTTATAGTTTCGATATGTCTGTCTGTCAGTCTGTCTGTCTGTCCGTCCGTCCGTATGTCAGCCATTTTATTCCAAAACTATTAAGACTATACATGTGAAACTTAGTAGGTAGATGTATTCTGTGAACCGCTTTCCGATATTAAGAAAAAAATTAAAAAATATTTAATATAAAGGGAGTCCCCATACATGGAACTAGAACTGATTTTTTTTTCATGAAACCTATGCGTGTGTGGTATCTATAGACAGGTCTTTAAAAATGATATGAGGGTTTCTAAAACCACTTTTTCATAAAGTCAATCCTTTAAAAGATTGTCTGTCTGTCAGTCTGTCTGTCTGTCCGTCCGTCCGTATGTCAGCCATTTTATTCCAAAACTATTAAGACTATACATGTGAAACTTAGTAGGTAGATGTATTCTGTGAACCGCTTTCCGATATTAAGAAAAAAATTAAAAAATATTTAATATAAAGGGAGTCCCCATACATGGAACTAGAACTGATTTTTTTTTCATGAAACCTATGCGTGTGTGGTATCTATAGACAGGTCTTTAAAAATGATATGAGGGTTTCTAAAACCACTTTTTCATAAAGTCAATCCTTTAAAAGATATAAGCATCCAAAGTGGTAAAATATGTGTGTCCCCTCTAACTTCTATAATAATGGAGGGAAAAATCTAAAAAAAAATATGTCTGTAGATCTTCATGTAAACTTTCAACCAAAATTGGTTTGAACGAAATCGGGTCAGCAGTTTTTGAGATACAGCATATTTTCTAAAACCGCAAATATAACTTTGTACTTCATACAAACACTATGATAAACAAAGTAATTTAGCGTAGTTGTAAAAATGTAAATAAGCTAGTTTTAAGAAATTTTTAAGGTTTTTTTTTATTCGACAAATAAATATACATAGTATATTATGTTATTATAGTTACTACGGAACCCTTCATGGGCGAGTCTGACTCGCACTTGGCCAATTTTTAGATATCACAGCACCATGATGAAAAAATATTTTCATGAAAAGCTTGTCATGGTATCTAAAAGTACTACTATGCATAAGAAACATTATATAACAAGCTAGATAACCGCATTTATATTGTTTATTTTGTAACGGTAATTTTTGATAGAATTTGCTAGCAAATATGCAACACTCGATTATTCTGAGATGAAAACAGACATCAAAAAGAATCAAATTGGGTTATTATGAGGGAAGTGAAAGTTTTAAGTCATCGCAGCCAATTTTTACCGTTCTTATTAAAATTATGGTTTTATAGTGCTTTGAAACTGGAGAGCTCGCTACTTTGAGCAAAGATATCTAGGTAGCCTGATGTGTAGGAATTTTTATAACATCAGAATTTAATTCAGCACATCTAAAACTCTCCGAAAACAATAATATAATGGCAGGGACAAAAACCTTGTAAACTTGTGGAATTAATGAATCACCGAAATGTATGTGTGTACGCGCATAAAACCTGAACGAATGCACCAAATTGGACATTTCCTTTTTTATTAAAGAAAAACAATGGCGTTACAAAATGAGCTTGCTCAGCTAATAATTCATATATGTAGGTAATTTGATTTAAAAATGATTATGTTTGTTTTGGTAGAGTTATTTTAATTATAAACACATTATTTAATCATATTTGCATGTCAATTCATGGCGAAATGTGACACAGCGCTAACCGTTGTTATTGTGAAAATAAATGGCTTTGACTTTGATATTTTTATACCAAATGAACAAAGCGACAATAACCTAATGGCAAAGGTGTTGGACTTGATTGAGTGGTCACGGATTCGAACCCCAGCCGTTACACTATTGCCATGAACCGACTCCACACAGAAGCATAATACTTAGCTTAATTGGAGTGACTTCTGCCCACAACTACTCAGTTGCATATTAAAATACGTTAACAATTGTATTGCAAATAATTTCTAAATACTGTATAACTTTGATGCCTGACACTAGGTACCTAGGTAACAGTTTCACTTAAAAATATTTTATACACAACCTTTACTGCAAACAGTATGTAAATGTTTCTGCTTCAAAGAGCTTTTTAAAGAGGTGAATGAATTCTTACATCGCCGTCTAGGGGAACTTCTGTATCAAGGACAAAAAAGTTGTTTTTTTTACATCCAAACACCCATTCATCAATCAAAACGGACACACGTTAATGATAGATTTATCACCTACAATTTACAAAGACACAATGGTTTCAATATTTTACAATTTATTGGGTTATTCGGTTAAGGTTGTCCTTATCTTATCTTTTCAAGTCGATACTCTACTACGTTGGTTAATGTTTGGCCCAGCTGGATTGGTCACGTTTTGTTTTCATATTCTCAATTTGTAAAGCGTTATTCGATTCGACGCTACAAATTTGTTTGTAAACACAGTTCTAGCTTGGAACTGGTTTATACTCGTTTGGTCCTACAGAAGGAAAACAGGCGTAATCGTGTGGCAATACATTCTATTTCATATTTTGCGCGTGAGCGGTGGACTATTCAACATCTGAGAATGATCCGTGGAGGACCGAAACACCTATTGACGGATCTAGCTATGTGTCCCTAGCACATTCCAGTGTATTGATCATTTTCTAATAAAACCAGGCTCCGTTATTTATTATTATATATAAAGCTCACATTAAGACTCTTCAAAAATATATTTTTATATTAATATTGGCGTCGTGATAAGAACTATCATATTTTGTTGCTTAGACGACTTGTGATTCCAATTGGTGGTATTTCACATATGGTATGTATTCCAGCTTCGTTCGCGTAAATAGTCTAGTTTTTCAGCTAAAAGTAAACCCTACGTTATTTTGTAACTCAAAGTTTGTCTGTAAGAGATTGCCCTGTGCGATAAGGCCGCCCTTGTACACTTGTATCCATACATGTAATGTAAGGGGTACAATGAAGTATTTTATAATAAATAAGTAATACGTAAACCAAAAACTACATTGATCTGTTGCTTCGTTTTGACGTGAATGAAGGACAAATGGACTAACTTTCGCATCTATAATATTAAGCATGGATACGATAGGGACTTTAGGCTCGCATCAGTCGCCTTTATATACATGAGACTTCAACCATTCGCCAAAAGGTATGAGTGTACACCTTTACAGAATTACGAGGACCAAACATCAGAAGCAAAGCTTTTAAGACAGCAAAAACTCTCTTACTTGTTCTTCCTTGCTCGCAGCGCTCGTATAGGCGACTTGAATAGCACCTCTGCCTTGAAGGCGCACTGCTGGTCGTTTAAGAGACATATAGGGACTATAGGTTCGTACCAGTCGCCTTTACTTAAATAAGACTACAACCATTAAGTATGTCGAAAGATATCAGTGCATACTTTAACAGAACTACGATGACCAAACATATCACAAACTAAGCTTTTAATACAGCAAAAACTCTCTTACTTGTCCTTCCTCGCTCTCAGTGCTCTAATAGGCGACTTGAAGAGCACCTCTGCCTTGAAGGCGCGCTGCTGGTCGTCTAAGAGCATGAGGCTGCAAGGTCTCCGCGCCTTCACCACGAGCAGCCAGTTGGTGCGGAATACCATCTCGCAGAGGGACACATCGCCGAGCTCTTCCTTGCCTGGAGATGGGTAGAGGAAACGTTGAAAGAGAAGTCGGATAGATTGGAGACGAAATGAGGAGATGATTTACTCATGATGCCGATGATGCCGACGAATGGGAAACTGTAAAAAAACAGTCGTAATACGATAAAAAACATCACGAGTTATGGATAAGTAGTGTGTCAGTGTTTCTGTGTGTACTATTTTTTTCTTCGATTGCTTCGATCATCTTCCACCGTTTTAAAAAATAATACCTTATTAAAATTTGACCTTCATCCATTTTACTATTTGTGCTCGGGATGATGACAAGGTGACTGCCGTGAACAGTAAAATAGAATTCCCATTGGATCTAGCTATTCCCATTATGGGAATATCTAGATATGACAGTCATTCAACAATAAAATATTTCGACGACACAGTGAAGACAAACAGTCGTTGTAATGGGAACTGCATAGTGGAAATCCGCTAAGGGCGTTTGCAGTTATAGTAATATTTTCTGCCTTGGATCGGTAGAAATTTATCGGAAGCATTTGAATTTTTACCGCCACACGTAGACATTCCCTTAAAACTAGCACGAGCGTTAAAATTTACCACACCTGCAATTTATTTTTAAAAAAGGTAGACTTTGATCATTACTTATGGCTGTCAGGCTTACCACCGGTTGGATTCAATCTGAATCCTACCTGTGGTAAGCCTAAATATTTAGTTCTGACTCATTCAGAACTAAATGTGGATCTCCAGATACGATACAGTGTCTTCAGTTTAAAAATATTGAATTTTACTGCCTTTAACATCTGAAGGGTTTTTCTTTGCATTGCTGATAAGTTTGTTGTTGAAGCGGGCAACGTAACCATGACCTAAGGTACAAGCTTTAAGTACAACACAGCTGTACATTTAGTTATCGCATTGTATAATTTGGCTATCAGTTAAAATGATTCTCACGGTCCCATTATGCCTACGCACTGTTAGTTATTCGTGATCTATTTACCCAAGTAATACGGAACAAAATATAGTGAGACTATGCCAACAAAGGCAATGCCATCAAATTATATAGCTATGGCCTTAAAATTTGGTGTACAAATGAGGAATACGTAATGAGCTCGTTTTTAGACACTTAAAAATTCGCCATTCTATGTTAGTCATACAATCGGATTGGTGAAGACTAATTCATATTTCATGCATCAGATGACGAGACTGAGTTTTAGAAAAATACATTAGCTCTTTAACTTGTGGTATACTAGAGATATGGGTAGACTGGTAGACTTCACATTACTAGCAATCTTGTTAACTTCTCAAACTAAGCTAAATATGCTTGTGTCTGGAGTGGGCACGGTGTCACGGCAATAAGGTAATGGGGGTTCAAACCTGCGACCTCTCGATAAAAAGGCCGACTTAGCCATTAGGGCCTAATGGCTAAGAAATAAAAAAAAAAATAGTCTAATGCCACTTCTATTTTTATTTTTTCAACCTTTTCTATTTCAAACTTCAAATTGGTCTTATAAAGTGCAGCGCTCACTTTTGTCGCGTCAGCGTAACCTTAGGGACTTGAGTTCAATGCCCAAAGGGCTGCAAAAGTGTAGAATGGAGCACAGTCTAAAAATGGAGCGTCTATTACAAAATGTCCATTGACCTGTCTGTCCTAAAGTATTGAGATTAGATATGTCTCCTTAGTTTGTATTAACATCTTTTAAAGCGTACATTGACTTTAAAGCGTATTGTTTTTCGTTTTAAGAAGTGCTCAAGTTAAAGTAGCAAAAGCAACCGGTTTTCCTCAGTTGTCGGTGACTCACTGGTCGTACCCGAGATTGATTACATATAGGCGGCTGATATACATAACTACTGATAGGTATGTGTGTTCGGTTCGCGGTCTTTAAATTCTAAAGATTTGTGAAATGTTGCTGTTTGTTATTGGAAACAGCGGAGTAAGTTGACGGAAATAGATTTGAGTTTAAAGTCTATTCTGTAACCAGTGGGTTAAACCAATACGATGGAAATAACTTTGTAGCAAAACCGACATTGAAATGTACACAATACAAGTACTTTAAGGAACTTTCTGGCTAATTACGTTGGCCGGACACCAGAGTGACCAGACAGGCTTTCGTAAACATGTATGCAGTTCCATTCGGTTCTTCAGACAAAAATTAAGTGCAGTGTCATTAAAAAGTAATAATCATCTCAAACTTTTGGACCTGATTCAGATTAGGATAAGATTCCAATCAAAGATCGCCGTAACGGTCTAAAAATAGTAGTTCATTCACTCTGGCTGCAATGGTCAAACATTGTGACACGCGCGAAATCATATGATCGAATTAAATTTGATGAATGATAGTGTGTTTTTCGCATCATCAGCATGATAATCGATTTTTAACTTTATCAGTCGGTACGTGAATTTTGAATTTAGATTAACACGTCATTGTTCTGACCATGGTAGGATGAAAGAGAAACCAATTAATTTTTACAAAAATACAGCACATAATGTGGGCCCTTATACTAGGGATTCTGAACGTCCACTAAGAGAGACCCCAGGGTGGTCGGTAGCACGGTTGCTACGTGCTACTGAGCTCTACGGCAAGACTCAGGGGAGACCTTGTTACAATTGCCCCAGAGAGGTGCCCTAAAAGGCGCTTCACAGGGAGCTTTGAAGCTGCCTCCTACCAAGAGGACCTGGGGTTTATCTGCAAGTGTTGATAGTGACCACCGGGGTTCTAGTGAGATAAAAATCCTTCACTCCTCAGTCTCTTACCCCGTAAGATCGAAGCGCTTTTTGAAGGTTTCCCCCCATAGCAAAAATATTATGCATCCATCCCCGTTCCATCATCGGACTACAAGACAGACGATAAAAAAATCCATATATCCATACGCACAAAACGTTTTGAGTACGCACAAAAATAGTTTCATTGTGCGTACAGCTAAGGAGTGGAATTCTCTGTCGGTGTCTGTGTTTCCTGATAGCTACAACCTGGGAGTTTTTAAGTCAAGAGAGAATAGGTTACTTCTAGGCAAGCGTGCTTGATGTTCGACAGATCATCGCTTACCATCAGGTGAGATGGTGGTCAAATTCAAGGTTATCAACTACTTAATATTTATTTTGCTATGTCGATAGGATTTATCAACATATTACACTGGCGAATTGAGTATCAGTTTTTCCCGGATTACATCATAGTATCCGGTTTTTCATCTTCCGCACACTTAATCAAGATTTTTTTACAAATGTTTTAGCATTACTCACGCTGTCTGCGTATCTTAAAAGTTCACAAATGTCAATATGTAAATGATTTGCGTCGTACGATGGCGCGATTTTAAAATGCAAATTTTGTATTGTGCTCAACACAGATAGTGCTCAAACTATCTGTTTAATTTCGTACCGTTTATAATTTACATCAAATTAGATAGTCATGGCAATTTTACATTTGATCATGAACTAACATGCCATGTTATCTTCAGATGCAATTATTTTGAATAATATAAATAGTCTTTCCAGATAAATTAAAATATGTTTATTGAAATGTTTAATTCACTCTCACTCAAATTTGTAAATGTATGATTACCAGTACAAATATTTCTTCGCACTATAAAGTAAAAAGCAATAATTATATTTTAACAAAATATAATCTGCCTATAACATTCCCAGTGTTAGAACACAGCCTTCGTCTATATGAGAGGGAATGGGCTGTAATACACCACCCAGAACCAGTGTAAGTCCGTGAATAAATATTTCATCTTAGCATATTTTTACCTTGGACAATGAAATTTCAAAATTCAAATCATTCAATCATGATCAGCTGTTTAAATGTTTGAAGATTTCACTAAATTAATATTATTAAACAAAATGTAGATGCTGGTGTGAATAGAAAGTTATTTTATTATACCTAGAATTAGCTAATCAAATCCATTAATTTAAATATTAGAAAACAATAAGTAAATGAATTTAATTTATATGTTGTTTGTTCTGTTTTTCTTCACTGTTAAAAATGATAATTTAAATTAAGTTGGATGTATGAGTAAATATAGAATTTGCATGTATTATTTTATTTAACTATTTTATTATATATTATTATTTAACTATATTATTTTATTATATTATTATTTAACTATTTTACTCTCAAGTTCCGCTAACAATTTAGCTTCTATTTACAACATGCACATACATATATATTCTAGGTCAAATCTATTTTGAGATTAAGTACCTGTGTTTACTGCTGTCCTAGTCCTTAGTAATTAATTAGTGTTTCAGGTTTCCTAATTAAGGTTTATTCCTGTTATCCATGTTTTGGGAATAGTTTCCTTGTGCATACAGCTCAGGAGTGGAATTCCCTGCTGGAATCTGTTTCCTGATAGCTATAACCTGGGAGACTTTACATCAAGAGTGAATAGGTTACTTCTAGGCAAGCATGCTTCATCTTTGACCACATCATTGCTTAACATCAGATGAGATTGTAGTCAAACACAAGCATATCAAGAAAAAAAACCCTGCTTGTCCCAAGTATCAAAATAATGACACAGAAACCATTATTTGTTATGTATTGCTAAAATAAATAAATGTCTCTCAACCAAGGATGGACAAAGGGAATGTTTTGATTAATAATGACACTGTCCACCAGAGGTCAATGCAAATGTTTGAAATAGTTGTAGTCATGTCCACCAATATACCTATAACCTTATAGTGAATTATTTTTAATATAATAATTCTCACTAGCCACCTCCCAGGGACAGAGGGTTATTATTTTTTAAAGTTGTGACATTATCAACCCCAGTGGCTAAGCAGGGGGTGGACAGTAAGAATATACCCAATTTAAGCTTCTGTAGTTGAGGACTTGTCAAATTTACTTCAACATGAAAAAAGCCTTTTAAACATAGACATCAAAGTATAGTTCACTAATTTCTAACTTAAAATTAGAATCAGTTTAATTTGGTTTAATAGTGTTCTATTGCACTTAACAAGCAAGAAATGCTGTTTCAAATTCTAAGTTCTTGGCTATGTGCACATGAGCAGACTCAGAAATGGCCTAAAACTGTCACTGAGCATACAAGAAGCATCAATAATAGTCTTATGGCTATGGTGTCAGACTTAGGATCAAGAGGTAGCAGGTTTAAACACCACCCATTATGCCACTCGTGAAGCCACTCTGGACACAAGCATATATAGCTTAGTTAGAGGGGTAAATGAGATTCTCTTTAAAAAATAAGAACACATACTATGGGTGAATTATGAGTGTTATCCAAATTGAATTGTGAACATGTCTGAATTTTTTTATGTAGTAAAATAGTAAAAATTTACGTTATAAATAAGACTTACTGTAGTGAGCTTTTTCAACTAGTGGTTCCACATTGTAGACACGCAAGCCGGTTTTAAGGCAGCATGTGAAGCAGCCTACAAAGTAACAAAATCATTACATTCAGTGATTAACTACGTCTCTAACAACTATGAGTAACCAGGAAATTATATAGAACAAAGAACTACTTATCTAATAAGACTTGTTGAATAATATTATTTACAATGAGTGCTTTGTTGAGCAGACTGTTAGATCTCCAAGGCTTAGCAATGCTTTTTGAGTCCATTCAGAGAGTGACCATTTCAACAAAGCTTCGGAAAGCAAATCAAGTCATGGTCAGCTCTCATCATATAAAACTTCAATACAGACTTTTGTTGATCTTAAATGTCAGGTTTTACAGGTAGTCAGAAGCTAAGAAATCTGACATGTCTTACCAAGAGGTATTGTGTTACCCAGTTAGGCCGTGCGCGCACTGCCTTGCGGTGGCCGCAATTCCGGTAGTTCTACCGCACCGGTAGACTGACCGCAGTGCGCGCACTTCTATGACACTCCATACTTCACAAATTTTGCGGTGCGGTAGAACTACCGGAATTGCGGCCACCACAAGGCAGTGCGCGCACGGCCTTACGTTGTGAAATAAATGATTCTGATTCTGATTCTGAAGTTCAGATAAACAGTGGCTCTACTTAAAATATGGGTACCAGCCTCACCTGGTTAAACTGGAAGTGGACCTAACAGTTGGAGAGGCTAGGTAGATGATGTTCTGCTGTGCTTTCACAGTACAGCAATAGAATATCAGTTTTTGCAACAATAAACACTAGGCAACTTTTGCAACAATATACAGATTATTTGTATGCAAATATATTCATATCGGTGAGATTTCATTAGGTACTGTTACAGTACGGTATTAAAAAAAACTGTATCCTGAATCAATATGTGTATAGTTAACATACAAAACAACAGTTGTTTATCAAAACAATTGGTAAATTGTAGTTCACAGCAGTATGACGTGCGTTTGGAATCTGATGAAAATTGCGTTTTAAATTCATAGTAGGTACATACACAAGTATGAGGGCAAACAAAACCAACGCCCAAACAATAGCGAGTGGATTTGCGAAAAATGGAAATTGCGCGTGGGCGCGCACTAAAAATATAAACAACACGTGGAGGGCAGCTATGTTAGAGCGTGGAGAGGGAGCTCGTGCGCTGCCTGCGTCGCAGGTCGCAACACGCGCTCTCCATACGCACCAACCACACACTCAGAACACTCAGCTCATCCCAAATAAGAATAATACGAACACCACCTGAGAACAAAGAACTCAGGTTGACGAACTAGGAAGTAACACAAACCTTGATCCTGGTTAAACCCCAGGCTCGTGATGCCGCTGCTCCTCCGGCGCGCCATGTCTCTTCCACCGTGAATTTATCATAAACATTGAGTTGATTTTTTATTAGATGTCTCAGTGGACATTTTCACACCAATAATTTTAATACGCACATTTATTATGTTACATGTTCTCTGTGTGTGATACACAGCTGATTTGATGACGGATGACAGCAAAACAACGATGTTGATAGCTGAAAAATTTGAAGTTTACAATAATGTTGCAATACGGAGAAATGTAAACTACCACTAGAAATCTACAATTTACTATAAGAAAATAGTCAAAAGCCAAAAAAATATTAAATTAATTCCAAAAATTATATATTAAAAAATGTATATTAGATTTTTAAAAATATTCAGTATGTCATGCTTTTTTTTCCTTTACTTTATGGAAATATTTTCCATCGAAAGACAACTTTTTGTTTGGTGACAATAAATTTATAAGGCAGCTGTTTATAAGAAGTAGCATTGTGGAATAGAAAAATACAAAACTTCACAGATCTCTATTTAGTCGGTTTATAAAAGAATACATATTATATTTATGTTTGCTTTTGTTCGTAAAGGTACTTACGAAAGGAAAAGCTTGAAGCTGGTTCTAGTTAAACACTGTCCATCTTTTGAAGGGCATAACCAAAGAAAAAAAAAACGCAAAACTTCAAAAATGTTTTTATCTTCCCTCATTGAAGAAATACTACTACAACTCAAATTTTTGGCTTCAAAAGCAGTTCTAAATTATGTAGGGTGTCAATTGGCTAAAGTTATAATAATAAATCTCAAAAACATAAACGTAATAAGCTGAACTGAGTAAGTTTGATAGATGTGACACTTAGTTGACGGTTATAGTGTAAAAAATATAGGTACTTACACATACGAATTGATTACTTTCAGAAGATCAAAACCATCATGGATTTCAGCACAACTCACAATAACGAGTATCAGTGGCCTTTTCCAAAGCCTGTAGTTGGAAAGTACGTAGTTTTTAATTACCTATAATTTTATTTTAATTATTACTAAGCGCCTGACAAAATAATTAAGGCAAGATACTATTTTATAGTAGTATGAACTAATTTGTAAGTATCAGGTTCTTTATGGACGCCTCAGATTTTGCTGATTGTGGATAGCAAACTTCATAACAGTTATACTTATGCAAGTCTTTATATTATACTACGTAATATCAGGACCGACCTATTCGCTAGTAATCGTGGCATGGCCCTATTAATTTGTTTGTAGATAGGTACCTATCGGTGGCCTTCACTGCATTCTTAACCGCATTGAGTTCGCGAATGATCAGAAAATGATATTACAGTATTAGGTTTTGTGGGTAAGAAATTGGGTTTGCTAGAAGGCTAGGTACTGCAATAAATCAATCTAAACAAGCTGAAGCTAGTCCAGCGCACTGTGGAGCATACCTACATAAACTTATTTCAAGCCTTTGACTTTAAAAAGTTATAGGTACAAAGTTGCCACTTAGTTATTGCAATAATTAAATAATAATATTTATTTATGTATTGTATTGTATTATATATACCTATATATATATACTTATATCAACTACTTTAGTTACTTTTTGTGTATGTTACATATTTGAAGTAAGTACACTGACTTTCCCCTCCCCTCTTTGTTTTATGTTCCTAAAGTCCATCCAAAGGTTGTCTGGAAGATATAGCTATTAGCGATAAGACCGCCATTGTAACCATATTTTGTAGTATTGTAAATCAAGTGTTTGTTTAAATTATTGTTGTACAATAAAGAGTCTATCTATCTATCTAATAATTGTAATTTGCACCTCCATGAAAATCAGACATAATCAACTCTTTGAAAAATTAGTCTAACGTTAACCGTGAAGGAAAAACATTGTATCCCTTTTTACGAAATGTATGCAAACGGAATAGTATGAAGTTTGCACAGTTCGAATTTACATAGAAAAGGAGTGCGGAAAGCAATTCTTTTCTTTGCTTTGAAGTTACTTTAACTATGGACGTGTTTCGAACGCGTGGCGATCCCTATTTATTGTAATTAGGTATACGTGAGTCATTGTTGCAAAGCGGTGTACAAGCCCCACCTATAACATACTATTAGCTTCAAGTACATGCCTACTGTCAATGCATTAGACAGACTGTTTCCCACGGTGGCTTCATTTATGGATTTTCACAATCCATACTCATTAGTGTGGTATAGGGACAAGCCTTGGCCATGTCGCACTGCGTATTAATGCAAGTTATCTTTGAAATGATGTCTTTAGTGACAAAATACACGATTAGATAGTTAAAAACATAAAATAACACTAAGTTACCTAGTTTGGTGGTCATGAAGTTTAAAACTCTTTACCTTTATTTAAATACTAGCGTCTGCCCGCGTAACACAGATCACGTAACATTATTTTTTTCGGAAAAAATAAGTAAACTATGTCACTACTTCCATCGAATTTTAAATAAATCCTCACCATTGATCCGTAAGGCATCATTTTCTGTGCGGCCGAAGTTGTCTTTTTTAAATAATATTTATTAATTATTAGCTGGGTTGGGTGGCGGATGATCGACGGTGCTGTCGAAGCCGGCCAATGAAGAGGTACGCGTGAAAAGAATTAACGGAAAGAATTGGGGAGACTTTTGTCCAGTTGCGGCACGGTATAGGCTAGAGAAAAAAAAATGCTGTACCGATATACGTTGTAAATGCTATGTTGCAATTTCGCGTTTAAATCAAAATGTGGCAATTTTCTCTTTTTTAAAACTATGATGTAATAACCCCTTGTGGTCTGCAGGCCATGCGAGCCGCCTCACCCGGACGCGAAGCCCATCCAGCGGCCGGCGCCCGTGGCCCCTTACTGCCATTGTGACGCCCACTCGTATTCACCACGCGTGGAGCAGTACAAACAACTGCTAGAGAAAGAGCAGAAGCTATGCCATGACTACGAACAGCTGCGGAGACAGGTTATGTGGTTTAATAATTAATTGCATCGTTATTAAGGATTAGTGACGAGGTTTCCATGTTAAGCAACGCTTGCCTAGGTTGACCAATACTTGACCATCATAACATATCAAGATTCCACCGTTCCTCGGAAAGCATGTTAGGCCGTTGATCCCGGCTATGATTTGTACGTATTTGGAAGTCGTTACGGGTAGTCAGAAGACAGACAAAATGACACCAGTCTTGCCAAGGGATATGGTGATAACTAGCTACTGTGGAGATCAGATAGGCTGTACTCCATGTAAAACTCAGCTGGATCTGTTAGAGTGGAAACTGACCCCCACATAGTTGGGACTAGGTTCAGCAGATAATGATATAAGAATCAGTAACGTCATAATTATTTTGTCGCAACAGAGTAGACGTTACAGTGTAGTGTTCGTCCAAGACAGTATATTGCGGCAGCGTAGCATCAATGTCCGATGGCGTAGAGTGACGTAGCCCGCGTAACAGCGTAGTGTGTCGTAGCGGTGTAGGTTGTCGTAGCCGCGTATTATGATGTAGAAGCGTATTATGACGTAGCAGCGTAGCTTGACGTAGCAATATAACTTGAGTAGCAATATGAGCTATATTGCTACCTCAGCTAGCAAGAGTTGAAGAGATTTTGTTTTGGTGTTATTTTTTTATCATAAGAATCTATGGTTGTTGATTATTAATACAGTGTGTGTGTTTAAGTGATGAACTTTTCTAAATATCTGACTAAAAATAAAACTAATGATAGGTTGTTTAAGGCTATGATTATTAATTGTTTCTTATAACTTTTGCAGATGGTGGATGTCACTAATGACATTCTAGATCACCCGTGCGATGATCTTGACGGGAAAATGATGACAATGTATCAAGCCACTTTCAAGAAAAGATGTGAGTAGAAACCTAAGTTTGAATTAAGGAAAAGACGAAGTTTTCGGGCCCGGGAAACTGGAACATACATTATGACGATCACGCCCGCTCTGGCTTGAGCGTATCGACTGAGGAATCAAACAGGAATCTAATCGTTAACCACTTTCCTGAGTAGTCAATCTTTATTACCCTTTACATCTTGTTTGGGCGAGATTTTTAAAGTATCCCATAATAGGCGTTTCTTTTTTATCAATTATAAATGCTAAATTACAAATTCTTCCATACAAATCTTCGCCTGCCGCCTGCGCGATAGATTCTTCCTTATAAATTTTAACACCCCATGTAGAGGGTAGTTTGTGAAAAACTTGTTATGTCAAACTTTTTTGGATAATGTAGGTACGTGGTAATAGTCATATGTTGAGCTTGCGGACAAACCGACAAAAGCTTGGACTGACGGGACTGGTCCACTCAAATCTGTGTGGTTTATTCTTCAAAAGGCAATTTCAAACACTTGTAATGCAGATAATCTGTTGTGAATGTGAATTATGTAGGTTGTTATATTTGGGATATAAACGTAATTATCTGGCAGTTTGAGTTCTTTTTGTGGCCTACCTAAACGTCCTTACTTTGGTATTGTTTGTCCAATCGGTGAGCTCCTTGCAGTTCTAAGTTGAGCTATACGTTATGACAAAATTCTTCCACAGTCTGGACAAGCCTACTAAAATCTATGTGCATATTTCGTCATAAGATTGCCTCAGAACCTACATGGTTCTCATATGATTTGGCTAATAATAAAGTTATAAATATTATTGATTGCTTACTAATACTTTAAAGCGGGAACGTTTGTTTGTTTAAACATGCTAATCTTGGAAAGTACTGTGTGGGGTAGATTTGAATGAAACTTGGCATGGAATTAGCTTGAACCTTGAGGAAGGTTATAGGCTTATTTTAACCTGACTGCAAAAGAAAGAGGGTTCTGTTTTCATCGCGATAATGTCCACAGGAGCGAAGCCACGCGCTTCTGCTAATAAATTATATGCATAGTTCTTTATGAAATTTGTTTTAGCTGCATCAAAATTAGCGTTGTGCAGTGAATTTAAAGAATTAAAAATTGATTGTAACACCACATTAACTTTCCATTGTTTGAGAAAATACCTCATTTTTAGGGTTCCGTAGCCGAATGGCAAAAAACGGAACCCTTATAGTTTCGTCATGTCTGTCTGTGTTTGTCTGTCTGTCTGTCCGTCTGTCCGTATGTCACAGCCATTTTATTCCGAAACTATTAGGAGTATACATGTAGAACTTGGTAAGTCGATGTATTCTGTGAACTGCTTTCCGATTTTAAGAAAAAAATTAAAAATATTTAAAATAAAGGGGGGCTCCCCATACATGGAACTGAAACTGAAAATATTCTTTTTCATGAAACCTATGCGTGTGTAGTATCTATAGACAGGTCTTTAAAAATGATGTTGAGATTTCTAAAACTACTTTTTCATAAAGTTAATCGTTTAAAAGATATACGCTTCCAAACTGGTAAAATATGTGCCCCCCCTGACTTCTATAATAATGGAGTGAATAATTAAAAACAAATATATTTAGATCTTAATGTAAACTTAGAAACAAAATTAGTTTGAAAGAGATCGGGTCGGCAGTTTTTGAGATACAGCATATTTTATAAAACCGCAAATATTACTTTGGAATTCATACAAACACTATGAAAAACAAAGTTATAGTATAAGTATATATAGGCGTAGTTGTAAAAAATGTAAATAGGCTAGTTTTATGAAATTTGTAAGGTTTTTTTTGTCAAATATATTTACATATTATATTATATTATTATAGTTACTACGGAACCCTTCATGGGCGAGTCTGACTCGCACTTGGTCAATTTTTTTGTTCTATCATCAATAGTTTCCGCAGCGCACGCAATGAAAATATGCTGTAGGTTTTAATGAAAACTTTCATTAAAATGGTTTGAATGACATCGGGTCAGTAGTTTTTGAGATATAGCATATTTTCTAAAATCGCAAATATAATTTTGTAATTCATACAAACACTATGAAAAACAAAGTTATTTGGCGTTATAAGTTAGTACGGAACCCTTCATGGGCAAGTCTGACTCGCACTTGGCCAATTTTTATCAATTTCATTTGAGAAGTATTGGGAACAATGAGCTCCTTTTTACTGACTCATACATGTGGTGGGTCGGTGGTACGGGTCACGATAACTAATTAAAATTACTCAGACGACAGACTGTGAATGCTATTTTAAGTACCTACTGACTCGTAATGTTTCATCTCAACTATGCTTATATCTTCTTAGCGTGTGTTAATTGAGTCTGCCCAGAATTGGGCAACAAGTTTGGTACCATCAGATTAAGCTTCCATTAAGTCCTGTAGTGAACAATCGACAGGACATACAGAACAGAAAATTATGCTTTTATCATACTTGCACTTGACTTTGTCTGCGTGGATTTCCAAATAATTTATAGCTTATAGCACTTACTAATAATGCACCTTACTACTAATGAAACGAATTTTAGAATTATTAGTTCTGGAGATTACCGCCTACATACAAACTTACAAACAAATTTCACCTCTTTTACCATCTTGTAAACTTTATAACTCCGTCGCTGATAGAGATATTAATTTTAGATGGTTTACTTGAGATAAATAAATATGAAGTGTCTGTCTGGGGTTTCAAAATAACTGTATTTTGCTTATAGTTAATTACACAATACTAAAACTCAAACAAACTTTCTTAAAACATTTGTCTGTCTATCTTTCTGCTTGGCTGTGCCTTTCTCTAGAACGGTTGAACCAATTTTTATGGGACTTTAACTAAAAGATAGAGGCGGTTATTGGGCAACAGATCTGCCTTTTATAGAATTCCTAAAGGATCTGAATTTATGAGGGAAAATCGTATGTTATATCGATCTCACGCGAACGAAGTTGGAGGCGTAGTTTTTTTTTTTATCGTGGTAAAATTATCAAATAAGTCCTCCCACCCCGGGCAGGGCCGGAGGGACCAGGGGCGGATCTACCTATGGGCTATTTGGGCTGCAGCCCAGGTCCCCGTGGATATAAGGGGCCCCCTGCCAGTGCTCATTATAGGTAATAATGATATGTAATATGTAAAATTAAAACATAATATTGGCAGCGCCATAATCGACCAGTCCGTATGTGCGACTATCGAAAACGAAGTAGGGAATTCCCTTATCTCTTATCAATGATCGGGTATTCAATATTAGCTAGGAAGGACGTTTTGTTAGAAGGAACTACCCGCAGCGGAATTGCGTCGGGTGGTACTGCTGCAATTTTGTTCTTGTCGTTAAAATACAAACTCAGTGCTTAATTGTCAAAACTGTGTGTGAGTATGGGTATTTAGTGTGCTATTAAGTGATAAGTAACTTATTCTCTTCAAATTCAAATTATTTATAAAACGTAAGCTATGTCATGTCAGAAAGCATTTTACATAGTCAAAGATTATAAATTGAGGACTAAAAGGCTTGGGAACTTAAAACATAAAACAATGGCGTGTAAAAGTGTTATTTATAACCAATTTACAAATAAATATTTTATTTTATTTCATTTATAAATATCAGATGCCTTGAAGATAAGAGAATTAACTTACTTATAATAATTGAAAGTAATCTAATTATGAAAAGATCCTACAATGCTCCTAATTTAGGAAATCTATACTAATATTATAAAGCAGTTTGTTAGTTTGAACGCGCCAATCTTCGAAAGTACTGGGTGGTTTAAGATAAAATTTGGTATGGAAGTAGCTTGAAGCTTGGCTTTTTTTTACCCGACTGGTAGTTATGAATATTTTTTAAATATTTGATATTAATAACAGGGCTTTAACTATGAAATCGCTGTTTTGCCGTACTGGCCATTTAAAATTATAATATCAACTCATATACCTACTGTCCTCTTAACCTGTATCATGGATACATTGTAAAAATATATTTTTAAATGAGTAACTGTGGATTTTTTTGCCGGTTCTTCTCCATAGAAAACTATCAATTTCGAATCGTGCACTAACTTATGACGTTTTGTAAGTGCCCATGTAGGCCTATGTGAAATAAATATTTTGAGTTTGAGTTTGATAATAATATTTTTTTAGCTAAGAATTCTAATTTTAAATTAATTTTAATTTAAAACATGAAATTCATGCTTCAAAGTTTGTCATAACTGTGCCACTTATACCTACAGCCCGCAACCTCGACGACTTTTACGGAACGAACACTAAAAACTAATGCACCACCCGTTATTAGTTTGCTCGCTTTCGATCTGGTTTCGACCTGAAAAATGAACCCCGTGATCGTCTGGTCCACAATAACGAATTAAATGCGATTGTGGGAGCTGATGATACTCAATCTGCAGTTGAATTAGCAGCAGCTTTCAACGCTAGCATAAAAACAATATTGGTTCACTTGCGTCAAATTGGCAAGGTATAAAAGCTTGACGTCTGTCCCACAAATTCAGTGATCATCAGCGCGAAGGACGCATCGAGACGTACCTTACTTTGCTCAACAGGCACACAAACGAAAGAATTTTGTTGCCTGCGACGAAAAATGGATCCTGTTCGACAATCGCAAGCTCTCAGCAAATTGGTTAAATCCTGGTTTAGCATCTAAACGTTTCCCTAAACGAAAACTGACCCCTAGAAATGTGATGGTCCCTGTTTGGTGGTCTATAATAATATAATAATAATAATAAGCCTTCTTTATTTCATATCTTCCTTAATTTTACAATTCAAATCCAAATGTTGTTAGTATTGTTAGTAATTTCACTAAAATTATTTATTGTTAGTACAGTTAGCTATTTCTTTTCTTTTTGTGATATGAATCTCGTTTGAGTAAAGGCCTCCTCCAGCTGCTTCCATAATTCTTTGTCTTCGCTTTTGCTCATCCAGTCTTTTCCTGCGATGTCAACTATATCATCAGCCCACCGTTTGTTGGGTCTTCCAACTTTTCTTTGTCCAAGTATTGGTCCTCGCCAGCGAGTACTCCGTTTAGTCCATCTGTTGTCTGTGTAACGTGACACGTGTCCTGCCCATTTCCATTTTAACCTTAGAGCTTGTGTAAGTGCATCTGTCACTTTTGTTTTTTGTCGTATTTTGACATTCTTGGTCTTCTGTGTTTTGTGGATCTTTAGGATGCTCCTTTCCATGGCTCGTTGTGTTACATTTATTTTCTGTTTTATATTGTTTGTGTAAGTCCATGTTTGGCAACCCCCATGATATAGCAGTCCCCCATGACGAGAACCTCGTGAAAGCTGAGATAGATAAAAAAAATAAGTATCTTGACCTGGCACGCGAGGTTGTCGACATGTGGGATGTGGAGACAGCAATCATTGTGCCGATAGTCGTCACAGCCAATGGTATAATAGCCAAGAGCCTCGACCAACATCTAAGGAGGCTCTCGTTGGGCAGCTGGATCAAGGGCTTGATCCAGAAAGCAGTACTCCTGGAAACGGCGCGTATTGTGAGGAGGTTCCTCTCTATGGAGCTCTGACCACCGGTAGCTTGGACCCTGTTCCCGATACCGGTGGGCTACTATTTTTTATATTTTTAAATGTTTTTATTTTTTATATTAATATTTAAAAATGTAATTTATGTGTACAAATATTAAATAAATGGAATAATAATAATATTCCACAACTTTCACACAACGCCATCTAGTCCCAAACTAAGCAGAGCTTGTGGTATGAGTACTAGACAACTGATAAACATACATATATATTTCTAAATACATACATATTATAGATAAATTACACCCAGACAAAGAACAAATGATCGTGCTCATCACACAATGATGGAAAACCTCGCATATCTCCAACCAGCTTTGGTTAATCGTTCGGCTCTGCTGCTCCTGCACGACAACGCGCGACCTCATACTACACAGCAGATGGTCTACAAGTTCCAAGAGCTGGGGTTGGAAGTTCTCCGCCGTCCGTCGTACTCACCAGACCTTGCGCCTACAGACTTTTTTCCTGAATTTGGATAACTTCTCGGAAAAAAAATCAATACCCGAGAGGCAGTAAAAATGCCTTTGAAGAATTTGTTGCCTCGCGTCCAGCTGATTTATTCAAGAAGGGCATCAATAAGCTACCACTGCGTTGAAAAATCGAACGAGTGACTGTCTAAATCTAAATCATTTGTCAATTCCTTCCATATATTATGATTTATAAAAGGATTAGTGATGAGCAAATAACTGTTTGTACTTATATAAATTACTATACTAGTACTTAATAGAGGCCTGTTTGCCTGTTCACCCTATAGTAGACCTCATGTGTCGTTTAACATCAGGCGTGATCGAGGTCAAGAGCGGGCTCATCAGTAATAAAAAAAGTATATAAATACAAACTCTTATTAAATAATGTCAATTTAATCCATTTTAGTCTTGACCGTATTTTCATCAAAGAGATAACAGTTTCTTGACAAAATGACAATTATTCGAATAATTAAGGGGCCCCCGAGCAGTTTTAGCCCAGGGCCCCCTCAAATTCACGATCCGCCCCTGGGAGGGACTGTCAGACTTTTACTGACTAAAATCCACGGTGTTCCTTCAATAACCCTTTACGTTCCGGGGTCACGGTAATGGGATAAGTCCCACGACCCCGGCAGGCTTCGGCCCTCTACGGGGGGGCCTCGTCATATTGCTGACGCTCTTTGAGGCGCGCGTGGAACACGACGCGCCGTCGACCCGGGCATGGTCCATGGTCGGACAGCGAGTTGCCCTTTACTCGCTGTCCGCATGCCCTGGAGGCATAGTTAGTTTAGAAAATACCAAACAGAAATGGATACTTCCTATTCTGTATTCAGTACAATAAGCCTTTACAACCAAAATAATTATAAAATTGATTGACAAAAATTGCTATTGGGTTTTTTATAGTCTTTGGGTTTAATATATCAGCAGTAGCCTGAGGTTTGGAAGTGGTCGGTGTGATACCCGCCGTGCCTCGAAAAGCACGTTAAGCCATTTGATACTATGCCTGATCTCTTTCCAATCGTGTCACATTGTGCCGTCTCATCGGACTATGAGAGTAAAGGAACTGTGGCCACCTATACCTGCGGCCTCAAGTGTCTATTATTAATATCTCCGCTGAGAATGGCACCCGTATCCGAAATTGGTCACCAATACAATTTTATTAACTGTAAACTTATATCAAAACTCTACAGCCCAATTATTTTCTTTGCAGCATTCCCAGTATCGGACTACAGAACAATAATAGCGGCAGCTCAGTCCAGTGCACCAATACCGATGGAGGCGAATATGCTCGGCATGCTTCGTTGTTACAAGGACCCGACACACTTCACCGATAAACCTCCTACTTCTAGACCTACCATCAATCCTCCAGGTAACAACACGACAATAAAAAAACATTTATTTATATTCCTTGGTCTCAAAATGGCAGCTCAACGTGTGTCCAGCCGTTGAGCGGTATCAGTTGAGCTTCTCAATTAATAATGTGTATTTAATTAATTAATCTAATGCATGTTTTCTGGAGAGCATGCCACCAGACTTACTCGGTGTTTATTCCCAATAAGATGGGAAACAGAAACGCTACCTCCAACAAATCTACCAGAAGTAGTAGTATTGTATATAGTATTATATATTATATATAGTATTGTATACAAATGGACGTATAGTTGGTTCACGTTAAGAAAATAGTAACATCGTCGTTCACCGCGCCTCTCGACCAATCAGGTCATAACAAATTAGCTAAGTTCACAGTGACCAGTTGACTGGAGATCTTTTGGCGAAACGGTTGTCTTTTATGCATTACCTACCTACATTAAATAATTTAATGAAATTCAATCCAATTGAATTGGTGTGGGCCAAGAGCTGTAGCTAGAGTCGAATTTGAGGTAGGGCAGCATTGGTTGCAGGTAGGGCACAAGTAAATAATTGATCTGCCCTCGAAGCACGGTCTCCTAAATCAATCACCATGTATATCACTGACCTCTAGGTCAGTGATGTACATTCAATAGCTATTCGTAGACAAATAAATAACTTCTGTGACAGAGCATGAGCATGGATATAAGAACTATTAAATCCTCAATAATGAAATAATGATGTTTATTTTGCAAATAGGTTATAAATAACACTTTCACACGTCTTTTCTTTTTCATAAATGTAAACTGGATGAGGCCAATGTTTCCTAACTGATTACTCTGAGAAGAAACACTGAAACAAACTCAGAGGTCAACGTCTCTTTTAAAGTCCAGATAATCTGTAGTGATTAAATCATATGAGAGCCGTGTAGGTTAATGTCTGGGGCGCCCTTTAGAGGACAGAATCAAACAGATTTGAGCAGGCCCGTCCAAACAGTGCAAGCATTTATCAAATATCGCGTAGCTCAACTTAGAACCTTAAGGAGCTCGAACGATTTGACGAACAATACCAAAGTAAGGACATTTGGGTGGGCTGTATAAAGCATTCAAACTGCCAGACAGTGCGGTAATCTATTCATAATATTCGTTGTTATCCCATATTGCTTTCACTTGTGAATACAACATAGCTTTTACTTTTACAAAAAAATATTACTTGAAACGAGCAAAATCAAAAATGGTAAAGTATAAAAATAAGAAAAGTATATTCTATTACTTGAAAAAGTAAATAATATTGTGATGCCAAAATGTATATGAAATAATCATTATGATAAAAAAAAAGAAATGAGTAATAAGAAAAATCAAATAAAACAGAATTTCAACAGATGTAATTGGAGTAGCTTAATCCTAAGCATATTTGTCCGCAAGATAGTCTTTAACAGAATAAAAAGCTTTCTGGCAAAGTTTCTGCTTCACAAATAATTTTTATTGAGGCTCAGTTCTTGCACATGACTGGGAAGTTTATTGTAAAAACGTATGATATCTAAATGAGCCCCCAATTTTCTTGAGCCTAGTTGAAGGAAAAATTAATGTGTGCTTATTTCTAGTATTTATATTATGGATATCACTGTAAACAAATTTTTTATTTTTATGAGCGTACAAAATATTTTTATAAATCCGTCCGCTGCCTAATTGGAAGTCTCCAGGGCCGGATAGACTGCATAACTTTTGGATCAAATGGCTAACAAGATCGCATGCTCGCTTGGCGTCTCAGTACCAATCTGCCCTAGAATCTGGCTCGTTACCCGAGTTCTTTATCACTGGAGTTACCCACCTGCTCCACAAATCTAGTAGCACCGCGGACCCTAAAAATTATAGACCAATCACGTGTCTGCCTACGGTCTATAAGGTTCTGACATCCACTTTGAGGGTTCAAATTAACAAACACATTGACGACAATCACATCATGTCTACCTCTCAAAATAGATGTAAGAATGGGTCCCCGGTACTAAGGAGCTACTCCTCATTGATATGGCCATTAGCCAACAGGTTCAACGTTCCAAAAAAGATCTGTCGACATGTTGGATAGACTACAAGAAGGCCCTCATTGCTATTGCTCCTGAGGGTGCTAGAATTGTATAAAAGTAATGCAAATTTACACACCTTTCTGACATCATGTATGGGACAATGGAGGACAGTTCTTCGCTATCCAGGATGTCGATATATCCCAAGGTATAACGAACCGGTAAGGATCGAGCGAGGTATATTTTAGGGCGATAGTTTGAGTCCGCTTTGGTTTTGCTTAGCCTTGAATCCTCTAAGCACACTGCTGGAGAATTCGGGCCTAGGCTATAGGTTGAAAAGAGGTGGTCAGGTTATTTCTCACCTCCTTTACATGGATGATTTAAAACTTTTTGGCTACTAGTCTACAGCTGACGGAACTACTGAAGGTAACTGAAACTTTCAGTAGTGCCATCAGGATGGAGTTTGGTGTCGAAAAATGTGCGATTATGCATGTAAAGCGAGGGAAAATTATGGAATCCGCGAGATCACAACCCTCGAATTCCATAAACCTGAGATCCCTGTCTCCAACCGAAACCTATAAGTATTCGGGTATGTCGAAAGCGTTAAGTAGGTCATATTAAAAAAAAATTAAGTTACGGATATGAAACAGATAGGATAATGATTTCGTTGTAACAGAGAAGTAACAGAGAGGAATTATTAGAGCCAGTTTATAATCACACACTATTTATAGAAAATTAGAAGTTATCATAAAAAGTAAAATATCCTTTTCTATCTTATTCAAAATGGCTTGAGATAAAATGCAAACAAATATTAAATAAACTTAAATAAAAATTATGCTATAAATTTTGTAGTTCCTATAAATTGTGTATCCTAATTCTCTTGGAATAACAAAATAAATAAAAAGTTTTAAATTAAATAAATAAATAACAAAAAGAAAGAAACAGGACATTTTTGAAGTTTTTATTTACCTATTGTCTCAAGCAAGGTTGAATAGGATCTATAAAAGTTATTTCTCTTTGGTCTGGGTGCATAAACGTGACGGGATTAGTAAGATTTTAATAAAACACCGAATTTAGTGATAAATTAGTTTAATTATCGTAATCAGTTTACAATTTTAACGAGTTACATAAATACACAATGAGTTTCGTTAAAAATAAATAATAATTATAGGTACATTCCAACCCTCTATTTCTGAAAGGCTTGGCTTCTGAAAAGCTGCTTGGATCAGTCCAAGAAGCTCTGTCAAATCACCTATCAAGTGTTATTTGGGTTTTAAAAGGAAACTTAACTGACTTTCTACTGCTCATGAGCAGTAATCCAAAATCCCTAGTTTCCCTTTCCCTTTTCCTTTCAATCTCCAAACCATCAAAAAATACTATTCAACACTACCTCAAAGCAAAGACAAATGTAACGAACGATATTTTTTTTACCATTAAAAAAATCTATTTTACGATGTCATGAGGCTTAGATTAACCCATTTTAAAGTTTTGTGTAATGATTTTAGCTTAAATAAAAAAATAGGATAAGTTTTATGGTTTGTTTACATTTTGCCTAATTAATCTAGTTTGAATAGGATATAAGCATGGTAAAGGTACAGCTGACACACGTGGGTGTCTCGTACCTTAAATTACATTATATTCATTATAAATCGTTAATTGCACATCGATAAAATACATTTTTCACGTTTTATATTGTCTGGAGACAGATTTCGATCGAATCTATGCATATTGTCGTTTCGTGAAGATTACCTTCACAAAATTATCAATATAAAAATAAGAAAGAAGTGGGGTAGGTATGATTAAAATGTAGTTTTATTTGCGTACAATGTGAACAAACCTTAACCGTTCATATCTGTTACGTCACAGAAAAAAGTAACAGATTTGATAACATATATGAATTGCTTGTGTCTAACGTAAAAAAATGTCTTTCGCAGTATCAATTCTTA
This sequence comes from Tholera decimalis, assembly GCA_943138885.2. Classification (NCBI taxonomy): domain Eukaryota; kingdom Metazoa; phylum Arthropoda; class Insecta; order Lepidoptera; family Noctuidae; genus Tholera; species Tholera decimalis. The sequence continues at coordinate 28,068,148 of OW964551.2, forward strand.
CTCTCTTACGAATCTTTTTTCATAGCAATTGCACCATTACCCATTTATTCTAAGCTGTGTTATAAAACAATAAAAGTACCTAACAATGCTTTAAACATCTCACAGTAAAATGTAACTCTCAAATGTCGAATAATCACTGCACCACAAAAATCTCGACACTGTATGATCAAAAAAATGGCCGAACATTTTTGATTCGTCATACATTAATCAATGAGTAGGACAGTTAAGTGACTAATGTTACAGTAAAATAATTTTGATAACTACCATAAAGATAATAAAAATATGACATAACAGAAAGGAATAACAGAAATTAGTGAAATCAGGACACGCATTAATTAATTAATTATAAATTACACGTTTTGTAGATTATTATATATTTATCGAATTCATTGGGCTTGAACCATACTCTATTGAGAAATAAAATGCTTCTGAATTGTAACACTAATATTGAATTATAAAATATTTTTAAAAGTACCGCCAAGAATGTGGATACAGGTTGCCTCAACTTGCCTCTATGAAACAACATCTACCCCTTGGTAGATTTTATTTGAAATTATTAATTTATTAAGATTTATGGAGGATTTTATTGTTTAGTATTATATTTAAACAAGTTTACAATCTGTTTATTAGAGTATTTATAAGTAGTTATGCCTTGTTATAAAAATAACTATGTTGGACGTTAAAAAGTACAATATTTTTGAATATGACCCAGGTATCAATGTAGTTGACATGAAGCAATCGCAGAAGGAGCGCTTCTTTGGCTGCCTACAGAAGGTATTTAAAAGCCTTCTATCGGGCGGGAACAAGGTGCGTGCCTTCAACGGTTGGGTCTGCCAGTGTTATACTCTTTCGGCGTACTCAAATGGACTCAAACTGAACTTGACGCCCTGGATAGGAGAGTTCGTACATTGCTGACTGCATATCGAATGCATCACCCATGTTCGTCGGTGACGAGGCTGTATATCCCGCGGAAATGTGGAGGTCGAGGCTTATTGCTAAAACTCCCCACAACCGCGAGGTATGCAGTCTCAGGCAACATTTCCTTGCTTCCGAAGTGGGTATGCATCGAGATGTAGTAGCAGTGGACAAGGGACTCACCCCGCTCTTCTTGGCTAATGAGAACTGACGCAAACCTGCAGTGCTAGACACTAACGATCGAAGACGGATATGGAAGAGTAAGGAGCTTCATGGACTTTTTTTCCGGGCCCTACATGGGTCCGACGTAGACCAAGTAGCGTCCGTAGCTTGGTTGCGCTTCGGTGACCTCTTTGGGGAAACCGAAGGTTTTATTTGTGCAATTATGGACGAAGTTGTCATAACGAACAACTACCGGAAATTTATTGTGAAGGATGGCACGGTTGACATATGTTGGGCATGTCACCGTCCGGGTGAATCAATCTGCCACATTATCTCTGGTTGTTCTCGTCTTGATAATGGAGAGTACTTGCACAGGCACAACCTTGCAGCCAAGATAATTCATCAGCAACTTGCTCTGAAATATTCTCTTGTGCAATCGGAAGTGCCGTAGTTATAGGTATATGTGCCCGACTCAGTTCTCGATAACGGCCATGTCACATTATACTGGGATCGATCCATCATCACTGACAGGACTATGGTAGCCAATAAAGCTTTGTTTTCCTAGGAAAGCGGTGCCGTCATATAGCGGCCGTAATATTACGGACGCAAAAAGACGGCCGTCTTTACGGTGACGACATGTGGAAAGTTCCACGGCGGTTTTATCACACTGTCTGCTTCATCGCTATCTAGTGTATTACATTCTCTTTGGAAACGTTCACGAAACCATCTGACACCGACAAGACGGCCGTCATGCAAATGGCGGCACCGCTTTTAGACGTTACGGTGTCAGTTACCGCTCTCTAGGAAACCGCGCCATTTTGTTTACATAGACAACGTTCTAGTGACGTCATTCACCGCTGTATTACGGCCGCTATTTGACGGCACCGCTATCCTAGGAAACCAAAGCTTTAGCCTGATATAGTGTTGGTGGACCGAATCGAGAGGCGTGCTATGATTGTCGACATAACCATCCCGCATGACGAGTACTCCTCGACACGGCGCGTATTGTCAGGTTCCTCTCTATGGAGCCCTGACCGCCGGTAGCTTGGATCCTGTTCCCGTTACCGGTGGGCTACTATTTTTCATATTTTTAAATGTTTTTTTTTACAGAATATTTAAAAATGTAATTTATATGCATATATTGGAAATAAAGAAAATAATAACATAATAATAAAAAAAATATTTAAAACAGCTGAATTCTACGATTCGCCATGTAATTAAAAATGCGAAGAACTTCGTTCAGCTCAACTGATTTTGCTCTTTTTCTTTCATGGCCAGAAATACCATACCAGCCATTCTCTCGTGACCCATTGACAGCCTTTGAGGCCTATTGATTGCAGATAAAGTTGAAAACGTAGATTCGCACACAATTAAGCAGTGAGGTTCTTCGTGGTCAATTTTCTCTTCAAATCTTCGTTTTTTTTTTCCAAAGAAAGCTCGTATATCCATCGCGAAATCAATGAATCTTTAATTTATAGCAATAAAAATAACAATTGTATCGATTTTTGACTAAAACACTATTTACCGTACACTTGACTTAACCAAACTGCAAACAATCATAATCAATCTCTATTTTATGTTTATTTCAGTTAAAAATGGGATTCCCCGAACCATAGATTGCAATATAGCCCATATTGCAATCTATGGTACGAGGAATCCCCTCTGCATCACAGATATTATAACTAAATAGACCCATCGCTTCATGCGATAGCGCTTCAAATGCCATCTATACACAAAACAAAGAATTATAATATGAAATGAATGTCACAAACTGTGGTATGTTCGGAAAAGTTTAGATTCCTATCGCTACAATTTTTTTTAACTCAAACTATGAACCACCAATTTAATTACTAATAATAATTGGACGTAGTTACGCAAAAAGGATCCAATCCACACTTTTTCCGAAATTGAGTCATATAAGTATACCAAACGCATCTTCAGGATGATATTATTAAAGATATCAATGTAACAAAATTTCGGAAAAAGTGTGGATTGGATCCCTTTTGCGTAACTACATCCAATTTATCTTAGTTTTTGGTATTTTTATAGTAGGGCATTGTGATTTCAAGGTAGGGCAGTGCCCTACAATGCCCCCCCCCTAGCTACGGCCCTGTGTGGGCCCACATAAAAAATTTGTTAGTGCCAATAACTCAACATTATGAGTGATGTAAAAAAAATAATAAGATGCTAATCAATGGAAGAAATGCTGCGACCACGTGATACAAGAAGAAACTTTTATGTAAAATTTTGATGACGTCATAGACAACGCAGAACAAAATTCTTTCATAATAAATTCAAATGAAGATTCTAGTGACACTGTTTAAAAAATGTTACTAATTTAACATAATTCATTTAATGTTTTCCATTAAACTTAATCTTTTGAAATATACATTTAATTTTCAATTTTTACTGCATTGTGAAAACACCTTTACCCTGCAGTTGCATTGATGACGTCACTATTTTCTTAACGTGAACCAACAATATTTAAGCAGAAAGAACTAAGTCCACACTGTTCAACATTGATTGAGTACTATCTGCTTTACTAAGTCCAATTGTCTTTTGATATTTTATTTGCTAGACTGAAGACAGTACTTTGTGTCCAAGTGGGAGAACTTTTGAGCCTCTAACAAAGACATCCTTTGAAAATACTTTTTTTTTAACGTGGTAAAATCATCAGATGAGTCCTCCCAGCCCGGGCAGGGCCGGAGGGACTGTCAGACTTGTACTGACTAAAATCCACGGTATTCCTTCAATAGCCCTTTACGTTCCGGGGTCACGGTAATGAGATAAGTCCCACGACCCCGGCAGGCTTCGACCCTCTACAGGGGGGGCCTCGTCATCTTGCTGACGCTCTTTGAGGCGCGCGTGGAATACAACGCGCCGTCGACCCGGGCATGGTCCATGGTCGGACAGCGAGATGCCCTTTACTCGCTGTCCGCATGCCCGCGCCTACGGTGGCCGGAGATCGTCGGCCGACGTCCGACACCGTGGGTGTCTACCACTGCGGCTGGGCTGGAGGGAGGATGCTATCCTCTCCCTCACGCGGCCCGCCTCCTCCTTCGATAGCATGATTGCTTCGCAGAAGGAGGTGACCGCTTCCCACTCCGTCTCGCCCCGCAGCATGGCCTCGACCAATGCCGGGCGCGAGAGGGCTCCGCCTATCGCCGCCGTGAGGACACGTCGGTGCTCTGCCCAAGCAGGGCAGTCTTGCACAGTATGCTCTACTGTGTCCTCAGGGCGATCCTCGCAGTGGTGACACCCAGGCGTTTCTTCCTTCCTCATCAGACACAGGTATCTCCCGAAACTTCCGTGTCCGGTGAGGACCTGCGTCATGCGGTAGGTCAGGACGCCGTGACGCCGATCTAGCCACTCCTCAAAGAGGGGTCTTACCGCCGCAATTGCGGCGTGCCCGGCCGTCGGTTGCGACAATCGTCCCCTCTATACTGCCCTGAGATCGCGCCGGAGCTCTTCCCGCCGCGCCTCGACTTCTCGAGGCAGCGGGGATACGCCCCGGCGCTGATCCTTTGAAAATACTTAAAAAAAATATCTAGTGTTAATTCCGCCAAGAATATATTATTAGTTTGGCAAGGATTTCCGCAAAGTAACGCTTGATTCCATTCTGTATACCTCTTTTGATTATACACATACTCGTTTCCCTCCCCTCAATTCCGGGATAAAAAGTAGCTTGTGTGTTATTTCAAATTGTCAACTATCTATTTACCAAATTACATTCAGAATTCAGTAGTTTTTACGTGAAAGGGTTAACATACATCCATCCTCCACACTTTCACAATTAGGTATTAATAATATTAGTAAGATAACTATTGTTTTTCAGGTGTTATCCACACGGGACTGGCCCCGAAGCCCATACAAACTTGGTTTGCAGAGTTCCCAGGCAGAACAGAGTACATGGACACCTACAGTGCTACTGCCAAAGCGTGTTGGAGATCCATGCAACGGTATAAGGAACCCATGCCATCGACAAGGAGAAGGGCAGATGACACCTGCGTCTAGCAGATCATCTTGGATATTTGTTTGGTGTTTGTTTGTTTTACCGTTTGTACAGATTAGGAATAAAATAAGGGAAGATAGATGGTGTTTTATTCGCTTAATACTTAAGAGTGTTTGCACCTAATGGTGTTTTATAGAAGGCCTTATTCTTGGAGAATCAATTATGAGACTGGGTACATGTATACGATATGCCTAGAACTAAATATTTAGTTTATAACTTAACTTTACTTACTTAACGAAAAATATCCTTTTTTTTATTAAAAATAGTTTCATGTTTGACCACCATCTCACCTGATGGTAAGTGATGATGTGGTCGAAGATGGAGCACGCATACCTATAAGTAACCTATTCACTCTTGACTTAAAGACTCCTAGGTTATAGCTATCAGGAAACACAGACTCCGGCAGGGAATTCCACTCCTTAGCCGTACGCACAATGAAGGTATTCCCAAAATGTTTTGTGCGTATGGGTGGGATGTCCACCATGTAACGATGGCGCTTCGCCGTTTGTCTCGTAGTCCAATGATGGAATGGGCTTGGTGGAATTAGATTGTGTAATTCCATCGCACACTCCCCGAAATGTAACCGATAGAAAACCGATAGACTTGCAACTCGTCGTAGGTGTTCAAGGCTCTGGAGCTTTGACTCGACCAGTGCATCGTTGCCAATGAGTCTCTTGGCCCGCTTCTCGATAGACTCAAGCGCGTCCAGTTGGTATTTAGCAGATCCATCCCAAAGATGAGAGCAGTACTCCATACACGACCGAACCTGGGCTTGATAGAGATAATATATAGATCCTGATTATAATGGAGTCGGCTTCCAGTCTAACCGGGTGCAGCTGAGTATTAGTGTTTTACCTGGGGTGAGGGTCTATCTGACCTCAACAACCCGGTGGCTGGGTAATACAATATCTCTTGGGTAGACCAGTGTCAGATTGTTTGGCTTCTGACTACCCGTAAAGACTGTCAAAGATGTACAAATGACAGCTGGAAACTAACGGCTTAGCTTGCTTTTATGAATTACTACCGACACAGCCCTGCTTAGGAGTCTGCGGGCTGCGAGCAATGGGTAGCTTGCTGCCCGACTCAAATCAGGCCCATGTAGATGGCGCGCGGTGCGTCGTGTTCCACGCGCGCCTCATAGAGTGTCAGCAAAATTGTTGGGACTCATAAGGGGGCCGTTGCCTGCCGGGGTCACAGATTACTAAAATAGTTCGAAGAAGAAGATCGGGAGGCAGTCATTGGATGAATTCCCATCCTTAAAAAAAAGCCCTGCTTCGCATGATCTTATTCTACTTTGTTCTGTTAATTCACACACAATCTTTATATAACTATATAAAAATGTACTCTGTGTTGTATACGTTGGCAAAGACCATATGAAAATTTGTTCAGTGGTTTTTGAGTAATCGCGAACATAGAGACAGACGCGGCGTGAGACTTCGTTTTATTAAATGGTAAGATGGAACAGCGTGTAGTTTAAGAGCTCTTAAACTGGAAAATGTGGTTGAATTCTTTTTTGTAGCTTGTGAGGAGTAATGAATCACTGAGGATACAATAAAAAAACTGGTCAAGTGCGTGTCGGGCCACGCGCAGCGTAGGGTTCCGTAGTTTTTATAACAGCCAAGTGCGTGTCATATTCGCTGACTGATCGTTTCGTACCATGCTCTAACTAAAAGCCAAACATGACTACCTAACTAATTTGACTTCCTATATAAATCCTCACCTGATCCGACAATTTTGCACGGAAAGTTTCAATTTTTTTTAGAGATTTATATAAAACTGGTCATAGCCGGTGTTTCGAATTTAAATACGGACACAGAGCTACACTACTCAATCGTCACAAGAAGCTAGCACGATACAACTGGCGCTTAGCGCCATCTATCGACATTTCTATAGAGTTGTTCGAAATTTTCGAGTCAAATACAATTGGTCGACTATTACTCGTAAACTAGTAAAGCCCTCTTATGTGTGATAGTTTTCCTTTAAACGTCATATATAGGTACTACTGCCGTGACATTTGAATTTCTAACTATAACCATTTAGTTGATAGAGGGGGATGACACTTGACTCTAACGAAAATTGGTACTTTAAAGCTTGATAAGTCACGAACGGTTTACTTAATCAAAAAACGGTTTTACCAAACCCCTAATATTTTTGAAAGACCTATCCAACGATATCCCACACTATGGGAAGAACGAAAAAAAAAAAAATTATTTTCCCACTTTACATGTATGGGAGGTACCCTAAATAGTTGTTTTTTTTCAAAATTTTATCTTACCACTTTTTCGGCGTCATTAACATGTATACTCATGCCAAATTACAACTTTCTAGTACCAATAGTTTTTGAGCTAAACCGCGGACAGACGGACAGACAGACGGACATGGCGAAACTATAAGGGTTCCTTGTTGACTACGGAACCCTAAAAACAGTTAGGCTAACCATATTTATAAAATACTAGCTTCTGCCCGCGACTTCGTACGCGTGTGAAGGTTTTCCCGTGCAAATCCCGATCCCGTGGGAATTTCGGGATAAAAGTAGTCTATGTGTTATTCCAGAATGTCAACTATCTACTTACCAAATTTCATTTAGATCCGTTCAGTAGTTTTTGCGTGAAAGAGTAACAAACATCCATCCATCCTCACAAACTTTCGCATTTATAATATTAGTAGGACTAGCTTTTGCCCGCGACTTCGTTCGCGTGGGAGGTTTTTCCCGCGTATATCCCGATCCCGTGGGAATTCCGGGATAAAAAGTAACCTATGTGTTATTCCAGGCAGTCAACTATCCACTCACCAAATTTCATTCAGATCCGTTCAGTAGTTTTTTGCGTGAAAGAGTAACAAACATCCATCCATCCTCACAAACTTTCGCATTTATAATATTAGTAGGAGTAGGAAGGATAAGTAGGAAGGATAGGATTAGTAAGAAGGAAGTAGGATTAGTAGGATAGGATTTTATTCAAGATTAGACGGATGGACGTGTGGACACCGGCTTAGGGTTTCCTTTTGTTTATATACGGAACCCTAAAAATTATGATGTAATTAGAATAATTTCCGATATAATTATAATATCAAACCCGGAATTAACAGATACCATTATCAGTAATGTTCAACATTTAACCTTACGCTGAGCGTCCTAATTAATATTCACTATATTACACGCCTAGCAACCTGTTTTTTAAGATAACCCGTGGTTGAGTTCAAAAGCCTTAAAACATAACTTAAACATGTATAGTAAGTAGGTATAGTTTGCTTTTTGTTTTAACGTCGTAACTGAGCGTAAATATTTTTTTTTATTATATTTTTCGAGGCTATATTATATTATATACATACTATTATATTAAAAGTCACAACTTACGTATAACGTACTAACTTGTAACGGCTTTGGCAAAATAAAGGATATATTTATTAATTTATTATTCCATTTATTAAATCTATGTACATATAAATTACATTTTTAAATATTAATATAAAAAATAAAAACATTAAAAAATATAAAAAATAGTAGCCCACCGGTACCGGGAACAGGGTCCAAGCTACCGGTGGTCAGGGCTCCATAGAGAGGAACCTCCTCACAATACGCGCCGTTTCCAGGAGTACTGCTTTCTTTATCAAGCCCTTGATCCAGCTGCCCAACGAGAGCCTCCTTAGATGTTGGTCGAGGCTCTTGGCTATTATACCATTGGCTGAGACGACTATCGGCACAATGATTGCTGTCTCCACATCCCACATGTCGACAACCTCGCGCGCCAGGTCAAGATACTTATTTTTTTTATCTATCTCAGCTTTCACGAGGTTCTCGTCATGGGGGACTGCTATATCAACAATCATTGTGCGACGCTCTAATGGGTCTATCACCACTATGTCAGGCTTATTGGCAACAATAGTCCTGTCAGTGATGATAGACCGATCCCAGTACAGTGTAATATTGCCATTTTCGAGAACTGGGTCGGGCACATACCTATAGTATGGTACTTCTGATTCCACAAGATTGTATTTAAGTGCAAGTTGCTGGTGAATAATCCTGGCTACGAGGTTGTGTCTATGCAAATATTCTCCGTTAGCCAGGCGAGAACAACCGGAAATAATGTGACGAATGGATTCTCCCGGTTTGTGACATGCCCGACATGTGTCTACCGTACCATCCTTCACAATATATTTCCGATAGTTATTCGTCATCATAACTTCGTCCATAATCGCACAGACAAAACCTTCGGTTTCCCCGAAGAGGTCACCAAAACGTAGCCAGGCTACGGACGCTAATAAATCTACTTCAGACCCATGAAGGGCTCGGTAATAGCGTCTGTGAAGCTCCTTGCTCTTTCATACTTCTCTGCGGTCATTAGTATCTAATACTACAGGTTTGCGCCAATTCTCGTTACCTAAGGAGAGCGGCGTGAGGCCTTTATCCACCGCTACCACATCCCGATGCATACCCACGTCGGTTTCTAGGAAATATTCCCTAAGGCTGCATACCTCGCGGTTGTGCAGGGTCGTGCATTTAAAAAGCCACGACCCCCGCACTTCCGCGGGATATACAGCCTCATCACCGATGAACGTGGGTGATGCATCCGATTTGCAGTCAGCGTTGTGCGGACCCGCCTGTCTAAGGCGTCAAGTTCAGTCTGAGTCCATTTGAGTATGCCAAAAGAATACATAAATACTGGCATAACCCAACCATTGAAGGCACGCACCTTGTTTCCGCCTGATAGAAGACTATTCAGTACTTTATTCAGGCGGCCAAAGAAGCGTTCCTTCAATGACTGTTTAACATAAGCAGCATTGATGCCTAGCGCTTCTGAAATACCCAAATACTTGTAAGTTTCAGTTGATCCGAGGGATCTTAGGTGTATGGAATCCGAGAGTTGAGTTCCCACGGATTCCATAATCTCCCCTCGCTTTACATGCATAACTGCACACTTGTCCACCCCAAATTCCATCCCGATGGCGCTACTGAAAGTTTCTGTTACCTTCAGTAGCTCCATCAGTTGCAGTTTGTTGGTGGAAAAGATTTTCAAATCATCCATGTAAAGCAAGTGTGATATGACCTGACCACCTCTTCTCAACTGGTAGCCTAGCCCCGAACCCTCCAGCAATGTACTGAGAGGGTTGAGAGCCAGACAAAACCACAGTGGGCTCAGACTGTCGCCTTGAAATATGCCACGCTCAATCCTAATCGGTTCGCTGTTTTCCTGGATCTGTCGACATCCTGGATAGCAAAGGACCGTCTTCCATTGCCCCATACATGACTCAAGAAAATTACGTAGTATTGGGTCTATTTTATACAACTCCAACACCTTCTTGAGCCATGTATGTGGAACAGAATCATAGGCCTTCTTATAATCTATCCAACATGTCGACAGATTCTTTCGGAAACGACGAACCTGTTGGTTAATGGCAATATCAATGAGGAGAAGCTCCTTAGTACCGCGGGACCCGTTCCTACATCCATTCTGAGAAGAAGACATGATTGAATTTATATCAATATGATTATTAATTTTGGCTCTCAAAATGGAAGTAAGAACTTTATAGACCGTCGGTAAGCACGTGATCGGTCTATAATTTTTAGGTTCCGCTGTACTACCTGATTTATGGAGCAGGTGGGTTATTCCTGTAGTCAGGAATTGAGGTAGCGATCGATAAGGCAGACTGGAACTGAGATGCCAAGCGGGCGTGCGATCTTTGAAACCATTTTATCCAAAAATTGTGCAGTCCGTCTGGTCCTGGAGATTTCCAGTTGGATAACGGACGGACTGCACGGGTTACATCTTGGGGGCTGATCGTAATTGCCCCCATTTCTGGTATAAGATCGCACGTGCGCTTGATCTCACTCATCCAGTCACCCTCGGTGCGACCGACAGGAGCCGACCAGATGCTGCGCCAGAACGAACACATGGCGTCATCATCCGGTAAGCACGTATCAGTCACACCTTGGTCAGGTCGCTCCCAGGCCCTATAAACCCACCTTTCATTGCTTTGGAATGCGCGATTCTGAGTGTATCGCTCCACCCGCCGCTTATATCTACGAATTCTATTTGCCCACGCATAGACTTTCTGCTTCAGGAAGTCGATGCGCTCTGTGACGCAGGTCAGATAATCCCGAGGACTAATATCAGTCCCCGCGAACGCCCGCCTCACAAAGCGCATCACTCTAGGGCGAGTGTTGCCCTGTCTGAAGCAGATAAGTTTGCCAATGAGTGCTCTAGCCTCAGCAATACGACGCTCGATCCTGCCCTGCCAAGCTGGTACAGCTGGTCGTATAACTCTGTCAGTCTTTGGGAACTTGACATGAGCTACCCGACAAGCCGCTACAGCTGCACAGTATAGGATCGAATGAGTATCGGTGAGGTCTTCACTATTGTCAAAATAATTTGACAGCAGTGAATCTAGAGCACACACTAGCGCCCTATTTTTCTTATGCATGGGCAAACGAGGCAGACGAGGTCTAAGCTCAGGCTGTGTGGAGCGATACTCCCGTAATGCGCACTCCAAAGCACTCCTCAATCGTTCACTGCACTGGGTACTCACGGTTATAGCCTCGTCATCATCATCTTCATCGACGTGGTCGGGTTGCGGTGAGACACTGGGTTGTAGATGCACCGCGGCCAGTGGTGAAGCAGATGAGACACGGCTGCACCGTGATTCAAGGCGTAGTCTATCAAGTACGGCGTCATCCAACATACGGTTACGCTGGATTACCCGCACCTGATCCGATAGTCGTTGCGCCGAAACGTTGACATCTGGTTCAAGTACCTGGAACAGAGAGAGCATCCGACCACGGTACGCAGTCAGGTTAGTTCCCCCCTCTGTGGCCCCAAAGTATGAGCGCATGACATTTTCATTAATGGAATGTGTCCATCGCATGCGCTGCACACTTCCACCGGCAGCGGGGACCCCATCGGAGGCCGGAGGGCCTCGAAGTCCTAAGCCGGCCGGAGGGCGGCCTCTTCCTCGCCGACGCGCAGGTGGTGGTGTCGTCGGCGGCGAGAAGTACTCATCGCTCGAGCTCGACGCAACTGCAGCGGCCGGAATTTCTTGACTCACGGCTGGAGAGGGTCCTGGTGGCTGCGAGGCGGAGCTCAGCGATGATTCCGCTGGTCTTGGGCGTGTGGTTTGCTGTAACCGGGCCCGGTATCTTGTCAACATTTTTTAATTTGAGTCGTCTTGTAGAGATTTTCTTTCCAGAAGGTATATTCGGCATTTCTGCAGTGGCCTTTGCTTTTTTTTTACGGTTTTGGTTTTATTAAACATGATGCATTTGTTATATACTATTTATTTATCAAATTTTTATTCAAAAATAAAACTGAAGAAGAAAATTTTTGACAGGCGGGTTGACATCCGAGCCACAGATTAATTAATTTATTATTATTATTATCTCCTTTATAATACATAATCTCTCAAAAATTACATTTTTAAATATTTTTCTATAAAAAAATTACAATAAAAAAAATGGCAGACCACTGGTGTCGGGAGCAGGATCCAAGCTACCGGTGGTTAGGTCTCCAGAGAAAGGAACCTCCTCACAAGACGAGCTGTATCGAGGAGAACTGCCTTCTGTATCAGGCCCTTTATCCAGCTGTGCAACGCCAGCTTCGACAGATGGTCGTCGAAGCTTTTGGCTGTCAGCCCATTGACTGATATGACAGTCGGCACAATGACAGCCGAGTCCACGTTCCACATATCAACAACTTCATGAGCTAAGTCGAGATACTTTATGTGTTTCTCTTTCCCAGCTTTCACGAGATTCTCGTCATGTGGGATGGTAACGTCGATTATCATTGCGCGGCGCACTAATCGCTCAATCACCACTATATCAGGCTTATTGGCAACAATAGTCCTATCAGTGATGATAGACCGATCCCGGTACAACGCGACATGGTCATTTTCGAGAACTGGGTCGGGCACATACTTGTAATACGGTAGCTCAGAATCGACAAGTTTGTATTTCAAAGCAAGTTGCTGATGGATAATTCTGGCTACTTGGTTGTGTCTATGCAAGTACTCGCCGTTAGCCAGACGAGAACAGCCGGAGACAATATGTCTGATGGACTCACCAGGATGATGGCATGCCCGAAACACATCAATCGTCCCGTCCTTTATAATATGTTTCCGGTAATTATTCGTCAAGATAACTTCGTCCATAATTGCACAGACAAAACCTTCAGTTTTCCCGAAGAGATCCCCGAAGCGTAGCCAGGCAACGGAAGCTGTCAAATCTACATCGGACCCATAAAGAGCCCGATAGTAGCGACCATGAAGCTCTTTGCTTTTCCATACCTCCTTGCGGTCATCTGCGGTAAGTATAATAGGTTTGTGCCAGTTCTCTTTAGCCATGGTCAACGGGGTGAGTCCCTTGTCCACTGCAACCATATCTCGGTGCATACCCACATCGGCTTTAAGGAAATATTCCCTGAGACTGCAAATCTCGCGGTTGTGGAGAGTTTTGGCATTTAAAGAGCCTCGACCTCCACACTTTCGCGGGATGTACCGTCTCATCACCGATGATTGTGGGTGATGCATCCGATTTGCGGTTAGCAGTGTACGGACCCTTCTATCTAGGGCGTCCAGTTCGGTTTGAGTCCATTTGAGTATGCCGAAAGAATACATCAACACCGGCATGACCCAACCGTTGAAGGGGCGCACTTTATTTCCTCCCGACAAAAGGCTGTTTAATACCTTTTTCAGGCGGCCAAAGAAGCGCTCCCTCAACGATTGCTTCATGTCAGCAACATTAATGCCCAAAGCTTCCGACATACCCAAATACTTATAAGTTTCGGTCAAGCAGAGAGATCTAAGGTGTACAGAGTCTGAAAGTTGAATTCCCTCAGATTCCATAATCTCTCCTCGTTTCACATACATGATTGCACGTTTGTCCACACCAAATTCCATCTTGATGGCGCTACAGAACGTTTCAGTTACCTTCAGTAGTTCCATCAGTTGCAAGTTGTTGGGGGCAAAGAGTTTCAAATCATCCATGTAAAGGAGGTGGGATATACTTTGACCTCCTCTTCTCAACCGATAGCCCAGGCCTGAATCCTCTAATATTGTGCTTAGGGGATTCAGGGCCAAACAAAACCAAAGTGGACTCAGGCTGTCGCCCTGAAATATTCCCCGTCTGATCCATATAGGCTCATCATTCCCTCAAATCGGTCGACATCCTGGATAGTGAAGTACCGTCTTCCATTGCCTCATACATGACTCAAGGAACGTGCGTAGAGTGAGATCTATTTTGTAAAGCTCCAGCACCTTCATGAGCCAGGTATGAGGAACAGAATCAAAGGCTTTTTTGTAGTCTATCCAGCATGTCGATAGATCTTTGCGGGATCGACGGACCTGTTGGCTAATGGCCATGTCAATGAGGAGTAGCTCCTTAGTGCCACGAGACCCTTTTCTACATCAATTCTGAGAAGCGGACATAACTAAGTTGCAGTCAATGTGCATATTTATTTTCACCCTCAGAATTGACGTAAGAACCTTATAGACCGTGGACAGACAGGTAATCGGTCTATAGTTTTTGGGTTCCGTGGGACTACCACTTTTATAGAGCAGGTGAGTACAGCCAGTCTTTAGAAACTCTGGTAGAGACCCAGTCTCTAAGGATGCCTGGAATTGAGAAGCCAAAAGCGCATGCGAGCTGCTATACCACTTGAGCCAGAAGTTGTGCAGTCCATCCGGTCCTGGAGACTTCCAGTTTGGTAACGAATGAACTGCTTTGGCTACATCAGAAGTATTGATGATTATTTTATCCATTTGTGGTATAGCTTCACATACGCGTTCAACTTCACGCATCCAGTCACCCTCAACATGACAGACGGGTACCGACCAGATGTTGCGCCAGAATAAATTTGTGGCGGTATCATCCGGGCGGCACACGTCAGTCACATTTTGATTGGGTCGCTCCCAAGCTCTGTATACCCACCTCTCATCGCTCTGGAACATGCGATTCTGTGAGTAGCGTTGAACCCGCCACTTAAACCGTCGGATACGGCTTGCCCATGCACAAATTGTCTGCTTTACGAAGTCAATGCGCTCTGTAATGTGGGGTGTGTATTCTCGAGGGCTGATTGCAGTCCCTGAGAAAGTCCGCCGCACAAAACGCATTAAAAAATTGCGCTTGCCCAATCCCTTCTTCTCCCTGTTCTCGACTATGCTGATGCAAGTTATCCAGATCTTACTGAAGTGCAGCTAGATAAGCTTGAATGACTCCAAAATTTTTGTATCAGATTCATATTTATAGATAGCATATAGCATATAGATAGCATCAGAGAAAGGCTGTAAAATTCCTATAAATCCCACTTTATTAGGACCTTTACGAATTTGCATTAAGTGCAATTACGAACAGCAACAGCTTCAGAAAGCCAGTGGCGATCCCAAAGCGACTTGGGATATCATAAAATCCATCATTTACAAACACACCACACCCACAAGCAATTCGAGGGATCTTCTTAAGGTCTGTAAGGATCCGGATTCCTCTGTTAATGCTATAAATAATTACTTCGCGAATGTTGGAGGTAGTCTCGCTCACAAGATATAGCAAGCTCAACATCCAACCAGTAATAACTTTGTTTTTAGTTCCATGTCCAACCCACAAGGCAATTCATTTGTTTTGCTCGAAACAGACTTTGGTGAGATAAACAGTATAATCTTGGAATTAAAATATAACTGTGCTGTTGGATATGATGGCATATCTGCTTCAGTTATTAAAGCTGCTAAGCATGTTCTCATCCCTCCCATCACTCATGTATGCAATCTGTGTTTGACACATGGCATTTTCCCAAAGTCTTTCAAAAAGGCTTTAGTTACACCAATATTTAAGGGTGGGGAAAGGGATCGTGTTGAAAGCTATAGGCCTATATCTGTTCTTACAACTCTTTCAAAGATTCTTGAAAAAATCTTAAATAAGAGACTTCTTTTCATTTCATTTCATTTATTCAGTTCAGTTAACAATTACATTGTGTTGAACAGTACATATTAATAATTAAATAAAATTAACACATGCAGGAACTAAAATTCAGAAGCGTAATTAAAATTAATGTGTAAAGTAAAGTTAAACAGAGGTATTAAACTAATTTAAAATATGTCAAAAAATAAATATAATGTCAAATCAATCGTAATTATAATGTGAAACTCAATGTCAAAATATTAAAAGTACAATAAAAATTAAAAACAATGATCGCTGCTATTATTATAAGTGTCTATTTATTATTTGATATAAACTCCGATACCGAGTATACACATTTTTCCAACAAGAAGGCTTTTAATGTAGTTTTAAAAGAGTGAGAGCTATAAATTAATAATTTTAAATCAGTAGGTAACCTATTAAATAACTCCACTGCTTGGTATCTGGAACGATGCTTAGCTATGTTAAGATTTGGTAACATTTTGTGTTTAAAGTCCTTCCTTCTTGTGCTTTCTCTTACCCTACGTTCCTCTTGTGATTCATACTCATGAATATACTTAGCAAAGTGGTTAAGGATTACTAATATATATAAACTCGGTACTGTTAAAATGTTTAATTCTTTAAAGTACTCTCTATATGTTAAGTAAGTTAAGTATTTAGATCACAATGATGCGATAGCCCCTAACCAATATGGCTTCAGGAAAGGAAAATCAACAGAAGATGTTGTGCTTGAGCTATCAAATCACATTGCAAAGAATCTTGACATGAAGAAGAAAACCATAGGTATATTTCTAGATTTGGCCAAGGCTTTTGACACGGTCTCTACCTCCATCCTTTTACAAGCACTGGAGACACTGGGAATAAGAGATACTGCTCTGAATATTTTTCGTGACTATCTCTCTGAGCGTAGCCAACGAGTCAGGCTTGAGAGCTATACTAGCAATGAAGAGGACTTATTTTTCGGAGTTCCACAGGGCAGTGTGCTGGGTCCTACTCTCTTTATTGTGTATGTCAACAGGCTATGCCAACTCTCTATACCTGACTGCAAGATTCTTGTATATGCAGATGACACGGCATTTATTATAAGTGGGGATACCTGGGCCTCTGCTCACCGTTCGTCTGAATATGCACTTGGTGTTGTGATAGATTGGCTCTCCTGTAATCTTCTCACATTAAATGTTTCAAAAACACATTACGTCACCTTTTCAGCCAACTCATCTACGCAACCTAATGTGCTGCATATAAAGGCTCATAGATGCTCCCTTCCTACGTCTAACACATGCGATTGCCCTGCCATTCATAGAACATCTTGCGTAAAGTATCTAGGGGTGTACATTGACTGTACTCTAAGCTGGAACAAACACATTGACGTTACGGTATCTCGTGTACGTAAGCTTATGTTCCCAATGAAGAAGCTTAGAGCCGTGGTTACTACCCCATTGCTGAAAACCACTTATTTTGCTTTAGCGCAGTCAATTCTAACCTATTGCATCCCTGTTTAGGGCGGAACATATAAAACTCTTATGCTTCGTCTTGAAAGGGCGCAGAGAGCAGTGTTGAAGGTGATGCTACACAAACCCTTCCGTTATTCTACAATCCAGCTATACAGGGATTTATCTGTGCTTACCGTCAGGCAACTTGGTGCACTCCATATAGTCCTACGTACTCATTCCTCACTGAGTTATGATCCTGAACTATTTACACATAAACGTCGAAAAGACATGGTTTGCACTTCTATGAAAGCTAATACTGCTCTAGCAAGTCGACACTTTCCGAACTTGAGTGGTCGCCTTTATAATGCGCTCAATAAAGTTTGCAAAATATATTCCTTGCCGAGATATAAATGTAAGAGAGTTGTAAGTGAATATCTTCAGGGTCTTACATACGACGAAACTGAAAGACTATTCAACAGAAATATATAATGTACTATGTGCTATTTCAAAATAAATATTATAAACTCACCTTCACTTAAAAGTATTTCTTTCCTTGTATGCCTTTAACTTAGCCTTAATTTTATTTTTTTAATGTTATATAATAATTGTTATCAAATATATTAAATCTAATTCTATTTTATATAATTATTGTTATCAATCTCATTAAATCAAACTCTATTTTAAACAATTATTATTATCAATTTAATTAAATCAAATTATATTTAAAAATATTATTACTATCAATTTCAATAAATCAAATAATGTTATATTGAAGTATAAGTATTGTGCAATTTTTATTATGTTAAATTTATATTCTACTACTTTTTAATCAACACGCATCAGAATCTTGTAGTCAGAGTATTGCAAATAATTATGTTAATTTTTGTTGTTTTAATCTGTAAGAGGAAGGCGCTGATGTCCGTCACACAGTTTATACTAGCACGGACATCATCGTTTACTCTATCTTTTAAGGGACTAACATTTTTATACTGATTTTGAATAAGATAGATGTTTTTGTACCCACCTTTCTGATAATAAACTTATTACTTATTACTTACTTATTACTTATTATTTGGTTTGCGCAAATATGATCATGTTTCTGAGTTTCGCATTAAACTCAAGTGGCTGCCGATCCGCCTTCGCCGGAATGCACATATTTTATAATTACTTTACAGTATTCTCTTCAATCCCACAACCCCGTTTTATCTCAAAGAACGCTTTAAGTTCCTTCATGACACACATGTAAGAGATTTGAGATCATCGGAGAATTTGAGACTTTCAATGCCTGCATATTTCACTAAATTCTATGGCTCATCGTTTACGGTGCAAGCTATTCGTTTGTGGAATGCATTGCCGGTGTCAATAAGACAAGCTCAGTCACTGGCTACATTTAAAAGCTCGGTTGATAATTATTTTCATTCCAGTTTATGACTGTTCTTTTGTTTTCTCTCCACTTGGTGTTAAAGAACACATTATATGTATTGTATTATTTAATTATTATAATTTTTGTTTCTCTGTTTTTATGAGTAATGTAGTTAGTACACTAATTTAGCCCTCCCCACTTTAATTAAAGTTTTTAAAGTCCTTCCAAAGGTTGTCTGGAAGATATCGCTTTCAGCGATAAGACCGCCATTGTTACCATAGAATAAGCAATATTGTTAAATAGGTGTGTTTAAATTTTGGTGTACAATAAAGTTTATTCTATCTATCTATCTATCTACATGTGGACGTGCATTGCCTTCCTGGAAGCAGTATAGTATGCCGATGAGTGTTCTGGCCTCATCGATACGCCTCTCGATCCTATACTGCCAGGCTGGTACAGCAGGTTTTGGTCGAATAGCTTGGTTGTTATTAGGAAATTTGACGTTAGCTAAGCGACATGCCGCAACAGCCCCGCAATACAGGATTGAGTGCGTATCAACAAGGTTTTCGCTGCTCTCAAAAATGTTCTCAAGCAGCGAGTCCAAAGCACACACCAACGCCCTATTTTTTTTGTGCATGGGTAACCGTGGTAACCGGGGTCTAAGTTCAGGCGGAGCCGATCTATACTCACAAAGCGCATCTCCAGTGCACTCCTCAGTCGATCGTTGCATTGGCTACTTACCGTGACAACCCTATCATCTAGCTCATTATTATGACTATTGGGCCGCGATGTCATTGCGCCATTAGCGGGCGCTTGTACCACGGCTTGTGTCGGGGACGAGATGATATGGTTGCTCAGTACCTCTGAGCGCAGCCTATCAAGTGTTGCGTCATCCAGCCTGTGGCTACGCTGGATGACCCGCAACTGATCCGACAGCCGTTGGGCCGAGACGTTGACAGCTAGTTTATTGACGTGATCTGACCACGCTGGCGCGTTGCCGACGCAAGTCCTAGTGGCGCCAGTAGCTGGTTGTGTCTCCAGGATCTGGTCGAAGCTTACTTACGAGTACCATAGCAAGTTTTTGGATACTTGAATCAGTTTGTTTCTTGGATATCTGGCGGATGTGAGTCTCTGATAGAGTCTCGTTGGTCTAGTGGCAAGCTCGACTGCTGAGCGATTAGAGGTCTCGGGTTCGATTCCTTCGTCGGACAGTGCTGTTGGGTTTTTGTAGTAGGAACGCAGTAGACACTGGCTGTTGTTTATTTAGCTGGATCAGATAGTTCAACTAACAAAAGTAGGACCGAATGGGCTCTATTTGAAAACTGTTCACATGCGAAAACATGCAGTGCTCTTGATCTGTTTACAGTTCAAAATCTCAGAGCTGCCTAACGTCGCTGATCTGAGGAAAAAAATCTATGTGATGAACTAGTATTAGAAGATAATTATACATATACTTTGACGTCCGACCCAAGCTAGCGAGTTGCTGCTTAATGTTTTTTAAAATCGCGGCTTCGATTTCTTTCCACAGACTATATTGAATTCGAAAATGTAGTATGAATTAGCCGTTGGTCGGTAAAATCAAACGGCATGGGAGATAATCTAATGAGATAGATTAGACCTTGGAGAAGGTCATAGGCTACTTTTTGTACCAAATTTCATTCAAATCGGTTTAGTGGTGTAACAGACAGAGTTGGTTTGTATAATATCAGTAGGGATTATTTAAAAATAATCATAAAATTTAGTAAGTATTCTGATTTTTTTATTTGAAAAGTGAGTTTTAAGATAAACTTCGGCACGAGATAGGTGCTTGTAAATTGGCAGTCAGCACAACCTAGCATGTACTCGTATGTTCTAAGTATGTACGTACTAATACTATCCGACACATTTCGATACTAAGTAACTCAGAAAATAAGTGAGGTTCCAGGATCTTAAGGGAGCCTAACGAGATACCACGACCTCGGAATGTAAGGAAAACTGAAGGAACAGGGTGAGTTTTTAGTCAGAAGAAGTCTGACAATCCCTTCCGCTCCATCCAGAACGAGGAGAGTCATTAAATTATTTTCCCCACTGAACAAAAAGGTTTCAGGATCTTGCGTGGTCTGATAGATTAGACCACGCACATTAACGCCATCCAGTATGAAACGGTCCCTTATTGTTTTCATTTTAACATCAATACAAAGTAACTGTTCCAAGAAATTATTTAACGAGTCATATTGTAGGCAGTCGCTAGTTGGACGGATAGCATATCAACCACAAACAAAGAGGGACTATGTTTAAATATTTATATTCACATTATATTGGCCGCAATGTATTTAGGCTATTGTTTGTATGAGAATGGACTTGTTGTTAATAGCTTCGGATTTGGTATTTTGAATTATTTGTTAGGCAAAAAAATATGATAATGAATCGTACTTTTTAGGGTCCGTAGCTGAATGGCAAAAACGGAACCCTTAGAGTTTCGTTATGTCTGTCTGTCTGTCTAGACAGACAGACATAACGAAACTCTAAGGGTTCCGTTTTACTCTCAACTCTTCATAATAATCATAATTCGTCCAACTAGCGACTGCCTACAATATGACACGTTATAATTTCTTGGAACAGTTACGTTGTGTTGATGTTCCGTCCGTATGTCACAGGCTCACAGCCATTTTATTCCGAAACTATTAGGACTATACATGTGAATATTGGTAGGTAGATGTATTCTGTAAACTGATTTCTGATTTCAAGAAAAAAAAATTAAAATAAAGGGGGGCTAAAATACATGGAACTAAAACAGAAAATATTTTTTTTTATGAAACCTATGCGTGTATGGTATCTATAGACAGGTCTTTAAAAATGACATTGAGGTTTCTAAATTCACTTTTTCATAAAGTTAATCGTTTAAAAGATATACGCTTCCAAAGTGGTAAAATGTGTGTGTCCCCCTCTAACTTCTATAATAGTGGAGGAAAAAATCTAAAAAAAATATATGCTGTAGATCTTAATGTAAACTTTCAACAAAAATTAGTTTGAACGAGATCGGGTCAGCGATTTTTGAGATATAGCATATTTTCTAAAACCGCAAATATAACTTTGTAATTCATACAAATTCTATGAAAAACAAAGTTATTTGGCGTGGTTACTACGGAACTCTTCATAGGCGAGTCTGACTCACACTTTGCCAATTTTTTTCCAATTTCTATG
The DNA here is from genome assembly GCA_943138885.2 of Tholera decimalis. Lineage (NCBI taxonomy): Eukaryota > Metazoa > Arthropoda > Insecta > Lepidoptera > Noctuidae > Tholera > Tholera decimalis. Next base: position 28,090,113 of record OW964551.2, read on the forward strand.
GGATCAGTGAACCGTTAAAACGTGCTAATTATCTAAAATCACATAATTATCTGCTTCAAACCGGATGCACCTGGGTATTGTCCTCCTGTGTTTTACATGGAGTGACTGCCTATCAGACCTCCTCAAGCCAGTAGCTGCGGAACTGGATTGTGGAGGTCGGATCTGACACCCTTTGACCAAAACAATGTCAGATTTTCTGGTTTCTGGGAACGACTGTCAAGGTGTGATGAATGACAAGATGGGATAAATGACAGGAAATGATACTTACTTATTAAAAAAAAAAAACAATAAAAAATTTATAGGTATCACGATTTGACAGTATTCGGTCGATATAATAAGTAGGCTACTGTATAAATGAAAAAAAAAAAAAAAAAAAAAAAATGCTCACCGGTTTGAATGAAACAATAACATTAATAGTGAAACGGGATTTAGGGCTCTCCGACTAGGACACAGACAGGTTAAGTTCCAATCTATCATCTTTATTTTTAGCCAGCTACAATTTTTCATTCTTTAGAACTAGTTACATCAAAATTTTATCCACGCTACCGATAGATAATGTATTGAGACTATTTGAGACTACCGCAATTACGGTTCCTAAGATGACCTAGTTTAGGGGCACCGATCAACAATAAGAAATGTTCATAAATTAAATCATTGTACTGTAGTTAATAATTATTATTTTTTTATTTTTATTGAAAATAGGTTCGCGTTTGACCACTATCTCACCTGATGGTAAGTGATGATGTGATCGAAGATGGAGCACGCTTACCTAAAAGTAACCTATTCACTCTGGACTTAAAGACTCCTAGGTTGTAGCTATCGGGAAACACTGACTCCGGCAGGGAATTCCACTCCTTAGCCGTACGCACAATGAAGGTATTCCTAAAACGTTTTGTGCGTATGGGTGGGATGTCCACCATGTAACGATGGCGCTTCGCCGTTTGTCTCGTAGTCCGATGATGGAACGGGCTTGGCGGAATTAGATTGTGTAATTCCATCGCACACTCCCCGAAATGTAACCGATAGAAAACTGATAGACTTGCAACTCGTCGTCGGTGTTCAAGGCTCTGGAGCTTTGACTCGACCAGTGCATCGTTGCCAATGAGTCTCTTGGCCCGCTTCTCGATAGACTCAAGCGCGTCCATCATTGTAACAATGAAACGTAAATGTCTAATGTCTAATCTTTCGTCACCTTTTAATTTTATTATGTTCCTTATAATTGAGGAAACACAACATTTATCCATTCTGGCAGGTTTTCGAATATTTTGGTAACATAATAGGTGCATTTCTAATTAAACACAAGCCTTATAAATAAAGTCTAGTTTCTGTAAATTTATTTTTCAGCAAAAAAGCACCTATCTTATGTCTTTCCCCAAGGTCTAATCTCTGTACCAAATGCCCACAAAATCGGTTAAGGAGTTAAGACGTGAGAAATAACAGATATACAGTTAAATTCGCATTAATAACATTCGTAGGGATGGTAAACGTGATGTCATAAAGTTAAATTATTACTTAGCAACGATCGTCATCAAAGCTTATTATTATTTCAACTCCATAATGTATCGGTTAAATGGTTAAATTATGCTGATTTACGACAAAAAACTGTTATATAGGTGTTTATATCTATTTTTAGTTTGTATCTATAGGGAAAATGTTTCGCTGATTCAACAGTAATATTTTGAGCGGCAAATTACACTAAATACGTGGATAGCCCGCATTGAATATTAAAAAGGTGAAGTTACACAGAATGCAGTCACATAACGTAAGCAGCCTACTATTTAACGTTCTATTTAATGTTCCCACTCCGAAGACACAAGACCTCTCTATGAGGAGGAATGGGCCCAGAGCCGCATTAACCCCGTCAGAGGCCCTAATGCAATGGCATTCTCGGGGCCCCTTTTCTTACTTTGACTGACCAAATCGTGTGTGAACTGAGGAAACGCACATGAAGGGCTGTGGTTTTTAATATATTTGATACTTATTCCCAGATTTGTTTTAAAATTGTTTTAATTCTACTACTAAATCTAACGATTTGTATTTTGTGAGATAACAGTGAGGTCCCTAAGTTCACACGCACATCAAATTCTCGTTCGAAGAAACATGTTTTCTTGGTGCTTGCACTGGGCCTGGGCGCTTACTTGATGCGGGGCCCCTAGGCAGTTGCCTACTCCGCCTAATGGTTAATCCGGCCCTGAGTGGGCCGTAATCGACAACGCGGGCCCAGTTAGGGGTTGTGGATATCTTCGGATTTTTGGAATCGACATGCCTTGCGACAGCTTTGAGAGCAGTGGTTAAGTACAAAAAAATATGCCTGCCTAGGTTCGTATCTATTGACTCGTAAGTCCTGTTTGTAACAGTCGTATTAATTAATCAAAATTAAATACATTTTCAACTATTTTTTTTATAAACCTTCACCTCATAAACTTTATTTAGCATAACTAATAAAATCACATTCATTCTCAATCGTATGGAATTTCAGATCCATTGCTGCATTAGTTTAAACAACAGCGTAAAACACGCAAGAAAGACGGTAGCCATGACAAAAAGAAGCATATATATTATGTGGCCTATTACATTCGCTTTTTAGGGTTCCGTAGCCAAATGGCTAAAAACGGAACCCTTATAGTTTCGATATGTCTGTCCGTCTGTCTGTCTGTCTGTCCGTCCGTCCGTATGTCACAGCCATTTTATCCCCAAAGTATTAAGACTATACATGTGAAACTAGTAAGTAGATGTATTCTGTAAACCGCTTTCCGATTTTAAGAAAAAAATGTATTAATATTTAAAATAAAGGGGGGTCCCCATACATGGAACTAGTAATGAAAATATTTTTTTTCATGAAACCTATGCGTGTGTAGTATCTATAGACAGGTCTTTAAAAATGATATAAGGGGTTCTAAAACCACTTTTTCATAAAGTCAATCGTTTAAAAGATATAAGCTTCCAAAGTGGTAAAATGTATGTCCCCCCTCTAACTTCTATAATAATGGAGTGAAAAATCTAAAAAAAATATATGTCTGTAGTTATGTTAGTTAATGTAAACTTTTAACCAAAATTGGTTTTAACGAAATCGGGTCAGCAGTTTTTGAGATACAGCATATTTTCTAAAACCGCAAATATAACTTTGTAATTCATACAAACACTATGAAAAACAAAGTTATTTAGCGTAGTTGTAAAAATGTAAATAAGCTAGTTTTAAGAAATTTTTAAGTTTTTTTTATTCGTCAAATAAATATACATATTATATTATATTATTATAGTTCCTACGGAACCCTTCATGGGCGAGTTTGACTTGCACTCGGCCAATTTTTTTTTAAAGTTAATACGCAATAAGTTTGCCGGACACGCTAGAGAGGAAACAAAGAGTTTTAAGTTCATTTTGTATAATATTGATAATACATTATCTGTTGCTAGTGCGTGACACACTTACTTCCATAATGGAAGCTCGATAAGCACGTAAATTATTCAAATAATAATGTACTACATTGACTTATGACTGCTATTAATAAAGAAAAAATTTTGTCAGTAGTTTTATGTTTATAAAAAAGTAATACGTTTTGGAATGCTATAAGTAACGAATGGTCCTATGTATCTGATATGAATTTCAGTAAAAGTGAGGAGATATACGATTTATAATTTTATATTATTTATATGTACAGACAGATGCTACTGTATATCACATAGTCACTAAGCCCATGAATTCAAAAACCACATACCTACTACTTTAAACACATTGTGTAGCTTGGGGGATGCGGGACACTAGTTTTAATTACAATAATATAAACCTTTTTAATAACATTTCTATTAAATATTTTCTTAATTTTATTTCGTTTTTGGAAATAAGGAATACAATTTTAGCGATGAAAGTAGATGTTGTATTCTACTTATTTAAGTTTGTAATGCTCAAAATAATTATTAAAAATTAATGTAGGAACCTACACAATTGAGTCTTTTATCGTTAATATAAAGAATACAAACATCACATTTTATCAAATAAAAAATTCAGTCCTTGAAAATAGACAATAAAAAATATTCTTAAATTCTTAAAAAAATACTTGAGTTTAGATAGAAATATATTTTTATAATATAACTATTACCTACTCTACTAATACTATAAATAGGTGGTTATGATAAAGCTGTATTTGTTATAATCTTCAGACTTCCCGTTGCTCGGTGTGACATTTTTCTGTGGATGCTCTTCAAGTGCATTTTGAGTAGTTTTACTAGATGAGGGTAATATGACATAACTGGTGACATCATTTACGAGGATAGTTGCACAGAGCACCAGTATGAGTACCTGAAAAAAAAAGAAATATGTTATTATACGTATTATAGTAATAATGTTTCGACGTCGCTGTGAAGAGATATTTGATCTCTTCTTATCTGGCTCTTTGCACGTTTATTTTTTAATGTTTTATTACTGATGAGCCCACTCTTGACCTCGATTTCGCCTGATGGTAAGCGATAGATGTGGTCTACGATGGGACGAGCGAGCCCAGAAGATACCTATTTACTCTTGCTTTAAAGGCTGAAAGGTCATAAGTGGCCGTGAACACAGAAGCCGGCTGCGAGATCCACAGCTTGGCTGAGCGCACAATAAATGTGGAGGAGAAGCGCTTGGTACGACAAGACGGTATATCAACTAAGTGTGGATGGTACTCAGCCTGCAGTGCGTCTGATTAATCCCAACATACAACATTTAACATAATGAATGCAGGTCCATACAACATTTAACATAATGAATGCAGGTCCTGAAATAAGTTGGATTGGAATCGTGTATTGAATTGATTTTTATTATTTTTCATATAAGTAGGTTTATTTTTAATTCAATACAAATGAAAGAAAATCAACCAATTGCGTGTCGGGCCACGCGCTGTTTATGCTTCCGTAGTTTACTACAACGCTAAGTGCGACACACGGGTTCACACGCGTATTAATTTATCTATAGAATCTTTTGGTATGGTCAAGTTGCCTGAATTAAATTAGAGAGAAATATTATTTGAATGAGAGAGTTATTATTATATTATTATTAAGGTTGCATCTAGGAAACAGCGAATTCCAATCTCTATCTGTATCTGTACGCTCAATGGAGGTATTCCCAAAACACATTCCTACTAACGTAAATAAAGGTTAGGTATTATTTATTTATTTATAGAGTACTAGCACTTTGCCCGGAATTTCGTCCGCGTGGATTTCGATATAATTTATAGCACTCACCAATAATGCTCCTTAGTACCATTGCAAAGTATTTTTGAATCGGATCATTAGATCCGGGGATTAACCTCCTACATACAAACTTACAAACAAATTTTGCCTCTTTATAATATTAGTATGGATTGCGAATAACAATAGCTGTATTAGTTCCCCTGTAGGCCTCAAATTCCCATGCGATTATTGCTCTGTAGGACCTAATTGAAATCGCCATGTCAGTGCTGTATCATCTATGGTGCTGCCTATGGGCCATAATATGCATGTTTGTATACCCGAAATTTTGATTTGATGCAGTAGACTGACAGTTTCTGAGTTGTCAGATAATGACGTCTACGAAATTGTGATGTAACTAAATGAATCGATTCATGAATAAAATCGAATAATGATGTAAATAATTTTTTTTTCATTCTAACGGAGTTTAGGTCGCAGTGGCGCGGGGCAGTCTTTTTAATAGTAATCTCGCGCAATTTATTAAAATATTCATCACATGAAACAATGTCCAAAAGAGTGGCTTTTATCATGTCTGATAGATATGAATATTTTTAGTAAAAAATTATTTATTTATAGAAAGATCTAGTTGCTACTTCAAAATAAACGATAATAGTATTTTTATCATCATCCATCACTATTAGGTTAAATAGGGTATCATTATTTTAGTAAGTGACACTAGCTCATATGTCAACTTACTGCAAGGAATTAAAAGTCCGGGTATACCTATGTATTTATGATATGGATTTAGACAATTAAATATCCTTCAGCGTTCAGCCCGCGATTTCGTTTGCGATCCCGTCGTAATTGCGGGATAATAAAAACTTTTTACCAAAAAATTAAACCGACTCCCAAAAAACACTGCAAAGTGAAAAATAACTTTAATTTCGGTAGTCGGTGTCTTTAGTTTTGTATTTTCGTTTTTGGCACCGACTTCCGAAATTAAAGTTATTTTTCACTTTGCAGTGTTTTTGGGAGTCGGTTTAATTTTTTGGTAAAAAGTTTTTATTTCACTCTTTTTAGTTGGTCTATTTTTAATTTACCTAGTTACAAGAGCCTAATTATCAACTACTTATAACCTTTTACAAAATATTGCTTTTCCCAATGCTGGGCCGTTAATTGTTGAGGAGTTCTCCTGGTACTTCACCATCAGCTCTACATCACCATATGCATTGTGACGAGCATAAAGTGCGTAACATCCATATTCAAGTAATCGAATCGCAATCCACTCAATACTTATTATTGAGTAGTTTCGGCGGCCATCTGTGGTCTTCATCATCAGTTCCACTTCCTCAAATGGTACTTTTTGAGAGCAACTGCACAAGTTACTATAATAAATACCCAAAACGACATAGGTGTGCCTATAATATTTGAAGAGTTCCCTCGATTTCTCCAAGATCCCATCATCAGATCCTGACGTTTATGAAAATGGGACCAATATCGAAGTATACCCTTTCAATCAAAAAAAGAATTTTCCAAATCGGTTCAGCCGTCTTCGAGTAATCGATGATCACACATTAAAAAAAAAATATATATATATATATATACGCGTCGAATTGATAACCTCCTCTTTTTGTCGTCGGTTGAAAAGTAGATTATGTGTTATTCTACTTACCAAATTTCATTCAGATCTGTTCAGTAGTTTTTATGAGAAAGAGTAACAAACATCCATCCATCCATCCTCACAAAATTTCGCATTTATAATATTAGTAAGATTAGTAAGAAAGATGAATTTGTATCAGTGATATGAGTCGGCTTTATGTAGTTTTTAGCAGCCGTAGCAGAATGGCAAAAAACGGAACCCTTATAGTTTCGTCATGTCTGTCTGTCTGTCTGTCCGTCCTTCCGTATGTCACAGCCATTTTATTCCGAAACTATTAGGACTATACATGTGAAACTTGGTAAGTAGATGTATTCTGTAAACCGCTTTCCGAATTAAAGAAAAATATTTAAAAAAAATCCAAATGCAAAACAACTGTTCATTCGTTTCTTCTCTCCAAAACATATAGTGAGACTGAACAAATCTTACTAACACTGTCTTGAAAAGTTCTCTATTCCTAATCCACTGCAAAACGAATTATTCGTTGACACCAACACACCCACACACATACACACGCATATATACACACTAACATACACGCACACAAATCCGACTCACACATCCCTCCTCACTTTCACACTCACACGACTCACTAACAATACATTAAAAAAAAAGAAACATGTTAATTTTCTTTTATAAACTTCATCTTTGCTCACAATCTATTCATTAATAATAATGTACAACATATTAATCTTAGTTAGTAAATAATTTAATTTAATTTTGTAAAACACCAACCGGCACTCCACCAAAGGCAAACTTTCTCTCCTTAATACAGGTTGCCCAGCAACCTGCTAAGAGAACAACTTGTCACCCAAAAAATTTGTCGATTTGTAATACATACAACATATGCTAACATGAAATAAACCATATTTATTTTATTTTTAAATAAATGACATATTCTGAGACCAGCGGTTAGACGTTCTTTTTGAGGCATAAGGGAAACTCAATATATTATGGTGGATTCATCCATGACCTGCCTCGGCGAGTGTTTCTTATTTTTTCTTTATTTTGCAAATCGTTTATTAAATAACACTTACACGTATTTATTTTCGTAAATTTAAACTAGATGAGGCCGGTGTTTCCCTGAGAAAAAGAACTGACTACCCCCTGAAGATCATCCCGTGTGGCAATACTGAATATGTGAGTTTTTGGGGACGTATCCAAGTTTAATTAAGGTAAGTTAGTACATAAGTTTTTTCTTTAAGTACTTCTGTCAATGTATGAATTTGAAAGATCGCTTCGATGATAAATGATATCTATCTCGCATATTGGTTATAAATAACACTGTGTATTGCTTTCCGCTGAATTGAAACTAGATGAGATGGATGAGGTGTTTTCTAACTGGCTACCCTGACAAGAAACATCGAAACAAACTCAGTCTCTTTTGAAGTCCATACAATCTGTAGTGATCAAATCATATGAGAACTATGTAGGTTTATGTCTGTGCAGGGCCGAGCCGTCCCTATGTGCGAAGTGTGCGGCGCACACAGGCGACAAGGCAGAAGGGGCGTCGGATGTAATGATGATTTTTGTAAAACTACAACATATTATTCTTTATAATTGAGTAGGTATTATTTTTTCCACATGTGGAAAAAATAATAGGCGCTTCATAGATTTTGCACACAGGCGCTGTCTTAGGTCAGCGAAGCCCTGTGTCTGTGATGCTCTTTTAGGATAGGAACCACACAAATTTGAGCGGGTACTTCTTATACAGGACTTAGTAATTAGTAAGAGATGTTAAATAACGATGGAAACAAGAAAGGTAGATAGGAATTTACAAGGAAAATAAATGTTTGTACCCATTAATTGCTACAAAACATTTATTTTCCTTGTAAATTCTTATAGGTTAATTCTTCATTCATTTAAATTAAATATTGATTAGCACATTCATTAACGAACGGTGGTTTCAATACAAACCCAAGCTCAGAATCTATACTTAGAACCATTGTGGAAGCCGTTCCTAAATATTCCATAATGACATCATTTAATGTAGGTATTTATACTTTAAAACTAGCCAGGAAAAAGTAGAGACAATTAATAATGTGTGTATTAATTCTCGGCGAATAACAAGCTATGCTATGGTTTGAATCTTCTATTATAGCACGTACGCTATGAATCAGCCGGTTGAAACCGGTAAAGTAGAATAGATAAGAATAGAACATTAGGTATATTATAATTATGTTTTTTATTATACACGAAAGTATGCACGTGTCCACACTTGTCTCTCTTTTTATAAAAAAAAAACCATTTACGTACGGTCGGCCAAGAAAGTGGTGTACCAGTTTTGATTTAGTTTCCCAGTCATCGAAAATTACAACAAGGTTCGTTATAAAAAGATATTACTGAAAGAGACAACATTATCATGACGTAAACCTATGTATTTAGTATTCATACGTCATATGTCACATGACATTTTAACCTTTAGTATAAATGAAAAGGACATTAGTTTCTACAAAGCAATTGAAATGTTTCCAAACAAAAGTAATAAAAACTATTTAGACAACCGAATTCCATTTGAAAAAGAAAACTGACAATTGACATTTTGTCAAATATATGCAAAAAATCGATATATTTTCCGTGTTATTTTTCAATCAACTGCATATAAAATCATCTCAATGCCTGCCAACTTGACCATTTCCGAAAGAGCACAAATAATTGCCCAATTTAATGAGGGAAGCAGTATCAGTGCGATATCCCGGAATTTGAATATATCGAGGCGTTCTGTCCGCTTTTGGATTCGTCGTGAAGGAGAGGAGGGAAGTTTGTTGGATCACAGAAGAAGTGGTCGCCGGCCTGCACTCTCCAATAACGATAGAGAATTCATGAGACGGGAATATGAAATCAATGGTTTTAAGCCCACAAAACATTTTGCGGAGATGTTCGATGTAAGTGCCCAAACAATAAGGAATCATCTACATTACATGGGGTTGCACCACAGGCATTACGCCAAGAAAATATATTTGACGGATGCTCACAGACTTGCTCGTCTGAACTTCGCCAGAGAGCACTTAGAGTTTGATTGGTCTAATACAGTGTTTTGTGATGAAAAAACGTTTAAATCCAGTCAGCATGGACGTCTTCACCTTTGGCGATATAATTCAACACGGTATAAAGATGATCATGTAATCCCAAATAGAGAATCAGGTCGAATTTCCGTAAATATTTGGGGCTGGATGAGTACGGATGGTGTAGGAGAATTGTGTTCTCTACCTCCTCGAGCGACGGCTGTAAATTATATCGACGTGCTTCAGAATGCAATGCTACCGACAGTCCGTAATGTTTACCCGGAGAACGAAGTGCCACAATTTGATTTTGTTCAAGATAATTGTTCAATTCATAATGCGAGGATCGTAAGAGCCTGGTTTCGTTCACACACTGACGTAAGGGTAATTCAGTGGCCCTCAAGATCGCCGGACCTCAACCCGATAGAAAATCTTTGGGGCCTTATGGTCCAACGATGGTCGCATCAAAATGAAAGAACCAAACAAGCTCTTATTAGTCACTGTAATTATATCTGGGAGGAAATGCGGGGAACCGATATTTGCTCACGGCTTGTTGGTTCAATGAGGTCTCGTCTTTTAGAGGTTATAGAGGCCAACGGCGGTTACACCCGTTTCTAATTTTTAAAAATTTTCAATATCTTCTAAATATTACTATATATGCTATGTTTTTGTTTGTTATAAGTATTTTAAAATTGATTGTAGAAATTTAATAAAAGGATAAATCTATTTTTAGCTTGTTTTTTATTGATATTGTAATTACAAGTTTACAGAAATTGTAGGTTTGTGGACTCGCCTTGTGCCTTTACAATTTTATGTAACTTGTTGATTACAATTCTGAATTTGTAGATACAATTTTGTCATCAAAATCTACAGCCCCCCGCCGTTGATTTTACGACGTCATTGGTTCCATCAAGTTCAAACTAAGAACAGCTGTCACGTTACAAACAGTAATAGTCGTTATCAATAATCAGATAAAGACAGCAATAGAAGTTGTCAGATCGATCTGCAAGCGAAACTAATCTTTATCACCTATGAATCTGCAAGCGATGTTCAACCTTAGGGTGGTACACCACTTTCTTGGCCGACTGTACTAGACCGACTCGTGCTTGATCGAATTTTGTATCTCTGCAGTGTCCCTGGTTATTTAAATGGTGATGATGATGATGGTGATGTAAATTGTTATCGTCAGTAAGCTACGGAACTATTTTCTATACTTACAAGATAATTAATGCATTATTATGTTAAGACATAAAAGTAGATCATAATACAACAGTCGATGCGATAATCATGTAGCCATGACTTCAGAAACCCTTATCAAGGCCAAATGTATTAGTAGCTCGTTCGTAATGAGTTGACATGTTTGTGACGGAAATCTTAACTAGCGATTTTAAAGAAAGAACAAACTATAATCAGTCCTTACCACCACCACACTAACAGACTGACAGGCAGGACAGTGGATACAATCTTATCTAATACTAGCGACCCACCCCGGCTTTGCATAGGTGCAATGTACTAATAATATGCATGTATCATAATTCATACATATGAGGGTGATTTTCAAAATTTTTGTACATTTTGTTGTGTGAAAACTTCCACTCCAATATCATCCAGAAAAACTGCATTGAAGTGATCAAACTAATATTATTATCCTTGAGAAACATTTCTTCCAGATAGGTATCAACATTTCAGATCATAATAATAAGTAGTTAATAAAAAAATGATGTTTAGTTCTTCAACCTCATAATGTTTTCATACAGCAACCCAGTGTCTCCAAGCAAAAGAGAGTTACAAAAAAAAGCATAAAGAAGAAACTACTCACATATTTACAGTTCTTGTTACGCAACAAAAAAACGTAACAAATCGTTACAAAAATGAAATTAACCATAAGTTGAATAACAATCTCAAACATTTGGAGGTTAGAAATAATACTATTGGAATTATCCAGCTTCTTTTTAGTAGTTGGTCAAAATTATTCTTTCAATTTACGCAAAATTTATAAGAGATAGAGTTATCGTTGTTTTTATAGCTGATCAACCAAAATGAAAGATTTATTGTTGAAAAAACACTGCACAGGCACAAACACACTTTTCTTGTTGGTGGCACCCGCTGAAAAAATGGTGGACAGACGTTCCGTTGTCATCTGATTGGACGATTTTAAATGGAGAATTTTGCCAGTTGAAAATCTCAAATATCTAATAATGTTGGTGTTACAAAAAAGAATAACAAAAATGAATGAAAAGAAAGACACACATTGAAACAATGTTATTATTATTATGCATTGGGTTATTTATTTATATTTTACACATTGAAATCATAATTAGAGTCCTAAAGATATTGTGCAACTAGAACTGTAAATATGTGAGTAGTTTCTTCTTTATGATTTTTTTTGTAACGCTCTTTTTTTTATTAACTACTTATTATTATGATCTGAAATGTTGATACCTATCTGGAAGTTAGTATGTTTCTCAAGGATAATAATACTAGTTTGATCACTTCAATGCAGTTTTTCTGGATGATATTGGAGTGGACGTTTTCACACAACAAAATGTACAAAAATTTTGAAAATCACCCATAAACCTCCTTCTTGAATCACTCTATCCATTGCTGAAAACTGTATTGAAATCCGTTGCGTAGTTTAAAGAATCTAAAGAGTTACAGACAGCGGGAGCGACTTTGTTTTATACATAATATGTGAAGATAGAAAAATCTCGTGTCACAATATTTGTTACAGAATTCCTCCAAAACGGCTTGACCTATTTTTTAATGATTTTTTGTGTATATTTGGTAAGTCTGAGAATAGGTCCTAGGCGAATTCTATTTCAATAGAAATAATTTATATGCCAAAACAAAGTTTGTCAGATCAACTAGTATTTTTATAATTCTAATAATTTCTTCCGTCGAACGATCGTAAATCATCACTTTCTTGTGGAATTTTATGATTGTAACATAATATTATGAGAGGCATAACTCTTTAACGTCATTTGTTATGCATGTAAGTATAAGGCTGCGTTTCCACCAGAGATGTGCGAGGATGCGTAGCGAGGGATGTGTTTGTAAAGAACCAATAGAATCGCTTCATTTACCTCGCCTCGGTCAGCACAGCTCTGGTGGAAACGGCTCAGCGGAGCTAGATTTTTGCGCATACAAAACAAGCGAGGGATGTGTGCGAGGGATGTGTGAGAGAGATGTGTTGCGAGGGATGTGTTGCGAGAAATGTGTGTTGAGAAGGACGTGTTGCGAGGTTTGCGCATCCTCGCACCACACATTAATGCGCATTTTCACAGCTCCGCTACACATCCTCGTAGGCACATTTTCATCGCACAGCTTTGGTGGAAACCCCCACACATTTTCACAGCACAGCTAGACATTCTCGCACGACATATTTCCATCGCACATCTCTGGTGGGAACGCACCCTTAGAATCTTATAAACTACAATAAATTATAGGTACGAAATGTTGATAAGTCGTCATCATCTCCTTAGCCTTTTTCCAACAACGTAGGGGTCGCTTTTCAGACTGCCTATCTGACCTCCACAATCCAGTAGCTGGGTAACACGATACCCCTTGGTTAGACCAGTGTCAGATTTACTGGCTTCTAACTACTCGTAACGACTGTCAAAGATGTTCAAATGACAGCCGGGACTTTTCCGAGGCACGGGTGTATCAACCACCAATTTCCAAACTCCGGGATACTACTAAGAAATTCCTTACAGAAAAACTCAATAGCACTACCTCGCTGCGCCTGCCGAATTCCATTTGTGCATTTTTTCATTTTTATGTGCACTTTTTTGCTTAGAAAATTCTAGCCCCTTAAATGATTGATAGTTTTGGCAACTTTCGTATTTTTATAATAGGTATATTAAATAAACTTCTGTGCTGTGGTATCAATAATTTTGCCAAGTTTTTTATTTTAATTCAATAACATGTTTCTTGTTGTTTCCCAAAACCTTACAAAAATCACTAGTTATAGACTAATTGACCGACCCGGGAGTCGAAGTAGATAAGTATTTAATAAATATTTAATTTAGGTATTTTTTTGGACCTACAAGTCTCGTTACAAGGATGCTATCTTCATGATAAAGGACTAAATAATTTTAGCAATGACTAGACAAATTCACGTTTCACAGTATTCAATTATCTATTTGAAGGTCGTTTTCGTACAAAAAAACGTTCGATTCAAATCATTTTATCATTTTAGTGTCAATCAATTATTGTAATTAAAGGTATTTTTACTGTTTGGGAATGCAAAAATTTCATAACATTACGAGAATAATGTTCCTTTGATGTACTTATTTATAAATATAACTATGGACAAATTTAATTATTGAAATCATAACCAACTACTGACAATAGTTTCTTAAAGCACGTATCAATCATAAAAAAAGTAATATAAAATGTATATAGATAGATACATAGAATATACTTTATTATACACCAATAATTGAAACACATTTAAATAACAATATTGCAAAAAATGGTTACAATGGCGGTCTTATCGCTTAAAATGTAAAATGTTATGATATGTATCATAGTTTGTCTGTAAAAGATCGCTTTTAGCGATTGGGCCGCCAATTATAACACCCTTTAAGTCCTTATTTAATTGTGTTTATCTGTTATGGTGTGCAATAAAGACTATATCTATTAATAAAAAAGAAAAACACAAACCTAAAAGAGAATTATTTAAAATTCAAACAATAAAACTGTTTACACATCTAAATTATCAATTAACGCACTAATTCATGCCTCAATCATTTGAAACAAAAACAAAACACACTCACCGCAGTTTGAGTCATATTGTATTTAGCAGCATCCAAACATCCAAATGATCACAGATCTTCTGTCACAATAAACCACATCTATATGTTATTGTTTATGTAACGAGACAACAACAATACGTCTTGTTTATATTCACTATGTACATACACACGTCTGTTCTCAATGCGGTTTGATACAGGAATGAGTAAAGCTAAATAGTGTTCTTCGTTCTATATACAGATGTCATCAATTGATTGGACTTTTCATTAACCGTTATGATATTTTTGGGCGCGGATAGCCGTATGCGCATGATAAAAAAAATAACGTTCCTCATTCAAATTATTTGTTTTATAACTTGGTGTTCTCATAGAAACCTATTGTAATTACGTTCATCCATGCAAAATTGCCAGTCGAAATTATACGTCGTTGTACTATTAATCAATTATGAAACTTAAATAACATAACATAATCAGCCAATAACCGACTGCTGGGACACAGACCTTCTCACTATGCTAGGGAGTACCAACACGCGGGCCCAGAGCGAGTTAATAGATGTCACGTGACATGTGACTTCGGAGTTTTGGTCCTAGGGCATGCCGATGCCTGTTTCCACACGATGTTTTTCTTCACCGTTTTAAGTGCAGTGGAAGAATAAAGAAGAAGAAGAGAATTTAAATCATTTTGCTTTGTGTTTAACTTACCAATTTTCATTTAACATAATCGTCTGTTATAATGGATATGTTTTTTAGCATATAATTTGACTTTGACCATTGTCATGTGGTACCTACCAAAATTTGTCTGAAGGCCTTCAGGATTTGATAAAAAACGTGCAAATTTTTTTACTTCAACTGAATTCAATTGTGTTCTTATCAAATGCTGAAATAATGAATTAATGATGCTTAAGAACCTAATAATGATGCTAATCCAGTTAGCTGATTAAATCTTCGTAGAGTAATCAACATTTCTTGTGTCTACAGACATATTATGGTATTTATCGGGAATTGGGATTAAGAGTTATGTGTGGTTTGTAAATTCAATTTGTAACGGAATACGTCTCGATGAAACTATTTAAAAAATGAGGGAAAAATCAGTTTTGTTTCATTTCTAATAAATTAACGAACGAAAATCTTTCTTTTTTAAATATATTTACAGCAATGATTTCTTTATAATATCATTGATTTACAGCTGTTGCTCGCGACTTTGTTTGCGTGAAAGTTATCCAAATATTCTTAATATTCAGATTATAATCTAAATCTGTGCCAAATTTCATCCAGATCTGTTTCGCCAATTTTAGTGGGATGGTTTTAAATAATACGTTGAAAGAAGTTTTTATCCGGTTTATGTCTTTCGTAAAATAGTAATTGTATAAGGAATAAGATTATCTCCTTTAAAAACATATTAAGACGTATACTGCGCTATTGTAACAATCTTTTTGTTTCTTACTTCCTGTGAAAGTTTGTGAGGATTGGAGGATGGATGTTTGTTATTCTTTTACGCAAAAACAACTGAACGGATTAAGATTAAAGTTTATAGTATTAAAGCTAAAAAATGTGCAATTTTCGAGCGAAAGAAGTCGCTGGCTTATATTATTTGGAAAGACTTATATTCTTTACAAGGCCCAACATTTTTAGTAGGTGTCGCTACTGCTGATGTAAAGCTCCTGGATTGGATGTGTGGATCGAGCAATGTTATAAGGTTTTTCGATATGAAAATTCATAGAGCCAGACCGAGAATATTGGGTTTGTGCCCGGTTAATGATAATTTTCTCACGTGGACCATAGTTGATAGCCCTTTCTGGCCCCAGCCCCAGACGCCGCGGGAGACGCCCCGGGAGTTGGGGATTGCCAGCCGATCTTCGGCCACCGCAGGCGCGAGGCTGCAAGCAGGGGTAGCTCACCACTCGATACGGACCAGGACTCGGTCGGCGTCACTTCGTGTTCCACGCGCGCCTTAAAGAGCCGTCAGCACTAATTATGGGGCCCGATAGCGCCATTGTCTGCCCGGGGTGCAGGAAAGTTCTAACGAGATACCCCAGCCCCGGAACGCAGAGGCAACTAAGGGTGGGTTTTTAGTTAAGTATGACACTCTTCCGCTCCACCCAGAGTGGAAGGAGTAATTAGATGGTTTTCCCACGAAACAAAAAGATCCTTAAACACAGGTCATGTCACGAGACGTACGCATATTCTGCATTTTACGGTAAGTACTTAGTAATTACAGTTTACGGTAATTACTGCATTTTAATGCAGAATATAAAATTAATAATCATCTAATTCTTGCAGCCTTTATAAGTATAAAATTTAAAAATTTAGTTATAATCTAGTATTTTATTATATGGCGATGGCTGTCGCCCCTATAGGTAACATGAAGCCTAAGGTATCGTGCGTTTATTGTTCCATGCGCGCTGAGTTTGTGTTTCTTCTCAGGGTAGGCAGCTGGAAAAAACTGGCTTCATATTGTTTAAAGAGACCAAAAAGAAAAATAACGTGCTATTTTAAACAAACAAAATACATGTTATCATTTCTCATTTTATCAGAGAGCAGGAGATTTTCCCAGCCGAAAAAAAGGACACGCTGGCTTCCCTATCATGATTTCCTTTATCATTTTGAGGGAATCAAGAGAACAGTGGTGATGTTATAAATAGTGTTGCCCAAACGAGAGGTTCGCAAGAGTCTTGCAATTAATGACAGAACTTAATGAATGAGATCTCAGAACAATGTAACAGACTCTGTTACATTGTTCTGAGATCTCAACTACCGTTTAATAAATAGCAATAGGATAATCGCTAATTGCAAGACTCTTGCGAGACTCTCGTTTGGGCAACACTAGTTATAAATTACGCAAATTAATGTGATTGACTGGGTTCGAACTCACGACTCGGGCGCATGGCTCATGGTTCGGTCTCGTTATCTTTCGGCCACCCCTCTCTTCATAACTATATTAATTAAGAAATTATTTTATACACATATACAACGTGTAACGGAAATCCCATATCTATCCAAACGGGCTGAAGACATACCAGAGTATGGAGTTTCTATGCACAGTTTCAGCTAAAAGTAAGCGACTCAAATAATTGATACCAAATTATCGGTTTCATATGTTTCTTGAATACCAATCATAACACACGTGTCACAGCACTACAAGGGTCAATAACTTTCACGTCACTTGCCAATAACATGATAATTCTGTTCGTTCTTCTTAATTTGAAAATTTCGGTCTCTGGTATCAATGTATTGAAATTTCTAATAAGTTCCACACGTGTTGACATAGGATTACAAAACCCTTGCCATATAGTTTATTATCATCCAAAGAAGCCGTGCACTTGGTATGTATATACCCTTTAAATTACACGTTGTATAATTGAGGAGCACGTGCCTTCAATTAAAACAACCGTATAATGTGTCGATCTCTGCCCATATTGGTCCGTAAATGGGTGACTATTTTCACATATCGAGATTCCTCCGTCGAGTTGTAGGTCCCAGGTAGTCGGAAGCCAGCAATCAGCTAAATCCTATCCTATCCTATCCTATCCTACTTCCTATCCTACTTCCTACTAATATTATAAATGCGAAAGTTTGTGAGGATGGATGGATGTTTGTTACTCTTTCACGCAAAAACTACTGAACGGATCTGAATGAAATTTGGTAAGCAGATAGTTGACATTCTGGAATAACACATAGACTACTTTTTATCCCGAAATTCCCAAGGGATCGGGATTTGCGCGGGAAAACCTTCCCACGCGTACGAAGTCGCGGGTAAAAGCTAGTAAAAGATAAATTTAAAAAATATTACTTAGAAATAATATGTTAAAGTGCTACCAACATTGACTTTATTACTGCGTATATAACTATATATTATTATTTAAATCAATGGCTACCAATAAATAAATAATAATTCGTTATTTAAGTTTTAAATGTATAGTGTATAGACTCACCGACCCCACAGTCAAACCACTACTACGGTTTTGTAGGGCTTAGTTTATTTATTTATTTTATACTAGCTTTTGCCCGCGACTTCGTCCGCGTGGAATAGTTACTTTGGGCCAACGTTAAATTTAACCCCGATTTTGAAGCATTCTTCATTGGCGCTCCGCTCCCATTGGCCTTAGCGTAAACTATTTACTTAATTAAAAATATTTTTTTAATTCGAACCAGTAGTTCCTGAGATTATCGCGTTCAAACAAACAAACAAACTCTTCAGCCTTATATTATTAGTATAGATAGCTGTTGCCCGCGACTTCGTCCACGTTTCCGTCGTTTTTCGTAAAAAAAAGTAGCCTCACGTTTCAGTGATTTTGATGTAACAGACAGATTAACTTTCGTAATTTAGTAGGGAAATATAATATGTCAATCTATAATACTGTTGAAAAATCGAAACCGCACAATATTATTGTTAATAGCTGTGCCCGCGACTCCGTCAGCGTGTAACTCCTTGTTTGTTATTAAGTTAATGTATTGGTAATATTGTTTAGATCACGTTCACATGAGGCTTAAGTACCTATAGAACGAAATTTTATACCTACGGCCGCGAGACGCGTCGAGCGCGGCGACCGATTCTCAAAAATAGCATCCTTATGGACGCAGGTTCAAAATTGATAGGTATCAAATCGCATCACTACATAGACAAGGCTCAAACACACACAAACGTACGAATAGCTCCGCGAATTATGGGTACGTAAAGTCATTTTGATACTTTAGATTATTTAATTTTTTTTTAATGGCTTCATGGTTGCTTTTATTTTGTGTGCTGTTTGATGTCATGAAATTATTGGAGTGACTTGTAGGTACACTTCGATGACTGGTACTGGATCTCTTTGACAACAAGCTGTAAATGTGCAGTTTTTTTTATTATTATGGTTTCGTAGCCGATTGGCAAAAAACAGAACCCTTATAGTTTCGTCATGTCTGTCTATCTGCCCGTCCGTCCGTAAGTCACAGCCATTTTATTCCGAAACTGTTATGACTACCTACATGTGAAACTTGGTAGGTAGATGTATTCTGTTCCGCTGAGTTGAACAGCTATCCGATTGATAGACAAAAATATATAAATTTAAGGGGGGCTCCTCATATATGGAACTGAACCTAAAAATATTTTTAAGCTATTGCATAGCTTTTATCGCGGGCTTTGAGCACGGCGACCGAATCAAGAAATTCCGTAACGAAAATAAAACCTAATACGGTCGAATATGGTCAGTTATTTCAATTCAGGTTACTAACGTTCTATTAGCGTGTTTAGTAAAGAATCGGATTGGTAACCGTCAGTATTTTGGATCAAACCCAGGGTCTCATCATATCTATAATATGTATGTATTTAGAAATATATATGTATGTTTATCAGTTGTCTAGTATCGATATCACAAGCTCTGCTTAGTTTGGGACTAGATGACGTTGTGTGAAAAAAAAAAAAAAAGTTGTGGAATATCTTTTTATGATTTCTTTTTTATTGAAAGTACTTTTATATTATACTTACTAGCTTCTGCCCGCGACTTCGTTCGCGTGGAAGGGGGTTCCCGCGTAAATCCCGAACCCATAGGAATTTCGGGATAAAAACTATCCTACGTCCTTCCCAGAGTCCTAAACTATTTCCATGCCAAATTTCATCTAAATCGGTTCAGCGGTTTAGGCGTGAAAAGGTAACACACAGACAGACAGAGTTACTTTCACATTTATAATATTAGTATGGATTTAGACATTTTGTAAATATTTTGTTGAATAAAATAAGAAACATTTACATTTTTTTATAGGAGAAAGAAAGTCTAAAATGTCAACGCTGCGAGAAATAGCTTAAAACTAAAAATGTGGTATAATTGACCCGGTAACTTGAATTAATATCAAAGAAAAAACAATACTGCATAAATAAAAAAATAATTATAATTGCATAAGTTGATAAAAAATGCTATGCAATAGCTTTACCGCGGCAGTCCCCGAGTGCCACACGGTTTTTTTTTTTCATCAAACCTTTTCGTGTGCGGTATCTATAGACAGGTCTTTAAAAATTATATCGGTTCCTAAAACTACTTCTTCTTAAAGTCAATCGTTTAAAAGATATACGTTTCCAAAGTGGTAAAATGTGTCCCCCCTCTCTAACTTTTATAATAGAATAAAAAAAAATATGCTGTAGGTTTTAATGAAAACTTTCATTAAAATGGTTTGAATGACATCGGCTCAGTAGTTTTTGAGATTTAGCACATTTTCTAAAACCGCAAATATAACTTTGTATTTCATACAAACACTATGAAAAACAAAGTTATTTGGCATAGTTACTACGGAACCCTTCATAGACGAGTCTGACTCGCATTTGTCCAATTTTTACGAATGAGCCCACTCTTGACCTCGATCTCGCCTGATGGTAACCGATAGATGAGGTCTACAATGGAACGAGCGAGCTCAGAAGATACCTATTTACTTTTGCTTTAAAGACTCAAAGATGGCAGGGAAAACAAAAGCCGGCAGAGAATTCCACAGCTTGGCTGTGCGCACAATAAATGTGGAGGAGAAGCGCTTGACAAGACGGTATATCAACCAAGTTCGAGCTTGTATTGTTAGATACGATGAGATATTATAATTATACGAACTCAGTGGAGTGGCCTGCAGGAATACAGCAACCGCTCTTGAAGATCCTAGACGATAAGAATAGCTTATCAAGTTTGGGTCCATTCTGTTTGGTAGGTGTGTAATTTCGTGGTTTTCGGGGTCGCTAATAACGTATGGGGTTCAAAATCAAAGATTTCGCCAATTAAACTGTTCACCGTGTGTTGCATTTTCTTGGTATGATAGCATTAGCGATCTTGACAAAAGCTGGGTGGAACAATATTTTAATATTAAAAATCAATTTCTTATGTTTAATATATTCTTGGAATATATGAGGAATGAGCTCGTAACTCCATATTTCTTACCCGTCTTGGGATCAATCAATTCTGGAAGAAGACAATTTTTGTAAAATCGAATTAAGTGGGTTTCCATTTTTTCCTTTCAGAATTAAAAGTCCTTTTCAATGATTTCAAACTTTAAAGTACCAGTTTTGCCTAGTAATACGTAACTGCCCTTGAATTTGATTTACCATTTATGTTTTTTTAATAAAAATACCCAAATTGCTACAGGTGTGCCTATAATATTTGAAGAGTTCCCGCGATTTCTCCAGGATTCCATCGTCAGATCCTGACTTCATGACAATGGAACGAACTAGAAAGTATACCTTTTCAAATAAAAAAAGAATTTTCCAAATAGGTCCAGTAGTCTTCGAGTAATCGGAGAACATACATAAAAAAACAGATTCCGAATAAGTGAGGACCTCCTCCATTTTTTTAAGTTGATTAAAAAGTGTTTCTGTCACAAACCAAACAGTAATACAATAAAATATATTGAAACATTAGTGGTTTCCAAATTGCTGCCACAAAAAGTACTACAAATCTGTTGGTCAGATCTTTCCGGACGCTCTTCGTGTGTACTGCGAGTATCGCGACTGCCTCCATTAATCCTGTGTAAAGAGGACCAGATCGTTTTGATGGTCACAATAAAATGACACATATTTACAACTAGCTTTTGCCCGCGACTTCAACCGCGTGTATCTCGGAAAATATCCCATCAGTATATTTATGTGGAGAACATAGCGCCGTCCGATGTAACTGTACAAACTCAAATGACTACTATATATCATTGCCGTGTATTTGGTGAAAACCGTATCAAAATCTTATGTGCTTTTTATCGCGTTCAAACAGACAGACAGACGCGAGGTGGCGGGAGGTCTCTGTTTAGATAAAATTTATTATGGTAGTTACGATCTAATAACAAATATTTTTGACCACATGTCCAAATACCGTCCCGTTATCCTACACCGGTTCACGCTCGTGCACCTCCGCTGACCTTGATCACCGACTGGAGGAAAGTAAGTGAAAAACAGTAATGAGGTAAATGCAATTAAAGAAATTGGTCAGTTGCATTTTTGTGACACTTGCACTAAATATCTCATGGTGGCAGTTCTAATTTTGTGAAAAGTTTTAGTGATGGATTTTACTTCCGAAGGTATGTACTATATTAATTTCTTATTAGAATATTTTAATGTGTCATAAAATAGACTATCTGAGAATTCACAAAAAAGGCATGTTTTTCTTTGTTTTCGAACTTATCAGGCTTTTGGGGTATTAATGACAGCTGCAGAGGTTACTGCACGGTCAACTGGACATAAAAACGTTGCCAGAGTTATAAAGGACATTCGCGATAATCCAGCTTCTGCAAGTACATGCATTAGCCTTCAACAACCAAGTGCTGTGCAAGTGATAGACTGCTAAGTAATGACGAGGCATTAGCGAATTATATTGATTCAAAATCAACAACTCACTCATATAAACAGACTAGAAAGTGGATTATGAAAGTCGGGCATCACGTGTTTCCATCATATGATTGCATTGTTAAATCAAAAAAAGCATATTATCCTTCCGAGGAGCACATTGTTTTGACACAATCTCGAGCAGAAATTGAGCTACAAGCTATTTTCAATAAAACAGCAGAACGTTTAGTAGAAGCTCAGAGAGAAGTGTGCTCCCCAATCTAATACCCAATTCATCGTTTATCACACAACATCTCTTATAAGTAAATGGGGATGTAACGGAAGTTCCGGTCATAGTGCTTACAAACAAAGATTTGAAAACAGCGAAGGCACTGATGAGTTCCTTTTTCTTTATTCGTTGGTTCCTCTAAGGTTAATCGACGAGAGTAACAACATTATCTGGCAAAATCCTCGTCCATCATCGACGATGTTTTGTCGTCCAATTAAATTCATTTTTGCCAAAGAAACAACGGAATTGACAAAAATCGAAACAAATAAGGTTTTGGGATAAATAAACGACTACTTGGAGGCTACATCTTATGATCTTGGTGGTTCTGAAATTTCTGTTAAGCACAAGCTTCTGCTGACTATGACTGATGGAAAAGTGTGCAATGCTTTGACAGAGACACATTCATCGCAGAAATGCTATATTTGTGGGGCCACTCCCAGAATGATGAATCAAGATAATTTTGGCTTGGGTTTGTCAACATTACATGCTTGGATTCGTTCGTTTTAGTGCTTTTTACACATTAGTTATAAGTTAGATATTAAGAAATGGCAAGCTAGGTCTTCAGAGGAAAAAGCAAGTGTAAAACAACGATCAGACGAAATCAAACAACGATTCAAGCATGAAACGGGATTAATTGTGGACAAGCCAAAGCCAGGATTTAGTTCCATAAATGATAGAAACAAAGTTCGACGTTTTTTCGGGAACCCCGAACTGAGTGCTCAGATCACAGGATTGGATGTTATAATCATCAAACACTTTGGAGGACATTGTCTTCTGGCTTCGAGATAAATCTTGTTGAATTCAAAAAGCCGAAGAAGAAACAGCAAGTGCTTCCCCTTGCTTCTCAATGGCGTCGCTCCAGATATTAATGGCATACGCTAGAAGATCCCCAGTTGACCGGTTTTTTGCGAAAACCGTATTATCGGTCACTGAGGCTATCGTTGGCTTCTAGGTATGCCAGGAGCTTACTATTAAGTACACGCTGCCCTTTTTGGGTACAGGCTGAACGTTAGCCAGCTTCCATGCTTTCAGCACCTTTCCAGTCATCTAGCGAAAGGCGAAACAGGCGTGTCAAGGTAGGAGACAATTCAGGCGCACAAGTTCTATGAACAATTGCTGGTATCCCGTCGGGGCCACTAGCTTTGTTCACGTCAAGATTACGCAGCACTCTACGGACGTCCTTCTGATGGATGCGAATGTCCAACATACACGTTTCGCATCCAATAGGAGCATCAGGAGGGTGAGCGCCACTACTATCCAGACGTGAAAACTCCGCAAATAGGGCGGCAAACAAGTTTGCTGGTTTGAGCAGTGGTTACCACCACTGCTCAAACCTGACGGGTCTACACTACCGTGAGGGACGACAGAAGTTGAATTCGACCGACTTTGCCAGGGA
This sequence comes from Tholera decimalis, assembly GCA_943138885.2. Lineage (NCBI taxonomy): Eukaryota > Metazoa > Arthropoda > Insecta > Lepidoptera > Noctuidae > Tholera > Tholera decimalis. Next base: position 28,114,616 of record OW964551.2, read on the forward strand.
CCAAAACGCTTTGCTGCCAGCAGGATATGAAGCGAGTTTGTTCCCAATTCGGCTAACGTGGTCAAACCGAACCCTCCGCAAAACCTTCTTGCTGGACTTGGCAGCCCTGTTGAAGGCTCTCTTCTTCTGATCCACGTCATTTGCTTTGCAGTTTCGAGCATCGACCCATGCTAAGTATGCCCCGTGTTTAAGCGCTTCAGCGCGATCACATTCGGCGCCAAATCAAGGTCGAGCTTTTGCCGGACCAATGTGGAGTACTGCATACCGTTCTCTGACCTAACAATTTAGGTCAGAGAACGGTATGTAGTACTCCATCCCCTGTCGCAAAACATCTACCACGGCGTTTGCGCACGACGATGAATCATTTGAAGAAAAGCAAGTAGGCTGCCAAGGATAACATGCAAAGAAAGATCGCATGCCATCCCAATCCGCTGACTTATATCGCCAAACCCGCCGAATGACTTTAAGGCTAAGATCGGGCGGAGAGGAGACGGGTACAGACTTCACCAGACAGTGGTCGGAACTACCTAACGGTGAAGATATCGTTACCGAATAGCGGTCTGGATCTGTAATCAGTAGAAGGTCCAAGCAATTGGCTTTGTGTGACTCAACATCCGGCACCCTCGTTGCTCCCTGGACCAGCTGAGTGAGATTTAATGCAAGTGCAAGATTGTGCGTCTCTCGCCCAGCATGGTCCGTGCACTGGTATGGGAAGAGCCACTCCTGGTGATGGGCATTAAAGTCCTCCAGTAACACGAACTGAGCTGCTGGGCCGCATCTGCCGCCTCACTGATGTATTGTGTGAGCCTGGTTCTCTCATGATCTCCGCTGTGCGAGCGGTAGACACAAGCATAGATAATTTTGTCTATGTCCGTGTCCACCAGAGCCCAAAGTGTAGAAAACCTGGAGTCCTCAAGGTTCCGGAGACGCCAATAGCAGATGTCGTCGCGGGCGTACATACATACCGCCGCACGTGGTTTAAAGTTGTGCTCCAAGGTAAACCCTGGGTATGAAAGATACGACACGTCTGATGGACATCTGATCTGCGTCTCCAAAAGAAACAGCAGAGCAGGTTTCAGTCTCGAGGTGGTGGTAGACTGCGACGAGATTTGAGTGCAGACCTCGGATATTACTGAGGTGCACTTTGAAAGAGAGGGAGTGCAGCCGCTGTTTAACTTTGCTCTTTTTATTCCATTTCATGATTTAGAGAGTGAAGAGGAGAGAAGAAGGAAGTGAAGTGAGGCTTCACGCTGTTAACCTCCAGACCCACACTAGACGGATGGTATTGATTGGGGAACTAGTCTGGAGACTGCGGGGACGCCCAAGCACCCCCGGGAATGACCATCGGGCCCTCTCATCTGGTCGCCAACCAGCACGATGGTGCATTCCGGGATGTTTCGACAGTTGGTGGGGCAGCCTGTCATATGTGGCTGGCACACTACTTGGGCCCCCAACTACCTGCGGTCGGCCAGCGGCGCACCGTACCTCGGATCCGCTCCTCTCCGCGACTAGTCTCCCGATACGTCCGCACTAGTGCGAGCCAGATTGGTCTTTCAGCAGTGAAGCAACTACTTCGACCCAACTCCTTGATAGGCTACACAGGGCATCATACCGGAATACAGCTAGGCCGTTTGGCGGTACGTCTTTGCCCTGTGGGTGGTCACAAGCCTGCAGTTTTAATCTGCCACCTGTTTGATGTCACTTGATTAGCACCACCCGAGGGCCACGTGTAGGGATTTGCAAACGGGTATCCTCTTACGGACACGGGTGACTCAGCCCCCAAAGCTATCTGTCTGTCTGTCTGTCTGTCTGTCCGTCCGTATGTCACAGCTATTTTATTCCGAAACTATTAGGACTATACATGTGAGACTTGATAGGTAGATGTATTCTGTGAACCGCTTTCCAATTTTAAGAAAAAACTTAAAAAATATTTAAAATAAAGGGGGGCTCCCCACACATAGAACTAAAACTGAAAATATTTTTTTTTTTCATGAAACCTATGCGTGTGTGGTATCTATAGACAGGTATTTAAAAATAACATTAAAGTTTCTAAAAGGACATTTTCATAAAGTAAATTGTTTAAAAGATGAACGCTTCCAAAGTGGTAAAATGTGTGTGTGTGTGTCCCCTCTAACTTCTATAATAATGGAGTGAAAAATCTAAAAAATACATATATCTGTAGATCTTAGTATAAACTTTCAACCAAAATTAATTTGAACGAGATCGGGTCAGCAATTTTTGATATACAGCATATTTTCTAAAACCGCAAATATAAGTTTGTAATTCATACAACTACTATGAAAAACAAAGTTATTTGGCGTAGTTGTAAAAAATGTAAATAAGCTAGTTTTAAGAAATTTGCAAGTTATTTCTTTTGTCTATTAAATATACATATTATGTTATATTATTATAGTTACTTCGGAACCCTTCATGGGCGAGTCTGCCTTGCACTTGGCCAATTTTTTGGGGGGAAAAATCATCAAAATGACTCCTTTCGCTCTGGGTGTAGCGGAAAGTAGTGTCAGACGAATACTGAATAAAAACCCACTCTGTTCCTTCAGTTGCCCTTGTGATCCGGGGCTGCGGTGTCTATACATATATATGTCTGTAGATCTTAGTATAACCTTTCAACCAAAATTAGTTTGAACGAGATCGGGTCAGCAATTTGTGAGATACAGCATATTTTCTAAAACCGCAAATATAACTTTGTAATTCATACAAACACTATGAAAAACAAAGTTATTTGGCGTAGTTGCAAAAGATGTAAATAAGCTAGTTTTAAGAAATTTGTAAGTATTTTTTTGTCAAATAAATATACATATTACTTATATTATATCATTATAGTTACTTACTACTATATATATATATATATATATATTGTAGTTTATTATATAAATATATAATAAAAAAATATCATGAAAAAAATCATTTTAACTAAAAATAAGACAGATTTCCAAAAATAACAAGTTGGAAGTATTTTTTTTTGTTTTTAGTGTTTTGGTTTGTCGACTAGTGCTTTACCTAGTTACAAAAGCCTAAATGTAAACTACTTATCACCATTTACAAAATATTGCTTTTCCCGATGCAGAGCCGTTCATTTTTGAGGAGTTCTTCAGGTACTTCACCATCAGCTCAACTTCACCATATACATGTTAACAAGTATAAAGTGATTAACAACCATATTCTAGTAATCGAATCGCAACCCATGAAATACTTATAATTGAGTAGTTCCGGTAGCCGTCTGTGGTCTTCATCATCAGTTCCACTTCACCGAATGGTATTTTCCGAGAGCAACTACACAAGTTACTTTAAAAAATAATAATATTTGAAGAGTTCCCTCGATTTCGACAGGATTCCATCATCAGATCTTGACTAGACTTGTCTTGACTTGATGACGATGGGACCACCTGGAAATATACCTACCAGGTGCCTTTCAAACAATAAAAATAATTTTTCAAATCGGTCTAGTTACGAGTAATCGGGGAACATACATTAAAAAAAAACCGAGTCGTTTGCACCCATTAAAAAATCGGTATCATCTTGGGTTTTGACATTTATTCAAAAAAGATAACAATTATTCCCAAACAATAGATAAAAAACTTACTTTCTCAAGTTGCTCATATAAAATGCGTAAAGTATCGAAATAAGTATTGTGTAGTATTATGAATTATTTTGTGTTCGTACAGCGATCTATTTTTAGACAAATTTCTGTTGACAAGCGACATAGCGTCCACTCACGAAGGCGGCTGACCGCGTATTAAAATTTCTTTACACTTTTCTGTCCAATAAATCTAAACAGTGACCAACGAAAATAACCCTTAATGCGACCAGTTAAGATTCATGCGCTTTAGCAAAATATGTGAAAAATTTAAAAGGGATTTTATTTTTTTGTGAAGCTATTTGTTACATTTTCGTTATTATTAATAGGCTCATTTTGAGGTAATTATATCTGCTAGCCTGTGGTATTTTTTAAGAATCAAAATATGTAAATGTTTAGCAGAAAAAGAATCCTAAACTTAACCCTTTTTCCTTAACTTTGTATGCAGAGGTTTGGAAAAATCGTGTTTACAATACTAATAACCATATTTTTTGTATTTTAAACACGGCTGCTTTGGAGATAAAGAAGTAATCTATCTATTGCAACTGTTAGTTTTGTTTGATTTTTTTTATATTAGTCGGAAAAGGCACCCAAAAACAGCTTATTTACGTCAGATTCGAACTTACGTCCTTATAGCATGATTCAGTATTCACGCGCGGTGGCTTATAATTAGCGTATTTCATGTATAACTTTGGTGTTTCTATACCGATTTATATGATTCTTTTTTATGGAATAGTTAATAATGTTAACTTTTTCAATTAGGGGTGACTGAGAGTGTTATAAACGTAAGAGTAGACAAATATTATAATCAGAAAGCTTCGAATTGCTAAGCTAAGAGTTACACGTGTTATTGTGAGTCAACCATAAAAGATAGACATCTGCTGTCGTGGGATATTTTTTATATAATTTTAAGGAGAACATTTCCGTCATGAAATGATTTCTGTGTAGCTTTAACCATAAAGGTTGCACACGCGACGGAAACTTAAAAAATGGAGTAACTTCTCCCGTTTTCCCAACATTTCCCTTCACTGCTCTGCTCCTATTGATGTTTGATGTAGCGTGATGAAAAGTATACTATAACCAGCTCAGGAGTATGAAAAATAATTGTACCAAGTTTCGTTAAAATCCGTCGAGTAGTTTTTGTTTCTATAACGGTTATACAGACAGACAGACAAAAATTTTACTGATTGCATTTTTGGCATCAGTATCGATCCCTAATCACCCCCTGATAGTTATTTTGGAAATATATTTCATGTACAGAATTGACCTCTCTACAGATTTATTATAAGTACTAGCTTTTGCCCGCGACTTCGTCCGCGTGGAATAGTTACTTTGGGCTAACGTTAAATTTAACCCCGATTTTGAAGCATTCTTCATTGGTTCTCCGCACCTATTGGCCTTAGCGTAATGATATATAGCCTATAGCCTTTCTCTATAAATTTACTATTTAATTAAAAATATTTTTTCAATTCGAACCAACCAATTTTTTCCTGAGATTATCACGGTCAAACAAACAAACAAACTCTTCAGCCTTATATTATTAGCATAGATAACTGTTGCCCGTGACTTCGTCCACGTTTCCGTCGTTTTTCGTAAAAAAAAGTAGCCTATGTCCTTCCTCACGGTTCAGTGATTTTGATGTAACACACAGATTAACTTTCGTAATTTAGTAGGGAAATATAATATGTCAATCTATAATGCTGTTGAAAAATCTCGCAATACCGAACCGCACAATATTATTGCCCGCGACTGCGTCAGCGTGTAACTCCTTGTGTGTTATTAAGTTAATGTATTGGTAATATTGTTTAGATCACGTTCACATGAGGCTTAAGTACCTATAGAACGAAAATACTTCAGCGCAAAGCTTCCAGGTAAACTATGTTGAAAGTTGACCCGTCCGGCACGTGAATATAAAGATTTCTAGAACTGCTAACCCGGGAAAGAGCGACGTACAACTGACCATGCGAGAAACAACTAACACCGAGATCTACTCCAGCAACACGAAAAGTCTGCCCTTGAGCCTTATTAATTGTCATTGCATAACACACCGATAATGGGAATCGCGTTCTTTTAAATTGGAATGGAAAACTATTTGGTATTATGGGAATTCTGGGAATAAAGACGGTTTCTCCTGCACCGCAACCTGTTAAAATTTGAGCCTCGATTATATTTTGTTGCAACTGGGTTACTTTTAGCCGAGTTCCATTGCAAAGTTGTGGTGGTTTTAAATTTCGGAGCAGAATAATAATCAGAAAGCTTCGAACTGCTAAGCTATCGGGAGTTACACGTGTTATTGTGAGTCAACCATAAAAGATAGATATATGCTGTCGTGGGATATTTTTTATATAATTTTAAGGAGAACATTTCCGTCATAAATGATTTCTGTGTAGCTTTAACCATTAAGATTGCACACGCGACGGAAGCTTAAAAAATGGAGTAACTTCTCCCGTTTTCCCGACATTTTCCTTCACTGCTCTGCTCCTATTAATTGTAGCGTGATGAAAAGTATACTATAACCTGCTCAGGAGTATGAATATTAACTGTACCAAGTTTCGTTAAAATCCGTCGAGTAGTTTTTGTTTCTATAACGGTTATACAGACAGACAGACAGACAGAAAGACAGACAGACAGACAGACAGACAGACAAAAAATTTACTGATTGCATTTTTGGCATCAGTATCGATCCCTAATCACCCCCCGATAGTTATTTTGTAAATATATTTCATGTACAGAATTGACCTCTCTACAGATTTATTATAAGTATAGATAGAATAGAAGAAGAAGATGTTATTTATAAGTTATATGTAAATAATGTTATATGCAACAAAGAATATAATAAGTTATTTCCTATTTGTAAAATTGTACCAATAGATAAAAAGGTAGATTATTTGGTAGGACTGAAATATTATTATAACGATGAACACAAAGTTAATGTTAAAAACAAGTACAATAAACGTAGAGTTCGAGAAAATAAACTGGTTCAACCCAACATAACTAATTATTACGGTAAGAGGACATCTAAGTATTTGGTACCTCAAGTATTTAACAAAATAGAGTTATTAAGAGAAAAAATAAAAATAAGTAAAGGAACACTAAAGAAAAAACTAAAAAATATATTGGAATGCTAATCATATATTTAGGTAATTAACACATTGTTACTGTGAGATTATAGATATAGGATTGTATTGCAACATATTGTGTAGAAATAATTGGAATGGTTAATGTTAATGTATAAAGAGCGCCTTTCGCCATCAAACGTAAAAGTTTGGCGAGTTTAGATTTAAGTGATACCTCTGTATGTAAATAAATTAACAAATTAAAAAAAAAATTAAAAATAATAATCTTGATTTCTGGTTACACTCCAGACAATCAAAATCTAGCAGTTGATCTATTTGCATAAATCTAAAAACATACTGGTAATTGAAAAATAAGCCCGTATTATAAGAATAAAGTAATCTCCACGCTTATGGACTTACACAATTTTAATATCCAAATTCATGATTGTTAATGAAACATACAGGTGTAGCATATTAAACGTTTGAACGTGATGATTAACGTAGACTTAGGTTAGTAGAACGATACATAGATTCGAGACGTGAAACTAATGAAATTGATAAAATTATGTCGTAAGTACGTCATCATCATTTCTGCCTGTTGGTTCTCGTTAGCTTTTTCCCCAACTATGTTAGCGTCGGCTTCCAGTCTAAGTGGAAGCAGTTGTTTGACATGGATAGGGTTGCCATCCGTCCGGGTTTTCCCGGATTTGTCCTAGTTTGGAGAGCGTCCGGGGGCGTCCGGGGGGATTTCCCCAATAAGCGTCCGGGAAAACCCGGACACATTGGTCTTACGGGTACCAAAAAGCACGATCTCTATTATTATTTTCTAATGGTATTTCATCTCATTGTTTATGTTACGTTGATTAAATGAAAACGAAGAGACTGTTATTAAAAAGTTCTAAAGCTCTAAAATGTTATCACTTTATCAGTAAATAAAAACCATAATTAAACATCGTTGTTTTTAGTTTCAAGTTCCAAAATGTATTTTTCTACGATGTCCGGGGAAAAACTGAGATTTTACCCAAATGTTCGGGGTTTATAAGTCTTTGTTTGGGGCCGGCAAATTTGGTGATGGCAGCCCTAGACATGGAGCGATCGCCTAACTGACCTTCACAACTTATTAGCTGGGTAACACGATACCTCTTAGCCAGAACAATGTCAGGTTTTCTGGCTTCTGAGTACCCGTAACGACTGTGAAAGATGTCCAAATGATAGACGGGACTAACAACTTTCTGAGGCACGGGGGTCATACCGCCCGCACCATCTTCCAAACTCCGGGCTACTACTGAGTTTATTATAGAAAAAACCCAACAGCATTTTTTGTCCGGCCCGGTAATCGAACTCGAGGCCTCATGCTTAGCAGTCGCGCTTGCGACCACTTCACCAACGAGGCGGGATAATAACTAATTACTTGATAATCTGGGAGACTTTAAATCATCATCGGACTACAAGACGAACGGTGATCCGACTTCGTTACATGGTGGACATCTAGGGTTCCCAACCCTCCCGGATTGCCCGGGAGACTCCGGTAATAATGGTTAACCTCCCGACCTCCCGGAGAGTAATCATTTCTTCGGTTTTTCTAAAAATTAAATGCATCCGTCGCTACTCGCTAAAACTTTTATGAATTTGTGGTGAAAAACCGACAAATACTAGATGCTGCTCGGAAACAAAATAAAGTTAAATTTCTTAAAGATATAAATTCTCCCGGGTTGGTCCTTTCGAGAGTTGGCAACCCTATGGACATCCCACCCATACGCACAAAATTTTTTGGGAATACTTTTATTGTGCGTCTAGCTAAAGAGTGGAAGTTCCCTGTTAAAGTCTGTGTTCCCTGATAGCTATAACCTAGTGAGTGTGAATAAATAGGCAAGCATGCTTCATCTTCGACCACATCATCGCTTAACATCAGTTGAGATGGTGGTCAAATACAAGCCTATCAAAAATCGAAGAAGGCAGCTTTTCTGCAAACTAACGATTTATTAGAATCAGTGTACGAACAAATTGGAGGCAGCAACAGCTAGTTACAAGTACATACATAGCGGAACTAGTCACGTGTCGCCGACGTGCAGGGTTCAACTCGTGCGCGTGAGAACAAAGTTATCATGCGTCAGGCGAATCAAACGAACCAATTGATACATGTTAAACGTATATCACACGTTACTATACGAATATAATTAAACTTGATGTTGTTTTTTTTGGTATTGGTAGCCCTTACCACTGACTTTACGCGTACTTTTTTTATTAGGGTTCCGTAGCCGGATGGCAAAAAACGAAACCCTTATAGTTTCGTCATGTCTGTCCGCCTATCTGTCTGTCTGTCTGTCTGTCCATCCGTCCGTATGTCACAGCTGTTCCGAAACTATTAGGACTATACATGTGAAACTTGGCAGGTAGATGTATTCTGTGAACCACTTTCCGATTTTAAGAAAAAAATAAAAAATATTTAAAATAAAGGGGGGCTCCACGTACATGGAACTAAAACTGAAAATATTTTTTTTTTCATGAAACCTATGTGTGTGTAGTATTTATAGACAGGTCTTTCTAAAACCACTTTTTCATAAAGTCAATCGTTTAAAAGATATAAGCTTCCAAATTGGTAAAATGTGTGTCCCCCCTTTAACTTCTATAATAGTGGAGTGAAAAATCTAAAAAAATATATGGCTGTAGACGTTAATGTAAACTTTCAACCAAAATTGGTTTGAACGAGATTGGGTCAGCAGTTTTTGAGATACGGCATATTTTCTAAAACCGCAAATATAACTTTGTAATTCATACAAACACTATGAAAAATAAAGTTATCTGGCGTAGTTGTAAAAAATGTAAACAAGCTAGTTTTAAGAACTTTATAAGTTTTTTTTTTTTCGTCAAATAAATATACATATTATATTATATTATTATAGTTACTACGGAACCCTTCATGGGTGAGTCTGACTCGCACTTGGCCAATTTTTCTGGATGACCCCACTCTTGACCTCGATTTCGCCTGATGGTAAGCGACAGAATGATGAGGTCTACGATGGAACGAGCGAGCCCAGAAGATGCCTGTCCACTCTTGCTTTAAAGGTTGAAAGGTCAGTAGTGGAAATACGAAAAGGCATTAATTAGAGTTAGTACGAGATCTTCTCTTCCTTCATCCTTGTCTTGCCAGAGTGGTCGTGATCATGTTCAGGTCGATTTGCCAGCGTTGTCCCGGCGATGCATCGCTATGTAGCTCAATGTATGGCAAACCGACAGCAAATGTTTACGGTTGGGTGGGTCGCACTCTGGACGAGGTTTGTCCACCGCAAGTACTAAAGATATTAATCTCTTTTTTGAAAAGGTCTTGCTGAAAGTATCGTGGTGGAAAGTAATAGTAATAAGTTTATTTGCCATTAATAAAATTACAGTATATTAAAAATATAATCAGAGCTCTTAAAAAAACATTTATCAAAAAGATGAATGACCATGCTAGGAAAATCCTGTGTTATGGCGACGTTGAATCCGTCCATGTGAACTTGTGAGATCAAATATATTTTGCAAGTATGTGACACATTTTCTTTGTTGATAAAAATTTGATTTAATTTAGATTTAAGTTTCAACGGACCATCAGACAAAGATGAGTTTAAAAAGTGTAATGTAGGCAGAGCCGGATTAACCCTGTCAGAGGCCCTAAGGCAATAGCATTCTCGGGGCCCCTTTTCTTACTTTGACAGACCAAATCGTATGTGAACTGAGGTAACGCCAGATTTGTTCTAAAATTGTTTTAATTCTACTACTAAATTTAACGATTTGTATTTTGTGAGATAACAGTGAGGTCCCTAAGTTCACACGCACATCAAATTCTCGTTCGAAGAAACATGTTTTCTTGGTGCGTGCACTGGGCCTGGGCCCCTAGTTGATGTGGGGCCCCTAGGCAGTTGCCTACTCCGCCTAATGGTTAATCCGGCCCTGAATGTAGGTGAAATTTGGATAAAGGCAGGGAGCGGTAAGATTTGCAGGTGATATTGTTACCATCAGGGTAGAATTTTTCGGTGTGGATGATTGTGGTGATTCTGAAAATTTTTGTTAATATTTTTGTTAATTTGCCTTTTCTATACCTTAATTATTTTGTTTTTGTTGTATCGCTCACAATTTGCTCTATGTTTTAACTTATTGTCATTCAATAAAGACGTCGACGACTTAGAAGTTTTTTTTATTTATTGAAAATAGGTTCGCGTTTGACCACTATCTCACCTGATGGTAAGTGATGATGTGATCGAAGATGGAGACCTATTCACTCTGGACTTAAAGACTCCTAGGTTGTAGCTGTCGGGAAATACAGACTAAGTCAGGGGAAGTCAGGGATTCCTTGAGGTTTACAATAGCCATAATTATGTGGCTATTGTTCAGTCCCAAGCCAGCCAACGGTAACTGGTATGCTGAACTGTCCACGGTACGTGGAGCTGTACCGTTGTCTTTCAAACACAATATGGCTCTTAGGCCTCTGTACAACAATTAAGATATTCCAACATGCACACTTACCTGCGGCTGGTTGACGACAGCGTGCGACCTTGGTAGATCGCGTCCGAGTGTGTGTATGTAAGTATGAAATGAGTAGGTGAAACGTGTAATGTGAGCAAGTGTTGATGGACGGAGGTTCCCAAGAAGCGCAGGTCCTCACAATGCGGTCCCTGCAGCATTCACAGCACCACTCTGCTTCACTTTAGCTCCAGATTGGTAGCTATTATCACCAATTCACTATCACTTTCAACAAATTCGCGTGCCTTCGGTCTGGCGTCAATACGGCGGTATTGTTCTAAAATATCCCAGGTTTTTCGTCAATTCGGGATTACAATTTCAACTTATCGTTAATCGCGACCAAATTATCTTTTAACCGCGTAGATTCAACAGGATTTTTAATTTCAATCAATGAATCGATCTCAACAAACAAGGCGGTTGCTTTTGCAAGAGAAAATTAAATGTCAAGTAAAAAATCAAAGACAATAGAATATAATGTTGCCAACCAAAAGGTGCGTTCGGTTTCACGTTGGACGAAACATCTACCCCCCCTCGGACGGGCCTACCCGTCTGCTAATCAATTGGAAGCCTTGACAAAGTTGCGACCGCTCTCTTTATGATGGATCCATCCACCAAAACCTCAGCAAAACGAGGGACCCCGTCGGTGCCAGCCACCAAATTGAGAATGCGCCCCCTGCGCCAATACAAAGGGTTGGCATCCTTAATCAGGACGAGGTCTCCGATCTTGGGCGGATGAGTTTTATCCGTCCACTTGACGCGTTGCTGGAGGATGTGCAGATACTCTAAGCTCCAACGCTTCCAAAAGTTCTGAGCGAGCTGTTGCACCAACTGAAACCGCGAGAGCCAATTTTGGCTCACATCAACAAAGGGGTACTCCGGCAATGCGACAAGTGGCTGTCCAATCAAGAAATGGCCCGGGGTTAGAGCCTCCAAGTCATTCGGGTCCGAAGAGAGCGGGCACAATGGGCGCGAATTCAACACAGCTTCAATGCGGCAAAATACCGTAGCTAGTTCCTCAAAGGTGAGAACGGTGTCTCCCAACAATCTCCGCCAGTGTCCCTTTGCCGCTTTCACCGCAGCCTCAAAAATACCCCCCCAATGGGGGCAGGCTGGCGGGTCAAACAACCAAGTGACCCCTCGGCGGGCCAAACTATTACCAATGTCAACCTGGCTCTCATTAAGGAAGGCGTATACCTCCTTCAAATAGTTACTTGTACCATTGTAATTCGTACCGCAATCAGACCTAATCAAAGAAGGTAACCCACGGCGAGACACAAATCTTTCCAAAGTCATCACAAAGGCCTCTGTCAAGAGGGAAATTACCAGCTCCAAGTGTACTGCCTTGGTTGACAGGCAGACAAAAACGCACAAATAAGCCTTAACAATCTTACTATTTCGAAGTGTGGACGTCTTCAACGAAAAGGGACCAGCAAAGTCCGTTCCGACGCCAGCAAAGGCCCTCGCCTCATTGACACGATCAGCCGGCAAGTCTCCCATTAGGGGCTGCATAGTGGAGGCCTTAGTCCGATAACATGGCATACAACGGAAGACAATGCTACGAATAGTACGACGAGCCGACAAAATCCAAAATTCTCGCTGCAGAATGGCCAACAGCGCATTGCAACCGGCATGCGAGTTTTTAACGTGACGAACAGTCACCAACAATTGTACCAAGTGACGGGCCCCATAAGGAAGGTTAGAGTGCCTCAACCGTCCTCCAACACGCAAAAGACCCGTCTGGTCCAAGAAGGGATTCAATTTACTAACGGCTCCCGACAACTTAACCCTACCAGACTTCAAGACCTCGATCTCCTTCTCAAAGTGTGCAGCCTGCACAGAGCGGACCCAAAGGAGGAGTGACTCCTGTCGCTCTTGAGGAGAGAGAACTGGTGACAGGCGCTTGTCCCCTGGATTCCTAGAATTATGGCCAAAACGCCTGATCCACGAGGTAACGTTCAACAATTTGTCGAGGGAGCTGTATCGATTCAACAAAAAATCAGGATCAAACGGAGGATCCTTCGTCCCAACAGCGAACACCTTAAGTCCGGGCAAAGGATCCGACATCAAGACTGGCGTTCGAGGCCAATCGTCCTCAGGGCGGGTCAGCCAGTCCGGTCCCCACCAGAGGGGGTGAACAATAAAGTGGCCATGCACCCGCGTGAGGCTACGTCGCCCGGGTTCAGGTCACCAGGCACGTGCCTCCAAATCAAAGGCGTTTCAGAACCTTGAATCTGAGACACTCGGTTCGCAACAAAGACCTCCAAAAAGTGGACGGACGTATCCAACACAAAACAATTTGACTGTCCGTCCAGGCGTAAGAAGCCCGAATGTCAACAGTTCCACCCAAAGTGTGCGCAACGTGGTTTAGGAGACGCACAAGAAGCACCGCCCCTGACAACTCCAACTTAGGGATGGTCAATGCCGTCCGGAGGGGGCCACCTTGCTCTTGGCCATGACCAGTGACAACTTCACCTGGCCCGTGGCGCTGACGGTGCGCAAATAATCTTCGGCGGCATAACCGTGAGAGGACGCGTCACAAAACCCATGAAGGGTGGCAGTATAAACCCCAGGGGGGAGGATGGCGCGTGGCAGCGCGACCTCATTGACCACAGGGAGCACGGATACAAATTGGAGCCAGTCTTCCAACAGGGTTTCCCGAAGTGGCTCGTCCCAACCAAGTTCAGCGGTCCAAAGGCGCTGAAGGAAGCATTTCGCCCAAAACAATACCGGGCAGATCCAACCATTAGGGTCAAAGGTCCTCGCTACAGTAGACAACACCAGTCGTTTAGTCCAAGTAGGAGGTGACTCCAAGTCGACATCGTACGTAAAGGTGTCTTGAACTGGTGGGTACTGAACGCCGAGGATGGCCATCATGGCGGGGTTGTCAACGTTTTCAAACAAATGAGGATCCTGCTTATGATCCTCCAACACACCTTCCAATAGCGCTGGCGAGTTGGACACCCATTTACGCAACTCATAGCCAGCGGAAGCCAGAATCTGGACCAACTTATCACGCAACAGGATAGCTTCCTCAACCGTAGGTGCTCCAGTGCAGACATCGTCGACGTACAGGTCCGTTTTCAAGATGGCGGACGCACGAGGGAACCTCAAACGCTCCCGGTCCGCAAGCTCCCAAAGCGAACGAATAGCAAAAAAAGGGCTTGATCGAAGGCCGTACGTATTCGTGTTGAGCTCGTACACAATCATGGGATCCTGGGGATGTTCCCGCCACAGGATCAACTGATAACGTCTGTCATCCCGGTGAATAACCGTTTGCCGGAACATCATTTTGATGTCGGCCACAAAGACTACTTGATGACGACGAAAAGACGTGATGACGTCACAAAGATCCCTCAACAATTTGGGGCCGGAATGCAGGCAATCATTCAAGGAGACGCCGGAAGAAGTCCGCGCAGACCCATCAAACACTGTGCGCAGTTTACCAGTGGATGGCTTGAGGACCGCGTGATGTGGCAAGAAGAAATGCTCTACTGAGCGCCAATCCAAATCTGACACCGACATGTGTCCCAAGTCTGCATACTCACGCATAAAATCTACATATTTTTGCCGCAGCACCGGGTCCCTGGCCCTGCGGCGCTCCATTGCCAACAATCTCTTCTCAGCCGTAGGTCTGGATTGGCTGAGAGGTGGTCGCACCGCAACAAAAGGCAGCCGGGTCTCAAGCCGACCGGAGCGGAGTCGACCGGTGTTGTTCTGATAGAACAACTCGCACTCTTCGTGTTCCGGATTCAAGCGGGCCACCTGAGGGGGCTCCTCAACCTCCCAAAACCTCTGAACGGCGTCAGAGAGGGCTGAGCCGGACACCAACGCAAAGACAGGTTCAGGTGGAGGGGGCACGTTCAACACTGGGCCCATAATCGCAAAGCCGAAGATGGTTGAGACCGCCACCAGGCCCCTCGGGTGGCACCATGGGGTCTCCGGCTGCAAGACCGTCATATTTCCCAACAATATTTTCCCTAAAACATCGGAACCTAACAACAAATGCACCGTACAAGGGGAATCAAACCGGGTGTCAGCCAAATCCAGACCTGACGTCAACCGTAGAACATCCAAAGGCAACTGACAATCGGGATGGCTACCCAATATAGTCGGCATAACAAGGGCAGGAGCACCAATTTTAGGGTACAGACAACTCACAGGGGTGATTTCAAACCAGGTCTCTCCCTCAACAGTGGTGAAAGCCGCTTCGCTAATTCCCTGAATTTTGCCTGAAAAGTCGTTCACCTCCAGGCCAACCTGTCCCGCTAACCAAGACGACAAAAGGGAACCCTGGGCTCCCGTGTCCAAAATGGCACGGACCACAATCGAGTCACCCAAGGGTCCCCAGACCCTGACCGAGGCCGTTGGCAACAAAATCGACTCGATCCGGGGGGGTTCTTTAGCGAGGCAGGCGCCAATTTCCTAGCGGTGCCTGGGCGGCGACCGATCGCCGCATCCAGGCTGCCTTAGTTCACGACGAGGGTAAACATCAAATGGTTCGTCCGCGCGGTGTCCCGAGCCGCTCGCCATCGCCGGAAGGGCATATCCCACCGGATGCCTGAATGGCGGAGGGCACGACTCCAACCGGGGACGTTCCGCCAACGGAGGGGAGAGGTAGCGGTGCTGGTCCGGCCACTGCTGCCTAGCAGCCAACGCGCGTTCTCCCTGACGAGGGCAGACCAAATGGTGCTCGTGGGGCTCCCGTACAACTTGCGCGGGGGGTGGAGAGCGGCGTGCAGAATTGCGGGCCTCAGCCCGGTGCTCGTCTCCGGAATACCCCCCCCTGCGCGAACCCTCCTCAGAAGATGGTCTGCTGGAGCGGTTCGCGTTGGCGCACAAAATCTCCAGGTGGGACCCCTTGCAAATTCTACACGGACGGGGGTCGGGGCAGTCCCGATGGAAATGGGCCCCCAAACACGAGAAGCACAAACGGCGTGCGTTGACAATGCGGCGGCGGGCACTTACGTGCAAATTAAAAAAAGGCCGGGCAACGCGCCATGACATGCCCTGTGGCCTTACAAAAGTCGCAATGATGAGGACTCCTGGCGCCAGCAAAACGGGGGGCGGGGCGAACATCAACAGGCCCCCTAGCCCGAGGACTCCGGGCGCCAGCAAAACTGGGGGCGGGGCGAACATCAACAGGCCCCCGAGCCCTAGTCCGTCCCTGGTCTCTTGGCCGAGAAGGTGGTGGGCGTGACCCCGTGGCGCCACGAGTGTTATCCAAAAACCGACACTCGTCTTCCAAAAACTTGAGGAGGTCGTCAAAGGGGGGAAGATGGGTGGCACTATCCCCACCATACTTCTGCTCAAAACGTGACCTCAACTCCACGGGGAGCAACCGCAGCACTATGTGTACCAACAGGTAGGACCAATGTTCCACCGGTAACTTCATGCGTCTCAAGGCGTTAGTCGCTGAGACCAATGGGTTCAGCAAGTCAGTGCGCAACGTCGACGTGCTGGCAATGGCCGGTAGTCCCAAAATCTGGCCGATGTGCACATCAGCCAGGCAGCGCTTGTTCTGATACCGTCGGGAAAGAAGCTCCAAAGCGGTCGGGTAGGAGGAGTCCGTCACCGGCAAGTGCTGCACCAAGGCTCTGGCTTCGCCCTCCAAAACGGACAACAAGTAGGCCAACTTCTGCGCAGGTCCGAGGTCCGAGCGTGCATCCACAAGACTTTCAAAGAGATTAATGAAGCCCAGCCAGTGGTCCAAACGACCGTCAAAATGTGGCAGCTCCAGGGTGGGCAGCCTACCCAATAGTCCAGGGCCCTTGACAATGGAGATCTGAGGCTTGGCCTCCTCAGGCACCCGGCTCCTCAAAATTTCCCGGGCTCGTTGACTTATGACATCCCCCAGGTGGACAATCTGGTCATAGACACCCAAAACCTTATCGCGGGCTGCCTGGTCCATCACCCCCAAATCCACGTCCATGATGTACTCGTTGAAGCGTGTGAGCGCAGCATCAGCTGACTTGATCCTCTCATTCACATGCTCGTTCCGAGCAAGGGTGAGCTCTTAAAAGTCCGAACGCTCAACCGTTGCTGCTGCCGATGTGAACCATCTCAGCTGTGAGGTCAATCCGGCAGCAGACTCCCTGACTGCCTTTAATGAGGCCATTGCAACAATCAAATATCAATACCAATAGGCTAAAATAACTAAACAAACAACAATGACTTGTTAGCCAACCGAACAATTTCACCAAAATAAAAACTTGTTTCAATTATTTCAAGTCCAAATCCGACCCTGTACTTATTCCAAGTATGAATCTAGCTTGCTACAGATGGCTAGTTACTGAAAAAATAACAATTTAATGTATATATTGTGCGGGATCAACACCAATTAAATACAACAGTTGAATGTATAATATTGTGCCGGACAACCACCAACGCACAATCCAATAAATACTATAAGCAATAAACAATACACACAATTCAAGTCTTGTTATGTTAACAAATGTGTGATTATTATTTAGATAAACTTTTAAATTCCGATCAGCGACATTAAATTATTAATTACAACAAATATACCAAATTATGTACCAAATACAACCTAATAATTCCTAATTTCACAAATAAATCTTACTTGTCAGTGCAATAACAAGGGACTAGCACTACAAATTACAGTACAAACTACAATGCCATTTGAGTCCGGCTGACAAGACAATATATTCAAACTAATTAAGTTATTTTTACCAAAGTTCAAAACTTCCAATTTACTTTTTTTTTTTTTTTTTTTTTTTTAACGTGGTAAAATTATCAAATAAGTCCTCCCACCCCGGGCAGGGTGGGAGGGACTGTCAGACTTTTACTGACTAAAATCCACGGTGTTCCTTCAATAACCCTTTACATACCGGGGCCACGGTAACGGGATGAGTCCCACGACCCCGGCAGGCTTCGGCCCTCTGCAGAGGGGGCCTCGTCATGTTGCTGACGCTCTTTGAGGCGCGCGTGGAACACGACGCGCCGTCGACCCGGGCATGGTCCATGGTCGGACAGCGAGTTGCCCTTTACTCGCTGTCCGCATGCCCGCGCCTACGGTGGCCGGAGATCGTCGGCCGACGTCCGACGCCGTGGGCGTCTACCACTGCGGCTGGGCTGGAGGGAGGACGCCATCCTCTCCCTCACGCGGCCCGCCTCCTCCTTCGAAAGCATGACTGCTTCGCAGAAGGAGGCGACCGCTTCCCACTCCCTCTCGCCCCGCAGCATGGCCTCGACCAAGGCCGGGCGCGAGAGGTCTCCGCCTATTGTCGCCGTGAGGACACGTCGGTGCTCTGCCCAAGCTGGGCAGTCCTGCACCGTGTGCTCGACTGTGTCCTCAGGGCGACCCTCGCAGTGGTGACACCCAGGCGTCTCTTCCTTACCCATCAGACACAGGTACCTCCCGAAACTTCCGTGTCCGGTGAGGACCTGCGTCATGCGGTAGGTCAGGATGCCGTGACGCCGATCTAGCCACTCCTCAAAGAGGGGTCTTACCGCCGCAATTGCGGCGTGCCCGGCCGTCGGTTGCGACAGTCGCTCCCTCCATACTGCCCTGAGATCGCGCCGGAGCTCTTCCCGCCGCGCCTCGACTTCTCGAGGCAGCGGGGATACGCCCCGGCGCTGCGCCTCCACGCGCCATTCATAGACGCGCTGGAGGGCAGTCGCCTCCAGATCCCAGGGCAGCAATCCGGCAAGGAGGTTGGCCGATTCGCCGGCGATCGTGCGGTATCCCCGGATCATTCGGATAGCCATGACCCTCTGGCATGCGACCAACTTTAGTGGTCGCGTCCGGATGCACAGGGCCCACACTGGGGACCCGTAGAGGGCCATGGACCGCACGACGCCGGCGTACAGCCTTCGGCAGGAGGCGTTTGGCCCGCTGAGATTAGGCAGGAGTCGCCTGAAGGCGGCTGCTGCCCGGTTCAGCTTTGGGGCCAAACTCAGGAAGTGCTCCCTGAAGTTCCACCGGCTGTCGAGGACGAGTCCCAGGTACTTCATCGTCCTCCCAACGCCGATGCGAACCCCCTCCACCGTTATGTGGGACTCGGACCGTGGCGCGTTCCGACCGCCATGAAAGCACATGGCCTCGGTCTTGTGCAGCGCCACGTCGAGTCCCAACTGCCGGATCCTATGAACGACTGTCGCAACCGCTTGCGTCGCCAGGTCGGCCGCCGCCTGTTCCAATTTACTTAGTGGATCTTATATTATAATGTAAAATCCACGCTTCTGCTACCAGTTTGTTCAGTCCCAAGCCAACCAACGGTAACTGGTATGCTGAACTGTCCACGGTACGTGGAGCTGTACCGTTGTCTTTCAAACACAATATGGCTCTTAGGCCTCTGTACAACAATTAAGATATTCCAACATGCACACTTACCTGCGGCTGGTTGACGACAGCGTGCGACCTTGGTAGATCGCGTCCGTGTGTGTGTATGTAAGTATGAAATGAGTAGGTGAAACGTGTAATGTGAGCAAGTGTTGATGGACGGAGGTTCCCAAGAAGCGCAGGTCCTCACAATGCGGTCCCTGCAGCATTCACAGCACCACTCTGCTTCACTTTAGCTCCAGATTGGTAGCTATTATCACCAATTCACTATCACTTTCAACAAATTCGCGTGCCTTCGGTCTGGCGTCAATACGGCGGTATTGTTCCAAAATATCCCAGATTTTTCGTCAATTCGGGATTACAATTTCAACTTATCGTTAATCGCGACCAAATTATCTTTTAACCGCGTAGATTCAACAGGATTTTTAATTTCAATCAATGAATCGATCTCAACAAACAAGGTGGTTGCTTTTGCAAGAGAAAATTATATGTCAAGTCAAAAATCAAAGACAATAGAATATAATGTTGCCAACCAAAAGATGCGTTCGGTTTCACGTCGGACGAAACAGCTATAGTATACCTGGATTAAATGGTTATAGAGGAATCACTGACTCCTAACTCACAGGACTTTACATCTACATATGTAGTCACTGAATTTCTATTTCTATGGACCTTTTGGGACAAGCCAAAGTTCTTAGTTTGTATGGTATTTTTTGATATTGGTAAAATAAATAAATTGTTTATTAATAGGATGATGATAACGATGATCTTGTATTGATTAGGAAATGTACGTACAATCCGACCGGAGTAATATGACATAATTATGCCTAGAATCACTATATGAGCTCGAGCGACACCTGAAATTAGGCATTGATTTGAATTTAGTCCCTATCTGTTAGAAATAGAACTACAAATATACAGTTTATATTTTATAGAAACGTACACCGTGCAAATAATAAAACCGTTTTAGTTTGACCGTTGATATGAACTACCTTGCCAATGATTATGATATGATTATGGTAGAGTCAGCAAGGGCTATGAAATACTATGATACTACTCGTCTGGCATTGCTCAATTTATCTCCCCGAAGTCATGGTTATAAAAGACGTCACATAGTTGGTCCAAACATTGACATACATAGATGGCCTATATAAAGGGCGCACTGGACGTTTATCTGCAAAAAATGTGAATGTGACGCGTTCTTCTTTAAATTTGTGGTGAGGAGCTCTGTCATAAGTCATAAGCAATTGAAACTGCAACAAAAATAATAACGGTATATTATTTCACGGATAAGTATAAATAAAATATGCTTAGATCACTTCCTTGTAAAATGAAGTTGCGTTAGCAGTTAACCTAACCTAACAGACCCCATCGTCCGCCCCAGGGTGCAGGACCCCAGATGGGTTGCGGGAATGTTCTGAGATACCGAAGGCAACTGAAGGAACAGGGTAGGTTTTTAGT
The DNA here is from genome assembly GCA_943138885.2 of Tholera decimalis. NCBI lineage: Eukaryota > Metazoa > Arthropoda > Insecta > Lepidoptera > Noctuidae > Tholera > Tholera decimalis. The sequence goes on from OW964551.2 coordinate 28,135,533, forward strand.
CTGTAGAATTTTCACTCCCTTCCGCGCGTTCCTTTTTCGCTTCCGAGCGGGACGAGTCATTTGATCATTTTCTACTTTGAGAAAAAAATGGGTTTCTTGTATGGTGAACACGTTAAGCATAAGCTATCTATACTATTTATGGCTATAGTGCTTTATAAACTATTAAATTAACATTACGACCGAGGATACTAAGACTTTTCTAGACGAACATGTTCAGTAATGACGAACGCGACAGAAGTAAGTAACATACAGCTTGAGCAATTATCAATATAAGAATATTGGACTATTATTGGACTATTCAGTCGGCGACGATAGCTGTGATTAAGAATTCTTTTTTCGTGTTTGAGAAAGGCAATCACATGTAGCATGCTGACGTAGATTTTAATTTGTTTATAAGTAGCTATAAATAGGTAAATAAACGCGTAGTGATGTATGATTTCGGAACCGGATTGTGGTCATGCGGAGGTCATTAACTTTGGACAGGTTTATGTAGAGTGTATACCTACATTAGAACAAAAAATAGGTATAGTTTTTATACACATAAATTAAATTAACTGAGCTCTTGCCAGCATCTTGTCTTACCGGTGTTGACTTTCCTATAATGTTTAGACGGTTTGTATATGAGTTTGTTTGTTCTAAAAGAGCTGAAGTATTTTAAAAGCTGATAATTTTCTATATCCCAATGCATCACGGTAGATAACTGTCTAAACTCTTGAGCTGTCCCATTTCAAAAACTAATTAGAGTAATTTTTATAAAAATTACTCTAATTAGTCAAAAAATTGACTTATTGTAAAATCTGAAAATCCGGATGGGAAAATCGTCGATTAATTTCGCCCACTCTTGGTGGAGCAGAAGGGAGTGTCAGACTTCTTTTGACCAAAAACCCACCCTGTTCCTTCAGCTGCCTTTAAGTACCGGGGCCGCGGTATCTCGTTAGAACATTCCCGTAACCCCGCTAGGCAATGGCCCAATGGGCCCCGTCACTAGTGCTGACGTCTCTTAGTAAGCACCTATCTACCAAATACAAAAACACCTGCGCTTCAAACTCACTTATTAAGCAAATATATTTAAGACTAAACACCTAGTAAGTTTTCATGCACTCCCTCGTGGTCGTGAGTCGTGACTACTTTAAAACCTAGGAAGTCAATTAAACCAATTCACAGTTATCCTATAATAGGTATCGTATATCCAATAGCTATTTTAGGTTTATTATCACGTTCGCTGACAGTACGTCGTTAGGCGGGAAATTAAAATAGTGCGTTATGACAGTACGTAGAGGGACGGGCCACTTATTTTTAAGAGTACGTCGTGGAAAATTCTACTGTCGTAATGTGGTGTCAGGGTAAGTGCTCACTGTCAGCGAACGTGTTATGCGCTCTCCTGTTAAATTTTGTTTTAAGTCCTCACTAGGTTATGAAATAGGCCAGCTGTATTGTGATACAGGATATCCTAGAGCAAAATCCAAAGCAATATTGATGTTTCTATAAATAGAAACATCAGTATTGTTTTGGCTTTTGTTTATAGAAAAGTCTGCTTAGCTTTTTCCTAACTATGTTAGAATCGGTTTCAAGTACAACTAAAAACTAGCTTTACTAGTGTTTTACATCGACTGCTTATCAGACTTCAAAAATCCAGTAGCTAGGTAACATGATACTTCGGCAAGACTGGTTTCAGATTTTCTGGCTTCTCATTACCCGTTATGACTGTCAAAGATGTACAGATGAGAGCCGAGAGCCGTACATTGAGATAATATGTACTAAGTACGTACATATCACCTCAATGGAGCCGTTGGAATCTTGTTATGTTAATTAAGATGGTCATACATCCAGGAATTAAAATCGGCAAATGTTGCTTACCCTCCAGATTTAAAGTTTAAAGTTTATTATTTCTATTTAAAGTGTTCAGTAAGATTCGTTTATTAGGGTTCCGTAGCCGAATGGCAAAAAACGGAACTCTTATAGTTTCGACATGTCTGTCCGTCTGTCTGTCTGTCCGTCCGTCCGTATGTCACAGCCATTTTATTCCGAAACTATTAGGACTATACATGTAAAACTTGGTAGGTAGATGTATTCTGTGAACCGCTTTCCGATTTTAAGAGAAAATTTAAAAAATATTTAAAATAAAGGGGGCTCCCCATACATGGAACTGAAACTGAAAATATTTTCTTTCATGAAACCTATACGTGTGTGGTATCTATAGACAGGTCTTTAAAAATTACATTAAGGTTTCTAAAATGACTTTTTCATAAAGTTAATCGTTTAAGAGATATACGCTTCCAAAGTGGAAAAATGTGTGTCCCCCCCTCTAACTTCTATAATAATGAAGTGAAAAATCTAAGAAAACCATATGTTGTAGATCTTAATGTAAACTTTCAACCAAAATTGGTTTGAACGAGATCGAGTCAGCGGTTTTTGAGATACATTATATTTTCTAAAACCGCAAATATAACTTTGTAATTCATACAAATACTATGAAAAACAAAGTTATTTGGCGTAGTTGTAAAAATTGTAAATAATCTAGTTTTAAGAAATTTGTAAGGTTTTTTGTTTTTTTTTTTTTCAAATAAATATATTAAGTATATTATATTTATTATAGCTACTACGGAACCCTTCATGTGCGAGTGCGACTCGCACTTGGCCAATTTTTAATTTTGGCAAGAATGATTGATTGAAAAAAGGCGCTTCTGGTTTTCTTCACACAATGTTCTGTTGTTGTACATGCAATATTATATATTGAACGAAAAACCAAACTATATACTCTGCCTCTGTTTACATCATAATAGGGTAGTTTCCTGTGTTACAAAATGATTATTTTATTTGGTTCATTAGGTAGATTTTCAAAACATATTGGTCACGTATTTTTTGCTTTTCAAGTCAAGAAAAATTCACAAAGATGGAAAGCTTCAAAGTACTGTACAGTAAGTGGGGGCTGCTGCCGTCACACATTGCTAAGAATTATACCGAGGTGTGACGTCACGCGAAATTTCAACTCACTGTATCGTCTTAATTTTTCAATTACGTGTAAAAAATACGTGTCCAATGTTTTTTGTTAAACTAAGACGGACTAAATAAAATATTTTAGGAAACTACCCTATTACGACTTTGTACAAATTAAGACATTTTTTACATCGAGCTTGAAATATGCCTGACTACATCTACATCTGGTTAGCCTTTCCAGTATAACGAGATGCAGCTGAGTATTAGTGTTCGACATTGAGTGGCTGCCTATCTGACCTTCAGAACCCAGTAGCTGGGTAATACTAACCCGTGGCCAAACTAGAGTTACCGGTTTCTGACTACCCGTAACGACTGTCAAAAATGTGCTAATGATAGCTGGGACTCACAGCTTAACGTGCTTTACAATGCACGAGGTATCATAATGCCAACTTCCAAACTCTGGGCTACTTAGAAAGAATAAAGTCAGGCCTCGGCTTACACAACTTTTAACACGTTCGCTGACAGTGAGCACTTACCCTGACACCACATTACGACAGTAGAATTTTCCACGACGTACTCTTAAAAATAAGTGGCCCGTCCCTCGACGTACTGTCATAACCAGTGATCGGAATAGGTAGAGCTATTTAGGTTCTATGACCGCAAACATTGATATTAATATGGATATTCCACGGGATTCCTACTGATACTACGGGATTTTATTGAATTTCATTATTTTTGACGATATGTATAAAATAAATAGTTTGTATGGTAATATGTTTGTGTACAACTTCAGAATAAAAAAGTTTAATTGATTGTTGATTGTTGAATAAGAAATTGTAACTTAAAAAAATATATGTGGTTTAATGAATCAAGTTTATCTATTTGTTATACTATCCTTAATCCCATCCTTCTTATATTTACCCGCCAGAAAGGAAGTGTAATCTTTCAATAGTCCCGAAGGTGAGAAAGTTTTTTTATGATTTTACTACTTAAAAACCAAATCCCGGGACTCGGGGAATATCCACATTATTCTATCCTATGGCAAGTACATAAAACAGCTCTACCTATTCCGATCTATGGTCATAACGCACGATTTTAATTTCCCGCCTAACGACGTACTGTCAGCGAACGTGTTTAAACTAAATTCACACGGACACGAAGTTCTTACCTACAACAATCCTTCCTACTAATATTATAAATGTGAAAGTTTGTGAGGATGTATGTATGTTTGTTGCTCTTTTACGCAAAACTACTGAACAAATCAGAATGAGTTTGGTTAGTAGATAGTTGACATCCTGGATTTTTTTATACATAAAATTAAAACTTATTAAAAATATGTATTTAACTAGTTAGTACTTTTCGCGAACTTTCCGAAAAGAAAATCATTGTAATAAGTATAGCAACGTTCTTGATTTCTGTATAGCTACAAACTCGCTCAAACTACTTCCTAGGGTATAATCTATACTTATAATAAATCTGTAGAGAGGTCAATTCTGTACATGAAATATATTTCCAAAATAACTATCAGGGGGTGATTAAGGATCGATACTCATGCCAAAAATGCAATCAGTTAAATTTTTGTCTGTCTGTCTGTCTGTCTGTCTGTCTGTATAACCGTTATAGAAACAAAAACTACTCGACGGATTTTAACGAAACTTGGTACAATTATTTTTCATACTCCTGAGCGGGTTATAGTATACTTTTCATCACGCTACAATCAATAGGAGCAGAGCAGTGAAGGGAAATGTTGGGAAAACGGGAGAAGTTACTCCCTTTTTTAAGCATCCGTCGCGTGTGCAACCTTAATGGTTAAAGCTACACAAATCATTTCATGACGGAAATGTTCTCCTTAAAATTATATAAAAAATATCCCACGACAGCATATGTCTAACTTTTATGGTTGACTTACAATAACACGTGTCACTCCCGATAGCTTAGCAGTTCGAAGCTTTCTGATTATAATATTTGTCTACTCTTACGTTTATAACACTCTCAGTCACCCCTAATTGAAAAAGTTAACATTATTAACTATTCCATAAAAAAATTGGCCAAGTGCGAGTCAGACTCGCCCATGAAGGGTTCCGTAGTAACTATAATATAATATGCAAATTTATTTGACGAAAAAAAACCTTACAAATTTCTTAAAACTAGCTTATTTACATTTTTTACAACTGCGCCAAATAAATTTGTTTTGAAAAAAAATCCTTACAAATTTCTTAAAACTGGCTTTTTTACATTTTTTACAACTGCGCCGAATAAATTTGTTTTTCATAGTGTTTGTATGAATTACAAAGTTATATTTGCGGTTTTAGAAAATATGCTGTATCTCAAAAACTGCTGAACTGATTTCGTTCAAACTAATTTTGGTTGAAAGTTTATATTAAGATCTACAGACATATATTTTTTTTAGCTTTTTCACTCCATTATTATAGAAGTTAGAGGTTGTGTCCGCCACACACACATTTTACCACTTTGGAAGCTTATATCTTTTAAACGATTAACTTTATGGAAAAGTGGTTTTAGAAACCCCGATGTCGTTTTTAAAGAACTGTCTATAGATACCACACATGCATCGATTTCATGAAAAAAAATATTTTCAGGTTTAGTTCCATGTATGGGGAGCCCCCCTTTATTTTAAATATTTTTTAATTTTTTTCTCAAAATCGGAAAGCGGTTTACAGAATACATCTACCTATCAAGTTTCACATGTATAGTCCTAATAGTTTCGGAATAAAATTGCTGTGACAGACGGATGGACGGACAGACAGACAGACAGACAGACGGACAGACATGTCGAAACTATAAAGATTCCGTTTTTTGCCATTCGGCTACGAAACCGTAAAAAGAATCATATAAATCGGTATAGAAACACCAAAGTTATACATGAAATACGCTTATAATAAGCCATCGCGCGTGAATACTGAATCATGCTATAAGGATTATTTTTGAGAATCGGTCGCCGCGCTCGACGCGTCTCGCGGTCGAAGCGTTCTCTAGGTACTTAAGCCTCATGTGAACGTGATCTAAACAATATTACCAATACATTAACTTACGCTGACGGAGTCGCGGGCACAGCTATATTGTATCATTACGCTAAGGCCAATAGGAGCGGAGCGCCAATGAAGAATGCTTCAAAATCGGGGTTAAATTTAACGTTAGCCCAAAGTAACTATTCTACGCGGACGAAGTCGCGGGCAAAAGCTAGTTAATAATACCTGTGTACAGAGCAAGACAATTTAATTTATATAACTTAGCTGAGAGGGTCTTGATTCATACGAAAGTCTTAACATAGAAATATTAAATACAGTTTATCTATGCTTAACACCCATCCATTTAGAAAACCACAAATGAACAATATTTTGTTGATTAGGTTGGGCTTGGAAAAAAACAAAGCAATTATTATTATATTAAGCTTATTGCTTTTCTTGATTATTTGTTAATTGATTTTGTTAACAAATGATAATGGTGAATAATAATACGACCATTTAATAAACTATACGTATTTTTTTTAATTCTCTGAAAAAAATGGTACTTAACTCCGAATTTTAATTTAAAATGTGTAATAATACCTTTTTAGAGTTCCGTAGCCGAATGGCAAAAAACGGAACCCTTATAGTTTCGTCATGTCTGTCTGTCTGTCTGTCTGTCCGTTCGTCCGTATGTCACAGCCATTTTATTCCGAAACTATTAAGACTATACATGTGAAACTTCGTAAGTAGGTGTTTTCTGTGAACCGCTTTCCGATTTTAAGAAAAAAAAATATAAATTAATGGGGGCTCACCATACAATATGTAACTGAAACTGTAAATATATTTTTTTTCACGAAACCTATGCGTATGTAGTATCTATAGACAGGTCTTTAACAATGATATTGAGGTTCCTAAAACCACTTCTTCATAAAATTAATCGTTTAAAAGATATACGTTTCCAAAGTGGTAAAAATGTGTCCCCCCTCTAACTTCTATAATAAAGGATAGAAAAATCTAAAAAAAAATATGTTGTAATTCATACAAACACTATGAAAAACAAAGTTATTTGACGTAGTTTAACTGCGGAACCCTTCATCGAGCGAGTCTGACTCGCACTTGGCCAAGTTTTTTTAGAAGTTCAATGTAAATGTAGGAATCACAGAAAAACTTGAAATTAAACTACACAGAGAAACGTAAAAATTTTCACTGTCCATGAAAAATTAATACTATAAACACCATTCTTTCATAGAGAAAATGCCTGACTCGGGAATCAAACCCGAGAACTCATTCTTAGCGGTACAGTAAAAAATATGCCTTGGAAATTGTTTTGAGGTAACTTTCGGCCGAAAAGAAGAAAATAGAAGAGAGCAGGACTCGTATATAATATCTTTTGTTTTTTTTTTTCATTAAGTGGTTAAGTTAGTACAATGTTGCGATAAACATATAGTTTTATTAAATAACTAGCTTTTGCCCGCGACTTCGTCCGCGTGGAATAGTTACTTTGGGCTAACGTTAAATTTAACCCCGATTTTGAAGCATTCTTCATTGGTGCTCCGCTCCTATTGGCCTTAGCGTAATGATATATAGCCTATAGCCTTTCTCTATAAATTTACTATTTAATTAAAAATATTTTTTCAATTCGAACCAGTAGTTCCTGAGATTATCGCGGTCAAACAAATAAACAAACTCTTCAGCCTTATATTATTAGCATAGATAGCTGTTGCCCGCGACTTCGTCCACGTTTCCGTCGTTTTTCGTAAAAAAAATTAGCCTATGTCCTTCCTCACGGTTCAGTGATTTTGATGTAACACACAGTTTAACTTTCGTAATTTAGTAGGGAAATATAATATGTCAATCTATAATGCTGTTGAAAAATATCGCAATACCGAACCGCACAATATTATTGTTAATAGCTGTGCCCGCGACTGCGTCAGCGTGTAACTCCTTGTGTGTTATTAAGTTAATGTATTGGTAATATTGTTTAGATCACGTTCACATGAGGCTTAAGTACCTATAGAACGACAATACTTCAGCGCAAAGCTTCCAGGTAAACTATGTTGAAAGTTGACCCGTCCGGCACGTGAGCATAAAGATTTCTAGAACTGCTAACCCGGGAAAGAGCGACGTACAACTGACCATGCGAGAAACAACTGACACCGAGATCTACTCCAGCAACACGAAAAGTCTGCCCTTAAGCCTTATTAATTGTCATTGCATAACACACCGATACTGGGAATCGCGTTCTTTTAAATTGGAATGAAAAATTATTTGGTATTATGGAAATTCTGGGAATAAAGACGGTTTCTCCTGCACCGCAACCTGTTAAAATTTGAGCCTCGATTATTTTTGTTGCAACTGGGTTACTTTTAGCCGAGTTCCATTGCAAAGTTGTGGTGGTTTTAAATTTCGGAGCAGAATAATAATCAGAAAGCTTCGAACTGCTAAGCTATCGGGAGTTACACGTGTTATTGTGAGTCAACCATAAAAGATAGATATATGCTGTCGTGGAATATTTTTTATATAATTTTAAGGAGAACATTTCCGTCATAAATGATTTCTGTGTAGCTTTAACCATTAAGGTTGCACACGCGACGGAAGCTTAAAAAATGGAGTAACTTCTCCCGTTTTCCCGACATTTCCCTTCACTGCTCTGCTCCTATTGATTGTAGCGTGATGAAAAGTATACTATAACCTGCTCAGGAGTATGAATATTAATTGTACCAAGTTTCGTTAAAATCCATCGAGTAGTTTTTGTTTCTATAGCGGTTATACAGACAGACAGACAGACAGACAGACAGACAGACAAAAATTTTACTGATTGCATTTTTGGTATCAGTATCGATCCCTAATCACCCCCTGATAGTTATTTTGTAAATATATTTGATGTACAGAATTGACCTCTCTACAGATTTATTATAAGTATAGATGATTGTTTCAGCTGCAAAAAAACATCAGTTATATTTTGTAAACCAGTCTAATCCATACCACTGCTATAAATTACTAGCAGTCACGCGGGTTCGCTCACGCAGATTTATTCACAATATAAACATAACCCTCGTTCTTTTGCTGTCGGGTAAAAAGAATATAATTATAATCTAACTCCGTGAACTCGATGAACCCATTTGTCGTCGCCATGAGCGTAAGGCAGTGCGCGCACAGGCGTTGCGTTTTGAAAACGCAAAATCTGTGAAGTATGGAGTGTCATAAAAGTGCGCGCACTGCGGCGGAATAAACGCGTGCGGTAGAGTACTACCGGTGCGGCAGAATTACCGCAATTGCGGCCACCGCAAGGCAGTGCGCGCACGGCCTAACTCGCTAAAATTATCGGTCAGTGCAGTGGTTGAGCGATTGGCTGCCGTGCAGCGGGTCGTGGAATCAATTACCTTTCGAAAAAAAAATTTATTGCTTACAGATAGCTGTTTCATGTCTGAGCGATTGTGTGTGTGTGTTTAAATGTTTGTAAACAATCCACGTTCCACGATACTTAATAGTTTAATGGAGTGGGATATCGTTCAAGAATATATGGATACTAGTTTCTGCCCCGCGGCTTCGCCCGCGTTTATAAATACTTTTCACTTAGCGGCATGAAAAATAGATAGTAGCCGATTCTCAGACCTACTGAATATGCATATAAAATTTGGTAAAAATCAGTTAAGCCGTTTCGGAGGAGTAAGGTAACTAACATTGTGACACGAGAATTTTATATATTAGAAGATATCTTTGTGAAGATCCATCAAGGAACAAAAAATATGTTTGAGTCCTCTTCACCTGATAAGACTCATAAATAGCAGAACTTAGCTCTAAAAATAACATGCAGTGCGGGCGCCGCGCCGCTCAGTATAATTCGCGATAATAATATACCTTTTGGGTGCGTTTCCACCAGAGATGTGCGATGGAAATGTGTTCTGCGAGGATGTCTAGCTGTGCTGTGAAAATGTGTGGGGGTTTCCACCAAAGCTGTGCGATGAAAATGTGCCTACGAGGATGTGTAGCAGAGCTGTGAAAATGCGCATTAAAGTGTGGTGCGAGGATGCGCAAACCTCGCAACACATCCTTCTCAACACACATTCCGCGCAACACATCTCTCGCACACATCCCTCGCACACATCCCGCGCTTGTTTTGTATGCGCAAAAATCTAGCTCCGCCGAGCCGTTTCCACCAGAGCTGTGCTGACCGAGGCGAGGTAAATGAAGCGATTCTATTGGTTCTTTACAAACACATCCCTCGCTACGCATCCTCGCACATCTCTGGTGGACACGCAGCCTTTATCTCCTAGCCTGACTTTTACCCGCCCCATTGTTATTGTTGATAGGCCCGCGTTTGACCACCCGACGATAAGCGATGATGTGGTCGAAGATGAAGCACGCTTACCGAGAAATAGCCTTTTCACTCTTGACTTAAAGACTCCCAGGTTATAACTATTGGCAAATTATAATGTTTTGTCATGTATGGATATTCAGTTTATCGATAAAGCCGCTTATTGCGTAACATCTTGTTTTTAATTGATATTTTTCTGTAAAGTATTATATGACTAGCAATGGATCGGGACCTCGCTCCCGTGGATTTTCAAGCTACTTCCATACCAGATTAATCCAAATACACCCAGCACTTTCGAACATTAGCGCGTTCAAACAAATAAACAAACTTTTCCGTTTTATAATATTAGTAAGATGTACGTAATAATGAGTAATCCATTTTGTTCTTAAATAGCACTATTTTATTTTGGAGGCCAGATTGTCCGGAACCTATATTACTACGAAGCCTAAGTATGACCTACTAGGATAAAGATTTTTCAGTGCACGTATGAACTCTCTTGAGTAAAGTGTTTCCTCGTTATTGGGGAGTACCCTGTTTCTATTTTTCTAATTAAGAGGATAATACATTAAATTATATTAAGGTTTCGGTTTCCTTATTATTCCATAGTTATCCTGTGTTTTATTAGTCTATATTTATTTTGACAATGAATCATATTTAATCGACGTTGTCACATTACTTTTATATACGTCAGTTAAAACTCAAAATTATCCGGTAATAATATTTATTTGATTTCTACTAAAACTAAAAAAATACAATCTTTACAGAATAGGATCCAACTGGAAATTTGTTCGTAAATGAAGCTGATACAGCGAGCTTTATTGTTAATCCTGTGCGCTTTGAACATACACAATGGACAGAAATGTAGGCTCAATACACGGATACACTTCGAAGAGCCTTTACCAGTTATTGTAAGAGATGGGAAACTGTTAGAGCCCACAGACCGCTTCGGTGACATCGAGATGAACTATGGTGATACTCTCACTTTGAGTTGCGAAGGCACAGGTGGGGGCATACAACATCCAAACGCGCAGCGTAGATTATCCGTAGCAACAATAAGCTGTGAAGGAGGAGAAATGTTCAAAAACTATGAATGGTTAAACGAACCTGCACGCTTTTCACATTTCAAATGTATCTCCTCCCCGGAGCATAAGAGTAAACGAACAGATCGCATTTGTTATGATGAAAACCCATTGATCGAAGTTGGCTATAGTATCGGCGATCAATTTTATCCTGTTTATGAGACTTGTTTCAACGAACGTGGTCTGAATCCTATCTACTCAAAGTACACCCAGAAACCTTACAACGCTTTTTACCAAACCAGAGTAATTCGGCCTTATTTCATAGCAGATGAACTGTTTGGATTTGTACCGGTTGGTTCCTTGTTTTCACCACGAGGTCTGAGAGCAGCAGTTGAAACGCTAGTGGGTTCTGTCATAGATGATTATGTTTCAAAGACACAGCAACTTTCCAGGGGACACTTGGCTGCTAAAACTGACTTTTCTCTTGCGTTTGGAGAGCGCGCAACGTTCCACTACGTGAATTGCGCCCCTCAGTGGACAGGTTTCAATGGCGGAAACTGGAATACTTTGGAAGTTGACTTGAGGAATCATATTCATGATGCAGGCTACGATACTATTATTTATACTGGAACGTTTGGAATAGCGCAGCTTATGAATGATATGGGACATCCAGTAAACATTCATTTACACTATGATGAGAATAATAATCCGGTGATACCAGTTCCTCTGTTTTACTACAAGGTTGTTTATGAAACTAATAACAGAAAAGGTATAGCCTTCGTTGGTATCAACAACCCTTATTACACTTATGATGAAGCACGTCAGATGTTCTTCTGTCAAGATGTGTGTATAGGCAATGTACAGTTTGCGTGGCTATCTTGGCATCCTAATAATTCTGAAGAAGGATTTACGATCTGTTGTACTGTTGAAGACTTCAGGCGGACAGTCCCGCATTTGCCTTATTTTCATGTCAATGGTCTTTTAACATGAAAGATTTTTTATTGTTTTTTCTATATATGATATATAAGTCCCAAATATATTATTGTTATGTAAAGTGCTTAGTAGTTAAATTATTAGGCTAACAGACTTTTCAAAATATTAATATAATAATATGGGACATGTTGCTGGACGATTTTGGTCTCCAAGAAACATTTTACACGAATGAATAGTACGTTGTAGTAGGTTATTGACCTGACATAAATATAATTATGATTACGGTTACACGCTTATCAGTTTTTGCCGAAGGAGTGACGGACACTGGACACATACATAAATATAATATTGCGACTGCCTACAGGATATATCAATCTGCGAATAGCTTCTGCTAATTTGTTTTTTTTTTTACAATTAATAAATATCACATCAAATCCTAAATAATAACAGCCGTACGGGTCGATGTTCAGGGTTAAGCAACATTTGCCGAGGTTGGTTCATGGATGGGTGAACATCATAACACATCGAGATTCCTCCGTGCCTCGTTAAGCCGTTGGTCCCGGCTGCATTTGGATATCTTCGACAGTCGTTAATTTCCTGGAGTTTACTTAATTCACCTGGGTTAATTCACCTAGTTGCATTAACCGAACTTTTTGTAAATATTATTCACCCAGGTGCATTAACACATTGATGGACACTACTAGTATACTGATTGTTACTGATTTGTCACTACTTTTTTTCATACATCGCCTATAGACGTAGTGTCACAACGCGTGGTAAAATATATATTATGTAACACGACAGTACGTCTATAGGCGTATACGTCGTAAGGCGTACTGTCACGTAGTATTATTTTTGTAGTATCGATAATCGATCGTCTTGGCGTACTGATTTTGGCTTAACCTAAACTCTTACGTCGTGAGGCGTACTGTCGTATCGCTTTTTAACTCTTTACGTCTGTGGGCGGTAAGAGTCCAGCAATGTGTTAAGTATACTAAAAGTTAACTTTATTCACCTGGGTGCATAAAAATATAAAAAAAATATAACCGCAACTTATCAGACCTGATTGTGGCCTTTAAAAAAGATGCGAACTCGAAACGTAAACCAATACAACGCAAATCTAATAGTGTAATAAATGACCAAATTATTCAAGAGGCCCAGCTAGGTCTGCTGGATGGACAAGTTACTGTAGGTAATTTTTTAGAAATGGTTCGTTAAAACGTGTTAAACAGTTTCTTACACAGTACACATATAACTGTAACATTACTAGTAGGTTGTTGGTAGTTATACTTACACATAAGTATAACTGGAGTTCTTGGATCAAAACATTTTTTTTTTTTAATGATTTGTTTTTTCAATGGCGTTGCGGCTAGTGTAGACCATGAACGCCCTTGACAACTTTTACATAACAAGTAAGTTCAAATTTTAGTTATAAGAGTTTTATCTATTAAGTTTTAGGTGAGCAAGTTAACTTTAAAAATATAGACTGAACTTTTAATTATAAATATAGCTACAAGTAGTGATTAAAGTTTGCGAATAGTATAGTTAATGCACCTATGTGAATTGACCCAGGTGAATTAAGTGAACTCCAGGGATAATTTGATATAGGTTTGGCCACGAGGTGTCGTTTTATCCAGCTGCTGGGTTGTGGACGTTAGATAGGCTTCCCTTCATGTAAAACACTAGAACACAGCTGTATCAGATTAGACTAGAAGCCGAGCCCAACATAATTGGCAAAAGATAAAGCAGATGATCATGATGGTGAGCCTGCCTATGGGCAACTTTTCTTAAAACTTTTCTAAGAACTTTTCTTTTCGAACTTGACTTAAGACGAAGAATTCAACTATAATTCTATAAAATGTTTTTTTATTAGCATGTAGCTGAAACCCGCGACATTGTGTGAAAATTTCGCACTTGTTATGCAATAATAGATTTTTGTTCCAGTAACACGCTGGCGCGTCCTCATTACACTCTACCAAAGTTTTATCACAATCTGATTGATGGCGAAAGAACGCGTACAGATCGTTTACCCTGTGGAAAACATACAGACATTATTTTTGTATAAATTGATATGTACCTAAAATTAATCTCTCCCCCCTGATCGTATCGGCCGCCCGATACAGACCCTCCAAGATTTCTCGGGTTCGTCGCCCGCGTAACGTCCTAGACGAGCGTGACGACCCCACCACCATCCGACAAGAGAGCAGTAGGGAAACCAGCACTCTTAGAAAATACACATACAAAACGCGTTCCGTATTCCGGCCTCGCCGACGAGGCCCATCGCGACGTCCGCGTACTTGTAATGTAAATCCTCCCCGACCTTTGCCAAACGAGCCAGCCCGCGATGCTGAGCCAGTAGCAATAAATACTCCCCTAAATACGACCCAGCCTGTCCCTTTGCTGCCCTCCCAAAATGACCCCGCTATGCCGAGGCCCGTACTCCACAGGGAGTGCCCTTAGCGTGCGGTCATTAGATTTTAAGTATATTTTAGTTTGTAAGCCCTGGCTGGGGGCCTTTAATTTATTAGAGGTCACCACAGGACAGACCGGTTAAGTAGACGCACAGCCTTACTGAGCTGATCTACGAGTGGCCCTACCTAAAAAAAAAAAATATTAATCTCTGTATGTTGAATGTTCTAACGAGATACCGCGGCCCCAGCTTAAGGAATAGAGTGGGTTTTTAGTCAGTAGAAGTCTGACACTGTTTTCCAATCCACGCGGAGCGGGAGAAGTCTTTCGATGATTTTCCCACCCGAAAAATAAGTATCCAATTGCATAGTACCTTTCCTATTCCGGGAGATAAATCATCAAATGACTCCTGCCGCTCTTGGTGGAGCGGATGGGACTCTGTTCCTTCAGATGCCCTTGCTCGTCGGTGTTGCGGTATCTCGAATATTCCCGTAATCCTAACAGATTCGCTCCGCACCTGCTTGCTAAATTCTTAGCTAGATATTAATCCACTATGCTAATGTCATTAGTAAATTCTTTATAATTAGACATTACGTAGAAAATAGTGATTCAACTTCAGTTATACATCTAAGTATGTGCAAGTCATTAATGGACATAATTATCGATATTGTAATGAACAATAATGAATTAATGTTATGAGGACTTTCTACTTGAGTATTTAAAGTTTAATTGTAGTAGCACTTGGCCAGTACCTTGTGGACCCTTGCAAAGGCTAGTTTGATACAGTGATAGTGACAAGTCATTGTTTGGACAAAATGCAGATTATACCGGTAAGTTTATCATAGTTTTCTGAATATTATTTCGAGATTGATTGTGTTTGAGTATACCTATAGTTTACGATTTGCCTTAGTTCTAGTTGGTACAAGAATTAAATAGTGATAAACTTAAATATGAAGTACATAGCAGTTACCTTAGACGCCCACGGCGTCTGACGTCGGCCGACGATCTCCGGCCACAGTAGGCGCGGGCATGCGGACAGCGAGTAAAGGGTAACTCGCTGTCCGACCATGGACCATGCCCGGGTCGACGGCGCGTCGTGTTCCACGCGCGCCTCAAAGAGCGTCAGCAAGATGACGAGGCCCCCCCCTGTAGAGGGCCGAAGCCTGCCGGGGTCGTGGGATTTATCCCATTACCGTGACCCCGGTACGTAAAGGGCTATTGAAGGAATACCGTGGATTTTAGTCAGTACAAGTCTGACAGTCCCTCCGGCCCTGCCCGGGGTGGGAGGACTCATCTGATGATTTTACCACGTTAAAAAAAAAACCTAACCCAACCTACAAGTTGTAGGTTATGGGTTCGTAATCTAGCAAACACATTGTTTAGTGTAATTTATATCATCATCACAAACTCGTGAAAAAATCAGCATGATCTGGGAACAATTCTAAGACATGCAATATTCACCGACACGCACAGGACCCGCTTGCTGTATTGTGGTGCATTCCTCCACATATAGTGTAGATATTTGTCTCAGCAGGGGGAATGTTACAGGCTGGTTATGTTAGATTTTGTAGGTAGGTATGTGATTTCATATTCACATATCATACTTAAATTAAAAGGCAAAGAGAAATCGGCAATTGACTAGTCTTCAAATACTGCTCTCTTATTAGAATGTTATTACTCCTTTAAAATGTTTGTTTTTATTTTTCAGATTCTCATTACTATGGCAGTAATATCTATAGTTCAAACAGCCTTGGTAACGAGAATTCCCAAACCAAAGCTCAATCCGCTGTTATCTCAGAAATTGGAGCTTCCACAAATTCCGCAATATAAATCACCAGAGGAGCGACGTAAATTTTCTTTATTTCCAAAGAGTTACATGAAGTATGTGATATCACCAGAACCGATTTTTAAAATTGCTACTCATAAACCAATAGAACATGGAACAAAGAAACCTTTGATGAAGAAACTCAAACATTTAAACCAATCGAGTAATGCAATGGCAAATGAAGCCATATTGTTGACAGTATTTTCAGAAGCAAAGATTGAAAATAACTTAGCCGTGACTCCAAAAGTGGATCTCGTTGTAGGCAGTGAAGAAGACATAAGCATAGAAAATGTCAAAGAAAATTTAGAAGAAAGTAAAGAAAACAAAAATGATAACAGCGAAGAAGAGGATGAACTACAGAATGATTCAAAAGAAATTAAAACTTCTGATATTAATGACAAAGAATCTCATAATGAGGTTGAAGTTAACCAAGATAGCAAAAACATAAAGTCTGATGCAGGCCAACATTCTGAAGATAATCAGTCACTTGATTGGACGGAATTCATTTTAGTAGATCCAGCACACACAATTACAGATATAGTTGAGCTTCGCAGTGAAGAACCAGAAGATTATATCACCACTGAATCTTATGAAGAACCAGATATCAGAAGGAAAAAAAGGTAAAAATTCTGTTTAATTAATTTTACTTAAATTATATTTAGAGGTGAAGTCACGTTCGAAAGTTCTTATTCCGTCACATCTTTTACCAAAAAAATTAAATTCATCATTTGGCTTGGCGTAATTAGTTAATTGAATTAAATGTTTTATAAGTATACTGAATTCAGATGTATATAATAATTTAATAGAAGAATAAGCCTGATGATTCGTTGATGAGGCGGAGTTAAAGTATTTTTTTTTGCTAATCTTGATTTTGTTTTTAGAGGCAGCAATGTCATTGAAGAGGAAAATCTAGCTTCCACAATATCGGGATATAAATACACATGGAAAGATACGAGACTCAATACCGATGTCGCTTTCAAAAACATTAATTCGTGAACTCTTCAGTGTGTTTCGAGTTCATCGTATTGGATTTGAATATGATTTAACGATGTTAATATGACAAAAAGCCACCGGAATTTGCATTAAAATGAAAAAGACTATCGAGGACAAATTTACGACAATTTGTTTCCTACTATCATACTTCAATGCTTGTTTCAATAGTCAGTACTTTATCTTTCGTTGCTGTTCTGCCGCAAGCACTCACGACATGTTGTAATTGTGACTGTATATGGAAAATAAAACAATAATTTAAAAAGTATATTATTTATTGACGTTCACTACGAAAAAACTTACATTTATAGGCACCTAAAATGTACATCCTTATCCTAGGTACAACGTAATGGCAAATAATCAATTCTCCGTGTTTTTGTTACACAATAACATCTCAATGATCACACTAGCGAGAATGAAACATAAATAAAATGTAACCTAAGGGCAAGACAGAGACATACCGGTTGGTAACTATCTTTCACACCAAAGCTAATGTACACATACATATACAAATCGTTTACACGCTACGATTCTTACAGAACTCGCTTCAGCTTTCAGATTTAAGGCATTGCGAACAGACGAGAAGCGTAGAAATAACTTGAATATTTAACATAAAAAAATAAAGAAACAGTCAGAATCAGAACAAACACAACCACACAACAATAAGATTACAATCTATTATAATACCTAACTAATTCAGGCAAAGCGAGCTATGGAGTTTAATCCAAAATTTGTAGCGAGTAAACGACATAGAGTTACAAAGTATAAACAAAATCATTTATTTATTGTACTTGTAGATCGTGTCGAGTCCAGGGCTGACTTCTAGTTCGTACGCGCTGTCAACAGATGGCGCTATTTCTTGCTGAGTCTAAAAACATCATTTAGAGGCGCGTACGGCGTCCGCGTTGGGATAGCGTTGAATGCAAATGAAGGTTGTGCGTCTGCGCGGAGGATCACAACACCTGCATAGAAAATACTAGTTTAGTAATCGGGCTAGGACATATTTCTGACTGACAATTTAAAAGGAACAGAAGAAAATCGCAATGTTGCTTCATATTAATATACAGTATGTTAACTAACAGAGGGCGTTCCCGTTAACCCGCAATAGTTTAGCATCCATACATTCTAAAAAAAAATTATCATTCGAAAACTAAATGTTTTTTTTTTATATTAAATTATTCACAAAAAATGTTAAATTGATACGTAAAAGAAACACTCTGTACACGCGTACGCATTCATAAATAAAATGCGACGTTGCCGTCCTTCAAGTACGCGTGTATAGTGTTTCTTTTGCGTATCAATTTAACATTTTTAGTGAATATTTTAAGATTTAAAAAAATAAACAAAACATTTTGTTTTCGAATGGTAATATTTTTATTAGCGTGTATGAATGTCATACTATTCCGGTTTAACGGGAACGCCCTCTGTTAGTTAACATACTATATCTAAATAATAAATTAATAGTTTAAAAAACTGAAAACACGCTTTTATTTAGTGCACTAAAAAGCCAAAAATATATACGATCTAATGAGCCCAAATTCGACAATATGTTTACTAGTAGGCAGTCCATGGTTCCATGAGCCACCTTCCAATTCCATCATCAGACCAGCTCGATGGTACCATAATATTGTATTGTGATCGAATCTACATAATATAATTGTCAAGATTCATGATAATACAACAATTAGAAGTGCATGTAAATCAGATTCTTAGATTTTATTACATAGTTTGTTAAAACTCGACCTAATAAAAGCGTTTTAAAAACGTCTATAATGACAGCTGCGTAAACCGCGCAATAAACACGATAAACCTACGAATTTACCTAATGTTGAGATGAAAGTCCTGTGTGTAAGTACTGGTAGAGAATGCCTAAGGTATTAAGTTCGCCTTTGTATTTTTGTGTCGCATAAAGCGTTAATAAATAAATAATTATTGGGTAACAGAATTAGGCTGCTGGATCCGTTGGTATAAGTTACAATTAAATAGGTAGGGTAAAACGCCCGATAGTCAGCCGTGCACCAGTACTCAGCCTTTACAGACTTTATTTCTTTACAAATAGTGTTAAAATTTGTGTACATCACTAAAATATCATTTGAATGAATCCTAGTCTCTTGATTGGCTAATACGGACACATACGAACCAATATTCTATCAAGTAGACGAGCTATGCTCTTTCATTTGCACCGCCGTCACGGACATGACGAGACACGCCATTGTTACTGTTTTTTTTCTTCAGGGGACCCGTCAAAGTTTTCGGTAAGTTTTTGTTTTATATATTATTATTTGCGGTGGATGATTATATTGTATTACGATAAAATGTTTATTTTGCTATAAAATCAACTATTACATGCATTTTATTTGTTTAATATGTTGTAATTTAGGTGACCGACTGCTGGGTTGCGAATTTTGATTGCAGATCCAGTGCTCAGCCATAAGTGGCTGACTACTAGTTTTCTTGGGAATATCTTAGATTTAGCTAAAATTAACAAAACGAATTAATTTTAATTTGTTCATTACTTTGGGCTTAACTTTTCTAACATGAAAAGTGTATTTTACCAGTAGTCAGCCGCATACAAATGTAATTGCATGTTAGTGGCCGACCAATGGGTCTACGAATCCAGTAACCAGCCGTCAGTTCTGTTACACTAAAAGCACCTTAAAGTCTTTTAAATTAGAGTTCAATTTATGCACACTTATTTTGGATTGAAAATCACTTGTTTTAGATTTCCATCATTTCCAAGAGACCAATCCACCAATATAAAGAAGAACAATTTACAGAGGCTATGGCGGCGATTAGAAAAGGAATGAAAATTAGAGAAGCCAGTCGAGTTTTTAAGGTTCCGCGAGGAACAATACAGGATCGACTACATTTAAGGGTTCCAGATTTGCCCCGTTAAATGGGACCGGATTCAGTGCTGACCAAAAATGAAGAAACTACATTGAAAGACTGGTGGCATTAGCGAAATGTGGCTTCCCGTTAAAACGAGATGATCACCTCAATACCGTCCATAATATTATATCATCGAGTCCAGAGCTCAGACTGCAGCAAAAAAGCTAGGAATCCTACACAGGGTGAGGCGGTACTTCGCGCCTGGACAGCTTCTGAATCTATATAAAGCACAGGTCCGTTCCTGCATGGAGTACTGCAGCCACTTGTGGGATGGCTCTGCAAAATACCAACTTGCTGCACTGGACTCGATCGAGCGTAGGGCTAAAAGGCTTATAGGCGACGAGGCGCTATCGGACAAGCTTCACAGCCTGGCTCATTGGCGAACCGTTGCTTGCTTGTCGGTTTTCTACAGATTGTACTTCGGGGAGTGTGCGCAGGAGCTCCATGACCTGATTCCTGCATCTCCCTTTCACTACCAGTCTACCAGACGCACGGCTGGATACCATCCACACTTGGTTGATATACCGTCTTGTCGTACCAAGCGCTTCTCTTCCACATTTATTGTGCGCACTTCCAAGCTGTGGAATTCTCTGCCGGCTTCTGTGTTCCCTGCCACTTATGACCTTTCAATCTTTAAAGCAAGAGTAAATAGGCATCTTCTGGGCTTGCTCGTTCCATCGTAGACCTCATCTATCGCTTATCATTCGGCGAAATCGAGGTCGAGACTGAGCTCATTCTGAATAAAAAAAATAAAGAAATCTGAAGATAAAAGACCAAACAAAAATAAGTTAAAATCAATCAATAAAATCGGAGCTATATCTTCCAAAGAGTGGACACAATTTGATTGACAAAAAGAAGAAATGAAGGAACAGTAAAAGAACGAAATAATAAGTAAGATACTTAAAAGACTTGAAATTAAGGCAAAGAAAGAAGAAGAGAAACAAAAAAGAAAGAAGAAATACAAAAAAGCAAAGCGGAAATGCTGTTGAATTCTAACAAAAGTAAAAAGAACAATAGGACATGCACTATAAACAGAATAAGATGTAATAATTGTGAGGAGGAAATGACTAGCGATACTGATATAAAAAAAAAACCGACTTGAAAAATATTGGATGTGATAATTGCCCTGCATGGTACTATTTAAAATGCACTGAATTCGCTGAGAATATGTATGAAAATATATATAATAGGAAATTTCTATGCCAAATATGCAAAGTTATTGAGGGGCTGACTTTAGGGTAAGCCATGGCTGACTTGTGGAGAAATGAGGCTGAGCACTGGGAAAAAGTGCCATAATAGGATTATTGTTATTTTTTTCTATAATTCTAACAAAAGTATAATATTTTGTTAATTTTTTCAGTAAATTTAATAAATAACTTTTCACAAAAGAGTGGTTGTTTTTATGCATAGTGTTTCATGTTTAAAATATTAATAAACTAAATTTAATTTCTCACTAAAAGGCTGACTATTGGGTATTTTACCCTAGTTAGAAAAAAAATAGCATTCGTTGAAAAAGAGAGTAGGTAAACCCACAATATATTTGAAGTACACAGATTTCTTCTTCCCTCTTAATTTTAAGTTAGTAAAGCCCATCCAAAGGTTGTCTGGAAGATATCGTAATCAGCGATAAGACCACCATTGTAACTATAGGTTAAGCATTATAGTGAAACAGATATGGTTAAATTTTTATTGGTATACAATAAAGTATATTCTATCTACACATCAAAACAAGGACGTTCTAAATAACTACGACATCTATTTCGAACAGCACATTAAATAATCCAAAATAAAGTTAGCAAGAGAAACCGAAAATGTGAATTGTATTTTTGTATGTTTGTATTGAATAGGCTCAAAAACTACTGGACCGATTTCAAAATTTCTTTTACCATTACTTAGAGGGATTCTTCCGAATCCGTATAGGCTATATTTTATCCCGGAAAATAGATAGGATTTTTCGTGGTAGTGAAAATTGTGGAGTAAGGCGTCGAAAAAACTGCCGTACGTTAACGATTCTCGCGAACGCTGCCTATATTTAATATAAACATTGCACCCGTGCGAAGCCGGGGCGGGTCGCTAGTATGATATAATATTGATAAACTATATTGTAAAACTACAATACAATGTAATACATAGAAAGATTAATGTTACAAAGGAAAGATATGAATCATGTCAGAAAGCGTTAATGTAAACTATTAGTGATAATGATCAGCAATTAAGAAATTATGAAAGATAATAGACAAGCGGAAATATAATGATAATTAGTGGGAACACTAATAGACTAATAAATATTAATCTAATTATATCCATCACTGTAACAGTGGTTCAGCAAACTGGCGAGTACCTTACTCGTATTAGAAGGATAGAATGAAAAATTGTATAGGTTGACACAAGTAGGTATACTTCTGTGGACTTATAAACTTTATAACTATACAGGCAAAAGGAAAAATGTATGCACAAAGATATATTAGTAGTATACACTACTAATTTTTAATTAGTACAAATACTTAAAGGGCTTATTAGAAAAGGTCTTGTTATTATATATGTAAAGTCTCACTATATAATATTGATAAATAGCAAAGTTATTAGCGTTTGTTTATATCCCAAAATGTCACTCAATTTACGGACATATTGTACAGGCCATTCATGTATTCATTAATCGTGATGTCGCGGTCACGCGGTCTCGCTCAAACTTGCCCCGCCTCCAACAGCTGTTATCGTAATTGTAGGTAGCTTAGACGCATCTTTAAGCTTTACGAATTAAAAAATAGTAAAATAAAAGGTTCACGAAAAATAATAGGCACTTATTAAATTCAAACTTTACCTACATACCTACTTTAATTGGGCCATTTGCTTGTGTTGTTCAGTATCCACCTGCAGAACTCCATCCTTGGTTCATTATCCACAGTAGTCAATTCTTGACCCTTTCTTTAGTGGTATGGGTGAAATCCAGACGAACTAATGATCGTCTATGCACAGTACTGGCTGATATTAAAATGACAAGCTGCGTCATTCGTACTTCGCCGGGGATCTTCAAAGTAGTCCACTACATCGTCGTAAAGGTTTTGGGCCGGTCTTCCATGTCCTTGGCGATGGGCCGTTGCGCGGAATGATCAATGGTCGAGTAAACGTTGGTAAACATTTACCACAGTCCGAACCTTTGGCTAGCGAGCATTTGGGTACTCTTCCCTGTACATACGAACAGCGGCCACCAGACCAAAAGTACACACGCAACATAGCCACGTACTCTCGAGATGAAAACTGGTAAGCCATCGCGACAGTAAAAACGTAACAACTTATGTTTAAAAAGCACGCGCACACTTCCGCTAACAAATTGGCACTGTTTGTTCGTTCACTCGTTGTAAAAAGGACCGCTGGCCAGAGGGGGCGTGGCTTGAGCTTAGACGCGAGTTTGCCGGGATTTATGAATGACGATCTAACTGGACTAGCACTGCGCGTAGTATTTTCTAGTAGCAATTGTTATGAATGATTGATTCAATTATGAGTTTACCAGTTATGACAAATTTTCGTAGACAATTTTGGGGTTTCGTTTTTTTTACTTTTGACTACATAAATATGATCAGTAAAGGGTACGGATAGAGCCCCATTTTTTTTTGTACTAATTAAAAATTAGTAGTGTATAGTAGGTTAAAACTATTTAAATTATATTGAAAGAAGTCTGAGATGCATATACTTACATGATTAATAGCTCGTCTCTTTGCTATGTGAGGTGACTAAGGAAATAGTGCTTAAAACTACGATGACTAATGTACAATTCTAGAAAACGTCAAACATTTCTGTAGATGTTTTGAATGAATTCTCTTTTCATATAATCCGACCGAAATCTGAACAGCTTCGACCGTAAATAAGGGAACGTAAAATTTTATACTATTTATAGTTTTCTACCAAATTAAAAAAGAAAACAACAATTAAATCATCAAGAGAACGTTAAAACCAATATTACACCAAATAATCTCTAAACTAGTCACAAATAGTAGAAGATTATTTGGTGTGACTTACTTTAACTATAATTTTTTCAAGTCATTTATTCGATATTATATCTATCCCAGTAAACAGGAAAGTATTATCGTTATGCTTATGTGAAACGAATTGAATGAAGTTTCACGAACCAAGTTTTATGAATATAGAAAAAAAACTATGTAGCCAGTGTTTTAATATTGTGACCAGAAGTTTCAACTCGTCACAGATTCGGTCGGACCTCATGCATACTTTACCGAAGGCAGCGTGAAGCAACAGCGTGATACCGAGCCCTTGCAAAGCGAACAAGTGAGACACTTTCTACCTGAGGGGTTCACTTTCACTTTGATCTTGGTCTGCGGCGACAGCACGCCATAGTCGACGTCTTCGTACAAATCCTGTTTGAGGAGATTTTATGGCGTCAATAAAGTAACAAGAAAGTAAGAGTGGTTACATGTATGTACCTACGTTTATAGATTCACTCACAATTTTAATTATGGTGGAAGTAATCACGTTATTTAAGTAAGGTGTGTGTACTTAAGAAATAATTGGAAAATTGATGAAATGATATTTGATTTCGCAATTTGGTTATAAAAATAACACCTTTACACGTCATTTTTTAGTTTGTTCATTTTTTATTAATGATAGGCTTGGCGATTGACCACTATCTCACTGATGGTAAGCGATTATGTGGTCGAAGACGAAGCACGTTTACCTAGAAGTAACCTTATTCACTCTTGACTTAAAGACCTCGAGGTTATAGCTATCAGGAAATACGGACACCGGCAGGGAAATCCACTCCTTAGCTGTACGCGCAATGAAAGTATTCCTCAAACGTTTTGTGCGTATAAGGATGTACACCATGTAACGATGACATAATTACCATATATGATAATGATTTGCGCTGTCTAATATTTTATGAACAAATTATTGCCCGTCCGATTTCAATGTCACCTTCAATACATGGATCAGGTCATCCTTTGAAATCTCATTCATCTTCACACTCATCGTCAACAACACTAGGAGAACATACCTCCACCCTGTATCCAGCAGGGTTGTTAAGGCCGAGCTCTCGTAGCGTAACAGCGACGTCCGAGGGAGTGCCGTCAGTACGGCGATTTACGAAAGCCACCGCATACGAGTAGTACTGGCCCTGGATTGGTAAGATTGGACGCGACCAAATCTCGATGCCTCGATGCTGTGGATAGAGAAAAAGATAATGTTATTGACAGAGGCGGCCTTACCCATTGCGAGGCTCCGGGCGGCAGGTCTTTGCGAGGCCCTAGTTTGTTCTTCGTGAAAAGTATGTGATGCGAAAGTAGGTCTGGAAGTTTGGTTTAGGTATTTGTCATGTTTGAGGAGAAATGCTAAAGTTATACAAATAAATAAAATTTGAGTCTTAAAATATTATACATTGAAAGATTTACAAAATTAATAAATACAGAGAAGATAAATTTTAAAAAATTGATGTTTGCGGCTTTTCCTAAGACTTTAAAGCACAATAATCTAACGAATTACCACGTCATTCCCGATTGGAAGAATAGCAAGGGCTGAGAGCCAATCTTGTGGCTTGAGGCGCGATATTTAAGTATGTACTACATAATGAGTTTTTCAATTATGTTTTCAATGAATGAATTAGTTAACTTTTATTTTAATTTATCGTTATATTATAACCTTAATAAGTAATTAAGGATCAAAATCAAAAGTTTTAAATAAAAAAAATATAGTTAAATGGCTTCCTATTAGGTTTCGCCGGAATGTTCATTTACTTTCTCTGCTTTATAATGTGCTATTTAATCCTTTCACTCCTTTTTATCTTAAAGATCGTTTTCGGTTTCTCTGTGACACACATTCAAGGTCCTTGAGATCATCGGAAAATTTAGAGTTGAGTATCCGTATGCATTCCACTTCTTTCTTCGATAAATCTTTCACTATACAAGCGGCCCGCTTGTGGAATGCATTACCCATAGATGTGAGGCGTGCTCAAACATTATCTACATTCAAAAGAATGGTGAAGGAGCATTACCTCTCACTATAATTTTTTCCCCTTCTTTCTCTATTATGAATTTGATATGTATTAATATATATTTATATATTATATTTTGTGGTAAGTATTTTATATTATGATGTTTGGTTAGTATTATACATGATGTTGTACACTGACAGCCCTAAATCTGTCTCCTATAATTTCTGTCCATCCGAAGGTTGTCTGTAAGAGATTGCCCTGTGCGATAAGACCGCCCATTGTACACTAGTTTTATGATTTTTATCCTTAAGTGTATTGTAAGGTGTACAATAAAGTATATAATAAATAATAGTTAAAAAAATCAATTTATTTAAAATTTGCATGGGTTGTTGCGCAAGGCCCATGCAGGAGCAAGGCCCCGGGCGATTGCCCTGTTCGCCACCCCCTAAGGCCGCCACTGGTTATTGAGATAGTTACAGTGAATCGAAACATTTGTAGAGCTGGGTTGGCAAAAGCAATTTTAATAATACCAGAGACTTAGTGTACTCTAACTACGATACGGGAACATCGTAGCTGTTTTTTTTTTCTGGGGGAAAATCTTTAAATGGCTCATCCCGCACTGGGTGGAGGAGACGGGAGTGTCAGACTTCAACTGACTAAAAACCCACCATGTTCCTTCAGTTTCCCTTGCGTTCCCGGGCTTTTCGTTAGAACATTCCCGCAACCCCGGCAGACAATAGCCCTGTTGCGCCCCGTCATTACTGCTGTCTGATCTATCGAAGTTGAATTCAGTAGGGCTTAATTAGCAGAGCCTTTGAGCAACATCCTGCACTATTATCAAAATTGTTCATCAATTATTTGGTGTGAAGGGAAGGGATTGATTCTTATTTATTATGGAAAATAGATAGTGTCTAGTACGTAACCACGTAAATAAATATAAGTTTATTAAGTGAAAGATTCAACGAAGAGACAACGAAAAGCCATGTTGTAGAGTTGTGTCTAAGATTTCGTCAAGGCTTCAACACTAAGTACGAACATTTAAAAGCAGCTTGTTCTACAAACTCCGTTTTACCTTGTATATCCTTCTGCCTTGTATTCCCAGTGGGTCTTGGTCGACTTCGATAATCTTCCTGTTCTGCAGGATCGCCTTGTACTCTGGCCGTATAGTTCTCAGGTCCACGCTCATCAGTAGCGGTGCTGCCAGGATAGCCCAAATTGCAAACTGTGTTTTACTCTGCTCGTATGATAGGCCGAAGTTGCCGATGATCAACTAGAAATTGAGATAAAGGTTTCTTTTAATTACCGTAAAACGCTGCAACTTTGCCAACTAAGCCCAAATTTGCCTATTTCGATTAATTAACGATATTTCGCGTTTGCTTCGTTTTTTCTTATTTTCTACCATTTGGTAGTGATTTTACATTATTAGGGCAACATATTTTTCATTTTTTGTAATTTTAACTTCATTATTATTCCGTTAGTTGTACGACAAATACCGGTGCGACTGAGTGAAAATTTTTAGTGTCTTGTAACTTTTGAAGTTTTAGCTAAAGAAAAGGTGTTTTCGTGCAGCTATAACATTCCAGGGTAAGAAAATACTATCTACTTTCCGTATTACTCGATATTTTTGTTAAAAGGACACGATTTCATTAAAATAACTTAGCAGGAAATGTTGTGCACTGTTTTGAAAACTTGAGTGACACAACTTTGCCTGGGTCTAGGGATGTCACTAGTCGGATTTTAATAATTATATATTTTTACTATGTAAATGTTGTATTAGCATGAAATTTACACAGCTTCGAACCCGGTCAAATCGACACGTAAGCGCTTGCATGCACTAAATTCCCTTCGTTTTACGATATTTTATTGCATAAATTGTTAAAGTTCCGAAGTCGGGTGAAGACACTGACTACTGTATAAACTCAAATATTCTCTGGAAAAGCCACTTTTTTAATTTTTTTATTAGTAATTACGAGTCAGTATTGCTAAAAAAGCATTATATTTGTGATTTTTACTCACAAGTGGAATTTGGTTTTATTTTTGAAAAAAGTGAATAAAAGTTTAAGAAAATAATCCGTATTTTTTGGACAACCCTTGTTTCAACGACATTTTTGTATGAATAGTTTGTGGTACCTGCTACAACATTGCCTATCAGCAGTAAAAAAATATTCAATACCGTCATGGCAATAATATAACTGCCGGGGACAAGCACGTGTCTCTTGTACACGGAAAAAAAAAACTAAAAAGATCAACAATATATTTATTGAGATATTCTTCTAGGCAAAGATGTGTCTTTTACCTACAACTTTGCCTACGACTTTGAGTGTTTGTAATTCTGAAAAACGGCGTGATTTAAATAGATTTGGGTTCGACCTGGTAAGGCATAAGGTCTGTTTTCCATCTGGAAGTCTGTAAAAGCCGCAATAATAAACAGGTTCAGAGATACGAACAAAAAACGTCAAAATCCGGGAAAAGTTACAGCATTTTACGGTATGAACATGGTTTGGTGTAACACTAAAATGTACAGTTAGGTAATTATACTGACTACCACAGCCACCACATTTTATAAATAATGTTTCTGCAACTTTAACTTGGTGGTAAGGAATAAATAATTTAATTATAAGTAAGAACATTTCAGTAGGCTGCAGAAAGTATTCAAACTGACAGACAGTGCGGTAATTTACTTATAATATTTTTTATGTACCCACACATAAATAATGACTTTTTAGTCATTTCTTAATGACAAAATAGTGTGCTAATTTGTTTGATATTGTATCTTTCTTGTTTAATATATTTTTATGAATATTCAAAGAAGTGTTTCAGAATATTATTTAAGTTTGGAAGAGACTTTTGCCCAGTAATGCAGTAGTGTAGATAGAATAAATTAGATATTAGTAGAGCTTGTGCGATTACCAAATGTAGATACCATTCATACTTGGATGAAGGCATATCCAGAATAGATATAAGTACATCGATTTACAGTCGGAAGAATATCGTTTGCCTCATCTACAGAATAAATTCACAAATAGATGGTACATATTAATCTAGCAAAACGACTATGAACTGTGTCTGGCACTTTCTTTTAAATAAGTAGCTCAGTGGAAGAGCTTTTTCGCACTAAATTACTAGCAATAGCTTGACGGAATCAACGATTAACTTTAATCAGGTATTCATTTGAAACTCTATAGGAATATCGAATATGTGTATTCATCAGTTTTAATAAATAAAATGAGGTAACGTGATAATATGCCATCACTTATTAATTTTAATTGCAAAAATAAATGAAAAGAATATATCTTCACTCTGGATTGCAACCTATAGAAGACCTACTGAAATTTCAGTATAAATAAACACTTTTAAACACTACTTACAAGTGAGACTTCTCACTCACCACATGAATTCTTACTAACTCCTGTATTACTAAGTAGGTATATTATACCTCTGAAAGTTATACACTAATAATTATTATTGTATTATAGAATATAATTGTAGTAGATAGATAGATAGTAGATCGAGGTCAAGAGTAGGCTCATCTATACTAATATTACTAATATTATAAAGAGGAAACCTTTGTATTTTTGTATGTTTGTATTGAATAGGCTCAAAAACTACTGGACCGATTTCAAAATTTCTTTTACCATTACTTAGAGGGATTCTTCCGAATCCGTATAGGCTATATTTTATCCCGGAAAATAGATAGGATTTTTCGTGGTAGTGAAAATTGTGGAGTAAGGCGTCGAAAAAACTGCCGTACGTTAACGATTCTCGCGAACGCTGCCTATATTTAATATAAACATTGCACCCGTGCGAAGCCGGGGCGGGTCGCTAGTTCGTAATAAAATAATAAAAAAGTAAGCAAATTACGAAATTATTTCTAAAGTAATGTGTAGACATTCTTTGCAAATATAAATATTATTATTGTTATCTCTACCTTTTCTCTTCTTTATCCTCTTATCTCTTTAATATTATATACTTCTGAACCTTTCTACATGTCGCACGCTTAATCCAATACCATCACTATCCAAAATTTTGCCAAATCGACTTTTTAATGCCATCTGTTGGGAAACGTAGAACTACGCGTAATCGCGCTTACACTAGTCTAAAAGTAACAGAAATAACTGCTATACGGGCAGTAGTCCGCTTCGTCACTAAACAAAAATGTTCCCATTTTCATTCCATTTTTTGCCTCTCCTGAAAAGTTGACTTTTTGGGATAGTGACAGTACTGGTTTAAGCGTGCGATGTAACTTTCACTATTTGTATCTAAAATCTAATAAACCAAGCAATAGTTTGAATTTGCTTTTTTATTTATTTATATAATCGAACCTCATTAATATTGAAATGTGATGACAATAGTCCTCTTCTTTTCCATATATATATAAATTAATAACAGTTTGTTAGTCTTCAATATAACTCGAAAACGGCTCATCTGATTTTTTAATTCTTTTTTAATTACATTCCCGGGAAGCGAAGCCCTAAAAGGTCAGAAAGATAACGTCAGTTTAGCCAGTACTTATTTGATAAAGTATCCTCACCATATCAGGGTCATTCCAATGCCCAGGCCCAGCGTTGGGTACGATGACGTCCTGATGGTTTCCGTAGTAGTCTATGATAGACTCGACGGATGCCCACGAGTCTTGTATGTCGTCGAAGTTACGCCACAGATTGCAATGCTCGATGATTGACGAGAAGTTTGGCTGAAAAACACAAATGACAAACATTATAACGTAATCAAATAAGATACGTGCTCAGATTATGGCACAAACGTTTTTATCTGCGGTTTCCAGTCTAACATGGATGCTGCTGAGTACTAAGTATTTTACATAGAGTATCAGCCTATATGACCTTCATAACAAGTTGTATATAAGTTGGAGGCGACCTCTAGCGGTTGCCGATTCGCAGTTTTAGTTTTAAATCGATATTAGTTAATTTTAGCAAATTGATTGGAAGCCATCGAACTAATATCGAAAAGACCAATCCACTATTAAGGATATATATTTCAGCTTTTGGTTAAAATACTTAATAAACGGAAGCGAAA
This sequence comes from Tholera decimalis, assembly GCA_943138885.2. NCBI lineage: Eukaryota > Metazoa > Arthropoda > Insecta > Lepidoptera > Noctuidae > Tholera > Tholera decimalis. The sequence goes on from OW964551.2 coordinate 28,166,797, forward strand.
TTATTTTGTCATTATAGACATTATTCTAGAGGTTTCGAGGAGCACACAATCCATATTTAATCTGTGGTTTGTCGATTACTTGATGTGGCCAGGTTATACATTCTCAATTCACCGAAGGAATCAAGAGAAAAGTTACCCCACTCAAGACAAACTTTAGTGTTAGAAATAAGAAATAATGAGTTGTTGGCTTGGATCCTGAAAATGGTTATTGTTTCAGAGTGATTATCTCTGTAACCATACTCAGTTCCGTAATTAAAAAAATAACCCAGTAGCTCCTTATAGAATAATAATACATAATATCTCCTTGGTAAGAATAGTGTCAGAGTTTTTGGCTTCAGACTACTTGACGGTATTCAAAGACGTACAAATGAAAGCCGGGAACAACAGCTTTATGTCTTTTTCCAGGCACGGAGGAATCTCGTTATGTTTACACGGTCACCCATCTAAGAATCGTCCTCGGTAAGTATTGCTTAACCTTCAATATCAACCCGTGCAGCTGTTATTATTTAGCCACGAGCTCCTTGAAAATGTAATAAATGTAAACGCGAAAAAAATATGACGATGAGGAAATAAATATGTAAAAGTGTGGACAAAATATTGGACTGAATTATTAAAATCTAAAGCATTTCGTTCAGTAAAATCTAACTCAAGGCAAACTGGACTATTACTTTACTGCTGTTGTCTTTTACCACCTAATATGAACTAGTATAATACATTTTTAGATTTTTGGCGAGGAAGGTTTAGCATAATTTCAATTCGCTGCCGCTAAACGCTTCACATATGTTACCATTTTATTAATCTATTGCCTTGAGTAGGTGCCTACATATTCTACAGGGGCAAAGTTGCATAAGCGAAACATTATTTTCTATTTGCAGTAGGCGCTTATGTTTTGGTTACGGTAAGTGAAAAATAATACCTAAACGAAAGATTACCTAACTTATTGTTATACATGGATATTTACAGAAAAGGTAATACAACAAATTATAACATGAATAGAGTTTGATATTTGAATCAACTATTTAAATTACAAAGAAAAAACAGATCCTAGCCTACACAACTTTTAAATTTAAAATCGTAAGGCCAGTTGTCTTTAATGTATAAGAATATATACAATAAATCTAAACTATAAAGTTATAGTTAATTCCTTTCGAGAACTTCTCCAATAGAATTGATCCCATGAAAAACATAAATGTAAAATGAGAGCCAAGTTCAATATTATCATAAATTCCTTGGTTGTTGACTTCAACGACAAAAGAAGTGAAATCTAAATGGGTGCCAAGTTCAATGGTCAGTCCTGAAATTTATTTATACAACATAAAATATCATTTATTCTTATAACTTAGGAGAATATATCGTAGCCTAAGGTTTGACCTGGCTAGTTCTTATATACGAATTATTATGTTCGATGGTTAGTTTCTACCAGCAAGCCAAATAAAAAAAAAAAAATAATAAAGCCAAAGGCTATAATATAATTCGTATATGAAAACTAGCCAAGTCAGACCTTAGGCTACAATATATTCTCCTAAGTTATAAGAATAAATTATATTTTATGTTGTTATAAATAAATTTCAGGACTGACCATTGAACTTGGCACCCATTTAGATTTCACTTCTTTTGTCGTTGAAGTCAACAACCAAGGCATTTATGATAATATTGAACTTGGCTCTCATTTCACATAAATGTTTTTCATGGGATATCATTACTTTTTGTACATAAATTAGTAGTAGGTACTTACTTATAAAAAAAATTAATACAAAATGGTTTTTTGTTAAACTACTGTATTTTCCTACGTTTACGGGGTATAATTGTCCTTTTTGTGTTATTTTCTATATTTTCTTGTACCTTTGAAATGTTCGAATGGATTGCCCATTCAGTATCCGGAATTCTTTTTACGCGTTTTGCCTCCATGGTATAGTGACCCTCTAAGATAATAGGTGGCGCTAGTGGTTGTAGAATACGGTTAGTTACGCGTAATAAATACGAAAATTTACTATATTCTTATTTATAAGTACAAAAACGGAAAAATTTGGATTAAAAAAAATTAAGGGTGGTATTTAACTCGTTATATGTATATTCTCGTAAAGATCTTAAAATCCACATATAGAGATTTACAGGCACTAATTATAAGTTAAGTGAAAATTATAATAAAATGATAAAAAATTACATGTTTCTGATTTTTTCCTTTGTGTTCACCTAATTACCTATCTTCATGCCAAATTTGAACTTTCTAGGTCATCTGGAACCCAGGTTATAGTTTTGTCTAGAGGTCAGTCATAAAAATGTCGATTTATGGACGTTAATAACTAAATAACCGTCTGAGATATGTTTATAAAATTTGGAACACATATGTATCTTGCCAGTCTCAATATATGAGCCAAATTTGACAAGTTTAGGTGAAATAGTTTTTGAGTTATGAGGGGCTCAAAAGTGGCTCCAAATGGTTCGTGTAATATTACACACGGTGAGCTGCGCGCCAGTTCTTGGCTTGACACGCTCCCGCGTGTCTAGATTTATTAATAAACAAATAGCTGACCGGAAATTGTCAAAAATAAGTTGAGTTATCAGTATGCTGCAATTAAACTTATTAATCAGCTTTTTATTTCACATCCTTTATTGTTTTCTGCATTCTTTTCTATACTAAAAATAGTAACAATATGTGGTGAACAATAATCGCATTTGATCACATAAAAAATCTGAAATAATATTTTAATTATTGAGAATAAAAACTCTATTTTATTTTTATATATGGCAAGCAAAGGCGATATCGACTATTCTGCCAAATACAAACTCAAAAACCGGAAAAAAGAGTGTCAAAAGGGACAAAGGGAATTGATTGACATTACAAACACAAACAGTTGTATTTATATAATTATATGCATCATCTATGGTTGTTGTTGTCGGTGATTTTGCGAAGTGCATATGTTTACGTTTCCTTCTCTGTTTTTGAGACTCTTTTGCTTTTCTAAGTGTTGATGAAGTACATTCATTATTCCACCATGAAGATCGGTGTGTAGGCCAGTCGAGCACAGAGATCGTCAAATTGTAATAACCTCAAAATTCTATATTTGTAATTATCCTAATATTTTTTTGTTAGAAGTTCTGTACAATATTTAATGCTAAGAAACAGTTCTTAGTATTAAACTACACACAATAAAATTATTTTCACCGCTGGCCATGAGAATTTTATATTAAGCCAAAGTTACTATGGACACTTGGTATTGCTCTTTACAATTCTCCACTGATAAATATATGATTCTAAAGATCTATCTATACTAATATTATAAAGCGGAAAAGTTTGTTTCTTTAAAGACGATCTTCGAAAGTCATGGGTTTGATGAAGTTTGGTATGGAAATAAATTGAAGCTTGATAAAAGTTATTGGATACTTTGAACCGACTGCAAAAGAAGGAGGGTTATGATTTTATCGTTAAAGTTCACGGGTGCGAAGTCCCGCACGACTACTAATTCAATATAAAGATGCAAAGGAAGGGTTTACTTTATAGGTATCCAGAACCATTGGACAATCAAGGCGCGTATGGTTTGGTAAGTTACCTCTGTACCTTTATTTAACCTTTACCAGAGCTGTCGCTTGCAATCTTACTAATCTGATCTTCTTTCTTACTATACTATACTATACTATATACTTATACTATCCATACTAATATTATAAATGCGAGAGTAACTCTGTCTGTCTGTCTATTACCATTTCACGCCTAAACCACTGAACCGATTTAGATGAAATTTGGCATGGAAATAGTTTAGGACCTTTGAAAGGACATAGGATAGTTTTTATCCCGAAATTCCCACGGGATCGGGATTTACGCGGGAAAACTCTCCCACGCGAACGAAGTCGCGGGCAAAAGCTAGTCCTACTAATATTATAAATGCGAAAGTTTGTGAGGATGGATGGATGTTTGTTTCTCTTTCACGCAAAAACTACTGAACGGATCTGAATGAACTTTGGCAAGTAGATAGTTTACATCCTGGGATAACACACAGGTTACTTTTTATCCCGGAATTCCCACGGATGGGGATTTTACGCGGGAAAACCCTCACACGCGAACGAAGTCGCGGGCAGAAGCTAGTATATTATAAATGCAAAAGTTTGTGAGGATAGATGTAAGTATGCATGTTTGTTACTCTTTCATGCAAAAACTACTGAACGGATCTAAATGAAATTTGGTAAGTAGATAGACGACATCCTGGAGCAACACATAAATACTTGTTATCCTGGAATTCCCACGGGACCGGGATTTATGCTTCCTCCCACGCGAACGAAGTCAGAGATTAGTATTTTCATATGTCTAAAACTCCTTCCCAAAAACTATCGAAACCAACTAGATTCTTACCTGAATACCAGCATATATTTGATAGACGGGCCAACTGCAGGAGTAGACCATCTGCCTGCCGGTCAGGTTGAGCTGTCTCCCGAACTCAGGGTATCCGTAGTCCATGTCAACAGGCAGGGCGTAGCACCCGTCTAGTTTTACGTAGTCCACGCCCCACGCAGAAAACGTTGCCGCATCTAGAACGTGAGATAATAGTGATTTGTACAAATATCATAGGTGATATAAATTATGTTTATTTTGCAAGTTTGTTATTCATAATTATTCAAATGTTTTTATTTCGAGCCATATAGCTCATAATATATATTATTATGGTTAGTAAACTAAGTACTAAAAAAACTAGGGTTAATAACCCTAGTTTTTTATTGCATATGTTTCCGTATCGTGTTGTATAATATAATATACAACATGATACGGAGACATATGCAGTTGACAGCAGTGGACCATAATATATAATGGACAGTCCACTCTATTCACGACACTCTTCAGAACCCTGTTGGTACTAGCCATGACATGAGTAAATAACACTTTTACATGTCATTTGTTTTCCTTAATTCTATGAGGCCGGTGTTTCCTAACTAACTACCTTGAGAAGAAATACCGAGAGACACTCAGAGGTAAAATGAATATGGATGGAGATAAAATATAAAAAGAATGAAAATGGAGACTAAATGAAAGTAGTAGCTATCTAAATATATAGATGCAATATTAAAAGAAAATTATAAAAATACAAATTGTTACAAAGGAGCCCTGTTATTTCTATTTTTTGGCTAGTAAAGCTAAAATTTGTATTATTTGTATCTTTATTGGGTCTGTTTACTTCTTCATCTCCTCTTTCATTGTCACAATGTAATGTTAAACTCTAACTGTGCTAGAATTCATATTCTTCCGTCCTCGTAACTTCTGTAAAAAGAGGTACAAAGTTTTAGCCCAGTACCAAGTAGACTTTGTTTATTGATAATAGGCTCGCGTTTGACCACCATCTCACCTGATGGGAAGTGATGATGTGGTCGAAGCTGGAGCACGCTTACCTAAAAGTAATGGAACGGGCTTGGCGGAATTAGATTGTGTAATTCCATCGCACACTCCCCGAAATGTAACCGATAGAAAACCGATAGACTAGCAACTCGTCGTCGATGTTCAAGGCTCTGGAGCATTGATTCGACCAGTTTATCGTTGCCAATGAGTCTTTTGGCCCGTTTCTCAATAGACTCAAGCTCACCTTGTTGGTACTTGGCACATCTATCCCAAAGATGAGAGCAGTACTCCATACACGACCGAACCTGGGCTTGATAGAGATTGAGCAGCTTTTCGGGTGTGAAGTAACGTCTCGCCTTTGCTAGGATTCCCAACTTTTTTGATGCTAGTTGAGCCTTAGCCTCGATAAACGGGCCAAAATTGAGGGTAGAAGTTACTTACCTAGTCGACTATAAAAAAATATAATGCCACGAACATTATTATAAAGATATCAGCTTTCTGTATTTATCCTACTTCCTACTTCCTACTAATATCCTACTAATATTATAAATGCGAAAGTTTGTGAGGATGGATGGATGTTTGTTACTCTTTCACGCAAAAACTACTGAACGGATCTGAATGAAATTTGGTAAGTAGATAGTTGATATTCTGGAATAACACATAGGCTACTTTTTATCCCGATATTCCCACGGGATCTGGATTTGCGTGGGAAAACCTTCCTACGCGTACAAAGTCGCGGGTAGAAGCTAGTATTCCATATAATGTAAACTTTAACCAAATACTCTTCCGTCTGCAAAATTTTCGTAAAAATCTCAAATGGCTCTTTGAGCTAATAATATGTTCGGCTTCTCTTGAATTCCATAAAACACTTAAAAATATCCTGATTAAAAATAATTAAAACGGTCAAAGGCTTTAATGGCAAAAAACAATTAAGGAGTTTTACTTCCTGCTTCACTGTTATTACAGTTATGTTCATAAAAATTGTCCTTATCGAGCTTTCACTTTATAAAACCATTATAACATACTTATTTGGAACCTGAATTTCTACAGTTACTAATTCCCTGTACAAATTTCAATCGAATTTATTAGTTAGTTGCAACGTTGCTACCGGCAGAATTTAAGCAACAGTTGTCTTGCTACTATTACCTACTTGGTTTCAAGGATTCATTGTTATTCATAATACTAACAAGTTGATACCTTATATGGTGGAACCTGTAGTATTTGGGATAGTCTCTTCTATTTTGTAATTATTGAAATTATTGGGCAAGCGATGATTGGCTAATTTACGACCTTTTCTCATAGGTATGAGAAATAAAAAATAAACCATAATAAATATTTTGTGTATTCTAAATTTGTTTGTAGGTTAAAAATTAAAATACACACAACGTTTCATACAAAACGGTCCGGTCGTTTCTGAGGAGTGTGACCACACAAAACTCTACCTGATCCGGCGAATCACGTACTTAAATATTTTTCTTACTATTCGCCTTTTAAAATTTTCTTTTATACCTACAAACCTTGTCCTTACCATAACGAAAACAAAAAAGAATTCATAAATTCGATTGCACATTGCTAGATGTCTATAAAAAAAAAAAGATTAATTTTTATTTATATAGAGTATCAACGCTTCTATAGCAATTTATTTCACCAAATTCTCCAAGAACATTCCCCAAATTCACCGAGAGGTAGCGTTACAATACAGGCGTGCTCTTGCGCATTAATTTAACGCATGCCTTTAAAATTCATATGCCAGTTACGAAATTAGGAATACAACTGACAGTAAAAATAACGTAACATACATGCCATTTTGTTTTCATCATGCGTATCGTAGATATCTTACCAACTCAAGCCGTGCGTGTGGGCATTTCAATGATACAACTACATAATTTTAGTTTGACGGTTAGCGTTCGAATTATTGATGATGTAAGTTCGATAAAGTAATTGTTGTTTGGTGCTTTAAGTTGCAATTTTTATGCATATTAGATTATGATTTTGCTGCTTGTATCAGATAGATAGAGACAGATCGTCCAGTATCTAATTTTAATTCTTTTGTGGTGAGAGCGCCGGCCGAACATCTTTCGACTTTCTTGAAGAAGGAATTTTGGCCACGAGGAGTAATGTTCCGGCGTTTTCGAGGCCGGTTACCGAACACTGCGCGACACACGACGCCGATAACTCGTGTAATATAATATGTATAAGTTTTGGTTAAGTGATATATATGTCGGGCACGCCGCAATTGCGGCGGTAAGACCCCTCTTTGAGGAGTGGCTAGATCGGCGTCACGGCGTCCTGACCTACCGCATGACGCAGGTCCTCACCGGACACGGAAGTTTCGGGAGGTACCTGTGTCTGATGGGTAAGGAAGAGACGCCTGGGTGTCACCACTGCGAGGGTCGCCCTGAGGACACAGTCGAGCACACGGTGCAGGACTGCCCAGCTTGGGCAGAGCACCGACGTGTCCTCACGGCGACAATAGGCGGAGACCTCTCGCGCCCGGCCTTGGTCGAGGCCATGCTGCGGGGCGAGAGGGAGTGGGAAGCGGTCGCCTCCTTCTGCGAAGCAGTCATGCTTCCGAAGGAGGAGGCGGGCCGCGTGAGGGAGAGGATGGCGTCCTCCCTCCAGCCCAGCCGCAGTGGTAGACGCCCACGGCGTCGGACGTCGGCCGACGATCTCCGGCCACCGTAGGCGCGGGCATGCGGACAGCGAGTAAAGGGCAACTCGCTGTCCGACCATGGACCATGCCCGGGTCGACGGCGCGTCGTGTTCCACGCGCGCCTCAAAGAGCGTCAGCAACATGACGAGGCCCCCTCTGCAGAGGGCCGAAGCCCGCCGGGGTCGTGGGACTCATCCCGTTACCGTGGCCCCGGTATGTAAAGGGTTATTGAAGGAACACCGTGGATTTTAGTCAGTAAAAGTCTGACAGTCCCTCCCACCCTGCCCGGAGTGGGAGGACTTATTTGATAATTTTACCACGTTAAAAAAAAAAAAAAAAAAAAAAAAGTGATATATATGTATTAGTTTATTTGTAGTTATTTTTTGTAATAGGATGTATTTTATTTGTATGGGCCAAGTTGCCTGAAATATATAAATTGATTGATTGATTGATTATTATTAGTAGTCTCATTATTTAGCCAAGAGGCTAAATAATAACAGCCGCACTGGACGATCTTCAAGGTTTAGGAATGCATTTTCGATTTTATTTAATTATTTAATTCAGCTTTACATTTTAATATTACAGTTCCAGGTATCTACTCTCCAGCCTCCGTAGGCGCGGGCTTGCGGGTAGCGAACAGGTGTAGCTCACCGTCCTGTAAGGACCAGGCGCGTCGTGTTCCACGCGCGCCTCAAAAACTGTCAGCAGCAGCTTGCGAGCAGGGGTTGCGGGAATGTTCTAACGAGACACCACAGCCCCGGAACGTAAGGGCAGTGAAGGAACGGGGTGGGTTTTTAGTCAGTAGAAGTCTGCGCTCCTCCCACAGAGGAAGGAGTTATTAGATGATTATTCGACCGCAAAAAACGTATCTACTCTCCTACATATTTCTTTCCTAATCTTCATCTTATTTCTTTTCGCGCTTTCGTTTATGCCATTCTCGAGGAGCTAGCTTGCTGAGGTCGTTACGTGGATAGGTGCCCATCGTAACATATCGAGTTTACGGGTCAGTCAGAGTAACTTTACAGTCGTTACGGGTGGTCAGATGCCAGAAAATCTGACACCAGTCTTACCAACGGGTAAATTTTACTAGGGTGTTACCTAAAATGATCTAAATGTCAAGCAGACGATTGTGATGTATTAGATACACATGTATTAGTTTTTAAATGGTTTTATAATGGATGGTTTAGATTGATTTCTATAAAAAAAAAACAACGTAAAAATCATTTTAAAAAAGTTGACAGGCGCTCAACCAGAGAGTATGTAACCATTAGAGAGCGTATAGGCCGATTTCTTTGAAAAACACGACTTACTATTACGGGTCGGGCGGGAGAGAGAAATGCAGAGCTGTAATTGGTCAGGTCAAGGTCAAGTTGCGTAGATATGCCTGGTTAGGGATTCGTTTACTTGATTAAGGGAAAGTAGTCGATATCGATAAAATTGATGTTAACATTGTAAAAATACCGAGTAAAAATCCCATAGTAAAAATATTTTAATTAAGGCCCAAGTTAATTGGTATTAGAGTCCGTCATACCATTTTAAGCCTAAAGATTGAAGTATCTTATTTTCACGATTTGACTCTTCTCAACATTATATCAATAAAAACAAAACTAGAAACCAATATTCCCTAGTAACCTAGTAACCTTCCCTAGTAGCCTTCTCGAATACCATGGTTTATGAACGTCAAAATAAGTAGAAATATTATAATTACAGCAAATAGGTTGCGTTCAGGTCACTACCCTTCTAAGAAACTAGTACTCACGCGGGGCTTCGCTCCCGTAGATTCTATCACGGTAAAACCATAACTCTCCTTTTTCGCAGTCGCGTAAAAAGTAGCCTATAACCTTCCTCAAGCTTCAAGCTAATCACGGTAAAAACATAACTCTCCTTTTTCGCAGTCACGTAAAAAGTAGCCTATAACCTTCCTCAAGCTTCAAGCTACTTCCATACCAAATTGCTTCCAAATCCACCCAGTACTTTCGAAGATTAGCGCGTTCAAGCAAACAAACTTTTCCGCTTTATAATATTAGTATAGATTTGCATTTTTTATGAAAAAAGTTGATTCCCCTAATTGCGATGTATGTGGTGTACTTGATGACGTTCATCACTTATTAATAGGTTGTACTAAATATGAAAGAGACAGGGAATCACTGATGCGTGAATTTAAACTGAATATGCTGGATGTTGGGAATTTCCAAGTCATATTAGCAAATCCCATTTCGTGTGCTGCTATCAAACTGTTCAAGATGTTCGCGCATCAGTGAGATCTTGTTTCTAATATTTTGATTAATTTACATTTATATTTTTTATGTAGCTGTAATGTGTATTTATGACTCAACGGGGCTGACATGTTCATAGAATAAAAGTCCCTAAAATAAAAGATTAACAAAAAAAAACCTTTAGAACTTCCTCCTTTTTTAAAGTCGGTTAAAAGTAGATAGGTACTGAAATAAAAAAAGTAGTTTAATTTTGTAATTATCGATATCGTATTGACACGTTAAATTTCAGATTATTACGATAAAAATACAAAGGGAAAGAAAGGGATACAATAATTTCTTAATGAAAGAAAGAGACTTCCAAAAGACATCAACGCGCGACTCAACCGTGGGCTTGCTCACCTAAACTACCATTTTAAAATAGACCCCTTCGGTGGCTTATAATTTGATTAAATAAAAAATAATTTTCATAGTATTTCATTACTGATGAATAGTTATGTCATCCATTTATCATCTAGATGTCTGGAAATGTTTTCCACACCACTTTAACGCGCATGAAGGCATTATTATGCGTTATAAATTGGATACAAAAATTTAAAATTTGTAGTTGTTTAGCATGCACACAGGTTTAACACTTGGTCACAACTAAAATTGTTCGTGTACCGTAGCCAATATATAGGTATTAAGTGCAAAAAGGCTAATAGTTTTCGTGCGTCGGGGCACTGTATGCGCGGTCAAGTGGTTTTATAGTCTGCGCTCAACCGCTGCTATTGGGTGTCTGAATTATTGTGTGTTAATCGGGTCAATTGATCTTATATTTGACATCATTGATTCTATTAATCTAGTAGTGTTAAAGTGATTATCCACATAAAATGGTTAAATTAATAATAATTATTAAAAATTAATAATTATTATATAAATAAATAATTTATTAATAATTATTAATAATAATTAATGTCAAATTTGACATTAGCATTTGACATGGCATTAGGCTTCAATTTGGTTGGCTAAGGAGTCGGCCTTGTAATCGAGAGATCGCAGATTGTAACCAAACCCATTACACTGTTGCCGTGAATACACCCCAGACACAAGCATATTGAGCTTAGTTGAAGGGGATAACAAGATTGCTAGTAATGTAAATTCTCCTCTCATTGCTAGTCTTTAAAAAACATCAGATGTTTTCTTTACCAGCATAGCGGAAGACCGGGATCGCTGTTACAGTCACATCCGACACCAATATCCCTATCCGTGGTGCGTAAATACCGTAAAAATAAACTTATATTTATTCATGCATTGCTTATTAATAATGTTCCTATCCTAATTATTTCCAACCGATCCATAAGCACGCGAAATATGCACGCGATTAGCGCAGTACCTTTAAAATACTTCGTAGGTGTAACCCCAAGGGAAGTGACTTGTGTCTACTAGAAAAACGATAGAAGTTGGAGGCGTTCGAACTATGTGGTGACGATCAAATTATCGTTAGATGACTGTCGTCTCTAGCTGTTTTCAACACGACAATCTATCGTCACTGCAAAAAAATGTGTTTGATGCAAATAAAAATTAATTTGAATTTAACACCGCCAAATAAATAGGTACATACTAGGATAAGGACCCATTTGGCTGAAGTCGGTGCCAAACCAATTAATAGTTTTGATAAGCTACATACGCCGCATTCGGGGACAAACACAGGGTGATCAAACCTATAAATATCTCCTCCTTTTTGAAATCTGTTAAAATGACGTAATTACCATGAGAAAGAAGGCAACATCTACTTTCTGTATATGGTGACCCCAACAAAGAGCTAATACAACATACCCGGCGGGGAAGTCACAAGAACTGTTTCACACACGTAACGTTGTGCATTTGTGCAACCCTTGTACGTACTCATATACAGTGCGATTCAACTGCTATTAGGAAAAACTTTGCGCCATATTATTACGTCTTAGCTGTCAAATCGAACCATTTGGGAAGAGTGAACAAAACAAGGATTTATTAAATTATTTACTTAAAAATATTGAGCGAAACAAAACTGGCCCCCTTTCCATATTTTGGTGGTCAAATGCATCAAAACTAAAATAAAGTTTTAACAATTTTGACATGACTTCTGGGCCTTCTACTTTCAGGCGTATTGATGACAACAATGAAAATAAGAGAGAAAAGAATATTTTGAAAAAAAAAAACGTATTACGACTTTAAATAATTAAATATTATATTTAAATTTGATGTGAGACTCTGTTAAACAAAGTAAAATAAACCGTTATTATTTTTCGCCATTAAGTTTTCCTTGCAAACCGTACTTTTGAGTGACATTTGACAGATAAAGGTAATTGAAATTCCTATTAGAATTTGAAACTCATTGTATGTATTAAAGAAAATGACACTTGACGTTCAAACACGACGTTACCCGAAGTTACCCGTCGTCACCTGACGTTAATCCGACCTTCTTATACTTTTCTGAACATTCTATGAATTTATATCGATATTAGGAGCTGTGTTAGGTCATTCGCATTGGTACATAGAATAGGTAATTTCGATATGTAGGCTAAGTTGAGACATAGGTCTATTGTTATGTCGAAACTTATTGTATATGTATTTTTAAGTAGCCTTATTACAAATGCGGTGTTTCACGTAGTAGTAGTTATATGCTCATGACTTGAAAGTCTAAACGTGTAAAACTTAAGTGGTGCATTCGAATGAAGTTAATGGTGTAGTGTAAAACTATTTTAATTAGTATTATAGTGCTGAGCAATCTCCTAGTCTTTCCGAGCGAATTATGGATCTTTACAAATACGTAGCTTTATTGCAGAATATAAAATTAAAGACCACTCTGGTGATTTGTTAGAAACATCTAGTCTCAGTTAATTTAATTCAATCATCATTAAAAATATTACGCTCTCAGTAATAAGTATTAAATTAAAGAAAATCCTTTCCATCGCATTAATTACTGAGTATACCGACTAAAACCCGTAATTTCAGTCACTCGTTTCTAGAAGTCATCTAAATAAAAAAGTAGTTTTAAATTAAGTTTCTTAAAAAATAATCACTAACACGCTTATTCATAAGACTTTACCATATGCTTAGTTTAAATACTGATCACCGCATTCTATATTCAAACATGCAGGAATAAAAAAAACACACAGGACATAAAACAATGCTAAAAAAAACAATACGACCTGCGCAAGACTAAAAAGGCTCGTATCGCATGATGAATTTACCTAGAAAAAAAAACTTTTTAGCAAAAAATAAAATCGACTTCCATATCAAAACACTACAAAGCCAAAAATAACTTTAATTTCGGTAGTCGGTATTATTGGTTTTATATTTTCCATTGTTTTGACACCGCATTCCGAAATTAAAGTTATTTTTGGGTTTGTAGTGTTTTGATATGGAACTCGGTTTTATTTTTTGCTAAACAGTTTTTTTTTCACGCTTTTTAGTGGGTCGGTTTGTAATTTATCTAGTTACAAAAGCCAAAATGTTAACTACTTATCACCTTTTACAAAATATTGCTTTTCCCGATGCAGAGCCGTTAATTTTTGAGGAGTTCTCCAGCTACTTCACCATCAGTTCTACTTCACCATAGGCATTGTGACGAGCATAAAGTGCTTAATATCCATATTCAAGTAATCGCATTGCAATCCACGAAATACTTATTATTGAGTTTTGGTGGCTATCTGTGGTCTTCATCATCAGTTCCACTTCCCCAAATGGTGCTCTTCGAGAACACAAGGTACTATAAGAAATACCCTAAACGTTATTGGTGTGTCTATAATATTTGAAGAGTTTCCTCGATTTCTCCATGATTCCACCATCGGATACTAACGTGATGACAATGGGACCAACTAGAAAGTACACCCTTTCAAATTAAAAATAATTTTCCAAATCGGCCCGTCTTCGAGTTATGAGGTAACATACATAAAAAAAAGTTCAGGACGAACTGAGAACCTCCTCCTTTTTTGAAGTCAGTTAGATGACAGTTTTTATGAATACAGGTATTAAATAACAATAACAGGTTGTCAAAATTCACCCATTTTTGTTCATTTGAATCTTTTACAAAAACATTATGTTTATGCACTCCTTTTCTTAATATTTAATTGTGCCAAATTCTGTAGTCCTCTGTCCGCGTTATTTTCGTAAAACGAGTACAACATTTTTTCTTCACGTATCTATTTTTATTCACGTATTTACATATATCTATACTAATATTTTAAAAAGCGGAAAAGTTTAATTGCTTGTTAAAACGCGCTAATCTTCGAAATTATTCGGTAGATTTGGATGAAAATTTGTGTAGTTATAGACTTTTTACCCGACTGCAAAATAGGAGGTTATGTTTTTATCGTGACAAAGTCCACGGGACCGAAGCTCTGTATGACTGTTATTTATATGTATTATTATTTATTATTATAGCTGCTTAACAATATTTACCTCCAGCAAGATGGCCGACCACTCCAGGGTATCCAGCGCACGTGAAGTTTCCGTAGTCCTCGTAAATGCCGAACTTCAGACCCTTGCTGTGTACCTGGGAACAATATCGTCATCATTATTGTGTTGCCCTTATTCGTTTTTTTTGTAGGCGGTGTTCTTTGGTAAGTCATTGGCAGATCAAACACTACGGTTGTGGAATGCTCTTCCCGTGTCAGCCGGCAAGCACAGACCCTTACTTCTTTAAAAAAAATTATAAAAGATCTCTATCTCTCTCCTTAAATTGTTATTATTAGTATATGTCAGCCTTTTGATGTATGTATTGAGTGTGTAGTTCATTACTTATGTATCGTACCTACTACCGTACTACCCGCGTATTTATTTTCTCCTGCTGTGTGAAATCCAACCTTGTCTGTAAAAGATCGCTTTTAGCGATAGGTCCACCCATTTTAACCCGTTGTAGTTGTTAACTCCTTAGTCCACCCATTTTAACCCGTTGTAGTTATTAACTCCTTACATATATAAGTCTTTTATGGTGTACCTACAATAAAGAGTATTATCTATCTTTCATCTTTTTTGTAAGTCTTTGCCAGACGAGCTTTACAAGCCATTATTTCTCAAAGTTGACGTGACTATTTTGTAACAGTATCCTGTCCTGCCCATTATCAGATGAGGCCCGGATGCTGTCCAAAATTGTAATGATAATCATAATTGTAGTTTTAGTTTGTAGTACAGTATTGTAATTGTAGTTATAGTGTGTTGTAATGTAGGTTACGAGTAAGTTAGTTTAAGTATTCATTCGGGTCAGGCCGTTGCGCCCTCATTCCGGGGAGCCCTCGTCCGGGACGCCCTCACATTAATAAAAATGTGATTCCGGCACGCTTTCGGTCGGCTTTTATTATTTTTTGACAGAACACTTGATAAAGTACTGGTGAAAACAAAATTACGCGTTTTATCCATTATTTATTTGAAATATTTATTTTACGTGATGTAAGTAGGTATATTATGTTTATTTCAACAGACTAAGTCTCAAAAAAGATCTATAAGCAAGAGGATCATGAAAAGTAAAAAAAATAAAGTTATTGCCGGACTGATGGAATAATACGAAAACAAAATTCAGTTATTTCGTGTCTAGAAAACTGTTATTTATTTTTATTAAGTCTTAATTATTAGATGATTATGTGTGATTAATATTTTTTTAACTTTGTTAATACAACTTTGTAGTCACACATCCCTGAATTTCGTTGTTTTAATTTAATTAAACAAAAATATTACAAACATTTTTGTTCGAGATATTACTTACTGATATCTTGAAAACAAAATAAAAACGGGCACGTATGTAAAATTTTCAATGTGAGGGCGTCTCGGACGAGGTCTCCCCGGAATGAGGGCGCGACGGCCTGACCCATTCATTATTTGTATTCAATAATTGGGGTGACATTTACGTTACTGTCAAAAACCTGCTATCAATAAATATAAAGATAAAAATATTAATATAGAATGAAAATATAAATTGCCGTACATTGAACTAGATAGTATAGCCATCCAATTGAAGATACGTCAACGATACAACGTAATTTCTTTGCGTGTGAAACAAATTTAATTTACAGACAAGCGCCTCATACTGATTTAGATGCTACAATAAATATGATAAACCAGGACTTGGCTTCAGTTTGCGAATGGAGTGAGGCACATGGTTTGCAGGTTAACCCGTTAAAGACTCAGGTCATTGTAGTCGGCAGCTCTAGGTTAGCATCTAAGGTAAACTGGTCTCAGCTTCCTCAGGTTATTTTCAACGGCACAGCTATTCCACTAAGCGAGAAAGTTAAGAACCTTGGGGTCTGGTTGGACAAATATCTTTCGTGGGGTCCCCAATTACAAGAGGTGAGTCGCAAATTATTTGCTTCTGCCAGTTCCCTAAGACGGTTGCGTAACTTTCTGCCAACTGCCACTAAAATTGCGCTAGCACAGTCTCTTTTGCATCCCATCCTAGACTACGCTGATGTCAGTTATCTTGATCTCACAGAGGCACAACTTGATAAACTTGAGCGACTTCAAAATTTTTGCATAAGATTTATATTTGGTTTGCGCAAATATGATCACGTATCTGAATTTCGTACGAAACTCAAGTGGCTTCCTATACGTCTTCGCCGGAACTTACACATATTGTCTCTGCTTTACAGTATTCTGTTCAATCCTAAGACCCCTTTTTATCTTAAAGAACGTTTTAAGTTCCTCCGTGACACACATGCCAAATTTCTGAGGTCATCGGAAAACTTGAGGCTAGAGGTACCGAGTCACTCCACCAATTTCTTTGGTAAGTCGTTCGTAGCTCAAGCAGTACGACTGTGGAATACTCTTCCCGTGTCAGTAAGACAAGCACAAACCCTTCCTTCTTTCAAAAACATGGTAAAAGATCTCTATCTCTCTCTTTAATATGTTACTATTTTTATTTTATTTTTTATATATCTCAGCTTTGTTATTTTTTATGTATATATATGTATATGTGTATTGAGTATGTAGGTTATTACTTATTTATTGTATATAAGTAAATAGTACACCGTGGACTACCCGCGAATTTATTTTCTCCTGCTGTGTCAAATCCATCTAAAGGTTGTCTGTAAAAGATCGCTTTTAGCGATAAGACCGCCCATTGTAACACCCTTTGTAGTTTTTAAGTCCTTATTTAATTCTGTTATGGTGTACAATAAAGAGTATATCTATCTATCTATCTATTTCCCTTGCTTAGAAATACCAACTAGATATGTATAGAGTTTTGCGCTAAGCTACAAGACATACATAAGGTTAGAAGTTAGCTGAGTTGCATCCTAGGTCACAAATACATTGCTCACAGGATGGTAAACTAAAGCATAGGTATCTTTAGTCCACAAAAAGCATCGAGCGATGAATATTAATCACTAACTTTTTACACAATGTCCTCTTTAATCAACTGATGCTCTTTTGTTTCTTATTGCTCCACATCACTGGTCACAAATAAAACAAATGACTGCAATAGCAATAAAAAGATGCTTGTAATAAAACCTTAACTTTTTGCGAGGTACAAAAAGCGTGATCAATGCGTTCATCTATACTTATATTTTAAAGAGGTAAAATTCGTAAGTATGTAATTTCTGGATCTACTAAACGGATTTCTAAAATAGGGTAGTTTCTTGGGTATTGATTGAAATGATTACCTATCATATTCGGTTCGTTCGTTGGATATTAAAAAAAACATTGTATACGTATTTTATACCTTTTCAAATCAATGACAAAGATCAAATGCTTTAAAGTTCAGTATTGAGAGCTGCTAACGTCCCATAGTGCTAAAAGAATAAAACGGCGTGACGTCATGTGAAAGTTCAAGTCATTGTATCTTCTTAATTTTTTAAACTACGTGCATAAATAAAAAAATACATGTCCGATATTATTTGTTAATCTATGCGGTGACGGACAAAATGAAATAATATTTTAGGAAACTACTTCATTTTATCACCACTAGAAAGCTACATTATTCTAAGTGAAATAGGCTATAATTTAATTTAAAAGGCTTTCTCGCAAGTGAAGCCGCGGGCAGAAGCTAGTATAATTAAGTTACGAAATCACTTGCAAAAACCATAATCATTATGAAGATTATTAAAGATTGCGGGTCTTTTAATAAGTCATTCACTCCAAGTACAAGGCTATGAGTAACTACATCGATCTGTAACATTTTATTCGATATCGGTAACGATTATGTTCGTGGGATAGATTGATCGTTATAGAGCATTTTGGCAGTTCAAGGGCAAGACATTATGATTCATCTATTCTTTATTCTACTTGCATTCTAATAGAATCTTATTTTGATAAATCTATCGTGAGCTTACAGATTTTTTATCACTTTAAAACAGCCATTCTTTGCCGTTCGCTGTTATTAATGTAACAAACCAGATAGGCAATGACTCAACAGTGAAAATTAGTTTGATGGTTCGGTCTTACTTCAACATGTACCTGTATAGGTAACTAGCTGTGCCCGCGACTTCGTCCGCGCGGTATAGTGACTTACGGCAGCATTTTGTAACTAACCCCCCTTGCGACCCTTGAATTGAAGATTTGATTGGCCATAGATCGTCTCACCTACGTTATGTTTATAAGTAACTTGGGTCTTTTAGAGGAAAGAGACTATTTACAGAAATGGGTAATTGACTTCGGTTAATTTAAATTAATTATTTCTGTGGTTGAATAAAGGTCTTGATCAGATAATTAAACATAATAAAAGTTAATTCTAAATACCTTAAGACTAATGAAGACAATTAATTTCTTCCTGAATTAAAGATTCAAACATAGGTATATATATATATTTTACAAAAAGTAATAAAGGAATTAGGAAATCTGCCCCTACAAAATTTTGTAGGGGTTAGTAGGCTCCACACCAAACGCCTCAACTAAAATGAATGCCAACCACTATGTGCATCCCCTTCAGATGGGATATTGGATTCAAAGCGGTTTTAAGTCCTATACAGAAGTAGGTACAATCATTCAGTCCAACATTAATCAATAATAAATTGAACACTTCAATTAGTATGTTACTTTCATTCTTAGTATAAGGTTAAACCTTAGCATATGATAGGACTAAGCCTATTTTTATAATGGTACTGAGACTCTTTTATAAATTATTGAGATGTACTCAAGCCATTCTTTATATCACAATTATTTCACAACCTCTTCATCCAAGAATTTCACAAGGGGTCAACAGGTAATGTCCCACCAGTCTAGTATCAGACAGAGCCAGAATTTACACGAAGGGGCCCCGTAAGTGCTCCTACTCCTCATAGGGGATCAACGGAAACACCCATGATATTCCATCAGTGCCGGGTGCCTACATACATTGAAATAATGAGAATCATTCCCATAATATTCCTCCCATGGAATTCCAAGAATTAGGTTATTAAATTCAATTATCATAATTAAAATGTCACAATTACATTAATCATGCTGGAGTGAAATAGTATCAGGAATATTTTCCTATGATTTGTTTAAGTTAGAAGGAATGGGAAGGAAATGATTAGTTGGAAAAGAAGGGATTAAGGAAGTGGTAGGGCCTAGCTAATTAACTTGCAATACTAATTTAGTCCCAATTAACTATGTAAGATTGATGTGGTGAGTTGAATCAATAACACAATGCTTTGTTGGCCTACAAAACATTGCTTATCAATTACAGTTGTAGAGTGTGCATAAAGATCTTTGCTGCATGTGAAGTGTTCCTGCTTGCAGTAGAATATAATCACCAATGAGCATCCTCTTAGGAGGCTACGCTTAGAAGGGGTTTGCGAGGTCCCTTAAATTCATAACAACTCCTTGAATAGACACTCACTTATGAAAATACTACAGATTGTGTAAAGTCAACTGGTGCAAGATTAGTATATTCATGTTCTTGAAATAACTCTAATCTCACGACGAAGATACGCGGAACTAACTACACTTATTATCTAACAACTCTACTATTCAACTTAAGGCGAAAGGATACGTCAAACTACGAAATAGACCTCTCTTTGAAGGACTACTACTACTAGACGGATGGACCAAATAGATAAAAAAAAATACCTAATACGCGTAACATATTTGACTTTAAATTTTAAATTTAATTTTTTGTTATTGTTCATACTTTTCTCGGAAAAAAATCGAATATATCCTCTTTATTTTTGCAATAATTTGCTTACTGCTTTCAAATAACTGGACCGATTTAAATATTTCTTTCACATTATTATAGAGAATTTATTGCTTTATAAAATTTAAATTCAAAATTTTACAAAATTATTACTTACGTGCCGTTAAATCAATAATACTATATTATTACATTCGCGCTCGGCGCGCGCGCTCGCTCATACGCAAGGACCAGTCTCACCCTAGCGTTCGCACGGGGAGGCTGTGTCGCATGTTAGCGCGCCCCGCTCTTTAAACTTTGCGTCAAAGAGTAAACAGCGTAGATAGTACGTTTGGTACAGTGGTACGGTTGAGCTATTTAAAAATGGGACATTTCGATGGCGCTTGGACGTATGTGAATATTTAGTTTTAGTGTTGATTGCGAGTGGACTAAACTAAATGTTAAGTAAATAAAGATAGATAGATTTTATATTTTAGTTTATTATTGTTTCGTAGCCAAATGATACAAACCATTTTTTCTCCAAGTCAATTGTTTGAAATATTATTATTATTTAGCCTGCACTGTCCCACTGCTGGGCAAATGCCTCCCTTCATTCCTTCCAATGGTCCCGGTTGTGCGGCAATTCTTTCCAATTCTCAAGGAAGACATCAAGTTCGTCCCGCCATCTCCTTCGTGGTCTGCCGCGACCTTGTGTCCCTGTTTCAGGGCACCAATCTTGAGGTTTACGGGCCCACAGCTCGTTCGGCATGCATATCGTTCGTTTGAAATATATTTATTTATTTTATTAACACTATGAAAAACAAAGTTGAAAGCAAAACTGCTTGCTACTATGGAACTCTTCATGGGCGAGTCCGACTCGCACTCGGACAG
The DNA here is from genome assembly GCA_943138885.2 of Tholera decimalis. NCBI lineage: Eukaryota > Metazoa > Arthropoda > Insecta > Lepidoptera > Noctuidae > Tholera > Tholera decimalis. The sequence continues at coordinate 28,187,922 of OW964551.2, forward strand.
TTTTTTATTAGGGCTCCGTAGCAGAATGACTTGAATGACAAAAAACGGAACCCTTATAGTTTCGATATGTCTGTCCGTTTGTCTGTCTCTCTGTCTGTCCGTCCGTCCGTATGTTACAGCCATTTTATTCCGAAACTATTAAGAATATACATGTGAAACTTAGTAGATAGATGTATTCTGTAAAACGCTTTCTTATTTTAAGAAAAAAAATTAAAATATATTTAAAATAAAGGGGGGTCCCCATACATGGAACTAGAACTGAAAATATTTTTTTTCATGAAACCTATGCGTGTGTGGTATCCATAGACAAGTCTTTAAAAATGATATAAGGGTTTCTAAAACCACTTTTTCATAAAGTCAATAGTTTAAAAGACATAAGCTTCCAAAGTGGTAAAATGTGTGTCTCCCCTCTAACTTCTATAATAATGGAGTGAAAAATCTAAAAAAATATATGTCTGTAGACCTTAATGTAAACTTTCAATCAAAATTAGTTTGAATGAAATCGGGTCAGCAATTTTTGAGATACAGCATATTTTCTAAAACCGCAAATATAACTTTGTAATACAAACACTATGAAAAACCAAGTTATTTAGCGTAGTTATAAAAATGTAAATAAGCTAGTTTAAAAAAAAAAATTGTAGGTTTTTTTTATTCCTCAAATAAATATACATAATTATAATATTATTATAGTTACTACGGAACCCCTAACTACGCATATCTGCTTAAGTTTCTAATACTAGGTATATGAAGAAATAACTTCACTCGAAGAGCTGAAATTTCACACAACATTATAAATAACAGGGAAATTTGCAACAAGTATGGAGGTGTATTTACTTATGTTGTTAATACGACCTGAAAGGAATAATTAGTCATAAATTATGTTTAAATTCACATAGCGCTATAAAATATCAAGAAAAACCGCAAAATCACAATAAGAAAAACATCATTAATTAACATAAAGGAACTCTCAAAAGCTTCCACCGACATTCCATAAACAATATTATAAACCATAAAGTGATTAAAGTTTACTCTAGTTATACAATAAGTGACTTTATAAATATCTCCTAATAATTGTGTAAAACATTAGTAATTCCAAAGTAATCACCGATTATATAACTAGGAAGGCCATGTTGGTTTCAAATACTTCTCTCTAATAATATGTCTATTGATAAAAGAATTTATTTTAGGTTTAAATAAAATTCAAAATATAAAATAATTGTTCAAGTAATTAAACCAAAATGGCGAATATAAGGAATTCATGCTACTAACTTTTGGTGTCTTCTTTAGACTGTGAATTATCATGTAATTAAACTCCTGTAAATATCCCTACTTTCTATTCTATCAATCTCACCTACTTTACAAGGGGTACCTTTATTAAATATTGTAGACCTATTCTTTTTTCTAGATTATATATTATTTAATTATATAATGCAACCATATAAAATAGCTAACCGGTGTACATGATAACCCACAGTGATGCAGTACTCCTTCTTGAACTCCTTTGTTGCTGTAAGAAGCTAAATTAACCTTCCCCATGCCGTATAATAAAGTGTTACGAAGGAATAAATATTAAAATACTTTACTGAATCGCGAGGGAGGTGAAGTTGTTCTCATATGTCCATCACAAGTGGTACATGCTTCTAACTACTATTTATTAAATTAAATCTACTCGTAGAAGCTGAAAGAAAATTCTATATTAACTTATAACTACATGTACCTCCGGTACGCGATTATGAGTAACCACAGTATTTGATTGTCTTTTGTCGCACTTCCCTTTTTACCATTACCTTAAGGAATACTAATCCCTAAAATTTCGGATATTTTTAATACACCTAAAGGTAATGATTTCATTTGGTAATAAAATATCTCGAACAAGATTTTACAATAATATTTTTAGAAACTAAGTATCTACATTCGCGTCTGTGCTCATTTTCCAAGGAACTGTTAAATATAGTTAAAGAATAATATTATACTACTTAGTACATCCACACATAGAAAGCTTAACACCAGGTTATAGCCTCCTACTTGCAAAGGAAAAAACTTCATTCGAAAAGCTTTCGCCCTTGTTAGTACCCTTTCTTTTACTCATCAAAGAGTTCCAATGAATTTAAATATTTAGTATGTAGCACAACCTAACCACCCTAATTCCCCATATTAAAACAGCTGAAAAGGTGGTATTATTCAGGATAAATATTTGAAAACAATACACAGAAGATGTATTTACTAAATTATTGAGACTTATAAGTCTAGTATTGGTTGAAGTACTCCCTAGCCTTACAGTCTAAATTCGAGAGATATCTACAATTTATCTCAATACTATGACTCCAACCAATACCTCTGCAAATTCGTGAAACTGAATTATGTTATAGTGAATGTTCAATATATATATAAACCTAGTACTTCCTTATTATTTTCTTTCTTAATTATGTTATGGTATTAATATTTTATGTTGAATTTCTATAGGCCAGAAACTCACCCCCAGCAGCTGTGAATCACACCAGATCCCATCTAGAAAGTCTCGAATTTAATCGACTAGTCAGGACCAATGGACTCACCTACCCCTTACCATAACCCAATTATATTTTGTTTAATAAATATTTTGTCTCTTATTTGTAGGTATGTGTTATGTAATATAAATCTTCTATGCATTCATTCTACGTGTCGTGTATATTTGAGGCAGTGATGTGTAACTATTAACTTATAAATAATTGTGTACTTATTTATTTAATGCTGAACCTAACAATCCTCATGATTTATCGTATCCAGTCTGGAGTGATAAATCATTTAATATTGAGAAGCGTCCATATGATTCTATCGATTGGATCGATAGAATAAACTTTCACTGATGTTATCGTGTTTACTTGAATAATACCACATACTACACATGAAAAGACACACACCTTAAAGAACAGTAATATAACATCCTAAAATAATTTAGAGATAATTTGTTTACTAAACCTTTTTGCTTATTGAATGCAAAAGAATAATTTAATGAACAAATTATCTTACTACTCATAAATCAAACGGAATAGTATTCACATAAAATATTAGTATAGAACCCTCTATGGTGTATTAATTTATCAATCAATATTAAGAATAATTCTATTGTAATAAAATATATTATTTGGTTTCTTAACTTAATAGGTATGCTAAATTAAATAGCATAAGTACATCTGCAATGAAAGTAATCTAAATTGTATTGATCAAAGATATATAATAAACTATAGATACGTTGTCCGCGCTCTAAAATGGCAAGTTGAAATCAAGGTAAGTGCCTTGTGTCTGTTTAGTTACGCACGAACCTGTGTCGCGAACGCGACACTACACAGCTTAAGAAAAAATGTGTTTTAAAAGAAAATTAGGAAAAAAACATGCCTTTGTGTGTTTTCAGACGTTGCACTAATTATACTGCTTCCGTGAGAGGACAAAATGTGTCATTTCATAGGTAAATATCAACAGAAATACATTTTTTATTTTAATTTTTCTACACGGCTAATGGCGGCTAGCGTATGAATGAAGTCAGTCACGTGACGTTAGGGGAGGTTATTAACTAAAGATGTATATTCATCTCTCTCTAACATCAGGTGTACATAAAGATGGCATTTATTTTGTCCCTTTCTTTACACGTATTAGATAGTAACTCTCTATGTGTGTGTTTCGTGCCGTTTTTGAGAGGTGTTTTGTGGGAATATGACGTGTCTATTTATAATACGTCATTGGTATTGATAGGATTCATTTAACATTCTCATTTATTCTACCACTGTTTATTTAAATAGGATTATAACTTAGTAGAACAAAATTAAACTCCAACATAGCTTCCAGAAGAATTGTTTTGCAAATATAAATGACGAGTTATAGAGTTTATTTCACGTAATTAATAACACTTCGGATTAAATACACAATTCTAATCTCCATAATAAGATTCTCAAAGATAAAGAATATAAACTTACGAAGTTCTGATGACTCAAACCCACAATCACTGATATTAAATACTAGATCGACTCTCGCCGTCTACTCTCGACAAATTTCTTCTATTTCTCCTCGAATCCCGCGAACATGAGTTTATATACTATAATTTCCCACCCAATTATTGCCTCTTAAGAATTGTGTCCAATAGCCTAGCATGCGTCGTTCCATGCGCAGAAGTCGTTTTTTAGGTGTCAGTGGTTGCAGCGGGGCGCGGGGAGTGGCGCAGTGCTGCTGCGCAGCCCCCAGCGTGCGACCGGCGCATTAGCAACAAAGTACACTTTGTTTTTGTTTTCATATTCGCGTTGAATCAATTGAGCTACTCAAGATTATGTACAATTTTAATTTTTTATGCTAATTATTTTGAAAATAAAACTCATACATAATTTGAATGTCGTATTTATTAATATCTAATCAAAAGTCAAAAAAATAAGTTTAAAGCTTCCAGCTTTAAAAATGACGTAATTTCCATACAAACTTTCATCCCCTATTTCAACCCCTTACAACCCTTTTTTCGCATTAAAAAGCAGCCTATGTCCTTTCTCAGGCTCTAGACTATGTCTGCACCAAATTTCATCAAAATCGATTCAGTAGTTTAGGTGTGATTGCGTAACACACAGACAGAGTTACTTTCGCATTTAAAATATTAGTAAGGATTAGGTAGGTTTACAAAAGAGCACCACTGTCATAAACCTGCATGCTTTTCGTGTGATTTGACCAGTACGAATTATATGGACTTTAAGCGAGACTTTGACCTTTGAGTTTATTTCGGTGTTTCTTAAGAATAGCATGTAAAAGTTTATTTATAACCAAATTAAAAATAAATATTTCATTTTCATAAAATTCAGTGTATGTAAGTCAGTTAAGGATTAAACGTTGATGAAAGTACGGAATAACAAATGAAAGTAAACTATACGAACGAATGAAACATAAACATTACAATACTATATCATAAAGGAAATCTACACAACACAACGACTTTCTAGCGAAACTGCGTATTCTGCCGCGATGTTCATTTTACATGCATACGTACAAGGGCTACAAGCAACATTTAAATATACGTATATTTCCACAAATGTACATTTACTAATGTGTTATATATTTTTCCGTTCAAAAGTAGGTATTTTTTCCTAAAAATGTGCTCTTCTTTCAAATTATATATAAAGCATAATTTTATCAAACGGTAGCTAAAATTAAGTTGGGAAACTAAGAGGGAAAAGTAGAGATAGGGATTTTAAACTTTATCGTGAGGGTAAATAGACTTTTGTAATCACATAAACAAACAGTAAGAACCGGAACAACAATCTGAAGACCATACGAATATATATGTCGTGAGGGAATAATACCCCAGACACGCAGGAAAGGGTATCAGTCTTTTTAACCGACTTCTGAAAAAGGAGGAGGTTCTCAATTCAGATGTTTGTTTTTTTTTTTTTTTCATTTGTTCGGGCATAGCTCCGTCGCTTGCCAACCGATTTGAAAAATTCTTTTTTTTGTTGGAAAGGGTATACTTCCCAAATGGTCCCATGAAAATTTTATCGAAATCGGACAATCCGTTTCTGAAAAATCAACAAAAGTAAAAAAAAATATTTACATTGATGATCTTTTCGTTTACTCTGCATTGTGTTTTTTGTTCGCCCGTTTTTAGTTTTTTGTAGTTGACATTTTGGATTTTATAACTAGATTAATTACAAATTGACCCACTAAAAAGCGCAAAAATAAAAACTTTTTTGCAAAAAAAATAAAACCGACTTCCATATCAAAACGGCGCGGCGGCGGTGTGAAAAAAAAGAAAATACAAAACCAATAACACCGACTACCGAAATTAAATATTATTTTTGGCTTTGTAGTGTTTTGATATGAGTCGGTTTTATTTTTTTTGCAAAAAAGTTTTTATTTATTTATTTATTTATTTACACTTTATGCACATAGGTACAAAGGCGGACTTAATGCCGTAGGCATTCTCTACCAGTCAACCATGAGTGGTGAAGAGATAGAGTGGAAGGTGCAATATGTACGTGAACATTATATTGGAAAAATAATTATAATAATAGTGATAAAACAAAAAAACCTAATATCATAAAATAGAAATCTACATAAATAATATATATGAATAAATATTTATATAAATACATATACATACATATATACTTTAGAGGTAATTGAAAATTAAATATAGAAATTCTGCTTATTGGTGAAGAAAGTGGATCCGCAATTTCTTTTTAAATGCGTAGCGATTAATAATAATTAATATAAACCAAGCAAGGATCTTCTACCTACTAACTGGATTGCTTACGAATGATTCAAAGAATACAGAAAGTCTTTCTTAACTGTTAAATAATAGAGTATAAACTTGCACGCATAAAACTGAAGGAACTATTCGTTCCGAGCGAGACAGTGCCGTGTGTGGACTGTGTCCCTTTCTTCTGTGTGGCAGATTAAAAATATTTATTTCAATGGTAATTTTTTCGCCCTGTCTGTTGTAGTAATAACACCTAGTTTTAAACTTCTTTGGAATTCTATCTTTAAAATGAATTACCATTATTACTGTATGCATATTAATGAAAATTAAAGTTATTTTACCATGCAAACACAAGATGTTTAAACCAAAAAAAAAATGGAATTTGTAAGAATTAGTAGTGATATATTATGCTATACCTGGCAATTACTACATTGCCGTCTGACGTTTACTTGACATCTGTATGTTTGTAAATTTGAATTATATTTAATTTTGTGAGTTTTCGTAATATTAAAGTGCAAGTTATTGTAACCATGGTAAGAACGTGTTTTGTGGTTAATTGCAAGAGTGAAAAGTGTACCCCGGGTCTGGAATTTCCTTTTTTAAGTAAGTTTTGTGACTTTGTTTACAAATTGCATTTAGGGTGACTATGTTTTCAATGTAAAAGTGGATGTTCTTCTCTTTATTCTTCTTATTTATTATTTTTCTTTCTTCTCATTATATATTATTTTTTGTTATTTTAAGCTTTCCTAAAAATGATGATCTTCAAGACCGGTGGCTCAGTGTTCTACACAGAAAAGGGTCAGAAACGGTTCTAAAATTTGTAGCCGCCATTTCAAGCCCGAAGAAATATTGCATTTCGAAACAAGATCATATGATGCAATTCCATCCATTTTCCCTAAAGTAAGTTATCAGTCTTTACAAATGACATGAAGATAACGGTTTGAAATAGAATATGAGCATAGCAAGATGAATTTTCATTTTGAATCTATCTTAACCATAAATACTAAAATTTTGTTCTCATCAATCTATTATTATTTTAGATTCCTGTTAAAGCGAAACAAATAAATGTTTTAAGTACTATAATATTGAAACCCACTAAAAAAAGAATATACAACTTGTACTGGGCACATTCAAAGATCAGTAAGTGAAAGTTATGAAAGGAGTCAAATTAATAAGCATAAAAGTCGACATTTTTGTTGATTTATTTACTTTTGCTTAGCAAATTGATGGCAAAAATATTTTATATCATTTTGGCCAAAAACTCAGCTACGCAAACTTGCTTACAAGTGTAGTTTATTATATTAATAATTACTTATAACTTAATTACTTAACTTTTATCCACTGCAGTTAGTTAATGTCGACAAATAATAATATTAATTCATAATTTAAAGATTATTTCCATACTTTTAACTAATAATAGTGTAATACATTTTTTAGGGTTGTGTGTCAAGCCAATCTTGTAACAAACCTGCAGCTGCAACATATGAGGAACTAGAAAATATAGAACCAACCTAATAATAATAACCTTATAATTGTCATTCGATCTGCCTCCTTCATGTTTAGAATTATGTATGTTAATAATATTGATTTCTAACCTTAAATAGCACATGTGGTGTTAGCCTGTAATTAATTGTTACACTTATAAATGTAATATGACTGTTTCATACAAATGTATAGTGTAAACAATTGTAGGTTAACTAACCTAAATAAATATATACATAAATAAATTATATCTCTTCTGTTATTCTTTCTATTTATAATCATCGTTTTTCATGAAGGGTTTTAGTAGTTTTAATTATATATAAACATTGCATCATTTTATTTTTAGTCTACTGGTTCTGACCGTACAAGTGTCGAATAAACGTAGATTACCAATTATTGCACGTTTGTTTGGACGTCTATACCACTGCCTATCAAGGCCAAGCCTTCGAAGAATTGCCAGCTGGTGATTCTGTTATTAATTCTGTATCTGCAATAATTGTATTTGTATCACGGGTCTTAACCACTTTGAAAGTTTATAATTCCACGCAATAAAGTCTGCTTAACAAAACCAATTTTGCGTTTAGCCCGTATAAGGAAGGGTTTATTATAGAAATTAGCGCGCTCAATATAAGTTCCTCAGATATATATTGAGAACTAGCTTTTCACCCACATGGAATTCTGTTATATCGCGCTACCGAGCAATTTTTTTTATTTATAATTGAATTTATTTCTTTCTTTCTATGTAATACGTTATTAAGAAAAAAACCGGCCAAGTACGAGTCGGACTCGCGCATGATGGGTATTTTTATAGGTAGGTAATGAATGGTACGGAACCATTACCTACAAAAAGCGCCAAAAATATCACAACTGTTGTATGGGAGTCTCCCTTAAATATTTATTTTAATTAATTTTTAGTATTTTTTGTTATAGCGGTAACAGAAATACATCATTTGTAAGGTTAATAATAAGTGTCTTAAAAAAACCTGCAAATATTGCATCAAATAAAATTGTCCTTACGTTTATCGCGAATTGATATCCACACTACTAGAAAGAGATAGCTAGGTCCTTCGAGGGTATACTCTTCGGAACGGATTTGAGCTTCGCGTCCGCATTCCAGTTTAGGTACAAGTTCCTTGAAACCAAGAAAGGCAAATTGACATATTGCCTAACTGACGCGTGCGCTCCGCATTTTCAACCTCATTACGTCTGCTTTGCACTTGTTTTGTTGTTTAGTAGGTAAATTCACAAGGAGGGCTTTGTTTGTTATCAACCGACGACCAAAAGAGGAGGTTATCAATTCGACGCGTATATTTTTTTTTTCTCTTTTTTTTTTTTTTTTTTTTGTATGATCACCGATTACTCGAAGACGGCTGAACCGATTTGGAAAATTCTTTTTTTGTTTGAAAGGGTATACTTTGAAATTGGTACCATTTATCACCAAGTCAGGATCTGATGATGGGATCCTGGAGAAATCGAGGGAACTCTTCAAATATTATAGGCACACCTATGGCGTTTTGGGTATTTCTTATAGTAACTTGTGTAGTTGCTCTCAAAAAATACCATTTGGGGAAGTGGAACTGATGATGAAGACCACAGATGGCCGCCGAACCTACTCAATAATAAGTATTTCGTGGATTGCGATTCGAATACTTGAATATGGATGTTAAGCACTTTATGTTCGTCACAACGCATATGGTGATGTAGAGCTGATGGTGAAGTACCAGGAGAACTCCTCAAAAATTAACGGCCCAGCATTGGGAAAAGCAATATTTTGTAAAAGGTTATAAGTAGTTGACATTTAGGCTCTTTTAACTAGGTAAATTAAAAACCGACCAACTAAAAAGAGTGAAATAAAAACTTTTTACCAAAAAATTAAACCGACTCCCAAAAACACTGCAAAGTGAAAAATAACTTTAATTTCGGAAGTCGGTGCCAAAAACGAAAATACAAAACTAAAGACACCGACTACCGAAATTAAAGTTATTTTTCACTTTGCAGTGTTTTTGGGAGTCGGTTTAATTTTTTGGTAAAAAGTTTTTTTTGTTACACAAAATTAAAATAGATGTCGATTACTAGAACAAACTGTACACTATCGAATTAAGTTACCCTGTAAGGATAGTTGTTAAGTGGATAAATACATATTTCCTAAACAGGATAATAATATATTTAATTGGTAAGTAGGTACCTACTCATACTAGGTAATTAATAACAGGTAATTAAAACAAATATACCTACAACTGTGTACATAGCATTCAAGTGCAAAGGAACACGTATGTACATTTTTTATTAAAAAAAAAATATTGCTATTGAATTTGTAATGATTATACTTTTTATTGATTATTCTTTTTCTATTGATTATACAATATACATATTTTGTAGAATAGATGTTGATGAAATTGAATTGTAATTTTTTCCCTAAGCTATCACATTGGGAATTCCTGTAAATATAGATGAACTAGCTTCTGCCCGCGACTTCGTACGCGTGGGAAGGTTTTCCCGCGCAAATCCCGATCCCGTGGGAATTTCGGGATAAAAAGTAGCCTATGTGTTATTCCAGAATGACAACTATCTACTTGCCAAATTTCATTCAAATCCGCTCAGTAGTTTTTGCGTGAAAGAGTAACAAACATCCATCCATCCTCACAAACTTTCGCATTTATAATACTAGCTTTTACCCGCGACTTCGTACGCGTGGGAAGGTTTTCCCGCGCAAATCCAGATCCCGTGGGACTTTCGGGATAAAAAGTAGCCTATGTGTTATTCCAGGCTGCCAACTATATACTTACCAAATTTCATTCAGATCCGTTCAGTAGTTTTTGCGTGAAAGAGTAACAAACATCCATCCATCCTCACAAACTTTCGCATTTATAATACTAGCTTTTGCCCTCGACTTCGTTCGCGTGGGAGGTTTTTCCCGCGTATATCCCGATCCCGTGGGAATTCCGGGATAAAAAGTAACCTATGTGTTATTCCAGGCAGTCAACTATCCACTCACCAAATTTCATTCAGATCCGTTCAGTAGTTTTTGCGTGAAAGAGTAACAAACATCCATCCATCCTCACAAACTTTCGCATTTATAATATTAGTAGGATTAGTAGGAAGTAGGATTAGTAAGAGTAAGATAAGATAAGATGTATGTAATAATAAATAAATAAAATAAACGCATGTATGTACGTAAATATAGATTGATGAAGTCTGAAAGTTATCAGTTCTGACGAAGTCATCATAAATCACAGGCTTTTTGTGCAAGATGATACTTTACTGAGAATGGGATCGCGGCTTAATCCATGTACCTACATACATACATACATGTTCCAAAGATGACATGTAAGGTAGTTAGTATGTCGCGTCGTGCCCGCCAGCCTATTACGCAAACACGTGGGAAAAGCCTCACTGCTGACTCCGTTTCGAAATATACGATGTGCCACTGGAAACCTATAGTGGCTTCCTTTATCTTGAGCGGCTAGATTTTGTATTATAGTGCTACTATTTGTTCTATATTTTTAAGTTTTTTGTAAGTTTTGTTTGACAAGATAAACAGTACTAAGACTACGCTCATTCTATACATTTAAGACCAAACTAGCTCAGTTTTTGATAGATTGCTAATATATTACTAGCAATCTATAACTCCTCCAACTAAGCTAAATATACTTGTGTCTGGAGTGGGTTCACGGCAATAGTGTAATGGGTGGGGTTCGAACCCGCGACCTCTCGATCATAAGGCCGACATCTTAGTCATTAGGAAATTCAACTCCTCCATTACAATTTTACAATTTTCAATTAAATATAAGGATGAATATAACTGCAATATCTCTATAATCACAACTCCATTCAATTCTCTAATCGAGTTCCCGTAGTAACACCTAAACTGGATTGGGATAGGTTGGTAGGCTAGGCTCGTTAGGCGGTAGACCTCGCCGATAATCGCTAACATTATTTATTGCTTCCTCTGAGCAAACAACCTGTTTATTTGCAATACATCTCGGTCTATGCGGAGGCAAAATTTGAACTTATTTGAATGCAACAACCACCTAAGCAATACCTATTGCTAGGTGTGTTTAAATGATGGTGTATAATAAAGTATATTCTATCTATCTTTTTGTTTTTGGGTGGGAAAATCATCAAATAACTCCTCCCTAGGTGGAGGCGGTAGGGAGTGTCAGACTTCTACTGACTAAAAACACACCCTGTCCCTTCAGTTGACCTTGTGGTCCAGGACCTCGGTATCTCGTTAGAACATTTCCGCAGCCCCAGCAGGCAATGGCCCTAACGAGCCCCGTCAGTGCTGCTGACGGCTCTTTGAGGCACGCGCGGAACAGGATGCGCCGTCGACCAGGTCCTTACCAGGCGGCGAGCTACCCCTGCTCGCCGCCCGCAAGCCCGCACCTACGGTGGCTGGAGATCAGTTCGCGATCCACGACGCCCGGGGCGTCTCCCGCGGCGGCTGAGGCGTGAGGAAGAGCGTTGTCTCTCCCTCACGCGTGCGTTCTGCCTCCTCCTTCGCTAGCATGACAGCTTCGCAGAAGGAGGCGACCGTATCCCATTCCCGCTTGCCCCGCACTATGGTCTGAACCAGGGACGGGCGTGAGAGGATATTCTATCTAACTAGTGCGGTTGCTTATAACCATATTTAAGTTACCTACGTCTTAACGAGCTTGCCTGCTGATTCATTAAAGGAATAAAAAGAGGTTTAAAGTATCCATTACGGTATAACGACCAAAAAATATAGTGTGCTACAAAATAATTAGAGTCAGTAAAAAAGTCCAGTATATTATTTTTGTAAGCACAAATTTTTGTATCACTAAGACAGTTTTTTGTTTTTTTTTTTTTATCGTTGCTCCACACTTGGTTCATAGTACCTACTCCAGTATCATTGGTGCGCTTACAAACCTTAATATAAACTCACATACACATAAATCTAGACCCAGAACAATTATCTGCGGGCCAAGCAAATATTTTTATTGTGCAGAGATCGAACCTGAGACACGTAGCGCTGTAACCAGTCGCTCTACCACTTCGCCTACTGTGTCGTTAAAGTGACGATGATTTGTGTTTAATCTTGATAGCAAATAGTACAACGTAGCATCGAACTAACAAAGGAAGTTTAATAAAAGCTTGTAATAAGGAGAACTTATAAGATTTTCTGTGAACTACGCAAAGGGTTTGGCCAATATTCTTCAAGCATGGTTTCTTATTACGAACAGTATTTTTTTTTTAAATTACTGATAATCCCGCTCGAGATAGATGAGGTTTACGATTGCACGAGCGAGCCCAGAAGCTGCCTTTGTTCACTCTTGCTTTTATTCAAACATATTTTGATTAATAAAATTTCAACACAAACTCTGATAAACGAGATTAGTTTCTTTTTAAAGTCGGTTTCGACAGTCGCCAATACCCAACATCCGGTCACTATACAAACAAAATAAACGTACTCCCATTACAAAGGAATGTGTCTCGAAAACTCGTAATCCAATTTAAAAGGTCACTTCATTGTGTATTGCGAATTCTTTTGTTTTATATCTGACACGCAGCGAAGGCGTGGGAAACATCTGATCCTACGACGAAGGTCTTAAGATAAGTCGTAAGATACTAAAGGTATGTGTAGCTAACATGTCAGTTATTGTCCGACTGTATTGTTGCCCCGTTCTCATAAATGTAAGGGCTTTTCTTACAACACTATTGTAACAGCGATTGCGAATACAGTAAAAAAGGTGCAGACTATTTTTAAGATACCTCAGTTTTATTATTACAATTGACCTTATATTTCTTGTAGTATATGTACTTGTGACCATTTTCGTATGACCTGCCCGAGTGCTCGGGTTGACGAAACGAAGATACGTTGCCGTAAATGGTATCCCAGTTTTGGTGTGCGGTAATAAAGATTTGCGATGTATGTACGTTTGTATGTGGGCCAGTCTGCAGTTAGCTTTTCTGACTGATAATGGACGCTCCATCTTGACATGCAGATGTTGTAAGAAAAAAGAAGTGTTACATTTTTAAAGAAGCCTATTACAATTATATTTTAACCGTGGGTTGTGTATAAATTCTCAAATCATTTGTATGCTGTACGTTATCCACAATTTCAGCTTGTTCGGATGTTCACAAGTAGTTCACATTCGCTTAAGACTTAACATGAAATTGAGGTCAGTGCATAACCGAAAGTATATCTATAGACTATTTATAATCAACGATCTCTAAAATGCAGGAATACTGAACTCTGTTTTGGCAACCTTCATCGTAGAACCGAAAAGCTTTTGAAAAAGCCGTGTTTAGAAGGGTTAGAAGCGTTCAGCTTAAGCTTTTCTCTGTTAGTACCAGTATTTGGTAATTCTTACAACATTCGGTATCTTTCTTATAATAATGACTAACCTAACCTAACGACAGCACCAAATTGGATAATTCCGTAATCGTTGTGTTTGTTATTGTCTGGAGAAGGTAATATATGTATAAGAAAATGCTTGGAAAATTGTACGAAAACTACCTACAAACGCAGATGAAGTTGCGAGCAGTATCTAGCAATGTACATAAATATATAGACATGAATACACACATGCTAGATACCTATTCTCTAAATGTTTTGACATGAAAATTACCATGACCCTCAACGCATACTATTAAAAAGTAGTTGACTTAGTTTGAAAAGGTTAAACTGCGTAGCTACCTATTACGATATGAGTACATACCTTGTTAGCAACAAAGTGTGTGTAGGCAGTAAGAGTTGAGTAAGCTTTATTACACATGGATAAGCTTTTATGAGATCACTAGCTTTTGCCCGCGACTTCATCCGCGTGGAATAGTTACTTTGGGCTAACGTTAAATTTAACCCCGATTTTGAAGCATTCTTCATTGGTGCTCCGCTCCTATTGGCCTTAGCGTAATGATATATAGCCTATAGCCTTTCTCTATAAATTGACTATTTAATTAAAAAAATTTTTTCAATTTGAACCAGTAGTTCCTGAGATTATCGCGTTCAAACAAACAAACTTTTCAGCCTTATATTATTAGCATAGATAGCTGTTGCCCGCGACTTCGTCAACGTTTCCGTCGTTTTTCGTAAAAAAATGTAGCCTGTGTCCTTCCTCACGGTTCAGTGATTTTGATGTAACAGACAGATTAATTTTCGTAATTTAGTAGGGAAATATAATATGTCAATCTATAATTCTGTTGAAAAATATCGCAATACCGAACCGCACAATATTATTGTTAATAGCTGTGCTAGCGACTCCGTCAGCGTGTAACTCCTTGTGTGTTAATAAGTTAATGTATTGGTAATATTGTTTAGATCACGTTCACATGAGGCTTAAGTACCTATAGAACGACAATACTTCAGCGCAAAGCTTCCGGGTAAACTATGTTGAAAGTTGACCCGTCCGGCACGTGAACATAAAGATTTCTAGAACTGCTAACCTGGGAAAGAGCGACGTACAACTGATCATCCGAGAAACAATTGACACCGAGATCTACTCCAGCAACACCCTTCCCTCCTGCCTTCCTCCTTCTTCCCAGTCTGCCCTTGAGCCTTATTAATTGTCATTGCATAACACACCGATACTGGGAATCGCGTTCTTTTAAATTGGAATGGAAAATGATTTGGTATTATGGGAATTCTGGGAATAAAGACGGTTTCTCCTGCACCGCAACCTGTTAAAATTTGAGCCTCGATTATATTTTGTTGCAACTGGGTTACTTTTAGCTGAGTTCAGCAGAGCAGAATAATAATCAGAAAGCTTCGAACTGCTAAGCTATCGGGAGTTACACGTGTTATTGTGAGTCAACCATAAAAGATAGATATATGCTGTCGTGGGATATTTTTTATATAATTTTAAGGAGAACATTTCCGTCATAAATGATTTCTGTGTAGCTTTAACCATAAAGGTTGCACACGCGACGGAAGCTTAAAAATGGAGTAACTTCTCCCGTTTTCCCAACATTTCCCTTCACTGCTCTGCTTCTATTGATTGTAGCGTGATGAAAAGTATACAATAACCAGCTCAGGAGTATCATAAATAATTGTACCAAGTTTCGTTAAAATCCATCGAGTAGTTTTTGTTTCTATAACGGTTATACAGACAGACAGACAAAAATTTTACTGATTGCATTTTTGACATCAGTATCGATCCCTAATCACCCCCTGATAGTTATTTTGTAAATATATTTCATGTACAGAATTGACCTCTCTACAGATTTATTATAAGTATAGATAACACACCGATACTGGGAATCGCATTCTTTTAAATTGGAATGGAAAATGATTTGGTATTATGGGAATTCTGGGAATAAAGACGGTTTCTCCTGCACCGCAACCTGTTAAAATTTGAGCCTCGATTATATTTTGTTGCAACTGGGTTACTTTTAGCCGAGTTCCATTGCAAAGTTGTGGTGGTTTTAAATTTCGGAGCAGAATAATAATCAGATGGCTTCGAACTGCTAAGCTATCGGGAGTTACACGTGTTATTGTGAGTCAACCATAAAAGATAGATATATGCTGTCGTGGGATATTTTTTATATAATTTTAAGGAGAACATTTCCGTCATAAAGGATTCTGTGTAGCTTTAACCATTAAGGTTGCACACGCGACGGAAGTTTAAAAAATGGAGTAACTTCTCCCGTTTTCCCAACATTTCCCTTCACTGCTCTGCTCCTATTGATTGTAGCGTGATGAAAAGTATACTATAACCAGCTCA
This sequence comes from Tholera decimalis, assembly GCA_943138885.2. NCBI lineage: Eukaryota > Metazoa > Arthropoda > Insecta > Lepidoptera > Noctuidae > Tholera > Tholera decimalis. The sequence goes on from OW964551.2 coordinate 28,204,296, forward strand.
GGAGTGTGATAAATAATTGTACCAAGTTTCGTTAAAATCCATCGAGTAGTTTTTGTTTCTATAACGGTTATACAGACAGACAGACAGACAGACAGACAAAAATTTTACTGATTGCATTTTTGACACCAGTATCGATCCCTAATCACCCCCTGATAGTTATTTTGTAAATATATTTCATGTACAGAATTGACCTCTCTACAGATTTATTATAAGTATAGATTAATGTATTATGATGTTGAAGTGTTTACTTAGGAGTTAATTGTTCAAAAGCTCAATTGAGTGCGCAAACTGATTTTTCCAAGATTACTGAACGAAGCATTTGATATTTAATGCTTTTATTTACTTTAATGTTTCTCAATGTTTATACCTGAAAACCTGTTAAAATTGTCTTTGACACATCATTATCTCTTTTTCCAGCTACATATGTCGGGGTTGTTGTCTATGCTAAAGTCTTTTTAAATCTTCGAATGTGCACGAATATGAATACTCAAGACTCTCCATATTCCAGAATATAAAGTATCATAATATGTCCTGTCCAAATAGTGACTGTGTGTACACTGAGTATCCCTGGCACATGGCTTAGGTAGCCATGTGCCAGGGATAATCAGGCCAGCCATGAAATACACTCAAATTGTACCATTTTGAGAACAAATTATACAGTCATGTTCCCATAATCCAGATAAATTCTAGACTAGTTAGTATCATAGTACAATACATAACATTGAAATGTCGCTCACGTGTCAACGTTTCGCGGGTGATGTGCTCTTGACCTTGACACTGCGACCTACGTATGCGCATCCGACACGTAGGCTTGACTGACAGGCGACAGCTGTCATTTTCAACCGACGACAAAAAGAGGAGGTTATCAATTCGATGCGTATATATTTCTTTTTTTTTATGTATGATCATCGATAACTCGAAGACAGCTAAACCGGTTTGGAAAATTCTTTTTTTGATTGAAAGGGTTGAAAGGGAAATTGGTCCCATTTTCATAAACGTCAGGATCTGATGATGGGATCCTGGAGAAATCGAGGGAACTCTTCAAATATTATAGGCACACCTATGACGTTTTGGGTATTTATTATAGTAACTTGTGCAGTTGCTCTCAAAAAGTACCATTTGAGGAAGTGGAACTGATGATGAAGACCACAGATGGCCGCCGAAACTACTCAATAATAAGTATTTCGTGGATTGCGATTCGATTACTTGAATATGGATGTTAAGCACTTTATGCTCGTCCCAATGCATATGGTGATGTAGAGCTGATGGTGAAGTACCAGGAGAACTCCTCAGCAATTAACGGCCCAGCATTGGGAAAAGCAATATTTTGTAAAAGGTTATAAGTAGTTGACATTTAGGCTCTTGTAACTAGGTACATTTAAAATAGACCAACTAAAAAGAGTGAAATAAAAACTTTTTACCAAAAAATTAAACCAACTCCAAATTTGCCAAAAACGAAACTACAAAACTAAAGACACCGACTACTGAAATTTTTTGGGAAGAAGAAGAAGAAGAAGTTTTTTGGGAGTCGGTTTAATTTTTTGGTAAAAAGTTTTTTGTATGAGAAATTGTTCTCTTTTACAATACCGTTCGTACTTCATTACTTCTTGCTTATAATGTTGGTAGTTTTTCAATGAAAACAAGTCAATCCTTAGAATTCTAAACGATCAAAGAAAATATGGACGCGTCACAAATTAGACGCGAGCTGATGACATGGTTGACACAGTGGTTGAGCAATTGGTTGTGGAGATGCGCGTCGCGGGTTCGTATCCCGCACTGGAACAAATGTTTGTATGCCCTACGGATAGTTTTTCTGGATGTTTCCTGCCAAGATTGCTGGAAAGCTCTAACGAGAGACCGCGGCTCCGGCATATAAGGGCAAGTAAAGAAGGTGTTTGTGCAAGTACATTTGTACAATGCCTGTAAAATATCGACGATACAGGAGAAATAATAATTGGTTTGGGGCTAATTTGGTTAAAAAGACTAGTAGGTATGTAATGGATTGACTGTAAATAAAGCATTTTACGCGGCAGCAAATGCGATACTTTTTGCTCCTAAAACCTGACCTGCTATGAATAAATATAGCTAATGTTCTAGTTATCTATTGGGTACAGTTGACATTTTAATGCTCGATAGTTTTGTTTTATTGCTAGCTCTAAATTGAAGTAAACTCATATGAGGGACTTAAGTAAAGAGTGAATAAATTACTTCTAGGCATAAAGAATATAACCATCGATGGGGCACTGTATGCGCAGTCAAGTGGTATTATAGTTTTTAGGGTTCCGTACCCAAAGGATAAAACGGGACCCTATTAGTAAGACTCCGCTGTCCGTCATCTGTCCGTCTGTCACCAGGCTGTATCTCATGAACCGTGATAGTTAAAAAGTTGAAATTTTCACAGATGACGTATTTCTGTTGCCGCTATAACAACAAATACTAAAAAACAGAATAATATAATTATTTAAGCGGGCTCCCGTGATTTTTTACTCGTTTTTGCTCGATATTGATAACGGCAACAGGTGCATGGACGGACGGACAGACGCATGAAATATTCACGGAATATTTAGTCATATATTCACTTCAAAAATATATAATTTTTAAATAAAACAAATATTTAAGGGGGGCTCCCATACAACAAATGTGATTTTTTTTGCTGTTTTTATAGATAATGGTACGGAACCCTTCGTGCGCGAGTCCGACTCGCAGTTGGCCGGTTTTTGCTTTAAGCGTGCTCAATCGTCGACCAAATCATCGCTTACTATGAGATGGGAGTGTGGTTAAAAGCCAGCCTTTAAATTATTAGAGTAATATCTGGGGGCACGGCAGTGCCCCCGCCAAGTCGAGCAAAAAAGCGGCACGGCCGTACCATTCTTTTCTCGAAGCAATTCAGGCCATTTTCGACCCCCTATAACTTCGTTGTGGATAAAACTAGAAGCCTGAATTTTCAGTAACCAAACAGGCATTGTATAAACACGGTATATTTCAAATTTCATTCAATTTGAACCAGTAGTTTAAGAATTAACGCAATAAACAATTTAATTTATATATGTATTACTTGTGAGATATATTGTGTTTTCATGCGATGGCCGAGTCAATCTATTTATTTAAAACGGTAAAGATTTTTAATATTGATATGGTCACTATAAGATGTCGTTAGGTTAGATAATTACGTAACAACTTAAGACAGAAGGTCCCTTAAGTAGGGACTGAATAAATTAATAACCGACTTGCTATTAGTTATATGGATCTCACAACTTTTTACGGTAAAACAACTAAGTTGCGAGACTTGGTTTTTTGACAAGTATTGTTTTTTATGGGATTGTTTTTTTGTAAATAACCGATTAACTACTTTACTAAGTTAGTCTAACAACCAGTACCTACTTTTATTGAGTGTTTTGACTTAAGAATTAAACGGAACGGGAGTTTAAGCAATGCTTGCCCAGGTCAGTCCGTTGATGGCTGACTAATTTTAACTTATCGATATTCGGAAAGCATTATAAGCTATTGATTCCGGCTCATCGTTCGTAAATCTTTGAGTCGTTACGGGTAGTCAGAAGTCAGAAAATCTGACAACAGTCTAGGTTAAAGGGAATCCAGTTAACCGCTGCTGGGTTGTGGAGGCTAGATAGGCAGTTGCACTATGTGTCTTTTAGCCAACTGCACCCAGTTCGACTAGAAGCCTTATTTAAGTATAAAATTTTCTAGTTCAGTTTCCTTTTTAACCGACTTCAAAAAAAGGAGGTTCTCAATTCGTCTTGAACTTTTTTTTTATGTATGTTACCTCATAACTCGGAGATGGCTGGACCGATTTGAAAAATTCTTTTTGCGTTTGAAAGGGTATACTTTCTAGTTGGTCCCATTGTTACGAAATCAGGATCTGATGATGTGATCCTGGAGAAATCGAGGGAACTCTTCAAATATCATAGGCACACCTATAGCGTTTTGGGTATTTCTTATAGTAACTTGTGCAGTTGCTCTCAAAATGTACCATTTGAGGAAGTGAAACTGATGATGAAGACCACAGATGGCAGCCGAAACTACTCAATTATAAGTATTGAGTGGATTGCGATTCGATTACTTGAATATGGATGTTAAGCACTTTATGCTCGTCACAATGCATATGGTGATGTAGAGCTGATGGTGAAGTACCAGGAGAACTCCTCAACAATTAACGGCCCAGCATTGGGAAAAGCAATATTTTGTAAAAGGTTATAAATAGTTGACATTTAGGCTCTTGTAACTAGGTAAATATAAAAATAGACCAACTAAAAAGAGTGAAATAAAAACTTTTTACCAAAAAAATTAAACCGACTCCCAAAAAACACTGCAAAGTGAAAAATAACTTTAATTTCGGAAGTCGGTGCCAAAAACGAAAATACAAAACTAAAGACACCGACTACCGAAATTAAAGTTATTTTTCACTTTGCAGTGTTTTTTGGGAGTCGGTTTAATTTTTTTGGTAAAAAGTCTTTTTCTCACTACGGTGAATTTAGAATGACAGTTTAAAAATTGTCGTACATACGATTCATCAGAAGCAGTCATCTTCAGTCTATGGGCTAGATGACAAGTCAATGCCTCAAATGGCGGCCCAAATGTTTACTTTCCAGGAATCGAACGCGTTCCAGTATCAAACATTAGATGGCAACACTTTATATTGCTAAACTACAACCTGATTAATTGAAATTGGCAGTTAGTTTCCTATTAGACGTATGTTACCTTGAGTTGACTGAATTTAGTGTTATTAGTCGTTGTTTGAATTGTCGCTATAACTTAGTAGAAGTTCTTTACAAAATGTTTACCTTCTCATAACGGGGAATATAGATTAGATTATGACCTTAAAGGTAAAATACAAGTTCGGTCATACCATGATGTTGAACGGCCGTAACAAACGAGTGATCCATGACACGATTTCATACAAAATGACACTGTGGCGAACGCATTCGTCCCGTCAAAGGGTAATGTGTTCCCAACGAGGTGAAGCCTTGTCCAAAAAGGTAGAACATGATTGAGTTGGATATAATTGATTGTATGTGAAGTGGCTTAATATTAAAGTGTTGAAGGGGTATTAGCATGACTTCATTACATATGCGTGCTCGGTTTTTGTAGTTTGCATAATGTAGTGGCGAATTGTACAGTGATCTGGAGTGATATTTCGAGTTCTAAATTACAAATAGTGTAAAATGAGAAATACTAACTTAAACCTAATATGTTGCGAGATGAGACTCTTTTGGCACATTTATATTATTTTCATTAATCATCATCATTGATTGAAAACATCCGCCGTAATGCGAAACGCCGCCATGAACAGAAAAAACGGGTTCAATCTCACAGAGATAATCTTTCATCCAAATAGAACAATTTCCTGTCCAATGAAAGCGTGAAGAAAAAACTATGATTGAAAAGCGAGTCTGTTTCCGTGTTTACGCACACCGTGCAATTGCCTGCTGATTGGCGTGCACTTGGCCCAGATTTTGGCGCGTTGGGCGTTGGCTGTTTTTTACACTTTTACCGCGACCTTCAGGGCAGACATTTGGTAGTTTTTCTCACGGTGAGCGATGCGGCGACATTGAACCGAATCTGTAACGCGTTCTCGTATACAATATTATGTGTTTTACGAACATAATTCTGCATGGAGAGAATTATTATGAGCGAATATCATTGTTTGTGGGATTCATCATCTGCTTAGCCTTTTTTTATTACGGTTGAGCTCGCTCTTGACCTCGAACTCGCCTGACGGTAAGCGATAGATGAGGTCTACGATGTGACGAGCGAGCCCAGAAGATGCCCACTAACCTGATCAGCTTTTAGTCTAACAGGATGCAGCTATGTTTTATATTGAGCGATTGCCTATGTAACCTCCATAACCCAGTAGCTGGGTAACACGATAAATAGATAGATAGTATATACTTTATTGTACACCAATAATTGAATCACACTTAAATAACAATATTGTAAATAAAATTGGTTACAATGGCCGTCTTATCGCTGAGAGCGATATCTTCCAGACAACCTTTGGAAGGACTTTACGAGCTTTAATTAAAATGGGGAGGGCTATATTAGTGTACTACTGTACAAATATTCGTCAATAACGGAAAAACTAATAAAATATACAAACAAATATACAAATATATAATGTGTTCTTTAACATCGTGTGTAGAAAACAAAGGAATAATCATAAGTTTGAAATAAAGTGATTGGCAACCGAGTTTTTAAAAACAGCGAGTGATTGAGCTTGTCTTACCGACACCGGCAATCCATTCCACAACCGAATAGCCTGCACCGTAAACGAGTGGTCGTAAAATTTTGTGGAAGAATGGTATCAGAGATTCTGGCTTTCGACTACCCATTTTTTTTTTTTTTTTACGTGGTAAAATTATCAAATAATTCCTCCCACTCCGGGCAGGGTGGGAGGGACTGTCAGACTTTTACTGACTAAAATCCACGGTGTTCCTTCAATAACCCTTTACATACCGGGGCCACGGTAACGGGATGAGTCCCACGACCCCGGCAGGCTTCGGCCCTCTGCAGAGGGGGCCTCGTCATGTTGCTGACGCTCTTTGAGGCGCGCGTGGAACACAATGCGCCGTCGACCCGGGCATGGTCCATGGTCGGACAGCGAGTTGCCCTTTATTCGCTGTCCGCATGCCCGCGCCTACGGTGGCCGGAGATCGTCGGCCGACGTCCGACGCCGTGGGCGTCTACCACTGCGGCTGGGCTGGAGGGAGGACGCCATCCTCTCCCTCACACGGCCCGCCTCCTCCTTCGGAAGCATGACTGCTTCGCAGAAAGAGGCGACCGCTTCCCACTCCCTCTCGCCCCGCAGCATGGCCTCGACCAATGCCGGGCGCGAGAGGTCTCCGCCTATAAGAGGTCTCCGCCTATTTCGACTACCCATAACGTCTATCAAAGAAGAACAAATGATAGCAGGGACCAACAGCTTAACGTGGTATTTCCAGCCACGGAAGAATCGCGACAGTTATTATGTTCACCCATCCATGAACTGACCTTGGCAAGAGTTGCTTAACCTTGAATATCGACAAGTGCGGCTGTGCTTTGTGCCACTTTTAATTTATTCAGTATCAATAGGTTAGTAAAACACAATTTGCATAAACAACTAATCACACGAAATATGTACACCCACCACAAAATAATGGTGAACGCAGACCTAGCCGCACCGCACGCGCCGCAGTCTTTGCATTCGAATTCTTTATATGAAGTTCTATGCAACCTCGCACACCTACCCGCGCCGCAGTCGCCGCAGTCCCTGAAACGACCGAACTCCCCTAGCCGCAGCTGATGACGTCACCCGCACGCAGCGCGGATGACGTCATTCGCATCCACGGCGCGCAGTGTTGCCAGAGTTATAAAGTAGACAGAGAATCTCTGTCAACGGTTTATAATAAAATTACTTATTCTCGTATAAATAATTACTTGCTTATTCCCTATTATAGCAACTACAGATAAAATTGCACAAAAGAGCAAAATACCAATACCAAATACAGATTTTATACAGATTTTTTAAATCTTCGGAGAGATAATGCTTTCAAAAATCTGGCAACACTGACGGGAACGACTGCAGCGACTGCGGCGCGGATAGATGTGCGAGGCCATTAACAAAAAGCGATGACTGCGGGGACTGTAGAGACTGCGGTGCGGCTAGGTCTGCGTTCACCATTAAGCCACAAATTAGTGTATACCGTACACGGCTCCTACTCTAGACAGCTCATGGGCAATCCGAACTTATTTCGGCATTTCAAGGCAAGCTATTTTTGCTAACGAACCAAGATCAATGTGAGCAAAGCTCATATCTGGTAAACTGGAGCAAGGCTATGAGAATTAATCGTGGTTTTGCTGATCATTTGTTGTTTGGAAATTGTTGAATACGTTGCATCATGTACCAAAACTTTGCAACCATACTTTTGTTAAAAGTCAAGGAGAAATCAATAAACATTAATTTAATTGATACTTTGATATTATGATATACTAAAGCTATATGCTTTTACATATACTCATGGTTTCATAAAATAAATTTATGAAGAAAAACAAACAAGATAATGATGTAAGAAAAAAAAAATAGAGTATGAGTTTTGTAGTGTCTGAAATAAATGAATGAATGAATTGATAAGTAGGATATTACTACTATTCTATTTAAAATTTTAAATCAATAGTACTGTTTGTTCAGGCAGGACTTAATATACGATTTTAGCAAGCATATATAATGTTGATTCGATTAAATTCATGTATACCTATATTAGTCTTATACATAACAGTCTCGCAATTGTCTCCAGCTACTTTATCATTTTATTGATATAATCATACAACACGAAAAATAAAGTAAAACATAAACAAATGTTTAATTTGTACTAGACCGTATTGTTAACATTATGAACGTCGAGATAAGCTAAATTGATTGACTAAACGTAACTTAACGTAGCAAGACGACCATATAATATGTACTTATGTGGGTACATTGTTAGAGTATAATTTACACATTTGAATTAAATTAACCACAAAGGAAACAAGATTCATCACAAAAATGGATTATGGTGTTTTTTTAGGGTTCCGCACCAAAGAGTAAAAAGGGACCCTATTACTAAGACTCCGCTGTTCGTCCGTCTGTCTGTCTGTCCGTCTATCTTTCTGTCACCAGGCTGTATCTCATGAATGTTGCCGCTATAACAACAAATACTAAAAACAGAATAAAATAAATATTTAAGGGGGCTCCCATACAACAAACGTGATTTTTTGCTCGATATTGATAACGGCAACAGGCGCTTGAAATATTCACAGAATATTAAGTTATATATTCACTTTAAAAATAAATAATTAAATAAAACAAATATTTAAGGCGGGCTCCCATACAAGAGATATGATTTTTTTGCCGTTTTTATAGATAATGGTACGGAACCCTTCGTGCGCGAGTCCGACTCGCACTTGGCCGGTTTTTTGTTATGTATTTACCTTAAAGAACTATTTAAGTAGTTTTATTTCGTCTTTTGAATAGTAGGTACCTATTTAAAACTAAAATCTTACGAGACGTTCGATTTGGTGTTAGGTACTCATCAATAACTTTTATATGTATGTACCCATTTTTAAGAAAATTACGCGAAGGGTGGAGTATGAAATTTGGCACATTTCATGTTTATGCAACTTGTAACAGAATAAACGCAATTCCTGAAAGTAGTTGGTTCAGAATAGGCTTCTGAATCGATTTCCGTCATAAAAAATAACTGTTAAATTTTGATGGAAAAATCTTTCATTTAACTTGAAATGGAAACACAGTATCATGACAATTAATACAATCCTTAATTTAAGGAAATTGTGTGCGGGTCGCGTCGGCCGCTAACATTGCATGAGTGTAGTGTAGGTATGCGTTTGCGTAAGGATATTGTATGACGTTCATACGTTTTGTGTTTTGCAAGGATAACTATTTTATAAAAAATGCCTTAGGTTTGGTTTTATATACACATAGGAGTGCAAAATGTAAATATGAACTTTAAATGAACTAGGGTTGAATTTGGACCACTGGACGGCCACTACGAATGTAATATTGCAAAACCTCAAAATAATGAAAATGCCTTCAATTGACTCTAAGTCTACTCTAAAAGCAACTCATTTATGCTATTAAATTTCCAGACATAACCTAACCTAGTTTGTCAGAATCACAAAGAAAGTTGAAGCCACAGGGCAATTTACAGCCTCCCATCCGTAACATTGTAAGTCTCGTGTAGAAAACGATTCGGTGGCATCACGGACGATTTGGCTGTAGGAAAGCAGGTTAAGAGACCTAGATCTCACTCTTGGATACAATCTGATAGGCATTTTGCGGGCAGAATCCGTGAAATGAAAATTGTACATTTAATAGGGCACAGCAGTTTAAACTGTATTATCTGCACATAAAAAGGTTAATAGCGTAATATTATGGGTGATACGAAGATAGGAAGCAATAAAGGAAGATATGACTAATGCTCGGGAAATGCAAGCAAATACTAAGAGAAAGCCCAGTTTGATTACATCCATGTTACGCGTACGTTGTTTAGTAATAATTAAATTGTATTCAACAAAAGTTTACAAAATATTAATTTGATGATTAATATTAATCAGTATTATGTAAAATAACGATTTGTCTACTGTAAATATGATACTAAAAGTTGTCTGTAAGGTATTGTTATACTCGTAAATATTGTACACAAGCTGACTAGGAGAACTTCACACCGCTATTTTAAAACTAGAATTAGCTAAATCGGTCCATCCGTTCTTTAAATAGAAAATTTTATTAAGTTAGTAGTTGTACTAGTAATGTTGGTAGAATATAAAAAATGTAAAAGGTACATTTAGGCAGGCTGTAAATTTTATAATCTTTCTTCACCAATATTTTAGCTGTAACAAAAGTAACCAAATATCTCAATAGATAGAATAGTTTTTGTTGGACAAACTACTTCATAAATAAGCACTAAGAGCATTTCTTACAGAAGTAGGTACTGTATGTTTTAAGCTATGGGAACCATCTCAACACAAGCCAATGAATCCACACATATTTTAGCATTACATGCTATTGTGTATCGAAAGTCAGGAAAACAAATAAGGAAACTACCTAAAGACGATAAACAGTTTAAAGCCGCGGAAAGTGATGAGCTATAGAAACATTTAACGTTAGTTAAGGCAAAAGCGGTGAAATAAGAGAGAGTGTTACAATTAGTGCTTGTTATATAGTCGATGGAATATTCCTTATGTTAGCAATGTTTTTAATGTTAATATTAACTCCTTGTAGTACATTGACTGTAAATGGATCTAATATTTTAATAACTTTATTGCACAAGGACTAAACATTGAACTCCATGTCGAGTAAACATTCTTGTATGTTTAAATCCTTTCACCGTCAAGTAAAAACGTGCTAAACGCTTGTTTCAATAAAACAACATTTGCTTACTTGTCGTTAATAGAAAGGACAAGTTTATTCACCTTTGTCTTAAGTTGAAGTTTAAGGTGAACGATGTTTGCGTTAGAAATGAAGAAGGCTTTATTTGACGTTGTTATTGTTTGGGGTTATAAATATAAATTATGTGGCTTCTTTTAAATAAATATATGTTTTAACGCATTGATGAATATTGTTATCGATTGAAAGTTAGAAATAATGGTGACGAAATACTATTGAAATAAGATCTTAACAAAGAGCAGAGTAACTGTTGATAATTTCAATAAATAAATAATAATGAAATGAGGAACTCGAGCAACAATGAGGATATACTAAGGAAGCTAACAAAATTACATCACGCTTTAATTGCAGTATTTAGCCAGGTGGTAACAAATTAATTGATTAATAACAGTCAGGGTGAGTGTATAAACATTTTCTGTGATGCCTGATATGGATCAAACAAAGACATCCATTTATCATTAGATTGCGATGAAAGGCATCGCTTAAGAGAGATCACAACGCAATTAACCAACTACAATCTAAACACATCTATCAAACACACCTAAATTAATACAATAGCTGAACATCATTGCACATTAGAACCAATAAATACATTAGCAGAGCGATGAATAGTCGAGTCAATAATACAAAATATGGAAGACTAAACATTCAGAATGCAAACTTTATGCGATTTCGTAAATACCATTACTTATTTTACTTGAAATTAAGCTCAATTATTTGTCAAATCTTAAGGCCTTCAAAAACAAGTGAAAACGTAAATGATTTAAGTACTTCTGACCAAGATAAAATGAGCAACAATAACGCAAAGTATCAAATGTAGGTACTTGTGGTCTCTTCTACGTTAGCGCTACTTTCTCCGAATTCGATAATGTACCGGATTACGATTCTATTAAAACGACAATGAATGATTCGACGAAAGTTGCGAGAATAAATGTGAGTAGGATGAAGTAATTCTGAGTAAATAAAGTGAATTATAGCGAATAATTGAAAAAAAGTTTAATAACTTGTTATTGTATAAATTGTAATAGGTACGTAGTTGCTTTCACTTAGAATTTGATAAACGTCGGATTATAATCACATGGAATTAGAGTATTGACAGTACCTAATATTTAATACCATTTAAACAAGCAAACCTGTTCACAGTAGAAAGCATAATAGTTGAATAGGTTGTAGACATCTAATAGACATAAATGATAAATGAAGTTGAAATACCTGTCTGTGATTTCAAAATATCTTGTTAAAAATATTTTATTTAGGATTTATTAACTAAAACACAACTTTTTTAATGTATGTATGTCTATCTTTCTATTCCTTGAAGCTTATCTTTAGAATAGCTAAACCGAGGAATGTCACTGATAGATAGGGAAGGTTATAGGACAGCATATAGGCTTGACTTTTTATCCCGTTATTCCTACAGGATCGGGATTCACGCGGGTAAAACCGCATTTTATTTAACCATGTTTTACGAACAAACTAAGGTTATAAAATAATATTATCCAAATCATTCTATAAATACAATATGGCGCGTTAAGTGTATATTTTCCGTGATATAATTGTATAAGAAGATATAGTTACTAATTTTTAATTATCGGAGCAGTGAACTCCGCATGGAATCTAAAACGCCTGCATACATCCCAAAAGGTACCAATATATCAGCTCGTAACTCATAAATGCGTGATCTCGACAGACATAATACTAGATGAGAGTGATTTATACACTCGTGCCGACAATCAGAGTCATGAAGCCTCGGCGTCTACTGAATTACACGGTAATACGGCCTTACAGAACAATCCGTGAGCAAAAGACAATGACTTAGCAGTTTTCACAGCTGTTGACATCTTGGTAGATGGAATAAAGGAAAACAATATTAAAAAAAAAAACGAAACAAACGAAATTTAATATATGTATGTTGGAAGATCGATTAATTTTAAATGTTGTATGTCGAGTAGAACTAGTAACTGTCCGTGTGGTGTATGAAGTAACTGTACTTATTTCAACGCATATATATATTAAAAACGTCGCAAAATCGTTTGTACCGGTATATCTCTTCAGAGTTGTCAACTAGGAAACACCAAACTCATTCTAGTTTTATTTCACGACATAAAATGACATTTAGAAGTGACTGACGCTAGCTTTGAGACATTGATCAAATTGACCTCTGAGTTTGTTTCTTTCCTGTTTGAGTTATCGGTTAGGAAACTCCCACCTCATTGTAATTTAATTTCACACCAAAAATGACGTCTTAAAGTGTTATTATAACACATTTGAAAAATAATATTGTTATTATTATTTACTGCAGTTTTCTATCGATACTGAAAACATTGAAATTGATCCAAGAAAATATTAAAAGGTTTTACAAACAGACAATTTACAGCTATTTAAGAACGTTTACAAGTGGTTATAATATTTTCACAGTTTAAACAAGATCTCGTGTCCAATAATAGTGCAAATATCTAAAGTAAATACGTCTTAATCTTAGCACTTATCCTTAGACATTATTTGATTAACTGGACAGAGACATACGAAGTGTTGATTACATTGGATTAACGGTGATGCTGTTAGCAATCCATCATGGCCTTTTATGAAATCAAATATACTTTCTAAAGTCAGTTCTTTAATTGACGCTGGATAGCGACAACATGTAACTGTAGATACATACGTATTTGTTTTTTGATTGAAATTCTTTTTATGATCTTGGATTTGTGTGGTATTCATTCAAAGGACATAATAGAAAAAACCAATTTAAAAGTCTTACAAAAACTCTAGTAAACACTCGCTAAACTCAACTAAAGTGTACATAAAAGTGTCTGAAAAACATGGGTCTTTCATAAAAAAAGCAACTTAAAAGTATCTCTATTTAATACGTAATACAACAATAAAAACCGTCTGTACACACAAGTACAATAAAATCTCACGAATGTCTATTATGTCATGTAATTGATCTGCCACTACTTTCTAGGCACGCGCGCCAACCGCGGACAAACTGCGGTATGAATCAATTTACCAAAACACTATACTGCTGCAATGGTTGCAGACGAGCTAATTCCTCAGAATCATGATTTCCTGGTAGCGTGATATGATAGGTGATGATTGTGACATTAGATTTGTCACGCATAATAGTTGTTACTTCATCGTAATTACTGTTTTACGTGTCAAGTATTTTATAGAAAAAGAACATTACGAAATTTTAAAATTATATATGCACTCTTATTATATACTTATATTTATATACTACCTGGTATCATACTAAGACCACGTGAATTTTGTGCTATGTATAAGCCTGAGATATTGTTTCTTTTCAATGTATTATCACTAAATCGTCTTTTACAACATACACGGGCAGCGGTCTGTTCTCCTCACCATAGAAAAACTGTTCAGTCTATAAACTGTTTTACGAGAATTAGTAAAAGTACCTACTAAGCGTGCAAACCGGGGGTTTTACGTAATCGTGACATGACTGTGTGTCATTTCAGTGGGTATGAGGTCGAATCAACGCGACCGATTGCGGATTGTAGCAAACCAGTGTGAGGCCCATGTTTGGCAGCAGATATTGTTAATGATGATGATTAAGCTCAAAACATAATACTGCGTAAGACTAACCTTAATAGCATTACGAAATATATGTATGAAAGTTTATATCATTGTTACGCTGTAACTAACAGCATATAAATTGTAAGTTTCTAAAGATTAAGTTTCTTCATACAATATAAAAAATTGACATTTTAACAGGCAATAAAAAGTTTTGACAGAAATGTTCTCTAAATTTCGTACAAACTAATAAACAAATAAGAAAATAAACTAACAAATAAGATATCACTTTTATTTTTAAAGAAACTAAATATACTTTGTAAAATGATAAACGAGACACTTCGTGCATATGTTTCTTAAGATATAACAGATCTGATATGTAGGTAAGTATGATATCAAGTTAGATTATGACACGCGATATTGCCATAAAGTTACTAAGTCTGTAACTCAAGGAGAAGGGAATCTACATATCAGTTAAAATCTGAAAGTGACCATATTGCGACTAGATCAAAAGCATGAAGGTCATGATATGATTCATTCAAATAAAACTACATACTTTTTGAATTTAATGAGCGTATAAAACTAGATCATAGTAATTATCATATGATAATGTTAGTCTCATTGACAGTCATGAACTAATAGCAAAATATAACGTTCGTGCAGCAATAGATAAATCTATTTCAATATGTACAATCACGAATGAGGATATGAAGAAGTGGGCGTGGATCAAGGACCAGAAATCTATTATAGTTCCCATGAGAACTTATTGACGCCTACTAGTCAAACGGCGATATTATCAGTACGATCATGTTCGTAAATTGGCTGGCCATCCTTATGAATATTAACTTGTTATGACAAATCTATTCAAAGTAAGACAATTGAATACTTTTAACATAATTGCATAGTTTTGTCTAATCTTTTCAATTATAGGCCTTTGTCGCATTCTTGGTGAAAGATCGTATCTTTTGGCAAAGGCCTATAAATGATATATTTGCACTGAATCTCAAATTGTTGTCTGCTTATTTGAAAATATATCGTTGGTGTGCCTAGCAGAAATAAATAAATGCCTTTTACTGCCCCCGCCAAGTAGTTTGGTCAATTTTCAGTTGCAAGGATCTTTTATACAGAAGTTTTCCTACATACCTTCTTTTTCTTCCGAGCTTACCATGAAGTTTTTCGTTTCTCTTCTCACTGTTTGACTTGATTGTCCATGCTTTTCATTTACTCTCATAATTCACTCACAACAGAAAAATTAAAACAAATAAATCTAATGGTGTTGGAAAAACTAGACATCAATTTAATTGATATTTTTGAGGGTAGACGACAAATACACAATATTCAATGTTCGTTCGATACACGTTCTTTGCTGTCAAAGTGAATAAACAAGTCTCCTTATAAAACGGATAACTGGATGTCGCTCAACACAGCTTTAGGGCTTGTAAGTTTGTTATTATAAAATGTTTCAGAAGCTTTTTCATATCTGTCACTTAATAATTATGGTGTGCTTATGTCACTGTCACATAAATCACTGTCATTGTTAAGTCATTCAACACTGACAGTTTCATTCAAGCATTCATTTAAAAGATTTTTTTTAAGCAGTGTCATAAAATTAATGCGCATTTAAATATATTGCTCCATTCATTTATTTGACAGCAATGACTTAATTTTAAATTGCTAGGCACATGTCAAATTAAAAATAACATGAAAAATAAACTGCTGAATCAATCAATACGGTTTAGTTTCGAAACAGTCGTTTTCAAGGCTAGACTGCGTTTTTGTTAGCCGTAGGCTGAATTTTTTGGCGAACATTGTTTCTTGTACAAACATGCCAATTAAAACTTAATAGTGGGCGTAATGTATCTAACTTTAAAAAGTCTAAGTAGAATAAAATAATTGTGTCTACGCAAAACGCCTTGATTTTGGTAATTCCCATGACATAGCGTATATATATCACTTAAAATAAAGTCTCATTTTCACTTAGCGGCACTAAATCCCGCTATTTAAAACATAGCATACAGATGTCATCTCAAAATACCAGTATTTGTAGCGATTTCAACTATAGGTATAGTCAAATCTCAATCCGAGAACGTGTTAATGAAAGTAGCCTATGCATCCGCATTTATTCTAGGGCATATTCTTTTATGATAATGCTAACTGTGCCCGTGACTTCCTTCGCATGAGAATGGATATTATATACTCGATTTCTACCGGGTAAATCACGATATCTGGGATCTCTGGGATAAAAGTAATGCTATAACCTGTTTTATCTCCCAGTATAATCGGTGAAATCTTTCTAGTGATTATCTCGGACAAACAATAAGAAGGACAGACAGACAGACAAAGATTTAAAGTTTATGTTTTAGTATCGTGTAAATAGCTTAAGCAAAATAATATAAGAACTTGAAAAAACACGAATTATTTTGAAATCACAGAAAAAAACATTTAAATTTTATGTATAATGTGAATTGAGTAATATCTTTAAATATACATAATTTATATTCTTCTACATTACACGTGCCTTTGAAAAAAGCCCCTAAGGCTTTTTCTAAATAGCAAATATCAGTAGAGCTATTATGTACACCTTGCTGCAAGGCTTTAATGACTAACTAACAACCGATGAAGAATATAATTTATAATAGTAGTTCTATTGTTATAAATGGCATCTGCTTATTTGTAATCATGTCAAACATAATATGTGTGGGAGATTAATGAGTTCGCTGTTGCTAATGCAGAGCGTGGGGCTTGAGTGATACAGAATATCATTATTATTGTACCTAACTAATTAATACATTTTTAGTTCCAAAGCGTGACTTTGAATGAGCAAGCCCAGGTTCGGTCGTGTATGGAGTACTGCTCTCATCTTTGGGATGGATCTGCCAAGTACCAGCTGGATGCGCTTGAGTCTATTGAGAAACGGGCCAGAGGACTCATTGGCAACGATACACTGGTCGAATCAAAGCTCCAGAGCCTTGACCATCGACGACGAGTTGCTAGTCTATCGGTTTTCTATCGGTTACATTTCGGGGAGTTTGCGATGGAATTACAAAATCTAATTCCGCCAAGCCCGTTCCATCATCGGACTACAAGATAAACGGCGATGTGCCATCGTTACATGGTGGAAATCCCACGTATACGCACTAAACGTTTTGGGAATACCTTCACTGTGCGTACGGCTAAGGAGTGGAATTCCTTGCCGGAGTCTGTGTTTCCCGATAGCTATAATAACCTAGGGGTCTAGTGAATAGGTTACTTTTAGGTAAGCGTGCTCCATCTTCGACCACATTATCACTTACCATCAGGTGAGATGAATATACTAGTTTATTTTAAAATACTTACGGTAATACAGAACAAATAAAAAATTATGGACCCTGTTGGGCAAAGACAATTAAAAATGAGTAGGATGGTCGCAAGTGCGAAAGCTAAGCATGAGGTCAAAATAAAGTGCTATTGGGTTTTTCTATAAGAAAATTCTCAGTAGTAGCCCGGATTTTGGATGTTAGCGGTGAGATACCTCCGTGCCTTGAAAGCACGCTATGTCCTTGATCCCAACTGTCATTTGGACATATTTGACAGTAGTTAAGAGTAGTCAGAAGCCAGAAATCTGACACAGGTCTAGCCAAGGGGTATCGTGTTACCCAGCTACTAGGTTGAGGAGGTCAGACAGGCAGTCGCTCCATGTAAAACACTAATACTCAGCTGTATCTGGTCAGATTGGAAGGCGACCCTAACATAGTTGGGAAAAGACTAAGCAAATGATGAGTAGGTAAAAATAAGAACTACAACTAAAGTTTTAGTTCTTATTTAAATTGATCGAACGGTCACTGCCACTATCTGTGTGATTAGGTTTTGATTTGTTTGCTATGTGTCAAAACGTGGAAAAGACTAAGCAGATGATGAGTAGGCAAAAATAAGAACTACAACTAAAGTTTTAGTTTTTATTTAAATTGATCGAACGGTCGCTTTAAATTAGATGAGGCCACTGTCTGTGTTATTAGGTTTTGATTTGTTTGCTATGTGTCAAAACGTGGAAAAGACTAAGCAGATGATGAGTAGGCAAAAATAAGAACTACAACTAAAGTTTTAGTTTTTATTTAAATTGATCGAACGGTCGCTTTAAATTAGATGAGGCCACTGTCTGTGTGATTAGGTTTTGATTTGTTTGCTATGTGTCAAAACGTGGAAAAGACTAAGCAGATGATGAGTAGGTAAAAATAAGAACTACAACTAAAGTTTAAGTTCTTATTTAAATTGATCAAACGGTCGCTTTATTAGATGAGGCCACTGTCTGTGTGATTAGGTTTTGATTTGTTTGCTATGTGTCAAAACGTGTCATCATATTTATGACACGTTTTGATGATTTCATGATGCAATGGCATCGAACTAAAACCTTGATTGATTTAGTACCTACTCTAAGGATTTTGTTGTGCTAAATTTACTAGAAACAAAAACTAGGCTGATGGTTAGCATCTACAAATTGAATGTTAACAAACTATGCATGTAATATCGAATGTCAATCACGAATATGATATAATGACTTCTGTCATTGAGACTCCTTCAGACGAGCACCAATAAATGACACATTAAAATAACGATCATAATTTGCAGACTTTTTACAGCATCAAATAAATTCTTTTATGTTTACGGGTTTTTACGGTGATATAAAACCACCTTTTTTGGATTAGGAAGCTGCCAAATGATACTCTGTTTTATTTTATTTGAAAGTAAATGATAAAGAATTTTATGATAAGTCATTGGATATTTCGTAAAGAAACTGTTTTTAGTGTCAATAGCCTAATGACTGAAGTGTCAGACTTGTGATCGAAAGGTCGCGAGTTCGAACCCCATCCATTACACTATTGCCGTGGACCCACTTCAGATACAAGCATATTTAGCTTTTTCTTTTTCTTCGGGTGAGAAAATCATCGAATGACTTCTCCTGCTCTGGGTTGAGCGGAAGGGAGTGTCAGACTTCTACTGACTAAAAACCAACCCTGTTCCTACAGCTGTCTTTGCGTTCCGGATCCGTGGTGTCTCTTTAGAACATTCCCGCAACCCCGGAAGCATATTTAGCTTAGTTGGAGGGATTAACAATATTTCTAGTTATATGAATTCTACCCACATTGCTAGATGTTTATAAAAAAATCGTTCATTTTTAGTTTCTACGGCGATCCCGCGAGTGTCCCAAACAATGAACAAACGTTTAATGAAAATTTCGCAGACATAGAGTAACAAACAACACAATGGTTGCTTGTCTAAACAGCCAGTATAAAAACTGAGCCAGTACTATTTGAAGTTGTTAGGTAATCGTGAAGTAACGCTTTTGTGTTTCTGACGAAATTCCGCGTGTTTTGTTTTATGAGTGAAGAAGAGACCGACTGTTAATGTGGCGTTAACATTCTACTAAGTGATCACTTTCGATAGTTGGTCAATTTTATTATCGCTATTTGCTAGCTAGCAGGGTTCACTATACACGAATAGATAGAAATCTGGGATATATTTGAACTAGTATAGGAACATACTCGTATACTTAGTTGTAATTCAGATGACAAGAGCATAAAAAGACCTTACTTATTCAAATAAAGCATTAGAAGCTTCAAAGCGTTTCTGGCCTTTGATTGGCCGTATAGAAAGAAGCATCTTCTTCGCGGGACAGTTTTGGCACGCCACGCCAGGCGTATTTTTGCACAACTGTGAGCTAGACTAATCTCTTAGTTGGACCCAAGTTGGACCATTCTCATTTATTTTTCTGCGGTCGCTTTCGAGAATGATTCCTAACTGCCCTATGCATATGATTATTTTATATATATTTTTATTCTTACATTATATTATTTACATACTAATAGATCATGAAAAATTTTCATTAAAATCATTTTTTTTTTCGAACAATAAAACGTGGATGTGACAACCACGGAATGAAATCTTAGAAAAAAATAGAGAATAATAATTGCTCAAATATGTGAACGATGTTGAATGCTATACAATACTGGCTAAAGTTACCGTACTAAGTAATTTTATAAGATTCTAAGCTGTCTATAAATATTCCGATGTTTTTAGAGCTGTACAAAAGAAGCGTAAGAACATTTCACAAAGTTAGCCTGCATCATCCCTCTACTGGGTAAAGGAAGAACATAAATTTTGCAATAATACGAAAAGATTTACTCCACATATAAAAAGTAAAGAGGTTACATAATTTAATATCGCTTCATGTGTAAACTGACCGGCTCTTTGATAGTTTACTCAACCAATAAAGGGCTAATATTTTTGACAGCAGACATTTTTCCTCAATTTTAAAATTTCTATTAACCGTATTCGTGATTGCATCTATATCAAACGTGTCGGTAAATCACGTACAAGCATAATAACACTATCTTAAGTAATCGCAACGGTTCAACGAATCTTCAGACTCAATCGGTGCGTGTGCGCAAACCAGTACACAAAAACTATATACAGTAGTTAAGTCTGTAGTTGTGTCTCCGTTCTAGGAAAATTACGGCTCAATAGCTACTTTAAATTCTCTGTATAAGTTGATTCGATTATCGACTAAATATCGATTTGTAGTCGATCATGTGTAAGTGGGTGAAATAAGATAATAAGGCTATACTATCGTTTTCTAACGCATAACATATGTAGTAAAACTTTTATCAATCCACCTTCTGAAAGTTTACAGAAAGCGCATCTTCAATAAGGTGCAGTCTTGGTAAAAAAGGGTTAGTCTTTAGCACCAACGTTCCATTAATTATTTATTCAAGTCTTTATGTACACAAATGTACACAAGGTGCAAGAATGGTAGGTACAATAATAATGCATTGAAATGTAATCTATATTTTATAAAAGCGAAAGGTCACTGATTCTCTCACTCATCACGAAATCTCAGAAACTGCACGTGCTAGAGATCTAAAATTTTACATGGGGGTTTAAGACGTAGGTGCTCGCTAAGACGAGATTTTGCGAAATTCCTACGGAATCACACGCGAATGATGTCGGGCGCAGAAGCTAATTAATGATAAATATCTATGTATTATGACTTGCAATTTTTAAACATGGCAGTTTAAAAATATAAGGAGTACCCACGAAGTGTATTTGAAACTAAAAGGACGGAAAAATATCACAAGAAAATACATTATTCCAAACTCACAGAATCGCCTTCCTTGAAGAGACTATACCTTCTGTCTCATTAGAGTTAATAATCTGAAAACCAAGCATTGAATAACATCGTAAACAGTGATTTACTAGCCTACATTACGACGTGAGATATTATGAATCTATAAATATATACCAGTCTATAACAGCTGCTGGTTGGCTAACAGAAATCTCGTTCAGGTTACGAAAACTTAACAGCCTGCGTGTTATGCAAATGTTAGGAAAATGCTTCAAGTTCTTACATACGACTTTTGCGCTACTAGTAGTTTCTAAGGTTATTTAATTGAGTTTTTCTATGTTAAACGTATTTTGTTTTACACAGAAAACGTTCGTTTAAGTACTTATAGGTTTCAGATAAACGGAGTCTCTGTTTCCTGATAGCTATAACCTGGGGGTCTATAAGTCAAGAGCGAATAGGTTACTTCTAGGTAAACGTGCTTAATCTTCGACCACATCACTGCTTACCATTAGGTCAGATAGTGGTCAAACGCGAGCCTATAATAAATAATAATATTCCACAATAATAATATTCCACAACTTTTTCACACAACGCCATCTAGTCCCAAACTAAGCAGAGCTTGTGGTATGGGTACTAGACAACTGATAAACATACATATATATTTCTAAATACATACATATTATAGATAAATTACACCCAGACAAAGAACAAATGACCGTGCTCATCACACAAACATTTGTCCTAGGTGGGAATCGAACCCACGACCTTGCGCATAGCAGTCAGGGCCACTGACCACTATACCAACGGGCCTGTCAAAATATAATATATAATAAAAAAACCTTTGTATTATAAGGAATCATTGGTTCCAATATAACATGCTAACCAAAATATTATTTGCATGAGACAGTTTGCTCGCTAACCCATCTCTAACTTTTTGTTAAGGAAAGACTTCAACCGTCGTTAAACTAATTCTATTAAGAGTTTGCCTAGGGTGCCGAGTAACAGCACTGAAAACAAGTAGGTATCTCACCGACCGGTAAGGACCAGGCCCGGGTCGACGTCACGCCATGTTCTACGCGCACCTCAAAGAGCATTAAGAAGTAGTGACGGGATCCGATAGGGCCATTGCCTGTCGGGGTTGCGGGAATGTTCTAACGAGATACTACGGCCTCGGAACGCTCGTTGAAGTCAGTAGAAGTCTGAAACTCCCTTCTGCTTCAACCAGAGTATGAGGAGTTATTTGATTTGAAAAAGGTATAAACAAGCTATGAGTTAAATCTACTAATATTCATAAATGTAGTAATATCCATTTATCTTTCTTAAATATAACTTTTATATAATTGACATTGTTCAGTACCAAGCTAGCCAAATCTGACACCGACATGTGTCCCAAGTCTGAATACTCACGCATAAAATCTACATATTTTTGCCGCAGCACCGGGTCCCTGGCCATTCGGCGTGGTAGTTCAAAATATCCCAGGTTTCCACTCAATTCGGGATTCTAGAGTTCAATTAGTCACTGATCACGATTAATCTATCTTTAACTGCGCAGATTCAACTCGATTTTCCACAAAAACCAATAAATCAAACTAATTGCCTTGCTTGTTGAGATTGATTTATTGGTTTTTGTGGAAAATCGAGTTGAATCTGCACAGTTAAAGATAGATTAATCGTGATCAGTGACTAATTGAACTCTAGAATCCCGAATTGAGTGGAAACCTGGGATATTTTGAACTACCACGCCGAATGTCGTCAGCCTGTCTGACACGCGAGATTTGCTAAAAGTAATTGTGCTGTGATTGCTGACGGACCTGCATCTTGGAGAACCATCGTCCATCCACACTTGACTTTCACTATACGTTCAATTACTCATTACCTACACACACACACACACGGACGTGGCCTCAGGAAGGTCGAAGCCTGGCGTCCCAGTTCAGAAGGTAAGTGTTTAGAACTAATTATTAGTAAGGCCGAAAAGCCTGTAGTTTGGTTGTAAGCAACGTTTAGGGCTCCACGAACCGTGGACAGTTCAGCATACCAGTATCGTTGCGCTGGCTTGGGACTGAACAGATATACAGTTTAAATCTCTCGTCAAATATAACTTCTATACAATACCTACGTACCTACTTTGATGAATTCCTATTCTCATATCCACTCGGTCACAAACAATTACAGCTAGTGATTTAATCGTTATAAATCCAATACGATCGTGCAAAAATCACAAATTAACATAATTAATAACACGTTAATACGTAAAATGGTAATTTTTGCCAGCTTCCGCTTCTATTGACGTAATATTTTAATTGAATCATCAAAGACATGCAACAGCGAATAGAGGTGATTTTATAAATGCTTCATGCAATTTGGAACTCATTATTTCAAGCCAAATTGAGGCTACGTCTTAAATTAATTATATTCGCTAAGTTAAAAAGGCGAACTTTGTCCATCTTTTAGGTCAAAACAGAGCAATAAAACGATGTGATTTATGGTGCAGATATGTCACCGTAAAATTGCAAAAACAGTTACATTATAATCTATCCCGCGGGATTGTAATCTATCGATAAATTGAGATCCGTAGAAACGGTTCACAGTTAAACGCATTATTTGTTTGATTGGTCAGTTTTGCAGTTCACGTTCGACAACTAAGCATGGAGCAAATGACGTTCAACTAATCAGCGCGCGAGTTGCGTTCCTTTGTATGCTATTTCACAATTTCACGGTTTTATTTCGATACATTATAATCTCTCGAAAACGAATGCGTCAAATTGCAAGCGGTACGGTACGGTAGATTACAATCTCGCGAGATAGATTTTATAATGTAGCGGTTTTTTGCAATTTTACGGTGACAGATATACTTGAAGTGCTGGGGTGTGACATAAGCTAATATAATAATTTTCTTTCACGATAATTACGTTTCACTCAAGCGAAACCGCGGGTAGAATCTAGTTCTTAATATACAAGTATCTAAAGTAGCCACCCACCAATCAGAATGATTATAAAGGCAAGCAAATGCAATGGAAAGTAATTGCCAAACAGCGGAATGTGCTTTGAATCCATATATCTTTCCTACTTTCCCTTTCAACTGTTATCAGTCGGGTAAAAACCAGTTGTCAGAATTAATGAACGAAATACATTATAATGATAAACCACTTTCGAATCCGTTGCCAACTCCTGGGTCTTATAGGGCCTGCTGTTTTTTTTTGTTCAATAGTACAGGTTACCGACTGACTATAATCCTACAGCCAATTGTCATATTTTTTTTTAATCATTGCCCCACACTATGTTTTTTTTTTCAGTGACGTAAGTTTTACAAATGCCCAAAAGTTATTTATAGGCTATACAAGTATCTTTACCTGTACGGAAATCGAACCCGCGACCCACAGTGTAGCAGCAAGTCGTAGAACCACTCCGCCAAGCGTGTCATCAAAGTATCGTTTGTAAACGAAGCCAAAACACGTAAGAAAGCGTTTATGATTTGGATTTCATGATTGACTAAGTATAACTTATAATGACTAAGACAACTTTTCTATAAACTAGGAAATCCTAAAATCTTGAAGAAGAGTTTTCTATAGACAGATTAGCATATTTTTTACTTAATAATATTTTGAACAGTTGAACACCAAATTTTTGTAATCTATACTTATAATAAATCTGTAGAGAGGTCAATTCTGTACATTAAATATATTTACAAAATAACTATCAGGGGGTGATTAGGGATCGATACTGATACCATAAATGCAATCAGTAAAATTTTTGTCTGTCTGTCTGTCTGTCTGTCTGTCTGTCTGTCTGTATAACCGTTATAGAAACAAAAACTACTCGACGGATTTTAACGAAACTTGGTACAATTAATATTCATACTCCTGAGCAGGTTATAGTATACTTTTCATCACGCTACAATCAATAGGAGCAGAGCAGTGAAGGGAAATGTTGGAAAAACGGGAGAAGTTACTACATTTTTTAAGCTTCCGTCGCGTGTGCAACCTTAATGGTTAAAGCTACACAGAAATCATTTGTGACGGAAATGTTCTCCTTAAAATTATATAAAAAATATCCCACGACAGCATATGTCTATCTTTTATGGTTGACTCACAATAACACGTGTAACTCCCGATAGCTTAGCAGTTCGAAGCTTTCTGATTATAATATTTGTCTACTCTTACTTTTATAACACTCTCAGTCACCCCTAATTGAAAAAGTTAACATTATTAACTATTCCATAAAACAGAATCATATAAATCGGTATAGAAACACCAAAGTTATGCATGAAATACGCTAATAATAAGCCATCGCGCGTGAATACTGAATCATGCTAAAGGATTATTTTTGAGAATCGGTCGCCGCGCTCGACGCGTCTCGATTGGCCAAGTGCGAGCCAGACTCGCCCATGAAGGGTTCCTAAAAACCTTTAAAATTTCTAGAAACCAGCTTATTTGCATTTTTACAACTACGCTAGATAACTTTGTTGTTCATAGTGTTTGTATGAATTACAAAGTTATATTTGCGGTTTTAGAAAATATGCTGTATCTCAAAACTGCTTACCCGATTTCGTTCAAACCAATTTTGGTTGAAAGTTTACATTAGGATCTACAGACATATATATTTTTTTTAGATTTTTCACTCCATTATTATAGAAGTTAGAGGGAGGGGGGGACATTTTACCACTTTGGAAGCTTATATCTTTTAAACGATTGACTTTATGAAAAAGTGGCATTAGAAACCCTTATATCATTTTTAAAGACCTGTCTATAAGTACCACACACGCATAGGTTTCATGAAAAAAAATATTTTCAGTTTTAGTTCCATGTATGGGGATCCCCCTTTATTTTAAATATTTTTTAATTTTTGTCTTAAAATCGGAAAGCTGTTCATAGAATACATCTACCTACTAAGTTTCACATGTATAGTCTTAGTAGTTTCGGAATAAAATGGCTGTGACATACGGACGGACGGACGGACAGACAGACAGACAGACAGACAGACGGACAGACATATCGAAACTATAAGGGTTCCGTGTTTTGCCATTCGGCTACGGAACCCTGCCAGCCTTAGTGTGCTGAACTACGAGAGGCCCTATCTAAAAAAAAAAGTGCTGGCTTCATACAATTTTTTAAAACAAGATTTGACCTAAAGGTCCAGTTACCAGGTCATAAAAACCCAAAAAAAAAACATACAATTTTTGCCTGTTGATCCCATTGAGATAGGAAAAGTATGGTTGATCCGAATAGACATTCAGAGCGTTCGACCTTATTGACAGACAATACCACAGAGTACTTTCATATATTGGACAATACTTATAAGACAGATATTAACAAACCGTGCTTATCAGCGCGACTTTTAGTCGTTGATAATTTATTTTTAGATTCCTTTTGTTGTTATTTTATAAAATAGGTATTAGTTATTTTAGTATAACGATAGGTAAGTTTAGGCTAATTTACGTTCACTTTTTTATATTAGTTTTATTTTCACCCAGTTGCAACAAAATATAATCGAGGCTCAAATTTTAACAGGTTGCGGTGCAGGAGAAACCGTCTTTATTCCCAGAATTCCCATAATACCAAATAATTTTCCATTCGAATTTAAAAGAACGCAATTCCCAGTATCGGTGTGTTATGCAATGACAATTAATAAGGTTCAAGGGCAGACTTCGTGTTGCTGGAGTAGATCTCGGTGTCAGTTGTTTCTCGCATGGTCAGTTGTACGTCGCTCTTTCCCGGGTTAGCAGTTCTGGAAATCTTTATGTTCACGTGCCGGACGGGTCAACTTTCAACATAGTTTACCCGGAAGCTTTGCGCTGAAGTATTTTCGTTCTATAGGTACTTAAGCCTCATGTGAACGTGATTTAAACAATATTACCAATACATTAACTTAATAACACATAAGGAATTACACGCTGACGGAGTCGCGGGCACAGCTATTAACACTAATATTGTGCGGTTCCGCATTGCGATATTTTTCAACAGTATTATAGACTGACATATTATATTTCCCTACTAAATTACGAAAGTTAATCTGTCTGTTACATCAAAATCACTGAACCGTGAGGAAGGACATAGGCTACTTTTTACGAAAAACGACGGAAACGCGGACGAAGTCGCGGGCAACAGCTATCTATACTAATAATATAAGGCTGAACAGTTTGTTTGTTTGGTTGAACGCGATAATCTCAGGAACTACTGGTTCGAATTGAAAAATAATTAATAATTTTTAATTAAATAGTCAATTTATAGAGAAAGGGCTATATATCATTACGCTAAGGCCAATAGGAGCGGAGCGCCAATGAAGAATGCTTCAAAATCGGGGTTAAATTTAACGTTAGCCCAAAGTAACTATTCCACGCGGACGAAGTCGCGGGCAAAAGCTAGTAATATAATATAATTTGCAAATAAGTAATCTAATCAGAAAATATTTTTAACACGCTTTTATTAGGTCGACCTGTATGTAACTAACTATGTAATGGAATCTAAGGTAACTAATTTAACCATCTTCCAAAGGTCGTGGCGTAATAAAAATTGGCAGCTGTATGTAGTTCTGATGACAATACAATAATATGGTACTGTCGAACTGATCTGATGATAGAGCCGGAACATATGAACTGGAATTCATGATGGAAAATCGTATCATAGCTGTTTTGGATTTCTTAGAAAAGTCTTGTAATGAACTTTGACCACGATTAGGTTTCAAGATCTGATGATGAAGCCGGAAGATAGGCACTGGCATTCCATGATGGAATATCGTATGATAGTCGTGTTTGCACTTATGAGAAAGGCCACGTAATGGACTTTGAACACGATCAGGTTTCAAGGTTATAAAAAACCTAAAGAAAATCCGTTATCGGTTTTCTTAACCTTTTTGATTTACCGCGTAATCCATAGATTTATTTTTTATAGATGTCACTTTCAAATCCTCTGGGGATCTACCGTTTAATTGTTCACTACTCGTGGGAATAATATAGCAAAAACTACAAAAAAAAGAAACAGCAAAACAAAGAAAACGGAGACTACAAAAAAAGGAAAAGCGCGAACAATTTTTTTTTGTGTTTACGTGCATTTATAAAAGAGTGTTTTTCTAGTGATTTTTAAACTATTATTTTATTATGTAATATATTGCTCACCTGCCATGCTAGATAACGTCATCATAATTATGGTCTTATAATCTTTTATAATAATGTCATCCTACTTCTACACTTATTTAGTAAATATATTATTTGTTTGTTGTTGTTAGACCTCAAAACAAAGCATTAAATAATATTTTAACTTGAACAACAAACTCTAAATGGATTAGTAAAAAAGTACTTACAAACTATGTTAGTGGCAAAACATCAGGGTATCAGTTAGCTTATTCAAAATTAATCAGTCCAACATTAATTAATTCATTTTTTTATATGAGCCCTTGTCAAATGCCGTTGCCGCTTGCATAGACTTCGGTCAATAAACTATTTTGGAAAAAATAGCAGTGAATTCAAACCAACTAAATCATATCTAAAACTAATACAAAAACAACAACAAGACAAAAGATAATATACAACTAATCCAAATACAACAAAAAGACAAAAAACAAGTCATACTCACATAATCAGCTAAGCTCTTCATGCCGTAGGGGAATCGTTCCCGATCTGGTACGAGACGGCCGCGCGCGTCACGTTCCCTTTCTAGCCAGCAGTCGTCCACGTTGATGTACTCGTAGCCAACGGAGGCGTACCCCTCTGTCACCAAGATGTCCGTCATTGTCCGGAAAAGACGGTCACTGTGGATAAATTATGACTAACATAAAAATAGGACCAGGGTTTCGCAAGTTAGTCAGCCAGGAGATTTTGCACCACCACTATTTTTGCTAATGATTTTCGAGATATTGAGTTGTAGACGTCAGATGTAGGGCATCCAATCCCGCAGCCTGAATTCAATCTCGGTATTTGCGGGACTACGAATTTTCAATCCCGCGGGATCTCGGTATTTGCGGGATCCCGCATATTGAAAATATTCACATTTATATAAGGCAAATAAAACAATGAATTAATCAACTAACTCCACGTTTATTTACGTATTACTATTAGTATGAGATCAATCAAATTACACCGTTTTTTCTTCACAAAAAACAGTAACAAATACTGAATAAAAAACTTTACTGATATTTTAGACTACATACTTAGGCTACCACTGACTGAAATTCGGCTATATTAGGCTAGATAAGCTGTGAAAAACGGGCGGCATCGGCCCCCGCGTTGTTAGCAACACTGCCGGCCGCCATTCACCAAGCGATCGCGCTCGCGAGAGGTCGTATGCATGCTTTTTTTCAGTCCCGCAAATCCCGCGGATCCCGCGCCCGTAATCCCGCATCACGCGGGATTGGAAAATGGTGCGGGATCCCGCAATACCGAGATCTCGGTATTCCGGGATTGGACGCCCTAGTCAGATGGGCAGTCGCCCCATCATAGCCACATGATGGCTATGATGCGTGCCGCCGACCTACGGCCTTAGTATGAGTTTGCGATACTATTATCGTGTTCGAAAACTATAGCTTTGTCTCTTTCACACTAATCTAGTACGTGTGAAAGAGACAAAGCGATAGTTTTCGAAAACGACAAAAGTATTTCAAACTCATACTAAGCACACTAGCCCAGGCCTGGGCCCAGGTCGGCGGTACGCCGTGTTCTTCAACATGCAATAACGCCGTGACACTTTAACGACCTAAAATGTCTTTTATCTAGTCTCATATTAATTTAAAATGGTTTGTGTATTTTATATTGTGTTTGTTTCTTATTTTTCTTGAATAAACATAAAATAAAATAATCAAATCCCGAAGATGTATGTGAGAATACTTTTATAAAAATTTGAGAAGAAATTTTACAAAAGCTCTAAATAGATATTTTGAAACATAGAATCAGTTGAAGTACTGACTTGTGCTTGATACAAATGTGCCCATAGTTTAAAAAATAAGTTTTTAACTTGTCGAACAGTATTATTAGAACTCGAAACCAGAATTATTAGTTCATCCGTGATCATGGCGCTTTTAATAGCGCCGAATTACCGAAAACTCAACAATTCACAAACATATAGTAAATATCTCGTTTCAAGTTCTAATTATGTAGTTTATGGCAAGAGCAAAAGTCACTAGGAAAAGCAAGGCTATATAATGATAACTTCTGATACGTATATATTTTAAAACAAATATTGAAATTACATCGACAAATAAGAAAGAATAGAAGAAGCTGTGTCAAAGCTTGGGCGTTCTTGCAGTGAGAGACTTTGAAATTGTCACAAGGTCATGTACCATGTTTGTTTTGTATACCTAAGCATTTAAGTTACTAAACCATATTGTTAAATGTCATTCATGTCAACCGTATTTGATGAAACTCGAATTTAAAAAGAAAATTAGTCTAAAAATCAACAGTTGCAATGCACATACGTACAAATTTTTTGGGAATACTTTCATTGTGCGTACGGCTAAGGAGTGTTTTTTAATAGCTGTAACCTGGAGTGTTTAAGTCAAGAGCGAATAGGTTATTTCTAGGTAAGCGTGCTTCATCTTCGACCACATCATCGGTTACCATCAGGTGAGATGGTGGTCAAACATGAACCTATCAACTATAAAAAAAACATTAGGTATCCATTTCTAATTGATTTTTCATGACTAACTATGTAAAGCAATATAAGTTTTCCTTGATAGTAGCATTTATATCACATTATTTCCAAGTTATATTGACAGCTTAAGTTACATTAATTAACAACTCTCGGAAAGGAAAGTGTATCAATAAACTGCTAAAGGAAAATATTAGTCAAATACATTGTTATATCCGAGTTGCCATTCGAAAGGAAACTATAAACAATTAACGTGTAACAATCCAACAGTAGAGTAGAGTAGTATAGTGGCCCAGTGGTTACGGGCCCGCCTTGAGAATTGTAGGTTGAATGGGTTCGAACCTAGGCAGGCATATTACTTTGTAGTGTTTTTATTGATTACAGGCTCGCATTGGACTGCCATCACACCTGATCGGAAGCGATGATGTGTTCGAAGATGAAGCACGCTTACCCAAAAGTAGGGCTGTCATCACCAAATTTTCTGGCCCCAGACAAAGACTTATAAACACCGAAAATTTGGGTACAATCACAGTTTTTCCCCGGACACTGTATAAAAATACATTTTTAAACTTGAAACTAAAAACAACGATGTTTAATTATGGTTTTTATTTACTGATAAAGTTATAACATTGTAGAGCTTTAGAACTTTTTTTAATAACAGTCTCTTCCTTTTCATTTGCATTTCCTTTCAGATGAAATACCATAGTAAAATAATAATAGAGATCGTGCTTTTTGGTACCCGTAAGACCAATGTGTGTCCGGGTTTTACCTGGACGCTTATTGGGAAAATCCCCCCGGACGCTCCCGGATGCTCTCCAAACTAGGACAAATCCAGGAAAACTCGGACGGATGGCAGCCCTACCTAAAAGTAACCTGTTCACTCTTGACTTACAGATCCTCAGGTTATAGCTATCAGGCTCTCTAATTGGTGAAGAAAGACATAGTGAGGAGACTGGTGCACACACCTATGACAATCACCAACCCTCACTGTGCCCGTATGGTGGATTACAGCCCATTCCTCCCATAAAGAGGAGATGTATGTACTAGCTGTGGGATTATTATTTTTAATCTATCAGCTTCTTATAGACTAGATTCAGTATATTCATTAAATAATTATATAAACAACTAGCTTCCGCGACTTCGTCCGCGTAGAAGTCGAAAATATTCCACGGCATCCCGTCCCCGACTTGCTTGACAAAAAATATAATAGCTCGGCTAATATGCATGATATAAAAATAATTTATAGCCTATAGCACTCAGGGATAATGCAGCTACATGTAAGCGAAAGAATTTTCAAAATCGGTTCAGTAGTTTCAGAGATTACCCCGTACATACAAACTTACAAATTTTACCTCTTTATAATATTAGTATAGATATTGTTATTGATTATTTATCTGTCTGTTTGCAAACTTGCAACTTACTTCCGCAAAAGTTCAAGATTGTTCCCCGTTGCCAATTGATAAATATTGCATCAATATTTTCATAAATAGTCTTTCATAATTGTAGAAAACTCGTAGATGGAAGCTAACTATTAGTATTTACATACTACATATTACTAAAACGTAACGGAACGTAAAAACAAATTACGAAAATTACTCAGACAGAAAGCAGAAAGCTAATATTTAATAATTGTTATGTATAGCATTCGAAAAAATTAAAATTATAATCGAATTTCGACCAATGAACATCTTGTCACCACTGGTGAACACATTAATTGATACCAAAGGCAATTTGGAGAATTAATTTTGTCACAAGTCATAAGTATGTAAGGATCATAGTTTCTTCATACTTGATAGAAAAATGTGTGAGCTTATGTATGTATGTTATTTATAATTTTGGAGTACAATAAAGCGTTTTATTATGAGGACAAGTTTGCCTACTAAGAAGCAACAACATAACTAAGCTTACACTTATAATATTTAGATATAGAGATACAAGGATTCAAGCTCACTGATATTGAAACCTTCACTTTAGAAACTTACAAGCAAAATCGAGGTATTCCTCGAAGCGCTACAATTTTGAAGCGCACCTAATGAAGCGCTCCTTTTTTATTCCACGGAGCGCACCTTTTAGTAGCGCTCCCGATACCATGTTATCGGAAAAGAAGCGCTCCGAGGAATAAAAAATGAGCGCTTCATTAGGTGCGCTTCAAAATGGTAGCGCTTCGAGGAATACCTCGCAAAATCGGCAATAATAGGTTCTAAGAGAAGTGTCTGGTCAGGAACACAATACAAGATTTCAATTTGACAATTTGTTCCGACTGCTGGGACACTGGCCTCCTCTTTTTGAGAGGGAATGGGCTGTAATCAACCATTCGGGTCCAGTGCGAGTTGGTTGACGTCACAGTTGAAGTTTTGGTTCTAGGACATAAACAACCTCTCGCGCCCGGCATTGGTCGAGGCCATGCTGCGGGGCGAGAGGGAGTGGGAAGCGGTCGCCTCCTTCTGCGAAGCAGTCATGCTTCCGAAGGAGGAGGCGGGCCGCGTGAGGGAGAGGATGGCGTCCTCCCTCCAGCCCAGCCGCAGTGGTAGACGCCCACGGCGTCGGACGTCGGCCGACGATCTCCGGCCACCGTAGGCGCGGGCATGCGGACAGCGAGTAAAGGGCAACTCGCTGTCCGACCATGGACCATGCCCGGGTCGACGGCGCGTCGTGTTCCACGCGCGCCTCAAAGAGCGTCAGCAATATGACGAGGCCCCCCCATAGAGGGCCGAAGCCTGCCGGGGTCGTGGGACTCATCCCGTTACCGTGACCCCGGTACGTAAAGGGTTATTGAAGGAACACCGTGGATTTTAGTCAGTAAAAGTCTGACAGTCCCTCCCACCCTGCCCGGAGTGGGAGGACTTATTTGATAATTTTACCACGATAAAAAAAAAAAAAGGACATAAA
Source organism: Tholera decimalis (assembly GCA_943138885.2). NCBI lineage: Eukaryota > Metazoa > Arthropoda > Insecta > Lepidoptera > Noctuidae > Tholera > Tholera decimalis. The sequence goes on from OW964551.2 coordinate 28,238,326, forward strand.
CAAAATAAATAATATTAAAATACTCACCTAATACAATTATCAGGATCATTTTTGCAGTCGGTGTTACATCTAAACCTCTCCCACGCGAGCCAGCCCATAGGCGGCGTCAGCGCGAGCCCATTGTCCAATCCCGAGATCTTGCCTAGCAGGCATAACACCACACACACTGTCCACAAACCTACAGACTTCCACGACGCCATCACACCAACCAAAACCTTTAAAACAAGTAAGTACTATCTACTTTCGGATCTTATCCGCATAGTTTTTCACTGTCCGATTTTGTACGAACTAAAAATTGCCGCAAAATTAACGTGTGGCTAGTCCAAATGTCAGTTGGTAAGTGACATTACATCCGTTTAGGTTATCAGGAAAGGAGGTCGGCGCGATGGAGGTTCCCTTCTGTCCTTGCAGCGTGAGTTATCTGTAACAAAACAAATAAGTTTTTACTATAATGTTTATGTTTATTCTTGCGTAAATATCTTAAGCTGGGACCTCACTGATCGTCTCCAATGTGCAACCCGCATTTACTTCGCTTTTATACCAAAATAATTAGAAAAATGCACGCGAACAAGAACAAGATGCGCTTAAATAGTGTAAACTTAGCTTTATGTTCTTATCTACGCTGCACATGAATAGGAAATCGTGTTATCTTGTTAAACAATATGCGATTGAGCTCAAATTACATTATTTATTTTATATGTGCAATGTATCGCGAGCTGATTGATATCATCAGCAATTATACTATGACTAATTAAAGCGCTAATTAATAAGTATTTAATGCACTAGTTATTTTTATTATTACTTATTTTTATAATGCTTATCATAACTTGAAATTATTTAGGAATATTATAGCTGAGTATTTATTTCATTTTTGCTTACGTAACGATTTATACGTATTTATTCCGGTTTTAATATATTTATGAAACGAACCACTGTTATCAAATAGATAAAATCTAAACCTGTTCTTTTATGAGACTAGCTAAAAAGACGAAGAAATATACATATATAATTATGATCTCCTAGAAATAAATAAGGACATAATAATTAATCATACTTATATTATACTGATTTGTTGCTAGGAAAATATTTTACAAACAATGTGGTAAAAATCTTCTTATACGAGTATATCTATTTTAATATATAAGCAAAAATTTGTTACCCTTTCATGAAAATTACCCGGAAAGAGGAGATTTAATTTTGATGGAGTAGCATTGAAGAGGGCCGATAGGATCATTGCCTGCCGGGGCTGCAGGAATGTTCTTACGAGATACCACGGCTCGGAACGTAAAGGCAACTGACTGAACAGGATGGGTTTTTAGTTAGGAAAAGTCTGACACACCCGACCGCTCTACGCGAACATTACATTACGTTACGTTACATGGTGGACATCTCATTCGTCCCGAAAACGTTTTGGAAATACTTTTATTGTACGTACAGCTAAGGGATGGAATCCCCTGCCGGATTCTGTATTTCCTGATAGCTATAACTTAGGCGTAGTTAAGTCAAGAGTGAATAGGTTACTTTTAGGTAAACGTACTTCATCTACGATCACATCATCACTTACCTTCAGGTGAGATAGTGGTAAACGCGACACAATCATCAATAAAAAAAAACATAAAAACCACGGGGATATAAAGGCACGGGAATATAGCGTTATTCACTTTCGTTCTATGAGTATGATGTTTTCTAAAGGAGAACTAGCAGTATGTGTAGGAACAACATTACTAGCAATCTTGTTAACCCCCCTAACTCACCTAAATATGCATGTGTCTGGAGTCAGTTCACGGCAATATTGTAAAGGGTATGGTTTGAATCAGCGGCACGTTAGCCTAGACTATTAACGTTTCATATTATTAAGATGCATAATACCACTGACCCACGTTAAGGATAACTTGTACTTGACATGTCATCGCAAGCAACTATGTAGTAGTTACGGAGTATGTATCATATTATCATATCTGGCATCTAAAGGTCGGCACAGATCCGTCATTATAGAATCATGGACTACAGGTGATGATTACTTAATAAGCAGTGATACCGAGGTGAGGAATTAATATACATAGATGCTGGTTATGTCAAGGATTGCCCTTGCTGTCGTCTGCCGTCCCATATAATACGAGACGCGAGGTGGCGGCACGTTTTCTTCCACAACCCTTTTAGAAGTCCGGGAATTTAACACTTCACTCCCCCGGAATGACCAAACGGGACCCGTAGAGGCGAGCCACTACCCCGGTCGGGAGCAACACTAAAGAATATTGAAGTAATCCTACGTCCCCCAGCGCAAGAAAGTGGTTTTATTAAGTAAAATATTATCTATAAATGAAATATTTCCTGTACTTGTAACTTAAAAGCGTCAGGTGTCGGACTTGTGAACGAGAGGTAGCCGTTTCGAACCTTATTATTTTATAATAATAACCCTACGGTACACGGCAATAGTGTAAATTGCCCACCCACTCCAGACACAAGCATATTTAGCTTAGTAGGACAGGTTAACGAGATTGCTAGTAATGTGAATTCATTCTCGATTCATTGCTAGTTCTCTTTATATATAAAAAAATACTTAACGTAGGTAATACCCTCACTGTTCGCCGAGCGATATCAGAATTCAAATTGATAAAATTCACAAAGTTTTGTACCTAAGCATCGCTCTTTCAACGAAGAATCCAATCACGAATAAAAGTAATTGATTAGCAAAGCACGTTATTAAAAAAGTTTAAAAAGAACATACTTTATAAAAATACTCTTATCAAAGCAGTCGTTGGAAACGACCGCAATGGTAAATTTAAGAAAAGATTAATTCTATTACTGAGAATTTGGCAACAATTTCAATTTTAAGAACCTCATTAAATCTAACGTTTTGCTTACACTAAAGAACAATTAAACCCTACCAAAATAAAGGTAGCTTAAAAATTACCCAAAAGATTAAAAACCAACATACCCTCGCAGATAAAACAGGTGTTAACACATCAAACTCACAAGGAATACTGAGAAAACGATATCCAAATCTTTAAAAATTATTGGCAAATCATCAGGTCACTGAACCAGAAACCCGTTTAAGATTTTGAATTAAACTAATTTATTCGCTGTTTATGAACTTTAATAAAAATGTACAATCCGGTAGGCATAAAAAACGGGTAAGTGCGAGTCGGACTCGCGTACGAACGGTTTCGTACCATTGTCTATAAAAATACCATTATCTATAAAAAAAAAAACAAAAAGTAAACACATTATTGTGGTATGGAGCCCCCCTTAAATATTATTTTTTTAGTATTTGTTGTTATAGCGGCAACAAAAATAGACAATTAGTGAAAATTTCAAGTATCTAGCTATCACGGTTCATGAGATACAGCCTGGTGACAAACAGACGCGTCAATAGCCTAATGGATAAAGTGTCGGACTTGTGATCGAGAGGTCACGAGTTCGAACCCCACCCATTACAATATTGCCGTGAACCCACATCAGACACAAGGATATTTAACTTAGTTGGAGGCTTGGGTTAACAAGATTGCTAGTAATGTGAATTCTAGCCACATTGCTAGTTATCTTTAAACAAAAAAAAGACAGACAGCGGAGCCTTAGTAATAGGGTTCCGTTTTTGCCCTTTGGGTACGGAACCCTTTTTTGTTCTTTTTTTTTTGGGTTGGGAAAATCATCGAATGACTTCTTCCGCCTTCCGCTCTGGGTCAAGCGGAAGGGTGTGTCACATTTCTACAGACTAAAAACCCACCCTGTTCCTTCGGCTGCCCTAAATTTCCGGGGCCGCGGTAACTCGGTAGAATATCATAGGGTTTTTGAACCTTGGTGCGCCGTTATTCATATAATAACGAGTAAAGTTCATATAATTGTAATAATGAACTTTCATTGATAACAAATTGTCAGAAAACATGCTTATATCAGGAAAGTGTACTAAATCTTGATTCAAAAATAATCATCAATATCATATTTATTTTTAAACTCTTTTACATTAAAAATTTGTTATGTATTTGACCAAGTTGCAGTTTAGAATTCAAAATAATCATTCAAATATGATTTTAGATTCAAAAATATTTTGCTGATATATGTAAATACTAGTATATTTTATGTTTCATGAATAATAAGTATACAGGTATATATGTATGTATATAACCGGTCAGCATTCCTTTTACAGAACATCGTTTGCAAAGTCACACACCTATAAAATATTTAAATCTAAACTGAATTAACACAAAATTTCGAATTTTTCTGTTTTCCCTTCCGTTCCAGGTCAGATCTTAAACAGAATTTTAAAATTAAGTTGCAAAACCCCTCAATCTATTAATACTTTAGTATATCTTTTAAGTTGTTTTAAAAGTGTGTATAGACACAGAGCGTTCGAACGTAAGAATAATAACAAAAACCCAAATGTTCAGCTAACTCAGATTAGATCTAGCCGTGCGATATATCATGTTTGCACATTAAAAGATACAATTAGTGGTTATATATCAAATTAGTCATCTAAAGGCCGTCTAAGCCTTCGAATCAGCAAAAAACATGTCTTAAAGTAACAGTCACGTGACTAGCTGAGGTTAAGTCCACTCATCTGTTCAAAGGATTAAGCACACGAACGGAAAAAACACAAGACAGGGATATTGATGTAAAAACTGTAATTAATATGAAATAATAACCAGAACAAATTAACTATGATTATTATCACTGCATCGAGACACGCGATTCTCACCGCATTAGACTTGTAATGTAACTTTTATAGCCGCAGTTTTATGATTAACTTACTAATGTGAAAATTAGAGCTCTGCAACACAACACAAAAACGCTATAATAATTAAAAGTATAACAATGTTTTGTTTGAAAACGACGGTTGCTGGGTTTAGGCTTGATAGAGAGATATACAGAGAAATGTAAAACGGTAGGAGAGTAAGAGAGAATCAGTTTAGGAGAACTCATAGAAATCTTCAGAATTCAGTTCGAATCTAGTCGACAATTAGTCGACGTCTTTTGTTCAACCGACGACCAAAAGAGGAGGTTATCAATTCGACGCGTATATATTCTTTTTTTTATGTATGATCATCGATTACTCGAAGACGGCGGAACCGATTTGGAAAATTCTTTTTTTTATTGAAAGGGTATACTTCGAAATTGGTCCCATTTTCATAAACGTCAGGATCTGATGATGGAACCTGGAGAAATCGAGGGAACTCTTCAAATATTATAGGCACACCTATGACGTTTTGGGTATTTATTATAGTAACTTGTGCAGTTGCTCTCAAAAAGTACCATTTGAGGAAGTGGAACTGATGATGAAGACCACAGATGGCCGCCGAAACTACTCAATAATAAGTATTGAGTGGATTGCGATTCGATTACTTGAATATGGATGTTAAGCATTTTATGCTCGTCACAATGCATATGGTGAAGTACCAGGAGAACTCCTCAACAATTAACGGCCCAGCATTGGGAAAAGCAATATTTTGTAAAAGGTTATAAGTAGTTGACATTTAGGCTCTTGTAACTAGGTAAATTAAAAATAGACCAACTAAAAAGAGTGAAATAAAAACTTTTTAGCAAAAAATTAAACCGACTCCCAAAAAACACTGCAAAGTGAAAAATAACTTTAATTTCGGAAGTCGGTGCCAAAAACGAAAATACAAAACTAAAGACACCGACTACCTACTTTTGGGAGTCGGTTTAATTTTTTGGTAAAAAGTTTTTATTTTCAACGATCAAGTTGTTTTGACTTTAACCACAAAAGTATAAATGTGTTAAAAATTACATATATAACCTACATATTGGCAGCATCGTCATCTGTTTAGCCTTCACTGAAAAAAAAATATCGGTAAACCCAATCGATTTTTCGGTTATATTCACCGCTTTGGTCAGTAAAAATAGAGCCTATTGTCCAAAAAATTAAAACTAACTCTGAAAAAAAAAACACAGTTGAGTTATAACAGTAGATTTTACTGTGCACCTGCAACTGTTTTCTGGTCGGCTATTCTTACTATTTGTAAGACAGTAAATCAACACGGAAATACTTAAAAAAACTGCTCGTTTTAGTTAACGTTAATGTTCAAACAATTGAAATAACTGTTTAGCTCTTTACTGTATGCTACAATAACTGTTCAGAAGCAGTAAAAATAACTGCCACGATATCAGTAAAGCTCTGAAAACGGCAATACTTAAAAGGAACTGTTTGTTTCAGTAAACTTTGTTCATCCAATTGAAAACTCTTTAGCTCTTTACTGTTTGTGCCCATTTCAGTGCACTGTCAGTAATCAACTATGTTAACATAAAAATAAGTTTTCTGAACCGTTTTTTTTCCTGTACAACAACAGTAAAAAGTCTCGTTTTATTTTTTCAGTGTTTTCTCAACTATTTTGGGGTCGGCTGAGTACTGGTGTTTGACATAGAGCTGCTATCTGACCTACACTACCAAGTAGCTGGGTAACACGCTACATGTAACGACTGTCTGACTCGTAGATCTTTAAAAATGACAGCCGGGACCAGCAGCTTAAGCCGGGTTTTCATAGTAAGAGTTGGCTCGGACCGAGTGCACTCGTACGAGTCAGCTTCGTACGAGTGTACACGGATAGTGGTTTACACACGAGTTCTAAAAACATCACTGTGTCGCGTTCACTTCACTTTTTCTTACTTGTCGCCATTTTGTTTTCATAAATATGATCCACAGAGTACATTCAAATGATCCGAGTGAGCTCGAAAAATAGAGCAGTGTCCGAGTCTACTCGGATTAGATGCCGGCGTCCGAGTGCGCTCGGATTACGTGTTTACATGATACGAGTAGGGTCCGAGTAGACATCCGAGTGCACTCGGTCCGAGCCAACACTTACTGTGAAAACCCGGCTTTAACGTGATTTTCAAGGCTCGGAGGTATCTCGATATATTTAGATAGCAGACAGCAAGCGTTGCTTAATCTGAAAGTTGACCCAAGTGGCTGTTTTATTTAGACGAGAGCTTCCGTCAGTATTATAAGTATGGAATCGAAATCAAAACTCATTTATTCCAAACTAGTACTCACGCGGGGCTTCGCTCCCGTGGATTCTATCACGGTAAAACATAACTCTCCTTTTTTCCAGTCGCGTAAAAAGTAGCCTATAACCTTCCTCAAGCTTCAAGCTACTTCCATACCAAATTGCATCCAAATCCACCCAGTACTTTCGAAGATTAGCGCGTTCAAGCAAGCAAACAAACAAACAAACTTTTCCGCTTTATTATATTAGTATAGATAAGCTGAAAAAGACATATTACCCTACTTTGCATAGCGTAGTCGGGTAATAAGTATCTACCTTTGCAACCTTATTAATTTAAATGTAGTCAGTCCCCTAAAACTCGTCACCGAAAAAGTCGTAAAAAAATCCCCAGCAACACATCTTCTAATGTAACAATACAAGGAGTGTAATTAAAGGAATTACACACGAAACGATAGCAATTAAAGAGGATTCAATGAGAAAATCATTTTAATGACGAGTTTGTACAATGTAAAACGTATAGATGAGTCAGTTTTTATAAGAATATCGTGTCCAAACTGTTTTCATATTATTTAGACGGGAGCTCCTGGTAGTATTATAGGTCTGAAATCGAAGACCAAACTCATTTATTAAAAGAAGCTGAAAAGACATATTACCCTCCTTTGCATCGCGCAGGCGGGTAATATGTAAGTACATTTTCAAACTGATAAAATGTAGACAGTCCCCTAAAACCGCTCATCACCATTTACAATTAGTGGTTTACCTAGGAAAAAATTGTGTTAAAAATCCCCAGCAACACATCTTCTAATGTAACAATACAAGAAGTGTAATTAAAGGAATTACACACGAAACGATAGCAATTAAAGAGGACTCAATGAGATAATAATTTTAATGAAGAGTTTGTACAATGTACAACGTATAGATGAGTCAGTTTTTTTATAAGAATATCATGTACAAACTGTTTTCATGAGCGTGTATATTGGCCATTGAGTTGTTGTTTTTTTAAAGTCATTTACTGTTTGAGATGCATTTGATTTCGTAGTATATAATTTTGGTGTCTTCTGATGATGACTTATTTAAGAAGACTTTAATTTAATAATTAGAGCTTATATTGCGATTGAAAAAATTGGGATTAATATTGAACAGTTGGGTTGGAGAGTGGCTTAAAAATTTATTTATTTATTAAAACTTTATGCAACACAAAATGTAAAAAGGCGGACTTAATGCCTTAATTAATCACATAGAATAAATATTGAAATAAAGCTTGAACATTGTTTAATCGGCAGACATTTATTAAAATGAGTTTTGAAATATTGTGTCCTAAAACAACAATGAGGAAAGGCCCACTAACACATTAAATGGTGCGAATGTGGGTAGTCTTGTATTACAAATAAAACAAATAACGATTGTAGGAGCTGTGGTAGGAGTTATTCTTCTGTCAAGTGTCTATGATTAATCGTGTTATATTCTGCAAGAATAATACTTCTCCCACGACATTTTAATTTCACAATGTCATAATTTATCCGCAATAAAAAGAATATCTTCAAATTCAATTTAAATAATTCAATTGCGTAAAAATTTCAAGTAGGTTACATTATGTCGAGGCATGGAAACACACACGTACTTCACATGAAATTATTCTCTTCTTCAAGTGTAGGAGTTAATTCCATGACTTAATAAACACCGAGTAAACTTTAAACGTCAACTTTTGTGTCGTATAATTTGAGTTATTTAGCATTTTTTATTATTGTTACTTACCGGGCATACCTCACAATACCATGTTTTTAGGGTTCCATAGCCGAATGGCAAAAACGGAACCCTTATAGTTTCGTCATGTCTGTCTATCTGTCCGTCCATATGTTACAGCCATTTTATTCCGAAACTATTAGGACTATACATGTCAAACTTAGTAGGTAGATGTCTTCTGTAAACCGCTTTCCGATTTTAAGAAAAAAATATTTAAAATATAGGGGGCTCCCTAGACATAGAACTGAAATTGAAAATATTTTTTTCATGAAACCTATGCGTGTGTGGTATTTATAGACAGGTCTTTAAAAATGACGTTGAAGTTTCTAACACTTTTTCATTAAGTTAATAGTTTAAAAGATACACGCTTCCAAAGTAGTAAAATGTGTTCCCCCCCCTCTAACTTCTATAATAATAGAGGACAAAATATATGCTATAGACCTTAATATAAACTTTCAACGGAAATTGGTTTGAACGAGATCGGGTCAGCAGTTTTTGAGATATAGCATATTTTCTAAAACCGCAAATATAACATTGTAATTCATACAAATACTATGAAAAACAAAGTTGTTTGGCGTAGTTACTACGGAACCCTTCATGGGCGAGTCTGACTCGCACTTGGCCAATTTTTTGGTCCAAAAACCCTCACGCGCATACGTAGAACACATTGACAAAGTTAGTTAAAGTTACGTTAATCACAAACACGTATAAAACCAACCAAAATACAAACTTAGATTTTTATTTATTTAGATCATGATTAATCAAGAACCGTTTTAAGTATTATTGCTTTGCACTTTAAGTTAATTAGAGCCAGCTCGCAAATCAAATTACATAGCTACATTGCGATTAGTGCCATAAAATCCTTAATTAATTATGTTTGTTTGTATTTAAGGCTTAATTAAATTAAATTTTGTTTGTTCATATCAATAAATTATGATAGTTTTTAAATGATATTGCTTAGAACTTCACGTATAGCGATGATTATACACGGAGCTAGTTCAGATTGGTTCTTAAAATGATAAAGAATAAGGAAGGACGTTTAAGGTTTGTGTATCATTGATTCCATATTATGTAAATTATGATATACAATTTTAAAAATACCGATTACACAGTCAAACTAATGACACGGTTTTCTGACACTTATTACTACGATGAAGATATTATATACTCAAATAAAAAAACCACAATCGTCTTTAAACTGTTCTAACCGTTAGTTTTAAATTGATTTATTTTCTCGTTCCATTAACAAATGAATCATATTTTTCTTGTCTTTCATTAGTTGTAGTACTAATATTATAAAGTGGAAAGTTTGTTTGTTTAAACGCGCTAATCTCCAAAAGTACTGGTTGGATTTACGTAAAATTTGCTATGAAAGTAGCTTGAAGCTTGAGGAATGTTTTACGCTACTGTTGCTTTACTACAAAAGGAGGCTTATGTTAACATAAGAAGCTCAAATGTAGTCTGTCTTCGTCTTGATTGTTCATAAATAAGATGGCCTATGTATATGAATCTAGGGAATATTAATAATGATGTTGGGTTAATGAATCACTCTACATCTGGCCTTAGCTCTGCTCCTAAATGATAGAAAGACCTGTCAAACTTATTTTTATCTAGTTTGTTTTAATATATTTGAATTCGGCTTCAGTGTTTTTCTATTTCAATTAAACAGCTCACGTTCACCTCACTCACGTGACAAACAGTTTCATTGTACTCCAAGCTAGATATATTTATCTAGTACCATTGTTCTATCTACACGGTTTTATCATACTCTTGCGCAATTATCGTCATTACGCCTATTATGACACACTTGTTAGAAAGGTGATTTACTTTCAATTTCGAAACTTTCTTTGTTTGTTTTTAATTTTGTTTGCAAAGGAAAGAGGTGTTTTGAGGTTGTTTAGAGTTTTACTTTGGTAAATATTATTTTTATTATTTGATATTTTTGTCAAAAAAATGGGAATGAAGCTCAGAACACTGGCAGAATTATTACGTTGAATAGCAATCATACCATTATAACTTAATTGATGTAAATGAAAATTTAGGACTTGAAACACTGTATCTATACTAATATTATAAGGCGGAAAAGTTTGTTTGTTTGTTTGAATGCGCTAATCTTAGAAAGTACTAAATAGATTTGAATGACATTAGGTATGGAAGTAGCTTAAAGCTTAAGCTTGAGGAAGGTTATAGGCTAATTTTTAATCAAGTGCAAAAGAAGGAGGTTATGTTTTTATTGAGATAAAGTCTACGGGGGCGAACCTCCGCGCGAATGCTAGTTTATTATACAACGTGTAATTTAAAGAGTATATACATACCAAGTGCATGGCTTTTTTGGATGATAACAAACGATATGGCAAGGGTTTTGTAATCCTAAGTCTACGTGTGTAGAACTTATAACAAATTCCAATACACAATACCAGAGACCAAATTTTTCAAATTAAGAAGAACGAAAAGAATTATCGTGTTATTGGCAAGTGACGTGGAAAGTTATTGACCCTCGTAGTGCTGTGACACGTTTGTTATGATTGATATTCAAGAAATATATGAAACCAATAATTTGGTATCAATTCTTTGAGTCAGTTATTTTGTGCTGATACTGATACCAGATGTTCGGTCCGATATGCGTTTCCGAACGCACCCTTTTGACATAAAGAAATTTGATCTTGACATTACTCTGACTTGACAGATAGACTTTGCTTGGAAAAAATGCCGGTCGTCGGGACCCTCTTGTAATTGTAATTGTAATTGAAATATCGTTTGGAATCGCGTTTTGAAACCGATAATTGGGTCGCGAATTATCAATTGTTTGAAGTTGTAATCCCCATTTGATGAAAACCCGGGATATTTTGGGATTCCTCGCTAGTTGGTTGCCATCGCGTGGCACGCGCGTTTGTTGAAAAAAGTAGTGATAAATAGCGCTTTTGCTGGAAACGAGTTGTACTGTGATTGCTGTTGGAACCGCGCCATCTGGAGACTGGCGCCTTGTGAACGTCCACACACTTGACTTACATCACACTTTCACTTACTCACCTCATATTACATACATACCACACTTGGGGCGTGGCCTTGGGAAGGTCGAAGTTGGCGAACCCAGCACAGAAGGTTAGTGGTATTTGTAAAGCCTCAGGGGCTATTATGTAACCTTGTTTATTGTATTTGAGAAGCAACGTTTATAGCTCCACGTATCGTGGACAAGTTCAGACCGTCCAGTTACCGTTGCACTGGCCAATTGCAGGACTGAACATTTGGTAGCAGAGCGTGGTTTTTTTATATAAAATCCACATAGTACATTCTGGTAGCAGGCGTGGCTCTTATAATATAAGATCCACTGGTTTAATTGGAAGTTTTGAAAGTAACTTTGGTTTCATTACTTAACACAACTTATAACTTAATAAGTTTTGAATATATTACCATGTCATCCGGGCTATCTAATTGAAGTTGAATCAATTGAAGTTGTATTTGTAATTTGTACTGTAGCCCCTTTTATTGCATTGACAGGTAAGATTTATTTGTGAAATTGGGAATTATTAGGTTGTATTTTGGTACATAATTTGGTATTTATTGCAATTAATAATTGAATGTCATTGATCTGAGTTTGAAAGGTTATCTAAATAATAATTACACATAGTCTAACATAATAGGACTTGAATGGTGTGGATTGACTTATTGCATTTATTTGTTTATTGGACTGTGTTGATAGAGATTCTCCGGCTCAATATTATACAGTCAGTTGTTGTGTTTATTGATATCTAATTGGGGTTGATCCAGCATAGTATATACATTGAATTGTTATTTATTTTGTAACTAGCCATCTGTACCAAGCTAGATTCATACTTGGAATAAGTACAGGGTTGGATTTGGACTTGAAATAATTGAATTTGAGTTTTATTTTGGTGAAATTATTTGGTCGGCTAACAAGTCATTGTTGTTTGTTTAGTTAATTTAGCCTGTTGTATTAATATTTGATTGTTGCAATGGCCTCATTAAGGGCAGTCAGGGAGGCTGCTGCCGGATTGACCTCACAGTTGAGATGGTTCACATCGGCAGCTGCAACGGTTGAGCGTGTAGAATTGGAAGAGCTCACCCTTGCTCGGTATGGGCAAGTGATTGAGAGGATCAAGTCAGCTGATGCTGCGCTCATACGCTTCAACGAGTACATCATGGACGTGGATTTGGGGGTGATGGATCAGACAGCCCGCGATAAGATTTTGGGTGACTATGACCAGATTGTCCACCTGGGGGATGTCATATGTCTACGAGCGCGGGAAATTTTGAAGAGTCGGGTGCCTGATGCGGCCAAGCTGCAGACCCCTGTTGTTGCAGGCCCTGGCTATTGAGTAGGCTGCCCACCCTGGAGCTGCCACATTTTGACGGTCGCTTGGACCACTGGCTGGGCTTCCTAAATCTTTTTAAAAGTCTTGTGGATGCACGCTCGGACCTCGGACCTGCCCAGAAGCTGGCCTATTTATTGTCTGTCCTGGAGGGCGAAGCCAGAGCCTTGGTGCAGCACTTGCCGGTGTCGGATTCCTCTTACCCGACCGCTCTGGAGCTTCTCTCCCGACGGTATCAGAACAAGCGCTGCCTGGCTGATGTGCACATCGACCAGATTTTGGGGCTACCAGCCATTGTCAGCACGTCGACGTTGCGCACTGACTTGCTGAACCCGTTGGTCTCAGCGACCAACGCTTTGAGACGCCTGGAGTTACCGGTAGAACATTGGTCCTACTTGTTGGTGCACATAGTGCTGCAGTTGCTCCCCGCGGAGCTGAGGTCACGTTTTGAGCAGCAGTATGGTGGGGATAGTGCCACCCATCTTCCCCCCTTTGACGAACTCCTCAAATTTTTGGAAGACGAGTGTCGGTTTTCGGATAACACTCGTGGCGCCACGGGGTCACCCCCACTACCTTCTCACCCTAGAGACCAGGGACGGACTAGGGCTCAGGGGCCTGTTGATGTTCGCCCCGCCCCCAGTTTTGCTGGCGCCCGGAGTCCTCGGGCTAGGGGGCCTGTTGATGTTCACCCCGCCCCCCGTTTTGCTGGCGCCCGAAGTCCTCATGCTAGGGGGCCTGTTGATGTTCGCCCCGCCCCCCGATTTTCTGGTGCCCGGAGTCCTCATCATTGTGACTTTTGTAAGGCAACGGGGCATGTCATGGCGCGTTGCCCGGACTTTTTGAATTTGCACGTAAGTGCCCACCGCCGTATTGTCAACGCACGTCGTTTGTGCTTTTCGTGCTTGGGGGCCCACTTTCATCGGGACTGTCCCAACCCCCGCCCGTGTAGAATTTGTAAGGGGTCCCACTTGGAGATTTTGTGCGCCAACGCGAACCGCTCCAGCAGACCATCTTCTGAGGAGGGTTCGCGCAGGGGGGGGTACCCCGGAGACGAGCACCGGGCTGAGACCCGCGATTCTGTACGCCGCACTCCACCCCCCGCGCAAGTTGAACGGGAGCCCCACGAGCGCCATTTGGTCTTCCCTCGTCAGGGAGAACGCGCATTGGCTGCTAGGCAGCAGTGGCCGGGTCGGCGCCGCTGCCTTTCCCCTCCGTTGGCGGAACGTCCCCGGCTGGAGTCGCGCCCTCCGCCATTCGGGCATCCGGTGGGATATGCCCCTCCAGTGATGGCGAGCGGCTCGGGACACCGCGCGGACGAATGTTTTGATTGTTGGCCTCGTAGTGAACGAAGGCAGCCTGGAAGCGGCGATCGGTCGCCGCCCAGGCATCACTAAGAGATTGACGCCTGCTCCGCTAAAGGACCCCCCCGATCAAGACGGTTTTGTTGCCAACGGCCTCGGTCAAGGTCTGGGGACCCTTGGGTGACTCAATTGTGGTCCGTGCCATTTTGGGCACGGGAGTCCGGGGTTGCCTTTTGTCGTCTTGGTTAGCGGGACAGGTTGGCCTGAAGGTGAACGACCTTTCAGGCAAGATTTGGGGAATTGGCGAACCGGCTGACACCACTGTTGAGGGAAGGACCTGGTTTGAAATCACCCTTGTGAGTTGTCCCTACCCTAAAATTGGTGCTCCTGCCCTTGTTATAACTGAACTTGGTTGGGACGAGCCACTTCGGGAAACCCTGTTGGAGGACGGTTGAGGCACTCTAGCCTTCCTTATGGGGCCCGTCACCCCCTTTTGTTGCCCAAGGAGGGCCATTTGGTTCAATTGTTGGTGACTGATCGTCACACTAAGAACTCGCATGCCGGTTGCAATGCGCTGTTGGCCATTCTGCAGCGAGTATTTTGGATTTTGTCGGCTGATCGCGTCAATGAGGCGAGGCCCTTTGCTGGCGTCGTAACGGACTTTGTTGGTCTCCCTTTGTTGAAGACGTCCACCCTTTGTAATAGTAAGATTGTTAAGGCTTATTTGTGTGTTTGTCTGCCTGTCAACCAAGGCAGTACATTTGGAGCTGGTATACTCCCTCTCGACAGAGGCCTTTGAGGCGACTTTGGAAAGATTTGTGTCTCGCCGTGGTTACCTTCTTTGATTAGGTCTGATTGCGGTACGAATTACAAGGGTACAAGTAACTATTTGAAGGAGGTACACGCCTTCCTAATGAGAGCCAGGTTGATATTGGTAATAGTTTGGCCCGCCGAGGGGTCACTTGGTTGTTTGACCCGCCAGCCTGCCCCCCATTGGGGGGGTATTTTTTGGAGCCGCGGTGAAAGCGGCAAAGGGACGCTGGCGGAGATTGTTGGGAGACACCGTTCTCACCTTTGAGGAACTAGCTACGGTATTTGGCCGCATTGAAGCTGTGTTAAATTTGCAACCTTGTCAAGACTTCCAATTGATTAGCGGACGGGTAGGCCCGTCCGGGGGGGGGTAGATGTTCGGTCCTTTTGACATAAAGAAATTTGATCTTGACATTACTCTGACTTGACAGATAGACTTTGCTTGGAAAAAATGCCGGTCGTCGGGACCCTCCTGTAATTGTAATTGTAATTGAAATATCGTTTGGAATCGCGTTTTGAAACCGATAATTGGGTCGCGAATTATCAATTGTTTGAAGTTGTAATCCCCATTTGATGAAAACCCGGGATATTTTGGGATTCCTCGCTGGTTGGTTGCCATCGCGTGGCACGCGCGTTTGTTGAAAAAAGTAGTGATAAATAGCGCTTTTGCTGGAAACGAGTTGTACTGTGATTGCTGTTGGAACCGCGCCATCTGGAGACTGGCGCCTTGTGAACGTCCACACACTTGACTTACATCACACTTTCACTTACTCACCTCATATTACATACATACCACACTTGGGGCGTGGCCTTGGAAAGGTCGAAGTTGGCGAACCCAGCACAGAAGGTTAGTGGTATTTATAAAGCCTCAGGGGCTATTATGTAACCTTGTTTATTGTATTTGAGAAGCAACGTTTATAGCTCCACGTATCGTGGACAAGTTCAGACCGTCCAGTTACCGTTGCACTGGCCAATTGCAGGACTGAACACCAGATGTTGTCTTCAGCCCTTTTGGATAGATATGGGGTTTCCGTTACACGTTGTATAGAAAATAATAAATCAAGGTAAAGCGAATATATCAATATCCATAACCATTCCATTGGGTGAACGGACCTTGAAGCGCCAATAACACGGAATGTGTGTTAAGACGAAATAAAAAAAAAAAACAATATGCAAATCTGATATGAATTTCGCAACGAAATGTTCGATCGGACAGATAATTGCTCTATTTTGCAGTGTGCAACGAACTTGCAACAGTTGCAGAATAATTGCAGTTGTGGGGGCGGAGGTGAGCTGTTGCAACACGTTAATAGTTGCTTTTAGAATCGAACGAAGCTTCCGACGGCTTAGCAAGTAAATTTATTTAGTAATTGAATTTAATACTATTTATTATGTACATTGTATGTTATAGAAAATATCGATTAATAGATATTACATAGTATGACAAAATTGGCCACCTTATAGTTAAAAATAATATTATAAAGGAAACAGCAATATTACAGGTAATCCTTATCGTCATCATTATATATCAATACTAATATTAAAAACTGACTCGGTATGTGTAACCGTTTGTTTAACGCTTTCGTCTAAATCTCCAAATCAATTTTGATGACAATTGGTACACGAGTTAGATTAGACCTTGGGAAAGGATATAGGATACCTATTTCCCTAAAAAAATATTATCAAGTGAACGATACTGTGGACAGAAACTAGTATACAATAAAAACCTGAATAAACTTTTAAGCTATTTTGGAGAGAAGTGGCTGCAACGAATGGTTACTCTTTAGCCAAAGGACATTGTACACAATTTTGCTCGTTTATGAACATAATGATTCGTATAAATTATATTTATATAATCTTCATCATTTCCGCTGTCTGTTGAAATAAGTGATTTTAACATCCGCTGAGGGTGAAAGGTCAGATAGACGTCTTTATTTAATACTAAGATAAACAATTTAATTACCTACATATATGCTCACGACAGAATTATTATCCACTAGCTTCTACCTGCGACTTCGTTCGCGCTGGAGTATTTTCCCGTGTAAATCCCGATCCTTTGGGAATTCCAGCATGTCAACTATCTACTTACCAAATTTCATTCAGATCCGTTCGGTATTTTAAGAGTTGGCGTGAAAAAGTAACAAACATTCATGCATTTATACATCCATCCTGACAAACCGTCGCTTTTATAATATTAGTAAGAAGGTTAGAGAGATCATACGGAAAAAAAAAATGTATACTTATCAGTCTATGAATACTGGTATGTTTCAAGTCTAACGCAGCAGTATTCAGATCGAATGAACAAAAAAATACCACTTTATTCCAAAACCATTACAATTATTTGCAATTCAGTTCAATTATTCGCTATACACGAACGCAAAATTAAAGTTAAATCACCAATAATTATCTTATGAATGACCACTATGACCGATTGGTCATTTCCATAAATGCCACAATGCATAATAGTCGTGCATTACGGGAAATGCACAGAAAACCACTAAAGTCCTAATCGCTGGAATATTAGCTTTGATTCGAGCACAATAACAATTTACGCTCTATACACGGACATAGTGGACAATTACTGAGGCATTTCTAGGTCACACTACATTACAATTTAAATAACCTGCTACATGCCTGCTGCGGTATTATTCTTGACGTTCTTTTGTTTATATGGATTACAAACTGTTTTTATAAGCCATATTCCAGGCAATTGCGGCGGTAAGACCCCTCTTTGAGGAGTGGCTAGATCGGCGTCACGGCGTCCTGACCTACCGCATGACGCAGGTCCTCACCGGACACGGAAGTTTCGGGAGGTACCTGTGTCTGATGGGAAAGGAGGAAACGCCTGGGTGTCACCACTGCGAGGGTCGCCCTGAGGACACAGTCGAGCACACGGTGCAGGACTGCCCCGCTTGGGCAGAGCACCGACGTGTCCTCACGGCGGCAATAGGCGGAGACCTCTCGCGCCCGGCATTGGTCGAGGCCATGCTGCGGGGCGAGAGGGAGTGGGAAGCGGTCGCCTCCTTCTGCGAAGCAGTCATGCTTCCGAAGGAGGAGGCGGGCCGCGAGAGGGAGAGGATGGCGTCCTCCCTCCAGCCCAGCCGCAGTGGTAGACGCCCACGTCGGACGTCGGCCGACGATCTCCGGCCACCGTAGGCGCGGGCATGCGGACAGCGAGTAAAGGGCAACTCGCTGTCCGACCATGGACCATGCCCGGGTCGACGGCGCGTCGTGTTCCACGCGCGCCTCAAAGAGCGTCAGCAATATGACGAGGCCCCCCCGTAGAGGGCCGAAGCCTGCCGGGGTCGTGGGACTCATCCCGTTACCGTGACCCCGGTACGTAAAGGGTTATTGAAGGAACACCGTGGATTTTAGTCAGTAAAAGTCTGACAGTCCCTCCCACCCTGCCCGGGGTGGAAGGACTTATTTGATAATTTTACCACGAAAGAAAAAAAAAAAAGCCATATTCCAAAATAAGAATGCAATCGGGAATTAAATTATACTAGGCTTATTCTTAAAATATAAAACACTAGCATTTCGCCTGCGATTTTGTCCACATGGGTTCCGAAATAATTTATTTATTTTCTTTATTAATTTATTATACTTTATATTTATAATAATTTATTTATTTTTACTCACCCCTAATGCACCTTAGTACCAAAGAAGAACTTTTAGAATTGGATCAGTTGATCCGGAGATTATCCCCTACATAGAACTTACAAACACCCCTTTATAATATTTGTATAGATTGTTGTACTTGAAGCAGTGATTAGCAGATGAAATTTGGAAAGAAAATAGTTGAAGACCCACGGTCAAACATATACTACTTTTTTTTTAAATCAGCTCCAAAAAGTGTTGAAATAGGAGATGAAAGTTCGTATGAGAAATCTAAACCGCTTAACCGATGATAATGAATTTGGTATTTTCTCTCAAATTAACGCGGGTGAAACCGCGGAGCACAGCTAGAACGTACATAAATTTGCACTAAGGCACAGCTGTGGCACCTAAGCAGATTTTCTTCGTAATATTGATAAACCATCACTTCCCGTGGGTGTCGTAAGAAGTGGTTATGGTATACCTCAGTGTAATAAGGCTATAATATGCTCAATATTATCGGCCTAACCGTACAAGGATTGATGTTGTGATAGTTAAGTGGTTTCTTAGAATTGATAAAGCCATCAGGAATCGGCCGATATTGGCAACGATAAAAATAATTGGACGTAGTTATGCAAAAAGGATTCAATCCACACTTTTACTGCTCATAAAGCCGCCCATTGTAACAACCTTTGTAGTTTTTTAAGTTCTTATTTAATTCTGTTATGGTGTACAATAAAGAGTATATCTATCTATCTATCTTTTCCGAAATAGAGTTATTTATACCAAACGCATCTTCAGGGTGATATATTAAAGATATCAATGTAACTCAATTTCGGAAAAAGTGTGGAATAGATCCTTTTTGCATAACTACGTCCAATTATTGTTTACTTTGCTGGTCTTTTGTTAAGGATAGCTTTTCGAAAGACATTGACATGCAGTTCGACTATGAAGGTGACGGACTTGTTATCGAAAGATCGCGGGTTCGGACCCCACACATTACACTTTTGCCACACACAAACACAAGCATACTTAGCTTAGTTGGAGGGAGTAAATTGCTAGTGTGGATAGATGTGAATTCTCTCACATTTAGAGTTCTCTCTAAAAAACAATGTTAGAGGCAAAACACTGTAAAAAGAAAATCTACATACAACGTGTAACGGAAACCCCATATCTATCCAAAAGGGCTGAAGACAACATCTGGTATGGAGTCTCTATGCACAGTTTCAGCACAAAATAACTGACTCAAAGAATTGATACCAAATTATTGGTTTCATATATTTCTTGAATACAAATCATAACAAACGTGTCACAGCACTACGAGGGTCTTTCAACTTTCCACGTCACTTGCCAATAACACGATAATTCTTTTAGTTCTTCTTAATTTGAAAAATTCGGTCTCTGGTCAATACCAGAGACCGAATTTTCTACACACGTAGACTTAGGATTACAAAACCCTTGCCATATCGTTTGTTATCATCCAAGGAAGCCATGCACTTGGTATGTATATACCCTTTAAATTACACGTGGTATATAAAAGAAAGTCGTGTTAGTTACACTATTTATAACTCAAGAACGGCTGCACCGATTTGGCTGAAAATTGGTAGCTTAGAACTGGGAGACGGACATAGGAAATTTTTTATCCCGGCATTCCCACGAGATCGGGATTTACGCGGGAATAACCTCCCACGCAAACGAAGTCGCGGGCAAAAGCTAGTTACATATAAAAATAAATAGCATTCGTTAGTCCCACTAAAACTGGATAATGGCTGGACTGACTTCATCAATTTCAATTTTCAAAGTTTTGGGCTATGTTCCCTCTCAAACAGGGAAGGTTTGTAAAGACAGAAAATATCCGCACAGCGAGCTTCTAATAAAACTTAAGGCTGTTTCGCAGTTCTCTTTCTGTTTCTATATCGCCAATTCAAGAATATTTATTATGCAAACAGGATTAGAATACTGTTTGTTTTCATAGAAAATGGGAATGCAGATTTACAATAGTGAACAATAAAAGCGATACCTATATTTTTACAGGTAAGAATGTATCTTAGTAATAAAAATGCAACGTGGAAAAAAATATCTGAACTAAAGCGATTTATTTATAAGTGTATGCATATTTTAAACGCATATTAAATATATTATCAATGTATTATATTATATTATATAAGTGGATATGAATACCACGATGCAAATTTCTTTAGAAAGTTTCTTTTAATTAGATATCCTGTGATGACCTTGCATTTGAACTCTACAAAAATTATACAAAAGACTTAAAAACGTATTAAAATGAATTATTACTGCCATTTAAAATGCTAATGACATAATAAAATCTACCAATCCATAATGCGAAAATTTGTTTGTTTTCACTTCTCAATAACTTAAAAGTAAGTACAAGAAAGTAGTAAAAGAACGTAAGCACATTTTTTGCAATTTTTAACCCACCCCTCCCCCTCGTCATTAAAAGTAAGCAAAGCTCTTACCCCTCCCCCCCATGCTTACGTAAATATTGGTACAATTGATTGATTCATGAGCAGCAGTTATAAATCTAGAAATAAGGAATAGGTTTGGAATAGAAGTCATAATATTCATTTAAATAAACTTTACTGACACGGAATTCAACAATTCATTATTTCTAGGAATCCCCGAAAATGCATTTCATTTTGAAGCATAGACAATGTGTGTTGCTACATGTGTAAAAAATTAAATAATTATTGTTGACGTAATCACCATCTAGATCCCCCCACCCCCCATGTCATCAAAAAAAAGCAAAGCAAAGACCCCCACACCCCCTATATTAGTGCTTACGAAATACTTTAACGGTCCCCAACACGGGGTTATCACACCGCCAACTTCCAAACTCCCGGCTACTACTAAGAATGTTGCTTCAGGAATGTTCTAACGAGATACCGCGGCCCCGGAACGCAAGGGCAGTTGAAGGAACAGGGTGGGTTTTTAGTCAGTAGAAGTCTGACACTCTCTGCTGCTCCATCCAGAGCGGGAGAAGACATTCGATGATTTTCCAACTTATAAAAAGGCTACTACAAAGAAACTTCTAATAGAATATCCCAATAACTCTTTTAGTTCGACCGGGGAATCAAACCTTAGACCTTTTGCACAGAAGTCGCGCTTACAGCCACTGAACCAAAATTGCTATCAACATAGGTACCCAGAGCCAAACCGCGGGCCGGAGCCTTAAGTTTCATCGATACCGATCAATTATTGATAAATATGATTAATGAATAAGATGACTTATAGTCACGTGTTGTCATAGTTGAATGAAAAACGTGCGCACGCGCGTCCGGGCCGCTTGTAACTCGTGTGTCCGAGCTTTACGTAATTTTTATGTAAGAAACCGGCTCCAAGTGTAACACGGTCGGTGCTGTTACGTCTAACGTATTAATAACAGTACTGGCGGAACGAAAACTATTAACACTATTATTAGAAAATGTGCAATTTGAGTATTTGTTGCTAAAAGTTTTTGGGCATACTTTCATTGTACGTCTAGCAAAGATTATAAAACCACTCTCTGACGTTTAGCTAAGGGGTGGAATTCCCTGCCGGATCAGTGTTTACGTCAAAAGCAAGAAAATCTGACATTAGTCTTGCCAAGGTCAATCGTGTTACCCAGCTCCTGGATGGTGGAGGAGAGATTGATACTAGTACTCAGCGACATCCACTTAGACTGGAAGCCAACATCTTTGTCTGTCTGTCTGTCTGTCTGTCCGTCCGTCCGTATGTCACAGCCATTTTATTCCGAAACTATTAGGAAGTTATACATGTGAAACTTAGTAGGTAGATGTATTCTGTGAACCGCTTTCCGATTTAAAGATTTTTTTTAAATAGTTAAAATAAAGGGGGTCTCCCTATACATGGAACTGAAACTGAAAATATTTTTTTTCATGAAACCTATGCGTGAGTGGTATTTTTAGACAGGTCTTTAAAAATGACATTGAGGTTTGTAAAACCACTTTTTCATTAAGTTAATCGTTTAAAAAATATAAACTTCTATAATAATGGAATGGAAATCTAAAAAAATATATGCTGTAGATCTTAATGTAAACTTTCAACCTAAATTCTGACACAACGGTCTGACTCGCACTTGGCCAATTTTTTACATAGAGAACTACTAGAAATCTTGTTAACTCCTCCAACTATGCTAAATATGCTTGTGGCTAGAGTGGTTTCACGGCAATAGTGTAAGGGGTAGGGTTCGAACCAGTGACCTCTCAATCACAATTCCAAACACCTTAGCCATTAGGCTATTGTTGCTTCGACAGCTTTCTGTGCATTGATATGTATTACGTTCAGCGCTTATGCGTGGTTGTATGTTTATCAACACGGAGGCGGAGGCGACCAAACGGATCTTGATTTCCGCGCCACGTTCACAAATCCGCTCACATTTTATTTGACATTTTCAATAAAATAATATATAGTGATTCGTACGAGTACAAGGCACCTTATTGCAACTGTTGATATGAAGTGGTTGATTTATTTTATGTAACCTTTTATACGAAACATTATCTAAAATATAGCAACAACAAATTCTTCCTCAATACAGCCGGCTGCTATTGTGAACATTAGACTGGTTGCAAAAGTAAAAGCTAGTCTTTTTCGGTGGGAAAATTATCAAATGACTCCTACTGCTCTGGATGGAGAGGGAGTGTCAGACTCCTTCAGTTGCACTTGTTATTTGGGGCCGCGGCACCTTGTTTGAGCATTCCTGCAAACCTAGCAGGCCATATCAAGCCTTGTCTTTGGCACTGACTGCTCTTTTCGGCGCAGGTGGAACACGCATGACGCACCGTCGAGTTGGAAAGTAAAAGACAAAGCCATGGAAAGTGCCAACCACGCTCTTTGAAAATGACGATCATATTAAAAGCGTAAAATTAAATTAAGAATCTTCGCGTTGTTTAGATTAAATGTAGGTATCAAGATAATATTATTATATCATACTAGCAGTTGCCCGCGACTTTGTTCGTGTCGGAGGTTTTTCACGTGTAAATGTCGATCCCGTAGGAAATTCCAAACATCCTTTGGTAGTCCTCCCCTACACATCCCAAGGAACATACATGCCAAATTTCAGTTTCTTGTGCCCAGTAGTTTCGGCTGTGCTTTGTCTTTCAGTCAGTCAGTAACGGAAGCGTTTTATACAACGTGTAAAAAGGGTATATACATACCAAGTGCATGGCTTCTTTGGATGATAACAAACGATATGGCAATGGTTTTGTAATCCTAAGTCTACGTGTGTAGAACTTATTACAAATTCCAATACACTAATACCAGAGACCTCATTTTTCAAATTAAGAAGAACGAAGAGAATTATCGTGTTATTGATTGGCAAGTGAAGTGGAAAGTTATTGACCCTCGTAGTGCTGTGACACGTTTGTTAGGATTGGTATTCAAGAAATATATGAAACCAATAATTTTGTATAAATTCTTTGAGTCAGTTATTTTGTGCTGAAACTGTGCATAGAGACTCCATACCAGATGTTGTCTTCAGCCCTTTTGGATAGATATGGGGTTTCCGTTACACGTTGTATACCTATATTGAAATGTATAATTTCATTTACACTTTGATCTTAGCCAAAAGGCCGAGAAGCGATAGTATAATTTCATCTATATCTTCACGTACCTAGTGGTAGGTACGCGGGCGGATTTAATTCTTAGTCGAACCCCTACATGTAAAAGTTCGTATTTAAGAACTTAATACAAGTTCAAAGACCGCAATGATTTTTAAAGAAGCTACATGCCCACGCTGTATTTGAAACGGTAGATATCGTAAAGTGCACTACATTAATAACCCTTCCTTTGCAGTCGGGTAAAAAAGAGCTCCCACAAATTATCACTTTACTACTCATAATCGTAAATGCATTTCTGACACCGACCGTACAATACCACAGTACTATAACTAATAAAAGTATATTTGAGTAGTATATTTGAGCTGGTTTCTAGACATTATCTATTATATGGGTCAACGTGAACCGGTTCGTTCACTGTATTGTAACGTTCAATCGACTAGATACTGGAACTGCTATCGTGATTTAGAAATCGTATGTATTAGAACCAGTAAGGTCATAGAGGTGTGACTTTGTGCAATAATTTTGATAAGATCTTTTCATAAATATTATGGAGGATTAGCTCTGTCGCGCGACTGCAAGGCAGTAGCCGTTCACTTATTCCAAGTTTAAAAATATCGGTATTTCCTTCCATCTATCACCTACAGCGTAGCTTTTTACAATCGCCTCCGTACTTTCAGACATAACAATTTACATACACAGAGAAACAAACATTTTTCCAGATTTTGAAAGTAATAATGCAAACAAATAAATTTAAATTTATAAATATTGTAAAGTATCACACACAAACCCGAGAGGTTTA
This sequence comes from Tholera decimalis, assembly GCA_943138885.2. Classification (NCBI taxonomy): domain Eukaryota; kingdom Metazoa; phylum Arthropoda; class Insecta; order Lepidoptera; family Noctuidae; genus Tholera; species Tholera decimalis. The sequence continues at coordinate 28,263,442 of OW964551.2, forward strand.
TGTGATTCGAGATCAAATTAAACATAGTTTACATGTTTAATTTGTTTTGATAAATAAATAAAAGAAAGCCCATTACTCTTTTACATGGCAATATTTTTTGACAATGTAGTGATTTTCCTTGATTTCGTTCACATGCAATTTATGAAACATTTTGCTGGGATAAAAAGTAGCATACATGCTTCTTTTTATCCCAGTAAAATGTTTTAGCATGTATAGTTTTCAGTAACGGCGACCCGTATAAACTACTTCCTTGCGTGAGCCCTTATGTGACTAGCCAGACCAAAGGTTTTAAACACCCGGTCACAAACATTGCAGTAGAGCTGGCCGCCAAAGTTACAAGTGTAAATACAGACACATTTACGTAGTCGGCGATAAACTAAACACTATAATTAGTATTGCATTCAGTCTGACTGTAATGCTACCGAAAGTAACTATTTGTCCTGTCAACACCTCTAACCACCAGCTATCACATTTCTAAATCACTAAATAACACCAATTATCTAACTATGGCCATGATGCTGACAACCTAAGAAGATAAACAGATGATTTCGAAACTGGAATGCAAGTGATAAATCATTAAAGACATAATCAGTAAATTATCCTTAATCTAGAGAACATGAAACTAAGATAAGTGCGGTGTATAAGTTGGTGATATTCATCTTTTATTGTTATGTATTGTCAACACGCGACCACTTAGGCCCGGGTGACATGAGACTCGTTTCTCAAAGCTAGAATCGTCATTGTATAGCTTTTCACCGACTACAAATTTTGGCGTCGGACTAATACTAGGCCATACTACAAAGTGCATTTGGCATCAAGATTCGTATTTTCGATCGGATTTCGTTGTGTAAAAGGGATAGTGCTATTTAATCTTAAACTCTGTCTCTCTCTCACACATCTGTGTCGTCATCGCCATTATTAATGCATTAAATTAAAGCTCAACTCTTTAAAATGATACGATGGTGCGATATCGCTTAGAGGAATAGACTGTCTGGCAGAAAAAAAAAATACACTGAAATTCATGATAGTACCTATAATAAAATTGGTACTTAGCAATTAGTCATCTCTATCGTGTCAGTAATTTGTAATGCGGGCTTGAAGGTTCTCTCACTATCTCACCTTTCACCATCACCTTTTCTAACCGGCTTCCTGAAATTCCCAAAAACTTCATGGTGTTTTAATATCTTTATGACTATCTCAACCGCTTCCTCTTATTCTCACTAGCTCAACAATGAAGCTTGAGTAACCAGCTTACTACACACGCTTCAAAGACAAGTTTCATGTCAATCGTGCATTAAATGTACTTAGTCCATACTTGGTAATTAAGATGCAGAATATAAGCAGTAATCCAGTAATTGCTATTGACAGGTAAGGCTGTCGGTATTTGTACTGAATTCTTGTAACAATCCAGCTTACGTACGATCTTTATATCCAAGACGAAGGGTTATTATTCATTGCGTGTTTTTTTTTTCTAAGGTTATTGTGAATGAAATTGTCATATAATTAAATGTTAGGAATAATTATTCATTTCCTGTGATGGAATATGTTGTTAAGTACGAAGGTTAGGTAACATTCTTAACAGAACAACCAAATTTTATGAATCTATTGCAATTTTCGTAGTGTGTATACAACGTGTAATTTAAAGGGTATATACATACCAAGTGCACGGCTTCTTTGGATGATAACAAACAATATAGCAAAGGTTTTGTAATCTTATGTTTACATGTGTGGAACTTATTAGAAATTTCAATACATTGATACCAGAGACTGAATTTTTCAAATTAAGAAGAACGAAGAGAATTATCGTTTTATTGGCAAGTGACGTGGAAAGTGATGACCCTCATAGTGCTGTGACACGTTTGTTATTATTGGTATTCAAGAAACATATGAAACCGATATTTTGGGGTCAATTCTGTGAGTCACTTATTTTGAGCTGAAACTTTGCATAGAGACTCCATACCAGATGTTGTCTTCAGTCCTTTTGGATAGATATGGGGTTTCCGTTACACGTTGTATAAATGTAGTGCATTATGGGTAAGAATTCACATTACTAGCAATCATGTTAACTCCTCCAACTAATTTAAATATGCCTGTGTCTGGAATGGTTTCACGGTAATAGTGAAATGGATGGGATTCGAACCCGGAATCTCTCCATCACAATTCCGACACCTTAGCCATTAGTCTATTGACGCTTGCAAAATTTAAGCTCCTTGCGTCGTTGTCCTCAATACCGAGTTCTCGTCCACCACGCCGGTGACAAACAGCTTTTCAAGGTTGTCACCGCTCTTTTAAACAACGTAATTGAAATACTCGTGTATCCTGTATTATTCAAGTAAGGTCATTAAACCCCTAAGAGTAAAAAAAGTACGGTTATTTGACATTTAAATTGTTGGTCTTGGTACAAAATTTCTCATTCATTTTTTTTTCAAAACATTGCACAAACTTATTTAGTAAAACAGTAGTCATTGGCCTTTATAATAAACTAAGTGTAATGTATATTAAACTAACGGCCTAAGTAGCAAACGGCAATTTTATTCATAGAAATAGGTGATTTACATTTAAATCAGTTTATTTTCGCAACGCGATGTCGCACTTAACTATAATGCAATTGCGGTTGCTTTAAGGTTAATAATGATGGACATAAATGAAAAATTAATAAATCTGTGTCTATTCTACTTAGCAGAATGTAGCCATCTGTGTTTAATTAATGAGTTTCAGAGAAATATTAAGTACTGCTTAGTTTGCGGCCGATACGAGTCAAAATACCAATTTAATTCCAGAATTTATATTTTCCTTCACATTATTCCATGGCTTTAGTAAATACAACACCGCAATCTCAAATTTCCACAAAAAGATATCACTAGTGAATTGTAATCTAAAATACCACTTCAATTTCTCAAGAGCTCGCTCGAAATAACAATGGTATCTATATATTTCACTTGTATTTTTTCTTCATATTGATCCACGGCTTTAGTAAATCCAGTTTTACAATCAAAAATCTTCAAAAAAAAAAAACTACTAGTGAAACCAAACCTGCAGATCTCGTTTTATTGACCGCGTCTCGATCTGAATCACAACTTTCTAATTAAAATACCTTCGTCTCTATTGTGACCATCAGTTCAACGACATGATTAATGCCGTGTTATCTTTAGTAAGAGTATTTATTTCCACCAAAGCCATCCAATCGCGGGAAAGATTAACAAAAGGCTTACGATAAAAAGTTTATGCACGCACCGACGAGTCACATACTACGATATAACAGTACACCAAGGCAACACAGTTACAGTACCGATCCCACATTGGGACATACTGTTTTAATTATTATTGATAGGCTCACGTTTAACCACTATCTCACCTGATGGTAGATAGATAGATAGATTATATTATTTATTGTACACCATGACAATAAAACAATAAGGACTTTACAACTAAAAAGGGTGATACAAGGGGCGGTCTTATCGCTACAAGCGATCTTTTACAGACAACCTTTGGATGGATTTGACACATAGGAGAAAATAAATACGCGGGTAGTCCACGGTGTACTGTTTATCTTTATAAAATATAAAAACAATAAATAACATTCTCAAAACATATATATACATATAAATATAAAAAAGAAACAAAGACATACATAATAACATCAATTAAGAAGAGAGATAAAGATCCTTTACCAAGTTTTTGAAATATGACAGGGTTAAACACTGGTAGATCATTCCACAGCCGTACTGCTTGAGCTGCGAACGACTTGCTATAGTAATTGGTGGTGTGACTCGGTACCGCAAGCCTTAAATTTTCTGATGATCTTAGAGATTTTGCATGTGTGTCATGAAGGAACTTGAATCGTTCTTTAAGATAAACGGGGTTTTAGGTTTTTACGCTTGCCTAGAAGTTACTTATTCCCTCTTGACTTAAAGACGACTTAAGACGTCAAGAACGACGTAAGTGACAGTTCTAAAAAGCTTAGCCAAGAACTTTCCCTACATCTATGTTTCCAACATTCAACATTGGAATTTCAGATGACTTTGTTTATGTATACAAAATAATCTCTGGATGTACTAAACTGATTGTGAGTGTGAATGTGAGTGCGAGTGAAGCCGCGGGCAGAAGCTGAAGCAATATTAAACAATATAATAGAACCTTCCATATTGATGAGTACTATTTGTACAAGGCACATATCTGGCTCAAATGCATAAGTAACAATAATAATATGTATAATTTTTATTTATACAAAATCCTTCAAACATTGCTTAGAGTACAGACACAATGAAATTATATTAATTATATTATTCCACTAGCAGTCGTGCGGGCCTTCACTCCCTTGGACTTTATCATAATAAAAACATAATTTACTTCTTTTGCAGTCGGGTAAAAATTAAGCCTTCCTCAAGCCACTTCCTTACCGATTTTCATCCAAATCCACTCTCGAATATTAGCGCGTTTAAACAAACAAACAAAGAAAAAAACTTATCCGCTTTATAATATTAAAATAGATTAGAATTCTATTTCCAGCCTTGCGTTCAAACCACTTGATCTTCTACATTCCGTTACTCTGTGTCACGATGCCGTGCACTCGCGTCGCGGATAAAATCGAAAGTATGGAGAAAACAAAACCTCGTACACTGACTGACGTAACCGCTCTACTTTACATGCTTATTCTGTAACAAGTATCTAAATTGAACGTCGTAGGTCAGTGTTATCGCGATAAGTGAGCGAAGAAAGTTGATTGTAGATTGTGAGGTCGATAATTGCTGTGGGTTTGTTTGAGTTATGTAAAGTGGGATTGTCAATAATAGAGGCGATTAAGTTCGGTACATAGCCCGTGGGCACTTTTATTAGGACCAATAAGGTAGCGGTAGATCCGTGTAGAAGCCGATCAGCAGTACATTATTTAGGCAATGGCGCGAAATGCTAGTCGATCGTATGGTGTCTAAGGGCCAGGTTAGGTTAGTCTCTCTTCCCGGTTGGAAGACGCTTCGTGTTCTACGCGCGCCTCTAAGAGTAGTCTGTACTGACGCGGCCCGATAGGGCTATTGCCTGCTGGGATTGTAGGAATTTTCTAACAGGCAAACGCGGCACCAAAACGGAAGGGAAACTGAAGGAACAGGTTGGCTTTTTAGTCAGTAGAATTTTGACACTATTTGGCTTCATCCAGACCGGAAAGAGTCATTTGATGATATTCCCACCGAAAAAAATGAATGGTAAATCTTCTTAAAGCAAAGTTCACGGTTATTTTTTCCGTCAAGAAAAACAGTTGGTTATAATTTTCAAACATATGTCATAAAAGCCATTCATTCGAGCGTCGCTACCGTGGACTTTCACGATAAAAACATAATCCTCCTTATTTTGGAGTTGCAGTCTATTTCTTTTAATTTTTGGTGTACAATAAAGTATATTCTATCTATCTATCTTTCTCAAGTTTAAAGTTACTTCAATACAAAATTTCATCTAAATCCACCCAGGACTTTCGAAGATTATCGCATTTAAACAAACACACAAACGTTGCCGCTTTATAATATTAGTATAGATTATGACATGCTATTACTTTAATTTCTATACGATTTTCATTGTTATAAGTGTGTGTAGCTATCTATCTTCGCAGTGATTTTTCTTTCAAAATAGTAGCCAGTTCTCCTTCACAATATTGCGCTTCTGCAGAGTACCTCTTCCTGGAAATTTGCGTTAAGGGTGTCAAGGCTCTGCTAGGCGTTGTCTATTGCCCGCCTGCCGTTAATTATTTTTCCAACCTTGAACTGGCACTTGAATCTATAGGTTCTGAGTATGCACATTGCGTCATCATGGGTGATTTCAACACAGACCTTTCTCGCTCAACCCCTCCTTCCCGAAATCTCCTTCACATCATTGAGTCCGTTAGTCTCCATGTTCTTCCACTGCAGCCCACTCATTTTAATGTGTCTGGTGATGATACGTGGCTCGACTTGATCCTAATATCCACTCCTTCCTTGGTTTCATCTCATGGCCAATGTCCTGCACCTGGTTTTTCCCATCATGATCTCATTTTCCTCTCCTATATCTTAAAGCCACCTAAACCTCTTCCTAAAGTTCTGCACATGCGTTGTTACGCGCGCATGGATGTTGAAAAGCTGCATCAAGATGCGTCAGATATTGATTGGGACCAGCTTGCAGCGGCAACGACAATTGATGACAAACTGCGTATCTTCAATCAGGCTGTCCTTGCTCTCTTCGATGAACATGCTCCTGTTCGTAGGGTTAAACTTAGGCGAGCACCAGCCCCTTGGATGTCACCAGGGGTTCGTTTAGCGAGGAGGTGCAGGGATCGGGCCTTTCGGAAGTTTAAAAAGGATCGCAGTGAACAGAATAAAAACTCCTACAAAATTGCAAGGAATCGGTGTAATCAGGTGATACGCAACGCTAAACGCCGCCATATTCTTGAAAACATTTCATCTTCTTTGCCTGCTGATATCTGGAAATTCCTTGGAACTCTCGGTATTGGCAGGCCAAGTCATGTTGATTTTCCTAAAGCAATCATTTTGGATGATATCAACCGTCATTTTACTACCACTTGTAATTTGGACCCCCTTATTTTATCTCAGACGGTTGATTTTATCACTAGTTTGCCTGGTCCAATCATTGAACAATTTAAGTTTTCACCAGCCACCTTGGAAGAAATTAAAAAGATTATCCTGTCCATTAAATCCAAAGCTGTAGGCCATGATAACATCAGTCGTGGTATGGTTACCTTGATCCTTGACTGTCTTCTCCCGCCAATTACCCATATCATTAACTTCTCCTTAGATTCCGGGCAATTTCCGTCCTTATGGCGTATGGCCTATGTCCGTCCACTTCCTAAAATATCGAATCCTTCCCTGTCTAATCATTTTCGACCTATATCCATTCTCCCTTTCCTGTCAAAAGTGCTCGAGGCCTGTGTTCACAAACAGTTTTCTGCGTTTGTTTACCGCAATAACCTTGTAAGCCCATTCCAGTCTGGATTCAGACCCGGGCACAGTACATCCTCTGCTCTTCTTAAAGTGACTGGTGACATTAGAGAAGCTATGCAGGATACTAAAGTTACTGTATTAGTATTAATTGATTTCTCCAATGCCTTTAACGCGGTCAGTCACGATATACTCCTTGCTATCCTCTCCCATCTTATGGTTTCTTCCGAGGCGCTGGAATGGTTCTCTTCTTATCTTCGGGGACGTCAGCAGTCGGTACGCGTTGATGAGAGATCTTCGAGTTGGCGTGGCCTGGATGCTGGTCTTCCACAAGGCGGTATTCTTTCTCCATTATTATTCTCTGTCTTCATTAACTTTATTACTCACTGTCTTCGGTGTTCGTATCATCTTTATGCCGATGATCTTCAATTATATACAGCTGTGCGGGTAGAAGGTTTGTCAGACGCTATAGGGGATGTAAACCGGGATTTGGAGGCTATCAATGACTGGTCTGATAGATTTGGAGTGTCAGTAAACCCCTCAAAATGTCAGGCCATCGTTATTGGTAGTTCACGTATGATGGGTAGAGTGGCGGCTATCTCTCTACCTCCTATTATTTTTAATGGTGTTGTCATTCCCATTAGCCCCAGCGTAAAAGATCTCGGTTTGCATCTTGACTCGACACTTGGCTGGCAAAGTCAAGTATCTAGTGTCAGCCAAAGGGCCAATGGCACTTTGCGTTCTTTGTATCGTCTGAGGAACTTTTTGCCTGTTAAGACAAAGACTATGCTTGTGCAGACTTTAATTTTCCCTTTGATTGACTATGGTGACGTGTGCTACTACGACCTGAATGCGGTCTTGCTGGATAAGCTTGACCGTATTCTTAATAACTGCATTCGGTTCATATTTAACTTAAGGAAATATGACCATGTCTCAAGTTTCAGGTCTGAGCTTAAATGGATGACCATTCGTCAGAGGAGAAGTTTGCGCGCTTTGACAACGCTTTTCTCACTACTCAACTCTCCCAGCCCACCTTCTTATCTATTATCTCACTTTCAATTTCTATGTTCTTCTCACAATAAGAATCTACGTTCATCCAATAATCTTCTCTTACTCTGTCCTTCTCATACTTCTGACTTTGTTCATTCTTCTTTTCATATCCAGTCGATTCTCCTCTGGAATGCGCTTCCTCTCGAGATCAAGACGGCTGACAATCGCTACGCATTTAAAAAGAAATTGCGGATCCACTTTCTTCACCAATAAGTAGAATTTCCATATTTAATTTTCATTTGCTTCTTAAGTATATATGTATATATATGTATTTATATAAGTATTTATTCATATATATTATTTATGTTGATTTCTATTTTATGATATTAGGTTTTTTTGTTTTATCACTATTATTATAATTATTTTTCCAATATAATTTTCACGTACATATTGCACCTCCCACTCTATCTCTTCACCACTCATGGTTGACTGGTAGAGAATGCCTACGGCATTAAGTCCGCCTTTGTACCTATGTGCATAAAGTGTAAATAAATAAATAAATAAATAAATAAATAAGTGACTCATTATGTCATGATGCCTCCTTAGCAGAATAAGCCTGCCAACATTATCTATTTCACGTGATAAGTAAACAAAGAGATATTTGTGTCTGTGGGAAATATGCAAGTAGCGTCACTTCACATGATTTATAGCTAGAAATGAAAATCTAGCAATGATACACATATTTATCATTCATGCCATCTTACACATTTGACTCTCATTTGATTTGGAGATAGAATATTTATTGGAGTACCACACGATAGTAATATATGCGTGCGAGTTGATTGAAAGACGGGTACAAAACACTGAAGATCTACAGCTTTGTTGGGACAGGTACTGCGTATTAAGCAAAGAGTGGATAGGTTGCTCCATCGGCAACCATATAATCGGTTACCATTCAGGTAAGATTGCACTAAAAAAGCGTATCAATAATCAAAAAGAAAAATAAATACATTATCAACCTGAAGGTGCCAATTGAGAACATTCTAGGTTAAGCAACGGTTGTCGAAGAGGGAGGGCAATCGTCAGAGAGGCGGGCAATCTGAAATGTGTGAAAGGTATCGATTTACCCAGTTAGTTAGGCAGTTGTTGTACTCAGCTATATCCACTGGTGGACCCATCCATCAATAGTTGGCAATATTCTTACCTGAAACAATAAATTTAGCGGTAAGCACCAAGCAGATTTTTATATAATTATACAACGTGTAACAGAATAAACGCAATTCCTGAAAGTAGTTAGTTGGTTCAGAATCGACATCTGAATCGATTTCCGTCATAAAAAATAGGTGTTACATTTTGACGGAAAAATCTTTCATTTAACTTAAAATGGAAAAACATATCACGACAAATTAATACAATCCTTAAAGGAAATGCGCTCGTGTGCGTGTCAGCCGCTAGCATTTTATGAGTGTATGCGTCTGCGTAAGGATATTGTATGACGCACATACGTTTTGCGTTTAGTAAGGATAACTATTTTATAAAAAATGTCTAGGTTTGGTTTCAATTTGTTTAGTTACGGGTGTTGTTTTAGACTTATAATTTAATATTCTAATTCGGATGTCTGAGGTTTGCGCATAATCTGTTACACCATGTATTTTAGTATAATGTGCTATATTAATCTTGAAGTCTATTCGACATAATTTAATGAAAATGTATTATTGTATGAACAACTTTACGACCTAACTTACCAACTCTTAACTTTTCAAGCTAAGCTAATAAAGATTAGAAGACAAATCGAATCAAATAAACGACCGACATCTGGTTTGAAATCGCTAGCTAACGATGTGTGCTTGCAGTACCAATTATTTTTGGACTGACGATTGTGAAATACTTAAGGTGATTAGTTACATTACGATACGAGAGGTGTGAGGCGTGGTTTTGACTGTCAAGGGAACAGGAAGTATCTGTCAGTCCATAATAATTACTTAGGCTTAGCGATTTAAAATTTATTCGAAAGCTTTGAGATACCGCACTGAGCCCGCGTATTGGATTACGGCCCATTTTCTCTCATAGAGAGAGTAGCTGCTGCCTGCAACTTCGTTCGCGTGGGAGGTTTTTCCGCGTAAATCCCGATCCCGTGGGAATTCCGGCATAAAAATGATGGGAAACTATATAAGAAGGTTATCAACTATCTACTTACCAAATTTCATTAAAATCTATCCAGTAGGTCCGGAGATTAGCGTGTACAAACAGACAAACTTTTTTATTTATTTTACCGTGTTACCGTTTTTTAACCCACCTTCATTATTATTTTTGTATAAAATTTAAATGTACAGACACATTTTTTTACTGTTTTATTATATGTAATATATATATATATATAGATTGGCAGCATTATATGTGTTTCGGTCAGTAGTGTCTCAGTGGTTAATGTCTCGACTGAATAACACAAAGTAATGTCTACAAGTCATACTAGTAGATCGTAATTCATATCATTACCACTGATATCAAAACGATATAGGAAAAGATCGTAAGAAAATCGGCATGTCATCGGACCTCTCTAAGACATATTACAATCATCATGCATCTTGCAATGCGTTCTAGCATTGAGAACGTTAGACTACGTTTGGATCAGTTTGGTATAGTCACATTTTTCATAATGATTTCATACAACTTACAAAAAAAAAACTTTGACCATCGCTAACGAAAACTAATATATGTATACATAAGTGTTTTATCTTTATCTGCTCAAGTTAAATGGCAGGTGTACAAATAACAATAAAAACAAGTAGGTACTATGCATGAAATCTTTAATTTCAATTGATGATGTTTTAAATAGCCGAGCATTTCAGCAAACTTCAATTAGTAATTAGAAAGACTTAGTACATACATAATGTTTAATTTATAATGATTGTATAATGTTCTTTATTTCTGATATTAACATAAAATTATATTTATTATCAAGTAAAGCAATGATGCAGAATACTATCGCGTCAAAGAAATAAAAAATAGTCCATAATAATAACGAAAATGCTTTGATTCTGTACCTAAAACTAATCCTAATATATAACTGATAGCAATAAATATAAATTATTGATGGTAATTCTTTTGTACGTAAAATCATGAACGTGAAAACTGGGTTACATTTCATTCATATATTTATAGTCCCAAAAGTTATTAAAATAATGCAGGGTCAGAAAATAAAAACAATTAAGTCAGAAAAAAACAGAAACACAATAGCCCTTGATCGTAATGACGACAACGAACACAATAAAATACTGTTGAACTTTATTAGGTTCAGAAATTCAGAGTGGATAAATAATGAGACATATTTTTTATATTACTGAGGACAAAAACTGCATAATCATAAATTACCAAGTGTATAAATATGTCGTATTGCTTACTACATAATTAATACATATATAAGTTTATTATATTACTAGCTTTTGCCCGCGACTTCGTCCGCGTGGAATAGTTACTTTGGGCTAACGTTAAATTTAACCCCGATTTTGAAGCATTCTTTTGGCGCTCCGCTTCTATTGGCCTTACCATAATGCCAACCTTAATGTAAACCTTTCTCTATAAATTGACTATTTAATTAAAAAATATTTTTCAATTCGAAACAGTAGTTCCTGAGATTATCGCGTTCAAACAAACAAACTCTTCAGCCTCATATTATTAGTATAGATAGCTGTGCCCGCGACTCCGTCAGCGTGTAACTCCTTGTGTGTTATTAAGTTAATGTATTGGTAATATTGTTTAGATCACGTTCACATGAGGCTTAAGTACCTATACAACGAAATTTTATACTTTCGGGCGAGAGACGCGTCGAGCGCGGCGACTGATTCTCAAAAATAATCCTTATAGCATGATTCAGTATTCACGCGCGATGGCTTATTATTAGCGTATTTCATGTATAACTTTGGTGTTTCTATACCGATTTATATGATTCTTTTTTATGGAATAGTTAATAATGTTAACTTTTTCAATTAGGGGTGACTGAGAGTGTTATAAACGTAAGAGTAGACAAATATTATAATCAGAAAGCTTCGAACTGCTAAGCTATCGGGAGTTACACGTGTTATTGCGAGTCAACCATAAAAGATAGACATATGCTGTCGTGGGATATTTTTTATATAATTTTAAGGAGAACATTTCCGTCATGAAATGATTTGTGTAGCTTTAACCATTAAGGTTGCACACGCGACGGAAGCTTAAAAAATGAAGTAACTTCTCCCGTTTTCCCAACATTTCCCTTCACTGCTCTGCTCCTATTGATTGTAGCGTGATGAATAGTATACTATAACCCGCTCAGGAGTATGAAAAATAATTGTACCAAGTTTCGTTAAAATCCGTCGAGTAGTTTTTGTTTCTATAACGGTTATACAGACAGACAGACAGACAGACAGACAGACAGACAGACAGACAAAACTCTAACTGATTGCATTTTTGGCATCAGTATCGATCCTTAATCACCCCCTGATAGTTATTTTGGAAATATATTTCATGTACAGAATTGACCTCTCTACAGATTTATTATAAGTATAGATTTTAACAATTAGCGTAGAATTCACATTACTAACAATCAATCATATGATAGCAATCTTGTTTATTTATTTATCAAAAGTGGTACATGGGTGGACTTAATACAGTAAGGAATTCTCTACCAGTCATCATTCTTTGGGTAAAAAAACACTTTGTGGTAGGTGTATAAAAAGTAAAATAAAATATACAAATAATATATATAATAGAAATAAAATACAAATATATTATAAAATAATAAACTAATAAATACGGTGCTCCTTCTCCAACTAAGCTAAATATACTTGTATCTAGAGTGGGTTCACGGCCATAGTAATGGGTGGTTTCGAACCCACAACCTATCGATCACAACTCCGACACCTTAGCCATTACGCTATTAACGCTTCATAAGTGACTGCGATACAAGAGCGTAAGCAACATCTGGGCTACATAACATTACTTCATTTAACTCAATCATATGACAAAATCCTTACGAAAATCTCGTCCACGAAATGACAAGTAATGTCAACGTGTTACAAATTTCGCACGATTGACGTTGATTTCGTCACAATAACGATGACTTAAAAATAAAGTAGGCGCGAGTTTTGTAATACAATGTGGTACACGTCATTATATTCGTATTGTGGACACAAGTAGGTAATTGAATTGTATGTATAATTTATAATATAAATGACCTTACGCATTGTTTTAGTTTTAGTAACTTGTTGAGAAACGGATCTGTTATTGTATGTAGGTATCATGCCAGAGTATTATTTTGATACTAGCTTCTGCCCGTGGCTTCCCACGCGTGTATAGTTTCGCTTTCAAGAATCTCCACACTAAAAATCGCAATAAATCGAACGACAAAGTGTTCGACTTCAATGTTTATAAAATTTACTATGGAGACAGATTCGATTTGGAAATAGAATAGTTTGAGTTTAATGCACCGGGTCCACTGAAGTCAAACGTTAATAAGGAGACGCTATCATTAATCGATTGTGGTGACAAAGTTATAGTGCCTATTATCATGATAACATTGTCACTTTTGTAGGGGGCAATTGACGCTGATATAACATCACATAAGCAGCCTATATCAATCTCACTGCTGGGATACAGGCATAGAGTATACAATTGCGTAATGATATACTCTAAGGATACAGGCTTCTTTTCTATGAGAGGGTATGTGCCGTAATTCACCACACCGCGGCCCAGCCAGGGTTGGTAGATGTCGCACGATATTTTTCCGCCGTAAATGTTTGTATTAGCTTGATTGTGAAATAATACTTATGGATAAAAAAAAGCTTAGAAAGGTACGTTAAAGGATACGAAGGATTACGATTTCTTTGCACCATAACGTAGGTAAATGTAATTGAGTTTTTTATTGTGCCTAGTTTCCCTCAAACTTTTTTTTTATGATAGCTAGCAATTTGGGTACAATTCACATTACTAGCAAACTTGTTAACCCTCCCAACAAAACTAAATATGCTTGTGTCTGGAGTGGATTCACGGCATTAATGTATTAGGGTGGGGTTGGAACCCGCGACCTTTCGATCACAAGTCCGACACCTCAGCCATTAGGCTATTGACGCTTTCCTTAAATGTATTTGATAACTAAAGCTTAAGTGTTCGTTACATAAATTCTAACTAAGAGGCACTTAAGTACTTAAAACGCAGGATATCCTTCGCGTTCAAGGTGAGTAACACACATACGCAATCAGCGGGTTGGACTGGCCGCTTAGTGCGCTGTCTCTGTCTCCGTAAATACAGGATGTGTTTAGGAAATAAATCGTAGCAAGCAGTGCTAAATAGCAATCAAGAAAAATCTTTGAGAACACAGAATTCATGTTTCCTGTCAAAAGCTCGCTGTTTCTTTGTTGCTATGAATTTGATGTTCGATCTGACAGAAACAGGTCGAAGAGTGAAAGAAAATCTTAAATGATGCATACATTTAAGATTTTCTCGTCTTTCTCGTCATCTATACTAATATTATAAAAACATAAATTTTGATTGTTTGTTTGTATGTAAGGTGTACTATTGGCGTTATTTTGACGTTGCGAGCGAAATGCGTTTTTTTTTAAATTCCGAAGTGGAAATCCTCATGGATGTCCTCCGCCCTGGTGCGGGCGAAGAGGTCTATCTGACTCATACTGACTAAAACCACCCCGTGTTCCCTCGTACACATGCGCCGGGGGCTGCGGGAACACATAAGTATTATTCAACGTGCCGCCATCACGGGTCTCGTGTTATAGGGGACGGCGGGTATCCCCAAGTCCACCGTCCCTGGACCCATTTAGGGGGGCCGAAAGAGGGCATTGTCTGCTCTCTGTCGACGCCCGGTGCGACTTCTGCGGGCCGGGAGAGCGCTCAAGATCTCCCTCTCCCTTTTCGCAGCCTCTTTCTGCGACATGACAACTTCGCAGAAGGAAATCACCGCGTCCCACGACGCTGCGCCGCCGGCCATGGACTACACATAGCCTAAATCAACATCTTGTGGAGAATCTTGCTAAGCAGCTGAATCACGTCCTTAGTTCAGAGAGTAGTACTTCTGGACATGTCGCTTATTATTAGTTGTCTAAATAGCCCTGTCTAGCGGTATATTATCCATATACATAGATAAAAATCAATGTTTGCGTGTTTTTCCTTTATCCGTTCTCAAACCAGTAATCAGATTGTTATGAAAACGGCCGGGAATTCTGAGCAGGTGCAAGTGAATTTCTGGACAGTAAAAATATCACTTTACGTGGCTACAGCAATATTTTAATAAAATGTGACTAAATCACAAAAATATGTTTATTACAGATCACTAATGATCCATTAAACACATTTATTTAATACTTACATAGTAATAGATTAGTTTAAAAAAATGAATATTAGCTTGGTGCATATCTAGCATCCAGCATCGTGGTCAAATCTTAGGTACACAATTATGCCTACACATTGAAAAATTCAATTGTATCTTCTTCTACAAATCATGAGCTATAACGTTCCTTGACTTCCTCACTTTCTCTACGACTCTAATAATAAATTCAAATAAAATCAAGAAAAATTGTAACATGCAAAAAAGTTAGCTATTCGATGTTCATTCACCATACATGTAGTTTTAAATTACGATTCAGCCGGTGTCTGCTGAGTTGTCAGGCTTAAGATTCCTATCACCACATTCCACGTGATGCTTCGCTGATAAGATTTACGCCCATCTGTGGACCTCCACAGATGGCCATGGGCATGGCACGGCATGGGAACAGATGTGTTTTTCTTTAATGTTATCAGATAAGCTTACCTAAGCTTATCATGAAACATTAAAGAAAAATAACCCATCATTGGTCATGACCAAAGCTGTAATTCTTGGATGCTCTTTTGTATTATTCTTTGTTGCAAAAGTAAGTTTGTAAAATCCTAGTCAAGTATTTAGGTAACTAGATAAAAAAATTGTAGGCAGAAATTAAATTTAATAAGAAACAAAACAAAAGGGGATATATATTAAATTTGCAAATTATCAGATATATTGACAATCGTTTACAATGAATTAGCTTAATAAATATGTGGCTCTCAATAGACATTATTAGAATCATGAACACGGCTCATAAAGGAGCACTTTTTAACACTTATTAAGTTAGCCTGTATCTGTATGGGCACCCATATTTTTACAGCTAACTTTAGCGGCTGCCTTCTTGGGCCAAAGTCAGGAATAAGTCAATAACGGTCAACGACCTGCCTCGGTTAGAACATCCGTCTTAAAACGCCTACCACTAGAAGATTCAGGTCTTCGAACATCAGTCAGTCAGATTAGTCAGTTAGGATACACTGGCCTCATCTAATTCACATTTACGAAAAAAATTACATGCAAAAGTGTTATTTATGACCTATTTGCAAAAAAAAAAACATTTTTTATTTATCACCGAAATGCAAATGTGGCCCTTTCCACTTCGTCTGCGTATACTTATCTCCGACATCTGCGATTATATTATTATTATTTGGATACTGATTAAATGCAATAATTTTCGTAAAACATGCTACATCCTCAATTTAGTTTTAAACGGTAAACTGCAAAGCATTTAAAGTATAATAAAGAGTTATTATTTAAATTTAAGTACATAAAGGTCTCATTACATAGCAGTGCGTTGGCCAATTTGGTAGCATAAATCGCGCAATAATCTTGTACTTTGATCACAATATTTCATGGCAATATATGCATTATATTCAAGCATTAGTGCTTGTTATCGTGTGCACTAATTTGACCCTATGTTTCTATGAGCGTCGCCACTTGTATGTGGATTTGAGCCTTCTATAGATATTTAGTCTCAAGGTTTCCCCTCTCGGTTTATAAAGCGGAATATAACGCAACTTTATGTAATAAAATATAGGAAATTTTGCAAAAATAATGCGTTGGGCAGTTAGTTTTATAACCGAATTAATGTAAATGTACGCCCCTTCGCTAAGGGTCTTGCCTGTAATATACTCGTTTTTTCGAATTCTGTAGGACCTGTTGTTGAAAAAATCCGGTAAAATTTTAGTTCTATACAACGTGTAACGGAAACCCCATATCTATCCAAAGGGGCTGAAGACAACATCTGGTATGGAGTCTCTATGCACAGTTTAACCTCAAAATAAGTGACTCAAAGAATTGATACAAAAATATCGGTTTCATATGTTTCTTGAATACCAATCATAACAAACGTGTCACAGCACTACGAGGGTCGATAAATTTCCACGTCACTTGCCATTAACACGGTGATTCTCTTCGTTCTTAATTTGAAAATTCTGCCTCTGGTATCAATGTATTTAAATTTCTATTATACTTCACACATCCTAGACATCGGATTATAAAACCCTTGCCATATCTTTTATAAAGAAGAAGAAGTCGGTTTTATTTTTTGCAAAAAATTTTTATTTTTAGGTCCTACATTCAGTGTGTTTGTGTTTACCAAACAAATTTAATTTCTTTCTTCGAAATCGCATCAGTTCTTTCTACTTTAATTCATCCAACAGATTAGAAAAGCTTAAAAACCGTGAATGTTTTATATTAATTGGTCATTAAAGTCTAATTACTTCAAACACGTGTTCTAAGAACGTCTCAGTCTACTTATGATCGAGTTAGATAACAGTATTACAGAGACGTTCAATAAAAAGATCCAGCGCGAGTATGTAGGCGAAACTAATTACATATGAAAAAATTGACTACCTAGAATTATATTAGCAAAATAGTAGTTTTATAAAAATAATAATAGTCCTGACCGATTTCAATCTCAAAGGAGATTAGCGAGCATAGTCGAAGGCAATAGGCCACGCGGTAGGTCACCCATGTGATGGTCTGATCAAATCCAGTCTGCTGTGGGCAGCATATTGCTAACAGGCTAATGTGGCGTAAAATTGTGAAGATGATCACAACGGCCCGGAAAACTGGAACATGACATGACGACCAAAAAAGAACGAAGAAAAAAGAGTAGTAGACATGCGATGTGTTAAAATTAAAATTGACAAATTTGAAAAATAATGACATATATTATTTCTAAAAGTTTACTAATACCTATATTACAACATTTGTTAGTATATTTATCATTATTAAATCTGGCATACTTACGAAAATCTAACATACCAAACTGCCCTTTCGTGTTTAAGTATCGCTGTATTTTCTCGGCGATCAATCTTGTAAAGGTCAAAACACGATTTTACAGTGTACAAAAGGTCGTCATCTGTTCCTTACCGGTAAATGTACAGGCATGCATGCTTTGTGGGGCATGCCTGTACCTAGGCTGAGCCGGTAGCGTACTCGTAAAAGGTCATTAAAATATACGTTTCACATAGTTAAACTTCTGGCTAAAATGAATTAGGGGCCTTTTTCAACTGACGACAAAAAAGAAGGAGTAGTAGTAGTAGCAGTAGGAGTAGAATAGTTGATATTTAGGCTCTTGTAACTAGGTAAATTAAAAATCGACTAACTAAAAAGAGTGAAATAAAAACTTTTTAACAAAAAATTAAACCAACTCCCAAAAACACTGCAAAGTGAAAAATAACTTTAATTTCGGAAGTCGGTGCCAAAAACGAAAATACAAAACTAAAGACACCGACTACCGCAATTAAAGTTATTTTTCACTTTGCAGTGTTTTTTGGGAGTCGGTTTAATTTGGTAAAAAGTTTTTTTTAAACGTAGAAAACCCTTACTAAAAATCTTTTAAATACCTATAGCTTTGTTTTTGTTTGGAGGTAACTCCTTTCTTCGTTCCCAGCTACTGGGTTGCGGAGGTCAGATGGCAGTCATTCCATGTAAAACACTAATACTCAGCTGCATCCAGTTAGACTGATAGCCAACCCCTATATAGTTGGGAAAAGCCTAAGCAGACAATGACCTCCTTTTCCTCCTTCCTCCTTTGACGGCTGATCGGATTTTAATAATACTTGGCATAGAAATAGATTACAGGACATAGGATTTAATCCTGGGAATACAGTATGCAGAAAAAACGAACATCAGTGGCGAAGGGTGAATTTTCATAAAAGGGAAGCCGGACCAAAAAATGCTTACCTTGCTCAAGTGTGAAGCGTGAATTCCACTAACTGTGGCCCTGTGGCTGACTTCGAAATCTTGTAACTTCGTAAATAATTATTTGCTTAATTGAAAATAATTGATTACTATTTATATATTCATAAATAAAATAATAGACTAATATTTGCCATATTTCAAAAGGGAAGCCGGTAGAAATCGAGTTGTATGGAGCCTTCGCCACTGATAGCTATTTACAATAAATAACAACATCTCGGGGTGTTTTTTTTTACTGTATAACTTAGGATTAATTCTTCTTTTAATAAATAGATATGAAGACGCTGTCTTCGGAAGATGTGCTAGACTCTAGAGTTTTTCTAGAGTATTCCGTTTAAAAAATACATCCTGTACTTTATTAGCAATCGTACGGTTAATTATTTTGTTATTTTACTTCGCAGTCTTAAGTTAATCTAATACAATATAAAACAATAAAATTGCACCAGTAACCATCAGTGGCATTTATCTCCAACCTGCAATTATCAGGGGCCATAAATTCTTCATAGTAACGCAGATTCACTCTGATTAATGTATCTATATAATTATTTATAATTCCTATCATTAGAGCCGGATTAACCCTGTCAGAGGCCCTAAGGCAATGGCATTCTCGGGGCCCCTTTTCTTACTTTGACTGACCAAATCGTGTGTGAACTGAGGAAACGCACATTAAGGGCTGTGGTTTTTAATATATTTGTTTACTTATTCCCAGATTTGTTCTAAAATTGTTTTAATTCTACTACTAAATCTAACGATTTGTATTTTGTGAGATAACAGTGAGGTCCCTAAGTACACACGCACATCAAATTCTCGTTCGAAGAAATATGTTTTATTGGTGCGTGCACTGGGCCTGGGCCCCTAGTTGAAGCGGGGCCCCTAGGCAGTCGCCTACTCCGCCTAATGGTTAATCCGGCCCTACCTACCATAGAATTTATTTAAGAGCGGTGCATGTCACCTTAGAAATCTATGATAATTGTCTACAATCGGTACAGTATGGTTAAAAAAGTTATTGTTTAGCTGATAAACTTATTATTTCAGCTCATGAAAACATTTTTTTTTAATAGAATAAGCAATGTGGGTTGAATTCACATTACTAGTAACCTTGTTAACCCCTCCTACTAAGGTAAATAAGCTTGTGTTTGGAGTGGGTTCACGACAATTTCGTTCCAGGGTTCCAATCCGCTACTTCTCTATCACAAGTCCGACACCTTAACCATTAGGTTATATAGTATGTTAGTTTAAACGAGGGACTTATTCAAACCTACAATAGTATATGCTTACATGATACTAATAAAAATATGAACAAAAAAAAAAACTGATAAATAACAGACAGAACCATACCAAAAGTCCTCGGGGGGACTCCCGCGGGGCGGAGTTTACACACGAGCTTCTTTTTTTGGCAGGATCGGGCCGTGTTTTGCCACGTAGTACTTTAGGTACTGTTTACAAGTTCATTCACCTCTTGCGGCTCAGTGTACATGATAAATGTATTATATTGGACAATTACGTCAAAAATTTAGGTTATAGGTTTTTCACATATTTGGGATGAGAATCGAATACTGAATACCCTCCCTCAATAAGTCCTTCGTTTAACCTAACACACTGTAGAAGCATCAGTATGGTTAGGAAAATTTATTATTTACTTCCAATTACTCATAATATTGTTTCTTTGCAAGATAGGTAGACCTTTAGTGTGAGACGCAACTTATAACAATACTCTTCTGCCAATCCATCTTCCTAGCTCACCCCAGGCTAAATTTTGTCAAACAACGTGGTAATGCCACCAGTCTCTTGTATAAATTACCGGTTGATAGCGTTGAGGACGAATTCTTTTAATCTATTAAGTTGTTTAGATTATACAAAAGTAATTATGAAATTGAATAAACTAATAATATAATTAAATATATTAAAAAGCAACACTTTTTCTAAATAAATCAATTTGCTCATTGCCAATAACGTCAAACACAACAAAAAGCGCTTATTTTTATTGTCATCCCATCACGTGTACAGAAAAAAACTAGTTATCAACAAAATGGTGGAAAAACTCCGCTAATATCAGTTAAGCATCAACGAAAAACTTAATAAACGTTAGATATAATTGCGATGAATCGCAATTATTTTGACATTTGATCAAATAAAACTGATTTGAAGTAACTATAATATAGTAATTGTGGCAAATATTTCTGATGTCTACTCGCTTAAGTTAGTCGGAAAACCTAACTATCGAAAAATAATTGTACAAACTCTACCATGTCAGATGGACGTCTAAGGAAAACTAGATAGACACTAGTTTTTTAGATTAAAAGATGATTATCCATCAAGCCCTGTCAATGGTTGATCTCACTGCCTCATGCAATTTATTTGGAGACGATGCTTCTTTCACTCGGCCAGACTATCCGGTCAGCGAACCAATCTCTTACCTTTCACTCCACCAACTACCAGCTTTTCAATACCTACTGTTATCCTCACTCTGCATCGTGTGACTAAAGTAGGAGAGAGACAGAGTCAAGAGAGCCTCATTGGTCCGACATTATTCAAGACACTAGGGTGCCGGATTTTCGGAAATTTAGTATTATTGTATGTATTATGTGTAATATATTAAGGATTTCGAAAAGGGTAAATATTTGTACTTCTCAACCACATGTTATTTATAACAAGAGACACGGGCGGGGATTGCCGAATTGTTGGACTGTATCAGACTGACGTGATAGTGAAGTGCCAGATTAGTGAGAATCTACTGTAGAAGTTAGGTGGGTTTCGCTTTTAATTATAGACAAAATATATACGAGTATATGCGCTTAGTCATCTCTTTCACATCACAACAATACATCAGAAATATTGAATCTATGAAAACGAATCCATAGTAACTACGCAATAGAGTAAACACGACATGTAAACAGTTTTCCCTTCACATCATTTATTCGACCTATCACAATGTCTAGGACAAAGGCAATAATGGCCAATTAATTGCTCATGACGTTTTTAATTGACCCTGCTCCGGACTGATCCTGATCTTATAAGTGGGTGCAATCGTTTTGCATGCGGTGTATTGAGTTGCATGATATGCCTTTGACAACAGCAAGGTTGCTTTGGTATGCAATAGCTTGTTTTTACGATGTCCTAGAATGTTTGTGTCATTCCGTAGTTTTAGCCACATATTCAAGTATTAAAAAGCATATAGCTTATGATATAGTCTATGTAGCATACTAATTCTTAGAGTGTTAGTTAAAAAGGCATGAAAATAGAATAACCTAATTTTTTCTCTGGGTGGTAACCATTCTGAATATAAATGCCCTGATGTACCTAAGCAAAGAGTCTAACTGACTTAAACCGCCCCACGATCCCTCGCACATTAGCGCCGAGGGCTGCGGAAGGCGAGGAAGCGCCCTCTTAAATACTTTTGAACTCGGCCCTCTATTAGTGCATCCACATTTCTGTCTCAGAAAAACATTTTGTCAAACCAATAAAGGGCTTTCCTCTAAATTTCCACTACAAAATGCTAAGAATCGCTCCCAGCAACCAACGATTTTTATTTTCATTAGTATGCAATCTGCTATACCAAGGAGACTGTAACTCGGCCTCTCCTGAGATATTGCAACGATACTCACCTGTCAGAATCCTGTCTGTATATTCTCAAATTACACCTCAGCTATATTCCAAGGTCGACCCTGTTTATAATCTTGTCACAGCTGTTATAAGTTTTACTTGTATCGCGAGCAGTGATGTAATAAATAGGTTGAGTATTACAAGCCATGTGTTGTTAGGTAATATGAAGATGTGTAATAACTTGTAAACTGCTGATGCTTGTGTGATAATTAGGAATAAACATTAATGCAATGCCAAAAAAGTCGAGTACCTACTAGGGATGTGACGTACATTCTCATTAGAAAATATTGGCATATTTTTGTATATTCGCAATCGCATCCGCATTGATAAATTTCGACCGGTTTTGCAAATATAAAGATCAAAATGTAAATAAAAACGAAAATATTGTTATTTCACATAAACTTACATGGGCACTTATAAAACGTCAGAAGCTAATCCATGGTTCGAAATTGTTCATTCCCTACAGAAAAGAACAGGCAAAAAAACTGCACGGATCTGCACTCTTTTAAAATAATAGATTTTCACAATCATTACATAGTATAGTTTTTTTAGGTATGAGAGGTCAGAAGAACACAAATGATTTGAAGATAATATTTTGTTTAAAATAAGCCCATCCAAAAGAATGAGATTCGTTCCATCACTACTAGTGAGGGAACGAATCTCATTTTAAGGCATACCTACACATTACAAGAGTAAAAATGAAAGCCAAAAAAAATCTCTCATTCGTGCCGACATGCCATAATTTTGTTTTATGTCCAATTATGGTGTCGGAACCAGTCATTGTAAATAATAAGTAAACCTGATCTTGATTAAGTACTTGTTTCCGGAAATTCGGCTCATTGGCCGTGCCCGTGAAAGTGGTCATGAAAATATTGAAAAAGGTTATTCAAGGTCCAAGGGCGAGGTCGAAATGGAGACGTATGGGTGTAAGGACCTTGGTGAGGACTTAAGCAATTAGGTGAATTCGTTTTTAATAAGCTTAATTGCCGTATTAAGATTAATTACAAGAATACGTAATACGCCTTTAAAGCAAGAGTAAATAGGCATCTTCTGGGCTCGCTCGTCATATCGTAGACCTCATCTATCGCTTACCATCAGGCGAGATCGAAGTCAATAGCTGGCTCATTAGTAATAAAAAAATAAACTTGTTTATGCCAGTATTCATGTTACATATATGTATCTCCTAATACACAAAATTTCTCCAATTCTATGACAATCAGTGGGACACTAGGTACAGAGGCAAAATACACACATCAAAAGTGTCTACGGATCAAGCATTTTTATGCGGATTTCTTGAGATTGAGATGTGGCTTTGTAATAAATTTATGATTTTATAAATTTATATGGATCCTTTTTGGTGCATTTCATAATTTGAAACAGGAACTGTTAATCAAATTCGAGTAAAAGATGAAAATCAGCTGTCAATATTTTCCCTATAAAAACATACAACGCATTGAAGACATTATTAGTGCTACTGTTTCCCTACTACTGATTAAAACCAACGTTATTATGGAGCGGCGACGTCATTTAAGCAGGGAAGAAATGCTCAGAGCCGTGGGAATGATAGAAGCTGGTTCCCGGCAACGTACTGTGGCTTTAGCTCTGAATACAAGTCAGAGTGTTTTCAGTCGACTTTGGACACGTTACCGAAGCACTGGTACCGTGGCTGAGCGCCATGGAGGACGGTATCGCTGCACCACACGGAGACAAGACCGATACATTCAAATCTTAACTCGAAGAGCTCCAACAATAACCGCCATGATGTTAGCCGTGAGGCTTCATCACTCTTCAGGGAACTTAATTAGCGACCAAACAGTCAGAAACCGCTTGCATGAAGTGAACCTTCATTCCCGAAGACCGCTACGGGTACCACCTATAGCAATGCACAATCGTAGGATTCGATATCAAACGACACTGGAGAACCCCTGGACGCCAACAGCGATTAAAATCCTGCCAGGAAGTCCATCCTTATAGTGGTGGAACCATCATGGTATGGGCGGGTATTTGGATCGGTGGAAGAACTGAGTTGATTTGGATCAGAGGCAACCTCAACGCTCAAATTTATGCTGAGACGATTGAATCTGACGTCATCGTTCCTTTACAAGTGCAAATCGGTCCCTTATTTCAGTTAATGCATGATAATGCACGACCGCACACCGCAAGAGTTGTAAGACAGACTCTCGCCGCAGCTAACATCAATGTCCTGCTCTGGCCTGCTCAGTCGCCAGACTTGAACCCGATTGAGCATGCATGGGATATGCTACAGAGAAGAGCTCTGCCGAATATGGAGGGTATCCAGTCGCAAGAAGACCTTTCTTTGTTGTTGCAACAAACATGGGAGGCCATTCCACAGCGTGATTTGGATGAACTCATTTTGAGTATGCCAAACCGATGTTCTTGTGTTGTTAGTGTTCGCGGTAGAAACACGGATTATTAATTGTTTAAGTTACCCAATAAAATTTTAAAGAAAACTGTTATTTCAGTCTTTTTTTCGAACTTTAATGTTAGTGGTTCAAATGTCAAAAATCCCTTTATTAGGAAAATGGCAAATTTCTTTATTAATGCAAAGGTGACTTGGTTTATCGTTACTGTGACAAACGAAAACACTTTATTTGATGAATCCTTAAAGAAAATTTTAATTAATATCAATCAGGAGAAAAGTTATTGCAAATGTTGATCCCTAGACACTTTTGATGTGTGTACATTGCCCCGGTTATTATTTTATTGCTTGAATAATATTAAGAATTTATTTATTATTGAAACTCATAGTGCTAGTAACAATTTAACTTATGTATAATCTAGGTATGTTCGTAAACCGAATAAAATAAAAATCATAGAACAGTAAATTGTGATGGCAGGTACTATTTGAAAAGAAAAGTCTTTAAGCCTAGTTGAAAGCACCAAGTTGATATTGCATCCAAAAGAGTAGCGAGCATGGAATCCGGCGCGACGACTTTCATTACACGTTGCAATGATGCGTGCGGCGGACATTGCCAATATTGCACTCAGGGCTACCGCTCAACTATAATTAGCTGCAAAAACTGTAGTTTATACAAAAAGTGCAGTTTACAGAACTAGCCTTCATTACAAACTGTGAAATTAAAGTCATGATCTACTAAATTTAACTGCAAACATGATAATGGTAGACGGCATTCACGATATAATCTGTTTATAGCGATGAACCCTACAGTTATACTAGGAATTATTTTCCTTTAAGTCAATGATGAGGTAAGCAGTCTTGTATTCACTTCATAGACATTTTTTGTGATATTATGTTTGACAGTCAAACGGAGATCGTATTAATTGTACATGACTAAATCGGTGGAAATTTAACCAGGCGTACCTACTTGTATCGATGTCCTATTCGGTAACTATACAAAAGTTTGTGAAAATTGGAAGTGCGTTAAAAACATTGGCTTTTAGTCTTGTAAGTATTATTGGGAAGCACCGGAGGTGATCCTCATATTGAGAGATCGCACCTATCGGGGCATGACAATGCCATTATGATTCCGTTGCGAAAGCAGTATAGTGCTATCTGTTTCGTATAGCTCTCTCACTCACTCAAACACTTAAACAATGATAGCTAACACGCCAGTAATTATTTCAATGTATGACGAAGAAACATCTCAATATAACCGTTATTTCAACCTTCACCTAAAATGAACTTTATTACCGCACAAAAATACAATGGATTTAAAACAATATTGCGTACTCACAAAGAAGAATGCGAAAACAATTACGAAGAAGAATGCGGAAAGTAAACGGTGAGACGCAAACCACAGGATTGCGGTTACAATATAAGATGTTGCGGTTAATTGTATGATGTCTGTTTTAACCTTAACTTGTGCTGCTGAGAAGTTTATCGCTTTATTTTTCTTTTTTATACTGTCTACACATTGGACCAAAGAGAACGCGAAGAACAGCAAATATAAACTGAAATAAATACATGACCATATGAAATTATTGCTATCGTAAGCAGAAACGGGATGATACTGGCATAAAGAAGTATATGCTCAGCAGAAAGTAAACTATAAAAACTTTTTACCAAAAAATTAAACCGACTCCCAAAAAACACTGCAAAGTGAAAAATAACTTTAATTTCGGTAGTCGGTGTCTTTAGTTTTGTATTTTCGTTTTTGGCACCGACTTCCGAAATTAAAGTTATTTTTCACTTTGCAGTGTTTTTTGGGAGTCGGTTTAATTTTTTGGTAAAAAGTTTTTATTTCACTCTTTTTAGTTGGTCTATTTTTAATTTACCTAGTTACAAGAGCCTAATTATCAACTACTTATAACCTTTTACAAAATATTGCTTTTCCCAATGCTGGGCCGTCAATTGTTGAGGAGTTCTCCTGGTACTTCACCATCAGCTCTACATCACCATATGCATTGTGACGAGCATAAAGTGCGTAACATCCATATTCAAGTAATCGAATCGCAATCCACTCAATACTTATTATTGAGTAGTTTCGGCGGCCATCTGTGGTCTTCATCATCAGTTCCACTTCCTCAAATGGTACTTTTTGAGAGCAACTGCACAAGTTACTATAATAAATACCCAAAACGACATAGGTGTGCCTATAATATTTGAAGAGTTCCCTCGATTTCTCCAGGATCCCATCATCAGATCCTGACGTTTATGAAAATGGGACCAGTATCGAAGTATACCCTTTCAATCAAAAAAAGAATTTTCCAAATCGGTTCAGCCGTCTTCGAGTAATCGATGATCATACATTAAAAAAGAAAAAAAAAAAAAAATATACGCGTCGAATTGATAACCTCCTCTTTTTGTCGTCGGTTGAAAAAAGGAAGATAAATGATTTGAATATAAAAGATCTGTAGATTTATTTTTAAAATTTAAGATCGTCACTTCTCTACTCTACCTATTCCAATAGCCAAACAGCCTAGATCTATATAAGTATTAATCATCATTTTCTTCCTGTCCTTAACTCAGTTACTTGGGGTCGGCGCAACATGACTGACAGGGGAGAATGGAAAAGGAAAATCATTTTCCATTCTCCCCAGAATCATTTACTTCTTTATCTTTCATATCATCCTTACACAATCCATCCATATTTTCTTTGGCCTTCCTCTGCCTCTCCGTCAATCACTCTTCAAACCCATCACACATAATATATCTATGTATTAGCACATGAAACAAAAACTTTGAACCTCTTTATTTGAAAATTACGCGGTCGAAGGGGTATGAAATTTAACAGAGTTTATGTTTATAAACTCACATTACTAACAATCACTAAGCTAAATATATGCTAGTGTCTTTTTTTCCGTGTGTGGGAAAATCATCGAATGACTTCTCCCGCTCTGGGTGGAGCGGAATCTGGTCGAATTTCGCCATTTGGGTGACCTCTAGTTTGTATGGATATTATGAAAAGTGAATGGTGTCCGGATTCCGGATGTGAGTGACTCGTGTTTTTATTAGTGGAAAAGTACTCTCTGAGAATTATGCTTAAGTTGGATATCGTCCAATTACGAAAGTGCAAAGAATGATTTTCTATGACACCTGGGATGAATTTGCGTATCTTATTGTGAAAGGTAGACCTCGAGCAAAAATATCGCAACATTATTACCTAATAGTCGTTCCCACATTTTTTTTATAAACAAATTGCCAGCTATTAGTTACAGGTTTATTTCATAAGTTGAAAGGAAAAGGTGTAAGAATATTAATTTATTGCAATTACACATCGTCCTTTCAAAAGATACGACTAAATGTTAGCGTCGAGCGCAGAGGGCGTGTTCGTGTGTGGAACTTGATACTATTTATTGCAATATGGGTAGAATTCACATCACTAGCAATGTTGTTAACCCCTCCAACTCAGCTAAATATGCTTGTGTCTGGAGTGGGTTCACGGCAATAGTGTAATGGGTGGAGCTCGAACCCGTGACCTCTCGATCACAAGTCCGACACCTTTAACCTAACCATTAGGCTATTATTGAATGAGTGTGTTAGAGTATAACAAAAACAATCTAACTTCAACATCTCTAGCCCTTATCAGCACTTCACTAAAATTCCGTATGTGGAACTGTTACTGTAATTCCCTTAGCCTTGCTTGGGATCACACGGTCTTACGTAATATTATTGAAACACACCTTCCGATATATAAAGAAATGGATAATAAAGTCTAATAATTATTGAAATCCTTGAATCGGTCTAGCCTCTGATTTCCAACCTTTTACTCCAACAAGGTGAATACTTCTGATCTATTGTACTGTAAGACAACAAAAACTACGAATGTAGGAATTTCTTTTTAATTTTTAATTTGGTTGTACTTACTACCTACTACTTTAACGTCGTTAAAAAAGTAATATTCTCAAATTGAAAACAATGCTATTTTGAATTATTTCATATATTTCTAAACTCACCGGATCTCATTCATTTCACATTTTAAAACATTGATACAAAAGAAAAATGTGTGCGTTTTTTTAATTGTCCATTTCAGGACAAAACTCTGTTTAGTAGTGCAGTGTTTTCCAGTAAAATATATAAAAAAATAAAGGAACCGAATAAAAGATATAGGTACAAGTTACGTACCTAAGTACGTATCGTTTACTTGACATCCCGATACAATCATAAAAGTGGTTAGAAGTAGTAATAACCCTGATAGCAACCCGGTTATTGAAGACTAGTTAACGCAATCACTGGCCTGAGTGAGAGCTTTTCAAAGTCACCCAATAATCATGTCAGATCGACTAAGTACTGACCATTGAGATAGGAAAAATATCTATGGTACCTACTGACAGTCAATGACTGACATTACGCAATAAAATGTTTAAACCTCATTAATTCATTCATAGATGTAAAAGAGATCGAATCAACGGCTTAAACTTTTTCCAGCTATGTCGGGATTGGCTTCCAGTCTAAAAGACAAATATAGCTGAGAACTAGTGTTTTACATAGAGGCAGAGCTTTACCTCTACAACTCAGTAGCTTGGAACGAAAAAAGGAGTTACCTCCAAACAAAAAGAAAGAGTTAATTTCGTTGTTAGTTAATATAACTATTTATCAGCTATTGGTATTTAAAAGATTAAAAAGAGGGTTTTCTAGGTTTAAAAAGACCTATAATTCATTTAAGCCAGAAGCTTAACTATGTAAAACGTATATTTGAATGACCTCTTCTCCGCAAAAAGGAGCCAATTCCGACCGGCTCCTACTTTCCGCGATGTAACCGTGCCGATAACCGATCGTATTGAGCTTCTTGGGGTAACACTAACTTCCACCCTCAATTTTGGTTCATTTATCGAGGCTAAGGCTCAGCTAGCAGCAAAAAAGTTGGGAATCCTAGTAAAGGTGAGACGGTACTTCACACCGGAACAGATGCTCAATCTCTATCAAGCCCAGGTTCGGTCGTGTATGGAGTACTGCTCTCATCTTTGGGATGGATCTGCCAAATACCAACTGGACGCGCTTGAGTCTATCAATAAAAGGGCCACGAGACTCATTGGCAACGATTCACTGGTCGAATCAAAGCTCCAGAGCCTTGAACACCGACGACGAGTCGCTAGTCTATCGGTTTTCTATCGGTTACATTTCGGGGACTGTGTGATGGAATTACACAATCTAATTCCGCCAAGCCCATTCCATCATCGGACTATAAGACAAACGGCGATGCGCCATCGTTACATGGTGGACATCCTACCCATACGCACAAAACGTTTTGGAAATACTTTCATTGTGCGTACGGCTAAGGAGTGGAATTCCCTGCCGGAGTCTGTGTTTCCTGATCGCTATAACCTGGGAGTCTTTAAGTCAAGAGTGAATAGGTTACTTCTAGGCAAGCGTGCTCCATCTTCAACCACATCATGACTTACCATCAGGTGAGATGGTTGTCAAACGCGAGCCTATTATTAATAAAAAAAAAAAACATTTTACAAGTACGCTACCGGCCCAGCCTAGGTATGGCGAATAAAGCATGCAAATGCTTATATAACTTTGCAGGACTGGTGTCAGATTTTCTGGCTTCTGACCGCCTTAACCACTGTCAAAGATGAACAAATGACAACCGGGACCAACGCAGCTTAAGATGATTTCCGAGACATGGGGAATCTCGGTGAACATCTATGGACTGACGTCATCTTGGTAAGCATTGCTTGACCTTAAATTTAGACCCGTGTTATTATTCACCTAAGGCTCAATTTACACCGCCGCGGAATGGAATGGAAGCGACTTTAATTGTACATAGCATAATGAACCTTATGTCAATTGTATAACATACAAACTACATAGGAGCCAAAAAAGGTCGCGCGTATTCCGGGGAATCCTCGCGCATTCTCGAGAATTTTTGGGTATGTTATACAATTGACATAAAGTTCATTATGCTATGTACAATTTCGTTGCAAAAAGTCGCTTTCATTCCATTCCGCGGCGGTGTAAATTAAACCTTAGAGTTCTAGCTCTTTCATTTCACGAAAATTAACGTTACAAATTTCATATAGCAAGGAAACTATAAATCAACCTCTAACAATGTGACGACGATCAGGAAAATGTGTTCGTCAAGTGTTTAAAATCAATAATGAATGTAGATTGCACTTCATTTATGCTTAATCATTAACTTTGTTAATTCTGGCAGTTATACGCTAATTACCTCTAATACATGGCAACTTAAGATGCCAACTAGTTAGATAGCGGCGTCCTGTTTAAACAAATTTAGAGGTGTGACTAATACAGAAAATAAGTAACGCACTAAATAAAGTTCAGTTGATGTGTTCATCCGTGATCATGGCGCTTGCAATAGTGCCGAAATTCATTTTTTAAATTTTTTTTATTGATAATAGGCTCGCGTTTGACCTCACCTAATGGCAAGTGATGATGTGGTCGAAAATGGAGCACGCTTACCTAAAAGTAACCTATTCACTCTTGACTTAAAGACCCCTAGGTTATAGCTATCGGGAAACACAGACCCCGGCAGGGAATTCCACTCCTTAGCCGTACGCATAATGAAAATATCGGAAACTCGAAACAAAAGATACACAAATGTTAAATATTCCGTTTTAAGTTCTAATGATACTGTCAGTGACCATGTTAGCTTAAAAACTTTTTAGTTATTTTTATGTTTTAAGTTTTTTATTTTTATCGTTAGAATAAATCAAATGTTTTTTTTTTGTTGGGCGTTGATACCAGCGCCAGTGTTTCTACTTTTGTAGCTCTTCGTTTTTCGTTAGGAGAATCATCTAAGGACTCTTCCCGCTACGGGCAGAGCGGAAGGGTGTGTCAGACTTGTAATACTGATTAATAAATTAATAGTTTAAAAAACCAAAACACACTTTTAGGACTAATGTAATGAGCAGAAATTAGAAATGTTTACTAGTAGGCAGTCCAAGGTTCCATCAGCCACCTTCCAATTCCATCGTCAGACCAGCCTGCTAGTACCATAATATTCTATTGTCGTCTAATCTACATATATTTGCCAAGTTTCATGATGATACAACAATTAGAAGTACGTTTAATTCAGATTCTTAGATTTTATTGCATATTTAGTTCGTTACAGATCGACCTAATAATAAATCTATGGATTACGCGGTAATTCAAAAAGGTTAAGAAAACTGATAACAGATTTTCTTTAGGTTTGTTATAACCTTGAAACCTGATCGTGTTCAAAGTCCATTACATGGCCTTTCTCACAAATGCAAACTCGACTATGATATGATATTCCATCATGGAATGCCAGTGCCTATCTTCCGGCTTCATCATCAGACCTTGAAACCTAATCGTGATCAAAGTTCATTACAAGACCTTTCTAAGAAATCCAAAACAGCTATGATACGATTTTCCATCATGAAGTTCCAGTTCATATCTTCCGGCTCCATCATCAGATCAGTTCGACAGTACCATATTATTGTATTGTCATCAGAACTACATACAGCTGCCAATTTTCATTACGCTACGACCCTTGGAAGATGGTTAAATTAGTTACCTTAGATTTCATTACATAGTTAGTTACATACAGGTCGACCTAATAAAAGCGTGTTAAAAACCCACCCTGTTCCTTCAGCTGCCCTTGCGTTCTTGAGTCACAGTATCTCGTTAAAACATTTCCGCAATCCCGGTGGATTCTAGTAGCTATTGTAGATCAACGTTTTAGTACAAATCGGAGTCAGTATACTATTTGAGTTTATCTACTACACGGGCAAAATTAAAATCACTTAAATATTAATCAAATTACCGAAAAATTCACAGACAGATCGTTTTAATACAAACATTAACATTGTAATTCTATACAAATAAAACTATGCGTCAAAATGTACTCAATTACGGCATAAATACTTCCTTATTGCGACCTACATTCACAACGAGACAAAAAATCATCAAAAGTAACGCAAGTTATAACAAAAACTTAAAGTAACTCGTACAAAAAATTACTATTATATCATTAAAATGAAAAGGCCTACAAGGTACCATTAAGCCATTACAAGGTATCATGACCTTTTTAATTTAAATACCAAAAAGATTTTTTTTTATGATAGGCCATGATATTGACCATCATCTCACCTGGCGGTAAGCGTCGATGTGGTCGAAGATGAAGCACGCTTACCTCTAGTAATTTCTAACTAACCTATTCACTCTTGACACAAAGACTATCAGGAAACATAAACTTCGCCAGAGGATTCTGATCTAATGTTAAAGCTATTTATAAAGATATTATTTTAATTTTAAACAGAATCAATTTCTTGTTGCTGTTTAACTAGCCAAGGAACCCAACCAAGGAACTACTTCAAAAGCCGCTTAAGTGGTTACTTCTAGTTACTGCAAAAAATTTTGGTAGTTGAATCCATCATTGATGTATTTCTTATTAATGTATTTTATTTTAATTTGCATTAAGAGGAAAGCGAATATTTAACAATTTGAACAACTAACACTAATTCAAAATTAAATTCTTTAGATAATAAAAATCCAAAATCTAAGCTACCGTGAATAATCCACAACGCCCGCCCAGTGAGGGTTGGTGAATTTAGGATTCCTACCATCTTTTGTTTCATTTTTTTAAGGGCAATGGTGAAGATAAAAATTATGCAAAGTAATGTGTCCGGCTGTCTGGCTACAACCCAAAAAAGTATATTGCCACTTGAAATAATTGACGACAACATGAGCCACAAGTAGCAGACAATTCTGAAAAGAGTTAACTGGCGAATCTTCACGTGTAAAATAAGAACACTATGACCCCTGACTAAAGAGTTGTAACTTGTATCTTAACGCTGAAATGTAACATTGTAAATGGTGGTAAAAACAGATAAATTACAGTCACAAATGTTCAAAACTAAATATAATAATTGGAGCCTGTTTTACCATTGAAGCGCGTGGGCAACAAAAGATTTACGCATTTTTGTATATAAAATAAAAAATACTGCTGGTTGTCCGGACGACGAAATTTAATCATAATTATAATCAGTCTATTACGTTTTCATTGCTGGGACACAGGCCTCTTCGCTATGACTGGGAATGGGCCGTAATCCACCACCTAGGCCTAGGCCATAGGGCGTAGTGCCATATGTTTGTTGGTGGGTGCCATATGTCTTTGGATTTCCGGTCGTAAGATCGTCGTAATTTCTATAAAAAGGTGTATTTACTTCGTTTCTAAAATCATGAATTGAGATTGTTGAGATGAAACGAGAATTCTGCATCCTGAGTTAATTCAAGGCTCTATTTTATCTACATCCTTATAATATTTTAATGTTATAAGCAGAAGTCAAGGCTGCCTAATCTTGTATTCAGTGGTCGAACGTAATTAATTGCAACATTATTGATTTCGTGAGACAGATAAAAAGTGATCACGAGACCTTAGATGTAGCGAGGGAAAAAAATTGTCTATGAAAATGGTCTATGGTACAGATAATAAAGGAGCATTTTTTCCATGGTATAAAATACTCACTATATCGATTTTCAAATGGCATTTAAAGTCCTTCTATATCAATACATTAATAAAACGGTAAAAATGTGTATATGTTCATTTAATATACATATTTATAAAATAGTTATAATTGCGCAAGAATTTAAAATAAAATGTCTGTCTGTATATTTAAATGAAACTTTTTAGTATGTGTACAACTATTATGTCAGGACAACATATAGGCTCTAATTAAATTCCGAACTTGGAACACCTAATGCAGAGCTTTACACACGAGCGAAGCCGCAGGCACTTCTGTCTGCGGCTTCGTTCACGCTAGTTAAACCTTAAATAAATAAATCTTTATTCAATAATCATTACAGGTAAATTACAAAATTAATCTTAATTAAACTATGTAAGTCTTACAATGTTAATGCCTTTGTTTTCTGGGTTGGATAATCATCAAATGCCTTCTCCCGCTCTGGGTTAAGCGGAAGGGGGTGTCAGACTTCTACTGACTAAAAACCCACCCTGTTCCTTCAGCTACTCCTTAAGTTCCAGGGCCGGTATCTTGTTAGAACATTTCCGCAACCCCGGCGGGCAACGGCCTTATGAGGCCCCGTCACCGTCAGTTGTATAATAAAAACTATTTGAAACAATCTTTGTTGGGCTCGTGAGTTAATAGTAACAGCTATACAGATCGATCAAATCCGTGCCTCGGAAAGTACGTCTAACCCGGCTGTTTACATCTATGACTTTGGGTACTCAAACGCCAGAAAATGTAATACCAGTCTTGCCAAAGAGTATCGTTTACCTAGTTACAAAGTTGTGGATGTCAAATGGTGATAAAGTACTTACTACTAGTTCAACTGGAAGCCGATCTAAGGCCCGTATTAATAGTTAGGTCTCAATCGTGATCCCAAGACCGGCATCAGTTGATAAGTTCTCAAGATCGGACCAGCATCTTAATGTCGACGCTAATTAATAAACCCATATCAACAGCATCTCAGATGATACCGAGTATAAGACCACGATCTTTAGATTCGTAATTCGACACCCAATGAAATCCTGTTCTTGAGACTTGCTACGTCACAGTGAACGAACTATTTCATCTTTTGTTAATTGTTTATACGCTTAGTACTTGCTTTGTCACAACAGAAATATAATGTTCAACTCTGTGTGTGCACGAATTAAATTTATTTTTCAGTTTATATCGATTAAATTTTATTCACATGTTTATAATTCATATGTTTAATCTTTATACACTATAGAAAAAATTGGCCAAGTGTAACTACGCCAAATAACTTTGTTTCTCATAGTGTTTGTATCAATTACAAAGTTATATTTGCGGTTTTAGAAAATATGCTGTATCTCAAAAACTGCTGACCCGATCTCGTTCAAACCAATTTTCGTTGAAAGTTTACATTAGGATCTACAGCTTATATTTTTTTTAGATTTTCACTCGATTATTATAGAAGTTAGAGGGGGACGACGACGACATATTTTACCACTTTGGAAGCGGTTTTCTTTTAAACGGTTGACTTTATGAAAAAGTGGTTTAAGAAACCTCAATGTCATTTTTAAAGATCTGTCTATAGATACCACACACAAAGTCCTTAAATAATTGCCTATTTATGCTAGCTTGATCTCCAGTTGGTATTTTAATATAGGTATTGTGTAGTAGTGCTAGCAGTCGCGATCCTTTTGTAATTATGTTTGACACTGTAGGCTGAGATAAATTAATGAGATCCCCACATACAAGCTGAAAGGTTTTTGTAATTATTAATAAATCGTTTTACCAATATTTCACTCAGGTTTGTTGGTACACAACAAACTCATATTTTCATGTTTACAATTCAAGTGATGAAAATGGTTTAAGTATCTACCTGTAAGGATGCTATAGTGTGATACCTCAAAGTTAACAAGACAGCTATTTCTGGCGCAACTGGCAGCCCTCTGTTATCACTTTTCACTAAATTATTTCTCATCAACGATACAGTATATAGCACTGATTCTTGGTTAAATCGAAATAAGTTTTAGGGTTCCGTAGCCGAATGGCAAAAAACGGAACCCTTATAGTTTCGTCATGTCTGTCTGTCCGTCCGTATGTCACAGCCATTTTATTCCGAAACTATTAGGACTATACATGTGAAACTTGGTAGGTAGATGTATTCTATGAACTGCTTTCTGATTTTAATAAAAAAAAAATAAAAAAATAAAGGGGGCTCCCCATACATGGAACTGTTTTTCATAAAGTTAATCGTTTAAAAGATATACGCTTCCAAAGTGGTAAAATATGTGTCCCCCCCCCTTCTAACTTCTATAATAATCGAATGAAAAATCTAAAAAACATATATGCCGTAGATCTTAATGTAAACTTTCAAAGAAATTGATTTAAACGAGATCGGGTCACCAGTTTTTGAGGTACAGCATATTTTCTAAAACCGCAAATACAACTTTGTAATTCATACAAACACTATGAAAAACAAAGTTATTTGTCGTAGTTACTACGGTACCCTTCATGGGCGAGTCTGACTCGAACTTGGCCAGTTTTTTAAAGTTTTGCAGAGGTATTTCGAAAGGATTTGTCGCGTCCCTTATATAAACTTTAGGTAATCGAATTTGAAAAGGCCATAAAATATCATCATAATAGTCTTGTCCATCATAATAATTGATTTCAGAAATAATATTTTCGACGTCCATAGTTCCCGCCACTACAAGTTCACGATCTTAATTCCCGGATAGACTGCACTCAACTATTATGATCTTGAGAAGCATCTTAATACCGCAGTTGAAACTCCAGATTGTTTATTAAACAATACGATCTCAGGTGATGACAGAGTATTAAACCGCATCTTAACTTTTGTTTATTAATATGCCGGGATCTCAAACCAGCTCTTAAGATCTTACTCTTATGCTGATATCGGTTTATTAATACGGGCCTTAATAAAGTTGGGAAATCGCTTGGCAGATGATGACTTTTAACACGTTGAACGCCAAGAAAAAAAATGCATCTTCCCGTTCAGGCCGCGTCGGTCAGTGATGGCCGACAACTAGACTTGCCGTTCGCGCCGCGTCGGTCAGTGCTGCCCGGCGTTTAATATCTCCATAATTAATTAATTAATGACTAAAGTTGACTTTTGTTAATGAAAACATACATTTGGACATTAGATATAAACTTTTTTTTTTTGAGGTTGACTTCCCGTCAAACCAACAAATAAAAAAACGTTTGGTCTAAATTTGGATAGAACTGTAATTTTTGTTTGGCCTAAAGGGACCGACAGTGAGCGGTCAGCACTGACCGCGTTAGCGTGGAACGTGTTAAACAGTCTGAAATTATAGTCTTACGACTGCTAAGACTATGGCGATTGACATGTTTTGGCAGATTCTTCGTACAGCCCAATTATGGAACACACTGCTTATGCTTGCCCCACCACCTACATCCACCTTAGCATCACGCAAGATCGAGATCAAGATCAAAAGTGAGCTCATCAGGGATTCAAGAACTTCATAACGATCCACAATACACAACACTTTCGAATCTTATAATGAACCGTAGCGCCCCCCACGTTCGACCAAACTACTAATCTGAAACGTGTCAGGTCATAGACCATAGCTTAGGGTGTGTCAAGACTAAGAACCCGGTAACCTACAACACAAATATTACCGTAACCTACTAAGCCTACAATTTTGAGATAAAGCAACGAGTTCTCACGACCTTGTGCGTGGAAAACTCGTTAAATTGTAAAAGAGCTGACTTATAAATTATGGATCACAGTAGTAAACTTGCTACTCGAGCATTTAATACAATAATCATTCAATTATGAATTTTAGTGGTAAAATAAATAAATTAGCGTGTGTTTTAAACTTCGAATGACTAGGATCACTTATATAAAACCACTAGCAGTGTAGGGCTTCACTCTCGTGGCTTTTATAACGATAAAAACGTGAGTCTCCGTTTTTGCAATCAGGTACCAAATTTCATACCAAATTTCATCTGAATACGACCAGTACTTACGATGATTAGCACGGTCAAACAAACAAACTTTTCTGCTTTATAATATTAGTATAGATTCGTAAGTATCATGCTTGATGATAAATGTCACTCACGTTAATTACCCGAACAGTGATCTTAGGAAAAATCAAATATATATTCAGGTACTTTTTACTTAAATAAATATAACCATAACTTAATACCAACACACGTTAACTTTTATACGGATAATTGAGATTTGAAACGTTTGGGGTAGAGTAATTGTTGAAACCCTTAGGGCCGCTGGATCCGAGTGCGCATCGAGATTTTCATGCAGAGTCGACCTTCCTTTAGATGACCAGAGAGCTGGCCTTTTCTTCAGTAATAGAATCAGCATTGTCATTCAACGTGGCACTGCAGCCAGTGTTCTAGGCACCTTTCCCATCAACAGCGATGTATTATTACAGCGATTAAGTTTTTCCATGTCCGATGTATTTAAATATAAGAAAAAAAATCTTTTGTAAATATACTTTCTTGTGACCGTAGGTAGTATATCATACACGGGTATAAAGCGAGTGCAACTCTGATAACATTTACACTACTTTAGCAGCTTAAGTAAACTCTTGAAAGCGTCGATTATTAGGTAACTTTTTACATGTTTCTCATCACACGAATGCACCAAACCAGTTATAATCAACATTCGCTACACACTTCGATTCATACATTACGATACGCGTCCATTCCGCGCGTCCGCTTCCGTAACACTCCTTTAGAAAGTTTACACATAAAATATTTACCACAGCACTCGAAAATATCTTCGCTGTACATTTACGCATATTGATGGACCACCCTCCAAACTTCGCATGCTGACTCACCGTTAGTTTACAAACAATGCAATTTTTACGTGGTCAGTGTAACTAAGTAAAGTTGCATGGTAGAGTCGCGTGAAGAATTCTTTGGACCACATTAGCACTTCAATGACTGTTTAGCATAAATAAATTGTAAATCAACAATGTCGATGGTTTGTTTATGAAAATTTATAGCCATATGCGGATAAAAGCAATTAAAATGTGTCTAGTATGCATACGTTGACGTTAAGATTCCGAAGGCCAATATCTTTAAAGTTACCACATTTTTCGTTAAACTTATACCCTTAGATCGATTATATTATTATTGGATGATGTATTGAGGTATTTGTCAAGCTTGGTGAATGAATCATAATTTGTGTCCGTTCAGTTAGGCCACCCGCTCACTAACTAATCTTTTCAAAATTCATATATTTGCATAGCTTTATGATGACACTTATTTGTAAACGAATACTTCCGCACTTCAAATAGCACTGCTTTTGAAATGCATATTAGAACTATAAAAATAAGGATCTTGAGATATTTATAATAATTTTAACATAATTCTTTAATTCTCTGTTTTATTGAATTGAATAACGCAGCATAATGATGCCTTACTTACATACGTTAATGTTATTATATCAATACTTTTCCTGTTATAATTACATCGTGTTGAATTCAAATACTAATAACAAATAAAACAATAGTTAATCAATTAGTAAAATATAGCATTTGCAAAACGACCTAATTACCTGAAATAATTTTGCAACAAAAGACCAATTCGCACCTATCCCTACTTATTTAATATAATAAATACAAAAGTAACTCTGTCTGTCTGTTTGTTACACTTTCACAACTAAACCACTTATCCGATTTTAATGAAATTTAGTAAAGAGATAGATTATGCATATGCTATTTTTTCGCAAAACAAATAGAGCAAAGGCGCGGACAGAAGCTTACTTTTTTTTTAAATTGATAATAGACTCACTACTACATAACCTATTCAATCTTAACTTAGAGACCCCCAGGTTATAGCTATCGAGAAACACAGTGTGTTATGTAGTTAATTATAAAATAAAAATCTTTTTAAAAGAATAAAACATACATGATCATTATGCTCGCTATAAAAGCAAAATAAAAACCGTAAGGCTTTTGCACATTCAAGAGTATCTCGAACTTAACACAACATTGCCACTTTAGAAAACGGTACTGCTGCATTTCATGCATAATTTAATTTTTGAATGTGCCTACGCAATGCTGGAGGCAACCGTTAATTTTACTTAAAACATTGACCCGATGAAAGTTCGGGCGTTTTCACAGTAACGTTTTACTTCTTACTAATATTAATTATAGTATATACGAAAGTTCATAAAGGTGGATGTAAAAACTGCTGAACAGATCAGAATGAAATTTGGTATGTAATTTGTTAAAATCCTGGAATAACACATAGGCTACTATTAATCCCGGAATTCTTACGAGATCGGGATTTATGCGGAAAAGCCTTGTCACGCGAACAAAGTCGCATGTAGAAGCTAGTGTTTTATAAATAATAATATAAGTTTATTTCATTGTTACATTTGTCTTAAACAATCCATCTTACGCAGGGGTCTCTTTGTTAGTAGGTATATGAAACATCTGTGCTAGGAGGCCCCGCTCTTCATAACTGACATAGTGTGAATGGCAAGGTTTGAAATATTTAACAAAGCAGGAATAAAGTAACTAAGCATAGACTAATTTTAACAGAACTAAACTGTACGTTTAACAATCTACTTAAAGAACTTCAAGGAGAAAAGTTTTTTTATTCTTGTATATTCTTTCAAACTAAAGTGCTATTAAGTTTATATTCAGCGACTAAATAAACTGAATTAAAAGGTTCAATATCTATCTTACTATTATCCCTTACCTACATAATAAATGCGAATGTATGTCTGTCTGTTACGCGTTCACACCTGAACCAGTTAGCCGATTTTGATTAAATTGTTGTACTGAGATAGATTAGATCTTGGAGAAGAATACAGACTCTTTTCTCACGCCAGGGCTGCGGGAATGTTCTAACGAGACACCGCGGCCCCGGAACGCAAGAGCAGCTGAAGGAACAAGGTGGGTTTTTAGCTAGTAAAAGTCTGACAATCCCTACCGCTGATAATTTTCCCACCCGGAACTCTTTTCTCGCGACCGAAGCCGCGAGCAGAGTCTAGTAAACTATAAAATTTCTGCCTCGGTGTGATATTTGCCAACATTATAAAAAAAATACTTCAGGGTGATGCATATTATTTCATCATAATGTCATATCTGCATTTATTATTCACGGATGCAGTCAACAACTCACAGAAAAATAATTATTGTATTCAAACGTTTTCTTTGAATACAATAATTATTTTTCTGTGTAATTCATCACACAAGTAGTAAGTAGGTACGTAACAATAGTTTTTTCATACACTAGTAGATTTTCCTGTGAACGAGTCAACTGTGGGACTATGATGCAATTTTTGATAATAAAATTACGCATGATGGGCAAAAAGTTCACTTACCACGTTGTTCGGGTTATTACAGGTTTTTATAACCATTTTCAAGTATTAATTTTCGGTTGAACCGGATTTAAAAACAATTTTATAGTTTTTATCATTGTATTGTATAATTCGGTAAATTATATTAGATGAATGTATTTTAAAGTTCACTTCCTTAATTTATTATTAATTAGTATGAATTTTGATTTATTGAGTCGTGAAAGGAATAAATTAATTTCAAAATGAAGATGTATTTTAAAATGATTTAGCTAAATATTTAGAAATCCACAATACCACTTTTATGGAAAAAGAAAAACAAAATGTATTATCTTACTCCTGTAACTTATCCCAAATATAATTAAAAGGCTATTTATTAATGTCAGTTTAGTTTTGAAGAAGTGGCTTATAAATAACATTTGTTTTATTGAGATCGTCTTTACGATTATATTGGTTTTTGGATTTCATAGGGATTATTTTTATTGGTTATCGGCTTGCCTTTGAACATCATCTCACCTGATGGTAACCGATGATCTGGTCGCCTATTAAGACTTGACTCAAAGACCCCCAAACACAAAGGACCAACCCCCAGGTCCAACCCCCTGTCCGGCAGAGAATTCCACTTTTTAGCTGAACGCACAATGAAAGTATTCCCAAAACGTGAAACAAATAAAAAGTTTAAATGTCAGATAATCAGTCTATATAAATAAAAATGATCGCCAAATGTAAGTACGTAACTTCAGAACGATAGCACTAAATTGAATAATTCTTTTTTGTGTTCATTATTGTCCGGACAAGGTTCGTATTAAACGTAGATACGAAAGTAAAAAAAATACAACGGCTGTTCGAAATTGGAAGCTAGTGAAATGTTATTAAAATAATTTGAAATTTACAATACTTCATGCAATCAAAGGTTCTCTCTTGATCCACATAGGCCTCTGATGATTGGCCAATCCTTTTGCGTTAATCGTATTTATAACCTATGATCTTTAAGCCGCTGCTAATAACTTAGAACTTTCAACATAATCCAGCCATTACTTTGATTCCTGTTCTAACAAAACTAAGTATTACCTACTTATACATTTCAACACACCTCGAATACGCCACTACGATTGGTGTAATGGCAAATTTTACAGTGCCATTGATCATGGCAATACTGCCAGTGTTCTGGGTACTTTTCCCTTTGACAGCAATATTATCGAATTTTACGACGCCGAATGTATTCTTTTTATATACGCTTGTACATATATAAGAAATTCTCTGTCGGAGTCTGTGTTTCCTGATAGCTGTAACCTTTAGGTTAAGAGTGAATAGGTTACTTCAAAGCAAGCGTAATTCATCTTCGCCAATATTATCGCTTACCATCAGGTGAAATATATAGGTACAATGATTGCTTGATAACATGACGATGGTCACCTCATCCTCAAACCTACCTCAGTGGTTCATAATCTTAAAGATCAACCCGTATGTCTTCTGTTACCAAGTCCACGATTTTATTAATTAAAATCACTCTCATCTAATTTTGATGTCAAGTTTTTCTATCCGTGGAGGTGTTCACGTACCTTTTACTCAAAGAAACTGTTCGGTTTACCTCTTGCAATTTAAACCATTTACGTAACATGAAATACGTATCAGATTAAATGTAACTGACCAGTTTAACTAACACTTTATGGGCGTTACTATGTAATTGAATAGCAGCAAACAGTGCACGTGTTGTTCTAAGTATAAGACTTTTGTACTTAATTTTCTCTCAGATTATGTAAGCTAAAGAATTGTATAGTTCGTTGATGTCTTTTGCTAAGATCCTTTGCAATATGCGAAAGTTTCGCTAATGAATAAAAAGTTTTTTTTTTTAATATTGATGATCTTCATATACTGGTTATTAATTTTACATACCTATTAAAGAAAAAAGGATCACCAGAAAAAAAATAAGGATTCTTTTACACACTACGAAAAAATCTAACTTTGGTATATTTTTTTCTTAAGTTTTTCTCAAGTTATTTCACTTCCTCTAAAAAAACAAGACTTTTTTCCGAGCAGTATTTGTAAATTAAAACGCGATTTTTACACGCGTTATAATTTTAATTTGGCCGGTATTTCACGTTTTTTCAGTCTGCATTGTCAACGTAAATTTATTTTTACTGTAAAACTATGCGGAGAATTTTGTTACTTTACGTGATTATGGTTAATTAAACGTAGACGTAAGTCTCACGTCAGCGCAGTTATTCACTCAAGATTTGTAATTTTAAATGTCATTGTAACTAAGCAAGCAAAAGAAAACGAATCTCTTCTTGTATCGCTACAGACGCACGCTATCACGTGATAATTTGCTACTTATCTATTTTATTATAAAAATATGTTTTTAAAATAAAACAAACACTCACCGTATGGGAGACGACGTATTTCTTAACACAAAACTTTTACCAAAAAATATCCTTTCAACTTTCGAATTTTTATTGATGCAACACCGGTTCTTAATTTTATATTTATTTCACGAGTCACTTTCTCGGTGGAAAAATCCGCACGCGTTCTATTCGAATCGAAGTTCGAAATTTGAAAACAGTGCGGGAACGGGCGAGCAGCTTCGTGCCGTCCGAGACGATGACTGCGATATATACTTCGATTGGAGTCGGGCGCGTTCGTTCCCCCGCGCATCGG
Organism: Tholera decimalis; assembly: GCA_943138885.2. Taxonomy (NCBI): domain Eukaryota; kingdom Metazoa; phylum Arthropoda; class Insecta; order Lepidoptera; family Noctuidae; genus Tholera; species Tholera decimalis. The sequence continues at coordinate 28,307,819 of OW964551.2, forward strand.
TCAACGCCGGGCGACAATTGTATCGCAATCTCTCAGCGACTGAAACTTACACGCAACATACATTGCTTACTAAACAATAAAAGTTAACACAGCGTTGACTACCAACAAGCAATGTAACCGTAACAGTTTCAGTAAATTTTGTGTAAAACAAAGAATGTTTGCTACTGATTCAACGGACAGACGAGGAAACTAGAATGTGTGTAAAATCCCACCAAAACATCCTGTAAAAACCTAGCTAAGTCTCCATGGAGCTGCTTGTTTCTCTATAAAAAGTAAGGAAAACTCTAAGAAAAGGCAACTCTAAGGGTGCTGGGGAGGCGGCAAACCTCCTTGCCGGATTGCTGCCGTGGGATCTGGAGGCGGTAGCCCTCGCGCGCGTGCATAATTGGCGCGCAGAGGTGCTAAGCCGGGGTGAAACTCCGCTACCGCGGCAAGTCGCGGCTCAGCGGATAGAACTCCGGCGCGATCTCACGGCAGCATGGAAAGAGCGGCTGTCGCAACCGAAGGCTGGGCACGCCGCAATCGCGGCGATAAGTCCCCTCTTTGAGGAGTGGCTGGAGAGAGGCCATGGCGTCCACACCTTCCGCCTGACGCAGGTGCTGACCGGACATGGCTGTTTCGGGAGGTACCTGTTTCGGATTCAGCGGGAGGACACGCCCGGGTGTCGTCATTGTGAGGACCACCTGGAGGACACGGTGGAGCATACGGTGGAGGTGTGCCCTGCTTGGGCGGAGCACCGTCATGTCCTCGTAGAGGCGGTCGGTGGCGGCGACCTCTCGCGCCCTGCTCTGGTTCAGACTATGGTGCGGAGCGAGAGGGAATGGGATGCGGTCGCCTCCTTCTGCGAAGCAGTCATGCTAGCGAAGGAGGAGGCCGAACGCGCGAGGGAGAGGCAACTCTCTTCCTCGCGCCCCAGCCGCCGCGGTAGACGCCCCGGGCGTCGAGGATCACGAGCCGATTTCCGGCCACCGTAGGCGCGGGCCTGCGGACGGCGAGCAGGGGTCGCTCACCGTCCGGTAAGGACCAGGCCCGAGTCGGCGGCGTGTCGTGTTCCACGCGCGCCTCAAAGAGCTGTCAACACCAGTGACGGGGCCTCATAGGGCCATTGCCTGCCGGGGTTTGCGGATAAGTTCTACCGAGTTACCGCAGCCCCGGAAATTTAGGGCAGCCGAAGGAACAGGGTGGGTTTTTAGTCAGTAGAATTCTGACACACCCTTCCGCTTGACCCAGAGCGGAAGAAGTCATTCCAAGATTATCCCACCCCAAAAAAAAAAGGTTTCTTTACTGCGATTTCTTTATTAATATAGTTAGATTTTATGTGACTTGGCCGTTGAATTGGCTGTGTCAACGAGTAAATGTGCATAAAGAATGTTCAACGGAGGTAGAGAAATAAGCAGCTCCATCGAGACTTGGCTAGGTTTTTCCAGGATGTTTTGGTGGGATTCCACTTCTTTTTGCCGAAAGCTATTTTTTACTTGATTAGTTTCTTAAGTTATTATTAGGTTTTCTTATTAGACAATGTTTTTTTTTTCTAAGACACTAAATACTTTAGACTCCAGTTTCATATACATCAATATTAGGGGCTTGTGACACTGAATAACCTTTGTCAAGACGCATTTCCAGATCTCCCATAGTTTATCTGAGCTCTTAGGATTCTTCATCAGATACAGATCTTCATTTTTTTTTATTTGAAAAGAAAGGGCTAACTACGTTTAACAAATTTTGTGAACACAGGATGTCAATAACTTTAATAGTTTGGCTGGTCTGTTTTACTGTTTCTCCTCAAGGTAATCAGGTACTCCAGATCTTCTATGATCCTAGTTTTGATAAATTTCCCTTTATATGGGCACTAAGTCCTACCTGTGTGCTAAATTTCAGTTCTCTAGGTTTATGGGAAGTAGTAGTTCTATTTTGATGATCCCTGAGTCAGTGAGTGTCGAATTAGCACAACTTTGATTTTGCATAACTAAGGAAATAAATAAGCTACAAACATGAAATTTTGAGGCTTAAGTGTGTGCTTACAGCTTACTAGATGACGATTTCAACGTTTTAAATCTATCCAGAGGTCCTCAAAAGGGCATTAAATACGTCGAAATGGTTCCAGAAAAGGAAGGTACGGCAGTGTTTGCTTCACGCTCAACCTGGCGGGAACACTGCCGTGCCCACAGATTTCATTCATTTTGGGTGTTTAACGCTTCTTATGATTGCTATTGAAGAGTTTAGACGAAGACTTATGTAAATTTTTAGTTATTGTTAATTATTACTAAAGAAATGGATTCACACGGTCATTTGCATACATTGTTCTGTTCATTAGATCGTTCATATTTCATTGTCTAGACGAGAAAATGGCTGTGATAGGTACTTACCTAAACATAATATCTAAGTTTTCTATTGTTATCAACTACGTTTAATAAGTATTTTATAGAGACGAAAAGTTGGAATACTTTCAAAATTAAATTAATTTGAATGGAGTGAAATATCTGAAAACTATGTATAATCAATTTTAACATCTTAGGTTGTATTTAAATGCTTGACATTAGCTTTAAGTCTCAGACTGCTTCTTTGGTCAAGTGTTTGCAAGCGTGACTGCTGAGCGTGAGATCGGGTTCCATTCGTGCGTCAGGTTAAAAGTGCTATTGGGTTTATTTTTATCAGAAATGTCTCAGTAGTATTCTGGAGTTTGGAAGTTGACGGTATGATACGGTTGACGGTATGATACGGTTGACGGTATGATACGGTTGACGGTATGATACGGTTGACGGTATGATACGGTTGACGGTATGATACGGTTGACGGTATGATACCCACGTGCTTTGGAAAGCACGTTAAGCCCTTGATCCCGGCGGTCATTTGGACAGCTACTGGGTTGTGGAGGTCAGATGGCGCCTCCTACACATGGACAGAAGAAGCCTGCGAATGGTGGCGGGGACCATTACTGCTCGCTGAAAAAACACTACCACACAATAGTTATAACGGACAGTCCCCTATGCTGAGTATGCATGGGAACGGAGGAAACGGTGGCACACGTGCTCCTAGAGTGCACGGAAATCACCGACATACGAAAGCAAACCCTCGGGTCATTGAATTCCCTTACAGACATCCTGAATAGACCGAGAGACCTGATCTGCTTCTGGAGGGGTTGGCTGGATGGAGTGACAGCCGACACGGCTCACGCACAATGGTCTCGTGCAGAGACTAAGTGCGGAAACCTGACCAAAGAAGAAGAAGAAGAAGAAGAAATGGAGGTCAGATAGACAGACGTTCCATGTAAAACACTAATACTCAGCTGCATCCGGATAGCAGACTGGAAACCGATCCCAACATACATAGTTGAACACAAGTTTTAATTTTTGTATCCAATGGAATATTGTAAGGTGTACAATAAAGTATCACTATCACTACATAGTATAAAACAAAGTCGCTTCCCTGTCTGTCTGTCCCTATGTATGCTTAGATCTTAAAAACTCCGCAACGGATTTTGATGTGGGTTTTTTTAGTAGATAGAGTGATTCCTGAGGAAGGTTTTAGTGTATAATAAGTTAAGGTTTTGTGTAGATTGAATGAAATACGATGATATTACTTCAACATGTCGGAAAGAATTAAGCCCATCGGGAACTTTAATCGAAAACGCTGCCAAAACCTTTTGAGTTATCACTACATAGTATAAAACAAAGTCGCTTCCCTGTCTGTCTGTCCCTATGTATGCTTAGATCTTGAAAATGCCGCAACGTATTTTGATGCGGGTTTTTTTAATAGATATTGAGATAAAGTGATTCCTGAGGAAGGTTTTAGTGTATAAGTTAAGGTTTTGTGTAGATTGAATGAAATACGACGATATTACTTCAACATGTCGGAAAGAATTAAGCCCATCGGGAGCTTTAATCGAAAACGCTGCCAAAACCTTTTGAGTTATAAAAATAAAATGTATGGCGGAATTGTTTCTCTTTTATGGATTTACAAAAAAGTTCGCGATGGTCTATCTCCCAAGAATAACCCACAATAACCATTTTTTTCTTTTACAAATTACATTAAAATGATGGGTTATTTACGACTGTTTTTTTAACAGTACAGTATTATTCCTTATCCAATTACATACGTCAGATATGTTGAGGATTTAATGTAGATCAAAATTGCTTTTTATACTATACCAATAAAATGAATATCTTATGAGTTATCGCCGATATATGAGTGTCGCAAATTACTGGACGAGAAATTGATTAAGCAAAATCATATATAAGCAAATATAAACTTTATTACCGGAGCGAAGCCGGGCCGGGTCGCTAGTTGTATAATAAATAATAGTTGAAAAGGCTAAGCAGATGAAGACAATGACATTCTCTTTCAGCCTTACCAAACCACTTTCAGAATTTTCACTTGAAACGCAACTTTTTAGCAGACAAAACGTATAATACTGTAAACGAATTTCTAGCGGAAAAAAATATTGTTAATATATAGTTTTTATTTTAAGTATTATGTATCAGATTAAGTAGTAACGTAGTTTGAAATTATAATCCTGCTTTAAAGCTATCATAATAGTAAACTTTTCTTTTATTTTTTGTATTTTTACATGCCTGATGGTAAAATATGGTTGAGCTTTATTTTCTTTTTGTTTATGTCACCACAATATTATGTTGTAAAACCCATATTTGCACATAAAACACATCTTTATCTTTATAATATGACTAGTACTCACGCGGGGCTTCACTCCCGTGGATTCTATCACGGTAAAAACATAACTCTCCTTTTTTGTAGTCGCGTAAAAAGTAGCCTATAACCTTCATCAAGCTTCAAGCTACTTCCATACCAAATTGTATCCAAATCCACCTAGTACTTTCGAAGATTAGCGCGTTCAAGCAAACAAACAAACAATCTTTTCCGCTGTATGAACCGACTTCTGAAAAAGGAGGAGGTTCTCAATTCAGATGTTTATATATTTTTTTTTAATGTTTGTCCACGCATAACTCCGTCGCATGCCAATTGATTTCAAAAATTCTTTTTTTGTTGAAAAGGGTATGGTCCCAAATGGTCCCATGAAAATTTTATCGAAATCGGACAAGCCGTTTCTGAAAAATCAACAAAAGTCTAAAAAAAATATTTACGTTGATGATCTTTTCGTTTAGTCTGCATTGCGTTTTTTGTTCGCGCATAACTCCGTCATTTACGAACCGATTTGGAAAATTCACTGACCCACTAAAAAGCGCGAAAATAAAAACTTTTTTGAAAAAAAACAAAACCGACTTCCATATCAAAACACTACAAAGCCAAAAATAATTTTAATTTCGGAAGGCGGCGTGAAAATAAAGAAAATACAAAACCAATGACACCGACTACCGAAATTAAAATTATTTTTGGCTTTGTAGTGTTTTGATATGGAAGTCGGTTTTAATTTTTTTCAAAAAAGTTTTTTAATATTAGCATAGATACCCGTGTTTGATAATAATGAAGTTTTTGATCGGGACTATAAATGTCATCATCATATCTTTAGCTTTTTCGTTAGTTAGGGTCGGCTTCCAGTTTACCAGATAAGACTAAGCACTAGTGTTTTACGTGGGGCGACTGACTACTTGACCTCCACAACCCATTAGCTGTGTAACACGATACGCCTTCGCAAGTCTGGTATCAGATTTTTTAGCTTTTTGACTACCCGTAACGAATGTCAAATATGTACAAATTGCAGCAGGAACCAACGACTTTACGTGCTTGCCGAGCCAGGAAGGAATCTTGATATGTTAAGATGATCACCCATCCGTGGACCGACCTTGGCAAGCGTTGAAAATTGACCTATGCGGCTGTTATTATTAAGCCACGAGCCCCTTTTTCAACCGACGACAAAAAGAGGAGGTTATCAATTCGACGCGTATATATTTCTTTTTATTTTTTATTATATGATCACCGATTACTCGAAGACGGCTGAACCGATTTGGAAAATTCTTTTTTTGATTCATAGGATATACTTCGAAATTGGTCCCATTTTCATAAAAGTCAGGATCTGATGATGGGATCCTGGAGAAATCGAGGGAACTCTTCAAATATTATAGGCATACCTATGACGTTTTCTCAAAAAGTACCATTTGAGGAAGTGGAAATGATGATGAAGACCACAGATGGCCGCTGAAACTACTGAATAATAAGTATTGAGTGGATTGCGATTCGATTACTTGAATATGGATGTTAAGCACTTTATGCTCGTCACAATGCATATAGTGATGTAGAGCTGATGGTGATGTACCAGGAGAACTCCTCAACAATTAACGGCCCAGCATTGGGAAAAGCAATATTTTGTAAAAGGTTTAAGTAGTTGACATTTAAGCTCTTGTAACTAGGTAAATTAAATATTTAAAAAAACCCGACTGCTCAACTGAAGTGTAAGAAACAAGCACATTTTTATTTTTAAAAGTGACAAGCAGGCTGGACCAAATTGAACATATTTTTTTTAACATGGGATGGTTCCGCCTGCTTGTCACTTTTAAAAATAAAAATGTGCTTGTTTCTTACACTTCAGTTGAGCAGTCGGGTTTTTTTTTAATTTTTAAATATTGTTTTTTTTTTACTTTTTATTTAAAATATTAATTAACAATTTTTAGTTTTCCCGGTCGTGTCACATTGGCACTCCACCGGATTCAGAAAGTGAAGTCCATATTTTTAAACTTTCTCATTGTGTTATTTTGCTAGTATTACACTAATGATAAACATGATACACCTTTTTGAAATCGTTATGTTAAGCCCTTTAATTTGATACCCATTGTAGTATTTGAAAAAAAAAATATTTTTTTCACCTTGTATAATGGCTTCGCACAGCCACCATTTTTATTTTTTTTAAATGTCACCTATCTAAGAACACTCGGGCTGTTAAGACAAATCTAACGATACCTCAATTGTGTGAATCCGTTCAGCGGTTCTGGAGATATGAGGTAATAAAGAATATTACAAACATACATACATACATACATACAAGATACGCGCGAAAAATAGACCAACTAAAAAGAGTGAAATAAAAACTTTTTACCAAAAAATTAAACCGACTCCCAAAAAACACTGCAAAGTGAAAAATAACTTTAATTTCGGAAGTCGGTGCCAAAAACGAAAATACAAAACTAATAAAGACACCGAGTTCCGAAATTAAAGTTATTTTTCACTTTGCAGTGTTTTTTGGGAGTCGGTTTAATTTTTTGGTAAAATGTTTTTATTAAGGCTCGGGACTGCATGTCATATTAATTTTATTAAAAAAGGCAAAATCCAGTAGGTATTATTTAATGACTCAGTATAAACTAGCCAGTACATATTATGTAAGTTAAGTAGAAGCGGAATAAAAAAATATACCCACCGAATTGAGAACCTCATCTTTTTTGAAGTCCGTAAAAAAGAAGAGAAGGAACTAATAAGGAAGGAAGGAAGTAATTCATAAATTAGTTCACATCGCTTTCAACGAGAATAGTCTGTATAACTGTCGGCTTATCCACGTTGAAAAGCTGTATTTTAGGTGGTAGGTTTTAGGTAGGGTTGCTTTCCGTCCGGGTTTTCCCGGATTTGTCCTAGTTTGGAGAGCGTCCTGGGGCGTCCGGGGGGATTTCCCAATAAGTGTCCAGGGAAAACCCGGACACACATTGGTCTTACGGGTACCAAAAAGCACGATCTCTATTATTATTTTCCTATGGTATTTCATCTTATTGTTTATGTTACGTTGATTAAATGAAAAGGAAGAGACTGTTATTAAAAAAGTTCTAAGGTTTTACAATGTTATCACTTTATCAGTAAATAAAAACCATAATTAAACATTGTTGTTTTTAGTTTCAAGTTCAAAAATGTATTTTTCTACGGTGTCCGGGGAAAAACTGTGATTTTACCCAAATATCCGGGGTTTATAAGTCTTTGTCTGGGGCCGGCAAATTTGGTGATGGCAACCCTAGTTTTAGCTAATCTTTTAACGAACGTCTTTGGATGATAAAAGCAATTATGTAAGATATTACGATTTTATCGCAAGTTATAGAAAACATAATATTTATAGCCCATCTCCCTAATAAATAGTGAATTAATAAATTATTGGTGTGAGTAGTAGTAATGAATTTTTAAAGTTACATTTAAAGCGGGCATAAAAACGACAATCACGCAAAAACATGGTTATTCAATCTTCAAAAAAAAATCAGTCACTGTACTCACTATTTATATACAAATTTCAATTAAAAATATCTGCTGTTGATAGGAGAGGTGTCAAAATTATGCGATTGTTCTTACTCTTCCGTTGTTCATTTCTAATTAATATCTTTGCGGGGTCGAAGACAGTTTCATCGTTTCTCCAAAACTTCTTGAGTTGCATTAACTCAGCATTCTTCTGGTGTGCACCGCTATTCAGTCTGGCTTTCAGGAGTTGCAACGATAGAGAATAGTGTAGCGGACTCATTCTAAAACGACAGAAGGGGTACACAAACACCATAACATGAAACAAAAGTAGCAGATTGTTTGGTCCCGCGAAAGTTGAACAAGACGAACAAGTGTACTTGGGAAAACTTGTTATCCTGACATTTGAAGACAGGTGCAGGTAGCCAATCCATTATCGTGACCTTTGGATTGGCAGCTTACTGCTAAACATGGCTTCAAGAGACAATATTGGCAATACTATTGTAATATTTGAAGCTATCCAGCTGCATTGAGAAATTTAGCTAGTGCCGAAATAACAAAGCTTTTCTGAATTAAGACAAAGAGTCTTAAGCATTTTAGTCTAACTAGTAGTCCCTATGGACGGGATAATTAATAATAATAATAATACATGTTTTTTATAGGAATATTTAAAAATGTAAATAATATGTACATAAAATGTAATAAATAATAATAACGTTTATTTATCATCAAAAATTACATGGATATTAGCTATATAAAACAAGATCTGTACTCATACTCGGTGAACCCTGCCTGTTAAACTAGGGTTACCTGTGATTTAAGAGGCACTGATCGGCTTTAAGGTTACAAAACATAAAACAACTGAAAATGTATCGACTGAAAATGAAAATGTGTCGGTTTACCATGTGAAGTGGGTACGTGCTGGCAACTTTATTTAGAATTAAGCTAAAGGACTATATCTAAATATTGTAACGATACCTTCTTCTTCACCAATAAAAGAGGGTAAATGTACCATTAAATTTAATATATTATTTATATACAGTATTTTATAAAAACCTGCCTACCTATCTACCTATCCTAGAAACCGGCCTACCTACCTATCTGACACACTCTCAGGAGAGAAGAGGAGGAGGTTTAGAAAATAGTACTTGCGGGACGGCTTGGCAGGCCACTCGGTCTGGCAGTAGGCTCCCAACAAGGCGTCTGGGCAGCAGGCTCTCAGCAAGGCGTCAGGGCAGCAGGCTCCCAGCAAGGCGTCAGGGCAGCAGGATCTCAGCAAGGCGTCAGGGCAGCAGGCTCTCAGCAAGGCGTCAGGGCAGCAGGCTCTCAGCAAGGAGTCAAGGCAGCAGGCTCTCAGCAAGGTGTCAGGGTAGCGGGCTCTCAGCAAGGAGTCAAGGCAGCAGGCTCCCAGCAAGGAGTCAAGGCAGCAGGCTCCCAGCAAGGAGTCAGGGTAGCGGGTACTGCACTTCCTCTTCCACCACTCTTTATCAAAACTCGTCGAGAACTAAACTCTTCAAAAACTGGTCCCAGATTGAACTCCCCGGAGATGGCCCCCAGCGCCTTTTATACCCAGCTCAGCGTTCAAAGTCCATTCCATTCTCATTCTGTACCAGAATTCAAATTGTAGAGTCCAAAATAGTCCATCTTGCCAGTTATTTGATCAGCCAGTTATATTCGAGCATAATTTATTAAACCTCTTCGATAAAATCTGAGAGTGTGTTTTAGAAATTTATAATTATAATTTAAAATGCCGTTAATCAGTAGACAACCACAATATAGTATACAATATTAAGCTAGTCCTATCGATAAAAGTGAATAACAATTATATAATAAAAGTATGAACAACCTTTTTAGTCTATTAGCCATTAAGTGACTACAAGAAGGAAAAATTACAGTTTGTCAGCCTTGACGTAAAAAATGTCATGACAAGAAAATATTTGTTTTGATGGATGAATTATGGATTATGATTACAAAGAAAACGTAAGTTATTTGGTATTTGTAATAACAAATACTATATTTCCCCATCGACCCCGAGAAAATTTTTGGTCTAGAACAAAAATTTTGTAAGGTTAAAGTTTATCCACATTCATATAACTTACATGCCTCATTCAATCACACTAACATCTAACGAAGTTAGGTCAGGTAGGATTCACATTCAATGATCACTACTCGACCTGATTAGTACATGACAGTAGGCTTGTTTTCGGAGTCTGTCAGTCCGCTCGCGTCGAAAACCCATCAATAAAAAAACAAGATTTAGCAAAGGCTTATTTTTACGAAGTTGCTAGCCGCTTCGATCAACTTTAGAGTCGATAACATAAAAAACAAGGTTTAGCAAAGGCTTATTTTTACGAAGTTGCTAGCCGCTTCGATCAACTTTAGAGTCGATAACATAAAAAACAAGGTTTAGCAAAGGCTTATTTTTACGAAGTTGCTAGCCGCTTCGATCAACTTTAGAGTCGATAACATAAAAAACAAGGTTTAGCAAAGGCTTATTTTTACGAAGTTGCTAGCCGCTTCGATCAACTTTAGAGTCGATAAATAGTAATAAACTAACTTGGAGAGTTAGAAAGGGAGAAGGTTTGGTAATATGTACCTAAACGCACTTCTAAGTGATATCTGATTAGTTCAGATAGAAGAGAAAAAATAAAAATTAAGAGAAGCCTCTTAAAGTTTAAGAACAAAGTTAAAGAAAGAAATAAAATAAACTATTGAGTTTCAATAAGCCGAAAAGAACTCGATAGTTAAAAGAAGAGAAGAAGATAGAGATGAGTCATGAATATAGTACGCAAGATGAATATATTTACATAATTATATACTTAAATCGTTGTTTAGTTTTTGACGATGAGTGGAGTATAATTCTATCCATGACTGAAAATTAATATTATAGATAGCAAATGAAGGTAAAGAGGGAGAGGGCAGGTAAATGAGAGGGTTAAAGAGTGCTAAAAAAAACTCAAGAGGATAAATTAAATATAAGAAAGAGGTTGAGTAAGAGTAAGATCACAAAAAAATAAAAATAAAAAAAAGTGTTATAAGAGGTTAAAGAGGGAATAAACTAGTGGTAAAAGAGGTGATAACTAGTGTTCGTGTGAAGAGGAAGTCTAGTATCGTGTTAGTGTAAAGAGTGAGTCTCCTATCCTAGAACTTAATATTAAAAAAGAGTCTAAGCCAAAAAGTGAGTCCAAAGAAAAAAGTTACTAGTAATAGTTTTTTTGGAATTTTGAAAAGAAATTAAACCGACTAGCTATGATTTTACGTTGGGCGCCAAACTGTAACGATAGCTTTTGCGGGACGGCTTGGCAGGCCACTCGGTCTGGCAGTAGGCTCCCAACAAGGCGTCTGGGCAGCAGGCTCTCAGCAAGGCGTCAGGGCAGCAGGCTCCCAGCAAGGCGTCAGGGCAGCAGGATCTCAGCAAGGCGTCAGGGCAGCAGGCTCTCAGCAAGGCGTCAGGGCAGCAGGCTCTCAGCAAGGAGTCAAGGCAGCAGGCTCTCAGCAAGGTGTCAGGGTAGCGGGCTCTCAGCAAGGAGTCAAGGCAGCAGGCTCTCAGCAAGGAGTCAAGGCAGCAGGCTCCCAGCAAGGAGTCAGGGTAGCGGGTACTGCACTTCCTCTTCCACCACTCTTTATCAAAACTCGTCGAGAACTAAACTCTTCAAAAACTGGTCCCAGACTGAACTCCCCGGAGATGGCCCCCAGCGCCTTTTATACCCAGCTCAGCGTTCAAAGTCCATTCCATTCTCATTCTGTACCAGAATTCAAATTGTAGAGTCCAAAATAGTCCATCTTGCCAGTTATTTGATCAGCCAGTTATATTCGAGCATAATTTATTAAACCTCTTCGATAAAATCTGAGAGTGTGTTTTAGAAATTTATAATTATAATTTAAAATGCCGTTAATCAGTAGACAACCACAATATAGTATACAATATTAAGCTAGTCCTATCGATAAAAGTGAATAACAATTATATAATAAAAGTATGAACAACCTTTTTAGTCTATTAGCCATTAAGTGACTACAAGAAGGAAAAATTACAGTTTGTCAGCCTTGACGTAAAAAATGTCATGACAAGAAAATATTTGTTTTGATGGATGAATTATGGATTATGATTACAAAGAAAACGTAAGTTATTTGGTATTTGTAATAACAAATACTATAATATATATATAAATAATAATTAAGGAAAAATAAAGACAAAGTTAGTTCATGTCGGAAAGGATTGGAAGATAGTATGTTAAATATAAAGAAAATGCACAAAGATATGAAATTACGCTGAAGTTTGCGACTAGAGATAGGACGGCTATGTTACCCAACATATGGATAGCTCGTGGGCCATAAATGTGTAATGGTGAAAATTGTGCACCAAAAATCCTGTCAATATGAAGGGGAGGATATTATTTGTCATTTGTCTTATTAGGCTTGTCTGTAATCGGTCATTGGTTACTATTTAACACTCGTTATTATCATTACTTAATCCATAACAACAAACAAAGATAATCTCAACTCCACCCAGAATACAGTTATTACAGAGAAATTTTACTTAAAACAAAATGCTTTGTGTAATATTCTGTAACGCCATGTAATAGATTGTCGTGAGTTTGCCCACGATTCCTTACTAAACTGCGCAGGCACCACTCGTAAATGATTGCGTCACAAAAAGCATTATCGACTTTGGCATATGACAGCTTTGACATTACGCCTGATAATTAGCCGATTTGGACAAATCGAGGTAATGTGTCTTGTTCACTTGAAGTTACATAAAGCCTTACAAGTATTATATCACGCGTAATCAAATAATTTCACGCTTGTAACAATGAATGAGCTTCCAAATATGCTTGTGACTTGCGGTAGTATAAACAGTGAGTACCTATATAACTCTGATAACTTTTAAAACTGTGTCTGCTTACGTTGAGGCCGGCTTCCAGTGTTACCAGTTACAGCTGACTAGGAACTAGAGCTTTAAACCCTCGAATGTCGCATGTTTAATGTACCTACTTTTTGATTTTTGGGTAGGACTTCAGAAAAAAATGTTAATCGGCAATTTATGGCCATTATCATGGTATATATTATACCTTCCTGGCTTTGTTATGAGTTTATCTAACTATTTATATCATTCAATAAGCAAATCAAACTGACCTTATCTCGCAGTGATGTGATATGTTTTCACTTTTATAATTTTCACTCACATTCGAAGTCATATATACGAAAAAACACATATTCACGAAAAAACACACGATAACACAATAATGTGTAGGCAATGTTAACACAAATTATTCCACTTAGACACTGTAAAAAGTAATAAAAACTATTTGATAACACAATGAAAAGTCTGCGGCGTCACAACAAAAACCACAGATGTATTTTGTAAACATCTTTTTATCGTTAATTTTAGTGGTGTTCCCTTTAAAATGTTACTAAAACCGGTCAAGTATGAATCGATTAGTCGAATGATACAGCCACATCGTGTTACTTGCAACATAAACGTAAAATACATCGTCCAATGCGAGCCGTGACGTTATGTACAGACGCCAGCACATCAAGCTACAACAATCTGTCAAATTACTTTAATAGATTTTCAACTTTATTGTTAAAGAAATTAGATTCAAGGTTGATTGGGAAAATTTGACAGTTTCGGGTAGCAGCATGTGCTGGCGTCTGTACAAACGGTGTACCGTTGACACTTGAGGGGTTAAACGGAGCTATTGCCTATCTGACCTCCACATCCCAGTGGTTGTAGCTCGTATTACCTACTTAGATAACACAATACCCCTTGGCAAGACTGGCGTCAGATTATCTGGCTTCTAACTACCCTTAAGGACTGTCAAAGATGAGGAACGATTTTGTTTTAGCCGTCGGTCCTGGCTGCCGTTTAATGACAGCTGGGACCCAACAGCTTAGGGTCAATTTATACTGGCGCAGAGTCGAAGCGCATCGAAGCATCTATCCAAAACTGAACATAACAAATTCACCCTTAACTCCACAGCGTAACGCACACATTACTTCTGAGATTTTAAAAAGACTGCGCGTGAACAACGCTGATTGGTGTGCGCGCATTCTCGCGTATCCATGCGCTCACCAGCGAACCTACGCGTCATCAGTCAGAACACTATAATTCCGTTTTCTTTTTCTTCGTTTTCTTCTTTTTCAACTTCCGATATAACCTAAGTAATATCATAGCAAGATCAATGTCAACCATTTTACACACGTTTCAGCTACGAGAATCAATTGGCAAGTGATTCAATAGCACTGCTGTTGATGCCCATTACTACACGTAAAAGAGTGCGACTTCGCTTTAGTTGTAAAGAATTTGACGCTTCGATGCGCTTCGACTCTGCGCTGGTATAAAATGACCCTTAAAGTACCTACTCTCCGAGGCATGAAGAAATCTCGATGTTTTAAGATCAGCCCACACTAGCAACACTATTATTATGTAGTCACCAGCTCCTCTATTATATTAGGCAACCTTATTATGAAATAATAAGTCACATATTTTTTGGTGTTGATGAGTAAATAATCATAATCTTTATTCTCTCGCGCCATATTTATGTAATTTTTTTATTGATAATAGGCTCGCGTTTGACCACCATCTCACCTGATGGTAGGTGATGATGTGGTCGAAGATGGAGCACGCTTACCTAGAAGTAATCTATGAATCACTCTTGATTTAAAGAGAGACAGGTTATAGCGATCAGGAAACACAGACTCCGATTACTTTTTCAATGATTCACATTTTATACTGTAAACATATTGTTAGAGACTGCAGTGCGTAAACTAGGCTTGAGGCCTGTATATCAGGAAACCAGTTTTCCACCTTTTGGGGTTGCGGGCCTGTTCTATATGATAGGAATTATCAAAGGTAGGTTATAATAAAACGAAATTATAAACGACATTGTAACATATTCAAACAAAACTATTAAGTACTCGTACAATTCAATATCGAAATTTCTACCAAATTTTCCATACTTATTACAATTTTAAAATAATGATAGGAATTATTGGAATTATCTTTATGGAAGACAATTATATTTGAATTAGAGATTACGGCATATTCTCTCGTTATGGCATATGCTGTTAGTACTAAGTCGCCAACGAGAAGTAATTTAAGCCCACATTTCTACACAAGTTACGCAAAATATATGAAACTTGTAATACTCTAATGGGCTACGTCCGATTCATTCCAATCAGGTTCACTTACGTTCAAACGGTAGATAAGTTATGGTTCTCATTTATTTCTACAGGTTAAAAATATCACACAAACTTTCAGTGTTTTTTGGTGTATGTCACTGTGATTATACAGAATGGAATGAGGCGTTATTTTGTGAAAATCTATATTAAACTCATACTACTACTAATAATAGTAAAGTAATACTACTAATATTAGCTTATGTATGTAGGGACATAGAGAATTTAGAGGGAGACCTCCAATGCCCTCTCGGCCGGCAAAACGCGCGCGCATTGGGCGTCGGTAGAGGGCAGACGATAGAGGCCTCTGGCAGTTCCCATAAATGGGTCAAGGGACGGCGAACTTGGGGACGCCGGGGTCCCCCATAACACGAGATCTAAGTTCCATGCGCGCCCCTTAAATATAGCGGGGGAAATCAATGACCTGACCAACCCACCGCTTGACCAGACTAGACGAATGACGACTAGTGAATGGGAACACGGCGTGTTTTTAATCGGTTAGAATCTCATAGACCCTGCCCGCCCTAGGGTGGAAGACATCCAAGAGGATTTCCACCTTGAGATATTTTTTTATCCTGTAAGTCCTGCTCGGTCCGAAATAGCTTACTAGACTCCCGCAGGGTAACTTACTCTTTTATCCCGCTGTGAGTGGAGCGGAAGGGAGTGTCAGACTTCTACTGACTTAAAAACCCAACCTGCTCTTTTAGTTGCCCTCGCATTCCAGGGCAGCAGTATCTCGTTAGAATATTTCCGCAACCCTAACAGGTCATAAGACAACCTGAAACTATACCAACGCATATTTTGTACCGCGCTGGGCGTTGACATCTGTGCCATTATTTTATTTTATTTTTAGTTTACTTATACAAAAAGTATCGTAATTAACGCACCTCAAACACCCCAATTAGAAAATTATGTTATTATCATAATACATACTCTGATTTTTAGTTTTACTTGTTTATACAGTTTTTAAGACTTAAGCTTCATTTAAATGAGTTTCATTTTTCTTTAATGTTTTTAAACTGAATGACGGAATTTATAAAAATTTGCATTTAAAAAGTTACTAGTTTACATTTACGGTCCATGGTTAGTTTGTTTTTACTATGTAATTTGTAATTTACGTAGATTTATTTGTTTTGGGATAAAAATTTGCGCTATTAAAAACGATAAAAATCGATTCAGTAAACGATTCTGAACAAACTAATTTCAGGATGTGCATTAATTTATGTTACTTGTTGTATATAATTTTTTATGTCCTTTGCTTTAGTCTATCAACAGTTTTGTTAAGCTAATTTTTAATGTGAATGCAAGAACACTATAGACTCAGATTCATTTCTGATTAGTTATATTACATTATATTATGTCAAATGGTCATACTGTCCTCTAATACTCGTACCTAAAAAAACTGTACCCATTATGCAAATATTGTGAAAATCAATTATTTTTAGGGTTCCGTAGCCGAATGGCAAAAAATGGAACCCTTATAGTTTCGTCATGTCTGTCCGTCTGTCTGTCTGTCTGTCTGTCTGTCTGTCCGTCCGTCCGTATGTCATAGCCATTTTATTAAGAAACTATTAAGACTGTACATGTGAAACTTGGTAGATATACTTTTTCATAAAGTCAATTGTCTAAAAGATATACGCTTCCAAAGTGGTAAAATGTGTCCCCCCCCCCCCCCCCCAACTTCTATAATAATGGAGTGAAAATATAAAAAAAAGATATGTCTGTAGATCTTAATGTAAACTTTCAACCAAAATTAGTTTGAACGAGATCGGGTTAGCAGTTATTGTGATACAGCATATTTTCTAAAACCGCAAATATAAATTTGTAATTCATACAAACACTACGAAAAAGAAAGTTATTTGGCGTAGTTGTAAAAATGTAAATAAGCTAGTTTTAAGAACATTGTAAGGTTTTTTTTTCGTCAAATAAATATACATATTATATTATATTATTATAGGTACTACGGAACCCTTCATGGGCGAGTCTGACTCGCACTTGGCCAATTTTTTTAAAGAGTAACCGCGGGCTTTCTTGCCCTTTCTACTTTTCTCCCATAGGACACGACCAATTTCGAATCGTGCACTAATTTGACGTCTCCATGTAGGCCTAAGTGAAATAAAATACTTTTGATTTTGATTTTATTCTCGCAGCTTTCTTTCTTTTGCAATTCATGTGTAATATTTATTTTGCAAAATAAATGTTTATGTTATGATAAATAATATAAATTGACCTAAAAGAAACTGAAAAAATCATTCTTCAAAAATCACTTGCCATCTTAGTATAAATTCACTTTTTAATTAAGTGCCTTCTATTGCGTCTTGTGTAGCCACTTCGGTTTCTCAACAAATAGCTAGATAATGAACGTACAGGGGTTTAATCTATACTAATACTAGATCGATAGATATAATTATTCTTTATTGCACACCATAACAGAAGAACAAATAAGGACTTAACAACTAAAACAAGTGATAAAATGGGCGGACTTATCACTGAAAACGATCTTTTACAGACAACCTTTGGATAGATTTAACACAGAAGGAAAAAATAAATACGCGGATAGTCCATATTTTATTTTAAAAATAAAATAAAATATTATAAAGAGGTAAAATTTGTTTGTAAGTTTGTATGTAGGGGTAATTTTCGGAAGTAATGATCCAATTCTAAAAATTATTTCTTTGGTAGTAAGCTGCATTATTGCGGAGTGCTACAGGCTATAAATTATTGCAAAATCCACGGACAAAGCCGCGGGCAAAGTGCTAAGACTAGCACTTTGCCCGCGACTTATAACTAGACAGTTATATAAATAAATACTGAAATAACAAGATACATTAGCAGTACGTAAAATGTTGTGTAACATATACAGACAGACGGACAAGGTCATGTATTAGTGATTCGCCATACATATGTAAGTACATAGCATGATACATTTACAGACAGAAATAGATTGATGGATCTTTCAGTTTAATTTCGATCTTATTACATTATGAAGTAGCTCACATAACATATTTCTACATATAATAGAGTTAATTAAACACAAGCTTCTGCCCGCTGTCTCATTCACGTACATAGTTTCTTTTCCAACGAAATAAAAATTGGCCAAATACGTCAAAAATTGGTCAGACTAGCCCATGAAGGGTTTAGTGAATACGCAAAATAAACACTGAAAGTCAAAGTGTCTTTCATAGTGTTTGTATAAAATACAAAGTTGCCGTTTTAGAAAATATGCTATATCGCAAAAACTGCTGACCCGATCTCGTTCAAACAAATTTTCGTTGAAAGTTTTTATTAAGATCAGTAGTTTTTATAAGTATATATTTTTTTTGATTTTTCACTCTATTAGTATAGAAGTTAGAGGGGGGACACATTTTGCCACTTTGGAAGCGTAGGTTTTTTAAACGATTGACTTTAAGAAAAAGCGGTTTTAGAAACCTCAATGTCATTTTTCAAGACCTATCTATAAATTCCACACAAGTATAAGTTTGATGAAAAAAATATTTTTTAGTTTCAGTTCTATCAGTTCAATTTAAGCATGGGGAGCCCTTAATTTTATATATTTTTATTCTATCTATACTTATAATAAATCTGTAGAGAGGTTAATTCTGTACATGAAATATATTTACAAAATAACTATCAGGGGGTGATTAGGGATCGATACTGATGCCAAAAATGCAATCAGTAAAATTTATGTCTGTCTGTCTGTCTGTCGGTCTGTCTGTCTGTCTGTCTGTCTGTCTGTCTGTATAACCGTTATAGAAACAAAAACTACTCGACCGATTTTAACGAACCTTGGTACAATTATTTTTTATACTCCTGAGCTGGTTATAGTATACTTTTCATCACGCTACAATCAATAGGAGCAGAGCAGTGAAGGGAAATGTTGGGAAAACGGGAGAAGTTACTCAATTTTTTAAGCTTCCGTCGCGAATGCAACCTTAATGGTTAAAGCTACACAGAAATCATTTAAGACGGAAATGTTCTCCTTAAAATTATATAAAAAATATCCCACGACAGCATATATCTATCTTTTATGGTTGACTCACAATAGCACGTGTAACTCCCGATAGCTTAGCAGTTCGAAGCTTTCTGATTATTATTCTGCTCCGAAATTTAAAACCACCTAAACTTTGCAATGGAACTCGGCTAAAAGTAACCCAGTTGCAACAAAATATAATCGAGGCTCGAATTTTAACAGGTTGCGGTGCAGGAGAAACCGTCTTTATTCCCAGAATTCCCATAATACCAAATAATTTTCCATTCCAATTTAAAATAACGTAATTCGCAGTATCGGTGTGTCAACTTTCAACATAGTTTACCCGGAAGCTTTGCGCTGAAGTATTTTCGTTCTATAGGTACTTAAGCCTCATGTGAACGTGATCTACACAATATTACCAATACATTAACTTAATAACACACAAGGAGTTACACGCTGACGGAGTCGCGGGCACAGCAACAATAATATTGTGCGGTTCGGTATTGCGATATTTTTCAACAGTATTATAGATTGACATATTATATTTCCCTACTAAATTACGAAGGTTAATCTGTCTGTTACATCAAAATCACTGAACCGTGAGGAAGGACATAGGTAGGCTACTTTTTTTACGAAAAACGACGAGAAACTAATAATATAAGGCTGAAGAGTTTGTTTGTTTGTTTGAACGCGATAATCTCAGGAACTTACTGGTTCCAATTGAAAATTTATTTTTTAATTGAATAGTCAATTTATAGAGAAAGGCTATAGGCTATATATCATTACGCTAAGGCCAATAGGGGCGGAGCGCCAATGAAGAATGCTTCAAAATCGGGGTTAAATTTAACGTTAGCCCAAAGTAACTATTCCACGCGGACGAAGTCGCAGGCAAAAGCTAGTACTTATAATAAATCTGTAGAGAGGTTAATTCTGTACATGAAATATATTTACAAAATAACTATCAGGGGTTGATTAGGGATCGATACTGATGCCAAAAATGCAATCAGTAAAATTTTTGTCTGTCTGTCTCTCTGTCTGTCTGTATAACCGTTATACAAACAAAAACCACTTGACGGATTTTAACGAAACTTGGTACAATTATTTTTCATACTCCTGAGCTGGTTATAGTATACTTTTCATCACGCTACAATCAATAGGAGCAGAGCAGTGAAGGGAAATGTTGGGAAAACGGAAGAAGTTACTCCATTTTTTAAGCTTCCGTCGCGTGTGCAACCTTAATGATTAAAGCTACACAGAAATCATTTATGACGGAAATGTTCTGCTTAAAATTATATAAAAAATATCCCACGACAGCATATGTCTATCTTTTATGGTTGACTCACAATAACACGTGTAACTCCCGATAGCTTAGCAGTTCGAAGCTTTCTGATTATTATTCTGCTCGGAAATTTAAAACCACCACAACTTTGCAATGGAACTCGGAAATAATTTTCCATTCCAATTTAAAAGAACGCAATTCCCAGTATCGGTGTGTTATGCAATGACAAATAATAAGGCTCAAGGGCAGACTTTTCGTGTTGCTGGAGTAAATCTCGGTGTCAGTTGTTTCTCGCATGGTCAGTTGTACGTCGCTCTTCCCCGGGTTAGCAGTTCTAGAAATCTTTATGTTCACGTGCCGGACGGGTCAACTTTCAACATAGTTTACCCGGAAGCTTTGCGCTGAAGTATTTTCGTTCTATAGGTACTTAAGCCTCAAGTAAACGTGATCTAAACAATATTACCAATACATTAACTGAATAACACACAAGGAGTTACACGCTGACGTAGTCGCGGGCACAGATATTAACAATAATATTGTGCGGTTCGGTATTGCGATATTTTTCAACAGTATTATAGATTGACATATTATATTTCCCTACTAAATTAAAACATAAAAATCACTGAACCGTGAGGAAGGACATAGGCTACTTTTTTTTTTCAGAAAAACGACGGAAACGTGGACGAAGTCGCGGGCAACAGCTATCAATACTAATAATATAAGGCTGAAGAGTTTGTTTGTTTGTTTGAACGCGATAATCTCAGGAACTACTGGTTCGAATTGAAAAATTGTTTTTTAATTAAATAGTCAATTTATAGAAAAAGGCTATAGGCTATATATCATTACGCTAAGGCCAATAGGAGCGGAGCGCCAATGAAGAATGCTTCAAAATCGGGGTTAAATTTAACGTTAGCCCAAAGTAACTATTCCACGCGGACGGAGTCGCGGGCAAAAGCTAGTTTTTTAATAAATATTGAAAAGCGGTTAACAGAATCTACCTACCAAATTTCACATGTGTAGTTTTAATAGTTTCGGAATAAAATGGCTGTGACATATGGACGGACAGACAGACAGACATGACGAAAACATAAGGGTTCCGTCTTTTACCATTCGGCTATGGAACCCTAAAAATACCCTATTTCCTTTCCCAAAGTGTAATCAATTTCTGTATCAAATTTCAGCAAATTCGGTTAAGTAATTTAGACGTGAAAGTGTAACAGACAGACAAAATTACTTCCGCATTTATAATATTAGTAGGGATCTACTGATTCTTAGGTCTAATCTTAGACAACTGTTTTCATATTAACAAGTCCTATGTTAATATGAAAACAGTTGTCTACGACTACAACGATATTTAAGTAATCATTTTATAATCTACAATTATAATAAGTTAATTTATATACAAATAATATTAGTAAGGATCTACTGATTCTTAGGTCTAATCTTAGACAACTGTTTTCATATTGACAAGTCCCATGTTAATATGAAAACAGTTGTCTAAGATTACAACGAAATATTTAACTAATCGTTTTATAATCTACAATTATAATAAGTTAATTTATATACAAATAAAACATTTTTTTTTCAAGGTGGGTCCACAATTAAAGTCTAAAATGTCAATCACTTGTCCATGATATTTGCAGGCGGGAGGGCGGTGCTGCACACTGCATGCAAAATTGATTATTCAGTTCTTGGCGGATTTTTTTCTGAAGTATTAGTTTGGTATAGATTTCCGCAAAGGATCGCCTGATTTTCTGTATGTGCGAAATCAGGACGGTTTAAATAATTAAAAGAACAGAATAACGACATCGTGGTGCTGATAGCCGAAATACAGACTATGCCTAGATCGACTACAGACGCTAAACTCAATGCCTAAATTGAAATTGTTGCCATATGTCATTTAAAGTAGTCATAAGATTTTTTGGAAATATACATATTATTATTATAATCGTTCTTTGTTTTGTATCAAACTGATTTAGGAATGCACTCCCACTTGCTTAAACGAATAGCGACAAACTTCTGTTTAGAATAAACAATATAATTTTTAGAACAGGAAATCAGTTACCATTCCTTAACCAAGTAACTGACAAACAACAAGAACTATAAGTTGCCAGAGCTATTAGATGAAATGTTTACAAATGTGTATATGGCGTTATAATCATATAAAGCTAACATATAAATATCTAATAAAAATGTCAATCTTAGAACGATCCGTCAATGCTTGTAGCATCAATTAAAATAAAATAAAACTAAATATATGTATATTAATAAGGTAAGTATCATCAATAAATAAAATGTCAAAAATAAAAACGTCCTAAACAGCATTAGCATGATTGTTATTTATAATGGTTTTTAATGAATTTACATATAATTCTAACACCTTTAATTTAATGGAGCGGCAATAAAATTTAAATAAGACTGATTCCGGACGCGACCCTACCGAACCAGTCCTTATTATAGATGTTTTAATCAACAGCATTCCAATCAGATTCTCATCATCATTTGCTTAGGCTTTTCTCGCACTTCCAGTCCAACCGGACACACTGCTGGGGTTTCGGGAACATTCTAAGGAGGTATCGTGGCTTCAGAACGTAAGGGTAGCTGAAGGAACAGGGTGGGTTTTTAATCTGTAGAAGTCTGACACTCTCTTCCGCTCTCCCAGAGTGGGCGGAGTCATTAAATGATTCTCCACCGAAAAAAAAGTCTAAACGGATGCAGCTGAGAACTAGTGCTTTAAATGGTGACTGGCTATTTGAACTCCACGACTCAGTAGCTGGGTAGCCTCTACCCATTAGCAAGACCATTGCCACATTTTCTTTCTTCTGAGTTTGAGTTTGTTTCGGTGTTTCTTCTCAGGGTAGTCAGTTAGGAAACACCGGCTTCATCTTGTTAATATTTACGAAAAAAATTACTTGTACTACAAGTGTTATTTAATAACCAATTTGCAAAATAAAGATCATTTATAATTCTGACTTCAAATGGCAGCCGGGACCGTGCTTTACGAGGCACGGATGAATCTCGCCATCCATGATAGTCACGCGTCCACGGGCCGAACTAAGCAAGCGCTCCTTATAATTTATTTATATTATCTAATTATTATCTATTGCAAAGTGTAATTTCGAAGCGTTACAAAATTGCGAGACTTTCAATAAAGTAATAGCCAGTCTCAAATTAATAGCCATCTATGTAGCTACTAATTTAAATCTAATACCTCATATATCAAAACATTCTTTAATTTGATGAATCTGTGTTGAAATGTCACAATCTCTTCAATCTGTTTGATTTTAAAATCATTCCTTCTAACCAGTTTAGAAACACGTGACTTAGCTTATTAAGTAAAAATAAAACTGACTAACTGAAAACTAATCAGGCGAGAGACGGATTGCAATGAATCGCGAACTTGAAATATTTGCCTAACAGCAGTCAAAAAAAATTTTGTCATTTAAATTCTATCTAGCCTATTTTTATCCAAGTGGGCAAAGGCTTACTTCACGCTCTTTAGCGCATGTTTATCCTTTGCCAGTTCGGGCCAGTCTTAGACAGGAATCGAGCTTGTCCTACCGTTTTCCTGCCGCGATGTCACCTGACATTTAATGGGACCCACAAAATATGTAATGGGTGTGTCATTTTCATTACTCTAACTCTCTCTTTGTGTAGTCGATTCTTCATTACTGATAGATTTTTAGGCTTTTCCATTTATTGCGATCGGCTTTACGAAGAACTTCTTCAAAACTGTGGTGACTATTCAACTAAAGCTCCCAAGTCCCACTGTCTCGAGCAAGTTCTACTGAACCGTTAGACTATCGTAACAGCTCTGACTCCTAGATCTTTTGCCCTCTAAGTTTGAGTAGGTAATTAGTTTCTCCAAATTTTCATCTTATCAACGAATAATAAGGCCGAAGTAAATGAGGATGCAACGTATTCTGAACAGAAGGTTCTTGATACAGAGATCTTCAAGAATAGACACATTTGTGCGGATCGCCGTCCATGGTATTTGGACCACATTTCGGATGCATTAATTTTCTTTCTATCACTCTTTTGAATAGTCTTACTTACGTAATCTAAAATATGTATTGAGACATATTTTATGTATTAGGACATAGTTAAAACAACCTTAGGAAGCCCCACCATACAACGCTAAACTGGGTTCCAAAGTCACTGTCGGTACTACGATAAATTAAGACGGATGTATTTTTAGAATATAATTATGTCATTTTACAAAAATAGAACGAGAACATCCGGATAGTATAACTTGTTCATTTCAAGCAAAAAAAAAAACTAATTTATAAGATATTAAAAACATGACATAAATTCCTAGAGATTTGACATTTAATTTACGAATAAAGGAATACAGATATTTAAATTACGGTTCTTGCTATTTGTTAATTTGTAGAAATACGTAATTTGTACGACCAAAATATTCTATAGCAAATATCTTTAAACATGAAAACAAGCAGATAAGAGCGGCTCGACCGATTGGGCTATTTTTTACCTACCTATATTTTTGTGCTAGACAAGGTTTATTTATCAAAGTTATTTTTTTGTAAAAGAACTGAAAATAATAATTACACCTACGTCATATATGACGCAAGTGGCTAATTATGAATGTCATATCCATAAAATACTCCAGAATTTTACGAATTGGCATAAAAATTAACCTTTCGCATATTAGGCCGTTCGATAAAAATACTTTTTCAAAAAGCAAGAGGTACCTACTCCTCTTTGCTACTTACATATGTATTTACGACTCCAATCTGATCCAAATAGACCGTCGTCGGTCGAATCTTGACCAAAGTGATACCTTCTTCTTGTTCTGTAGTTCTGTCGTTTCCATATTTCCCAGCAATTTTGAATTTGGAACTGTTCTATATTCGAATTTTATTAAATTTTGAATCTCAAAACAGTTGAAAGTATTAAGATTAATGCTATTGTTTAGTCACAGCGTCGATTGGAATCTGTCAGGTTACGTACAAAAATGAATCTTTCTAAAGAAAAGTTCGTGCAATAATTTTCTACAACTTTTGGAGAGGCCTGACACGGCTTCAGTGCTTTGAAGAGCTAACATAGGCCCCATGTCTGCAGACTGTCGAACGCTGGTATTTAGAATTCCAGCGTGGATATACTAGTGTTAGTGACAAATCTCGCGAAGGACGCCCAAAATCCGCCT
Source organism: Tholera decimalis (assembly GCA_943138885.2). NCBI lineage: Eukaryota > Metazoa > Arthropoda > Insecta > Lepidoptera > Noctuidae > Tholera > Tholera decimalis. Next base: position 28,333,529 of record OW964551.2, read on the forward strand.
TCACTGAAGATAACATCATTGCTGTGAGACAACTAATTCTCGAAGATCGTCATGTGACGTATCGAGAGATAGAGGTTCTATTAGCCATCTCAGGGACAACCATTCAGAAGATCTTGCATGAAGCGCTTGGTGTGAGAAAGCTAGTTTGCCGTTGGATACCACATCAGCTTTCCGACGATCACAAGGCGGCCCGCGTCAGATGGTGTAAGAAAACTCTGCAAAGTTTCAACCGAGGAGAGTCAAATCACGTCTACGACATCATCAGTAGTGACGAATCTTGGATCTATGCCTACGATCCTGATTCCAAACAACAATCTACAATCTGAGTCTTTCAAGACGAGCCAAAGCCGACTAAAGTTATTCGTTCTCGAAGCACTTCAAAGAAGATGGTGGCCACGTTCGTTGGAAAAACCAGCCATGTTGCGACTATTGCACCTGAAGATCGTACAACGGTTAACGCAGAGTGGTATACCACAGTTTGTTTACCACAAGTCATCGCCGAACTTCGAAAATCTAACTCAAAGCGACGCATCATCCTGTACCACGACAACGCAAGCTCACACAGCGCTCGTCAAACGATTGAGTATTTGAAGCAGAAAAAAGTAGAAATTCTTGACCATCCTCCATACAGTCCTGACCTAAGCCCTAACGATTTTTTTACATTTCCTAAAATTAAGAAAAGTCTTCGTGGTCAAAGGTTCCAATCTAGTGAAGAAGCAGTCGACGCTTTCAAGTCAGCCATTTTGAACACCCCCACTTTAGAGTGGAATAAATGTTATAATAACTGGTTTGAGCGAATGGAAAAGTGTATTAAGCTACATGGTGAATACTTTGAAAAACAATAAGAAATACTATAAGGTTCTAGTTGTGCTTTTTTCTTCAAACGTAGTAGCTTTAAAAAACTTGAGGTTAGTTTGAATATTGATTAGCCGATTCTTTCATCCAATTTTCTATAAAGTATTCGGTTTTAAGATCTGTTAATCAGTGTTTTAATAAAATGAAGTTTTCATAAATAGTATTGGATTTATATTTGTTAATCAATCACGCTAAAACTACAGAACGGATCAGAATGAAATTTGGTAAGTAGATAGTTGACACCCTTTTTTTTTCGCTGTGTGGGAAAAATCATCGAATAACTTCTCCCGCTCTGGGTGGAGTGGAAGGGAGTGTCAGAATTCTACTGACTAAAAACCCACCCTGTTCCTTCAGGTGCCCTTAAGTTCCGGGGCCGCGGTATCTCATTAAAACATTCCCGCAACCCGGGCAGGCAATGGCCCTATAGGACCCCGTCACTATTGCTGACAGCTCTGTGAGGCGCGCGTGGAACACAACGCGCCGCCGACCCGGGCCTGATCCTTACCGGACGGTGAGCTACCCCTGCTCGCCGTCCGCAAGCCCGCGCCTACGGTGGCCGGAGATCAGCACGCTATCCCCGACGCCCGGGGGATCTCCCGCGGCGGCTAGATAGTTGACACCCTGGAATACTATTAATACTACTACATACTTTACTACGCTACTTTTTATCTTGGAATTCCCACGGGATTGGAATTTACACGGGAAAACCCTTTCACGCGAACGAAGTCGCGGGCAGAAGCTAGTGTAGTATACTAGCATTTTATCCGAGCCCAGAAGATGCCTGTTTAGTGATGTGTGTTTAGTGAGGTAGGTTAGAACTTAAAACGGGATATAATCATGTGTATTTTTTGTTTTGAGTTTCCGATATTTCGGCACTTTTGCAAGCGCCATCATCACGGATGAACTGAAGTAGTTGCGCATGGATGTTTATGAGCAGACAAATCGGTCTACCCTCTTTCTCGTTCGTTTTCTGTTAGCGACACCGCTACCACTGTCACATGTATCACTGAACACTCGATTCTGTTCCCGACACACAAAACTCACCGTGTCGACTCGCGAACTTTCTACGGAACTTTTTCGGTTTTATACACATTTGAACCGCTGGATTCAAAATGAAATAAACTCAAAACAAAAAGCACACTAGGTAAATATCCTGTTTTAAGTTCTAATGATATTGTATCATTCGTTCCGGAGATTACCCACTAAGTATATAAAAACTTACATACCAAATTTACTTTAAAATTTTAATATAGTATAGACATTGATATACTAAAAACCCAAGATGCACAGTCTCGAAGAAAAGTGACGATCGAAACTGTCGCCAAACACTCACCACCTACGTAGTAATAGATATGCTATAAGTACAAAATATGTTTTTGCAAATTCTATCTTATGACAATTGTTTAAGGTTGTTTTTACAAAGAAAATTTTGGCATTTTTGACGTGTGAACCTAGACGCGAGTGACGCGATACTATTTGAAATGAGCGCATAATTTAGAATTAAGCACTCATTTTATGCGGACGGTTTTGAGACGTTGAGTGTGCATCTTGGGTTTTTAGTATATCAATGAGTATAGATTAGATTTTAAAGGAACATTATTTAAGCTAAGTATATACAGATTCAGAAACATTTTTTAACATTACAGACACATTTATAGCGTTCTATAAGCCAATCTACCAGCATTAAGATCAGGGACACACTGCTCTATAGCACAGATTACTAAATAGTTACTTCGTAATCTATAGTAAGGAATGTTAGCAGGCATGCGCCATGCTGTCATAGATGACATTATTAAATTATTTATTGAATTAGATCAGTTATTTATATGTTGCCTCATTGATTTAGAGATCGCTAGGTAACATAGCAGAAAATGAAAGATCTGGGTGCGATTCCCAAGTTGAACCAAGTATGATTGAGTTTTTCCTTAAAAAAATTCCCAGGTTGTTTGCCTTAGGGTAGATCTGTAAAGGACATTGTTCCGGTTCCATACATGTCACGCCTAAGAATCGTTTGAATCGAAAATGACTTAGATAGGCTAAATATTTTATAGAATCATAGTAAATAAATTTTTACTAACGGACACTTGAAGATACAAAAATAATTAATTCATCGAAATCAAGTCCGAAAATAGCCAGGTAGGAAGATTCACAGAGTCATTTATACACAGCCGAGTCTACCAAGTATGCAGTCTGATTAGAGTCCATTATTAAGCCAAAGTTGTTAGAATAAAACCATAAAACGCATATAAAATCGCAAAGAAAAGAGCGTTGCAATAAAAATTGAAACGAAGTCAAGTATAAGCACACCAGTGTTACCAATTATGAAAACCTATCATACCCGAATGCCATGCCAGAAATTCCCGATTTCAGTTTTTGTTTTTAAAAAATATTTCTTTAGATATTAATTTATTTCTTATCCATAATAGGATACAGTGTATATTTGATTTATTGAATTCAAATTATTATGTACCTGTATGTGATCAACCCAAATTCAGAAATAATGAGTCAATTGAACAAACAAATGTGAGCTTGACTAAGAGAATGAGACAAAGCGTCAGACTGAAGAAGCATCCCCCATGCTTCTTCAGTCTTCCCGTCCTCAATTAGTTGACGATTATATATTACTTACTAGGGTTAAATTAATATCGTAACCCATTCAATATTTTATTATTATTTTTATTTATATCTATACGTTCAAAATAACCGAAATATTCTGAATTTTATCAATTTCTGATTTAATCCTGACAACCGTCCGTATTTCCTGAAATCGGGGGAAAAATCCCGTAAATCGGCAACACTAGCTGGCAAATAGACATTTTTTACGGTTTTTTACTTTTTATTTTGAATTTATTTATTTCAAGTGTCCGTGGTATACTAAAATATGTTTCAAGCAGTATAAAAAGAAATGAAAATTATCATATAATTTATATTCATATCGATTCCTAGGCTAAAATTGAACAATGTCCTTTCCTTGAAACTTGCATATAGTCCGGTTTATAATAATGTATGCATCTTTATAATCCCTACCGTATAATTACCTTACTGTATAGGTATAATATGTATATGAATATCATACCAAACAACAGTTAGTTCAAAGCAACTCTTTCTCTGTGTCTGTTGCTCTGTTACGTCTAATCCACTAAACCGAATTGGATGAAATTTGGTACAGATATAGGTGACACCTTAGAGGAGGCTTCAATCAATCAATTCAATCAATCAATTAAATATTTTATTGTGGATCATAGGTACATGATACAGGTCTTACATAATAATACAGATCAGCTATGTCCCGCCATAAAATAAAATAAATTAAATTACATTAAAACATTATTACTTCAAATTGCTTATTAATAGGAATTACATATGAAAAATAAAACAAAAAAAAATTCATAGGTCAGAATGAAAAATAAAACAAAAAAAAATTCATATCAGTGGGACGTTTTTATTTGCAAAAAAACTTTTTACGCGAGCGATTCAGCTAGCACAAGCTTGTTATTTATATTATTGCAGGAATGTTCTAGAAAGATACCACAGCCCCAGAATGCATGGGCAACTGAAGGACCAGGGTGGTATTTTTTGTGTAAGTATACACATAGCGGCCGGAGCATACATTTTATACTTTTGATGAATGTGTGAAGTTTTCATGCAAACGGAGCCAAGTGCAACGGCTAGTTCATCATAAGTTTATAAATGAAAAGCCTACTATACTTTACTTACACGAAGGTATATAAGGTGAAAATTTTATATAAATTTCTAGAGGCCGTATCCAACGATGACAAAATATTACAATAATTCAGTTTCATCTGTATAATTATCAATACTCACTATACCTACTTGAATAATAAGCAATTATTAAACCTATAATTACCAATTTCTTGGTCTCATGACTCAAACGTGTTCGCTCATAACCTCGTAAATTACTTTATATGACGTGATAATTATAGTAACAATAGTCATTATATCAATTCCCATAAAAACAACTACTATAAAAATCCGTAAACTCATAGAATGTCAACGTCGACCAATAACACATCACATTAAGTACTACGTTACACATTCTTTTGTCATGTCATATATAGAGTAGGTAGGTACTAGATTCTACCCGCGGCGTTGTTCGCGTAAAAATTTTTAAAAGATTTTTTCTGGATAAATAGCTCATTTATCACTCAACGGCCTTCATTGATTCGATTTGATGTGAAAAATGAGCAAACAAACATTCGCATTTATAATATTAAAAATAGATCGTTTTTAGTGATAAGAGTATCCATTATAATATAGGTAACACCCTTTTCATTTGTTAAGTCCTTATTTCCCTTTTTTATCCAACGTGTAAAGGAAACTCCATATCTATCCAAAAGGGCTGAAGACAAGATCTGGTATGGAGTCCCTATGCATAGTTTCAGCTCGAAATAAGTGGCCCAAAGAATTAATACCAAATTATCGGTTTCATATATTATTATTTTTCTTGAATACCAATCATAACAAACGTGTCACAGCACTACGAGGGTCAATAACATTCCGCGTCACTTGCCAATAACACGATAATTCTGTTCGTGTTTCTTAATTTGAAAAATTGACGCAGAAGTCATCGTCATCAGATGAGCAAAGCCCTTTCATATTAAATGGACCAACATTTCGGCTATTATCTTCATTTAATGTTTTAAAGATCAGGACATTCCTACGTTACATCAATTGCTTCAATTGATACTGTTTACTGATAACAAAAATCTCTTTACTTATTGAGCTTCGCAAGAACCTTAGGATAATATTAAAAAGTTTTTCTGAACAAAATCTGTAATGTTTGGACTGTAAGCTCAATCCCACCAAAAACATAAATGTGAAAATCAAGTTCAATTGTCGACTTCGCTGACAAAAGACTTGAGATCTAAATGTGTGCCAAGTTCTGTAGACTGTAGAGAATCCTGAAATTTATTTATAAGAACGTATAACATTCTTAAGTAAACTTAAAACACAATTTATTGTTTTTTTTTTTCTGCTAGAACAATGCTTATGTTAAAATTATGACTTTTTTTATTAAAAAATAGGTTCGCGTTTGACCACCATCTCACCTGATGGTAAGTGTTGATGTGGTCGAAGATGGAACACGCTTACCTAAAAGTAACCTATTCACTCTTGACTTAAAGACTCCTAAGTTATAGCTATCGGGAAACACAGACTCCGGCAGGGAATTCCACTCCTTAACCGTACGCACAATGAAGATATTCCCAAAACGTTTTGTGCGTATGGGTGGGATGTCCACCATGTAACGATGGCGCTTCGCCGTTTGTCTCGTAGTCCAATGATGGAACGGTTCAATTTGAATAGTCGAATTATTTACACAAAGCAAATAACTTATGATCTATTGAACCTCATTGAGATCCGTACCCCACAGGGGGTACCCTTAGCGTGTAATCGCCTAGTTTGTAAGTTTTTATAGTTAGCCCTAGAGACTTTAATTAATTTATTAATTAAGGCAACCAGGCAAGTTTGGCTAAGCAGCCGACAGGCTCTGAGGTTGACCTACGAGACGCCACACAAAAAAGCGCCATATTTTTTCGCAAAATTACAAGAAAATAAAAACACAGTTTAGTTAAGTAATGCCGCATACTCTTCTCACGCGTAGTATGCAAAGTATATTTAGAAAGGAAAAGGATTGATTTCAAGGTGGTCCAGTAAACCGAAACAGTTCGGTGTTAGATTCTAAGTCAATCTGTTACGAAATCTTGATATGAATGTCCTGCCTAACACCACGTCGTTAATCATTAAGTGGTATGTAATTCTTTAGTAGTAACTGCTGCAACTTTATTAATTAAAGAAAATATTGCACTGTCTGTCTATCTAGCTCTATAATAACCCGACTGTTTTACAATTAATTTCTTGCGAACTTGATATGTATATGTTTTATTCCAACGTTCATAAATAAATTATAATTAAAGCATAAGGTCGTCTTAAAAAGTAGGTCATTCCGCTACAGGGTTTATTAAAATAATATCAAACTTTTTTATGATACACGTATGTAAGTATTCGGCCTTTATATTTTTTTACCCATAATTACATAGGTTGTTCCAAATTCAAATTCAGAACAGAAAGCTTGAATTAAGAATCTGCAACAATCAAGCTATGCATGGATTTTTTATGAAGTCTGCTGACTTTATTTTAAAAACATTGATTTGATCTTATTAAGTTTGATTTAATCTGAATAAAACATTGATTTAATCTTTATTAAATATTTAATATTTCAGATGCTCGAATGCAAAAATCCACTGCATCTGAGCTACTTGGTAGAGATAGGTGTTTTTTCTTCTTGTACGAATAAAACGACTTATCAGTAGTAGGTACATAGTTACGGAGCAAAGTTGTGACAGATGGACAATAAACACCAGAATGATTCAATGAGGGATTTGTTTTATTCGTACGGACGTTCTGTATGCTTTAAACGAATCCACACCACAAAATTACTAAACTATGGTTTTGTTTATAATGCCTATAGAATCAGAACTTATTCATTTCTTTAGTACATATATATATGACTTATTTAATTTTATAATGTAGAATCAGTTTTCATTCCGTACACGGAGTGTCAATATTTGAAGCGTATACTAGTCGTTTCCTAGAAGTTTTTGTGTAAATGTAAGAGGATCACAATGAATAGTGAGAAATATCCCCAGCGGCTAACCGTATTACCACGGGTATTACTTACTATGTTCATTAAGTCTGCTTCTTCCACAACGTAGACTCTACAGTCAAAGCCTAAGTTGACGGAAAGTTGCCAGTCGTCTAATTAATTAATTCACAATATACAGTACAGTAATGTAAGCAACTAAAAAAAAAAACACGTGCAGTCTGTCGGCTAACTACAGGCAGAAAAGTTACAGCGCTCTCCGTGTACCTACAATATAATAACATTAATAACGCATTTAGGGCAATTGTGGGGCCGGCCGCCCCGCTTCTGCAGCGCATCTGGGACGTTTGCCGAGTCGCGGACATACTAGATGTTTTTATGCGTAAGCGGAGTGCATCCCTGGTGCGCCGAGTGTGCTAAAAATGATAGCAGGTAGGCTAGACCCCGGGGTTGAGGGAATGTTCGAGATACCGCAGCCCCGGGACTTAAGGGCAACTGAAGAAACAGGGTGGATTTTCAGTCAGTAGGAGTCTGACACTCCCTTCCGCTCCACTAGGCGGGAGCGGGAAAAGTCAGTCATTCGATGATTTACCCACCAGCGGCCTTAGTATGAGTTTGCGATACTATTATCGTGTTCGAAAACTATAGCTTTGTCTCTTTCACACTAATATGGTACGTGTGAAAGAGACAAAGCGATAGTTTTCGAAAACGACAAAAGTATTTCAAACTCATACTAAGCACACAGGAAAAAAAAGGTAGGCTAGACTGTCCGTATATCCGACACTAGCGTATTACCCGCGACTTCGTCCACGTGGATATCAAAATAATTTATAGCCTAGCACACACAAATAATACACCTTAATTCCAATAAAACATTTTTAGAATTGGACTAGTATTTCCGGAGATTAGGGAGTCCTACATAAAAACTTACAAACAAATTTTACCTTTTTATAATATTAGCAAAGATTGTTGTATCGCTTACGTATCGCTTGTGGGTTGGGAAAGTCTATCTGTTATGCTTTGTTTTTCTTTTATTTTAATTTTGTGTGGCTGATTTATTCTATTTATAATGTAATGTATCTTCTGTTATAATGTATATTTCGATACTGAATTAAACGTATTTCTTCAAAACAGGAGAAGGTTCTCAGTTCGTCTTAAACTTTTTTTTTATGTATGTTACCTCATATCTCTGGGTATACTTTCTAGTTGGTCCCATTGTCATCACGTTAGGATCTGATGATGGAATCATGGAGTAATCAAGGGAACTCTTCAAATATTATAGGCACACCTAGAGCGTTTTGGGTATTTCTTATAGTAACTTGTGCAGTTGCTCTCGAAAAGCACCATTTGGGGAAGTGGAACTGATGATGAAGACCACAGATGGCCACCGAAACTACTCAATAACAAGATAATAAGTATTTCGTGGATCGATTACTTGAATATGGATGTTAAGCACTTTATGCTCGTCACAATGCATATGGTAGAGTAGAGCTAATGGTAAAGTACCAGGATAACTCCTCAAAAATTAACAGCTCTGCATCAGGAAAAGCAATATTTTGTAAAAGGTGATAAGTAGTTGACATTTTGGCTTTTGTAACTAGATAAATCACAAACCGACCAGTGGGTCGGTTTGTAGTTTATCTGAAAAAAAAAGAAAATACAAAACCAATAACACCGACTACCGAAATTAAAGTGTTATTTTTTGGCTTTGTAGTGTTTTGATATCGAAGTCGGTTTTATTTTTTGCAAAAAAGTTTATTTTGTTTTATTTAAAAACAAAACACTGCTTCACGTCTGTAAACAAATACAACTGAAACAATAATGACGTAATTCAGTCGACGAAATTAATCACGCAAATGTAAACGGATATCGGACCGTGTCGAGGGTAACTAGCTCAAATTTATTATCTGAATGCTATATCTACAGGAAATGATCGACTTGGCATAGCCTTAAAAGCATCGGCCTTGCTGCAAAATTATGTTACAGAATTGTAAAAAAGATACTTATTATGTTAAGTAAAATTATAAAATAAAACATACGATGCAATTTTATGTGTTGTATTTTGTTTTATATTGAATTAACTATGTGTACAACTATGGTCTCGAAACTATAATATGTAACAAAGAGTAATTTCTCATTTAGCATAAAGTTCTTAAAAGATACAGAAAAAAAATAGTATTTTAATGTGCGCAACTCATAAAACAGCGTACATATAAAAATACACATTTTATATCATTCTAGTGCTAAAATGTTACAGAGACAATCAACAAAAAGAATTCCTTCGAGCCGGATTTGAACCAGCGACCTATGGATATCAGCTAAGTGTTACAACTACAGTCCACCGCTCTACCAACTGAGCTATCGAAGGCTTGTTGGACGTGTTGAAATTTTTGTTTGTTTCTTGTGAATGTCGATACTGACGTAATGTTGTTGAACTCGCAAGTACCATGGTAACAAAGAGATCATGAATAAATAATTAACGATAAAAATTAATAACACTGAAAATAATCTAATAAATCAACAAAAGTTGTGAGGAAAAAAATGTTAATAGAATATTTTACACTTGATTGACATACCTAATTACTCGTATTATGAAGCTATACAAACAAATTAGAATTCCGAATCAAAAGATATTGTAGTAAATATAAGTATTTAGAGCGTCGGTATAAAATTAAACAACATTAAAATGTGATGATAATAATAGTGCAGTACGACTTCTATGGACTTCAATAGACGTTTTTATTTGCCTCATAGTTTGTTTCAATGTTAACCAGAGTAGTCAATTAGGAAACACAACCCTCATTTACCCAAACTTCAAACAGCAAAAATTACGTGTTAAAGTGTAAAACAATCAATTAAGGGTTTTTATTTAAGTGCACTGTCTCTTTCCTGTTAAGTAAATAAATAAATAAACTATTTTCTAAATAAAATATTTCATATAATTTCACTGAAAAAATAAGTAAAATTTCATAAGATTTTTCAAACACTTAAAAACAATTTTAATTTTATAAATCATTAAAGAAATCAAAAACTAAAAATGACAAAACTTATCGCCCCCGGGTGGGCTCGAACCACCAACCTTTCGGTTAACAGCCGAACGCGCTAGCCAATTGCGCCACGGAGGCAGATGCTCCTTGCCTTGAAATTTATAATTCAGATAAGATGAAATAGATATAATCGAGTTTGTATGAATATCATAAAGTGCCTAGTAGTATCCCATACGTATGTATGTAAGTAAAAAACAATTTTCACTGCTATTAAGAGAAATATGCCATTATACCACAGTTTGTTGAGATTTCACTATAGTATTTATACTTTTTACCGAGGGAAACTGTAGAAATAACAATCCAAATTAATACCAATTTAAGTCAAAGTCAAATCCATATATGTGCTTTAAATGTGGTACAAATGATGGTAGCAAAATATCCAATGATATATTTCGTCATGAATTGGCATGCAAATATTAAACAATCATAGGGTGCCTAAACTAATGTTAACTCTAACTAATTGCACTCAACAATATTTAAAACATGAAGTCAGAACCAAGTGAGTACGCTCACGAATCTAATTTCAGCTTCCTACATCGTTTGGCAACAGCGCAACATTAATATAATTACTAACAATCAAATTACACAAACTTATCCATAATTTTAGAAATGAAAGGGCATTATTACACGACGATACACGTAAGTAGTTGTTACAGTTTAAATAAAGCCACAGTTGACATATCACGACCTACGACTGGGGGACTAAAGTGGACTTGATAAAGACATAATACGTACCTGGCTAATAATGATATAGGTACCTAATACTTAGGCAAAGAGAATGTAAGGTACCTATAGATAAATTCCGAATATTTATTTATTTGTCTCAGACCATTGATCCATAACTACAAACTACTTAATCGATTTCTGTTAATAGATGCAGTTAAAATACAAACTCTTTCAAAGGTTTTGCTAACGGTCTCTAAAAGAATTTATTAACCTTTCATTCAGACATTCTTGCAATAGAGTTCTACGCTATGGAATGGAATTTAAAAGAAATAAAAAAGGGTGTAAATACAATAAATAGTAATTTCGGTTCTGTATAAATACGTTTTTGTATTTTTTTTAAACAATAATAAACTTAAAGAATACACTCCAAATCCATCCAAAGGTTGTCTGTAAAAGATGGCTTATAGCGATAAGACCGCACATTGTAACACCCTTTTTAGTTGATAAGTCCTTATTAAATTATGTTTTTTTTTTTTTATTGATAGTAGGCTCGCGTTTGACCACCATCTCACCTTATGGTTAGTGATGATGTGGTCGAAGATGGAGCATGCTTACCTAAAAGTAACCTATTCACTCTTGACTTAAAGACACACGAAAGGTTATAGCTATCGAGAAACACAGACTCCGGCAGGGAATTCCACTCCTTAGCCGTACGCACAATGAAGGTATTGCCAAAACGTTTAGTGCGTATAGGTGGGATGTATTTAAACTTTATGAACGGACGCCAGCACATCAAGCTACAACAATCTGTCAAATTTCTTTAATAGATTTTCAACTTTATTTTTAAAGGTATTAGGTTCAAGTTTGACTGGGAAAATTTGACAGTTTCGGGTAGCTTCATGTGCTGGCGTCTGTACAATAGTGGTACATGGGTGGACTAACAAGGCATATACCTAGGTACATAAAGTATCTATCTAAAGTCCTTTTTCTTAGAAGTATTAACACCAAGTTGAATCATGTTAGAAACGGAAATTCAGAAACAAAACTAGTAAAATAATCGTTGTACCTGGACAATTAGGGTCCCACTTAGTGTTGTAAAAATACCGTATAATACCAAAAGGCTATGTATTAAACAGGTATTTTATTATAACTTACGGTATTATTGGTATTTTATGTATTTTATATTTTGATTCACTTTTTAAGATCTTGCAATATTACGAAGAGTTTTAGTTTAATAAATTAAATATATTTTAAGTCTCGATTGTATTCTATATTTTAGAATGACTAATTCTAATTTAATGATTACTTAGTAATTAAACTTCACAGATATTCGTCGCCGTCGACACCACCGCGCTGCGTTAGCGCCGTGTTAATGTCGTCGCATTGACGTGATTTTCTAATTGGCTTCTTCTTTTTCCTTTAATATTTTCATTTTTTCTGTGCTTTTCCACCGTAATCAGTACTTAGGTATTTTAATGATTACTCAGATAATTTACATAAAAAATATAGAAACAATCGATTTATACATAAAATACCGTAGCAAATGGTATAATACCGTATTATACGGTATTTTTCGTTTAATACATTTCAATACAAATGGTATAATACAGCACTTACATCTCTAGTCCCACTCACTGCCGGGGTTGCGATATGTTCTAACGAGTTACTTTGGTCCCGGTACGCAAGAGCAACTGGAGGGTCAGGGTTGGTTTTTAGTCAGTCAAAGTCTGACACTCCCCTCCGCCCCACCCAGAAAAGAAAGAGTCAATTGATAATTTTCCCACTGGAATGTGAATAAAAGAAAAGGGTTCTCAGCATTGTGCTTTACCATAGGCGAACCTGTAGCATGTTGGTTTTTTACAGTGTGGGCCTAAAATTTGACGTACGGAAACCAAGTCTGATAAATTCCTATATCAGATTATTATTATTTTTTTTTATTCAAGGTGGGCCCGCGTTTGTCCACTATCTTTTTTTTTAAATTAGGGTTCCGTAGCCAAATGGCAAAAAAATGGAAGCCTTATAGTTTCGATATGTCTGTCCGTCTGTCTGTCTGTCTGTCTGTCCGTCCGTCCGTATGTCACAGCGATTTTATTTCGAAACTATTAAGACTATACATCTGAAACTTAGTAGGTAGATGTATTCTGTGAAATACTTTCCGATTTTCAGAAAAAAAATAAAAAATATTTAAAATGAAGGGAGGTCCCCAAACATAGAACTAGAACTGAAAATATTTTTTTTCATGAAACCTATGCGTGTGTGGTATCTACAGACAGGTTTTTAAAAATAATATAAGGGTTTCTAAAACCACTTTCTTATAAAGTCAATCGTTTAAAAGATATAAGCTTCCAACGTGGTAAAATGTGTGTCCCACCTCTAACTTCTATAATAATGGAGTGAAAAATCTAAAAAAATACACGTCTATAGATCTTAATGTAAACTTTCAACCAAAATTAGTTTGAACGAAATCGGGTCAGCAGTTTTTGAGATATAGCATATTTTCTAAAACCGCAAATATAACTTTGTAATTCATACAAACACTATGAAAAACAAAGTTATTTAGCGAAGTTGTAAAAATGTAAATAAGCTAGTTTTAAGGAATTTTTAAGGTTTTTTTTATTCGTCATATAGATATACATATTATATTATATTATTATAGTTACTACGGAACCCTTCATGGGCGAGTCTGACTAGCACTTGGCCAATTTTTTACAGTGCGGTCCTAAAATTTGACGTAGGTACGGAAACCAAGTCTGATAAGTTCCTATATCTGATTTTTTTTTTTATTCAAGATGGGCCCGCGTTTGACCATATTTTTTTTTTTAATAAAAAGATCTAGCAATGTGTGTAGAATTCACATTACTAGCAATCTTGTTAATTACTCCAAGTAAACTTTTGATTGTGTCTGGAGTGGGTTCACAGCAATAGAGTAATGGGTGGGATTCAAACCCGCGATCTCTCGATCACAAGTCCCACACCTTAGCTATACACGCTTAATATAAAATCAAACAAAAATCTCATAGAATACTTTACAAGACAAGATTAAAACACGTTCAGTCTCTAATTGACCGATACCTTGACCGTTCAAAAAATATTAATTCAATGAAATTCAACCTTGACTTTGAGTCCAATAGAAAAACGGCTTATCACACCTACTTGCCACACTATTTTGTGCCTTATTATGAAGTTATTATTTGTTTCTGTATTTGGGGTAAGAAAGAGCGAACGCAATATATATATATACAGAGTTGATACGACAGAGGGGCATTAAATTCCACTACGTATACTATACGTGTTTAGTGAAAATAAAAAGCTCAAAACAATTTTTTTTTTTTTAAACAAACGCTAAATAGCTTACAAATTAGAGTAAAACGCAACCAGCCTTTGTAAATAAATGTGACTGACCTTAAATACCTAGGATGTGCTACTTATATAATTATGGAGGACGTTTGCTAAAAAACTTGTTTTTCTTTTAATTGCAAATAAATGTCAACAAAGTATTCAATATTATTTATTTAATTTCAAGATCACTTTTATAATTATAAACTGTTTGATTAAATCCAAAGACTCGAATAAATACATTTTGTGGAAACATAAAAAAATTTTTTAATCAGTAAATTAACGTTAAAAATGTTAATAAAGTTGTGATTGAATAAAAAAAAAGCAAAACGTTTCTCTCCGGCGGGGAATCGAACCCCGGTCTCCCGCGTGACAGGCGGGGATACTTACCACTATACTACCGAAGATTATACGAATGATGTCAAAATAGTTGAATTATTCTTATATACTTGTATTAAGGTCTATGTTTGCAATTCCAAATAAGATTTTACTTTACGCGATAACAGTTAAAATTGTGTTTTGGTATGTTTGTATTAGAAAAAAACAATAACCATGACCTTCATTATATAAAATTATTTTTGTAACCAAGATAAACAAAATTCTTATCAGGCTCGATAATAGTTATAGATAGGTATTTAATTAAAGCCTAATACTGTATTTTCCTAAAATAATCTACGTCCGAAAACATATTCGAAACATTGTTTATTTTGTCACAGAGTTAATTAAAAAATAAAGACGATACTTACAGCAAGTTGAAATTTCACGTGACATCACACGTCTTGCAGCGTAGGTTTAGCAAAATTTCACGGTAGCAGCCGCCACTTTTCGATTTGAATCTGTAAATATTTGACGATTATATACTGACCAGCGGTTCCACCCGCGTTAATTTGATAAACAATTTTTCTCATAAACTTTTATCCCGTTTCATTCCAAACATCCAAATAGGTGCTGGGGTATAGCCGTGAAGCATTATAGCAGACATACAGACAGATTTTTCCATTTATGATATTAGTATGGAAGTATATATTTCATAAAAAAAGAAGAAAGAAAGCAAAATATACGCTTACAATGTTCTTTGAAAATCTAAGTAAATTAATAAATAAATAATTTTATTCAAAAAAACCCTTTTACACAATAACAGTTTGGCTACATTAAATTTTAGTATTAAATTTTAATTAAGTACATAATATAGCAAATACAGGGATTTAAACTCTGGCTCAGAAACTAGGCAGTGCCTGTATCTTCAGAGTCAGTGATTCCTATAAGGTAAGTAGTAAAAATTCATCCTGAATTGGTGAACCAAATAGAAAATATATTTTCTACTTCGAGTAATGATATGAAATATAAAAACTTTTTACCAAAAAATTAAACCGACTCCCAAAAACACTGCAAAGTGAAAAATAACTTTAATTTCGGTAGTCGGTGTCTTTAGTTTTGTATTTTCGTTTTTGGCACCGACTTCCGAAATTAAAGTTATTTTTCACTTTGCAGTGTTTTTGGGAGTCGGTTTAATTTTTTGGTAA
Organism: Tholera decimalis; assembly: GCA_943138885.2. Taxonomy (NCBI): domain Eukaryota; kingdom Metazoa; phylum Arthropoda; class Insecta; order Lepidoptera; family Noctuidae; genus Tholera; species Tholera decimalis. Next base: position 28,349,578 of record OW964551.2, read on the forward strand.
AAAGTTTTTATTTCACTCTTTTTAGTTGGTCGGTTTTTAATTTACCTAGTTAAAAGAGCCTAAATGTCAACTACTTATAACCTTTTACAAAATATTGCTTTTCCCAATGCTGGGCCGTTAATTGTTGAGGAGTTCTCCTGGTACTTCACCATCAGCTCTACATCACCATATGCATTGTGACGAGCATAAAGTGGTTAACATCCATATTCAAGTTTTCGAATCGCAATCCACGAAATACTTATTATTCAGTAGGTTCGGCGGCCGTCTGTGGTCTTCATCATCAGTTCCACTTCCCCAAATGGTATTTTTTGAGAGCAGCTGCACAAGTTACTATAAGAAATATCCAAAACGCCATAGGTGTGCCTATAATATTTGAAGAGTTCCCTCGATTTCTCCAGGATCCCATCATCAGATCCTGACTTGGTGATAAATGGTACCAATTTCGAAGTATACCCTTTCGAACAAAAAAAGAATTTTCCAAATCGGTTCAGCCGTCTTCGAGTAATCGGTGATCATACATAAAAAAAAAAAAAAAGAGAAAAAAAAAATATACGCGTCGAATTGATAACCTCCTCTTTTGGTCGTCGGTTGAAAAACGATACTGGCCGTTTTTAAAACGAGGACAAGTTTTACCATGGAACTCTAAAGAGGCACACCTCTTTGTGGTACAATTACGCGGCACAAAGGTTACTTATTTGTTTATCTGGTGACCTTTGCATCGCCTTCACCTTTCCGTAGGGTACGCGAAACTGGGACAGCCAGACCAATTATATGTTATAGCTATCGGCTCAAGTACCTATTCCGTTCACTTCCTACTGTGAGTCCGGTCTATCTTGATTAATCTATGGATTTTGTAATTTGTCGGGTTATTCATTTTCGTGGTAGACTTGGCCAATGTAAAATTAAGCGCTAAAATGAGTAAAGCACGTTAGAAGCTGCAGTCTTGTAATTAGCCTTGCTAGCGAGCGTTGTGGTACCCAAATTCTTATCCAATTTATCATAATAATAATCAACTTCTTTATTTCAGATAGTAGTAAATAAAGATAAATCCACAGTTTAGTTAGTAAAGGCTAGACTAGAGTTAACAAGCAACACATAACGAAATAAAATAAAATAGAAATAACTACGGGAAGGACAATAAATTTATTGAAAATGTCTCCCGTTTAATCGTTATTCCCATTGTTCAATCCTACCTTTGAACATTGACTCACGCGCGGCCCAGATAATGAGTTCAGTTTTTCATGTACCTACTATCATGCCCTTCGCCCGGGTGTCACCACTGCGAGGATCGCCCTGAGGACACGGTGGAACTCTCAGTAGAGGTTTGCCCCGCTTGGGCAGAGCTCCGCCGTGTCCTCGTAGGGGCGATAGGCGGCGACCTCTCGCTCCCGGCCTTGGTTCAATCCATGGTCCGGAGCGAGGAGGCATGGGAAGCAGTCACCTCTTTTTACGAAGCGGTTATGCAAGCGAAGGTGGTGGCGGGACGCGCGAGGGAGAGGCGGGTCCCGAGGCCCTCTCAGTCATTGCGCCTAAGAATCAATTCTTTTGTTTCAGCTCTATACTGTATTCTTAAAGACGACAAAATCGAAATGATTGTGGACTAGGATTTGACCACAAAACAAAACTGTCAGTAGTTTTAAGATGCAATGGAATAAATGTAGTGGCAAACAAACAGTTTTCACTGTCATCGCCATTCGAAAACTTTTGTTTGTAAATGGATTGCCCTGTAGTACCGTTAAACCCCCATGAGCCTTCGAATGAGCAGTAAACCGTGTCTTTTTGTTTTTGCCGACAAAACTCTGAGACATCTCGTCACAATATTTAATGATTCGACGGTATGTATGCAGTAGCAAGCTTTGTAATAACACACTTGCTTCTCTGTCTGTAAAGATAATGTCTTCTTCAGGGTAACACCGTTTTTTTGCTTGTTATACTTTGTAATATGGAGGATAAGCTGGAAAACCTCGTTCTTTTAAATGGATGCACGTATAATCATCTACTGTTAATTTCCGGTCAATGATAAAAGACAAAGCTTCTTCTGGGGTATAGGGTTTAGGCTCATGTTTGGATTTTATAGAAGTCGCAACTTTCCTAGCTCAAGTTGGGGTTTTTTTTTTGTTGTGTTTTTTGTGTTGCCTTAATTAATAAATTAATTAAAGCCTCCAGCCAGGGCTTATTAAAAACTTACAAACTAGGCGACTACACGCTAAGGGCACCCCCTGTGGGGTACGGACCTCGGCTTAGGGCGTCGCAGGGGAGGGCAGCTAGGGACAGGCTGGATCATATCATTATTATTATTAATACGGGAATTTAAAGCTACTGGCTCAGCGTCGCGGGCTGGCTCTGGCAAGGGTCGGGGTGGACTATTACGGGGACGTCGCGGCGGGCCTCGGCGGCGAGGACGGAAGGACGGTCGGTTTTCGTGTTTGTGTGCCACTGTACTTGTTTCCCTACGGCTCTCTTGGAGCAGGGTGATTGCGTCATCGGGAGTGACTAGGGTATGCCTTGGTTGGCGAATCTTAGAGATACGCGAGGGTTCGTATTGGGCGGCCGATACGATAAGGGGATTCCTATGTTGGATTGAAGTTTCAAAGAAACGCTTGGAGACGCGTTTCATGAACTGCTGGATGGTGGGCATCTTGAGGTCTACGTGAAAAAGCTCATTTCGAACATAAAAGGGGGCTCCCGTGACTCTACGGAGGAATCGGTTTTGAAGGGTCTGCATCTTGTGGAGGAGGTAGGGCTTTGCGTGTGCGAAGACAACGCAGGCGTAGGTCATGATGGGACGGATGACCGCGGTGAAAATACGCAGCTTGCACCTGAGTGATAACTTGCTGCGGGAGCTATGAATGAAGTGGAGCCTACCTAGAGCGAAAGCGGCGCGCGAACGTGTTTGCTTTATGTGCTCAGCGAAGGAGAGGTGTCTATCGAGGACCACGCCTAAGTATTTGGCTTGCTTTTCTCAAGGGATCGGCTTGCCGTACATGGTAATCGGACGGGGGGAGGGTGGGTTTATCCACGGTTTAGAAAAGAGGACTGCCTGGCTTTTGTCTGGATTGACTTCGATTCTCCATTTCCGGAACCACTTGGCCAGAGTGTTTGCGGAAGTTTGGAGAATGCGAGCGATGGCATCGGGTTTAAGACCGGTATAATAGATAGCCGTATCGTCGGCGAATAGGGCTAGCTGGGTATTTTTATGCTTGGGAATATCAGTAGTGAATAGCGTGAAAACGAGGGGGGATAGTACGGAGCCTTGAGGAACTCCTGCGCGAATGGGATGGGAGGAGGAAAGCTCCCCCTCGATTCGATAACGAAAGGTGCGATTCGATAAAATGTCCCGTAGGATGAGCACGAGACGGTCAGGCACGCCGAGTTGGTATAGCTTATAGATTAAGCCATTGTGCCAGACTTTGTCGAACGCTTTCGCTATGTCGAAGAATAAGGCTTTCGAGTTGGGGTCTTGAGACATTCGTTTACGACGAACTCTAATTCCTGAGCACAGGCTTTGTCAAGTTTTTCTCCTGTTTTGTCATTGACAACCACTTTCGACATAACTTTGACAACTTTTGCGGGTGGTTCATCTTCCAGCAGTTTTTCCAAGCTTTTACGAGGCCGCCTCTTTTGACGATCACTTAGCGAATCGTACGCATATGACGTTGATGGGATAGAGAGAAAAGGCTGCTCTTGTGCCATAATAGATGATGATTGTAGTTCAATAATAGTGAATGATTCGGGTTCTTCAATATTAGTTGGATTTGAGGTAGGGCTTTTTTGTGTATCTCTACTCACTTTTAAATCAAACAGAGTGTTAAGCCACTTTTCATTTTATTTTTACAAAAGTGTTTTAAATTTCTTTTACAGTAATTATAGCGCTTTTCACAACTGTTTAAAAAATTTGTTATGGTTTCCTTAAAAGATGACCTATGGATATTGACATTGTCAGGTACACCATTTGGATATAACGCATTCAGTACGATATCTGTCCGCTCTTCGAGGACAATATCCAAATGCCTGTTCTTAGATCCATAGAAGTGCGCCTTTTCTAAAAATATATTCAACATAACCAGTTTCGTGATATTAATCGGAGCCATATTCATGCTCGAGTCGTTGTTTATTTCAATCGCCACTCGCTGACGAGCATGACGGTTGGCGCCCTCATGCCCCCCTTGCACGGGGCCCAGAAGGACATCCCCCATCAGGACGGGTCAGTGCCTGCTGAAGCAAAGTAGTGTCATGGGTCTTTGCCGGCTCCATGACACCTCACCCCCGCTTCTCCAGTTATTATGTATAGGTGTTGTGTTTTAGCAATTGCCTCACGAGGGCGGACCCATTCCCAACATCACATAATAACCTTCATCGAAGAAAATATAATGTAAAAATTCCATTAAAATGGGTAATTAAATTTTAAGCTAAAATTTAATTGCCTGTATAACTAAAAGAAATAATTTTTAATTGGATTTTTGACAAATTCGAAGTTGCTTACCCATTTTATAGGAATTTTCACGTTGCAAATGTGCAAAAAATTCACCCATATTGTTCAGGACTGACAAGTGTCTATTAAAAGTGCCTATTAAAAACAAGGAGCAACGTTCAGGTTTAAAAAGTTGCTGTAAAAGTTGTTGACAACCCTAATTAAAAATAAAAAAAAAACATATTTCCGAAGTCCTGCAGTTGTAGTTTCAGATTTTTGTTTTTGAGAATATGTATCAATTGTAGTAACTATCTCGCATTAAAAAAAAAGTGCTAATACAGTAAGATGACTAAGAAAAAAAGTTTTTTCAAATACATAGAATTTCATTATTACTCAAGATTATGAAAGTATTTTAAAATAGTTTTTTGTTTGTATGGCGTCTTTATAATAATCCTTTCAATTCACTATAAGTTTGATAAAAAATAATGATCATAGACAGAGAAAATTAGTTTTTATGGTTTCAATGTGTTTTTTCTAAATATCTTAATATTTCAAAAACTAAGATACATAGAGCCATGAGAGTTGAACTCATATGTTTGTTTTGATAATATCTATCAAAATAATCAATTAACAGAGCATGGCCGCAACTAAGGTCAAATAATACACTGTGGGATGGGTTTTAGTCAGTAAAAGTCTGACACATCCTTCCGCATCGCCCAGATCGGGAGGCAGTTACTGGATGATTCCCCATCCTTAAAAAAAATCATGCCCTTAAAGCCTGCAATACATGTTGGCCAAGCATTATTGAGTGAAGGCCAATACAAACATGTAAACGGTATATTTGCCTTGTCTTGCTATCGCTCGGTGTCACTCGCCTAGTAGGCCGAGTGGAGGTCAGCGCCAACGTGTAGAGCTCATTTGGTGCAACTTGTCTTCGCTCGCCGATGCTCGTGATCACTTGCCTCACTTCGAATCGGTGGCAGTTTTTGGTCACAAATCAAAGGCGCTCGCCTGCGCTTGGCCAACGTGTGGGCAGCTTTACAGACCCTCTTCTACATTGGTCGTCTGCATTGGCGTTCGACGAACTTGTCGAACGTGTGGTCATTATTTCTTGCCTTGTACCTATTTGCCAACGCTCGCGTTGGCCTACGCTCGGCCAACATGTATTGCAGGCTTAAAGCCTGCAATACATGTTGGGCGCCTTTGATTTGTGACCAAAAACCGACACCGATCCGAAGTGAGGCAAGTGATCACGAGCAACGGCGAGCGAAGACAAGTTGCACCAAATGAGCTCTATACACGTTGGCGCTGGCCTACACTCGGTCAACTAGGCAAGTGACACCGAGCGATAGCAAGACAAGGCAAATATACCTTCTACATGTTGGTATTGGCCTTCACTCGACAACGCTCGGCCAACATGTATTGCAGGCTTAACAATTGCGACCATACGTGACGTTTGTGAATGCGGTAAGCGGTTGTTAGTTTGTTACTCGCCCGCACTTTGCTGACCAATGAACAGAGCTTGGAAGCCATTATGTGATTTTTACCTCACTAATACTACCCTGGTCCATCTTACCCTATAATTATTAATTTAATTTAATTAAATATCGTTTATTTCAGGAAATTTTTAAAACTTATATATTTTAAAAGTGTTTTCTCGTAAGCCATTATAAAAAGAGCTCTAGCTTAAATATTCCGTTTCTTTTTCTTTTTCAACCGACGACCAAAAGAAGAGGTTATCAATTCGACGCGTATATATTTTTTTTTTTTTTTTTTTTATGTATGATCATCGAGTACTCGAAGACGGCTGAGCCGATTTGGAAAATTCTTTTTTTGTTCGAATGGGTATACTTCGAAATTGGTACCATTATCACCAAAGTCAGGATCTGATGATGGGATCCTGGAGAAATCGAGGGAACTCTTCAAATATTATAGGCACACCTATGGCGTTTTGGGTATTTCTTATAGTAACTTGTGCAGTTGCTCTCAAAAAGTACCATTTGGGGAAGTGGAACTGATGATGAAGACCACAGATGGCCGCCGAAACTACTCAATAATAAGTATTAAGTGGATTGCGATTCGATTACTTGAATATGGATGTTAAGCACTTTATGCTCGTCACAATGCATATGGTGATGTAGAGCTGATGGTGAAGTACCAGGAGAACTCCTCAACAATTAACGGCCCAGCATTGGGAAAAGCAATATTTTGTAAAAGGTTATAAGTAGTTGACATTTAGGCTCTTGTAACTAGGTAAATTAAAAATCATCCAACTAAAAAGAGTGAAAAAAAAACTTTTTAACAAAAAATTAAACCGACTCCCAAAAAACACTGCAAAGTGAAAAATAACTTTAATTTCGGAAGTCGGTGCCAAAAACGAAAAAACAAAACTAAAGACACCGACTACCGAAATTAAAGTTATTTTTCACTTTGCAGTGTTTTTTGGGAGTCGGTTTAATTTTTTGTTAAAAAGTTTTTTTTTTATTAAAAATTAGGTTCGCGTTTGACCACCATCTCACCTGATGATAAGTGATGATGTGTGTTCTTTATTAATTTCTGGATATAGCGGATGCTAGCCAGGTTAGTTGGCTAGCATCAACAAACGTTAGAAAAGATCAACTCTAATCCAAAATGGGAACAAACGTTTAAACAGAGAAAACTCCCCCAGGAAGGAACTATGATTTCTCACAGAGACACGCTTGTCTCACAGTAGTTAAAACTAAAGAAATCTCGGTACCAAAATAAAAGAGCCTCTTGTTTCAATGGCATAGATAAAAAAAACCAAGATCATTTTATATACCACCAGTAATAGATCACGGGGCGGTCCGCTACAATTGTAAACTAATGTTACAAGTCATTACATGATTGGACAAGACAATAGCCCAGGGGATAATAACATTTTCTCATAGATATTGAATGAAATAGTTTAGCAATCTATTGTTCGGACAAAACTGTAGTATTGAATAAAACTTCACGCATTTGATATTATTATAAGCGAGGTTGAAGAAATATAAATTTCGTAATATAGACAACTATTATCTATACTTATAATAAATCTGTAGAGAGGTCAATTCTGTACATGAAATATATTTCCAAAATAACTATCAGGGGGTGATTAAGGATCGATACTCATGCCAAAAATGCAATCAGTTAAATTTTTGTCTGTCTGTCTGTCTGTCTGTCTGTCTGTCTGTCTGTATAACCGTTATAGAAACAAAAACTACTCGACGGATTTTAACGAAACTTGGTACAATTATTTTTCATACTCCTGAGCGGGTTATAGTATACTTTTCATCACGCTACAATCAATAGGAGCAGAGCAGTGAAGGGAAATGTTGGGAAAACGGGAGAAGTTACTCCATTTTTTAAGCTTCCGTCGCGTGTGCAACCTTAATGGTTAAAGCTACACAAATCATTTCATGACGGAAATGTTCTCCTTAAAATTATATAAAAAATATCCCACGACAGCATATGTCTAACTTTTATGGTTGACTCACAATAACACGTGTAACTCCCGATAGCTTAGCAGTTCGAAGCTTTCTGATTATAATATTTGTCTACTCTTACGTTTATAACACTCTCAGTCACCCCTAATTGAAAAAGTAAACATTATTAACTATTCCATAAAAAAATTGGCCAAGTGCGAGTCAGACTCGCCCATGAAGGGTTCCGTAGTAACTATAATATAATATGCAAATTTATTTGACGAAAAAAAAACTTATAAATTTCTTAAAACTAGCTCATTTACATTTTTTACAACTGCGCCAAATAAATTTGTTTTGAAAAAAACGTTACAAATTTCTTAAAACTGGCTTTTTTACATTTTTTACAACTGCGCCGAATAAATTTGTTTTTCATAGTGTTTGTATGAATTACAAAGTTATATTTGCGGTTTTAGAAAATATGCTGTATCTCAAAAACTGCTGAACTGATTTCGTTCAAACTAATTTTGGTTGAAAGTTTATATTAAGATCTACAGACATATATTTTTTTTAGATTTTTCACTCCATTATTATAGAAGTTAGAGGTTGTGTCCGCCACACACACATTTTACCACTTTGGAAGCTTATATCTTTTAAACGATTGACTTTATGGAAAAGTGGTTTTAGAAACCCCGATGTCGTTTTTAAAGAACTGTCTATAGATACCACACATGCATCGATTTCATGAAAAAAAATATTTTCAGGTTTAGTTCCATGTATGGGGAGCCCCCCTTTATTTTAAATATTTATTATTTTTTTCTCAAAATCGGATAGCGGTTCACAGAATACATCTACCTATCAAGTTTCACATGTATAGTCCTAATAGTTTCGGAATAAAATTGCTGTGACAGACGGACGGACGGACAGACAGACAGAAAGACAGACGGACAGACATGTCGAAACTATAAAGATTCCGTTTTTTGCCATTCGGCTACGAAACCGTAAAAATAATCATATAAATCGGTATAGAAACACCAAAGTTATACATGAAATACGCTTATAATAATAAGCCATCGCGCGTGAATACTGAATCATGCTATAAGGATTATTTTTGAGAATCGGTCGCCGCGCTCGACGCGTCTCGCGGTCGATGCGTTCTCTAGGTACTTAAGCCTCATGTGAACGTGATCTAAACAATATTACCAATACATTAACTTACGCTGACGGAGTCGCGGGCACAGCTATATTGTATCATTACGCTAAGGCCAATAGGAGCGGAGCGCCAATGAAGAATGCTTCAAAATCGGGGTTAAATTTAACGTTAGCCCAAAGTAACTATTCCACGCGGACGAAGTCGCGGGCAAAAGCTAGTTGATAATAATACAGAAAAAAAATGTATGTTGTAACTTATGACCTTTCAGCCTTTAAAGCAAGAGTAAATAGGCATCTTCTGGGCTCGCTCGTCACATCGTAGACCTCATCTATCGCTTACCAACAGGCGAGGTCGAGGTCAAGAGCGGGCCCTCATCTATACTTATAATAAATCTGTAGAGAGGTCAATTCTGTACATGAAATATATTTCCAAAATAACTATCAGGGGGTGATTAGGGATCGATACTGATGCCAAAAATGCAATCAGTAAAATTTTTGTCTGTCTGTCTGTCTATCTGTCTGTCTGTCTGTCTGTATAACCGTTATAGAAACAAAAACTACTCGACGGATTTTAACGAAACTTGGTACAATTCTTTCTCATACTCCTGAGCTGGTTATAGTATACTTTTCATCGCGCTACAATCAATAGGAGCAGAGCAGTGAAGGGAAATGTTGGGAAAACGGGAGAAGTTACTCGATTTTTTAAGCTTCCGTCGCGTGTGCAACCTTAATGGTTAAAACTACACAGAAATCATTTCATGACGGAAATGTTCTCCTTAAAATTATATAAAAAATATCCCACGACAGCATGTGTCTATCTTTTATGGTTGACTCACAATAACACGTGTAACTCCCGATAGCTTAGCAGTTCGAAGCTTTCTGATTATAATATTTGTCTACTATTACGTTAACACTCTCAGTCACCCCTAATTGAAAAAGTTAACATTATTAACTATTCCATAAAAAAGAATCATATATATCGGTATAGAAACATCAAAGTTATACATGAAATACGCTAATAATAAGCCATCGCGCGTGAATACTGAATCATGCTATAAGGATTATTTTTGAGAATCGGTCGCCGCACTCGACGCGTCTCTCGGCCATAGGTATAAAATTTCGTTCTATAGGTACTTACCAATACATTAACTTAATAACACACAAGGAGTTACACGCTGACGGAGTCGCGGGCACAGCTATTAACAATAATAATGTGCTGTTCCGTATTGCGATATTTTTCAACAGTATTATAGATTGACATATTATATTTCTCTACTAAATTACGAAAGTTAATCTGTCTGTTACATCAAAATCACTGAACCGTGAGGAAGGACATAGGCTACTTTTTTCTTACGAAAAACGACGGAAACGCGGACGAAATCGCGGGTAACAGCTATTTATACTAATAATATAAGGCTGAAGAGTTTGTTTGTTTGTTTGAACGCGATAATCTCAGGAACTACTGGTTCAAATTGAAAAGTTATTTTTTAATTAAATAGTCAATTTATAGAGAAAGGCTATAGGCTATATATCATTACGCTAAGGCCAATAGGAGCGGAGCGCCAATGAAGAATGCTTCAAAATCGGGGTTAAATTTAACGTTAGCCCAAAGTAACTATTCCACGCGGACGAAGTAGCGGGCAAAAGCTAGTCCGTAATAAAAAAACTGCCTATTTCATGTCTTTTATATAAAACAGTTTAGAAATATTTAAGTAATACATAGTTTTGTTTAGTTTTTCTAATTTTACCCGTTACCTCGTGTGGGCGTTTTGAAACGTGTGTAGCTGTAATCAATATTTTTAGGCCATAACATAGAAATACAAAACAATTTCTCTCTTCTAATTATGGTCTATACAAACATTTGTTCCGATGCAGGAATCAAACCCGCGATACGTAGCACAACGGCCATTCGGTCAACCACTGCGACTACTGTGTCGTCATAAAATCGGTTCATTTATTAACAAGAATAAGATGTTGAAAAATTGTATGATTACGTGAGAAACGAAACACGACTCTTAAACATCTTTTCCCTGTCTTCTAAACGCCTTCTCAGTATATTTACGGCTAAAGGTGGGTGTAAACATAAACTTAAGATTAGCCAGCTAAACTTAGGTTTATCTTCGAGAAGCAGCTAAAGTTCGATATCATGTTAGTTTTTGTCGTGATATTCCATCTTTAGCCGGCTAATGTGCATATTAACCGAAACAAAACGGCTAAAAATGTATGGCAAATTATTTTTGAGGCAACTAAGAACTTTTTGGGCGACTAACTACTTGGTTACAAAAAATAATGACTTGGCAGCTAATATTAACAAACGGATATCAAACATTGTACTATTAGCAACTATTGGTTAACACCCCGACTCAGAGTACCCCGACTCGGATAGGTTAGGTTATTAGCCTTCATGATTTTTTTTTTAAATCACCCAGAAATAGACGACGCTTCGCGGAGCTCCGTCGTCTATTTCTTTTTTTCGCGTGATTTCGCGTAAAAACTGTTGTCGCCTAACAATAAATTCAGTTGCTAGTGCTACACCATAAAATCACTGCCTACTTAAATGTAAACAAAACTTGGAACTCAATATAAAGCTGCTACTTTATGCTTAAAATGCTACTTCACTGTAGCTGCCAACCTATTACCCCAACGAGCACATTAGTGGAAATAGCAGCCAATTTTGTTACTTTGGGCTGTAAAATAGTGGTTTAAGGGTTCAAAAAGCAGTTCAAAGTTGCATATCTGCATCCGTAAACGTCTATAGCTATAAAAGTTACTTAAGGTGCTATAAGCTGAATCAAATACTACCCTAGCCTTCACAGTAGTCCACGGTAGAACTCATTTACCACTTACACCTTTATATGAGAGTTACGAAGGTCATTCTGCCACTCACAGCTGCACAGTGGTTTCCATTGTAACTTTTATAGGTTATAGTTATAGTAACCACTACTATACTACTATAAGTTTCATTATAGAAATAATAGAAACTCTTATGCATACTATAGTTACAAAAAAATCATCAGTGTAACTAAGGCCTTTAGTAGCAATAGTCATTCCTTGCAGGCTCAATCCATTCGCCATTATACAGCCGCTTTTGTAACTATTATAAAACACTGGTACTCACGCGGGGCTTCGCTCCCGTGGATTCTACCACGGTAAAAACATAACTCTCCTTTTTTGCAGCCTATAACCTTCCTCAAGCTTCAAGCTACTTCCATACTAAATTTCATCCAAATCCACCCTGTACTTTCGAAGATTAGCGCGTTCAAGCAAACAAACAAACAAACAAACGAACAAACAAACTTTTCCGCTTTATAATATTAGTATAGATTTAATAAAAATGGATGCTAAACGAATAAGTACGTAACTAGATCTTATAACCTCAAAAACGGGAAAATAGGAGTTTTTTGTGGCTGTGAGTTGCACTAGGGGAACAAAAATCACTGGAAGCGTTAGAAGGGTGAAAATTAGCGCTATGATTCTCAAAAGGGAGTTATTAGAGCTAAAACTGCAGGTTATGACTACATTACAATGACGCCATGATGTTTTAAGAAAACTTATAATTCACTTGCAAAATTGAGTTGATATACATTGGTTTTTCAGTTAAATGTGCATTAAATGTACCGGTAAACAATCGGCCACTTGCGAATAGTAAGTTATCGACACGTAAAAATACGGAAATAAAATTTATTCTGTATAACAAATAAAAAATATCACATATCTTTTGTTAATTTTTTAAATATCATAAAAGCGCGTTAAATTTACTCGAAAATTATCTTATATATCTACAGTAAACTGGACAGCGTTTTAAGTATCTTTACATATCTTGCTAATACCGAATACAAACTTTCACTTCTTTTTGTTTTATTTTTATGATGGCGACGAAAACACTTTACCAAAATATTACAAATAATGTCAACTGAAGATATACAATAAAGAACTATAATCAATTCATTCGTTCAAAGTAGTTCAAAATCATTCAAAAGTAGCGCTACGAGAGCTTTAGTATAGCGTTAATAAATCGTTATAGCTATTAAGGAACCTTTAAGCAACCGTTGTGCAGGTTAAATGGAACTTTAGGTTGCATAAAATGGCGCCCAAATAGCGCTAAAGCGGCTGCTTTAAGTCTGTAGTAGACGCTCTAGCGCTTACGTCTATTACCATAAGTAATAATCGGATACGCTCCAAAGCCCTAATGCAGCCCATTTGTGCTAGTTGGGACTTTTCCTACTCATTTTAATTATTTTTAAAACTCTAAATCAGATTAGTTTGTCGCCGCGTTAAATACATGCCTAAAAGTATGTGTAATGAGGGTGATTATTTTTTAATAAAAGTTTTCGTGTCAAAATAGTAAACATTATTACATTGTTTACTTTTTCATGTCCTTCTACATTTTTAGCCAAGGGTCTGCAGTTACACTTAAGTTTAGCCGGCTAAAGATAGAAGAAACTAACATTAACACCTCCTCGAAGTTAGACCTAAGTTTAGCCGGCTAATCTTAAGTTTATGTTCACACCCACCAATAGCCGTAACATATTCAAAGGTAGAGGGTTTGAGTATATTTTCAACCAACTGTTTCAAGGGAATACGATAAAAGTAATTGAAGGTTGATCATAACGTGATTCACAGCAACATTATTTTTTTTTAAATAATCTGTGGAAAATGTCACTGGCTCACCCTATATGAATTGTATTTACTGTGTTTTTTTTTTAGTGTGTAACTGTTTATTTTACCAAAAAAATAAAATAAATTTTTGACAGTCGTTACGGGTAGTCAGAAGCCAGAAACTTTCTAAGGGGTATCGTGTTGTATCCCGCTACTGCGCTAAGGCATTAAGTCCGCCATTGTACCGTTTGTGTTGCATAAAGATTTAATAAATAAATAAATACTGGGTTGTGGAGGTCAGATAGGCAACTGCTCCATGTAAAACACTAATTCTCAGCTGCATCCGGTTAGACTGGAAGCTAACTCGAACATAGTTAATAATAATAAGTATAAAATAAGTATCTTGACCTGGCGCGCGAGGTTGTCGACATGTGGGATGTGGAGACAGCAATCATTGTGCCGATAGTCGTCACAGCCAATGGTATAATAGCCAAGAGCCTCGACCAACATCTAAGGAGGCTCTCGTTGGGCGGCTGGATCAAGGGCCTGATCCAGAAAGCAGTGCTCCTGGAAACGGCGCGTATTGTGAGGAGGTTCCTCTCTATGGAGCCCTGACCACCAGTAGCTTGGACCCTGTTCCCGATACCGGTGGGCTACTATTTTTTATATTTTTAAATGTTTTTATTTTTTATATTAATATTTAAAAATGTAATCTATATGTATATATTATATTAAATAAATGGAATAATAATAATATTCCACAACTTTCCACACAACGCCATCTAGTCCCAAACTAAGCAGAGCTTGTGGTATGGGTACTAGACAACTGATAAACATAAATATATATTTCTAAATACATACATATTATAGATAAATTACACCCAGACAAAGAACAAATGACCGTGCTCATTACACAAACATTTGTCCTAGGTGGGAATCGAACCCACGACCTTGCGCATAGCAGATGATGATAAGAGCAGAAGAAGATGACCTACCTACAGTGATATCCATAGCTAGGGTCGCCATTCGTCCGGGTTTTCCCGGATTTGTCCTAAGTTGGAGAGCGTCCGGGGGCGTCCAGGGGGATTTTCCCAATAAGTGTCCAGGTAAAACCCGGACACACATTGGTCTTACGGATACCAAAAAGCACGATCTCTATTATTATTTTCCTGTGGTATTTCATCTCTCTGTTTATGTTACGTTGATTGAATGAAAAGGAAGAGACTGTTATTAAAAAAAAAAAAATGTTCTAAGGCTCTACAATGTTGGAAGAGGTGGTGGCTGCCATCGCCAGGGCGGCGGGCTGCTCTGCCGAGCAAATGAGGTCAGGCACTCTGCGCCCTGGCCACACAGGCATGCGGACCCTCGTGATAAGCTGCCCTGTAGCGGCAGCCAACAAAATCAATGAGGGCCGAAGGCTCCTGGTGGGCTGGGTATCTGCTCAGGTCAAACTGCTGGAACCCAGACCTCTCAGGTGCTACCGCTGCCAAATGGGTCAGCACGTGAGAATCCACTGCACCTCGGAGGTTGACTGTAGCTGCCTCTGCTTCCGCTGCGGTCAGCCCGGACATAAGGCTGGCTCTTGTAATGCCGCGCCGCACTGCCCAATATGTGCGGCGGCTGGCAAGCCAGCTGAACACCGGGTTGGGAGCAAGGCCTGTGCTCCCCTAACCAAGGCCAGGAGCAAAGATAAGCCCTCCGCCACCGCCGTGTCCGACGCAGCTGCCGTCCCAGCAGCCGCCGCGGCTGCCGTCGCTGCCGTCGCCGCTGCAACCGTTGCTGCCTCCGCCGCAGATGATGCGGCGGGGCCGTCCCAGGGGCCAAAGGAGGGAGCTGAAATGGACTGCCAATAACGGCTCCATTCCGCCTCCTCCAGGCGAATATCAACCACTGCGCCGCCGCCCAGGATCTTTTGCTTGAAAGCATGGCGCAGTGGTCGATCAATGTCGCCGTGATCGCCGAGCCGTACTTTGTCCCGCCCAGGGATGACTGGGTGGAGGACCTTAGCGGCTCGGTGGTCATAATTTCGTTGGCCGCCGCCGGTACCCCGTCCCTCGAGGGTGTCAGAAGAGGCCGGGGTTGCGTGGCCGCCCGGTTCGGGGAGATTGCCGTGGTGGGAGTGTATTTCTCTCCGAACCGAACTCTCGCCGAATTCCACAACTCCCTCATGGAGCTGAGTGTCGTCGTCGCCGGGTTCCGTACCCTTCCTGTGCTTGTCCTCGGGGACTTCAACGCCAAGAATTTGGTTTGGGGTTCCCGGTATACGGACACACGGGGCAGGATGGTAGAGGGCTGGGCTCTGGAGACAGGCCTAGTCGTCCTGAACCGGGGTTCTGTCCCCACGTGCGTGCGGATGCAGGGTGAGTCAGTGGTGGATATTTCATTCGCCAGCCCTGCTCTGTCGCCACGTGTCGTTGACTGGCAAGTCATGGAGGGGGTGGAGACCTATTCCGATCACCGGTATATCCGGTTTGACGTCTCCGCCCAGACCCCAGACGCGCCGGTCAGACAGGCCCCATGTGGCCCGCGGTGGGCGCTGAAACAGCTGGACCGAGAGCTTCTCCTGGAAGCCTCGATCGTGCAGGCCTGGGTGGCATGACCGGACAGGCCTACCGACATTAACAGTGAGGCGGAATGGTTCCAGGAGGCCATGTCTGAGATTTGCGACGTGGCAATGCCTCGAGTCCGGTCAGGACGCGCCCGGCGGCAGGTGTACTGGTGGTCGCAGGAGCTGGCCTCACTTCGCAAGGCCTGCGTTGTGGCGCGGCGCCGGTACACCAGACACCGCAGGCTCCGCATCCGGCCTACAAATGCGGAGGCCAGAGAGGCGGAGCTGTACGAGGGTTATAGGGCAGCGAAGACCGTCCTCAAAGTGGAAATCCGGCGGGCCAAAGATCTGGCCCGCAAGGAGATGCTGGAGACTCTTAATCGGGACCCGTGGGGACGCCCATACAAAATGGTGCGGGACAAACTCCGCACCTGGGCTCCCCCGCTGACACAGAGTCTCTGGCCCCAGCTAGTCGAGGACGTGGTGAACGCTCTATTCCCCTCAAGTGGTGGGCATACTCCCCCACCCATGGCTCCGCCACCTGTGGTGTCCGACGCGGGCCACAGTGACGATGACGACAACGTTCCAGAGGTGACCGAGGTAGACCTGAGAGTGGCGGTACGTAGGCTGAATGCCAAAAATACCGCCCCGGGACCCGACGGCTTACCTGGCAAAGCCTGGGTCCTGGCCTCGGAGGCTCTCGGGCCTCGACTATTAGGGCTCTTCAACGCATGTTTGGAGAGGGGCCAGTTCCCGCTTCGTTGGAAGACGGGAAAACTGGTCCTCATCAAGAAACCGGGGCGCCCTGCGGTCACTCCGTCCGCATACCGGCCTATTATGCTGCTCGACGAGGTGGGCAAAATCTTTGAAAGAATTATTGCAAACCGCCTCGTCGGGCAGGCCTGGAGAGGGTGGGGCCGGATCTTGCGGATAGCCAATTCGGTTTCCGCAAGGGGCGTTCTACGGTGGGTGCCATCATGCGTGTGAGGGCTCTCTCGACAGAGGCTGCGGTGTCCCGGGGTGGGGTCGTCTTGGCGGCGTCTCTCGACATCGCCAATGCCTTCAACACCCTGCCCTGGAGTTGCATACGGGAGGCACTCCGGTATCACCGGATGCCGACCTACCTCTGTCGTGTAGTTGAGGCCTACCTGACGGACAGAGCCGTCATCTACCCTGGTCACCAGGCAGAGTGGAATCAGCGAGAGATGTCGTGCGGTATCCCACAGGGATCGGTTCTGGGGCCACCCCTGTGGGACATCGGTTACGACTGGGTGTTGCGCGCCGACCTCCCTACAGGCGTCGGTGTGGTTTGCTACGCTGACGACACGCTGGTCCTGGCGCATGGGGGGTCGCACGAGGCGGTGGCCGAACTGGCGATGCGAGGGGTTGCGACAGTCCTAGAGAGGATCCGGCAACTGGGACTCGAGGTGGCCCTGCACAAGTCCGAGGCCATGTGTTTCCATGGCCGTCGGAACGCGCCACCTTCGGGTTCCCAAGTAACGGTGGGAGGAGTTCGCATCGGCGTCGAGACGACGATGAAGTACCTGGGACTCGTCCTCGACAGCCGGTGGAACTTCGTCGAGCACTTCCGACGTTTGGCTCCAAGACTGGACCGGGCGGGGGCTGCACTCAAGCGGCTCCTACCCAATCTAGGGGGGCCAAACGCCTCCTGCCGGAAGCTCTATGCGGAGATCGTGCGGTCCATGGCCCTCTATGGGGCCCCTGTGTGGTCGCTGAATTTGCAGCGGCGACCAGCTAGCCGGCTGGTCGCGTCTCAGAGGGCCATGGCTATCCGGATGATCCGGGGATACCACACGATCTCTGGGGAGGCGGCGAACCTCCTTGCCGGATTGCTGCCGTGGGATCTGGAGGCGGTAGCCCTCGCGCGCGTGCATAATTGGCGCGCAGAGGTGCTAAGCCGGGGTGAAACTCCGCTACCGCGGCAAGTCGCGGCTCAGCGGATAGAACTCCGGTGCGATCTCACGGCAGCATGGAAAGAGCGGCTGTCGCAACCGAAGGCTAGGCACGCCGCAACCGCGGCGATAAGTCCCCTCTTTGAGGAGTGGCTGGAGAGAGGCCATGGCGTCCTCACCTTCCGCCTGACGCAGGTGCTGACCGGACATGGCTGTTTCGGGAGGTACCTGTTTCGGATTCAGCGGGAGGACACGCCCGGGTGTCGTCATTGTGAGGACCACCTGGAGGACACGGTGGAGCATACGGTGGAGGTGTGCCCTGCTTGGGTGGAGCACCGTCGTGTCCTCGTAGAGGCGGTCGGCGGCGGCGACCTCTCGCACCCTGCTCTGGTTCAGACCATGGTGCGGAACGAGATGGAATGGGATGCGGTCGCCTCCTTCTGCGAAGCAGTCATGCTAGCGAAGGAGGAGGCCGAACGCGCGAGGGAGAGGCAACTTTCTTCCTCGCGCCCCAGCCGCCGCGGGAGACGCCCCGGGCGTCGGGGATCACGAGCCGATTTCCGGCCACCGTAGGCGCGGGCCTGCGGACGGCGAGCAGGGGTCGCTCACCGTCCGGTAAGGACCAGGCCCGGGTCGGCGGCGCGTCGTGTTCCACGCGCGCCTCAAAGAGCTGTCAACACCAGTGACGGGGCCTCATAAGTCATAGGGCCATTGCCTGCCGGGGTTTGCGGGAAAGTTCTACCGAGTTACCGCAGCCCCGGAATAGGGCAGCCGAAGGAACAGGGTGGGTTTTTAGTCAGTAGAAATCTGACACACCCTTCCGCTTGACCCAGAGTGGAAGAAGTCATTCGATGATTTTCCCACCCCAAAAAAAAAATCTCAATCTCTACAATGTTATCACTTTGTCAGTAAATAAAAACCATAATTAAACATCGTTGTTTCAAGTTTCAAGTTCAAAAATGTATTTTTCTACGGTGTCCGGGGAAAGACTGTGATTTTACCCAAATGTCCGGGGTTTAAAAGTCTTTGTCTGGGGCCGGCAAATTTGGTGATGGCAACCCTATCCATAGCCATATAGTTTTGACACAGACACATACATACAGTCACGGTATATTATCAGATTTTTAACCGACTTCTAAAAAGGAGGAGGTTCTCAATTCGGATGCTTTTTAAATATAAAGTTAACTCACAATTACCCTTACAGGAAGATGAAAATTATTTTATGCTAACTTCAATAATTAAGGATATTACTCATTAATTAGTAGATAAAATAAAGGTCACTTCAGTGATTAAAAAAACATTATAGTTAATTATGTATGGGTAAGTTATTATTACATACCTATTCAACTTAAGTGCGAAATAGACACCTACTTTTTGCATTGTTATTTTTATGTAGGAAGTGATCTCAATCTAAATAATTTTAATTTAGATTTTTAATAAATTAAAGTTAAAATAAATTCTGACAGCAATCGTTTACATTATAATATGCTTTGTTAATAAGAAACTCCTTTTTTCTTCAATTTCACGTTATTAAACTTTCTACTTACTCCCTTTTTATAGACGCAGCTTTATAGCTAAAGATGCGAAGTCATCCCTCAAGTGAGAATTATAATGGCCGAAGGGTGTCATATGTCGACGATTTCGTGGAAGATTTTGCGACATCACAGCCCAATACGACGCAGTCTCTTACAATTTAATGATATAATTATTAGTTTATTTATAAGATTTTTATTTGTTTATCGTTTTTATGGGCCTATTTGGCTGAAATAAAGAAAATTAATGACTCGCGCGTTTAATGTGTCGCGGCCGCTTCCGAAAGTCATCATTCATTTTCGACGATTACGATGCTAATCCGCGTTAAATGTCGGGGTTATGAAATCGTGCGGTCCGCCCAGTCTCGATGATCGAAAACTTAAGAAAAAGCCATCACGCAGGCACGCAGGTCCATGTGAAAAAGAAGAAAAATAAAATAAAATCAATTTCAAACAAATTAAAATTGAAATAAACGATCAACACAAAGTAGAAAATCAAATAATTAGCTTACTTAATACAATAAAGCAAATAATTAATTAGCTTCATATATGGCTCTCAATATTCCATTGTCAGAATCATGATACAAGGCTCATAATGGAGGCCCTCCCTACAGCAAGGAAATCATGAACTCTGTTCTCCGCGAAAATGCCCGACGCACTACGTCGCGTCGTCACGTTAAACCAAATGTGCACCTGAATGCACTGTGTGTGCTTGTAATAAAGGTGCGTTAAACCTATGTTAAACTATTTTCTGAAAATGTATACATTATTCAGAACTGGGTATCTTGCTTAAACATGATTTATGTTTGGTAAAGTTCAATTAACAATACAGCACAGGTAATTAAAGGTAAACACCGCATGCTTCATGTCTAATAGGTAACAATGTTAGTACTTATTACTATGAACTTCTTACATTGATTCGAATTACAACATTGACAGGCCGTTTGAGTGGATGTCAATTAGATCACTATGTTCTTTGATGTGTTTGTATAACCGTGGTATCGGGGAACGTGCGCCAAATTTAGTTCTAGGAAAGGGAGGATCAAGGGCGTGACAAGGCCGCTATAAGAAAGATACCTACCGAAGGAAAATCTAACGTCTGCTAGACCCGAATTTCGGTTTGTGTTCTACATTATTCGGTAAGAATACAGCTCAATGAGTTGCCTTACAAAGTGATTCATAGAATAGAAAATGATCGTAAAGTGCTGTTAATTCAATTAGCGAATTTACAGTGAATTCTGATAGCTAAGCACATACAGTCATGATATGTAGGTGTAACATTCTATCAATTCTGACTGACTCTTAATGTGAGTTAATTAGAAGCCCGATTGCTCAATTGAAAGGCTTTAGCGATAAATATTGCACCTTTCTAGAGAAAAAAAAAAACAAAAAACAAAAGGAACTTTTTGGGATTACTTTCATTATGCATACGGCGAAGGAGTACAATTCCCTGCCAGAATCTGTGTTTCCTGATAGCTATAACCTGCGGAACTTTAAGTCAAGAGTGAATAGGTTACTTATACATAGATACGCGTACTTCATCTTCGACCACGTCATGGCTTACCATCAGGTGAGGTGGTTATCAAACGCGAGCCTATCATCATTACAAATAAAAGCGGACTATATACCTACACGTATTTACAAATATGTAGGTATGTACATCATTTTGTACACTTATTATAAATATTTTAATTTTATCCAAACCACTTCAAATTATATCACAAATTTGCAATACGAAAGAAAACCTTTTAGTACTTATTTGTGTGCTGGCTAGACGTAATTAAAATTTTTAAGATGAAGCAAAGATGACTATATAAGGTATACATACATAATTAAATTTTTTATTGAATGGTTTACCTACATTCGTACTTACAACTTTTCGAATTTATTTTGTATAATGTTTGCTATTCCTCTAGAAGATTGTTAAAATAATGAGAGAAACCAGAAACCCTAGTCCTATAGGAAAAAAAATTAATAAGTAGGTATACCTACTTATTCATTTTTTTATAGGTAACGAATAATAATTGTCGTTTAACTTATTTTCACTGCAGAATCATTTGCCAATATTGTGTTTCAAATGTTGTAATTTATGCAACAAATCTATCTGCTCATCCACATACATAGTTTAAACTAAAAACATGACGTATAGAAGTGTTATTTATAATCAATTTTCAGAATAAATAATATATTTTTTGTAGGTAATATTTGTACACCACAGACAAATTGACTTACTAACACATATATTTCTCGGTACGAGTACTTACTATATATCGCGTATACATACAAAGTTTAATTAAAATCCGTCTAATCATTTCCCAGACTAAGGACTTGAATCTTTAACGCTTTAAAGCGAACAAAAAGCCAAACAATAGCTTTATTTATTGTACATCGTTAGCTACAATCATGACTTTAATGTTTTTTATTCGTTTGTACACACTTATTTGTTTCCTATAAAAAACCCAATAGAGGTAAAAACGTGTCAATATCGAATGCCTTCAACAGAAATAAGGTCAATAACATATAGAGTATCTCGGCATTAAACACTCGTGGTTAATAATAGACACACCTACCTCGTTTCATAAATATTTATCAGGGTTTTTGTGGTAGTTTTCCTTCATATTTCGACTACGGAATTCAAAAGGCTACAATATAAATACCAAAATGGATAGGTGCTGACTAATTTTTCTAAAATAATAATACAAATTGTGACTAATTTCGGCCACGGCGGCCAATTAGCGGAGATTAGATTAGTCAACGGCTCATAAGATATTATAGTGTCACTATGTGCGCAGGTACAGGTGCTGCACTCTCTGTTCCTTTACTCTCATAGTCCGTTGAGACGGCATGCGGCAATCTGACATGACTGGCGAGAAATCAGGCGCAATATCAGCGCGGTAACGAGCTTTTCGACGCACGGGAGTATCAAACTCCGGGCTACTAATGAGAATTTTTGAGCGGAAAAACTCAATAGCAATTATTCCTGACCCGGGAATTAAACCCGAGAATTACTCGTCGCGCTTGAAACAAGCAACGTGGCAGTCACTGAAACAATAACATTAATACCGAAACTGCATCTGGGGCACCCAGATTCGGACACATAAGGTTCAAAGGAGATGACGTCATCTCCTTAGATTACTGTTAGCCTGCATTATCTGCTGGGCAAAGGCCTCTCCCCATGATATCCAGATGGTTCTATCCAGGGCCAAAGTAAAACACTTGTTGTTGGTTTGATCCAGTTCATCCCGTCATTTTGGCGAGGTCGACCGCGACGCCTTCTGGCTGTATCAGAGCTCTAGAAAGATTTTGGCCCACAGCTCATTGGGCATGCGGCAGACGTGGCCAGCCCAGGCCCACTTCAACTTAGTGACCTCTTTAGCAACGTCAGCAATTTGCGTCTTGGAGGGCAGTGTGGTGTTGCGTATGTGATCGGTTAGCTTAACGCCTGACGGCTATGCAATTGCACGTTGGCAGACCTTGAGTTTGAACTTCTGAATCTTCCTTAGATTACTCTTAATCCCCTATACAGAAATTGCGCGGTAAGACTCAATTTAGTGAGCATTGACCAATTCTGGCAGGTATTTCGAATTTATTGGTAATGGTAAAACTTGGGGCATTTATTTCTGTTAGGCGTCTAAACACAAGACAATTCAAAATACGGTAATGCACATGTCAATTCCTATTTAGCTATGATTTAGATGCAAATCTAATAACTAATGGCAAATGCAATAAGATTTAGATCTCTGAACCTGAACCCTTGAATGATTTATATGCTTAAAGCTGATGACTGCGACTTCATTTGCACGTTTTTTATAAGTATTTTCCTCTCCTATTTCTGCTTTTTTTTAAGTTTGACCCCAGGGACTCAGCCTGGCTTGGCATTTCAACAAAATCTTTTCAACGGGATAGCCGTAAAAGCATGACAGACAGACTTTTGAATTTATAATGTAGCTTTTACGGGCAGCTAAGTATAAGCCAGAGTGGAGAGCCTTTGTCGAAAGATAAACTGGGAAGAGGAAGAGGCAGCCAGGTGCCGATGTATTAAAATAAGTGCAAATGTATAAAATAACTAGGCATTACGTAGTCGCAAGATTTATAGTGTCATTTGCGTGTAATGATTGTATCATCATTACAGTACGTAAAAGTAACGCAGGAAACTGCAATCAGGACCACACGTCATACCGTAATTGCGCTCAACGCCATCTATTGAGCATATTTATATTTATTAAGAAATTAGCCTATAGATGTCGCTGTCTAACCCTTCGACTACATTTAAATTCAATGCCAATCTCTGAAATCACGTTTTAAATCCATTGCTCCGTATTGACATGAAAGAAAAACATACAAACATACTTTCAAATTTATAATACATACTAGTATTTGCGTGTTGCGCGAGGTGCAAGCACCTCGCGTGCTTGTGAAGAAAACTAAAGCATTGCCCCTCTAAATCAAGTATTTGCGTGTTGCGCGAGGTGCAAGCACCTCGCGTGCTTGTGAAAAAAAAAAAAAAAAAGAGGGGGGGGGGGTGATGGGGGGGGGGGTTGCACAAGTATTTCGACTAAAGCATTGCCCCTCTAAATGAATCTGAAAAAAAAAATGTTCCAAGTCTCTTAGATTCCGAGATCCGCCTAAAGGGAGGGGAGAAAGGGGGCGGGGGGGGGACTTTGAAAAATGGTTTTTACTTTACCGAGCCTCCTCTATACGAATCCGTAAAAAAAAAAAATACGGGTCTCGTAGTTTCCGAGATACGATAGGGAGGGGGGAGAAGGGGGGGGAAAAGGGGAGGTTTGGCACTTTTCCCGTAGGTTTCAGAGTTACTTGTTTACGAATCTGTCAAAATATACCCACCTCCCCATCCACCATCTGGGAGAACAATTATGTCAGTGAGTCAGTGAGTGGTAATTTAGCTTTATATAGTATAACTAGTATTTGCGTGTTGCGCGAGGTGCAAGCACCTCGCGAGCTTGTGAAAAAAAAAATGGGTAGGATGATGGGGGGAGATGGGGGGGTTTAGTATTTGCGTGTTGCGCGAGGTGCAAGCACCTCGCGTGCTTGTGAATAAAACTAAAGCATTGCCCCTCCAAATCAAGTATTTGCGTGTTGCGCGAGGTGCAAGCACCTCGCGTGCTTCTGAAAAAAACTAAAGCATTGCCCCTCTAAATCAAGTATTTGCGTGTTGCGCGAGGTGCAAGCACCTCGCGTGCTTGTGAAAAAAAAAGTGGGGGGGGGGTGTGATGGGGGGAGATGGGGGGGGTTTAGTATTTGCGTGTTGCGCGAGGTGCAAGCACCTCGCGTGCTTGTGAAAAAAAAAGTGGGGGGGAGATGGGGGGGTTTAGTATTTGCGTGTTGCGCGAGGTGCAAGCACCTCGCGTGCTTGTGAAAAAAAAAATGGGGGGGGAGATGGGGGGGTTTAGTATTTGCGTGTTGCGCGAGGTGCAAGCACCTCGCGTGCTTGTGAAAAAAACTAAAGCATTGCCCCTCTAAATCAAGTATTTGCGTGTTGCGCGAGGTGCAAGCACCTCGCGTGCTTGTGAAAAAAAAGTGGGGGGGGGTGTGATGGGGGGAGATGGGGGGGGGTTTAGTATTTGCGTGTTGCGCGAGGTGCAAGCACCTCGCGTGCTTGTGAAAAAAACTGAAGCATTGCCCCTCTAAATCAAGTATTTGCATGTATCGCGAGGTGCAAGCACATCGCGTGCTTCTGAAAAAAAAAAAAGGGGGGGGAGATGGGGGGGGGTTTAGTATTTGCGTGTCGCGTGCTTGTGTAAAAATAAAAAAATAATAAGGGGGGGGTGATGGGGGGTTTAGTATTTGCGTGTTGCGCAAGGTGCAAGCACCTCGCGTGCTTGTGAAAAAAAAAAAAAAAAAAAGAGGGGGGGTGGGTGATGGGGGGAGGGGTTGCACAAGTACTTCGACTAAAGCATTGCCCCTCTAAATGAATCTGAAAAAAAAAATGATCCAAGTCTCTTAGATTCCGAGATCCGCCCAAAGGGGGGGAGAAGGGGTCGGGGGGAGGGGACTTTGAAAAATGGTTTTTACTTTACCGAGCCTCCTCTATACGAATCCGTAAAAAACAAAAAATACGGGTCTCGTACTTTCCGAGATACGATAGGGAGGGGGGAGAAGGGGGGTGAAAAGGGGAGGTTTGGCACTTTTCCCGTAGGTTTGAGAGTTACTTGTTTACGAATCTGTCAAAATATACCCACCTCCCCATCCACCATCTGGGAGAACAATTATGTCAATGAGTGAGTCAGTCAGTCAGTGAGTGGTAATTTAGCTTTATATAATTATAACTAGTATTTGCGTGTTGCGCGAGGTGCAAGCACCTCGCGTGCTTGTGAAAAAAACTAAAGCATTGCCCCTCTAAATCAAGTATTTGCGTGTTGCGCGAGGTGCAAGCACCTCGCGAGCTTGTGAAAAAAAAAAAAAAAGAGGGGGGGGTGATGGGGGGGGGGGTTGCACAAGTATTTCGACTAAAGCATTGCCCCTCTAAATGAATCTGAAAAAAAAAATGTTCCAAGTCTCTTAGATTCCGAGATCCGCCTAAAGGGGGGGAGAAGGGGGGCGGGGGGGGGACTTTGAAAAATGGTTTTTACTTTACCGAGCCTCCTCTATACGAATCCGTAAAAAACAAAAAATACGGGTCTCGTAGTTTCCGAGATACGATAGGGAGGGGGGAGAAGGGGGGTGAAAAGGGGAGGTTTGGCACTTTTCCCGTAGGTTTGAGAGTTACTTGTTTACGAATCTGTCAAAATATACCCACCTCCCCATCCACCATCTGGGAGAACAATTATGTCAATGAGTGAGTCAGTGAGTGGTAATCTAGCTTTATATAATATAACTAGTATTTGCGTGTTGCGCGAGGTGCAAGCACCTCGAGTGCTTGTGAAAAAAAAAAAAAAAAGGCGGGGGTTGATGGAGGGGTTTAGTATTTGCGTGTTGCGCGAGGTGCAAGCACCTCGCGAGCTTGTGAAAAAAAAATAAAAAAAAAAGAGGGGGGGGGGGTGATGGGGGGGGGGTTGCACAAGTATTTCGACTTAAGCATTGCCCCTCTAAATGAATCTGAAAAAAAAAATGTTCCAAGTCTCTTAGATTCCGAGATCCGCCTAAAGGGGGGGAGAAGGGGGGCGGGGAGGGGGGACTTTGAAAAATGGTTTTTACTTTACCGAGCCTCCTCTATACGAATCCGTAAAAAGAAAAAATACGGGTCTCGTAGTTTCCGAGATACGATAGGGGGGGGGGAGAAGGGGGGGGAAAAGGGGGGGTTTGGCACTTTTCCCGTAGGTTTGAGAGTTACTTGTTTACGAATCTGTCAAAATATACCCACCTCCCCATCCACCATCTGGGAGAACAATTCTGTCAGTGAGTCAGTGAGTGGTAATTTAGCTTTATATAGTATAATTATATACAATTCTATAGATAAGAAGTATTTACGTAATATTGAAGAAGATCTTAAGATAAAATCATTATTTCATAAGTTTATATATTTATTATTAATTATCGAATTTAACATAATTGGGTTTCCAGTGCTCCCGAAACTAGAGATAATTAAATCTGTATGTTGAGGACCAACGATATAGACATAAATACCTATTATAGAAACGTACACATTTCTATAACAAAATTTAAAAGTTTAAAATTAGAAAAAACAAAATAAGACTAAAACTATGGTACAATGAAATAAAAACAAAATTAAGAACAAAGCATGATGATGACAAAAAAAGAAAATGGACAAGTAATAATCAATCTTTGTTTTACTGACATCTAGCGGACATTTTATGTACTACGAAAACACGTATTGTTTAGTTCTTGTGTAAACCCCCAGATGTCTCGCCATCGCAACTGATGAAGCGCCATCTCTTACTACAATAAAAAATTTAACTGCCAAGTATCAAAAATGTTTACACAAATCATAACTAGATGGCGTATGCTTGCAGTCTCGTTACACTCGTAGCATCGAATCACAATGCTACGTAAATACTACGAATCTGCTACGCGTAGAGCTCCGTAGGCCAGCCAAAACGACTAATAAAGTTCCGTAGGGATATACCATTACTGTTTTCTCAGCTTTCTTTGGTTTTGTCAATGTTTTACTGAAAGGACATTAGTCCTGTGGTACAAAACATTTGATGATGCAATCGGGAAGAAATTAAGATTTACGTTTATAACTATTCGTCTAATAAACATACCATCGTAATAAAATTGCTACTAAGTAAAGATTAATTTGCTTGTTTACGATATATTCGCAATCGAAGTCTGAAGATACAAATATAATGGCAAGTTACCATGTTACGTTTCTATAGACGAAGTCATCAAAAGCTTGTGTTTAGTATTCCTCAGAAGAATAATTTCAAAATAGTTCAACAAATTATGCGATACAGAAGGAACATTCCAAAGTCGAACTTCATTGATGCGCCCCAAAATGATATAAGACTAAGGAAAAACTCTTCATAAATATATTCCACACTCCGCTAATTCGTGGCGCCTTTTCCTTTAGTGGTGATTGGCGGGTGCGGCGTGACGTCATCGCGGCCCACGCTTTCTCTGTGACGCAAGCCGATCGATAACTGTTTCCATCGTTTTCTCTCTTGAGTGTTTCAGTACACGTTGGGCGATTGCCGTCTCATTCTCGCATGTATGAATGCTTTGAAACTCAAAACCGTAGGCGGCTCGTGCGTAGCCGGGCGCTGTGGCGAGGTAGTGCGACATATTTACGATATTGGTATATTTTAGAGTTTTGTTTTGTTGGTAAATAACTTTGTCCGGACGAAAATGTCATATAAGAAATAACACATTATGTTCCCATAACTGCCTCATTTACGCTCCTCTCCATTACACCAGGGGTTAGCTTTATAAACAAGACTATTTAAAAACTTTATTTAGACATTCGCCGAGTCTAGGTATTGTGAGGTATTTAGTAGGTATTTAACCAGTGACGTCATTGTATCATGACAAACTTCTGTATTGCAACAATAGATTAATTTTGTGAAATATAAATATTATATAGATTATGAGCAAGTCTATTAACTGAGAAATGGTTGGAATTCATTTATAGTATAATGGTATATTTTAGGTAAACTTAAATTCCGTAAGGCTTGCTTACCTATAAATGGCCTTTGACGACATAAATAGATACTGCGAGAACATTCTGAGAATTTATGGCAGTTTTGATCCGTTTAATATTACGGCCACACAAGAATGTTCAATAATCCTGAAAATTAAGTTTAATTTAAAAGGAACTGGCTTAGTCAATAGTGATTGAAAGTACTTATAATAAGACTTATTTCTATTAATACGACGTTCTATATTTTCATCTGCTAATCGTGATAATTTAGTATATTACTTTTTTAACTTATAGTAAACTAAATAATATTATTAGTGTACTTAGTTATTTATTTAATTAGGTAGGAAGCTTCGAGAATCTCTAGGAAAACTGGTTCCGATTTCAAAGATACATGCGCTGGGTGCATAGGTCAATCTTATATCTAATATCAGAAAGAAAATACGATTACTATAGCCAGGGAAGCACTAGAAAATTATTTGAATCAGTTATATTACATAATTGGTCTTAATTAACTAAACGTGAGATCCTTAAACAATCCACCTTAAATAAGGCTTGCAAAGATTATAAAAATATCTTTAAAAAAAAATCATTGCACCACACTAGGAATTTCTCCTGTATTGTGGGAGCGTTTTTGCAGACACCTGAGACCCGGAACGAATATTTGAAGCCCATGCAAACATTTGGGTCCCGGTGCAGGAATCGAATGCGTGACATGCAGCGCAGCAGACAATCGCTCAACCACTGCGCCAATCGTGTCGCCAGGTCAGGTTATGTCATACATTAAATGATAAAATAATCTTTATTTTGCAAATTGGTTATATTTTCGTAAATTTAAACTAGATGAGGCCGGGAGGTATTCCTCGAAGCGCTACCATTTTGAAGCGCACCTAATGAAGCGCTCCTTTTTTATTCCTCGGAGCGCTCCTTTTCCGATAACATGGTATCGGGAGCGCTACTAAAAGGAGCGCTCCGAGGAATAAAAAAGGAGCGCTTCATTAGGTGCGCTTCAAAATGGTAGCGCTTCGAGGAATACCTCGAGGCCGGTGTTTCCTCACTGACAACTCTGAAAAGAAACACCGAAACAAACTCAGCGAAGGCTGGTTATGGTGACGTTGCGATCGAGATGTCGCGGATTCAAACCCCACCCATTACACTATACCCACTCGAGACACACACTTTAGCTTAGTTGGAGAGGTTAACAAGATTGCTTGTGAATTCTACCCATATTACTAGTTCTCGTTTCTAAAATTGTAAAGCCATCCACAGATTACGAACAATATACAATGCACCAACTCCCAGATTTGACTTATATTACATAACCTAACCTTAACATTCCCATAAAACCTACCTACTACACGTTTGGCAAAGAATACAAACTGCGCAATACTTTTATTGAAAGATGAGACAAATGAATGTTAGATCTATGTATTTTTTGGCTGGTGTTGGCCTGTCTGACCTCGGTCTAGCCATTTCGGCGCCAGAGTGGCTGTGTCTGGGCAGACCGTCCTAATCTTCATGCGTCACAGTGCCTAACGTAAAATATCCTGCAGATGAAACTGAATGGACGGCAGTATTGATCTCCAGGACTTGATGCTGAACGATCTGTGTTTAATTTGGCTTATCTTTGAATTAATAAATGTTGGTATTAGTTAAGTAGGTGCTTAGTTCTAACAAAATAAATTAACCAGCAAAAGTTCATAAATGTCTACACGATTTTTTTATGGTATTTTTCAGCTTTGGCTTTTATTTAGACCATGCGTTTTGAATTTGGTCCTAAAAAAACTTTTTTGCAAAAAAATAAAACCGACTTCCATATCAAAACACTAAAAAGCCAAAAATAATTTTAATTTCGGTAGTCGGTGTTATTGGTTTTGTATTTTCTTTTTTTTCACACCACCTTCCGAAATTAAAATTGTTTTTGGCTTTGTAGTGTTTTGATATGGAAGTCGGTTTTATTTTTTTGCAAAAAAGTTTTTATTTTCGTGCTTTTTAGTGGGTCAATTTGTAATTAATCTAGTTATAAAAGCCAAAATGTCAACTGCAAAAAAATAAAAACGCGCGAGCAAAAAACACAATGCAGAGTAAACGAAAAGATCATCAATGTAAATATTTTTTTTAGACTTTTGTTGATTTTTCAGAAACGGCTTGTCTGATTTTGATAAAATTTTCATGGGACCATTTGGGAAGTATACCCTTTCCAACAAAAAAAGAATTTTTGAAATCGGTTGGCAAGCGACGGAGCTATGCCCGAACAAACATAAAAAAAAAAAACAAACAAACATCCGAATTGAGAACCTCCTCCTTTTTCAGAAGTCGGTTAAAAATATCGGCATTTATTTAATCGACTTAAACTAAACAGCGCTTGAGTTGATTATTGTTTGGTGGCTATAGATTGAGTTTATTTTGAATATAAATTCAAGGAGGATGCAATTACATGTAAATTATAAATAAGAAAGAGAAAAATTATTAATATAATAAACGACTTAGCTGTGGTGCTGAACCATAACTTTTCAAGCAATAGTTCATCAAAAAAGTTTCAATACTGATTAGGAAATTTTGCATTTAGATTTTCAATAAAGAATTCACTTATAAATGGATAAACAGCTTCCACCCGCGACTTTGTCGGCGTTTGTACCTTAAGATTCCGTACAAAAGAAAAATTAATCATTTAATTTACCTATAATAATAATATTTTTTATTGGAACTAAAAACACAAATTACAATAAATTTAAGTACCATAATGACTTGACATGTGCATGTGTGTACATGAGTTTGGTGCAGTTGTTCCGAAGCTATACGCGTACAATCGTACATACATTCCGATGATTAATTTTCTATGATTCTTTAAATTAGTTTTTTTTAACCGTATAAAATGTTACAATATTTTCTAGATCAGATTTGGAATTTACCATCTGTAAACCGACCACTTCAAAAGACAGTTACACGTTCAGAAACATAACAGTTACTGGATGCATCATTCTATCAATGAACGCTACAATCTGACCGCTTTGTTTTAGTTTACATACATATATGTAGAACTATGGTAACCTAACTTCATCACATTACTCTGACGTCATTCGCCAATACTCATGCAGCTACATAACTTTGTTATCCTACAACGTTCGCAATTGTAAAAACGCATGTTTATTAAATTGTTTACTTCTTCTTCTTATCGTGTGGGTAGTAAGGTCTAACGACCCCATAAACCCTAGTGTCAGAGTTTCTAGACCACCTCAAGGGCCTCTGACGTGGTCTATTTTGACGACCGCCATTTGGCGACCGGGACCACCGGCTTATGCGTGCCTTCCGAAGCACGGAACCATCTTTTTATCAGACAATCAGGTGATTCAGGCCTGCAATGTCCTAGCCAAACTGGAAACAAATTTACAAAGTGTGCTTCCCACGGGAATCGTACTCACGACCACCGGGTCACAAAGGCAAGCGCCTAAACATCTTATAACATAATCTGACTGTAACGCAGGCGCGTGCATAGGATTATGACAGGGCATGCGGCGGAGTAAAAACACACAAAAACTTCTTCTTTTAGAGATTTTTAGCATAGCCACAGCCACGCATCGCCACCATGCTACGATGCGTGGCTGTGGCTATGCTAAAAATCTATAAAAGAAGAAGTTTTTGTGACCGATTACTCACAAAAACTTCTTCTTTTATAGATTTTTAGCATAGCCACAGCCACGCATCGCCACCATGCTACGATGCGTGGCTGTGGCTATGCTAAAAATCTATAAAAGAAGAAGTTTTTGTGTGTTTTTACTTCGCCGCATGCCCTGTCATAATCCTATGCACGCCCCTGCTGTAACGTTCCCGCTGTTGAGATATAGGTCTCATCTCTATGAAGGGAATGGGCCGTAATCCACCACGTAGGCTCAGTACATGTTGGTGGAAGTCGCATATTTTGGAATTTTTCGGTCCAAGGACATGCCAGTTTCCTCACGATTTTTTCCTTCACCGTTTTGAGAGCAATGGAGTTGACTCAAACTACACAAAGTGATGTGCTTGTCTGGGTTCGAACCTACGACGTACAATTCGTAATTCGTGCCCGTAACCAATGGGCTATCACTGCTCAGGCTGTACTCGATACACAATTTGGAAGAACACACAAGACAGTATGTGTATTTTAGTATACATATTTTTAAGGGCACTTAGACAACACACTTTTTTCTTTAATAAATCTACAATGACATACATAAAAACTACACATATAGTCTCTACAATAGCTGTGTTTTCACAAGTGCCTGAATTACTGATAAATTACTCCAAAACTTAACTTAAATTGCATTAAAATGCCAATTTGACTTAAGAGGTACAAAGGCTTCACTCAGCCCTCTACTGCACCCGGCTAAAATTCCTTTTTCATTTGTACTCTCAGCGTTCCACAGGAAGTGAGCATTTCATCAATACGGCCAGACATGACACTATGCAAGGAACAGCTGCGTCATTTCATTGAGCATGCCTACTTGCCGTGACGCGTGGGAGCCATGCATTCTGGCGAGATTATACTCACAAAGACTTTCATATAGAGCAGAGGAATTAAAATGTCGATACTATTTTGTGATTATCTCTATGTTTGCTATAATCGCGGATGGATGTGATTCTGAGAGTTGAGTGTGTGAATTTTGTGCATTTATATTATTTAGAATTTTGTGCAAATAACAAAAATAAAATTATGATGTTGACATACAAAACCTTCAGTAATTCCTTCTTACTGAGTAGGGAAAAACACTAATGATTTTTTTTTGTAATTTATACGAGTCTAACCAGAAAATTTTAAATGAGTGCATGCAGGAGGCCTGTGATTTGGTATAGTCTAAATCCTAGGATTTTCATTTCGCGAATTCCCAGTGTGGTCCCTCAGCAGCTCAGTTCACACGCACATCTATACGAAGAGGTATGAGTAATTAACAAACAATCTCATTTACTGCCATTAGTTTTTCATATCTTCTCGCCTTTTAGACTTTTCTTGGATTCCCACAAATGTTATGAGCCAAATCGTTCCAGCTGCTCTCGAGTATTAGCGACACTAACGAACCCCAATTGGTTTTTATATATATACTTAACATTGGAAAAACTGAATATTTAATGGCATTAAAACTGTCTTCTAATGTACCTAGATGGAAATTCAGGAGCATACCCTTTTTATATATTATGCCATAAAGGTCGGAACACTGAACCAACCGACATTTAGGTTTGTTAACAGTAGCCAAAATAACCCAGACAATTAAAAAAAATACGTACCAAAATATATTCTAGCTGACCTGTAGGCAATTGAAATTGATTTCTTCCATTTTCGTCCCGTCCTGTATACTGTCCCACTGCAGTGCAAAGAATTTACATTCCAATTTCAACCTTATACTAAAATCCATTTAACCATTATTTCTACAAATTGAATCTTATGTTGTTTTGATAGCATAACTTAATTAACATATTAATAACAAGCTAGTGCACGCGAAGCAGTAGTAGCTCAGTGGTTACGAGCCCAATTTAAATAAATTATATCATCACAGCTACTGTCAAATCGATGAAGATAGAAGATAGATAGATTGCGGCCCCTCTTAGAGAGGAAGTCTGTGTCCCAGGTGTGGGAAAAAAATAAAGGTGTGGGGACGTAATAAGCTGAATTATTATTATGATTAGTGCACGCGAATTTGCTCGCGGTTCGTTTTTTTGGAGCGAACTTTCATCCCCAATCCCAACCCCTTAAAAGTTTCACCCCGAGCCTCAACTATCTCCATGCCAATTCTCATCAACACGGTTTAGCTGTAAAATCGTACAGACAGATACACTCTTTTGCTTTTATTTGGCAGGATGTCTTAAGGATCCACGAGAGTGTTTCTGACCCAAAAATCCAGTGTAAAAACACAGTCATGTAGAGGATTGCCACATGCACACACTTTGATATTTTAATTTATTCTTTATTTCAGTATTACTCAAAAAAAAACATACGAAACGAGACCAGGAAAGACCATCCTCTGGAAACGCCCGGTAGGTATATGTATTGCGCACAGGTGTCCCATCGAATTGCCCTCGGTATAGTTTATAGTCGGTTGGTGGGTGATGGTTGGTTGAAAAAACCAAACACTATAAGTTTATGTGGCATTACGAAGCATGACGGATACAGCTAGTAATTTATATGCCGAAATATCGGAACATCGAAACAATAAATACGCATGGTAAATATCCCGTTTTAAGTTCTAATAATACAGTTTATTAAAGTTATACAATAAATTATGAGCATAAAGTTTGAACGGTAGAAAATGCCTGAGGCATTAAGTCCGCCATTGGACATGTATACGCATTATCATCATGCCACGTTGGTCGAATGGTAGCTAGTGCGACTGTTGAGCATGAGGTCTTGGGTTTGATTCCCGGGTCGGGCAAATAGCGCTACCCAATAGCGTTATTTAAATAAATAAATAAAATAAAATTCATTTATTTCAGGTCCAAGACCCATATAAAATAAAATAAAAATACACAAATTAAAACAATTGCTCGGCTTCCTAATTTAAAATACAAAGGTAGAAATTTACATACAAAAAGATTCAAAGATATATTAAAAGTCAATTAATTTAATAATAATAATTTTAAAAAAAATCACGTCAAATTATCAAATTAAATACAAATTAAATTCCAAATTAAAAGTCACATTAAATTACCAAACTACAGCTATAATATAAAATGTCAAATTATTTTTCTTTTATTTACATAAACTTTTATTTGCTCCGGGTTACTGCTGAAAAATTTCTTCTATAAGAAGTTTTTCAAGAGTGACCCAGAGGTTGGAAGTTAGCGTTGTGATATCCCCGTGCCTCGGAAAGCACGTTACGCTGAGGTCCCGGCTGTCATTCAACCATCTTTGACAGTCATTACGAGTAGTCAGAAAATCTGAAACTGGTCTAGAAAAGGGGTATCATGTTACCCAGATACCGGGTTCTGGAGGTCAGATAAGATAATACGAGTACTCAGCCGCTAGCGGTTAGACTGAAAGCCGAACCCAACATAAAGTATGTGCAATACCCACACAAATACTGACTGCGGATACCAAAACCTCTAATAGAAGGGAAGTAATCACTTGACATTTCGATACTGTTAAAGAAAAAGATAATCATATGTATTTATTGCTTCACTGTGTACGTTAGTTCTTATAACATAATACTTCTTAGGGTCTACAAAATACCAGCTAGCTGCACTTGACTCGATCGAACGCAGAGCTAAAAGGCTCATAGGTGACGAGGTTCTGGCAGGCAAGCTTTACAGCCTGGCTCACCGGCGAAACGTTGCTTGCCTGTGTATCTTCTACAGAGTATACTTCGGAGAGTGTGTGCAGGAGCTCCACGACCTAATGCCTTCATCCCCCTTTTACTATCGGTCCACCAGACGTACCGCAGGATACCATCTACACTTGGTTGATATACCGTGTTGTCGTACTAAGCGCTTCTCGTCTACATTTATTGTGCGCACAGCCAAGGTGTGGAACTCTCTGCTGGCTTCTGTGTTCCCTGCCACATATGACCCGTCAGCCTTTAAAGCAAGAGTGAATAGGCATTTTCTGGGCTCGCTCGTTCGATCGTAGACCTCATCTTACACTTACCATCAGGTGTGATCGAGGTCAAGAGCGGGCTCATTCCTAATAATAATAATAGAAAAAAAAAACATCGGATATGCAATATTTGAACCAATTACAATTTGTCAATCTATACATACTACAACTAAATGCATTTGGCTGTTTGTTATTTCAAAATAACTGTGTTTTTTCGGGTACTGATAGTTATTTACACCATACTACAATTTTTTTTTTAATATTGTATATGTCCGTTTGTCTTAATGATTGTACAGGCTAACCTCTGGAATGGCTGAACCGATTTAAATGTGATTTTCACTGAAAGAAAGAGGACGTTATAGGGCCACCATATAGGCTATTTATTCCGGCTTTTTTCCTGGAATGTCCCGGACTCCTTAAGGAGTCGTATTTAAGCACGTAGGTAATATCCAAACCCACACATACGAAGTCGCAAGCGCAGCTAGTCTCAAATATTTTAATTTAACGTTTTGATTATCATCAATGACAGAACGTCACTTGTCGAGAGCTCAGGTGGGAAAAATACATTATATAATTCATTACCACTCTTGCTAACTACGTTATGGCCATATCATACACATCATTACCTCACTCACACACAATCTTCAACACACATGCACGCATACACAAACTCCCGCCAAATTTGTTTCTTTATCTGTATTAGTATTACATAAAAAAATAAGTTTCATCTGATGAAGGAGAACAACATAGTGTATTCTAGAGTAGGGTTCAGTGCAAAATTTTGATAAATGTAAATCTCTCATGATGTAAGCCTAATAAATAAATAATACATCACGATATTTTCCTGTGAACTTCATATGCAATCTTAAAGTTCTAAGACCTATTTTAGAGAACTTCCTCCACTACATTAAATGTTGTTTGTAGTTGTCATGGCAACGGGCGAATACTCTCGATTAATGTCAATAAGAATCAGTTGTCAGTTATTGAGACGAAAATACGAAATTACTGAGAATATATAATGGTAATAATAATTGTAGACATCATTATCTGCTTAGCCTTTTTCCAACTTTGTTTGGGATCGGCTTCTAATCTAACCGTATGCACCGGAGTACTAGTCTTTTACATGGAGTACATAAATTACGTCTAAGTGAAGTGCAGTCAATAGACCCCACTTGAATGGAACGCAGTAGTGATGTGTGGTGATTTCTCTAGTACGTAGTACATATTAACTCAATGGTACATAACCCATTAGCCGGGTAATGACACCCCTTGGCAAGAGATTCTTTGGCTTCTGACTACCTTTATGTTTATGTGTGTGTCACTGCTGGGTGGCAACTGAAAAGCAGCGCTGGGTATCTTTCGCCCAGCAAATGCTGAGTTGGTAACCCTTTCGGTGTGGACATACTCAGCGAGTTTTTTTTAATAATGTTTGTTATTTTGTATTGTATGTTGTTTGTGTGTCTTCATCTGAATAAATGTTTTTCAATTTCAATTTAACGGCTGGCAAAGATGTTAAAATTACAGCCGGGATCTACGGTTTAACTTGCTTTCCGCACCATCCACGGACCAACCTCGCCAAATGTTGCTGAACCTTGAAAATTAACCGGTACGGTTGTAAATATTTAGCCACGAGCTCCTCAGAAATAATCATTCAATCACTTCATAAACTAGATATTAGTTGGTTTCACTTATACCGACCCTTTTGCATTTAGGCGCATAATTTATCATATTATATCATATCAACCTGTGCGGCTGTCATTATTTACACTACGAGCTCCTCCAGTTAACCATAGACATCACTATAAAAAATAATAAGTTGTAAAATGTCAATATATACACGCCAGGATTAACGCCTCGAGAGAGCGTATTCAAACCGTGGCCTAAAATAGAAAGCAAAACATTGTTTTGGGTACCTACAACAAGGTGGAATTGGAACGAACCCTACTAATAAAATAAAAGTGAATTTTGATTTGTGTATGTTAGTGTTTCAATCACGCAAAAATGGCTCAAAGACAGTCAAAGGATCTGGATAAAATTTGGCACACATATGCAACCTGGAATGACACATAAGCTACATACGTTCTATGCCGGGAAAATTAGCAAAGTTCACGTTATTGAACCTTCTTGATTCCTTGTAAGCTGGTGTATATTATGTATTTTCAGCTTACTAGTTACTTATTGTTGAAGTTACTTTACACTATACGTAAGTTCCGAAATTAATTATAAGTGCCTTTGTCTAATAAAACGACCAAACATATCGCGTAATATCCAATATCATTGTCATTATATTCATGTCATATTTTGTATACTGTAAATATGTATGTATATTTTAAAGCAAATTACAATTAAACTTAACGTAATATATTCGTCAAAACTCGTAGCTCTACGTCGTAGCTGTTCGTAGCGCGAAGATGCTACGAAACTAGGCGGCCAATATGTGTCATCGCGTAGCAAGGTTTGGCTTGCTGCTGTAGTTTTGGGCTGTTTGTATATTTAACCAAGTTTTATCAAAATGTAACATTATACATAATGTTATAGATGTGACAGTTATGGAAAAATATAATGTTATCTGTGCAACTTTTGAAAGAGAACCACAGCCTACATAACCCATACATGCGCGTAGGTGTATTTTGGCGGGTAGTAGCGCGCAGGCGCGTCCCGCGGCCGTCCGCAGTCCTGCCACCATTCTTTAGTTGCACACTGTCCGCCGCGACGTTCCGACGTAATGTCCTCGTGCACAACCAAACGGCCGTATTGCCAACAAAAAACGAGCTAAAAACGCATTCACAACAAGAAAACGAGTGTCAAACGGAACATCCTCACCCGGAGAAGGTAGTTGTGTTCAATTTTAGTGTTTCAGTGTGCTCAGAGAGGCGTAAATCGGTAAACAAATAGGCGCTGTGGCATAGCGATTTTTGTGAATGAATTTAAGATGGTGGACGACTGTGTGAGAGTGTCGGGTGCCGTCGTCCTGGGCTTTTGTGGAGTATGGTGAGTGGTAGTGGAGCAAGCTGCGAGCGGCCGAGGCTGGAGCCCGCGCTGTGCCAGCGGGTGTGGTGTCGCGTGGGCGCGCGTGTGTGCGTGCGATCGAAGTGGATGAATGACGATGACGTGGGTGGATCGCCGCTAATGTCTGTTTGATAACGTTCCACACCACTATCTATCCAATAACAGCTCCGGCCCGCTCCTTGTCAACTATTATTTTTAGATCTGACTGAGCCAGTGTAGACAATCCAATATTTACGTCGATACCTCAAAGGATAAGAAACGAGTGTCGATCGTAGCGAGTTGAACATTCGTCTTGAGAACAACAGTGATGCTATTTTTAGGGTATTTTTAGGGATCGATTAGTGAATGGGAGCTATTTTCGGCGTGGATTCTAGGTATCGGTTGTGAGGTGCAATTTTGTTATTTTGTTTGCGAAATAGTTGAGTGTGTAGCGTTGGAGGTTATTATTGAGGCTTGGAGGTAACAAACAGGCCATTCTTGAATCGATATTGCAACCTTGTGCGAAATTACATGTAACAGTATGGCAATGTCGAATTATGTATTTAGGTTATAGGGTTATCTTAATTTCAGTAATTTTCCCACCATTGTTTATGAAAATGAAATTTGTTTTTTCACAGCATGTTGGCCAACTCAATATAATGATGTTTTTATATCGTGTTACCATTTATTAGATTTTTACCAGCAAGTTTGTTTATTACCATAAGTAATTAGGGAGTCAACACATGGAATATTAAAGTGAAAAAGATGTTATAAATAAAGACTTGCCATACACTAGCTTTATGCTAGTTCTATACCAAACAATACAAAAAAAAAATATAAACCTTTTGTTTAAATATTGAAATACATACGTACTTTGTTGGTTTTCATCTTCATTTACCATCTATATACAATTGACTGGAAGTGAAAGAAGTATCTCCTTAAGTGACAACTTAATGCAAGACATAAGACTGAGCAGAAGTATGGTCAACTGCTTACAGTCTGGACTTGCAAGTAGTAAGATCGTAGATTCGAACCCAGGCGAGCATATTAATTGTGTTATTTTCATCGTTACCAATGCTCTCAAAACTGCGAAGTAGGAATATGCGACATGCACCAACCGTACTGGACTCACTTGGTGGATTGCGGCCCATACCTGTCATAGAGAAGAGGCCTATGACCCGGAACATTATAGGCTGATTATGTATGTTCTAAGACTTTAACTGCCCTTTTTTCAGATTTTCCGAAATACATTAAAAAACATCTTTACACAAGTGATCTTTGACCTTTTGTAAATATTATTTGTCATCGTACTGTGATATATTAAATACATAAAAAAAAAAACAAATCTTAAAGTTAATCTTAATTAAACAATTTAATTCTACTCTAAATTGCATGCAATTTATCGCAATCGTCATCATGATGTATCTCTATGCAGTCAGGTAGAGACAGATACTCAGATAGTGATGAATTGTGTAGCGACTGTTTTGGATCCCCAATAAACAAATAAATTAATGAAAAGAGGGGCTCGTGGCTAAATAATCACAGTGCGGACAACTTCAAGGTTAAGAAACTTGCCGAGGACGTTCGGTGGATGGGTAACCCATAACGTATCAAGATTCCTGCTTCGGAATGCATGTTCAGCCGGTGGTCTCGGCTACTATTAAAACATCTTTGACAGTCGTTGCGGGAAGTCAAAAGATGAAAATCCGACACTGGTCTGGCCAAGGGGTATCGTGTCGGGCATGCCGCAATTGCGGCGGTAAGACCCCTCTTTGAGGAGTGGCTAGATCGGCGTCACGGCGTCCTGACCTACCGCATGACGCAGGTCCTCACCGGAGACGGAAGTTTTGGGAGGTACCTGTGTCTGATGGGTAAGGAAGAGACGCCTGGGTGTCACCACTGCGAGGGTCGCCCTGAGGACACAGTCGAGCACACGGTGCAGGACTGCCCAGCTTGGGCAGAGCACCGACGTGTCCTCACGGCGACAATAGGCGGAGACCTCTCGCGCCCGGCCTTGGTCGAGGCCATGCTGCGGGGCGAGAGGGAGTGGGAAGCGGTCGCCTCCTTCTGCGAAGCAGTCATGCTTCCGAAGGAGGAGGCGGGCCACGTAAGGGAGAGGATGGCATCCTCCCTCCAGCCCAGCCGCAGTGGTAGATGCCCACGGCGTCGGAAGTCGGCTGACGATCTCCGGCCACCGTAGGCGCGGGCATGCGGACAGCGAGTAAAGGGCAACTCGCTGTCCGACCATGGACCATGCCCGGGTCGAAGGCGCGTCGTGTTCCACGCGCGCCTCAAAGAGCGTCAGCAACATGACGAGGCCCCCTCTGCAGAGGGCCGAAGCCTGCCGGGGTCGTGGGACTCATCCCGTTACCGTGGCCCCGGTACGTAAAGGGCTATTGAAGGAACACCGTGGATTTTAGTCAGTAAAAGTCTGACAGTCCCTCCCACCCTGCCCGGAGTGGGAGGACTTATTTGATAATTTTACCACCATTTAAAAAAAAAAAAAGGGGTATCGTGTAACCCAGCTACTGGGTTGTAGAGATCAGTGTGCTTAGTATGAGTTTGAAATACTTTTGTCGTTTTCGAAAACTATCGCTTTGTCTCTTTCACACGTACCAGATTAGTGTGAAAGAGACAAAGCTATAGTTTTCGAACACGATAATAGTATCGCAAACTCATACTAAGCCCCCAGATGTTCAGTTGCTCTGTGTATAACACTCAGTTGCGTCCGTTTAGACAGGTAGCCGATCCCTACAAAAGGCAAGGGCTAAAGAGTTGATGAGGTTTTTTTTTCGTATCAGCATATCGTTAGTTAGTCTCTAGACTTTCTTTTTTTTATGTCGACAGAAAGTACACATGATGTTGACCAACTATTCCTTAAGCGGTATATTATTTATTTATTTATTTCAGTACATAGGTACATACAGCTATCTTTACAGGCATTCCCAATGTGATAGTGTAGAAGAAAAAAAAAATCAAATCTGTTCATTAGCCCATTAAATCGACTTAATACAATTCAATAGTTAAGATAATCCATCATACAAAAAAAGAATCAAAAAAACATAATCAATAGAAAAACAATAAAAAACTATCAATCAAAATAATAAATAAAAAATAATCAATCAACAGTCAATAAACATTAAAAAATAATCAATCAAAATAGTCAATAATAAATAACCAATCAATAGCATACAATAATATTATCAATAGAAATAATCGTCAACTAGTCATCTCACTACTTCATAGCATAAAAAACTTTTTACCAAAAAATTTAAACCGAGTTCCAAAAAACACTGCAAAGCGAAAACCAACTTGAATTTCGGTAGTTGATGACGTTTGCCGAATATTATAATGTACTTCTAAATTAACAGCCTGTTGAAAAATAAACAAACTCAAAACTAGGCTATCCCAAATATGTTTAATTATGTATGGAACACTAAACTGCGCTAAAACAAAAACGATGGATGATACCAAAAAATCGCTCAGCTTTCTGACCAAATAGCTACCCAGAGTACCATCAATGGGTCCTATGAAATAACGGGAGATCAAGACGAAAACAGGAGAATGACTGTTGCCAATAAGACTGGCTCGACTTAGCAAAGGAAAGAGTTACGTGGATTCAGAAGAGGGACGCTTTAGCTTAGTAGTGGGACAGAAAAGGTTAGATAGCTCCATATTAATATTATAAAGCAGAAAACTTTGTTTGTTTGTTAAAACACGCTTGTCTCCAAAATTACTGGATGAATTTGAATGC
The DNA here is from genome assembly GCA_943138885.2 of Tholera decimalis. NCBI lineage: Eukaryota > Metazoa > Arthropoda > Insecta > Lepidoptera > Noctuidae > Tholera > Tholera decimalis. Next base: position 28,392,513 of record OW964551.2, read on the forward strand.
AATTTGGTATGGAAGTAACTTAACGCTTGAGGAAGGTCTTTTTACCCGACTACAGAAGAAAGAGGGTTATGTTTTATCGTGATAACGTCCACGGGAGCAAAACCCCGCAGTCATCTTAATAGCACCTATATACTATCTATTTTTTTAACCCATATCTTTTTAGGGTTCCGTAGTCAACAAGGAACCCTTATAGTTTCGCCATGTCCGTCTGTCTGTCCGTCTGTCCGCGGTTTAGCTCAAAAACTATTAGTACTAGAAAGTTGTACTTTGGCATGAGTATACACGTTAATGACGCCGAAAAAGTGGTAAAATAAAATTTTGAAAAAGTCAATTATTTAGGGTACCTCCCATACATGTAAAGTGGGATGATAATTTTTTTTTTTCGTTCTTCCTATAGTGTGAGATATCGTTGGATAGGTCTTTCAAAAATATTACAGGTTTGGTAAAACCGTTTTTTGATTAAGTAAACCGTTCGTGACTTATCAAGCTTTAAAGTGCTAATTTTCGTTAGAGTCAAGTGTCCCCCCCCTCTATCAACTAAACGGTTATAGTTAGAAATTCAAATGTCACGGCAGTAGTACCTATATATAACGAAATTTAAAGGAAAACTATCACACATAAGTGGGCTTTACAAGTTTACGAGTAATAGTCGACCAATTGTATTTGACTCGAAAATTTCGAACAACTCTATAGAAATGTCGATAGATGGCGCTAAGCGCCAGTTGTATCGTGCTAGCTTCTTGTGACGATTGAGTAGTGTAGCTCTGTGTCCGTATTTAAATTCAAAACACTGGCTATGACAATTTTTATACAAATCTCTAAAAAAAATTGAAACTTTCCATGCAAAATTGTCGGATCAGGTGAGGATTTGTATAGGAAGTCAAATTAGTTAGGTAGTCATGTTTGGCTTTTAGTTAGAGCATGGTACGAAACGATCAGTCAGCGATAACGACACGCACTTGGCTGTTATAAAAACTACGGAACCCTACACTGCGCGTGGCCCGACACGCACTTGACCGGTTTTTTTTCCCTAAGTTTTGCTTTGATTTTCTACATTCACTTTTCATTCAGAAATATACTATACCTCGTAAAGATTTTTCTTTTTCACTGGACTTTATAGTCCAAAAACTCTATTGCTCCTCCTCGGAACACCCAAAAATTTTATTACAACCTGAACGATTGTTGAAGAACGCATCTAATAGGCGACAAACATTCAAATATTTTATATTTAAATAGACGAGGACTGTGACTCACAGCTAGTAATGTGATCCACCATCATTTCGAGAGCCTTGCATCAGACCAAAGAGGCTATTCTGGTACTTTGACAGTTTCAAGGAACTTTTCTCCCGTTTAATATATCTTTTGGAGTGCATTTATTACAGGTCGCAAGCGCCACTGCAAGTGGTCCTAGGTAAAATTCTGGGATCGATCAAAGTGTGATTATGGTTATCCATTTCATCCATGTTATATTTCCCAGTGACAGCATGGCGTGTGAATGTGTTTGTACAGTCCATAGCAATAGAACATATTACAGGTAGCGACTCTGTGTAACTTCATCATTATAAGCATAATTATGTAGTATAGCATACTAGCTTCTGCCCGCGGCTTCGCTCTCGTGATTTCTTTTTCCTTGAAATATTACCTATGTAATTCTTCAGCCTTTCAACTATATACACACCAAAAATCATATAGATAGATAGATAGATAGAATATACTTTATTGTACACCAATAATGGAATCACACCTAAATAATAATATTGTAAATAAAATTGGTTACAATAGCGGTCTTATCACTGAGAACGATATCTTCCAGACAACCTTTGGAAGGACTTTACGAGCTTTAATTAAAATGGGGAGAAATGACACGAAAGGAGGTTTTTTCTCCAAAACTTCATATTTATAAAATTAGTATGTAATTACCGAAAGGTTTGACAGTTAACCCTTCTGTAGTAAACACCAAGCGTGGTGTTATGTTTTTTCAAAACAACAGCCTAATTTTATTTTGTCATTTTGTTTCAGGTATTCACTATTGTAAGCAGAAATGTGAAAGAAATCCTACAAACTTCTCTAAAACCGTAACCCAATTTCTTTAGTGGATTATCCGAGTGACATTTAAACCATTCTGTTTCCACAACAAAAAAAAAAACAATGTAATACAAATAGAGTCCCGTGATTAGTTAAAGTAAAGTGCGGGAGATCTGAATCAGCCAATCACGAAACGTAATTCAAAATGACCGGAGACTTTCGACGCCCGCGCTGCCAGCTATGACTGGAGCCTCAAACAACTTGCAACCTGTCTACAGAATATGATAAAGGTACGTGTTTTTATTATAATTATGATATTATATAGAGCGCGATTTCTTTATTTTGCATTGGAATACTGCAACATTCCTATATATAACAAACAACACTTATATAATTATACTCTTTTGAAATTTTCGACTCAATATTCATTTGCTTCTGTTAAAACCGCCTTGGAGACATTCTCACATCATATCAGTTCGTTTTTCAGCCAATTATGTACAAAAAGCAATTATACCCAAGCTTATACATTACTTCATACTTATTAAGCTTTATACTTCCTATGACTATACAGTGTCCATGAGAATCCCGTAGGTTCTGCAGTGCTCCAAAGATTTGTGTAGTTACATTTATACAACGTATGATGTATAGATAAATAAAATGAAAAATTCAATTATATATTACATATTTAAATAATATTTTAAATTAATACACAGACACGAACAATCGATTGCTTAATCGCTATATTCATATAGCGGTTGAATGAAATAGGATAACAAAATCTTTTTTTTTTCCATACAACTCACAATTTTTTTAAAGTGGTCGTTCACCTTTGACCTTAATCACGCTTGATGGTAAGCGATAGAGATGCCTGTTTACTTTTAGGCCGCTAGGTCATATATGGTAGGGAACACAGAAGCTGGCAGAGAGTTTCACACCACCAACAGTGTAATTACATTGATGACGTCACAAATACCACACAGTAAGCTTTTTTACGACTAGGTACATTTATACCTAGTCCTAGTCGTAAAAAATACTGTACAACTTCGACCAGTGTCCTTTGTATAATAATAGGTGTTCAATATGTGTGATATAGTCTTCAGAATCTATTCTTGTTCAAAGATTACAAAGAGGCTATTTTTACGCCATTATTTTTGTCCCCATATAGGGTTTTATCTTTTTACTATAAACGTTATTATGGCACCTTTATGTAGGTCATAGATAGTTCTACTGATAGGTCCATCGATGAGTAACTTAATACTTTGAAAAGCATCTTTCATACTTATGGAGTGTTGGCTACTTTTGCCGAAATTGAAGTTGGTTTTCGCTTTGCAGTGTTTTTTGGAACTCGGTTTAAATTTTTTGGTAAAAAGTTTTTTATGCTATGAACAATGGCTATGAAGTAGTGAGATGACTAGTTGACGATTATATCTATTGATAAAATTATTGTATGCTATTGATTGGTTGTTTATTATTGACTATTTTGATTGATTATTTTTATTTATTATTTTGATTGATAGTTTTTCTATTGATTATGTATTGATTCTTTTTTGTATGATTGATTATCTTAACTATTGAATTGTATTGAGTCGATAATGAACAGATTTAAGTTTTTTTTTTCTTCTACACTATCACATTGGGAATGCCTGTGAAGATAGCTGTATGTATGTACTAAAATAAATAATATACCGCTTAAGGAATAGTTGTACAACAACATGCGTACTTTCTGTCGACAAAAAAAAAGGAATGTCTAGAGCTAATAACTAACGACGTGCTGATACGAAAAAAAAAACCTCATCAACTCTTTAGCCCTTGCCTTTTGTGGGGATCGGCTACCTGTCTAAACGGACGCAACTGAGTGTTTTACACAGAGCAACTGAACATCTGGGGGCTTAGTATGAGTTTGCGATACTATTATCGTGTTCGAAAACTATAGCTTTGTCTCTTTCACACTAATCTGGTACGTGTGAAAGAGACAAAGCGATAGTTTTCGAAAACGACAAAAGTATTTCAAACTCATACTAAGCACACTGATCTCTACCTACAACCCAGTAGCTGGGTTACACGATACCCCTTTTTTTTTTTTTTTTTAATGGTGGTAAAATCATCAAATAAGTCCTCCCACCCCGGGCAGGGCCGGAGGGACTGACAGACTTGTACTGACTAAAATCCACGGTGTTCCTTCAATAGCCCTTTACGTTCCGGGGTCACGGTAATGGGATAAGTCCCACGACCCCGGCAGGCTTCGGCCCTCTACAGGGGGGCCTCGTCATATTGCTGACGCTCTTTGAGGCGCGCGTGGAACACAACGCGCCGTCGACCCGGGCATGGTCCATGGTCGGACAGCGAGTTGCCCTTTACTCGCTATCCGCATGCCCGCGCCTACGGTGGCCGGAGATCGTCGGCCGACGTCCGACGCCGTGGGCGTCTACCACTGCGGCTGGGCTGGAGGGAGGACGCCATTCTCTTCCTCACGCGGCCCGCCTCCTCCTTCGATAGCATGACTGCTTCGCAGAAGGAGGCGACCGCTTCCCACTCCGTCTCGCCCCGCAGCATGGCCTTGACCAGTGCCGGGCGCGAAAGGTCTCCACCTATCGCCGTCGTGAGGACACGTCGGTGCTCTGCCCAAGCGGGGCAGTCTTGCACCGTATGCTCTACTGTGTCCTCAGGGCGATCCTCGCAGTGGTGACACCCAGGCGTTTCTTCCTTCCCCATCAGACACAGTTACCTCCCGAAACTTCCGTGTCCGGTGAGGACCTGCGTCATGCGGTAGGTCAGGACGCCGTGACGCCGATCTAGCCACTCCTCAAAGAGGGGTCTTACCGCCGCAATTGCGGCGTTCCCAGCCGTCGGTTGCGACAATCGTCCCCGCCGTGAGTGTAGGTTACTTAAGCAATTTTTCGTCAAGATGGTCTCTTAAGATTTTAAAGTCTATTTGTGGTACCAAAACCCGCAACCTCTCGATCACAAGCCCGACCCCTTAGCCATTAGTTTATTGATACTACATGTTGATGATAAATCTCAAGACTCAAAATCGAGTAACTTTAACGGAAAATTATAAAATCATTACTGTATCATTATTACTATGTTTTAAACTGACCTATCCGATATCTAGTATAACCATCGACCCACATAGATAGAGTAACTTTAATCAGTGCTGTACATTTTGATTATATTGTTTGACATGTGATCAATATACAATCATAATAACTTTCACAGGTCTGTTAATAAAAACTTTTTAACCATCTGTCCAGTATAAATACTGGCTAATATTCGAATTCGCTATGGAGAATTCGAATATTAGCCTAAATTATAATATAATATTTCTATGGAAAATTTGAATAAGTAGGTATTTAAACTAAGAATATGGTAAGATTGCTTTTATGGATAAGACGTGATTATGATAGGTACTTTTTGTCTTATGATAGCGGTTAGGTTATGTAAGGCATTAGACTGGCTCGTATCAGTTCCTCGTACAATACTCGTATTAAATATTGTATTAATTCGTTGACCGATGCTTATAATTAACCTTATAATTCATTCTCATTATTAGAAATGTCTAATTTATATGTACACTAGCGACCGGGCCCGGCTTCGCACGGGGTCCTGTAAACAATTGTTGTTGCTTCGACAGTGATAGTACGTCGTTACAAAAAGTACGTTTAGCTATCATTTAATTTAAAATATATAGGTATGCAAAGTTTCATCCTCCAAAATCGTTGTTTTGACGGCAACATCACAAAATTTGAATTTTCTCTACTATACAAATACTTAATTAGAATATTTTGTATGTAAGTATGTCAAAATCCGTTGCGTGGTTTAAAAGTAAAAAGCATAGAAACAGACAAATAGAGGCGGAGGGCGACTTTGTTTTATACTATTTAGTGATAGTGATGATATACAAGGTTACTAGTAACACGACGTATTCCTTGCAGGACGTCAAAGTAGGGTTAAATTGCAAAAAAATAAGCAACCAATTGTTCTACTGAACTTCGGTAGTTTTAGAATTGATGATTTTAAAATGATGCCCAAAGGCATCATTTTAAAATTAAATAGGCAATATTTGATTTTAATAGTTAAAACGGGAATATTTGCTTAATTTATTTATCTCTCCAACAAAGGGCACGTAGTTATAAAAAAGGGCACATAATAAAAGTAGGTCACTTAATTATGCACCTTCATTATTAAAAGAATACTGCATATTCAGAGAGAACAAAGATGGATAGATACACTCTTTATTGTACACCATAACAGAAAACAAATAAGGTTTTCACAATTACAAAGGGTACAATGGGCGGTCTTATCGCTAAAAGCGATCTTTTACAGACAATATATGAATAGATTTGACACAAAAGGAGAAAATAAATACTGAGAAAATAAAAATACAAAAAATACCGTTTCAAAATATAATCATAATCATAAAGTACTTGTCATCATTCAATATGCATCTCCTTCAAATTCAAAATAGCATACTACTCTGCATGAAGCTCATGCCAAAATCTCGTGTCTGCGCGTGGTTATATGTCTAGTGCAAATGAGGAAAGTTGGACGATAGACATTGAGTCTGGGAGTAGTGCCAACATGCCTCCAACAGAACACTTGTGAATGGACCCTTGACTGGATCACTTTGATTAATGACTGCACGACCAACACATAATTAATCTATACTAATATTATAAAGCGGTAAAGTTTGTTTGTACCTGCTAAGCTTCGAAACTGCTGCGTGGATTTGGATAAAACTTGGTATGGAAGTAGCTTGAAGCTTAAGAAACGTTATAGGCTATTTTTTATCCGACTGCAAAAGAAGGAGGATATGTTTTTACTGTGATTTATTCCACGGGAGCGAAGCCCCGCGCGACTTTTAGTTATGTATATTATATTTAGGTTTGTGTTTAGGCAAGCCAAGGTAATGTAATAAAGCGTCTATAGCCTAAACGCGAAGGTGAGGTCACGGGTTCAAACTCCAAACCATTTCCAGACACAAGCATATTTAGTTAGAGGGGTTAGCATGATTGCTAGTAATGTGAATTTATACTCACTTTGCTAATTCTCTGTATAAAAAAAAAATATCTTCACTAGTATTGTAATAAAAATATCTGTATTTGCGGCCTTGAGATGTGTAGTAACCCAATACATAGTTTTGATCTGTAATTGGGATTAAAGGTTAATTCATCGCAATAATGTTATATTTTTTGGTTAATAAATTTTTGTAAGACAAGCCGAAACTAGTTATAAAATGAACACAACAGGTGAATAAACACTTAAATAAAAACCCTAAACTGCATATGTACATCTGAAAATAAACTAAAATATGGCGTCCAGAAATACGTGCGCATCGCTGTCTACTGGTAATGTGCCCAAAAGACTGGCGGCATTGCCACGCTGTATGGCAATGCTTAACCACTGTCCAAGTTAAAAGCCAGCCTTTGGGTCACGCGAAGTGTCAACTATAATGGTTAGATGATTTTTTTTTTTTTTATAATATTCCACAACTTTTTCACACAACGCCATCTAGTCCCAAACTAAGCAGAGCTTGTGGTATGGGTACTAGACAACTGATAAACATACATATATATTTCTAAATACATACATATTATAGATAAATTACACCCAGACAAAGAACAAATGACCGTGCTCATCACACAAACATTTGTCCTAGGTGGGAATCGAACCCACGACCTTGCGCATAGCAGTCAGGGCCACTGACCACTATACCAACGGGCCTGTCTTAATTTTTAAAATTTAAAAAAAAATAATTCAATTCATTCGAGATTTTCATTGCAATACCATCATCTGCTTAGGCTTTTCCAAAGTGTATTAGGGTTGGTTTCCAGTCACACGACGTGCTGCTCAGTACAATCTGCCTATCTGACCCCACAACCCAGTAACTGGGTATAAAGATACCACTTGGCAAGACTGATGACAGATTTTCTCACTAACCGTAACGACTGTTAAGACAAACTATAGTAGAAGTGACATCCCGGACCTACAGCTTAATGTGTTTTCCGAGGCGTGTCGATGTGTTAAAATTGTCACCCATCCGTGCACTGACCTTCTCAAGCGTTGCTTAGCTTTGAGTATCGATCCATGTGACTGTTATTATTTAGCCATCAAAGCTCCTACAATGTCATCTTTATTGTGTCTATATTACAAAGAAAAACGTGTTTTTGCATCGATTCGTTTCTAAATAAAATGTCTATGTAAATCCATAAAACTCTTCTACTACTAAAGTATTTAGGAAACACGCCAAATAACATTTCTTCTTTGAATACGAACCAAAAATAGTCGTGTAGATTTAGCAATAAAACCTTATTTTAGCCGACCTTGGCTGATTCCTGCAGTTATTCATCGTATGATACGCGATGTCGCCGACTCACCACATTGACTATGCCCCAACAATTTATCTATTCTATATAAATATTGACTGTGGAATCGAAATGTCGTGCTACCTTCATTTAGAAGCAATTAAAAACTTTAATGGCGCCCAGAGTGGGACTAATTGAAATGTCCTGAAATTCGTCGTTTTTTGTTATATCTGTGTGTTTTTATTTATGCGTCGTTGGTTTAGTGGTCGCCGACAGCTGAGTAAAGTCTCGGATTCGATTCCCGGGTCGAGCATAAACAGCTATTTAATTTTTCTAAAAGAAATTTCTCAGTTGTAGCCCGGAGTTCGGAAGTTGGCAGTGTGATACCCCCGTTCCTTGGAAATCACGTTAAGCCGTTGATCCTGGCTGTTATGTGGAATTCTTCTTCTTCTTCTGTAGTGTGGTTTCCGCTCTGCACGAGACCATAGTGCGTGAGCCGTGTCGGCCGTCATTCCATCCAGCCAACCTCCCTCCAGAAGCAGATCAGGTCTTTCGGTCTATTCAGGGTATCTGTGAGGGAATTTAATGACCCGAGGGTTCGTTTCCGTATTTCGGTGATTTCTGTGCACTCTAGGAGCGCGTGTCCTACCGTTTCCTCCGTCTCCATGCATGCCCTGCACAGGGGACTGTCCGTTATACCTATTGTGTGATCGTGTTTGTTCAGTGAGCAGTGCCTGATGATGGTCCCCACCACCATTCGCAGGCTTCTTCTGTCCAGGTATAGAAGGCGCCTGGTTAGTTTTTTGTCCAGGTTTGGCATCGCCTCCTTGGACTGCCTGCAGCCTGGTGCCGAGGACCACCATTTCTGGGTTTGGTCATGTGTGTGTTCTTTAAGCCATGTGCGCAGCTGGGTGAAGGGGAGCGGCACGATGGGCTCGGGTCCGAAAACCATCATGCCGGACCCCCTGCTGGCTAGTTCGTCCGCCGCATCATTGCCGATGTGGAATTCTTAGTCAGAAGCTAGAAAAGCTGACATCGGTCTAGCCAAAATGTATCGTGTTACTCAGCTACTGCATTGTGGAGGTCAGATAGACAGTAACTCCTTGTAAAACATTAATACTCAGCTGCTTAAGGTTAGATTGGACGTCGACCCAACATAGTTGAGAAAAGGCTAAGTAGATGACGGTGTTTTTTTTTTATTATAAAGTTTATAAAGTCGCTTGTTTCACTCGGATGCGTTTGTTACGTAGGTACAACATTTGACCTTTATGTGTGGGGAGCGGGGTGAGTATGACGTCACAAAATGATGACAACCTTTAATGAAGGCATCGGTTGCTAATTATTCCGTCTGTGGACCGAATGCCAAAACAAATGTTATTCCAATGCTCTATTATGTCTGGATTGGGGTTTTTGTAGGCCACGATGTGAATACGTTGATGTTTTATATCCACGATAATTTATATGGAGAAAATATGAAATGAGTGAATATGTATTTTCATCATTTAACAGTAATTGTAATTCGATCAATTTATTTAAGAAAAATCAATGTAGGTAGAATTCACATTACTAGCAATCTTGTTAACCCCTGCAACTAAGAAAATACTACTATGCGTATGTCTGGAGTGGGTTCATGGCAATAATGTAATGGATGGGGCTTGAACCCACGACAAAAATCGAAATCCGACACCTTACTCATTAGGCTATTGACGCTTATTGATACGATTTAAAAACAATATGAATCAATTGAATAGTAGTCAATGCCTGCTTTTGTACGTAAACGGCCTACTTAAGTTTAATAGAATAATTGCCAATACTGAAGAAATTGCTTATAACAATTTAAACTATTACTATAAAATGAGTAACCACTATCTAAAGCAGCCAAAACTTCCTTCTTGCAATACTTCTTTCTTCCTCTCGAAATCAGGACGGCTGATAATAGATACGCATTTTAAAAGAAAAGGATCTACTTTCTCAAGAAATGAGTAGAATTTTCTAATTTAGTTTTCAGTAGCTTGTAAATGTAAATATAAACATTTAAAAAAAATAGTTTTATTTTCATGTGTTTATTATCGCTTTTCACGTAAGAATTGCAAATCCCACGCTCTTCACCACTCACGGTTGACTGGTAGAGAACGGCTACTACATTAAGTCCGTCTTTATACCTATGTGCATGAAGTGTATGTAAACAAATTAATTAATTAATATGGTACTGAGATGATCTTTTAAGGAAAGAAACACGCAGATTCGGGTGAACCTGTTTAAGGCAAGCGATCACGTGGTTAATCACCTAAGCACGGGACAGGCTTGATAAAAGCGGCAACAGAAACTATAAGGTCGTTTTTGTTGTCATCCAAAGCTTCCATGACCCTGAAGACCACGGGAAGTGGAGGCGCATCGCGAGGACTGTTTCTCTATTATATATATTATCTAGAGAAAAGGCATCGTCGTTGTCAAGAGGTTCATACAGTGCAAGCACTTACCAGTTATTACGTTTCTTTACTTACCCCTACTTTACCTATCAGTGACGAACGGTGAATTTTCATAAAAGGGAAGCCGGAACAAAAAATGCTTACCTTGCTCAAGTGTGATGGGTGTATTCCAGTAACTGTGGCCCTGTGGCTGACTTCGAAATCTTGTAACTTCGTAAATAATTATTTGTTTAATTGAAAATAATAGATTACTATTTATATATTCATATATAAAATAATAGACTAATATTTGCCATATTTCAAAAGGGAAGCCGGTGGGAATCGAGTTGTATGGAGCCTCCGCCACTGCTACCTATAGATGCAGTCTGAAATCTATCATCCTATTTTATTCGCGGGAAAAATCATCAAACGACTTCCCTCACTCTGGGTGGAGTTCCAGACTCCTGATGACTAAAAACCCACCCTATTCCTTCAGTTGCCCTTGCGTTCACAGGCCGCGGTATTTTATTAAAACATTGTCGCATCTCCAACAGGACTATATCCATAGTTGGGTTGCACTTTGTAATCTGTGTGATACTGACCCATAATAATAGTCCACCTGACTAATACCGGCCACGGCATCCAATCTCAGCGGAGACTATACAACGTGTAACGGAAACCCCATATCTATCCAAAAGGACTGAAGACAACATCTGGTATGGAGTCTTTATGCAAAGTTTCAGCTCAAAATAAGTGACTCACAGAATTGACCCCAAATTATTGGTTTCATATGTTTCTTGAATACCAGTAATAACAAACGTGTCACAGCACTATGAGGGTCATCACTTTCCACGTCACTTGCCAATAAAATGATAATTCTCCTCGTTCTTCTTAATTTGAAAAATTCGGCCTCTGGTATCAATGTATTGAAATTTCTAATATGCTCCACATATATAGACATAGGATTAGAAAACCCTTTCCATATCGTTTGTTATCATCCAATGAAGCCGTGCACTCGGTATGTACCTATATACCCTTTAAATTACACGTTATATAGCCAGCGGCGCAGAATATATTATGGTGCGCAGGTATAGATGCACCCCCTGTTCCTTTACTCTCATAATCCTATAGAACGAATTTCCACCGCGACCGGAGTGACATTATGATCAACAACTTAACACGCTTTCCGAAGCGCGGGGGTATAACATCGCTGAATTCCACAATCCGGGCTACTACTGAGAAATTTGTAATAGAAAAACCCAACAGCTTTGGCCGACCCGGGAATACCGCCACCAACCACCACTAGACCAACTCGAAAGTTCCATAAATAGAACGTGTGTAAACAAAGTACGAACCACCAAAGGCTGTAAATATTCAGGTACACCACAGCTGACTAAGTTAGGCCTCGTAACTCCACATAGTAATTGGGTCGGCGATCGTTGGGCGGGTGGCCAACCATGCTGCCACGCCAGATGCTGTACGAACTCACCCCTTGCAAATATTGTATGTACAAGTACACAGTTTGTACAAGTGATACTACGTTTTTTTTTAATTTAAAAATTTCGTTTTTATGTCCATTGCTCTCTCATTGGTGAAGGAAGCCGGCATGTCCTAGGACCAAAAATCCTAAAACATGTGACATCCACCAACCCGCACACAGCCCACGTGATGGATAACGGCCCATTCCCTCTAGTGTCCCAGCTGTTACGTTATAAGCTGAATTATTGTTATTATTAAGTTGTATCGTATTTCATACAAGTAAGTTGACGACAGAACTTTCAATTCAAGTTGGTCGCAAGATTATACTATTTTTTGATTGATATTAACTCATGTAGTAGCTTTTTGAATAAAATTAGAAATAAGTATACAAAATAAACATTATCTCTTTCAATTCTCTAAATTTGAGGAATCTCCTCGTCATATTGACAGTGATTCTTATTGGTGAAAGATTGTTCTTATTCAGTAATTATTAATTTTAGCTCACTCCCTTTCATGAAATTCGTTATACATTAATAAAAGCTGCAAATGCTTAATTTAAGCAGCCAACTTATTTCAATTTTCACACTAAAAATCATAAGAAATCTCAGAAAAACCAAACTGTCCGGGAAACTCGACTACAATTAAATATAATCCACGGACGCGAGATATAATTTCGATCCGCGTCCGAGTTTCGCGGTCTAGTTACCAAATGCGTTCTACTTCCGCACACAATTGGAACTTTGACAATCGCCACTCATACCCGCCACAACCAAATGACCGATGAAATTGAATTGCTCGGTAATACATTCGTTTTACGGCTATCTTTCTTTTTAAAGATAGAACTTTATATAGATTAGAACTAGCTTTCGTTCGATTCTAATTTCCTCTTATACCAGTCACCCTGAACACCAGAACACCCTGCCAAAGTTTCACCGTAATCTGAGTGATAATTTAAAAACGCTTACAGCACAAACATTTATGTTTAATTAAAACTAGCGTGGAATCTAAGTATGGCTGCAGACAAAGTCGTGGGCTGAAACCACGCCTTCTTCTGCATTTATACTTAGATTCCGTGTTTTTTCCTAACACGGATAATAACGTACACAACAACAAAAAAAACCAAGTGTGAGTTAGGCTCGCCCATGAAAACCCAAGACCATAGTCTCTCTTCCTTGTCGTTCCTTCACTGCTGACGATCGTGACTCCGTAGACTGTCAACAGCACCCCTACATCGGTTGCGGTCGGTGGCCCGGTGCAGTACCACGTCGACAAGTCGACACGAAAGACTGTTGACTTTCAAGACCATCAGTTTTTACAGAGACGACACATAGTAGTAAGCTGGAGTCCAGCGCATGTGTCTGGAATCCTTTTGAAAAAGAAATACACATTAATTTTAGAGAGGGTTCAGAAGGCTTATCTTAGGTACCTTTATAAGCGTACTTTTGGTTTCTATCCCTTCTTGTATCCTTCTAACTTTCTCCTAGGCAGTGTAGGGTATAATTCTCTAGAAGTTAGACGGAAAAATGATCAAATCATTAATATGTTTAAAATACTTCGCGGAAAAACAGATGCTCCTGATCTCTATGACGAACTAAGCCATCTGTTTGCTCCGATCAACTTTAACCAGAATAGGAGACACAGATTGTTCGCTGTGCTCAGGAGTCGCACCGTCACTCGAGCCCAGTCCCCTATTCCTCGCACACTCTCCGCGCTCAACGTTGTCTTGGATGCCAAACCTGATTGTGATGTGTTTGCGGATGAATGGAAGAAGATCTTGTCTGTATGCCTGGAGTACTGTGAGATGAGTGTATGACTGTTAGATGTTTTTTATAATTTAACATGTCTTTAAATAAAGTAATTGGCCTTCGGCCATGTTATTTTGAAGTAAATAGTGAGGAATAGCTAGAGGCGACAGTTGTACAACGATAAATTAATCGTCACGACGAAGTGGGAACGCGCACTTAGAGAGCAACTACACTGCACCTGCAAAGGAGCTTGAAAATAAATAACATTTTAGAAAAAAAACAGTGGCTTTACATACCTCCACGTCTTTACTGGCAAACAATAACGCTATGCACCAACATAAAAGCTTTTAAAATTTCCCTTTGAAGTGTGCGAAATTTTAAAAGCTCAATGTCAAATGCGGTGCATCACTATAGTTATTTGTGCAACAAGAGAGCAAAGTCGGTTTTTGCTGCGAGTGCTGATTTTGAATCCTGAGTGTGGCGAGGGATTCAAAGGCACGAGATGTAAAAAACTTTGCTCTCGTGTAACACACATAACTTTTCACTTCAGCAGCGAGAACATTTTAGGAGATATATTAATTATTAATAAATAGCAATAGATTGAAATAAGTATTTATTGTGAATCAAAATAATTAACATTGTTGGTAGAGGTACCAATTAAATAAAATGAAATATTTTAAAAGTTAAAAGTAAAATTACTGCAATTCTGAAAATTAAAAGTAACAGATTTATTTGGCAACGTTATAGTTGCATTGAGTTGAGTTTGATTATCTGGGGTTAAGGTTTCTGTTTCGGTGGCGGATTGAGAAGGAACAACGGTAAACGTTGGTGACTCTGATCGGCTTTCTGTATAAGTACACTGTGCGTCGTTGGAAGTGGATGGGCGTGGGTGAGACCAAGGATCCGAGGTTGAATTTAGACTTATTGTTTCGACTATACGCTTACAGATTTTCGACTTATTTTCTATTGAGTCTTCAATATAGCCTTCTGCAAGCGTATTGGACTTCCACCCCCACCGTGACGTTTTAATGTGGTGAGATTGGCTCCTGGATCAGCTAAGAGCGATGCAGAAGTTCTTCGATAGCAGTGACCCGTGTATAGCTGAAGCTCTTCCAGTTTTAAGAAAGTGGCAATTTCTCGCGGTATAGCACCTATTTTATTTACTCCCATAGGCTGTCTTGAGCATTTATTATTATGGTGTTGTATGAAAAATCGGTCTGTTTTTATATTGGCTGGACGTAAATTTTGGTATTTTTCTACAATAGTTACATATTCTTCGCGTACGACAAAAGACCTGTCAAGGTTAGTCTTCGTATTTTTCAATTTTACTACGAGTAATTTATATGAATGCGTTTCGATATTATTAACTATTAGCTGTAATAGCTCATTATTACGACACGCTCCACTAATTCTTATGATCAGTACAACCTGTAATGAAAATATTACATAATTAATATGCATAATTTAACATTTACAGCATCTTTTACATATCGTTATAAATATTTTAACAGTATTGCTAAGCCAGACTAGGATTCATTGCGCCTCCAAAAACTAGTAGTACAAAGTGTTATGTATAAAGTACCTTTATACATAACAGTCTACACACAAATTTTAATAACTAACAACATAGATTTTTATAGGTACCACTTACTTTAGCGGCAAGAAAATTGCAGTCCGGAGTTTCATTAACAAATTTTTCTATGTTAAGAGCCGTGAAAATGTTGGACGTTTTAGCCTTATGCCCAACTGACATTCTTCTTAGAAAAGATACGAGTTTTGCGTATGTTTCAATATGCACGTTATGTTTTGTTTTTAAAGTAGCTTTCAACATTGAGTAAATACTCCACATGATCGCCTCGTCTGTGATAAATCTAAAAAATAAGTTAGCAACACCGTCTCTGAAAAACTGCTTGCGCCCTTTTTAATTCTCCATTCATTGAAGACATGGTATGCTTTCAGATATTTCTCACGAGACTTCTCAGGTAGAAAACTTAATTCTGCATTAATAACTTGTCGTTTTAACTCTTCCGGTGTTAAAATACTGTTCTCGTCGCTAGTTTCACTCATATTTTACGATTATTTTAATATTTTTTAACTTATTCATCTCTTTACGCCAGCCGCGAAATTTTATTCCTGCTCTTTTATTTAAATTAAGGCGTGTTCGGAAATAGTACCCATGATATTTTATTATTCAAAATATATTACGTAACATTTTTGAAACACAAAATAAATGGTGATAAACAGGTTAAATATCAGTTTTATTTGCAGTAAATATATTTACTGCAAATAAAACTGATATTTAACCTAAAGAATTTTTGCAAAAAGATAATTATGTCTTTTAATATAATTTATTGAATTTTTAACTTATTGTTGTATTTAAACGAAAATAAGTATTTACTGCAAATAAAACTGATATTTAACCTGTAAATATTTATTTCGTGTTTCAATAATGTTACGTAATATATTTTGAATAATAAAATATCATGGGTGCTATTTCCGAACACGCCTTAATTTAAATAAAAGAGTGGGAATAAAATTTCGTGGCTGGCGTAGAGTTGAATAAGTTAAAAAATAATCGTAATGTATGAGTGAAACTAGCGACGAGAACAGTATTTTAACACCGGAAGAATTAAAACAACAAGTTATTAATGCAGAATTAAGTTGAGAAGTCTCGCGAGAAATATCTGAAAGCATACCATGTCTTCAATAAATGGAGACTTAAAAAGGGCGCAAGCATTTTTTCAGAGACGGTGTTGCTAACTTATTTTTTAGATTTATCACAGACGAGGCGATCATCTACAATGTGGGGTATTTACTCAATGTTGAAAGCTACTTAAAAAAAAAAACATAACGTGCATATTGAAACATACGCAAAACTCGTATCTTTTCTAAAAAGAATGTCAGTTGGGCATACGGCTAAAATGTCCAACATTCTCACTGCTCTTAACATAGAAAAATTTGTTAATGAAGCTTCGGACTGCAATTTTCTTGCCGCTAAAGTAAGTGGTACCTATAAATCTATGTTGTTAGTTCTTAAAATTTGCATGTAGACAGTTAGATATGTATAAAGGTACTTACTGCCTACTACTAATTTCTGGAGGTGCAATGAATCCTAGTCTGGCTTAGCAATACTGTTAAAATATTTATTACAATATATAAGAGATGCTGTAAATGTTAAATTATGCATATTAATTATGTAATATTTTCATTACAGGTTGTGCTGATCATAGGAATTAGTGGAGCGTGTTGCAATAACGAGGTATTACAGCTAACAGTTAATAATATCGAAAAGCATTCAAATAAATTACTGTTAGTAAAATTAAAAAAAATATGAAGACAAACCTTGACAGGTCTTTTGTCGTACGCGAAGAACTATTGTAGAAAAATACCAAAATTTACGTCCAGCCAATATAAAAAGCATAGAAATATAAAATACAGATAAAAACCGACCGATTTTTCATACAATACCATGATAATTTGTAGAATTGCAGTAATTTTACTTTTAAATTTTAAAATGTTCCATTTTATTAAATTGGTACCTCTACCTATAATGTTAATTATTTTAATTTACAATAAATATTTATTTCAATATATTCCTGTTTATTATTTTATCTCCTGAAGTGTTCTCGCTGCTGAAGTGAAAAGTTATGTGTGTTACACGAGAGCAAAGTTTTTTGCATCTTTAGAATCACTCGCTACGCTCGTGATTCAATCGTGGAATCCTTCGCTTGCTCAGGATTCAAAATCAGCACTCACAGCAAAAAACGACTTTGCTCTCTTGTTGCACAAAGAGTATTTACGTCATTTTATCTTGACATTACTTTCAAGATAACGCTCGTCCAGACTTGCTTCCTTTTTTTATTGATAATAGGCTCGCGTTTGACCAACATCTCACCTGATGGTAAGTGATGATGTGGTCGAAGATGGAGCACAATTTGCTAAAAACTTTGTTGGTATCGGCGTAATAGGAATCGACTATTAGTTTTAATAAAATTAGACAATTTAAAAAAATATATTTTAAAATCCATATATTTATGGATTTTAAAACAATTTTTTTTAACCACTATTTCTAATTTATTAATTAGAAATTGTATTTTTAAGTTACTGTGAGAACAAATGAATCTTAGATAGATAGATATACTTTTTACTGTACACCAAGCCAGAATTAAATAGGATCTAACAACTACAAAAAGTGTTACAATGAGTGGTCTTATTGAGACAACCTTTGAATGAATAAAATAAAAACATAGCAGGAGAAATAAATACGCGGGTAGTCCATGGTGTACTATTTACTTATACATACCTAAGTAATAAACTAGATACTCAATAAATTTATTTACATCTATATCTTATTTATTTACGAGTTTATAAAAATCACTGTTCGTTAGTCTCGAGAACGGCTGGACCGATTTAGCTAATTTTGATTTTAAAATATTTGTAAAAGTCCGGAGGAAGTTTAGAAGGTGAGAAAATACAAAAATGGCCGTAAGAAGTTCTCCGGATCAGCAATTATGTAAATAAAAATAACTGATTGTATTTTTTTCCTGTTTGCGTCCTTAAATCGCCGATCGGATTTTCATTAACCCCTGCCAATGGTTGTTCTACGGTGGCGCGAATGTGTTTCTGGAATAAATAATAACTCCACTGCCGCATCTGCGAAATATCCACGCGACTGAAATCGCGGGCTAGTTATAGTTTAAAGAAAAGTTAAATTAGTCCAATGAGAGTCGATTGTGTGGTATTACTGTAAAGTAAAATCTTTGGAATTTCAAATAGTGCTACAATTAAAAAGAAATATTAAGTAGGTACGCTTGTTAATTCTACAAATTTATTTTTATTTCTGGCCAGTGTGTTTGTAACGTAATAAAAATGAAAAAAAAATTACCAAAACATATGAAATACTACGTACTGTTGTGTTCCAAACGCGTGTATTTAAATACAAAGATAATTTTTTACAGCGAATAAAACCTGCAAAAAGATTGCCACGAAAGAAAGGTTAGACTCAGACATGAAGGTGCATAGTGATGAGTCAATAGATTTGTCATAAATGATGACAAGCATGGTGACTCAACTACAGAGCCACGAGGTTCGTCAGCAGCAGTCATTTTGTTTGACTACAATGCGGTTTAGAAAATTAATTCAATCAGAAAAGAAGTCCCCATGTCACTTTTCAGCTCTTCAAATGTCTCTACACCTAAACTCACGTCGCGTCGGTGCGTTACGTCGTATTGACGAGAAAGAAGGATTACCACCCTTTCGCATACCTATAATATAATATTACCATTTTTATAATTCTTATAATTCTCACATATCATCTATTGTCTTATGAGAAGAAGCGAAAAATATTACATACGATGAGTCGTTCGATATAGAAGTCGAGTGTAAACGAATAAAGTTATAACCGACTTGTCTGTGTGAGTAAGGCTAAGTCGCGGGACTGTAAGAGAGGCTAATCTTGTCAGCCACTAAACGGATTGCACGTCTTCAAACGCGGCTGCATTCACGTTGTTGTGTCCTTGGAGAATTTGTTGTTTGTCTCAGTAGGGTGGGTAACTGTTAAAGTTTATAACTAAAACCTACATCTTATTGAACATTGATCATTTTTGTTCTTATGAGGAGGACTGGGCCGTAATCTACCTAGGCCGTGTGGTGGGTGGATGTCACGTGTCTTCAAATTTTCGGTTCTGAAATATGTGTGTTTCCTCACCATGTTACCCTTCTACGTTTTGATAGCAGCGGTGATGATGAAAATTACACAAAGTAATATACCTGGCTGGGCTCGAACCCACCGCCTAAGTCGTGCATGTAGCACTCACTGAGCCACCACTGCTTACACACATATACAAAATGTATCGTAATTAACGCACACCCTCAAACACCTCAATTAAAAAATTATGTTATTATCATAATACATACTCTGAATTTTTAGTTTTACTTGTTTAAACAGTTTTTTTAAGACTTTAACTTCCTTTAAATGAGTTTCATTTTTTCTGTAATGTGTGCTGAATTTATACTTATAAATCTATATTTAAAAAGTTACTACTTTAATTTACGGTCCATAGTTAGTTTGTTTTTACAATACAGCGAAAGTGTAATTTGTAATTTACGTAGATTTAATTACTTTGGGATAAAAATTTCGATAATATTTTTTTATTAAAAATCTATAAAAATCGATTCAGTAAACGATTCTGAACAAACAAATTTCATGATGTGCATTAATTATGTTACATAATGCATATACTAATTTTATAAAGCGAAAAAGTTTATTTGTTTGTTTAAATGCGCTGATCTTCGAAAGTTCTGTGTAGATTTGTATGAAATTTGGTGTGGAAGTAGTTTGAAACTTGAGGTAGGCTGCCCGACTTAAAAGAAGGAGGTTATGTTTTAAAGTCCACGGGAGCGAGGCCCGCGCAACTAAAAAAGAAAAAGAAAAGAAGAAAATCACAATGCGTCGTTCTTATTGTATCGTGACAGTAATTGAGAAAATGAACTATTGCAGGGTAAAATCAAAACGTATGGGGAGGCTACAATTAGATTCAAACCCAAGGATTCCCCTTTTATCACCATGAATCTAATTTATTAACGGGACGCGTGTTGTATTAGCTGTTTTACTTCGTAAAATGGAGCAGATTGAGTTATATTTTCATACATACATAAATACCTACTGACGCTGCAGCTTGCTACCGTCACATGATATAAGATTAAATCTATAATGTATATGATTGACTAGTACTCACGCGAGGCTTCGCTCCCGTGGATTCTATCACGGTAAAAACCTAACTCTCCTTTTTTGCAGTCGCGTAAAAAGTAGCCTATAACCTTCCTTAAGCTTTAAGCTACTTCCTTACCAAATTTCATCCAAATCCACCCTGTACTTTCGAAGATGAGCGCGTTCAAGCAAACAAACAAACAAACAAACTTTTCCGCTTTATAATATTAGTATAGATTAGCCGTTGCCCGCTACTTCATTCGCGTGGAAAGTTTTTCCAGCGTATATCCCGATCCCACGAGAACCCCGAAATAAAAGTTAGCCTATAGATAGACAGATAAACTCTTACTGTACGCTATAACAGAAATAAATAATAACTTAACAACTGAAAAGGATAAAAAGGGGTGGTGTTATCGCTAAAAGCCAAGGTATGTATTATTCCAGGATTTCAGTTATCTCCATACCAAATTTCGTTTAGATGCGTTCAGTGGTTTTTGCGTGCAAGAGTTACAAATATCCATCCATCTTCAGAAACTTTCGTAGGTAGTAGGAGTAGGATAAGATAAAACATAACCTCTTATACATGTTATTCATATATATATATATATATGTTGTTTATACATGTATTTTTATTTATGTTGTACTTATGTTCTTATACTTGTATAATGTCAAAGTAAAATCTTAAAAAAAAATCAACGATACCGTTTTGCGCATAACAAAAGTATATAAAACAAAGTGAAATTGACCTGAATATAGTAAGATAGGGCTTGCATAAACTTAAGCTATTCAGATTTCTGGGCGGCTTCCAAATAGGCGATGCCGAGTGATTTACATGTACTGCAAAACAACTATTTAATGACGATCTACTGCTGCCCACACGTTGACAACATTAAAAAAAAACAGTCTTCCGTTGGATGCTAAATGAGAGAGAATTTTATGATAATCTGGAAACTTCAGAATGTTACAAAATACTATTGTTTACAGCACATACAATACCGGTTTACTCGAGTTTTGTCTCTAGTTATAATTACATACCAAAGATTTCCTAAAACGTACAATCATTTCTACAACAAATATCTATAGTAGGTATTTGTGTAAAGTCTCCGTGACCGTTATGAAACATGCACTATCACCATAACCAGACAGTCTTTCAGACACTCATAAATAGTCTGCAACCTGTTAAAAAATGTAACAAAAAGTATGGTATTCAAAACACGTTCAAGACAATAAATAAAGTGGTGTTGTTCCAAAAACGTCACATGTGCAGCTCTTTTGAATGCACCGCCGTCCAATGAGGTCGTCGCATTGCGCGTACGAACGCCCCATTGGTCGGCCGGGACAAGCTCAGTTCATTCAACTTTGAATCTGCAAAACGCTGCAGGAGTTGCCAAGAAAAATCCCTTTATTGTTTAGTTTTTGCAATAGTACCGTGTTGCTGGTAAGTATTCGAATCGTATAAAACCTTCAGCATGTATTTCAATACATACACTCTTTTGCAAAAAAAAAACGGGCACCTAAGGAAATTTACGTTCTAAGGTCGATTTGAGTTAATTAAATGAAATTTATTGCTTTGACGTAGTCTGTATACTTATAATCGTGTAAATTAATGTGAAAAAACGCGTGAAGTGAATTCGGGCAATTAAAAGAAAAAAAAACAACGGATTCTTTAAAACCGATGTTCACGCCCAAACAATAAGAAGTGGTCGGCAATAAAGACAAGATTTTTTTTACTTTTTTAAATTAAATAAAGTTACAAATGTAAAAACTTAATAACGAGTGTGACCTCCTCTTGCCAAAATCACAGCTTGAATCCTTCTGGGCATGCTTTCCACGATGTTTTTAATAACGTTTTGAGGAATACGTTCCCACTCTTCTGCAATGACTCTTTTTAGCTCCCTGATGTTTTGTGGAGCAGGTTGCACTGATCTTACCCGTCTCTTTAGAACATCCCAGACATGCTCAATTGGATTGAGGTCAGGGGCCATACCATGACGTGTTAAAGCGAGAGTCGTTCGACTGAGAAAGAGGGATGAAGCTATGCACGCTGTATAGCTCCATCTCTCTTTCTCGCTCGAACGACTCTCGCTTTAACACTTCATGGTATGGCCCCAGGACTTCGAGCTGGCCAATCTAAACGACGGATCCTAACTTCTTGCATGTACGCTTCCACGTCGCCAGAACGGTGCGGGCGAGCATTGTCGTCCATAAAAATGGAATCTTCCCCAAGTGCAGTCAATGTGGGTTGTGCATATGGAATTAGGACTTCCATTATGTACCGATGTGCATTTAATGTTCCATTTTCTATGAAAACTAACTCCGTACGCTCCGTCGAATTAATTGCTGCCCAAAACATAACGGAGCCTCCGCCATAAGGAGTGATTTCTTCGAAACACACTTCCGCATAGCGTTACCGTGGTCTTCGTAGTACTCGCCGGCGTCGGTCCTCTTCACACAAAGAGATTCTAGCTTCATCAGAAAACAATACTTTATTCCAGTCCTCCAGAGTCCATGAAGCACAGTTCCGAGCAAACTGAAGTCGAGCAACACGGTGCTCACGGGGTAATTTAGGGCCCCGAGCTGGGCGGTAACTCCTGATATTGGCAGCCAAAAGCCTCCTCCTGACCGTCCACAAGCTAACTTCTACTCCTCTTACTTCTTCAAGGCTCTTCTCCAGGTCCACACTTGACGCTTTACGATTCCGCAACGCCTGACTCACCAAAAAGCGGTCATCTCTTGGTTCTGTGCATCGTTTTCTTCCCGAACTGGGTCTTTTTTTGACCGAACCGGTCTCTTGATACCGTTGCCAAGTCCTCTGGACAGTTGAACGACTCACATTTAGCCGCTGAGGCACGTAAGTTTGCGAACAACCTTCATCAAGTAGGGCTATAATTTTACCGGCCCTTATCGCTTTATCACTCATATTAAAAAGTGGTATTTAATGGAAAAAGAAAGATTAAATTGTTTAATTTGCAGAAAATATCCAAAAAGTTTTAAAATATCGTAATCAGTTAAAAATCGTTTCAGCAATTCGCGCCATTAGTAAAGCAATTTTAGAATAATCCACAATAATCATTATTTTTCTTTTATTAATTTCATATTTTAAATTTGGAACGTAAAGAATCATGCCAGGATGCTTCAAATAACATGCCAATACATCGTCAAATTAATAAAACCTATTTCTTGTTCTTTTTCATTGAAGTAGAGAAAAAAATCTAAAGTGCCCGTTTTTTTTGCAAAAGAGTTTAGTTTAGTATTGTTCTCAGTTAACATGTTTAAACATGTCAACAGAAAAAATATTGGCGCCCAAATGGGTCCTTTCGGTCAATAAGGGTTACATTATCATTTTTACTTAAAAACCATTTAGTATTTCGTACACAATAAAAGAACATTATTAAAATTGCTGTGCACTTACGCGGTGATGGATTGATGGTAAACTTATAAAGTTTCAGCCGTAATGGCGACGTTTACCACCTCGGAACAATTTACAGGTCCTTTTAAAATTATGGCGTGGAAGAAATATTTTAGTTCCATGGCTCGAAAGCATTTTTATAACATAGTTGCGTTTTTATTTTAAAAGTTCGTATTTACATTTAAAAGTGCATATTGGTAAGAAACCAATCTATGACATGTTTTGGACACAGCATGTATTTTAAGAATACTCGCCCTTACGAAAAACACGAGGTCGTGTCAAGATGATATAGCGATACTCATAAATAATATATTTTCAAATAAAAATGCTACTTAATATAATAGGTATATTTATGCATCGCTATATTAACATTTAGGTACTGTTTATTAGTTAATACACGGATAAAATGCTCTGGAGGGGTATATGTCCTATGCTGGGCGCCAATATGAGCAAGATTTCTAACGATTTATTTTGAAATACAGAAAAATCATTTTTGATGAAATACCTTTATACAGCTCAGCTAGTGGTGTTTTTAATAATTAAATAACAGTTAATTTTTCCGTAAATTTGATCTAGATAAGACTGGTGTTTCCTAACTGGCTTGATTGCCAAACTTGCATAGAATCTTTGGGTTATTTTATTCATATCTTCTTCAAACCAACCAGTACATTTGTTTATATAATAAGCGTACATGTAAATCCATACCAGCATACAACGTACGTAAGTACCTACAAATAAACACAAAAGTTTATTTTAAAATAAAATAAATTATTAATTCCGAAACCAGCGGCAATACATATACAACGTGTAACGGAAACCCCATATCTATCCAAAAGGACTGAAGACAACATCTGGTATGGAGTCTCTATTGCAAAGTTTCAGCTCAAAATAAGTGACTCACAGAATTGACCCCAAATTATTGGTTTCATAATTATGTTTCTTGAATACCAGTAATAACAAACGTGTCACATCACTATGAGGGTCATCACTTTCCACGTCACTTGCCAATTAAACGATAATTCTCTTCGTTCTTCTTAATTTGAAAAATTCGGTCTCTGGTATCAATGTATTGAAATTTCTAATATGCTCCACACATGTAGACATAGGATTAGAAAACCCTTGCCATATCATTTGTTATCATCCAAAGAAGCCGTGCACTCGGTATGTATATACCCTTTAAATTACACGTTGTATAATAGAATTAATGTGTTACAGTTTCGCAGCTTTACTGTTTAACTTGAAAAAATTTTGAACATACAAACGAACTTAATAACATCAAAATAAAAAAAAATATATTCATAAAATCAAAACAGATATTGTTTTCAACCGACGACCAAAAGAGGAGGTTATCAATTCGACGCGTATATATATATATATATATTTTTTTTTTAATGTACTTATGATCACCGAGTACTCGAAGACGGCTGAACCGATTTGGAAAATTCTTTTTTTGTTTGAAAGGGTATACTTTGAAATTGGTACCATTTGTCACCAAGTCAGGATCTGATGATGGAATCCTGGAGAAATCGAGGGAACTCTTCGAATATTATAGGCACACCTATGGCGTTTTGGGTATTTCTTATAGTAACTTGTGCAGTTGCTCTCAAAAAGTACCATTTGGGGAAGTGGAACTGATGATGAAGACCACAGATGGCCGCCGAAACTACTCAATAATAAGTATTTCGTGGATTGCGATTCGATTACTTGAATATGGATATTAAGCACTTGGTGCTCGTCACAATGCATATGGTGATGTATAGCTGATGGTGAAGTACCAGGAGAACTCCTCAAAAATTAACGGCCCAGCATTGGGAAAAGCAATATTTTGTAAAATGTTATAAGTAGTTGACATTTAGGCTCTTGTAACTAGGTAAATTAAAAATCAACCAACTAAAAAGAGTGAAATAAAAACTTTTTACCAAAAAATTAAACCGACTCCCAAAAAACACTGCAAAGTGAAAAATAACTTTAATTTCGGAAGTCGGTGCCATAAACGAAAATACAAAACTAAAGACACCGACTACCGAAATTAAAGTTATTTTTCACTTTGCAGTGTTTTTTGGGAGTCGGTTTAATTTTTTGGTAAAAAGTTTTTTATGTATCTTTTTTAAAGAGAACTAGCTATGTGGGTAGAATTCACATTACTAACAATCTTGTTAACCCCTCCAACTAATGTTTGTGTCTGGAGTAGGTTTACAGCAATAGTGTAATGGGTGCTGTTCGAACCCGCGACCACTCGATCACAAGTCCGACACCTTAGCCATTAGTTTATTGACGCTTTTACGATACATTTTTGTCATGTTCACCTTAAGACCAGCTTTTAATGACCCTAAGATAAATTAATAGTATTCTGTGAAAGTGTGTGTTCTCTCTCATACAAGTAACATGTATTAAGAAAAGCTACCAGAATATCAACTTGGGCGAAGTTTAAATGACTTTACAACCACTTCGCACATATGTAAAGCGTATATGTTGTATGTGTGTGTAATAACTGCATCCTTATTGCATTGATAGAAAAGATACATACGGCACCCAAATGTTCGTCCTGTATTATATGAAACTTTGTGGTTTGTTGCTTAGTTATACAAAATATAAGGACGGTCGTTGAATTCCGATTCATTTTGTTATAATCTAAAGTTCATCGTTTGTTTTTGCTTCATCTGACGTGATCATCAGCACAAAGCGGTGAATGTTTTTGATAATGTCAAACCATAATCAAAATCTATGACTAAAGATCACTAAAATGACTAATTACTGTAATAAAAATTTAAACAATAAGATATTCTGGTCTGCCACCCCACACAGTGCCCACGTGGTGGATCACGGCCTATTCAATCTCATAGAGAGGCAGCTTGCGTCCCAGCACTGGGATTATGGTATATAAATATCTCGTAAAGTCCTTCCAAAGGTTGTCTGGAAGATATCGCTCTCAGCGATAAGACCGCCATCGTAACCAATTTTATTTACAATTTATTTATTTATTTATTATATACTTTATTGTACACCTTACAATACATTTAAAGATACAAATAATAAAACTAGTGTACAATGGGCGGTCTTATCGCACAGGACAATCTCTTACAGACAACCTTTGGATGGACAGAAATGAAAGGAGACAGATTTAGGGCTGTCAGTGTACAACATCATACTAATCAAACATAATAATATAAAATACATACCATATATATGAATATAATATATACTAATACATTGTGGCGTGTGGTTTAGGTGGAGTTGAATAAAAGATATACCACAGGTTTACAGCATTTATTTTCGAAGGGGGGTGGGTTCAGTTCACTAAGATTCTCCACTGGTCGATGGATTAAGGGAGGTACTGCCCTGGGCTCAGGCCGCGACGCACGCAGACCGGCAGGCCGACCCCGTAGCAGGCAGCTCGCGCGCAGACGGGTGCAGAGGTTATGCGGGCAGGCCACGCAATAGCGCGCAGACGGGCGCAGAGGTTATGCGGGCAGGCCACGCAATAGCACGCAGACCGTCACAGAGGCAGCGTGACACCCGTCGAGCGGCGGACGTAGAGGTAGTTGATAGTAGAAATGAAGAAGGAGAAAAAAAAAACCCTGGAATCAACACGAAGGGTGCTTCCGTAAGCGTGGTGCCAGGAATCGCGAGCGCCAGCGATGCGTGCGTCTCCCAGCCGTGAACCCAAAGAACAGTACCCGGGAAACGGATGGAAAACTCACCATCGCGGCGGTTCACAAAGATTATAGATAAGCGCAAGCATGCCGCGTGCAACGATATAAAAGATAACCGCGTGACAAAGCGTTTAAGCTCGTAGCTGCTATGATACAGCAGGAAAGGTATGCTGCGACATGCTTACGCTTCACAAATTTAGAAACACTAGTGGAAAACAGATGACAATGAAATAACACAGTTATGTTCCAGGCGGAAGACATCTTGACAACCGGGCAATTATATTAATTTACAAACGCTGCAGATTATGGTGAAATAAGCGGATTACGATTTGGCAAGATGGAGAGAAAATGGCAGATACGACGAGCACTTACCCTTGGGCACAGAGGGGTTTCTATATTAGTTACTTGCAACTTTAGGCGGTGAAATAGAACTAAGCCAACCGGAGGTTAGAATTTATAGCCGGTCACCGCATAAGTGTTGTCACTTCGTGAAACCATAGACATTAGAGATTAGTGTGGTAGTCGACTTCTAGTTTAATCGACTACAACGCTACAACATATCAAAATCATAATAGAGAAAGGAGGGGAAAAATTAAATTATAGTGAGAGGTAATGCTCTTTCACCATTTTTTTGAAAGTAGGTAATGTTTGAGCACGCCTCACATCTATGGGCAATGCATTCCATAAACGGGCTGCTTGGATAGTGAAAGATTTATCGAAGAAAGAAGTGGAATGCATACGGATACTTAACTCTAAATTTTCCGATGATCTCAAGGACCTTGAATGTGTGTCACAGAGAAACCGAAAGCGGTCTTTAAGATAAAAAGGAGTTAAAGGATTAAATAAGACATTATAAAGCAGAGAAAGTAAATGAACATTCCGGCGAAACCTAATAGGAAGCCATTTGAGCTTAGTACGAAATTCAGAAACATGGTCATATTTGCGCAAGCCAAATATAAACCTAATACAGAGATTTTGAAGTCGCTCTAGCTTGTCAAATTGGTCTTGGGTCAAATCAAGATAGCTGGCATCAGCATAGTCCAAGATAGGAAGAAGAAGAGACTGTGCAATTGCAATTTTAGTGGTGATGGGAAGAAAATTACGAAGCCGTCTCAGGGAGCCTGCAGAAGCAAACAGTTTACGACTGACTTCCTGCAGTTGCTTCGTCCAAGACAGAGTTTTGTCGATGTATATCCCCAAGTTCTTCACGGCGTGACTGAACGGAATGACGGTGTTATTAAATGAAACTTCTGGAAGTGTCGACCAGTCGATCTTAGAGATAGTCCGGGAGCTACCAACAACAATTACTTGGGTTTTGGCGGGATTAATTTTCAGTCCGAACTCAGTGCTCCAATCACTAATCCGAGCGAGTTCCCCATTAATTGTCCCAATTGCATCAGATAATTCGACGAGGGGTGCTTGCGTGTAAATTTGCAAATCATCAGCATACAAGTGGTAGAAGGAAGATAGTCGTTGAGTGATAGCATTAATAAAAAGTACGAAAAGTAAAGGAGATAAAACGCCACCCTGCGGCACACCGGCAGAGGTGTCACACCAAGAAGAGAAAGAATCCTCCGTTCCTTATTCCTCCACTTAACAATATTGTTATTTAAGTGTGATTCAATTATTGGTGTACAAAAAAGTATATTCTATCTGTCTATCTATCTATCTATCTATCTATATTATACAACGTGTAACGGAAACCCCATACCATCCAAAGACAACATCTGGTATCCATACCAGATGTTGTCTTCAGCCCCTTTGGATGCATTTCTCATTTATTTCTATTATACTTCACACATGTAGACATAGGATTATAATACCCTTGCCATATCGTTTGTTATCATCCAAAGAAACCGTGCACTTGGTATGTATATACCCTTTAAATTACACGTTGTAT
The DNA here is from genome assembly GCA_943138885.2 of Tholera decimalis. NCBI lineage: Eukaryota > Metazoa > Arthropoda > Insecta > Lepidoptera > Noctuidae > Tholera > Tholera decimalis. The sequence goes on from OW964551.2 coordinate 28,422,143, forward strand.
ACCTATGTATTGTCAGAAACTTGCATATTCAAAATATCAACATAAAGATCCTAAAAGAAAATCACATCCAACAGTATGCAAAGTCGCTGCGTGTACACTATCGAAAAATAAACTCCCACGATGAACTGGGCCGTTAAGAAAATGGGAGAACTATTTCCATATTATTCAAATGGAAACGTTGTAACAGTATCAGATTCCGTCCATATTTCATGGTGGATGTCTGCAACACGCGGCTTTTGCTGCAAGTAGGTCGCACGGCCATCGACCCGCCCCGAACGATGCACACAAACGAGCTTTTAATTTAACATTTTCATATTTATATCTCCTCCTGTTATCTGGCGCCCTGGTATCTTGAGAATCTTGCACTTAATAAACTACTATTTGGTTTTTGGTTTGTTTCAAAGTGAATTTATTTAAGGTTTGTGTTTTTTCGTTTCGTTACATAAGGAAGTTAATTCTATGCGTCAACATGCAGTAAAACATTGTATTGGTTTCTAGCGAAACTTTTTTAGTAAGTAAAAGCAAATCAACAATGTTGTTTGTGCCTACGATTTATAAATATTGCTTTCTATAGTGTGTATGTTGTTACGAGAAGCAGGCCTTTTTGCCAAGATTTTGCGGACGGACAAATTAAATTTGGTACAGTAACTCTATAAAGAGAAAGAGTGCAAAAACTAATCCTTACATATTATAAAATGAAGTCTCCCGGCCGCATCTTTCTGTCTGTATGTATAAACACAATAAATTCGAAAACTGTCAAACAGAGTTTCGAACGTTTTTCACCAATAGGTAGTGTGATTCCTGAGGCAGGTTAAATGGAATTCATTAAGGTCGTTTGTGAATTAATGAGAAAATGCAAAGCCGGTCCGGGTCTAACATACAAAAAAATTCGTATCCCAATATACGTTATCGAACTTCTCCGATAATGCTTGACCGATTATTATGAACTTCTTAGTTTATATTTAGTAGATCTAAAGTTGTAGGCTACTTTATGTTTTGCACTAGAAATAATTTATATGGCAAAACGACGGTCCGGCTAATAGCTGATCAAACTGATTTAAATTAAGCCTAAGCCTAATTTAAATGAAGGCTAAGGTGTTCAAGAGGTCGCGGGTTCGAACCCCACCCATTATACTATTGCCGTGAACCCACTCCATACACAAGCTTATTCAGCTTAGTTGGAGGGGTTAACCATATTGTTAGGAATGTGATATCTACTCACACTGTTAGGGTCTTTTTTACGAATTTCAACCACAAGGCAAACATCTACTAAACATGAAAAAATTCAAATCAGGTGAAATGCGTGCAGCAAAAATACTGGAGTCGAAAATAAATGCTAAACTCAATCGGATTCATGCACGACCCGCCCGCGATGCAAATATGACGAATGAGCACCATGGCACGAATCAATATCACGGATAATAACTGTGTATTGTGTTATCACGGATAATAAATAAAAGCCAGAAAATCTGAGACAGGTCTGGCCAAGGGGTGTCGTGTTACCAGTTCTGGGTTATGGAGGTCAGATAGGCAGTCGTTCCATGTAAAACACTAATACTCAGCTGCATCCAGTTAGACGATATCCCGCCCCTTAAATATCTGGGAAAAGACTAAGCAGGTGATGCTTGTAAATAAGTACAGCACCTACAACACATGTCAGTGAATCCACAGATAAACTTTCAAAAGCGCTAAACCCATTCACTTTTGAATTTATAAAAACGTTTTACAAAAAAATTAAACCGACTCCCAAAAACACTGCAAAGTGGAAAATAACTTTAATTTCGGTAGTCGGTGTCTTTAGTTTTGTATTTTCGTTTTTGGCACCGACTACCGAAATTAAAGTTATTTTTCACTTTGCAGTGTTATTGGGAGTCGGTTTAATTTTTTGGTAAAAAGTTTTTATTTCACTCGTTTAGTTGGTCGATTTTTAATTTATCTAGTTAAAAGAGCCTAAATGTTAACTACTTATAACCTTTTACAAAATTTTGCTTTTCCCAATGCTGGGCCGTTAATTGTTGAGGAGTTCTCCTGGTACTTCACCATCAGCTCTACATCACCATATGCATTGTGACGAACATAAAGTGCTTAACATCCATATTCAAGTAATCGAATCGCAATCCACGAAATACTTATTATTGAGTAGGTTCGGCGGCCATCTGTGGTCTTCATCATCAGTTCCACTTCCCCAAATGGTACTTTTTGAGAGCAACTGCACAAGCTACTATAAGAAATACCCAAAACGCCATAGGTGTGCCTATAATATTTGAACAGTTCCCTCGATTTTTCCAGGATCCCATCATCAGATCCTGACTTGGTGATAATGGGACCAATTTCGAAGTATACACTTTAAAACTAAAAAATATTTCCAAATCGGTTCAGCCATCTTCAAGTAATCGGTGATCATACATTAAAAAAAATATATACGCGTCGAATTGATAACCTCCTTCTTTTTTTTTGTCGTCGGTTGAAAATAGTTCAGAGGGAAAGAGACAATACTTTAAATGGTTTCTTTTTCAGTCTTAAGTCTTTTTCAAAAAGGTTCTTAGTTTAATCTTAGGTATCTTGTGTCGGGCACGCCGCAATTGCGGCGGTAAGACCCCTCTTTGAGGAGTGGCTAGATCGGCGTCACGGCGTCCTGACCTACCGCATGACGCAGGTCCTCACCGGACACGGAAGTTTCGGGAGGTACCTGTGTCTGATGGGAAAGGAAGAAACGCCTGGGTGTCACCACTGCGAGGGTCGCCCTGAGGACACAGTAGAGCATACGGTGCGAGCGAGAACGGGAGAGGGAGCGGGAAGCGGTCGCCTCCTTCTGCGAAGCAGTCATGCTTCCGAAGGAGGAGGCGGGCCGCGTGAGGGAGAGGATGGCGTCCTCCCTCCAGCCCAGCCGCAGTGGTAGACGCCCACGGCATCGGACGTCGGCCGACGATCTCCGGCCACCGTAGGCGCGGGCATGCGGACAGCGAGTAAAGGGCAACTGGCTGTCCGACCATGGACCATGCCCGGGTCGACGGCGCGTTGTGTTCCACGCCCGCCTCTAAAAGCATCAGCAACATGACGAGGCCCCCCCTGCAGAGGGCCGAAGCCTGCCGGGGTCGTGGGACTTATCCCATTACCGTGACCCCGGTACGTACAGGGTTATTGAAGGAACACCGTGGATTTTAGTCAGTAAAAGTCTGACAGTCCCTCCCACCCTGCCTAGGGTGGGAAGACTTATTTGATAATATTACCACGCTAAGAAAAAAAAAAAGGTATCTTGTGTATGTAAGTACCAAGTCTCATTAATAATAATAATAATTCAGCCAATTACGTTTCCACGGCTGGGTCGCAGGGCCTCCTCTTTAGGAGAGGCAATGGGCCCAATGCAGATTGGTGGATCAAGTCTCCTTAAAATCGGTTATTTAATTTCGAACAATATGACCTTGAAGGCTTGTGAAATACCGTACATTCTTAAATACTTTGTATAGATGTCATGAAGTTGTGGTTCATAGTGCAAAAATTTTACTTGTCTTTGTTTTTTTATTGGATAGGGTCGCGTTTGACCACTACTCACCTGATGGCAAGCGATGATGTGGTCGAAGTTAACCTATTCACACTTTGTTTTTTAATAACGAATGAGCTCGCTTCTGTCCTCGATCACACCTGCTGGTAAGTGTAATATGAGCTCTACGATCGAACGAGCGAGCCCAGAAAATGCCTATTCATTCTTGCTTTAAAGGCTGATGGGTCATATGTGGCAGGGAACACAGAAGCCGGCAGAGAGTTCCACACCTTGGCTGTGCGCACAATAAATGTTGAGGAAAAGCGCTTAGTACGATAAGACGGTATATCGACCAAGTGTGGATGGTATCCTGCGGTACGTCTTATTATTATTTATTTACTTGATTTAAAGGCCCTTAAATTATAGCTAGCAGCAAATACAGACACAATCAGGGAATGCCACTCCTTAGCCGCTCGCACAATTAACGTATTCCCAAAACGTTTTGTTCGTATGGCTGCATCCCAGCCACAATATAACGATGGCGCATCGCCGTTCGTCTTGTAGTCCGATGATGGAACGATGGTCAAGTAAATAAATCATTATATCATTCTTCTTCATACAACGTCCAAAGCATTCACCATTTTTATTTCGCACTATGTCTCTCCAGACGTCAACATTAAAAATATGAACGATTTTTATCTTTGCAAATTCTTATATGGTTATAATATTGTATAAATAGTTATAATTGAAATTCCGTACCTACTATCCCAAATAAACCTACTAAGAATTTTCTTGTATATTTTGCTGAAAAAGTCAAAAATCTTCGAATTATTTTGAAACTATAGGTACTAGTATTATGAGTATACCAACAATTGATTAACTTCTATGTTTATTAAAGTCCAAATTTATTATGCTATTTTCGCGGGATTGAGACATAAACATAAACATTCAAACTTTCACATAAATAATATAAGTAGAATTTATTTAAACGACATGATGCGGATACAAAGGCGACTAAACACAGGAAGTTTATCTATAGATAAGTAAAAGCCTATCGATAACCATTCAAACTTTTAATATAAAGAAAAACGACTCCAATATTCAGTTTTCAAATCCCACTGGTCAAACTGGCCGTCAATCGATCAGTACTGATCGCTGCAAACTGCATGAAATCAATAAATGCCTTTTCAAGACTAATCCGTTTGGAATTATATTGATGGAAAGGCGAGAGGGCCACAAATAGTTATCCGGCAGGCCCGCAGCGCTGCGCGACCTCACTAACACCCGCCTTTAGAACGAAAACCTATACAGTTTGTATATGATATTTTGTTGACAAATATTGATAAACGTTTTAAACGTAGGTGCTTCAAGCTAGGCTATGATTTGAAAGTTTTAAATTCACAAAATATCACTGATTATAGAATTTGTTTAAATATAAGATTTATATAAGAGTTTTAACAAGGGGTATAAATGACGTCGAACTTAATAATATTTACTAGCTTTTACCCGTGACGTGGTTCGCATGATTTTTCATTTACAGCTCTTTCCCTATTTCACCTTTTTAGTCGTTTAACTATTTTTATTTAGCTGTAATTTGTACATCTTTGGCAATCGTTGTAACCAGAAGCCAGAAAATCCGACACCAGTTTTGCTAATGGATTTGTGTTACCCACATACTGCAACTGGGTTGTGGAGGTCAGATCCATGTAGACTGGAAGCTAAACCCGACATAGTCTTTTTTCAACCGACGACAAAAAGAGGAGGTTATCAATTCGACGCGTATATTTTTTTTTTTATGTATGATCATCGAGTACTCGAAGACGGCTGAACCGATTTAGAAAATTCTTTTTTTGTTCGAATGGGTATACTTCGAAATTGGTACCATTATCACCAAAGTCAGGATCTGATGATGGGATCCTGGAGAAATCGAGGGAACTCTTCAAATATTATAGGCACACCTATGGCGTTTTGGGTATTTCTTATAGTAACTTGTGCAGTTGCTCTCAAAAAGTACCATTTGGGGAAGTGGAACTGATGATGAAGACCACAGATGGCCGCCGAAACTACTCAATAATAAGTATTGAGTGGATTGCGATTCGATTACTTGAATATGGATGTTAAGCACTTTATGCTCGTCACAATGCATATAGTGATGTAGAGCTGATGGTGAAGTACCAGGAGAACTCCTCAACAATTAACGGCCCAGCATTGGGAAAAGCAATATTTTGTAAAAGGTTATAAGTAGTTGAAATTTAGGCTCTTGTAACTAGGTAAATTGAAAATCATCCATCTAAAAAGAGTGAAATAAAAACTTTTTAACAAAAAATTAAACCGACTCCCAAAAAACACTGCAAAGTGAAAAATAACTTTAATTTCGGAAGTCGGTGCCAAAAACGAAAAAACAAAACTAAAGACACCGACTAGGTACCGAAATTAAAGTTATTTTTCACTTTGCAGTGTTTTTTGGGAGTCGGTTTAATTTTTTGTTAAAAAGTTTTTATTTAAACTATTAGTCTTTTGGTTGAACAATTTTCACACATCACGACCGGTTCAGTGGTTAAAGCGAAGCAGGCAGACATACTCGCATTTATCATATCCTGCTGTGGTTACGAGGATCTTCTATCGTGATACCAGCGGCCTCGGTACGCAAGAGCAAGGGCCGGAGCCCGGACCAGAAAGAATGAGGCGGGTTATTAATCAGTAGGACACTCCCTTCCGCTCCACTAAGAAAGTGAGAGAGTGTCTATCTTTTTCGGGGGAAAAATCAGCAGGACTCTACAAAATGTCCTCTGGAAAAAGAAATAAAGAAGAATTATGCAATCATTTCGTACACAAGATATTGGTTCGTTCCATTTATACCGACCCCTTTGCATAATTTATCATATTGTATAAAACCGGTTAGTCTTTGAAAAATTAAATTCTACTCAATAGAATGTATGACCTCAGTATTCATCAACACAACTAAAGTCTCCACGAAAAAGTCGCGTTTATCTCAAAATCACCATCGAAACGTTTTAAATTTCAAATCCTAGTTCGCGAATACATCGATATGGCCGCCCGTACATCGCACCGATGCATTCAGCCGCCCCGGGAGGGTTGAAGGCTTTCCTCCGACCCGGTTTATGTCCCAGATGCGTTGCCTAGCAACCGGCACGCGCCCTCTCCTAGCTACTCGATTACTTTATAAATGTGTTATGATAGAAAACTGTGTTAAATTAGTCCTTAGTGACTGATATTTGTTAAACGGGATTTAATGATGAGCTAATTGCGGTATTGTTATTATATATGCGGGTAAACGGTCTGATTTAATCAATAGCAACATTTTATATAGTTTCTATTAGAAGCTTTTGTCCAATACTTGTGATATGATATATATAATTTATTCATGGTTAAGCAACATTTGCCGGGATCGGTCTGTCACTGTGGATAAGTGACCATCATAACATTTCGAGATTCATCCTTGTATTAAAGGATAATAAGCCGGTAGTATTACTCATAATTGGAAAAAGAATTTATATATAATTTAAAAAATTACCACGTTATTATCAGTAATTTATTTTACAACCAACATTTTTTATCTATTCGGAAACCAAACCAGTCAGTTCAGCAGTGGACCAATTAACCACGGCGCAAACGTTTCATTCTGGCACTAGTAACGAAATTGATTATTACCTACCTATTTTTGTATTTTTCACAAGCAGAATAACAACACCGATTTAGTGAAAGCCTTTACAAAATTGAAAATGGATTTTCGAGGAGGACGCAACGTTCCATTTCCTCGTTTAACCTATAAATAGCTGTCCTTATATTTAAAGGATCCCACAATAAGGGGACGGTTTACGTAGTCCCGCACATTTAGCTGATTCCTAAAGTTTGTTAATAAAATATTTGGGCCAGCACCCGCGGCACACATGCGTTAGATATTTTATTTGATTCTTTGTTTACTAACGACCAGATCTGATGTTATAACCAATAAAATACATATAACACATTGGTGTAATGGATTGTTGGAAGAGACCTTTAGATGTGGGGAATTTAAAGTTGACTACTATTTTACCAAGCAATTTACACGGTTGTAAATTGCTTGATAAAAAGAAAATACTGAAGACTAATCATTGATTTCGAATACTTTTGAAAACTTACCTATGAGCTTACATAATTTTAAGCGTCATTTTGTATTTAAGTAGGACCCATTCTTGGATGTATGGTACCTACGCTGTAGCTCGTAGCATGACGTGAGCTACGCCGTAGCACGACATGAGCTACGCCTTAGCTCGGCTACGACCGGCCTTTATTTAAAAAGCTACAAAGCATCTTTGCGAATAATTACAATGTTTCAGTGCCTAAATCATCACTATCTGTGCTTAGCCTTTTTCTTACTATGTTAGGGTCGGCTTACAATCTAATCGGATGCACCTGAGTAATAGCAATTTACATGTAGCGACTGCATATCTTACCTCCTCAACCCAGTAAATGGGTAGCATGTGGCAAGACCAGTGTCAGGTTTTGGCTAATGACTACCCGTAACGACTGTACAAATGACAGCCCGGACCAACAGCCTAACATGTTTACCGAGTCACGAAGGAAACTCGACATTTTAAGAACTTAAGATAGTGACCCATCCATAGACTGACCTCGGCAAGCGTTGCTTAACCTTTAAGTACGTCGAGCTCCTCCTTCCTCCTTAAAAAAAAAAACGCATTCAAAATCAATGCAAATACTACAAATACTCGTGAACATTTGCGAACAACAGAACTGTATCTAAACAGATAGCCTCGTCCCCACTAGGAACATTTGTAGAGCGACATGTGTCCCCGGTGACATCGGGCGATGTCGGGTGACGTCGGACGACATCGCCGCGACATTGTTGAAACTGTTCCTTGTTTAGATATTGATGGGGATATTTTACACAAGAGTATTTCAAAGTCTGTTGATGACATCCGAGTAAAATTATGAAATGAGCCGTCTAGAACACTGAAATCATTAAACACACTTGTTTTGTTTCGCAAGTACTGTTTAATCCACCATCTTCTCTTCTTTTTTGTTCTTGATGAATTCATCATTATATAAGCCGCACTGTACAACACTACCTCTTCCTGAGACATGATAGGTTCGACTGAACTGATGTGGATGGAGACAAGACATCGGGCGACGTGGGGCGATGTAGGGCGACATCGCCCGATGTCTCCGGGGACACATGTCGCTCGACAAATGTTCCTAGTGGGGACGAGGCTTTAGCGACTTACATTAAAATTCCAACAAAATCTACAACGCTTTAAAATAACACAGTGTAAGAAAAAGAAAACAATAGAAAAACGAACGAACGCGAAACGTCTGCATTCTGTGATAACAATTTATAGAATAGCAATATCGAATACGCGAAATTACCATTGGGGCATTCTCGGGGAGAATTTACTAGAATGCGGCATCTTAGGGGCAAAAAGTGGCGCGGGGTTCAATTTAAGGGAAACACGGAAGTAGCGTCGTCACGGGTGGGAACAGAGCTGATTTATAGCGGTAAGTTAAAAGCTGCTAGGTACTGGGGCGGGCCCGCGGACGAACCATAAGGCTGTCGGGAGGGACGAATGTCTTTTATAGGTTTGTAGAAATACAAATATGACCTAGTTTGGGGACTACCGATCAGCAGGAAGAAATTTTCACATATGTTACAGAATACATCATTGTAAGAATTTTAGCTTCGATTGAGTTGCGTTTTCGTTAAGGTTGTATATCAAAATTCGACGAAACAATTTAGTTAAAAAATATCAGTTCTGAAACTATTAAAAGTTGAATATCTCCAGAGGTAGTACTATATTAAAAAAAAAAAGATCATAAGAAGATAATATAAACAAAAAGCTTCAACATACGTTTCTCAATAAAACACTTAATACATGAGCTTTCTCTCCAAATATGAAGTAAAAATGAATCCTACTTATTTTATAATATTTGTTTTTTTTTTTTTAAGATAAATGCAATGTGCAATTCACATTACTATCATGCAATCTTTTTAACTGCTCCAACTAAGCTAAATATACTTGTGTCTGGAGTGGGTTCACGGCTAATAGTATAATGGGTGGTGTTCCAACTCGCGACTTCTCCATCACACGGCCGACACCTTAACACATACGCTACTTTTTATTCCAGAAAATGTGCGAATTTTCCACGCAACCGGATTCGGGGGCAACAGCTAATTATTTATAAGTTACTTATTATATATAACTTAGTTATTTATAAGCTTCTGCCCGCTTTCCCGCGTAAATCCCGATCCCGTGGAAATCGGTCCTTAACTATCTAGTTACTTACCAAATTTCATTGAGATCCATTCAGTTATTGCTTGAAAGAGTAACAATCATCCATACATGTATACACTATACATCCATCCTCACAAACTTTCTCATTTATAATATTAATTAATAAGAATTAGTAAGAAAGATTCGATGCGTAAACGAATTTGATTCGTGGTACCTTTTTGGTTGTTTTCACGAAAAATCGTTAACTGAGAAACATCTGGGCGATGGAACTGGCAGCCCCTTCCCGCGAGGGGCGAGTCGGGTCATCGGGCCGCGCTACACGTGATAAACACAATTACACAAAGCTTTGTTTATAATGGCGAGGTAATTAACTCCACTCAAGCATATGAACGTCGGAGAGGTGAGGGGTAAAACCACCTACTTAAAATAATATATCAAATATATTTGATTACTAGCTTCTGCCCGCGGCTCCACTCGCGTGAAAAGATTTCAGTGAAATTAAATTAGCCTATTACATGCTGATAGTGTAGCTTTATATTACAGCTGTAATAGATAACTCTTCTAATTGTAACCACTCGATCAAGTAGTATGCACCTAATGTATGATGTGCTTACCTGTAAGAAGTTGGTATATATTATACTATTGAATGTATTCTCATTTGTATCAGTGTATCCAATTGTTGGTGAGCGAAATAAATAAATTAAAAACAAAATATTAACGAAAGAAATTTTGAAATTGTTCCACGAATTGATGAATTTATCCATTACAAAAAAAAAACATAGTTTTCGCCTTTATAATATTAATATAGATCTAATTGGAGTTTGGAACATATAATTATCGATATTGAAGACTATCATATCATAAAGTGTCGCTAAAATATTTCAGGATCCAGTTGTTCCATCTTGTCCAAACTTTTGACTTATAAAGTGGTTTTTGTATAATTTGTAACAAAACAATATCTAAAATTATACCTATCTAGAATTTACATTTTCCACTTAGTCAAATCTCGTTCCAGTTCTTGGCTATCTATGTAGGTATCTAATGCCAGGCACTACTTTGTTTAAGCGTAGCAAGACGCCCATAAATACTAACGCCACTAATGTTCTTACGTTGGTAGATACATTTTTGATACCGGGGGGAAAAGGCGCCTAAACTTTTGGGGGAAAGACAAGACAGAGTGGGTGTTCACCTTAATAAGATCACCCAGGTGATTATCAGCAGCACATATAAAGTGCCCGTTACCTCTAAAAAAACCACTCCAGAGCACTTTCTGTGCAAAGCCTGATACGGCACATCCCTGGGTCTAAGATAGAACGAGCGAGCCCAGAAGATGCCTGTTTAGCTTTAAAGGCTGAAAAGTCATACGTAGCAGGGAACACAGAAGCCGGCAAAGAGCTCCACACCTTGGCTGTGCGCACAATAAATGTGGAGGAGAATGTGGAATAGATACCTAATTCAAATAATTCATTTCAATAATACGCAAACGAAGAAACGAGACAGCTACAACAAGCACTGCATCAGAATGACGTCTACGTTGTATTGTTATGTCAGTTAGGTATGTCATTATTTCTATTAAAGGGTACATGCAAAGCTTCGCCGCGGCTCAATCGATTGGGCCCGAAGCGGTCTGATGGGCCTATGCAACGCCAATATTGATTCCATTAAAAAATCATGGCCTAATGGCGACAGCCGCTATGGTACCCACGCAAACTGTGTCGTTTAAATTTAGAAAAGAGAATCAATAGCAAAAGTTGGTGTCACCAATAAAAAATGCAGCGGTATCGTCATAGTATTCTATGTCAACGATATATAAAGAGGAAAAGGTTTATTGTTTTAGTGCTTTAGACTAACTTTACTAACTTTAGACTAAAAGTGACGTCACTGATGTATTAATTAATAGTGTTATGATTATGATTACATAGCTGTTTTTCAGAAATATTAACTCGTAACTGACACTATGGGTGGTCTAGTTATTACTGACGAAAAATAGGTTTATTTTTGATACTACCACCGCCCTGAATTTTCTGAACTGTGCTCAGATAGTTTGATTTTGCCCACTCTAGATATCAAAGAAAGGAACAGATATTTTATTCTTTAATCACTCCTCATTTGTATTTTTTTTAATTGAAAGATAATTCTTTAGTTTCTTTAACACCAAATTTACATAATAATTATGTAACATTACAATGTAGTTCTAGGTATGCTTAGGTTTCGGTCTGATTCGCACTATCCTTTGTGTTTCTACACCAGTACTGAGGATAGCAGATATCAGGACAGTCATAACAGTTTTCTTTGGTACACAGGTAAATAATAGTAGAATCACTGACTCCTACTGAGTCAGTGATTGACTACTGCTGCCTGCTTCTTCTTTTTTGTTCCGAGGTGGATTTCCACCTCATGGATTTTCTCCACCCTGGTGCGGGCGAAGGGTTCTGTCAGACTCATACTGACTAAAACCACCCCAAGTTCCCTCGTACACAAGCGCCGGGGGCTGCGGGAACACATTAGTATTCTTCAACGCGGCCCCGCCGGCTAGTGCCGGCCCGCCTCTGCGGGCCCTATCCCAACTACTACAGCCTCCTGATTCACATGGTTTGCGTAGCCTTTTCATAAACTCGAATGTATCTCGGTGAATTGTACTCGGTATTATATACGAACGTATTTTGTGTACACACAGATAAACAGACACACATTTTATTTTAAATCTTACTCTATTAACGTTTATAAACTTACCTCAATTAATTTCTGTAGACATATTCAATACACAGACATACTTTTTTTTACCGTTTATATGTATATGGATCATTTAAGGTGTGGAACTTTCTGCCGGCTTCTATATTCTCTGCCAGATATGATCCGTCAGCCTTTAAAGCAAGAGTGAACAGGCATCTTCTGGGCTCGCTCGTTCCATCGTAGACCTCATCTAACACTTACCATTAGGTGTGATCGGGGTCAAGTACGGGCTCATCCTTAATAAAATAAATGCATGAATTACTTATTTATTGTACATAAGTAAATAGTACAGCACGAACTACCCGCGTATTTGTTTTCTCCTGCTGTGTCAAATTCATCCAATTGTTATCTGTAAAAGATCGCTTTTAACGATTAGACCGCCCATTGTAATACAAAGGGTATTACAGAGTGGTTTAGTAGAGTTAAGTCCTTATTTAATTCTGTTTTGGTGTACAATAAAGAGTATATCTATCTATGTATATATCTACAGTCAACAGGTATTAACCCAATGCGACAGCGTAGCAATAAGAAAAACATTGCCTTCCCTTGCAGTCGGGTAAAAAACAATGAAACATAAACAAACATTAATGAATTATAATATTTAATAATATATCACAAACAATGCTGACTTTGTAAAATCACCCAGAGAGCAAACAAATGGGTAATACTAAGCAGAAAATGGTAACATTCCAGCGTGGTGCAATGGCGGTGCGGTGATGGCGGATGGCGCGGGCGCGGGGGCGGAGGGGGCGGGCGAGTCAGCGGCGCGAGGCGCGGCGCTCGAGCGCGCGTACGTGCACGACGTGTACGAGCAGGCGGGCGACGACGGCGACGAGGGCTCGCGTGCGCCCGCGCCGGGGGTGCAGGCCTTCCTCTCGGAGCTGGAGCCCGGCGCCCTCGTGTGTGATGTCGGTCAGTATACAACGTGTCATTCAGTATACAACGTGTCATAAAAATTCGGTCTCTGTATCAATGTATAGAAAATTCAAATACGTGCCGCACATGTAAACATAGGATTAGAAAACCCTTGCCATATCGTTTGTTATCATCCAAACCCTACAAGGTAAGCTACAAGGATAACCTACAGCTACAAGGGACCCTTGTGACCCATGTATTTTTAACTTTAAAAGAGACGGATCATGTATGATGAGACGGAGTATGTATATACCAAGTGCACGGCTTCCTTAAATGATGAATGATCTTTATTTTGCAAATTGGTTATTAAATTACCCTTTACATGTAATTTTTTTCGTAAATTTAAACTAGATGAGGCCGGTGTTTCCTAACTGACTACCCTGAGAAGAAACACCGAAATTAACTCAGGGGTCCGTCTCTTTTAAAGTTAAAAATACATATATGGGTCCCTTGTAGCTGTAGGTTATCCTTGTAGCTTACCTTGTAGGGTTTGGATGATAAATTGATAACAAACGATATGGCAAGGGTTTTCTTTCTAAAGCCTGCAATACATGTTGGTCGAGCGTTGTCGAGTGAAGGCCAATACCAACATGTAGACGGTATATTTGCCTTGTCTTGCTATCGCTCGGTGTCACTTGCCTAGTTGGCGGAGTGTAGGCCAGCGCCAACGTGTATAGAGCTCATTTGGTGCAACTTGTCTTCGCTCGCCGTTGCTCGTGATCACTTGCCTCACTTCGGATCGGTGTCAGTTTTTGGTCACAAATCAAAGGTGCTCGCCTGCGCTCGGCCAACGTGTGGGCTCCACAAACCCTCTTCTACATTGGTCGTCTGCATTGGCGTTCGACGAACTTGTCGAACGTGTGGATATTATTTCTTGCCTTGTACCTATTTGCCAACGCTCGCGTTGGTCTACGCTCGGCCAACATGTATTGCAGGCTTTATCCTTGTCTACACGTGCGGAACGTATTTGAATTTTCTATACATTGATACCAAAGACCGAATTTTCAAATTAAGAAAAATGTGTTATTGGCAAATGACGTGGAAAGTTATTGACCCTCGTAGTGCTGTGACAGCGTTTGTTATGATTGGTATTCAAGAAACATATGAAACTGATAATTAAGTATCAATTCTTTGAGTCAGTTATTTTGTGCTGAAACTGTGCATAGAGACTCTATACCAGATGTTGTCTTCAGCCCTTTTGGATAGATATGGGGTTTCCGTTATACGTTGTATACTTTAATGTACACCTTACAATACATTTAAGGATACAAATAATAAAACTAGTGTACAATGGGCGGTTTTATCGCACAGGACAATTTCTTACAGACAACCTTTGGATGGACAGAAATTAAAGGAGATAGATTGGTTTATAAGGAATTTCTCAGTAGCAGCCTGGAGTTTGAAAGCTGGTCTTGTGATACCCCCGTTCCTCGGAAAGCACGTTAAGCTTTTGATCCCGGCTATCATTTGGACATATTTGGCTGTCGTTACGGTTAGTCAGAAGTCAGAAAATCTGTCACCTGTCTGCCCAAGGAGTATCGTCTTACCCAGCTACTTGGTTGTGGAGTTTAGATAGGCAGTCGCTTCATGTAAAACACTACTACTCAGCTGCATCTAGTTAGACTGGAAGCCGATTCCAACATAGTTGGGAAAAGGCTAAGCAAATGATAATGATAGCAGACTCTTTAGACAAGTCTAAGATCTTGAATGTAGCTATGATAAATGTAGTACGCTAGCGGAAAAACTGTTATGAGCTGGGGTTCGGGATAGAAATAATTTACACCAATTAAACCAAAATAACCAAAAAGCACCAAATAAAAATTAACACAGTACAATACTTGTCACTCAACACTTAAATCGCACCGAAATTCACTTGTAAAGCTTCGATTATATCGCCTCGTATCTTGAAATAAGACTGCCTCTCTGCGTCCCTTTGCGATCTATTTATACCCCGCTCTGCGTTCTAGAACATTCTTGTACAATCGACTCACTGTCTATACTACCAAGAATATTCCAGAAGCTACTTGAGATACACAGTAATGCTATTCGCCGCTTGATGGCGTTAGTGTCTCGAACGTATTAGAAGTCAGTCGAACTTTCTCGATATACTCAGTACTGCTACTCGCCGCTACGAGGCGTTAGTGTCTCGAACATTCTAGATTTCTGTCGATGTTTCTCGACGTACTTCGCTAAGCGACTGGCGTAACAATACTGTTAATACCTACTCAAACAGAATTACAGACGACTAATCTGTTTATTTATTCGCACCAGATCATTCGGGAAACAAGCAATAAACAGTGACGAATCGTTAAGGAAATGTCACGGGGTGAAGGGAGGACTAGGTCTAAGTATAGCTGTGCCACTGTTGGCTTCACGTGACTGCCTGCAACAACTACTAACACGTGCTGATACATAATAAACCATTCTGATGGGTATCTAACAACCCAATTCTGTTGTTTATATCATTCTTGCTAATATAATTGGAAATAATTTGTATCCATCGCGACGTACTCGATTATCGACCAAAGTACTGTGATTTTTAAATTGATTTTTAAGTAATACTTAATATCTATTTATTAAAAAGGCTAACAAATTATTTGCAGACAAGTTAAGCGTCAAAGCCTGGCTAAGATCTAGTGATTGAAAGGTTGCGGGTTAGAACCCCACCCATTACAGTATTACTGTGAATTCTACCCTGACTCCTAGTTTTCTTTAAAGAAAAGTAAAATTTCGACATCGTCAGGAACGACTTATCTCTCTTTCTCTTTCTGTGTTTTCACGAATTTAAGAATAATGTCATCTATAACGAAGCCTAGAGTAGACTTAGTCAGGGTAGTGCATTATTAAAACAACTAAGTAGTTTCTCTTTTTCAAGTTCAGGTATGTGCAATCATCGCAATATTTACCTACTTTTACACTTAATATTATAAGGAGATATTAAGTACAGTAGGTATGTCGGTTGAAAGTAATTTTTGTTAGTACTGAGTATATTACGAAAATGCTTCCACTCAGAGACAGCTGCACTATCGCCGACCTACAGACGTGGGTACATTGTAGGTATAACCTTTGCTTACCGTGGTGCTTACCGTCTCTATAATTCTACATACATACGAATATTATATCACTAGAGTGAAGCCACGAGAAAATGGACAACGGAAAGTGCGAACCGGACTTGCGCCCAAAAGGTTCCGAATGTCACATATTTTTTATACACATACACCAATGCACTTCTTAATAAGTTTACCTGTAATGAAAATGGTATTGCAAAAATCTTTTCATGAATAACTTGAAAATTACTTATATTAGTACATTCAGATCGCTATGATGAGCCCTTGCACTAGATATTTCTCACGGTACAGTTTTATAAATAACTAACTAGCTGTTGCCCGCGATTCATATGATAGAATTGCCCGTTGGGTAGCGAAAGCGATTATATTCCCTTAAAACTATTCCTTATCTTGTAACTGGTGAAGTTACATGCAAAGTTTCAAGACCCCCTTTTTGCCCCTCAGTTTATTTATAAAGGGTGGTTAATTTTAAGGGCCGATGTTGATGATGAATAAAACACAAATTATTTAGGAAATTATTATCATTTCTTTTTATTATGATAATATAGTATGGTTCAATTATGTATGGAACAAAATATCGGCTAAATGGCCGCCGCGACCTCGGCGGCACACCTCCATCCGATGGTTCAAATTTTCGATGACACTGAGGCATAATTAAGGTTCTATGCCGTTAATGTGCCGAATTATCTCATCCTTTAGCTCTTGAACTGTTGCTGGATTATCGACGTACACCTTTTCTTTCAAATAACCTCAAAGAAAGAAGTCCAACGGTGTCAAATCACATGATCTTGGCGGCCAATTGACATCGCCACCACGTGAGATAACACGGCTATTGAATTTGTCGCGCATAAGAGCCATTGTTTCGTTAGCTGTGTGGGAAGTGGCACCGTCCTGTTGAAACCACATATCGTCCACATCCATATCTTCCAATTTGGGCCATAAAAAGTTCGTTATCATCTCACGATAGCGAACGCCATTCACAGTAACTGCCTGACCGGCCTCATTTTGGAAAAATTACGGCCCGATGATGCCGCCAGCCCATAAACCGCACCAAACAGTCACTCTTTGTGGGTGCATTGGTTTTTCGACAATCACTCTTGGATTATCATTCGCCCAAATGCGGCAATTCTGCTTATTGACGAATCCACTGAGGTGAAAATGTGCCTCATCACTGAAGATGATTTTCTTCGAAAATTGATCATCCAATGTTGCCATTTCTTGCCACCATTCTGACCATTGACGACGTTTGGAATGGTCAAGAGGCTTTAGTTGTTGAGTCAATTGCACCTTGTAAGCGTGTAAATGCAAGTCTTTATGCACAATGTTCATCAATGACGAGCGTGAGAGGTGCAATTGTTGGGCACGACGACGAGTTGAGGTGGACGGTTCTTCAGCCACACTATCGCGAACAGCAGCAATATTTTCTGCAGTACGAGCTGTACGTGCATGCACTGTTGTTTTCACATCTCCTACAGACCCTGAATGCTCAAATTTTTGCACTTTTTTTCCTAATGTAAGCACATTTGGACGATTAAATTGACCGAAAAAATCACGAAGTGCACGATATGCATTTTGATTTGAACGCCCATTTTCATAATAAGCCTGAATAACTTTAACGCGTTGCTCGGTTGTGTATCTTTCCATGGTTCAAATTGGGTTAGTCTGAAATTGAGAAATGTCAAATGAAATGCAGAAAAAAACTTGACGTTTAGGTGTGGTTTACATTCAACATCGGCCCTTAAAATTTAACCACCCGTTAAAATGTTATATTTGTTTATTATTTTTTATGGGCTTCTTTGCCTGAAATAAAGGAATTTTATTATTATAATATCATTTTTACATGTCTTACTTTGAAACTAACGAAGCTTCATACAAAATTTCCCCTCTCTTCCCCTTTTTACCCCTGGGTGATATAGTATGGGGGGTTTAGTAAAGTTTAGTATTGGACTATGGACTCATACATCAATGTTTACATTCCTAACTTTAAAATAAGAAGTTAATAAAAGAAACCGTTTCCATTTTTCATATGTACGTACGGAATCCTAAAAACTCGAAGTAAACTAAGTAGCAGGTGGGTGTATTTCAATGCTACCAAATCATTAAAATATATTCAGCGTTTCTGATATTTCGAGCAACGTAGGTGTATTGCGTAGGAATTAAATCTATGCAAGCGTTATTTTAACCTTTACAACTGTAATAAACTCGTGAAAACTGAATTCATGAATTGAAATATTATTCTTATAGGTTAAAGTATTAATATTAAAACCACAATAAACGAGGACGGGAATTGAATGAGAATAAGAAAAGATTATTCTTACAGAATCAGACACATTGCTTACTTATCTTTTTAACCGACTTCTGAAAAAGGAGGAGGTTCTCAATTCGGATGTTTGTTTGTATTTTTTTTTTTTATGTTTGTTCGGGCATAGCTCCGTCGCTTGCCAACCAATTTCAAAAATTCTTTTTTTGTTGGAAAGGGTACTCATACTTCCCAAATGGTCCCATGAAAATTTTATTGAAATCGGACAAGCCGTTTCTGAAAAATCAACAAAAGTCTAAAAAAAATATTTACATTGATGATCTTTTCGTTTACTCCGCATTGTGTTTTTTGTTCGCGCGTTTTTATTTTTTTTGTAGTTGACATTTTGGCTTTTATAACTGGATTAATTACAAATTGACCCACTAAAAAGCGCGAAAATAAAAACTTTTTTGCAAAAAAATAAAACCGACTTCCATATCAAAACACTACAAAGCCAAAAATAATTTTATATTTCGGAAGGCGGTGTAAAAAAAAGAAAATACAAAACCAATAACACCGACTACCGAAATTAAAATTATTTTTGGCTTTGTAGTGTTTTGATATGGAAGTCGGTTTTATTTTTTTGCAAAAAAGTTTTTATTACCAAGGACATTTAAGCCTCAATAGCTTAAAGACAAGGGTGTCGGACTTGTGATCGTGAGGTCACGGATACAGGTTCAGGATGGAATCAGGCTTTGCTGAAATCCATACCAAACTAATACTATAATAAGGACTAGAATTCCCTGCCCCAGCCTGTTTCTGATAGCTATTACTTAAAGACCTACAAAAGTCTTGAAGTCAAGAGTAAATAGGTTACTACAAAATGACTGTGCTTCATCTTCGACCACGTCATCGCTTACCATCAGGTGAGATAGTGGTCAAACGCGAGCCACTCAATAAAAAAAAATCTGAAAGATATCTACAGGAATAACTTTTTATTAGTATTAGTTTAGACTGCACGATGTTTGTTCACGGGATTACGGGTAGAATCTGTAGACTGTGTATGTATGCTAGTCATGCAGATAACTGTTATTTATGAACTAAGGATTTGTGTGAAGTCATATCTATTGTAGGTTTTTGGTATGGCAGTGTCAGTGCCGCTACATATTTCTCATCTTACAAATTCTTTGGTCTCCTAGCTAGCTTGTTGAGCAACGTCGTGTCCCTTTAAACATGTTGTCTCAGTAAAATTTAGTCATTTTCTTAAACTATTTCTTCTTTTTGTCACCAGGCTGCGGCAACGGCAAATACCTGAGCGTAAATCCGTCCGTATACACAGTGGGAGGAGACCGCTGTACCCGGCTCACTGCGCAGGCGCGCCATCACAATAATGAGGTCAGTTCTTTGTTCCCAAGGATCCTATTCCTCTTAGTACAAAGAGCCCAAATGTAAACAGCAGTAACCTATTCCCCTTCATCAACTTTTACCTGAACAATATAACCATTTTAGAGTTGCATAACGCAAGACGAATCTCTCAAAATGAAGTGAAAACCCTTATTCTATTTTTTTTTATATATTAATCATTTGAGTTGATTATTAGACCTGGACTAGCTTTCGAGATCTTAAAAGTTATAGAAGTAAGGAAGGATCGGTAACGAGCTCCATCTTAGAATCATACTGAAATCGGTTCGATTTGATTGCGAATGAACCTAAGGCCATTCAAAGTTCAGCTACAAACATATCTTCTCAACTCTCCAGGTGGTTGCATGCGACAATCTTTGCCTACCTTTCCGCGATGAATCATTCGACGCCGTGCTGTCGATCGCCGTGGTCCACCACTTCGCCACTGTGGAGCGGCGGGCGATGGCACTACGGGAGCTCGCCCGAGTCACCCGGATAGGAGGCAGGCTACTCCTCACAGTGTGGGCCATGGAGCATGAGGGACGGAACTTTCATTCACAGGTAAATGACTAAAGCTATATTTTTTATAGATAAGAGTTTTACCGGTTTTACACAACTATTTCACTTAATTAAGCATCGTTAGATAGATATATATTGTTTGTGCTTTCTAATTTTCAGGATGTGTTGATCCCTTGGCATCGACCAGTCACACTATGCCCACCGACGCCGGCCCCAAGATTCCTTTCAGTCGATCATGACCAGTAAGTGTTACTATTACTTGTTCATAATACTTGTGAATTTTTGTTTGTGTTTTACATATATTGTATTTTACAGAAATGCTGAACATTGGAAAAGCCGCGATGGTTCCCCAGGATCGTCATCTCTTTCATCACCCAACGAAACCTGCTACTCATTTGTAAGAAGAGCACTCCAGCGGCTAGCTGGGCGAAGGTCATTTCTCCCGTCATGGAGTATAGGCGCGCGTGTACCACAGCGACCTTGTTTACGCCCTGAACCACCGGCCGCTGATCTACCCATAGAACTACGCCGCCTAGATGAAGCACTCCCTCCGAGATTAATAACACAAGCATCAGACGCTTCAACTATTAAGTCGCGAAGTTTAACTGACATCGCTGACATTGAAAGGCGTGCATTAGTTCGATCAAGATCTAGTCTACCTAGTCTGGGTGGCGAGGAGACTGAACCACCACCACCAGTAGCTCCAATACCAGAAATTAATGAGCCTCGGAAGAAACCTCGACTTGTCAAACAAAAGAAGTCGATAAACGAGGATGACGCAGAAGAGGATCTAGATAAACCAACAGATATGAAGAGCATGGTAGAAGAAATGCCTAATTTCAAAATACACACACCCAGGTTACAGTCAAGTAAAAAGCCTGGTGTATTCAAGCAAACTTCACTCAACGAGGAATTGATGTCTGTTGAGCGGTTAAGAGAAAAAGAAAGATTAAGAAAAAATATACAGAAGCAAGCTTCACTAAATGAAGAGTACCTTTACCGAAGACCAGGAGTCTTAGACTCCATTCGCGACTCCATATTTTCCACTTCCGCAACCACTGGCAAGAAATTCCAATCACTGAAAAACGGCCTCACTAGTAAGTTCAAAACGTCTACAACGAATATAGATAAAGTAACCGTGTTCGTCAGAATGCTCCAGGGCTGGAAGAGTCACGGACCTGCACCAGAAGTTCCTACTACACCGTGCGACAATAATACTGGAAGTGAGAAAAGTTATCCGGAAAGGAGGCATTCCAAGGAAGATGGGTCAGATTCTTCAAAGGACAGTAGCCTTCAAAGTGATACCAGTGTTGACTCCGAAGATAGTTTCGCATCTGTGATATACGTCCCGAAAGCTGATGGTTCGAGCGATCCTCTGTCACCTACACCTTTGTCCCCTGGACCTACTTCACCCAGATTAAAAGTATCTTCTGTTCCTACGTCCCCAAGAATGAAGAGTTCGCCGGGGTTACCGTCCCCAAGGATTAAACAAGCTTTTCCACTAATAAGACCACCAGCCTCACCAAACTCGGTTACAGCGCCAACAGTGAACAAGATTTTAGTAGCCCAATATAGCTTGAAGAACTACTCGACAACTACATCTGTAGCCACAGTGCCATTGAAGCCTCAGTCAAAAAGTCAGCCTAACTCTCCGCCTAAATCTGAGTCTGATGACACAACTACGAATATTATTAAACCTGATCCTCTCCCAATCTTAAATAGCAATATTTCCATCGATGTATTCGAAGAGGTAGATCCAATTCCACCAATAAAAGAAGAAGAAGAAACTCCAACGAGTGACATAACTAAAGAATTACTCGCAGAAATAAATAAAGACATTGAAGAAATACACAAATTAACAGCTGAAACTAACAAATTTCAACCACGTGTTGTATTGCAAGATGTTAAGCCCTACCCAAAAATTACATTACAAACTGTGGCAGAGCTGCCTGAAATACCACAGTTCAAGCCAAAAGAATCATCAAATAAACCGACAACTGATACTTTAGATTCCAGATCGGCAGAAAGGAAACGAAAGGAAAGGATACGACAGATTAAAGAAATGTTAAACAAGGGAATTCCGTCTGGAAGTATAAGTAGAAGACCTCCATTCCCAATAGTTCGGGGAACAAGAAATGCAGAACCGATAGTGAAAAGTCGACCAACTCTTATGTCTCTGGAATTGTTCAATCCTGCTACAGATGACATGGATAGTGATTCAAGTGGAGTTTCTTCACCAGATTCAGTCGATAGCGTTATAAGCGTGGTACCAGAGGAACTACGTAAAACAGCCGCTGAAAAAGGTACGTAATTCATATTATGCTTATTATCGTCGTCTTCATCTATTTTTGTACAATACTTAACCCAAATCAATAAATAACACTGAAATAACAAATAATAATTTAAAATCATAGCGTCATATACAATTGAAATTAAAGACCCCAAAGTCAAACAATAGTCACTAGGGTTTGCACTATTCGTTTAATTTTACTATTCGAATAAAATTAATACTTCTAGAGCTAAATATTCGAATATTCGGATATTCGAATATTTTTTTTAACATTTATTGATAATAATGAAATATTGATTCAACACAAACATGAGCACCTATACTGGGGTTTAGTTTGATTGCCGCATAATTCTATTCAAATAAAATCAAGTTTAATAATTAGTTTTATTGTTTTTTAATAAAAAAAAAACATTAATTATGCAAGCGGTAACTTACAACTTAATCCAATGCTCAGAACTGGAAAGCGTCTTTTCCACACTCCAAAGCATCTTTCAATGACATTCCGGGTTCGTATTTGTGACTCATTGTACAAACTTTTAGCTGGTGTGTCTGGGTTTTGAAAAGGAGTCAGTAGGTAATTGGTTTATTCATAACCAGTCTCCAAGTATAATTCCATCACCAAATGCATGATCCTCACAGTGGAATTTTACACACGAATTTGCAAATATCAATCATGGGTAGAGCCAGGCCAACGTGCAACTATATCCTGGAACATCAACTCAGCTGAACACATTGCTTGCACATTAAATGAAAAAATGCCTTTTCGGTTCCTAAATTCCTCAGCTGTGTTTCCACCGGGTGACTGAATCCTAATGTGGGTGCAATCTATAGCTGAGATCACTCTAGGGAATCTGGCTATTTAAAAAAATTCTTCTCTAGAGTCTGAAATAAATAGTGACTACTAGTCACTATTTATTTCAGACTCTAGATATTGATGTAATATGGTAATATGGATTTTGTTCTTACTATACCACTAATATTATATTTATTAACAAATATGACACAGTTCTACGATCAACTTATATCAAGTAGATAGTTCTACTTTTATAGATAAATAATCATCTTCGAGCAACGAGTTCAATAACAGTTCGTATCGCACATTTCCTGAACTGATATTATCTCCGGTCAGGCATGCTTAAACATACTTATACACAAAAATGGGGCAGGAATAATACTTAATCACCGATTAATCGTTTCAGATTTAACTGTTCCTGCAACATCAGAGCCGAAGAAAGGAAAAAAGGAAAATGACAAAAAAGAAACCGAAGAAAAAGAGGAACAGTCGTCAGAAAAGGTTCCACTTCTACCAACAATAGCGCCTCAAAGTCTGATTGAAGCAGCAGCAGAAGTTGCGCATTCTTTAGATGAAACCTGCGAAACTGTCATTCAGAGTAGCCCTAGATCAAAAAGAAAACACCTTGAAAAACTAGAAAGTGCTGAAGCCATGGCCATTGTACAAGGAACTTCTAGCAGCAGTAGTAGCAGTAACTGGAGCCTTAATAAACTATCGCCCGGAGATTTACGGATATTAGAATCAAGATCCCAATCCCACACCAGCTCCAGTGGAAGCTCTTCAAGTCTTGAACGACTTTCGCCGGGGAGAAGATCCAAAGACCGTTCGCCGAAGTTAGGTAGTACTAGCAATTCTACATGGAGTTTGAACAGGCTATCCCCAAACAGACCTGAAGGCCGATCATTAGACGAAAACCTCAGTAAAACCCACAGGAGCCCAACTAGGCTACCGTACGATTCAATTTCAATATCCAGTACAGATTCAGATAAATCTATTTCCAAATCAGAAAGCTTTAACAGAATACAGGCAAACGAGCCACTCGTGACGTGCAAGTCTGACATGGTAGCTACTGAAGAAGAATGGCCGGATCAAGATCGAAGTCAACATTTGACTGAATTTGCAGAAAAACTAAGCGAAAAGTTACTGCAAGAAATTGACCAATACTCAAAGCGAATCAATGAAGAAGACTTCGACTTACCAAGTAGCAGTAGTAGTGAAAAGAGTATATCATTAAGGCTTAAGCGAGAGGAAGAAGATAGGAACACACAGAAAATTTTAGACGAGTTATCAGATAGTTTACAACACTGGGAAGATCCATATATTCATAAAATAAGCACAGAAATGCAAGGGCTTAATAAACTAAGCGCTGAACTCCAAGAAAGAAACAAATATATTGCATCTTTGAACGACGTACAAGAAACTGATATAAGCAAGCTATTCCCTAAATGTATGTCGAAAACGAAAAGTAAGAAGAGATCCAAAGACGTGGACCCCATTATAAACAAATATAGGGAACTGAAGAAATCTATGAAAGTTTCGAGCGAAGAGGATATATACCTCAATAACTGTGCCAATATCCAATACACAGCAAAACCAGTTACCGCAATTGAAAAATTACCGGACATTGATGCTAAAAACCCAGATGATGATAGTGCAATTTCGTCAAGTAATGGTAATCCCGAAATTACCATTGACTCTGGTGCTTCATACGATACAAGTCAATCTCTCGAAACTGGATACTCTTTAGAGTCCGAAATTAGTGTAGATTCATTATGCACCAGTACCGACAAAAGATCCTCTCTAAAAGTGGGACAATCTACGGATTCGAGTGATTTGGACAAAATGGAAATTAGTCCTGAATCCATAACTTCGCGTTCTAGTGCCAGCACAGCTCCTTTGAAGTCTGGTTTTTCTATAGAGTCGAGCGACACATCGGCTGGAAGTGACTGGAGCCGGCGCGACAAGACTGGGAGCACGGCTTCTCTAGGGTGCGCCAGTCTAGCATCTCTGGCGTCTTACAGCGAATGTTCCAAAGAAAGGAAACTTCTGGAGACGCGCTCATCGTCTGAGGACACTGCCCCTGTCCCAGTTATTCCACCACCTCGCGCTTTCCCGCACGCCCCGCTGTTACCTTCATTGAGTGACGGATCTGACAGTCTACCGTCGGAAGGAGGCGCGGTCACGTACCACCGTTACTACCACGTCTTCAAGCGAGGTGAGCTCGATCAGCTGATTGAGAAGTACGTCGAGAGTCTACACGTCGTGTCTTCGTACTACGACCAGGCGAGCTGGTGTGTTATAGCTGAAAAAGTTCAAGTGTGGACCATTTAATGGACTTATAGTGTACTTCGTCTAATGGCTGATACAAGGTTTCGTTGCTGGTATATTTAGGGGCTGATGATAATTATTATTCTGGTTCATATTCTATAATCTTATGAATAGTGAAGATTATAAACATTATATAAATAGGGACATTGGACACAGTAAGTGCGGTGTTTTCAAGTGACCTTCATACGAACTCGTAAGTGAGTCTTAAGGACATTTACAAGTGAAATGCGGTTCTTATAAAATGTGTTAACCCTACGCGAAAATGCCAAAAGCAAAGCTTTTGTTTTTTTAATAATATATTCTAGTCACTCTATAAAAGTTTACTAGTTGTTATTTCTAATATAATCTTAACAATTTTGTTGCCCATCGCGAGACGTGGCTTAACGGGAGTTATTGATCTATCCGTCACTAGGGGGCCACATAACCCTCATGTCTGTAGCATACGTATGCCGGTCATGTTGGTAATGAGACTACGTCGAAGTGAACAGTGTCCATATTAATGACTCTTGGTTAAAACCGCGTTTGGCACAACGGGCATTAGTATTCGATGCGATAATAGAATTCGCATGAATGAGAACTAAGAGCTTTAAATAGTGAAAAATTAAATATAATATATTATATACTTCAGTGGCTCAATATTATATAAGCTATTCATAGCTTATTTACTCTGACGTTTATGTATACCTACAGAAAATTGTAACGTTATTCTCACATACTTATAGGTGTAATCAATTAGACCATACTCCAAGACCAAAATAATAAGTTACAATGAAAATATTCAGATTAATTATAATCGTTCTATGACAATAACAGAACCGTAGCAATGACGTCATACAAAGTTTATTTCCCCGACACTTCACGCATACACTTTTGTTCCTACTAATATTTCGGTTTTGGATTATGGTACAACTTTTTTATTTGAATATTATCGTCTAAATAATCTGGTGTAATGAAAATGTGCTTTGTTTCTTAAACTGATCCATTACATCGAGCTGGTCTCTCAGACGATTGTATAATATCTCATGTATGGGTCCACCGTACTATCTTGCCACCAAAATCTCAGCATTTATACATTTCATATTAAATTTGGACCATTTAGTGAAGTTAGAGGTTTTAGTCGTGGTAGTGGCGTTATGGAAGTACCCTTGCCATCTTGTAGAATACTTGAGAGTACAAATACAATATACATGCATAAATTATTTGTTCAATACTCACTGTTATTGTACTTTTCAGTCTACGCTTCACATGGTATCCAGATCGTTAGTGCACTATACAATCATTATTTAATAAATCTGTCAATTCACGATTTTTTTTTTAATATCGATATCGAAGCTGAATATATTTTATTAATTATCTAATCAATTTTATGGTACCATATACTGTGTATTTCCTATCAATTATTTAAAATGATACGGAGAAAAACGTAATCGAATTTTGTGCCATCTTGTATTTTACTTAAAAATACATTTTGTTAATTTATTAGCTTGAAAAAACCTCAACTACTGATCTTTTTTTATATGATGATTCATAATAACATTTGATTATAAGCAAAAATAACGAATTTTAAATTTCATTTTATCAACGTATTAGTTAATAAGCATTTACTGAGATAAGTTAATAAAATAGACCGTGCAGCTAGCTAATAGATCATTATCACGAAAAAAATACTGTATAACCACCATCATTTGCTGTTAGATAAATCAATCATCAGAGGAAACGGCACCCTAATTGCGTAATGTATAAAACAAGCGCCTGCCTGCGACTTTTTCTGCGTTCGTACTAATATTCCGTACGATATTTCTAATATTTTCTTCAATACAAACCTTGTCCTGACAGTAGGTAACGTACACAACAAAAAAGAAACATCCATTTTGGTGCAGGCGTTCCCAAGTTTCGATGAATCATTTTAAATTACATAGATGGAATATCCTTTCAAAATCAAAAAAATAACACATAATCCATTGTTTTATGTGTTTAAAAATTCATCTGGTCGTCAATGACCAACACGCAATGGAAACGGTTTCTATGTCAAAATTAAATCTTTTGCCGATGGATTCCACTGATTTCTATATTACGCAATTAGACTTCAGATCATGTAAATGCGTTTCCTTTAACTGAATGCAAGTCAGACAAAAGTTGCTAATGAAATCATGATAAATTGTCTCGTATTATTGAACCCATTTTTATGACGACTATTATATGAAAGGAACGAGCAATGGCAACGGAACCAACTGGAATACCTTTCATTTGAACAAACCTATCAAATATGGATCAAAAGATATGGCAGCGTTGCTAACACGGTAATAATACGTTGGAAAGTATTCGGTATTGTAATGTAAATAATCGCTATAAGTATATAAAGCTATTAGAAATTAATTATGTTATCAAGAAATCAAAGTGAGATTAAAATTAATATTATAGTTATAGTAAATATAAAACAATTAACACATGGCTGGGTATTTAATATTTTCTATCATTAAACGAATCTCAAACAGACTTTTAAAGGAAAATATTAAATGTGCAGGAGATGTTCTATTGTCACTAGAAATTACGCATTAGATAAATACTGAACTGTAGCGGTTAGGAGATATACCTATATATAAAATGCACAACCGTTACTGTACCTATTAATTTAATATCTTATGTAAGTCTTCATTGTAAGTCAGTGACTGTCGACCACGACGGTGACACTTGCAGTTTAGTAATGTGCTAACTTAAACTCAAGCAAAATCTTGAGAATCAGATCAAGATATAAAAAACAAGAAGGACCAGCACCTACTTCATTTCTCATGGGTTATTTCAAATACCAATATCCACTTTTTAACAAAATACATCTTGTAAATAAATTCTGAGCCAACAAGTCTGATAACTTTACTAAATTGCCAGTGGAACTTTACAAAACCAATTAACGCATTCCATTTAAAGTAATCAATTATAAAATTACAATTTTATATTACTTATGTAAATTAATACCTAATTTCGAGCGTTAGATCTGTCCGAAGGACATTAAATTGATTTTATTCGAAGTTGTGAAGTTTTTGAAGCATATCAGTGCTGTTTAAGTATGTAAGGAAAGTATAATTTTTTCCTATTTTTGTAAATTAAACTGCTTGATTGAATTATTTGATAAATCATGCAGGGTGTCGCTGTCACAAATTTGGGATGTCTTTCAATTATTTAACGCAGTTGCACGTAGACAAATATAGATTTATTAGTAGGTACTTTATTCTCCATGTGACCAAAACTGATACCAAACAAATATATCCCTACTTGTTACTTTACGAAAACCTTCAGTTATATCTTTATGGAGTAATAAATAACAATATCTCTGCATTGTCGAGTTATATAGTAATTGTATGTACCTATTCCTTTTCATTACTTATATATTCCGATCTCTATCTTGTGTACATACATATTCATATAAAATGTATTTCATATTGGCTTAATCTGTGATATATAATAGAAATTGGCACAAACCCACATTATTTGAAAATTATTTACAAAGCGAGGAAAAGAACACGTAATACTAAGAAAATATATTTTGCTGTTGACTTTCGAATTTTGGTTTTACCGTTATGTGTGATATTAATTTTATGACCGCATGATATTCGGTAGAGAAGTATTCGTCTGATTTTTATCATTGGCAAGAGGTATAAAGTATTTATATTACAAAATAAACAACGCATATTGTTAATATATTATATAGATAACACATAGAAAAGTATGATTTATGTATCCACATCCACTTACGTAAGGGCCCCCGCTGTTCTGAAAACACGCATCTCCCATACAGAATCATTTTTATTTCAATGCTGTTAAGTTGTATTTTGTATTGTTGAAATAATGTGAATATTTGGCCCTATAGGCCAAGAGGAGTTTCGTTATCTGCCGGAACAGTAAGTGTAATACCAGCTTTGATTGATAATGTTCAGTTTATAATTATTTTTTATCATACCTAACCTCGTTACACTTCGCTGCAGACAAAATATTAACAATAGTGTATTGTTCATTCTGATATCTTCATATCAATCATGTAATCGGTAAGTGGAGCTAAGGAATAAACAGAAAATAATCCATATTGATATTTTTGACAAGTTGTACTGACTTTCAATGTGGTGACTATTAAATAATAACCTTGCTTGACAAGGATCACCATTTTTGTAGAGATTACTGAGATCAGCAGTAAACGTCATAACGGCTAGATTATCCAAATTTTAATGCTGATTAAGGATTACTTACCTACACCAACAGACCTCTAATACCAAGTTAATACCAAATAGTTTACTATATTGTACTAAATAACGAAATCGTTTCGTATAAGAAAGTTTTATTTCTTAGCTCCAGCTACGTAGCCAGTTAAGTCCCAGTTTTTAATACGACTCATTGACACTGTTCGCCCTCTTACAAATACGAGCAGTGTTATATTAAATGGAATGAAAAATACAGTAATACATTGTAAGCTTATGTCATACTGTATCTATACATTATACTAGGTGACAACCTTCACAATAAAATGAAGACTTCAATATTCCGTTTGTTTTATTCCTCAATACCCTTACGGCAGTGAACTAAGACCCTACGAAATTATTTTGAGGGTAGGACATAGGGATATGTGTCGCCGGTACATGGTGAACATCCCACCCATATATTGAAAGCGCTTTCAGGATCCTTTCGTTGTGCCTACAGCTAAAGCTTTGGTTTCCTAGGACAGCGGTGCCGTCAAATAGCGGCCGTAATGCAGCGGTGAATGACGTCACTAGAACGTTGTCTATGTAAACAAAATGACGCTGCTTCAAAATTGGTTAGAACTTTAGTTGGTTTATGCAGCCGCTAAAATAAAAGACATACATATTTGGTTAAATAAAATTGATTTATTTACTTATTATACAAATAAATACAAACCAAATAATATACTCTTAGGTTATATCTTAAAAATAAGTGAAAAATTTATTCATAAAAATGTTGATGATTCAATAGCTACCAGAGCTTGTAAAGGAATATGTGAAACTCCAACTTTAGGTCCATTTCAGATGTTTCGTCTCAGCCTGACCATTATAACAAGTAACTAACCATAAGGTTTGTAAATAAAGCAATACAATTTGCTTTACCAAAACTAATACATCAAATAATCCTTATCCTTAAAACATATAATTTTCTATGAATATAATCTTTTAGTATCTGAGTTTTGACTGCATCTTATAAAATCTACAATTCCAAAATAGATAAGAATTTATTATTTCTAAAGAATGGAAAATAAAAAAATGCAACAATGCTATTGATGACCCTTTACAGTTGGTGAAAACTGGATTGAAATTTTACAAAAAACATGTAAAAATACTTTAAGCATAATTGTTTATAGTCCGCGTAAAAACTTAATTGGAAAGGTGGCTCAAGTTCAATATAAAATTCTAAGATTTCTAAATCCAGAAGCTGAGAAATAATTAAACTCTAGCCAGAAATTCTGTTAAACTAGCTTAAAAATAGGGCTTGACATGTTCTAAATTCAAATTCGTATTGAAGTCTAAATTCTCTGTTGAAATATACCGATCAAACTTATCGTTAGAAAATCTTCTTGAAACCTGTTTCAAGGTTTTCTATCGATAATTTTTACTGAACAAGGTACGGCGTACTTGGGTACTCTGGACCACGCAGGTATCATATAGACTAAAATACTTCAATGTTACATTAAAACTTACACATTTACCAAGACGATTAAAGATCGCTTTCATACCAAAACGTAAAGTGAGCCTGAGACTACGACAGGCTACTTCAAAATAAGTAAAAAAAGTTGCATTGCCATATGCGAAAACCAGTTTGTTATACCCACCAATAAGTTTTGTATTTCTACGCCAGTGTTTTGCAATCATAGAAGTATTATAAATAGAGTAGGGGAGCCAGGCCTCAACATTGTTTACTAGAAATAAATTAAAACATGTAAATACAATAAGAAACGTATGATAACATACAAGTATAAAAATATATTTTATTTTTTAATAAAGAAATCTGACTGCGTTAAGAATAACTTTATATACAAAGTGAAAAGAACAATTTTAGGTAGGAAGATTTGAGTCAACAAAATGGGTCTCCACGGAAATTTTTTATGCTTTAACCTGTTTCTTATCCGACTGCAAAGGAAGGGTTATGTCTTTTTTTATTCTGTTTTAAGTTATCTTTAATGCAGTCAGGTTTATTTATTTAAAAAAATGTATTATTCTTATTAATACTTTTTAGTTATTATAAATTTCGTATTGTATATCTTTAAAATTATGGTCATGGTATACCATTTTAGAATTCTTGACCTTTAATTTGTTACCCATATTGAAATATAGAACAAAAAAAATATTTTAAACTATAGCGTCTCACAATCGGCATGTTGGGTTTATTTTAACGCCATTTATGTAAGAACACAAGTGGGTTATAAAAACGTATGTAATGATATCTTAATTATATAAATCCGTTTAGTGGCTTCGAACATAATATGACGTAATAAAGAATATTGCATGCATACATACAAGATATATATACATAAAATATTATCCAACGCCGGGTAAAAAGGGATATATACAAGGTGTTTTTTTATATCCTTTCTCTAGGGTATAAATGGGACCATACCAAAGGATCAACTCGCATAAGAATTATTTTTCAAATATCTTTTTTTTGTTTTCTTTTTAATACAAACTAATTTGACTAAGTCACATCTTAACGTGAAAAATTACAACGTCGCATTTTCGTAACTTTAAATATGAATTCAAAGGTTTGAATGAAAATGAATTACTCGTATTTATCAAAGAAACTTAGATACCTAAACGTATCGAGCGTCTATACTCTGTTTTTTAGTCTCAGAGACAAAGTTGACATTACGACGGTTGTTAGTTTTTTGCAATTCTTAAATAGTGATGTGCCACTATCGAAACTTAACGTTAATAAAGTCAAGTATCGGTTTTTTATAATTCGTTATCCTGAAATAATGTGTAGGTGCTAATTTAAACCGTAGAAATACAAAATTAATAATGTAAGACATATTTTATATTTTTAAAAACATAATTAATTACAGGTATTCATTTTTCAGATTCAGATAATGACTCCATATCTGAGGAATATTCTGAATCATCAGAATCTAAATATATATAACTCAAAGGTGACTGACTGACTGACTGACTGACTAACATAGTGATCTATCAACGCACAGCCCAAACCACTGGACGGATCGGGCTGAAATTTGGCATGCAGGTAGATGTTATGACGTAGGCATCCGCTAAGAAAGGATTTTGTGAAATTCCCACGGGATCGGGATTTACACGGGAAAAACTTCTCACGCGGGCGAAGCCGCTGGCACAAGCTAGTCGCCACATATTTCTATGATAAATCTTTCAGTAATCTCGTCGACTATATGGCAGATGACACATAAAAACACAAAATTACTCGGTATTTATTGTGTACAAGCAGGCGGGACCCAATAGAACACGTATTTATAAAAATGTACTTGTTTCTTTTCTTTTTTATAACCTTTTTATTTTTAAGTTTTTAGTTTAAATATGGTAAATATTTCACAGATTATTGCTAGTAATTGTGGTCTTAAAGCATATTTAAAAGTTTATTCGGATCAACTGCAAATAGAGCCTTCAAAAGCCCTTACTCTGCTCAATACAATATAGACCTTTTGTAAATAAATCAGAAGTTAAATATGCCACAGCTAATGTCATCCCTTGCAGTTAATTTCGGTGTCGGGTCGGGCCAATGAGTCACTGTTCCCTACAATTTCATAGAATTAAGCATCCACCGATGTGATCGTCGGTATCGATGCCGTGCAGGCCAATGAAGAAACGCCCAGTGTATTTTTACTGCCCAGCACAATATAAGCGGCAGCATAATTAGCGGGTTAAGCCAATAAAATCATCACCACCTTCTCCGAGTGAAGGTACCCCAACTTTACCTGGCCAATAAAGTTATCAAATAACAATATTATATGAAGAAGGAATAATTCCAACTTTATCCTTCCGTTAGTTTTAGGAGTTTTCAGTCTTTCATATGAATTTTCATTTCTATTTAGTTTTATACAAATAAATCACATATTTATTTGTTATCCTCTCGTTAACTCCTTTATTTTGATACCCCACTCAGTGGGTTCGAAAGAATAAAAACCGCAACCTGAATATGGCACTCTAAATCCGTTTTAAAACTTATATATCCTAAGCGATTGCTTTAAATGAATGAAAAGTGAAAAAAACCTAAAAATGGCTAAGGTATCGGACTTGTGATCGAGAGGTCGCGAGTTTGTACCCCTCTCACTACACTATTGCCGTGAACCCACTCCAGACACACGCATATTTAGCTTAGTTAAAAAGAGAGATTAGCCCGGACCACGGAATAGATGAATAAGGTTGGAATGGTAAAGTGGGCGTGGCGAGCGCGCCACATTTATGATACGAAAATCATAGTTCGACCGATTAATACATTCACCGCGTTTAGTGCGCTTCGGAATATTTTGGAACACAGAGCTCTGCTTTAAAATGCCGTGTTGTGCAATTATAACCTGTAAAACAAAAAGTTAGACCGCAAGTATAGAGCGAGGAGGTATATCTTTCCATCAGTAAGTCTAAAATAACATTTAATTACAGTTTTATTTGTAAACAACATAAAAATATTCTGATCACTATGAAATTCCGAACATTAACAACATTATTGCAACAAGTTACAAAAAATATACCTTGTGTATTGCATCCTCTCACTTCAAACATTGACGTTTCGTCCTTTGCCCTGATTGGCCGTGATGCACGGCGCATGTTTAGCGACAGTGCGTTACAATCAGTAGCAAGCTCTCGATTTAAGTGTGTGTAATTTATTTGTGTGCTTAATTCGCATACGTAACGGGCCTCTTGCTTGTAGTTGAGCTATGGGAGTGAGAGACAAGCGGCGACACGCGTTCTCATAGAAATCAGGAACTATTTCCTTTCTAACCTCTTTTATTTATTTATTTATTATTTATTATATACTTTATTGTACACCTTACAATACATTTAAAGATACAAATAATAAAACTAGTGTACAATGGGCGGTCTTATCGCACAGGGCAATCTCTTACAGACAACCTTTGGATGGATAGAAATGAAAGGAGACAGATTTAGGGCTGTCAGTGTACAACATCATACTAATTAAACATAATAATATAAAATACATACCATATATATGAATATAATATATACTAATACATATCAAAATCATAATAGAGAAAGGAGGGGAAAAATTAAATTATAGTGAGAGGTAGTGCTGTTTCACCAT
Source organism: Tholera decimalis (assembly GCA_943138885.2). Lineage (NCBI taxonomy): Eukaryota > Metazoa > Arthropoda > Insecta > Lepidoptera > Noctuidae > Tholera > Tholera decimalis. Next base: position 28,457,440 of record OW964551.2, read on the forward strand.
TTTTTTGAAAGTAGGTAATGTTTGAGCACGCCTCACATCTATGGGCAATGCATTCCATAAACGGGCTGCTTGGATAGTGAAAGATTTATCGAAGAAAGAAGTGGAATGCATACGGATACTTAACTCTAAATTTTCCGATGATCTCAAGGACCTTGAATGTGTGTCACAGAGAAACCGAAAACGGTCTTTAAGATAAAAAGGAGTTAAAGGATTAAATAAGACATTATAAAGCAGAGAAAGTAAATGAACATTCCGGCGAAACCTAATAGGAAGCCATTTGAGCTTAGTACGAAATTCAGAAACATGGTCATATTTGCGCAAGCCAAATATAAACCTAATACAGAGATTTTGAAGTCGCTCTAGCTTGTCAAATTGGTCTTGGGTCAAATCAAGATAGCTGGCATCAGCATAGTCCAAGATAGGAAGAAGAAGAGACTGTGCAATTGCAATTTTAGTGGTGATGGGAAGAAAATTACGAAGCCGTCTCAGGGAGCCTGCAGAAGCAAACAGTTTACGACTGACTTCCTGCAGTTGCTTCGTCCAAGACAGAGTTTTGTCGATGTATATCCCCAAGTTTTTCACGGCGTGACTGAACGGAATGACGGTGTTATTAAATGAAACTTCGGGAAGTGTCGACCAGTCGATCTTAGAGATAGTCCGGGAGCTACCAACAACAATTACTTGGGTTTTGGCGGGATTAATTTTCAGTCCGAACTCAGTGCTCCAATCACTAATCCGAGCGAGGTCCCCATTAATTGTCCCAATGGCATCAGATAATTCGACGAGGGGTGCTTGCGTGTAAATTTGCAAATCATCAGCATACAAGTGGTAGAAGGAAGATAGTCGTTGAGTGATAGCATTAATAAAAAGTACGAAAAGTAAAGGAGATAAAACGCCACCCTGCGGCACACCGGCAGAGGTGTCACACCAAGAAGAGAAAGAATCCTCCATGCAAATACGCTGCCGGCGACCAAACAGGTAACTACGAAACCAGTCAATTACCGAAGGAGATATGTTAAAAGAGCATAGAACGCCAAGCAGAATGTCGAAGTCAACTGTATTAAAAGCATTGCTAAAGTCAAGTAGTGCGAGTACCGTTAACTTCCCCATCTCCATGCCTGACCTTATATCATCCGTAATATGAACGAGTGCTGAGGTAGTGCTGTGACCAGGTCGAAAACCAGATTGGAAGGGATTTAAAAGATTATGTTTTGAAAGGAAGGCGCTGAGTTGTTGATGTACAAGTTTTTCAAGGACTTTGGATAGAAAAGGAAGAATGGAAATGGGTCGGTAGTCAGAGAAAGATGCGGGATGCGATTTCTTAGGTAACGGGATAACTTGAGCGTCTTTCCAAGCTTGTGGAAAGATACTACTAGAAATAGAGAAGTTAAGGATATAAAGGATGGCCGGAAGAATGTTGTCAAGGATAGGAATGATCATCTTACGACTGAGACAGTCACTACCCACAGCGTCGGACGTAATAGACACAATACTCTTTTTAACATCACAAGCAGCAAATTGACTTATGACAAAAGGAGAATAATCAGGTACCGGAAGGTTTGAAAGATAATTTAGAGTAGCAGCTTTAGTGGCCCTATCTAATACAGGCGAAGTAGAAAAATGACTATTAAGTAAGTTGAAGTCTAAGTCCTTAGGAATTGTTTCATGACCCTTTTTTCCGATACCTAAAGATTTGAGAAAATTCCAGACCTTAGCTGGATCACCATTCTGAACGGTACTGTGGATATATTGGCGGTTTGCATTTCTACACACCTTGCTGCAGTGATTTCTGATTGACACATATTTTTCCCTGTTGCTGTCATTTGGTTGAATTTTGAATTTAAACTTGGCAGCTGCTTTCTTATTAATCAAAAGTTTAATTTCATCAGTCAGCCAAGGTGCTGGGAGGTGCTTTACTCTGACAGCTCGAACAGGCGCATGCCTGTCGTAAAGCTGAATAAGGGAAGAAGTAAGAAATTCAACCTGCTGGTCAACCGATGAAGATTCAACCAAAGGCGCCCAGTCAATGTTGTTGGCATCCTCTCGAAGCTGGTCAATGTTCATCCCACTAAAATTGCGAAGGAGAAGAGTTTTGGACCTATGCTTGGGAGGACGAATTTTATACGATGTGTAAATTAGGTCATGATAGGAGAAAGCGTCTGCCGAACATTGGCCGTGCTTAGCGATATGAACAAGTGATGAGACTAAAACAAGGTCAAGTAGTGAAGGAACTGAGTTAGGAAAATGGTGAGTGGCATCAAGATTGAGAATAGAGAGATTAGTTGACTCAACAATATGGAGAAGAGAATTAGAACGGGCGTCTTTTTTAAGGAGGCACGTATTAAAGTCACCCATTATGATGCTATGACTGTAAGAGGGAATTAAAGTTTCTAATATGCGCTCAAAAGAAGAAAAGAAATTTATTCGTAGAGAAGAGCTGTAGTAGACTCCAAGGAGAATTTTTGAGTGGTGTAATTCAACTTCCACGAAAAGATGTTCACCGGCGTTCGATGGGGTCGGCTGTGAGGACATGGTAACAATGGAAAACGGGATATAACTTCTCAGATAAATGGCCACACCACCACCACCACCGACCGCGCGGTCATTTCTGATAAGTTGAAAACCCGGAAGAGAGTAAGAAGAAGAAGGAAGGCAAGGTTTTAACCATGATTCTGAAACTAGAATTGCATGTATATTCTTACAGTCAAAACTGGCCAGCATTTCAGGGAAATGAGCCGGGATACTCTGAGCGTTAATGTGGACTACATTAAAGTTCTTGGACACATCGGAAAATAACGAAACCAGAGTTTCGCTTAGGGATGGAATACTTTCAAAGCTTTCATCATTGCTATCTAAAGAATAAAAAGTATCAGTATCACTGCTGCAGCCAGAGCTGAGCATAAATATATGAATTCAAAAATAAATAAATACTTACAACAATAATTAACGCGGTAAACTATGAACTAACTAACTAAACTACGTCCACCTGCCAGTTGTGTATAATAAGAGAGTAAAAATAAAAATAACTTAAACAAAAAGAAACCAATTAAGATTAAGTAGTCCAGGCACATAATATTAAAACAGACACAATTTTATCTAACAAAGCAGTAAACACTAGACTTAAACAATAAAATTTGGAGCGTGTAACGGAGCTAAATTAAAATTAATGTTTAAGATATTCAGTCCATAGTATGGAACGCAAACAAATGTGACAGAATCTAGATAGACAGTGACAGTTTACATTAAAACATATAAGAAAAATATATGGGACCTACCTACCTACGTAAACAAAATAGGAAACTATTAACTAACAAGTTGGTGAAACATAAATTAAGAATTAAGAAGTAACAAATACTGGAACTATCTACTTAAAAGTAAACAAAAATGACTAGTGCCTGAACTACAAATACCTGAAGGAAGAACAACAAAATAACTATAATCACTTCCTGGCTACAACACGCTTGAGTTTAGCAGCGACTTTCCCCACTGTAACCGGTTGAACAGCGACGCTTGCCTCCGGCTGTCCAGAGACCTCCTCCGACTGGGCCGCCACGCGCTCGGACTGCTGCGAGATCCTGTTTAGGTCGGCCAAGGAGGTTATTCGATGCCGGGATCCTTTTGAGTCAAGGACGAACACGGTGCCTTCCGTAGTCCAGCATCGGGTTACACCAAATCTTTCCCGCGCTGCCATGAAAACGGTGTGCCTTGCCTTAGTGAGGAACTCTGACATAGTGATACCGGACCCTTTCAATTTAGTCTTTGCAAACCAGATTTTATCCCGGAGAACCAAATCATGCAATTTGACTAATATTGGTCGCGGATTCTGAGATGTGCTGCGCCCCATTCTGTGACACCGTTTGATGCCAGACACTACTAAGTCAAGCTTGAGATGGTTCTTGACAAGCTGCGTCACCAACTGTGCAGTCTGCTCGTCCTGCTCCTCGGCCACACCATGCAACAGCAAGATTTTCCGCCTCCCACGCATCTCCATGTTGTCAAGGCTCTGGGCAAGAAAACCAACCTGCTGCTGGAGAGTATTAAGTGCTTGAACTATAAATGTCCGGAAAGTAGCAAACTCTGTTGCCAAACTTGAGGTGGTGATTGCTGTTGTGGAAGGACTTTTTTGTAATTCCTTTTCAAACTCTGTCATCCTCTCATTGAATAAATTACTCATGTCAGATAACGTGCGATTGATTGCTTCCATTGTGATGACTGTGATGAAGTTTTATACTCGTGATTAGGAGCTGCAAACACTTCACTGGCAGGTAGGCACTCTTTTATCTGTTCTGTGGCCCGGACGGACAGCATGACAGGCAAAATCATAAAAAGGTTTGTGTTTTAGAAACGTGTTGATAACTATGTGCACTTGAAAATAGTGTTTTTTTTTTTAATTATAGACAGAGACTTCAATTTTGTCATAAAGGAAACCAGCTTAGTTGGAGGGGTCAACAAGATTGCTAGTAAGTGTATTATACCCACATTGCTAGTTTTCTTTATAAAAAAGACCTATTCAACGATACTCCACTTGATATAGTTTGCAGATTTTTATAATTACTGTCATATCTGACACTTGCATGGTTAAGATGAAATAATTTTGATTGAACGTTATAAAATTAATTTAATTAAAACCTGCATTATTAAAAAACAAAGTGAGAATTATTCAAATCGACCCACGCTTACAATTTGGCCTGTACAACGCCACATAGGTACAAACAAACATACTTTCATAGATACATAGACTGTGAAACACATTACCCTCCTTTGCATCGCGTAGTCGGGTAAAAAGTTACGATTCAACAAACCGGTATCGTAGGTAAAACACTGCACAAAAGAGCGGGCAACATTATTTCAAAACACGAAATTAGGTGTCAATTCTGTCTCTGAGATTAAAAAACAGGGTATGGTGTAAGTATTTTGATGATTGATGATATCTTCAAAACTATGCATTATTGGACTACATATTCTAGGACTTGTTGTTTTTTTTTTTTTAATACCCCTAGAATTATGAGATATAAAAAAACAATTTGTAGAGGTGCCCCTATGTCATCCTTACTCTATTTAAAATACCTTCATTCTAAAATTATCAATTACTATATTTCATTCTGAAGAGGTTCTGTTAAAATAGCTAAGGCTTTTAGAATGACGCTGTAGGCCATTGTCCTACCTCCGCTAGCGACAAACTATCGGCTATTTTCTCGGTAAAGAAACGTACAATACATATTTTCTGTGTAAATAAAAGAGATGGATATATTAATAGTCTATCGCTGACTGTTTACACTGCCGGCGAGGACTCGCTCCACTAGTTTTTCTATTTATTTATTTATGTACAGTCACGGACTATAATTGATAAGCCACTTTCAAGATTTCCAATTTTGCAGTTTTATACATTCACGAGATTACACGATTAAACACGAACTCAAACCGAATGCTCGGAAACAAAATGACAAATTACTAATAATCGGAAATAGTCTTATCCATAGAGGTTGAAAAATGACTTTATAAGTTGTCAATGATAAATCCATACAACGGTGCTTACGTGTATCCCATCTATTTGATACTGACCTCCTTTGAAATAGTCCTCATTAAATACTCTTTATTTCTGAAATCCTATCCGAAGACAGAGTGACAGTTGAAATGTCGATGTCAGAAAAGATTTGGAGACGAAAATTTCGAATTTTGGTGAATCGTAGCCGTAGTTATTAACGCGAAAATGCCAGCTGCAATTTCTGAAGAAATTCGCTATAGAATCATAACAATGCATCAGCAGGGTCTGAGCATTCGTGCAATTTCGAGAGATCTGCACTTGGCGGTGAGCTTATTCACTCAATCTATACTTTTTGAATTTTTTTAAAAAGGTAATTATCTAAGTCCATTAACTTGAAAGTTGTTATTTTTTTAGCGAAACACCGTTTCTTTGTGGGTAAGACGATACGCCGAAGAAGGACATATAAATGATCGTCGCCGAAACAACCATCGCCCTTCTGCATTAAGCGAAGCTCAGAGAACTGAAATGCTCCGCGAATATGAAGTTGATGGATTTATACCAACGCAGCGTTACGCGGAACGTTTTGATGTGAATCCCAGAACCATCCGAAGGCATCTTCACTCAATGAATTTGCATCATAGGATTCCTGCCTACAAAGTCGATATGACAGACGCTCATAAAACCGCACGTGTAAATTTCGCACACCGATTTTTAAATTTCGATTGGTCATCAACTATTTTTTGTCATGAGAAGTCATTCCAATCAAGCGATCATGGCCGCTTACACCTATGGCGATATAACAGTTCACGGTATGATGCAGATAACGTCATACCAAATAGGGAATCAGGAAGGATAACTGTTAATATGTGGGGTTGGATGAGCTCCGAAGGTGTAGGCGAGCTTGTTCAACTACCACCTCGTGCAAATGCCGTGAACTATATAAGGATTTTGGAAGATTTTATGCTTCCGTCTGTAAGGATTGTGTATCCGTAGCACGAAATGGAAAATATTAATTTTGTTCACGATAATTCTGCCATACATCGAGCAAGGACTGTCAGGACCTGGTTTGAAGCACATCCAGACATAATGGTGATTCCATGGCCAGCTAAATCCCCGGACCTGAATCCCATAGAAAATCTGTGGGGTTTAATGGTGCAGCGATGGGATCACCGTAATGAACGAAGAAAGGAAGATCTGGCTCAACATTGTCAAGAAGTATGGGAGAACATGCGAGGGACTGATATTTGCACTCGTCTGGTTAGCTCCATGCAATCACGACTGCAAGCTGTAATAGACAGCCAGGGAGCATTTACAAGATATTAAGACAGTCCAACAGTTTTGATTCTTATTATACAAAATAAAATAATTATTCAAATAATATAGTGTTTTTTTTTTCTTAGCACATTTTATGACATTTATAATAGCTAAAACGTAAACTCTTTAGCAGAAATAGCAAATAAAAGTTCTTGCAAGATGGCGGCAGTTAGGTGTTATCTATGTTTAATACATAATCATAATTATCGTGAACGTCATCTTGGACGCTACGCGTTCGGATAAAATCGTGGTTTCGAGTTTTTCCGATGTCTAAATTATTACCAACTATAATTTCTCCGTACACCAACGTTACTATGGCTACGCTAAAACAATTGTCGCTAGGTTACGGTTTCTACACCTGCAATTCGTCGACTTTAGGTAGTCACTCTGTTCTGTGTACGAATATAACCGATTAAACCCGATTTGCATTACACGGCTAAAATACGAATGGTGGCAAGTGGCTCATCATTTATAGTCCGTGACTGTACACACACGACACTTACAAAAAAAAAACAGACAAAAGAGCACAAAGGTGCTGCTTATTTCCTAAGAAATTTCTTCCAGCAGACCTGCGACAGGAAAGTTCAAGACACAGCGTGTATAAATACTAATTACGATAAATAAAACATACTTAGCTATAATATAAACAGTTTTTCGCTGAGCGACAAGAGCTATCAAAGATAATACTTGCTCAGCGATGCTCGCTTAGTGGTCAGAACTCACGCCGAAAGACCAACCAGGTGATAGCCTGGCGACAAAACTATCAGAACTACACACTCGCTACGCGTTCATCATCGGCAGTGGGACAAATAGATATACTCTCTATTGTACACCATAGACCAACAGAATTAAATAAGGACTTTACAACTATAAAGGGTGTTACAATGGTCTTATTGCTAAAAGACAAATGCCATATGAGCATTTTTCATTGCAATTTCGGCTCCAAAACCATAAAAAAACAAAAATAGGAAGGGGGTAAGTATGAAGGATGACCTGTAAGGTATATTTACACGAAATGCCAAATGAACATTTTTCATTGCAATTTCGGCTCCAAAACCATGACGAAACCAAAAAAGGAAAGGGGTAAGGATGAAGGATGACCTGTAAGGTATTTATATTTACACGAAATGCCATATGACAATTTTTTATAGAACTTTCGGCTCCGAAATCGTGATAATACCAAAAAAAGAAGGGAATTAAGGATAAAGGATGTGTTGTAGGGTATTTACACGAAGTAGGCAGCGAGTTGAGCCATTTTGTCCTTAGGCTGTTTGTTGCGGTGCTTGTTCCCGCGCGCACGACCACCGCGGCCACGCCCCACAGGCGCACGCGACGCTACCGCACGATGTTTTTCCACCTGAAAAAGATAAATAAAAATAAAATATACTTATTTCAATAATAATAATATTCCACAACCTTCACACAAAGCTATCTAGTCCCAAACTAAGCAGAGCTTGTGTTATGAGTACTAGACAACTGATAAACATACATATCTATACTAATATTATAAAGCGGAAAAGTTTGTTTGTTTGCTTGAACGCGCTAATCTTCGAAAGTACTGGGTGGATTTGGCTGCAATTTGGTATGGAAGGAGCTTGAAGCTTGAGGAAGGTTATAGGCTACTTTTTACGCGACTGCAAAAAAGGAGAGTTATGTTTTTACCGTGATTGAATCCACGGCAGCGAAGCCCCGCGTGAGTACTAGTATATTTCTAAATACATACATATTATAGATAAATTACACCCAGACAAAGAACAAATGATCGTGCTCATCACACAAACATTTGTCCTGGGTGGGAAGCGAACCCACGACCTTGTGCATAGCAGTCAGGGCCGCTGACCATTAGACCAACTATTATTTCAATAACCATAATAATAATAGTTTTTAGATATTATAATGTTATTAGTGTAATATTAAGTATAGTATATGGAGACCTGTAATTGGCTGTAAAATTTTCACATTGTTTCTAGATTAATTTGATTAGCTGTTGGTCTCCCATGTAAATAAATTTATAAATAACTTATTATTTATTTATTTATAGTCAATTAAAACCATACCCTAACCTAATTACTTACAATTAATTAACATAGAAATACATACAAGAAACGAATAATAATAATTGCGTGTAATAATAACTTAAATATACGTTTACATTTGATCTTCAGGGAATTTCTATTTAAGTAAGAAGTATACTAAGTATAATTTAGATTTAAGTATTCGTATGTGTTCCACTCATAGATATAAATGGACCTAGATAACGTCTCGGGGTCTTTAAGTCAAGAGTGAATAGGTTAGTTTTAGGTAAGCGTGCTCCATCTTCGACCACATCATCACTTACCATCAGGTGAGATGGTGGTCAAACGCGAACCTATTATCAATAAAAAAAAAATTAAGAACACCCTTTCAAGTGGCTTAGGTATTAAATACATAATGTGGCAACTGTCAAGCTGAGTCTGCATCGGTGCGGTTGTTAGACATCTGTCAAAAAATCAAAAATACCGAATTGCGCTGTGATAAATTGTAAAAACTGCACAAATGTGAGCAGAAAAGGAACTTTAATGTTTCCTTCCATCGGTAAATAATTTTATGATTAATATTATGCGTTACTAGCTTGTGCCAGCGGCTTCGCCCGCGTGGGAAGTTTTTCCCGTATAAATCCCGATCCCGTGGGAATTTCGCCAAATCCTTTCTTAGCGGATGCCTACGTCATAACATCTACCTGCATGCCAAATTTCAGCCCGATCCGTCCAGTGGTTTGGGCTGTGCGTTGATAGATCACTATGTCAGTCAGTCAGTCAGTCAGTCACCTTTGAGTTATATATATTCAGATTTATTTTAAAATCAATTATTTTTAATCTAATACCCACAGTAATACCAAATTTGAGAAAAACATCTGTCATCGAAAGCATGTTGTATATTCGTAATACATTGCCGCTTTTACTTGGAGCGATTGATGTGACGCTTTATGTTAAAAACTTTTTACCATTAAATTAAACCGACTTCCAAAAAACACTGCAAAGTGAAAAATAACTTTAATTTCGGTATTCGGTGTCTTTAGTTTTGTATTTTCGTTTTTGGCACTGACTTCCAAAATTAAAGTTATTTTTCACTTTGCAGTGCTTTTTGGAAGACGGTTTAGTTATTTGGTAAAAAGTTTTTATTTCACTCTTTTTAGTTGGTCGATTTATAATTTAGCTAGTTACAAAAGCCTAAATCTCAACTACTTATAACATTTACAAAATATTGCTTTTCCCAATGCTGGGCCGTTAATTGTTGAGGAGTTCTCCTGGTGCTTCACCTTATGCATTGTGACGAGCATATTGTGCTTAATAACCACATTCAAGTAATCGAAGCGGAACACATGAAATACTTATTATTCCTACTTATATATTGAGTAGTTCCAGTGGCCATCTGTGGTCTTCATCATCAGGTCCACTTCGGGCGGGCGCATCGGAAATTTCAAAGCGCTACAGAATGCGTCACCGACACGAAGCTCGCTTGCTCGCTCACTGACCGAGTGACCGTGACCTAGATAGAGAATTTGACTACCCCACCCGCACTCCCGCGCTGCCAACCCCTTGCGCCTAGTGCGTTGCTGGAACGACATCGACTTATGAGGAAACGTTTTATGACTCTTACGTCTCAAGCATACGGTATAATTTGAATTGATTTGTATCAGGCAATAAATAATAGAAAAAAGGCGTAGGTTTTTACAGTAGCGAGCTGGCAACGTGTGCGATGATACCGATGTGCCTCAAGGTTATTAACCTGTGGCGTACAATAGATCATGTAGAAAATACTTAAATGAAAAATAATGTCCTGTGGCTAATCTAATGAATATATTCGATTGAATTTTTTGTGTGCAGGTTGAGAATATAATAACATATACGAAGTTTAATTTAAGATCCTATAGTCCTCTCCAGGCTGTATATACGCGTCGACTTGATAGCCTTACTCTGACACAAAATCGATTATTAAATCGATTTAAACGATTCATAATACTTAGGCGGAGGAGCATTACCTTTCCCTGTGACTTTTCCCCTTCTTTCTCAATTATACATGTAATATTTATAAGTATATGATTTTGGTATTGTATACTGTATACAAAATCATATACTAATACATATTCCATGTATAATTGTCAGTAGCTATTAGAAAAAATATCATATAAATCTATACATATAATAAAACAGTAAAAAAGTGTGTCTGTACATTAAAATTTTATACAAAACCCCCGCAACTTCGTTCGCGTGGGAGGATTTCCCGCGTAAATCCCGATCCCGTGGGAATTCCGGGATAAAAAGTATATAGTTGCCGATTCTCAGACGTACTGAATATGCATATAAAATTTGGTAAAAATCAGTAAAGCCGTTTCGGAGGAGTAAGGTAACTAACATTGTGACACGAGAATTTTATATATTAGATAATAATTGAGGCGGGTTAAGAAACGGTAACACGGCAAAAAAATATCTGTCTGTTTGTACAAGCTAATCTCCGGACCTACTGGATGGATTTTATTGAAATTTGGTAAGTAGATAGTTGGCACACATAGACTTTTTATCCCGGAATTCCCACGGGATCGGGATTTACGCGAGACATTCACCCACGCGAACGAAGTTGCGGGCAGCAGCTAGACAAAAATATAAAGTAAAATTTAAAGAAACTTTAATATATTTTTTTGTAAGATTACTAGCAATGTGGGTAGGGCAGAATTCACATTACTAGCAATCCTGTTAACCCCTTCAACTAAGCTAAATATGCTTGTGTCTGGAGTGGGTTCACGGCAATAGTGTAATGGGTGGGGTTAGAACCCGCGACCTCTCGATCACAAGTCCGACACCGTATCCATTAGGCTATTGACGCTGACGAGCAGGAGTAGCACACCGTCCGGAAAAGGACTAGGCCCGAGTCGACGGCGCACCGTGTTCCGCGCGCGCTTCAAAGAGCAGTCAGCAGCATTGACGGGACTCGATAGGGCCATTACTTGCTTTTTTTCTGGGTGAGAAAACCATCGAATGACTTCTCCCGCTCTGGGTGGAGCGGAAGGAAGTGTCAGACTTCTACTGACTAAACACTGCAAGCAATGGCCCTGTGGGAGGGCCATTGCATGCTGGGGTTGCAGGAATGTTCTAAAGAGATACCACGGCTCCAACCACAAGGGCAACTGAAGGAACAGAGTGGGTTTTTAGTCAGTAGAAGTGTGACACTCCCTTCCGCTTTACCCGTAGTGGGAGGAGTCATTTGATGATTTTCCCACTGGAAAATTTAAAAAAGCTATTGACGCATGTTTAAGTCGTGATGAACTCACCAGCGCGCTAAAGGTAGTCGCGTGCGTTTTGCGCGGTAATTACGCTATTACTAAAAACCCAGGGTTACTATCTAAAAGACGCTTACTTACTAAATGTTTAAACATAAATACTTTTCGCACCGCGGTTCCTTTCCTTTACCGCTATTGGTCGGCAGCTGCCGTCATGTTAGCGCGTGACGCGTGAGTGAGACGGAACTAACAGCTGCAGTGTATTATGAACCTTATAGTAGTGATCTAAGGTTGATTGTAAGTTTGAAGTATTCTTTCGTCAATCTTCGGGGCCATAGATAGATAGATATACTCTTTATTGTACGCCATAACAGAATTAAATAAGGACTTAAAAACAACAAAGGGTGTTACAATAGGCGGTCTTATCGCTAAAAGCGATCTTTTACAGACAACCTTTAGATGGATTTGACACAGCAGGAGAAAATAAATTCGCGGGTAGTCCATGGTGTACTATTCACTTATATACAATAAATAAGTAATAACCTACATACTCAATACACATATACATATATATACACAAAAAGAACAAAGCTGAGATATATAAAAAATAGTAACATATTAAAGAGAGAGATAGAGATCTTTTACCATGTTTTTGAAAGAAGGAAGGGTTTGTGCTTGTCTTACTGACACGGGAAGAGTATTCCACAGTCGTACTGCTTGAGCTGCGAACGACTTACCAAAGAAATTGGTGGATACATACTTTCTTTTCAGCGCGAACGAAGATTCACGACGCGCCTTATTAGTTGGGTACTACTGGACAAGCATGTCAATGTGTCAATGTGTTTAACTCGTGAATTCCCAGTGTCACTTGTAGGTGACAGAACTTTGCGTTTTTTTTTTACATGCAATTTAATATATTTTAAAAACAAATATATTATTACTAAAATGTCAGTACTTGGTAGTGTTTATGATTTTATTTTGGATACACTGGAGTTATGTTATCTGTCAAATTAATTCAATTGTTCCAAACGGTCTTTTGAATTTCACGCTCGTATGCATTTTGTGGATTTCGCATTGTTGTAAAAATGTCAAAAGGGTAAGTACTATATTTGTTTTTATTGTAAATACTTGTTCAATAATCAAACTAACAATATGAGTGTATTTTGTTCAAAAAATAATTACTTTTACACACCTGAAAAAAAAACTAGGGGATGTTTTTTTTTAATCTTTTTCCTTATTTTGGATACGCAAACATGATAATTAGCACAAAATATTTAAAATTAAAATCCTTCCTACTAATATTATAAATGCGAAAGTTTGTGAGGATGGATGGATGTTTGTTACTCTTTCACGCAAAAACTACTGAACGGATCTGAATGAAATTTGGTCAGTAGATAATTGACATTCTGGAATAACACAAAGGATACTTTTTATCCCGAAATTCCCACGGGATCGGGATTTGCGCGGGAAAACCTTCCCACGCGAACGAAGTCGCGGGCAGAAGCTAGTATATTATAAAGCGGAAAAGTTTGTTTGTTTGTTTGCTTGAACGCGCTAATCTTCGAAAGTACAGGGTGGATTTGGATGAAATTTGGTATGGAAGTAGCCTGAAGCTTGAGGAAGGTTATAGGCTACTTTTTACCTGACTGCAAAAAAGGAGAGTTATGTTTTTATCGTGATAGAATCTACGGGAGCGAAGCCCCGCGTGAGTACTAGTTTAAAATAAAATCATAGATGGTAGCTAAGGAATTAAAGAGTTAAGTGGTAATGCTGAACTCACCAGCGCGCTAAAGGTAGGCTCGCAGTACAGACAGGCCGTCATCTCAGTAATGGCGGCGGGTAGTCGCGTGCGTTCTGCGCGGTACTCCACCGTCACCTGCTGCGCGCCGCACAACGCACAAGCTATATCGCACACAGTCACGCGCGTCGCGTCCTCGAACACGTTTATTATTACGTCGCAGCTGAAACGGAAATTAACAAGGTATTTTATTTTATTTTAAAATGTTTGGAAAACTTACAGCTAGACAGAGAAAATAGTAAATACATTATGGCCAATTATAAGTTTTCATTAGTAATTAGGTAGGATCAATGGTCTGAGACAAATAAATAAATAATAATACAGACAGGTGAGCTAATTCAAATCTATACAATGTGGTTTTTTATATCCCATAATTCTAGAGTTATATTTTATAAGTATTTTTTTTTTTTGCAAATAATAGAACCGACTTCTATATCAAAACACTACAAAGCCAAAAATAACTTTAATTTCGGAAGTCGGTGTTATTGGTTTTGGTTTTTCTTTTTTTTTCACACCGCCTTCCGAAATTGAAGTTATTTTTGGCTTTGTAGTGTTTTGATATAGAAGTCGGTTCTATTTTTTGCAAAAAAAATTTTCACGCTTTTTAGTGGGTCGGTTTGTAATTTATCTAGTTACAAAAGCCATAATATCAACAACTTATCACCTTTTACAAAATATTGCTTTTCCCGATGCATAGCCGTTAATTTTTGAGTTCTCCTGGTACTTGACCATCAGCTCTACATCACCATATTTATTGTGACGAGCATAAAGTGTTTAACACCCGTACTCAAGTAATCGAATCGCAATCCACGAAATACTTATTATTGAGGAATATCAGTGGCCATCTGTGGTCTTCATCATCAGTTCAACTTCCCCAAATGGTACTTTTCAGAAGCAACTGCTCAAGGTACTATAAGAAATACCCAAAACGCTATAGGTGTGCCTATAATATCTGAAGAGTTCCCTCGATTTCTCCAAGATCCCATCATCAGATCTTGATTTCGTAACAATGGGACCAACTAGAAAGTATACCCATTCAAACGCAAAAAGAATTTTCCAAATCGGTCCAGCCGTCTCCGAGTTATGAGGTAAAATAAATTAAAAAAAAAAAAAAGTCCTAGAATTTGTGATCCAAAATGCATAGTTTAGAAGATATCATCATTCATAATTAATTGAAGTCAAAAATTGTCACCCGTAAGTTTCATTGATAAATACGAGTAACTCGTTTTCATTCAAACCAATCATCACAAAAAAACGAAAATGGGTCGTTGTCATATTTCACGTAAGGTTGATTTACATTCAGTAAACGTGACTTTATCGAATTACCTTGTATGAAAAATGAAAACAAAAATATTATTAAGACTTATTTTTACATAAGACTTATAATAATAAGTCTTATGTAAAAATAAGTCTTAATAATATTTTCTTTTATATTAATAAATATAAAAGCAATGTGAAATGAAATGTGAAGCAAAAACTTTGTGCCCCTTTTTAGAAAAGTAAGAGGTCGGAGGAATATGAAATTTGCCAACAGTTAACATGAAACATGAAAAAGCATTGCAAAATACTAATATTTTTGTAAAATAATGCTTAAAAAGCATTACACACACTACATGTATTTGACACACACATATATAATATACCATACCACCATGAAATAGCTTGATCTTTTGTTGATTGTCAATGTCAGTAGTCAAACAAAAAAGAGATTATTATTATTAATTGGTCTAATAATGTTTTGTCTATGAAGTCTAGTCTGACTGAATGTGAAAAAAAAACAATCATTATTACTATAACGTCATAGTAGGTAATATATATTTGTGTACCAAATCCCCTTATTACGAAAAACAAATACGCAGTAGGAAGACTATTCAAAGTTGCACAGTTAGTTTATATGGACAAGAAGTGCAGAAAGCTAATATTCGTATATAATAATACATTAGAAATAATTTTAATTAAGGTCGAATTTTGACCACTTGCGACCTCTATTTCAAATGATTAAATAATAATATCAAACATTCTTCCAGTGTTAGTAAAAATAATAACCTAATAGCTCGTGTTAGAGTAACACAGGTCATCATCATCATTATGCTTAGTCTTTTCCCAACTACATATGACGGGGTCGTTTTACTTGTATAAACAGTTTTTTTAAGACTTGCTTACTTCATTGAAATAAGTTGATTTTTCTTTAATTTGCGTTGACTGACGGAACTTGTATAAAAATTGAATTTAAAAACATACTATATTCATTTGTAGTATTTTTTTTTGTTTTGACTGTACAGTGATAGTGTGAGTATATCATACATTAATTAAGTTACTTATTACAGTGCGTTTCAACTAACTATAGGACTGACTAAGCGCCATTCGTCATCATCATCACAGCTGCCAAATCAAACGAATTATGTAAGATGAGCAAAACAAGATTTAATTAAAATATTTATTTACAAATATTGAGCGAAATAAAATTAGTTCCCTTTCCTTATTTTGGTGGTCAAACGTGAACTTATCATAAAAAATAAATAAAGATAAAGCTTTCATAACTTTGATTTGGCTTCTGGGCTTTTACGACATAAGTTCTCTTTACTTTCAGGGAAATTGATGCCAACAATGAAAAAATTGGCCAAGTGCGAGTCAGACTCGCCCATGAAGGGTTCCGTAGTAACTATAATAAATATAATTTAATATATTTATTTACTAAAAAAACTTAAAAATTTCTTAATACTAGTTAATTTACTTTTTTTACAACTACGCCAAATAACTTTGTTTTTCATAGTGTTTGTATGAATTACAAAGTTATATTTGCGGTTTTAGAAAATATGCTGTATCTCAAAAACTGCAGACCCGATCTCGTTCAAACCAATTTTGGTTGAAAGATTACATTAAGATCTATAGCATATATTTTTGACGTGACAACGTCTTATAATTCGATGAAGCTGGCTGCACGCACGAAAATACATGACTCATGCGGCGTTACCTCGCTCTGAGGCGTTCCATCGCTCTGAGGCGTTTCCAAAGCAAATCAAATTGGATCTACAAGTTGACATTTATGTATGACTCAACGAGTCAAGTACTAGGCTATCATAAAACGGTAAGAGATGACGTCACTGTGTAGGGATTCTTTGACAATTATGTATGACTCAACGAGTCAAGTACTAGGCTATCATAAAACGCTAAGAGATGACGTCACTGTGTAGGGATTCTTTGACATTTATGTATGACTCAACGAGTCAAGTACTAGGCTATCATAAAACGCTAAGAGATAACGTCACTGTGTAGGGATTCTTCCATTGTCATGAGAAGTGCAGTAATAGTGATGTAAAATAAAAAAATTCTTTTGAAAAATGCAACCATTCCATCAGTATTTTCTTATGACGTTGTCACGTTCAACTATCGTCAGTAAACCGACTTTACAGATAACGGATTTTTCTCTCCATAATTCTATAATTATGGAGTGAAACCCCCCCCCCCCCCCCCCGCTAACTTCTATAAGTTAGAGGGGGTGGACACACATTTTACCACTTTAGAAGCGTATATCTTTTAAACGATTAACTTTATGAAAAAGTGGTTTTAAAAATCTCAATGTCATTTTTGAAGACCTGTCTATAGATACCACACACGCATAGGTTTCATGAAAAAATATATTTTCAGTTTCAGTTCCATGTATGGGGAGCCCCCTTTATTTTAAATATTTTTTATTTGTTTTTTCTTAAAATCGGTAAGCTGTTCACAGAATACATCTACCTACCAAGTTTCACATGTACAGTTCTAACAGTTTCGGAATAAAATGGCTGTGACATACGGACGGACGGACAGACAGACAGACATGACGAAACTATAAGGGTTCCGTTTTTTGCCATTTGGCTACGGAGCCCTAATAAAAAAGAAAAGTATGTTTGAAAAAACTAAGTATGACTTGAAATAATTAAATATTACATATTATATTTAAATTTGTTGTGAGGCTTGGTTAAACAATGTAAAATAAACCATTAATAATTTTCGCTATTAGTTTTTCTTTGCAAACCGTACTTTTCGAGTGACATTTGACATAAACAAGTCAGTGACGTTCCTATTGTTATTTGAAACGCATAGTACTTTATAAACTGTTATTAGCCACAAGCCATATTGTATAGTGAAGTGTTACATACCAATTACAAGCGGGCCAGATAGAGGCCATTGACGTTCCTATTGTTATTTGAAACGCATGAGCTATTTATTATTAGCCACCAGCTATATAGTATAGTGATACATACCGATTACAAGCGAGCTTCCATTTAGGCGCCGAGGGGTCTAACACAAGCACCCCAGATTCACACTCTACGCATCCCGAAACGCCCGTAGAGTTCACGCCGTACGGACAAGTCGGGTGTGTGCACGAGTTGCAGCCAAAACCCTTCTTCATGTCCCTGGAAATAAGGTTTACATTACTTTAATGCAGAATGAACAAATGAATGCAGCGTTTTGGCGACCATATTCTAACTAATGCGTTTAGATACCTTTCCTGTAATTAGGCAGAAAATCCGGCATTCGTTTGGTTGAGATAGTAGCAAAAGACATGTGTGTACATTGGTAATGCTATTTGAATAATGAAACAAGTGAAAAAATTAACATATGTTCAAGGTAAAGCAGTCCTGAGGTGAAACATTGGAACACGGTCCACGTTTCTCGCGGTGCCCTTTTTAATTTAAAATAATTATCAATCTGTAATTCGATTATTTAATTTAATGTATTTTTATTAAGAAACTAGCTGACCCGCCACGACTTCGTTCGCGTGGTATCCTACCCCTACCCAACCGATACCACTACCCCTATCCTACCGATACCCTACCCATACCTTACTCTACCCCTACCCTACCCAAAGCCTACACTACCCCTACCTTACCCTATCCCTACCCTACCCCTACACTACCCCTACCCTACCCCTACCCTACCCCTACCCTACCCCTACCCTACTCTCCATTTTATTTAGAAAACGTTTGTATAGGAAATAGAAAAGGGCTGTTTTGAGGGTTTTCCCGGTTTTTTTTTTTTAATTTTCTCAACTTTTAAACCTTCCCTAGACCTCCACGAACATTTCAAAACCAAGATAAGATAAATCCGTTCAGCTGTTCTCGAGTTTTAGCGACACTAACGAACAGCAATTCATTTTTATATATATAGATTTAACTGTGTTCTTTGATTTGTAATTAATTCCTATTTATTATAAACATAGCTGTAAGTATTAATAACAAAGGTATGGATGATATCTGATTTAAATGTCTAAATAAATAAAACAACGCTTGCCGTGCCGGGGATAGGTACTATCTTAACATATCGAGATTCCTTTGTGCCTCGGAAAGCAACGTCTTAGGCTGCGTTTCCACCAGAGATGTGCGATGGAAATGTGTCGTGCGAGGATGTCTAGCTGTGCTGTGAAAATGTGTGGGCGTTTCCACCAAAGCTGTGCGATGAAAATGTGCCTACGAGGATGTGTAGCGGAGCTGTGAAAATGCGCATTAATGTGTGGTGCGAGGATGCGCAAATCTCGCAACACATCCTTCTCAACACACATTCCTCGCAACACATCCCTCGCAACACATCTCTCGCAACACATCCCTCGCAAACATCCCTCGCTTGTTTTCTTATGCGCAAAAATCTAGCTCCGCTGAGCCGTTTCCACCAGAGCTGTGCTGACCGAGGCGAGGTAAATGAAGCGATTCTATTGGTTCTTTACAAACACATCCCTCGCTACGCATCCTCGCACATCTCTGGTGGAAACGCAGCCTTAACGTGCTATCATTTGTAAATTTTTGTCAGTCGTTACGGTAGTCTAAAACCAGTAATTCTGACACCGGTTTTAGCAAAGACCGGTGTCAGAGAGCGTATAGTGTTACCCAGTTACCGTGCACAGCGAGATTCAGGGGGGACCTCTTTACAGTCTCCCCAGGGATGTGCCGTAACAGGCGTTGCACAGAGGGGGCTCCGAGGTCTTTTTAGAGGTAACGGGGCCCCTTCTAAGTGCTGATGGTGATCACCGGGGTGGTTTTGGTGAGGTAAGAATCCCACACTCCTTGGTTTTCTCCCCGAAAGTCCAGGCGCCTTTTGAAGGTTTCCCGCCGAAAACAAACAAAAGGCAGTCGCTCCATGTAAAACACTAGTACTCAGCTTAAGCTGGAAGCCGACCCAAACAGTTGGGACAAGGTTAAATAAATGATGAGGTTCTAAACACAAAGGGTCCTTTAAAAAACTAACTTAATTGCTACTCTCAGAAGTATACGTTGTATATTAAAATTTTAATTGTTTATATATATATATTGTCGAATCAATGTAAATCTGGCGTTATAAATCAAAATTGAGATTACAAAAATTATTGATAGATAATTAATAATAATAATATAAATAGTATTCCACAGCTTTCACACAACGCCATCTGGTCCCAAATTAAGCAGAGCTTGTGCTATGAGTACCAGACAACTGATAAACATACATATATATTTCTAAATACATACATATTACACCCAGAAAAAGAACAAATGATCGTGCTCATCACACAAACATTTGTCCTGAGTGGGAATCGAATCCACGGCCTTGCGCATAACAGTCAGGGCCACTGACCACTAGACTAATAGGCCTGTCAAATAATGTAATTTAATTTAATCAGTCTTATTATTGACAGAAATACGATCAATGAAATCTTTACTTAAAATTATATGTGCAAATGTCTGTCTGTCTAGCTGTTACGCTTTCACGGCATAACCGCTGCAGCGATTCTCATGTGGCATGAAGATAGTTGAAGGTCCGATATCAAAGGATTTTTTAAATCTACCTTTAAGGACATTATGACATTATGTTTTGGAAGTGTTACATAATTGGACGTAGTTACGCAAAAAAGATCCAATCCACACTTTTACAGCCCATTGTAACACTCTTTGTAGTTTTTTAAGTCCTTATTTAATTCTGTTATGGTGTACAATAAAGAGTATCTATCTTTTTCCGAAATTGAGTTATATATACCAAACGCATCTTTAGGGTGATATATTAAAGATATCAATATAACTCAATTTCGGAAAAAGTATGGCATGGATCTTTTTTTGCGTAACTACGTCCAATTTGAGTTCACTTGATTTGGAAGTACTGTGGAAGACTGGTGCCCAGACGGAGAGTCTGTACTTCAGGACACCAAGTCCCCACCCTTCAGAGAAGCAAAACTTTCATAAATTAAACTTCATCACCATCTGCTTTGCCTTTTCCCAACTACTATTTTGGTGTCAGCTTTCAGTCTATACGGATGCAGCTGAGTTTTAACATGGAGCGAGTGCCTATCTAACCTCCACAACCCAGTAGCTTGGAAACACGGTACTTTTTGGCTAGACTTTTTTTTTTAGTGTGGTAAAATTATTACTAAAATTTATTACTGACTAAAATCCACGGTGTTCCTTCAATAACCCTTTACGTACCGGGGTCACGGTAACGGGATGAGTCCCACGACCCCGGCAGGCTTCGGCCCTCTACGGGGGGGCCTCGTCATATTGCTGACGCTCTTTGAGGCGCGCGTGGAACACGACGCGCCGTCGACCCGGGCATGGTCCATGGTCGGACAGCGAGTTGCCCTTTACTCGCTGTCCGCATGCCCGCGCCTACGGTGGCCGGAGATCGTCGGCCGACGTCCGACGCCGTGGGCGTCTACCACTGCGGCTGGGCTGGAGGGAGGACGCCATCCTCTCCCTCACGCGGCCCGCCTCCTCCTTCGGTAGCATGACTGCTTCGCAGAAGGAGGCGACCGCTTCCCACTCCCTCTCGCCCCGCAGCATGGCCTCGACCAATGCCGGGCGCGAGAGGTCTCCGCCTATTGCCGCCGTGAGGACACGTCGGTGCTCTGCCCAAGCGGGGCAGTCCTGCACAGTGCGAGGGTTCGCAGTGGTGACACCCAGGCGTTTCCTCCTTTCCCATCAGACACAGGTACCTCCCGAAACTTCCGTGTCCGGTGAGGACCTGCGTCATGCGGTAGGTCAGGACGCCGTGACGCCGATCTAGCCACTCCTCAAAGAGGGGTCTTACCGCCGCAATTGCGGCGTGCCCGGCCTTCGGTTGCGACAGTCGTTCCCTCCATACTGCCCTGAGATCACGCCGGAGTTCTTCCCGCCGCGCCTCGACTTCTCGAGGCAGCGGGGATACGCCCCAGCGCTGCGCCTCCACGCGCCATTCATAGACGCGCTGGAGGGCAGTCGCCTCCAGATCCCAGGGCAGCAATCCGGCAAGGAGGTTGGCCGATTCGCCGGTGATCGTGCGGTATCCCCGGATCATTCGGATAGACATGACCCTCTGGTATGCGACCAACTTTATTGGTCGCGTCCGGATGCACAGGGCCCACACTGGGGACCCGTAGAGGGCCATGGACTGCACGACGCCGGCGTACAGCCTTCGGCAGGATATCAAACGATATTGGAAGGGTTTTTTAATCCTATCTCTACATGTTCGGAAGTAATGAGACCGACAAAAGAACACCGCCTGTACGGTAGGCTACTACAGTACTAGGCGCACAGAATTACGGAAGAGATTTATCGTGATATTTGCAAGTAACGTGGAAAGTTATTGACCTACGTAGTGCGGTGACACGTTTGTTATGATTTCAATTTAAGAAACTTACGAAACCGAAAATATGGTATCAATTTTTAGAGTATTTTATTTTGAGTTGAAACCCTTCCAATATCGTTTGATATCATCCAAAGAAGCCGTGCCCTTAGTATGTATATACCCTTTCCGTTACACATTGTATATGGCAAAACACGTTTGCCGGCTCAGCTAGTGATTAGAATCACTGTTTAGTTAGAAATTAGTATTTGAAGCCTCGTGGTAGGCAAATAATGCCAGCCATAAAAAAATTTACACTTATAGGCATGGTTAAGTATGGCGAAGTTTGCAAATAAAATCGTGTAAACAAAGACCTACCTGAACGGCGGATAGTTGTAACAGTAAGGACACAGCGGGAAGCTCTTTCCCTTGTTTCCGGAAGACCACGACAGTAGTTCAAAGTCGTCGAGTGGACACTTGAGCTCGCGGTATATGCGCACCGTGCCGTTCTGAGGGAGGCCGTACGTGTCATCGCAGTGCGAACAGTGGAGACGAGCCGGTTTCGCCTGAAATTTACCGAACATATTTCGATTAACAACTCCCAATTTTATTTTATTTTATCAATTTTAAGGAATCTTACAGCTAATACATTTGAGTGATCATTGACAATAAAAACCGGCCAAGTGCGAGTCGGACTCGCGCACGAAGGGTTCTTTACCATTATCTATAAAAACGGCTAAAAAAAACATGTAAGAGACATGTTTTTTTAGCCGTTGAGAGCCCCCCTTAAATATTTGTTTTATTTCAATTCAATTATTTGTTTGTGAATATATATAACTAAATATTCTGTGAATATTTCAAACGTTGTCGTTATCAATATCGAGCAAAACGAGCAAAAAAAACCTAGTTCGATGTATGGGAGCCCCCTTAAATATTTATTTTATTGTTTTTTAGTATTTGTTGTTATAGCGGCAACAGAAATACATCATCAGGGACAATTTCAACTGTCTAACTATCACGGTTCATGAGATACAGCCTAGTGACAGACGGACAAACAGACAAACGGAGAGTGGAGTATTAGTAATAGGGTCCCGTTTTACCCTTTGGGTACGGAACCCTAATATGTAGAAAAAGTCCAATTACAAGCTTCCGCCAGTAAACAGGGACAGCGCACACCAAGAGCAGAGCAGAGCAGAGCATTTACTGAGATTATTGAAAAAAAAAAAATATCTTATGGTTATTATCATACATAGCAAAATTGATAACACGCCAAATTTGATGCTCGACCATGCTCGAGCAAGCCGACTGCGTGTTCGAGTATGCATTCTACATGCGCGAGCGTGCTCGAGTAACCTCGCGCCGCTCGCGCCAATCAGTCAGTGTTACCGCAGCGAGAAAACCTTATTTTATTATCAACCTACGGAACGGAACCTACGAACATGGACGAAGAAAAGTTGATCGGTTTGGTGCAGCGTTTTGAATGTTTGTACAATATATCGAGTTCAATGTACAGCGATCGTATGTAAAAAGCCATTTCTTGGGAAAGTCCCAAGAAATAGGAAAGCTTTTGCACCGAGCAACTCAGACCATATTTAACAGAGATGGCTCGCGCATGGTCGAGCATGCCGACTGCATGCTCGAGCAGTAAAAATTTTGGTCGACCATGCGCGAGCATTTTGCAGTTCGGTCTAAACTGACCCTTATGTGTAACATACTTAAGACGGCAGTTAATCGCACGGTCATAGAGTATATATATTAGGAAGTAAACCATGCATAAATCTGTACAAATTGTACACATTATTTGATAGAAAAGAAAGAATACAAAAAGAGATGTTAAGTCATAATTAATTTGTCAAAAAAAGCAACAGGCGTTTTTTTTTTAATTGCTGGTCACTGGTTCTGAATAAATTCAATTCAGTGTCCAGGCACACTATATTGAAAGTTCGACAAGCTCGTAACATAAATTTATTTTGCCTATGGGCAGATTTTACACGTGGTACATGTAGGATATGTGACCACCAGCCTGCTCAGGGACGTCAGTGGAACCTTTCAATAAACTAAATGGGAAAGTGATATCTGCGATACTGCGCTCGTGCAAAGGCAGAATATGAAATTTCTTACACCGACTTATATAATTAGGAAGATAACAATTGAAACGATATTGAAGTTTCAAATATGTCCGTGCTACACCGATCGCAATTATTGCAAAAGACTAATGAACTGTTGATTACTGAATAATGGTAATAGCGATCTTCAACCATGAAGAATGTAGAGAGAGATTTCAATTTCAATCGCAAAGTAAAGCATCAATTTAACCACAAACCATAGCAAGATTGTCTGTAAGAGATTGGCCTGTGCGATAAGACCGCCCACGGTATACTCATTTTATTTTTAATATTCATACATATATTCCATGTTGTACTATCAAGTATATAATAAAAAATAAATAACAATGATAGTCCAGTGGTTAAAAACAACTAAGCAATTTGTGTATTCGTTTGATTAGCATCTAGATATTAATACGTGAAGCAAAATGAATGTACCCCTTTTTACGATAATTATGCAGAAGTAGGAGTATGAAATTAGGCACAGTTAGAGTTTATTGTGGATTTTAAAGTGCACTGTAACTGTACTGTAGTGTACTGTCTTTTTATATGTATCGCTGATAATGGATAGATGAGCCCTGTAACACAGGTTTTCCTAGCATGGGAGTCATTGATCATATCTATTTAAACTGTCTCCTTGAATTCTAAAAAAGTGTCATAATTATGTAATGTGATTTTTTTTTGGCAAATAAAACATTTATTTATTTTTTATTATACTGTATAGAGTAGTGCAGAAAGCACTACAGAAAGCGTCGCCACGTTTTTATAGTTACACGCCGCCTCGCGCCCCGCAGTTCGATTGAGACCCAAAAATGTGTTACTCCGCATTCAAGGTCATAGTCCAACTTACGTGTCCCGAACTATAAGATATTAAACAATTCTAAACATACGCCCACGCACTAGTACAGAATTAGAACCTCATGTAGTTTACATTTACGAAAAAAAGGACGTGTGAAAGTGTTATTTATAACCTATTTGCAAAATAAACATCATTAAGCAGTTGTTATGAAATAATAATAAAAACAAACTCACCTGAATGTACCTCATATACCGCCTACATTTACCACATCTCGATAGCGCTTTCCCACTAGTCTTCAACGAAGAGAAGTTGACCTCGAACAGCTGATCCATAGCCTCAATAGACCTGACAAAGTACTGGAACTTTCTTCTAAATATCTCAGTGGTATGTGTAAGAACTGCGTGGAAGTCAGCGCGACCGACCGCTATGAGATTCAGTTGCTCTTCTAACGCTGAGCGCATTGTTGGTAAGACTAGTTCTGGGTCGATCTGGAAAAGTGGAAACGAGGTTTTGTGTTAGAAAAGCCTTTCTATATTGTAACGTTGTCTATATTGTAAGTATAATATTATTCTTTACTTAGTTAAGTAAAAATGTTGATATGAAAGAGTTGCACCTGTCACAGGCATTTTGCGCTTACAGGTGACTTCGATCGAAGGTTTGAAAATGTAATAAAAATAAGAATAAATTATGATTCGACACGCTATAGTCTTTCAATAAGAAGCACATAAATGTATGTGTGAGATTTGAGTGGACCTTTGAACCTTTTCTTTTATTAATGGCCTCCGCCCTGAGGCGCATGAAGGGGTCTGTCAGACTGTTACTGACTAAAACCACCCCGAGTTTAATCGCACTCTTACCCCGGAGGAATAGTCTTCAATGCGGGCCCCAACTAAGGTGGCTATAATACCCTCACAACCAAAAACTAATATACGCACATGAAATATCTTCCACAATGTCAGATAGTTCTTAATTAAATAATAACAGCACCACGGGTCGGTACGTGGACCAGTGGCCAAACTAACATATTAGAATTCTCCGTGTCTTAGAAAACACGTAACGTCGGTCCCGGCTATCATTGGACTTAAAGTCGTATCTGTTAGTCGGAAGCCAGAAAATTTGACACCAATCTTGCCAATGGGTACTGTGTTTACCAGCTACTGGGTTGTAGAGGTCAGATAGTCAGTGGCTTCATGTAAAGCACTTACACAGCTATCAGGAAACACAGACTCGGGCAGAGAATTCCACTCCTTAGCTGTATACATAATAAAAGTAATCCCCATACATTTTGTGCGTATGGGTGGGATGTCCACCATATAACGATGACACATCGCCGTTAGTCTTGTAGTCCGATATTGGAACGAGCTTGACGGAATTAGATTGTGCAATTCCATGGCACACTCCCCGAAATGTATCCGATAGAAAACCGACAGGCTTGTAAGACGTCGCCGATGTTTAAGGCTCTGGAGCTGTCACGACCAGTTTCTCGTTGCCAATGAGCCTGTTGGCCCGATTTTCGATATATTCAAGTCCGTCCCAAAGACATGCATATATGTACAAAAGCGATGTTTTCTTTATTGTGTTATGTAAATAGGGTAGTTTCCTAAAATATTTTATTTAGTCCGTCACGTAGTTTAACATAAAACATTGGACACGTATTTTTTACTTTTTCACGTAATTTAAAAATTAAGACGATACAGTGAGTTGAAATTTCGCGTGACGTCACACCTCGGTATAATTCTTAGCAAGGTGTGACGTCAGCAGCCCCCACTCCTGTACTTTGAAGCTTTCCATCTTTGTGAATTTTTCTTGACTTGAAAAAGCAAAATACACGTGACCAATGTTTTGTGAAAAACTACCTAATGGGCCAAATAAAATAATTATTTTGTAACACAGGAAACTACCCTAATAGCTTGATTCAATAAATATTTATTCATTACTTCATTCATTCATGCATTCATTCATTATCTTCATCTTATCTTCATTCATTCTATATGCCTAGAATTCCGCTTACCTTCTGATATCCGTGCACTAACACGATGCCCAAGTTAGTAGGCACCAGGCGTCGCCCGCTGCCCACAGTGACGTAGTTACGTTGGCAGATGTTGTTTATATGAACGGGGATCGACGCGTCTGTACCAATGCCGTGCTTTTCCATCAAAGTAATTACCTAGATGACATAATATGTATTAAGTATTTAACACTTATCTATAAAGCGTTATTTAGAAAGTCTTAGCTATTTAAACTGAACTTCTTCAGAATGGAATATATTAATTGATGATAATTTTATTAATATTTGTTATTTATTAAGAGGGTGTCGAGCCTACGAGACGCGCGGAAAATAGGTATTTACTGCAGCGGGCTAGTCGTGTGCGTTGTCACACACACAATGACAAGTTTGCTCGAGGCCCGCTTGCCGTTGCACGACGAAGTTTGCTAACTTTGCATTTTTTAATTTTTTGTCGCTATGTTGAATAAACTTGAAAAACGAATGTTAATTATTTAGATGGTTTTATTTATCACACTAATATTATAAAGGCGAAAGTTTGTGAATGAATGTGTCTGTTTGCATGTTTGTTACTTCTTCACGCTCAAACGGCTGGATGGATCTAAATGAAGCAAGTAGGTACGTAAATAAATCACAAAAATAAATTTAATAAATTATACCTATTATATAAAAATTAACGTTTGTTTTTACTGTAGTAATACATTATCCGTTCCCTCACTATTCATCCTATTGCAATAAAAGTTTGATTTTATATATTAAACTCCTCAGATTATTTTTTTAAAGAATACTAGCAATGTGGGTACATTTCACATTACTAGCAATCTTGTTAACCCCTCCAACTAAGCTAAATATGCTTGTGTCTGGAGTGGGTTCACGTCAATAGTGTAATGGGTGGGGTTCAGACCTGCGACCTCTCGATCACAAGTCCGACACCTTATCCATTAGGCTATTGACGCTTCGAAACTGGGTAAGTAGCAAGTTAGGGTAGATGGGTATGCAGTACTTATTTAAATAATAAAACCAGTACGAAATAAAAAAAAATATAATTATGTAATGTCATAATAAAACCAGACTGAAATAAGTTTTGTTTATTAAAATTTCATTTAGTGCTCGTTTAAATTCTGATGTACTGTCATATTTTTAATAACATTCGGTACTTTATTATATATACGTGGGGCCATACCAAAAAAAAATTTTTTCATTAATGCTGTCTAGCGAACTTACTTCGCAGAAAATATAAGCGTAATTTATTTCATAACAATATATGTATCAAGTGTAACTTAATTTAAAAGAAAAAAATAATAAAAGAAATCTATAAATCTAATGTTATATTAACATTTTACAAAAATTGGCCAAGTGCGAGTCAGACTCGCCCATGAAGGGTTCCATAGTAACTATAATAATATAATATAATATGTATATTTACTTGACAAAAAACTAAAATTTACAAATTTCTTAAAACTAGCTTATTTACATTTTTTACAACTACGCTAGATATATATATATATACAACGTGTAATTTAAAGGGTATATACATGCCAAGTGCACGGCTTCTTTGGATGATAACAAACGATATGGCAAGGGTTTTGTAATCCTAAGTCTACATGTGTAGAACTTATTACAAATTCCAGTACACTGATACCAGAGACCGAATTTTTCAAATTAAGAAGAACGAAAAGAATTATCGTGTTATTGGCAAGTGACGTGGAAAGTTATTGACCCTCGTAGTGCTGTGACACGTTTGTTATGATTGGTATTCAAAAAATATGTGAAACCAATAATTTGGTATCAATTCTTTAAGTCAGTTATTTTGTGCTGAAACTGTGCATAGAGACTCCATACCAAATGTTGTCTTCAGCCCTTTTGGTTAGATATGGGGTTTCCGTTACACGTTGTATATATATATTTATATTTTTCACTCCATTATTATAGAAATTAGAGGGGGGCACACATTTTACCACTTTGGAAGCGTATATCTTTTAAACGATTAATTTTATGAAAAAGTGGTTTTAGAAACCTCAATCTCATTTTAAAGACCTGTATATAGATACCACACATGCATAGGTTTATGAAAAAAAAATATTTTCAGTTTTAGTTCCATGTATGGGGAGCCCCCCCCCCCAGGGCTCCCCATACATGGAACTAAAACTGAAAATATTTTTTAATTTAATTTAAATATATTTTAATTTTTTCTTAAAATCGGAAAGCGGTTCACAGAATACATCAATCTACCAAGTTTTATATGTATAGTCCTAATAGTTTCGGAATAAAATGGCTGTAACATACGGACGAACGGATGGACAGACAGACAGACTAGTAGTTGTAGTAGTTATACATATTATATTATTATAGTTACTACGGAACCCTTCATGGGCAAGTCTGACTCGCCCTTGGCCAATTTTTCTTTGGCTAATTCCCGTAGTAGACAGACCTTGTTATGGCACTTGGCGTATAATTTGTCGGACATAGAGGGAATGTCAAAGGAAGCTGAAACTTGTTCTAAACCAGAAAACCCGGCTCCTATCAACATAAAACTGCTTACAGAATTATCGTTCAGATTGAGGTCTGTAGGGCTATCTATCTGATTCTTTACAATTTATTAATTCTATTTTTTTTTTCGACACATTTGGCAACTAAAATAGAATTTCGATAGAAATCCTTTCTTAGTTGCAACTAGAGAATACAATCCCGAGCATGTTTTTCAATCCCGGGATTACGTGATTCTTGATGCTGAATCCTGGGACCCTGGGGCTATCCCCGGATTAGACTATGTGGTTTCTAATTGGTCTCAAATGTAAAAAATTGGCCAAGTGTGAGTCAGACACGCGCATGAAGGGTTCCGTGTGTAACTATAATAATATAATATAATATTTATATTTATTTGACGAAAAAAACCTTACAAATTTCTTAAAACTAGCTTATTTACATTTTTTACAACTACGCTAGATAACTTTGTTTTTCATAGTGTTTGTATGAATTACAAAGTTATATTTGCGGTTTTAGAAAATATGCCGTATCTCAAAAACTGTTAACTCGATATCATTCAAACCAATTTTGATTGAAAGTTTACATTAAGATCTACAGATACATATTTTTTTAGCTTTTTCACTCCACTATTATAGAAGTTAGAGGGAGGGATACACATTTGACCACTTTGGAAGCTTATATCTTTTAAACGATTGACTTTATGAAAAAGTGGTTTCAGAAACCCCCATGTCATTTTTAAAGACCTGTCTATAAATACCACACACGCATAGGTTTCAAGAAAAAAAAATATATTTTCAGTTTTAGTTCCATGTATGGGGTAGTAGTATGTTCCTTTATTTTAAATGATTTTTAATTTTTTTCTCAATATCGGAAAGCGTTTCATAGAATACATCTACTTACCAAGTTTCACATGTATAGTCTTAATAGTTTTGGAATAAAATAGCTGTGACATACGGACGGACGGACAGACAGACAGACAGACAGACGGACAGACATGACGAAACTATAAGGGTTCAGTTTTTTGCCATTCGGCAACTGAACTCTAAAAAACGAGTAATTTCTTAAAATATATATTTTTAATTTTGGTACACTACACATATCACAGTATAGTAAGAAAAGAAAAAATGCCAAAAAGATACTATACTTTGTAAGAAATAAAAAGACAATAAAACTTATTTCGAATTTTGAAAATACAATCGTAGAAATATCAATGCATCTAAGGTTTGACTTCCAAGCCTGCTTCGTTTATTACCAACATAAGCAGCAGCTGAAAACGCTCGTTTAGGTTTTACACTGGTTGGAGGAATAGACAATAGATACTTATATGCTGTTTCTAAGTGATATCCACTAATTCCTCCATTTTCAAACAGGCTTATTTCACGTCTAATACTATATTTTGCCAACCCCGATTAATTTTGTATTTGTACTTCACGATCTGGGGAATTCTGATGGATAACCTATATTATTATATAGTTGTAAGATATGTTTCCAGTTCTAAGATATGCTTAATTATATTTAAAACTTTGGTCTATACTGTCGTATAGACCAATTAATACAGCACAATGGAATTACAAATAAAAAATATCCGATAAGTTGCTCATCATGTATGTCATTGATATAGACTATAAAAAGGAAAGGGCTAAGAATTGAACCTTGCGGAGCACTCATCTTGGCTAGGGATCCTGCAGATGTCGCTCCATTAACAATACATTTTTGTTGCCTGTTTGATAAATATGAAAAAACAAGGTCAGCAGAACACGAATCCACGAACTCCGTAATGGTGTAATTTACAGATCAGTGTTTTGTGGTCAACGCAATCAAAAGCTTTGGAGAGGTCACAAAATATGCCAATTGCATCCTGAGATTTCTCCCAAGATTCCAGAATGTGACGGATGAGCGCTACTCCTGCGTCTGTTGTTGACCTACCTTTCGTGAAACCAAACTGCCGACTACGCAGAATTCCATTTGAGTTAAAATATGATAGCATCTGGTCCAGCATGACTTTTTCGTATATTTTGCTTAATGCTGGAAGCACATATATCGGTCTATAGTTAGAGGGATCACTCTTACAACCCGACTTAAAAATTAGTACTACTTTACTATGTTTCATTAAATCGGGAAAATTACCGCTGTCTATACATTAATTAAATGTGCCTGTTAGGATAGCAGCAATTGAGTCAATAATATTACCAAGAACCCTAACAGATGCACTCCATAAGTCATCAGTGTTTGTTATGTTAAGACTTTGGAATGCTTTTTAATTACATCAATAGAAATGGGCTTAAATGAAAATGTTGGTATATCCTTATTGAAGTTTTCCTTTAAAAAAGATTCTGCTAATAATGGCGAAGAATTTAGAGATTTAGTAACCTCTACTGGAATATTGGTAAAGTAATTTTCCAACTTCTCAGCCACTTTTGACTTATCTGAGATGACCTGATCATCGATGTTCAAAGTCAAATGGTTTGTGTTTCCAGTTTCTTTGTTTATCACCTTCAACACAGTTTTTATTTTATTGTTAGAAATGCTAATTTTATTACTTTCTGATTTAGATTTAGCTTAGGGCGCATACTCTTTTAAATATCTTTGAGTAGTTTCTTACATAATTATGGAAGGCTTCATCGGAAGTCAATGATTTTTCATGGTATAAGTTGTATACATTTTCTCAGCTTATTCTTATTCCAGCAGTGGCCCATTCATTAAATTTAGATTTATTACTCATTTGAAATTTTTTAACTGGACATGTCTTACTAAATTCGTGGCATAGTGAAGAAAATAATATCCTGTAATTTTCATTGGGGTCATGGGAGTCAAAATTGGCCATTGAAAGATTACTTAACATGTTATCATTAAAAACATTAATTTCTTTTTAGATAGCGGCCTAAATTTAATAGTCTTATTTAATTGCCGCTTTTTAACCAACTCAAAGCATACTAGTTGACCTGTATGGTCAGACCTAACTCCACTAATTTGAGACGAGTATTTTATGGCACAATTAGTATAAATATTATCTATGCATTGAGCTGATGTTGCTGTTATTCTTGTTGCTTCCTTGTATGTGCATTTTAAGTTAAATGAACCAAACAATGAAGTAAGCTTGCAGTGTTCAGGTGAATTTACTAACAAATCAATATTTAGGTGACCACAAACGAAAACTAATTTATTATCTCTTATAAGCTTAGGTACTTAAAATTTCTCCCATTATCATTAAGAATGATGACAAGTTTGATGCTGGTGGTCTATAAACACTTAAGAAAGTTTGGCCTTCAACTTCTGTACATGCTACCTCACACAAGCAATCAACAGAGCAAGCGGTGATATATTTTTGTTCCTTATATCTAAGAGAATTACTACGTAATATTAAAGTACCACCTCCTACTGAGGACCTGTTGTATGCACTAGTAACAGAAAAATAGTAATTTTAAACAACATTCTATCTGGTTTTAACCAGGTTTCACAAAAACATAAGATATCTATATCATATTTATCTATTAACATTTCCTCATCTAATATTTTGCCGGAGAAACGATTTATATTCTGATGATATAGTAAAATTGTGTTATTATACCTCTCCTTTGTCACATCTAAGGGTTTAAACAATTAATTTCAGTATTATTAGATACCCTAGATAATACTGAATAGTCACTTAACCTAGGATCAGTTAAATTGTCAATGACCCAGTGTAAATTGTAAGCTAACAAAGTAGCCAATGAACTTTCGTCGTAAATTCTAAAATGAATGTCAGGATTGAAATCGGTATGCCCAAAAACCTATTACACGATGTGTGATGCAATATTTTGCAATCGACCACGTTTGCTGAGCAAGCGATATAATGCGGTCGCACTAAGTTCGCCACGAGCTTAGTGTATTTCGAACAGCAACCGGGTGCACTCATTTTCATCATTTAGCGATAATTTTAGCCCTTACGTTACTTTGTTAATTATACTTAGCAATAAACCCTTGAAGGTTATCAGTGTATTTAACTTAGTAGACACACACGATATCCATATTGAATGTTGGAGAAAAAGTTGCATCCACCAAGGATGCTACTTTTTCTCCAACATTCAATATAGATATAGTATGTGTTTTAAATTGGATTTCAAAATGAAAGCCAGATTCGCAATCACCACCCCCAAAAACCCATTACACGATACCCATATCGAATGTGTGAGAAAAAGTTGCTTCCGCCATCTTGGATTTTAAAATGAATGCCAGATTTGCAATCACCACCCCCAAAAACCCATTACACGGTACCCATATCAAATGTATGAGAAAAAGTTGCATCCGCCATCTTGGATTTTAAAATGAATACCAGATTTGCAATCACCATCCCCAAAAACCCATTACACGATACCCATATCGAATGTTTGAGAAAAAGTTGCATCCGCCATCTTGGATTTTAAAATGAATGCCAGATTTGCAATCACCACCCCCAAAAACCCATTACACGATACCCATATCGAATGTTTGAGAAAAAGTTGCATCCGCCATCTTGGATTTTAAAATGAATGCCAGATTTGCAATCACCACCCCCAAAAACCCATTACACGATACCTATATCGAATGTTTGAGAAAAAGTTGCATCCGCCATCTTGGATTTTAAAATGAATGCCAGATTTGCAATCACCACCCCCAAAAACCCATTACACGATACCAATATCGAATGTTTGAGAAAAAGTTGCATCCACCATCTTGGATTTTAAAATGAATGCCAGATTTGCAATCACCACCCCAAAAACCCATTACACGGTACCCATATCAAATGTTTGAAAAAAAGTTGCATCCGCCATCTTGGATTTTAAAATGAATGCCAGATTTGCAATCACCACCCCCAAAAACCCATTACACGATACCCATATCGAATGTTTGAGAAAAAGTTGCATCCGCCATCTTGGATTATAAAATGAATGCCAGATTTGCAATCACCACCCCCAAAAACCCATTACACGATACCTATATCGAATGTTTGAGAAAAAGTTGCATCCGCCATCTTGGATTTTAAAATGAATGCCAGATTTGCAATCACCACCCCCAAAAACCCATTACACGATACCCATATCGAATGTTTGAGAAAAAGTTGCATCCGCCATCTTGGATTTTAAAATGAATGTCAGATTTGCAATCACCACCCCCAAAAACCCATTACACGGTACCCATATCGAATTTGTGAGAAAAAGTTGCATACGCCATCTTGAATTTAAAAATAAATTCCAGATTTGCAATCACCACCCCCAAAAACCCATTACACGATACCCATATCGAATGTTTGAAAAAAGTCTTCACCATCACTTTCACTTCCTCAAATGGTGCTTTTCGGGAGAAACTGCACAAGGTACTATTAGAAATACCCAAAACGCTATAGGTGTGCCTATAATATTTAAAGAGTTCCCTCGCTTTCTCCAGGATCCCATCATCAGATCCTGATTTCATAACAATGGAACCAACTAGAAAGTATACCCTTTCAAACGAAAAAAAATTCCAAATTGGTCCAGCTGTCTTCGAGTTTGAGGTTACATACATAAAAAAAAGTTTAAGACGAACTGAGAACCTTCTCCTTTTTTTTGAAGTCGGTTAAAAAGCAATAATAACATCACAAAATAGAAATACGTACTTTTTATGAGAATGGCTTATTTTTTCGAAAATTTGCGCCAACTTTCTTCTAATAATATTTTTTTTTACATTTTCCCATAATAAAACAAATATTTTAAAAAAATGTTAAAGAAATATCTATTGAACAATAAAAAGTAATTGTTGGGTATGCATAATAAATCGTACTCAAAAAAACAAAAATATGACTTATGTTATTCAACGGATTGCTGCAATACATACGTACACAATAGATCGCGAATTATCGTTACCGGCGAAACGCTCCACGATGAGACGTGACCCCTCTCTGAGCTCCCGTGGACGACTGAATTTTCGACCGGTGTACGTTGCGTATGGTTCAAAATAGCTCGCAAATTAGAAGAAAAAATTAAAATTAAAACAACCAAGCGACATTTTTGAAATGTTAAAGCTGTAAATGATACTATGATAATTAGAGAATAATATGAATTGAAGTTTATGAAAAAATTCAACAGTTTACTATCAAAATTCAGCAACGCACGAGCATGTTTTGTAAGGATTTTTGTCCAACTTTATGTATTTTTGTTTAATAAACTATAAAATATTTTTAAATTTTGCCAACTATGTTTGCTAACACATTTATTCTAGTGTTCATTACATATTTTTGTATGGTAATTAAAGTACTATTATAGGTTATATTCCTTTAGTTGTGAAGACCGTTTTGAGTTATTTTACTCGGCGCAGGCTTAACAGATCGAGACAATGAGTCTTCAAAACAGACGAATTTATAGGCAACACGCGCGACATTAGTGTGTGTACGCATTAGATTTTTTTTTCTCGCCTGTTGGTAAGCGATAGATAAGGTCTACGATGGAACGAGCGAGCCAAGAAGATGCCTATTCATTCTTGCTTTAAAGGCTGAAAGGTCATAAGTTCCCGGAACACAGAAGCCAGCAGAGAGTTCCACAACTTGGCTGTAGGTACGAACAATTTCAATTCATTTTACTACTGTAGCAATCTTTCATAGAACAATCAAGTACATATTACGGAAAAATATATTTAAAAAAAAATCATCACACATTGGTGAGGAAATATTTTTAATCATTAGTCAGTCCTAGCAGAGAAATTAATTCAGCTAAGGCTCTCATAACGAAATATATACGGAAAAAAAATATTGCGGTACGAAGTTCAACAGATCAGCTAGTATGTAAAATATTGCGGTACGAAGTTCAACAGATCAGCTAGTATGTAAAATATTGCGGTACGAAGTTCAACAGATCAGCTAGTATGTAAAATATTGCGGTACGAAGTTCAACAGATCAGCTAGTATGTAAAATATTGCGGTACGAAGTTCAACAGATCAGCTAGTATGTAAAATACTGCGGTACGAAGTTCAACAGATCAGCTAGTATGTAAAATATTGCGGTACGAAGTTCACCAGATCAGCTAGTATGTATTAAGATTCCTCCAAGTCTTGGAAAACACTATAAGCTGTTGGTCCTGGCTGTCATTTGTAAATCTTTGACAGTAGTTACGGGTAAGGGGTATTGTGTTACCCAGATACTGGGTAGTGAAGGTCAGTACTCAGCGTCATCCAGGTAGACTGGAAGCCGACACAACATAGTTGGGAAAAGACTAAGCAGATTACGATGACAATGCTTTTGAAATATTATACACTAGTTGTGCCCTGCGGTTTCACAAGCGTTAATTTGAGGAAAAAACAGTTCAGCGGCTTAGATTTCTCATCTACTATTTCCACTATTTCAACCATTTAGGGGTCAATTTTTGAAGAAAAAAAGTCTATGTTTGACCCGGGGTCTTCAACTGTTTTCAGCTACTGTAGACAGATATACAGACAGAGAGACAGACTATCGCATTAAAAAAGAAAAAAAGAGTACTTGCAATAAATAGTATGGTCGATTTTCGACCATTGAGCTATCTGATTCCTTACCTCAGACTCAGTGAGATAGTCTGGCGGCGATGTCTGACACTCCACCAGTCTATGGTCTACTGTGGTTTAGCCGTAAAAGCGTTACAGACAGATAGACGAACAGACAGACTTTCGCATTTACAATATTAGTATCGATTATGGTCGATTTTCGCCCATTGAGCGACCCGTAGTATAAGTTTATAACGTAAAGCTATCTGATTCCTTACCTCAGACTCAGTGAGGTAGTCCGGCGGCGATGTCTGACACTCCACCAGTCTATGGTCGTGCGCGCGCAGTACATCGTCCACATTCAGGAGAGGCACGAACTCGTCTTTGCCGAAAGCCTGTTATTCATTAGAAAGGTTAATCATTATTGAGACTGTTTTCAACAGCTAATAAAAGGCACTGCTAAAAACGTTGATAGCGTAACACACGTCTATAAAAACTAGCGTATGCGTGCATTCACTAGCGGACTATGTTTTTGCAGCGAAAAATGTTATTGAATGATAAATGATCTTTATTTTGGAAATTGGTTATTAAATAACAATTTTACACGTCACTTTTTTCGTAAATTGAAACTAGATATGGTCCACTGAAACAAACTCCCCTGAGTTTGTTTTCGTCCGTCCGTCCGTATTACATTACAATTAAGTCTTCCAATATGTCTTATTGTTACATAACAACGGGACGCCTCGCGAAGTGCCACTAAACGCATTGTTACTGCAATATAGGACTATGTTTACTAGACCAAAAGGTGCAAAATTCAGCGAGAAAATTTGACTAAATTCGACAATCACTTTTAATTCTGCATTCGAAATCTCACATGTGCAGAAGTCGATTTTCTACGGAGATCATTGAGCGTCCTCGACGCCCAATGCTGACACGGGCACATTGAGAGGTAGATATACTCTCTACATAGCAAAACTGCTGAGCACGAGGTCTCGGGTTCCCGGGTCAGGCAAAAAGTGCTATTGGGTTTTTCTGTACGGAATTTCTCAGTAGTAGCACAGTCTAAGAATCATACAGGCGTCCAACGAAGACGTCTAGACAGGGCAATCGTGCGGGGTGTGAGGGGCGAGACGCGAGAAAGCCGAGCCCGAACTGCGAACCAAACTATGTTCGTAGTTCGGGACACATCATTCAGGGCTAGCACGTGTTTGTTTTTTTGTTCATTATTTAAAATGGTGTGCTGTGAGAGATTGCAAGTCTTCATCTCGTATAAATGAAGATCTCTGGTTTCATCAGCTACCACGCACAGAAAAGAGGTAAATAATTAATAATGTTTTGTTATTGTTTTATTTGTAATGTCGTGTCGCGTTGATAATGCTAACAAAATGGCTGAACGGCGGACGGTAAAATAATAATCTAATAGGTAATCGCACAGGGCCGTGAGTGTTTTTAAATTTTATATATTTTTATACCTACTTAATAATATTAGGTGTTCAATTTTTATTTAAAATGATAACGATACTTTCAAGCTTTATTCGAATGCTGATAACGAAAAATAATATGTAATTTCAAATTCAAGATGAACATTTTTTATTATTTAATAAGGGTGAATTTCGAGATGGTGGACGTAATTTTTTATAATAAGATATGAGTGTCAATTTTAAGTTTAAGTGAGGTGTTTGTTATGAAAATGCCATCCTTTTTGAAATTCAAGATGGCAGAGGTCATTTCTTTTTATAATTTGATATGGGTGTCAGTTTTGAGGTTAATTGGGATGCTTGTTTCGAAAATGCCATCCTTTTTGAAATACATGATGTCGGACGTCATTTTTTTTAATAATTTGATATGGGTGTAAATTTTAAGGTAAATTGCGGTACTTGTTACGAAAATGCCATCCTTTTTGAAATCCAAGACGGCGGACGTCATATTTTTAAAATTTGATATGGGTATCAATTTTGAGGTTAATTTTAATATAATTAAGTTCGACAACAGAAATTTCAAATCTAATAAATCTAGAAACCGAAAATATTTGTCAGTGGCCCATTTATTTTTTAATGTCATAGTATTTGAATTGTCCCTCAGCTAGTTACACCGTCAAAAATGATTGACTGAGCTTTGTGACTTGTAATTTTTTCACTTTGTATTAAAATGTAGGTTGTACTGTAAGATTTTCGTGCCTCTAAACGTGAGGACTTTTAATTGGCTCACTGTCTACTATACTACATATACATTTTCTGTATTTAATAGCTGTTAGTCTTCCATACTTCTTACTTAAATGCATGTGATGTAATAGGGCTAGTAATTATAATTTCTAATATATATTTTTTTTATTTAGAATAGGTTCGCGTTTGACCACCATGGTAAATGATGATGTGGTCGAAGATGGAGCACGTTTACCTAGAAATAACCTATTCATCTTGATTTAAAGACTCCTAGTTTGTTGCTATCTGGATTCATTGACTGTATTTGTCTAAGCTAATTAAAACGATGATAATTTAAGAAATTTAAAAACAACTGTCACGGGCAGAATTCAAGCAACTGAGTTATTTATTTATTTAGAAAAACTTTATTAAACAACATTACAGTACAGTTGTAAGTGTTACAATACCTAGTTATCACGTGCATCAGTTCAAATTTTTTTTTTTTTTTGTATACGCCTCATCTGCATTTTTTATTGTCACACTCAACTCCTTAATAATACATGCAGTAAAGAGCGGGTTAAAATTGTTTTCATTATTATATTAAGTAATAATATTGCTAAAGGTGTTGATCTGCAATAAAAAAAATATTTCATAAATATTGTTTACTTGTGACAACCCTGGCCGTTGCGATACTGTCTAGACGTTGCCGGCATTTTCCACAAAATCAAAGGCGTCGACCTACTGTAAGATTGCATGTATGGGGACCCTTTATTTTAAATATTTTTTAAGTTTTTTCTTAAAATCGGAAAGCGGTTCACAGAATACATCTACCTACTAAGTTTCACATGTATAGTCTTAATAGTTTCGGAATAAAATGGCTGTGACATACGGACGGACGGACGGACGGACGGACGGACAGACAGACAGACAGACAGACAGACAGACAGACAGACGGACAGACATATCGAAACTATAAGGGTTCCGTTTTTTGCCATTCGGCTACGGAACCCTAAAAATCTGTCAACATTTCAAATGTTTATATTTCAGGAAAGGAAAACCATAGAAACTTGATTAAAAGCGCATTAAAGAGAGCAGGAATCTTACTTTACACCATACTTATTTCAAATTGTTTATATAAAATGGGTCATTTTGTACAAAGTCATGAAATGTGCAAAAACGATTGAAATTTTATAACTTTGTCAACAGATATTTCAAAATCTAGACCTGATTTGATAATATTAGTTTCTTGAAAGATTACAGACGCTATGCATAGTTCTTTATGAAATAATCATTGTTTTGGAAGATAAAAAAAATTGTCGACCAGTGTTATTATTACAGGTTTCCGACATACCTGCCAATGCATGAGTTCAGTGTAGCCGGCATCGACGAGCGTGTTCCCGGTGTACTTGAAGGTCTCAGACCCGATCTGGAACGTGATGATGGTAGACAGGTACTTGCAGTCTCGGGACAGCGTGGCGATGAAGTGACGAGTCACGTAGTCGTAGATACGCCACGCGTCTCCTTCCAAGTCCGATTCAACTGGAAGTAAACGAGTAAACGATCTTTATTTTACAAATTGGATATCAAATACAAAACGTAAACACTCTTACACATCTTTTATTCGTAAATGTAAACTAGATGAGGCCAGTGTTTCATAACTGCCAACCCTCAGAAGAAACACCGAAACAAACCCAGAGGTCAACGCCTCTTTTGAAGTCCATATAATCTGTAGTGATCAAATCATATGAGAACCATGTATGTTTATGTCTGAGGCGATCTTTTGAGGAAAAATGCACACAAATTTGACAGTCTTATCCAGACAGTGCAAGTATATTTCAGATAACGTATAGTTCAACTTAGAACTTGATTTGACGAACAATACACGGAACAGAAAAAACAGTGGAAGCGAAAAGTAGGTGTGGCAGGCGTGTCACAATTACGCGCTGTTACGCTCAATTGGCCTCAATAGTGTTCTAACATCGCGCCGAGTTGCTAGTCACGCGACGAATTTATTTTTCATTTTCAACCGATTGTCATTTAAATAAATTTTATATTGGATTGATTGTATTCACTATTTCGTTCTAGAAAGTTCTTCGCTACTCAATTAGTAACGTAGTTGGATCGGATATTAGTTTTATCGATAGATATCGATACTAAATAAATAAGATTTCCTAACATTCATACCTACACAAAAAATATTTTAAGAGGTGTATTAGGTTGCATATATAATTTAAAACAAAAATTATATTACCTTTAAGTGGTTGTTACACTATAAGTCTTGGATATCCATAGTTATTAAGTATTATGTACTCAAAAAAAATAGTTTTTGTTTTAATAGGTAAGATAATTACTGTTGTCTTTATTTTTTCTTGCATGCATCAGAATGTATTCTACTGCTCAAATTACGTTTTATCACACTTGGAAGATCTTGCTATATATTTCATAAAAACTACACAACATTATTTCTGTATGGTTATCATGTGGTCTTATTTATGGTACATACACAATGTCATATTATCTTTAATGCATACTAAGTACAATCTAAACTTTAACTTTAGCTACATATTTATAACACAAGTCTATGAGTTTAAGCTTTGCAACATATTTGATTTATACTCACTTAAATTTGACTTCACTAACGATGGATGAACTCACTATTTATTATCAGAATTGTAGGGGTATGCGGACCAAACTTAATATCCTTTATATGAATATATTATCAAATTGCTATGACATTATTATCTTGACAGAAACATGGCTCACTCCGCAAATACTGGATAATGAGTTTATTGACAACCGCTACATTGTTCATAGATGTGACCGGGACCGTATTGCGACTAACAAAAAAGAAGGTGGCGGGGTTCTCGTGGCCGTCCTAAAAAGCTTACGTTCCACCTTTATACCACTAGACATGCCGTTTACTACTGATATCGAGCACGTTATTATACAACTTCCGGGTTTTAGCAATAATAGTAATTGTGTCATAAGTGCTGTTTATATTCCACCGAAATCCTCTGAAGAAACCTATCTATGTCATTACAATCTTTTGCAGAGAACTTTAGAGAGATTAAATGCACAATTATTTTTTTTTTTGGTTGGTTTGGTGATTACAATCTGCCTGAAATAAATTGGCTCCCGAACCGTGACGGCGACGCTACATATTTACATTGTAATAATTCTTTAAGCGAGCATATGAGTAACTTCATGTCATTACTTAACGCCACGCAGTTTAACTATATATTAAATCACAAAGGACGTATTTTGGATTTATTATTAAGCAATACAAACTGCGTCACATCTAAACCAGCATGTACATTACTACCGATAGATGATCATCACCCTCCATTTTATACTACAATTCCTTACAAATCCAACAATAAATGTCTCAAGCAAGCAAAAACAATAAGATATAATTATTACAAAGCGGATTATGAGAAAATTAACAATGACTTGTGTAAGATTGACTGGGATCAGATCTTCAACGGGCTCTCAGTAGATCAGTGCGTCAGCACTTTTTATAATAATATTTTTGGTATAATAAAAACCCATACTCCTACTAGCCATTCCAAATCATCAAGATTCCCAGTCTGGTTTTCTAGATCACTCATAAGGATATTTCATAACAAAAATAAAGCGTGGATTAAATGGAAAACGTACAATAACCTATCAGATTATGAACAGTTCTCTTTCCTTAGAAAGAGGTTCCAAATTGAGTGTAATAAGAGTTTTAATAGATATATTAATAGTGTCGAAGATAATATTAAAAAAAATGTCAAGAACCTGTGGAGTTATGTCAATAATCGCAAATCCAATGCTGGTATACCCGAAACAGTATTTTATAAACAACATAGTTCGAGTGACCCAAACGGAATTTGTAATATGTTTTCCAACTTTTTTCAATCGGTTTATGAAGCTACTACTTTTGATAAGACTAAATGGCTTCCCCCTGAAGAGTGCTCAGACAATTGTGTTATTATTAACAGTATCACATTTTGCCCTGATCAAGTATTACAAGAATTGAAATCATTGAATGTTACAAAAGGTCCAGGCCCTGACGGGTTGCCACCTTTCTTTATTAGAAAATCAGCTGATAGTTTGTATATTCCACTTCACATTATTTATAATAAATGTATTTGTGAAGGCACATTTCCTGAAGTTTGGAAACAAGTAAATATAACCCCAGTACATAAAACAGGCTCTAAACACGATGTTGAAAACTATCGCCCTATCTCTATCTTGTCTACCTTGTCCAGGGTTTTCGAGAGGCTTGTACACAAGGCAATATACCCTACCATTCATAGCATTATTCTGACACAACAACACGGATTTGTTAAAAAAAGATCTACTGTTACAAATTTATTAACTTTTACAGAATACTTGTTCAATAATATGGATCGTCAGGTACAAGTGGACGCAGTGTACACAGACTTTCGTAAGGCTTTTGACAAGGTGGATCATGAACTGCTTCTTAGAAAGCTGGCATATAATGGCATTCGTGGGGATCTACTTCGCTGGTTTGCATCCTATGTTTCGAATAGGTCCCAAAGAGTTGTTATAAGAGGTTATCGGTCCAATTCAATTGGCGTCACTTCTGGTGTGCCACAGGGCTCTATTCTAGGCCCTCTGCTTTTTATTATTTTCATTAATGACATCGGGACTTGCTTCACGCATTCTAAGTATTTGCTATACGCAGATGATCTTAAAATTTACAGACAAATTCGTAACGACACTGATGCTTTACTCCTACAAAATGATCTTAATCGATTTTCTCATTACTGTGTAGAAAATAAAATCCAGCTGAGTACATCTAAATGTGTATCTATTACATTTACGAAGAATAGAAATATAATAAGTAAGTATTACACATTGG
The DNA here is from genome assembly GCA_943138885.2 of Tholera decimalis. NCBI lineage: Eukaryota > Metazoa > Arthropoda > Insecta > Lepidoptera > Noctuidae > Tholera > Tholera decimalis. The sequence goes on from OW964551.2 coordinate 28,501,692, forward strand.
ATAACAATACATTACAAAAAGTTACATCAGTAAGGGACCTTGGAATACTATTGGACACTAAACTTCATCTTGATCAGCATATAAGAAAAATAGTTAGTAACGCATATCGTATGTATGGTTTTGTGATGAGGGCTACCAACAACTTTAAGCGTATTGATACTTACATACATTTATACAAATCGTTAATTCGGTCTCAACTTGAATACGCTGTACTCATTTGGAATCCTCTTTACCAAAAATACATTGACACATTGGAAGGGATACAACGTAAATTCCTCAAATCCATAAAATATCGGTGCCGCCTCCATTTGATATCCTCGAATTTAGCCCACAGGAATATTGAGTTGTTGAGCTTAAAATCTAGACGCCTGTATCTTGAAACCATATTTCTTTATGACTTGTGTAATAATAGATATGATTGCATAGACCTTATTAATAGGCTTAGTTATGTTGTACCAAGGACCATCATTAGACGGGAGGTGCGAGCACGTCCAATTTTTACTGTGACTTCCTGTCGCACTAACGCTGGGGTTCGGGCACCTCTTCGTCGTATGGCAAACAATTTTAATATCGTCTTTGGGAACTTAGACTTGTTTGCTGTGTCTGCAAATAAGTTTAAGATCTCCTTATTTGAATTCTTAGTTGATGCATCAAATTTGTGACACATTTAATTGTAATAATTATCCTTCGTTATTGATTATTTATTTTGATTTGTTTAATTTTAATTATTTTTAATTTCAATGATTTGATACCGTTTGTTTTTCTATCATACTATTTCAATGTTATTTTGACGCTATTTTTTTTCTGTTTTTTGATTAATGTTGTGTTTTATTTTTATTTATTTTTATAATTATTATTTTTGTTTTGTGAGTGTTGTAACCTTATTACGTCGTAAAATTTAATCTGTGGATAACGCAGTGGGTTACACATATGTTATTGTTTACTTAATGATACTAGAGACTAAGTGCTTTGTGTAACTGTTTGTTTTCCCGAAATAAATAAATAAATAAATAAATAAATAAAATTATTATCAGTGTAAACCTAATAAATAAATAAAATTGTCTACATAATAAATATAAAAAACTTTTTAGCAAAAAATAGAACCGACTTCCATATAAAAACACTACAAAGGCAAAAATAACTTTAATTTCGGAAGGCGGAGTCAAAAACGAAAATATATACAAAACTAAAGACACCGCCTTCCGAAATTAAAATTATTTTTGCCTTTGTAGTGTTTTTATATGGAAGTCGGTTCTATTTTTAGCGTAAAAGTTTTTTTTTCACGCTTTTTAGTGGGTCGGTTTGTAATTTATCTAATTACAAAAGCCAAAATGTCAACTACTTATCACCTTTTACAAAATATTGCTTTTCCCGGTGCAGAGCCGTTAATTTTTGAGGAGTTCTCCTGGTACATCACCATCAGCTCTACTTCACCATATGCATTGTGACGAGCATAAAATGCTTAACATCCATATTCAAGTAATCTAATCGCAATTCACGAAATACTTATTATTGAGTAGTCGGTGGCCATCTGGGGTCTTCATCATCAGTTCCACTTCCTCAAATGGTGCTTTTCGAGAGCAACTGCACAAGGTACTATAAGAAATACCCAAAACGCTATAGGTGTGCCTATAATATTTGAATTGTTCCCTCGATTTCGCCATGATCCCATCATCAGATCCAAACGTGACGACAATGGAACCAACTAGAAAGTATACCCTTTCAAACTTTTGTTAAAAAAAATTTTTCACGCGTTTTAGTGGGTCGGTTTGTCTAGTTACAAAAGTCATAATGTCAACAATTTATCACCTTTTACAAAATATTGCTTTTCCCGATGCACAGCCGTTAATTTTTGAGGAGTTCTCCTGGTACTTGACCATCAGCTCTACATCACCATACTCGTATGTATTGTGACGAGCATAAAGTGTTTAACATCCGTTCTCAAGTAATCGAATCGCAATCCACTAAATACTTATTATTGAGTAGTTTCAGTGGCCATCTGTGGTCTTCATCATCAGTTCAACTTCCCCAAATGGTACTTTTCGAAAGCAACTGCTCAAGGTACTATAAGAAATACCCAAAACGCTATAGGTGTGCCCATAATATTTGAAGAGTTCCCTCGATTTCTCCAGGATCCCATCATCAGATCCTGATTTCGTAACAATGGGACCAACTAGAAAGTATACCCTTTCAAACGCAAAAAGAATTTTCCAAATCGGTCCAGCCGTCTCTGAGTTATGAGATAACATACATAAAAAAAAAGTTCAAGGCGAACCTCCTTTTTTTGAAGTCGGTTAAAAATGCAAAATAATGCCTCTCTATCCAAAATCGATTCTCGAGAATCGATTTGTATTGCGTAGGATGAACAGCACTAATCGCTAAAATTGACAGAAAAATTACCGAAACCGAAGCGATATACGATAGTATCACTTGTTGTGATATTCATCATTTTGTTAACGTAAAACGTCACATCAATCGCTCCAAGTAGCGGCAATGTATTACGAATATACAACATGCTTTCGATGACAGATGTTTTTCTCAAATTTGGTATTACTGTGGGTATTAGATTAAAATAAATTATTTTTATTATTATTTGAATTACGCATAATATTAATCATAAAATTATTTACCGATGGAAGGAAACGATAACTTTTTTTTGCTCACATTTGTGCAGTTTTTACAATTTATCACAGCGCTATTCGGCATTTTTGATTTTTTGATAGATGTCCAACTAGCGCGGCGCACCTATGCAGACTCAGCGTGACAGTTGCTCTTACCACATTAAGTATTTAATACTTATGCCCGGCACGGGAAAGGGTGTTCATGCGTTATCTAGGTCTATCTATATCTATGGATGTCCACCATGCAACGACGGCGCATCGCCGTTCGTCTTGTAGTCCGATATTGGAACGGGCTTGGTGGAATTAGATTGTGTAATTCCATGACATACTCCCCGAAATGTAACCGGTACAAAACCGATAGACTTGCAACACATCGCCGACGTTCAAGGCTCTGGAGCTTTGACTCGACCAGTACCTCGTTGCCTGTGAGCTTTTTGACCCGATAGACTCAAGTGCATCAACCTGGTTTCTCTTTTATTGGTAATAGGCTCGCGGTTGACCACCTTCTCACCTGATGGTAAGTGATAATGTGGTGGAAGATAGAGCACGCTAATCTAGAAGGAACTTATTCACTCTTGACTTAAAGACCCCCCATGTTATAGCTATCGGGAAACACAGACTCCGGCAGATCCATCCCAGAGATGAGAGCAGTATGATGGAATTACATACTGTAATTACGATTAAGTTACTCACCGGCCGGCCTCATAGGGGTGATAGGCGGATGGTCACCGGCGTCGTGTCCCTTCTTAGGACGGTTGATACCGTTAGCGATGATCGCACGAACCTCCGCGCCCCACTTACTAGAGTTCTGTTGTTGGCGGAGAGTGCCCCTGGAATAAAAAGAAATAAGGTTTTATTATTCATATATATTTTTATTATATACCTACTTCATTGCATGTACATCTTACAATATTTGTATAAATACAAAAAGTAAAACTAATGTACAATAGGCGGTCTTATCGCACAGGGCGATCTCTTACAAGGTTCAGTGCATGCGAATTCGCAGGAAAGTACTGCCGACAAACTGCTTTGCATTTTGGCAGGTGTAATGTTAAGCGTTAGACGTTAGTTAAGATTCAATAATATATGTATTTAATAAAAAAAATATACCTACATAGTTTCTGTCTACAACAATGGAAAATGTGAATTTAAGTATTTGTTTGGGTGTGTGTGTGTGAATGTAAACGATATTCATCCACACTAGTTTTCTTGGATAAGCTGCGCATGAACATCTTTCAGTCTAACTCTAATTCCACTTCAAATTCTTCACTAATCGACGCTGTCCGCTTTAGCTGGCTAGCTTTTTTTAAATTATTTTTTATTACTGACGAGCCCGCCCTATGGTAACAATAGATGAGGTCTACGATGGAACGAGCGAGCCTAGGTGCCTATTCACTCTTTCTTTAAAGGCAGTCGGGTCATATGTGGCAAGGAACACAAAAACCGGCAGAGAGCTCCACACGTCGTCGCCTATGAGCCTTTTAGCTCTGCGTTCAACCGAGTCTAGTGCAGCTGGCTGGTATTTAGCTGAGCCATCCCACAAGTGACTGCAATACTCCATACAAGAACGGACCTGTACTTTATACAAATTCAAAACCAAAATTTAGTTTCTTTCCCTGCCAAGTGCTGCTGGAAATGTTGCAAGAGTGCTGAAGGAGTGCTGTCTCAATGTTAGCGATGTTGATGTAGGTCCGTATAGTACATCCTTTTCAATTATATTTTATTTTTGTTATACATATTTATTAACCCATGAAAATCCTACTAATATAGTTGGTTATAGGCTCGCGTTTGACCACCATCTCACTTGATGGTGAGCGATGATGTGGTCGAAGACACACGTTTGCCTGTCTAGACAGGGCAATCGTGCGGGGTGTGAGGGGCGAGACGCGGGAAAACAGAGCACGAACTGCGAACAAAACGATGTTAGTAGTTCGGGACACATCATTCAGGGCCAACGCGTATTTAGTTTTTATTTTTTTATTTAAAATGGTGCATACGACGTGTGCAATGAGAGACGCCATATTGCACCGGTGAGATAAAATGAGGCCATGAGAGCCAGAGTGGCCTAACCGTAAAATCGACTTATTGAAAAAAATTACAACTAGACCACTCTGGCTCTCATGGCCTCAAAAATTTCAACTGTCTAAATAAGGTCAAAATGTTGAACTAAATTTTAGGCCACTGTGGTGCTATGACTTTTACCGTTTAGAACAGTTTTATCAATTAAAATCAGTATTTTAAAAAAGCAGTTAGGCCACTCTGGCTCTCATGGCCTCAAATATGGCATCGATTTATTAACGTCATTGTCACTGGCCAGTGTATATTGGCCAGTGATTATGACGTTAATCGTCTACAAGAGTACAATGTCTGCGACAGAGCTGACATTTGTGATTGTACTTACCTTTAATTACTTAAATGCATGCGATGTAATATGGCTAGTAATTATAATTTCTAAAATATTTCTTTCCTTTCTAAAATTTTTCATTGCCTACACTTATCTAAGCTAATTAAAACGATGATAAATTAAGAGATTTAAAAACAACTGTCACCTGCAACTGCCTTTGCCTTTGCCGACGTGATGTCGCACTGACAACTGAGTTGTTTATTTATTAAAAAAAAAACTTAAACAACATTACAATACAGTAAGTGTCACAGTACCTAGTTATCACGCCTGCATCAGTTCAAATTTTAAATCCCTTTGTATACGCCTCATCAGCATTTTTTATTGTCACACTCAACTCCTTAATAATACTTGCAGTAAAGAGCGGGTTAAAAATTGTTTTCGTTATTATATTAAGCTATAATATTGTTTTAATTATAATATTGCTAACGATGTTGATTAATTTCATAAATATTGTTTACTTATGACAACCCTGGCATCCATACGCCGTTCCGATACTGTCTAGACGTCGGCATTTTCCACGAGATCAAAGGCGTCGTCCTACTGCATTCTTTTTATACTGTGCTAATATTATATGGAGGTAAAGTTTGTAGGAGGTAATCTTATTTACTGAACCGATTTTGAAAATATTGATACATAATTTATATTTTTCCCTGAAAAAACCTTTCCACGCGAGCGATGCCACGTCCAGAAGCTAGTTTTTTATATTGCGTTTCTTATTTCTTATTGCAATAGCTATCGAAAAACACTACGTGTACAAACGTGCCATAAACAATATTTCTACTTACATCAAGTCATAATTCTCAGGGTAGCTAGTGGTTTCAGTACGCGGGTACGAAATATAACCCTGGGTGTACAAGCGTTCAGCTATCTGAAAACCAAGAACATTTCACTTTACAAAAGAGTACCTACGAAAGTATTAGGTGGATTTTAATGAAATTTGGTAGGTATGGAAGTAGCTTAAAGCTTGAGGAAGGATAAAAGCGGATTTCGCGAAACCGACGTCGCCAGTTGGACACGGAAAGGGAAAGTACCAAATCGCGGGTTACAGCTATTTTCAACCGACGACAAAAAGAGGAGGTTGTCAATTCGACGCGTATATATATATTTTTTTTAATGTATGATCATCGATTACTCGAAGATGGCTGAACCGATTTGGAAAATTCTTTTTTTTGATTGAAAGGGTATACTGCGAAATTGGTCCCATTTTCATAAACGTCAGGATCTGATGATGGGATCCTGACGTTTATGAAAATACAAAACTAAAGACACCGACTACCGAAATTAAAGTTATTTTTCACTTTGCAGTGTTTTTTGGGAGTCGGTTTAATTTTTTGGTAAAAAGTTTTTTGTACATCTTTGACAGTCATTATGGGTAGTCAAAAGCCAGAAAAACTGACACTGGTCTTGCCAAGGAGTAACGTATTTGCCAACTCCTAGATTGTGGAGGTCAGTTAGGCAGTCGCAAACACCAGTAGGTACTCGGCTACATTCGGTTAGACTGGAAGCTGACCCCAACGGCTAAGAAGATGATGATTGTACCTTCTTACTGCTAATTAGAATATGAACATTGCTATATGTCCTAAGGCAGTTGTCCGACTACCGGCGATAAAACGACTAACTATCGGCGATTCACTCGCTCAAGAAACGCACAATGAAATATACATTCCGTGTAAACGAAAGAGATGCATATATTAATAGTTGCTCTCTGACTGTTCACACTGCCTGCGACGACTCGATTCACTAGTTCTATAGCGAGTAAAGGCCCGTCATAGTCGCCCAGCGCCATAACTATCGGAACTACACGCTCGCTACTCGCCAACTCGTTTTCAGATGCTAGCTCTACTCGCTACTCGTTCATCGTCGGAGGGACAACTGCCTTACATCGTGATTCATGTGAGTGATAGTAATACAATACCTGCATTGCATGATGTGGCCCCATGCCTAGGCCCGCGCTTGCAACTCGCATCAGTTCCACAGTGTTCAGGGCGGCCGGACGAGGCTTCACTTTTTCCTTTGCTTGGATGCTCACCACTCTGTTGTATACATATAACAATGTTAAACAACAATTAAATATGTTAATAATAAAGCTTTTATTTCCGAAGGTTACAGAACAAATAAATCTCATAAATATCTCTCTGCTAGATGTGTCTGGCTGCACAGGCCGCCCTCCAACCAAGGCCTTCGACCCATCACCACTCTCAACTAAAGGGGACCTAGGGTCAGCTTTATTTCGTCCTCCCATCTCATGGCTTTTCGACCTTTTTTTATTATTTATAGTCTTATCAGCTTTTCTGTTTATAGTGCTGTCTCTACTGTCCAATGTCCATACTGTCTTGGGGATCGCGAGCCAATCTCGTAAAAGAGTCATGACAAGCAGACAAATGGACGGACAGAGAAGTGTTCCTATAAGAGTCCAGCTGTTTCTTTTGAGATAAGGAACCATAAAAGTCATAGTGTGACACATGTGTTTTTATTAATTATTCAATTATATTTTTTTTCTGTTTATTTATTTAACATATTTAAAATATTATTTCTAATATGACACATAATCTATGACAACTAATGTGTCGCTTACAAATTTGTATGTCTTAATTATGACAAAACATAACATTTATGTAAACACCTATGATTCACAAATAAACTGATTGATTGATTACACATTATTTTTTTAATAAATTGGCATTTTATCCCAGCAGTATACTTACACAGCTTCCTTAATCTCTTTGATCCCAGCAAGGAACATATTAGCAATATCCTTCTCAAAACTCCGCATCCTCTTCCACTCCAGCGGTAACTCCCTGCCCTCTGAAGTACTAGCAGTAACTCGTAACACCCAGTACGTCTCAGGCTTGAATGTCTGGATTTCATCGTGACGTTGTACACAAAAGCCCAATGTTGGAGTTTGGCATGGACCATAGGATATAAGTGATGCATCCAAATCGCCATATCTACCTGTAAATTGTGTTTTGTAGAATTAGTAAATGTGGATAGTTAGTATCAATAATATCAATATAATCAATAAATCATTATCAAACAATAATAAGTTTCATTTATTTTTACACAACTTTGTAAACAATAACAATATTTTGAAATGGGGAGTATGAAATTTAGCAGTTACAGTTTATATGAAGAATTGCAAAAGTTAATATTAGTATATTATAATACAGTCGAAATAATTTAAATTATGGGTCGAAATTCGACTACATATATAATTATCTATACTAATATTATAAAGAGGTAAAATTTGTAAGTTTGTATGTAGGGGGTAATCTCTGAAACTACCGAACCGATTTTGAAAATTCTTTCGCTTACATGTAGCTGCATTATCCCTGAGTGCTATAATTTATAGAGAGACTATAAATTATCTTTCCGTGGAATATTTTCGACTTCTACGCGGACGAAGTCGCGCGCAGAAGCTAGTGTATAGATAAATAGTAAATATAAAGTTTATTACACATTGTTAAATATTACAGTAGTCTTTTGAAATAAAATGGTTTAACCATGGGTGGTTTAACAGGTTCTCAATGATGTCTTGTATTAAGAATGACTTTATGAGTGGACTAACATTTTAAAGACATGGAGACTTCTGTTAAATTAAAACTTATGAGAATCTATTTATAATAAAGATCTCATATTTGACTGCCATCTCACCTTATGGGAAGCTAATGGTATGATGTGGTTGAAGATGAAAAAAGTAGTCCTAAGGGAATTAAAGACCCCCTTAAGACTTAAAGAATATTTATCTATACCTGCAACAATTATATTTTACTCTAGAATATCAACCTACCTTGAAAATACTTAGTCTGGAATCGTGTAAATGCACATCCAATACGTAAATCAAGTTCCTGTCTAGCGTCAACACTCCGAGATTCATTCTCATTGGGCCGGCCAAGATTCAACATGGCTGCTTTAATATCCTTCTCTGTGATTGCTGAGAACTTAGCACGGTATGTAACTAGGGGTGAACATATGTCACCTTTCATGTATTGTTGTACACAACTCATTACCTGGAACATATTAAGATGATCAGAAAACTTATCCTATGTTTAGAGCTGTAGACTTTTAACCAGAATAGAATAGAAAATTTGCATAGATAGTAGGTACAGTATGTAGTTAGACTGAATTAAATAATAGTAAAATCCTTGTACCATCTACCTTCAATTTGACTTACAAACATTTTAAGGTCGATAATGAAAAAAAAAGCAGACTGACACACATTTTAGTATATATAAGTTTTTAAGTTGAATAATGATGTTCAAAAATCGGCAATAGCACAACATCTTTTAAACGCAGGATCGAACCATTGGATTGAGTTACATAACCCTCAAGTCATCTCGACAGAACGCCACTATATACCAAGACTGGTAAGGGAAGCGATTGAGATTACCAAATACGACAATTTCAATCGGGAGGATGGGTTTCAACTGTCGAGGGCCTGGAATCCAGGGGTTCAAATGTGTAAAAACCGAAAAAGTTCCGTAGAAAGTTCGCGAGTCGCCACGGTGAGTTTTGTGTGTCGGGAACAGAATCGAGTGTTTAATGATACATGTGACAGTGGTAGTGGTGTCGCTAACAGAAAACGAACGAGAAAGAGGGTAGACCGATTTTTCTGCTCATAAACTTCCACCCGCAATTACTTCAGTTCATCCGTGATCATGGCGCTTGCAACAGTGCCGAAATATCGGAAACTCAAAACAATAAATACACATGGCAAATATCCCGTTTTAAGTTCTAATGATATTTTAGATTATGGTGAAGCTTAAAATGTTTCAGATATAAGCTCTTGGCTAAATAATAACAGCTGCATAATTCAATTTTCAAGGTTAAGCAGCGCTTGCCAAGATCAGTCCTCGGATATGGATGAGCATCCTAATATATCCAGATTCCTCTGTGCCTCGGAAAGCACATTAAGCGGTTGGTTCCGGCTATCATCTCTACATCTTTGACAATGGTTAGTCAGAAGCTAGAAAATCTGACACTGGTTTTGCCAAGGGGTACTGTGTTCCCAACCTACTAGTTTATGGAGGTCAAATAGACAGTCATTCCATGTAAAACATAAGTATGCAGCTGCGGTTAGACCCCAAATATGCTTGGGAAAAGGCTAGGCGGATGTTGCTGATATGCATGATTTTTCAGTAGTTTCAAACTGGCTTAGCTAAGTAATAATTATATAGAAAAAAGTGAACACAAAGTAAACAGATTCCTTACTATGTATCTGCAGTAAGTAGCCATGTTAGAGAGCTCTATTGATTTTATGTTTTTATGCTAACATGGTCACTAACAGTATCATTAGAACATATCATCTGTGTAATATCTAGGAGGCACAAGAAAACTTGAATATTTGGAAGCACAGCTGTATTTAGAATGAGCTTGCAAATGTGACATCTTGTTGTTACAAAGTAATATACTACTACCCACAGGCGCGTGCATAGGATTATGACAGGGCATGCGGCGGAGTAAAAACACACAAAAACTTCTTCTTTTATAGATTTTTAGCATAGCCACAGCCACGCATCGCCACCATGCTACGATGCGTGGCTGTGGCTATGCTAAAAATCTATAAAAGAAGAAGTTTTTGTGACCGATTACTCACAAAAACTTCTTCTTTTATAGATTTTTAGCATAGCCACAGCCACGCATCGCCACCATACTACGATGCGTGGCTGTGGCTATGCTAAAAATCTATAAAAGAAGAAGTTTTTGTGTGTTTTTACTCCGCCGCATGCCCTGTCATAATCCTATGCACGCCCCTGACTACCCACAACACATATTCAAATCTTACATTTATTTACACACATATACTACAATCTGTATATCCCTATATATTCATCCATGATCATGGTGCTTACAGTAGTGCTGAATAATTGGAAACTCGAGACAATAAATACACATACTAAATATCCCGTTTTAAGTTCTAATGATATGCTTCACTTGCTTCTTGGTTTCGTTTTATGTTGATTACTGTATTAAACTTAAACTATATGAGTGCATTCACAACTTACTTCAAAACAAATATTCTCTCCTTCTTTATCACAATCCAGCCACAGTATCAGATAGTCACAAGATTTTGACTCCTGGGCCAACAGTGCAGGTATCCTCAGACGTGGCATTGCTTCCTTCTTTTCCGTTGGACAGCTGAACAACTCCACAGGATCCACTTTATCCCAGTTATTGTATTTGCCGGTGAAGTCCAAACTCATAACGTGACCACAAACGGAAGTCATTTTGAAATGAACAGGTTCATTTTTAAAGGTTCCATTCCATTCGTGTAAGTTACAAGCGTTATTAGATGCTATTGATATAAAAATGTTTGATTAGTTTCTTCATAACAAATGAAAACAAAACAATTACAATAGTCTAAAATTGGTTATGACACGAACCTTTAACGGTGGTACATTTGCCATTGCTGAGTAAATTAGCAACATTCTGTGCTAACGATGGCTTTTCAGCCACCATCAAAGCCGTCTTCATCTTATTTTGATTGAATCAAACTATTCGCCAACCATGAAAATAATTTCACACACGATTTACTACCGAGTGCCGATAAAATCCTGACTGCAATTCCAATCAAAATGTCAAAGGAATTGACATTTGACATTACGATTACGCTAGTGATGTATCTACTCGATTCACTAATTTGAATTGATCCTAGGTCGTGTTGAATAGTCAATGAATCGATTACTAAAAACAAAAGAATGTACATATGGACTTATATCGTAAAGTTATTACTTTGTGAAGTAGATATTACTTTGTGAAGACTGCTACTGAACTAGTTTTATTGTTAACTAGCTGTACCCACGACTCTGTTCGTGTGGTATTTGTTTTTTCATTATGATACAGAATTGTTAACCAAAATGTTTTAAATTGCATATATTACCTATACAGAATAGTGTAGATCCTAAAAATAACTCAAATAACAATCAATAAGTATACATAATATAGCAAAAATTTTTCATGTTATCTTTAATTTTTTTAAACATATTAAGTGCTATTTCAGCTGTGTTCCCATACATACATGATTGCATCGATGAGACTATGCAACGCAGGTTTTCATGTAGAATGACTTTCTCTTGTTTCTGCGTGTACATACCGTTACCAATCTTGAGTAAAAGATCAGGAAATGTCTGCGCATTTTCGTTGCCACTGATTAGCAAATTTGATATTAAAATAGCTTGCTGCGTGGCTGCTATTCCTGATGAAGCAACAGCAAGCGCAACCTTACTTTGTCTTCGTACCTTCACCAAAATCACGTTGGTAAGAAAAGTCTTTACCGTTCCATTCGGAGCATCCGCAAATAGTATTTCTCCCAAAGCACTATCCACGCTACGACACACACCATCATAAATTAAACGCTGCTCTTCAGTTAGTTTCGAGACATAATTTTGCAGGATTTTGGCTAGTTCTACCGGGTCATTGTTTATTTCCAACGCGTAATCTTTATTAATACGTACACCATCAAATGATGGTTCGGGCAGGCCATATCGAGTAATATGAATACCCCCGATAGATATGACTATGTCTTGAATAGCAAGCAAACAACAGTTCAAGTAACTTTCTCATAACATCTCACTAACAGCGCTGTCATTAGTTGGTTGTGGGTGCGTGAAGATGTCCTCGGCCAATTTGTCTTGATATTTATGCCACAACTGTGCAGCATCTGAAATTCTGCAGAACACCAGCTTATACATGCTACTTATACATGCTTCAGACAAAACGTCATCCCAGTGTTGATCCCCATCCAATAAATGACGTGCTCGGCAAGCCACTTGGTATGTAGGGTATACAATGTTATCAACCTTTCGGAGCTCGGCAAAAAGATAGGACCTCGAACAGAGTGCAAAAGCAAGCGCAGGTAAAAACATTCCCAGTTATTTGAATGTGGAGTATAAACTCTACCAATAACGTGTCCTTTAAAAATACCTGGTTCACTATGTACAGCTGTTCCACGTCTTTTGCGGTTAAAAATAGCTAGTTGTTTATTTTAGTTGTAATATGCTGGAACTTCGTGGTATAACTGTATCTTGACAAATGCAAAGGTAAAGTTGAAAGAATGCGAGCAGTGTGGTTCGTCTTGGATTTTCTAAAAAAAATCACATTATCAGGGTTTTTTTTTTTTTATAAAATTTCCCCGATCATGGAGAGCATCGGGACCTTATTTAACTATTTTTCTCATTCACTCAAGTTCTCTCATATATTCTTCTCGCACTTTTATTCTTCATACTCAGGGCCGGATTAACAATTAGGCGGAGTAGGCAACTGCCTATGGGCCCCGCATCAACTAGGGGCCCAGGCCCAGTGCACGCACCAAGAAAACATGTTTCTTCGAACGAGAATTTAATGTGCGTGTGAACTTAGGGACCTCACTGTGATCTCACAAAATACAAATCGTTAGTTTAGTAGTAGAATTAAAACAATTTTAGAACAAATCTGGGAATAAGTAAACAAATATATTATTAAAAACGACAGCCCTTAATGTGCGTTTCCTCAGTTCACACACGATTTGGTCAGTCAAAGTAAGAAAAGGGGCCCCGAGAATGCCATTGCCTTAGGGCCTCTGACAGGGTTAATCCGGCTCTGTTCATACTGGATCTTTCTTTCATCCATCCTTTACATACTCAGTCGGGTGGGACTCCCGCTATTCTATCTACTCTTATTGTTTTCTTTATTTAGGGATATTAACGTACACGTTTAATCTTCTTATATTTACATGATTTCCTTATATTACTATCTTAATTAATGCTTATATATTTATACTTATGTATGTATGCTTATGTTTTTATGCTCGTACATTTATTCTTATATATTTACGCTTTAATACCTATGCTTTAATATTCAAACTTATACAAGTATGCTTTATATTAAAGCTCATTATATAGTTTTTTATTAATGCACATATAGTAATTGTTGTACATTTTATTTCTTATCTCTATTACATCGATAAGCCATATCTGTACATACTTAACTTATTGTATTTTAAACATTTTTACATTTCTATTTCTTATATCTATTTTACATGTATGGTGATAAGTATTTTATTTTTATATAGTTTTGCCTTCAGCATTCAGGGTTGAGTTATGTATTTACTTTATCTTTTTCTTTATTTCTATACTGTTTTTATTTAGGCAATAACGTATATATAATAACTTATATATATTTATTGTCTGTTTCTTTAACTGGGTGTTTGTTTGTTGTTCATGTGATATTTTATTTCTGATATTTTCAGTGTATACAAAGTATACCTTCTTATATCTGTTTGTGTTGTGATGTATCTTGTGTTTGTGTGTGTCGTGATTGTGTTCCTGTGTGTTTTTGTTTTGATGTTCCCTTCGTGCTTCATGTGTATGCTGTGTTCGCCCGTGCCAAGTAATCCCATTTTTTCCGCACCGGGCAATCCGCGCTGAATGCGTTGTGGTTGGCCCTCTGCAACCCAGAGTGCGAACAGTTGCAGCACTGTGGTTCATTCCCTGCGACATTATCAGGGTTACGCAGTACACCCTTTGTCCACCTTCGAGATAGTACGTCAAGATGCATAACTGGTGGCTGTCTTTCAGTATCGGAAAACTTAAAATACCTACGCAAAGTTGCTTCAGAGGAGCTGATATATAGACCAGACTGGTACATGGTAACTTCATCGTTATTATCTACAGATAATAATGATTGCTTACTCCCAGCCTACTATTGCTTGGTCGCTGCACTTGTTCACAATATTCTAATTTGGGTGTGCGGTATTGCGCTTAATCTGTTACACGTTGTATAAATTGACCTTTCTGGATATATTTTTGCATACATGTCTATGATGAATTGGGAGAACAATTCTCAAAATCGTTAATAATTAAAAAAGTTTGGTCTTATTTGCATCCGGTAAGAATAAAATTGTAGGGAGTTATGTTTCGGCGGTCGGGATTTTAGTTAAAAAAAATATTTATTTATTACAATATTAATTTAATTATAAAAACACAGGATATTAAGCCGGCGGCTGATACAATACTGAATATAATGCAAAGTAAAATAATTCTATTGAATTTCCGGTTAATGCATAGTTGCAATACAACGCATGCTGACGGCGACCGCATACTCAGCGTAAACGCATGTTACGATGAGTTAACTAGGGCTGTTCGTTTTTATTATAATTTGTTATCCTGGTGATCGGATTAACTTGGTAGAGTCCAAAATCTTACAATTTAATTTAATTACTAAAATCCTGTAATTGAATATCCTTACTTTTGTTGTGTAATCTAAAGTGAATAGCAAGGCTGAGCGGGAATTTGAGAAACATATCGAAAGTTTCTCAAATTCCTGTTTACATTGCCAGCCTAAGCTGAACCCTATTTAATATAATTAATCATACAGATTTGAACTCAATTTAAATTGGAAGTTCCTAATTTTCTAAAATATCCATTTATATAATCTTTCAACCATCGTAATTTTACATTTTACAGACCATAATAATATATTATTATGGTCATAAGTTTCAACTAATTCGACTAAAGAGTTACTTATTAGCATTTTTATGAAACAAATTTTTATCGAACAAAGAACGAATACATCGTAATTGTTAAATTGACACATCTTTTTTATTTATGAACCGATTCGTATAAAACGAACACTTAATGTTAAGTGACACTTACCACAATACATCAATGAAAATCTCATTAAAATCGGATAAACTATTTCTAAGATTAGCGTGCACAAACATACAGACAAACAGACAAAAATTCTAAAAACTTTTTTTTGGGTTCTGTGTTTTAATAAAGACCCCTAACAATAGTTTTCTCCTAAATACCTTCCATGTACAGACAGCGATCACTTACAGATTTATTATATGTATAGACTAGCTGTCCAGCCAGACCTTGTATTGCCCTATTTCTCTAAAATAAAGTAACATTGATTTTTTATGTTAATAGCTGCCCTGACAGATTTCGATCTATCAAAGTTTGTGAAGACTGCATAGCCTACTCTATGACTCTATATGGTCATTGATTAACGTGACGTTGCCAAGCAACCTTTTCTTGTTATATAAAATTTATTGCTTATGTCACAATTCTTCGTCTTGCATTTTATGTATTTCTATAATTAATTATTCTACTAAATAATACATAGTTCGATTCTAATATATTGGTTTATTCTTGACTGAGTGTTATACACGGCAATACAAATTTTCACTGCACACCGCTGTTCACAAGTTTCGAGTCACCACTTTAAAACTTGATAAAGTTATTACCTGTCGCAGTCTGATAGAAATAAAATAACTTTGAAAGACTTTACTAATATCTAATGTGATGAATTGATGATATTTGAATTAAAATAAATCGAGTTTAATGGGAACATGAATTAGAATTTCAACTCGAGTTGTAAAAATTTATCCTAAGTTGGTACATCTCTAGACTACGCTGTACGGTCTGTCATATTATTTTCCCGTAGCTATATGTTGCCATCATTAGGATAAAACCCCTTTCTACAATTTATTATGTTTACGAAAGCAAAAATAAATATCATAGAAGTTTTATGTTATTGGATTTTGAACAAATCAGTTCTATCGAATGATTCATAGACTTTTTCGCTTTTAATACAAACTATTTCATAAAAATAATATTATGGATAATGCGTCCGATTAACGAATAGCAACACTTTTGTTATTGACTTGCAGTGTGCGTTCCAAAACCAGAACATATCCATTTAACTAGACTGAATTCTTTGTCATTTCAAAGTATGAAAACTATGATTCCAATGCATCTTACAGAATATGATTGCCTAATACAATAAAATATATTTGGTATAAATTAATATATGAAATAAGTAAATCAATGTAGCTCAGTAAAATCACCTTCATAAATGACAATAGGTAATAAGTGCTATTTGAACTTTGATAATAAACGTCATTCAAATGAATGAAGAGAGGTGCGCCCACGGGTGCGCCTAGTCTTTCTTCGCTTGCATTGTTAAATTGTTGGAAAAACCTTGAACGATGCGAAGATCATTATTATATTGTGCTTGAATTATTGTATTGTATCTAACACGCGTTTTTGTGAAAACAGTGGGGTAGTTCAATAGTGCGTTATCAAACAGAGAACATGGTAGGGCTGGTGACATCAATGTTTTTTTCCAATTGTTTATTTATGTAACTACTTGCGTGGAATATGTGGTAATGTGAAAGTTGTTATATTGTTGCAGCAGAGCCACCCTCGAAGTGAAGTGAACATATGCACGGCGGCGCAGTTGAGAGTGATGTTGCCGACATCGGTGGAACACAGTATGCCTCCACCGTTTATCGATATAAGTAAGTAAGCAATTAATTGCAACGATACACGCACTACTAATTTACATTCTGTACGCGATAACAATATGGGTCTAACGAGATTTACCTGTATCATGTTGACTCATTCCTCATTTGTTTTATAAATATTGACATTAATTGATTGGCAGAATCTCATGCATTTGTAAATGTTACTATCTCAATTTCATTCTGCAGACATACAGATTTAGAAAATAAAATTGCAATTATTATAATTTACTTTGTTATGAATATAGTTTGTTTAAGTGTGAGTTCATCTTCAACTCGATAAGTGGCCTTTACAGAGGATTCACCATGATTTTGCCACTAACATGTGTGTACAATGACAGACAATCACACAGTTCAAACATCAATTACAATTTATGTCAGAAAATAATCCTAATCAATAGAATTATCACATTTCACTTAATTCTTAACAATAGCAGGAAAATACTGTGAAAATAGTGATACAATTATGTGATTAACTTAAACAATAACATCATTAGCCTGAATGCTTAAAGAAAGTATTGTCTTTCTTTTATAGATAACATGCATGACATACCACCACCTCAAGCGGACTTCTCGGCACCACCTCCTTATGATGTTGCAGCTAACTCCAAACTTCCCACATATGAGGAGGTTCAAAGGGAAAAGCAGATGGAGGGAGAGGATCTACCGCAGGTATTCAATCAGGTATAATTAAACAATTGTATAGCTTAAGGTACTATAGTAAAAAATAATAATATACCTACTTTATCGTTTCATTAACGGCACTGTCATGTTGTGGCAACCTAGACGCAGTCATAACAATTGGTCAGAAAGGGCAGCCCACTGGAGGAGAAGTGGAAATGTATTGGGAAGACCTTTGCCCAGCATTGGGATAGTATAGATTAAATAAAATTAAAAACCAAGTACAAAAAAAAATGGTTAGCTGTTACTTATAACCAATTGGCAAAATATAATTTATTATTATCAATTATGTACAGTAGCATTAAGCTGTTGTCCAGGCTGTTATCTGTACATCTTTGACAGTCATAACAGGTGGTCAAAAGCCAGAAAATCGGACAGCAGTTATGCCAAGGGGTATCATCATGTGATCCAGCTCATGTAAACAGCTGCATCATAGAGGGGAAAGGCACTACAGCATCTATCTGAACTAGATTACATCAAAACCTAGTAAACAATATCGACACAATTTCTACAAGTGGTAAAATGATTGATTCATTTTGAAGGTGTAGGTATGGTGATTGTTCAAGATAGATTACCTGATTACTCCATCAACAAATACATCATCACTTTACCATCAGATTGTGGTCAAATGCAAGCCTATCATTGGAAAAATATGATTTATCCTTGATTGCCCATGCAAAGCCAGAGTTTGTTGCTAATTTATAATAATGATTACTGATTTTGATCTCCCTTTAATCAGAAGTTAAAGTATGTGAAAATCTGAGACCAACTATTGTGTGTCTATTCAATGAAAGTTATAAGTCTCTTCTGGCATTTATGAGCTTAAAAAACTTTTTAACAAAAAATTAAACCTACTCCCAAAAAACACTGCAAAGTGAAAAATAACTTTAATTTCGGTAGTCGGTGTCTTTAGTTTTGTTTTTTCGTTTTTGGCACCGACTTCCGAAAATAAAGTTATTTTTCACTTTGCAGTGTTTTTTGGGAGTCGGTTTAATTTTTTGTTAAAAAGTTTTTATTTCACTCTTTTTAGTTGGATGATTTTTAATTTACCTAGTTACAAGAGCCTAAATGTCAACTACTTATAACCTTTTACAAAATATTGCTTTTCCCAATGCTGGGCCGTTAATTTTTGAGGAGTTCTCCTGGTACTTCACCATCAGCTATACATCACCATATGCATTGTGACAAGCATAAAGTGCTTAACATCCATATTCAAGTAATCGAATCGCAATCCACGAAATACTTATTATTGAGTAGTTTCGGGGGCCATCTGTGGTCTTCATCATCAGTTCCACTTCCCCAAATGGTACTTTTTGAGAGCAACTACACAAGTTACTATAAGAAATACCCAATACGCCATAGGTGTGCCTATAATATTTGAAGAGTTCCCTCGATTTCTCCAGGATCCCATCATCAGATCCTGACTTTGGTGATAATGCGACCAATTTCGAAGTATACCCATTCGAACAAAAAAAGAATTTTCCAAATCGGTTCAGCCGTCTTCGAGTACTCGATGACCATACATAAAAAAAAATATATATATATAGTCGTCGAATTGATAACCTCCTCTTTTTGTCGTCGGTTGAAAACTGACAAATATTGTTACTATCAATAAGCTATCTAATGATGCCGGCACCTTGAAATCTGTTTTATTGATAATATTGTTACTCAATTTATGATGTCCTCAGTTGGAAGAATGAGTCACCACTAGACATTATGTAGACAATGATTTTGCAGAGCCTATATTGAATGATAATAATTGTTAGCGATGTGACAAGTCACTTTTCTCCCCTTCTTCTTTTTAGGATTCTGTAGCTGTAGAGTCAGCACTTTTTGAGATTTAGCAAATTTTCTAAAACGGCAAATAGAACTGTGTTTCATACGAACACTATGTAAAACAAAGTTATTATTTTGTGTAGTTACTAGGGAACCCTTCATGGGCGAGTCTGAGTCACACTATGCCAATTTCTTATTGGTGACTAGCTTCTGCCAGCCACTTTGCTCGCGAGTAAAGTTCTGCATCTGGTGTTCCAGTTTCCGGGATCAATATTATTTTGCCCAGACTTAATTAGCTACAAGTATAACAAAAAAATTTTCATACATCTAGTAGTTCCGGAGATATTTTTTTTATTTTTTTCATTTGGTTTTATTAAATTATATTGATTGATAGGCTCGTGTTTGACCACCATCTCACCTGATGGTAAGTGATAATGTGGTCGAAGATAGAGCACGCTTACCTAAAAGTAACAGATGATGACAAACTAAAAGAATGATATGATGTTCACAGAGCAACTGAGCGGCTGCACGTCAAACTACTATTTAGGAGTAGTTTTTGTGGCTTCAGTATTAAGCGCGCTGACGGCTTCTGGTTCGTTTTCCGTATTCAGAGGTTATAGCTATCGGGAAACAGACTCTGGCAGGGAATTCCAGTCCTTAGCCGTACGCACGATGAAAGTATTCCCAAAACATTTAGTGCGTATTGGTGGGATGTCTGCGGCCTTAGTATGAGTTTGTGATACTATTATCGTGTTCGAAAACTATAGCTTTGTCTCTTTCACACTAATCTGGTACGTGTGAAAGAGACAAAGCGTTAGTTTACGAAAACGACAAAAGTATTTCAAACTCATACTAAGCACGCAGTGCCTGCTCCCTTTACTTAGGATCGGCTCTTTAAGGCGTTTAAGGCGCTCTGTCCTGGGTTGTCTGTGCTTTCAGCTGAGCTCGCTCCATATCTTTGTTTACTAAAAAAATATACATAAATTGTAGTCAGTTATCATCACAAATGAGTCACCACACTGTCGTTTGTTCGTGAATCAGTTTGTTATCATGAGTAATACCTATTTACCATAGATATACTGTGATGTACCTGTGTGTATCATGTATAAAAAATTGTAGAGACCCATTACAAGAAAGATAATATTGATTAATTGTTTGAAGTTATGAACTATGTCCCCGTAGTAGTGCATTAAATCTATTGGTCGTAGCATACGAGCCACCAGCCTTAACCACAAAACGCCGCCACCGGCATATTTCCTACAGTTTTCATAAACATGCCATTAAAATACTATTATTTCGTTAAGTCATTTTGCATATCTAAAACTTATAGTGTTTTTCTTTAAGAAATTCGTTAAAAATAGTATTTTTTTTATTTATTATAGTTAATTAAAACGGTACAACACCAATTACATTAATAAACATAGAAATAGAAATACATTTAAGATAAGAATAGTAATAATTGTGATTGAAAATTGAAATTATATAAGATAAAATAAAATTAAAATTAACATGGAACAGTAGACACTCTTGCATACTTCCTCTCACAGAAGACCAGACATGCACATATAATTTTACTCCATTCGTCAGCAAACACATCACATTCAGGGTTGGTAGTCAGGAGGGCATTGAGCATCCTTAGAGTGCGACATACTGGGGATTCAGCTCTGGCGACAGTTTTGGAAGTCGGTGGAGCAAACAAATTGTGCAAGCGGTTCTGACGGTGTCCGATGTACTTGTCAGGCACGAATAGTCGGCAGAAAAGGCCATGGAGCTCGGGACAATTGATACGTCCGCTCAGGGTCTTGCAGGCTACTGTGAGCTGATCAAAGCCTCTCCTCACCTCCAAAGAATTAAAGCCTAGGATTCCTAAAAGGTAGTTGGTAGGGTACATGTAAGGGAAGAAGTGGTATATATATAATATAATAATATAGTATGAATGATGAGAACTAAAAAATGTTTCTTTTAGTATTAAAAAAAACAATACTTGAGTGAGCTCATTCTGAATTTAAAAAAATAATACTTCAAAAGCAAATAGATAATAATATTCAGGAATATAAATTAAAAAGTTTTTTTGAACTTCTTCATACTAGAAATTTCTTTTGTATCGTATGACCATTTTTTACAAACACCAAACCGGAACAGCTATTTGTACTTCATACAAACATTTGCTTTATGAATCGAACCCGCAGTACGCAGTGTAGCAACGCTCAACCACTGCGCCACCCTTGTCATCATTTATTGTATTTTTTTTTCTGATAATATGGGTAGAATTCACATTACTTAGTAATCTTGTTAACTCCTCCAACTATGCTACATATGATTGTCTCTTATATTCAACTATATTTAACTTCCTAGTACCTGTATAATTTAGATATCGCTTTTAGCGATAAGACCGCCATTGTAACCATAGAATTAAGAAATAATGTTAAATAGGTGTGTTTAAATATTGGTGTACAATAAAGTATATTCTATCTATAATTTATCTAGTATTTTGCTTAACCTGTATGAATCTTCACTTAGATGCAGGGTCCCCCACCAAACCATCCGACATTTGCTGCCTTCGTAACGGTGGAGCCCACAGAAGGGACGGCCGAACAACTGGATCCAGAGAACAGTTTACTTGGCACTGATATCATGTTCTTAACATCATTTTTTGGTAAGTTAATTATTAAATACACCTTTCATGGCAATATTGAGTGTTAAAACGGCAAAAACTAGTAGATTATACATGTTCTTTTTTTGGGGATAAACTCGTCGAATACAGGAGATATTTATGGGTGTAGTGAAAGGGAGTGTCAGATTTCTACTGACTAGAAGCCTACCCTATTCCTTCAGATTCTGCCCTTACGTTTCGAGACCACAGTATCAAGTTACAAAAGAACAATGGCGAATCCTCTAACAAATTTTTGTTGGCATAATTTTGTAGCGTCTATTAAGCCCGATTTACACTTCAACAAGTACAGTAGCGAGTTAACTTGCGTCATTGGCGAGTTAAGTTGTTAATGTACTACTACTTAACTCGCTTTTGCCGTTCAAACTACAATAACAACTTAACTCGCCGATGACGCAAGTTAACTCGCTACTGTACTTGTTGAAGTGTAAATCGGGCTTTAATGGAAAATATACAAGAGTATAGAGTTTCAATTCATGATCATTTTTGCCTTAAGATCCACTATTAAAGGAACTCTTGAAAAAAAGATATTCGTTGAAGAAGTTTTAGAGGTTATGTCTGGCCATTATTACGTAAACCGATTTATTGGAAGCAGACTGGTACCGCAGACTTGATTATATCCATAGTCAACGCTAGTGTGGAAAACATAGACCTAGTAGTGAGCCATTGTCAGTTGGCCAGGGGTCTTCCGCCCACGATCTCACGGCAGCATGGAAAAAGTGGCTATCGCAACCGAAGGCTGGACACGCCGCAATCGCGGCGATAAGTCCCGTCTTTGAGAAGCGGCTGGAGAGACACCACGGCGTCCTCACCTTCCACCTGACACAGGTGTTTACTGGACACGGGTGTTTTGAGAAGTACCTATTTCGGATTCAGCGGGAGGACACGCCCGGGTGTCGACCCGGAGAACACGGTGGCGCATACGGTGGAGGTGTGCCACGCTTGGGCAGAGCTTCGCCGTTTCCTCGTTGAGGCTATCGACAGCGGTGACCTCTCGCGCCCGGCCCTGGAGCGGAGCGAGTGGGAATAAAATGCAGTCGCCTCACGCCCCAGCCGCCGCGGACGACGCCCCGTGCGTCGGGGATCGCGAGCCGATCTCCTGCCACCGTAAGCGCGGGCTTGCGGACGGCGAGCAGGGGTAGCTCACCGTCCGGTAAGGACCAGGCCCGGGTCAACGGCGCATCGTGTTCCACGCGCGCCTCAAAGAGCTGTGTGCTAGTGACGGGGCTCCATTAGGCCATTGCCTGCCGGGGCACAACCCCGGTAATGTTCTAACGAGATACCACGGCCCCGGAACTTAAGGGCAG
This sequence comes from Tholera decimalis, assembly GCA_943138885.2. Lineage (NCBI taxonomy): Eukaryota > Metazoa > Arthropoda > Insecta > Lepidoptera > Noctuidae > Tholera > Tholera decimalis. The sequence continues at coordinate 28,525,432 of OW964551.2, forward strand.
CTGAAGGAACAGGGAAGGTTTGTAGTCAGTAGTAGTCTGATACCGCTCTGGGTAAAGCGGAAGGGATTCCGTTTTACCCAGAGCGGGAGGAGTCATTCGATGATTTACCCCCCACCCAGGAAAAAATGGGTCCCCCGCCACTTCCAAGGTATTAGAAGTTGATTATATCGAAAATCTGTTTTAAACAAGTAACTATGCGTTATGAAAGCTATAATTACAGGCATTAAGTATTACAAGTTAATTGCGGCTGTCTCTAGGATGGCAACGCATGTACAATGCCTTTTGTAATACAGATCCATATAGGCCGCGGCGATCACTTTCCATCAGTCGGAACATCTGTTTGCCATCCTCAAATATGGATCTTAGTCGAATTAAATAAATAAATACTATAAAAGTAAGTAATAGGTACTTATAAAAATGAAACAATTTGTTTTATATATGTATGTATTTATTCTTCATCTTCTCTTATGATAATATCGTCCAAAAAACCTGCTGGTGTAGTAATAGTTGTCTGATGTCTGGCCAATCCGAGATACCAAACTACCGTCATGGTATGCGCGCAACGTCCGTCAGTTCGTCTTCCCACTAAGCAACTGCAACAGTACTCTATGATTCCTGCACGGCCGGGCACATTATTTTCTATTAATATAATTATACGTATTGCCTTCTAGAGACATGGCGTGATTTAATTTTGCCTCTAACAAGGGTTGTATCACTACTGCCTCTATGATTGTATTCAGATGAATTCACTCACTCACTGCATACCTCAATCCTGTATCCGTCGTGGAAACGTACATGTTCACAATAATATGAACGTGCTTGTCGTATTTAGTACGTTCCCAGGGCGAATAGAATGAGGTCTCTATATTCTAAGACAGGAAAGTAAACATTGTTTCTGTTTGCTGATATGTTTTGGAAATTAGAAGTTCTTCTATGACAGCCTCAACCATCCAGATTATTTTCTAAATTCATATTTTGCCTAATTATGTTTAATATTTCTTTGGCATATTCACTGTCTTGCAGGCGAGCACCAAACTTATTTAGTAAAGCTGCTGCTATCTGGAGGTTTTGCATCATATGGGAAAGTGATCTATCGAAATATTCTTGCCTCAGTAATTTAGAATCTCTTTTAAAGTAACCATTGACCACTTCCACTTATGCGGCAGTTAACACACATTACACGACTTCCAATTGTGATATACAAATGGATGCACAAACAACAAAGTCCAAAGTAGCAGGTAGAATCGAAGTCCAAAAAAGTCAAAACAAAACGTCGACGGCGTAAAGAGCAGCTGACCCTGATCCTTAGGCAAGCACTAGTCGCAAGGAAAAACTGAGTTTATACACAGAAGCAGTTAATAATTTCAAAAGTACGGAAACACAACCGACATTACAAGAGATAGCAGCAGTTGTCAATACACCTTACGCAGATGTCAATGTCATGTCGTATTGTTGCCATACTTTGCTTGCAGTATGACTTTATTTTAGTATTTATTTATTCAGCAGAATTCTTAACAAAAATCTGCAATTATATTTATTATGGTTTATCAATACGCTTGTAAAGTATACTTATGCAATAAGGGCAAAGCATTTTAAATAAATTGGAGTAGATTTACTAATATATGGCAGAGAAACCAGCAGAGAACTTTCAACTGAGACAATATTGGCTAAAAGACATGAAGTCAAATTAAAAAGGAAAAAATAATCTAATCCCTTGTGATCGTATTAGTCAATTGTATTTCCAAAAAAATATATATTTTTTATTAGAGTGGGTCAGTTCATAAGCATATCTTGAAAAAAACTAAGAAATTATTCTATTATCATTTGCAAACATGACATTTATAGACGCTCAAATATTCTATTAACAATTTTTTCGCCTTTGTTCTTTCTGCAATCCTGGCAGATAATGGCTGTATCGAGCCCCGTCACAAGTGATGACTGCTCTTTGAGGCGCGCATGATACAGCGTATCTGGTCCTTACCGGACGGTGAGCTACCCCTATTCGCCGTCAGAGTTCTTTATGCTTGAATGCAGTATGCAGTACCGCCCTGCAAGTATATGCAGGTGTGGTAATGTGACTTGCAACCCAAACTATATTCGTCACGTGCTCCAAGAATGCTTCCTTCAAGTGTTGCTGAGAATGGATCTTAAGACACTTAAGAAGGCTAAGTCTTATTTTTTACTAGATATGTCTTACCAATACGCCATGTAAGCGGGTTTTAATTCATAGTATTATGTGTCACATTTTAATGGACAATCCTCGCGTACGTCCCTCGGAGAAATACAGAGGGTTGTGTCAATCTATAACCAGCTAAAATCCCACACTACCTATCGCTAAAATGAGCTGGGTGCCGAAAATAGAGATTAATCATATTCGCACGGAACCATAATTTTGTTCCAAGGCCTGTGGCCTGGTAAGGTTAAGCGTGCTCCATTGTCGACCATATCAGCGCCATCCCGCGTTATTAAAAACAACGAGTGAATAAAAAGACAGGCTAGTGTACGGTTCCAATTGGTTATGTCTTACATAGGGTCCCCTTCGCGAAAACACTGAACATGCAAAATTTGGTGTATAATACGCCCCGAAACTTGGACGAAAGATCCGTTTCTCTTTTTTCTGGACACCGTTTTCACTTGCTCTCAAAACGGTTAAGGAAAACATCGTGAGGAAACCGGTATATCCCAGGACAAAAAACCGAAGACATGCAATCAATCAATTTATATATTTCAGGCAACTTGGCCCATACAAATAAAATACATGCAATATCTACCAACCCGCAGTAGGTTCGTGTAATAGATTACGGTTACGGCCCATTCCTTCTTATAGATGGGAGGCCTATAATATTATATATAATATATATTTTATTTATTTATCAGAAAAAAAAATATCGATGAAATTGTTAGTAGGTGCACTTAGAATTAATGTTAGTATCTTAAATTTAATTAACACACACAACGCAACACAAAATTATTTTACACGAATTAATCAAAACTACGCGCAATCGCAGAACCTAAGCTAGTGACGCAAATTTATTTAGCCCTATGTCAATCCATTCTCACATATTGTGTCACCTCATGGGGCGGAGCACCAAAAACTACAATGCTTCCCATCGAACGAGCCCAGAGAGCAATTTTAAAAGTAGCCCACTCCCGTCCTTTCCTCTTTCCCACAGTTCAGTTATATAAGTCCTGCAACGTTTTAACTGTTAGGCAATTATTTATAATGCACGTAATACTAAAACAACACTCTCAGCTTTCCTACAATTCTAACATTACGAACAAAAGACGTAATGATATAGTTTGCAGTTCAAACTCCACCTCAAAATATGTATATACGAATAGATTCTTCAGATTTTTAGGCCCATTTCTGTATAATAAACTTAATAGTGAACTAATATTTACAGCTTAAACTACTTTAAATGCAGAAAAAATATTTATAATTATCTGCATAGCCTATCTTATGTCCACACGGAAGACCTACTTACAGAGTGCAAATAAAATTTCAGACGTAAACGAAAATCACTAAATAATGTATTAGGTATAGGCATAAATATTATAATTGATGTAGCTCTTTAATTATAAGTCTATCTTTAGATTGTTAATTTATAATGTCAAATATATATCATGTAAGCACTTTTTTTCGCCTGAGGCACAGGTTTAACCTAGTTCAGGCAAATATAATGTTAGCACTTAAGTTTAGACTGTAAGACAAATTATTGTTTTTTCGTCTGCACTTTGATATGAATAAATGATTATGATTATGATTATGAATCATAATAATAATCAGATTGAATTAATTAAAAAGAAATAATTTCATGTACAATGTCAATGGTTCAAGTTGACATCAAGTGGGTTTTTTAAACTAAATAATAATAACAATAAGAAAAAATACGATAATGTCACTTTCGAAAATAATCTAAACAAAATAATCAATTTTAGGAACAGATAAAAAGTGGGGGGAGTCATATTATGTGTTCCAAAGAATGAATTTGAATTTCCAAGCTATTTTTTAAAACTATGTACACGTATACAATGCCACAGTGTTGGACAGTCGAGTCGTATCGGCCTGCCACAACTCTCAGTGTTACGACTGCTGTTATGACTGTTCCGGGCACGCCTGAGCAAAGATGCTGCTCTTTTTCAAACAATGGCATGGAAGCCATCAACATGAGCGTTTGCAGACATGCCCGACACACTGCAATGCCTCGGCAGCCGCATCAACGTCCTAAAGGCATTGTTATAATGAACGCGCAGGGCGTTTATTGTCTTCTGCGTATACCTGATTCATAGACTGCACGTATAAAATGATTGGCAAAACACCCGAAACAATGTAATTTTTACTACTTTACTACAATGTGCAAATCTACGGGCCAGCATATTACTTATGTCCCAGCATTTGGAATGCTATAATAATGAAGGCTAATAATAGTAATACTAATAACCTAATAACCTTACACAAAGATAAGAGACTGAGGGCTTATACCGCTCTCCGAGTCCAGTGTAATAACGCTCTTAGACTGCTCTTGCCCCGCGTTTCCTAAAGGCATCGGGGGGCATGTTTGCTGAAGGGAGTATAGATTACTTTCAAGCAATTATGCAGAAGAGAGGGGCATCTCAGATGCGCCCGATTCGAAGGAGCACCAATAGTATTTTGAGAGTTATTGTGGACAAGCTAGACTGTCCGTTCGTGTTGTAATGGACCGTATGCATATCTGCGGGTCTGGTGCAGCGGGCGGTCTAAGATATATGTATGTATGAATTGAATGTTGAACTATTTCATATAATTTAATTATTGATAATGGAGCGTAGCTTCCTAAATATCAAGCGGACCGACCGGATCCACAACGTCCTTTTACGCTCCAGGACAAGTATCGCCGACGTTGGTGGTGATAAGTCTGCAAGGCTGAAGTGGGGTTGGGCGGGACACATCTACAGGCTGCAAGAGGGTGTCCGAGACGATCTAGACTCATTCCTTACGGATTGGCCGAAGAAGACTGCAGACAAAGTTGTCTGGAAAGATTTGGGGGAGGCCTTTGCCCAATAGTGGGACAACATAGGCTAAAGAAATTGATAATACGTTACTAACATAGTCTTTAAGTTATTTTACTAACACATAACAACAATATAGCCACACACACACTCACACACGCGCGCGCGTGCGCATAGACCCATTCACACATATACATACACTAACAAACACCTGCACACGTGCGTTTACTCTTTATTGTTAAGGGCCTATACTACCTCAAATGGCTTAGCATGATCCTCCGTTATGTCGAATATACTGCAGCAATAATTTTGAAATAAATATATGGGAAAGTTGAGGATTAATGTTAGGTACTATGTTTGACGAAAACACGATTCCATAAAATTTTCTTGATAGAATAAAATTCCAAAGTTACCTCCAAACCGAACAATAAACAGCGGGTATTCAAAAATAACTTCAAATTAGATAATGAAACTTTGCATATTAATTGAACTAACTATAAAGCAGGTCCTATGTTATTTTTTTCACCGTAAAAAGAAATAAACTAAATTATCTGTGTCTTGGAGTCTTTTCCCTGCCTCCCTGTCTCGCTTGGTCGCGTGACCGCGGCCAATACTGTGCGAGCGAGATAAAGAGTGAGAAGCGCTGAGGTAGTATAGGCCCTTAACCGGCTGAAACCATTTCTCAACATTTGTAAGCTGGATTTGTAAGTTAAGAAGTGAGGCAGCACCAACACAAGTACTTCTGTAACTTACTGGCGCTGCCTCAATCAGGCTATGAATTCAATGTTGTAGATAAAATAAAAGCATTTTATTATTTACTTATTATTATGGATTGTATATCTTATTGAAATAAATAATAATAATAAACATTTCCAGTGGCATTTCTGTTCAACTGGATCGGTTTCCTGTTGCTGATGTGCTTTTGCCACACGGTGGCAAGTCGCTACGGGGCGCTCGCCGGGTTCGGCCTGTCCCTCGCCAAGTGGACGCTCATCGTCAAGCATTCCACTGAGCTCGCCTCACACGAGAACTCCTGGCTTTGGTGGCTTATCATGGCTTTTGGTAAGTTCTAGTTTATACATACCTGTGTTTCCTAATAGCTATAACCTAGGAGTCTTTAAGTCATGAGTGAATAGGTAACTTCTAGGCAAGCGTGCTTCATCTTCGACCACATCATCGCTTAACATCAGGTGAGATAGTGGTAAAACGCAAGCATATCAACAACAAAAAATACACTCGTGGTCGCGTGGGCTTTGCTCCCGAAGACTTTATCACGATGAAAACATAACCTTCCTTCTTTTACAGTCGGGAAAAAGGTGCCTATAACCTTCCTCAAGCTTCAAGCAACTTATTATAAATTATATTTCATATAGTACTACAATTTCAGCTAAATCCACCCGATACTGTCAGAGATTAGGGCGTTTAAACAAACAAACGTTTCTGCATTATAATATTAGTATCAAATTAGTATAGACGTATTTGAATATACGCAAACATATATTTTTTCTCTTTTTTATTCATGATAGGCTCGCATCTGACCACTATCTCACCTGATGGTAAGCGATGATGTGGTCGAAGATGAAGCACGCTTGCCTAGAAGTAACCTATTCACTCTTGATTTAAAGACTCCCAGGTTATAGCTATTAGGAAACACATACTCCGGCAAGGAATTCCACTCCTTAGCTGTATGCACAATAAAAGTATTACCAAAACGATTTGTACGTATGGGTAGGATCTCCACCATGTAACGAAACATATAAATCTCTTCTTTTAAACCTATATTAATTTACACTCTACTTTTAAATATATAGAAGAAAAAGTAAACTTAAGAGCAAAACTAAATTAAAAAAAAGAATCCGCTTAGTTCTCCTTTCCAAACAAATGATACTTTAAATAAATAAGAAGGTCATGAACCTTCTAAACATGAACATCTACATTATACAAGTGTCTCGTTCAATCAAGGCTGCCAGTCCTAATATTAACAATCTGTGTCAACGTCCGCTGCCGCCCAATAGTCACTCGGCCATTTAGCCAGTGAGTACGAAGCGAGATGCGTCCTACGCCTCTTTATTATGACGAAATCAAATACGGTGTCCTGTTCGCCTATTCTGTTAACATCTCACCGTGAAACCTTAAGTGGAGTGAGCTTGTAGTATGCTCAGTCATTGCACCTTGCTTGGATAGATTGACAACTCACTTCACGTGACCACGCCAAAGAGTTCACTGTGAGACTTAACTTCCTTTTTTGTGAGCTTAGTGATACTGCTTGATATGGAGAAAAATTCATAAAATCAATATTTTCTCTTTGTCAGTCGACTGGGTAGATTGAAGTCTGCACTTACAGATCTTGTCTCAGCTTTACAGTATTCTGATCAATCCTCAAACCCCCTCTAATTTTAAAGAACGTTTCAAGTTCCTCCATGACTAACGTGACCATTAATTCTTTGACTCAAAACGGGACGGTTTATTTAGGTCAATTAACAGGTAGTCAGTGAAAAAAAAAACACCTTTTCACGATCACATCATCGCTTACTATCAGGTGAGATAGTGGTCAAACGCGAACGTATTTTCAATAATAAAAAAATGTTATTTATTCAGAAAAGTCAGTCAGCTTAAAAATTACAAATAAATAAAAAAATAATCCTACGTTTAGTTATATTTATCAGAAGAAAAAATTGCTTTAACATAGGTGATTTTAACTAAGAATTAAACTCTTGGCACGTTTTCTTATATTCACCTTAATTGTCAACATCGCCTTTAGAACTGAAATTTGTAACTGGGTTTTCTCAGATGTCCACAATTTGTTCATCATAGAAAAAACTGGATCATTTTTAGCAGGCAAACATAAAACATATTCAATTAAAATATAAAAGTTTTCATGTTGAAGATTGTTGGCTTAAATGGGTTTGAATCCACCCAACGAGTTTCTTTGGAAACATTTAAATTATTCTATTCGGTTACTTTCTGCGATTTAATATAGTAAAAAAAATATGAATATTCGTCAAAAACTTTTGCATCTTTATTCCTCTATATTATTATATCTTTATTATTTAGTCAATATTTCAATTATTATATTATATTAATATTCGTCCGGCCAGCTCGACTATTTACATTTTCACACGGTTTCAGGAAACGGGACAATTTTGCGTCCCAGAGTTCGTTTCGGGGACACCGGGACTTGTAACTATAAAAAGGGACAGTCCCGTTCAAAACGGGACGTCTGGTCACGTTATCCATGACACACATGCCAAATTTCTGATTTTTATATATCCCAGCTTTTTTATATAGGTGTGTTGTGTACTTAGGTTACTACTTATGTATCCTACTAATATTATAAATGCGAAAGTTTGTGGGGATGGATGGATGTTTGTTACTCTTTCACGCAAAAACTACTGAACGGATTTGAATGAAATTTGGTAAGTAGATAGTTGTCATCTTGGAATAACACATAGACTACTTTTTATTCCGAAATTTCCACGGGATCGCGATTTGCGCGGGAAAACCTTCCCACGCGTACGAAGTCGCGGGCAGAAGCTAGTTGTATATAAGTGAATAATACACCATGGACTAACCGCGTGTTTATTTTTTCCTGCTGTGTCAAATCCATCCAAAGGTTGTCTGTAAAAGATCGCTTTTGGCGATAAGACCGCCCATTGTAACGCCTTTTGTAGTGTTTAAGTCCTCATTTAATTCTGTTATGGTGTAAAATAAAGAGTATATCTATCTATCTTATCAAAGGGTCTCATTACTCGGTAATTATTTTGATGCAACCCTGGTTGAGATTAAAGGCTCGCTGGACCTTACTAATAATTATTATTATAAATGCGAAAATTTGTCAGGATGGATGTATATAGTATGTATGAATGTTTGTTACTCGTTCCTGCAAAAACTACTGAACGGTTCTGAATTGATTTTGGTAAGTAGATAGTTGACATCTAGTAATAACACATAGGCTACTTTTTATCCCGGAATTGTTACGGGATCGGGATTTACGCGGGAGATCCTTCCCACACGAATGAAGTCGCGGGCAGAAGCTAGTTTTAAATAATAGCTATACTGCTTGATATGGAGTGACATGAAAATAAAAATTAATTACTGTCTTTTTTCCGGGTGGGAAAATCATCGAATGACTTCTCCCGCTCTGGGTGGAGCGGAAGAAGTAGTGTCAGACTTCTACTGACTAAAAACCCACCCTGTTCTTTCAGCTGCCCTTAAGTTCCGGGGCCGCGGTATCTCGTTAGAACATTCCCGCAACCCCGACAGCAGACAGTCTGACCAAAGGGTCTCATTCCTCAGTAACTGATGTTACGCTGTTGGAGATCAAATACTCGCTGAATAATTAAATATATTTAAATATCATGCTCCATTTCGTTTGGAAACTGGATCCCAATGTATTTGTACTACTCCTAAGTGACAGTTCGTCTTCCAGTTTATAACTGGAAGTATGTAGGTGGGTATTTTACTTTTACCGAAGAGCTACCCTTTGGAAAGTCTTATGTCGGATATTCTAGCTTCTGAATACCCGCAACGACTGTGAGAGATGTACAAATGTTAACCCTAGATCAACAGCATAACGTACTTTCCGAGGTAGAGAGTAATCTCGCTATGTTGAAGTCACCCATCCTTGGTCCAGGTCAGTCTTGACAACTGCTGCGTTAAAAATCGACCCGAAAGGCTATTATTATTTAGCGCTTCAAGTGAAAAGTATAAATTATCTATGATTTATGTTTTGTAGTCGTTTAATTAAGTACCTATGCGTTATGGAGACGTTTCTGATTCTTCAAAGAAGGAACACGAATTATAGAACTGCCTTGTGGCATAGCAAATATCAAACGTGATATAGCTTCTTCTCTTCTATCTATATATATATATATAATTCTCTTGTCACAATGTTAGTCGCCACACTCCTCGGAAATGGCTTGACCGGGAATAGTACTTAATCTATTTTTCATACCCCTAAAAAATAAAAAATTCTTCTTGATTTATTTTTTGGACATTTTTTATATTATGATGTGGCAAAATATAATATAACTAGTACTCACGCGGGGCTTCGCTCCCGTGGATTCTACCACGATAAAAACATAACTCTCCTTTTTTGCAGTCGCGTAAAAAGTAGCCTATAACCTTCCTCAAGCTTTAAGCTACTTCCATACCAAATTTCATCTAAATCCACTCAGTACTTTCGAAGATTAGCGCGTTCAAGCAAACAAACAAACAAACAAACTTTTCCGCTTTATAGTATTAGTATAGATATAATATTCCACAACTTTCACACAACGTCATCTAGTCCCTAACTAAGCAAAGCTTGTGCTATGAGTACTAGACAACTGATAAACATACATATACAGGATGACTTTGAATAAATGCGACAAAAAGAAATGGGAGCTTCAGTTACAGTAACATAGTAATTATAAACTGTTTTTTCTAAAATCTAAATCGTTAAAAAAAAACGTGATTATCGTTTTAAAATGGTCCATTGATGTTATTATCTTTATTTAAGTAGGAATTATCGGTATTCGAACAAAATAATTAATAGGCCAAATAAATAAAAAAAATTAAAGTATCAAAAAATCTCGTCCGACTCATCGCAGTGCTCAATAATAATCGTGGAGTACTCATGTTATTAAACGTTGCCGTTCATAGCGGTCATTCACCTAATTTTGCCTATTTTCTAGTGTAAGTATCGCGCGACGTTGCCAAACCTCGCATAATCGCCAGCGCAGATATCCCTTCCCGGCGACCACCCTGCCGCAGGGTGGGCGGCAGGGTGGGCGGCAGGGTGGTCGCCTTGGCTTCGTTCATTAGTCGACCTAAAACGTTTGTAGGTCATGGTCGCGCGCGCATTCCGCAAATCCTACTTTACGTATTGCGAATAATTTGTATTGTCTTGTGTTCGTGTCATAACAGTGCCTAGGACGAGACGAAATAGTCGTGAACCGTTAACAAACGTACAGTATCTCGATATTGTCGTGTGGTACAACACCGTAAGAAATCTACGTGAAACGCAGTGAAGATTTCGGCTAAAATATCCCTCTTTGATCACATCATCACTTACCATGTAGAATTCTAAGAATAATTCGCATTCGAAACTGTAAAATCACAAACTTTTGTATTAATAAAACTTAAGGACAATTTGCGGCGCCGTGCTCAATTGTGTTTACAAAACGAAGGTGGACATTTTGAACAATTAATAAAATACACGTTAGTGTACCGATTTCATTTATTGTAAATACTTAATAATTATTGTAAATACTGTGATTCCAACTTTTTAAATACGCCTAAAATACAATAATTTGTTGTTGTAACAAACATTATTTACTTATATAATAAATAAAATAAGTATAGGTTATACCTTACACTAAAACATTGTTTTACTGTTTTACTTTTATTGTATTTTTGATAGTCCTAAACCGACAAAAGTATAAAGGGAAATTTGGTTTCACAAAATTTTTATTAATTGCGCGCGCGAAAGCGGTGCGCGTGCGGCCGGGCGGACGGAGGCGCTCCGCTCGGCGCGATTCATTCATAGCGAGAATGTACCTAAATCGTGCCCACTACACGAAAACGGTAGTAGGTACGCGAAATTCTTTGATACTTTAATTATTTTAACATTTTTCGTAACACTGATAAATTATTTTTTAATTTTACATTTGATATGTTCAAAATTTTCTTGACAACACGTATTATTGTATATTTAAATTTGTCGCGTCTATTCAATTTCACCCGGTATATTTCTAAATACATACATATTATAGATAAATTACACCCAGACAAAGAACAAATGATCGTGCTCATCACACAAACATTTGTCCTGGGTGGGAATAGAACCCACGACCTTGCGCATAGCAGTCAGGGCCACTGACCACTAGACCAACAGGCCTGTCATTTACGAGGCCACGATGGCCCCAAGCAAGACCAGAATCAGATTTTCTGGCTCGTGAAAGTCGTTACGGGTAGTCGGACTACTCGTAACGACTTTCAAAGATGTCCAAATGACAGCCTGGTTTAACGGTGCTTTCCGAGACACGTAGGAATCTCGATGTGTTATGATGGTCACCCATCTACGGACTGACCTCGGCATGCATTGCCCAAAAATCGGCTTGTTATTATTTAGCCACGAGCTCCTAGGGATATAAATAATTAACGCCAATTAATCCAAAATTAACACTTTAATTAATTAAACAGAAAATAAAAATTTAACACAATTATTCGCACTGTCACTTAAGGACGCATTTACGTTTACCACTCGCTCAATTTTAGGTATCCTAGTAGCAACACAACAACATTGCGCGCACACACACTTACAAACCATTGTTCGCCCGATTTTATACATTACCTTAACTAATCTTGATCCTTGAAGGTAATATTATATTTTCTTTTATATTATTTGACCATAATAAGTTGTAACTTATTGTTTATAAAGGGTTACATGGTTATTGATTAGATGTTAGTTTCAATTTTGTATTAATGTGTTTGACGCTCGATTAGGAGTACTAGAGGACTTTGGAAACAAAATACTAATATGTGATAAAAAAATTAATAAGAAATAAAGAAAAGTTTCGTCATGCCTGTCTGTCTGTTTGTCCATCTGTCCATATGTCACAGCCATTTTCAACTGACGAAAATAACGGAGGAGGTTATCAATTCGACGCGTATATTTTTTTTATGTATGATCACCGATTACTCGAAGACAGCTGAACCCATTTGGAAAATTCTTTTTTGTTTGAAAGGGTATGCTTCGAAATTGGTCCCATTGTCACCAAGTCAGGATCTGATGATGGGATTTTGGAGAAATCAAGGGAACTTCTTCAAATATTATAGGCACACCTATAGTGATTTGAGTATTTTTTATAGTAACTTGTGTAGTTGCATTTGAAAAGCACCATTTGTGAAGTGGATCTGATGATAAAGACCACAGATGACCACTGGAACTACTCAATATATAAGTAGGAATAAGAAGTATTTCATGGGTTCCGCTTCGATTACTTGAATATGGTTATTAAGCACAATATGCTCGTCACAATGCATATGGTGATGTGAAGCTGATGGTGAAGTACCAGGAGAACTCCTCAACAATTAATGGCCCAGCATTGGGAAAAGCAATATTTTGTAATAGGTTATGAGTAGTTGAGATTTAGGCTTTTGTATTTAGATAAACTATAAATCGACCAAAAAGAGTGAAATAAAAACTTTACCAAAAAATTAAACCAACTTCCAAAAAACACTGCAAAGTTAAAAATATCTTTAACTAGCTTTTGTCCGCGACTTCGTTCGCGTGGGAGGTTTTCCCACGTAATTCCCGATCCCGTGGGATTTCTGGATAAAAAACTATGTCCGTTTCCTGGTTCTAAGCTGCCAAGCCTAAGCCCTACCAATTTTCAGCCAAATCGGTTCAGCAGTTCTTGAGTTATAAATAGTGTAACTAACACGACTTTCTTTTATATATATAGATTTCTTCTTTTTCTTCCGAAATTAAACTTATTTTTCAGTGTTTTTACTTTGCAGTGTTTTTTGGGAGTCGGTTTAATTTTTTGGTAAAATGTTTTTATGTTCCGAAACTATTAGGACTATACATGTGAAACTTGGTAGGTAGATGTATTCTGTGAACAGCTTTCCGATTTTAAAAAACAAATAAAAAAGATTTAAAATCCTTTATTTTAAATCTTTTTTAATTTACAAGGTACATGGAACTGAACCTAAAAATTTTTTTTTTTTCATGAAACTTATGCGTGTGTGGTATTAATAGACAGGTCTATAAAATTATATTGAGGTTTCTAAAACCACTTTTTCATAAAGTTGATCGTTTAAAAGATATAGGTACGCTTCCAAAGTGGTAAAATGTGTGTCCCCCCCTCTTACTACTATAATAATGGAGTGAAAAATTATACAAAAAATATATGCTATGGTTCTTAATGTAAACTTTCAACCAAAATTAGTTTGAACGAGATCGGGTTAGGTAGCAGTTTTTGAGATATAGCATATTTTCTAAAACAGCAAATAAAACATTGTAATTCATACAAACACTATGAAAAACAAAGTTATTTGGCGTAGTTACTACGGAACCCTTCAAGGGTGAGTCTGACTCGCACTTGGCCAATTTTTTAGTTTTTGTACGAACTGAATATTTTGGCATATTGAACCGTATGAAGTAAGCCCAACAAAAGATCACTGTTGTATATCGTTGAGGAATTCCCTCGACTATCTATGGTCTCCATCAACAGACCTCTAATGGCACTTATAACCCATATGGGTGCAAAGTTCTCATCAATATAAATGGATTAAGTCCAAACACAAGGTAGCTACTGTAAACCGTTGAAGAGTTCTCTTTACTGTCCTTCGTCTTCATCATCAGACCTCTAATGACAATCACAAACTATCTAGGTGTAAAGTTCTCGTCAATTCAAATTAATCAAGCCCAAACAAAAGGTTACTGCTGTATATCGTTGAGGAGTTCCCTCTACTGTCAGACCTTCCTTAATTTGTAGTACTTTAAAATACTTAATGAAAAAAAAAAACATTATACGGTCGAATTGCGAAACCTCCTTATTTGAAGTCGGTAAAAAAAAAATTGTTGTTTCATACTAGGTTCAGTAACCAATATCCATCCAATTCTAAAAATAAGTATGGTTCTCGTTCTTACTTTTGTTTCGGTACGGAAAAGTATCAACGTATTCTAGTCACAGTATAGAAGACGCCACTCTTTTTATTATAGGTTTCGACGTATTTTATTTTTTCAAGGAAAGCGATACACCCCTGCGTTCACGAGCGTGTCAGAAATGGAAGATATATAGATATAAAGATATATAGAGAATGTTGTAATTTATAGAATTAATTAATTATCAATATCGATTTATTACGTATTTACCGATTAATTACCTATTAATCGGTATTACCATGATTACTAGGTGTTTTATAGAAATAATTAGTAGTCTGTATAGCAATATCAGTTTATTAATTTACCACCGGTTCGGAAGGTAGTTATCTATGGAGAAGAGCCGGCAAGAAACTCCACAGTTACACTTTTCAAAACATCGTCACTTTCACATAATTTCAAGTAAAAATTAACACAATATTATTAGGACACCGATACAACAACATAATTCTATATATAAAAATAAATCGTACCTTAAGATGTTTACACTGTGGCTGTCCGAGAGAGACTGACTTAAACTACGGCGCTAAGGGCCTTTTATATGGGCAAATGACAGCTACAATGACAGAATGATTCAACACACAAATAAGGGTTGTTTCTAAGTATCGAATTAGTGTTTTATACAATAAAATTATTAGATTAATGTGAATATCTTTAGCAAAATATAATATTAATTATATAATATAATAATTAGTTACTATTATCTAACACGGCCATACTGACATGTACTTCGTTCTCGAAGTACAATTATAATATTCTAACACGATCATTTCAACGTACAATTTAGGTACATATTATTAGAATAAACCAATAAGTAAGAAAAAAGAAGTCACTAAATTAGCAACATCTGCAATGCTACAATATTTCGTAATCATTATTACTTCGCAACGTCTATCAATAAGTCATAATCACATTAAATATCAATAATAGATAGACATTACTTGTGCGACTGAACACCCGCAGTCGGTGAAGCTAAATCACCCGCGTTCAGAGAATGTCAGACAAGAGTTAAGGCATTTCATCGGTCATAATAATTACGAAATATTCATAATACAATTCACCTGAAATAATAATAACAGCATAACAAAAACAGCAGTGTTATCACTTAACATTTCATACAATGTTCTTTACATTATCGTGTTTACATCATCTCATCTTACTGTGCCTCATCAAACACCCGCCATCAGTGAAGCTCAATCACCTGCGGTCATGAATGGCAGACAACAGTCAAGATAAAGATCTCTCATTATTTCATCGTACAATAATTCGTTTTCATCATACAATAATTCGTTTTCATCATACAATAACTCGTTTTCATCATACAATAATTCGTTTTCATCATACAATAATTCGTTTTCATCATACAATAATTTGTTTTCATCATACAATAATTCGTTTTCATCATACAATAATTCGTTTTCATCATACAACAATTCGTTTTCATCATACAACAATTCGTTTTCATCATACAATAATTCGTTTTCATCATACAATAATTCATTTTCATCATACAATCATTATGTTATTGTACATAATCCATCATTATCGTACAATAACCCATCATTATTTCATCGTACAATAATCCATCATTATCATCATATAATAATATACATAAATTCTATAATAAAGTCTTTCATTATACAATTATTTTTCTTCACTTATATCGAAACAGTATACATTATATAGAGATTTTATAAAATAAAACAGTACCATTCAAATATAAAATAAGAAAACGAAAAAAATACATATCAAACAAATTTAAAGTGATAATAACCCACGTTCAATGTAAAAATAATTAGTAGTACAAAATTGGTATGGAATAATAAACATCAAAGATTTATGACATCTAAATAAAAAATAAAAAATGTGTAAAAATGTTAACAATATGTCATCTAATTGTAAAATAAAATGTCAAAGATAAAATTTATAATTATACTAGAGATAACAACAAAATCACAGTATTCATGGATAGTTGAACTTTCCACACACCGCTCGGCTAGTCTGACACATCAGTACAAGAAGTATTTATCATATTTGTAATGAAGGTAAATGGTATTAAGGATTTTTTTCTAAGACATGAAAATATAGCAAGAGAAACTTGTTTGTGGAACGGAGTGGATCCTAAAAAATATCTGTGACAGTGCTGTTATAAATTGATCACTGATTATATACTTAATAGTATTCAAATAAACATTGGAGAGAAAAAAAAACTATCAATAGAAATATTAAAAGAAAACAAAGTTATAGTTAAAACTAAACAGAAATGCATTTTTTTTTAAACAAATAATGGTCAATAAGTGATTATATACTTAATAGTATTCAAATAAACATTGGAGAGAAAAAAAAACTGTCAATAGAAATATTAAAAGAAAACAAAGTTATAGTTAAAACTAAACAGAAATGCATTTTTTTAAACAAATAATGGTCAATATATGGTGGTAGTATTACAAATTGTAAATTGTATCACATCTTGTGAAAATCTATACCATTTCTTAAACTTATTAGCAAAATTGTATGGGATGCTGAAGTTCTGTTCTTCTATTCAAATCATCATTGAAAAAAAAATAATTATTGTAATCAATTTAAGTTAGGAAACACGGGATTCATCTAGTAACTGAAAATGGCAATAATTGCGGAACTAAGTTCAATGAATCTGTACTTGAGGAACATTCTAAAATTGAATCTCGACTCAACACTAGTTATAAAGAGAGATCAATGCCTATGTGACCTAATTTGACTATTTAAATAAATTGTTTGGCAACATTTTAAAAACCATTTCAGATTATTTAATAATTAGCGACTATGGAACCCATAATGAATTTTGTTTTCAATTGTCATAAGTGTAAGTCTCAAAAATTCAAATTAAATATTCCCTATACAAATCGTGACGCATTACTACCTCACAAGTTTGTCAACAAGTGAACAAACATCAAGTTTTCTAAATGATATAAATTATCATCATTCTGAAATTTGAGTCAATTTATTTGTGATTTCTGTATAAAAATGAGTAACAAATGGTGTACTTTATCAAAACGTATAAATACTTCAGTAAAAACCACACAACATTTATTTAATAAAAAACTGTTAAGTAATGAATGCAACATTGTCCTTGCTTGTTTTTATTGGCAACATTCTATTGCATTTTTTGTTAATGTCATGATGACAGGTGTGATGTGTCTCTGCTTTGCCGCGTTTATATTATAGTCGTTACAAGTTTTCACTCCGTTGTTTTATTAAAGTAATCACACGTAACCCAAACTCATCATAAATCTTCATGGTAGCAGTCCGTGGTTGGGTTACCAGATAGTGATTACTCGGAATATCAGTGAAATATCTTAACATTAACCGGCGTGACAAAGAAAGTTTTTTTACCGGCGTGTACGTGGCGTCATACAGTTTATCTGGTTACATAATCGAAGAAATGTCTACAAATTCGTTATTTAACATTGAAAAACTCGTTGGCCGTGATAACTATGCCAATTGGAAGTTCGCAGTGAAGGCGTATCTCGAACTTGAAGATCTTTGGCAGTGCATAGAAACTAAAGATCCCGCCAAAGTTGATCCCGCAAAAGACATAAAAGCAAAGTCAAAACTGATATTATTAGTGGATGCTATCAATTATGTTCACATTCAAGATGCGAAAACTTCGAAGGAAGTCTGGACGAACTTAGAACGAGCGTTTGATGATAACGGTTTAACACGAAAAGTATCATTGTTGAAGGATCTAATTACAACAACGTTGGAATCCTCCAAAAGTGTCGAAGATTATGTAAATAAAATTATGACGTCTGCACACAAGCTGAGAAACATAGGTTTTTCCGTCGATGACGAATGGCTTGGCACATTAATGCTTGCGGGTTTGCCGGACTTATACAAACCCATGATTATGGCACTAGAGAGCTCCGGAGTAAAAATCAGTGCAGATATTATTAAAACTAAACTTTTACAAGAAGTTCAGAAGTTCAGAAACTACTGCCTTTTACTCAGCTAAGAAGAAAAGTTCAGAAAAACAGAATGGTGGAAAATACAAAGGCCCAAGGTGTTACAACTGCAATAAATATGGTCACTTGGGTAAAAATTGTCATGTACAGAAGAAAACACCAAATAAAAGTGAAGATAAAAGTTATGTAGCAGCATTTTCAGCTTCTTCCTTAACAACAGAGCATGATAAATGGTATGTGGACTCAGGCGCATCAATGCACATGACAAATCGCAGTGATTGGATGTATGATGTCAAATGTCCCCCGATTTCTACCATAACAGTTGCTAACAAGACTCCGTTACCTGTGAAAGGAATAGGAAAAGTAAATCTGGTGTTGCACTGTAATAATGAAAATAGAATACAGGTAAGAGATGTATTGTACATACCTGAACTTGCTGGAAACTTATTATCTGTCAGTGCAATGGTAAAGAATGGTTGCACAGTTAACTTTAATGGAAATAATTGTGAAATCTTTAACAGTAAAGGAAATTTTATCTGTTCAGCTAAATTAGAAAACAACTTATATGTACTTAATGTTAATAGAGAAATAAATGCAAATCTGAGTATTTCTGATATCTCAAATGATGTGGTTCTGTGGCATCGACGCATGGGACATTTAAATTTTCCAGATGTAAACAGACTACCAGAATGCACTGAGGGAGTGAGCCTGTCTTCAGAAAAGGTCAAGCTATCTGTGACCTGCACTACGTGTCTAAAGGGAAAATAGTCGAGACTACCTTTCAACCATGTTGGTTCCAGAGCTTCACAACAACTAGAGGTGATTCATTCTGACTTGTGTGGTCCAATGGAGACTCCGTCCCTGGGAGGTATGAGATATTTTATAACTTTCATAGACGATTTTTCAAGAATAGTGCACGTGTATTTCCTGAAAGACAAGCTCAGTATTTTAAATGCATTCAAAGATTTTCACAAGAAGGTAGAAAATGAATGTAATAATAAAATTAAGGTTATACGTACCGATAACGGCTTAGAGTACTGTAACAAAGATTTTGATAATTATTTGAGTCAGTATGGCATACAGCATCAAACTACTACACCATATTCACCGCAACAAAATGGTCTTGCAGAGCGGATGAACCGCACTCTTGTAGAGAGAGCTAAGTGCATGCTGTTGGATGCTAACTTACCAAAACCTTATTGGGCTGAGGCGACAGCTACTGCAGCTTATGTAATTAACCGCTCGCCTACTACAGCTATAAACAAAAAGACCCCATATGAATTATGGTACGGTAAGGTGCCTAATTTGACGAACTTGCGTATCTTTGGTTCTGAAGTCATGACACAAGTTCCCAAGGAGAAACGGAAGAAATGGGACCCGAAGTCACGGAAAATGATTTTTATAGGCTATTGTGATAACACCAAAGGATACCGCCTCGCTGATCCTGAAACAAACAGAATTATCAAGAGTAGAGATGTTGAATTTTTGGAAAACATAAAGGAAAACCATAGTATATACTTACCTTGTGATGTTGACAGTTCAACCGTCGTACAGTCACCACCAACGTCATCAGCACCTGAACCTGAAACAGAAAAACAACAATTACAGTCTTCAGAGTTTGCTAGTGAAAGCTCTGATGAATATGCAACAAACTCAGAGGAAGATGATGTTTATGTTCCCAGTAGAAAATCAGATCAAATATATAAAAACTTACCAGAAAGTACCATCACTTTACGTCGAAGGAATAAACCTGATGAATCTGAAAGGAGTTCAAAACCTAGTTATTATTGTTCAATTAAAAATCAAAGAGATCCGGAAACTGTAAAAGAAGCTTTATCCTCAGAAAAGGCAGATAAATGGAGAAATGCCATGGATGAAGAATTTGAATCTCTGAAAAGAAATATGACTTGGACGCTTACTGATCTACCTGGGAAAGAAAGCTCTACCTTGTAAATGGATTTTTAAGACTAAAATTTTAAGATATAAGGCTAGACTTGTAGTTAAAGGCTATGCACAGAAAAAAGGCATTGATTATGAAGACATATACTCACCGGTTGTAAGATACACTTCTGTAAGATACCTGATTGCACTGGCTGCAAAATATGATCTTGATATTGACCAGATGGATGCCATAACAGCATTTCTGCAAGGAGATTTGGAAAATGAAATTTATATGACTCAACCAGAGTTATTTGAAGAAGGAACAAAAGTATGCTTGTTACAAAAATCTATATATGGTCTTAAGCAAGCCAGTCGGCAATGGAATATCAAACTAGATGGCGTGCTACAGAAAATTGGCCTTTCTAAATCAAAAATAGATCCATGCATCTATTATTGTGTGAAACAACAAACAATGATTTTTGTTGCTGTATGGGTTGATGATCTTATTATATTTTCAAATAATATTAATTTAAAGTCAGAAATTAAAGAAAAATTAAAAGATGAATTTCATATGAAAGACCTTGGAGAATCAAAACAGTTTATTGGATTAAACATCACTAGAAATCGTAAGGAAGGAATTGCTATGCTTGATCAAGAAAATTACATTAAAGAAACATTAGATCGTTTTGGAATGTCAGAATCAAAACCTGTAAAAACACCTATAGAAGTGAATGCAAAATTTGACACAGTTGATACTGAAGGTAATGAGAGTATTCCTTATCGACAGGCAGTGGGATGTTTACTGTATTTAGCCCAGGCAACTAGACCAGATATTGGGTTTGCAGTAAACAAACTCAGCAGATATGTCAGCAATCCAGGACATCAACATTGGCTCGGAGTAAAAAGAATACTGAGATATCTGCAAGGAACAAAAGATTTAAAGCTGTGCTTCAGTAAAGATGAGTCCAAAGGAATTAGAGGCTACTGCGATGCAGACTGGGCTAGCAGCCCAGAGGACAGAAGGTCCTGCACTGGTTACATCTTTATTTTTCAGAATGGTGGTATAGCGTGGAACTCCTGCAAACAACCAACAGTTGCGCTGTCCACAGCCGAGGCAGAATACATGGCTATGGCGTCTGCAACACAGGAAGCGTTGTGGCTCCGTCAGCTGCTACAGGAACTTGGTTTCCAAGAAGGTCCCTTACCAATATATTGTGATAATCAGAGTGCAATACGATTAGCTTCAACTGATTGTTATAAACCCAAAACGAAACATATTGATATTAGATTTCATTTTTTAAGAGACAATTATCATAATAGAAATGTAAATTTTATAAACTGTAAAGGTAGTGATATGGTAGCGGACATACTAACCAAGGGGACCACTTATAACAAACATTATTATTGTACAAAGGAAATGGGATTGCATTCTAAAGGGGGTGTTAAGTAATGAATGCAACATTGTCCTTGCTTGTTTTTATTGGCAACATTCTATTGCATTTTTTGTTAATGTCATGATGACAGGTGTGATGTGTCTCTGCTTTGCCGCGTTTATATTATAGTCGTTACAAGTTTTCACTCCGTTGTTTTATTAAAGTAATCACACGTAACCCAAACTCATCATAAATCTTCAAAAACAAACCGGTTTCGGACTTACACTTCTCACAATCAATGAGAAATCAAGTAAATAGCCAGGAAAAATATCTTGGAAGATGGCTAGACGACAGGCTCAATTGGAAAGTACACATTGATCGTGTTAAAACAAAATTAAAAACATTGATAGGAGCGTTATGCAAATCTACAGAATATCGAAAAAAAAAGAAGTGCCTGATTCTTAGTAAAATTTCATATTGAATACTTAATCGAGAGATGGGGATCAGCTTGTAAACCTAATCTTAACAAAGAAAACAAAAAAAAAGAATCATAAAATCCTTATCTTACTATCAGTATCTTCATCCAACTAAGAAAAATCATTAACAACATCACCATTAATTCATTACAACTGAATATTAATAAGTTGCAGCTAATGACTAACAAGTGCATAGACTAATTACGGGAAAATTACTATATTATTTGTGTACGGCTGTACTTTGGTCTGCCGGAGGATTTGAAACGAAATAATAGTGTCAATATCTTCAAAAATAAACTGAAGAAGCATGTTCGAACAAAGTATTATATCGCCTCCAACTTTTTCAAGAGTGAACACTACTTAATAATTATTATTCAAATATATTCAATACTTTGTATCTCATTTTAAGTGAATCATAATGTTATTATGAGAAGTAAATGACATAACTACACAGGTTCCAAAGAACTTTCCAAGAAACTTTCTCAGAGAAATTGTGATGATATAAAGCCGAATACATTTTTTTTTTCTCTCATATTTATATGAAAACTACCATTATTTGAACAACCCATGATAAATGCAGGAGCATAAAAATCTAAATTATTTTTGGAACATCTCCGATCACTATGGCGTCAATTTTTAGGCATATTTTTACCGTGTGCTTTCACAAAATTAGTATCCATTATCATAGATCTCTATCGGGTACAGTGTACAATTGTAATAAATCCTTTAACACAGTGCGAAAAGTAAACGAAAGTAAACACCATAACAGTAGTAACGTTATGTCAGACGGAGTGACATTGACAAGTAGGCTTTAGGAAAAAAAAAATCGATATTCTTTTATAAAATAATCGACTATATCGGCAACATTTTAAATCTCAATGAATCTATAGTCAATACTTATTTTTGAGTATCAAATTCGATCATAAGTATTTATTACAATTGTCGTACAACGAATATATGTAACACATATAATACAACATACTATTTTCGTTATTTCCCAGAAAAAGTTTAAATGTTGATCACCATACTGTCAGCACGTTTGCGCCATAAGAATATGCATAAAACTTGACGAAGAAAAAAAAAATCGATACTTATTACATTTCCTCGATAATAATCGTTACAGTTTAAAAATAATGATTCCACATTTACCGATATATTTCCTTTAGTTAATTTATATGGATTACTTATAATAACACTTTTTTTAATATAGCCTATTGGTTCAACGTTATTTAGTAGTTTCTTTTTCTTACTTGACTCCCGTTATAATGTTGGTCCATCCAATTTCTTTGCAAAGTGTTTTGATTCCATAACACCATCAGGCTGCACCGCTGTCACTGGACTGGAAGCGTCACATAATCTTCTGAACGGCGGCAATGGCCCGAGACAGCATCACGGATGAAGAAGCCTTCCAATATTGCAGGATTCATTCTGAAACTTTCACTCCAATGCATTAGTATTTGGGCAAGAACGATCTACATACATGTACCTTCTAAGTGAAATAAAATCAAGGCCTAAAACAAATGTATAGCTAACCAAAACTAACTTGCAAGAAAAGTAACTGAAAAACAATCTGACAATCGTGACCTATATTCAAGTACCCTCCTCTTAAAAAAATAAAATCGCATGGGCTATGAATCAAACCTCAATACCGAAATAAAATATGTGGGCTGTGAACTATCCCACTTCTGATGTCAGAAATGGAAGATATATAGATATAAAGATATATAGAGAATGTTGTAATTTATAGAATTAATTAATTATCAATATCGATTTATTACGTATTTACCGATTAATTACCTATTAATCGGTATTACCATGATTACTAGGTGTTTTATAGAAATAATTAGTAGTCTGTATAGCAATATCAGTTTATTAATTTACCACCGGTTCGGAAGGTAGTTATCTATGGAGAAGAGCCGGCAAGAAACTCCACAGTTACTCTTTTCAAAACATCGTCACTTTCACATAATTTCAAGTAAAAATTAACACAATATTATTAGGACACCGATACAACAACATAATTCTATATATAAAAATAAATCGTACCTTAAGATGTTTACACTGTGGCTGTCCGAGAGAGACTGACTTAAACTACGGCGCTAAGGGCCTTTTATATGGGCAAATGACAGCTACAATGACAGAATGATTCAACACACAAATAAGGGTTGATTCTAAGTATCGAATTAGTGTTTTATACAATAAAATTATTAGATTAACGTGAATATCTTTAGCAAAATATAATATTAATTATATAATATAATAATTAGTTACTATTATCTAACAAGCGCGTCTAAGCGCGGAATGACGGTCGGAGCCGTGCGTTCGGTAGAAAAATGTATGAAGAAATTTGAGACCGATTTTATTTTTCTCATAAATCATAAAGTTTTTTACGGATGTTCAAAATAATTAGCTTAACGTATAGATAAATACATAGGCTGTAATTTCTTGTTATTTTGAAGTTAAGAATATGCTCCAGATTTGGCTTACACGTACTTATTCAGACCCCATTTTTTGTATTTTTCTACGATTATTGTGGCGCTAAAAACGTATTTGTGTGAAAATGATGTATAGAAGTGTGAAATTATAATGCATTCAATATGGAGATGAATAAATTATCTTGAAATTGATACCATAACGTTGTCAAAATTTTAACACCTTCTGTATCAAAATGGTACCAGAAAAACATTGATATTTGCGAGAAAACGTAAATGCGTCCTTAACACTTAAATCGCACTGAAATTCACTAGTAAAGCTTCGATTGTATCGCGTATTCGCCTCGTAATAAGACTGACTCTCTGCGCCCCTTTGCGATCTATTTATACCCCGGTCTATGAGCTTTAGAACATTCTTATAAAATCGACTCACTGTTTATACTACCCAGAATATTCCAGGAAGCTACTCGAGGTACACAGTACCGCTATTCGACGCTAGATGGCGTTAGTGTCTCGACTAGGTATACTCATTCCGGCTACTCGCCGCTAGATGGCGTTTGTGTCTCGAACATTCTAGATTTATGTCGAAGTTTCTCGACGTACTTCACTAAGCGACTGGCGTAACAATATCAATAGGGTAAAAATACAGACCTACACACGTAAAAAGTTAGGCCAAGTGCGAGTTAGACTCGCCCATATAAGGTTCCGTACGCAAAATAACTTTGTTTTTTATAGTGTTTGTTTGAAATACTAAGTTATTTGCGGTTTTAGAAAATCTGCTATATCGCAAAAACTACTGACTTCATCTCGTTCAAACTAATTTTCATCAATAGGGTGAAAATCCAGACATACTGCCACTGAAAAGTCCCATAACACTGGCTTATCTGCAGACCATAGAGCCGTAACAAACTGGAAAAATACCCTTAGGTATTTTTATAACCAGCCTATGTCGTCCGACTGCACGGTAAAATCCATCCGCTATACCTGCTGGAACTATAGGAAATCGATATTATGTTAAATTATTTAAGTGCCTACTTAGCTGCTACTCATGAGTATGTTCGCACGTTTTTTTTATATAAAGTCTACCAAACCATTAATTTATAGTAGAGTCCGGGTCTTCAACTATCTCCCTGTCAAATGGTCCGCGTTGAAATTTTGCACAATATTCCGAAATAAAAAGTAGCCAATATTTTATTCTGATGTATTAGCTATATAATATATTACTGTAAGTTTCATCTTCAGTAGTTTTTGCGTGAAAGATTACCAAACATCCATTCACTCCATAGATAAAATAAATAAGTAGATATGGTCAACAGACGAAATTATATCGGAACCGTGTGTCTCCAGTTAGGCGCTGGGCGGGGCAACAACTACACATGCAGTTTAATAAAATCAATAGATACGCACTCGCGCACACACCCGCATTTCTTAAATCAGAACGTACTATACAATCAATAATAAACCTTATTCCGTCAAACACAGCGTGTATTTACCATGCACCGTAGAACTTACCCACACAAAAACATCGGTCGCTATCGTTGTGCTGTGCAAAAGCAATTTATTTTACATATACGCTAGTGATTGACTAAATCGGAAAGTTGTCGATTCTTCCATTTATTATTGTACATTTTTTTGGGCACCTGAAAATGAACCAAATAAAAAATGGCATGTCCAGAAAATATTATAATAACAATAAACATATTATTAAGAACATAAATTACATAATTATTATTAAGTACTCTTTAATCTGCAAATTGAATTTCGAGGGCTACCCTGGCGCTTTCGACTTAAATCTTAATATTTAATTATCATAGTGATAGGTCAAATAGAAGTTGATGTTATCTTACATTGCGCTCTTGATCTGAACATACCAGCCGTATAGGTTGTATAGAATCCTGAAAAGTTGAATGACTGATTTTATGAATGCCCTAAAACATGAGAATAGCTTTCAGTAATAAAATAAAATTTAACCCACTTCTGCAAAAATCAGTTGTACTCTTAATTTTGGAATTGTCCATTCAAAAAGCCTGCGACTTTTCTTTAGAGGCTGGAACATTTCTGCGCTGAAGTGAACCGAGCATTTATGGTGCTATTTTTTGTAGGGTACCAGTTAAGTGGCATGCCTGTGGCATCAATCCATTCCTTTTTTATATTACCATCTTTTGGGAACCTGAAAAGCACGAAAACCACTTATTTATCATTTACATACATCCTAAGCTACTTCTAAACGTCACCATATAATAAGCATCGCAATAATTACGTAACACACTATAAATCAAGATCTGAATGATTTTGACGTATATTGCTAATCCATTGCTTCATATGTTCGAAATATTGGTCTGCTCAACAACGTAAATACCACAGTGAGTGTTATTGATTTAGCATAATGAAACCGATTGCTACTGTAAGTGTGTTACGCAATTACCCCGCAGGTAATAGTTTAGTAGGTTATAATAGGTTTTTGTTATAAGAAAAATCCTAGTTAGTAGAGAAATTGTTAAATATATGAAAACAAACACACATCCATGCATAACAAATAAATAGCATGAATATATTGACTTATTTTAAGCTAAATTCACAAATATATTATCTGAACCATGCCGATTATTATAACGCATTCGAAGCTTCAACGGAAGTAAAATACAAAAACCATAAAAGAATAAAGAAACAGCAATATAGGATAAGGCATAACATACGATAATTCTAAACCGAAAAACACCACCGATTATTAACCTAAAATTAAAGTAACTTACTTTATGAATATTGGTTACGCATTTCTCTACTACTCTGTAAAAAAATCAAAATAAGTAAAAAAAACATTATTTACATCGATCTTCCAACCGGGCTAAAACGGTTGACAGATTGAAAAATAAACTATTGTAGCGACGGCGACGTCGGAACTCCTTACGCATGCTGCGGGCGTAAAATAATTTGTTTATTTTTTTTTTACTTTTTTGTACACTTGACTTTTCAACGTACTTTTATTTCTGTCATCTCATGTAAAATAAAAGTTAAACATATTTTCTTAGAGGTTTCCGTATGTTACAAAAAACTTTTTACCTAAAAAAAAAGTAATTAAAAAAATTAAAAAACCCGACTGCAACCTTATACTAAAACTAACTGAAAAGCTAATAATGGTATGGACCCGCCTGCTTCCAACATTTATTTAATTTAAAAGGTGCTTGTTTTTATTAGCTTTTCAGTTAGTTTTAGTATAAGGTTGCAGTCGGGTTTTTTAATTACTTTTTTTTTATTTCCTGCTTTTTAGTTTACAGATGTGAAAGATTTCGCAGACGATTTAGTTCTTTATACGTGTTTTTTACGATTTGTCACTTTGAATTACTTTTAACCATATAAGTTGTATATATGTTTGTAATCACCTTTTAAACCCATTTATTTTGATACCCCACTCGATAGGTTTTGAGGAAAAAGAAAACCGTTTTGAAGGCATAATATGCCGCCAAAAATCCGCCATTCTGTTTTTTTATTTTATTTTAATATACCCAGTGTCACTCTTACAGTCAATACGAATCTAACGATACCTCTCAAGCTAAAATCCATCGAGCCGTTCAGGCCACAGAGCGTGCCAAACAATTATACATACATACATACTCTCGAAAAACATAACCCTCCTTCTGGCGCAGTCGGGTAAAAATTAAACAGACTCCCAAAAAGCACTGCAAAGTGAAAAATAACTTTAATTTCGGTAGTCGGTGTCTTTAGTTTTGTATTTTCGTTTTTGGCACCGACTTCCGAAATTAAAGTTATTTTTCCCTTTGCAGTGTTTTTTGGGAGTTGGTTTAATTTTTTGGTAAAAAGTTTTTATTTCACTCTTTTTAGTTGGTCGATTTTTAATTTACCTAGTTACAAGAGCCTAAATGTCAACTACTTATATTCATTTACAAAATATTGCTTTTCCCAATGTTGGGCTGTTATTTGTTGAGGAGTTCTCCTGGTAGTTCACCATCAGCGTCACTTCACCATATGCATTATGACGAGCATATTGTGCTTAATAACCACATTCAAGTAATCGAAGCGGAACACATGAACTACTTATTATTCCTACTTATATATTGAGTAGTTCCTGTGGCCATCGGTGGTCTTCATCATCAGGTCTACTTCACAAATGGTGGTTTTCGAATGCAACTACACAAGTTAATATAAAAATACTCAAATCACTATAGGTGTGAAATTTGAAGAGTTCCCTCGATTTCTCCAGGATCCCATCATCAGATCCTGACTTGGTGACAATGGGACCAATTTCAAAGTATACCCTTTCAAACAAAAAACGAATTTTCCAAATCGGTTCAGCCGTCTCCGAGTAATCGGTGATCATACATAAAAAAATAATAACAATATACGCGTCGAATTGATAACCTCCTCCTTTTTTTGTCGTCGGTTGAAATAACCCCTAAACTATAATAGCAATATTTCATTCGTCAATCGACATTGCTGTCGATAGCCTACGTTAGTGGATCTGCACAAGCACATCACTAATTCGTCGCAAGAAGTGGCGGCCTCACTACGCGATGAATCAGCGTAATACAGTTTCGTATGTATGTTTACATTGCTTGTCCAGTTACTTAGTGATGAACTCAGGTAGTGGTTAAGGAGCAATGTATTTATAGCAAAGTAGTACAGTCGTTCTGTAATTGAAAACAAAAATAACATCGTAAAACCAAGAAATATTTTACGATTTATTGTTTTTCATGATTTTAAAGACAAATATTGTAAAATACTTGTACTTACATATGGTAAGTGATTCCATGATTCACATAGTTTTGATTTTGGCTTCGGTTTTTACAAGATACCACAGAACAACTCGGAATTCATATATGTTATCACGATCGCCGTCAAAAGCGCACTAGTTCGCGGAGACGGCCACTTGCCTGTGACATGAGCCCTGTGGCCATGTCGAGCGGACACCGATACGCCCCCTTACCACTTCTCCTATATTTTTTATTTCTGTGATTCACTCACGCAAACTTCTCGCGTAAATCCCGATCCCGTGGGAATTCCGTGTCAAAAAGTAGCCTATGTGTTATTTCAAGATGTCAACTATCTATTTTCCAGATTTCATTCCGATACATTCAGTAGTTTTTGCGTGAAAGAGAAAACAAACATCCATACACTATACATTCATTCTCACAAACTCGCATTTATAATATTAGTAAGACTAACTTCTGCCCGCAACTTCATTCACGTGGGAGGGTTTCAACTATCTGCATAATAAATTACATTTAGATCCATTCAGTAGTTTTTGCGTGAAAGATTAACAAACATCCGTCCATCGTCACAAACTTTCGCATTTATAATATTATATGGATAGGCCGAAGAAAATACACACGCTAATTAATATTTCATGATTCGTGAGACCATTTAGCATTCCCGATGTTACCTTGAACACGTATACCTCTACTAAAGCTATTAACCAATCGCACGACATTGTCACGTGATTTATTTACAGTCACTATTGACGCGTTGGTAATAGTACGTAATCCTTATGCAAAACTATTGCGTCAATACGTCTGTGTGATTTTAAATGTGTGACATTCATATCCTGTTTTTTACGTCCTTGTATAATAATATATTGTGATAATACACACATCAAAAGTGTCTAGGGATCAACATATATTTTTGCAATAACTTTTCTCCTGATTGATATTAATTAAAATTTTCTTTAAGGATTCATCAAATAAAGTGTTTTCGTTTGTCACAGTAACGATAAACCAAGTCACCTTTGCATTAATAAAGAAATTTGCCATTTTCCTAATAAAGGGATTTTTGACATTTGAACCACTAACATTAAAGTTCGAAAAAAAGACTGAAATAACAGTTTTCTTTAAAATTTTATTGGGTAACTTAAACAATTAATAATCCGTGTTTCTACTGCGAACACTAACAACACAAGAACATCGGTTTGGCATACTCAAAATGAGTTCATCCAAATCACGCTGTGGAATGGCCGCCCATGTTCGTTGCAACAACAAAAAAAGGTCTTCTTGCGACTGGATACCCTCCATATTCGGCAGAGCTCTTCTCTGTAGCATATCCCATGCATGCTCAATCGGGTTCAAGTCTGGCGACTGAGCAGGCCAGAGCAGGACATTGATGTTAGCTGCGGCGAGAGTCTGTCTTACAACTCTTGCGGTGTGCGGTCGTGCATTATCATGCATTAACTGAAATAAGGGACCGATTTGCACTTGTAGAGGAACGATGACGTCAGATACAATCGTCTCAGCATAAATTTGAGCGTTGAGGTTGCCTCTGATCCAAATCAACTCAGTTCTTCCGCCGATCCAAATACCCGCCCATACCATGATGGTTCCACCACTATAAGGATGGACTTCCTGGCAGGATTTTAATCGCTGTTGGCGTCCAGGGGTTCTCCAGTGTCGTATACGTCTTGTATCCGGTCTGATACCAAAACGAGACTCATCAGAAAAGCACACGAAACGCCATTGTTCTTCTGCCCAATTTCTGTGTTCAAGAGCCCATTGATATCGAATCCTACGATTGTGCATTGCTATAGGTGGTACCCGTAGCGGTCTTCGGGAATGAAGGTTCACTTCATGCAAGCGGTTTCTGACTGTTTGGTCGCTAATTAAGTTCCCTGAAGAGTGATGAAGCCTCACGGCTAACATCATGGCGGTTATTGTTGGAGCTCTTCGAGTTAAGATTTGAATGTATCGGTCTTGTCTCCGTGTGGTGCAGCGATACCGTCCTCCATGGCGCTCCGCCACGGTACCAGTGCTTCGGTAACGTGTCCAAAGTCGACTGATAACACTCTGACTTGTATTCAGAGCTAAAGCCACAGTACGTTGCCGGGAACCAGCTTCTATCATTCCCACGGCTCTGAGCATTTCTTCCCTGCTTAAATGACGTCGCCGCTCCATAATAACGTTGGTTTTAATCAGTAGTAGGGAAACAGTAGCACTAATAATGTCTTCAATGCGTTGTATGTTTTTATAGGGAAAATATTGACAGCTGATTTTCATCTTTTACTCGAATTTGATTAACAGTTCCTGTTTCAAATTATGAAATGCACCAAAAAGGATCCATATAAATTTATAAAATCATAAATTTATTACAAAGCCACATCTCAATCTCAAGAAATCCGCATAAAAATGCTTGATCCCTAGACACTTTTGATGTGTGTAATATAAATACGAAATGTGTAAAGTCAATCCAAAAACTGAACCTTTTTATTTAAACATATCTTTATATGAAAACCTAACTTCACAATGCAATTAATTTTATGATCTTATAAAAAGTAAACTAGTTTGTTAATTTTAAGTATGTAAGTAGATAATTATATGGAAAAGCAGAGTCTCCTAAAACAGGCTTTATTTGCTTAACGGGAGGCTCCAATCACTACATGTTGTATTAACCTTATGCGCGTGGATTTCGCAATAATTTATAGCTAGCACTCACGAATAGTGCACCTTACCGTCCTACTGCCAATGAAATTGTTTTTAGAATTGTATATATATTATATATATATTTTCTAATTATTACTATTCTGAGGATGGCATAGTATTTGCTGAAATACAACCTCAAACACAAGTGAAGATACTATAATCTGATTATGGCTGAATAGCTTTATTCTGGTGGGAAAATCATCAAAGGACTCCTCCCGCTCTGGCTGGCGCGGAAGGGAGTGTCAGACTTCTACTGACTAAAAATTCACTCTGTTTCTTCAGTTGCCCTTGTGATCCGGACCGCAGTTTCTCGTTAGAACATTTCCGCAGCATTTCCCAGCAGGCACTGGCCCGATGCGCCGCCGACCCGGGCCTGGGTCCTTACTGGGCGGCGGCTGGGGCGAGAGGAAGTGAATTTTCTCTCCCTCGCGCGTTCAGCCTCCTCCTTCGCTAGCATGACTGCTTCACAAAAGAAGCGACTGCATCCCATTCCCGCTCGCCCCGCACCATGCTCTAAACCAGGGACGGGTGCGAGAGGTCGCCGCCGCATGGCTGTATAGCTGATGGCAGATATGAAATGACTTAGAAAACGAATCTTATTACTTCATAGTGCGTGGTTTTTAAATATAATCGGCATCATAATAATCGGATATCAATGTAGCTCCAATTGTAAAGGGGCTCGCCTACACCTAGTTCTCGATTAAGCAGCGCTTTTGCGTCATGTTTACTGATGCGTATGGCAGCCTGTAGTTTCGGACACTTACGTTACATTTCTGCTTTGTCCATGGTATGCCAAAACTACTGTGGCGGCCTTGTTATTGCGAGATGTTCTTATGCGGCAATGACGATTAACACCACCATAGGTAGACTAGGTATTATTGTCCGCGACTTAGTTGGCGTCGATTTTTTTTTGTGCAAGCCTCCATCTCTATTTCAGCAACTGTTTGACCTGAGTCCACACGTATGTCAATGTAAAATATCATGAAAATCGGTTCAACGGTTTAGAAGTGAAAGCATAACAGAAGCACAGACAGACCTTCGCATTTATAATATTAGTATCGATATTACTTTTCCTGCAGTCGCCGACTTGTCGTTCAATATATTATGTATGCGACGTTGAGTCAACAATGTCTGTTTGCGTTCATGGCTACAATTCATTCAGATAACACGAGGAGGTTCATTGCTCCGTATTGTTTCATATCTAAAAAGGAAAACGCGTGGGATATTCATGGGCAATACGCACGCGAATAAGAGGCCCAGTATGCCTTGGAATTACATGCGGGTTTGTTTAAGCCTGCGCCGAGTAAAATAACTCAAAACGGTCTTCACAACTAAAGGAATATAACCTATAATAGTACTTTAATTACCATACAAAAATATGTAATGAACACTAGAATAAATGTGTTAGCAAACATAGTTGGCAAAATTTAAAAATATTTTATAGTTTATTAAACAAAAATACATAAAGTTGGACAAAAATCTTTACAAAACATGCTCGTGCGTCGCTGAATTTTGATAGTAAACTGTTGAATTTTTTCATAAACTTCAATTCATATTATTCTCTAATTATCATACTATCATTTACAGCATTACATTTCAAAAATGTCGCTTGGTTGTTTTAATTTTTTCTTCTAATTTGCGCGCTATTTTGAACCATACGCAACGTACACCGGTCGAAAATTCAGTCGTCCACGGGAGCTCAGAGAGGGGTCACGTCTCATCGTGGAGCGTTTCGCCGGTAACGATAATTCGCGATCTATTGTGTACGTATGTATTGCAGCAATCCGTTGAATAACATAAGTCATATTTTTTGTTTTTTTGAGTACGATTTATTATGCATACCCAACAATTACTTTTTATTGTTCAATATATATTTCTTTAACATTTTTTTTTAAATATTTGTTTTATTATGGGAAAATGTAAAATAAAATATTATTAGAAGAAAGTTGGCGCAAATTTTCGAAAAAAAAGCCATTCTCATAAAAAGTACGTATTTCTATTTTGTGATGTTATTATTGCTTTTTAACCGACTTCAAAAAAAAGGAGAAGGCTCTCAGTTCGTCTTAAACTTTTTTTTATGTATGTAACCTCAAACTCGAAGACAGCTGGACCAATTTGGAATTTTTTTTTCGTTTGAAAGGGTATACTTTCTAGTTGGTTCCATTGTTATGAAATCAGGATCTGATGATGGGATCCTGGAGAAAGCGAGGGAACTCTTTAAATATTATAGGCACACCTATAGCGTTTTGGGTATTTCTAATAGTACCCTGTGCAGTTGCTCCCGAAAAGCACCATTTGAGGAAGTGAAAGTGATGATGAAGACTTTTTTCTAACATTCGATATGGGTATCGTGTAATGGGTTTTTGGGGGTGGTGATTGCAAATCTGGAATTTATTTTTAAATTCAAGATGGCGTATGCAACTTTTTCTCACAAATTCGATATGGGTACCGTGTAATGGGTTTTTGGGGGTGGTGATTGCAAATCTGACATTCATTTTAAAATCCAAGATGGCGGATGCAACTTTTTCTCAAACATTCGATATGGGTATCGTGTAATGGGTTTTTGGGGGTGGTGATTGCAAATCTGGCATTCATTTTAAAATCCAAGATGGCGGATGCAACTTTTTCTCAAACATTCGATATAGGTATCGTGTAATGGGTTTTTGGGGGTGGTGATTGCAAATCTGGCATTCATTTTAAAATCCAAGATGGCGGATGCAACTTTTTCTCAAACATTCGATATGGGTATCGTGTAATGGGTTTTTGGGGGTGGTGATTAGGGCATGCAATATCGCAAGGTTCTCAATTCCGGAACTGAGTTCCAATACTGGAAATCTGATTCCGGAATTCCGGAACCAGTTCCGGAATTTTGGCAACTTTTAAAGTTTGTTTCAAATCAAACAAGATTTATAATTATATCAGTCTTTTAACCTTTTGATCACCACGTCAAAAAAGCAAAAGCGTGCCCTCGGCGCCAAGCTTCGAATTCATCTTTTAAACCTACAAATTAGTAGTGAGGTCGAAATTATATCGATAAAGCTCATGGAAAACTGACAATATTTTTTTAACATAGGCTTTCATTTGAATAAAGATTTTTTTTTAATTATATTTGATAAGCTTGCGTTTGACCATAATCTCACCTGATGTTAAGCGATGATGTGGTCGAAGATGAAGCACGCTTGCCTAGACGTAACCTATTCACTCTTGACTTAAAGACTCCCAGGTTATAACTATCAGGAAACACAGACTCCGGCAGGGAATTCCACTCATTAGCCGTACGCACAATGAAAGTATTCCCAAAACGTTTCGTGCGTATGGGTGGGATGTCCACCATGTAACGATGGCGCATCGCCGTTTATCTTGTAGTCCGATGATGGAACGGGCTTAGCGGAATTAGACTGTGCAATTCCATCGCACACTCCCCGAAATGTAACCGATAGAAGACTGACAGGCTTGCAACACGTCGCTGATGTTCTAGGCTCTGGAGTCTTGTCTCGACCAGTTTCTTGTTGCCGATGAGCCTTTTGGCCCGTTTCTCTATAGACTCAAGTGCATCAAGCTGGTATTTGGCAGATCCGTCCCAGAGATGAGAGCAGTACTCCATACACGACCGAACTTGCGCTTGATAGAGGTTGAGCAGCTGTTCTGGTGTGAAGTAACGTCTCACCTTTGCTAGGATTCCCAACTTTTTGGCAGCCAATTGACCCTTAGCCTCGATAAACGGACCAAAATTAAGGGTGGATGTCAACGTAACCCCAAGAAGCTCGATGCCATCAGTTGTCGGCACGGTTACACCACGGAAAGAAGGAGCCGATTGAAATTGGCTCCTTTTTGCGGAGAAAAGACATGTCTGGGTCTTGGCAGCATTAAACTTGACCAAGTTGGCGTCGCCCCACTCAGAGAGCCATAAAAGTCAAGTTCAAGCGCCCCACCACTGCCTCTCGGAGAGACTGGACTTGTGACCCACTAGCACGCGCGCTGGATATATAAATCTCTCAGCAACAGTGCTGTCGTCTGCATACCCAAAGGTACCGGGCATTAGCAGATCGTTAATATGCAGCAAGACTAAAGTTGCTGAGAGAACTGACCCTTGAGGGACCTCGGCATTAATAGCCAATTAGCCAGATGAGCAACCATCAATAACCACTCGAATAGACCGATCTCTCAGGAAGTCTTCTATCAAAACGCAAAGTCCAGTGGGTATACCGAAAGAAGAAAGTTTAGCAATAAGGCTATCGTGCCACACCCTATCGAAAGCCATACCATCCTTGGGTTGAGTTTTATTTCAACCCTCTTTGTCCTTTATGACATAAATGTAATAATCTGTGTCACATTTACGGCCTTTATTACTATTTAAATCCATAAATAGAATCAACAATCGATAAAACCAAGTCAATACCATCACAGCACTATTGTCTATCATGACGTAATTTTTTGTCATTCTATGACGACAGTGGCGCAGCTAGCACGGATTTCTTGACATTGCTCGCTTCTGCTCTAGAGGTGCGACACCGATACTTATTAATAATATCGAAATATTTATTCTTATTGTTTTGTACTTTCAACAGTGTCAAGTAATAAAATGTAAGTTTCTTTGAAAGAACAATCAATTTAATGTTTTTTCAACACATTTGCTCGTAAAGTGCACAGTCTTATTCCACCAAGCCTGTTCCATCATCAGACTACAAGACAAACGGCGATGCGCCATCGTTACATGGTGGATATCCCACCCATACGCAAGAAACGTTTTGGGAATACTTTCATTGTACGTACGGCTAATGAGTGGAATTCCCTGCCGGAGTCTGTGTTTCCTGATAGTTACAACCTGGGAGTCTTTAAGTCAAGAGTGAATAGGTTACTTCTAGGCAAGCGTGCTTCATCTTCGACCACATCATCGCTTAACATCGGGTGAGATTATGGTCAAACGAAAATCAACTATAAAAAAATTGGCCAAGTGCGAGTCGGACGACTCGATCTCGTTCAAACCAATTTTGGTTGAAAGTTTACATTAAGATCTACAACATATGGTTTTTTTAGATTTTTCACTTCATTATTATAGAAGTTAGAGGGGGGGGGGGGACACACATTTTACCACTTTGGAAACGTATATCTTTTAAACGATTAACTTTATGAAAAAGTCATTTTTGAAACCTTAATGTAATTTTTAAAGACCTGTCTATAGATACCACACACGTATAGGTTTCATGAAAGAGAATATTTTCAGTTTCAGTTCCATGTTTAAATATTTTTTAAATTTTCTCTTAAAATCGGAAAGCGGTTCACAGAATACATCTACCTACCAAGTTTTACATGTATAGTCCTAATAGTTTCGGAATAAAATGGCTGTGACATACGGACGGATGGACAGACAGACAGACGGACAGACATGTCGAAACTATAAGGGTTCCGTTTTTTGCCATTCGGCTACGGAAGCCTAAAAAGTGGCTCTTTATGAACCGCTATTAGGTCCATAATGCAGTGTATTAGAAACGCGTGCTTTTTACTTTATGTTACTGCACTAGTGCTATAACGCCACAGATAATTATTTACTAGTCGGAGGTTGGAGATAGCGGCTTGTGGAAAGTTCCACAGACTAGTTTGGTTGCGTTCAGAAAAAATAATTATCATAATATCAAAAATTTATGAATATCGGAATTCCGATATTACTCCTCTCAATTCCGGAATTGAAATACCAGAAAAATAGTTACGGAATTCCGGAATTACGAAATTCCGGAATTCCGGAATGCATGCCCTAGTGGTGATTGCAAATCTGGCATTCATTTTAAAATCCAAGATGGCGGATGCAACTTTTTCTCAAACATTTGATATGGGTACCGTGTAATGGATTTTTGGGGTGGTGATTGCAAATCTGGCATTCATTTTAAAATCCAAGATGGCGGATGCAACTTTTTCTCAAACATTCGATATGGGTATCGTGTAATGGGTTTTTGGGGGTGGTGATTGCACATCTGGCATTCATTTTAAAATCCAAGATGGCGGATGCAACTTTTTCTCAAACATTCGATATGGGTATCGTGTAATGGGTTTTTGGGGGTGGTGATTGCAAATCTGGCATTCATTTTAAAAGTCCAAGATGGCGGATGCAACTTTTTCTCAAACATTCGATATGGGTATCGTGTAATGGGTTTTTGGGGGTGGTGATTGCAAATCTGGCATTCATTTTAAAATCCAAGATGGCGGATGCAACTTTTTCTTAAACATTCGATATAGGTATCGTGTAATGGGTTTTTTGGGGGTGGTGATTGCAAATCTGGCATTCATTTTAAAATCCAAGACGGCGGATGTAACTTTTTCTCAAACATTCGATATGGGTATCGTGTAATGGGTTTTTAGGGGTGGTGATTGCAAATCTGGCATTCATTTTAAAATTCAAGATGGCGGATGCAACTTTTTCTCAAACATTTGATATGGGTACCGTGTAATGGATTTTTGGGGTGGTGATTGCAAATCTGGCATTCATTTTTAAATCCAAGATGGCGGATGCAACTTTTTCTCAAACATTCGATATGGGTATCGTGTAATGGGTTTTTGGGGGTGGTGATTGCAAATCTGGCATTCATTTTAAAATCCAAGATGGCGGATGCAACTTTTTCTCCAACATTCAATATGGATATCGTGTGTGTCTACTATGTTAAATACACTGATAACCTTCAAGGGTTTATTGCTAAGTATAATTAACAAAGTAACGTAAGGGCTAAAATTATCGCTAAATGATGAAAATGAGTGCACCCGGTTGCTGTTCGAAATACACTAAGCTCGCGGCGAACTTAGTGCGACCGCATTATATCGCTTGCTCAGCAAACGTGGTCGATTGCAAAATATTGCATTACACATCGTGTAATAGGTTTTTGGGCATACCGATTGCAATCCTGACATTCATTTTAGAATTTACGACGAAAGTTCATTGGCTACTTTGTTAGCTTACAATTTACACTGGGTTATTGACAATTTAACTGATCCTAGGTTAAGTGACTATTCAGTATTATCTAGGGTATCTAATAATACTGAAATTAATTGTTTAAACCCTTAGATGTGACAAAGGAGAGGTATAATAACACAATTTTACTATATCATCAGAATATAAATCGTTTCTCCGGCAAAATATTAGATGAGGAAATGTTAATAGATAAATATGATATAGATATCTTATGTTTTTGTGAAACCTGGCTAAAACCAGATAGAATGTTGTTTAAAATTAATATTTTTCTGTTACTAGTGCATACAACAGGTCCTCAGTAGGAGGTGGTACTTTAATATTACGTAGTAATTCTCTTAGATATAAGGAACAAAAATATATCACCGCTTGCTCTGTTGATTGCTTGTGTGAGGTAGCATGTACAGAAGTTGAAGGCCAAACTTTCTTAAGTGTTTATAGACCACCAGCATCAAACTTGTCATCATTCTTAATGATAATGGGAGAAATTTTAAGTACCTAAGCTTATAAGAGATAATAAATTAGTTTTCGTTTGTGGTCCTAAATATTGATTTGTTAGTAAATTCACCTGAACACTGCAAGCTTACTTCATTGTTTGGTTCATTTAACTTAAAATGCACATACAAGGAAGCAACAAGAATAACAGCAACATCAGCTCAATGCATAGATAATATTTATACTAATTGTGCCATAAAATTCTCGTCTCAAATTAGTGGAGTTAGGTCTGACCATACAGGTCAACTAGTATCCTTTGAGTTGGTTAAAAAGCGGCAATTATAACATGTTAAGTAATCTTTCAATGGCCAATTTTGACTCCCATGACCCCAATGAAAATTACAGGATATTATTTTCTTCACTATGCCACGAATTTAGTAAGACATGTCCAGTTAAAAAAATTCTAATGAGTAATAAATCTAAATTTGATGAATGGGCCACTGCTGGAATAAGAATAAGCTGAGACAATGTATACAACTCTTATACCATGAAAAATCATTGACTTCCGATGAAGCCTTCCATAATTATGTAAGAAACTACTCAAAGATATTTAAAAGAGTATACGCCCTAAGCTAAATCTAAATCAGAAAGTAATAAAATTAGCATTTCTAACAATAAAATAAAAACTGTGTTGAAGGTGATAAACAAAGAAACTGGAAACACAAACCAATAGGGTTAGAATGATTTGACTTTGAACATCGATGATCAGGTCATCTCAGATAAGTCAAAAGTGGCTGAGAAGTTGGAAAATTACTTTACCAATATTCCAGTAGAGGTTACTAAATCTCTAAATTCTTCGCCATTATTAGCAGAATCTTTTTTAAAGGAAAACTTTAATAAGGATATACCAACATTTTCATTTAAGCCCATTTCTATTGATGTAATTAAAAAGCATTCCAAAGTCTTAACATAACAAACACTGATGACTTATGGAGTGCATCTGTTAGGGTTCTTGGTAATATTATTGACTCAATTGCTGCTATCCTAACAGGCACATTTAATTAATGTATAGACAGCGGTAATTTTCCCGATTTAATGAAACATAGTAAAGTAGTACTAATTTTTAAGTCGGGTTGTAAGAGTGATCCCTCTAACTATAGACCGATATATGTGCTTCCAGCATTAAGCAAAATATACGAAAAAAATCATGCTGGACCAGATGCTATCATATTTTAACTCAAATGGAATTCTACATAGTCGGCAGTTTGGTTTCACGAAAGGTAGGTCAACAACAGACGCAGGAGTAGCGCTCATCCGTCACATTCTGGAATCTTGGGAGAAATCTCAGGATGCAATTGGCATATTTTGTGACCTCTCCAAAGCTTTTGATTGCGTTGACCACAAAACACTGATCTGTAAATTACACCATTACGGAGTTCGTGGATTCGTGTTCTGCTGACCTTGTTCTTTCATATTTATCAAACAGGCAACAAAAATTTATTGTTAATGGAGCGACATCTGCAGGATCCCTAGCCAAGATGAGTGCTCCGCAAGGTTCAATTCTTGACCCTTTCCTTTTTATAGTGTATATCAATGACATACATGATGACCAACTTATCGGATATTTTTTATTTGTAATTCCATTGTGCTGTATTAATTGGTCTATACGACAGTATAGACCAAAGTTTTAAATATAATTAAGCATATGTTAGAACTGGAAACATATCTTACAACTATATAATAATATAGGTTATCCATCAGAATTCAGACAGGCTTTAATTTATAATCATATTGTGGGAAGTACTAATTTCACACGGGTTCCCGTTAGTATATGCTTAAACTAGACTTATGGTCTCATGGTGCGT
This sequence comes from Tholera decimalis, assembly GCA_943138885.2. Taxonomy (NCBI): domain Eukaryota; kingdom Metazoa; phylum Arthropoda; class Insecta; order Lepidoptera; family Noctuidae; genus Tholera; species Tholera decimalis. The sequence goes on from OW964551.2 coordinate 28,566,852, forward strand.
GGTGCGCTGGTTGCACGCTACTGGCATGATTTCTCTATGTTATCTCTTAAAAAATAGTAGTAGAGATACCTACTACTGTTTCTTGTGATTTTTTTATATTTTTGGCTCGCGTTTGAATTTTAAGAAAAAAATTAATTCAAACTCAAAATGTTTTATTTCACATAGGCCTACATGGGCACTTATAAAACGTCAGCAGTTTGGCGCAGGGCACGGTTCGAAATTGGTCGTTTTATATGGAGAAGATCCGGCAAGAAACTCCACAGTTACTCTTTTAAAATATCTTCTTACAATGTATCTATAATACAGGTTAATTAGGTATGAGAGGACATTAAAGCCTGTCTGAATTCTGATGGATAACCTATATTATTGTATAGTTGTAAGATATGTTTCCAGTTTTAAGATATGCTTAATTATATTGAAAACTTTGGTCATTACAAGATATTTTCTAAATTTAAACCCACGACCTACGTCATTTAAATTTAAAAGTCAATTATCTGAAATTAAGTATTTCAAATGGCGGGAGACTTTGTTAAACATAAAAAACACAGTGATACGACGTCAATGTGGAGCTATTTTTTAGTTGCGAAGAATAGAAATAGTGCCAAATGTAACCGATGCTCAGCCATTCTCAAGACTTTGGATGGATCGACTAAGGGATTACATACACATTTGTCATCAAAACATAACATCAAGCTTATATCAGCTTCAACAAGTCTAGATTCTGATAATCTGAACACAGCACCGCCGCCAGCCAAGCGAAAGTTAAATGATTATTTTACTAAAAGTGCCGACGATAGCCTCGATGATGTTTTGGCAAGAATGATTGCATTAGATGGATTTCCATTCAGTATATTCATAACTTCAGATGATTCGAGAAAATTTGTCTTTGCAAAATATACGGATTTACCAAAGTCAACCGTCACCATTCAATTACAGTGAAAAAATCAGAAAGCAAGTAACTGCAGAATTGAAACATTTGAAAAGTGCAGGTGAAAGATTTAGTCTTTCTTTCGACAAGAGGACTTCAACATCCAATAAACCATACATGGCTGTCAACGTCCATTCATATAAAAAAATTTTGGAATTTAGGACTTGTTCCTATTTATGGAAGTATGAAAGTATGGCTGAAAATTGTCTTCGTATATTGAAAGAGCGTCTAAGTATATTTGATATTTCCCTGGATACTGGCTTTATGAAAAACATAATTATTTGCAAGACAGCTCTACCTCAGATGATACTATAAATGAACCACCTGTGGCTGTTGATCATATGGACGACATTCATGATGATGAACATTTAGAAGACTTAGACAGTCCAGAATCAGACTTAATCTTAATGTCACAAAATGACCTTGCGCTATAACACATACCAGAGTTAACACAAGATGAAAACACAAAGTTGTAGAGTGTATTTCAAAAGATCACCATTGAAAAATGAAACAGTACTTCAAAAATAAATGAAAATTGAACATGGAAAAGAGCTGTCACTTCTTTTGGACTGTAAAACCAGGTGGTCTTTTAACAATGCTGGAGCGATTTTATCTTTTAAAAACCTTCATTCAAAAAGCTCTTATAGATCTCAATCATCCAATTCGTTTGGAAGAAGTTGATTTTGAATTGGTAAATAAAATTGTTGATGAGCTGACCCCAATTAAATTGACAGTAGAAGCAATCTGTCGGCGAGATGCTGATTCCGCTTTGAAATTTCTTATAAAACAGCTATCTAGCATAATCATTTTTTGGCAAGTGCTGACACTTGCCAAAAAATGAAAACATCCTTAGTGGAACGTATGAAGCAACGACGAAGTGATGATTTGACTGGTGTGTTGAATTAATTACAAAATCCATGAAAAGATGATGAAAATCAGTTATTATCGGATTTGGAATGGCATGACTTATTTCCAGTTTCTACACAGGCTTTAGTTTGGAAGCAAATAAAGTGTATTGTTAAAAAACTTAAAAGTCGAGATGACACGGAAGAAGAAGAAGGAAGATCAGGATCACAAACAGATGATGAGTTAAGGCCACAAACCTCCCAATCCCAACCCCAATTGACACTAAAGGAAAAGTTATAGCTGGAAATTGATAAGAGTATGAAATTTCCAGATCGTGAAGTACAAATACAAAATTAATCGGGGTTGGCAAAATATAGTATTAGACGTGAAATAAGCCTGTTTGAAAATGGAAGAATTAGTGGATATCACTTAGAAACAGCATATAAGTATCTATTGTCTATTCCTCCAACCAGTGTAAACCCTAAACGAGCGTTTTCAGCTGCTGCTTATGTTGGTAATAAACGAAGCAGGCTTGGAAGTCAAACCTTGGATGCATTGATATTTCTACGATTGTATTTTCAAAATTCGAAATAAGTTTTATTGTCTTTTTATTTCTTACAAAGTATAGTATCTTTTTGTCATTTTTTCTTTTCTTACTATACTGTGATATGTGTAGTGTACCAAAATTAAAAATATATATTTTAAGAAATTACTCGTTTTTTAGAGTTCAGTTGCCGAATGGCAAAAAACGGAACCCTTATAGTTTCGTCATGTCTGTCCGTCTGTCTGTCTGTCTGTCCGTCCGTCCGTATGTCACAGCTATTTTATTCCAAAACTATTAAGACTATACATGTGAAACTTGGTAAGTAGATGTATTCTATGAAACGCATTCCGATATTGAGAAAAAAATTAAAAATCATTTAAAATAAAGGAACATACTACTACCCCATACATGGAACTAAAACTGAAATTTTTTTTTTTTTTCTTGAAACCTATGCGTGTGTGGTATTTATAGACAGGTCTTTAAAAATGACATGGGGGTTTCTGAAACCACTTTTTCATAAAGTCAATCGTTTAAAAGATATAAGCTTCCAAAGTGGTCAAATGTGTATCCCTCCCTCTAACTTCTATAATAGTGGAGTGAAAAATCTAAAAAAATATGTATCTGTAGATCTTAATGTAAACTTTTAATCAAAATTGGTTTGAATGATATCGAGTTAACAGTTTTTGAGATACGGCATATTTTCTAAAACCGCAAATATAACTTTGTAATTCATACAAACACTATGAAAAACAAAGTTATCTAGCGTCGTTGTAAAAAATGTAAATAAGCTAGTTTTAAGAAATTTGTAAGGTTTTTTTCGTCAAATAAATATAAATATTATATTATATTATTATAGTTACACACGGAACCCTTCATGCGCGTGTCTGACTCGCACTTGGCCAATTTTTTACATTTGAGACCAATTAGAAACCACATAGTCTAATCCGGGGATAGCCCCAGGGTCCCAGGATTCAGCATCAAGAATCACGTAATCCCGGGATTGAAAAACATGCTCGGGATTGTATTCTCTAGTTGCAACTAAGAAAGGATTTCTATCGAAATTCTATTTTAGTTGCCAAATGTGTCGAAAAAAAAATAGAATTAATAAATTGTAAAGAATCAGATAGATAGCCCTACAGACCTCAATCTGAACGATAATTCTGTAAGCAGTTTTATGTCGATAGGAGCCGGGTTTTCTGGTTTAGAACAAGTTTCAGCTTCCTTTGACATTCCCTCTATGTCCGACAAATTATACGCCAAGTGCCATAACAAGGTCTGTCTACTACGGGAATTAACCAAAGAAAAAGTGGCCAAGTGCGAGTCAGACTTGCCCATGAAGGGTTCCGTAGTAACTATAATAATATAATATGTATAACTACTACAACTACTAGTCTGTCTGTCTGTCCATCCGTCCGTCCGTATGTTACAGCCATTTTATTCCGAAACTATTAGGACTATACATATAAAACTTGGTAGATTGATGTATTCTGTGAACCGCTTTCCGATTTTAAGAAAAAATTAAAATATATTTAAATTAAATTAAAAAATATTTTCAGTTTTAGTTCCATGTATGGGGAGCCCATACATGGAACTAAAACTGAAAAATTTTTTTTTTCATGAAACCTATGCATGTGTGGTATCTATATACAGGTCTTTAAAATGAGATTGAGGTTTCTAAAACCACTTTTTCATAAAATTAATCGTTTAAAAGATATACGCTTCCAAAGTGGTGAAATGTGTGCCCCCCTCTAATTTCTATAATAATGGAGTGAAAAATATAAATACATATATATATATACAACGTGTAACGGAAACCCCATATCTAACCAAAAGGGCTGAAGACAACATTTGGTATGGAGTCTCTATGCACAGTTTCAGCACAAAATAACTGACTTAAAGAATTGATACCAAATTATTGGTTTCACATATTTTTTGAATACCAATCATAACAAACGTGTCACAGCACTACGAGGGTCAATAACTTTCCACGTCACTTGCCAATAACACGATAATTCTTTTCGTTCTTCTTAATTTGAAAAATTCGGTCTCTGGTATCAGTGTACTGGAATTTGTAATAAGTTCTACACATGTAGACTTAGGATTACAAAACCCTTGCCATATCGTTTGTTATCATCCAAAGAAGCCATGCACTTGGCATGTATATACCCTTTAAATTACACGTTGTATATATATATATATATATATATATCTATAGATCTTAATGTAAGCTTTCAATCAAAATTGGTTTTAAAGAGATTGAGTCAGCAGTTTTTGAGATACAGCATATTTTCTAAAACCGCAAATATAACTTTGTAATTCATACAAATACTATGAAAAACAAAGTTATTTGGCGTAGTTGCAAAAAATGTAAATAAGCTAGTTTTAAGAAATTTGTAAGTTTTAGTTTTTTGTCAAGTAAATATACATATTATATTATATTATTATAGTTACTACGGAACCCTTCATGGGCGAGTCTGACTCGCACTTGGCCAATTTTTGTAAAATCTTATAATAAGCAATATAACATTAGATTTATAGATTTCTTTTATTATTTTTTTCTTTTAAATTAAGTTACACTTGATACATATATTGTTATGAAATAAATTACGCTTATATTTTCTGCGAAGTAAGTTCGCTAGACAGCATTAATGAAAAAATGTTTTTTTGGTATGGCCCCACGTATATATAATAAAGTACCGAATGTTATTAAAAATATGACAGTACATCAGAATTTAAACGAGCACTAAATGAAATTTTAATAAACAAAACTTATTTCAGTCTGGTTTTATTATGACATTACATAATTATATTTTTTTTTATTTCATACTGGTTTTATTATTCAAATAAGTACTGCATACCCATCTACCCTAACTTGCTACTTACCCAGTTTCGAAGCGTCAATAGCCTAATGGATAAGGTGTCGGACTTGTGATCGAGAGGTCGCAGGTTCGAACCCCACCCATTACACTATTGACGTGAACCCACTCCAGACACAAGCATATTTAGCTTAGTTGGAGGGGTTAACAAGATTGCTAGTAATGTGAAATTGCTAGTATTCTTTAAAAATAAATCTGAGGAGTTTAATATATAAAATCAAACTTTTATTGCAATAGGATGAATAGTGAGGGAACGGATAATGTATTACTACAGTAAAAACAAACGTTAATTTTTATATAATAGGTATAATTTATTAAATTTATTTTTGTGATTTATTTACGTACCTACTTGCTTCATTTAGATCCATCCAGCCGTTTGAGCGTGAAGAAGTAACAAACATGCAAACAGACACATTCATTCACAAACTTTCGCCTTTATAATATTAGTGTGATAAATAAAACCATCTAAATAATATTAATATTCGTTTTTCAAGTTTATTCAACATAACGACAAAAAATTAAAAAATGCAAAGTTAGCAAACTTCGTCGTGCAACGGCAAGCGGGCCTCGAGCGAACTTGTCATTGTGTGTGTGACAACGTACACGACTAGCCCGCTGCAGTAAATACCTATTTTCCGCGCGTCTCGTAGGCTCGACACCCTTTTAAGGAAATGTAGAATTTTGTACATTACATTTTAGCGATATCACGACTCATTTTATTTTCTACTCGTTTACTTATACGAGTATCTTTTTTATGAAGATAACTAGTAATGTGGGTAGAATTCATATTACTAGGAATCTTGTCAACCCCTCCCAACTAAAGTAAATATGCTTAAAGTATTTATTCCGCACTAACAGTTAAACCTATTCTAACTGTTAGTGTAGCGAGTAACTGAAATCAGGAATTAAATGAATGTAAGCTATTCAATAGAATATCTTACTAAGAACAATGTGCGTGAAAAGAAACATTTCATAATAGTCTGAAATATATACTGCGAGACGAAGGAAAACACTGTTTAGCTAATCTAGTTACACCACCAATTATGGCTAAGTATAGAAACTGATCAATGAAGCACTGATTAAGCACACAATGTACGATTATTTGCTATCAACCTTATCAAAATCTGATAAGATAGTATAAAAAAACATGCATCACAATATAACAGCATCATCTTACTTTGGGCACACCACAATAGCGGCGGTAAGTCTCCTCTTAGAGAGAGGCGTCATGGCGTCCTCACCTTCCGCCTGACTCAGGTGCTCACCGGAGTCAGTTGTTTCGGGAGCTACTTGTAGCGGATTCGGTGGGAGAAAACGCCCGGGTGTCACCACTGCGAGATTCGCCCTGAGGACACGGTGGCACATACGGTGGATGCTTGCCCCGCTTTGGCAGAGCCCCGCCTTGTCCTCACAGGGGCGATAGGCGCGACCTCTCGCTCCCAGCCCTGGTTCAATTCATGGTCGGGAGGGAGGAGGCATGGGAAGCAGGCACCTCCTTCTGCGAAGCGGTAATGCCAACTAAGGAGGAGGCAGGACGCGCGAGGCAGAAGCATTTTTAAATCAATGTTCAGCCATAGTATGTGGCCAGTACCATTTTGCGCTTGGTGATTTTTTTTTATTTTCGGTCACCTCGATAAATGACGATTGTCAGAAATCGATGGTTGTAAATTGAAATAAATTATTTTTAAGCATTAAATACAATAAGCAGTGTTTTTGTTAATGATTTATACTTTTCTAATATGATTTTAATAGCTTTTTGTACATTAATAATTGTAACTGAGTTAAAAGATAGGACCTATGGCCATAGACAGTAGGTACCACATTTATTTTTCGCGCCAAATTGTTATTCTTATTATGTTCGAATGCTGAAAGTTGATCCTGAATTTGTTCAGCAGCATGTTGGAGTTATTTTAAATCAATGTTGAGCAATACTATGTGGCCAGTATCATTTTCCCTTTGGTAATAAAAACTTTTTGTCTTTTGGCATTATGGGTACTTTTAAGTTAGCTACTGAATGGGGCGTGCAAGTGAAAGCTGATCGCAGATGGCGCCACCACCGTAAGAACCTTTGTCACTGTCAGTGTTAGTTAGATTGTGAGATAATTTAGTTATCTGTATCATCTATGGTTATCTGTTAGACATGTGTCAGTTATAACAAAACGTAACTGAAAACGGTTGCCGTAGCAATAACTTTAGGTATCGGTATCGTCTCAACCGGCAACGGTTATCAAATACCTGCATCTGCAGAGTACGAGTAGCTACAACCAAACGCGCAACTACGAAAACATTAGAAACCGAAACCGATGATAACCAACCGGCAACTGGCAACCATGCCTTCCCTCTCTCACTTAGCCGATAATTAGGTGCAAGAAAGAGAAGATGCGATTATCGTTTTGTTGGCATACATTGGTTATCATGGATATCTTAAGGAAATAATATGGTCGTATATACCAATTGCTGGTCTAATGATGAACAGTTTTGATGCGTTTGTCGGTTATCACAGATATTTTTGCTAAATAGAAATACTTTTAGAACTAAAGTTATTAAGGAACTGAATATATTAGATACCAGTCATTTTGAAGTTGCTGAATAATTTGAAAGTTTGTAGAGTTATAATAGTTTACTTGAATGTGAATAATACCTACGTAATAACTAGCTTGACTCCTCATCACATCATACCTCTTAGCTAATATTATGTGGAAAATTGTGTTGTGATTATATTTTTTTTTGTTTTGACTTACTTATTATTATTATGTTTAATGTAATGACGTTTATTCCCCAAATAAAATATAAAAAAGATACGCGTAGGTGGCCAACATCTGCTGGGGTTTGTGGGAAAGTTCTATCGAGATACCGCGGCCCCGGAAATGTAGGGCAGCCGAAGGAACAGGGTGGGTTTTTAGTCAGTAGAAGTCTGACACACCCTTCCACTTAACCCAGAGTGGAAGAAGTCGTTCGATGATTTTCCCACCCAAGAAAAGAAAAAATAAAAAAACATGTGTGCAATTCACACGTGGTAGAAGTGAAACCTTCAAAAAAAACCTTTTAAAAATTTATGCCCCCCTCAATTCCCCACGAGTATTTACGTGAAAGAGCAACAAACATACCTACATACAAACTCACAAACTTTCGCATTTATAATAACTTAGTAGGATTGACTAATTGACCATTGTGTAAATAGTATATCATGATAGTGATTATTTGGTGACGGTGAGTTAGTGAGCTATGTTAATTTAATCAATTAATGTAAATATGATGATCTTGAAATGCGCCGGATTTTTTGTATATTTTTCATATAGAAAATGTGCTAGTCCTAAGCCTAGAAGAAAGCTATGAAGGAAAATTACCAGTATCGTTATGTTCCCTTTACTCCTATCATTGTTATATCCATACTTTAGTTATTTTAGCTATCCAGTTGTTGTAATAACTATACCGATACAAGAACTGAATAGTTAGATTAACTGCAGTTTTGATACCGTTATTCGGCAACCGTTATCAATAACGTTATTGCCACTAAATACCGGTTAGATAACGGTTATCAAGAATAACTAATAACGCCCATGTCTATTATCTGTGGTGAGCTAAACATTTACACGCTTCGTATTTTTTATTTTCATTTCATTGATTTCAATTGATTTCTTTACAATTTTCCGATTAAAGAACATAATACATGTTCTTTAATCGGAAAATTCTCAATAACTGTCTCTAATTTAGGAATTCACTACAATTTCCATAGTGTTCCATAGAGAAACTGCTTTGTTATTGGTAAGTGTGCTACTAGCGCCACTTTGACAGTTGCACGCCCCATTGGTCTAAATTAAAAACAAACAGCACGTTAGTAATGAATTCTCATACACTTGCGACCCGCACATTTGTACTACAGTAATGACGTCCTTTATGTCAAACTTTTTAAAAAGTAATAAGGTACTTTCCGAGCAGGTATAGTATAAACATATGTATGTTCTCATAGACAAGTGCAATGAACGTTAATGAGAAAATATTGCAACAGATGGTACCACAGTTCATTGTTTGCTTTTCTAAACGAGTATTACAAAAAAACTTTTTACCAAAAAGTTAAACCGACTCCCAAAAAACACTGCAAAGTGAAAAATAACTTTGATTTCGGTAGTCGGTGTCTTTAGTTTTGTATTTTTGGCTCCGACTTCCGAAATTAAAGTTATTTTTCACTTTGTAGTGTTTTTTGGGAGTCGGTTTAATTTTTAGGTTAAAAGTTTTTCTTTTTTCTCTTTTTAGTTGGTCGATTTTTAATTTACCTAGTTACAAAAATGTCAACTACTTATAATCATTTACAAAATATTGCTTTTCCCAATGTTGGGCCGTTAATTGTTGAGGAGTTCACTTCACCATAAGCATTGTAACGAGCATATTGTGCTTAACCACATTCAAGTAATCGAAGCGGAACACATGAATTACTTATTATTCCTACTTATAGATTGAGTAGTTCCAGTGGTCATCTGTGGTCTTCATCATCAGGTCCACTTCACAAATGGTGCTTTTCGAATGCCACTACACAAGTTATTAAAAAAAATACTGAAATCACTATAGGTGCGCCTATAATATTTGAAGAGTTTCCTCGCTTTCTCCAGGATCCCATCATCAGATCCTGACTTGGTAACAATGGGATCAATTTAGAAGAATACCCTTTCAAACAAAAACAGAATTTCCCAAATCGGTTCAGCCGTCTTCGACTAATCGGTGATCATACATTAAAAAAAATATACGGGTCGACTTGATAACCTCCTCCGTTTTTTTTCGTCGGTTGAAAAGTAAACAAATAGTCAGCATTCGTTTATATTACGTAAAAAACTAGCAGTCGCGCGGAGTTCGCTCCCGTGGACTAAAATATATCCCCTTTCTTGTGCTGTCGCATAAAAAGCCTCCAACCTTCCCCAAGCTTCAAGCTACTTCCCTACCAAATTTCATCCAAATCCATCTATTACTATCGAAGATTAAAGTTAAGTTCAAACAAACAAACTTTTCCGCCTTAAAATATTAGGATATATGTAATTATTATTGTAGTTAATATTGTTACGAGCTGGGGTTCGGGATAGGAGTAATTAACGCCAATTAAACCAAAATTAACACTAATTAATTAAGCACAAAATAAAAATTTAACACAATTATTCGCACCACAACTCTTGTCACTTAACACTTAGATCACACTTAAATCGCACTGAAATTCTCTGATAAAGCTTCGATTATATCTCGTATTCGCCTCGTAATAAGACTGACTCTCTGCGCCCCTTTGCGCTCTATTTATACCCCAGTCTATGAGTTCGAGAACGTTCTTATAAAATCGACTCACTGTTTATACTGCCTAGAAAATTCCATGAAGCTATTCGAGATATATAGTACCGCTATTCGTCGCTAGATGGCGCTAGTGTCTCGACTAGATATACACATTACCGTTATTCGCCGCTAGATGGCATTAGTGTCTCGAACATTCTAGATTTATGTCGAAGTTTCTCGACGTACTTCACTAAGCGACTGGCGTAACAATATTTTAGTATTTTCTAGCAGTGTGTGTGGAGGACTAGCATCTATTTCACACAGGCTAATATTAGAGTAGTAAACGGTGAGCCAGAGAGAAATTTTAAAGTGAACACTTGATGAACACACTCTTAAATTAATGGATCTAGTTATGCTTTTATCATTAATTTGTTTATTATTATTTTCCAGGTATCTTAATCTGCGTTCGCGCCATCATCCAGTACCTGAACATCAAACGCGGCTGGCGTCTGCTCTCAGGCACGGCTCAAGAGCGACTGCTTTTCTTCTACTAACTGCACTAGCTTTCTGTTTCACTCACACCTACGCCTTTTAAGCATGGTGCGACAAGGATGGACATACGTTGCTCGATTAGTTGGTAATGTCGTTAGTCAAGCTTAAAGACGTAACACACCTCCTGATATCAAATTAAATTAGAAGTATAAAAATACGGCTCTCGTTATAAATTCGAAAGATGTGTATGGTCTTTTACGCTGAGTATTTCTTTGCTACCGTTCTATAATATCTAACTTACATAGTGGTGGGTATTATATTACTGTATAATATAGAAAGTCTACGGACGGATACCTAGATATTTAAGTTGTAAATCCGTGTTAGCACACAAAAAAGCAATTTATGAACCGATACAGAGTCCACAATATTCTGTAAGATTTGTTGTACGCATCACAGAGTTGTGTTGTTAAAGACATGATAAGCCAATATTTTACTAGATATATTATTAATTTATTATTCTAAGTAGCTCAGCTTAAGTTATATTTGAGCAGATATTTTTATAAAATCAAGTTTGGTCAGTTTGATCGCGAAATAATAAGTACGTCTCACCGATGTGAAGTTTATAATATTATCGGGTACTTATTTTGTAACATAGCACTTTATAATAAATGGGTAAAATAAGTCATTTAATTGGACAATTTTGGTATTAAGTTTAATGATAAATGTAAACTCGAATTATATTTTGTTTTTCTATTGAGTGGAATCATTCCGTGGTTATGTAAAGTGGCATTAATTAAGAGTAGATTATATATTAAAAGGGGTCAAAAATAAACTCCTTTGACTTGATGGATGTGTTTACTGTCGATATTCAAAAACGTCGGCTAATTCCGAATGAAATATGTGCGTCTAACAGAGGCTTAATAAAAGGGTTACGATAACTACCCTACTGGTACCTTAAAATATCATCAGTGTACAACGACCCACTATTGGGACAAAGGCTTCCTCTCTATAAGAGGGAATTGGCTGTGATGCACCGCGCGGAACCAGTGATAGATGAATGTTTTGTTTAATTTTTTGTTCTAGAAAATGGCAGTTTCCTCACGAAGTTTTTCTACAACTTTTTGAGAGTAGTAGCGATGATATAAATTACAGAAAATAATATACCTGCCTGTGTACAAACCCAGTCTCGACTTACAAGTAGGTTATGGGTTCAAACCCATAACCTACTTGTAAGTAGGGCCAGTAATCACTAGGCCACCGCTGCTCAGAAAATTGTGAAAAAAAAACTTATTTTTTAAATTGATAACATTACTAAGCCGATCGCATACTGCAGAATTCTATACCTTTGGGTATAGCCCACAGTCACGCAGTTGGTTACAAACTGCTAGTAAACAATAGACAAACAAAGATGGCGAGATGAGCTGGACTCATATTTTTGGCCTCAATATCACTAAACCTAGAGAAGTGGGAAGACTTTTACCCTGCAGTGGATCTACTTAGGCCTATATTCCATACGACACGCGAAAGTTAATCTGTCTGTCTATATGCAACCTTTAAAATCTTACGGATTTGTATGTATTTTAAAACACTGGTAGACCATGCCTTTGGTTGTTTATAATAATGTATGTGTATACTGCGGTCCGAATGAATATTATCTCAAAAGATTGACGTCGTTGTAAATAATTATATCCCCTTAGCCATTTTCCAAGTAGTTTGGGTCGGATTCCAATCTTAATCAGATGCACATGAGTAATAGTGTTTTACATGGAGCGACTTCCTACTGACCTCCAAAACCCAATAGCTGGGAAACACGATACCCCATGGCACGTCTAAATTATGTACAGTATGTTAACTAACAGAGGGCGTTCCCGTTGACCCGCAATAGTATAAGCACATCAATTAGATCGCCGCACACATGGCCCGTCATTCATAAATAAATTGCGACGTTGCCGTCCTTCAAGTACGCGTGTACAGAGTGTTTCTTTTACGTATCAATTTAACATTTTTAGTGAATATTTTAATATTAAAAAAAAATAAAAACATTTTGTTTTCGAATGGTAATATTTTTTTAGCATGTATGGATGCTATACTATTGCGGGTTAACTGGAACGCCCTCTGTTAGTTAACATGCTGTATAATATCATCATGTCTTTAAATGTTAATTTTTATCTTCATTAGACACCTCTATCCCTCACGGGTGCAAGGTTTCGCCAGTTAATTTAATTGACCCTGTATTGTTATATGTGTAAGATCATAGTTGCACCGTCGTTGATCAAACTAACAGAAGTAGTATCAAAATCATAACTGCTTCATCAATAACTGAGAAATTGTTTAAGAAATCGGTTAAAAAATGTTAATTACTGAACTCAGTTGAGAGCATATGACGTATGTTCCAACTTGAGAAAGATATAGTGATGCTTAACCTACATAGACATACATATAGAACATGTATAGTAATTAACGCACCCCCTAAAACACCCCAATAAATAACATATTCTCAATTTTTAATTTTACATGTATAAAAACCTTGTATTGAATGACGAAATTTGTATAAAAATAAATTTAAAAGGGCCGTTAATAATTTTGGTTTGTTTTGAATGTAGAGATTTTTTAATATTTTTGTTATTGTAATTTACAAATAAAACATTACCTATAGAAACGATATATTTATATCAATTCAGTAAACGCTCTGAACAAATTAATTTCAGGGTGTGCATTAATTAAGTTACATGTTGTAAATTCTATTATATTCGTCTCACAACAGATTCATATTGGTTTAAAGACAATGTTGTTCAGTTCAATGAACATCATAGCATGGAGAATGGACTGACCACTACTCACAAAATATACCTCCGTAGTACCATTATGATCACTTTATGTCACTTATCTCATTCTTCTCGAATTCACTTTATGTTAGCAAAGAGAAAGCTCAGTCCATTCTCCGCCTTCAATGTTATCATGTGATACCACTGTTTGATCTGTAGGAAAATATCAAGTAGATTGTTCAAATGTCAAAAATTATGTATTCATATGTTGTTGTAAGAGTCATATCAAACATAAACAAACACTCGGATAAGCTATACTTGTATCGCTCTACACTACATGATTTTAAATTTTATTGTAAACCTAATACCAATATAAAACGACAGGTGTAGTTTCTGTTTCAGTATAAATATTTTATGTACAATATTTAGTGATAAGTCCTTCAAAAACTAGTTTTTCGAGCTTGAATGCAGTACCTGTGCAACACCGCCCTCTCGTCCGCGAATTCATGTACATACAGAACGTGTGAATCTTGTGGTACAACATGCAACCCACACCTCAATTCTCAGGAGATGTTGACTTGTAGATCTGGCCTGAGAGGATTACGAGTCCGATCCAGAATTATTATCACTAAATATTATTCATAAAACATTTTTATGTCAAGAGTTAACTCTGTCTGTGTTTGTGTAGTTTCTTTCTACTTTTACTAGACCTGTGAGATTCTATGTAGCGAAAAACCGCAGGACTCAAGCTTTACGATAACATTGAATAATTCACTTTATGATAACCTACATAAAGTACACAATTGTACTGGCTTCGTCACCACTTTTCTAAAGCCTCCAAGTAGCGCATACTACCCGTTATGCGCTTTAAGTCATTCAAAATAAAGTTGATTATTCAATGACTTGAAACAATGCTCTAATCTTCCCTTACTAATTTGGTCAGCGACGGCGAGTTGATAGATTAAATATCTTAAGGAGACTTATGTAAAGCAGAGATATTAAACCTACTAGCCTGTATTTAAATCATCTTGGTGATTATTATTCAATGTACTGTTTACCAACGTTCCCATCTTTGATATGTTTGTTAGTGTTATAGACAAAAATATCAAACTCTCGTTTATGTTATAGAATCCAAAATTACATGCTCAGGTAAAATTGTTAAAAATTACAATAATTATTGTAATTTTTGTCCGGTTGATTTGGTAATTACTTACAATTTTTTTTGTAAAAATTAACTTCAGGTATTGTTCAACATGCGTCAGCTGCTGCGATAAGCGACAAGAATGAATGTCCAACAGCCTAGACTTGTGTTTAATTTGTGATAATTTCTTTTGAAAACCTATGAGTAAAAGTTATCTTATATATTTTATTCTAATGCGAAAAATTAAGCAAATGAAGGTGATCAGTAATTAGTACTTTTCATAATTTTTTTTTAATATGTTTTAAATAATTATATCTAAAAAAAAATGCGTCATAAATTATGACTGTTTGAATGAACTATCTCAGAATGTTAGTGTTTATTGTATGTAATTGTTCTAGTAACATTCTCACCATATTATGAACTAAGGCCGCGACTTTTTCTATTTCGCACCAAAAATTATATGTCAATGGAAGTTTCGTGATTAGATAACTTTATTTTTAATATAATGTTTTAGTGCAATAATGTCTAGTTCAGAGTTTCTAGTGGAAATAAATACGTTATAATTATGCTTTTGTTTTATTAAAAAAATAAATATATAGACCGAATTGAGGGTATTCAAAGAAGTTTTATCAAATATTTATGTTTGCATCAGAAGATCCCGTATCATTCCACTTACTTCCATTAAGCCTGCGCCGAGTAAAATAACTCAAAACGGTCTTCACAACTAAAGGAATATAACCTATAATAGTACTTTAATTACCATACAAAAATATGTAATGAACACTAGAATAAATGTGTTAGCAAACATAGTTGGCAAAATTTAAAAATATTTTATAGTTTATTAAACAAAAATACATAAAGTTGGACAAAAATCCTTACAAAACATGCTCGTGCGTCGCTGAATTTTGATAGTAAACTGTTGAATTTTTTCATAAACTTCAATTCATATTATTCTCTAATTATCATACTATCATTTACAGCTTTAACATTTCAAAAATGTCGCTTGGTTGTTTTAATTTTAATTTTTTCTTCTAATTTGCGCGCTATTTTGAACCATACGCAACGTACACCGGTCGAAAATTCAGTCGTCCACGGGAGCTCAGAGAGGGGTCACGTCTCATCGTGGAGCGTTTCGCCGGTAACGATAATTCGCGATCTATTGTGTACGTATGTATTGCAGCAATCCGTTGAATAACATAAGTCATATTTTTTGTTTTTTGAGTACGATTTATTATGCATACCCAACAATTACTTTTTATTGTTCAATATATATTTCTTTAACATTTTTTTTTTAATATTTGTTTTATTATGGGAAAATGTTAAAAAAAATATTATTAGAAGAAAGTTGGCGCAAATTTTCGAAAAAAAAGCCATTCTCATAAAAAGTACGTATTTCTATTTTGTGATGGTATTATTGCTTTTTAACCGACTTCAAAAAAAAAGGAGAAGGTTCTCAGTTCGTCTTAAACTTTTTTTTATGTATGTAACCTCAAACTCGAAGACAGCTGGACCAATTTGGAATTTTTTTTCGTTTGAAAGGGTATACTTTCTAGTTGGTTCCATTTTTATGAAATCAGGATCTGATGATGGGATCCTGGAGAAAGCGAGGGAACTCTTTAAATATTATAGGCACACCTATAGCGTTTTGGGTATTTCTAATAGTACCTTGTGCAGTTGCTCCCGAAAAGCACCATTTGAGGAAGTGAAAGTGATGATGAAGACTTTTTTCAAACATTCGATATGGGTATCGTGTAATGGGTTTTTGGGGGTGGTGATTGCAAATCTGGAATTTATTTTTAAATTCAAGATGGCGTATGCAACTTTTTCTCACAAATTCGATATGGGTACCGTGTAATGGGTTTTTGGGGGTGGTGATTGCAAATCTGACATTCATTTTAAAATCCAAGATGGCGGATGCAACTTTTTCTCAAACATTCGATATGGGTATCGTGTAATGGGTTTTTGGGGGTGGTGATTGCAAATCTGGCATTCATTTTAAAATCCAAGATGGCGGATGCAACTTTTTCTCAAACATTCGATATAGGTATCGTGTAATGGGTTTTTGGGGGTGGTGATTGCAAATCTGGCATTCATTTTAAAATCCAAGATGGCGGATGCAACTTTTTCTCAAACATTCGATATGGGTATCGTGTAATGGGTTTTTGGGGGTGGTGATTGCAAATCTGGCATTCATTTTAAAATCCAAGATGGCGGATGCAACTTTTTCTCAAACATTTGATATGGGTACCGTGTAATGGGTTTTTGGGGGTGGTGATTGCAAATCTGACATTCATTTTAAAATCCAAGATGGCGGATGCAACTTTTTCTCAAACATTCGATATGGGTATCGTGTAATGGGTTTTTGGGGGTGGTGATTGCAAATCTGGCATTCATTTTAAAATCCAAGATGGCGGATGCAACTTTTTCTCAAACATTCGATATAGGTATCGTGTAATGGGTTTTTGGGGGTGGTGATTGCAAATCTGGCATTCATTTTAAAATCCAAGATGGCGGATGCAACTTTTTCTCAAACATTCGATATGGGTATCGTGTAATGGGTTTTTGGGGGTGGTGATTGCAAATCTGGCATTCATTTTAAAATCCAAGATGGCGGATGCAACTTTTTCTCAAACATTTGATATGGGTACCGTGTAATGGGTTTTTGGGGGTGGTGATTGCAAATCTGACATTCATTTTAAAATCCAAGATGGCGGATGCAACTTTTTCTCAAACATTCGATATGGGTATCGTGTAATGGGTTTTTGGGGGTGGTGATTGCAAATCTGGCATTCATTTTAAAATCCAAGATGGCGGATGCAGCTTTTTCTCAAATATTCGATATAAGTATCGTGTAATGGGTTTTTGGGGGTGGTGATTGCAAATCTGGCATTCATTTTAAAATCCAAGATGGCGGATGCAACTTTTTCTCAAACATTCGATATGGGTATCGTGTAATGGGTTTTTGGGGGTGGTGATTGCAAATCTGGCATTCATTTTAAAATCCAAGATGGTGGATGCAACTTTTTCTCAAACATTCGATATGGGTATCGTGTAATGGGTTTTTGGGGGTGGTGATTGCAAATCTGGCATTCATTTTAAAATCCAAGATGGCGGATGCAACTTTTTCTCAAACATTTGATATGGGTACCGTGTAATGGGTTTTTGGGGGTGGTGATTGCAAATCTGGCATTCATTTTAAAATCCAAGATGGCGGATGCAACTTTTTCTCACACATTCGATATGGGTATCGTGTAATGGGTTTTTGGGGGTGGTGATTGCAAATCTGGCTTTCATTTAAAAATCCAATTTAAAACACATTGTTTAAACCCTTAGATGTGACAAAGGAGAGGTATAATAACACAATTTTACTATATCATCAGAATATAAATCGTTTCTCCGGCAAAATATTAGATGAGGAAATGTTAATAGATAAATATGATATAGATATCTTATGTTTTTGTGAAACCTGGCTAAAACCAGATAGAATGTTGTTTAAAATTAATATTTTTCTGTTACTAGTGCATACAACAGGTCCTCAGTAGGAGGTGGTACTTTAATATTACGTAGATATAAGGAACAAAAATATATCACCGCTTGCTCTGTTGATTGCTTGTGTGAGGTAGCATGTACAGAAGTTGAAGGCCAAACTTTCTTAAGTGTTTATAGACCACCAGCATCAAACTTGTCATCATTCTTAATGATAATGGGAGAAATTTTAAGTACCTAAGCTTATAAGAGATAATAAATTAGTTTTCGTTTGTGGTCACCTAAATATTGATTTGTTAGTAAATTCACCTGAACACTGCAAGCTTACTTCATTGTTTGGTTCATTTAACTTAAAATGCACATACAAGGAAGCAACAAGAATAACAGCAACATCAGCTCAATGCATAGATAATATTTATACTAATTGTGCCATAAAATACTCGTCTCAAATTAGTGGAGTTAGGTCTGACCATACAGGTTAACTAGTATCCTTTGAGTTGGTTAAAAAGCGGCAATTAAATAAGACTATTAAATTTAGGCCGCTAACTAAAAAGAAATTAATGTTTTTAATGATAACATGTTAAGTAATCTTTCAATGGCCAATTTTGACTCCCATGACCCCAATGAAAATTACAGGATATTATTTTCTTCACTATGCCACGAATTTAGTAAGACATGTCCAGTTAAAAAATTTCAAATGAGTAATAAATCTAAATTTAATGAATGGGCCACTGCTGGAATAAGAATAAGCTGAGACAATGTATACAACTTATACCATGAAAAATCATTGACTTCCGATGAAGCCTTCCATAATTATGTAAGAAACTACTCAAATATATTTAAAAGAGTATGCGCCCTAAGCTAAATCTAAATCAGAAAGTAATAAAATTAGCATTTCTAACAATAAAATAAAAACTGTGTTGAAGGTGATAAACAAAGAAACTGGAAACACAAACCAAAATAGGGTTAGAATGATTTGACTTTGAACATCGATGATCAGGTCATCTCAGATAAGTCAAAAGTGGCTGAGAAGTTGGAAAATTACTTTACCAATATTCCAGTAGAGGTTACTAAATCTCTAAATTCTTCGCCATTATTAGCAGAATCTTTTTTAAAGGAAAACTTCAATAAGGATATACCAACATTTTCATTTAAGCCCATTTCTATTGATGTAATTAAAAAGCATTCCAAAGTCTTAACATAACAAACACTGATGACTTATGGAGTGCATCTGTTAGGATTCTTGGTAATATTATTGACTCAATTGCTGCTATCCTAACAGGCACATTTAATTAATGTATAGACAGCGGTAATTTTCCCGATTTAATGAAACATAGTAAAGTAGTACTAATTTTTAAGTTGGGTTGTAAGAGTGATCCCTCTAACTATAGACCGATATATGTGCTTCCAGCATTAAGCAAAATATACGAAAAAATCATGCTGGACCAGATGCTATCATATTTTAACTCAAATGGAATTCTGCATAGTCGGCAGTTTGGTTTCACGAAAGGTAGGTCAACAACAGACGCAGGAGTAGCGCTCATCCGTCACATTCTGGAATCTTGGGAGAAATCTCAGGATGCAATTGGCATATTTTGTGACCTCTCCAAAGCTTTTGATTGCGTTGACCACAAAACACTGATCTGTAAATTACACCATTACGGAGTTCGTGGATTCGTGTTCTGCTGACCTTGTTCTTTCATATTTATCAAACAGGCAACAAAAAGTTATTGTTAATGGAGCGACATCTGCAGGATCCCTAGCCAAGATGAGTGCTCCGCAAGGTTCAATTCTTGTTTCCTTTTTATAGTGTATATCAATGACATACATGATGACCAACTTATCGGATATTTTTTATTTGTAACTCCATTGTGCTGTATTAATTGGTCTATACGACAGTATAGACCAAAGTTTTAAATATAATTAAGCATATCTTAGAACTGGAAACATATCTTACAACTATATAATAATATAGGTTAACCATCAGAATTGAAGAAAAGCTGAAAAAAAAGAGCTGTCACTTCTTTTGGACTGTAAAACCAGGTGGAATAGTCTTTTAACAATGCTGGAGCGATTTTATCTTTTAAAAACCTTCATTCAAAAAGCTCTTATAGATCTCAATCATCCAATTCGTTTGGAAGAAGTTGATTTTGAATTGGTAAATAAAATTGTTGATGTGCTGACCCCAATTAAATTGACAGTAGAAGCAATCTGTCGGCGAGATGCTAATTTATGCACAGCTGATTCCGCTTTGAAATTTCTTATAAAACATCCTTAGTGGAACGTATGAAGCAACGACGAAGTGATGATTTGACTGGTGTGTTGAATTAATTACAAAATCCATGAAAAGATGATGAAAATCAGTTATTATCGGATTTGGAATGGCATGACTTATTTCCAGTTTCTATACAGGCTTTAGTTTGGAAGCAAATAAAGTGTATTGTTAAAAAACTTAAAAGTCGAGATGACACGGAAGAAGAAGAAGGAAGATCAGGATCACAAACAGATGATGAGTTAAGGCCACAAACCTCCCAATCCCAACCCCAATTGACACTAAAGGAAAAGTTATAGCTGGAAATTGATAAGAGTATGAAATCCCCAGATCGTGAAGTACAAATACAAAATTAATCGGGGTTGGCAAAATATAGTATTAGACGTGAAATAAGCCTGTTTGAAAATGGAGGAATTAGTGGATATCACTTAGAAACAGCATATAAGTATCTATTGTCTATTCCTCCAACCAGTGTAAAACCTAAACGAGCGTTTTCAGCTGCTGCTTATGTTGGTAATAAACGAAGCAGGCTTGGAAGTCAAACCTTGGATGCATTGATATTTCTACGATTGTATTTTCAAAATTCGAAATAAGTTTTATTGTCTTTTTATTTCTTACAAAGTATAGTATCTTTTTGTCATTTTTTCTTTTCTTACTATACTGTGGTATGTGAAGTGTACCAAAATTAAAAATATATATATTGTAAGAAATTACTCGTTTTTTAGAGTTCAGTTGCCGAATGGCAAAAAACGGAACCCTTATAGTTTCGTCATGTCTGTCCGTCTGTCTGTCTGTCTGTCTGTCCGTCCGTCCGTATGTCACAGCTATTTATTCCAAAACTATTAAGACTATACATGTGAAACTTGGTAAGTAGATGTATTCTATGGAACGCTTTCCGATATTGAGAAAAAAATTAAAAATCATTTAAAATAAAGGAACATACTACTACCCCATACATGGAACTAAAACTGATAATATATATATTTTTTTCTTGAAACCTATGCGTGTGTGGTATTTATAGACAGGTCTTTAAAAATGACATAGGGGTTTCTGAAACCACTTTTTCATAAAGTCAATCGTTTAAAAGATATAAGCTTCCAAAGTGGTCAAATGTGTATCCCTCCCTCTAACTTCTATAATAGTGGAGTGAAAAATCTAAAAAAATATGTATCTGTAGATCGTAATGTAAACTTTCAACCAAAATTGGTTTGAATGATATCGAGTTAACCATTTTTGAGATACGGCATATTTTCTAAAACCGCAAATATAACTTTGTAATTCATACAAACACTATGAAAAACAAAGTTATCTAGCGTAGTTGTAAAAAATGTAAATAAGCTAGTTTTAAGAAATTTGTAAGGTTTTTTTCGTCAAATAAATATAAATATTATATTATATTATTATAGTTACACACGGAACCCTTCATGCGCGTGTCTGACTCGCACTTGGCCAATTTTTTACATTTGAGACCAATTAGAAACCACATAGTCTAATCCGGGGATAGCCCCAGGGTCCCAGGATTCAGCATCAAGAATCACGTAATCCCGGGATTGAAAAACATGCTCGGGATTGTATTCTCTAGTTGCAACTAAGAAAGGATTTCTATCGAAATTCTATTTTAGTTGCCAAATGTGTCGAAAAAAAATAGAATTATAAATTGTAAAGAATCAGATAGATAGCCCTACAGACCTCAATCTGAACGATAATTCTGTAAGCAGTTTTATGTCGATAGGAGCCGGGTTTTCTGGTTTAGAACAAGTTTCAGCTTCCTTTGACATTCCCTCTATGTCCGACAAATTATACGCCAAGTGCCATAACAAGGTCTGTCTACTACGGGAATTAGCCAAAGAAAAATTGGCTAAGTGCGAGTCAGACTTGCCCATGAAGGGTTCCGTAGTAACTATAATAATATAATATGTATAACTACTACAACTACTAGTCTGTCTGTCTGTCCATCCGTCCGTCCGTATGTTACAGCCATTTTATTCCGAAACTATCAGGACTATACATATAAAACTTGGTAGATTGATGTATTCTGTGAACCGCTTTCCGATTTTAAGAAAAAATTAAAATATATTTAAATTAAATTAAAAAATATTTTCAGTTTTAGTTCCATGTATGGGGAGCCCCCCCATACATGGAACTAAAACTGAAAATATTTTTTTTCATGAAACCTATGCATGTGTGGTATCTATATACAGGTCTTTAAAATGAGATTGAGGTTTCTAAAACCACTTTTTCATAAAATTAATCGTTTAAAAGATATACGCTTCCAAAGTGGTAAAATGTGTGCCCCCCTCTAATTTCTATAATAATGGAGTGAAAAATATGAATATATATATATATACAACGTGTAACGGAAACCCCATATCTAACCAAAAGGGCTGAAGACAACATTTGGTATGGAGTCTCTATGCACAGTTTCAGCACAAAATAACTGACTTAAAGAATTGATACCAAATTATTGGTTTCACATATTTTTTGAATACCAATCATAACAAACGTGTCACAGCACTACGAGGGTCAATAACTTTCCACGTCACTTGCCAATAACACGATAATTCTTTTCGTTCTTCTTAATTTGAAAAATTCGGTCTCTGGTATCAGTGTACTGGAATTTGTAATAAGTTCTACACATGTAGACTTAGGATTACAAAACCCTTGCCATATCGTTTGTTATCATCCAAAGAAGCCATGCACTTGGTATGTATATACCCTTTAAATTACACGTTGTATATATATATATATATATATATATATATATATATATATATATATAGATCTTAATGTAAACTTTCAATCAAAATTGGTTTTAAAGAGATTGAGTCAGCAGTTTTTGAGATACAGCATATTTTCTAAAACCGCAAATATAACTTTGTAATTCATACAAATACTATGAAAAACAAAGTTATTTGGCGTAGTTGCAAAAAATGTAAATAAGCTAGTTTTAAGAAATTTGTAAGTTTTAGTTTTTTGTCAAGTAAATATACATATTATATTATATTATTATAGTTACTACGGAACCCTTCATGGGCGAGTCTGACTCGCACTTGGCCAATTTTTGTAAAATGTTATAATAAGCAATATAACATTAGATTTATAGATTTCTTTTATTATTTTTTTCTTTTAAATTAAGTTACACTTGTTACATATATTGTTATGAAATAAATTACGCTTATATTTTCTGCGAAGTAAGTTCGCTAGACAGCATTAATGAAAAAATGTTTTTTTTGGTATGGCCCCACGTATATATAATAAAGTACCGAATGTTATTAAAAATATGACAGTACATCAGAATTTAAACGAGCACTAAATGAAATTTTAATAAACAAAACTTATTTTAGTCTGGTTTTATTATGACATTACATAATTATATTTTTTTTTTATTTCATACTGGTTATATTATTCAAATAAGTACTGCATACCCATCTACCCTAACTTGCTACTTACCCAGTTTCGAAGCGTCAATAGCCTAATGGATAAGGTGTCGGACTTGTGATCGAGAGGTCGCAGGTCCGAACCCCACCCATTACACTATTGACGTGAACCCACTCCAGACACAAGCATATTTAGCTTAGTTGGAGGGGTTAACAAGATTGCTAGTAATGTGAAATGTACCCACATTGCTAGTATTCTTTAAAAAAAAATCTGAGGAGTTTAATATATAAAATCAAAGTTTTATTGCAATAGGATGAATAGTGAGGGAACGGATAATGTATTACTACAGTAAAAACAAACGTTAATTTTTATATAATAGGTATAATTTATTAAATTTATTTTTGTGATTTATTTACGTACCTACTTGCTTCATTTAGATCCATCCAGCCGTTTGAGCGTGAAGAAGTAACAAACATGCAAACAGACACATTCATTCACAAACTTTCGCCTTTATAATATTAGTGTGATAAATAAAACCATCTAAATAATTAATATTCGTTTTTCAAGTTTATTCAACATAACGACAAAAAATTAAAAAATGCAAAGTTAGCAAACTTCGTCGTGCAACGGCAAGCGGGCCTCGAGCGAACTTGTCATTGTGTGTGTGACAACGCACACGACTAGCCCGCTGCAGTAAATACCTATTTACCGCGCGTCTCGTAGGCTCGACACCCTCTTAATTAGCTCATTGTCTACATATTTTCTGTATTTAATAGCTGTTAGTCCTCCATACTTCTTAAATAAATAAATATAGACAATTTTGTTTCTTAAACATAACTGAATATGACTGTGAGTAGAATTCACATTACTAGCTAGAGACTATAACCACTAGAGAGCGTATAGGCGGATTTCTTTGAAGAACATGACTTACTGTTTTGGGTCGGGCGGGAGGGAGAAATGCAGAGCTGTAATTGGTCAGTTCAAGGTCAAGTTGCGTAGATATGCCTGGTTAGGGATTGGTGGTCGATATCAATAAAATTGATGTTAACATTGTAAAAATCCCATAGTAAAAATATTTTAATTCAGGCCCAAGTTAATTAGTATTAGAGTCCGTCATACTATTTGAAGCCTAAAGATTGAAGAAAAAGATTGAATATATGTATCTTATTTTCACGATTTGACTCTTCTCTACATTATATCAATAAAAACAAAACTAGAAACCAATATTCCCTAGTAAACTTATCTATCCACTGTAATTTTAATTCTGGAATCTTGGGAAATCTTAAATGAAAACATGCATGTCGCACAGAAGAAAAATCATTAGAACTTCCTCCTTTTTTAAAGTCGGTTAAAAGTAGATAGGTAGATAGTAACAGAACAGAATTTAAAAAAAATAGTTTAATTTTGTAATTATCGATATCGTATTGAGACGTTAAATTTCAGATTATTACGATAAAAATACAAAGGGAAAGAAAGGGATAAAATAATTTCTTAATGAAAGAAAGAGACTTTTCCAAAAGACATCAACGCGCGACTCAACCGTGGGCTTGCTCACCTAAACTACAATTTTAAATAGACCCCTGTGGTGGCTTACAATTTGATTAAATAAAAAATAATTTTCGTAGTATTTCATTACTGATGAATAGTTATGTCATCCATTTAGTATCTAGATGTCTGGGAATGTTTTCTACACCACTTCAACGCGCATGAAGGCATTATTATGCGTTATAAATTGGATACAACAATTTTAAATTTGTAATTGTTTAGCATCATTGAGATAGGAAAAGTACCTATCAAGTCAGTGTTTAGCATGCACAAATTTTTAACACTTGGTCACAACTAAAATGGTTCGTGTACCGTAGCCAATATATAGGTGCAAAAAGGGTAATAGTTTTCGTGCGTCGGGGCACTGTATGCGTGGTCAAGTGGTTTTATAGTCTTTGTTACTAGCAATCTAATAAATCAAATCATTTAAGCGTCAATAGCCTAATGGCTAAGGTAACTTGTGATCGAGAGATCGTGGGTTCTAACCCCACCCATAACACTATTGTCGTCTAAACAGAAGCATATTTAGCTTAGTTGAAGGGGTTAACAAGTTTTTTTTTTGTATCTTGAAATGAAACCATGTAACTTGAAAAATATATAGCGTAGTAAAAAGTTTCTTACACTCAAGGAATGCACGCTATTAACATGTTATATGGGCCGCAACAGATATTGTGAATTCGTAATAATATAATATATTATAATAGGTATAGAGAAGTGGATAGGGGCCGTGCTGGAAAAAAATGTTATAAGAAAATAATTATCTAATAAAAACATTTTTGCAAAAAATAAAACCGACTTCCAAATCAAAACACTACAAAAATTTGCAAAAATGTTTTTATTTTCGTGCTTTTTAGTGGGTCAGTGAATTTTCCAAATCGGTTCGTAAATGACGGAGTTATGCGCGAACATATAACGCAATTCAGAGTAAACGAAAAGATCATCAACGTAAATATTTTTTTAGACTTTTGTTGATTTTCAGAAACGGCTTGTTCGATTTCGATAAAATTTTCATGGGACTATTTGGGAAGTATACCCTTTCTAACAAAATAAGAATTTTTCAAATCGGTTGGCAAGTGATGGAGTTCTGCGCGGACAAACATAAAAAAAAAATACAAACATCCGAATTGAGAACCTCCTCCTTTTTAGAAGTCAGTTAAAAAAGACAAAACAGCCTTAGCCAAAACTATTAACAAATAATTGTTGTCTGGCAAGTAACATATGTACCGCACAAGGGCGGATCCAGCTTTGGGGCCAGGAGGGGGTCACATAGTCGAGTCGATCAAGTCACAAGAAGTTATAATTAAATTTTGATGATAATAGATACAAGTATATAGTAGGTATTTTATTAATAAATGCCAGTACTGTACTTAAAAACACCCCCCCCCCCATATTTAAATAACACAATCAATTTTTCTGGTACGTCTTCTCCCGAAACGCATTATCACTTAATGTATAATACTTCAATAGGTACGTTTTAATGGACGTGGTCAAGCATTCCGTTTGGAAACTGTCAATTGTCTGTCAGCATCTTCAGAAAAGGGAAGCCTATGTTAGCAAGTTGAATGAAGCTCTTTATTCCTTGAATATTGAAAACGATGACCTGGAGACCATTTGGCAGTCCGTAACATCTTTTGTCACGGAAACAAGCTCTCCAATCTTGGGCCATAGAAACACTAAATTGGATTAGCGGTCACCGACAGTTACTTAATATGCAGCACAATAATTATTTGCAATGAAAACTTCACAAACAAATCCAGGAAAATACTTAGTTTAGTCTTCTCAATCTTGGGAAGACTAACGAGAGATGCGAAAGGTAAGTGGTGACAAGAGAAGGCGAAATTCTTACAGTGGCTTATAGACACACAACAGCTGAGTGCATTTTATAACAAGATTTGTAGTCATAGGTACCAAAATGTAAACGTACCGTTTAAGTCACTACATGGAGTATCTCTCGCCAACAAAGACGATATCTTGAAACGCTGGGCTCAACATTTTAATGACCTTCTGAATGTTGATCGCTCTGCTGATATAACTAACATTAATTCCCTCCAGCAAACTAAACCTAGGGAAGAGTTACTTGAACCTATTACTTTGGAGGAAGTGAGAACGACCATCAGGCAACAGCAGAATAAGAAAGCAGTAGGCGTACATAATATTTGCGTTGAAATGCTGAAGTATGGAGGAGAGGAGTTACACCAGACCATGTGGAAACTGTTGTTGTATATGTGATCGGAAGAAAATCTACCTAAGTGCTTTTAAATCTCTTGCATTTGCTCACTGTACAAAAACAAAGGAGATCGCTCTGACTATATTCGTACCGAGGCATTTCCATTCTCTCCATTCCAGGAAAAAAATTCGCACAAGTCCTTCTAAATAGACTTTTGCCTGTATCCGAAGAAATACTGCCAGAATCTCAGTTCGGCTTCAGACCGGAGAGAGGAGCCTGCGAGGCCATCATTTCAATCCACCAGCCTATTGAGAAGAGCACGGAGAAAGGTCGACCAATGTTTCTGTGTTTTGTTGACCTTGAAAAGGCCTTTGACAGCGTTCCTCGTGAAGTTCTTTGGTTGGTTCTGTCTAAACTGGGTTGTCCGAATAAATTTGTTAGGCTTTTACGGCTTTTACATGATGACATGTCATGTTGCGTCACAGTCAATGGTGAACAATCAGAATCTTTCTCAGTCACTTGTGGAGTCAAACAGGATTGTGTATTGGCACCAACTTTGTTCGCATTCTATTTTTTTATTTTTTATTACTGATGAGCCTACTCTTGACCTCGATCTCGCGTGATGGTAAGCGATAGATAAGGTCTACGATGGGACTAGCGAGCCCAGAAGATGCCTATTTACTCGTGTTTTAAAGGCTGAAAGGTCCTAAGTGGCAGGGAACACAGAAGCCGGCAGAGAATTCCACAGCTTGGCTATGCGCAGAATAAATGTGGAGGAGAAGCGCTTGATACGACAACACGGTATATCAACCAAGTGTGGGTGGTACCCAGCCGTGCATCTGGTAGACCGGTAGTGAAAGGGAGATGGTGGAATCAGGTCATGGAGCTCTTGCGCACACTCCCCGAAGTACAATCTGTAGAAAACCGACAGGGAAGCAACGGTTCGCCGATGAGCCAGGCTATGAAGGTTGTCCACTAGCACCTCGTCGCTTATAAGCTTTTTAGCTCTGCGCTCGATCGAGTCCAATGCAGCAAGTTGGTACTTTGCAGAGCCATCCCACAAGTGGCTGCAATACTCCACGCAGGAACGGACCTGTGCTTTATACAGATTTAGAAGCTGTCCAGGCGTGAAGTACCGCCTCACCTTGTGTAGGATTCCCAACTTTTTTGCTGCAGTCTGAGCTCTGGACTCGACGGTTGACCAGAAGCTGAGGTCTGACGTCAACTCCATGCCCAAAAGCTCCAGGTAATCGGTAACTGGCACAGATGTACTTTGGAAAGTAGGGGCCAATTCAAAAGGGCTCCTTTTAGCGCTGAAAAGACAAGCCTGTGTTTTCAGAGCGTTGAATTTGACCAGATTGTCATCACCCATTGGGAAACGAGATTTAATGTCAAATTCATGCGCTCTACCATGGCCATTCTGAGAGTGGCAATTTCGTCCCTGTCAGCTCTAGAACTGGATAAGTATCTCTCTGAGACTGTGCTGTCATCCGCATACCCAACTGCTCCCAGCTGAAGTACATCATTGATATGCAGCAGAAAAAGAGTCACAGAAAGAACAGACCCTTGAGGGACACCAGCTTTAATTGCCATAAGATCCGATGAGCAGCCATCGATGACCACTCGGATCAACCGCTCACTCAAGAAGTCGGAAATCCAGTTGCATAAGCCAGCAGGGACACCGCATGCGTGAAGTTTGCTCAGCAGACTAGCGTGCCAGACCCTGTCAAAGGCCTTTGAGATGTCGAGGGATAACGCAAGGGCTTCACAGTGTTTCTCAATGACCTCGCCCCAACAGTGCGTGACATACACAAGAAGATCTCCGGTGGACCAACCACGGCGAAAGCCATACTGGCGGTCACTGAGGAGCTCATTGTTTTCAAGGTATGCCAGCAACTTGTTGTTGAGTAACCTTTCCATTACTTTACACAGTATGGAGGTTAAGGCGATTGGTCTATAATTGGCAGGATCGATAGGATATTGCAGTCCGTGAAGCCTTAAGGGATTAAGTTTCGCACGGATAGTAAGTACTCTTTTCAACCCGGCGAAACTTAAAGCGACTACGAAAATCTCAGTGGCACTTATAACTGAGATTATGTATACGCCAACGATTTATGTTTCGTCACAGACTCCGCAAGTGGCCTTCAAAATCTTATGACCAATTATTTAAATGAGGCATGTACTAAGTTTAGGCTTAAAATTAATTTCAAAAACCGAAGTGATGACGGCAGGAGGGCTACATGACCATGTACTACTTAATGTATGTTATGAAGACAATATATTAAACCAAGTCGATAGATTCAAATATCTTGGAAGCACTATTACGTCAAAGTGTGACTTAGACTAGAGATAGAATAGGAGCTGCTGCTGCTGCTTTTGATGAACTGCGGTCTAAAGTTATCCGGTCGCATGACATCAAGCTATCCACCAAAATAAAAGTGTATAATATGGCCATTGTGCTCCCAATTTTTTTTTGTATTCGTCCAATACATGGGTCCTGTACCGTAAACACATTTGCGCTCTCGACAGGTATCACTTAAAGTGTCTGCGAGATATAATGAACATCCGGTGGCAAGATCGTGTCCGAAACATGGATGTTCTTCGTCGTGCAAACGTCGCGTCGGAGGTATCGAGACCTACCTCATGAGGCCCCAGCTGCGCTGGAGTGGACACGTGTGGCGAATGTCGGACGACAGATTGGCTAAACGCATCTTCAGAACTCAAATATGGCAAACGTCAATGGGATGGACAATACCTAAGATATAAGGATGTTCTGAAAAGGCATATGAAAAGATGCAATATCGAACCATCTCAATGGGAGCACAAAGCCGCTCAACGTTTGGATCGGAGACGTCTCATTAATCTGCAAGTCTCTGATTTTGTATCGCTAAGACGAGAAGATTTGGACAAAAAACGAGACGAGTTGAAGGTCAGACCACCAGCGACCATACACTATTGTCGTGCGAACGGTGTGTTAACGTGCCCTACATGCAACATGGTATTCTCAGCGAAATGTGGGTACGCCAGTCACCAATGAGCGCACCGTCGGAGAGCTGAACAACCAAGCGATTGTTCAGCTTTCCGACGGTGCGCTTATTAGAGCTTTCTAATGTTTGAACAAAATAGCCGAAATCGGCCAGGATGAACATCATCATATTTATGGACGTGGAGATGTGCCAGTCCGGTTCTAGACGTTCTTCAACCATAAAAGCTCTCAGCCACGATTTGATTTTTCGTAATTTTCGCTGTCGCTACACTAACAGGTAGTGTAGCCATAATACATAAAAAAATCTTATATTAGGGTACATCTCAATATCACAATTTAAAATAAGGTTTTATAATAAGGTCAGGTTATTACTAAAGTTTAGTCGTTCCGATTGAGGTTAGATCTAGCTAGACGTTAGTTGAAACAAAGCGCGCGCAAGTGTCACACGAAATGTGAGATATGAAAGGCGGCGGCCGTGCGGTGGCGCGGTAAAATTTAAATTTTGGATGCGTTCGTTCCCGAATAACGCGTTTGCCTTTAAAAAAATTATTATATTAAATCAATTAAATATTGAAAGTACTTAAATAAAATCTATATTGTGACAAAATATATAAAAACATTATGTTTAACAATTTTAATTAGCGTTTCACCTAGGTCCTGGACCCAGCCCAGGGGGGGGTCATGACCCCCATGACCCCCCCCTGGATCCGCCACTGGTACCGCATTGGTTTCTCATAGAAATAGCTAAATTTGAAAAATAAACCAATTTTAGATAATTCAGCCAGAGGGCCGTCCCTCTATAGTTGCCTATATCTTTATAATTATGATGAGTTTGCTTACAAAATTCGACCTGTATTATGTATAGCATTACCTACATTCGTCCCAAATAAATTGCGATTCTGCTGTATTAGTAGTTTAAAATATAAATTGGATCAAAAATATCATATATTGTCTATTTTCACGTGAAATCATGGTCGCCCCATCAGTACATAGCATTGCACACGCACATAAAAGAAGGGCTTCCATGAAGATTTCCACCTCGATAAAAAAGTAGTAACGATTGCTGGATCGAAATCAGTTGTGTCTTCGATCCCACTTCATCCCACTACGAAATCAATAAGAAAGAACTTTTCTACGTCCTCTTTAACTTTAAAGTATCTGTAACTTAAACGTGACCTTCAGATAAAGGCTCGACTTTCCACTATCTGCCTGCGAAGAGTGCTGGCGTACATTTCGTTGGAGACACATCGCCAGGAAAGAAGTGCACAATCTGGAGCAACTGGTGGTTACGAGTAAGGTTAACGGCAAGAGGACGAAGTCTTTGCAGATGGACAGACTAGATCCGTGCAACCCTGGACACCAACCTGCTTGTGGTGAGATACCGTCCGGCAAAAAATGTTTCCGCAGATAGAGAATCACGACCACGACCCTCAGTATTGAGGAAAACGACGCGAGGAGGAGGATCTGTCAGTTGGGAGAATGCTACAAAACTGCAACAATAAGCCTATGATTCCGAACAGGTTGCGGCTCTGGTGATTTTATAGGCCTATGTACCTACTCTGATTCCCATAATTCCCAATTATTTTCAGTTCGGTTTCGAATGTGTGCAATCTCTGTGAGCCTAAGTTAAGTCATGACCAGCCAAAGGCCAGGCGTAATCCACTGCAAGAACTCAGTGCTGCATGCTTTTCCGACTGCCAACTTTTTGGAACGGCTTAGCGTGTTTCAAGTACTTTTGATTTTCGCAGTTGGTACTATGAACTGCATATAGTATTTAATAGGTATTTAGTAACCTGCTTTTGCTCATAAAACAATAGGAAATAAAAAACGAAATAGTGAAATATTAAGAAGGATTTCTGTAGGAACTGTCATATTATTACTTATAGGTATGTTACAAGTGTGGTTACAAGCGATTACTACCATCTAGAGCGTGTTATCGACCGGGGTTACGGGAATGTTGTAATGAGTTACCGCAGCCCCGGAAATAACGTTCCGGTTCCGGGCAGTTGAAGGAACAGGGTGGGTTTTTAGTCTCATAGCACAAGCTCTGCTTAGTTTGGGACTAGATGGTGTTGTGTGAAAGTTGTGGAATATTATTATTATACTTCTCTCCCCTATGTTCCAGGGCTCATGGATGAGAAGCGAAGAAAAAGCCACATATGTCCCAACGTACGTCATAGGACTACCTTAGCTAGCCGTCACTTCTATGTTCTTGGTTCTCGTCTTTACAATAAGGCGAACAAAAATATAAAAATATACGAAGCCTCGTTCTCCAAGTGCAAGTTGTTGCTACGTGACTGGTTGCTAAAACAACAAGTACAAGTAATATAGTTCTGCACTGAAACTCTACATTCACACGCCAACACACTCCATATAATACACTCACACGACACATCTACACATCACCTTTACACACACTTTTAGTTAATTAATTTTAATTCTTATATTTTATACCACCTTGCTTTTTACCTTCTCGAATATTATTATTTTTTCCAACATTCAACAGTTTGCACAGATATAAAATATTTATCTCGTAATGGAAGGCCCTGTCTCCTGTAATACAGTTTCTTTTTTTAACTAGCACAGGACACAGGTGATCATTTCCACTTATAATTGGTACCATGTCGCATTTTTGTTTGTATGTCCAAAACTAGTGGAAAAACTGTATCATGTATTTTGGAACAATAAATTATTATTAAAATTCCATTCCATTCTTCTTATAACATTTATAACATTTATTTCTCCATAAAAATACATCAGCATGTAATACAAAAACTTAAAGGCTAGTATTTAGTACACAGCAAATGAGCATCTGTAGCCGAACTAGGACATGTCCTGTATCTCGGCATACAGCGCCACACCTCTAGTAAAAACGTTAATTATAAAATAGCCTAAGTGATTGAAACATTAGTTAACAATACTAATATTATAAAAATAAATTTAATGCAATATCTGTGCGTCTGTGTGTACATTTTGTGTAAGAGTATTATGTGTGTGGTTGTGTGTGTATGAGTGTGTGTATGCGTATGTGTGCGTGACGCATGCGTGTGTTGTGTGTGCGTGTCCTTGAATGCTGTGTGAACGATTTTGTGAGCATGTATGCATGATACCGAGAAATACCGACCACTTTATTATTTAGGTAAGCAAACACTAGTTTTGTATTTTAAGTAAAGCCTCAGTTTCAACATAAGAAAGATTAAGAAGACAATTATGTATTTTCTCCTTACACAATTTTTTGTTAAGGGGGTATATGTTTAACTCTCTATTTATTTTATTATATAAGTAAGGAGCAATGTAAATATAGAATCTTCTAATAAACGACGTTTTAGGCTCAAAAGACCGAGTGCAGGTTTCGTGTTTCCTGCATTTGCTGGTTATGCTTGTGTCGTATGTAAGTTCACAATGTTGTTTGAGAAGTACTCTTTCTATAAATAGCTGTCTTACAGTAGATACCTGACAATCCTGATAGAGTGTTCTTGTTGGAAAGAGAATTGGTTTAAAGTTGCTAACTTTCAGTATGGCACGTTGAGCGATTTCCAATCTTTTGATGGTGGTTTTTGGAATCCCACCCCACGACAATATGCAATAAGTAATTATGGATTGACACAATGCTAAGTAAATTTGTTTTAAAAGTGTTGCATCCACAATGTATCTGATATTTTTAAAGACATAAATAAGTTTACGTACTCTAGTGGATAGCAACTTGATATGTTCCTGTGATGCCCAGGTATTTTATATTACTAACGCGTTCTAATGGTTTGCAACAACAGTTTGCTCTAGAGACACATTGATGCGGAGTAATATGCAGCCTGTCATCGATTTCAGTTTTGTTGCGGATCGAGAAAGTTATAGATTTGGTTTTGTCAAGATTCAGTGTCAAAATATTTTTGTGTAACCACTTGTGAACCATTTCGAAACCAAATTGGGCAGCATCAAAGACCTCTACCCAACGAATTACTGATTCGTTGCCTCTACCCAATTTTCAGCAGCGAAAAGGAGAGCAGTATCATCTGCATAGGAGATAATTTCGCCTTTGGGTACATTCAAGTTTATGAGATTGTTAATATAAACTAGAAACAAGGTAGGTCCCAGTATGCTGCCTTGTGGCACACCGTAGGGAAGGTCACCGCTGTAGTAGCCACCCACTTGTACACACTGACAGCGTCCAGACAAGTAGCTCTCAAAGAGTTCAAGCTGTTAGCCTCTTATGCCAAGGTGTTCCAGCTTTTGTAGTTGGAACACCTTTTATATTACTTTAATATATCTCTGCTGTTTCACGCGGCGTACGCGAGTAAATCTATCAGAAGGCAAGATTTTTGTTGAAAGCGCTAAGAGTGTGTTCGCTCGAAAAGACTACCACTTCGTTGCCCCACGGCTCTACAACAGAATTGTTCACGAGAAGGGGATGAAACATCTCAAGGGATTGACCAACTTTCAGTTCTAAAAAACAATAATGCAGTGGTTGGACACCTTTGACTACGAAGGAACGGAAATCTTATTTGGATCAGTAACATGACTCATGACACACACTATACAAGTACTCACCCACTCACCCCTCACATACACCGCACACATACTCACACGCTTAGGGGAAGTGGTACACTCTAATTTTACGTTTTTTTATTTATTTATTTTATTATTTATGTACACAAAGTAAAATACATTAGGATAAGCATAATTATAATATTTGAGTACAAAGGTACTGCTTATTTCTTAAGAAATTTCTTCCAGCAGACCTGCGAAAGGAGAAGTGAAAAAGAAATGTAGACAATAGTGTGTGAGAACAAGAAGAGAAATAAATATGAATATGTGAAGTCTAAAACTAAAACTAAAATATTAAATATACTTACACATACTTATAATGCAATACAAATAACATATACTTAAATAAATACATAATGTTAGAATATATAAACATATAATATAAATATATACATAAATAATTAACACAGTTAAGAGGAAAGGTAATGCTCTTCCTACCATTTATTTCCTACCATTTTTTTTTAATTTAATTTTAATTGTAATTGGAAGATCAGCGTCAGAAAACATCTTACTCCCTAGGAACATTGATGAAATGAACCTTTTTGACACAGCCGTGAGGCACACACTGTTGTCTTTTATCTTAACTGTATTTTTTTGTGTGTGAAAATGGTCTACATTAAAATATTTTTTTCTTTCTGTCTATCGTATTCGCCCCAGGTTATTCTACTGCTAACAAGGTGTAGAATAAGCAATCTATAATTATCAGTAATCGGAATAGGTAGAGCTATTTAGGTTCATGGACCGTAAACATTAATGTTAATAATGGATATTCCACGGGATTCCGAATGATACTACGGGATTTGATTGAATTTCATTATTTTTGTCAATATGTATAAAATGTGAATATGTTTATGTAAGCCAATGAGCGCGTGAGCGACGTTGTAAATTTTACAACTGTAAATGTTTTTGTACAACTTCAGAATAAAAATGTTTAAATGATTGTTGATTCTTGAATAAGAAATTGTTACGTAAAAAAATATATGTGGTTAAGTGAATCAAGTTTATCTAATTATTATACTATCCTTAATCCCGACCTTCTTATATTTACCCGTCAGAAAGGAAGTGTAATCTTTCATTAGTCCTGAAGGAATATAAATATATACATAAATAATTAACACAGTTAAGAGGAAAGGTAATGCTCTTCCTACCATTTATTTCCTACCATTTTTTTTTAATTTAATTTTGTTTTTAATTTCAACTTTTGGCATGCAGTTGATGTATTTAATGTTTTTACTGCTCATTGTTTTGTCTGTCGTTCACCTTTACTATGTATATTGAGAGGTCTGGCTCTTGTAATACAGGTTGTCCTAGTACAAGAGCCAAGGCAACACTGATATTTGTACCTAAGTGTGTGAAATAAATTATTATTATTGTAGATCTAATTATTATAGATTTACTACTAAATCTAACGATTTGTATTTTGCGAGATACAGTGTCGTCCCTCAGATCACACGTACATCTTTGTTGTTCGATGATTTTTTTTGGTGCTTGCAGTGGGCCTCTAGTGGACGCGGGGCCCCTAGGCAGTTGCCTACTCTGCCTAATGGTTAATCCGACCCTGCATTAGTGTAATATGTTCAAAAACTACTGCATCCTCCTTTTCCGCGCTTCTAAAGGGAAACAGATTTTAGCCGGCGTCGACGACAGACGCTAGCGCATCAACCTACCCCAATTTATCAAATTTCTGTAATAGATTTTCGACTTTATCACAAAAGTGGAAGGTTCATGTTCGACTAGGAAAATTTGACAGATTGGGGAAGGTTGATATGCTGGCGTCTGTACTTTGACGTAAAACTGATTTTTAAAAGGTAGATCTGAGTTAGGTACTAATTTTATGTGATCCTGTAATTATAGTCAATCTATGTAAATAAAAATTAATCGTCGAAATGTATGTAAGTAACTTCAGAACGCCTGCACTATAATTCTTTTGTTGTATACGTTATTGTCAGGACAAGGTCTGTTTGAAAGATTTTTTTAATGTAACTGTAAAATAAATGGCAGTATGAAGTTCACCGGGACGTACACTAAAAAATAAAAAACATCTAGATAAAATACAACCCAAGCGAGGTAATTGGAAGATCAGCGTCAGAAAACATCTTACTCCCTAGGAACATTGATGAAATGAACCTTTTTGACACAGCCGTGAGGCACACACTGTTGTCTTTTATCTTAACTGTATTTTTTTGTGTGTGAAAATGGTCTACATTAAAATATTTTTTTCTTTCTGTCTATCGTATTCGCCCCAGGTTATTCCACTGCTAACAAGGTGTAGAATAAGCAATCTATAATTATCAGTAATCGGAATAGGTAGAGCTATTTAGGTTCATGGACCGTAAACATTAATGTTAATAATGGATATTCCACGGGATTCCGAATGATACTACGGGATTTGATTGAATTTCATTATTTTTGTCAATATGTATAAAATGTGAATATGTTTATGTAAGCCAATAAGCGCGTGAGCGACGTTGTAAATTTTACAACTGTAAATGTTTTTGTACAACTTCAGAATAAAAATGTTTAAATGATTGTTGATTCTTGAATAAGAAATTGTTACGTAAAAAAATATATGTGGTTAAGTGAATCAAGTTTATCTAATTATTATACTATCCTTAATCCCGACCTTCTTATATTTACCCGTCAGAAAGGAAGTGTAATCTTTCATTAGTCCTGAAGGCGAGAATAGTTTTTTTATGATTTTACTACTTAAAATCCAAATCCCGTGACTCGACCTATGGCAAGTACATAAAACAGCTCTACCTATTCCGATCTCTGATAATTATAGTCAGTAGGGTAGCGGCCTTATTTATACGATGCCTTTTACAACGCGAACTATGTCGCGAGAATTGCTGCCTAGATAAATAAAAATTTAATATAAACATTAAAAACTAACGGGGAAACCCTAGTAATCCATCCTGAAGAGTGGGTGTTTCCGCAGGTCAGCAGGTATTGCTGGTTGCAGTGTCCTTACCTTTAGCTAATATCAAAGTTGGACAATTCTACAAGTGCAATAAAACTGTAAACTAAAAACTCACACCGTTAAAGACCTATTATAAAAAAGTGCTTGCCAATGAACGCATAATGATTCACTAAAAACCCTAATATCGGTGCGCATACGAACCTTATAAAAGCGTCTTAAGTGGCCCCTTTACCTAGCGTGGGAAGAGTATTGTAGACATACTCTAGTATCGATGTAACCGGGCTATTTTCCTATAAATCTTCGACCTACCTACAGGCATATTATCTAAAATAACTCTTCAAGCAACAGTAAGTCAGGGTTGTTTATCGGTTATCATCAATGACGTTATTAAGGCCAACAGTGGCACTTTTCCCATTTTCTGTATCACGAACTCTCGATATAGAAATTGTATTGACAAATATGATCACAATGCAGCTGTGTTATAACCGCAAAACCACTGGCTTGATAAGTCGGTTTAGTGCCAAAAACTACCCAGTGTCATGCCAACCGCCGCGGAGGGTTGACGAAGTGCGTCATAACAACTTCAACGCTCCATTTCATAATTTTCCCGCGCCTTTTTGGCGAAACACGCAATACGCTCACTGAGTCCTTATGAAGGAAGAAAATTTTGCGAGTTTTCCTTGGGACTTCGTATCAACTTTAACGTGTTTAAAGGATAATAACTTCTACAGAATATAAGTGAGTAATTATGTAATAATTTATAGTATCTGCTTAACATTTTGATCAAATATAATTTTAGCTTACGTTTCTGTGATTGAGTTACGTCTAGGGACTTGTTTGACATTGTACAAAATGTTGTCTCACATAGGTACCTTTTATGGCAGTTAGGTCATGCCTTTGCAGTATTTTGTGTCCTCTCGTATATTGTCTAGGGGGAGACTTGGCAATTGGCGCGGTGCCAGCTTCGCCCACGTAATGTCGGCTGTGTTTCAGGGTGTAATAACTTCTCAGTGATCGAGACAGCTGAGTATGCACTGTTTTATAACTATTATTTATGAGGTTTGACTTCTATTAGGCCGTGAATTAATAATGACGTATGATGTGCGCATATATCACACGTATTAGCTACCTTTTTATAATTCGAGATATTTTCAATCCAGCAGCTCCACCAATTCACGTTTTGAATTCAGCGGTGTATTGTATCCGGGGCTGCAGGAATGTTCTAACGATATACCACGGCAGCGGAACGTATGGACTACTGAAAAAAAAGTAGGGGATTTTTAGTCAGTAGAAGGACTCCCTTCCGCTCATACCAAAAAAAAGAGTTGCGTATGGAATTCGAAATTAAATAACTAACTATATATTATTCTGACTTAAACTTTTCATTAAAATAATGAATGGAATCATACTAGAATTTAATCGGTTACAAATAGACCTGACTGTTGCAGATACTATATTTTAAACTTGACTAGATAACAGTCTACAAAACTAAATTTTGCCACACCTTATGTTTTCTACTCCATAGACTACAGTTTTCAAGAACTCATATTTAATTATACAGTCATAAGTTTCAGTTGACAGAACTTAACTAGAGGTATAATATAACTAAGATTGGACACTAAAAGGGTTACAATCATCTTAAAAGTATAATTATCTCGTAAATGCCATAATGTGTCTCGCCTCCTTGACGCCTGGCGAAAACTCCGCCTCTCGTGGCGTTTATAATCCCATGCCTAGGACTTTAACCCTGTGAACTTATGACCCGGAAAACATTGATCCGTATATTATAATGCAGTTCATAGATTTTTTTTATTGATTTCGAAGAAAACAAAATTTGTATTGCAAACTGGAAATAACTGTTTTGAAATATCTGCCACGCTTATTTATACTTAAAACTTTTTAAAGTTTTTATATTCCGCCGGAAAAACGTATTACAGAATTAACTATGATATTTCTGAACCTTAATAAAACATTGTAGACACGACATATTTTAAATATGTAAAAATAAGATTGCTACAATACAGCAGAGGAGCCAAATACGGTGAAAGAACGAAGTTTTAGATCATACGGATAAGGTGTAGTGTATACAACGTGTAATTTAAAGCGTATATACATACCAAGTGCATGGCTTCTTTGGATGATAACAAACGATATGGCAAAGTTTTTGTAATCCTAAGTCTACGTGTGTAGAACTTATTACAAATTCCAATACACAACACCAGAGACCGAATTTTTTAAATTAAGAAGAACGAAAATAATTATCGTGTTATTGGCAAGTGACGTGGAAAGTTATTGACCCTCGTAGAGCTGTGACACGTTTGTTATGATTGGTATTCAAGAAATATATGAAACCAATAATTTGGTATCAATTCTTTGAGTCAGTTATTTTGTGCTGAAACTGTGCATAGAGACTCCATACCAGATGTTATGTGCCCTTTTGGATGAATATGGGGTTTCCGTTACACGTTGTATAACAACATTCATTAAACTTATTGGGTATCAATTTACCACCTTAAAACAAATAACACTACGGGTAGTCAGAAGCTAGAAAATCTGACACCAGTCTTGACAAGGTGTATCGTGCTACTGGGTTGTGGAGGCCAGTATTCCGCTGTATCCGGTTACACAGGAAGCCGACCCTAAAATAGTTAGGAAAAGTCTAAGCTGGTAATAGAAGCAAATAATGTGGTGAAAATTATGCATCGAAGTAAAGATTAGAATTTCAGTCTACGGAATTCGTAGCAAGCGTAGACGTTGCTACGGCTACGAGCTACGAAAAAACATGAGTTTCGAGGGAAATTAAAAACTTGTACATAAACTATACATATTTTCTTCACATTCACGGAGGATGACGCATGACATAGTAATTGGAATTTGAAACAGTTTAATCTTCAGATGAGTACTTAAAAATGTAACATATTTTAAAAACTACTAACTTTCCGCCCGTGGTTTCGCAACGTAGAATTCAATTTTATCGTCAAAATTCCTCGCAATTATCTGTTTTTCTCTCTATACGAATCTTTCTCGAGCCTTAGCGAAAATGCGAAACAAAAATAGTTTAATAAAAGCCATTTTCGAGTTTTGCGATTAGTTAGTGATACATTTGGTGATTCATTTTTAAACTAAACTTAAATAAAGCATACTAAAGTTCATCCTTAACACTGTCGACTGGTATTGTACCCAAGAGACTGACGGAATGACGGCAACTGTGATTCAATGCGGCATTGCGTATGCCTTTGGCCAAAGTAATAGGCAGCCCTTGGGTCACGGAAAGGATTATTAATAATTATATTATTTTAAATAATATTAATGTATTTTTTTGCAGTAATTAAGTACCTTTTGTATGTGTACACATACATTCAAACAAAATTCACTGGTCAACAAAATTTAACTTTTTTATTGATGCATCTAAAACAATGTTAATTTGAAAACTATGCATGATTAAAAACTATGCATAGCGTGTATAATCCTCTAAGACACTTTTTCAAATCAATTTTATCTTTTTTCATAGTTCATGACTAAGTAAACCGTTTTATTGCAAAAAGAATGTTATTGATGTAGGTAGGTATTGTTCCTGCTTTTTAATTGATATTGAATCAACCGTCTACTATTTGCCATCACTAAGGAATTATATGTTCTAACTGTCCACGATTTGTCATCACTAAGATATTGATGTTTTTTTCATAAAATAGAGCTCTAGGAGTTATCATGAAAAAGCTATCCAAATTTACAGAGACTAGATCAGAGATATGCCTAACGATATTTATTCTGGAATCTATACTAGGTAATATTAGAAATTCGAAAGTTTATATGGATGTTTGTCACTCAATAACATCGAAATCCTCCCTTCGAAAGTGTAACAGATAGAGCGAATGCATCATGTCATGCGGAGTAATTAGATATACAGTATGTATGATCAATGTTCATCAATGTTCCAGGCTTTTGTTCCGTATCGTAACGGAATCGCCGAAAGACTTATATTTTCGGTCATTCTGTCCAATCCACGCTATCACTATTTTGCCATTTACTCCTCATGCAAATAATTCCACACATTATCTTACTCATAATAAAAAAGAGTAAATGAACGATAGTTTTATTATGAAACCGATGATTTGGCGCCAAAGAGAATCCAGCTGCAAGATTGTCGAAGCAGCAGCTAATATTACCTATTTATTGGATAAGTGAAGACGAATTGTCGTCTTCAAAAGTCATATTTTCTCACAGGAAAACTATCCATAGCTTAACTAAG
Source organism: Tholera decimalis (assembly GCA_943138885.2). Classification (NCBI taxonomy): domain Eukaryota; kingdom Metazoa; phylum Arthropoda; class Insecta; order Lepidoptera; family Noctuidae; genus Tholera; species Tholera decimalis. The sequence continues at coordinate 28,609,239 of OW964551.2, forward strand.
AGTGGAATTTCTTTAAACCTTGTTGATTTCCATTAATCCTTTCATTTCTTATTCAATTTGGTGATATCAAACTGACGATGGCGATGCATACCTAGTTACGATAAAGAAGTTACGATTCCTATTTTGTCTAGTAGACAGAGGTTAGCGCCTTTTGTTTCATCTTGTGCCAGACAACTTCTCACAACAGGTTGCGTGCCAAATGCCTGTTAATGAAACGTTCAGATTGCAGAGATCTGTATCACGTTTAAAAAATCAATATTAATATAATAAAGCGGAAAGTTTGTTTGTTTGATCGCGCTTATCTTCGAAAGTACTGGGTGGATTTGTATGAAATTTGGTATGGAAGTAGCTTGAAGCTTGAGAAAGGTTATAGCTAACTTTACCCTACATTTTACCCGATTGCATAGGAAGGAGGTAATGTTTTTATCGTGATAAAATAAACGAGGGCGAAGCTCCGCAAGACTGCTAGTTCCTGATAAAGGATTCCAGTTCAGGTATTCTATTACAACTATAGACATATAACATGCGCTAAGCACTTATTATCCACATTTATTTTGCACACAGTTGAAATTTCCAAGCTGTGGAATTCTCTGCCGGCTTCTGTGTTCCCTGCCACTTATAACCTTTCAGCCTTTAAAGCACGAGTAAATAGGCATCTTCTGGGCTCGCTCGTCCCATCTTAGACCTCATCTATCGCTTACCATCAGGCGAGATCGAGGTCAAGAGTGGGCCCATCAGTAATAATAAAAATGTTGGTCTGCAGCTCTCGTTTGTGTTCTCTATCTCCTATAACCCGTCTGCCTTCAAGAAAAGTATGAACAAACAGCTTCAGGGCTCGTTCTTTCTATCGTAGTCTTCTTAATCAGTCTATATAGCACCCGGTCGTCAATGCATTTTCCATTTATGTTTTCGTATATTTTACATACTAGACATCCGAACAAAATATTCCTTTGATGTTCTTTATGGTCCATCTCTTCCGTCGCGCAACATTAAAAGAAATGTCTAACAAGGCCTGGTCAGACAAGAAAGGAGAGGAAGTCTTAAATGTAATCACCACCTTTACCCTCTATGCTCATTTATCGCTCTTTCTGGGAAAAAAACCGTAAAAATATCCGTTGAATGCTTTAGAAAAAGTAAGTGGAAAACATGCAGAGACCATCATCGTACTATTAAAAGTTAATTAGTTGTTAGTTCTTTTCATGCAGACGCTAATGATCCTTACAGCGTTCATAGTATAAAAACACAAATTACACATAATACTTACACTATATTACAATTAATAATCACTACCCTATCTGCCCCATGCCTTATACACGGTGGCATGTTTAATAATGTAGGTTGTGAAACTCGTGATTTTGATAGACGACGCTCGGAAAGTGGGAACATGTGCAAGTATTGTTGGCCTGTTCCCGACTGCCGCACGTGACACAAGCGCATGCAATGCCCTTTAAGACGTGACGTACGGAGTTCAGAGAAAATAACGTGACACAGACCTACTTACAAAGGCAATTAGAACGATCTAGGTAACTAGGAAGGTATGTTTATATCGTATACCGTCGCCGTGTCAGGGTGAAAATACTCTTAAATTTGTTTTGGACTAGTAATTACATTGTACTATGTTAATTGGTTCATACTGTCCTCTCATATCTATAAAACTGTATTATGAAAACATTAAAATAATCAATAAATGCCGACAAGAAACTCCACGGTTACTATTTTTTAACTATGTGTTAAAAAGAGTAACCGTGGAGTTTCTTCTTCATAGAAATCGACCAATTCGAACCGTGGGCCTCTATGAAATAAAATATTTTTGAGTTTGAGTTTTTTCTGCTTTCCTACAGAAACTGGAGGTAAACTATAGTTGCAGTTTTATTCCTGTGAGTACATTTCTCCTTTATTTTCATCCGATTCTTCACTATCGCCAACAAGGCAGGCTTTTGACACGAGATTCCCTACATATACGCAATACTATGATAATTCCACTAACTTTTGTGAATGAGAATGTCTTCTGTAGATGCTAACCCTGAAAAATGCGCTGAAAGTCTCAAAGATAATATGTTTTACCTATGCCCTCAACTTTTCACAAGCCGGAAACGTGATCACCAGTGATACTGCTGAGTATGACACCTTGAGTTCTATTACTAGAACCCAGTATATTCCCAGTGGATACATGTAAGGGTGATGCCAATAGGCTTCTCAAAGGGCCTATTCTCTATAGACCTAGAGGTGCTATATGAGAAACTTTTACGGATATTACAGGCGTGATACCCATTTGAACTCAAGTACAAATTTCTACGACATTTACACTTCTGCCTCTATTTATAGCCAAACACAATTTCCTTAAAAGCTTCCTTTACATTTCAATGCCCAGGAAAAAGCTTTAAATCCGTGCTCGGAACTTTCCACAAAAGGGAAAGTATGACGCGATTTTTCCTTCTGACGTCACAGATTACGTAATATTTTCACGCGTAAAACAAACCTAAAGTATATCACGTTGCTATTAAAAATTCCCTAGACTGTGTGAGTGAATGAAATGATACAAGAAACATATCAGAACACGTATTGTGATCGATTAGAGTTCATATTTCGGTAACAAAATATCGATCATAATAATAGCATAGTGTTCCTGCCAGGTGTACTTGGCTTGTAACAGTATTCTAATTTAACTATGGTCTGGCAGCCCTTGATCTAATTTGAGTTAGCTAATCGCGTGTCTAGTCTGTTTTTAGGTCGAAAACTGTCTAGCAGATAAATGGTAGTGTTGAATGAATTAGTATTTTTGTAAACCTGTTTATCCTACTGAAGTTAAAAGGTCTCTCTTACTCCTACCACTTTTATTTATCTAAGAACTCAAAGCAACAAACATACTTTGTACCCCTTTTCACAACTATTATGCAAACGGAGGAGTATGCAATTTGGAACAGTTTTTATATAGAGACGGAGTGCATAAAGCTAAAATGTAGTTTTAAATAGTCATGCATTCGAAATAATTTAAATCAAAGTATAAATATATAAAGAATAAATAATAAAAATAGTTTAAAATTATAAATGTATAATTATTTGATATTTATTCTTACTGATTTACCGAAAAATCTTAATAGTACCGAAAAATCTTAAGAACACCGCAATGGCTCAGCGCAAAGGCTCAGCGAATGTCCTGCGCTAACCGCATATCGTTCGGTCTAATTATCAAAATGAGTACTTAACTCCAAAAAAAACGAAAATGGACTTTTAATGCCATCTCGTGCTGTATTTTATAATCTATACAATGGAATACTTCTTATTTCCCAAAAAAAAAGATTATACGGTGAGGTGTGTACATTTATCAATCTATAAAAATAAAAAGTTCATACTTAAGTCAATTTTCTCAGAAATACAATGCAATATTAAAAAATATATATATATATATAAATAATTTTCTCTATCAATTCTACCCTTTAATCACAAGTTGAAATATTGCAATAAATGAATAAATAAAACAGTTTTTTCTTGCTCCTGTAAAATTTACTCAAATGGAGTTACAATCTCTGATATTTAGACCGTCGATGTTCTATTCATGCAAAGAGAAAATATGGCCCACAGATTACGGGTGTTGCATTTATCACTACAAAATTTTCTCGGTCGGGCACTCTCGCCAGAGTGGTCATGCTTTTGTGTACTTGAGATGCGTTGCCATGTATCCTTATGTTTGGCGGAGTGAGACCAATCGTTGATATTCGAGTGAGTCACAGCTTTTATGAGATCTATCAATCGTGTTGGAGAGCACCCATGCATTCAACTTTCTCTTCCACCACCAATCGTTCCATTCAATTCACACCAAGTCCTTGTTACAGCCGATACAAATAAAATATTTTATAATCAGGAATCGAATGCCCATAGTGATAGTATTAAAACGATTGCCCAAAGAACTTTTTTTTGGGGGCAAATCATCAAATAACTCCTCCGCGCTGGGTAGAGCTGAAGAGATTTTCAGACTTCTACTTACTAACACCCCACCCCGCTTCTTCAGTTGGGCTTGCGTATTGGGTCGTAGTATCTCCCTGGCAGGCAATAGCGCTTTCGAGCCCCGCAACTGCAGCCGACTGCTCTTTGAGGCGCGTCGATCTTGCATGCTTCAGTGTCACTTAAAAATCAAGGACCTATAAGTCAAAAGAAAGGAATCTCGCATAGTCACTTATCATGTAGTACCTTCCTACCTAGATACGTTTAGGTACTTCGTTTTTCTTCGGTGTAACTTGACAGATAACGGGCAATCAATACGTCGTAATACTAAAAGTTCAATATTTACAAGGAATCAAGATTATTTACTGATACTTCAATATCTTTATTTGTTTACTTTGATGCTTTGTTGCTATTTCTGTAAAATCATTATCCATACTAATGTTATATGCTATAATGTGTTCGTTAGTTTGTTTGTCTTTCTAACACTTCAAAATGAAGCAACGAATCTATGTGATATTTGTGTGGGGATAGTTGAAGGGCTGGAGCAGGCTACTGTTTTTCCCCGAAAAAATGCTTTTTACGCGAGCGAAACGGCTTAAATATGTTTTCTATCCCAAGTAGCATTTTGTTCTCTTTTAAAGTTCACATTCAGTTCACTGGTGATTTCTAAGCATTAACAATGGCCACATGTGGTTCATTGACTGCATTAAAGTGAACAAATCCACTTATACCTGTATAAGGCATGTTTAGGAGTGTTAAAATGTCCTATTAAGTAACTATTGGTGTTATAATAGGATAACATTACTCTTCTAGTCAGCTTTTATTTTAAAAGCTGAACAAGAGCATTTTAAGAGGAGAACTATACGGCATTGGCTATTTAATGGTCCACGTGTATGGTGTTATAATGCTGGCATTTTAGTACAACACATGTGAACATTAATGTAGCCAAATGCTGTTGTGTAGCACCTGTTGTGGACCATTATTCAGCTTGTTGCTGTAAGTGGGTCTAGTCTGTGATATATTAATCAACCTTTATATTATTTTGTAAAAGAGCGTTTAATGAGTTCACGTGTACGTTTAAGGTATATTACACGCACCACTATTGATATCTAGTAACACTGACAGCTGTTTATTTGTTCACAAGTACCACATTTTTATCCTCTAAGCTTAATAATTATGTGAACGTGGTTTTCTTTAACACTTGGACGACGCAACACGGACGTTCATGTAATACCCGGAAAATAATAAAAATGCATAATAACAATTGGAAACAGAGAGTGAGGACCGGTAGAATCAGAAGAAAAATCTTAAAAGAATATTTGCAGATAGTAAGACCAAATAATCAATCTAATCAACACATTGAACAACAACCTGTTAGTACTACGACGACATGTGAAGCTGAGACCATCAAACCGATTTCAAGTGCGACTTCAAACTTTATTAATGACGGTTCCGTACATAACACAGAGGAAAAATTACCTGAAGCTGAGGCCAGCAATACTATTTCAAGCGTAAATTCAAACTTAATTTATGACGGTTCCGTACACAACGTAGAAGAAACTGAGTATGATGGTTTCAGTTCTAGTGAAAGTGAATATGAATACAATTATGAAAAACATGTATCCTCTGTGAAAAATTAAGAATATGGACTGTAAAAAATAATATAAGCCATGTCGCTCTAAATGAACTGTCAGTCATCATTAACGAACTGATTCCAGAAATACTACCAACAGATTCTAGAACAATTTTATGTACTCCCAGACAAATTAATATTGGCATAATGGAATAGCAAAACCTCTTGAAAAGATTTTGCAAAATTGGATTGATGTTCCAGATACAATTTCAATAAACATAAATATGGATGGTTTGCCTATATTCAAAAGTTCTTCTAGTGAATTTATTTATGATAAAATTATTTATGATCAAAAGCATGCTCAGATCAGGTAAAAAGCCGCTGTCACAAGTCGCCAAAAGAATGGAGGAAAATACATATATGGACAAATGAATTCATTTGCCTAAAACATTCTGGCAATAAGTATCCGTTTGTTACTACAGAACACAAAATAAATTTAATAAATTTTGAAAAAAGAGACAGTTATGTACTGACAAAAAGAATCGAGGTTGTTAAAATTAATTACATAGCAAATAACCACAATAAGGTTTCATTAAGAGGTATTAGAATAAATAACACAGATGATGTTTTTACATATCCAATAAAATCGTCTCATCTTGCAATATACAAATCAAGAAGTCAGCATAATTGTGACCATAATTTGATTGTTTTAGAATCTAACGATATTAAGTATAATTAGTGTGTATTGAATACAAAGAATTTCAATACTTTATACCTTTGTTACATACATTAAAAGAATAATACAACTTTACGAATATTGATCATTTTAATTTTTAAATCACATATACTTTGAGCCTCTTACACCTTGTATTTATTTAAATTCACAATTCCCATAAGAATCTTTTTGAAAAAGGTTCAGAAATCTCAAAAATAGCAAAGGTTTTTACAATATAGATTCAAATAATGTATAGACGTCTTAATAAACTTTTTCATTGCCATCTTTTTCAAAAAGATCATAATATGTAGTAAGTAATAAACTTATTATTATAATTTCAAATCAGTCAGTCGGTTTTAAGGCTCCTACAAACAGGCGCGACACGCGATACAATCGCGTGCGACACAAAGGCACCGCAAGTCGCGCAACGATCGGTGCCTTTGTGTCGCGCGCGTTTAAATCGCGTGTCGTGCCTGTTTGAAGGATCCTTTATACAGGACTCAACATCATGGCACTTAATATACTACTTAAAGTATATTAATTCTTTAATCTAATAAATTTTGATTTTCAAACTAACACAATTCGAAAATTAGATAAAACATTTGTTAACTATAAGAAAATAATTCTCCCGCAAAAAATCAACATGATAACTTTCATTATAACGAACATTTTCATAAACATTTAAACTCCATTTACACTAAGATTAGACTAAAACAAACCTTTTTTTACAGTCCCTTCAACCGATTTTGACTTCTATTCCTTAGGCTTAAGGATGACATTAGAGGCAAAAAAGTGGTTACAATAACAACTGTTTACTGGATCTGCCATTTGTCATGCTACCAACGCAATTTAAGTTAAAATCGATTGAACGGACTGTAAAAAAGGTTTGTCTATAAATGTCTAATCTTATTGTAAATGGAGTATAGTACACACGCACTAAGAAACATTTCGTTTCTTGATAAGATTATTGTAATCGTTCAACCAGTCTAGTCAGTTACTATACAACGTGTATAACAGGAGTGATAATACTGAGCTGGGTGATAATATTAGTCGTATTGAACAACTTTCCTCGTGGGACATAATATGGCTAAATCTGAATAAAAAACAATCGGACAATCGGTCATTTTCTATGCTCCTATACCCACCTACTTCTTTTAGATATGCCAAAGTTAAGTCTCATGAGGAAAGTTATTCAGTATGACTAATAATTATTATCGCCCTACCAATATTATTACTTCTTATTTGACACGTAGTTACTCGTTATAATATAACATTGATTTGTAATGTTTTTTTTAGTATTTAGATACTAATAAATCTTGTTTTTCAAAATAATATACAATGTAACAAAAAAAAGCTTAACATGGAACACTCGAGGAAACTATTATTCTTATTTAATTTTAATCAACAAAAATAACTTCATATCAAAAGGATTGTTTTCAAAATGATCTAGTTTTTAACACAAATCCTCATCATCAGACTCTTCTATCCCTTTTTCTAATTCCATCGCTATTGATTCGTTTGGAGAGTCGTGATTGTTAGTAGAAGCTTTGCTTGTGGATTGATTCCGTTCTTTTTTTTTTATTGTGCTTTTAGGTTTAGTTTTTCGAATTCGTTTTGTTGAAGATCTTAAATCTTTCATTGCTCTTCTTTTCACAGCATTTTTTAAAGATATTTTTAAAATCTTTTCGGTATATCCCATGGTAAATGTAGGATCCCATGAACGTATCATGTCACAAAATAATCTAATAAAGTTTTTAAAATCTTTTAACGGGATCTTTGAACAATTTCCACGACTTGCTGCAGACCAAGAACATTTACACATAATATCGCGTGTAATCAATGAGTCGAGCAATTTGTAGGCAAATGTTAAGCCATTGCCTTCACAGGGTTGAAACAAAAATGATAACTGTTTTTGTAACTTTGCTCTCTCAGCTTTATCCTTTAAAGTATTTTCTAGACTCTCAAGTTGTTGTTTATTGTCAATCTGTTCAAGACGGAACGCCTCATTTTCTTCTGAGTTAGCGTCTTTTAATAAAGTAACGGCCATAGGTTGATCAATTTTTTCCGTAATTGTTGCTATGCCTTCGCTGATTTACACAGACAACATCGCTACCTTCTGGGTGAGTTTTTGCATGTGTTCAACAATATCGTGGAGTATTTTGTCCTGGTTATTAATTTTTTGTAACAATAGGTTTTGATTACCAATAAGTTGATCGCAGTCAAGCGTAGGCAACAAATTCAAAGTTTCATCCGTTATCATTTGATTATTGGCTTCAGAATATGGTCCATCATCTATATTATTGTCATTATGCGTCTGAAAGACAAAAAAATACAAAAATTAAACTGAATAACAAAACCATTATAATGACACCGTCCTGTCTAACAACTCCTAGGCAATTAACAAATTTTAGCGAAATGAAACGAAAAACACGCGCCACCAAAGCCATATTTTTCGTTTAAAAATCTGAAGATGTTGTAGTTCTCTACTTCTTTGGAGTGGATTGTAAGTTTGACGATCAAACCGACAAACCCTGGTGTCAGTTTTTAAAGATTTTATCTACTTTAAAGGCATGGCTTCGGAACCCGACATATGACGAAACAAAAAACATCTTGTGCCCCTTAATATAACTATGTATCTATATATTTTTTGTTGATTAAATCAGTCCGGATTCTAACAATACCTACTCGTCTATTAAAATTAACGTATTCATTCAATCATACCATCTACTGCATTTACTATCAAAAACTATACACTAACTAACTTGTTGTATTCAAAGAAAATTTACATTTTCAATGCGGATCTCTAAAATTTAGTATGCTAAAAAATAACTAAACAGGTAAAATCATGAACTATTGAAGAACTGCATACCAGCCCAGGGCTGAATATAAGCCTACCTCAGATATGTTGACATTATAATGGTATACGTGTGAACCTTTCTAGAGCTCACGACAATATAATGGTACACATGTGAAACTTGAAAGAGTTCACAGCATTAATTTGGAACCACAATGGTTCACTGTAGTTGAAGAAAATGGCCACCATTTTGTTCACCCATAACCTATAATATCTCTAAATTAATTGTAGTTTTATCACATACTACGGAGTTTTCGTGATTAATTTTATAGTAAGTGTTCAAATAAAAAGCCCTAGACTGATTTAAATGCCATAAAAACACAAATATGAAAAATAGCATTGTTCGTCCCTGGTTATTTAGATATTTTTTTTGATTAAAAGTCATTATTCCTGAGGCGCGTGAAGATTTTAACTCTAAATATGTATATACTTTACAATAAATTTACAATACCCATAATATTAACACAATAGAATAGAATAAATACAAGTACTTACCAGTTATAATAAAATCACATTAAAAATTCAAATGGACACTCGCACGATCAGATGTTGCGCGTAGTATTATATTTAAAAAAATATTTATTACAAATGTGGTACTCAAGTGATAATTTGGAGAAAAAGTAGCCTACTAGTAGTTTTTAGGGCACACTTGTGAGCGTTAATTACTATAGAGGCTGTATAATTGTTCACTCGTTACTTTTTATAACTCTCTTGTCTGTATGAAGAACCATACGGAATCTTATATAGTGCCGTTGATCAGCTTTAAGACCACTGTTCTCTCCTAAACTGCCATTAAAGTGCTACTATTCTGTTACTGTGTAACTTTTTTGAACTTAAGGCTGAATAATTTGTGCCCAAACCGGCGGTATAAGGGCTGTATGGGGTCCTATAGAGCTCTTATACTGCTTACATAGACAGCTTAAAGAATAAATGTGTACCATTAGTCAACCGCTATAGAACCCCCAGTGCTACTTGGGATGACACTTTCATTTCTATTTTCATGAACAATGTATAATTTAATTATTATAAAAGTGTTTATAAAGTAGGTATGCAATAATATTTAGGTTTATATTTTTTGGTAATACATTTCTTAGAGTAGAAATACTTGGAAGGAAAGTTTCACTAGTTCTACTGTTCGGGAATAAATCGAAACGTAGTACTAGTGAGAACCAAAACTTATATTAGTTCTACCATAGAACTGTGGCATTTCTTGTAAATGGGAATAAAGACTCTCAGACTCTTCGATCAACAATACCAACTAGATATCGGGTTGGCGCACAAAATACGTCTCGGTAAATAACGGCGCACTTGAGAAGTGAGCTCTTATTTTGTTTAGTTCGCTTGACACACAGCCAATGTAAACACGTTTCACAATGCCGCAATGTGTATTCAAAAGTTGCAAAAATAATACCCGAAAAAGCAATTTAATGACCGGAGTGGTTTACTTTCGGTAAGTACATGTAGAATAAGTTACATTTTAAGCTTTAAACCAACAAATAATATCAAATTTTGAAGAAATTTACCGACTTTTATACCACCCCTACAAATGTTTGGCCAAGGTTGGCCAATACACGCGCAAACTTTTGGGAAACGGGGAAATAACGGGAAAATGTACTTTATCTGTTACCATTTAAGGTTGATTTCACACTAAATGATATTTATTTTGTCTTTTCATTTCTAAGTAACAGGAGTAATTTATTGCTTTGCTAATTTTTTATGACGAATGATCGTAAGTATTGGATAATATGTTGAAGATACGTGACTTTATTACTAGGTACCATGGTTGTAATTAGGTTGAACTTAAAACTGTTTTAAAACTTTTCTCTCAGTTCGTTCGTAAACTAATGTAGCCGTATAACATCCGTATAAGTACATATTCACGTGGACAGTATTTAGCTTTGATTTTATATGTGACCCGTTATCTAGTTGCTATTGTTGATCGAAGGTCAGACTAGTTAGAAAAATACCCATTAGTTCTACCGAAAAACTGTTTAATAGAACTAGCGGGAACAAACCAGACACGCGGCGGCGGGAGACTGATTCATAATAATGTAAGAAAGTGGCGGTGGTGAAGTGATTACTTGTCGACATTACGGCTATTATATTTGATGGTTTTTTTATGACATAATCAAAGTTTTCTTACGATTCTCATTGTTACCATGGACGTAGGAAGTTAGCTCTGCATTACGGAATACTGGGTTTTCCAATCCGTCTCTTTATAAAGACTCTTGTAGTAATAAAATACACCGAAAAATAAACCGTATTTCAAGCTCAACAGCTTGAATATTTCTTTGAACAGACGTAGATCTTTACTGCAAGCAACAGTTCAGTTACATGACGATCAGTAAGGCTGAGCAAGCATAGTGTACTGTAAGTACCCAAGTAACGCATTCGGGTAAAAACCGGCCCGGTGCGATTAATTCTTATTAAATACTAGCTTTTGCCCGCGACTTCGTCCGCGTGGAATAGTTACTTTGGGCTAACGTTAAATTTAACCCCGATTTTGAAGCATTCTTCATTGGGCTCCGCTCCTATTGGCCTTAGCGTAATATTTACTAGACGTAATTTTTTTAGACTATTTAATTAAAAATATTTTTTTAATTCTCACCAGTAGTTCCTGAGATTATCGCGTTCAAACAAACAAACAAACTCTTCAGCCTTATATTATTAGCATAGATACCTGTTGCCCGCGACTTCGTCCACGTTTCCGTCGTTTTTCGTAAAAAAAAAAGTAGCCTATGTCCTTCCTCACGGTTCAGTGATTTTGATGTAACACACAGATTAATTTTCGTAACTTAGTAGGGAAATATAATATGTCAATCTATAATACTTTTGAAAAATATCGCAATACCGAACCGCACAATATTATTGTTAATAGCTGTGCCCGCGACTCCGTCAGCGTGTACCTAACTCCTTGTGTGTTATTAAGTTAATGTATTGGTAATATTGTTTAGATCACGTTCACATGAGGCTTAAGTACCTATAGAACGACAATACTTCAGCGCAAAGCTTCCGGGTAAACTATGTTGAAAGTTGACCCGTCCGGCACGTGAACATAAAGATTTCTAGAACTGCTAACCCGGGAAAGAGCGACGTGCAACTGACCATGCGAGAAACAACTGACACCTAGATCTACTCCAGCAACACGAAAAGTCTGCGCTTGAGCCTTATTAAATGTCTTTGCATAACACACAGATACTGGGAATCGCGTTCTTTTAAATTGGAATGGAAAATTATTTGGTATTATGGGAATTCTGGGAATAAAGACGGTTTCTCCTGCACCGCAACCTGTTAAAATTTGAGCCTCGATTATATTTTGTTGCAACTGGGTTACTTTTTGCCGAGTTCCATTGCAAAGTCGTGGTGGTTTTAAATTTCGGAGCAGAATAATAATCAGAAAGCTTCGAACCGCTAAGCTATTGGGAGTTACACGTGTTATTGTGAGTCAACCATAAAAGATAGATATATGCTGTCGTGGGATATTTTTTATATAATTTTAAGGAGAACATTTCCGTCATAAATGATTTCTGTGTAGCTTTAACCATTAAGGTTGCACACGCGACGGAAGCTTAAAAAATGGAGTAACTTCTCCCGTTTTCCCAACATTTCCCTTCACTGCTCTGCTCCTATTGATTGTAGCGTGATGAAAAGTATACGATAACCAGCTCAGGAGTATGAAAAATAATTGTACCAAGTTTCGTTAAAATCCGCCGAGTAGTTTTTGTTTCTATAACGGTTATACAGACAGACAGACAAAAATTTTTCTGATTGCATTTTTGGTATCAGTATCGATCCCTAATCACCCCCTGATAGTTATTTTGTAAATATATTTCAAGTACAGAATTGACCTCTCTACAGATTTATTATAAGTACGAGCATAGATGAGAATGAATCGCACGCTTTACCGACGGGTTCTAGTCCTTTAAATGATAAAAATACGATTGCTTTATGTGAAATTAAAAATGCAAGAAGTAACATTAAACATTTAACATTTAATTATTTTTCTATGAATTAATTTGTTACAATAGAAATACGCACTGCGAAAATAAAAAGTATCTACCCATAACCGTTATGAGATAAGTACATCCTAATGACAGACAGACAGATTAGGTTCTCTTCATTACCTTTTGGCTATAAATGTGACCAGAGACAGGATGCATTTACAAAGAAGGACCTCAAATGCAAAAACCTCTAGAAAATCAACTAACGTCAAGTTGACTGTGGCATGATTATAACTCAAAATGTAAGATTCATAAATGATACATATGTAAGATTTCAGTGGATTTAGTATGCAAGGACTTTCAATGTTATTAAAATTATGGGATGTAAATTAAACTACAGTTAAAAAGCATAGATACGTTGTTAGAGCTCCGATTTTTACCTCCACAAGGCTGTTTAAAGGAATGCTGTCTACTTCGTCTTGCGTGAATATTGTGTAATAGAATCGTTGCTATTTTTGTGGCAAGTCTGAGGGTAAGTAAGCAAAGCATCATGCAGTATCTCACAAGGAGAAAGTTTGTCGCAAAATAGTTGCAAACCACACTTATGACAACTTGTTATCGATCAATGAAGCATATGATGCAAAATAAAACTTCTTAACATAAACCAACGACGGCCCTTGAAAACGCAGCATTGTTCGGCTTCGTACCATAAGCGTCCCAACAGGTGATGATGAGGTTAGCGACTTCCATTCAATCAAAATGCTTATTTCAGAGATATGTACATGCATAATTATGTGAATATTCTTAGTATTCGTACACAAGAACTTAAAACTATCTTTCTTGTTGAAAAAATCTTATTTTAACCCCTCCAACTAAGGTATATATATGCTTGTCTTGAGTGGGTTCACGGCAATTGTGTAATGGTCGGGGTTCAAACCCGCGACCTCCCGATCAAAAGGCCGAAGTCTACATATGCACTACAGTATCGAGGCAGCCCCAACAGCATCCTGAAGGCATTGCTGTACCTATTGTACACGCAAGTTACGACTTACTGCGAATAGCTAATCCATTTTCTGCTAATAAAATTTTTAACCGTAACCGTTTTGCGCTTAAGTTGTTTCTATTGGCGTACAATAAACTAAAATATGCGCTTTTTCTTCCTTCATATAGTATTTTTGAGTGAAACATTTTCCATCAAACTACATTTAATTGAGCTAACTAATAACAACAACGTCTTATAAAATAATGGGGTGGAAAAATGTAAACTATTCTCCCTTTTTTTGTTTTTTTTTCCTGGTGTGAAAATCATCGATGTGAGACTTCTACTGACTAAAAACCATCCTGTTCCTGCTGCCCTTAAGTTCCGGGGCCGCGGTATCTCGTTAGAACAATCCCGCAACCCCGGCAGGCAATATCCCTATGGGGTTCTGTCACAAATGCTGACGATTCTTTGAGGCGCGCGTGGAACACAACGCGCCGCCGATCCTGGCCTGGTCCTTACCGGACGGTGAGCTACCCCAGCTCGCCGTTCGCAAGCCCGCGCCCACGGTGGCCGGAGATCGGCAAACTATTCTCCCTAAAGGCAATATTTTACAACCAACCTTTGGACAGATTTGACAGAGTAGACAAAAGATACCTTCCATACAGACATGTGTAAGACTAACGCTGGGGAGCGCGCACCTCTTCGTCGCCTCGTTGAGTCATACAATACTCACTTTATGGAACTTGATATATTTACCTTATCTAAACAGTCCTTTAAGTCAAATTAAAGCTATTGGCATATTATTAAATAAGGAGCACACTAATTAAATATCATAAGCACATTATATTTGGAATTACAAATGTCTTATCACAGTCCTCAACTTCTTTAAAACACATTTAATTATATGTCGACAATGGTGTGGGTTACAAATTTGTTTTTTTTAGTTTAAGTTTTTTTTTTGTTTTCTACCATGCAACTGGTCGTTCTTTCTCTCTTATCGTTTTTTCTTTTTCATAAGTCAATTAGTTTACCTATGTTTCTCATTGATTAACGACTGGTTGAGCGCATGCCTACCTGAATCTCACAACCTGGTAACACACGGCTGGGTAACCCCTTGGCAAGACTGCAGTGTCCGATTTTCTGGTGTATCAGACTATCTTTAACGACTATCAAAGATCTACAAAGGACAACCGGGACCAAGGGAATAAAGTGCATTCCGAGGCACGGAGGAATCTGATGTGTTATAATGGCCACCTATCCAAGAACAGATCGCAAGTGTTGCTTAACTTTGAAGCCCGTCTGGCTTTTATCATTTAATCACGAACTGCTCGCTGTTGTATGGTATCGTCAAGGGCGGATCCAGGGGGGGTTCATGGGGTCATGACCCCCCCCCTGGGCTGAGTCCAGGACCTAGGTGGACCACTAATTAAATTTTTTAAACATTGTTACTAGATAATACTCCAGTTTCTGTCGTTGTAAACGAATATCGGCAGTGGATGGCCAAGTGGCAGCGGAGTCAGGAAATACAAATTATAACTTCTTGTGACTTGACCACGATTATGTGACCCCCCCTGGCACCAAAGCTGGATCCGCCCTTGGGTATCGTATCGCTATCTAATTTAAAAAGTGAGCTACCTCTATGAGATTAAAAAGTTTTTATATGCTTTCTCTATCTTTTTCAGAGACGCTGGCCCGATAATGAAACGCGATGATTCAATCAAAAGCTTCTCACAATACGCGCAGCGGCGCATGAGTGGTCAAGGAGCGTCCTTTGCTCTCGCAGGGTGGCGGCAAAACTCCTTGACTATAAGCTCAGTAGCACAAAACTCTGCTTTTCTTGCTGAGAAACTCGCAAACGCCGAAGCGTAAGTACTTTTCTAGTAACTAAAAAACGGGAATCGTTGTCTGGTTATCTTTATACGAATAACTGATTGATTAAAAGATGATTATGATTGTATAAAATAAAAAGGACGTCACAGCGTTATATACATGATGTCGTCACACGTCTGACAGGGGAGAATGGAAAAAACTATATTGCGCAGAAGAAGAAAATGGGATAAGGGCAGGAAGATGTTTCTTTTTTGTAATTGGAATATTTTGAATGGGACTTGGCAAACGGGTATTCCATATTCTGGAATCTATACTAACGTGATAAAGCCGAAAAGTTTGTTTGTTTAATCGCTCTAATCTTCGGAAGTACTAGGTGGATTTGTATGAAATTTGGTATGGAAGTAGCTTGATGCTTGGGGTATATTAAGATTTTCTATTTTTACCCGATTGCAAAAGAAGGAGGTTATGTTTATATCGTGAAGCCCCGCGCGACTGCTAAAAATTCTTTCCGTTGACTTTATTTTCGACATTCACGCAGACGAAACCGCGGGTAGAAGTTAGTTTGTAAATGCATATAGCGAGAACAACCCAGTTTATGATTTGTCAAAGTTAGTGTTTACATGTAGGTAGGTATTTTTATGAATCACGCACGACGATGAATTCTTTCAAGCGATATAAACTTTTACGAAATCATTCCTCATTTGGTCATACTAAATTTCTACAGCGAGCTATTTTCTTGACATACATATTTTATGTTTATAGAGAAAAAGAAGAAAGATTGCGAGGTGAACCAGTATCATGGCTACAATTAGTAAGTACTTTCATTTTAAGCAATAATGGAGTTGCAGTTTTGTTTTTAGATGGTTAGGTTATGTTAAGTTAGTTAAGTTAGTACGTATGGTACGTTCGGATAAAGCCGAATAGTCAAAATAGAATAGATTATAATTTATTTCTATTTCAGGATTTGCGGTTGCGTAACTGCAGCCATACACGAATCGGTGTTTTTCAGAAAGGCCAGGTGCAGGTTTATGTGTAAAAGGCATGCGCGTGCACAGGATTATGACAGGGTATGCGGCGGAGTAATCGGTCACAAAAACTTTTTCTTTTATAGATTTTTAGCATAGCCACAGCCACGCATCGCCACCATGCTACGATGCGTGGCTGTGGCTATGCTAAAAATCTATAAAAGGCAAAGTTTTTGTGACCGATTACTCCGCCGCATACCCTGTCATAATCCTGTGCACGCCCCTGGTAAAAGGCCTAATTCAAAATCGCAACTGAGTCGCAAAACGATTAGTTCCCAAAATAGCATATTTTCTAAAAGCCTAATGCTCAGAATGGCCAATTCTGTAAATGGCTAAGTATGGGAATGACACATTTTCTACAATTGGAAATATGTCTTTGTACCTAAATATTGTTTTTTTCTTCACTTAAAACTTGGTAAAAGGGTTCCTGGAACGAAATTATTTTGTCATTTTGATAGTTAGCTATTCTGAGGCTTTCAGAAAGTTGTCCATCAAGAGAATTAGACTTTTAGAGAATTTGGTATTTTAAGAACTGCTCTAGTCCATTTGCGACTCGGTTGCCATTTTGAGACTTACGCCTTTGGCGCCTAAACCCAGGTACCTACTATTTACTTCAACGAAGCAAGAAGTACGATAGGATCGTCATACGTGGCGTCCTGTAGTTTCTGTTGGCTTGAGTTTATGTACTTTAGGGTGGTCTTATAACATCAAGAAATTGAAAAATTGAGTCGGTTCAGAACTGGGCAAGGAGTAGGGCGCCTTCAGAAGCGTCTATCAGTACCTGTAATAATGACCCATCATTGTTTGTGAAACAGTACCACAATTACACTCTAGTGCAGATTAATCATTAGATCGTCACCTGAGCAGATTTTATCTGCTTCGACCAACATGGGTCCGGAGTCTATTAAAAGACTTATGGGATTCAAAAATTACACTAATTTCATAGTAATTGGTCGTATTTTTCTGAGAGAGTTCATCCTATGGACAAATCCAATGCAGCCATACGCACGAAACGTTTTGGGAATGGTTTCATTGTGTGTACAGCTAAGGAGTGGAATTCTCTGCCAGAGTCTGTGTTTCCTGATGGCTATAACCTGAGAGTCTTTAAGTCAAGAGTGAATAGGTTACTTCTTGGCAAGTGTGCTTCATTTTCGACCACATCATCGCTTAGCATCAGGTGAGATTGTGGTCAAACGTAAAACTATCAACAATAAAAAAGTAAAAAAACTTTTTTGCAAAAAAATTAAACCGACTTCCATATCAAAACACTACAAAGCCAAAAATAATCGGTCGGTCGGTGTTACTGGTTTTGTATTTTCTTTTTTTTTTCACACCGCCTTCCGAAATTAAAATTATTTTTGGCTTTGTAGTGTTTTGATATGGAAGTCGGTTTAATTTTTTTGCAAAAAAGTTTTTATTTTCGCGCTTTTTAGTGGGTCAATTTGTAATTAATCTAATTATAAAAGCCAAAATGTCAACTACAAAAAACTAAAAACGCGCGAACAAAAAACACAATGCAGAGTAAACGAAAAGATCATCAATGTAAATGTCTTTTTTAGACTTTTGTTGATTTTTCAGAAACGGCTTGTTCGATTTCGATAAAAATTTCATGGGACCATTTGGGAAGTATACTCTTTCCAACAAAAAAAGAATTTTTCAAATCGGTTAGCAAGCGACGGAGTTATGCCCGAACAAACATAAAAAAAAAACAAACAAACATCCGAATTGAGAACCTCCTCCTTTTTCAGAAGTCGGTTAAAAATGAAATCTAATTCAAAGTTTAACACATAACAGAAGCCAAATGTGTAGTAGTAGTAGATACCAAACTCCCCAATTGCTCGAACGAAATACCAACTAATGTTTTCACTTCTCAGTACAGATACGCTAAAGCGAGAGAGATACTATGCCTGCTTTTTGCAATTTTTCTCTCTTGCATCAATGGCTTGTTCGTTCCTCTGGGCGTCATCATCTATGGAGAGTTCACATCACTACTCATCGACCGCACGATTATGACCGGAACATCAACGGAGACGCTCACAATATCGTTATTCGGTGGAGGAGCAATACTGTAAGTTATCTACTGATTTGTTTGAGGTGATAGTCAAACTCCATAGCGAATTTATTTATATATATTTAATTTAAGGTTAGCAAAAAATTGTTTACATTGTGGTTGACAGACATACATTTTAAAGGATAGCAACCACTTACAGGCTAACAATACATACACAGAAAAAGGATTAAATGCATAATATTAATAATGTTCCATCAGGAGGACGTCCGTAGAGTGCTGCGTAATCTTGACGTGAACAAAGCTAGTGGCCCCGACGGGATACCAGGAACTGTCTCCAATCTTGACACGCCTGTTTCGCCTTTAACTAGAGACTGGAAAGGTGCCGAAAGCATGGAAGCTGGCTAACGTACAGCCTGTACCCAAAAAGGGCAGTCGTGCTGACCCGGCGAACTACAGGCCTATTTCAGTCACGACCATACTCTGTAAGAATATAGAAGCCCACGATACCTAGCATACCTAGAAGCCAACGACATCCTCAGTGACCGACAATACGGCTTTCGCAAAACCGGTAACTGGGGACCTTCTAGCGTATGCCATTCATACCTGGAGTTAGGCCATTGAGAAGCACGGGGAAGCACTTGCTGTTTCCCTTGACATCTCCAAGGCCTTTGACAAGGTCTGGCACGATAGCCTTATTGCTAAACTTCCTTCCTTCGGTTTACCCACTCAACTTTGCGTTTGGATTGAAAACTTCCTGAGAGATCGGTACATTCGTGTGGTCATTGATGGCTGCTCGTCTGGCCAATTGGCAATTAATGCCGGGGTCCCTCAGGGGTCTGTTCTCTCAGCAACTTTATTTTTTGTGCACATTAACGATCTGCTGATCCCAGGTACTTTGGGTATGCAGACGACAGCACAGTTTCTGAGAGATATGTGTCCAGCGCGCGAGCTGGTGGGTCACAGATCCAGTCTCTCCGTGAGGACATGGTTGGGCATTTGAACTTGTCCTTGAAGGCTGTATCCGAATGGGGCGATGCCAACTTGGTCAAGTTTAATGCAGCTAAGACCTAGGCGTGTCTCTTCTCCGCAAAAAGGAGTCAATTCGCACCGGCTCCTACTTTCCAGGGTGTAACCGTGCCGATAACCGACCGTATTACACTAACTTCTACCCTCAATTTTGGCCCGTTTATCGAGGCTAAGGCTCAACTAGCATCAAATAAGTTGGGTATCCTAGCAAAGGTGAGACGGTACTTCACACCCGAACATTTGTCAATCTCTATCAAGCCCAGGTTCGGTCGTGTATGGAGTACTGCTATCATCTTTGGGATGGATCTGCTAAATACCAACTGGACGCGCTTAAGTCTATCGAAAAGTGGGCCAAGAGACTCATTGGCAACGATGCACTGGTCGAATCAAAGCTCCAGAGCCTTGAACATCGACGACGAGTTGCAAGTCTATCGCTTTTCTATCGGTTACATTACGGGCAGTGTGCGATGGAATTACATAGTCTAATTCCGCCAAGCCCGTTCCATCATCGGAATACGAGACAAACGGCGAAGCGCCATCGTTACATGGTGGATATCCCACCCATACGCCCGAAACGTTTTGGGAATACCTTCATTGTGCGTACGGCTAAGGAGTGGAATTCCCTGCCGGAGTCTGTGTTTCCCGATAGCTATAACCTAGGAGTCTTTAAGTCAAGAGTGAATAGGTTACTTTTAGGTAAGCGTGCTCCATCTTCGACCACATCATCACTTACCATCAGGTGAGATGGTGGTCAAACGCGAAACTATTTTTGAATTAAAAAAAAAGGAATAGTGTTCTTAAGATTAATTAGAATTCTTTCCACTTTCCTATTTACCAGATACACTGACGTATACATAATATGTATCGTCATTTATATCGCTATACACGAATTAGAAAAATCGACCTAAACTAATACAAGAATCTACATCATAATATCAAAGTTTTTCGCGCAATTTGAGAGATACAAGTGACACAATATCTTGTTCCGCATACCATTGTACTATACTTGTTGACCCAGTGAACTTCGTACCTCCATTTTTTTACGAATCCCATACAACTACCTAAAACACAACATTTTTGTTTCAATTCCAGTTACCTTTCGATCCTGATCAAGTCTTCAACACTACAATAATGACAATGTTTTCTCTTATTTATAACAGTACAAATGCAACGAGAGCAGAGAACAGGGAGGCTTTGATTAAAGACTCCCAGGCGTTCGGCATAGGCTGCACGGTGTTCTCGATCGGCCAGTTCATCGTCGCCGCCATCAGTGTTGATATCTTCAATTATATGGCACTTAGACAGGTATTCAAGAAAGGCGTTCTGTTGAAATGAGTAATTAATAAAAACTCAGTAAAAACCAAAATATAAAAGAAGGTATATTTAGATAGACAGAGAGAATACTCTTTATTGCACACCAATAATTCAAACACATCTGTTTCACAATATTGCTCAATTCATGGTTACAATGGCGGTCTTTCTCTTATTATCTTTAATATGCATCAACCACGCCCTAAACTGATGAAGCTTGTGCGAAACTGTGAGACTTTAAAATTGCTCTAGCCAGAATCATTCCATTTTATGCGGCGTCCCAGCGTGTGACGTCTTACTGCCTTAACTAACAACGCAGCTCGTTTTCAGATAGGGTAAGGCCCTATTCGAAAACACATGCAAATAAAAAGAAAGACATGAGTTGTTTCACTCTATTATTTTAAAAATCAGAAGGGGGAGACGCACATTTTACTACTTTGGAAGTGTCTATCTTTCAAATGCTTTCAAACGAATGACTGAGAAAAAAATGGTCTTAGAGACCCCAATGTCATTTTTAATTCTATCTGTAGACACCCCGCACTTATATACACAGGTGATTCACAGAATACATCTACCTACCACGTTTCAACAGTGTAGTGACATACATACGGACATTGTTAAATTAATTATAGGTGTACATGTACAGTAAAGAATATTCTATCTTTAAGAATAGTCAGATATGACGAATCCATAAAGGTTCCTTTTTGCCATTCCGTTACGGAACTATAAAAAATGTCTACATATAAAATTATCAAAGTTACTTAAATCCGAAGCTAACATTGATATATTATTAATACTGTCACGAATTCTCCTAGGTCGACAGGCTGAAAGCGTTGTTCCTGCGATCTGTACTTCGTCAAGACATGTCATGGTATGACTTGAACACCTCCATGAATTTCGCTACAAAAGTGTCCGAGTAAGTGTTTAAGTTTACCCTGCTTATAATACTTTTACACATTCCTTATTCCACGATTATGTAAGTCCAGTCATCTCTGGTCTTACTAACTTATAGAACTACAGAAATAAGTGTTAGAAACCGTGAAACTCACGCCTTGGAAGAATTTATCCTTTCTCCTAGATAATAACTTGCGAACAAAGGCCTCCGCCTCTGTTTGCGTTGTAATTGATTTATCTCGTTGAGAAAAGGTGACTTATTTTAGACATCTTGTAGAATTTATCTCCCACATAACAAAAATTTGTTTAACTTTTTAACGGAAAGAAAGAAAACCTACCCAGATTCATAACAATGAGCAACTTTTTAGTTGTCTATCAAATAGAAGATGAAGTAGAAGTTATATGAGTTCTTCACTTCCATCAAGATTCGTCCTCCTAACATCTACCCTTCTATCAAGAGAAACAGATATTACGCTATCTAAACCGTCTTTTTTTATGTTAAGAAATCATCCTGTGACTGCCTCCCGATCTGGAAGAAGCGAGAGTGTGTGTCAGACTTTAACCCATCCGTGTTCCGTAATTTGCCTTTCGTGTTCCGACGCCGCGGTAACTCTTTCGAATAATTCGGCAACCCAGGCAGGATCTAATCCGACTGTAATCGCTGCAGAGTAAATATTTCCCTCTCCCTTTCCCACACATATATAGTATAGTACTACTATGTTTAATGTTGTACGTCTAATTGTTTATCCAATTCTCTATTTCTGCTAGCGACGTCGAGAAGTTTCGCGAGGGCATCGCGGAGAAAGTGCCGATCTTCATTTACCTGGTAATGTCGTTCGTCACCTCAGTGATCATCTCCTTCGTGTATGGCTGGGAGCTCACACTGGTCCTCTTATCGTGTACACCGGTGGTTATAGCCACCACGGCTGTGGTTGCTAAGGTTGGTCAAAACTTTATTACTTACTTTTATTATCATGTGTTTTTTTTTACCCTAGTACGTGTGTCACTCCGGGATGCCAACTGAAAAACAGCGCTGGGTGTATTTCACCCAGTAATAGTTGAGTTGGTAACCCTTTTGGTGTAGACATGCTCAGCGCAATTTTTGGAGTTAATTGTGTAATTTTTGTAACTTAGTATCGTAGTTGTTTTGTGTCTCTGTATACAAATAAATGTTTCTCTACTCTACTAAATGCAACTACTAATTGTGAATAAAGTAGTAATTTGATTTAGCAGACGAAGAAGTAGATTTGGTAGAAATATATGATGATCGTAAAAATTAATATTTTCTTCTAGGTACAATCTTCGTTGACTTCTCAAGAATTAAGAGCATACAGCATAGCTGGCGTTATCGCTGAAGAGGTTCTCTCTGCAATAAGAACAGTCGTCGCCTTTGGTGGACAACAGAAAGAAATAGACCGGTATGCTAGAACTTATTAATGACAAATCTATACTAATATTATAAAGCGGAAAAGTTTGTTAGTTTGTTTGTTTGTTTGTTTGCTTGAACGCGCTAATCTTCGAAAGTACTGGGTGGATTTGGATGAAATTTGGTATGGAAGTAGCTTGAAGCTTGAGGAATGTTATAGGCTACTTTTTACCCGACTGCAAAAAAGGAGAGTTATGTTTTTACCGTGATAGAATCCACGGGAGCGAAGCCCCGCGTGAGTACTAGTACATAATATACACGATACGAGAGAAATATCCATACTAATTTTATAAATGCGAAACTCTGTCTGTATGTTCTCATTACCGGGATGAAATTTGGCGTGGAGATAGTTGAAAACTAGGTGAAAAAATCAACATGTAAGAGATATACAGTATGTTAACTAACAGAGGGCGTTCCCGTCCATACATGCTAAAAAAATATTACCATTCGAAAACAAAATGTTTTTATTTTTTTAATATAAAAATATTCACTAAAAATGTTAAATTGATACGTAAAAGAAACACTCTGTACACCCGTACTTGAAGGACGGCAACGTCGCAATTTATTTATGAATGACGAGCCGCGTGTGCGGCGATCTAATTGAATTGTTTATACTATTGCGGGTTAACGGGAACGCCCTCTGTTAGTTAATTATAAAGCTGAAGAGTTTGTTTGTTTGTTTGTTTGCTTGAACGCGCTAATCTCAGGAACTACAGTTCTGATTTGAAAAATTCTTTCAGTGTTAGATAGCCCATTTATCGAGGAAGGCTATAGGCTATATATCATCACGCTAAGACCAATAGGAGCGGAGCACTAATGAAGAATGTTTCAAAATCGGGGGATTTTATTCCACGCGGACGAAGTCGCGGGCGGAAGCTAGTTTAATTATAAAAACACAGGATAAGCAGATAAATTATAGCACTTAGTGTTAAATTTTGTTAGTAATACCTTACAATGTACTTAAAAATATTTGATAATATGTTAATAAGAGGGGCTCGGCACTGTTACTCCTTAATACAGGCTATTTTGTAGCCTAGCTAGGAGAACAGCAGTTCACCCACTTAGTCGGAGATTTTATTTTGTATTAAGTATAGTACATAAGCAGATGTAATTTATGTAACAATCTCCCCTTTTTATATAAATAAAGATTATAAATTAAAAAAAAAAAAAAAATCATCGGGGGATTTTATTTCCACGCGGACGAAGTCGCGGGCGGAAGCTAGTAATATTATAAAGCGGAAAAGTTTGTTTGTTTGTTTGTTTGCTTGAACGCGCTAATCTTCGAAAGTAATGGGTGGATTTGGATGCAATTTGGTACGGAAGTAGCTTGAAGCTTGAGGAAGGTTATAGGCTACTTTTTACGCAACTGCAAAAAAAGGAGAGTTATGTTTTTACCGTGATAGAATCCACGGGAGCGAAGCCCCGCCTGAGTACTAGTATACTGTATATCTGATCCATTGAAGATAAGAACAAAGATACTAGATATAACAAATCGTAAAACGACAACAGATTGATGCATAGACACAATTCATTATTGCTTGAGGCTCGATTTGAATCTTGATTGAACTGACTATAGATTAATTGCTGATTAGCTATAAACTCAACTGATTTAACATCAAAATGTACTCAGCAGCTCTCTGTGATGCGGAGCTAAAAGGTTTTTTTAACACGCTTTTATTAGGTCGACCTGTATGTAACTAACTTTGTAATGAAATCTAAGGTAACTAATTTAACCATCTTCCAAGGGTCGTAGCGTAATGAAAATTGGCATCTGTATGTGGTTTTGATGACAATACAATAATATGGTACTGTCAAACTGATCTGATGATGGAACCGGAAGATATGAACTGGAACTTCATGATGGAAAATCGTATCATAGTTGTTTTGGATTTCTTAGAAAAGTCTTGTCTTTGACTTTGACCACGATTAGGTTTCAAGGTCTGATGATGAAGCCGGAAGATAGGCACTGGCATTCCATGATGGAATATAATATCATAGTCGTGTTTGCACTTGTGAGAAAAGCCACGTAATGGACTTTGAACACGATCAGGTTTCAAGGTTATAACAAACCAAAATAAAATCTGTTATCGGTTTTCTTAACCTTTTTGAATTACCGCGTAATCCATAGATTTATTATTAGGTCGATCTGTAACGATATAAATATGCAATAAAATCTAAGAATCTGAATTAAACGTAGTTCTAATTGTTGTATCATCATGAAACTTGGCAAATTTGTGTAGACTAGACGACAGTACAATATTATGGTACCATCGAACTGGTCTGACGATAGAATTGGAAGGTGGCTGATGGAACCTTGGACTGCCTACTAGTAAACATTTCTAATTTCTGCTCATTACATTAGTCTTAAAAGCGTGTTTCTGGTTTTTTAAACTATTAATTATTTATAGTTGATAGGCTTGCGTTTGACCACCATTTCACCTGGTGTTAAGCGATAATGTGGTCGAAGATGAAGCACGCTTGCCTAGAAGTAACCTATTCATTCTTGACTTAAAGACTCCCAGGTCACAGCTATCAGGAAACACAGACTCTATCGTGTTTAAAACAGCTTTATTTTATTTTCTAGATACGCCCGTCGTTTAGCACCAGCTAAGAAGATGGGCATGAAGAAAGGCATCTTTGCAGGTATAGGCAGCGGAGTTATGTGGTTCATTATCTACGCGACATATGCGCTGGCATTCTGGTATGGTGTCGGTCTAATCATAATGAGCAGACATGAAGAAAAACCTATTTATACGCCAGCTGTACTCATGATTGTAAGTATAGAGTTAATAATAATTATCTCATAGTTTTTGCCTCCTTCATCTGTTGCCGTAAGTAAGTACTTAAAACTTGCTTTTAGGTATTCTTCAGTGTGCTACAAGGAGCTCAAAACGTGGGTCTAACAGCTCCACACATGGAAGCCATAGCGACGGCCCGAGCCTCAGCCGCATCTATCTACTCAGTTATTGATCGAAAACCAGAAGTGGATGTATTTTCCACAGAAGGCGAAAAACCAAAACTTGATGGAGTGATTGAGTTTAAGGACGTGCACTTTCATTATCCGGCACGAAGAGACGTAGAGGTATAACTTAACAGAACATTGCTATTTCTGACCTGAATATTTATTTGTTTATTTAAGAAGTATGAAGTACCAACAGCTATTAAATACAGGAAATATCTAGTATAGTAGACAGTGAGCCAATTAAAAGTCCTCACGTTTAGAGGCAGGAAAATCTTACAGTAAACACTTAATATACAATCTTAATATAAACCACATCTTAGTGCAATATTCAACATGACTAAATAGATACCTAGCAATAACTACAGATAATAATAATTTTTGAAAAAATCAAGGCTTAGGCATCATCTTCTTCTCTGAGCATAAATATAGTACGAGTAGCAGCCTTTTTAACGAGATCTATACAAAATCTTAGGTGTTGAACGGGCTAAATCTGAAGATAAACCAAAACGAGACGGTGGCGCTAGTAGGATCGAGTGGATGCGGCAAGTCGACCGTGCTGCAGCTCATACAGAGGATGTACGACCCTAACAGCGGGAAGGTGATGGCGACAAAATACGATTTGAGGAACCTGAACGTCAGGCACTACAGAAGCCACATAGCAGTTGTTGGACAAGAACCTGTTCTCTTTGCTGGGACCATCAAAGAAAATATTAGGTAATAATTTTTAATAATCAAAACAATACAATACAACAATAATACAATAATTTATTTTCCAAATTAAAGTACTGATTATGCACATCTGTTTACAGTGAAGGATTTACAGGTGCACAGTATATTTGATCAATGACCCCTAGGCCCTATGCTATATTAACGATCAATCAATTTTTTTTTTTTATAAAATTTTAAATGTACAGACACTTTTTTAACTGTTTTATTATATGTATAGATATAAATATATAGATAGATAGAGTGTACTTTGTTGTACACCAATAATTGGAACACACTTAAATAATAATAGTGCTAGTTTGCATTGAAATATAGATTAAGTA
The DNA here is from genome assembly GCA_943138885.2 of Tholera decimalis. Lineage (NCBI taxonomy): Eukaryota > Metazoa > Arthropoda > Insecta > Lepidoptera > Noctuidae > Tholera > Tholera decimalis. The sequence continues at coordinate 28,636,780 of OW964551.2, forward strand.
GTATTTAAGTATAGTAATAAATAGTATTAAGTACTTTATAAATACCTGTATAACAATAATGCAAGGAATCCACGAGAACACTGCCGACAAACTGTACTGCAGTTTGGCAGAAGATATATATACTCGTATGCAACGAATTAGGAAATTCGTTGCTCGTATGTATCCAAATGTAAACTGTCTTAATATATATAAATAAATAAAAAATAAAAAAGCTTTTGATTCAAGGCAAATTTTTCAGAGAGCTCTAGTTAAAGTTGCCCAACTTTATTTTATGGAGCTGAACCTACTCTACAATCTATAACTCGAATAGTACTCTATTCGAGTTATAGGTTAGCTTTTATAACTGCCTTGCTCCGCTAAATTAAATAATCCTATTTGATTATAAAATCGATGTTTTTGTGTGATTGAATTTACAATGGAAAAAGTAATGTTAAAGTCTGTTTATACCAGGACTTTTAATTCGATGCAGTAGATTAACAGTTTCTGAGTTGTCAGATAAAGACGACTACGAAAATGTGATGTAACTAAATTAATAGATTCAGGAAAAAAATCGAGTAACGATGTACTTAAACATTTTTTTTAAATAAAATTGTGTGATAATAACAATAAATTAAATGTATAAATACAATAAATTTAATAAAGGGGTGTAACAAGTAAAACTAAAATATCATGACAATATTTTTTTTTGCAATACTCCCCTGGACCTGTACCCTTTCCAACGGGGTTTAGGTTGCAGTCGTGTGGGGGCAGTCTTTTTAATAGTAACCACGCGCAATTTATTAAAACATTTATCACATGAAATGAAACAATTACCAAAAGAGTGGCTTTTATCATGTCTGGTTAGATATGCATATTTTAAATAAAATAGATTTATTTATTATATAATCTATATTTCTTTATTTATATTTCTCACGATTAAAAAACGATCATTCAATTGCTTGAATCTATCACTATTGAGTTAAATAGGATTTATTTCAGTAAGTGACACCAGCTTTTTTTAAATCTTTATTTATTTAGAGGATTTTACCTTACAAAGGTACGTCATCCTCATTATACTCTAATCTAAGTGATACTAGCTTATGTCAGCATACTGCATCGAATTAAAAGTCCGGGTATAGGTTATAGTATGGAGGAGGCCGAACGCGCACGGGACAGGCAACTCTCTTCCTCACGCCCAGCCGCTGCGGGAGACGCCCCGGGCGTCGGGGATCGCGAGCCGATCTCCGGCCACCGTAGGCGCGGGCTTGCGGACGGCGAGTAAGGGTAGCTCACCGTCCGGTAAGAACCAGGCCCGGGTCGACGGCGCGTCGCGTTCCAGGCGCGCCTCAAAGAGCTGTCAGCAATAGTGACGAGGCCTCATAGGGCCATTGCCTACCGGGGTTGGGGGAATGTTCTAACGACATACCGCGGCCCCAGAACTTAAGGGCAGCTGAAGGAGTAGGGTGGGTTTTTAGTCAGTAGAAGTCTGACACTCCCTTCCGCTCCACCCAGAGCGGGAGAAGTCATTCGCTGATCTGATTTGATAATGATTCCCACCCAAAAAAAAACTTTAAAATTATCGTTAAAATAATTATGTAACATGTGTTTTTGTTTCAAATAAAGATTAATTTAATTTAGTATAGTTTATACGTATTAAGTTAAGAATTTAAATAAACATAACTGAAGGTCACTGCCCTATTTCATTATTAGTACCCAAACAGATTTTGAATAGGTCGACTGGACCCACTGGTCCAAATCTGATTGGATTAAGTAATCTTGCAGGTCCATTTTGAGTGGGTCCAATTGACCTAAAACTCATTAAAAGATACCTCAATTTACACATCAATCTATAATTTTTAAATAACTAAACGTACCTAACAGGAAAGTACCTACTCTTGCATTGAAGCAACAATATTCTAATGTGTCGGCGGTGTATGTGTCGGATTTGTGATCTAGAAGTCGCGGCTTCGAGCACTATTGTCGTGAACCCACTCCGGACAAAAGCCTATTTAGCTTATTAGGAGGCGTTAATAAGATTGCTAGTAATGTGAATTCTACTCACACAGTTTTCATTTTTTTTTAAATAAAATCTTTTTCAATAGAATATAGTAGTTATCCTCAGACTTGATATGTTTAATTGTCTTGAATGACATTGTCATAAATTCTGGACGATATTGAAAGTGGAAAATAGGTTTTTTTAACACCCATCACAGAGCCGTCTCGGTACGAACGTAGATCTATTAATACAAACATTTTCTGATTGTAGGATGAGTAACCCAGAGGCTAAGGACTCCGATGTCATCGAAGCGGCAAAAGCAGGACATTGCCACGATTTCATAAAAGCACTTCCTGATGTAAGTAATAGCCTTACTATATATATATATAAATGTATGACAATCGCGGTACAAAATAACTATGAAATGCATCGTGCAAAATGCAATTCCATGTAGTACATTTTCATTGAACTCATCCGTGGCACGGTGTACTCTCGATTTCTAGTACTTGCTCAGTTGCTTATGTATTTACGTGGATGGCGTATACGCGCGTAACAAGTATACGTTACTGTATTATGCTCACTACATTTAACCTTCTGTTAATTTAATTAATGTTCACAATCGATAAAACCTTTGATGATGATAAGTAGAGATCTGACTGGACGAGAAAGCTTCTAAAGAAATTATTCAGCCTAGTTGGCGTGGCCATGAGCTTGCTTAAGCAAATGAAGCTCCGTCTGTGCTAATCCGTAGCTCAAACTTACCCATAATGTCTTAACAACAACCATACTCATTGCTTTATATGTATAGATATCGTACTTATGATCGTATTATCGTCTATATATTATTAACGTTTTTGTCTGAATCAAAAATGTATTATTATAGCTTTAATAAACCTTTAAAAAATCTATGGGAAGGGTTTACGTTAACAACTTCTATAAACAGGGATACGACACCCTGATTGGCGAGAGAGGCGCGCAACTCTCCGGAGGACAAAAGCAACGCATTGCAATAGCGAGGGCCTTGGTCAGGAAGCCTAAGATCCTGCTCCTTGACGAGGCCACTTCGGCCCTCGACTCTTCCAGCGAGGCCAAGGTACAGAGAGCTCTGGACGCGGCGGCACATGGAAGGACCACCGTTATGGTGAGCCACAGGTACAAATGAAAGTAATGGGCCTACGTCTCGATTAGGGATGAAAATGGCGAAAGATACTCATTTGTTTTTTTCGCAACTTTGAATCTTTCCAGTGAAATACATGTAACTTTGGAATAATACAAATTTAGGGCTATTTGATAAATACAAATTTACATGTATAATACGTGTATTAATTAATGTATTTTTCATAAATTACAATGAATGAAAAATAAAACAAACAATGACAATGGATTATGGCAAATATATGACATTAATTTTGATGCACCCTACATATATTTTATGCAATTCATTCCTCTGTTGTTTATTGTGGGTTTTATTTGCTTTACAGTTTAACAACATGAAAGAAGATATCAAAAAAATGGAATTGCCGAAAAATATAAAACACGACATTCTTTACGTTACTAACAATTCAATGATTTTTAATTATATGTAAAGGAGGATGCTGATTTAACCATAAAGTTATTTTATTATTATTAGTCCTAAAAAACAGCGAAATATACTTGTAAAAAACGGAAACTTGCGAAAGACATCGTAAGAACTCATTGAAAGTTTCTGTATTTTATTGAAAAATACAAAGTCCGATTGAAAAATACATGTATTTTACTTGTTATTTTCAACCCTAGTCTCGATGCGAGCAATCAATATTTTTGACCTGAGAACTGATACCTATTGCACAGCTTTAACGTTCACAATGTAGTGTATTTTATGCACAGTAAGCTTGCGATATTACTGGTATCACCTTATCCGTCCCGTCTGTTGCTGTTCCACTTAGATAAAAGTTCCAAAAACTGTGCCTGCCTATGTTATTTCTAACTCAATAATCATCATCAAAAAGTAAATAAATATATATCTTAATAGATTTGCTTAGCCTTTTCCCAACCATAAGATGCAGTTTGTATTACTATTTGACATGGAGCGATTGCCTATCCGACCTCCACAACCCAGTAACCGGGTAACATGATACCCCTTGACTAGACCATTGAATACCCGTAACGACTGCCGAAAGATGTCCAAATAATAGCCGGGACCAGCGGCTTAATGTGCTTTCCGAGGCACAGAAGTATCACATCGCCTCCTTCCAAATTCTGGGCTACTAGGTACTGAGAAATTTCTTATAAAATAATCGGTTGTCTGTAAAGTCGGTTTACTGACGATAGTTGAACGTGACAACGTCATAAGAAAATACTGATGGAATGGTTGCATTTTTCAAAGGAAAATTTTAATTTTAAATCACTATTACTGCACTTCTCATGACAATGGAAGAATCCCTACAGAGTGACGTCATCTCTTAGCGTTTTATGATAGCCTAGTACTTGACTCGTTGAGTCATACATAAATGTCAAAGAATCCCTACACAGTGACGTCATATCTTACCGTTTTATGATAGCCAAGTACTTGACTCGTTGAGTCATACATAAATGTCAACTTGTAGATCCTATTTGATATCTGTTGTATTTAGCTGTTGTGGTAAATTAGCTTAACTCTACCCAATCCTAAATCGCAATTCATTTAATTTTCTATGATCGCTCTAGTACGGGAAAGTATTTTCAATTTTGTACTAGTCAGCGGCCAACTTCCAAAGTATTGAGTACCTACATCGCAGGATGACATAGTGCAAAAGATATTACTCTTTATCATTTGATACAAAATATAGTGTCTATAAAATTTCATAAACACCAATGCTCACAACGTTTTTTAAAACAACGTTCCGGCATTCTCTGCTGCCATGAAAAAGTCTGTCTAATTGCATCAAAAATTACCATTTCCAACTTAGTACCCTTTCAATTAAACAGTAGTCGTAGATGATTATGAATAATTCCATGTATAAGAGATCTAAAAACAATTCTTTATAGGTTAGCAACGGTGCTGAACGCGGACCGCATTGTATTTATGGACAAAGGCATAGTGGTTGAAGAGGGAACGTATTCAGAACTGTTAGCTAAGAAAGGACGGTTTTACCAACTCCACAAGGAGAATCAAGTAGAGTCAGGTGAAGTAACTGGTGATGTGGAAACCAAAACCAGAAAGCCAGAAGCTGAATTAAAACCAAAACGTAAGTTAGATGTTATCTCTGAACTATCAGGCTACTTATATCAAGTAATAGCAGTTGCTCGCGACTTCATTCGCGTGGGAAGATTTTCCCGTGTAAATCCCGATCCCGTGGGAATTTCGCAAAATCCCGTCTTAGCGAGCATCTACGAACTAAAAGGAAATCTCAGAAACTAGAAGGCTCTCAAATTTTGCATGGGGGTCATACAAAATTTAAGAGCCCTACTACATATGTAGTTTCTGAGATTTCTTGATTAATCAGTAAGTGGTATTTCGCTTTTATATATATATAGAAGATTAAGTAATATTTGTTATCTAGCATTTTCGTGATTACAGATAAGCTTAAGAAGCTAAAGTCTGTAGACTCTGAAAGTGCGTCGGAAATCTCAGCGTCATCGGGTAGTTCTGGGTCTGACAAAGCGGCGGCCGAGGAAGAAGAGAAAGAGGTTGAGTTCGAGCCTACGACGTGGCAGATCATGAAGCTGTGTGCGCCAGAGAAGTGGCTGATGGTGGCCGGCGTGGCGGCTGCGATAGCCGTCGGCTCCTCCTTCCCGACCTTCGCGATTCTCTTTGGAGAGACTTACGGGGTATGTACTTTTACTAAAAGTCAAACATATATTTTAATTGCCCGATCGCCTCACGATGAAATAGTGCACAGGGTGGCTCAAAATTAATAGATCTCATTCGAACTAAAGCACGCTGTAAAATGCTATGGGTGAGATAACTCAAAAGGCTCTCAAATGTAAATGGGATCATGCAGACATTATTCTGCATGCAAAACGAGATGGAGCGCGGGCAATTCAAAATAAAGTAGCATAGTAGGGTAAACCGAGGCGAATGGGATCAGTGGGTGATTCTGATAAACATAAGAAATCGATCTATATTTGTAATACGATGAAGTAAATGCAACTACAGCAGCGCCTTCAGATAATCGCTAATTCGCTATATAACTTTAATAATAACTATAATATGTATATCTAACTAGCAAATAGCCCGCGACTGCGTCTGCGTGGATTTTGAAATAATTTAAAGCCTTATAGCACTCACAAATAATGCATCTTTTTTTTTCTCGCTCTGGGTGGAGCGGAAGGGAGTGTCAGACTTCTACTGACTAAAAATCCACCCTGTTCCTTCAGCTGCCCTTAAGTTCCGGGGTCGTGGTACCTTGTTATAACATTCCCGCAACCCCGGCAGGCAATGGCCTTATGGGGCCCCGTCACTGGTGCTGACAGCTCTTTGAGGCGCGCTTGGAACACGACGCGCCGCCGACCTGGGCCCGGTCCTTAACGGACGGTGACCTACCACTGCTCACCATCCGCAAGCCCGCGCCTGCGGTGTCCGGAGATCGGCTCGTGATCTCCGACGCCTGCGGCGTCTTTCGCGGCAGCTGGGGCGTGAGGAAGAGACTTGTCTCTCCCTCGCGCGTTCGACCTCTTCCTTAGCTAGCATGACAGCTTCAAATAATGCACCTTAAAGCCAATGTTTTACACATAAATTTTAACCTCTTTACAATATTAGTATCTATAGAAGTATAGATATTGATCGATGTCTTTTATTGATCCGAATCGCCCACTGATCCGATTAGCGTCGTTGTACCCTAAGTTCCTAAACTACAGACGGAGATGTTCACAAATGTACAATTTCGGATAAGTCATATTTACTATTAGTAATTTTCGGTTGATTGCTTGAACCTGCTGAAAGCTGAGAAAGATCAAGTTGGCTTGCGAGGTTGGGTATGTCCATTGTCACAGGTTGGCTTGGAAGTTCCCACTGAAGGGAGCTTGATTCAGGTAGTGGTACTTCGGGGAATGGTTCTTATTAACATAACATTTATTTTCACCATAAAAATATAAATGTTATGTTATGTTAATACGAACCGTTCCCCGAAGTAGCACTACCTGAATCAAGCTCTAGTCTGTGGGTATTTTCAAGTCAACCTATGATAATTAACATACCCAACCTCGCAAGTATTGTTGAGGAGGTTCTTCTTTCTAGCAGCCCCAATCGTAGCTTGGATTCTGCTACCAATACCGGTGAACAACAATTTATAACCCCCGACGCAAAAAGAGGGGTGTTATAAGTTTGGTGTCTGTGTGTTTGTCTGAGGAATCGTAGCTCCTAAACGAAGGATCGATTATGATGCGGTTTTTTTGTTAGAAAGCTGACGTGAGCTGATGGTTCATATCTACAATTTATCAAGATCTGTTCAGATGTTTCAAGGTTGTCGGGGGTTACATATAATTTTAAATTTTAATTATATTAAAAAATGTAATAATAAACAAAGTTATCTTATTTCCTATAGTACCTGGAAAGTCCCGACGATGACTGGGTGCGGGGCCAGACAAATCTCATCGCAGTGTTGTTCCTGTGCGTCGGGGTGTACACTGGTGTTGGCATCTTTTTCCAGTTATTTATATTCAACTTAACCGGAGTGCGACTGACGGCTAGGCTAAGGTATGTATACTAATTACAAAAAGCTTTATGGTTTGTTTTTTTCTTTTTCAGAATTTATATATATAATGTTAATGTTATGTATATTGCAGGTTTTGGCTCAGTAAATATAATTTCTGATTGATCTAAATCTATATTAATCTACGCTGGCAATAGAATACTGCGTTGTTGTCCACCTTGCAAACTTTATTTATAATCAGTGTACGCTTAGGGCCATGAAATAATTAATGATATCTATCGGGTTTTTTTGTTGTTTTAATACAATAACAATGGAATTCATTCATTTCTATTCGTAGTGTTCAAGATAGTAAAATAAGGTAAAACTGTAAGACTTTTCTTTCGTATTATTTTCTAAACTAAAGTATAAGTATATAAGTTCTACTATTAGACATTTCAAGGTTATGCATTAATTACAAACACCTGTAAATATGTGCATGGTCCATTCATCAAATAATTAATATGTTGTAGGGTAGCAGCATTTGAAGCTATGCTGAAACAGGAGATTGGTTGGTTTGATCACCCAAAAAACGGTGTCGGTGCTTTATCAGCCCGTCTGGCATCTGATGCAGCTGCGGTACAAGGGGTGAGCCATCATTATTTATATTAATACAAGAAGCAGCATCTTTACACCTCTTTTTACAAAAGTTATGCAGACGGAGGGTTATGACATTTGACATATTTTAAGTTCATACAGAAAAGGAGTGCAGAAAGCTAATTAGATTTTTATAGAATAATGCTTTCGAATTAATTCTATAATGGTCGGATTTCAATGATCAGGCCACCACTAGTCGGCCTTGCGGACGGCGATCAGGGTAGCTCACCCTCCAGTTAGAACCAGGCCCAGGTCGGCAGGGCGTCGTGTACCACGCGCGCCTCAAAAAGTCGTCGTCTTTCGTGACGGGTCCCCATAGGGCAATTGCATGCCAGGGTTGCGGGAATGTTCTAACGAAATACCGCGGCCCCGAAACTTAAGGACAGCTGAAGGAACAGGGTGGGTTTTTAGTCAGTAGAAGTCTGACACACCTTTCCTCTCCACCCAGTGCGGGGGAAGTCATTGGATGATTTACCCACCCGAAAAAAGGCCACCACTAATATTAATATCCTAAATAAATAAAATAAAAATAAAATTATTTATTTTATGACGCTTCGAAAGTCTGCTGACTGACACCCGATATTGATTTATTAAAAATCGAATGCGTAACAGCTACAGAGGCTCTCTGTTTGTTGGTTGTATAACTGGCGTGTGTTATGTTGTTTTCATATTTTCTCTTTTTAACCCCTAACGCAAAAAGAGGATTTATAATTTTGACGTCGATGTCTGTGTGTATCTGTCTGTCTGTGGTATCGTAGCTCTCAAACGGATGGACGGATTTCGATGCGGTTTTTTTATTAGCTATGTTAGGTAAAAATCAGTCCAGCAGTTTGAAGAGTATCAGCTCTTTTTCAACATGATGTAAGGCATTTTTGGCATAAAATTGTTTTTCTTTTACATTTAGTTTTTTTTATTTATTTTTTATTCTGTACCCAGGCTACAGGCACTCGCATTGGCGCTCTAATGCAGGCTACAGCCACCATACTGATCGGCATCGGTCTGTCGATGTACTTCACGTGGAAGATGACCCTGGTATCCCTCATCTCGGTGCCCATGGTAATCGGCGCCGTGGTATTAGAAGGCAGGATCCTGTCTGTCGGTCTAGCCCTCGTCAGAGAAGCGTCCTACAAAGCAACTACGATTGCGACGGAAGCTATCACTAATATCAAAACTGTTTGCGCATTCTGTAAGTACCTCTCGTAAAAATAAAACTGTCCGTCCGTCTATCCGCGGTATAGCTCGGAAACTAATGATACTAGAACTAAAATTTGGTATGGATATAATACATAATACATATTTACCACACTGACAAAGTGGTAAAACAAAATTATGAAAAAATATATTAGGTTACTAACCCTGCACGTAAAGGGAAGATGTTTTTTTATCTCGTCTAATCCATACTGTGCTTATGAATGAGTAAACTTTAATGTATATAACCGATGGTTTTCATTTTATATCGATATAATGAAAAGTCCAGTGATCAATTCCTAATGCCATGGGACCACGGGTAACGGAGTCAATTACTTTAACCAATTCATACTATAATAACATGCCTATCCAATACCTATTTTATATTTTTGCGCACTCCTGTAAAATTTCGTTTCAAGTACTTACTTTTGAAAAGTGGCAGCCAACCTGTAATAAAATTGGTTTTGTGTTATATGTATATACCACTGCTCTCAAGTGGGTTCTTCTTATAATAAATACCGTTGCTTAGGTGGTGAGGAAGGCGTGATGACTCGATACTACGACGCGTTCGTGAACGGTCGCATTCAGGCGCGCAAGAGTCTTCGATGGCGCGGGTGTGTGTTCGCTTTCGGACAGACCGCCCCCGTCGCAGGTTACGCACTGTCGCTCTGGTACGGTGGCGTCCTGGTCGCCGATGGGGAGATACCATACAAGAGCGTTATCAAGTGAGTCCTAATCTAGACATTTTGTTCCCGCGAGCCGATCTCCGACCACCGTAGGCGCAGGCTTGCTCGCCGTCCGGTAAGGACCAGACCCGGATTGACGGTGCGTCGTCGTGTTCCACGCGCCCCTCAAAGAGCAGTCAGCAACGGGGTAAGACAGGGCCTGCCATTGTTGCAGGAATTTTCTAACGAGGTACCGTGGCCCCGGAATGTAAGGGCAATTGAAGGAACAGAGTGGGTTTTACTAGGTCCTGATTACGGTTGCGATTATGGTAACGCTTTCGCAAAAATTATACCTGAGTACTTTTACAACACCCTACAAACTTTGTTTCATAACAGAATAGTTTTACCAACAGAATCAATACACAAAGGCGAGTGAAGCAAGCTCTATGTTAAACACCTCGCGTTTTCATTCATAGGTAAATTTATAACATTATTAATAAATCTAATTTTTTTTTTTGACAACATTTGTCGTAAAACATGTAAATCGGGCCTTGTGCACCATCCTTAACTTCGATTGGGTCTTCGTCTCAGTCGTATCACTCTTGCCAGAGTGGTCCTGGTCAACATATAGTTAATGCTGGAGTGGCGGATGTAGCTCGTCTCACGATGTCCGGCATCTCTCCCTATTTGCCGACATTTTGGTGCACTCATGCAAAGGCCCGCCAAACATGGTCTTTAGGCCGTGCGCGCATTGCGTTGCGTTTTGGAAACGCAAAATCTGTGAAGTATGGAGTGTAAGGCCGTGCGCGCACAGCCTTGCGGTGGCCGCAATTCCGGTAGTTCTACCGCACCGGTAGACTGACCGCAGTGCGCGCACTTCTATGACACTCCATACTTCACAGATTTTGCGTTTCCAAAACGCAACGCAGTGCGCGCACTGCCTCATAGAAGTGCGCGCACCGCGGTGGAATAAACGCGTGCGGTAGAGTCACCGGTGGCCCCTCGCTGCAAAGTTGCGGTGAGTCTACCGCAAATATTTTGTATCGCATAGGAATGTATGTAGTACCGCGTACTGCGGTGAAAAAAACGCACGTTTTGTCTGATAATGTTGCCATACATACAGATTTCTTTGTATTTATAAGTACATATTTTTGATGTGTGATACAGATAGCACTCGATACAGATTTTTATACAAATTTCACACTGTATTTATAAAATTAACTATTACAACCAAAGACTAATAAACCACTCTCTGGTTACAACTAAAGACAGAACTTGGCAAAAATAATTACCTAGATACCGCATTTATTACGTTACAAACCAACTTACTAAGTATTCATAAGTTATATACGTTCTTATCCAAAAAAATTTCTCAGGGAAAAACCGGCCTTATCTAGTTTACATTTACGAAAAATACCTGTATACTAGCGGCGCGGCCTGGCCTGGCTTTGCACGGGGTCCTTAACAATTGTTTTCTTCGACAGTGATAGTACGTCCTTACAAAAGTGCGTTTAGCAATCATTTAATTTAAATATATATATAATAAAGTTTCATCTTCAATCAGTCTTGTGCCAGCCGTTTCGCTGCAATGAATTTCTTGGCTGCGTAATTTTAAATCTGTGGTATCTAGTACTTTAGTTTAGGACTTATACTTGTGAATCACACATCAAAAATATGTATAAATAAGTAGAAATCTGTATGTATGGCAACATTGTCAGACAAAAGGTGCGTTTTTCTCGCCGCAGTGCGCGCACGGGCTTACTTGGTCGGTCCAACACATCGGCGATCGCGCGCGCTTTTGCGCCGCGTCTGCGTTTGGGGACCTATACAAAAGTCATATAGTCGTCAATTTAAAGCGGCAATAGCCTAATGGCTAAGGTGTCGGCCTTGTGATCGAGAGATCGCGGGTTCGAACCTTGCGTCTAAGATTGCTAGTAATGTGAATTCTACTTACATTGCTAGTTATCTCCTTAAAAGAAAAAGAAATACTAGGGTAAAACCGCGAAAAATTGTACATTAGTCATTTTTCGCTTGTCCCCATTTCATTTAACTTATAACATCTACTTTATTTGATAAATGAGATTTGTTGTATATTGTACTGAATGGTATGCTTGTATTGTCTTAGATAATTCCACAACATTTAATCCAGCTCTTACAAATTGTTGTTTTTTTGTAATTTTTTCATTGGTACTACTTTCTCTTCCATACAAAAAATATTTGTCCAACTACCATCCTTTTAACAAAAACTGCCATTGCTTAAAAAATGTAATGGCTATTCCATATTTTTAAGTTATGTTGAAGTTTTGTGATACTTAACCAACGTTTTTATGAAAAGCTTTCACTAAATAACGTAACAAATATTTATTTATTAATTTTTAAAAACGTGTCCAAAATTTTACTGAGTGTGTAACGTCATGAAACTAACGTCTATTACTGCCACACTTTAAGAATAATCCAGCTACTTCTAATATTTTCTTGCGTGGCACCACCACTGAACATGATTACATCATTTAAACAATTAAATATGTCATTATTTTTCGAGTTAAATGGTGTTCTGTGTTGGCAACGGATTTGTCTCCAAAAAAACTTGTATTTAAAGTGTTTGATTACAAGGTAAGTATGTATATTCTGTCTCAATATTATACGTGTTTATGTTGGTTCATTATTACACAAACGAATAAAACTACGTCGCAGTCCTTGGCTATCCGCAATTTAAGTGAAATTTTGGTTTTAGGTTATGTCCCACGCATTTTTTGTCATGATTATAACAGTGTGTAACAAAATGTGTAACGTTACAGTCATGACAAATTGTTAAGCTGAGAATACACTAGTGATAACTAGTGCATTTTTTTTAAATTAAATTAAATACTACGCAGTCAAGTTTTATGTTTTAATTTATCATATTGTTTCTCTTGTTATACGCTATGTATTACTAATAAAAAAATATATACCGAAAACTGTTCGAAAAAAATTAAACATATAATTTAGAAAAAGATTTATTTAACCGGTCAGGTGATTGATATATTTTGTATGGTACCTGATATGTGTTTTAAATAAGAAGGTTACTGTAAATTGCTATCATTAGAAAAATATTATTGAAAATAGTGACGTCGTGATTATCTACTCATTTATAAGGCATAGTAGGTACCTATATCGATATGCATTTCCTAAAGAAATTGTTGGAGTAAAGTAAGTCAGATAATTTGTTAGAATATCTAATAACTAATACAATAATAATTTATTAACTATCTATACTCTATTTGGAATAAGATTTAGGCATTTAAATAAACCCTCGTACAGTCCCTCTGTCCCTTGTAGCGATTTTGGCTTCTACACTTTTTGCTTTTAATGCCACCCTTATACCTGCGGAATAGAAGTTAAAGTCGATTGAACGGACTGTAAAAAACTTTATTTAAAAAATAAAGTACTACAAGTCAGTTTATTTAGTTATCCAAAATGTCACAGATGAAGTTGACGAATGCAGAAAGGCAAAAAAAAAATTCGTGAGCGGGTGCAAGAACAAAATCCCGCAAAATACGAAGAACAATACGAAGGAAAAAAGCAAGAAAGGAATAAAAATCGGAAGAAAATTAAAGAATGTTTCGAAGAAATTAAAAAAAAAATAAAAAGACAACAGTGGCGAGCTAGTCAGAACCGTCACAGAACGAAGGCAAAAGATGATGGTGATAATGGTACTGAAATTGATGCTAATAGATTCGAGGAAAGAAAAAGATTCGCGGAAAGAAAAAGATTACAAAAAAGATTTAATATACAAAAAAATCGTATGATGAAATTATAAAAAGAATGGCGCTGGAAATTCGAAGTTTGAAGAAGAAATGTAAGCGTTATATGCAGAAGAATAAACAATTGATTGGGATTATAGATGAACTGAAATCAAAAACGTCTGAACCACATGTCGTCATTCCTGATGTAAACAAAATGACACCGTTATCTAAGTCTAACAGTTTCATACAACAAATCTGCCTAACATTTCTGAAGAAGAAAAAGAAAAGGTGAAGAGATAACTTTTAACACACAATGTTTTAGTGAATGCCATTCAAGACACATACACGGATACCAAGAAAATGGATGAACGAAATATTCTCAAAAGAATAATTAAACATGATGTTATAAAAAAATATGGCAAGAAGAGTGAAATAACGAAATCTGTGTTTGGATTAAAAGAACAGGCTCGTCAAGGCAGAAACATAATTAGAAAGAATAATATAATTATAAGCGAAATAATAAAGTTCTGTAATAGAGACGATGTAAGCCGAGCAACAGCTGGATAAAAAGAATTTAAAAGTAAAGCGAATATTTAAAATGTCAAAAATAATATCTATTTTTGAGCCATCCAATTCGATTGAGTAACTCCATCGAATTTGATGGCTCAACATTTTCGCTTCTATTTTAGCGTTGGGGGATTCTTAGATTTTTAATTATTTTTTTTTCTTAATTTGTGTTTCATTCTTATAGCTGTTGTGTTTTTATAACTATACCAACACTATTTTGATTAAAAACTGACTTTTATTTCTATACTGTAATGATGTGAGCTAAGCTTTATAATGGTCATGTACGTAACATTCAGTCATGTACGTAACGTGCGTTATGATGTCATGAATGTAACTGTACAATTTTTCGCGGTCTTACCCACTAGTATTTATCTTTATTTTAGCCAATCACTGTGCTGTGCAGGGTTTCAGAAGCGCTGATTTTCGGCGCGTGGATGATGGGGCAGGCGCTAGCATTCGCGCCTAACTTCGGCGCCGCAGTGAGCGCGGCCGGCCGCGTCATGACCCTTCTGGAGCGAAAGCCCCGCGTTGTCGACACCCTCGCGCCTAGCGTGCCCATAGATTACGTACGTTCGTATATTCAAATTTTCGACTTTGGACATTACGATGCTTTTTACCCGACTGCGTGACAAAAAAGAGGGTAATGTGTAATCATTTAAAAAAGTGATAATCAGGCGGGACCCTCACCCAACCGAACACTTAATTTTACATATTATTAAAATAGGATGGTTTCCGCCTGCTAATCACTTTTTTAAATGAGAATGTGCTTGTTGGTTGTTTTAAATGAAAAAAAAACCGACTGAACCGAACTGAACTGCAAAAAGTAACATTGAGGTGTCCATTTTATTGATATTGCATTACACGTCATAATTATTGATATTACACGTCATAAAACACTGTCACTGAGAAGGCCCAAAAAAAAAAAAACAAAGAAGGATTTAATGCAAAAAATACGCTGATTCATGTTTCCGTAGGTCGCAAAAGGCAAGATTGAGTACAAGCACATTAAGTTCCGCTACCCAACACGACGTGAAGTGGAGGTGTTGCAAGGCTTGTCGTTACTGATTCCTTTCGGCAAGCGCGTCGCCCTCGTGGGACCCAGCGGCTGCGGCAAGTCCACCCTTATACAACTGCTGCAGCGACTCTATGACCCTGATAGAGGCACAGTGGTAAGTCACCCCCGTCCAAATCTGACATGCAAGACCATCAAAGTAATATTAAGATGTAGAATCGCCTGCTCGATGTCTTTATGATCACACTCATAACTTTACTACCAAAGAATAGTTGCTTGTTGTTGTTGTTGCAAAGTTGCTTTTTAACCGCGTGCTCAATTTTGATGACCGAGCAAGCGAGGGAATCAAAAGAGCACGAGGTGAAAAATCTTTGCACTCGAGTGCAACACGTAACTTTTCATCCCACCTCAGCGAGGAAATGACTAAATGCAAAAAAAAATGGCGCGCAAAGCAAATTTAAAAAAAAGTAAGTACACCAAGAAGGTTCCAGAGTCTGAGCTTTTAACAAATTAAAAAAAGTTGTATGATAAATTCGGCCCCATGGAGGTAGAAGTAAATAGGTTTAATGATGTTTTGAATTTACTAACTTTTATCCTCTAGCGGATAAAAACGGCTTTTGCACTCAGATATCGAAGAGCTAAAATACTCTTTCCGAGATGGGGGGATAAAAAAAATATTGAGAAACAAATTTTACCTCTTTACAATATTAGTATAGATAATACAAAACCTTCATAAAAACGCGATAAAAAAATCTAAGCGTTGCTTGGAAAAATGTCTGCTGGATACACGAAATTACAGTATTGAAATTTCTAAGGAATAAATACAATCTTTGTTACAATTTATGTTACTTAGCTTAAAGAGTAATAATTAACAATACAACATATTTTATATTGTTGCCTGTTAAATAACTATATTAAACAAAATAAGGTGTACGGCGCCTGTATCTTGGAGATTGATATTTTTTAAATCAAGGTTCGAAAACGCAATGCTCGTCAATACTTGAATTAAATCGGAAAAACTAACTCTGGTCAAATTCCATTGCGATTGCGACGAATACTTACTTTTTTAATAAATGGATTTACTATTTATCATTATAATTTTCACCAATAAATCAACTTAAAATGAATAAGTACTCAAAGTTAATAATTGAATAGATGACAATCTTCTTTCTTAGCATCATTAATAAACAAATTTAGATTTGTTTTTCACATCCGCTCGCACCGTCAAGTCTTTCTTACCTATGTTTCACGCAGCAAATGGACGACTACAACATAGTATCAGACATGAGGCTAGCTACTCTGCGTCGGAATATTGGCCTTGTGTCTCAAGAACCAGTGCTCTTCGATCGGACTATTGCTGAGAATATTGCGTACGGCGACAACACAAGGAAGGTGCCCATTGAAGAGATTGTAACCGCGGCCAAGCAAGCCAACGTCCACAGCTTTATAGCAGCTTTGCCTAACGTAAGTGATTGTATAAAGTTGAACACGAAATACGTAGTATCGCGAAGTTTCAGGGGCCTACAGAGGGTGTTCTGAAATTTTATACACGGCCTTGTTTAATAGACTTTACAACTTATAAATTGTATCGTTTAATAAAGAAATCAACTTACAAGTTTACCATGGTGGAAAACTGTCTAAATTGTAGGTGTAGTGGTAAGTTACATAGTTATTATAAATTTTTTGCAGCATTATCATTTCACTTGTGTGCATACGAGTTTGTTATGTTTTATCAGGTTTACTGCCTTGTTATTCTAGTGTACACAAGCGCTACAAAAAAAAAGCGAATAAGAAAAAAATAAAGAAACGAAGAGAAAAAGAGTTTGATTGTTACAACTGTAATTTCTCAGTTGCAGCCCAGAGACTATATTTGTCTCCGGTTAATAGCAATGGGCTCCCCATTAGCTAGATGGAATTTGAAACTGACGCTATATGACCTAGACAGGCAGATAGTATATACAAAGTGGAGAAGACAATGCGATCATAAATTTACCATAGCCTAAAAGATGATCTGCTTAGTCCGCACAAAAAAAATATTCAGGATAATTTTTCTATTTTCATACTTTTCCAAAGACTCTATTTAGCTACCTGTGCTTCAATGCAGAGTCAAGTATCCTGAGTTTTTATTTAAATTATTTGAAAATAAAATAAAAATTTATTTTTATTTTGATGTCACATCTTATTTTATCTTAACTATGGTTTCCTCGGGAAGAGTATAGTCGGTGTTTTCATTTATTCTCGTATCATCTTCTCCACCTTGTATAATTACTTTTTTTGCAAAAAACTAGTTATATAACTCAAAACATACACTCCGTAGCTGCATAGTATTCTTACCCGCTTTTCGCTACGACTAGGTACTAATCGTACAAATGCGAGTGAACGGGCGCCCCTCCAAAGATTAGTAGAGAAAGACTATACATTTGTAAAATATGTATATGTACTTATATGGAAAATGTGTATAGGTATATTTGCAGAACCTTGAAATAAATTAAACAAACGGAATTGTAAAGACATTGTACTTAATGTCTTTACAATATTCTTAGCTAACAACATTTTGTAGCTACAGGGTGGGCCATGAATTAGTTGACATTTAAATGTAACTTACCGCGCAAACTATAACCGCGCGGGGGCACTAGCTTGCTTCTTGGAAATTTAGTCGCAATGGATCGCTTCACGGGGCCGCAACGCGCTTACTGCGTGAAACAGTTTTATTTAAACAACTTTTCGCTCATTACTGTGAGACGCTTATTTCGCGTTGAATATGGTTTACAAGACTTAAGTCAGTGTCCAAGTGCTCCTTTAATAAAGAAATGGGTGAAGAAGTTCGAAGAGACGGGATCTACACTAAATGTGAAACAAACCGGCGGCCCGCGGACTTCTCGGAGCGAAGAGAACGTGCAGCAAGTTTCCGCTTCTGTTCGACGTGATCCAGATTTATCGACACGCAAACGTTCGGCTGAATTAGGATTATCCCGCACATCATTACGCCGTATTTTGAAATTAGATTTGAAATTACATCCATATAAGATCCAGCTAGTGCAAGAACTAAACCCTAATGATTTAAATTTGCGTAAGTCATAAGCCGAAAAAATGTTAACTCGATTCAGTAATTTTCACAACATCTTATTCTCTGACGAAGCCCATTTCCACCTAAATGGACATGTAAACAAACAGAATTGCAGGTATTGGAGCAGCGAAAATCCTAAAGTTAAACATGAGAGGCCACTTCACTCTCCTAAGGTAACTGTATAGGCTGCAATTTCAGCAAAAGGAATCATCGGACCTTACTTTTTTGAAGATTCTCGAGGCCGTTCAGTTACTGTTAATTCTGCCGAGTATGTGAAAATGTTACGGGAGTTCTTAGCACCGATGCTACTGGAATTTGCTGGCTATAATCGTAACACATGGTTTCAACAAGATGGAGCCACGTGTCACACATCGAACGAGTCCTTGCCGGTGGTCAAAGACATGTTTCCAGAAAAGCTGATATCCAGACGGGGTGACATCCCATGGCCACCCAGAAGTCCAGATCTATCACCAGCAGACTTCTTTTTATGGGGTTATTTAAAGAGTCGTGTCTACATTGATAAACCGAATACACTGCGTCAACTTAAAGAAAAAATCATCGAAGAGATGTCGGCGATCTCGCGGTCTCTTTGCAGAAGAGTATTCGAAAACTTTAGGACTCGCTTAGATGAGTGCAAAAACCGAAACGGTGATCATTTAGACGAAAAAATAAAAAAAAAAAAAAATTACAACAAATTAGCTTTCTCGTAAATAAACGATTTCTAAAATATGTTAAATGGTTTTTTTTATACGATTTTTTCAAATGTTAACTAATTCATGGCCCACCCTGTACAATAAGCCACATGTTCTTATAAACTTGATCGTTGCCTATGAAATTGCCTAGGAAAAGAAGTGAATTGTAGGTACGTTAATCTAGCTCTTATGGTACCTACCTATGTAATAGGTTGGGAAAAGTTTCTTCGCATTTTTTAAGAAAATTCAAAATATTTTTTAATATAGTTTATTCACATTTAACTAAAGTATGTAGGTATCATTTTGTTCGATAACTTTTTGCCATCTTGTAGGTAGGGACACGATCCCATTGCTATAGAAATTTTGGGACTTCTGATCAAAATACCGCGACAAGTGGTTTTGGCAGTCCTCTCGTGATGTTAATCTGACACTGCCTAAAGAATTCTGAAGAGACCGAAACAGGTGGAAATCTGAAGGTGCAAGGTCAGGACTATACGGCGGATGCATTAACACCTCCCAGCCAAACTCTCTTAATTTTTGCTGAGTGGCTAAAGATGTGTGAGGTCTAGCGTTATCATGATGAAAAACCACACCCCTTCTGTTGATTAATTCCGGCCGCTTTTTCTCAACTTCTTGCTTTAATCTCATCAGTTGTTCGCAGTAGAGTTCAGAATCGATGGTCCTGCCTGGTGGTAACAGCTCATAATGAATAATGCCCTTAAAGGTTGTCTGTAAAAGATCGCTTTTAGCGATAAGACCACCCATTGTAACACCCTTTGTAGTTTTTAAGTCCTTATTTAATTCTGTTATGGTGTACAATAAAGAGTATATCTATCTATCTATCTATCTTCCAATCCCACCACACACGCAGCATCACCTTGTTACGAGTTAACCCGGGTTTCGCCACAGTCTGTGAAGCCTTACCGGCCTTTGACCACGACCTTTTTCACACGTTCTTGTCGTACATGATCCACTTTTGATCACCAGTTATCAGCTTCTTCAAAAATGGTTCGGTTTCATTACGTCGTAATAAAGAATCACAAATTAGTACACGGTTCATTAGGTTTCTTTCAATGAGCTCGTGATGTACCCAAATATCGAGCTTTTTTGTGTACCCAGTTTTTTTCAAATGCGCCAAAACTGTTTTGTGGTCAATTCCCAGTTCTTCAGCTACGTTGTAACTACTGAAATGTCGATCTTGCTCCACTTTTTCAAAAATGGCATCCATTTTATCCGTAATAGGGCGACCAGAGCGACGTGCGTCTTTGACATCAAAATTTCCGGATTGAAAACCCTTAAACCTAATGCTACTCTCACAGACACTGCACTAGGTCCATAAACATCGCAAATTTTTTTCGCGGCTTGCGTTGCATTTTTACCTTTTTTTTGTGGTAAAATTTTAAAATGTATCGAATTTCTTCATTAGATTCACTCATCTTGACACTACGAAAAACAAATAAAAATCACACATTTTTCTAATTTGAATTTGGAATTATGTTCTTTAAAATTTAAACTTTCAATGATACCAAAACCAGCCAGATACAAATAGTACCTATAGCCAAAGAGATTTTATTACAAGTTCATAAACTCTTTTGCAAAAAAAACGGGCACTTTAGATTTTTTTTCTCTACTACAATGAAGAAGAACAAGAAATAAGTTTTATATTGACGATGTATTGGCATGTTATTTGAAGCATCCTGGCATGATTCTTTACGTTCCAAATTTAAAATTTGAAATTAATAAAAGATTAATAATGATGATTGTGGATTATTCTAAAATTATGATGGTGGCGGTGGAATGAAACCAACGTTGGATGACAGATAGGGTTTTATTGACTTTACTCAAACACTTGACAGGCTTTATCGAACAAAGTTAGACTGACGTAATAACTATTAGTGGTCCTAGGGATGGACTGCGGGGCTATCCTATCCCTTAACCTCCTAGCTCGCTATTCCTGAGGGCGACGGGGCCTCCGCTCAGTTCAAGCTTAAGACAATAGTAGTGACTGCGGGGCTATCGACCACTATGCCTTCTAAGCTGCGAATGAATCGTTTCTCCTTGGTGAGGGCTTATATAGGCGGCTTGACACGTTAGTGTGCGTCTTCATCATGTGATCCTTGTATGTGTTTGTAACTCGTTAACGTCACGACACTTCACACGTCGTATGTTAGATGTCACTAGTATTCTACAGGTACTGTGTATACAATCTGATAGATGGCGTAAGGCGTCGTGTTATATTCTCCCCCTCTGGTACTCTATGGTCGTCCCGACAGAGTACCAGCACCAGGCTGTTTCCGCGGTCTTCCTCTTTGGCGAATCGGTTAAGTTGGTTTGTTCTCTTTTCAAACTTGGTTATTGCTGACTTATGATCAGAATCTACTTTTTCGATAGTTAATACTTTACTACTACTTTACAAATCGTAGTAAGTTTCAGGTAGACTGATATTAGCCTATAAGTTGTTCTATGGATGGACTGCGGGGCTATCCTATCCCTTAAACTCATAGTTGGCTTTTCCTGAGGGCGACGGGGCCTCCGCTCAGTTCAATCTTATGACAACAGTGATGACTGCGGGGCTATCGACCACTGTGCCTTCTATTCCCATATAACCAGCAGTAGGTGAATCATGGTAAGCGTTCGGTACATTTTGTTAAGAGTCTACTTGCGTATTTAACAGGGTGCTCATTGGTCTCTCCCCCTGCACTAAAGCTGCGCCACTGGCATTCTGGCTGGTATCAGTCTTGATAGCAAGGGTAAGTCGTCACTTGCCTGTTTTAAGATCGGTCAGCGGTCACGAAGTCAAGGCAATTTTTAATAAATCGTTCTTGTTGCTCTCGTTCCCACCTCCGACTTATTTTGTTCTTCGTTTGGTTAGGTTATGAATAAATCTCCGATAAGTTGATGTGGTTTGTAAATATGATATTAATTCTTTTAGGTTTTTAGGCGCCTGACGGTTTGAAATAGTAGAACTTTCCTCTGGATTTGCTTTGATACCGTCAGAAACTATAAGGTGGCCCAAATATTTAATTTCCAGCTTGGTTTGGCCAGACTCTCAATTGTTTTGCAAACCGAGATACTGGTCACAAATTCTTCTAGTTTATTAAAATTTAGTTCGCTGTCGTAACGTTTTATGAACGCAGCAAAACTTTTGAAATTTCTATTTCCACTTTCGTTCGCTTCTGTCGCTTTTGTTATGAGTACTGTGAATAATTCTTCCTGAGTCATCACCACCATCTCTGATATTTTCTCAGTCATTTCAAAATAATATTAATTCTCTTGAGGGTAGTCTTCTTGATTATCCGTCAATATTTGGGTACATCGTCGAAATGTGGGTACTCTGATAAAATTGGTGCGGGTAGAAAGAAGCAGATTTGCATGAGGAGCCAATATAATGGTTTTTAGGCAGCTTGATTAATTCTCTTGATTATGCTTCTGTTTATATGCCAATATTTGGGTACACCGTCGAAATGTACTCTGATAAAATTGTTGCAGGTAGAAGAATATTTACGTTGGGCGCCAATATGATGGTGGCGGTGGAATGAAACCAACGTTGGATGACAGATAGGGTTTTATTGACTTTACTCAAACACTTGACAGGCTTTATCGAACAAAGTTAGACTGACGTAATAACTATTAGTGGTCCTAGGGATGGACTGCGGGGCTATCCTATCCCTTAACCTCCTAGCTCGCTATTCCTGAGGGCGACGGGGCCTCCGCTCAGTTCAAGCTTAAGACAATAGTAGTGACTGCGGGGCTATCGACCACTATGCCTTCTAAGCTGCGAATGAATCGTTTCTCCTTGGTGAGGGCTTATATAGGCGGCTTGACACGTTAGTGTGCGTCTTCATCATGTGATCCTTGTATGTGTTTGTAACTCGTTAACGTCACGACACTTCACACGTCGTATGTTAGATGTCACTAGTATTCTACAGGTACTGTGTATACAATCTGATAGATGGCGTAAGGCGTCGTGTTATAAAATTGCTTTACTAATGGCGCGAATTGCTGAAACGATTTTTAACTGATTACGATATTTTAAAACTTTTTGGATATTTTCTGCAAATTAAACAATTTAATCTTTCTTTTTACATTAAATACCACTTTTTGATATGAGTGATAAAGCGATAAGGGCCGGTAAAATTATAGCCCTACTTGAAGAAGGTTGTTCGCAAACTTACGTGTCTCAGCGGCTAAATGTGAGTCGTTCAACTGTCCAGAGGACTTGCCAACGGTATCAAGAGACCGGTTCGGTCAAAAGAAGACCCGGTTCGGGAAGAAAACGATGCACAGAACCAAGAGATGACCGCTTTTTGGTGAGACAGGCGTTGCGGAATAGTAAAGCGTCAAGTGTGGACCTGAAGAAGAGCCTTGAAGAAGTAAGAGGAGTAGAAGTTAGCTTGTGGACGGTCAGGAGGAGGCTTTTGGCTGCCAATATCAGGAGTTACCGCACAGCTCGGGGCCCTAAATTACTCCGTGAGCACCGTGTTGCTCGACTTCAGTTTGCTCGGAACTGTGCTTCATGGACTCTGGAGGACTGGAATAAAGTATTGTTTCCTGATGAAGCTAGAATCTCTTTGTGTGGAGAGGACCGACGCCGGCGAGTGCTGCGAAGACCACGGGAACGCTATGCGGAAGTGTGTTTCAAAGAAATCACTCCTTATGGCGGAGGCTCCGTTATGTTTTGGGCAGCAATTAATTCGACGGAGCGTACGGAGTTAGTTTTCATAGAAAATGGAACATTAAAAGCACACCGATACATAATGGAAGTCCTAATTCCATATGCATAACCCACATTGACTGCACTTGGGGAAGATTCCATTTTTATGGACGACAATGCTCGCCCGCACCGTTCTAGTGACGTGGAAGCGTACATGCAAGAAGTTGGGATCCGTCGTTTAGATTGGCCAGCTCGAAGTCCTGACCTCAATCCAATTGAGCATGTCTGGATGTTCTAAAGAGACGGGTAAGATCAGTGCAACCTGCTCCACAAAACATCAGGGAGCTAAAAAGAGTCATTGCAGAAGAGTGGGAACGTATTCCTCAAAACGTTATTAAAAACATCGTGGAAAGCATGCCCAGAAGGATTCAAGCTGTGATTTTGGCAAGAGAGGTAAGAGGTCACACTCGTTATTAGGTTTTTACATTTGTAACTTTATTTAATTTAAAAAAAGTAAAAAAAATCTTGTCTTTAGATATTGCCGACCACTTCTTATTGTTTGGGCGTGTACATCGGTTTTAAAGAATCCGTCGTTTTTTTTTCTTCTAATTGCCCGAATTCACTTCACGCGCATTAATTTACACGATTATAAGTATACAGACTACGTCAAAGCAATAAATTTCATTTAATTAACTCAAATCGACCTTAGAACGTAAATTTCCTTAGGTGCCCGTTTTTTTTGCAAAAGAGTGTACATACTATAATGCGAAAAGACTTTTTCCCCAACCTTATATTTAGAATTTAGATGTAACACAAATTGTAGTCCTGTTAGTAAAAAAATAAAATAAAATAGATACAGCTCCTGACAGATTCGGGAAATACAGGCGTAATGTAGATGTGTGTTGTTTTCACTAGGCATACGATACGCGTGTCGGCGCCCGCGCATCCCAGCTGTCCGGGGGTCAAAAGCAGCGCATCGCAATAGCGCGAGCGCTCGTGCGGAACCCGCGCGTCTTACTACTCGACGAGGCGACGTCGGCACTCGACACACATAGCGAAAAGGTACAAAAGTCAGGCCAAATATTTTAATTTAATAAATGAAAGCCCACGATGCCCAAATGCAACGGATTTACTTTCGCTATATTTATTTATTTAATTAGATCTACCTATAATTATTTACACTGTTTTCTGTTTTATTGATGTTTAGGCTCGCGTTTGATCACTATCTCACCTGATAGTAAGTAATGATGTGGTCGAATATGAAGCTTAGAAGTAACCTATTTACTCATGGCTTAAATACTCCTATCTTATAGCTATCAGGACACACTGACTCCGGCAGTGAAGTCAACT
Source organism: Tholera decimalis (assembly GCA_943138885.2). Taxonomy (NCBI): domain Eukaryota; kingdom Metazoa; phylum Arthropoda; class Insecta; order Lepidoptera; family Noctuidae; genus Tholera; species Tholera decimalis. The sequence continues at coordinate 28,661,920 of OW964551.2, forward strand.
CCTTAGCTGTACGCGCAATAAAAGTATTCACAAATCTTGTTGCACATATGGGTGGGATGTCCACCATGTAAAGATGGCGCGTTGCCGTTCGTCGTTGTAGTCCGATGATGGAACGGGCTTGGTGGAATTAGGTTGTGCAATTCCATCGCACACTTCCCGAAATGTACAGATAGAAAAACCTAGACTTGCAACACGTCGCTGATGTTCAAGGCTCTGGAGCTTTGACTCGACCAGTCCCTTGTTGCCAATGAGCTTGTAGTCACGTGGCACGATTTTCACTTGCTGTCCTTTAAAGGTTTGAGAAACTGGCTACATCCGTATCATAATTAAATGTTATTTTACAGGTGGTACAAGAAGCTTTGGACAGAGCGAGCGAAGGCCGAACAAGTCTCATCATAGCACATCGACTGTCGACGATACAAAACGCAGACATGATCGTAGTCATTAATAAAGGAGTGGTCACAGAAATGGGCACACACAAAGAACTTTTAGCTAGAAGAGGCATATACGCAAATCTATATGAATTGCAGTGCGGAATAGCAGAGGAGCCAGAAGAGTAGATAATCAACCTTTAGGTTTGTTTAGTTCATTTTGGAGCCCGTAGAGATCATGTCTACCATAGTTAGGCGCGCGTAGAACCTCTGTCGGAAGTTATTGTATTTATCTAACCGGATTTTGCCGTAGAACCAACATACATGCTTGTCGAACAGTGTTATTGTAGGAATCTATTTTCTTCTAAATCGAAGATTTTTATGCGCTTAAGGCAATTGTCCGACTGCCGGCGAGAAAACGACTAACTATCGGCGATTTACTCGCTCAAGAAACGCACAATGAAATATACATTCCGTGTAAACGAAAGAGATGCATATATTAATAGTTGCTCTCTGACTGTTCACACTGCCTGCGACGACTCGCTTCACTAGTTCCGTCGCTGAGCGACAAGAGCTGTCAAAGGTAATACACGCTCAGCGATGCTGGCTTGGCGGTCAGAACTCACGCCCGGAGACCAACAAGCGGCCCAGCGGACCAACTAGCGAGTAATCGCCCGTCGCATTCGCCCACTCGTTTATAGCCCAGCGTCAAAACTATCGGAACTACACGCTCGCTGCTCGCGAACTCGTTTTTCGTCGGCGTTGGGACAACTGCCTAAACCTCATGGTAGACAAATAAACAGATATGAAAACACTCGTTCTTCCAGACAGCTTGAGACACTATTTTCTATTATATTCTGTCTTGTATAAATATATTCATACAAAAATTTTCAATTATATACCGATTTATAAAATACAACCCTGCTGGTGTTACATTTTGGTACCAACATAGACTCTTTAATTTTGCTCTGAAACATTCCTCCCTTGTTCCTTAACATTCCTTACCTCCCCTCTACGTTCCCTCAATAAAATGCAATCTCTTGTTTCCTAGTAATTTCAAATACTATAGATTACCTACTGACATGCTTAAAATTGCTTTAGCTAACATAGAAAATCTTCAAAGAGTTTTTAATGTTCTGTAAAGTATTTGTAGTACTTATTTATATTTACGTCATTGTCTTATCACAGTGAACATCTTAACTCACAAAGTGACTAAATTACATTTCTTGTTTATGCGCTTAATGATTGTATACTTATATTTTATATCCTTTATTTTTTATGATTTTATTGTGCTACATACGAATTTGTTACAAGCTTTGCCTTCAACGGTGCCTTCAAAACGATAAATATGTATAGCAGCTAAGTTTAGCTGTAAATCTACCAAAGAATTTATATTTTTATTAACATTTACTTACTAATGACTATAATAATATAAAAATTACTAATTATTGCTTCAGTATTGTAAAGCATCTTTAATTAGCATTTCTAGAGTAGGTATGTTACAATCATCAAATAAAATTATTGTGCTCAAGTGAAATGGTGTAAGTTGTTGTGATCAAAATAGTATTTTTATACCATATAACGATATATAATAGTTGATGTTTTGCTAATTAAAGTATGATGTAGTTGTACAGGTAAATATTGAAATAAACTGTGAACTTTTCTCTGGGGTTTCATTTGTTTTATGTGTTACCATATGACAATACAAGCTGTTGCCCGCGACTTTGTTCGCGCCGGATAGATTTTACGAGCAAATCCCGGATAAAAAGTAGCATAATTATGTGTTATTCCAGGATTTCAGCTTTACTAAATTTCATTCAGATCCGTTTAGTAGTTTTTGCGCGAAAGAGTAACAAACATCCATCCATCCTCATGAACCTTCGCATTTATAATATTAGTAGTCGCGCGGGGCTTCGCTTCCGTCGCGATAAAACATAACCTCCTTCTTTTGCAGTCGGATAAAAAGTTGCCTTTAACTTTCCTCAAGCTTCAAGCCACTCCCGAAAAGAAAGAAAGAAAGAAAATTGCGTTTATTGGCACAAAGACAAATAAAAAACATTAAAAAACAATAATAAAAATAACAGCATTGTGGCAAAAGGGCCTCAGCTCAGCATAATTTTAGGTGGCAACCCTAAATATAACATTCACGTAAACATACATTTCCATGGCAACGACTTGTTATCTGCCATTTAATTAATCCTACCCTCCCTCAGATCCTACCTATATGGACATAGCTTGCTTAAAACGTCCCAAGCAAATAGTATACAAAACTAAGTGCGGCATGCACTGCTTTTATTTTAGGATGAGAAACCATAAAATGACTACCTCCCGATTTAGGCAAAGCCGGGCGGGTATGTCAGATTTTTATCGATTAAAACCCACCCGTCTTTCGTCGTTTGCCTTTCTTGTTCCGGGGCCGCGGTAACTCTTTCGAACAATTCCGCAACCCTGGCAGGCAACATGCACCAAAGAGAATGTAATACACTATGTTTTGGCATGGCACTATGGCATGCACTGCCTGAGGGAAATATTTGTTATTTTGACGGTTTCGAACGATTTATCGTCGTCATGATTCAAATATGTCGATGGTACAGTCTAGTCGCCAGCACATCAAGCTATCCGAATCTGTCTTTACCCAATTGAACTTGAACCTTGTTATATTATATTAAAGTTGTAAACGGTATCGTTTTGATTTAGTAAAATTATTCGTACCTAAATACCGGTGACTTTTTTACCGTCTTGAAGAAATAGGATACACATAATAGATGAACGGTATGTCTTTCGGTATATATATTGAGATGTAAGCCGGTTGGGTAGCCTTTTCTAATAGAAGAGGAAAGTGATATAATTGGTGTACCTAATGTAGGTATCCCAAATATAAGGCCAATTACTAACAGTGTTCATTTAAGCTCTTCTTACAAAACCGGCACGCCAGCGGTTTCTTCACGGCTTGTTCGCGTACTCGCCCCGCCGTTTACGAATAGCCAGTCTGATAAAGACCTAAGGGTCAATTCCCACTGAAAGAGCCGCGGCCGGCAGCGGCTTCTGTGGCAGAATATTACACATCATTTTGAATATTATCTACGCGCTCTCTTTTGACTAGTCGCTAGAGGGCTCGTGCAGCGCCGCTCCTTTTCCTTCGAATGACTATGAACTTTTTAATTTTGATTCAAAATGATTTGTATCATTATGCCTCAATAAACCGCTGCCTTTGCCAGGCTATGTCATCCTTGTACAATACGTTGACTCCTGTCGCGCCTGGCTTTCTGCGACTAGACAGAAGGAACATTCGAACGATCACAGAGATCATCACGGCACGATAGGTACAGCTTGGCAAAAGTCTGATGCGGTGACAGTTGAAACTATGAAACGTTAGTTGTGACAGCAATATTATAAAATGTCAACTGTGAATGATTATAGCTTCTAAACAAATAAATATGAATTATTGGCTTCTGACTTCCCGTAAGGACTGCCAAAGATGAACAAACGACCCACGGCTTAACGTGCTAACAGGCGGAGGTGCGGAGGAATCTCGGTATGTTGAGATGATCACCCGTCCATGGACCGACCTAAAAGTTAAAGAAAGAGTGATACGCAAATGTATCCTCGTTAAATTCTTTTGCGCTAATCATGTATCGGAAGAGTATGTGTAAGTTATAATTTAACGTCCAGCTATGTATGTTTTTGTGAAATAAATGGTAATAATAATTCTTCAGTAAAATTACCTACACACCTACGTATAGGTTGAATTGATATAAATTTCAATTTTTGTAGAACAATAACAATGAATAATATTTTGAATGACAAAGTATGAAAACCGTTTAAGTAATAGTATACAGGGTGGCAATATGACAAGTAGTGGCGCCCTCATTGTTTCCACACTCTTTTTTGCCAAGTTGTACAACGTGCATATATGGGGCACAGGAAATGGCGGAGAAATAGTAAATACCCATGAGACTCATGGCGTTCACTTACTCTTGGAGATAGCAGCGTTGATTGACGTACGTTCGACGTATCTTAAATATGTATATTGAAATCTCCACAACTAACACACATTTTTCAATACACCTAGTTCAGTAACTATGATTTTAAAAATAACGTCTGATGAGACTATTTTCAACCTTATTATTATCTCGATAAAGTCGTGTTGTTGTAGCATATGTATATGTATACTATAATATATACCCAGAAATCGAAATCGAGATCAAAAATGTAAACAAAGAAATGTCATTGTCAAAGCGACAGTTCAGGGGTAGCCAAAATTTCCTTAGTAATTCAAATTACTTGAGTATTTTTTTAAACTCTAGTGTTTTTGAAAGGTGCGTCTCAAAATTAAAAAATATGATAGCCTAAGGTAATACATAAGGTAAACGAAATAAAAATAAATCCATACTAATATTATAAATGCGAAAGTAACTCTGTCTGTCTGTCTGTCTGTCTGTTACCTTTTCACGGCTAAACCGCTGAACCGATTGAGATGAAATTTGGCATCGGAATACTTTAGGACCTTGGGAAGGACATAGGATAGTTTTTATCCCGGTATTCCCAAGGGATCGGGAATTACGCGGGAAAAATCTCCCACGCGAACGAAGTCGCGGGCAAAAGCTAGTTATTTATATTGTTATGAAGAAGTTGCTCGGATTTTTTTTTGCTCCGTTTATAATTGTCAGGACAAGGTGTGTGTGTAAGAAATTCTCATTTATTTTATTAGTAAAAAGCACCCTTGCGATGCCGCGATTCGCTTGTTTAAAACACTAAATGAAGTTCAAATGTTTAAGACCATTACCTTATTGCCAGTAGCATAAAAATAAATTGTACGATTTTATTTCTAACAGTTATATTTTATTCTTGGATCTAGGTCACTTTACTTTGAAGTTGAAAACTGTGTGCAGTATTATATTTTAACTGTTTAGTATATAATGCCTAAAATTTTAGAACTATGTTTTAGTACTTTTCAGCAAACTACACAATTAATGTTACTACTTAAAATTGGCAGCACCTTTGTTCATATTTTTTTCGAATTCGATTTCTGAGTAGTTTTCTCAAGTTTTGTTTCTAAAACCAAAACAATATTTAAAAAAAAATACATAATTTATTATTTATATATCTTTAATAATCATCTGCCCTTATAAATAAATAAACAAATTGAATTTAAAATAATACATGATGATATATTATCGGCAGTATATCACTTTCCCTTACGTGAAACACTAAAAAATAACAAATATAAAAGTCTCATTCTTGTGCATAACGGGAACAGTTCGCAACTATGATAATTATAAATGATTTGATAGTGCATTTTATTCTCATCGAATAATATCGGTATACCAAATTTACAAAATTTATTTATTTATTAAATTATACTTCTACTACGAGAGGCCTTCAGATAAAATATTGACAGAAAAATAAGTTTGGAAACATAATAAAATGCTGAATACGCGATTCGATGGTCTGATGATTTGCTTTAAATATTAAGAAATATAGCACCACAAGCGAATGATACACAAAATACTACCGAAAACGTCATGTAACACAAAATCATGATTGTAGTTTCATTGTTATTTTTCCGTCAAAGTATTTATTTAATAGCCCCAAACTCTTACAATATGTTCCACTAAAACATTCACAACCTAAAATATATAAGCTTATCAATTCAATTAATAATAATTAAATAAAACCCGATTTAAATAATATTATGAACACTTAATTCTAACGGAAAAAAATGGAATTAAAAAATATATACAAAAATTTGTACAAATAGAGGTATAGGCACTTAAAGAAGCTAATCTCACTGACTGTAGTGGAGCATATTGTAAAGGAAAACAGACCTAATTTCCTTGGTAATAAGTGCACTAATTGCGCTGAGCGACAGAGATATGCGTGAGAGGCGCGGAGGGTATGATGCCTCGGATGATGGGTTCCTGACAGTCAGCGTAGATATCTGCTGAGAGCTCCTCAATGCCGATCTCAGAATCAGTTTTTGCTAGTTTAGTGGCTTCGTCCACTTCTTCACGCACCTTGGAGTCAATTTCCTGTAATTTAAAACGAATAATTAGAAGTTAAGCCAGCTATTGTACATAAAGTTTAAATAAATAAATAACCCCTAATAAAATATTCTTTTTCTTTTTTACAATGCAACGCCTACTAATTATAATGAAAGCGACAAGTAAAGATCAAACATTATCTAACTTGTCCTTATTCAAATATTGCCACCTAATTTACTAATTCAGCCACGGATTTTAAATCTCATCACCATATTACGTTTTACAGCAGGTCCTTTACACAAGGTCCTCATATGTTAGGTAAGGCCTCATTTACGGACACACGGGGCATCGGGCGTCGCGTGTGGCTTGGCTTCTCGCGGCGCGTCTGACGTTTTTTTCTGTTTACGGAGCCGCAACGCGTGAAGCGGCACGCATTATCGCACGCGTAAACAAACACAAACTTATAGCAATATACGATGCTGTTCATAAAGATGCGAGGCGGGAAGAGTAGCGGCGCACGCATCGTCACCTCTTTCTCTTATTGACTATAAAGAGTTGCATATTCCCCAAACTCCTCATGGCCACTTCTTATCTATACTTATAATAAATCTGTAGAGAGGTCAATTCTGTACATGAAATATATTTCCAAAATAACTATCAGGGGGTGATTAAGGATCGATACTCATGCCAAAAATGCAATCAGTTAAATTTTTGTCTGTCTGTCTGTCTGTCTGTCTGTCTGTATAACCGTTATAGAAACAAAAACTACTCGACGGATTTTAACGAAACTTGGTACAATTATTTTTCATACTCCTGAGCTGGTTATAGTATACTTTTCATCACGCTACAATCAATAGGAGCAGAGCAGTGAAGGGAAATGTTGGGAAAACGGGAGAAGTTACTCCATTTTTTAAGCTTCCGTCGCGTATTTAACCTTAATCGTTAAAGCTACACAGAAATAATTTCATGTCGGATATTCTCCTTAAAATTATATAAAAAATATCCAACGACAGCATATGTCTATCTTTTATGGTTGACTCACAATAACACGTGTAACTTCCGATAGCTTAGCAGTTCGAAGCTTTCTGATTATAATATTTGTCTACTCTTACGTTTATAACACACTCAGTCACCCCTAATTGAAAAAGTTAACATTAATAACTATTCCATAAAAATGAATCATATAAATCAGTATAGAAACACCCAAGTTATACATGAAATACGTAATAATCATCGCGCTTGAATATTGAATCATGCTATAAGGATTATTTTTGAGCATCTCGCGGCCGAAGGTATAAAAATTGGCCAAGTGCGAGTCATCTCTCGCCCATGAAGGGTTCCGTAGTAACTATAATAATATAATATAATATGTATATCTATATGACGAATAAAAAAGAACCTTAAATATTTCTTAAATCTAGCTTATTTACATTTTACAACTACGCTAAATAACTTTGTTTTTCATAGTGTTTGTATGAATTACAAAGTTATATTTGCGGTTTTAGAAAATATGCTGTATCTCAAAAACTGCTGACCCGATTTCGTTCAAACCAATTTTGGTTGAAAGTTTATATTAAGATCTACAGACATATATTTTTTTTAGTTTTTCACTCCATTATTATAGAAGTTAGAGGGGGGGACACACACATTTTACCACTTTGGAAGCTTATATCTGCTAAACAATTAACTTTATGAAAAAGTGGTTTTAGAAACCCTCATATCATTTTTAAAGACCTGTCTATAGATACCACACACGCATAGGTTTCATGAAAAAAAATATTTTCAGTTTTAGTTCCATGTATAGGGAGCCCCCTTTATTTTAAATATTTTTTAATTTTTTTCTTAAAATCGGAAAGCGATTCACAGAATACATCTACCTACTAAGTTTCACATGTATGGTCTTAATAGTTTCGGAATAAAATGGCTGTGACATACGGACGGACGGACAGACATATCGAAACTATAAGGGTTCCGTTTTTTGCCATTTGGCTACGGAACCCTAAAAAGGCGGGGCGTCCGAGCGCGAGCTTCTTCAGCTACCCCGTCCGATTACCATACATAAAATACTTTATTTTCAGACCAAAGTCCATACATTTACACATAAACAAAAAATAAACACACAAATCTATATATATAAAAGAAAGTCGTGTTAGTTATACTATTTATAACTCAAGAACGGCTGAACTGATTTAGCTGAAAATTGGTAGGGAGGTAGCTTAGAACCAGGAGACGGACATAGAATATTTTTATCCCGGAATTCCCATGAGATCGGGATTTACGTGGGAAAAACCTTCCACGCGAACGAAGTTGCGGGCAAAAGCTAGTATTAAATAAATCACTTTTTAACATAGAATGTTCTTCTAAAAAATTTCGATCATATCAAACTCTATTGCGACGGTGACTACGTCTGTGTTGCGCGATTTCCAAATAAGACTGGCAGAAGGTTCCGCGGGCACCGCTTCATCGAGAATTGAACCGCTGCGTGTACCGCCGCGATAAACGCCGCGTGAGACGTGGTAATTCTACCCGCGGGCACGGCCGCAAAAAACGCTCCATTTCAAGCAAACGCGTATAAAATCGCTTCTCCGTAAACGGTCTCATACAACGCCATATGTTTGAATTTAGTGCGGGCCGCGCAGCCCATCACAACGCGCAACGCGCCGCGTCTCCGTAAATGAGGCCGGTTTCTTTGATGTCATATATTGATATTTTAAGTTTACTGCTTGACTGCATGTTACAAATTTAGATGCTAAAAAATAACCACCATGCCGAGTAGTATTTACAGTGGCTTACATTGAAGATAACTATTGGCTAAGTTAGTGTCATTTAGGCGCTCGTTAATTGTGGCTGACTTAGTTAAGCACGGGACTCTTTTCTTCGTGTCTTCATGTTACCACGTTTCATAACTGACATAATCTTGGACATTTCATCCGATTTTTTTTTTATATTGTCGCCAAACATGGTACCGCGACCGCGAACGCGAACTATGAAAATTTGAATTCAACAAGACATTTATGTTGCAAACTTGTCACAACACGTTGTGAAGGTTTTGTCCAATTCAAACTATTACCTATAACTTATGGAGGATAAAAAGTTGTAGCGTACTGTATTATTGTTCAACAGTTCCGAAGATTTTTTAAGTTTCTCCTTTTACCCCTCTTTACATACCCCTGATAACAAAAACTCTCATGTCTGTGTAGAAAATAATTCCGTTTTTTATTTATCATTTCATCAAACAATCTCCCGTGTTTGATGGTCTACTTAACTATTGTATGTATATTATTTGTTATTGGAAAAATTGTGGTGGATCCTCAACAAAAAAAACACTTATGAAGTGGTAAATTCGAAGTTGATTTAGGGAAGGCTTTTAAATTCATATTTCTGCAGCAAATCAATATCCTAATAGCTAAGGTGTCGGACTTGTGATCGAGAGGTTGCGGGTTCGAACCCCACCCATTGCCGTGAACCCACTCCAGACGCAAGCATACTTTGCTTAGTTGGAGGGGTTAACACGACCCCTAGTAATGTGAATTCTACCCACACTGCTAGTCCTGTGTTCTCATCCACACACACACACACACTTACTCCAATATTATTTAGTTACACACTTAAGTTTTATTGTATTTTTCTTCTCTTATTCTTTTCATAAAAGTAATCGAACAGACCAACTGTTAATACAATCACAATGGATATGTTGACACTGTTCGCAATATGTAATACCTACTTATAAGCTACCTCACAGTTGTTCACTGCCTCTTAAAATACAGGTTATCCTAGTTTGAGAGGCAGGGCTAACTTTAGATAAAATGGGTGTATACAAAATAGGCAATATAGTTAAGTATCTACATGTGTATACCATTGCATTATACTTTTGTGGCAATAAATTTTACTTTTACTTTACTCTTTTTTTCATTGGCTAAGTGCGAGTCACACTCGCCCATGGAGGGTTCCGTAGTAACTACGCAACATAACTTTGTTTTCGATAGTGTTTCTATAAAATACAAAGTCATATAAATTAACTATGCGGTTTTAGAAGATGAAAACTGCTTATTTTATCTCGTCCAAACCAATTTTAGTTGAAAGATTTCATTAAGATCTACAGCATATGTTATTATTTTTTATTTTTCACTCTATTATTACAATAGTTAGAGGGTCACCACACACATATAATTTTGATTAAAAAAATACTTTTAGTTTCAGTTCAACGTGGAGCCTCCCTTAGTTTTATATTATTTTTATATAAATATCGGAAAGCGGTTCACAGAATACCTACCAAGTTTCACATGTCCTATTCGTTTTGGAATAAAATAGCTGTGACATACGGACAGACGGAGAGACAGACAGACAGACATGACGAAAATGAAATATTCACCTTAAGTTGATCGGGCGTCGCTAGCTCGTTGCTGAGGATCTTCTCCTTGAAGGAGGTGATGGGGTCCCTGGTCTGGCGCACCTCCTGGATCTCATCGCGCGTGCGGTACGACGTGCCGGGGTCCGACATCGAGTGGCCGGAGTAACGGTACGTCTCCATCTCGACCACCAGTGGACCTGGCAACAGATCAAATACATTTGTATATCATTTTACACCAAAGTTGGGAATCCTAGCAAAGCTAAGACGGTACTTCACACCGGAACAGCTGCTCAATCTGTATTAAGCCAGGTTCGGTCGTGTATAGAGTACTGCTCTCATCTTTGGGATGGATTTGCCAAATACCAACTGGACGCGCTCGGGTCTATCGAGAAACGGGCCAAGAGACTCATTGGCAACGACGCACTGGTCGAGTCAAGTCTCCAGAGCCTTGTACATCGACGAAGAGTTGCAAGTCTATCGGTTTTCTATCGGATACATTTCGGAGACTGTGCGATGGAATTACACAATCTAATTCCGCCAAGCCCGTTACATCATCGGACTACAAGACAAATGGCGATGCGCCATCGTTACATAGTGGACATGAGTGGGCCCATATGCACTAAACGTTTTGGTAATACTTTCATCTTGCATACAGCTAGGAAGCACTGAATTCCCTGCGGGAGTCTGTGTTTCCTGATAGCTATAACCTAGGAGTCGTCAAGAGTGAATAGGCTACTTCTAAGCAAGCGTGCTTCATCTTCGACCACATCCTCGCTTAACATCCGGTGAGATGGTGGTCAAACGCAAGACTATCAACTATTAAAAAAAAACAAAAAAGTAAATTAGACTCACAATAATGGTTAGTAGAATAAAAAACTATGTTAGTAACATTTGCTTACACGTAATACATAATATAGAATAGAATGAGTCACCACTGCTTCATCCCATGCAAGATGGCACAACAACGACCCATATAAGCGCAGTCTAGTCTTCCCGCTATCAAATACACTATTGTACATAACTTTACACCAAAAACTTTTTACCAAAAAATTAAACCGACTCCCAAAAAACACTGCAAAGTGAAAAATAACTTTAATTTCGGTAGTCGGTGTCTTTAGTTTTGTTTTTTCGTTTTTGGCACCGACTTCCGAAATTAAAGTTATTTTTCACTTTGCAGTGTTTTTTGGGAGTCGGTTTAATTTTTTGGTAAAAAGTTTTTATTTCACTCTTTTTAGTTGGATGATTTTTAATTTACCTAGTTACAAGAGCCTAAATGTCAACTACTTATAAGCTTTTACAAAATATTGCTTTTCCCAATGCTGGGCCGTTAATTGTTGAGGAGTTCTCCTGGTACTTCACCATCAGCTCTACATCACCATATGCATTGTGATGAGCATAAAGTGCTTAACATCCATATTCAAGTAATCGAATCGCAATCCACTCAATACTTATTATTGAGTAGTTTCGGCGGCCATCTGTGGTCTTCATCATCAGTTCCACTTCCCCAAATGGTACTTTTTGAGAGCAACTGCACAAGTTACTATAAGAAATATCCAAAACGCCATAGGTGTGCCTATAATATTTGAAGAGTTCCCTCGATTTCTCCAAGATCCCATCATCAGATCCTGACTTTGGTGATAATGGTACCAATTTCGAAGTATACCCATTCGAACAAAAAAAGAATTTTCCAAATCGGTTCAGCCGTCTTCGAGTACTCGATGATCATACATAAAAAAAAAAAAAAAAAAAAATATACGCGTCGAATTGATAACCTCCTCTTTTGGTCGTCGGTTGAAAATACTTCGACAACTCTTAAACACCAACTCTTACAAATTGAGACATGTTTATATAGCGTTGATAAGAATTCGCTTAGATTATAGCTGGCTGTACGATATAAGCGCAAATTGTCATCTCGACGAATTAAATAAGATTTAGTTTTTAAGCTAACATGGTCACTAACAGTATCATTAGAACTCAAAACGGGATATTTACCATATTGTGTATTTATTGTTTCGAGTTTCCGATACGTCGGCACTGTTGCATGCGGCATGATCACGAATGGCAATAAATAAAGTTCTAAGGATAAATTAAATAAGACCCAAAGTCAAGGTCTGAGAATTATAGGATGTTTTTTCAAGCCCACCCCTATCCATGTTATGAAAAGTGAGCTCTGTGTAGTCCTTCTGTATTTATGAAGAAAATATTTAGGCTAGAAGTTCTGTTTAAAATCTAAATCTTAATTGCAATGTACTAATGTGGGTTGGGTGGAGTGACTAATATGTTTGTTTCGACATCACATTACAAATCTTTGAATTTCTCAGCTCTTCTCTACCATAATATGCATATATTATACGTATAACCTTCATCTTCAATCATTCTATCTATTGCTGAAAACTGCATTAAAATCCGTTGCGTAATCTAAGAGTACAGACAACGGCAGCGACTTTGTTTTATACTATGTAAAGATTGGCCCGCCATTTTCAGAAATCAGTCGTAATAAATTCAGAATGATGCTTGAAGCTTAATAGTTTGGAGTTTTCAAACTCAGATTCTAGGTTTTCCCAATACAAACTAAGCTTCTTTTTAATCAAGGGTACAACGGGCGGTTTCAAGGTGTGTTATGGTTGAGGTTTGGAACAACAAAAAGACACGTTTGAAAATTTAAAAAAGAGCTAATAAAAATATTGTATTTTAGAGGATTATGTACGCCATGCATAGTTTTTTATGCAGTTGTCGTTAATTATATTTTGTTAACATAGAACGACTCATCATCACCACCATATGCTTTTACCGGGTGGGAAATTCATAATCATCGAAAGACTTCTTGAGTGGAAGGGAGTGTCAGACTTCTACTGACTAAAAACTCACCCTGTTCCTTCAGTGGAGGGGCTAACAAGACTGCTAGTAAAGTGAATTCTACCCACATTGCCAGTTCTTCTTTTATCATTGACTAGTACTCACGCGGGGCTTCGCTCCCGTGGATTCTATCGCGGTAAAAACATAACTCTCCTTTTTTGCAGTCGCGTAAAAAGTAACCTATAACCTTCCTCAAGCTTCAAGCTACTTCCATACCAAATTGCATCCAAATCCTCCCAGTACTTTCGAAGATTAGCGCGTTCAAGCAAACAAACAAACAAACTTTTCCGCTTTATAATATTAGTATAGATAATAGGTTCGCGTTTGACCACCATCTCACCTGATGGTAAGTGATGATGTGGTCGAAGATGGAGCACGCTTACCTAAAAGTAACCTATTCACTCTTGACTTAAAGACCCCCAGGTTATAACTACCCAAAAACAGACACTGGCTTTTCTTTAAAAAAAAAATGCAGTAAATACCTTTTCCACTGGTGCAGTATTCGATGCAAAAGCGGGCAGCTTCCCTAGCTGCCAGTACGTCCATACCGTCGACCCAGATGCCAGGGATGTAGTCGCCGCGGCTGTAGTAATCAGTGCTGGCTGAAGACCGGTCCATGCTGGTTCCCATACCTGGCGGAAATGACGTGTCATTGGTCATAGGGATATGAGAAATAATGTTTGAATATTGTTTTTTTTATAGGCTTACGTTTGACCACAATCTCACCTGATGTTAAGAGATGATGTGGTCGAAGATGATGCACGCTTGCCTAGAAGTAACCTATTCACTCTTGACTTAACGACTCCCAGGTTAGGTTATAGCTATCAGGAAACAAACTCCGGCAGGGAATTCCACTTCTTCTTATGGTCTTTATTTTGCAAGTTGGTCATAAAATAACACCCTTACACTTTTTTTTTCCGTAGATGTGAGATGTTTCCATAGATGAGAAACACCGAAACAACTCAGAGGGCAGTCATTTATAATTATATATATACTAGCAATCCGCCCCGGCTTCGCACGGGTGCAATGTTTATGTTAAATATACTATAGAATGTCTTTATATACATCGTTGACAGCCTTTTTGTCATTCGACATACATGTTCTCTTTAGTAATTACTCTTGCAAGTGCGACACATAATTTACCATGGGAAAAACATTCAACGCTCAAATCTAAGCAACATAGGCACGCGCGCCGTGTCTCCGCCGGCACCGCGCCGCAACCGCTATGTCCTTGCATTTTAAATCTGTAATATCTTCGAAACTACACTCTTTTGCAAAAAAAACGGGTACCTAAGGAAATTTACGTTCTAAGGTCGATTTGAGTTAATGAAATGAAATTTATTGCTTTGACGTAGTCTGTATACTTATAATCGTGTAAATTCATGCGCGTGAAGTGAATTCGGGCAATTAAAAGAAAAAAACGACGGATTCTTTACAACCGATGTACACGCCCAAACAATAAGAAGTGGTCGGCAATAAAGACAAGATTTTTTTAACTTTTTTTATTAAATAAAGTTACAAATGTAAAAACCTAATAACGAGTGTGACCTCCTCTTGCCAAAATCACAGCTTGAATCCTTCTGGGCATGCTTTCCACGATGTTTTTAATAACGTATTGAGGAATACGTTCCCACTCTTCTGCAATGACTCTTTTTAGCTCCCTGATGTTTTGTGGAGCAGGTTGCACTGATCTTACCCGTCTCTTTAGAACATCCCAGACATGCTCAATTGGATTGAGGTCAGGACTTCGAGCTGGCCAATCTAAACGACGGATCCCAACTTCTTGCATGTACGCTTCCACGTCGCCAGAACGGTGCGGGCGAGCATTGTCGTCCATAAAAATGGAATCTTCCCCAAGTGCAGTCAATGTGGGTTGTGCATATGGAATTAGGACTTCCATTATGTACCAGTGTGCATTTAATGTTCCATTTTCTATGAAAACTAACTCCGTATGCTCCGTCGAATTAATTGCTGCCCAAAACATAACGAAACCTCCGCCATAAGGAGTGATTTCTTCGAAACACTTCCGCATAGCGTTCCCGTGGTCTTCGCAGCACTCGCCGGCGTCGGTCCTCTCCACGCAAAGAGATTCTAGCTTCATCAGAAAACAATACTTTATTCCAGTCCTCCAGAGTCCATGAAGCACAGTTCCGAGCAAACTGAAGTCGAGCAACACGGTGCTCATGAAGTTGAGCAACACGGTGCTCACGGAGTAATTTAGGGCCCCGAGCTGTGCGGTAACTCCTGATATTGGCAGCCAAAAGCCTCCTCCTGACCGTCCACAAGCTAACTTCTACTCCTCTTACTTCTTCAAGGCTCTTCTTCAGGTCCACACTTGACGCTTTACGATTCCGCAACGCCTGACTCACCAAAAAGCGGACATCTCTTGGTTTTGTGCATCGTTTTCTTCCCGAACCGAGTCTTCTTTTGACCGAACCGGTCTCTTGATACCGTTGGCAAGTCCTCTGGACAGTTGAACGACTCACATTTAGCCGCTGAGACACGTAAGTTTGCGAACAACCTTCTTCAAGTAGGGCTATAATTTTACCGGCCCTTATCGCTTTATCACTCATATCAAAAAGTGGTATTTAATGTAAAAAGAAAGATTAAATTGTTTAATTTGCAGAAAATATCCAAAAAGTTTTAAAATATCGTAATCAGTTAAAAATCGTTTCAGCAATTCGCGCCATTAGTAAAGCAATTTTAGAATAATCCACAATAATAGTTATTTTTCTTTTATTAATTTCAAATTTTAAATTTTGAACGTAAAGAATCATGCCAGGATGCTTCAAATAACATGCCAATACATCGTCAAATTAATAAAACCTATTTCTTGTTCTTCTTCATTGAAGTAGAGAAAAAAATCTAAAGTGCCCGTTTTTTTTTGCAAAAGAGTTTATTTATTTAAATTATATTCTGTAAAGGGCAATATTGATTTATATTAAATGCACAATGTATTATTGGTACTTAATTGGATAAGCATTAATGCTGTATTGCTTAAAATCGCTTCGTAAAATATGCTCGTATTTCTAGTAAAAAGTAAAGGATAAAAAATGGTTGTTGTGGGTTATCTATAAGAGATAGACAGATGCCATCGAGGACTTTTTTGTTGACCTTTTTAAGGTGTACAATACTGTGGTACATTATTTTGATCTATCTCGTAGGGTTCAGCCAGCGTTTGCAAAGCAAGCGCAAAAAAATGTGTTTATTTGCGACATCACATTAGAAACCTCAAAAATTATCAGTGTTCCTCTACTATATTATGCATGTTATATACTTAAAAACCTTCCTATTGAATCACTCTTTCTATTGAAAGAAACTGCATCAAAATCTGTTGCGTAGTTTTAAAGATTTAAGCATACATAGGGACAGAGACAAGGAAGCGACTTTGCTTTATACTATGTTAAGATTAAGAAGATATATACATATATTATTTATATATCTTACTAATCTTTCTTACTAATATTAAAAATGTGAAAGTTTGTGGCGATGAATGGATGATTGTTACTCTTTCACGCAAACACTACTGAACACGTCACACATGTGGATTTACACGGGAAAACTTCCCACGCGAAGTCGCGAGCAACTGCTAGTTTAAGATAAATATGTCTAGACAAACATTACTCAAGATAACACCCGAAATGAAGCGATAAGAAATACAGTTTTGAGTTAAAACGTCTGTAGGTATAATGATAGTATCAAATAAATATTTTAAAATTTGGTCTGTGGTCTGAGATTTCCGCTATGAGCCACAAAGCGTTTTATCAAACTTGGTGATATGGCGATGACCAAACCCTATTAGATTTATTTATTGTGATTTTGTACTTTGTAGTACTGTACTAGAAACTCTTAATCTTGTTTTTTCAACACAGACAGTCTATTGTTTCTCTCTTTTGAAATCACATTTTTACTAAACCTTTGAAGCCAGTAAAGTGAACATCTCTTGTTGTTTACAAATGTTTGTATTCGAAATGAAAACAGAACGGATCTATCAGTTAATCATTAAAACGTCGCATCGTCGTGAAGATCAAATAGAGGTCGGATGAATTATTAGTGATCGTAATAATAATTCATCCGACCATATGTTACATGAATCTTATATGCCTCTTAATTCATAATTTTATATTAACCAATGAATAAACTAAATACCTACATGCCGAGTGCAAATATTTTGAGCAGATTCAAATGTAAATAATTAATCATTTAAATATTTTTTTACGAATTAGCCTGAATATGCTTGGTATGGTAATAGGCTTGAAAAATGCGTGATTTGAGCTTTTGTCTTTAAAATAGAAGCATCAAATTAAAGGTGAAAAAATAACTAATAAAACCCTAAACCAATTTGATGCTATGTCACTGTATAATTTCTGAAGGAGTGGATGTCGTGATGTAGTAAATCAAACCTGAACAAAACGGATATGGATGATCTTTTATACTTTTCAACCCAAAACTGAAATTATGAGCGGTACGGTAGGTAAATACTCAGAACCAACGGGTGACCAAATTCATGAAGATTTTAAGAGAGAAATTATTATCCATAAAGACTCTTAAAATACCGGGACACGTCGGAGAACTAAAATATACTATAAATAGTGCTGTTTGTAGTGCCTAACATTATTTTCGAAAAAACATTTAATTATTTCTAGTGATAGGTATATTAACTGACTGACTTCATTGGTATAATTAGGAATAGAATTAACAAAGATAGTCAATTAGCTTTTGCTGCGTGAAAAAGATTTCTTTTAACAAAATATTAAGTATGTGGAATGTCTATATCACTCAGTGATCCATCTATCATCAAAAAACTCTTACAAACACATACAGAGGGTTTTTTATAAAACTAGCTTCTGCCCGCGATTTCGTTCGCGTGAGAGGGCTTTCCCGCTTATATCCCAATCCCGTGGGAATTCCGAGCTAAAAAGCCTGTGTGTTATTCCTGGTTGTCAACTATCTACTTACCAAATTTCATTCAGATCCGCTCAGTAGTTTTAACGTCAAAGAGTAACTGTCGCATTTATAATCACTCTAAAAGTCACTCAGTGATCCATCCATCATAAAAAATGCCCATCACAAACGTTCACAGAGGGTTTTTATAAATGTACAAACAGTAGGACATACTCACCATATCCATTGTTTTCACAGACGAACACGACCGGCAAGTCCCACAGTTTGGCCATGTTGTAAGCCTCGAATAACTGTCCCTGGTTGGCTGCACCATCACCATACAAAGCGAAGTTCACTCCACCATCACCGCTGTACTTGTGCTTGAACGCTATACCTGCTCCCAACGCTGTCTGAGAAAGGATTTCACGTTATTTTCGCTTTTAATCAATTAATTTGTGAACCATTTATTTTTATTAAAAAGAGAATGTAATTTATTGTTTTTTATTTTATATAAATAAATAGTACACCGTGGACTACCTGGACTACCCGCATATCTATCTATCTAGCAATGTACATAATTATACAATGTACATATATATCTATCTAGCATACTACATCCCTGGCATCTGGGTCAACGGTATGGACGTACTGGCAGCTAGGGAAGCTGCCCGCTTTTGCATCAAATACTGCACCAGTGGAAAAGGTATATACTGCATTTTTTTTTTTAAAGAGAAGCCTCGGTGTTTGTGTTTCCGGATAGCTGGTTATAGCTATCCAGAAACACAGACACCGGCTTCTGGGGGTCATTAAGTCAAGAGTGAATAGGTTACTTTAAGTAAGCGTGCTCCATCTTCGACCAAATTATCAGGTGAGATGGTGCTCAAACACGAACCTAAATAATAAAAAAAGAACTGGCAATGTGGGTAGAATTCACATTACTAGCAATCTTGTTAACCCCTCCAACTAAGCTAAATATGCTTGTGTCTGGAGTGGATTCACGGCAATAGTGTAATGGGTGGGGTTTAGTAACCTATCACTCATGATTTGAAGACCCCAGGTTATAGCTATCAGAAAACACAGACTGGCAGGGAATATATGTATAATATATTATTACTTATAAATACTTACTTGAGCACCAACAATGCCATTGCCACCATAGAAGTTCCTTGCATACAAATGCATGGAGCCACCCTTGCCTCTTGAGACTCCAGTCTTACGGCCGGTGAGCTCACAGAGTACGCCAGCCACACTGGCACCCATAAGATGTGTCCAGCCATGGCAACGATAAGCAGTGATCACAGAGTCTGCATCACGCATGGCTGCTCGTATGCCTACCGCTACTGCCTCTTGACCTAATGATCATTCATGTATTAGTTCCTTGCTTTTTTGTACCGCAACAATAATACAACTGGAATAATGATGGATGGCTGTCAGAAATGTTCCACATGGATTAAACATCTAGATCTAACTGACAGAACCAAAAGGCTACACAGTTAAGTAACAAATAAGCATTGAAGAAAAAACATCTTGCATCAATTACAAATAAATTGGAATAAGGGCAAGAGGTATTTGAGACAGTGAAGTCTGGATTACTATTCCAATCTCAATATGGAATCAAACATTAACATACCATAGATCAGGCTTCCCAAACTTATTATAACTGTGATGCCCTTGGGAAGTTGCCATATTTTTACGACACCCTGGCCTACTACCTAATAGTTGTAGTTCTAACCTTTTCCTTTCCTTCATTTTTTTTTTTAGAATAATCCGCCACATAATATTACAATGAAAATAAAAAGCATGCATAATTTATCGACACAGACAGCGAACCTATTTAGATCGCCTCATGACGCCCCTAGGATAATACTGCGGAGCCCCATGGCATCGAGAAAAATCTTTACATTGTTTATTCAGATTCAGACCAATAGCTCCAAAAAGTTATAATTGAAAATAGAACTATCTTTGAACAAACCAGAGGGACATATATCTTAAATCACTCACCGGAGTATAAATGACAGAACCCACGGATGATTTTCTCCCTGTACAAGTTACCAGATGAAGTTTCAATACGTCGGATAACCGCCAACTGTTCATACAGCTTAAGAGCATCTTCACTGGTTAAAGTAACTGTTGTTGCGGGGCCTTTTTCCAATTTATGAAGTTTGTAAGGCTATTAAAACCAAAAACAGAAAAAATTAAGAAATTACCCATTGAGAATAAAAGTGGTAACATGGTTTTAATCCTGATGTTTTTGAAATATTTTCAGAACAGAAAAAAGACTTGTTACAATCAAATCTATCCATTGTATAGTTAATTGTGCAAGATTACTATGCTAAACCTGTTACCATAATATCAGGTAGCTTACCTACGTCAGATTACTGACATCAAAACATTGTTACACTTGACACAATGAAGGTTAGGTTACATAATTACAAAACTGTTCAACCCATTCGAACAAAAATAATGACCGGTATTTATAAGGCAAACTTGTGCGAAATTCTATTAACTCATAGAACATAATCAAAATAAAAATGATCATATATTAGAGCTACCTTGATTTCAAATGAAGCTTGGCTCTTCGTACTGTATTTTGCGTTGGACGTCGAAGACACTGGGGCGCCCACTTTCTAAAATCAAAAACTTCATTGAGCATACACCTCTTTTCAGCTTATTTGTGTACCAAATTTCTTAATTTTATCAAGATAATCGCATAGTTTCTTCAGCATGAAAGATAACCCACCGTAACCGTATTACCGGCAAGAAGTTTAGCGACGGAAGGAATAAGTTTACTCATTTTCGTTATTAATTCTTCAAAAAAGCCCAGTGTATCTTGTGATCCTCAGAAAGGACCACTCTTCCCTATTTTTATAGGTTTTTAACTAAAAAATACGGGTCGTCTCAGTCGTCGCACAGGTCGTAAATGACGTTTGAATTGTGACATTAACAATTTGCAATTTGACATTTACTTTTTTTAGTATGTGCATACCGTGGCAATAATTAGAGCTTAGAAGAATAGAAGCATATTTTAGAAATTCAACAATGATGATTGATGAATGATGAGACGACACAACTATTCGCCCTTATGGACACGTGTAGGTGTGTCCTGTAGCCAAGGAACTTGTACCTAAACTGGAATGCGGACGCGAAGCTCAAATCCGTTCCGAAGAGTATACCCTTGAAGGACCTAGCTATCTCTTTCTAGTAGTGTGGATATCAATTCGCGATAAACGTAAGGACAATTTTATTTGATGCAATATTTGCAGGTTTTTTAAGACACTTATTATTAACCTTACAAATGGTGTATTTCTGTTACCGCTATAACAAAAAATACAAAAAATTAATTAAAATAAATATTTAAGGGAGACTCCCATACAACAGTTGTGATTTTTTTGGCGCTTATTATAGGTAATGGTTCCGTACCACTCATTACCTACCTATAAAAATACCCTTCATGCGCGAGTCCGACTCGTACTTGGCCGGTTTTTTTCTTAACAACGTATTAAATAGAAATAAATAAATAAATTCAATTATGAATACAAAGGTCTGTATCGGTCTGTTACGCTTTCACGGTTAAATCACAGAGCCGCTTTCGAAAAAATTTGGCATGGAGATAGTTTAAAACCCTGGGCACTATAAAGGGTTCTTTCTATCACAGATTTTTGAACAGTTGCTCGGTAGCGCGATATTGAGAATTCCACGCGGGCGAAAAGCTAGTTCTCAATATATATCTGAGGAACTTATATTGAGCGCGCTAATTTCTATAACAAACGCTTCGTTATGCAGACTGAATGCAAAATTGGTTTTCTTAAGCAGACTTTATTGCGTTGAATTATAAACTTTTAAAGTGGTTAAGACCCATGATACAAATACAATTATTGCAGATTGAATTAATAACAGAATCACCAGCTGGCAATTCTTCGAAGGCTTGGCCTTGGTTGGCAGTGGTATAGACGTCCAAACAAACGTGCATTAATTGGTAATCTACGTTTATTCGACACTTGTACGGTCAAAACCAGTAGACTAAAAATAAAATGATGCAGTGTTTATATATAATTAAAACTACTAAAACCCTTCATGAAAAACGATGATTATAAATAGAAAGAATAACAGAAGAGATATAATTTATTTGTGTATATATTTATTTAGGTTAACCTACAATTGTTTACACTATATTTTTGCATGAAACAGTCATATTATATTTATAAGTGTAAAAATTAATTACAGGCTAACACCACATGTGCTATTTAAGATTAGAAAGCAATATTATTAACATACATAATTCTAAACATAAAGGTGGCAGATCGAATGACAATTATAAGGTTATTATTATTAGGTTGGTTCTATATTTTCTAGTTCCTCATATGTTGCAGCTGCAGGTTTGTTACAAGATTGGCTTGACACACAACCAAATTATTAGTTATTAGTTAAAAGTATGGAAATAATCTTTAAATTATGAATTATTATTAATATTTGTCGACATTAACTAACTGCAGTGGATAAAAGTTAAGTAATTAAGTTATAAGTAATTATTAATATAATAAACTACACTTGTAAGCAAGTTTGCGTAGCTGAGTTTTTGGCCAAAATGATATAAAATATTTTTGCCATCAATTTGCTAACCAAAAGTCAAAAATCAACTAAAATGTCGACTTTTATGCTTATTAATTTGACTCCTTTCATAACATTCACTTACCAGATCTTTGAATGTGCCCAGTACAGGTTGTATATTCTTTTCTTTAGTGGGTTTCAATATTATAATACTTAAAACATTTATTTGTTTCGCTTTAACAGGAATCTAAAATAATAATAGATGGATGAGAACAAAATTTTAGTAGGTATTAATGGTTAAGATAGATTCAAAATGAAAATTCATCTTGTTATGCTCATATTCTATTTCGGAACGGTGATCTTCATGTCATTTGTAAAGATTGATAACTTACTTTAGGGAAAATGGATGCAATTGCATCATTTGATCTTGTTTCGAAATGCAATATTTCTTCGGGCTTGAAATGGCGGCTACAAATTATGGAATCGTTTCTGACCTTTTTCTGTGTAGAACACTGAGCCACCGGTCTCGAAGATTATCATTTTTAGGAAAGATTAAAATAACAAAAAATAATTAATAATGAGAAGAAAGAAAAATAATAAATAAGAAGAATAAAAAGAAGAACATCCACTTTTACATTGAAAACATAGTCACCCTAAATGCAATTTGTAAACAAAGTCACAAAACTTACTTAAAAAAGAAAATTCCAGACCCGGGGTACCCTTCACTCTTGCAATTAACCACAAAACACGTTTTTACCATGGTTACATTATCTTGCACTTTAATATTACGAAAACTCACAAAATTAAATATAATGCAAATTTACAAACATACAGATGTCAAGTAAACGTCAGACGGCAACAGTATTTATATGTATCATCTATGACGGCAACGTAGTAATTGCCATGTATAGTATAATATATCACTACTAATTGTTACAAATTGCATTTTTTTTTTGTTTTAAACATCTTGTGTTTGCATGGTAAAATAACTATAATTTTCATTAATATGCATACAGTAATAATGGTAATTCATTTTAAAGATAGAATTCCAAAGAAGTGTAGCATACATAGCACACCCTTCACCTTGATAACCAATCGCTCATACAATGCACAAAGGAATATTATGCTAAGTGCTATAAATTAAATATAATGTCAACAGTTACATGAGACGCGGGCGGAGGTCCGCGCTCTCTCACACAGTGACCACTGTTTAACTAATGTAAACACTACAATTATATATACACAATTCTATTTTAATAAAGAACATTCATTCCACATTCATTACTGCGACTTCACGCCTTGTCATTGCTCTCCCTAACTTATTCTCCAAAGTGCTGTCTAAAGTAAATCTCCGCTACCTTAAATATATTCTCTAATAATAGTGCTCAACATAGCACTAAAGTAGTGCTACGAGTTAGCGCTAAAGAAGTTTAAAACTAGCTGTTATTACTACAACAGACAGGTCGAAAAAATTACCATTGAAATAAATATTTTTAATCTGACACACAGAAGAAAGGGACACAGTCCACACACGCACTGTCTCGCTCGGAACGAAATGTTCCTTCAGTTTTATGCGTGCAAGTTTATACTCTATTGTTTAACAGCTAAGAAAGACTTTCTGTATTCTTTGAATCATTCGTAAGCAATCCAGTTAGTAGGTATAAGATCCTTGCCTGTAGCATACGTACTACGTAGCATACCCTTCACTTTGATAACCAATCGCTCATACAATGCACAAAGGAATATTATTATAAATACTATAAATTAAATATAATGTAAACAGTTATATGAGACGCGGGCGGAGGGCCGCGCCCTCACACAGTGACCACTGTTTAACTTATGTAAACACTACTATTATATATACACAATTCTATTTTAATAAAGAACATTCATTCCACATTCATTACTGCGACTTCACGCCTTGTCATTGCTCTCCCTAACTAATTCTCCAAAGTGCTATCTAAAGTAAATCTCTGCTACCTTATAAATAATCTCTCAAAATAGTGCTCAACCATAGCACTAAAGTAGTGCTCCGACTTCGCGCTAAAGTCCTCCCCGTCTTAACATAATTATGGTGCACAAACTTGATATTAATGATATTAAAAACTACTAGGACTGGTTTGTCCGCAAAGAGTGCTATTATGTGTCTTAAGTAGCCTGTTCAATATTAGTGACAGGAAAACACCAGTCTTCGCATGCTTTCTGGATCTCTCATAAGCTATTGACCTAGTGCCTTATGACAAATTATGGCAGAAGCTACATCCTGAGACAGATTACAGGTCAGAAGTTATACCTGTTTTCAAGTATTGATACAACAACCAAAAGAATAGTGTCAGATGGGCAGGCTCTTTTTCGGAAGTATACAGATTGCAGTGCGGGGTGAGGAAGGGTGAACTTTCTTCACCTATGTTCTTCAACCTGTATATGAACTCAGCAGTGCCAATGTAGAGTGCTACACTGCTACATGGACTGAGCTATTATATATATATATATATATATATTTTAATATATTTCTATTTATGATGACTGAATAATATCAGCTACGCGTATGTAGTGATGGGTAATTTTCGGAATTTTTTCAAAACTTGGATTTTTTTTCGTAAAAATAAAAATATAGAAAAATATTGTTTAATGTAAAATTTTACTTTGAATAAGGGTCAAAATGCTTGAGTCATAGGGCCCAAGTGCGCGTCTCGCCGGCTGATCGATTCCTTCCGTGACGAGAAGGCCATGCAATGTGAAAATGCTGCTAATCATAGCAGTGCTTCAACGTTACAGTAAATATTCAGTTATATCAATGTATTTTGTAATGTTAACTCAAAATAAACAAAATAAATTACCAAGGGAAGTTAATCAAATTATGAATTTAATGGTTTATTGTTTTTTTTTTTTAATTTAAATTCATCACATATTATGATAAATTAAAAACGAATAGGAGTAATCACATCTATTCAGTTGAAGATGAATCCGAATCGTCATTTAAAAAGGGAATCATGGAACTGTTAACATTTGGAGGAAATGTTAACATTTCCTCTTGCTTCTGTATCTACAAACAATAAATCTCCTCAATAATATGAGCAGATCGTTCTTCATAATTTTTGATAACTGATACGATGGTGCCAAAACACGAAAAATTTTTTTCCATAGTGGATGCTCTACCCAAAACTTATCAGGGTCATCCGGATGATGCTGCGGTTGCTAAAGCAATCAATTTATCAATATCCTTTAAGGCTTATAGGTGACGAGGCGCTAGAGGACAAGCTTCATAGCCTGGCTCATCGACGAACAGTTGCTTGTCTCTCAGTTTTCTACAGATTGTACTTCGGGCAGTGTGCGCCGGAACTCCATGACCTGATCCCTCCATCTCCCTTTCACTACCGGTCTACCAGGCGCACTTGATTAATATACAGTCTTGTCATACCAAGCGCTTCTTCTCCAAATTAATTGTGTGCACAGCCAAGCATCTCTCTGCCGGCTTCTGTGTTCCCTGTCACTTATGACATTTTACCTTTTAAAGCAAGAGTAAATAGGCATCTTCTGGATTCGCTGGTTCCATCGTAGACCCATCTCATCCATTGCTTACCATCAGGCGAGATTTAGGTCAAGAGTGGGCTCCCCGGAATAAAAAAAACCTTCTTCTCATTTATCGAACTACCTTATTTTTATTGATAATTAGCTCGCGTTGGTTAAGCATCTCACCATCATCATGGTAAGTGATGATGTGGTCGAAGATGTAGCACGCTTACCTAGAAGTAACCTATTCACTCTTGACTTAAAAATCCCCAGATTATAGCTATCAATAACCACAGACACCTGCGAGGAATTCCACTCCTTAGCCGTACGCACAATGAAAGTACTCCCAAAACGTTTTGTGCGTATGGGTGGAACGACCACCATGTAACGATGGTGCATTACCGTTTGTCTTGTAGTTCGATGATGGAACGGGCTTGATGGAATTAGATTATGCAATTTTATCTCACACTCTACGGAATGTAACTGATAGACTTGCAACACGTCGCTAATGTTTAAGGCTCTGGAGCTTTGAATGAACCCGTGCATCGTTGGCAATTAGTCTCTTGGTCCGTTTCTCGTTAAATTCAAGCGCGTCCAGTTGATATTTGGCAGATCCGTACCAAAGATGAGGGTACATACTCCATACACGATTTAGCTTGAGCTTGAGAAGCTGTTCCGTTGTGTAGTACTGTTTTACCTTTGCTAGGATTCTCAACTTTTTGATGCTAGTTGAGCCTTAGCCTCGATGAACGAACCAAAATTGAGGGTCAATGTTACCCCAAGAAGCTCAATACGATCAGTTGTCGGTACGGTTACACCATGGAAAGGAGCCGGCTCCTTTTTGCGGAGAAGAGACACACCTAGGTCTTAGCTGTATTAAACTTGAACGAGTTGGCATCACCTCGTTCGGAGACAGCCTTCAAGGACAATTTCAAGGGTCCAACCATGACCTCACGATGAGACCGGATCTGTCCCACAAGCACGCGCGCTGAACACGTATCTCTCAGAAACTGTGCTATCGCTCCTGCCGAATATGACTGATAGGATGAAGTAGAAGGCGAACTATTCATGTAATCTGCTCCTTCCGGCAAAGTTCGCGATGTTTTTGAACTTATTATAATTTTCACATGTTGTGGACATTTATTGCAAACTGTGCGACCGCATTACCTATTATATTAGCATAACGAAATATTTTGTTACAATATTCATAAGATACACTATTATTTTGTTTTTCGCACAGATTCCACACAAGTTTGTCCTTATTACAACCTATTTCTAACCTATGCCTTTAAGAAGTAGTACTGGTATTAAATTAAAAAGCACCTTGCCGGCATTTAATAACTCAAACGGGGAATTTCCTGTATGTGAATTACATTGATGTTGCAAAAATAGATAAAAACTTGTTTTTCATTTCGTCCTGCTAATGTATTGTAATATTTTATTACTAGCAGTAGTAATATTGATATTGTTTTAGTGTACACATAAATAAATTGTTTATGTATTAAAATGAGCTTTTTTGAAATGGAAAAATATCGGAAAAATATTGGAAAATTTTGAAAAATATTGGAAAAATATATTTTTTCTTTTATTTTCCGTCCGAAAATTTTCCACTACCCATCAGTGCGCGGATGACATGGTTCTGCTAAGTCCATCGATCGGAGCGTTGCGTAAATTATTACGGATGTGTGAGTGTTACGCGGAGGCCTACGGGCTCAGATACAACTCAAAGAAAAGTGAGCTAGTTACTAGTTTTTAAGGCGCGCGACAAAAGTTCCGAGTCGGTACCTTTACTCACCTTAGCCGGTACCGCCTTGAACAAAGTCAAAAGTTTAAGTATCTAGCCTACTGGGTTTCCGAGGACCTAAAAGACAACATGTATGTGGAAAGGGTACGTAGGTCGTTGGCTGTCCGGTATAATATATTGGCCCGCAGGTTCACGCAATGCACCAATAAAGTCAAAGTTACACTTTTTAAATCTTAATGCACATCATTAGGATACACTTGCAGCCTATGGGTGAATTACATAGGTACTGGGGACATACAATGCCTTACGTGTTCAATATAATAACGCGTTTAGAGTGCTTATGCGACTACCACGATTTTGCAGTGCCTCGAACATGTTCGCGGAAATGCATACAAATCAGATAGTATATTTTATTTGTCTCATGTTCCTTGTGTTTCTTACATATGTATGTTTTGATGAGTGAAGGGTTTTATTATGTGTATCTGTACCTATGGACCAAAGTCTGAAATAAAGTTTATATTATATTATTAATACTTGTTCAGGAATTCACTCAGGATCGGGATAAATTCGAGAAAATCCTCATAGACGAACAAAGTCGCGGACACAGCTATTATGATAAACATATAGGGTAAATACGCTAAACGTCTGCCCTCCCCCAATCTTCGGCCATCTGTACGTTTTCAGCTTGCGTTCATTCAAAAGGTAATTAAGTGACAATTTTGCTACCTGAATTACAACCTTAGTTCATACTCTATATGTACAAACCGTTACTATTCGATTACGTCACTCGCTCTTCGCACACTGAACGTAAGTCGCGATCGCGACTGCGCCGTTGAAGCGTCAAGTTTGCGTTAAAAGTAGTTTACTTGATGTGAATACCCATACTTCGGGAATTGATATTACTACGGTAAGACATTTCTTTATTTTTGTTTTGTGCTTTATTATCACTAAAACGTTATTTTTACTATATTTTGAGATAGTTTTTTCAACGTTTTGCGTATTGTTTTAAGGGCAAAATAGGAGGCCGTCAATAGAGCGCCAGTTTTGACTTAAAACCCGATTCTCGGCCGTGGCTGACTTAAAGTAAATGCAGTCTGTTTTATAAATTCCAATTCTACCAATTCCATTGGTTTAACAAGAGAATATTTGCAAAGCTTACAGGCAAATAAATCTATTTTACGTTTAATTGCCAAAGACCTGCCGGGGTGATATATTATATTAGTTGAATCTCGAGAACTAAGGTATACTAAATAGGGGCCGACATTAGAAATATTAAAAATCGTAATGTCGACCAGCCTCAAATTCGGACGCCACTATACAGGCTGATTACTTTTGTATTTTTTCATTGATTGGGTGGTAGGTAGTCATTTTTAATTTATTTATCAAACTTATATTCTCAAAATTAAATATGTATTATGACAAGTATATTTTATTAATATTATTAAGAAGTTAAGTTTTAATGTAGGTATTGACAATATTGAAACATATTTATGGTAGCTAATTATGGTTTGGAAATTTGGGATATAAATATAAATTGCTCTTTGGAACTTGCTATCTATGAAACCCATATTTATTAGCTTAAAAAATATAAATGGTTGGTCGTGAATCTTTTAAGTTTACTTACTTTCATTGATTCATTAACCTGCACGTGACAAAAAGCTCGTTCGTTTTCACTTAATGCTTTTAATTTAAGGTACCTACTACAATGACAGAGCAGGTGGATGCAAGGCCTTCGCGAAAGCAAAGAAAATTATGCGGTTAAGATCGCAATAAAATAAAAGAAGCTCTTGGGGCAATAGGTAATGGGATGTCCATTCTTGCATTAAACTATTTGGCGTCCCACAAACAACGTTACAAGTATTTTATTTTATTGTGATGTTTTACTTTGTTATAATTTTAGTACCTAACATTGTTGAGGGGAAATATATATTTTAGTAATAAACAAATACAATTACAAATGTATACTACTGTCTTAATTTAAAATACCCTATACCTGACCGACATTTGGGGAAAACGCGACCGACCATGGGCCGTGAATGGCCGACTTTAGGGTTTTTTCGTTCTCGACTCATCTAAACCTTAACACTTTTTTCTTTTAATAGAAATGTCAACCTTATGCCTATAAACATGAAATAGATATATGAAACTATCCAAAACCGCATCAGAAGCTCTCCTTCGTTGCAAACTGATGGCGCCAGATGGCCGACATTTGGTGTATCTACCCCATGGTAGATACTAGCAGTTGCTCGCGACTTCGTTCGCGTGGGAAGTTTTTCCCGTATAAATCCCGATCCCGTGGGAATTTTGCAAAATCCCGTCTTAGCGAGCATCTACGTACTTTCTCAAATTCAACGATCTCAAATTTTGCATGGGGGTTCCTTTTAAGGAACCCTACTACTACCTGCCCTACCCTACTACTTGTAGTTTTTGAGATTTCGTGATTAATCAGTGAGTGGTATTTCGCTTTTATGTATATAGATTATATTTTCTCTGATTAATTAATTGATTTAATTAGACTAAAAATAATCAAACAACTGTTTATTGATGGTTCTTTGTCTTCTAATTCTAGTAATAATTCATCATTCATATTATAAGATTTCATATTCTTTACAATTTACTATAGCTATAACCTGGGAGTCAAGAGTGAATAGGTTACTTCTAGGCAAGCGTGCTCCATCTTCGACCACGTCCATTGAGGTAATATGTAGGGTAAATACGCCAAATGTCGGCCCCCTAACGGATTTTCTGACTGGGGATCGCTCTGGCGCCATCAGTTTGCAACGAAAGATAGCTTCTGATGCGGTTTTGGATAGTTTCATATGTCTATTTCATGTTTATAGGCATAAGGTTGACATTTCTATTACAAGAAAAAAGTTTTAAGGTTTAGATGAGTCGAAAACGAAAAAACCCTAAAGTCGGCCATTCACGGCCCATGGTCGTTCGCGTTTTTCCCAAATGTCGGCCGGGTATAGGGTGTTTTAAATTAAGACTTACAAATATTATTAATATGATTTATTTTGGCAGGAGTCTAATATCACACTAAGTATGTATTTGTAATTGTATTTGTTTATTACTAAAATTTTTTTTTTCGCCTCAACAATGTTAGGTACTAAAATTATAACAAAGTAAAACATCACAATAAAATAAAATACTTGTAACGTTGTTCGTGGGACGCCAAATATTTTAGAGGCTGCACGAATGTGCATCCTATTACCTATTGCCTCAAGAGCTTCTTTAATTTTATTGCGATCGTAACCGCATAATTTTCTTTGCTTTCGTGAAGGCCTTGCATCTACCTGCTCTGTCATTGTAGTATCTTAAAAGCATTAAGTGAAAACGAACGAGCTTTTTGTCACATTCAGGTTAATGAATCAATGAAAGTAAGTAAACTTCAAAGATTCACGACCAACAATTTATATTTTTAAGCTAATACACAAGGGCTTCATAGATAGCAAGTTCCAAAGAGCAATTTATATTTATATCCCAAATTCCGAACCATAATTAGCTACCATAAATATGTTTTCAATATTGTCAATACCTACATTAAAACTTCTTTATAATATTAATAAAATATACTCGTCATAATACATATTTAATTTTGAGAAAATAAGTTTGATAAATAAATTAAAAATGACGACCTACCCACCCAATCAATGAAAAAATACAAAAGTAATCAGGCTGTATAGTGGCGTCCGAATTTGAGGCTGGTCGACATTACGATCTTTAATATTTCTAATGTCGGCCCCTATTTCGTGTACCTTATTTCTCGAGATTCAACTTATTATTTCACTCCGGCCGGTATTTGGCAATTAAACGTATAATAGATTTATTTGCCTGTAAGCTTTGCAAATTCTCTTGATAAACCAATGGAATTGGTAGAATTGGAATTTATAAAACAGACGGCATTTACTTTAAGTCGGCCACGGCCGAGAATCGGGTTTTAAATCAAAACTGGCGCTCTATTGACGGCCTCCTATTTTGCCCTTAAAACAATACCCAAAACGTTGAAAAAACTATCTTAAAATATAGTAAAAATAACGTTTTAGTGATAATAAAGCTCAAAACAAAAATGAAGAAATGTCTTACCGTAGTAATATCAATTCCCGAAGTATGGGTATTCACATCAAGTAAACTACTTTTAACGCAAACTTGACGCTTCAACGGCGCAGTCGCGACTTACGTTCAGTGTGCGAAGAGCGAGTGACGTAATCGAATAGTAACGGTTTGTACATATAAAGTATGAACTAAGGATGTAATTCAGGTAGCAAAATTGTTACTTAATTACCTTTTGAACGAACGCAAGCTGAAAACGTACAGACGGCCGAAGATTGGGGGTGGCCGACGTTTAGCGTATTTACCCTACTACATATTACCTCAATGACCACGTCATATTACTTTACTCTTTGGACCACGTCATCATTTACCATCAGGTGAGATGGTGGTCAAACGCAAGCCTATTCAAAAAAAATAAAAGATAAAAAAAAAATTACCATCTCAAATGGTCGTGCGTCAGTGCGTGACGTATAGTGTTTATAGAGGTAGAAAGGAAATTTGAATGGAAAATCCTCTTTATAGTGCACTGGATTTCATGATATATTTTTATTAAAACTTTATTCCGTTTTCTTTGTATAGTTAAATGGTATTTGCGTTAAAACGTTTTGTTTTATAAGGATTTGATGATGCAAGAATATTCTCGAAAAGAACTCAAAATATAATATGTATGAATCGACATTTGGAAATGCACGATACCAAATTATTCAAATAATAAAATGTCAATTCATCTTTTTCCTGTGACATTTAGAGATGGGCGTTTTCGTTAATATTTGTCTGTATTTGTCATCGATGCGCACCGATGGTGAGTAAACTACTATCGATGCCAGCAAATTGTCGTGGATGCGATTTGATAAAATATCTGCCGTGCCGGCTGATGTCTACGCATAGTTAGGTACTCAGTAACGGTGCCATAACGATAACTTTTGTTGTCTATTTTACTTTTTTTTTTTAATAATCAGATGCTGATACTTAACGTTAGGTACGACTTCTACTACTAATATTATAAAGGCGAAAGTTTGTGAGTGTGTGTGTGTATGTTTTTTATTTCTTCTCGCTCAAAGGGCTGCACCAATTTTGATGAAATTTGGTATGGAGGTAGCACCCTGGACATACTTTTATTTCGAAAAAAAAGTGTTCCCCGGGATGAGCGAAGAATTTTAATTACCATAATATGTAGGTCGTTCGCTAGTATGTCATAGTGTATAAAATCAGTCTACAGTACTTACTTAATTATATATTTTACGTATCTTGCAAAGAAGATTAAATTGAGGATATACTTCTAGAAAAAGACCTTAGTTATATTTTACGTACAGGGATTATACCATCGATTGTCCTTGTAAGAAATATTAAGTTATGTCACAAAATATAATTAAAGACGCGACTTCTACTTACACACTGAAAACAAGTAAATATTGCACGTTATGAAAGTTATGACAAAACTCATTTAAATTCGTAATAGATGGTATTGTAGTCACATAGTGGGCATATAGTCTATCAAAGTCTCATATTAATTTGGTGTCACGTGTGATATGACAATGATAATAATTCTAAGCACCGTTCTCGTATCACTGATAGCAACGAGGGTGAGCGAGCGAGCGATATATCGAGTTTTCGGTTTGTGTTCCAGCGGCCGCGGCACCACGGCACGTCGTGTTATTTCGTTGCGCGGTAAAATGGTGTCTCGCTCGCACTCACTGATGTTCGCATCGGGTATTGTTGCGGTCATCCGTTTTCGTATATATCGGCATCCGATGCCGTCATCGTGTACTGGCATCTGGCATCTATGCTTAAGGCAAGGATCTTCTACCTACTAACAAGGTACAAGTAGGTTAGTTAGTTAGTTAGTTTAGGTACAAGTTCCTTGGCTTAGGGATACGCAAAATTTGAAAAGTTTCGATACTTTACTCGATACCAGTATCGTATCAAAAGTATCGATACCGAAAAAGTATCGGACCAAAAGTATCGATACCTGAAGGTATCGAGTACTTTTTAATACATAAAAAGACCTGAATGGAGTGTAGTTTGTGTTACTAAGTTTCGCAAAAAATCTAGCAGGAACGTGTCTTACAAAATAGTCATTATTATATAATATCAATAGTTTTTAAGCTAACATGGTCACTAACAGTATCATTACAACTTAAAACGGGATAAATACACATGGTAAATATCCCGTTTTAAGTTCTAATGATAATATCAATAGTCTTTATTTTGGAAACATAGACAGTTGACTACATTACAAAGAAAACGATGATAGCTACAAAAGTTTACAACTATGTCGCAGCTATCAGCGCCCATACAAAAAAAGAAGGCAATTGTTCCAGACTAAAACTAAAAGTAATTAAAATAAAAAATACAAAAATTAAAATAAAATAAAAAATATATGTATGTATATCTTTAGTACAGCCCAAAATAGATGATAAGAAACTGTTAGATATTTACATAACGTACATAAATGTAAGTACA
This sequence comes from Tholera decimalis, assembly GCA_943138885.2. NCBI lineage: Eukaryota > Metazoa > Arthropoda > Insecta > Lepidoptera > Noctuidae > Tholera > Tholera decimalis. Next base: position 28,696,687 of record OW964551.2, read on the forward strand.
ATGCGGCCGTTCTAACTTGGCCAGTGTGAAGTTAGGCTCTGCGAACTTTAGCGCTTGTGCATTCGTACAAAAATAAAGGTTTTAAAAAAATAAATGCCATTAGCAGTTGTTATTCCTATTAACAACTGTTATTGGCATTTATTTTTTTTATTGTTATGAAATCAGGATCTGATGATGGGATCCTGGAGTAATCGAGGGAACTCTTCAAATATTATAGGCGACACCTATAGCGTTTTGGGTATTTCTAATAATACCTTGTGCAGTTGCTCTCAAAAAGCACCATTTGGGGAAGTGGAACTTATGATAAAGACCACAGATGGCCACCGAAACTACTCAATAATAAGTACTTCGTGGATTGCGATTCGATTTCTTGAATATGCATGTTAAGCACTTTATGCTCGTCACAATGCATATGGTGTTGTAGAGCTGGTGGTGAAGTACCAGGAGAACTCCTCAAAATTTAACGGCTCTGCATCGGGAAAAGCAATATTTTATAAAAGGTGATCAGTAATTCACATTTTGGCTTTTGTAACTAGATAAATTACAAACCCACCCACTATAAAGCGTGAAAAAACCTTTATAGCAAAAAATAAAACCGATTTCCATATCAAAACACTATAAAGCCAAAAATAACTTTAATTTTGGAAGGCGGTTTAAAAAACACAGAAAATACAAAACTAATAACACTGACTACCGAAATTAAACTTATTTTTGGCTTTGTAGTGTTTTGATATGGAAGTCGGTTTTATTTTTGCTAAAAAGTTTTTTTAAATCTTGGATCAAGCAGGGTGGAGATAAAAAGTATCGATACTTTCTAAAAGTATCGATACTACTAAAGTATCGGAACAAAAGTATCGATCCCAAAAGTACTTGGTATCGAAACAAAAGTATCGATACCTTGTGGTATCGATACTTTTTGCGTATCCCTATCTATGCTCAAAAACGACATCTCTAGTGACATTGGATGACGAATATTTGATGAGTAATTATTTTGCAACAACGGGTTTATAAAAGTGTTAATAATTTTCTCTCGTCATCATTGTCAATTTTACACTCGTGAAAACCGTTTTTCGCTTAAACTATAATACAAAAGTATGGAATTTCCTCATATTGGAAAGAATTGTTCATACACATCGTGCAATAAATTGGGTAAGTTTATAATAATAATTTCTTTGTTGTCAATATTGTTATAATAAACTCCTTGTAGTCTTCATACTTATTCCAACTATCTTCCGTGGTTTAAAGGGTTATAAAGATTATGTATTTTTGCACATAAAAATCTGTATTTTATTTCAGTTGTGAATGTATTGAATATTTTATTCAAATACTGTTTTTAGATTTCCTGCCTTATAAATGTGGTGCATGCCAGGAAGTGTTCTGGTGAGTGATTTTGAGGTGGTAATAGTTAAGTAAATCATTAAAATGAAATTCTAATTATATTTTGGCTTCAGTTATTTGCACTATTGCTATTTCAAATAGGCCTTAATACTATCATAAATTCAGATTTTGTAATTAAAAATTATTAATACTCCTTAGAAATATCAAATGTACAGACTTGCCCTTAATGTCTAAGGTATTTTCTACCTTAATTATATTCCGAGATTTTAAAGTCAATATTTAAAAATAATATTTGTTACTTTTTATCTAATTTATGTTTCAGTATATTAAAAAGAAATTTTATTACGGCCTGTTGATTTGCATACATATGTTCCTCAAAGGCTGTAACAGTTGGTAGTGTAGGTACTGACCTTGTTAACATAAAATAATGGTTTTGTTGATATAGATAACAAAAGTGAGAATCTGTAGTCATAAATAAAACTGAACTAAATGTTTTTAAACTTAAAATGATGAATAATGAGGGTTTATTACAACAGAAATATTATTGCATAACTACCTAAAAAAACTTAAATAATAAACTACCCACCTTAAATGTTATATGATTAATGTGTGTGGTGGAAATTTTTTTTTGTGTAATAGTATACTGAATAATGAAGATTGCTGTTATTGAAAGATGACTTATTGTAGACTTGCATCACTTCAAAATTAGACAACAGTTTCTCCACACATTACAATAATAAACCTTTGGTATGCCGGAACGTGGACCCACGCAATCCGTCTTACTGCCGGAACGTGAGGATCCACGCTAAAATAACTCCACTCAATATTTTGCATTTTTCTATAATATTTACATACAAAAGGTTTAAATCATTAAAAGAGTTTGTATGAACGAAGTTTGTGTGGTCAAACCATTCATTTTCAATCATAATTCATCCAAAATGGTAATTGAAACATTCAGAATGCAGATCTGTACATGGAAATGCTACAAAATTTGCAAAAGAAACTTAAACTTTTCTTAAAATATTTTACCAGAGTTGACCTATTTATGGTTTTATTATGCACACAATATATTAAAGAATATAATAAAGCCAGAAAAAAACGAAATATGATAACTATATTTGTAATATCTGCGTTTTACCAAAGTATTAACATTTTTTCTGAGTTGTAAGAAATATCGATTTATAATAAATACACCACTCATGCTCTTCTAACTAAATTATTCTATAAAACTTGGATTTATTTTCTTTTATAATAAAAAATCAGGTAGAAGATACGTTTTCTAATCTTAATGATATTTGATGTCAAAATTAATGTTGCACGGCTGCGAGATATCCATATTTTCGTGGCTTACAGCGGTACCGTAACTGTGCCCGCTGCGGCATACCAAAGGTTAATTCAATAAAATCTTCATTAATTACTGACATAAAAACACTGTTCTTTCAGTTCTGACCACTTTGCATATGCAAAGCATGAATGTCCTGCGCCCAACACTCGTAATGTCCAGGTTCCTGAATGTCCCCTATGTGGGAAGCCCGTGCCTGGAAAACGAGGGGAGCCTCCAGATGTAGCAGTAGGAGCCCACATTGATAACCTGTGTACCTCAGATCCAGCCAAGGAGAGGCGGAAAAAAGTAAGATCTGACACATTTTTCTTTCTGTATGACCTCTTGTAGGTTCCGGAGGTTGTCAACTGCTTGACTGGACTTTTCTGTGGCAATCTTAATTGTAAAAATTTTAGCTTCCAGCCAAGGCTAATATTAAACTTACAAACTAGGCGACTATGCTGTAAGGGCACCCTCTGTGGGCCGAACCTTGGCTTATGGCGTGACTGGGGGAGACAAGACTAACTACATTTTGGATTATTGGCAATATTTATTTCACTCTAGCTAGACATAAGGGACTAGTTGAATCTAGGCTGACAAGTTTGTTTGTTGTTCATAAAGTAATGTGTATATTTAAAAAACTTTTTGGTAGTGTTTACAATTACGGTATTGAAGCTTTTAGCTCACCTAGATGTGATTGTCCAAATGGACTTAGTGTTGTACCATTTAGAAATAAATATATTTTAAGCTTTAAGCTATTTCCATATCAAATTTTATCCCAATATACCCAGTACTTTCTTAGATTATCGCTTTTAAACGAACAAACAAACTTTTCCGCTTTATAATATTAGTATAAATGAATATAGCAAAGATAAAGTCTAATTAAGGATTTATGATTACAGGTATTCACAAACCGTTGTTCATTCAAGGGTTGTAAAAATAAAGAGATGGTACCGCTGGTTTGTGGCGAGTGTACCCTCAACTTCTGTTTGCGACATCGACACGCCGCCGACCATGCCTGCGAGGGTAAACTGGCCGCTAAGAGAAGACAAGCAGCGTAAGTGTCTTAATTTTTTTTATAGAGAGAACTTGTAATGCAGGTTCTTTTCACATAACTAGCCATCTTGTTAACCCCTCCAACTAAGTTAAGCATTAACTAAGCTTCGAACCTGTGACCTCTCGATCATGAGGCTGACACGCAGATGAATAATTCTGCTGATACAAATTGAGCTGATCAACTTCTTACAGCAAGTTCAATTTGCTTGAAAGTCCAGCCATTTTGTTCAATAGGTAGTGCGAATTAGTATGCTAACATCGTAAATGTAGTGTGTGAATCTGCTAGCAGTAAATAATAATAATAGTTTATTTATCATACATCTGTGGCCCTTAGATAAATAAATACAAACCAAAATACATATTTAAATAATACAAATTGAGTTAGTAAGTAGAAGACACGTTAGGTAAAAATAAGATCATAGCACCTCATTAATATGTGATTAATATGAACACAACGCTGCAGTTTTATTGCGATGCGGGTGTATTGCGTATGAAAAACTTCTAGAATGTTCTTTAGTTCGAGTATGCAGAAGCGAGTTTAAAACCATCCATTATTGTGTCCGTCACTGCGTTTCAACTTTCAACGTTGTGCGTTTCGTTAAAGAGACCAAAGTGACCCTTCCAACAATAGAGAATATGCATGTAATTTTTTATTTGTTTACAAAATAATAAAGCGTCAATAGCCTAATGGCTAAGGTGTCGGCCTTGTGATCGAGAGGTCGCGGGTTCGAACCCCACCTATAACACTATGAACCCACTCCAGACACAAGCATGTGGATTCTGCTCACATTGCCAGAACACTTAAAAAAAAAAAAACTTAGCGTCAAGTGAGCATTTTAGAAATATTTTATAAATATCTGTATCACTGATGAAGTAATGAAGCTTTAATGTTGGTAATTGTAGAACGAGAAATTTGACATAGACTTGACGTCCGTTTATAATAATACTCCTATGAGCAGCTCCATAGCTGTTGTAGAAAGAAGCGTTTCGCGAGACAGAGACATTCGTTTAAAATTGTTTGCTTTTTCAATCGACTTCCATTCTGTTTTCTAAAAATGTTTTTGTCACCCCACTAAGCCTTGTGAGATGTCGAAGATGAAGTTACGCTTACCTAGAAGTAACCTATTCACTCTTGACCTCCAGGTTATAGCTATCGGGAAACACACTCCAGCAGGGAATTCCATTCCTTAGCTTTACGCACGTTGACAGTAGTATTCCCAAAACGTTTTGTGCGTATGGATGTCCACTATGTAACGACGGCGCATCGCTGTTTGCCTTGTAGTCCGATGATGGAACGGGCTTGACGGAATTAGATTGTCTAAAATGTAACCGATAGAAAACCGATAGACTCAAGCGCGTCCTGTTGCTATTTGGCAGATCTGTCCCAAAAATGAGAGCAATACTCCATACACGATCGAACTTGAGCTTGATACAGTTAGGTTTTAAGAAAGACATGAGTTGGTGATGTAATCACAATTACCATTTATGCTTTTTAGTGAAGCAGCCATGGCGCGAATGAAAGCAGCTGAAGACAGGGTGAATCTGAACAAGCCACCTGTTGCCGCACCAGTCACCACATTCTCAGAAGTACAAGGAAACATGGTTAGTATTAAATACAAATAAATAAAAATAAATTTTTGTTTTCCAATTTTCTACAATCTCTAATAATAGAAAACTATGTTGTTGTGGGTTTCCAGTCTAGGTAGGTAGCTAGCCAGCTAAAGCTGGATAGCTGAGGTCAGATATGCCTATCGGCTCCATGTAAAACACTGGTACTCAATTGCATCCGGTTAGCTTTAGCTGGCTTTTAAATTACGGATGAGCCAGCTCTTGGCCCCAAACCCACCAGATAGTAAGCGTTAGATGAGGTCTACGATGGAACTAGCGAGCCCAGAAGATTTCTGTTAGCTCTTGCTTTAAAGGCTGACGGGTCATATGTATGTAGGGAATACAGAAGCCGGTAGAGAGATCCACAATACCCCTTGGCAAGTCTGGTGCCAGATTTTCTGGCTTCTGACTACCCGTAACTACTGTCAAAGATACACATCTTTGACAGTAGTCCGTTGCGCGTTGGTCCGAGCTATCGTTTACACAAACGATAGCTCGGACCAACGCGCAACGGCTTAACTTGCTTCCGAAGTATGAAGGAATCTGGGTATGTTAAGGATGGTCAACGCATAGACCTACCGCTGCAAGCATTGCTTAACTTTGAAGATTTAGTCACAAGCTTCTCGTTGTTCAGAAATCAATTATTGTTTATTGGTTAAGACACGCTTTTTTTTTTTTTTTTTTTTTTTAGCGTGGTAAAATTATCAAATAAGTCCTCCCACTCCGGGCAGGGTGGGAGGGACTGTCAGACTTTTACTGACTAAAATCCACGGTGTTCCTTCAATAACCCTTTACATACCGGGGCCACGGTAACGGGATGAGTCCCACGACCCCGGCGGGCTTCGGCCCTCTGCAGAGGGGGCCTCGTCATGTTGCTGACGCTCTTTGAGGCGCGCGTGGAACACGACGCGCCGTCGACCCGGGCATGGTCCATGGTCGGACAGCGAGTTGCCCTTTACTCGCTGTCCGCATGCCCGCGCCTACGGTGGCCGGAGATCGTCGGCCGACGTCCGACGCCGTGAGCGTCTACCACTGCGGCTGGGCTGGAGGGAGGACGCCATCCTCTCCCTCACGCGGCCCGCCTCCTCCTTCGGAAGCATGACTGCTTCGCAGAAGGAGGCGACCGCTTCCCACTCCCTCTCGCCCCGCAGCATGGCCTCGACCAAGGCCGGGCGCGAGAGGTCTCCGCCTATTGTCGCCGTGAGGACACGTCGGTGCTCTGCCCAAGCTGGGCAGTCCTGCACCGTGTGCTCGACTGTGTCCTCAGGGCGACCCTCGCAGTGGTGACACCCAGGCGTCTCTTCCTTACCCATCAGACACAGGTACCTCCCGAAACTTCCGTGTCCGGTGAGGACCTGCGTCATGCGGTAGGTCAGGACGCCGTGACGCCGATCTAGCCACTCCTCAAAGAGGGGTCTTACCGCCGCAATTGCGGCGTGCCCGGGTTAAGACACGCTAGAAATGAATTAGCTGACTTGTGTTGTTTTGCTTGGAGATAATTATCAATGGGCTCTTGAAGCATTTCAGTGCAGGGTAGGAATTGCTTCAAAGGAATAGAACTCTTTGTTGGCATAGGTCAAGCATATACAACATTAGTTTTTGTGTTAAATGGGTCAATTTATAAGCTTGTTATGTTACCTGGTTGTCTGTACAAAAACATGGTCATCAGTCACGGCCCCAGATTGTTGCCGTTGAGTTATACCATTTTGTGTTACACTGTAACCCATTGGGGAAAAAAATACCGATTAGTAACACTAACTCAATGCCACGTTTTTTTCTCCCATCAATTTACACTGCAACCTCAATCTTACTTGTTAGTACGTAATTGGGTTACATAACGGGAACAAAATGTCCCAATGAGTTATTGAACTTTACTGTTCAATTAAAGATGAAATAAAACCAGTGATATCCAGAATCATTTTTTAATCATTGGAATGATTTTAATGTCACTGAAACACAAATGATAGGTACGTACATCATTGCAGATACAAAATTATAATTAAATTTATACTGTAGGTATACTATTTTCGTATATATACTTAAACTAGCTTCTGCCCGCGACTTCGTTCGTGTGGGAGGGGTTTCTCGCTTAAATCCCGATCCCGTAGGAATTTCGGGATAAAAACTATCCTGTCCTTCACAGAGTCCTAAAATATTCTCATGTCAAATTTCTTCTAAATCGGTTCAGTGGTTTAGGCGTGAAAAGGTAACACACAGACAGACAGAGTTACTTCCACATTTATAATATTAGTAGGTATAGATTATAATTTCAAATACACCCAGTTGAACCAAATGGTTGTTCCACGGGGCAGCGATGGTTACTTAACAGGAACACAACGTTCTGTTGAGTTACATTGTCAGTCAAAGGGAAAAAGAATGTGGCTTTGAGTTACAGTGTTACTAATTGGTATTTTTTTCTCAATGTGTAACAGTGTAACACAAATGGTGTGACTCAACGGGCACGAAGGACGGCCCCGCCGCGCGTCGTTTTCATTGTAATTTGACCGTATTCCACCGGCGGCATTGATCGGATTCCAACTTGTAGACTTTTTTAAAGATTTTTGTAGCAAAATATACCATGGTGTAAAAATTATTGGTATCGATTCAGTTACTTATTTTGAACAAACTATATTCAGGTTTCGCATAAATAAAAACTAATGTTGTATATTAAGCTCCACCTCCACCACCAGTCTCGGTGGACTTTGTAAATCTACTGTAAAGTTCTACGCACACCGGGACGGAATGCCAGAGGATTTTTTAGAGCATTCCGGCGGCCTACCAAGAAATCCCAATGCGGTATCCCGCCTCAGCATCTTTTAGCGAGTTCTTCAATGCCGTGTCAAACTAATCCTTATTACGAAAAATACGAAAGAAAAATTTGTTGTGATATTTAATAACACTAGTTTACAAGGTTTTTGTCCCTGTCATTATATTATTGTTTTCAGAGGGTTTTAGATGTGCTGAATTGAATTATGATGTTTTAAAATATTCAACACATCAGGCTACCTACATATCTTTGCTCAAAGTAGCGAGCTCTCACGTTTCAAAGCACTGTTAGACCAGAATTTTACTAAGTTCGGTGAAAATCGGCTGAGCTTTCACTTTCCTCATAATAATCCAATTTGTTTTTTTTTTATATTTGTTTTCATCTTCGTATAATCGAGTATTGAATATTTCTATCAAATTTACGAAAATTAAACTGTTATTATTAACCGTTACAAAATTAAAAATGTAAATGCGGTAATTTAGTTTTTTATGTCATGTTTGTAATGCAAATATTTAGAAAATATTTTTTCATGGTGCTGTGATATTGATATCTGAAAAATCAAGTTTTTGGTACTTTTTGCCCAAGATTACTCAAAAACCTGACATGTTAGAAAAGTTTTGATGCCAGATTTTAATTCAGGACACTGAAAACCTTCAAGAATGGGTAGTATTGTTAATAGGATTAACTCAAAAGAAATATTTATAAGTAAGTGTAATCAATTTGCAAAATAAATACCATTTACTTATATTGTAATTGTTTTTCAGACTGAAGACGAGGCGTTGGCTCACGCGTTGGCCATTTCCTTACAAGAGCAGAGCGGCAGTTTGCATTCCAGAGACAACGCCTTCGCACGCGCACTCACGCGGCAACGAGTCGGCGGCGAACAAAACTCAAGATGCTCCGTATCCTAGCAACACGGCAGTTATAACAACATTACTTGAAGCTTGTCGCTAATACTAAATAAATCAGGAAAAGCTACGAACACCCAGATTCTAGAACGACATTATCGCAAATTAACGTAACATAATTGTCAACAGACAACTGTATCACTTGACTTGCGTTTAGTTTTTTTTTTTTTAAGAAAAATGTGGGTAGAATTCATGTAACTAGCAATCTTGTTAATCCCTCCAACTAAGCTCCAATATGCTTGTGGCTGGAGTAGGTTCACGGCAATATTTTAATGGGTTCGAACTCACGACATCTCTATCACAAGTCACAGTTAGTAACGCATATAGTTTCGTTCCAGAATCCGGGTGTACGACAAACGAAAGTGGCGCCACTTTCATATTTCGCTCACTTTCATGATTTGTAGTATTTTACTAGTCATACCTCCTACTCGGAGAGCCAACAAACCGAATGGATACTACTGACAATTTTCTTTTGAGAAGTATCGTGTTGACAAGTTGAGCTTTGACCACAGAGTATCGTGTTACCCAGTGACTAGTTTGTTTTACCCAGTCAATAGTTTGTGTCGGTAAAACGTCGAGCAGTATTTTCTCAGTGGACTGGACTAACTGAATTGTCACTATATATTTCTTACATGTTAGTGGCGCTCTCTTGACGGTTGTCATTAGCTGTTATTATTTATACTATATCTCGATGTTATGACGAAAATATTTATGATCCAATAACATTTAATAAAACACGCATCATTTATTGTTAATATTCTGACGATAGCATCAGTTTGCTAGAATCCATATACTTGCAGTGTCGTCGTCAACGGCGAAAAATCGCCCATGAGTAATGTATATAACAAAATACAAGAGACTAATTATTATTATGATTAAAAATAAGATTTGAAAATTATCTATGTAGTTAGCTGGAATTGAAAAAAAAAAGAAGTGAAAGAGTTGGACATTTGTCATTTCAACATACATATCTCTTGAAAAAAGAACTACTTTTTAATGAGACCAGTTCAGCCTAGGGCCCAAATAACTGCCTCTCTTGAGTATGATATGACTGATTTGAGTAAATAAATTGCTGATCTATTTTATAGGTTAAGTGAGCCTGCCGATCCTTGCATGTTAACCCAGTGTGATGTTAAGTAAACTACTTCATAATTATTAACTAACAACATTTGACACTGGTCATAATGTGTTATTTTCTCCCCTTATGTTTGGTTGGCACCTTTACATGCTACAACTTAATTCAGAATTCGAGATGATTATTAAATATTGAAACAAAAAACTGTGTATTACAAAACAGTCTGTTGATACTAAATAAAGTAGCTTCGTCAGTTGGGTTTGCGGATTCAAATGTAAACATGTAAAATACTATTTTGGTATTTGTTACTCACACCGAAACTGCCAGTATTCCGTCCAGGATTTAAATGAAAAATGGTAGAAGAGGTTGTATTGTTAGGGTCTAAACACACTATGCTGAAGTTACGTGACGGAACTACCGCGTCTGAGCCTTGTTGCGCAACTGAATTTCTGCCGCGTAAGTTCGGCACTTAGGCCTCATTTATGGACACACGGGGCGTTGGGCGTTGCGTGTGGCTTGGCTTCTCGTGGCGCGTCGGACGTTTTTTCTGTTCCGCACGCGTAAACACAAACTTATAGCAATATACGATGCTGTTCATAGAGATGCGAGGCGGGAAGAGTAGCGGTGCCCGCCACTGCGCCCGCGGCGAATCCTCGAACGTGTAACGAAGCACGCGGCGGGCATCGCTGCGTTGTACGCGATTTCCAAATAAGACTGGCAGAAGGTTCGAGAATTGCCGTTGCGTGCACCGCCGCGTCGATGCCATCCGCGGGCACGGCCACAAAAAACGCCCCATTTCAAGCAAACGCGTATATAATCGCTGCTCCGTAAACGATCTCATACAGGTGGCCCGTTCACAGTGGTCCAAAGATTTTTTTCAGCTTGAGAGCATCATAAGCGAGATTATTTAAAACATACTTTAGTTACCTAAGCGAAAACTTATGGTTTCGAGATTGTTTTTTTTTAATAATCCGAAATTTCAATATTTTTGACACAAAACCACTCTGTTATGAAAGACTATTAAGTACTGGACCGAATCGAATGAAATTTGGTATAAGTATAGTGCAATAACCTACCTATCGCACTATAGGCTCATCTAGTGTAAATAATTAGATAAATAAATTTCGTAATTTTTAGATTTATTGGCGTTATACCGGGTGGCTACCCGGTATAACGCTGATGTTTGAATTTAGTGCGGGCCGCACAGCTCATCGTAACGCGCGGCGCGTCGCGCGTCTCCGTAAATGAGGCCTTATGGCAAGGGCGGATCCAGCTTTGGGGCCAGGAGGGGGTCACATAGTCGAGTCGATCAAGTCACAAGAAGTTATAATTAAATTTTGATGATAATAGATACAAGTATATAGTAGGTATTTTATTAATAAATGCCAGTACTGTACTTAAAAACACCCCCCCCCCCATATTTAAATAACACAATCAATTTTTCTGGTACGTCTTCTCCCGAAACGCATTATCACTTAATGTATAATACTTCAATAGGTACGTTTTAATGGACGTGGTCAAGCATTCCGTTTGGAAACTGTCAATTGTCTGTCAGCATCTTCAGAAAAGGGAAGCCTATGTTAGCAAGTTGAATGAAGCTCTTTATTCCTTGAATATTGAAAACGATGACCTGGAGACCATTTGGCAGTCCGTAACATCTTTTGTCACGGAAACAAGCTCTCCAATCTTGGGCCATAGAAACACTAAATTGGATTAGCGGTCACCGACAGTTACTTAATATGCAGCACAATAATTATTTGCAATGAAAACTTCACAAACAAATCCAGGAAAATACTTAGTTTAGTCTTCTCAATCTTGGGAAGACTAACGAGAGATGCGAAAGGTAAGTGGTGACAAGAGAAGGCGAAATTCTTACAGTGGCTTATAGACACACAACAGCTGAGTGCATTTTATAACAAGATTTGTAGTCATAGGTACCAAAATGTAAACGTACCGTTTAAGTCACTACATGGAGTATCTCTCGCCAACAAAGACGATATCTTGAAACGCTGGGCTCAACATTTTAATGACCTTCTGAATGTTGATCGCTCTGCTGATATAACTAACATTAATTCCCTCCAGCAAACTAAACCTAGGGAAGAGTTACTTGAACCTATTACTTTGGAGGAAGTGAGAACGACCATCAGGCAACAGCAGAATAAGAAAGCAGTAGGCGTACATAATATTTGCGTTGAAATGCTGAAGTATGGAGGAGAGGAGTTACACCAGACCATGTGGAAACTGTTGTTGTATATGTGATCGGAAGAAAATCTACCTAAGTGCTTTTAAATCTCTTGCATTTGCTCACTGTACAAAAACAAAGGAGATCGCTCTGACTATATTCGTACCGAGGCATTTCCATTCTCTCCATTCCAGGAAAAAAATTCGCACAAGTCCTTCTAAATAGACTTTTGCCTGTATCCGAAGAAATACTGCCAGAATCTCAGTTCGGCTTCAGACCGGAGAGAGGAGCCTGCGAGGCCATCATTTCAATCCACCAGCCTATTGAGAAGAGCACGGAGAAAGGTCGACCAATGTTTCTGTGTTTTGTTGACCTTGAAAAGGCCTTTGACAGCGTTCCTCGTGAAGTTCTTTGGTTGGTTCTGTCTAAACTGGGTTGTCCGAATAAATTTGTTAGGCTTTTACGGCTTTTACATGATGACATGTCATGTTGCGTCACAGTCAATGGTGAACAATCAGAATCTTTCTCAGTCACTTGTGGAGTCAAACAGGATTGTGTATTGGCACCAACTTTGTTCGCATTCTATTTTTTTATTTTTTATTACTGATGAGCCTACTCTTGACCTCGATCTCGCGTGATGGTAAGCGATAGATAAGGTCTACGATGGGACTAGCGAGCCCAGAAGATGCCTATTTACTCGTGTTTTAAAGGCTGAAAGGTCCTAAGTGGCAGGGAACACAGAAGCCGGCAGAGAATTCCACAGCTTGGCTATGCGCAGAATAAATGTGGAGGAGAAGCGCTTGATACGACAACACGGTATATCAACCAAGTGTGGGTGGTACCCAGCCGTGCATCTGGTAGACCGGTAGTGAAAGGGAGATGGTGGAATCAGGTCATGGAGCTCTTGCGCACACTCCCCGAAGTACAATCTGTAGAAAACCGACAGGGAAGCAACGGTTCGCCGATGAGCCAGGCTATGAAGGTTGTCCACTAGCACCTCGTCGCTTATAAGCTTTTTAGCTCTGCGCTCGATCGAGTCCAATGCAGCAAGTTGGTACTTTGCAGAGCCATCCCACAAGTGGCTGCAATACTCCACGCAGGAACGGACCTGTGCTTTATACAGATTTAGAAGCTGTCCAGGCGTGAAGTACCGCCTCACCTTGTGTAGGATTCCCAACTTTTTTGCTGCAGTCTGAGCTCTGGACTCGACGGTTGACCAGAAGCTGAGGTCTGACGTCAACTCCATGCCCAAAAGCTCCAGGTAATCGGTAACTGGCACAGATGTACTTTGGAAAGTAGGGGCCAATTCAAAAGGGCTCCTTTTAGCGCTGAAAAGACAAGCCTGTGTTTTCAGAGCGTTGAATTTGACCAGATTGTCATCACCCATTGGGAAACGAGATTTAATGTCAAATTCATGCGCTCTACCATGGCCATTCTGAGAGTGGCAATTTCGTCCCTGTCAGCTCTAGAACTGGATAAGTATCTCTCTGAGACTGTGCTGTCATCCGCATACCCAACTGCTCCCAGCTGAAGTACATCATTGATATGCAGCAGAAAAAGAGTCACAGAAAGAACAGACCCTTGAGGGACACCAGCTTTAATTGCCATAAGATCCGATGAGCAGCCATCGATGACCACTCGGATCAACCGCTCACTCAAGAAGTCGGAAATCCAGTTGCATAAGCCAGCAGGGACACCGCATGCGTGAAGTTTGCTCAGCAGACTAGCGTGCCAGACCCTGTCAAAGGCCTTTGAGATGTCGAGGGATAACGCAAGGGCTTCACAGTGTTTCTCAATGACCTCGCCCCAACAGTGCGTGACATACACAAGAAGATCTCCGGTGGACCAACCACGGCGAAAGCCATACTGGCGGTCACTGAGGAGCTCATTGTTTTCAAGGTATGCCAGCAACTTGTTGTTGAGTAACCTTTCCATTACTTTACACAGTATGGAGGTTAAGGCGATTGGTCTATAATTGGCAGGATCGATAGGATATTGCAGTCCGTGAAGCCTTAAGGGATTAAGTTTCGCACGGATAGTAAGTACTCTTTTCAACCCGGCGAAACTTAAAGCGACTACGAAAATCTCAGTGGCACTTATAACTGAGATTATGTATACGCCAACGATTTATGTTTCGTCACAGACTCCGCAAGTGGCCTTCAAAATCTTATGACCAATTATTTAAATGAGGCATGTACTAAGTTTAGGCTTAAAATTAATTTCAAAAACCGAAGTGATGACGGCAGGAGGGCTACATGACCATGTACTACTTAATGTATGTTATGAAGACAATATATTAAACCAAGTCGATAGATTCAAATATCTTGGAAGCACTATTACGTCAAAGTGTGACTTAGACTAGAGATAGAATAGGAGCTGCTGCTGCTGCTTTTGATGAACTGCGGTCTAAAGTTATCCGGTCGCATGACATCAAGCTATCCACCAAAATAAAAGTGTATAATATGGCCATTGTGCTCCCAATTTTTTTTTGTATTCGTCCAATACATGGGTCCTGTACCGTAAACACATTTGCGCTCTCGACAGGTATCACTTAAAGTGTCTGCGAGATATAATGAACATCCGGTGGCAAGATCGTGTCCGAAACATGGATGTTCTTCGTCGTGCAAACGTCGCGTCGGAGGTATCGAGACCTACCTCATGAGGCCCCAGCTGCGCTGGAGTGGACACGTGTGGCGAATGTCGGACGACAGATTGGCTAAACGCATCTTCAGAACTCAAATATGGCAAACGTCAATGGGATGGACAATACCTAAGATATAAGGATGTTCTGAAAAGGCATATGAAAAGATGCAATATCGAACCATCTCAATGGGAGCACAAAGCCGCTCAACGTTTGGATCGGAGACGTCTCATTAATCTGCAAGTCTCTGATTTTGTATCGCTAAGACGAGAAGATTTGGACAAAAAACGAGACGAGTTGAAGGTCAGACCACCAGCGACCATACACTATTGTCGTGCGAACGGTGTGTTAACGTGCCCTACATGCAACATGGTATTCTCAGCGAAATGTGGGTACGCCAGTCACCAATGAGCGCACCGTCGGAGAGCTGAACAACCAAGCGATTGTTCAGCTTTCCGACGGTGCGCTTATTAGAGCTTTCTAATGTTTGAACAAAATAGCCGAAATCGGCCAGGATGAACATCATCATATTTATGGACGTGGAGATGTGCCAGTCCGGTTCTAGACGTTCTTCAACCATAAAAGCTCTCAGCCACGATTTGATTTTTCGTAATTTTCGCTGTCGCTACACTAACAGGTAGTGTAGCCATAATACATAAAAAAATCTTATATTAGGGTACATCTCAATATCACAATTTAAAATAAGGTTTTATAATAAGGTCAGGTTATTACTAAAGTTTAGTCGTTCCGATCAAGGAACTTGTACCTAAACTGGAATGCGGACGCGAAGCTCAAATCCGTTCCGAAGAGTATACCCTCGAAGGACCTAGCTATCTCTTTCTAGTAGTGTGGATATCAATTCGCGATAAACGTAAGGACAATTTTATTTGATGCAATATTTGCAGGTTTTTTTAGACACTTATTATTAACCTTACAAATGATGTATTTCTGTTACCGCTATAACAAAAAATACTAAAAATTAATTAAAATAAATATTTAAGGGAGACTCCCATACAACAGTTGTGATTTTTTTGGTGCTTTTTATAGGTAATGGTTCCGTACCATTCATTACCTACCTATAAAAATACCCTTCATGTGCGAGTCCGACTCGTACTTGGCCAGTTTTTTTCTTAACAACGTATTAAATAGAAAGAAAGAAATAAATTCAATTATAAATACAAAGGTCTGTATCGGTCTGTTACGCTTTCACGGTTAAATCACAGAGCCGCTTTCGAAAAAATTTGGCATGGAGATAGTTTAAAACCCTGGGAACTATATAGGGTTCTTTCTATCTCAGATTTTTGAACAGTTGCTCGGTAGCGCGATATAACAGAATTCTACGTGGGCGAAAAGCTAGTTCTCAATATATATATCTGAGGAACTTATATTGAGCGCGCTAATTTCTATAATAAACCCTTCCTTATGCGGGCTAAATGCAAAATTGGTTTTGCAAACTTTATTGCGTTGAATTATAAACTTTCAAAGTGGTTAAGACCCGTGATACAAATACAATTATTGCAGATACAGAATTAATAACAGAATCACCAGCTGGCAATTCTTCGAAGGCTTGGCCTTGATAGGCAGTGGTATAGACGTCCAAACAAACGTGCATTAATTGGTAATCTATGTTTATTCGACACTTGTACGGTTAGAGCCAGTAGACTAAAATAAAATGATGCAATGTTTATATATAATTAAAACTACTAAAACCCTTCATGAAAGACGATGATTATAAATAGAAAGAATAACAGAAGAGATATAATTTATTTCGGTATATATTTATTTAGGTTAACCTACAATTGTTTACACTATACATTTGTATGAAACAGTCATATTACATTTATAAGTGTAAAAATTAATTACAGGCTAACACCACATGTGCTATTTAAGGTTAGAAATCAATATTATTAACATACATAATTCTAAACATAAAGGAGGCAGATCGAATGATAATTATAAGGTTATTATTATTAGGTTGGTTCTATATTTTCTAGTTCCTCATATGTTGCAGCTGCAGGTTTGTTACAAGATTGGCTTGACACACAACCCTAAAAATGTATTACACTATTATTAGTTAAAAGTATGGAAATAATCTTTAAATTATGAATTACTAACTTCTGCCCGCAACTTCGTCCGCGTAGAAGTCGAAAATATTCCACGGGATCCCGTCCCCGACTTGCTTGACAAAGATTATATTAGCTCGGCTAATATGCATGATATAAAGATAATTTATAGCCTATAGCACTCAGGGATAATGCAGCTACATGTAAGCGAAAGAATTTTCAAAATCGGTTCGGTAGTTTCAGAGATTACCTCATACATACAAACTTAAAAATTTTACCTCTTTATAATATTAGTATAGATTATTATTTGTCGACATTAACTAACTGCAGTGGATAAAAGTTAAGTAATTAAGTTATAAGTAATTATTAATATAATAAACTACACTTGTAAGCAAGTTTGCGTAGCTGAGTTTTTGGCCAAAATGATATAAAATATTTTTGCCATCAATTTGCTAAGCAAAAGTAAATAAAACAACTAAAATGTCGACTTTTATGCTCATTAATTTGACTCCTTTCATAACTTTCACTTACCAGATCTTTGAATGTGCCCAGTACAGGTTGTATATTCTTTTCTTTAGTGGGTTTTAATATTATAGTACTTGAAATATTTATTTGTTTCGCTGACAGGAATCTAAAATAATAATAGATTGATGAGAACAAAATTGTAGTATTTATGGTTAAGATATATTCAAAATGAAAATTCATCTTGCTATGCTCATATTCTACATTTTTCGAAACGGTGATCTTCATGTCATTTGTAAAGATTGATAACTTACTTTAGGGAAAATGGACGGAATTGCATCGTTTGATCTTGTTTCGAAATGCAATATTACTTCGGGCTTGAAATGGCGGCTACAAATTTTGGAACCGTTTCTGACCCTTTTCTGTGTAGAACACTGAGCCACCGGACTCGAATATCATAATTTTTAGGAAAGCTTAAAATAACAAAAAATAATATATAATGAGAAGAAAGAAAAATAATAAATAAGAAGAATAAAGAGAAGAACATCCACTTTTACATTGAAAACATAGTCACCCTAAATGCAATTTGTAAACAAAGTCACAAAACTTACTTAAAAAAGGAAATTCCAGACCCGGGGTACCCTTTTCACTCTTGCAATTAACCACAAAACACGTTCTTACCATGGTTACAATAACTTGCACTTTAATATTACGAAAACTCACAAAATTAAATATAATTCAAATTTACAAACATACAGATGTCAAGTAAACGTCAGTCGGCAACGTAGTAATTGCCAGGTATAGTATAATATATCACTACTAATTCTTGCAAATTCCATTTTTTTTTGGTTTAAACATCTTGTGTTTGCATGGTAAAATAACTTTAATTTTCATTAATATGCATACAGTAATAATGGCAATTCATTTTAAAGATAGAATTCCAAAGAAGTTTAAAACTAGGTGTTATTACTACAACAGACAGGTCGAAAAAATTACCATTGAAATAAATATTTTTAATCTAACACACAGAAGAAAGGGACACAGTCCACACACGGCACTGTCTCGCTCGGAACGAATAGTTCCTTCAGTTTTATACGTGCAAGTTTATACTCTATTGTTTAACAGCTAAGAAAGACTTTCTGTATTCTTTGAGTCATTCGTAAGCAATCCAGTTAGTAGGTAGAAGATCCTTGGTTCCGATTGAGGTTAGATCTAGCTAGACGTTAGTTGAAACAAAGCGCGCGCAAGTGTCACACGAAATGTGAGATATGAAAGGCGGCGGCCGTGCGGTGGCGCGGTAAAATTTAAATTTTGGATGCGTTCGTTCCCGAATAACGCGTTTGCCTTTAAAAAAATTATTATATTAAATCAATTAAATATTGAAAGTACTTAAATAAAATCTATATTGTGACAAAATATATAAAAACATTATGTTTAACAATTTTAATTAGCGTTTCACCTAGGTCCTGGACCCAGCCCAGGGGGGGGTCATGACCCCCATGACCCCCCCCCTGGATCCGCCACTGCCTTATGGTATGTCATATCAGCCGAATACGTCGGAACGTAAAATCAGCCGCGGAACTTCCGTCGCCTAACTTCTGCATAGTGTGTTTAGACACTTTACAGATAGTGTGTTCACATTTTCATTTTAAAACCAGACAGGCATCCGAACAAAGCTGCTACCCAAAAAGTGAATCTCTCAACCAAACCAAAAGGATTCTGAGTAAAATTGACATGGTTGAATGATAAACGTTTTGTATCTTCGTTCGTATGTCTATATTTCATACCTACCTTGTATATTTTGTTCATAAATGTTAAATACTATCATTTTGTTAACTTTGTCGTTTTAATTCACTGATATGGAAATGACTTGTGAGAAGGACTTTTAATATTAAAATGCTTGCCAAGCACGCAATCATCTACCTAAGTATTCGCGTTTGTTGACAGATTATAAATGTTTAATCTAACGGAGGCCCATTCAATAGAATTCGCTTTTTCCGAATAGCCAGAATTTTGCTTACTTAAGTAAACGATTCTAGGGGTAAGAAAGAAATTCTAGGGGAAAGAGTTCTAACGAGATACCGCGGCCCCGGAATGTAAGGGCAACTGCAGGAGCAGGGTGGGTTTTTAGTCAGTAGAAGTCTGACACTCCCTTCCGCCCCACCCAGCTTTGATTGAAATTTAAATGCACAAAATGTTCCATATACAGGTGTGGCGAAAATAATGGATAACCCTGTAACTAGGCCAGATAACGGTCTATCCAATTTCAAACTCAGGTGGTCATGCATTTTAAAGTTATTATTATTATAATTTATTTTAAAAAATACTGTACCCATTTTTACAAATTCAGCTGCCGTTTCAATTTTTTTTTTTTTGCGTTCTTCTTCTGAATGTTTGTGTAATCACACGTGTATGAATATTTTTTGTTACACTCTAAGATGATTTCAGAAAAAACATAATACTTACTTTTTAGTTTTTTTTTTTTAATTAAAACCTGTAACTTAGTCTAGAGTCCATACCCTGAATAAAAAAATGTATGGCACAGTTGTGGCCCATTATTTTAAAAAGTTGTCCATATTATGCGGATTCTAAAATGGTATCATAGTGGCCAGTATTGTACGAAAGTTTCTTGCCGGTTCTTCTCCATAGAAAACTACCAATTTCGGACCGCGCCCTAACTGCTGACGGTTTTGTATGTAGGTCTATGTGAAATAAAACATTTTGAGTTTGAATTTGAGAAAGTGCAAAACTATTTCATTTCTATATTTTACCTGAGCTGTTAGCAGACATTCCTGATGCAGTGGGTCAAGACCTAAACTAAATGTGGGCGTACATTTCGCGAGGCCCTCCGGCTCCTCGATGGTGCAAGAAGGGAATATAAAATAATAAAAATTGGCCAAGTGCGAGTAGACTCGCCCATGAAGAGTTCCGAAGTAACTTCGCCAAATAATTTTGTTTTTCATAGTGTTCGTATGAAATACAAAGTTATATTTGCGGGTTTAGAAAATGTGCTATATCTCAAAACTGCTGACTATCTCACAGAATACATGGTCGTGGGTTCGATTCCAACCTAGGACAAATGTTTGTGTGATGAGCACGATCATTTGTTCTTTGTCTGGGTGTAATTTATCTATAATATGTATGTAATTAGAAATATATATGTATGTTTATCAGTTGTCTAGTACTCATACCACAAGCTTTGCTTAGTTTGGGACTAGATGGCGTTGTGTGAAAGTTGTGGAATATTATTATTATAGAAGTTAGAGGGGGCGGACACATTTTACCACTTTGGAAGCGTATATCTTTTAAACGATTAACTTTATGAAAAAGTCATTTTAGAAACCTCAATGTCATTTTTAAAGACCTGTCTATAGATACCACACACGTATAGGTCTCATGAAAAAAAATATTTTCAGTTTCAGTTCCATGTATGGGGAGCCCCCTTTATTTTAAATGTTTTTTAATTTTTTTCTTAAAATCGGAAAGCGGTTCACAGAATACATTTATCTACCAAGTTTTACATGTATAGTCCTAATAGTTTCGGAATAAAATGGCTGTGACATACGGACGGACGGACAGACAGACGGACAGACATATCGAAACTATAAGGGTTCCGTTTTTGCCATTCGGCTACGGAACCCTAAAAATGAAAAAAATAATAAAACAAACACAAATTTTACTGAACTCCTTAATGATTGGTTCGTAATTTATCTTAATTGCTATATCTGCTTCAATAGATAAAACTGCTAAAGCAGAAAGTCTTTGTTAACCCATAGTATTTCTTAAATAAATAATTTTAAGAAAATCTATGGGTTAAGCAATCTTAATGAAAAACGGAAATTGGTGTGAACGAGATAGGGTCAGCAGTTTTTGAGATACAGCACGTTTTCTAAAACCGCAAATATAACTTTGTATTTCATACAAACACTATGAAAGACAAATTTTTGGGCATAGTTACTACGGAACCCTTTATGGGCAAGTCTGACTCGCATTTGGCCAACTTTTTAGGCCATGAGGCGCGAGGCCCTTTACAGCACGAGGTATTTAAATATATTTGTGTCATGAATATTGTTTTTTATTGTATCAATTGACCTGTAAAATAATTACCTAATTAAGTAAGGAGTCTTAAACTCGTTATTATCTACCTCTTTAAAGTAAATCAATAAAAAGCCGCAGCCTGGAAGCACAATAGCTCTATCATATCTTTTTACGCAAAATACGCGCTTGGTCGTGGATTTGCGGATACCTGCCCGACATACATAGCTCTATCAATTCCAGGTAGTCATCCCAAAGAAAGTGAGACTGGGTTTTTTTACTTGAGTGGTGTTCTAGCAATGTCAAAGTGGAGGAACGTTTTTGCAACAATTTACATGACACAGAAGATTAGTAAAATACATGATCACATTATTTTTAATTTAATATTTATAATAATAATAGTTTTGCACGTTTGCACGATACTGGCCACCATTTTAGAATCCGCATGATATGGACAACTTTTTAAAATAATGGGCCACAACTCTGCCATACATTTTTCTTTTCAGGGTATGGAGTCAGTTTCAATTTAAAAAAAAAATAACTAAAAAGTAAGTATTGTGTTTTTTTCTGAAATCATCTTACGAGTGTAACAAAAAATCTTCATACGCGTATGATTAACTGATTACACAAACATTCAGAAGAAGAACGCAAAAAACAGAATAAAAAAACTCCGTAAATGTTGAAACGGCAGCTGATTTTGTATAAATAGGTACAATATTTAAAAAAAAAAAAAACTGGAATGCCTGACCCCCTGAGTTTGAAATTGGGATATATGATAGATCATTATCTGACCTACCGACACTTACAGGGTTATCCATTATTTCCGCTGTAATATCAAAACAGTGTAATGTTTGCTAGTAGAGTGTTCAGCTACAGTGAAATAATTAATATTAATATATTCAATATTTTTGAGATAAATGTTAAGGAAATAAATAATGTACTCATGATTTACTTTTATTTATTGCAGTGTTTCCAACAACTTAAGATTTAAGTAAAAATTTAGCAATGCTCGATTTTGGTGAAACTACCCGTCAAAAGGCTTGGCATTCGATAATCACCAATCCTTTCACAGATATTTCATATGGCCGACATCAATTACGAAAAATAAAACATCCTTATTTAGAGTCAGCTCACACCGAGCATTTACAAAATGATTTGCTGTACAAAAGCAAAAAATCCAGTGAGTGTAATCAAATGACAAGTAATTGAAACGCTGGTCGCGCCTCTTTAAATGTCGCGTCTTTAAATGAAATGGGCTTTGTAAAAACGCAGTGCCGGACAATCGTAGAGGTTGTTTAGCATAGGCACCGTTCCTTTATGTTGTATCTAAGCCGGTTCCAGACCAATTATTACATTTTGGAACAACTAACTTTATATGGTACATGATAAAGTATAAAATCCATTGTAACTAAAAACAATTCAGAACGCTTTCGATACTCGAGTAGTAATGAAAGATTAAAAAAAAAGTATGTTGTTTTACGACAATTTAATACAACTAAGTAATTGTAGGTACCTCAAGCATGCGAACTATGTTTTAACCAATTTGGCTTACCTGTTGGACTGTTACTGGATTTAGACATTGTAGAATTTATATAACGTCTCTGCCTATAGCGTTAGAAAAGGATCAAAACGAGTAAAAAAAAAAAACCTAGTTTCTCAATAATAGAGTTCTAATTGCGCTTAGCAAGACTCGTGTGGGGTAAGGGTTTGTCAGGGCGCACTCCTCGGAGATGTGACACGATGCTGTCAACGTAAACGTCTGCCGATAGTTCTTCCGGACCTGCTTCAGGGTCAGTAGTGGATTGCTTAGTGGCCTTATCCACATGTGTTTTTACACTAGTTTCGATTTCCTGTAAATAAGAAAACGTTTCTCAGTCTATCACCCAATTTGTTGAAGTTCTAGAAACAATTGACGAGACACGAAAAATGGAAAGAAGCCGTTTGCATTGCAATATTATAACACTAAAGGTTCATAAAAAACGAGGGTTGATGAAAGTAGTATAACCAAAAGGTACCCTTACAACAAGTAACCATACCTTGATTTTCGCGGCGGTGACAAGTTTCTTGCTAAGGATCTTCTCCTTGAAGACGGTAATAGGATCCTTGGTCTGCCGCACTTGCTGCACTTCTTCACGCGTGCGGTACGACGTGCCGGGGTCTGACATCGAGTGGCCATAGTAACGGTACGTCTCCATCTCCAATACTATAGGACCTGTTGAGTTAATTGTGTGGATAAAACTTGTTTCGGGAATATCTTTCTGTGTAAATGGCCGGTAGCCAATGGTAAGCGACTCTGAAAGCACATTTATAAAATTGCTATCCAATCCCTATTTTATAAATGCGGAAGTATGTCTGTTACACTTTCATGTCTAAACCACGGTTTTGATGGATTGAAAGACATGACACAATACTTTTCCTTGATGAAGGCGAGCGAAGTTCCGAGCAGAAGCTAATTGTATTTATTTCTTCAATAATTGCCATATTCAGAGAAATATGAATAGTTTTTGACTAGCTATTGTAATGTAAGGATGTTTGGTGGTTTATCAATGATATCTAGATGATGATACCTATGTTTATTTCCAATAAACTTATTTATTTTTACTTTAGTTTTATGTATTTATTTACTTATAGGTTGTGGCAACAATTTCCGTTAAGGCATTTGGTTAAGCGACTGTAGCCGAACTAGGCATAGACTGTGTTTCGGCTATCAGTATATTTTCAACCGACGACAAAAAAGGAGGAGGTTATCAAGTCGACGCGTATATATATTTTTTTATGTATGATCACCAATTACTCGAAGACGGCTGAACCGATTTGGAAAATTCTTTTTTGTTTGAAAGGGTATACTTCGAAATTGGTCCCATTGTCACCAAGTCAGGATCTGATGATGGGATCCTGGAGAAATCGACACACTTATAGTGATTTGAGTATTTTTATAGTAACTTGTGCAGTTGCATTCGAAAAGCACCATTTGTGAAGTGGACCTGATGATGAAGACCACAGATGGCTACTGGAACTACTCAATGTATAAGTAGGAATAATATAAGTATTTCATGTGTTCCGCTTCGATTACTTGAATGTGGTTATTAAGCACAATATGCTCGTCACAATGCATATGGTGAAGTGAAGCTGATGGTGAAGTACCAGGAGAACTCAAATGCCATGAAATTATCTACCCGAATATAATAATAAAAAATATTCCAACAATATATTTATTTATTTAAGACACACAGTTAACACCCGTTACCATTCCCTTCACGTATTTTGTACAATTAAATTGGTGCTAATCAATAATAATTGCTTAGTAATAACAAAGCTTCGCACAAGAATTATTCTTTGGAACACAATTCTGACATGTTTTTGACTAAATAACACTTATAATAAATCTGTAGAGAGGTCAATTCTGTACATGAAATATATTTCCAAAACAACTATCAGGGGGTGATTAGGGATCGATACTGATGCCAAAAATGCAATCAGTTAAATTTTTGTCTGTCTGTCTGTCTGTATAACCGTTATAGAAACAAAAACTACTCGACGGATTTTAACGAAACTTGGTAAAATTATTTTTCATACTCCTGAGCAGGTTATAGTAGGGTAAGACCAGGCAATGGGGATCAGCTGGCAATGGGGATCACCCACACATCTACAAAACTAAACATCGGAGAGTCTCATAAAGGACTCTGCACCCCGCCCTGTGCCCCCCGCTATTGTTACAAACGACTCGCTTTAGTTCCGCGCACGCGTTTCCGAGTGACAGCCGTGTGTCGATTTTGCGCCGCGTTGTTGTGAATTTTCGTAAAAATAATACAAAAGGTAAGGGTCTAATTTACCATCGCATTTTAATGAGACTTTTATGTGTATTTAGTCTGTCATTCAAAATAGTGATTTGCAAGTTAAATTGTGATAATAATATTCAGTTTATTTGATGTTTTACTTTTTTCTCATTGTTGTGGTTAAGGGAAATGAGGATCAGGGTGATCCCTATTGCCCGCAAGTGATCCCCATTACCCACCGCAGATATTACCTTTGGAGTTAACTACATAAATGATATTTTCTTTTGTAGATGCCGAAAGTACTCGGAGTCAGAACTACTGAAAAGGCTAAATGGTCTACAAATAGTCTACAAAAAGCTATTCAGCTGATAGAACAGGGTTCCTCAATTAGAAGAGCTTCTCAAACTGTAGGTAAACTGTAGGCTTACAAAAGAGATTTACAAATAAAACTAACTTGGCACCACGGCTTGGACGGCATACTGTGTTCAGTTGTGAACAAGAAGAGGAAATAGCAAATGCGGTGAAAAACATGGCCAATATTTTCTATGGATGTACCGCTTTTGAGATAAGAAAAGTGGCATTCGATTATGCTGAGAGCAAGAATTTAAAGCACAACTTCAACAAATCTTCAAGAATGGCTGGACGTGATTGGTTGAATGCATTTATGACCAGGAATAAAATTTCTGTTAGGAAGCCGGAAGCAACAAGCATAAACAGAATTACAGCTTTTAATAAAACAGAGGTGCAGTTGTTCTATAAACTGCTAGGAGAACTGATGGAAAAGCATAAATTTGTTCCAAAAAACATATTTAACTGCGATGAAACAGGGATTTCTACTGTACAAAACCCGGGAAAGATACTAGCTACAAAGGGACAGAGAAGAGTGGGATCCATCACAAGTTGGGAGAGTGGAAAAAACATCAACTTGATGTGCGCAATGAGCTCTGCAGGCGGATTTATCCCACCAATGTTCATTTTTCCTAGGAAAAGAATGACTCCATTACTCGAGAAGGATGGCCCAGCAGGAGCTCTTTACAAATGCTCCGATAGCGGTTGGATTAACGAGAATCTATTTTCAACCGACGACCAAGAGGAGGTTATCAATTCGACGCGTATATATATATATATTTTTTTTTAATGTATGATTACCGAGTACTCGAAGACGGCTGAACCGATTTGGAAAATTCTTTTTTTGTTTGATAGGGTATACTTTGAAATTGGTACCATTTGTCACAAGTCAGGATTTGATGATGGGATCTTGGAGAAATCGAGGGAACTCTTCAAATATTATAGGCACACCTATGGCGTTTTGGGTATTTCTTATAGTAACTTGTGCAGTTGCTCTCAAAAAGTACCATTTGGGGAAGTGGAACTGATGATGAAGACCACAGATGGCCGCCGAAACTACTCAATAATAAGTATTTCGTGGATTGCGATTCGATTACTTGAATATGGATATTAAGCACTTGGTGCTCGTCATAATGCATATGGTGATGTATAGCTAATGGTGAAGTACCAGGAGAACTCCTCAAAAATTAACGGCCCAGTATTGGGAAAAGCAATATTTTGTAAAATGTTATAAGTAGTTGACATTTAGGCTCTTGTAACTAGGTAAATTAAAAATAGACCAACTAAAAAGAGTGAAATAAAAACTTTTTACCAAAAAATTAAACCGACTCCCAAAAAACACTGCAAAGTGAAAAATAACTTTAATTTCGGAAGTCGGTGCCAAAAACGAAAATACGAAACTAAAGACACCGACTACCGAAATTAAAGTTATTTTTCACTTTGCAGTGTTTTTTGGGAGTCGGTTTAATTTTTTGGTAAAAAGTTTTTTTGAATGGCTTTCGCACTTTAAGCAGCACGCTAAGCCCTCTGCGGATGAACCTGTACTGTTGGTGGTAGATAATCATACTAGTCATATTTCTCTTCCCGTCTTCGAATTTTGTAAGCAAAACTATATCCATATGCTGACTTTGCCACCACACACATCTCATAGAATGCAGCCTCTGGATGTTTCTTTCTTTGGACCGTTCAAAGCTGCTTACAAAAATGAATGTGACTCATTTATGAAAAGCCATCATGCTGAAAAGATAACCCCTTATGACGTAGCATCCTTGGTGAGGAAAGCATTTAATAATGTTGCGTCTATTAGTAAAGGAGTATCTGGATTTAGAGCCACTGGAATTTTTCCAATAAATCCGGAAGTGTTCTCTGAAGAAGACTTTATTGCGGCTGAAATTCTGCAACCTGAGTCTATTCCAATTCAAGATTGTGATGAATCTATTTGTACTGCTGCAATTACTGTGCAAGATACAAGGTCGATTCCTAGCACATCGCAAGTAGACCTATCAGCTCCTGGTACATCAAAATCACCTGTTCCTGAACCATCAACGTCTCAAACCAAAGTTACTACAATCCACAATTTTATTAAGATGCCGGAGAAAACACCTACCCTTAACACAAGTCAGGGCCGAAAGAAGCAGCACGCTATAATTTTAACTTCAACGCCAATTAAAGATGACCTGGTAGAAAAAGAAAATAAGAAAATTAAAAAATTCCAGCATGACAAAGGGCAAGATAAAAAGAAAGGGAAAGGTAAGGGCGAAAGAAAGAAGACTAATGTACAGAAGGAGGGTCCCAAAAGAGCAAAGAGGCAAGTTCTACAAGAATCGAACGATTCTTCGCTATCAGACGTGAACACTATTGACTTATGCCAGGATGATGAGAATGATGATGCCGAAGATGCAGGAAACAGATGTATTATATGTGGCGAATTCGGCAGAAATCACGAAATGTAGTACAGATGTACTTCATGTGGGCTGTGGGCTCACGCAGAATGCAGCGGATGGGACTCAGTCAATGGTTATGTTTGCGATATGTGTTAGTTTTATTTGATCCTGATTTCCCACAAGGTGATCACAATTGCCATCACCTCGGTGCAATGGGGATCAAAACCTTTATTTTTTAAAATTTCTGTAATAACCAAAGTGTGTACACAAAGTGATTAAAAGTGATCTCAGTTGATAGAAGAATAAGTAAATTATGTAATTAGGCGGTTGCAATAAAGATTTTATTTTTAAATAAGCTTTTATTTTGAATTCCGCTTAAGTGGTTCCCATTACCCCGTTTTACCCTATACTTTTCATCATGCTACAATCAATAGGAGCAGAGCAGTGAAGGGAAATGTTGGGAAAACGGGAGAAGTTACTCCATTTTTAGGGTTCCGTAGCCGAATGGCAAAAAAACGGAACCCTTATAGTTTCGACATGTCTGTCCGTCTGTCTGTCTGTCCGTCCGTCCGTATGTCACAGCCATTTTATTCCAAAACTATTAGGACTATAGATGTAAAACTTGGTAGGTAGATGCATTCTGTGAACCGCTTTCCGATTTTAAGAGAAAATTTAAAAAATATTTAAAATAAAGGGGGCTCCCCATACATGGAACTGAAACTGAAAATATTTTCTTTCATGAAACCTATAAGTGTGTGGTATCTATAGACAGGTCTTTAAAAATGACATTAAGGTTTCTAAAATGACTTTTTCATAAAGTTAATCGTTTAAAAGATATACGCTTCCAAAGTGGTAAAATGTGTCCCCCCCTAACTTCTATAATAATGAAGTGAAAAATTTAGAAAACCATATGTTGTAGATCTTAATGTAAACTTTCAACCAAAATTGGTTTGAACGAGATCGAGTCAGCAGTTTTTGAGATGCAGTATATTTTCTAAAACCGCAAATATAACTTTGTAATTCATACAGATACTATGAAAAACAAAGTTATTTGGCGTAGTTGTAAAAATTGTAAATAAGCTAGTTTTAAGAAATTTGTACGGTTTTTTGTTTTTTATTTTTCAAATAAATGTATTAATTATATTATATTTATTATAGTTACTACGGAACCCTTCATGGGCGAGTCCGACTCGCACTTGGCCAATTTTTAAGCTTCCGTCGCGTGTGCAACCTTAATGGTTAAAGCTACACAGAAATCATTTCATGACGGAAATGTTCTCCTTAAAATTACATAAAAAATATCCCACGACAGCATATGTCTATCTTTTATGGTTGACTCACAATAACACGTGTAACTCCCGATAGCTTAGCAGTTCCAAGCTTTCTGATTATAATATTTGTCTACTCTTACGTTTATAACACTCTCAGTCATCCCTAATTGAAAAAGTTAACATTATTAACTATTCCATAAAAAGAATTATATAAATCGGTATAGAAACACCAAAGTTATACATGAAATACGCTAATAATAAGCCATCGCGCGTGAATACTGAATCATGCTATAAGGATTAGTTTTGAGAATCGGTCGCCGCGCTAGACGCGTCTCGCGGCCGAAGGTATAAAATTACGTACTATAGGTACTTAAGCCTCATGTGAACGTGATCTAAACAATATTACCAATACATTAACTTCTTAGTCGCGGGCACAGCTATTAACAATATTATTGTGAGGTTCCGTATTGCGATATTTTTCAACAGTGTTATAGATTGACATATTATATTTCCCTACTAAATTACGAAAGTAACCGTGAGGAAGGACATAGGCTACTTTTTTAGGGTTCCGTAGTCAACAAGGAACCCTTATAGTTTCGCCATGTCCGTCTGTCTGTCCGCGGTTTAGCTCAAAAACTATTGGTACTAGAAAGTTGTACTTTGGCATGAGTATACACGTTAATGACGCCGAAAAAGTGGTAAAATAAAATTTTGAAAAAAATAATTATTTAGGGTACCTCCCATACATGTAAAGTGGGATGATAATTTTTTTTTTTCGTTCTTCCCATAGTGTGGGTAATCGTTGGATAGGTCTTTCAAAAATATTAGGGGTTTGGGAAGACCGTTTTTTGATTAAGTAAACCGTTCGTGACTTATCAAGCTTTAAAGTACCAATTTTCGTTAGAGTCAAGTGTCCCCCCCCTCTATCAACTAAACGGTTATAGTTAGAAATTCAAATGTCACGGCAGTAGTACCTATATATAACGAAATTTAAAGGAAAACTATCACACATAAGTGGGCTTTACAAGTTTACGAGTAATAGTCGACCAATTGTATTTGACTCGAAAATTTCGAACAACTCCATAGAAATGTCGATAGATGGCGCTAACGGCCAGTTGTATCGTGCTAGCTTCTTGTGACGATTGAGTAGTGTAGCTCTGTGTCCGTATTTAAATTCAAAACACCGGCTATGACAAGTTTTATGCAAATCTCTAAAGAAAATTAAAACTTTCCGTGCAAAATTGTCGGATCAGGTGAGGATTTGTATAGGAAGTCAAATTAGTTAGGTAGTCATGTTTGGCTTTTAGTTAGAGCATGGTACGAAACGATCAGTCAGCGAATACGACACGCACTTGGCTGTTATAAAAACTATGGAACCCTACACTGCGCGTGGCCCGACACGCACTTGACCGGTTTTTTTTTTTACGAAAAACGATGGTAACGCTAACAAAGACGCGGGCAACAGCTATCTATACTAATAATATAAGGCTGAAGAGTTTGTTTGTTTGAACGCGATAATCTCAGGAACTACTGGTTCGAATTGAAAAATTATTTTTTAATTAAATAGTCAATTTATAGAGAAAGGCTATATGCTATATATCATTACGCTAAGGCCAATAGGAGCGAAGCGCATATGAAGAATGCTTCAAAATCGGGGTTAAATTTAACGTTAGCCCAAAGTAACTATTCTACGCGGACGAAGTCGCGGGCAAAAGCTAGTATCTAATATGAACATCAATTAAAGTTTTTATAGTACCTAAATGTAAAGGTCTATCGAGCCCTAAAGCTTAAAGCTTAAATTGAGATCACTCAAAACAAGCCGGACACCTAATCAAGTCTATAGAATACTATACTTTTATTTTTTATTGATAATAGGCTGTCTTTGACCACCGTCTCATCTGATGGCAAGTAATGATGAGATTGAAGATGGAGCACGCTTATCTAGAAGTTACCTTTTAACTCTTGACTTAAAGACCCCCAGGTTATAGCTACCTGGAAACACAGACTCCGGCAGGAAATTCCACTCTCTAGCCGTAAGCACAATTAAGAGCCATTTAAAAATATTTGGAAGCTCGAGTTTAGGTAAAAATTGGTATGGCTGCGTGGCGATGCACACATATACAACACAAATAGTGTAGAGCGAATGTCGAGTCGGACTAAACAATCTTGAGCTGTTATAATCGTCTTTATGAGAAAAGTGATTTGATTAATTAAATGTCTTAAGAAAAAAAAAGATTAAACACATGTATTAGTTGTATAAAGTATATATTTAAAAGAAAAATATAAGTTATGTGACAACCGACTTCAACAAAATTAAACTCAAAAGTGTAAATTTCGGTGTTACTTACCTAAGAAAGATTACACTTTTTGTGTCGGTGATATTTATTTCTACAAATAGGTTACAAGTAAGAAAAAGTGTTGGTGTGTCTATACAAAAATACGTTACACTTTTACACATAAGTTCTGACCACATTTAGTTAAGATTAGTTGACCTCGGTATTTCTTAGCTGATTACTTTGAGAGAAACACTGAAACAAGATCAATGTTAAAGTATCTTTTTAAGCCCAGACACTTGTCAAATCATATGAAAACCAGCTAGTGTAAATATTATTATGTTAATTATACGAGTATATAATATCGCCGTGTGCTCTTACTGCTTTAATTTCTTGTTTATCAGCATTTGACATTGTTCTTTCGCCACCTATATGTAAATAGGTAAATCCATTGACATATATATTACTTCGTAAGGACTGGGCGGATCGCATGTTATAATGACGCCTCGAACTTGGTCCCAAAGTGGTCTAACCTTTATCGAAGTGAACTAGAACGCGATCGGCTATCTTCGGGAAGGGTCGTCAGTTTTACAAGCAAAAATGCCAAATGTGTCGTGAAGGGTTGCGTGAATTACGACGTAAAGCACAATAAAAAAAAATATAACATTTCATATCACCGGTAAGTTAAAAATATGTCATTAAATCAACTTCTAACATTATTTAAAACAATTTTCTTTCTTGTTTGTCTCAACCTTTAACATAGACAACGCAAAGCCGCGTAAAAGTGCGACATAACTTTGCAGCGGCGCGCGTTGCAGCCGATGAAATAAAAAGATATGATATATAATATTACTATAAGATTAAATTATGTACAAAAATAATTTTTATTGTTTACTAGCTTTTGCCCGCGACTCCGTCCGCGTGAAATAGGTACTTTGGGCTAACGTTAAATTTAACCCCGATTTTGAAGCATTCTTCATTGGCGGTCCGCTCCTACTGGCCTTAGCGTAATGATATATAGCCTATAGCCTTTCTCTCTAAATTAACTATTCAATTAAAAAATAATGTTGAAATTCGAACCAGTAGTTCCTGAGATTATCGCGTTCAAACAAACAAACAAACTCTTCAGCCTTATATTATTAGTATAGATAGCTGTTGCCCGCGACTTCGCGTTCCCGTCGTTTTTCGTAAAAAAAAAGTAGCCTATGTCCTTCCTCACGGTTCAGTGATTTTGATGTAACAGACAGATTGAGTTTCGTATTTTAGTAGGGAAATATAATATGTCCATCTATAGTACTGTTGAAAAATATCGCAATACCAAACCGCACCATATTATTGTTAATATCTGTGCCCGCGACTCCGTCAGCGTGTAACTCCTTGTGTGTTATTAAGTTAATGTATTGGTAATATTGTTTAGATCACGTTTACATGAGGCTTAAGTACCTATAGAACGAAAATACTTCAGCGCAAAGCTTCCAGGTAAACTATGTTGAAAGTTGACCCGTCCGGCACGTGAACATAAAGATTTCTAGAACTGCTAACCCGGGAAAGAGCGACGTATACAACTGACCATGCGAGAAAAAACTGACACCGAGATCTACTCCAGCAACACGAAAAGTCTGCCCTTGAGCCTTATTAATTGTCATTGCATAACACACCGATACTGGGAATTGCGTTCTTTTAAATTGGAATGGAAAATTATTTGGTATTATGGGAATTCTGGGAATAAAGACGGTTTCTCCTGCACTGCAACCTGTTAAAATTTGAGCCTTGATTATATTTTGTTGCAACTGGGTTACTTTTAGCCGAGTTTCATTGCAAAGTTGTGGTGGTTTTAAATTTCGGAGCAGAATAATAATCAGAAAGCTTCGAACTGCTAAGCTATCGGGAGTTACACGTGTTATTGTGAGTCAACCATAAAAGATAGACATATGCTGTCGTGGGATATTTTTTATATAATTTTAAGGGGAACATTTCCGTCATAAATGATT
Organism: Tholera decimalis; assembly: GCA_943138885.2. Classification (NCBI taxonomy): domain Eukaryota; kingdom Metazoa; phylum Arthropoda; class Insecta; order Lepidoptera; family Noctuidae; genus Tholera; species Tholera decimalis. The sequence goes on from OW964551.2 coordinate 28,730,186, forward strand.
TCTGTGTAGCTTTAACCATTAAGGTTGCACACGCGACGGAAGCTTAAAAAATGGAGTAACTTCTCCCGTTTTCCCAACATTTCCCTTCACTGCTCTGCTCCTATTGATTGTAGCGTGATGAAAAGTATACTATAACTACTGATGGGTAGTGGAAAAATTTCGGACGAAAAAGAAAAGAAAAAAAAGATATTTTTCCAATATTTTCCGATATTTTTCCATTTCAAAAAAGCTTATTTTAATACATAAAGAAGTTAATTATGTGTACACTGTAACAATATCAATATTACTACTGCTAGTAATAACATATTAAATTAGCAGGACGAAAAGAAAAACAAGTTTTTATCTATTTTTGCAACACCAATGTAATTCACATACAGGGAATTCCCCGTTTGAGTTATTAAATGCCGGCTAGGTGCTTTTTAGGGTTCCGCAGCCGAATGGCAAAAGCGGAAACCTTATAGTTTTGTCATGTCTGTCCGTCTGTCTGTCTGTCCGTCCGTCCGTATGTCACAGCTATTTTATTCCGAAACTATTAGGACTATACATGTGAAACTTGGTAGGTAGATGTATTCTGTAAACAGCTTTCCGATTTAAAAAAATAAATAAAAAATATTTAAAATAAAGGGGGGCTCCCCATACATGGAATTAAAACTGATTTTTTTCCATGAAATATATGCATGTGTTGTATCTGTAGACAGGTCTTTAAAAACGACATCGGGGTTTCTACAACCACTTTTTCATTAAGTCAATCGTTTAAAAGATATAAGCTTCCAAAGTGGTAAAATGTGTCCCCCCTTCTAACTTCTATAATAATGGAGTGAAAAATCAAAGAAAAATATATGTCTGTAGATCTCAATGTAAACTTTCAACCAAAATTAGTTTGAACGAAATTAATTTAGCAGTTTTTGAGATACAGCATATTTTCTAAGACCGCAAATATAACTTTGTAATTCATACAAACACTATGAAAAACAAAGCTATTTGGCGTAGTTGTAAAAAATGTAAATAAGCTAGTTTTATGAAATTTGAAAGGTTTTTTTCTTCAAATAAATATACATACTATATTATATTATTATAGTTACTACGGAACCCTTCATGGGCGAGTCCGACTCGTACTTGGCCAATTTTTTTATTTAATACCAGTACTACTTCTTAATGGTATAGGTTAGAAATAGGTAAGGTAATAAGGGCAAACTCGTGTGGAATCTGTACGAAAAACAAAATAATAGTGTATCTTATGAATATTGTAACAAAACATTTCGTTATGCTTATATAACAGGTAATGCGGTCGCACTGTTTGCAATAAATGTCCACAACATGTGAAAATTATAATAAGTTCGAAAACATCGCGAACTTTGCCGGAGCAGATTACATGAATAGTTCGCCTTCTACTTCATCCTATCAGTCATATTCCGCAGGACCAACAGCACAGTTTCTGAGAGATACGTGTCCAGCGCGCGTGCTGGTGGAACAGATCCGGTCTCGCCGTGAGGCCATGGTTGGACGCTTGAAATTGTACTTGAAGGCTGTCTCGGGTGATGCCAACTTGGTCAAATTTAATGCAGCTAAGACCCAGGCGTGTCTCTTCTCCGCAAGGCTCTAAAAAGGAGCCGGCTCCTTTCCATGGTGTAACCGTGCCGACGACTGATCGTATTGAGTTTCTTGGAGTAACATTGACCCTCAATTTTGGTTCGTTCTCTAGGCTAAGGCTCAACTAGCATCAAAAAGTTGAGAATCCTAGCAAAGTTAAGACAATACTGCACAACGGAACAGCTTCTCAAGCTCAAGCTAAATTGTGTATGGAGTATGTACCCTCATCTTTGGTACGGATCTGCCAAATATCAACTGGACGCGCTTGAGTCTAACGAGGAACGGACCAAGAAACTATTTGCCAACGATGCACGGGTTCATTCAAAGCTCCAGAGCCTTGAACATCAGCGATGTGTTGCAAGCTTATCAGTTACATTCCGTGGAGTGTGAGATAGAATTGTTCCATCAAGCTCGTTCCATCACCTAACTATAAGACAAACGGTAATGCGCCATCGTTACATGGTGGTCATCCCACCCTTACGCACAAATCGTTTTGGGAGTACTTTCATTGTGCGTACGCCTAAGGAGTGGAATTCCCCGCAGGTGTCTGTGGTTCCTGATGGCTATAATCTGGGGTCTTTAAGTCAAGAGTGAATAGGTTACTTCTAGGTAAGCGTGCTACTTCTTCGACTACAGTATCACTTACCATGATGATGGTGAGACGCTTAACCAACGCGAGCTTATTATCAATAAAAACAAGCTAGTTCGATAAATGAGAAAAAGGTTTTTTTTTTTATTACGGGAAGCCCACTCTTGACCTAGATCTCGCCTGATGGTAAGCAATAGATGGGATGGGTCTACGATGGAACCAGCAAACCTAGAAGATGCCTATTAAAAGCAAGAGCTTTAAAGAGTAAAAGGTCATAAGTGACAGGGAACACAGAAGCCGGCAGAGAGTTCCACAGCTTGGCTGTGCGCACAATATACATATTTGGAGTAGAAACGACAAGACGGTATATCAATCAAGTGCGCCTGGTAGACTGGTAGTGAAAGGGAGATGGAGGGATCAGGTCATGTAGTTCCTGCGCACACTCTCCGAAGTACAATCAGTAGAAAACCGAGAGACAAGCAACTGTTCGTCGATGATCCGAGCTATGAAGCTTGTCCACTAGCGCCTCGTCACCTATAAGCCTTGAAGGATATTGATAAATTGATTGCTTTAGCAACCATAGCATCCGGAGCCCTGATAAGTTTGGGTAGAGCATCCACAATGGAAAAAGTTTATCGTGCTTTGGCACTATCGTATCAGTTCCCGAAAATTATGAAGAACGATCTGCTCATATTATTGAGGAGATTTATTGTTTGTAGATACAGATGCAGGAGGAAATGTTAACCATGATTCCCTTTTTACAAATGTCGATTCGGATTCATCTTCAACTGAATAGATGTGATTATTCCTATTCATTTTTAATTTATTATAATATGTATGGATGTACATGTATGTTGTATATTTTCATTTAAATTTAAAAAATAATTATCAATAAACCATTTAATTCATAATTTGATTAACTTCCCTTGGTAATTTATTATGTTTATTTTAAGTTACCACTACAAAATACATTGATATAACTATTTACTGTAACGTCGAAGCACTGCTAAGACTACCAGCATTTTCACGTTGTATGGCAATGCTTATTCTTTGGGCAAAGAACGAGCCAGCCCTCTAGTCACGCAAGGAATCGATCAGCCGGCGAGACGCGCACTTGCGCCGTATGACTCAAGCATTTTGACCCTTATTCAAAGTAAAATTATACTTAAAAAAATATATTTCCATTATTTTTCCATATTTTTATTTTTCCGAAAAATAAAAGGAAAAATTTCCAAGTTTGGAAAAATTTCCGAAAATTACCCATCACTAAGTCTATAACCAGCTCAGGAGTATGAAAAATAATTGTACCAAGTTTCGTTAAAATCCGTCAAGTAGTTTTTGTTTCTATAACGGTTATACAGACAGACAGACAGACAAAAATTTTACTGACTGCATTTTCGGCATCAGTATCGATCCCTAATCAACCCCTGATAGTTATTTTGTAAATATATTTCATGTACAGAATTGACCTCTCTACAGATTTATTATAAGTATAGATTAAAAGCAAATTAAAATGTATTTTTACCCGACTGCAAAGGAAGGGTTATGTTTTTCGCGCGTATCTTGTATGTATGTATGTATGTTTGTAATATTCTTTATTACCTCATATCTCCAGAACCGCTGAACGGATTTACATAATTGAGGTATCGTTAGATTCGCCTTAGCAGCCCAAGTGTTCTTAGATAGGTGATATTAAAAAAAAATAAACATGGCGGCTGTGCGACGCCATTATACTTAGTAAAAAATACATTTTTTTTTAATATTACAATATGGGTATCAAATTAAAGGGCTCAACACAAGGATTTAAAAAAGGTATATTATGATTATCATTACCGTAATACTAATGAAAATAATACAATGAGAAAGTTTAAAAATATGAACTTTCTGTATCCGGTGGGTTGCTTATGTGACACGACCGGGGAAACCAAAAGGAGACCTAAAATTGACATGCCCATCAGCCAGACTAGAAACAACAACCCAGATGTACGTACATGTTGTTGCCCCTCGCCGGAATCGAACCGAACTCCTAAACCAAGCTCGCAACGGATTTTAATACGGTTTTCACCGTTATTTAGCGATATTTATTACAAAGCGCGAAGCCGGGGCCGGTCGAAACAATATATACAATACAGCTAAATGTAAAACAACAGTTACTATAAGTATTTATATTTTTATAGCGTACCATGTTATTTATAACCAAATTTATTATCTACATTACCTATGCCTATGCCTGATTTATAATATTTTAGACAGAATAATATACACTATTACATTATTTACGAAACAATAACGTTTCATAGTTTTAAGTTAATACGGTTGAGCGGGGGAAGGGTGGCGCAGAGCGGCGCGGCGGGGTCACGGAGCGGCCGCGCACGGCTATATAAAGCGCGCTGTGATCCGTAAAATTTTTTTTTTTCATTCTGCTTCCGACGCTCGCCCGCGACAGTCGTGCCGCTCCGCGCTCTCGATCGTTCCGTGCCTGAGTCATCGCTCCGTTCGTCACGCCCGCCGTGACGTCACTCGTAGTCGCCGACTACGACGCCTGGTCCGGATCCGCCTTTTTCGAGGCGGTGAAGGATATCGTGTTTCTCTAACAGAGAATCGTCAAAAACAATTTGGTTTGGCCCCTTCAGGGTAAAACCACAGTTTCGTGGTCCTTGGTTGGAAACCTCACGGTGTCAACAATACCAAGGGGGTGCTGACCCGACGCACCCGCTGATCCCCTTCAGGGTGAAGCAGTCAATTGGAGTCGAGTGCTAGGTTTTGGCCTTGGGGGATCTCCTAGTCAAACCTAGTTACTGAGTTCTCTTCACAGCTTACACACCTAGTGTCGGTTGGGTGTATCTACCCCTTCGCACTAGACCCAATAGGGCCCGGTTCGCACATTGAGACTGGCGACCGGTTACAAGCTTAGGGCACACCATTAGGCACACACCTCCCTGCTATCCCCGCAGGGAGCGAACTCACCTCCGGGTCATTCCCGCCCGGAGGGTTAGGCAAATAGGGCCCTTCAGGCCACATCAGACGGCAACACAGTTACCGAGTTTGTCTGGGTTTCTCTTCTCGGTAACATTGTGTTAGGAGAAACTCCGGGGCAGGGCTCTTTTTGGGGACCGTCTGCTCGGGGAGCTCACGTTTTGACGTGTCTCCTCGAGGCTCACATGTTAGGATTAGGAGATTAGGATGCCCACCATTATCGCCTCCAACATGGAGGACATGAAAAACATAGTGGAGACTCTCATGGCTAAGGTAGACTCCCTACAGATAAGGTTGAATCAAACAACCAAGATACTAGGAAATATCCTAAATGAAAACCCCGCCCTACAAAAGAAGTATGAAGTGGAGATTGACTCCATAAAAGTCAATCCCCGTCTCATACACCCCCCGCGTTGCCACCCACCCCGCAGCCGGAGATAGGTCCCACCCCCGCGCCCATCGCAGATAGGTCCCCCTCCCCCCCAGACGTCGAAATGGACTCTGAGGAGGAGGAACAAGAAAAAGAGAGCTCGGAAGGCGAGCGCTCGGAGCGCGCAGAGAGCATACACTCTGAGCACACAGAGCGAGCGGAGTCCGAGCACTCCTCCGATCAAACCTCTTCCTTCGACGAGTTTATCCTCGTCGAGGGAAAGAGGAAGAAGAGGTCGCAGGCCTCGTCCTCCACCCAGGCCCCTAAGGCCAAGAAACCCTCCCTTCCCGAGCCAGCACGCTTAGTGCAGAGCCAGCCCTCCACTTGCTCGGCCACTAGGCCCAGCCCTACCCCAACCCCAGTCGTCAGCGCCTCAGTGCGCAAGACCATCCCTCCCCCACCCATCTTCATCCATGATAAGGGGGCTTGGACAAACGTGTCCAAAGCGTGTGGCGAGCAACGCATCGCCTACACGAATGCCCGCGCCGTTCAGAACGGCATAAAAGTAGGGTTAGCAACAGCTAACGACCACCGCGCGCTTTCGAAGCTCCTCAAAGCTCGAAATATCCCCCACCACACGTACACGCTCCATGAGAGCAAACCTGTACGTGTGGTCCTCTGCCGGATCCCTAGCGAGATCCCCACCACCGAGATCGTCTGCGACCTAGAGTCCCAGAATATCCCGGTGATTGAGGTGCACCGTATGCACGGCAGAGGAGGCAAGGCGTCAAACAACGTCCTTGTCATTTGTCATCCCACCTCCGAAGGTCCCCACCCCATCTTTTCTCTAAAAACAGTATGCAGTCTGTCGGGCATACTTATAGAAAAACCACATAAAAGTGGCACGGTAGGCCAATGCCACCGTTGCCAGTTATACGGGCACGCGCAACGGAATTGCTTCGGCAAACCCCGGTGCGTAAAGTGCCTGGGCGATCACGGCACCGCGGAGTGCAATCGCCCAAAAGATAGGTCCCAGTGCCCAGACCCGCCCAGCTGCGTGCTGTGCGGGCAATCTGGCCACCCCGCCAACTACCGAGGCTGTCCGAAAGCCCCGAAAACCTCCGCCCCTAAACTGGCAACGCGCGCTAGCGCACGCCAGGGACGAGAGTGTCCTACACTCTTGTCTGAGCTCCTCCAGACCCTCAGTCCCCAGCGTCCAACTCCTTGGACGGCGGCGAATCACGCCCAAAACTTCCCGGCACTAAGGTCGAAAGTCCCAGGGCTGATGGATCAACCCATCATACCCCCCGCTCCGGTCGTTGTGGCTTCTCAGCCTCCACCTCCTCCCCAGTCACCCCATCGCTCGGATGAGCCGGAACTCGATGCGTTCCTCATCCTAGGGAATACTTTCAGTTTCTTCCAGTCCCCCCGCGCCATCCAAATGGCAACGGAGGTCTTGGCCTGCAATAGCATTAATTCCCTGATTCAGGTATACTCTAAGTATCCTGATGTCAAAAGACAATTTGCCAACCTTTTTAAACAGCCATAATGAATAACACGGCTAGTAAGAGATTAAAGCCCCGATCCCTAAACCTAGGTTACTTCAATGCCAATGGCATCACCAATCAACGGGACGAGATCGCGACTTTCCTTCGCGATCATAGTCTCGACATCCTTCTGGTCCAAGAGACCTTCCTCAAACCCCACCTTAGGGATCCCAAGATAGCCAATTACCGGCTAGTTAGGAACGATAGGACTAGATGCCACAGAGGTGGCACTCTAATATATTATAGGAACTCCCTGCACTGCATCCCTATGGATCCGCCGCCCCTTGCCCACTTAGAGGTATCCGTTTGCCGGCTAGGCATGACGGGCCATCCCTCTATCACAATAGTATCCGCGTATCTCTCTCCGTCCAACGTAGTAGATGTAAATTCATCGATAAACGCCTCACTTCGAAGCGACCTTACCGCCCTTCTTGACATGAGTGACTCCGTCCTTATGGCGGGGGATCTCAATGCCAAACATCCCGCATGGTGTAGTCATATTACCAACCCCCGTGGGAAGGTACTATACGACCTTTGCACACCTCTCCACATAGATATCATAGGTCCTATGCGGCCTACTCATTACCCGTTCGAGCCATCCCACTTGCCCGACGTACTCGACATTGCCCTCCTGAAGAATGTGAACTTACGTTTGCACTCCTTAGAGACGGTAGACGAACTTGACTCTGACCATCGACCGGTGATCATGGAGTTAACTCCGAGATCGGGTCCCTATGACCCTAACCGCCCCCCTCCCACACAGGTGATCACTGACTGGAGGAAAGTAGGCGAATTGCTGAAATCCAACACGTCTCCTCACCTGGACAAAATCCCCGACCACATCCAGTCCGCCGCCGACACGACGGCTGCGATCGACTCACTCACAGAGCACGTACAATCTGTCTTGAACGACTGTTCAAAGGAGATTCCGGTGTCAGAGCACTGGCGCCGGAAACTCCCGGACGATGTACGGGCCCTGCTGACTGAGAAGAACGCAGCAGTCCGTGCCTACAGAGCTTTTCCCTGCCAGAATAACAAAACTTTCATGCGGTACTTACAGCGCAAAGTAAGTAACAGCATCAGAGATTGGCGTGAAGCCGGCTGGGACAAGACCCTGAGCGAACTGGAACCCACCCACCATGCCTTCTGGCAACTTCAGAGGAATATGCGCGCCACTGAGGTTGCCTCAATGCCTCCCCTTATCCGCCCGGACAAAAGCATTGCCTTCGACGACGAAGACAAAGCCGAATGCCTAGCCGACAGCCTGGAGGCCCAGTGCTCTCCCAGCTCCCAACCAGTCGACCCAGCCCACCTTGCCCACGTGGATGCTGAGGTCGAACGTAGATCTGCCCTACCCCCTGTCGAGGACCCTGATGCTCCCCTCCCCCCCGTCACGGAAGACGAGGTGGAGGAGATCATCAAGAAACTCAAACCTAGGAAAGCTCCCGGGACTCACAGACTGACCACTAGGGCACTTAAACTCCTCCCACGTACGATCATAGTCCTACTGGCTGCCATCTTCAATGGCGCCTTGTCCAACAACTTATTTCCACAAGCTTGGAAAGAGGCTATAGTGATAGGTATCCCAAAACCCAAAAAGCCCAAGAACCTCCCGACTAGCTATAGACCCATTAGTCTGCTCAGCGCCCTCGGCAAGGTCTACGAGCGGATTATTCTTAATCGGCTCAAGGACTTTGTCGAGGCAAAGAGCCTAATCCCTAACGAACAGTTTGGCTTTAGAGCCCATCATTCCAGTGTCCACCAAGCCCACCGCATCGTAGAGCACATTAGCGGCCGTTTTCAACGCGGTCTGGTGACGGGGGCCCTATTCTTTGATATAGCGAAGGCTTTCGACAAAGTCTGGCACAATGGCTTAATTTATAAGCTTTACCAACTAGGTGTGCCGGATCGTCTCGTGCTCATCATTCGAGACTTTCTGTCGAACCGCTCCTTCAGATATCGTATCGAAGGAGCGCTTTCCACTCCCCGCCCTATCAGAGCCGGCGTCCCTCAGGGCGCCGTGCTCTCCCCCCACTCTTCACGCTATTCACTAGCGATATCCCCAAAAAGCCCCCAGTAGAGTTATCCCTATTTGCCGACGACACGGCCATCTATTACTCGGGACATAATCCCGATAGCATCGCTCATACCCTCCAGACCTCAGCCAACGCACTAGGCGATTGGTTTAGGAAATGGAGGATTGAGGTAAATCCCGACAAAAGTCAAGCAGTCCTGTTTCGCAGGGCTCGCCAACATAGACACTTCACCCCCCCCCCCGCCCGATCACTATGTTCGGCAAGCCAATCCCTTGGGAGAAGCGAGCCAAATACTTAGGTGTGATCCTCGACCAGTTCCTTAACTTCAGTGAGCACATAAAGTCGGTTCGCTCGCGAGCCGCTTTCGCTCTCGGTAGGCTCCACGCTTTGCTGAATAAACACAGTAAGCTCTCCCTTAGATGTAAAATCCGAATCTACACGACATGCATACGTCCTATTATGACGTATGCATGTCCGGTGTTTGCTCATGCCAGTCCCAATCAGATCCATAGGATGCAAGTCATTCAGAACCGTTTTCTCCGAAAGGCCACGGGCGCGCCCTGGTTCTGTAGGAATGAGGATCTCCACGTAGACCTCAAACTCCCGACCATAAAGCAAGTGTTGAAACGCATGTCAGTGCGTTACTTCACCTCTGCTGATACCCACACTAACCCCCTGATCGTATCGGCCGCCCGATACAGACCCTCCAAGATTTCTCGGGTTCGTCGCCCGCGTAACGTCCTAGACGAGCCCGACGACCCCACCACCATCCGACAAGAGAGCAGTAGGGAAACCAGCACTCTTAGAAAATACAGATACAAAACGCGTTCCGTATTCCGGCCTCGCCGACGAGGCCCATCGCGACGTCCGCGTACTTGTAATGGAAATCCTCCCCGACCTTTGCCAAACGAGCCAGCCCGCGATGCTGAGCCAGTAGCAATAAATACTCCCGTAAATAATATGACCCAGCCTGTCCCTTTGCTGCCCTCCCAAAATGACCCCGCTATGCCGAGGCCCGTACTCCACAGGGAGTGCCCTTAGCGTGCGGTCATTAGTTTTTAAGTATATTTTAGTTGTAAGCCCTGGCTGGGGGCCTTTAATTTATTAGAGGTCACCACAGGACAGACCGGTTAAGTAGACGCACAGCCTTACTGAGCTGATCTACGAGTGGCCCGAGTTACGACGAGTTACGTACGTACGACGAGTTGCAAGTCTATCGGTTTTTTATCGGTTACATTTCGGGGAGTGTGCGATGGAATTACACAATTTAATTCCAACAAGCCCGTTCCATCATCGGACTACGAGACAAACGGCGAAGCGCCATCGTTACATGGTGGACATCCCACCCATACGCACCAAACGTTTTGGGAATACCTTCATTGTGCGTACGGCTAAGGAGTGGAATTCCCTGCCGGAGTCTGTGTTTCCCGATAGCTATAACCTAGGAGTCTTTAAGTCAAGAGTGAATAGGTTACTTTTAGGTAAGCGTGCTCCATCTTCGACCACATCATCACTCATCAGGTGAGATGGTGGTCAAACGCGAACCTATTCTAAATAAAAAAAAAAAAAAAAAAAAAAACCGTAAAATTTTCACAAAACCTTGCTTTTCAGCGCGAACATGTTATGTATGTTTTTAATGCGGTTATTTTTTATTAAGAATTGAGTCGTGTGTTTATTGGGCACTTACTTTCATGCATAATTATTTATCTTTATTGTAGGAGGTGACGAGTTTTCAGCTTTTTGTGGATTATTTTTGTAGCATAAATTAATTAGTATTTGGAAGTAATTAACAATAATAAATAATTAGCGATTAAGTTTATTTAATAAATAAGAACAATTAAGTCGTGTCTTTACACACTTACTTTTCTTTATAGTGTAGGTATAGCGTTTCTTTTAGGTTTAAAATTTTCTAGGTTAGGTTTTGTATCTTATTTGAATCGTGTGTTTATTGGGTACTTACTTTTCACGCATTTATTGATCTTTATTGTAGGAGGTGACGAATTTTTAGCTTTTTGTAGATTATTTTTGTAGCATAAATTAATTAGTATTTGGAAGTAATTAAGAATAATAAATAATTAGCGATAAGGTTTATATACTAAATAAGAAGAATTAAGTCGTGTCTTTACACACTTACTTTTCTTTATAGTGTAGCTATAGCGTTTCTTTTAGGTTTAAAATTTTCTAGGTTAGGTTTTGTATCTTATTGGAATCGTGTGTTTATTGGGTACTTACTTTTCACGCATTTATTGATCTTTATTGTAGGAGGTGACGAATTTTCAGCTTTTTGTAGATTATTTTTGTATCATAAATTAATTAGTATTTGGAAGTAATTAACAATAATAAATAATTAGCGATAAGGTTTATATAATAAATAAGAAGAATTAAGTCGTGTCTTTATACACTTACTTCTTTTATAGGTTAACATTTTTCTAGGTTAGGTTTTGTATCTTATAAGGTTTGGCAATAAATATTACACATTTTTGTTACCTGTTTCCTGTTTTTCTGCGTTTTATTGAATTAGTTAAAAATTAAGTTTTAGGAATAACGTTAAGATTTCGTAAATTCTTTGTTTGGATAATCGTAAGTAAAATATTAATAATATCAATATTAGTTTTGTGCAATTGCCTTTTAAAATATTTACATAAATTTTTGTCTTTATTTTATATTCGTAAAATATATTTATTTCCCGTACCCAATCCAAATAAATATTTGTATTAAAAATTCAATTGATTGTTTTCGTTCGTTGTTGGTTGGTTTTGTACATTCGAGCTTATTTTGCCAAAATGCCTTTATCTCGAAAAACAAAACGAGCTAAGGCTGCAAAAGAAAAAACTAAAACAGAATCTCCTCGGTTACGTAAAATACGTCTTAATAAAATTAAAGAGAGAATGAATTTATTATACAGTCAGCTTTCTCAAGAGGAAAAAAAATATGTTTCGAAGGAAAATAACGTCCAAAAAACAATCAGGCAAGGGAAGACAACTCGGACTGAAAGAGAGCAAAGACTACAGTATATGAGAGATCATATTTCTCAAAGTCGGGAAAACAAATCTCCTTCGTCTCGTAAATCTAGACTAGAGTCTGTGAGAGAATCTATTTCTCACAGTCGAGAAAACGAATCTCCGTCGTCTCGAACAGCCAGACTAAAGTCTATGAGAGAATATATTTCACTCAGTCGAGAAAACGAATCTCCACCGTCTCGTAAATCTAGATTAGAGTCTATGATAAAATATATTTCTCACAGTCGAGAAAACGAATCTCCTTCGTCTCGGACAGCCAGACTAGAGTCTATGAGAGAATATATTTCACACGGTCGAGAAAACGAATCTCCGCCGTCTCGAACAGCAAGACTAGAGTCTATGAAAGAATATATTTCTCACAGTCGAGAAAACGAATCTCCGTCGTCTCGTAAATCTAGACTAGAGTCTATGATAAAATATATTTCACACAGTCGAGAAAACGAATCTCCGCCGTCTCGTAAATCTAGACTAGAGTCTATGATAAAATATATTTCTCACAGTCGAGAAAACGAATCTCCATCGTCTCGAACAGCGAGACTAGAGTCTATGAGAGAATATATTTCACATGATCGAGAAAACGAATCTCCGTCGTCTCGAACAGCAAGACTAGACTCTATGAGAGAATATATTTCTCTCAGTCGAGAAAACGAATCTCCGTCGTCTCGAACAGCAAGACTAGACTCTATGAGAGAATATATTTCTCACAGTCGAGAAAACGAATCTCCGTCGTCTCGAACAGCAAGACTAAAGTCTATGAGAGAATATATTTCACTCAGTCGAGAAAACGAATCTCCACCGTCTCGTAAATCTAGACTAGAATCTATGAAAGAATATGTTTTTCACAGCCGAGAAAACGAATCTCCTACTTCTCGTACAACTCGATTGAACCAAGTATCTCAAACTTACACTCAGTTGTCTCCTGTTTCTCGTGAAGATAGACTGTCGGTCATGAGGAATAGATCTCATGCCCGAAGACAGCTGTGTAATGAATTTGAGGAGGAAATTTCGCAAATAGCTATAGTACCATTTTATGTTTGCACGAAATTACTTTATCCAAAACAATGTCGTAATGTCAATGTTAGTGCTAATTTAACAATACTACCTTCCGATGCGCCTCAACGTATAACTTGCTGTTATAGATGTGCAAGTAAAATAGCAAAGAATCAGTGCCCTTCAAATGCATTTTGGAACAATATGTCTGTTTCTCCTATCCCAGATGAACTTGCTTGCCTTTCTGAAATCGAATTGCGATTGATTTCGCGAATAAAACCATTTATCAAAGTTTTACGTCTAGGTGGTCGCTATGGTCAGCAGGGTTTCAAAGGACAAGCCATATTGTTCGCTCAACAAGTTGAAGAGGTAGCAGAACAGCTTCCTTTATGTGGGGCAAATATGGGCATTGCAATTGTGACTGAAAATCTGGAAAATATAACTAGCAATAGAAGGTACAGCGTAGATACAGCAAAAATTAAAAAAGCGATTACGTGGCTAGTTCAAAATAATCATTTGTACAGAAATTTTCAAATTAATTTTGATATTAGTGATGAGGAATTGCATCAAAGTATATGACGATAGTACCATAACTATACCATGTGTCAATGCAGATCTATATGAAAACGATATAAATAATTCCCTAGCTTCAATTATAGCATGGTTAGATGAGAACAACTTAAAAATTAACCTATCTAAAACGAAAGTTATGTATTTCACCCAACGTATGCCGAGTAAACATCTCGATGTTAATTTTGATAATCAAGTTATTGACGAAGTAGAAAGCACAAAATTCTTAGGTTTACAAATAGATAGAAATTTGAACTGGAAATCACATATAGTTAATCTTTGTAACAAATTAAGCAAATCAGCATATGCCTTACATGCATTGTCACCGAGAGTTTCCACGGATGCGCTTCTTACGGCATACTACGGTATTGTCGAATCCCATCTTCGATACGGGGTTATATTTTGGGGAAATTCCACCGATAAAGAAAATGCATTCAAGGCCCAGAAACGGTGTATTCGTGCAATGTTTAATCTGAAAACCACTGATAGTTGTTATCCGTATTTCAGGAAGTATAAAATATTAACTTTGCCTAGTATTTATATTTTGGAGGTAGCTGTGTTTGTCAAATCAAACCCAACTTACTTTCAACGTGTAAATGACTTAGTTGCAAGAAATAGACGTGACAATAGTGGCCTGTGTATTCAGAGGGCTAAGACAACACTGATGCGCAAAAGTGTCTGCTGCATGGCACCAAAAATATTTAATAAATTACCCAAGGCCTGGAAAGATTTAAATATGACATTATTTAAAAAGAAATTGCAAAACTTTTTAGCAGACAAAACATTTTACAACATTACCGATTTTTTAATGGAAAGTAAAATTTGTTAGTAATTTGGGCACTTTACATCTGTGATAATAATTTATTATTCAATTTTAATTTGAAAATTTAATTTTTGACATATAATATATTTTGACACTCTTTTATTACATTTAGTTTTGACATTATATTTTGACTTTTTTATATTTAATTTAATGCTATGATTTAGACATTTGTTTTTTATATAGGTAATTATTGGTTAATTTTTATTTTAATTTTGATAAGTAGATTTTGACATTTGATTTGATTTGTAATTCCTATTATTTAATTGCATAATTTCATTTATAATTAAATTACCTCTGTGAATTTAATTATTTATACATTTGCATGCCTACTGGTAAAATATGGCTGAACCAACATTGTACCCTTACACCACATTATCACTATGTTTTTGTATTACCCATATTTGCAAAATAAACTATCTTATCTTATCTTATCTTATCTTAAGCTATAACAATATCACAAGCTCAGCGGGATATAAACGTCATCGAGACCCAGCATACTCATTTTAAACAGATAGATGACAATAAGACTATTTTGCGTGGGACTTTCCATCAAGGTAATGAAAGATTTGGGAATACGAGTGGACGTCAATGCACAGCCATGGCTGCTACGGCTATTGCTTACTCTGAAGTGCAGTCTGTTTCACAATGGAATACACCTGATATCGATCTTGTCCTTTTAGCTGGAAATGCATATTTTATTCAGTGTTTATCAAGTTTGTCTAATGAACCACAATACTTGAATACAGAAGAGTTGTTGCCCTTAATTTGCGTTGCTTCGTCAGAGTTAAATTTAGAAATACAACCTGATGTAGTTATTGGTATTATCAATTCTAGGGAACCCAATGAAATAATAGAAGGTTACTTTAATGGATTGATTGCAGGATTAGACAACTTTTTTTTGACTTACAATAACGGAATTGTTACATGCGAAATTCAGATATCTGTTGCTGTAATGCATTTACATGGTGAATACTATTTATTTGATTCTCATGCCAGTGGCCCTAAAGGCCATTGTGCTGGTTCAAATGGAACAGCTATGGTCATGAAGTTTCATAACAATGAGAGTTTGTGCCACCATCTTACCATAGTTTTAGGAGTACGTAAACAAAGAAACTTGCAATATTCTCTTACTGCTGTCAAACCAACTTTGGCAAGACGCGTATCCATGGAACTGGTGCATGAAAATGTACCCAATCCAACTGATGCAGAAACAGAACTCGATGGCCATATTTACGATGGTCAAGTGGTAATTACATCTCTTATGCCCATAGATTCCACTGTACCAGCTTTAAATGAAGTGTTACGTGATGCAAACGTAGAGGACGAAACGATTCCTATTCATAACTTAAAGCGAAAGACAGCACCGCCTATAAGTATCTTAAGAGAGAAAAGAGCTGAGGAACTTGCATGGGTGAAGTTATTCCCAGAAGGAAAGAATGGCCTCAAAGAAGACAGACCACTTTCTATCACACCGCTTGATTACTATCAAACGAGAATAATGAGCAATGAAAAAAGATTTCAAAGTAATGAATACTTATTTTATGCTCTATCAATAGTTGAACTTTGTAAAGCTCAACAAAATGTATCAGTTTGTGCAAAACTACGCCAGAATGGAGCTCAACCAAATGATGTAGTACAAAATGTACATTTGATGATGCGCAATATTCGCGGTACTTCATCTTATTGGCACAAAGCTTATACTGATCTTCTCGCAATGGTAAAAAGTTTAGGACCTCCACATTGGTATTTAACATTCTCGTGCAATGATTTGAATTGGCCTGATATTTTGAAAGCCCTCTTAGTTGCCGATGGTCGCCCTAATGCTTCCGTAGAAGAGCTCACTTTTCCTGAGAAGTTACATTTAGTTGAACAGTATCCAGTTACTCTATCAAGGCAGTTCATGATCCGCATAAATGCTTTATTCAAACGGCTCAAGCAGAAAGAAAATCCGTTGCTTGGAAAATGTGTAGTAGACTTTTGGTGGCGTGTAGAGTTTCAGCTACGTGGAAGCCCTCACGTACATATGGTTGTGTGGTGCGAGCAAATGCCTGCCTTCGATAGTCCACAAGGCGTAGAACTACTAGACCAAGTAGTCACCTGTAACATTCCAGATCCAGAATATGACAAAGAAATGCATGATTTGGTCATAAAGTTGCAAACACACAAACATACTCACACGTGTTTCAAGAAGGATACTATATGTAGATTTGCTTTTCCAAGACCGGTGTCAAATGTGACTAAAATTTTAGACGAGGATCAAACTACTAGAAATAAAGGAAAATTTTACAATTTGAAAAGAAAAGATAACGAGACTATGATTAATTCATACAACACCAAACTATTGAAGATGTGGTCCGCTAATATGGATATTCAACCATGCGGATCGGCTCTAGGTATCGCTATTTATATATCCAAGTACATTTCGAAATCGGAGCCTGCAGAAATTACACGATCAATAAGAGAGGCTATTAAACGAGTAAGAGAACAAGGTGGTGATGTTGGTAAACAGGTTTTTGCAATACAAAATGCCATTTTAACACACCGTGAAGTTTCTGCGTGTGAATGCGCGTTCCGTTTATGCCATCTTAAACTACGAGATAGTTCCCGGAAATCTGTTTTTGTAAATTCGTGTATTCCAGAAGAGAGATACCGTATGCTCAGAATTGACACTGAGTCATCAGAACCATTTAAAAATATTTTTGATAGATATGTTTGCCGGCCTCGTAATCTGGAAAATCTTAGTTTAGGAGAGTTTGCCATTTGGTACGATGTGGTAACTAAGCAGCCGAATTACATCGATGATGACGAACAAGATATGGATGCTTATGAGGATCAACAGGAAAATACCAATGACCAATATCAGTACATTACGTTGCTGGATAATGCAGGTAAATTGAAAAAAAGAAAACGCCCAGCCATTTTACGTACTCGCTACTTCATTCATTATATCAAATTACAAAAGCCAAAATGTCAACTACTTATCACCTTTTACAAAATATTGGTTTTCCCGATGCAGAGCCGTTAATTTTTGAGAAGTTCTCCTGATACTTCACTATCAGCTCTACTTCACTATAATTATGGATTGTGACGAGCATAAAGTGCTTAACCTTATTCAAGTAATCGAATCGCAACCCACAAAATATTATTATTGAGTAGTTCCAGTGGCCATCTGTGGTCTTCATCATCAGTTCCACTTCACTAAATGCTGCTTTTCAAGAGCCGAAATAACAATAATAATCAAATCGCTATAGGTGTGTCTATAATATTTGAACAGTTCCCTCGATTTCTCCGTGATTCCATTATCAGATTCTGACGTGATGACAATGGGATCAATAAGAAAGTATACCCTTTCAAACATAAAATACTTTTTTAAATCAGTCCAGCCGTCTTCGAGTAATCCGGGAACCATACATAAAAAAATCCGACGAACTGAGAACCTCCTCCTTTTTTTGAAGTCGGTTAAAAATATGTACCTTGCTTCATGTGCATTCTTAAACACTTTTTACACCGTGCGTGTTCTCCATAGCTAAAACAATTTCGTATAAAGAACATAAAATAATTCTTACAAAAAAAAAACCACGAGTATCAAAACCCGCGTAGTCGTAGTATAATGTGTTGTGTATAATAATGCGTTCTCGATACGAGCGCTCGACTGTTGGGACGCGGAAAAAATTGACACAGGTCCTGCAGTCCTGCTCCGGCGGGCGTTCGCGCCATACTAAATGGGGCTAGCTTGGGCAACGTAATATATGTATAGTAATTTGGAGAATTCTTAAAATCATGTTATTACAAAATTACATGATCGCATTGTCATAAAAACTATTTATTTGAATTCTTCACAGAACAAAGTTTATTTTGACATAAGTTTTTTTATCGGAATTACGCTTTATTAAATGCGAATAATCGCGATAAAATTGTGCTATAGCACTTAAAAATAGACAACATTTTTATTTTTTTTCTAAATAATGCAATAAATAATCATGAATATTGAAAACTTATATACAAATCAAGTATATGTCTTATACTATCCATATTTTTTCACCTGAATTTGTGAACATTAGTCATAGATTCGGGAATCTGAAGTTGACTCTACGATGATTTTTCAGCAAACTACTTTTGGGAGACTACTCACCACATAGCGATGCAGATGTTTTAAGTAAATGTTAAGCGATAAATAAACTTCATTAATAATTTATCTATTTTTGGACATGTATTTTAAAATTTCAATGTATGACGTAAGATGGTAAAGCAGACCATTGAAATCTTAGAAATTTGCGAGAAAGCGCTAAATGGCTCTTAAATAAATACGCATGGTAAATATTTCATTTTAAGTTCGAAATTCACTTTATACAGGTACCTAAACAAGATAATCGGAGCCCAAACCTTTTCCAGCATTTACCCAGTCCATGGCATATCGGGTAGCCTCTCTACATGCCAGCACGTCCATGCCGTCGACCCAGATGCCCGGGATGTAGTCTCCGCGCGTGTAGTATTCCGTGCAGGCAGAAGAGCGCGCCGCGGGCGTTCCCAAACCTGGCGATGAGAAGAAAATAAGTTAAAATAATAAAACCTAATAGTATGACAAAGAAGTAATCCATACAGTTTTGCAGTGGTTTGTCCATGGTTGTACCCAGTTATAGTATAGTCAGCGTCAAAAAGTTAGTTCCGATATTATTGTTTTATAGATCTCTTCTTCTCAGTCGCTTCACTCTTGATAGAGTGGTCGTGGTCGTCACGTGGTATCTTTGTGTTGAGTGATCCGCTCCATCACTTGCCGCTATTCTTCCCTAACATATGCTTTACTGCGGCACTCGTGCATAGTGTTGTCAGTTACCGCTTTTACGTGGTCTGTCAATCTCATCGGGGATCGCCCATCTCATCTGGAGTCCAGAACCCTGCCCTGCACCAACACCACCTCTACCACTTGCGTCCTATTGGTAGCGTCTATTTGAATATCCTGAGTGTCACTAACTATTTGATGCTGACTGTGCCTACATATAGGTATAATCGTCGAAAAATCAACGGGGCCTCTACGAGTTCGCTTCGGTCCCTCGTAAGGTGTTCGCAATTCCAAAGATCCTCAGACTCCTGAGTTTTTTTTGCAAAAACAGACATTACAGCCAGTGGAAAACATTAGAGAAAATTACATATTATAAATATCTCACCATATTTGTTGTTTTCGCAAATAAATATGACCGGTAAGACCCATAATTTCGCTATATTGAACGATTCGAACAGTTGGCCCTGGTTGGCGGCACCGTCACCATACAGTGTAAAACTTATAGCACCGTTAGCCCTATATTTGTGCGCTAGGCCTATTCCAGTGCCTAATGGAACCTGAAAGATAGAGCAATACTCTAGTCTAGTCGAATGGCATTATTTTGGTACAGTCACCATGAGCGATCTTACATCAGCTTAGCCTTTTCACAACTATGTTGTCGTCGGCTTCCAGTCTAATTGGTTGCAGCTGAGTCTTAATGTTTTATATGGAGTGACTGCCTATTTGACCTCCACAACCCAGTAGCTTGGTAGCACGACATTCCTTGGGAAGACCAGTGTCAGATTTTCTGGCTTCTGACCATCCGTAACAATGGGGCGTGCAAGTGAAAGCTGATCGCAGATGGCGCCACCACCGTAAGAACCTTTGTCACTGTCAGTGTTAGTTAGATTGTGAGATAATTTAGTTATCTGTATCATCTATGGTTATCTGTGGTGAGCTAAACATTTATACGCTTCGTATTTTTTATTTTCATTTCATTGATTTCAATTGATTTCTTTACAATTTTCCGATTAAAGAACATAATACATGTTCTTTAATCGGAAAATTCTCAATAACTGTCTCTAATTTAGGAACTCACTACAATTTCCATAGTGTTCCATAGAGAAACTGCTTTGTTATTGGTAAGTGTGCTACTAGCGCCACTTTGACAGTTGCACGCCCCATTGTCTGTTGAGATGTTCAGATGACAGCCGAGACCATCGGCTGAACGTGCTTTCCGACACGGAGGAATCTCGATATGTTATGATGTTCACCCATCAATAGACCGACCTCGCAAAGTGTTGCTTTACCTTAAAGACTCGTACGGCTGTTATTATTTAGCCACGAGCTCCATACTAGCAATATTAGCTAAAAACAGTTGTTTTTAATAAAAAATAAATTCTTCAAATGCCTTGTGCATCCAGCAAGCCTGCGGGCAGGGCCGGATTAACCATTAGGCGGAGTAGGCAACTGCCTAGGGGCCCCGCATCAACTAGGGGCCCAAGCTCAGTGCACGCACCAAGAAAACATGTTTCTTCGAGCGACAATTTGATGTGCGTGTGAACTTAGGGACTTCACTGTTATCTCACAAAATACAAATCGTTAGATTTAGTAGTATGATTAAAACAATTTTAGAACAAATCTAGGAAGAAGTTAACAAATATATTAAAAACCACAGCTCTTAATGTGCGTTTTCTCAGTTAGCACACGATTTGGTCACTCAAAGTAAGAAAAGGGGCCCCGAGAATGCCATTGCCTTAGGGCCTCTGACAGGGTTAATCCGGCTCTGCCTGCGGGCCAGCATATTGCTCCTTACCGCGAACGCCCTGCGTTCCCTCTATATCTGGGACATCTTTTGAGTCCTCCGTGACTAGATGATCCAGATATTTAAAGTTACACAACCTATAGGTAAGTGCAGTTCCATTTATCATGATCGGAGACTCTGTAGGTCTCTGTTTCTTGCCCTAAAAACTAATAGGTCCTACGTCCTTACGGCTTTACTCGTAGGTGCCATCAGAACCATATCATCACCTGTTATTGTCACAGATACCGTAAATGTAGCATCCAGCATGAGCTTAGCTGAGAAATCCACGATCAATTGGTTAACATATAGTAATATTAATTTCACGGTGGGATTGCAAAGATTACAATTGTTTAAATTCTGAAGAGGTCAGTATGTAGGTCAGCACTGCCTTACACCACATTTAACTGGTGGTGGGTACGAGTAGTTACAAGCGTAGGAAGGGGGGGGGGGGGCGAGTGGGCCATGCCCACCCTAGAATCGCCTGGGCCCACCCCAGAATTTTTACTAACAAACAATTATGGTTGAAAAATAAAAAAAAACTAGCCAAGTGCCAGTCGGACTCGCCCATGAAAGATTCCGTATCCAAACATACGATTAGCGAAAATTAACTTTGTTTTTCATAAATTACGTTCGTTCGTTCGTCAACTGTTTGTATAAATGACCAAGATAGAAAATGTACAAAAATTGAGCTAGCAGTACCTACCTATCTTGTTCAAACTAATTTTCGTTGTAAGTTTGCATTTATAAGTACTTCTTTGCACTTTCTTATTTTAAAACTAAGAGGTCATAATTTTTTAACAATTTGGAAGTCTATATCTGTCAAACGATTGACTTTAAGAAAAAATGGTTTTAGAAAACTATACCTAATTTAAAAAAAAGCCGAACTTTCTCGACTTTAGCTCAAACAGATATTTCTGTGCGAAGGTTTTTAGGGTTTCGTAGCCGCATGGCAAATAACAGAACCTATTGCCTAAAGATTCATCATGTCTGTCTGCCTGTCCGTATGTCACAGCCACTTTATTCCGAAACTACATATTAGGATTACACAGTTGAAACTTGATGGGTTAGATGTGTTCTGTGAACTGTTTTACGATTTTATACAAAAAATAATGGCCAAGTGCGAGTTAGACTAGCCCACGAAGGGTTCCGTAGTAAATATAATATTTTTTTTTTTATAGTTGACAAAAATACCTTGCAAATTTCTTAAAACTAGCTTATTTACAATTTTTACAACTGCGCCAAATAACTTTGTTTTTCATAGTGTTTGTATGAATTACAAAGTAATATTTGCGGTTATTGAAAATATGCTGTTTCTCAAAAACTGCTGACCCGATCTCGTTTAAACTAATTTTGGTTGAAAGTTTACATTAAGATCTACAGCATATATATTTTTTAGATTTTTCACTCCATTATTATAGAAGTTAGAGTGGAAGGGACGCACATTTTACTACTTTGGAAGCGTATGTCTTTTAAACGATTAACTTTATGAGAAAGTGGTTTTAGAAACCTCAATATCATTTTTAAAGACCTGTCTATAAATACCACACACGCATTGATTTAATGAAAAAAAAATATTTTCAGTTTCAGTTCCATGTATGAGGAGCCCCCATTTAATTTAAATTTTTTTTTTTCTTTTTTTTGATCGAAAAGCGGTTCATAGGATACGTCTACCTACCAAGTTTCACATGTATAGTCCCAAAAGTTTCGAAATAAAATGGCTGTGACATACGGACGGACGGACGGAGACAGACGACAGAAAGACAGACAGATATGACGAAACTATAAGGGTTCCGGTTTTTGCCATTTGGCTACGGAACCCTAATTAAAAACATGCCAAATCTCATCTAAATCGATTCAGCGGTTTAGGCGTGAAAAGGTAACAGACAAACAGAGTTACTTTCGCATTTATAATATTAAAGTATGGATTACGAAAAACCAAGTAATTTATTGCTGCTACGGAACCCTTCACGGGCGAGTCCGACTCGCAGTTGGCCACTTTTTAGGGTTCCGTATCCGAATGGCAAAACACAAAACCCATTTAGATTCGTCATGGCTCTCCGTCTGTCCGTCCGTTTGTCACAGCCACTTTATTCCGAAACTACTAGGACTACGCCGTAATAGTGTCCTCAGGCGAAGCTTACCAATAAAAAGTAGTGGTAACCATTTCGTTCTGCGATGCTAGAAAATATATTTCGAAATGGCTTAGGCGTCATGTCATCCATGCCATCTGCGAAAGATGGCATTGTTTTTCTTATGAAAATCCACATAATCTAAGAAAAATGATTGAAGACCATAAAAGCGAAAAACTTGATTTACTCATGAACATAAACAAACTAAACTATTTAATTATCCAATAGCGAAAACCTAGAGATCAAAATTAATAACCATTCTCTTGAGTATGTGTGTTCATCTAGGGCAGATCATTTCATAGAAAGACCAATCCACTAAAGAAATCAACAAAAGAATAACTACCCGCTGGAAAAAAATATTGGACTCTAAAGGAGGTAATGAAATCCACTGAAATAATCAGAGAACTGAAAAGGAAAGTTTTGGATACATGTGTATATCTCCCCTGCCTTACCTATGGCTGCATCATAGAGAAAGTCCAGTGTACTGCCAGAGAGTAATGGAAAGGAGCATGATTGGCTTCAAGAGGCAAGACAGACAAAAAAGAGTCGCATATATGCTAGAAAGTGGAGAAATATCGTAACTAACTCGTATTCACGAGATGGTAAAAGAGACAGAGGAAGGCCAGGGAAGAGATGGGCGGATGAGTTAAGACAAACCTCCGGGCCCAACTAGAGGAGTGTTGCCAAAGATAGACAGCAGTGGAAGATGTTAAAAGAGACCTATGCCAATAGGCGCACTGAACTTAGACATACTATAAACTTAAAAGTTAGCGAAACAGGAAAGTTCAGGAAGAAAAGGCTGATTCATTGATTGAACTGATTAGTAGTCTATTCGTAGTGTTTTTTACTATAGCGTTCTCAGGTCTGATTTGGCAATAACACCAGATGTTTACTGTGCCGAACTTCGAACCATTTTTCCATTTTTTTGCGAATATGATTCACTTTTCAGATTCTTGTCGTTTATAGTAGTTTTGCGCTACACGGTATATTAAGTCGACTCCCGCGTCGGCTGGGGCGTGAAGAAAAGAGTCATCTCTCCCTCACGCGTTCTGCCTCCTCCTTCGCTAGCATGACTGCTTCGCAGAAGGAAGTGACTGCATCCCATTGCCCTTCGCCCCGCACAATGGTCTGATAACCAATGCCGGGCGTGAGAGGTCTCCGCCATCGATCACCTCCACGAGAACACGGTGGTGCTCCGCCCAAGCTAGGCACACCTCCTCCGTATGCTCCACCGTGAATCGCTGCTACCACTGGGGAGACCACTAGGGGCCAGGCCCCCCCCTGGAAAATACCTCTAGATACGCCAATGCTTATAGGTATGATATACAAATGTGGCAGGTTTATTTAAGCAGACGAGTCGAAATCAAAAAGGAAAATACAAACCTTCCGAAGTGGAACAAATGGTCGTGTTTGTCGCTCATATTGTTATTGTGGGGTTAGAACGATAGTTTGATACTTACCTGAGCTCCAACAATACCATTGCCCCCAAAAAAATTCTTTCCATACATATGCATAGAGCCTCCCTTGCCACGTGCACACCCTGACTTGCGGCCAGTGAGTTCAGCGATCACACCAAGAGCAGTACCGTCCATTATATATGTCCAGGCGTGGCATCGGTAAGCAGTAGTCACAGTGTCTTTGGGACGTAATAACGCTTTTATACCCACCGCAATTGCCTCTTGACCTGAAATATATTTGCATTTATTTTTAGCTGTTGCTCGCAAGATCGCTCGCACAATTTTTGACCCCAGGTTTTCAACTCCATCCCAAAATTAATAAAAATTGGTTTAGTGGTGAACAGCCTTTCACATTTACAATATAAGTATGGATTAGGCCTGCACATTCAATTATTAAAATAAGGGATGTATGGTCGTTAAATTTAATTATTAACGAATTGCTGTCTCGTTCGTTCTTAAGGGGGTCATCCCATGTGACGGCCTGTTTTTTAAGGATATTTTAGGTTTTTTTTTTCTACGACCAGTAAAAAGATAGAGCTTTAAGTTTATTATCATTTATTAACATATATTTCGACAGTATAAATATAAATTTTGAGCTAAAAATATTGTGTAGAACATGAGTTACAGCGTTCTGAACACCCCCGCCTCGAAAAAATCGGCTCGCACTTCCTCCACGATTCCGGCTGATTGGCTTATCTGAAACAAAAAATATTAGCGGCGTTTTAATCTGTAAGCCTAAATGCACGGAATGAACTATTATCAAATGAATATACCAAAAATTGGATTTTTGGTAGACATTTGAAAAAAAGGTGCGAATTTTGCGTTATATTTTTTTAGCTTATTGCTATAAAAAAAATCGAAATTTTGGGAATTACTGATTGATAATAGTTCATTCCATGAGTTTACATGTGTTGAGTGTACCCTACAAATTTCAAGTCATTCGGTCAAGCCGTTTTTGAGATACGATGGAGGAAAGTTTGAAAAACAGTTTTGAGAAAAACGCGTTTAAAGTTTCAAGTCCGCTTAAAACTATGAAAGTCTCAACTTACCCTCAATCGGCGATGCCTGGTCCATAGAGTATTCCTTCCTCTTCCTCTTGAATCTTTTTCAAAGCAGATTGTTCAGCACTTGAGTCAATCCTGGCTTGTTTAACGACATCACTTACGCGCCGCTCAGAACGTGAGATTCGCTTTACCATAACCGACATTACTTTTAAAATAAATTCAAAACCTTCATTAAAGATAAGAAGTAACTGATAAGTAGCTAGCAATTTCAACTATCTTGGGGCCACAATGGTGATGCTTAGGAGCAAAAGTCCATATCAACGAATTCAAAGATTCGTTATTGTTTTGTGTCTCTGCTCCGAAACAAAGAATTAATAATTCGTCTTTCGAAAAATCTTCGAATACAGGTTTGATAGCTACTTGTACTTCTGGTATTAGAGGTGGTTTATCGTGATGAAATTGGTCGAGCTCATTCTTAGCTTCTGCCTTACGCCATTTACACCAACTGTCTTCGCCTTCTGGACAAAATTGATGTTGAGGGTTTTCATCTGAAGAACATTTGTGATAATACTTGTATAATAATATAATATTGTATAATAAAAAATATGTAATAAAAAAAATATATTTTGTGATAAGACTAAAATAACTTCGGTAAAATATTTAATACTTATAGAAATTCCTTTTTAAGCCTGTAGAACCTTGTCTAAACTTGTATAAACGTATATACCTATGTATAAAAGGGTGCCAGCTATCAAGCCGACTATACACAATAGGCCCGGACTCCGACTGCCAACTCAGCGCTCCGAACAGGTCCTTCTTCTAACTGCTGTAGCTTCAAAACGACTTCGAATTTTTAAAAATCACTTTACTACCGTATTCTAAACATGTTAAAAAAGCAATTTATGAAAAATAAAAAAAAAATCGATTTTTTGAGCCCATCACATGGGATGACCCCCTTAAGCCAGGCTATTGCCACTCTAAATTTAAAGGCCACTACAGGATCGTCCGGTTAAGTAGTAACCAGCGTTAGTGTGCTGAACTACGAGTAGCCCTATGAAAAAAAAAAAACTGAAAGAGTTTGTGTAAGTTTGGTCTCACCATTAAAAAAGTTTTTACACCCCTTTTTTTCCTTTTAAATTGCAAAAACCTTTATGATTAACTAGGTAGGTACTGTTGCCCACGACATCGTTCGCGTCGTTCGCGTGAATATTTAGATGTGTGTCTATATGTCCTTTGTCATTGTCCTTTGGGTTGCGAGAGCGATTATATTATACCATTAAAAAACTTTTTTGCAAAAAATAAAACCGACTTCCATATCAAAACACTACAAAGCCAAAAATAATTTTAATTTCGGTAGTCGGTGTGTGTGTGGTTTTGTATTTTCTTTTTTTTTACACCGCCTTCCGAAATTAAAATTATTTTTGGCTTTGTAGTGTTTTGATATGGAAGTCGGTTTTATTTTTTGCAAAAAAGTTTTTATTTTCGCGCTTTTTAGTGGGTCGGTGAATTTACCAAATCGGTTCGTAAATGACGGACTTATGCGCGAACAAAAAACGCAATGCAGAGTGAACGAAAAGATCATCAACGTAAATATTTTTTTTAGACTTTGTTGATTTTTCAGAAACGGCTTGTCCGATTTCGATAAAATTTTCATGGGACCATTTGGGAAGTATACCCTTTTCAAGAATTTTTCAATTCGGTTGGCAAGCGCCGGAGCTATGCCTGAACAAACATAAAAAAAAAAACAAACAAACATCCGAATTGAGAACCTCCTCCTTTTTTAGAAGTCGGTTAAAAAGACCCTGTCGTAAAACTATTTCTAATCTTTAAGTTATAACTGACGCAGTTACATTCCCAAGCACCCCTTTAAAAACAAAAGTTTACTTAGTTACAATGGGGGGTGTAATTAGGGTTGCCACCCGTACTTTATAATAAAGTATTGTACGTTATTTCAGGTAATTGTACTCTATACTTTATGAGAACAATAAAGTACACGAAAATACTTTATTTCGCATGATTTGATTTCTTTGGAATTTTGAAAAGTTTAGTCGTAATACACAAAGCGTCTCTGAATTTGATAAAAAAATAATTACTTATTTACTTTAATTTAAATATACACTGTAAAGATGCTGTGCAATTGTTTAGTAGATATACTAATTTAATACAAACTGCAAAAAGTAATAAGAAATATGTTTTTAAACATAACTAGCTGCCCACCCCGGCATCGCCCAGGTGCAATTTTTCTTTCGGTATCATACAGTTTTCTATAAATACCAACACACCAAAAAAATAATTAGTCAAATAAATGCAGCTGTTCTGAAATAATGCGCTTACGTTCATATACATCCGGCAATTCATTTTTTAGTAAGCAACCCGCCCTGGCTTCGCGCGGGTTCTTTACAGAAAATATAAAATAGCTTATCTTACTCCGAGGAGATGTAACTTTCGATAAAATTGGTTGAGTAGTTTTTTAGTTAAACCGTAAAAAACCGTACAAACAAAAAATCAATCATCTTTCCTCGTTAGACATAATATTAATTTAGATGATAAGGATTAATACCGTATTTGTGTAAATACCTTTTACATTACCGCTTTATAATTGCCAATTTTTTTAAGTATTAAAATGGTCATAGGTAGGATGTTATCTTTAACATATAAACATATGCCATCGCGGAATTTTCTGTAGGTATATATAAGATACACAATTTCACTATACATCTATATACTCAGCGCCGGATTTAGACTTCGGCGGCCCATAGGCAGAGCATGTGGTGGAGGACCTCAAATCGTTTGTGGTTAACTGTTGAAAGTTTCTATTAAGATCAAGTTAAAGAAGCTAGGCTAGGCTAACATGAAATTATTCAAAATTAAACTAGAGGTACCTACCTACAAGCTAAATAATTCTTCGTGTGATTTTCACATTAATAAACGTATCGATAACATCGTCGAAATCTGTTTCCCTCAAAACATCACTCTCTAAACCTAGGAGAGCCAAAATATTTAATCTGTCCTCGGTCATGGAACTTCGGAGTTTATTTTTTATAACCTTCAGTTTTGAAAAGGATCTTTCAGCCGTACAATTTGTCACCATTAGTGTGAGATAAATTCTCAGAATTACCTGAACGTTGGGACAGCACTCTTTAATATTGTTTTTACACAATAATTCATACATCCATCTCTCATAGCTTATCTCTTCTCTTCTCTTCTGTTCTTCATAGTATACTATAAATAGTTTGTAATGTATGAATTCGTTGCCAAGAGTATCATTTACGTCGTTGCAGTAGGTTTTCACTAAGTTTTGGTTGGCAGGCAAAATTTCTTGATCAGAAATAGTTGTAAATTTAAAAAAAAACTAAATTGTGCATTTTGAAGTGAGTACGCGTCCATTCTCTTCTGAAGAGCGGTCATGAGCTGGTCGACAACTGGGATGTATCTTTGAGTCCCAAATTCCCAAAGTCCGAGGGTGACAACTGGACTTCCGAAGCTTGCGGGTAATCTAAAGTGGACAACCGGACGTTTCTTTTTGTTTTCTCCTTTTTTCTTCTTCTTAATTTTGGCAATTAACTAGCTCGAAAGCTTTTACTTCATATTCATTAAAACTGTCTCTTTTATTTTCAATGGTTGATTTTAATGAAGTAAGCATCAGTATTCAAGTCCAACCTAGGATTTTGTAGGCTTTCGCTGACTTTGTTTATATGTCCCAAAATATCATCCCAAAAAACTGTATATATGGCTGTTTCTAACTTTGCCATCCTATCATGCAGATCGACAGCTGTTGCTCTTGATTTAGCTGTCTTCTTCGTCTTCAATAATTTCTTCGAGAGCATTTAAAAAACCTGTATAGCCCTGCAAGAGTGCTTTAGTGGCTTCAACTTGACATGACCAGCGAGTTGTTGTCGTTCTTTTCGGCACAGGAATAGGTTCGTCAATTTTCACTTCTCTTAAACAGCGACTAACTGTATTGTACCTGTTAGTTGAAGCAGTTAAATATACATACAGCTCTTCTAAATAATCAAAGAAACATATTGCTCTGGGACAACAACTACCGCCGTTTGTATCCCAAGATTAAGCGAATGCCCAACACACGGCACTCAAGCTGCTAGACTATTTTTTCTTTTATTAATAAATAAATAAAATAAAATTCATTTATTTCAGGTCCAAGACCCATATAAAATAAAAATAAATACACAAATTAAAACAATTGCTCGGCTTCCTAATTTAAAATACAAAGGGAGAAATTTACATACAAAAAGATTCAAAGATATATTAAAAGTCAATTAAGTTAATAATAATAAATAAAAAATCATGTCAAATTATCAAACTAAATATCAAATTAAATTCCAAATTAAAAGTCACATTAAATTACCAAACTACAGCTATAATAGAAAATGTCAAATTATTTTTCTTTTATTTACATTAACAATATGCCGGTCACAACAGTGCCTCACATATAGACAATCAAGCCTCCCCGCAATCATTGCCAGGACAGAGTTGGAGCTGTCTCGCACCCTGCGCACCAAGGACGCGCACCGCTTGCGCATGGTGGCGTGGAAACAGTCGGTGCGCGCTTCCGAAAACATGCCCGAGGCGCTGCAGAAACGAGGCAGACCCAACACTGCCCTGAACGCATTGTCATACTGGACGCGGAGGGCATTGTAGCTAGCTTGTGTATAGCGAGCCCACAGGCTGCACGTGTACAAAGAGGTGCAGTACGCCTTGAAAAGGGTGATCTTAACTAAGTTAGAACAACGTGCAAACCTGCGGGCGAGCATGTTTGCTCTTCTCGACAAAGCCCTCCGCTCCCGTTCGATGTCAGCGTGGTCTCTGAGATCAGACACAACCCAAAGCCCAAGGTATTTAAATTGTTCCACTCTATCCAGAGGTAAACCACAAAGATGTACTGGAGGCACTGTTTCTGGGCACTTAGCACTACCTGCCTCAAAGACCATGCATTTGCTCTTTGACACATTATATTTAAGGCCATGTGCACCCGCGTACTCCTCACAAATATGCAGCAACCTCCGCAGACCACAGACCGACGCAGTCAGCAGCACCATGTCGTCAGCATAGCTTAAATTGTTGACGCATACCTCGTCAACATGACAACCGACATACTCACTGCTGAGCGCAACGATGAGTGCATCCATGTAGAGGTTAAAAAGGGTGGGTGAGGTCAAGCCGCCCTGCCTCACACCACACTCCAGACGATATGGCTCCGACACCGCCTCCGCCCACCTGACATGGTTAACCTGATGCGTATACCAATACTTGAAGATTGCCACAAGTTCGGGAGGAAGGTTAATACTCTCCAGCTTATCCCACAGGATATCATAGGCAACCGGGTCGAAGGCCTTGGATAAGTCCAGGAAACACGCATATACGGGGGTCTTACGTTCCGTATAGTATATAACTTACAGGATATTATATCTGCCACTCATTGCAGAAGCATTGTCGTACGACTGTCCACGAATGTTCTTCAGGTCCAGCTCGTTTTGTTCTAGAAAATTAATCAAGCCCTCATACATATCCTTCGCCTTATGATCCTGGTTAGGCATAGACATAAGAAAACGCTCAACAGGAGCTGCCCCTCAATAAACTGAACCACTAACGTCAATAGGCCATGGGGCAACATGGCCTTCGTCAGAAATCGAGTCCAGAGAAACTGAAAACTATTTTGCAGTTTTCACTCGATCAATATTTTTTTAAACGGCTTTTTCTTTAATTTCTAGCAGTTCCTCCCAAATCGTGGACGTCAAGTAGTTTGTTTTACCACTCAAAGAAAAAAAAAAATTTTTACGTCTATTTTTAACAAAACTCAGTATATTTTTGTTTCTACTGAGCCTTTATCGATTTAATTTAATTTTTTGTGGTGTGGTGGCGGCGCCCTTGTGGTGGCGGCCCATAGGCAACTGCCTATGTTGCCTATGCTTAAATCCGGCACTGGATACACTACATAAACTTTCGGACTCCCCCGGCTCGGAATCAAGGCGCCCGGTTAAATCACGGCGAGGGCGACACGAAATTAATTTCGTTCCGCATTATTTTGATTTTGCTATATCTCCTAAGGTTTTCATTTAATTTGCATGGTATAAAGGGAAAAAAAAATTTTTTTTTTTTAAATTTCCCATTTTTTAAAGTATTAAAATGGATATATAGTATGTTATCCGTAAGAGATAGGCATATGCCATCGCGGACTTTTTGTAGACCATTTTAAGGTGTACAGTACATTATTTTGATCTACCTCGTACGGTTCAGCCAGCGTTTGCAAAATAAGCGCAAAAAAATTGTTTATTAAGACATCACATTAGAAACCTCAAAAATTATCATTGTTTCTCTACTATATTATGCATGTATTATAGATATAAATAAGCCTTCCTCTTGAATCACTCTATCTATTAAAAAAAAACCGCATCAAAATCCGTTGCGTAGTTTTAATTAAAGATCTAAGTATACATATCCCTATGTATGCTTAGATCTTGCAAACAGCGGAAAGCGACTTTGAAAATAAATTGTACTTTATTTTGATGCTATGTACTTTTTTTTTCTTACCTATTTTAACCAATGTACTTTAACTGCAAGAAAAAAAGGTGGCAACCCAAGCTACACAAGAAGCTACTTTTACTTATACATTACACCTATGTAATGTATAAGTAAAAGTAGCTTCTTGTGCCAATTTTTATAGATAAGTCTGACTGAACTGACGCAGCTTCATACAGTGCGTTTCAACTAATAACAGGACTCACTAAAGCTTTGGTTTCCTAGGAAAGCGGCGCCGTCATATAGCGGCCGTAATATTACGGACGCAAAAAGGCGGCCGTCTTTACGGTGACGATATGTGGAAAGTTCCACGGCCGTTTTTTCACACTGTCAGTCATTTTTTTAAAGCAAACGTCAAACGAAAAGTATCCAAGATACGTTCGAGCCCAAACGAATGCTATTCAAATACGAGAAACATTGAAAAAATACTTCAATGGACCAGGGGCTATTGAGTGGCAACATAATTATGCGACACAACATTAGGCTGTTCTTAAATAAGATAAATGTAGCTAATTAAGTACTGTAATGTGAAATGAAAATAGATAATTATAAACTTTTTGTAACTTGTATATACTTGCTAACCTGTTTTATTTAATATTTCTCCAATTTCACGCCACCAATTCTGTTTCAATTGACTTTTTCTGTATTCTTTACTTTTTATATTATAAATAGCTTCATGGTTACGTACGAAATCTATTAAAATTTCGTCATCCTCGCTGCTCCAAGAGTTGGAACTCATTTTATACGTTGTTCCGGTAAAAGAAAACACAAATACGTATTAAAATAGCTTCACCGCTATCAATGAAACGTTCACGAAACCATCTGACACCGTCAAGACGGCCGTCATGCAAATGACGGCACCGCTTTTTGACGTTACGGTGTCAGTTACCGTTCTCTAGGAAACCGCGCCATTTTGTTTACATAGACAACGTTCTAGTGACGTCATTCACCGCTGTATTACGGCCGCTATATGACGGCACCGCTTTCCTAGGAAACCAAAGCTTAAGCCCCATATTGTGACGTCATAGCTGTCAAATCGATCAAATTAGGTAGGGAGAGCAAATAAATGAATAAAAATAAAACTTCATTAAAATAAAATTTATTTACTAAGATTTACGAAGAAAAACATGAAAGTCAGAAAAGTCTTGAATTCCTTATCTTATCTTTGATAATTTTTGCATGGCTTCTGGGCTATTGCCACTTTGAAAATAAGAAAGACAAAAGTATGGTAAATTACACTGGGCGATAACTTTTTTTATCTTCCAAAACAATGATTGTTTCGTAAAGAACTATGCATAGCGTGTATAAAAATAATAAATTCTAGGACTTTGACAACAGATTATTCAAAGTTAGACCTGATAAACATGTAGTTTCTTAAAGGATTATACACGCCATGCATACCTACTTAGTTTTTTGTGAAAATAAAATTGTTTTAAATGTTGCAAAACAACGGGCACGCCGCAATTGCGGCGGTAAGACCCCTCTTTGAGGAGTGGCTAGATCGGCGTCCTGACCTACCGCATGACGCAGGTCCTCACCGGACACGGAAGTTTCGGGAGGTACCTGTGTCTGATGGGAAAGGAGGAAACGCCTGGGTTTCACCACTGTGAGGGTCGCCCTGAGGACACCGTAGAGCATACGGTGCAAGACTGCCTCGGCTGGGCAGAGCACCGACGTGTCCTCACGGCGGCGATAGGCGGAGACCTCTCGCGCCCGGCATTGGTCGAGGCCATGCTGCGGGGCGAGAGGGAGTGGGAAGCGGTCGCCTCCTTCTGCGATGCAGTCATGCTTCCGAAGGAGGAGGCGGGCCGCATGAGGGAGAGGATGGCGTCCTCCCTCCAGCCCAGCCGCAGTGGTAGACGCCCACGGCGTCGGACGTCGGCCGACGATCTCCGGCCACCGTAGGCGCGGGCATGCGGACAGCGAGTAAAGGGCAACTCGCTGTCCGACCATGGACCATGCCCGGGTCGACGGCGCGTCGTGTTCCACGCGCACCTCAAAGAGCGTCAGCAACATGACGAGGCCCCCTCTGCAGAGGGCCGAAGCCTGCCGGGGTCGTGGGACTCATCCCGTTACCGTGACCCCGGTATGTAAAGGGTTATTGAAGGAACACCGTGGATTTTAGTCAGTAAAAGTCTGACAGTCCCTCCCACCCTGCCCGGAGTGGGAGGACTAAAGCTTTCTGCCCATTATCCCGTAGCATACCATGACCGTGCTAGGAACGTATCTGGCACGGAAAGCAATCCCATACGCTCTATTTCGCCCACTGAAGCGGGCCGACAGCGTTCTGAACCCGTTTACAACCCATATGTAACCCGTATTTAATCTGTATGATGCCCGTATGTAACACGGCAGGAATCCTTTCAATACACTCGTAAAGCATCGGTTCATTCTCGTACAAATATCAGTGTTGCGTAGACGCGTTAAAGTGGTGAAATATTGAAATAGTTATGGCTATAAGGAAACTAACGATTGAACAACTGGCAATGATTGCTATCATTTTGGATGAAGAGGAAGAGGAATGCCCAAAAAACACTCGACGCTACTACTACTATCCATATACTTGGATGTTGTAAATTATATATAAACTCATATTTACGTACACATTCTATTAGTTTTTCGTCCTCCATTTTTACACATCTATACGCATTCACACCTCTCGTTGAACTAATGAATGGACTGGCAATACAGCAACACTGCTACAACGCATTTAAAACTGGTTTGTAACGGTCATACTCCCCGCTCAGTCACCGTTTAGCCGCCTGCGCGCAGCGGTCTGGCAACGTCGCGTGCCATGCACGTAGCGTGTCCGCACCGGCAAAATATTCCCTCCGACGAATAGTTGACGGCCCGTGCATGGCACGCTACGGTGTCGGCCGGTGACGGAACGGTCTAGTGGGCATAGTCTCATACTTCTCAATACAAAGAATAGTTTTTTGTCTGAAACGGTCCTAGTACGGTCATGGTATGCTACGGGATAGTGGGCAGACACCTTTATTTGATAATTTTACCATGTTAAAAAAATAAAAAAGTGTTGCAAAACAAAAGTTAAATTTTGTCGACCAGTGTTATTATATTCAGCTAATTTTGGTTACTTAATTACGTTTTGTTTGTCATGAGGAGGAAAAGGCCTTTGTCGAGCAGTGGGATGATGCTAACAGTAACAGTAATTATGTTTTATTTAAATTAGATATAAGACTCGATTAAACAAAGTAAAATAAAGAAAATCTGATTTTTTTTGCTAACCAGACTTTTCAAGTGACATTTGACAGATAAAGGTCATTGACGTTCCTATTAGCATTTGAAAGGCATATACCGTTTTTTAATCTCAGAGACAGAATTGACACATGCAAATGTCAAGTTTAGAAATAATGTTGCCCGCTCTTTTGTGCAGTGATATACCTACGATACCGGTTTATTGAATCGTAATTTTTTACCCGACTTTGCGACGTCAAGAAGGGTAATGTGTTTTACAGTCTATGTATGTAGGTAAGTAAGTATGTTGGTACCTATGTGGCGTTTTACAGACCAAACGTGTGGTCCGATTTGAATAATTATCACGTTAAACCATGCGAGTGTCACTAGAGATGTCACAGTTAATTATAAAAAATCGGCAAACTATATCAAATGGGGTAACGTTGAATAGGTCTCTTTTTATAAGGAGAACTAGCAATGTGAGTATAATTCACATTACTAACAATCTTTTTGACCCCTCCAACTAAGCTAAATATGTATGTGTCTGAAGTGGATTCATGGCAATAGTGTTGTAGCATACGTATCATACCCTTCACTTTGATAACCAACCGCTCATATAATGCACAAAGGAATATTATGTCTATCTAAAGTAAATCTCTGATACCATTAAATATAATCTCTAAAAATATTGACCAACCATTAGCACTAAAGTGTAATGGGAAGGGTTCGAACCCGTGACCTCTCGATCACAAGTCCGATACCTTAGCCATTTTTAGGTTTTTTCTCTTTTTTCATTTAAAGTAGCGATTACTTTAAATGAAAAACAAAGACAGCGATTAGGATTTTTAAGTTTTAAAACGGATCAGTGCCATATTCATATTGCGTTTTTTTTTCTTTCAAACCCGTTGAGTGAGGTATGAAAATAAAGGATGTTTGGAAGGGTGTGTGTGGATTACTTGGTATCCATTCGAAGGTAATAAAACTCACGTCGGATTGTTAATTGAATACTGAATCAATACTGAATAATTTATTGACGAAAACACCTGCTTATATATACATTGGTTATGGTTCTATCTAGGCATGATAAACACAGTTTCTAAGCTCTCGACCAATGGCGAAGCGCCGCCGGGCGAGACGCGCGCGGGGCGCGGAACGCATTCCTGCCCGCGGCACTAGATCGTCGCGGACCTATATATATATCGGAGCGGGGCGCGGTCACGCTCCTTTCCTTTGCTTCGTGAGCTGCCGTCGAATGAAGATGTCTGCTGTTCAAGAATTTTCCCGCCGTGTGTCGTCAGCGCCGCGTGTCCATCTGCGTAGTCCTGGAGTATGACATGAAGATGCGGAGAAAAACTGATGCTAAGCTTGCTCTGCCTGGTTGCATGCTTACAAACAAACCGCTTCTTTCGAAGCGATATGGCCGGCGAGTGCGGCGTTGTGATGACGCCGTGCTATGCTCGTGCTGTTATCCTGTTTCTTTACAAACCAACGTCTTTTTCAAGATGATTGCTTTCTCTGTTTCTTTTCGGAATGTCAAAAACGTGGTGTGGTAATTGGTTCAGTGTTGAGTGGTAAACTGGTAATTATTTGGTTTGAAGGTAAAGGTACTGGTCGGAGGTATTTGGTATTCGTTCGCAGGTATGGTAAATGAGTGACAGGTACTATGTCACTACATCACTCCCCCCTAAGCGAAGCGTACGTTGGGTTTCACTGCGCGGCCGGATCGAGTGACGTAGGAGTCATGCGGTGCGCTCAAGGTCGACGACCGCAGCTCGACGCTCGGTGATGTTTTTTCAACGCGAGGTACTTGTGTCACGCCTGTTGTAGAAACAGTAAACCCTTCGTTGAGTAAGTATGCTGGCTTGAGTCTATCTATTGAGACAACTGTAGTTCGAAGTGGCATTTTTATGGTGAAATGCTTGCTGTCACGTTGAATTATTTTGAACGGGCCGTCGTAAGGTGGGGTCAATGAACTTCGCACGGTATCATTGCGCACGAACACATGGGTACACGTCGCTAGGTCCTTGTATACAAAAGTGCTTCTGTTATTGGAATGAGACTTGCTGCTCGGGGACAACGTCGACGTGGTTTCCGTTAGCTTCTGGACGAATTCTGCGTCTTCATTTTTCGGCTGTGAAGGCACGAAGAAATCTGACGGTATTCTAAGTGTTGATCCGTAGGTAATGAGTGCCGGGCTTAATTGAGTGTCTTCCCGTAGGGCAGTACGTAGGCCGAGTAATACGGTAGGTAGTTCCTCGCTCCAGTGTGCACCGGCGTTTCGCGCCATAAGTGCAGACTTCAAAGTTCGATGCCAGCGTTCAACTTGACCATTTGCTTGAGGGTGGTAGGCAGTGGTACGTATTCTTGTTATGCCGAATTTCTTCATAAGTTGGTTGAATAACGACGATTCAAACTGTCGTCCTTGATCCGTTGTAATTCGTATAGGGCAACCGAATCGTGATATCCACCCGTCATAGATTGCTAGGGCGACAGTGTCGGCGGTGACGTCACGTACAGGTATTGCTTCTGGCCATTTAGTGCAGCGGTCGATCATTGTTACTAGGTATCTGTAGTCGTTAGAGGGCGGCAGTGGTCCCACGATGTCCACGTGAATGTGTTCGAAACGCGAAGATTTTTGAAACTCGCCGAGCGGGCTGATAACGTGTCGTTGAACTTTCCCGCGCTGGCAACCGATGCATGATTTCGCCCACAAACCGACTTCTTTATTCATATTCGGCCAGAAAAACTTTGTAGACATCACTCTCCTTGTTGTTCGCACACCCGGGTGACTTAGTTCGTGTTGCGCTTTGAATGCTACTACACGATAAGTCTCTGGTAGGTATGGACGAACGTTACCGGTCGATGTTTCGCATATGATGGGTCGTTGCCCTCCGGGTAATGTGATAGGCGCGAACTTGAGACTTGGGTTCGACATGCAGATCTTCAGTTCTTCATCGTTTTCTTGGTCTTGAGCGAGTTGATTGTAGTCGATTGTAGAGTGCGACAAGTCGATTTCTTCGATGCGTGATAAGGCGTCGGCTGCTTGATTCTTATCACCGTGAATGTATTTGATTGCCGTACAGAACTGACTAATGTAGTGTAGCTGGCGCTCTCGCCGTGGTGTATCGCTGCTACTTGGCGTTCTTGTCAAGGCGTAAGTCAGTGGCTTGTGATCGGTGAATATTGTTAGGTCACTGCCCTCGATCAGCCGTCGTAGGTGTTGCACTGCGGTGTACATAGCTAATAATTCGCGATCGTACACGCTGTAGCGTCGCTGCGTCTCACTCATAGTTTTTGAGTAGAATGCAAGTGGTTTCCACACGTCGTTAACTTTTTGTTGAAGTACGGCGCCGATGCTAGTGTTCGATGCATCGGTAAATAAACATAGCGGCGCGTTAGGTATCGGGTGCGTCAGTGTTGTTGCCTCGAGTATGCTTTGTCGGCATTTTTCAAAGGCTTGTTCTGCTACTTGAGACCATTGTATCGGAGTTTTGTCGTTTTTCTTGCTGTTGTGTAGGTATTTGTTTAATTCATGTTGGTACTCGGCTTGATGTGGTAAACAACTACGGTAGAAGTTAATCATTCCTAAAAATCTTCTAAGTTCTTGTACTGTTTTTTGTTTAGGATAGTCGACTATGGTTTTGATTCGTTCTTGAGTGGGTTTGATTCCTTCTGATGACACTTCGTATCCGAGGAACTCGATGGTTGTCTTGTCAAACTCGCATTTCTCGATGTTAAGACTGACGCCGTAGGTATTTAGGCGTTCGAGTACTTGTTCTAAGTGGTGGCGGTGTTCTTCCTTGTTTCTCGAGTGTACGAGCAGATCGTCGACGAAACAGAATACGTTGTCATCCAGTCCTCGTAGAACCTCATGCATAAAACGTTGAAATGTTTGACCGGAGTTTCTTAGACCGAATGCCATGCAGTTGAATTCGAAGAGACCGAATGGTGTTATTATTGCTGTTTTTTGAGCATGATCTTGACTTGCGATTGGTATCCAGAAATAGGCCATTTTCAAATCGAGTTTTGAGAATATTTTCTTGCCGTGGAGCTGGTATGTGAAATCTTGAATTCGTGGAATGGGGTATCGGTCGGGAACGGTGACGGCGTTGAGTCTTCTGTAATCCCCACATACTCGAAGTGATCCATCTTTCTTTTTAACAATGTGGAGAGGACTCGCCCACGGACTGTTCGACGGCTTGCATATTCCCATCTCGATCATGCGCTCGAACTCAAGTTTTGCAGCTTTATATTTGTCGGGCGGTAGAGGTCGTGACCGTGAGTAGATCGGCGGCCCAGTTGTCTCTATGTGATGCGTGACGTCGTGCTTGGCTGGAGTTTTCAGTGTCATTGGTCGAAGTACATCTGGATATTTCTTCAGCAGGTCGTGGTGAGTGTGGTCGCGGTTGATGATATGGATTGATTCTTCTGTGGTGTTAATTTTGATGGCGTTCACGCTAAGTTCTGTCACACCGTCGATAAGTTTTCTTTGATGTAGGTCGACTAATAGTTTATGCTGTGCCAGGAAGTCGGCGCCCAGTATTGATGTTTTAACATTAGCGACGACGAAAGTCCACTTGAAACTTCTTCGTAAACCTAGGTTGAGCTCGAGTATGCGCTCTCCGTAGGTACGAATCTCTGTTCCGTTTGCTGCGTATAGTTTGTAGCCTGCATTGTCCGTCGGTTTTGAGTATTTCTGGTTTCGAGCGGTTAATACAGATATGTCGGCTCCCGTGTCGACCAGAAATTTTTCACGGTTGTTGATGTCGATCACGCATAGGCGGTGGCTTGTTTGGTTTACATCGACACCCACCAATATCGATGTACGTTCTAGTTTTCCCGCTTAATTTTGGAACACGGCGATTCACATTTTCGTGCCTCGTTACCGAATCGGTAATGGTAATAGCAAAGCCAGTCGGGGTCGTCGGGCTTGCGGGAGTTCTCAGTACGCTGTCTTGAATACTGCGAATATTGAATTGAATATTGCGGTTACGGTGTGCGGAGTTTTGGCGGGAACGGTGGAACGATGAATGTTGATGTTTGCGGAGTTCGACGACTTCGATTGACAACTTCTCTATTTGTTTCGACAGCATGCTGATTTGTAGGTTTGTTATTGCGTTTAACTGTACCTCATTCGCTGCTGTGCTTGTTGATGGAGGCTTTGCTGTGGAGCTGGAGACCGCGGCGACTTTAGTGGGTTCGAAATGCTCCATTATTTTGTCGGCCATCGCGGCTAGCACTTCGAGCGATGACTCGGTGTTGACGGAGAGCACGGCGCGAACTTGTGGGGGCAGCTGGTTGAGCCACATAACCTTCAGCGCCTCATCAGATAATAGCGTGCCACTGAGATCTCGCATTTTACGCAGCAGCTGGCTCGGCTTGTTGTCGCCGAGTTCGAGACCGCTGAGTAGCTTCTGTAATTGCCGGTGATCGGACTCTTGGTACGTCGAGATGAGTCTGTCCTTGAGCACGCTGTACTTGCCGGTAGCCGGTGGGTTTAATATAATGTCGCAGATTTGTTCTAGGTCGCTGTTGCCGAGTAACGGGACGACGAGGTTGAACTTTTGTTCTTCACCTATCTTGCTGGCAGCGACGGCGGCTTCAAATTGCGCGAACCACAGGCGAGGATTTTGGCGCCAAAATGGTGGTAGACGTGCAGGAAGAGAAATTGTTGCCACGTCGCTCTTTACTGTTGTGGCGCCTTCAGCATCGCAGAAATCGTCGGGGTTATTCAGCATGGTGGAGCTTCAAATATTCACGGCGGATCTTGCAGGAGTTTGATATTCGAGGAGCTCAGGCTTCGTTTCGTCTTCCAGTTCGTGTTCTTGACTTCTTGTTCGCGGGTCACCAATTTGGAAGGGTGTGTGTGGATTACTTGGTATCCATTCGAAGGTAATAAAACTCACGTCGGATTGTTAATTGAATACTGAATCAATACTGAATAATTTATTGACGAAAACACCTGCTTATATATACATTGGTTATGGTTCTATCTAGGCATGATAAACATAGTTTCTAAGCTCTCGACCAATGGCGAAGCGCCGCCGGGCGAGACGCGCGCGGGGCGCGGAACGCATTCCTGCCCGCGGCACTAGATCGTCGCGGACCTATATATATATCGGAGCGGGGCGCGGTCACGCTCCTTTGCTTCGTGAGCTGCCGTCGAGTGAAGATGTTTGCTGTTCAAGAATTTTCCCGCCGTGTGTCGTCAGCGCCGCGTGTCCATCTGCGTAGTCCTGGAGTATGACATGAAGATGCGGAGAAAAACTGATGCTAAGCTTGCTCTGCCTGGTTGCATGCTTACAAACAAACCGCTTCTTTCGAAGCGATATGGCCGGCGAGTGCGGCGTTGTGATGACGCCGTGCTATGCTCGTGCTGTTATCCTGTTTCTTTACAAACCAACGTCTTTTTCAAGATGATTGCTTTCTTTGTTTCTTTTCGGAATGTCAAAAACGTGGTGTGGTAATTGGTTCAGTGTTGAGTGGTAAACTGGTAATTATTTGGTTTGAAGGTAAAGGTACTGGTCGGAGGTATTTGGTATTCGTTCGCAGGTATGGTAAATGAGTGACAGGTACTATGTCACTACAGATGTAAGAATAAATTTATGAGAGGATAACAAATAAATATGTAATTTATATGTATAAAATTAAATAAAAATGAAAAATCATATAATAAGATTGAAAAATCGTAATACTAACGAAAGGATAAAGTTGGAATAATTATTCCTTCTTCCTTGACTTATAATATTGTTTTTTGATAACTTTAGAGTCCAGCTAAAGTTGGGGTACCTTCACTCGCTGAAGATGGTGATGATTTTATTGACTTAACCCTCTGATGATTCTGCCGCTTATATTTTGCTGGGCAGTAACAACACATTGGGCGTTTTTTCATTAGCCGGCCCGGCCGCGACCCAGCAACGATACCGACAACGACATCAGTGGACGCTTAATTCTATGGGAACAGTGTTTCATTGGCCCGGCCCGACACTGACATTAACTGCAAGGGACGACCTTAGCTGTAACATTTATAAAATTAGATTACAGAAAAACAATACTCTGTACCAGTGCCATTTATTAGATGCGATGATAAACTACTGTCTCGTCTGCGATAAGTAGTTAGATCATTGCTCTCAATGATGGACTATCGCTGGATACGAGATAGTAACTCTTAGAAGATATCATAGATGGCGTGCTATATATATCTAGTGTTAGAGTTTATGTTCAAGTCTAGGTAAATAATAATGATTAAATATAATAATAAAGGAAAGTTAAAATAAGGTATTCTCCTTATGCATAGAATATGTGCAAACAATTTAATAAAATTCCATGCTGAGGGAATCCAATTAGTAATTGTCTTTTGCCATGGACAATTATAGATAGTTAGCTGTCAAATGGCACCGGACTTTCTTTTTGGTCTAAGATCGGAAGCGTTTAAGACTAGGATTGAATATTTTGGCGTAATAGCCAACTGATGAAGAAAGAAAGGAAGGGTACAAGGGTGAAATATAAAACCCATGTTGAGGCGACCGGAGATGATACCGGTCGCATAGAGTAGACTTAAATATTAATTAATATAAATTAAAGAAGAAATGGTCATAATATAAAGATATACTAAAGGAGTTCTTCACTAAGTACGTCGATGAGGGAACAATGCACTAGCGATTCGGTTCCGGGAAGGGAAGCGCCACGCGGGTTTGATTATGCACAACACTTGGATGCGATACTGCTGGCGGAATCCGTACCATGGTTCAATGAACTGAAACTAATGTTCGGGGTAATTAATAAATCCGGTAATGTATGTATATTTGATTATTTAGTTTAAAAAGTGTAAAAGACGGAAATGATGAAGTAACCAACACGTGTTTGTAAAAAAAAAAACAAATATATTTAATGATATGACCAACAAAACCTGTCTTTTTATTTCTACTGTATCCTCATCATGCGTAGAACTCAGCCCATAAGTCTCATCTTCAAGTATCTACCCTTGGTTAGCTGGTGTGTAGAGAAACCAAGCCTTACAAGCTATGTTTTTCATTTCTAATATATTTACAAAAGGTCTAAATTGTATTAAGCAGAGTAAAGGCACTAGAAGGCTCTATTTGTGCAGTTTATCCGAATAAACTTCTAAATACGCTTCAAGAGCACAATTTCTAGCAAGAATTAAATAATATGTGAAATCTTTAACATATTTAAAGTAAAAAGATAAAAATTAAAAAGATATAAAAAAAAAGCAAAAGATATCGACTGCTCAACTGAAAGGAAAGAAACA
Organism: Tholera decimalis; assembly: GCA_943138885.2. Taxonomy (NCBI): domain Eukaryota; kingdom Metazoa; phylum Arthropoda; class Insecta; order Lepidoptera; family Noctuidae; genus Tholera; species Tholera decimalis. The sequence goes on from OW964551.2 coordinate 28,773,851, forward strand.
AGCACATGGAGTCATTATCTGAATCTGATTATTAATTTTGTATTTCTACGTTTTAAATTAGCACCTACACATTATTTCAGGATAACGTATTATAAAAAACCGATACCTGATTTATCAACGTTAAGTTTCGTTAGTGGCACATCACTATTTAAGAATCGCAAAAATCTGGCAACCGTCGTAATGTCAACTTTGTCTCTGAGAAGGCAGGTGTCATTGACGGATTTTTGGTTAATGTAATTTAACTGTTAAACTTCCATGGTTAACAGGTTGAAAACACTGTTAATTTATTAACAGTTTTCGGAAATGAATAATGTGCAAAGACGTTGAGCGCGTTGACGAAAATTAACAGTGAACATTTTCAACCTGTTTTCGGAAATGAATAATGTGTAAAGACGTTGAGCACGTTGACGAAAATTAACAGCTAACATTTTCAACCGTTTCGGAAACGAAAAGTGTATAAAGACGTTGAGCGCGTTGACGAAAATTAACAGCTAATAAACAGCTAATATTTGCAACCTGTTTTTGGAAATGAATAATGTATAAAGACGTTCAGCACGTTGACGAAAGCTAATATTTTCAACCTGTTTTTTCATTGATGAATAACAGTTAACTGGTTGACTAATGAAAAGTCGTTAAAAAAATAGTTTATTGATTCAACGCCCATCTCTATCTGAGATTAAAGAACAGACTGTAGTAAAAACTTTCACCACCCCTGTTATAGTAGTATTCAAATAACTTGGCAAAAGTCGTTCAATGCGCAAAAGTCGTTCAATGCACAAAAGTCGTTCAATTCGCAAAAGTCGATTTTTAGGTGTCAGCGGTTGTCAGCGGGACGCGGGGTATGACGTAGCGCCGCTCCAAGCGCGCGATTGTTGCGTCAGTAGTTCTCGTTCAATTTGCTCCCGAATACACTTGCGTACACGAAACTTGTACCCTTTGTTTTTGTTACAAGTTGTTATTTTAAATTTAGTTTTTGTTACGTTGATTACAATTCCAGGACCAAATACCGTTTTACGCAGACTATTAAAACGTCAGAAAGAGCAGTTAGACACTATGGTTAAGGAAGGTTGAAATTCCGAATTCGTCACTGTCTTTAGGACACCGGGACAAAAGAAGAATAAAAGGGGTAGCAGTTTTATTAACTAATTGTGACGACGAGAACATACTTATTCTTTTTAATGTTGTTTTTAAATACATTTTTTTCACTTTTAAATGTGTTTATATATTATATCTATTTTATTTATAATACCGAATTAACGATTAAATTCCTCTTCTTTCTTTAACATTATTCTGAACAGACATAATTAAAAATAAATGATGGCAATAACCATAGAATAATGGCAAGCAGTAAAAGTGACCACTTTTTTCTTCCACTAAGTGCACGATGCGCGAAGTTACACTCACTACGCCAAAACCTTGCCAACTTACGTGACGAGGACTATACCACCAGTGTTTTGCAAAAACAAAAACTAATGTTGTTGATGTGTGACAACTAGATTACTTTTAAATACCAAACATTCCCACCTGCGTACAAGTGACAAAATCCGCGAATCACCTTCTCTTTATACAAGCCCGCGCAAGCAGTCTCAATACGTCGACACATCTGTAACTCTTTGTAATAATGCACGGCTTCGTCAGAGGTTATAGTCACCTTTTGAGCAGGGCCTTTTTCCAACCTGTGAAGCTTGTAAGGCTTGTATAACAAAAGAGAATAGATAAGTATATTGTAATTCGGCATAGTTATAAATACTTAAATAAATTCCGTTTTTTGGGGATAGTTTTATGATAGGTATTTGTATTCGTTTGAATGAGATAGGACGTTTTATATGCATTTCCAGGTCGGAGATCTGATTCCAAGTAAAACAGCGTTTTAGGTATTCACCTAAGTGACAAACTATGAGAAGTTGATAGGAAAAATGCCACTGGTCACTAACTAATAATAGTCGGCCAACTGACATGAGTAATTAGATGGATGAGTAAAAAATTCAATTAAAATTATTTAAAACCAAGCGCATTTGCAACATTGTAATGTTATAGTAAAGTTTGCAAAATGTTTGTGGTTTACGGAATGGGTACCTAACTAAGGAATCCATGCACATGCACTTGACTGTTTTTTAAGCTTTTGGGATTGTTTCTTAATGCTATATAATATGGTTGAGATAGTTTTGCCAGGACAGGACAGGCGAAACGAAAGTGGAATAAAGTATGAATACCTACTTGTATGTCAAAAGAAGCATCAGTTGAATTGTGTTGAACGTTTGACATCGTCGTTTGCGGCATTGTCGATACTATCACACTGTGAAGTCGGCTGCACGCTTTCTAATAAACCAATGATTACATTGAATATATTGCAACCTCCTAGTGCAGGGCTTCCCAAACTTATTTTAACTGTGACGCCCTCGGGAAGTTGCCATATTTTTGCGACGCCCTGGCCTTCTTGCCATACATTTACCTACTAGTTGTAGTTCTAGCTTAATAACAATTTGTCAGAAAAAATAAAGAACAAAGCGTAAAAACAAAACATTTCGATCGCCTCACGACGCCCCTGGGATAAAACCGCGGAGCCCCAGAGCGTCGCGACGCACAGTTAGGGAAGCCCTGTCCTAGTGCATGAGACCGTGCTTTCGACGGCAGCGGCCGGCGAAGCGGGAGCCACTAGGTGGCTTGTTTATGTCTTTAGTGGGAAGGACATTCCGAGTCAGTTACGGATTACCAGCAGAATTAACATTACTTGTTAACCCCTCCAACTAAGCTAAGTAATATGCTCGTATCTGTAGTGGCAACAGTGTAATGCTGCTACGCTGTCGCTTTTTTGTAACCACCTAAACTTGGTCGGATTGCCACGGTCTTGAAGTTCCTAATGACTTTTATTTAATTATCTCGTTAATTATTGTATGTACTGCTTTGAAACTTTACAGGTATATAACTGAATTAAGCAACTAAATATTGATATAACATTCAGTTTATATAACCGTATACAGGTTTATCGGTGGCCAAATAACTCCGCGCGCATTGTAACCATGAACGTGGAGAAATTAATATGATCATAATTTGTTAATTACCTACAGAATACTAATGAAACTTCATACACATTTGAAGGTAGTTAAAAGCTACAAAATAACGTTTAAAGTAAGTCTTTAGAGCTCATATTCAGAGTGTTAGGACCTAAAGAAGTGTTTTTATATTTCATTAAATAACTTTTAAACGGTATATCATTTTATTATTTTTATTGCTAAACAAATTAAAACTAATTCCTAAGAAATCATGTACAAAAGATGATAAGAATCCGCTTAACCGTTTCAGAGATCCAGCAAAACCACAAACGTTACTCCAGCAAAATCTCGAATAACTTCGCAGCCGAAGAAAGAACAAAAACAAAATAACGTGTAACATTTACCTCGTCTAGACAACTAAATGTATAGCTAATATTTATTTCAATATTCCCATTATTTAAAAAAAAGTTTTGCTGCGGTAACGTTTCAAACGTTACCCCAGTAGAATATGTTTTTGTGTAATAACTAAAAAACTATATGTGTAACAAATTTAAAAATGTGCTTAACAATTACAGAAGCTGGGCAACTAATTATCTATAAGATTTAAATGACTATTTTCGACATTATTTTGCTGGGGTAACGCACACTCACCGCGATGCAACACCCGACAATCGTCCGTGGTAGCTCAAAACCCCTGCTGTTGCTCTCACCACATAGTCCCTGACTCACTGCCACCAGTGCCCCACCGCTAGCCGCGCTTCTGATGTCGAGAACTTAGCCTCATGACGGACTTTCGATAATCTTTTTGAGTTAACGAAGCTCGAAGGCTTCATCTATCACCTATGCAACTATGAACGATTTTTTTCTTTCTTTAACATTTTTTAACTATAGACAGGTAACCTACTTACCAGAACCAAAGGAAGTTTGGAACTGGTTCAAAACAATATACGTATAATATTTATCTTTTGGTTTGCGCGAGTATTACCTTCGAGTGGATCTGTTTAAATTTGGTGATTTCTAATGGAAACCTTAGGATAGGCAATGAATAAGTGACTGCTCATAGATTTCTTTTGAATTGTAAGTTATTGAGATAATGGTTGGTTTATGTAACCCCAAGGTAAGTACCAAGATATTTCTGTATGAGCTGGACTGGGCTTGCAACGGCCCACATCAACATTTTTTAACGGAAAACTCGCGAAATGGTGGCTACAATAACAATGCTATAATCTAGCCCAATTGGATACCACCACAAAGAGAAAAATATAAAAACTTCACAAAAATATATACTTCTACATAGCGAAACATCACCTACCGTTAGTACATTACCACCGAGAATTCTAACATTGTGACAAACGTTTGTACTCATCTTCCTTATTGTTTTGTCTTCAGAGTTTCATACGCAATATTATAAAAAAATATTTATTATAACAAACAAAAATATATTTAAAAAATATAGGACAAGAAGTAACCTAAGATTACGCTTGTGTCATGTCATTTGAAATTTCACGCAAAAAGAATGTAATACATGATTTCACGGTTTATTTTTTTAACAATAAAGAGTATTTATTAGATTTGCCGCGTCAATGGATGAAATCATCCAATCTGGGCGAAGCGGGAGGGTGTATAAGACTTTTAATGACTATAACCCATCCGTGTTTCGTCATTTGCCCTTCGTTTTTTTTTATTGAAAATAGTTTCGCGTTTGAGCTCTATCTCACCTGATGGTAAGTGATGATGTGATCGAAGATGGAGCACGCTTACCTAAAAGTAACCTATTCACTCTGGACTTAAAGACTCCTAGGTTGTAGCTGTCGGGAAACACAGACTCCGGCAGAGAATTCCACTCCTTAGCCGTAAAAACGTTTTTTGCGTATGGGTGGGATGTCCACCATGTATCGATGGCGCTTTGACGTTTGTCTCGTAGTCCGATGATGGAACGGGCTTGGCGGAATTAGATTGTGTAATTCCATCGCACACTCCCCGAAATGTAACCGATAGAAAACCGATAGACTTGCAAATCGTCGTAGGTGTTCAAGGCTCTGGAGCTTTGACTCGACCAGTGCATCGTTGCCAATGAGTCTCTTGGCCCGCTTCTCGATAGACTCAAGCGCGTCCAGTTGGTATTTCGCAGACCCATCCCAAAGTTGAGAGCAGTATTCCATACACGACCGAACCTGGGCTTGATACAAATTGAGCAGCTGTTCCGGTGTGAAGTACCGTCTCAGCTTGGCTAGGATTCCCAACTTTTTTGATGCTAACTGAGCCTTAGCCTCGATATACGGGCCAAAATTGAGTGTGGAAGTTAAAGTCACCCCAAGAAGCTCAATATAATCGGTTATCGGCACGGTTACACCACGTGTCCTTCGTGTTCCAAGGCCGCGGTAACTCTTTCGAACAATTCTGCAACCCCGGCAGGATTCTTATAGTCTTCGGTGGTTATTTCAGAAAATTTTGGAACTACAGATATTTAGGTACTTAGATAAACATCTTAAATTCACAGACTGCACGTTCTTTTTCTATATCTACACAAGAAAACAACAATGAACCCATTAAACAGAAATATATTTAAACAAGAATGTTACAACACATAACAGTTAGATATTAATTGAAATCACAGAGTTTAGCATAAAACAGTTAATTTTAATTTATTTTTGGCATTAATGAGTCATTCATAAAGAAAATTAATTTGGTGTTTAATATGTATATATTTAGGTCATCATCGTCCATAGCTTGACTTCGCCCACTGCCTGGTATAGGCGATCTCTTCGCTTGTGCCTAGCTCCACGTTCATGTGCCAGTCTCATGCAGGATATACCCGACATATTTAGGTACACCACGACAAAAATTATCAAAAATATATCCATAAAAGCCAGAGCGGCAGTCTTTAGACGTTTTTTACTACAATAATTTGACCTAGTATTCCCATAATTTTATAAGTTACTCAGAAGTGCTTTATTGTGAAGAGTTCTGAATTTATGATTGTCGTTCAGATAACTAGTGATGAATTCCGGAGGATTCCTGGTGAGGAACAATTCCAGGCTCATGTAGCGGGCTGCGGTCAACCGTTTGCGTTCTGCGTTCGACCGACAAAGGTTTTTATGCGCATGCGCCGCGAAGCTTGCTGCCGCCTTCTCGACTTGTTTGGCTGTGACTCGAACGTTCAGATCGTCTTCTAAAGGCGGCTGAAATTACAGAAAATCTTATTTTAGTCAGTAGAATGATGGAGCAACGGCCATCTAACACTTTTATTATTTAGTCATTAAACGCTCAGTATGAGTTTGTAATACTATTATCGTTTACGAAAACTATCGCTTTATCTCTTTCACACTCACCGACAAATTTGGTGCATGTGAAGGAAACCAAGCGATAGTTTTCGAAACGTATTTAAAACTCATACTAAGTCCATTCATTTTTCTGATCATCGTCATTTGTTTTATCGATTTCAAACTTCGAACTACCCGCAAACAGTAAAAAATCTACTTATGTCAGCCAGTAACAACGGCTTTGCATGCTTTCCGAGGCAAGGACGAATGTCGATATTTACTATCCTAGACACTCCATCACCGGTTGCGGGAATATTCTAATGAAATACCGCGGCCCCTGAACGCAAGGGCAACTGAAGGAGCAGGGTGGGTTTTTAATCAGTAGAAGTCTGACACTCCCTTCCGTTCAACCTACAGCGGGTGATGACGGATGACTCCTTCATTTGATGATTTTCCCACCCAGAAAAAAAAGTCACTCCATCACCATGCATTATCAGGGGGTGTTGGCTGGTCAGTTCCGATCAGGCTAAGCAGTGTGCAATTATTACATTTTGCTGCGTTAGTAATTCGTCTTTATTTTCCTCTCATTTCTATGATAAAAAAGTTACCGGGAAAAATAAAACTAAAAAGCTGAAAAAAAAAAAGTTATTTAAAAAATCTAAAAATCCCAACTGTTCAACTGAAATTACTTTATAATATCATTGACTGAAATGCAAGAAACAAGCAGGCGGGACAATTTAAAAATATATACATATATTATATTCAATTGGGTCCCGCCTGCTTTTCACTTTTTTAAATAAAAATATGCTTGTTTCTTGCATTTCAGTTGACAAGTTAGGATATTTTTATTTTTTAATTTTTTTATTTTCAGCTTTTTAGTTTTAGTTTTCCCGGTCGTGTCACATTGGCGCCCTACAAAATAAGAATTCCAACATTGAAATCCCATATAAATCGGATCAATACTTTTTGAGATAACTCTTAGAAACTTTCAGGTGTTGTTACTTCCATCATCAGCTCAGCACCATGAGATGATAACTATCAGAAACAAATATGATCATCAGACAAAAACGTTGAAGTACCCTTAAAATGAAGGGTTTCCCTTGACTTTCCTGGGACTCTATAATCATATAACGACTGATGCTTACCAACATTAGCTTAGCAACAAATATATGAAAAACAACGTACATATGTGCTTATATTTGAAGGTTTCTCTCCATTTACCAGGGATCCCATCATCAAATTTTGACTTGATGACAATTAGTGTAGCCCAAATGCAAGACCAAGACGAGGTTTAGCCACTCTTGGTCTTGGTATTGCACGCCTAGTCTTGGTCTTGGTCTTCCGCAAGAGTCTTGCAATTAACGATTATCCTATTGCTATTTATTAAACGTTAGTTTAGATCTTAGAACAACATAACAAAGTAGGTACATTTTGAGCTTGAATTGACATATGCATATTAAAGGCCAACCAAATAAATAAATTTAATAAGAAATTCGAAATATCAACTGCCACAGATGAGGTCTGAACCCACGACCTCGGCAATCCGTGCCGATGCTCTAACCAACTGAGCTACCTACCATGCCCCACGAAATTCCGTTGGTTTTTTAATGAAAGTTTACATTTAATAAGCTTATATGAGCTAAAACATGGCTAAAACATATAAAATACAAATTAATGACATTAACTTGACTGTATTTGAATATTCGTCACTCATGTCAAATTGTAAACTTATCACTCCGAGAACAACAAGGATTAGAGTAAAAAGCAATTATTACATTAAACTCCAAGCGAAGCTCAATTTGAAATTACTAAAATTGAAATAAATACTCCTTTTTATAAGCACACGCCGAAATACCGATAAAGGACGGCATTCTTTGATAAAAATAATGATTCTTTGGAAGATTAATAAAACAGATGCGTTACCGGATAGGTATAGTGTGTCTACGTAGCAATAAAATGTAGATATTATGTAAATAATATTCTGTGTATTATGTTCATCCTTTGATGGAATTAAGTACTTATCTTAACGAAAACAAAATACGAGATAGTTTTATGGATATGATTACATTTTAACAGTTTGTTGCACTGATACCTACGCTTTAAAACTGCATAAATGAATCGAAACAAAAATCCTGACCTTCATTGAAAATTAGGTATTAGAAATCACTTTAAAATTTTAAATTAAGTTGAAAAATATTAAGTTGTGCGTAAACGTTACTTCCGAGTGCGGAAGTAAGTTTACGCACAACTTAATATTTTTCACTGATTTCTTATTTTAAATAATCATGGAACAAATATTGTGTGTGCTGATTTTGTGCGATGTTGCCGGATCCGTATCAATGTTGGTGGTAGTAACTTTAAGCAGCACCTTCGTCAGAGCCAGCGCATTGACGTTCTCATCGAATAATCCGGCTCTGGACAACGATCCAAACTCGAAGAACACATAAATAGTTCTTTTCAGAGCTGTCCAAGTTTCATTGTTTCCCCCACATCACCCATCCTTCCCCTGCGTTTTTGCAATGTAAGTTTTTTTTTCATTTTAACAATAATACAAAGAAAACGACAGTCTGAACTAACTGCAAGACGCAAGAGTCTTGCAGGCTTAGTCTTGTTCTTGCTTAAATCTTGCAGGGTAAGTCTTTGGTCTTGGTCCTGCTAAAATTAGGCGGTCTTGGTCTTGCTAAAATTAGGCGGTCTTGGTCTTGAAAAAATGCAAGAACAGGACCAAGACTGATTTTGGGCAACACTAATGACAATGGGACCACCTCAGGAGTCAGGGGGATGAGGTATATGCTTTCGAACAAAAAAACAATTGAAAATAACTCCACAATTGGCGGAAAAATCGGTGGACATACATAAAAAAATGCATAAAGCCAAACATAGTACCTAACTACCTTTTCTTTTTACGAGGTCGATAATTAAATAAAAATACAAAAAAAAAAACTTACAGAAAACCGAATCCACTGCCAGATTTGAAACCTTGATATTTCGGCAGTAGCAGAGTCTTCAACATTTCCGCTGTAAAAGAAGTGGCCGATGCCTGCCAGCCAGTAATATATAAAGAGTATGGTTATAGCCACATTGTGCTTCAGTCCTTGTAAAGTAACTCCATCGCGGGGTATGGACAGCAAGTCTTGCGGCGTCACGTTCACTACAAACTTCTTGCAGATCTGATTTGGTGTTGCACCGCTTTTCTTCCAAAGCTGAAACAGAGCAAGACTTATTTATTTATTAGGGAATAACAAACAGTAACACATTTTTTACAAACTATAAAATCATAACAAATAAATGTAAGTAAATGTACACCCACACCGTTATCCACGAATTACATATTAGGGTCGTGATATAAATTTTAATTTTTTTTTTATCCTAAAATTTTTATTGGTGAAAATAAAAAAATACCATCTCGATCAAAGACTATAAAACCTCTCTGATCTCGATACACTATAGTTTAAAATTACTGATGATTTTAATCCACTACCACCTATTAGACTTTATCCTAATGAATGTTAAGCCAATTTTTATATGAAAATTTGTTTATTACTAAAACAAGCAAAAGCCCAGGACTCAGCATTTACCAGACGCCCCGCGTCCCAAGTAAAAGTGACTTTTCCCAACGCTTGCCGTCCTGCCAACGGGTACCGGATTTTTCTTTTATTTTTTTTTGAGTATAATATTTTAGCTATCTATCTAGCTACGTAGGAAAGCACCGGTTAAAATATAATATCGTATTTGATCCTCTAGGATCTCAAGGAAAACTTAGATATCGTCAATATAAATCCAAATCTATAAATACAATATGATCAGAATCTTTTTAAAACAGGTTAATTCTGAAAAACATTACGTTGGTAGATAAATGTTTTTGTATGATAGAAACAACGAATTAGGAATGATAAGAAAAGAGTAAATGGGCCCTGAGATTGCCCAGAGTTACATCATACGGTTAAACTTTGTTGTGTATTACATGGATCTTATTGTTCCAAAATTCGACTTTAATCTGAAATTCTAAAATTAAAGTGAAGCAAAACCTTTGTAGCCCTCCTTACCAAAAAGTTGCAGACGGAGGAGTATGAAATTTTTCATAATTACAGTTTTTATACAGAAAGTGTGCAGAAAGCTAATAATGAATTACAGATAATTTATATTAACGTCGAATTGCGACCACTTGGTAAAGATATTAGGATATTAGGTTCTTAACAAAGCAGGAAGCCCTTTAAAAATTAGGTAAACAAATAAGCAATACTATGACGTCCTCATCACAAATTCACAACGAGAATTTCCTAGAATACCATTACAGATAATTGCCAGGTCGATGCTATCCTGTGGTTGAAATTAATAAATTTTAGTATTGCTGTACTTGTCTACTCAGACGTATCTAGGAAAAAAGTACAGTCGTCATCATCTTCATAGCCTTTTCACATTTTTTTTTTATTCAGAAAGAGCCCACCCTGGACCTCGATCTCGCCTGATGGTAAGCGATAGATGAGGTCTACGGTGGAACGAGCGAGCCCAGAAGATGCCTGTTTACTCTTGCTTTAAAGGATGTAGATGAGTTCTACATGGAGCGACCATCTGACCTCCACAACCCAGTAGATGGATAGATGTTCAAATTACAACCGGGACTTAACGGCTTAACGAGACACGGAGTCTCGATATTTTAAGTTCCCATTTTTTTTCCAGGTGAGAAAATCACCCAGTTCCTTCAGCTGCCCTTGCGTTCCGGGGCCGCGGTATCTCATCACTCAAGCGTTGTTTAACCTTGACGATCAATCCTCATGGCTGTCATTTTTTTAATAGAAAAGTCCAGTGACGAAACTTAAGATGATGAACGATTAGTTTCCTCACTACTTTTTACCCGACTACAAAGGAAGGGTTGTCTTTAATACACGCTTTTCATACACTGAAAAACAAAGATATTTTCCGCAGTGACTACGGAACCTGGTCTGACTCGCACTTGGACAATTTTTTTAAGTATAAGTTAGACAATTTAAACCTGGCGTGGCAAAGACCGGACGGCATGTCTTTATTTCCTTGGAAGATGGGTAGGCATTTAGTGTGGGACGCAACCTATGTCGATACTTTTGCGCCATCCCACCTTCCTAGCTCGTCTTGCTGAGCTGGCGCTGCCGCTGCGGCTGCTGAGAACCTCAAGCGGCGGAAATATAATAACCTTGTTGGTAGTTATATTTTGGAGCCGTTTGGGTTTGAAACTTTGGGGTCGTGGGGTCCGAGTGCTCACAAATTATTTAAAGATCTATTCAGACGCCTAATTGACACTGCTTTTACCTTTGATGGCAATGCTTAACCTCTGTTAAGCATTGCCTTACGACGTGGCAATGCCGCCAGTCTTTTGGACACATTACCAGAAGATAGCGATGCGCCAGAATTTCTGGATGCCATATTTTAGTTTATTTTTAGATGTATATTTATGTAGTTTAGGATTTTTATTTAAGTTAATAAAGTGTTAAAAGTTTAATGTTAAAAACTAATAAAAAAACCATTTAAACCTTAATAAAGATTCAATTTGATGATAATCCGTACTTCCATACTAATATTTCACACTAGTTTTGTACACTAGTTTTATTATTTTTATCCTTAAGTGTAAATAAATAATATTTCAAGTGCTAATTAATGTGTGTGTTTCTTGAAACTCCTTTCACGTCAAGACGGATCAACGGATCGATGCGATTCTGATGTGAAGATATTTGAAGGGCTGTAGAATGACATAATGCAGGCTAAATTTTTTCGATAAAAAAGCGTTTCGAGCGAGCGAAGCCGTGCGGAAGTTAGTTGTTGCTAAAGTGGTAGGTAAACCTTCACTTTTCCTTTGGAATTAGTAAAAACTTAAGTAATTGTGACAATTACAAAAAAGAAAATGTTACTTGCTTACAAAGTTAATGTAGGCAAGGTTAATGATAAAATTAGCTCATTAGACTAGACGACCGTCGATAAATTGTGTAATTACCAAAGCTTGTACCTGCTTTTTTATTCGTGAATGTACATCGTTTCTGTGAATCCGATGGGAAAATAAGTATGATAAGGTATTCACGAACGTGCATTCATCATTAAAAACTAAACCTTATATCGTGGACATAAGTTACAACTCACACGGCACATGCTCCTGTATTGCAAGAACAAAAAAAACGTTCTCTGCGATAGATTTTTTTTTTGCGAAACTTTAATTATAGTGAAAAAAAGAAACTCAATTTCTTAGAAGGCGTTTCCGCAACGTTTTCAATTGATACGGTTGCGTACAAAAAATATTTTCATTAAGTTTTTTGTACGCACTTTGGTAGCTAATACCTTGAAGATGTAGTACCTACGGCGCAACCGAAATCGGGACACAAAAAAGTGGCCAGATAACTTAGATGAGGGTAGCCTTCGTTGATGGTCTGACCATCAACGACCTCTCGATCACAAGGCCGTCACCTATTTTGAACCGTAAGAGTTACACTAAGATAGTGTAACATAGTATTGTTTGTCCTAAAAAAATCCGCGACAGCATATGTCGACCCTTTATGGTTGACTCACCTTTCTATAATAATCAAAGGTCATTGGGCAAAATCTGACCCAATTAACGATAGTTTTCCTACAAAAACCAAATTAGTTTTAAATTGTTTAGTATTAACCTACACTAAATTTTAGATAGTTTTTTTTTTTAAACCATGGGAATAAAATGTTAAAGATGAATAAAAAATAGGTAATAAATGTATAGATAAAACAATTTCAGTGAAGCATTACGTTAAAAAAAAAACGTTTGCGCGCTACTAAGAGTGCGCGGTTAGTGGCATGCATATGCCGTCTCAATCGCACGATGCGCCTGCGGCGTTTTTAGACGATACAATTATTATTCCTGTAGACATTGATCATGTCGAATAAAACTTAAAAACTCTTCTATACTTGTTTTATTTATACTTATTTTATTTGTTTAAATCATGTTTGTTGGCGCGAAAGGCTAATTTAGTGGACTGTATTTGCGGTGCGGAGCTAAACGATTGACAAACGCTTGGCGTTAGGTACTTCGAGTTGCAGTGGGTGTGGGACAATGGAATACAACCCGAAATAAATAGGGAAGGAAAGCACAAACCTTTACGGGAGCCACGTGCTCGCGTCGTCGCCGGTGCACCGGTTCACTTTTCCAGGTTCAGGGCAGTTGAGCTTCAAGTTATTGTCCTCACACGTTAAACACAAGCACAAACTATGGATTATAAGTCTTATTACATGCGAAAATGCGGTGATTCCAAAGTTATTAATATTTTTAAGCGGAGCGCGTCGACGCCATTGTCAACTTGTTGCGGAGCGATTCGGAAGTCGTTTTTTTCGACAAATGGCGGGCGAATCTTCTTACTCACTCGCGAGGTATGTGCGGGAAGGAGATGGATATAGGAAATAGCGGATGTCAATCATATTTTGAATGTTGGCGCAACCATTCCCCCCGGTTTGAAGGGTTACCTTCAAAAACTATAAGCGAAACTAATCAAAGAACTAAACTCTGGAGTAACATCTAACTTCTAACCTTATTCCTAAACTATAATATAAAGCGTTACCATAACTACTAAACTAATTTGAAGCCTGCTGCTGATTGGGCAGAGGACAGAGGCGAATAACCGGACGTAAATACGAACCGGTCGCGGTTTTAACTTTTACTATACGCGTTACTCCCTTTGGATCAGGGAAAACTTCCTCCACTACACCTAGAGGCCAGTGTAGAGGAGGCGCACTCTCGGCCATTAAAACTACTACAGTACCAACGGTGACTGGATTCGATGGAGTATTCCATTTTTGACGCGACTGAAGCGTGTGCAAATAATCTGCTCTCCAACGCTTCCAAAATGATTGAACTAATCTATCCAAAAGAGCATGACGCTTTAGGAGATGTAGTCTGTCTTCATCAACATCCATAGCGGGCAAATACTTAAGAGGAGTCGTGGTTAAGAAGTGAGCCGGAGTTAAAGCCAAAGATTCTGAGGGGTCACTAGATAGAGTCCGGCACAGTGGACGAGTATTCATTACTGCCTCTATCTGAGCGAGTACAGTACTCAGCTCCTCATAAGAGAGAATCTGTACGCCTACAACGCGGAACAGATGCGACTTGAGGCTCTTAATATTCGCCTCCCAATTACCACCAAAGTGACTAGCAGCGGGCGTATTAAAATGCCATTCAATACGATTTTCGGCCAAAACATGAGCGAATTCACTCTGATAATACTTTGACCGTAAGAACGCGTGCAACTCCGAAATATTACGGCGAGCTCCAACATAATTGGTACCGTTGTCAGAATATAAACGTTTGACGGGACCACGGCGCGACAAAAAGCGCTTAAACGCGGACATAAAACTTTGCGTACTTAAATCACCGGTCAATTCTATGTGAACCGCACGAGTTGTCATGCAAATAAATAGACAAACGTAAGCTTTCGTGGAGCGTATTCCGCGACCACGGGCAACAGTTACCCTAAACGGGCCGGCGAAGTCTGTACCGGTGTGAACGAAAGGTTTAGCGGATTGAACAACACGACAAGAGCGATGATCGGCCATTTCAGGCGCGATAAAACGCGGGCGAAGCTTAAAACAGGGCACACATTTGTGTACTCTAGCACGAATCAAATTGCGAGCGGAAAGTATCCAATACTTCTGTCTAAGGATAGATATCAACAAGTCTGGACCTGCGTGGCAATTCAACCTATGATGATAATCTACAATCAAATCTAAAATATGGTCCTTGCGGGGTAAAACTACTGGATGCTTTTGCTCAAATCCTAAATCGGAATTTCTCAAACGACCACCTACTCGAATAAGACCATTCTGCAAAAAAGGTTTCAAATGTTGAAAGGCGCGGCTACAAGGTTTGTTGGACTCCAAACTACTAATTTCGGATGCGAAATAAAATCTCTGCAATTCACGTAGCACGACTGACTCAGCTTTATCCAGATCAGCGGCGGTTATAGCACCGCGCGTGGGTAACAGTTTAAGAAAACGACATACATACACCACACAACGCAAAAGTCTCGACCAAGACGAGACGCGATTAGATAACGATAAAATAATCGACTCTTCACGTGGAACCGAAACTACAAGCGAATGCTTCTTCTCCTCGGGTGGTTCTGAAACGGCAGCTGGATTAAAGGGCTTAACCGGCCATTCCTCGAGCACGCTATGAATCCAAGACGGAGCGCAGAACCACAGCGGATGATCTAAAATTTGCGAAGGGAGCAACCCACGGGAGAGACAATCGGCGGGATTATCTGTGCCAGCAACGTGAAAGAGATTTTGTGGTGGTAATTCGGACTGGATTTTGGCCACCCTATTGGCGACGAATGTGTCCCAGCGATGGGGCGAAGAATGTGCCCAACACAAAGCTACAGTAGAGTCAGAAAAAGCCATAATTCTATCAATAATAATGCGGTGCCTACAAGCATTGACAATCGAGCTGATTAATTGCACTAACAAAAGTATAGCGCACAGCTCCAGGCGCGCCAGAGAAACGACCTTGCGAGGGGAGACTTTGGATTTAGCGCTTATAAGACTAACCGAAACCTTGTCAGCATCCAAAACGTGAAAATAAACTACCCCCCCGTAAGCCTTTGCACTGGCGTCGGCGAAGCCTACAACAGTAACTATACTGTTCGACAATATACCAACATGGCGAGGAATTTTTATTTGATTGAGCAATGGAAGTTCTTTCCGGAAGCGAGCCCACAATTTAACAATATTTTCGGGCGCGGGGTCGTCCCAATCACTATTGGAAAGCCAAAGTTCTTTTATAAGCAACTTGGCATATAAAACGACGGGAGCTACAAATCCCATAACATCCCATATACGTGCTACACACGACAGGATAATGCGCTTAGTACAAATTTGCGGAGTCGAACTAACTTTAAGACTGAACATGTCAGACGCGGGTGACCAACTTAAACCTAGAACCTTGTGCGTATCATCACCATCAAATTCCTTCACCGAAGATAATTGATGCGATAGTGGAATCGAATCTAGAGCGGTCTGCGAATTACTAGTCCACTTCACAAGATCAAACTGACCGGCCTTCATAAGACTTATTACTTGAGCGGCGGTCTCAACGGCATCCGCCTCGCTGGCTACACTATAAACAAAGTCATCCATGTATAGCCCAGTCTCAATAGTGTCTTTCGCTTTCGGGAATCTTTCACCCTCATCAGTGGCTAATTGCTTGATAGTGCGAAGCGCATGGAAAGGACTCGACTTAAGCCCAAAACAAACACGGTTAAACTCGTAAACTCTCAAAGGTTCTTGAGGCGAAAATCTATACAAAAAACGTTGAAATTTGCGGTCGCATTCGCGAATACCAATAGAAAGAAACATTTGCCTTATATCGGCGGAAAGCGCGACAGCAAACAAGCGGAAATTCACAATAATGTCAAATAAGTTACCTTGAAGGTTTTGACCACAATACAAAATATCATTGAGCGATACGGAAGTGCTAGTCTTAGCACTGCCGTCCAAAACCACGCGGAGCTTAGTAGTAAGCTTGTCTTCTCTAACAACTCCGTGGTGCGGGATGATGTAAGATGGATGATCAAGAGTCTCGTCAGTCTCGGCGGTGGATGCAGGTGAGATGTACCCTTTATCTAAGTATTCGGTAACCACCTCATCATAGGCTTGCTTCAACTTCGGAGATGCTTGCATCTTACGTTCTAAACAAGAAAAGCGTTTTTCCGCGGAAGCGTAGGAGTCACCGAGCGAAAAAATATCTCCCTTGAATAGAAGCGCGACAATATAACGACCATCATTATCACGGGTAGTCGTGCCACAATAAATCTCCTCAGCCACCTTATCATCAGGGCTTAGGATAGGCGGGACATTGACCTCTTCAATTTCCCAGAACCTGCGGATGGTAGACTCCAGCGGCGGCTCAACAGTGCAGCAATGTGACACAGTCGAGTAATTATCTAAATGTGCGGGTGCGGAACCAACAATAACAAAACCTAGAACTGTTTCTAGGGCGTGCGGTGCGGGAAACGACGAATGACCTTGAATCTTACGAGATAACTGAAGGTGCGGGAGAATCGATGCGCCGATCAACATATCGACGTCTCCAGGGACACCATAAGATTCATCTGCCAACGGTAGGTCTTTAAATTTGGTCAATAAAGACGTGTCAACCGGGACAGTAGGCAATTGTTCCGTAATTTTATCTACGACAAGCGAATCCATATCAAAACAAATATTAGAATTAAAACGCGATGCAAATTTAATTTTAATCGAACCATGAATGGTTGATTTTAAACCACCGAACCCCTTAACTACTGAGCGGGCTGGTCGATTATTAATACTAAAACCAAGGCGTTGACAACAATTTTGAGTTAAAAAATTACTCTGCGAAGCGCAATCTAACAACGCTCGAACAAGACACGGATTACCAAAAGCATCATCAACAACAACGTGAGCGGTCGCGAGCACCACGGTAGTGCACGTATTGCTTGCGGCGGACATCGAACACAACGTGACGTCAGTCACGGCGGCCTGCGAGCGGGCAACGTCGCGCGTTGATTGCGGCTGCGGCTGCGAGGCGGACGCAGAGTTCGCACCGACTGACTGCGACGACGTGTCACCGCTTGGTAAACTAACTGTGCTCACATTGGATGCGGCATTATTACAACTTTTCTCCATGTGAAGTAAAGTGTGGTGCTTCGAAGAACACTTACGACAACTTTGACTACTATTACAAGACGTAACCCGATGCTTGTCACTAAGGCAGTTAAAGCACAAATTTTTTTCGCGAACAAACTTATAACGTTCATAGGGCGTAAATTTTAAGAAACCAGAACACTTGTACAATTGCGAATGTTGACTATTACACAAAAAACAACTCGATTGTACAGGAGCAGGTGCTGTATTCACATACGTATGTGTCGACTTTTGTGACTTCGAAGCCGCATCTGTTCGACGGTCGGACTTCTTCGTAACTTCATGGGTTGACGAAGTGCGTTGCAATATTTTAATATGATCGCGAACAAAACATTCCAAATCATTGAATTTTGGCAGTTTACTACTGCGATGGTCTATTTCAAATAAACGAACAGTTTCACCATCTAATTTCTTTAAACCCAAATATAAAAACAAAAAGTCGCAGAGGTCATCGACCTTCAGGTTCTTTACTGCGCGAACAGATGATGCAAAAGTATCTAAAAACTTCTCTAAATTATGTTCATTACAAACTGTAATATTTTTCAACTCGAATAGCTGATCTAAATATGCGGTAGCAACTAATCTTTTGTCTTCATATTTCGACTTTAAAGTTTTTAAAATTAATGAATAATTTTCGGCACTAAAAGTAATGCCGGCACAAACAGTTTTAGCTTTACCAGTTAACTTTTCAACCAGATAGTGTAACTTTTCATGATCTGTCAAAGAGACGTTCCCATTTATAGTGTTTTCAAAACTATCTATAAATAGATTCCAATTGCGAATATCACCATTAAATTCAGGTATCTGAATGGGCGGTAATTTGGGTCGATCGCGAGTGTGATTTGCCTGGCTCTGATGGACAGACGGCTTCTCCAAGCTCCTCGCGACGCGTTTGATGCGACAGAATAAATCATCAAATGACGCCAAAGCCTGATAACTCACAGCGTATTCTGGATTTAATTCTAACTCTAAAACGTTAATATTATGAATTACGGATTCAAATTCCGTGCGCAAACTATCCAAGTTTTCTATAGAACATAAGAACGAATCTCTAATAACTAGATCAAGTGTTTTAAGTGCATTATCACAAATAGATTGCACGCGAGAAAATATCATGTCTCTTTTAGCATATAAAAGTTTCAATTGAACTTTGCTGTCCTTATGAGACATCGTGAATAATAATTATTTATTACAAACAATCAATGCGGTAAACAAGCAAATAAAGTTATTTTAACAAATAAGCGATGGAGAACAGCGACGCGGACAATATTAAATACCTAAAGTGGGTAGGTAGTTATAACGAACTGCGGGTGAAATAAAAGCACTGTAGGTAGTTTTTAAACAATCTTAATTTACCCACTAGGTTGTGTCTCTGTTTCTGATATACAAATAATTTTAGACTTCCGAATGAATAACTAATACGAGCGATCTATGGCTACGTAGGTATGTAGGTATTACGCACGTACGTAGGTAATAGATGAACAAACAACGAATTGGGTTAGGTACAAGACTGCGGTGCGGTGCGTTTATTCCTTATGGAATAAATACCAATGCGATAACTACAACAAATATGTACCTAATTCAAATAAGTACCTAACTATCCGGTGAGAGGGACCAAAGAAAATGTTGGCGCGAAAGGCTAATTTAGTGGACTGTATTTGCGGTGCGGAGCTAAACGATTGACAAACGCTTGGCGTTAGGTACTTCGAGTTGCAGTGGGTGTGGGACAATGGAATACAACCCGAAATAAATAGGGAAGGAAAGCACAAACCTTTACGGGAGCCACGTGCTCGCGTCGTCGCCGGTGCACCGGTTCACTTTTCCAGGTTCAGGGCAGTTGAGCTTCAAGTTATTGTCCTCACACGTTAAACACAAGCACAAACTATGGATTATAAGTCTTATTACATGCGAAAATGCGGTGATTCCAAAGTTATTAATATTTTTAAGCGGAGCGCGTCGACGCCATTGTCAACTTGTTGCGGAGCGATTCGGAAGTCGTTTTTTTCGACAAATGGCGGGCGAATCTTCTTACTCACTCGCGAGGTATGTGCGGGAAGGAGATGGATATAGGAAATAGCGGATGTCAATCATATTTTGAATGTTGGCGCAACCAATGTTTACTATCAAGAAACCAATTAAAGTGTACCAAGTCTTGTTATAATTAACCTTATTATTGTATTTTTATTTTTTTAGATTCATGTGTTTTTCCCGTTACCTGCGTTAATGCGACATATATTATTATATTCGTAAACTAGAGACGTTTATCTAAACATCCTACCTAATTTTTTTTCTGTAGGCCGTGGGTATAGATTCCATACTTAGTTGCCCAATGACCTTTGTTCTAAAATAATGCTTAATTTTCGAAGGTCTTTTAATACACATGATATTAATCCTTATCCATCCAAACAAATAGGTACGTTATTTAACACAAGTACTTAATTTTGAAGTAAATGAATGTCTGACCCTTTTTTTCTGTGTGGGAAAATCATTAAATGACTCCTCCCGCTGTGGGTGGAGGGGAAGGTAGTGTCAGACTTCTACTGGCTAAAAACCCACCCTGCTCCTTCAGTTGTCCGCGTCAGTGTACCGCGGCCCCGGAATGCAATATTCCGGGGCCGCGGTACCTCTTTAG
Organism: Tholera decimalis; assembly: GCA_943138885.2. NCBI lineage: Eukaryota > Metazoa > Arthropoda > Insecta > Lepidoptera > Noctuidae > Tholera > Tholera decimalis. Next base: position 28,794,403 of record OW964551.2, read on the forward strand.
AGCATTCGCGCAATCCCGGCAGGCAATGGCCCTATGGAGCCCCGTCAATGCTGCTGACTATTCTTTGAGGCGCGCGCGGAACACGGTGCGCCGCCGACCCGGGCCTGGTCCTTACTGGACGGTGAGCTACCCCTGCTCGCCGAGCGCAGGTCCGCGTCTACGGTGGCTGGAGATCTCGTCTCCCGCGTCGATTGGGGCGTGAGAAAGAAAGTTTTCTCTCCCTCACGCGTTCAGCCTCCTCCTTCGTTAGCATGATTGCTTCGCAGGAGGCGACTGCATCCCATTCCTCAACCCGAATCATTGCCTGAACCATGGTAGGACACGAGACGAGACAGACGCGGTACTCTGCCCAAGCGGGGCTAAATGTCTGACCCTGTGCTTTATTTATTCTAATTGCAAATTGTATCCTTTTAAAACTAAAAGGTAAATCTGTAGGTATCGGGGGGATTCGAGATATTGGTACCGTTTATCTAGCCGTTGGTCCAGTCAACTATGACAACTATGACATTCCTTCCAAGATATCTATACTATATACTATTATACTATAATATTACAAAGAGGAAACCTTTGTATTTTTGTATGTTTAGTAGTGAAAATTGTGGAGTAAGGCGTCGAAAAAACTGCCGTACGTTAACGATTCTCGCGAACGCTGCCTAAATGTTTAGAGATGTATGGTTGACTTCTATAGAAAAGTTGTAGAACTCAATAATGCCTACAAAAAAGAGAGCTTAAAAAATAAATGTCCACCCGTGCGAAGCCGGGGCGGGTCGCTAGTATTAATATAAAAGTTACGACTTAGACCCTATTGACCTATAATCAAAAGGAATTGAATACATATTATAGGTACCGACACAAAATTAAGAATGGAAATATAGACTACACACAATTATTTTAATAACTGTAATTAAAACTAAACTTAAACAAAATGAATAAACTATCAACTTTAACAAAACAATGAAATTAAAAAATAGGATAAACGAAACAACACCCTATAAGAAGTATTTATTCAACTAAACCGTAAGTAAAATCAAGATATTCAAAGTATAGAAAGAAAAATACACATCTGACGTAAAAAAGCTAAAACAATTTTCACTTATATAGTCTTAGGTACTTGCAGTTGCTCGCGACTTCGTTCGCGTGGGAAGTTTTTTCCGTGTAAATCCCGATCCCATGGAAATTTCGCAAAATCCCGTCTTAGCGAGCATCTACGTACTAAAAGGAAACCTCATGCAAAATTTGAGAGCACTACTACATGTGGATTCTGAGATTTCGTGATTAATCAGTGAGTGGTACTTCGCTTTTACATATATCGATATAGTCTCGGTAAATGACGTTGCACGTTGTTGAATAATTTTAATGTTACATTTTCTCTCGCGTCCAAAAAAAAACTGTAAAACGCAAAGTTTATCTTCATATTATGATGATGATGAGATAACTTTCGAACTAAAGTATTAATAATATAAAGATGATGAGGAGGATGAGGAGAGCATAATAATAATACTTCAAAGTCATGTCTTACTTAACGATTTTTTTACATAATTTGCCTTATTGTGGATTATTTATAAGTTAACAGTTAGATAAATGTATTACCGCGGACTTTTTAAAAATCTACTTAAACTCTACATTTTTGTAGTACATGATTAATAGTTATGATTATTATTAGTTTATTATTTTAGCATATAAATGTGTATTTTATTAGTATTATGTATATTATTTCATTCCATTTTCTCGTACACCTACCACAATGTGTTTTCCGCCCATGTAACACCATTGTACATAAAGTTTAAATAAATAAATAAATATTATAAAGCGGAAAAGTTTGTTTATTTTTTTGTTTGAACGTGCTAATTTCGAAAGTACTGGGTCAATTTAGATACAATTTGATATGGAAGTAGACTGAATCTTGAGGAATTTTTTAGTTTGAGTTTTACCCAACTGTAAAAGATTGAGGTTATGTTTTTATCGTAATAAAGTCCACGGAAGCGAAGCCCCGCACGACTGCTAGAACTTGAATATTTCGCCAACACACGCATTTATAGTAATTTAGCGGCGTATTTTCTTTAGACGAATATCTTTTAAAAAAATCCTTAACTATAAGTAGTAGTAGCGTAATCCTAGATAGCCTTCATCATGAAATCGTCTAACATGATCAGAAATAATGTTTTAAATCGTTTGTTTTAGTAGTTTCGAAGATTAGCGCGAACAAACAAACTTTCCCGCTTTATAATATTAGTACAGATATTATAATAATAAATAATGCTCAAGTAAGACGCGCGCTGGCCGCCAGCCGCAGCAGCAGACTACATTATAATAGTCATTTTAAAGCAGATAATGGAATATATAAGATTTTTTTTTCTAGTTGTTCATGAAAACACAATATATCTCACAAGTAATACATATATAAATTAAATTGTTTGTTGCGATTGCCAAGTCAATCTATTTATTTAAAACGGTAAAGATTTTTAATATTGATATGGTCACTATAAGATGTCGTTAGGTTAGATAATTACGTAACAACTTACGACAGAAGGTCCCTTAAGTAGGGACTGAATAAATTAATAACCGACTTGGTATTACATGGATCTCACAACTTTTTACGGTAGAACAACTAAGTTGCGAGACTTGGGTTTTTGACAAGTATTGTTTTTTATGGGATCTCATTGCTTTTTGTAGAAAGTCCTACTTTTTTCCTTTCCGGTACCTTCTACTTCTTGTATACCAACAACGAGTTTTCTTAAAGCCCTCTCTCTGTCTTATGAGCTTTTCTTATTTTTGTAGGTAGCCTTCCTTTTTCAACCGACGACCAAAAGAGGAGGTTATCAATTCGACGCGTATATTTTTTTTTTTCTCTTTTTTTTTTTTATTTATGATCACCGATTATTCGAAGACGGCTGAACCGATTTGGAAAATTCTTTTTTTGTTTGAAAGGGTATACTTCGAAATTGGTACCATTTATCACCAAGTCAGGATCTGATGATGGGATCCTGGAGAAATCGAGGGAACTCTTCAAATATTATAGGCACACCTACGGCGTTTTGGGTATTTTTTATAGTTACTTGTGCAGTTGCTCTCAAAAAATACCATTTGGGGAAGTGGAACTGATGATGAAGACCACAGATGGCCGCCGAACCTACTCAATAATAAGTATTTCGTGGATTGCAATTCGAATACTTGAATATGGATGTTAAGCACTTTATGTTCGTCACAATGCATATGATGATGTAGAGCTGATGGTGAAGTACCAAGAGAACTCCTCAAAAATTAACGGCCCAGCATTGGGAAAAGCAATATTTTGTAAAAGGTTATAAGTAGTTGACATTTAGGCTCTTTTAACTAGGTAAATTAAAAACCGACCAACTAAAAAGAGTGAAATAAAAACTTTTTACCAAAAAATTAAACCGACTCCCAAAAACACTGCAAATTGAATAATAACTTTAATTTCGGAAGTCGGTGCCAAAAACAAAAATACAAAACTAAAGACACCGACTACCGAAATTAAACTTATTTTTCAATTTGCAGTGTTTTTGGGAGTCGGTTTAATTTTTTGGTAAAAAGTTTTTTATTTTCCGGTACTATTTCTTGAACTTCAGCTAAAGTTTTTTTTCAAAGCCCACTCCCTGTCTCTATGGGTTTTTTTCGGAGGCTTTGATACGCACATATGAATACGCACGTACGTCTTTTGCATTAGTTAGTAATAATTAATGCCGCACTCGTCAAACGTCTCGGTTAAAGTTAATCCATAAGTAAGTAATTATGCAATTTCGGGCAATTTACTCTACTTAATACTCCCCAATACTCTTAATACTTCTTGCTTTTTTATTCCGTTGACCATTTAACAAGTTACCTTTGAGCATAATTATTATATCTATCTACACTGGAAGACACGGTGGAGCATATGGTCGAGGTGTGCCCTGCATGGGTGGAGCACCGTCGTATCCTCATAGAGGCAATCGGCGGCGGCGACTTCTCGCGCCCTGCTCTGGTTTAGACCATGGTGCGAAGCGAGAGGGAATGGGATGCAGTCACCTTCTGCTGCGAAGCAGTCATGCTAGCGAAGGAGGAGGCTTAACGTGCGAGGGAGAGGCAACTCTCTTCCTCGCGCCCCAGCCGCCGGGCGAGACGCCCCGGGCGTCGTGGATCGCGAGTCGATTTCGGGCCACCGTAGGCGCGGGCTTGCGGATGGCGAGCAGGGGTCGCTCACCGTCTGGTAAGGACCAGGCCCGGGTCGGCGGCGCGTTGTGTTCCACGCGCGCCTTAAAAATCTGTTAATACCAGTGACGGGGCCTCATAGGGCCATTGCCTGTCGGGGTTTACGGGAAAGTTCCATTGAGATACCGCGGCCCCGGAACTTTAGGGCTTACGAAGGAACAGGGTGGGTTTTTAGTCAGTAGAATTCTGATACAGGCTGAGCGGAAGAAGTCATTCGATGATATTTTTCACCAAGAAAAAAAAAAGTACCCATCTACATCTATTATTTCATTATATTATACAGGTACACTGATTAATTAACTGCAAATGTAACTTAGTAATCCTATATATTTATATGGGATTACAAAGTTATTTATGCAGTTGATGTATCTAGAAAACTGGAACGAAATTGAAAAATATTATAGTTTTTCCTTGATTCATATACTAAACACTAATTGTATTCTAAATTTGAAGCTTCTATGTCTGCTAGAAGTGCCTTAGACTTTTGATGATCGGTCAGTCAGTGAGTGACAAAATTTACAAAATTAAGGAACTTTGACTCGTTATAATTCTTAAACTAGTGGTTCAAATTGAATGAAATTTGAAATATACCGTGTTTATACAATGCCTGTTTGGTTACTGAAAATTCAGGCTTCTAGTTTTATCCACAACGAATTTATAGGGGGTCGAAAATGGCCTGAATTGCTTCGAGAAAAGAATGGTACGGCCGTGCCGCTTTTTTGCTCGACTTGGCGGGGGCACTGCCGTGCCCCCAGATACTTAAGCTTTAGTTTCCTAGGATAGCGGTGCCGTCAAATAGCGGCCGTTATACAGCGGTGAACGACGTCACTAGAACGTTGTCTATGTAAACAAAATGGCGCGGTTTCCTAGAGAGCGGTAACTGACACCGTAACGTCAAAAAGCGGTGCCACCATTTGCATGACGGCCGTCTTGTCGGTGTCAGAAGGTTTCGTGAACGTTTCCAAAGAGAATGTAATACACTAGATAGCGATGAAGCAGACAGTGTGATAAAACGGCCGTGGAACTTTCCACATGTCGTCACCGTAAAGACGGTCGTCTTTTTGCGTCCGTAATATAACGGCCGCTACATGACGGCACCGCTTTCCTAGGAAAACAAAGCTTTAGTCCTCCTAGCCGATTTCAGCCACGGCGGCCAGTCTCATAATCGATAATCCATCTGCGCACTAGATTTATAGTGCACAAGTACGCACGTACAGGAGCACTCTCTGTTCCTTTACTGTCATTGTTCGATGGGACGGCAATGCGACACGACTGGAGAGGAATCGGGCGCAGGACCAACGGCTTAACTTGCATTCCGAGGCACGGGGGTGTGATGAATGATGAAATAAGGAATACTGTAAAAGTGTCAGCTTTTTGCCCAATAACAATATTACTGTTAAAAATAACTTTAATTTCGGTAGTCGGTGTCTTTAGTTTTGTATTTACGTTTTTGGCACCGACTTCCGAAATTAAAGTTATTTTTCACTTTGCAGTGTTTTTGGGAGTCGGTTAAATTTTTTGGTAAAAAGTTTTTATTTCACTCTTTTTAGTTGGTCGATTTTTAATTTACCTAGTTAAAAGAGCCTAAATGTCAACTACTTATAACCTTTTACAAAATATTGCTTTTACCAATGCTGGGCCGTTAATTGTTGAGGAGTTCTCCTGGTACTTCACCATCAGGTCTACATCACCATATGCATTGTGATGAACATAAAGTGCTTAACATCCATATTCAAGTAATCGAATCGCAATCCACGAAATACTTATTATTGAGTAGGTTCGGCGGCCATCTCTGGTCTTCATCATCAGTTCCACTTCCCCAAATGGTACTTTTTGAGAGCAACTGCACAAGTTACTATAAGAAATACCCATTTCTGTAGTCGGTGTCATTTGCTTTGTATTTTTTTTTTTTTAGACGCCGCCTTCCAAAATTAAAGTTATTTTTAGCTTTGTAGTGTTTTATATGGAAGTCGGTTCAATTTTTTGGTAAAAAGTTTTTTTGCAATGCTGTTGCCGCGCCAAATAGAGTTGGAACATTTTATTTAAGATTAGCCATACTTTTCAACCGACGACAAAAAGAGGAAGTTATCAATTCGACACGTATATATTTTTTTTTATGTATGATCACCGATTACTCGAAGACGGCTGAACCGATTTGGAAAATTCTTTTTTTGTTTTAAAGGATATACTTCGAAATTGGTCCCATTGTCACCAGGTCAGGATCTGATGATGAGATCCTGGAGGAACCGAGGGAACTCTTCAAATTTCATAGGCACACCTATGGCGTTTTGGGTATTTCTTATAGTAACTTGTGCAGTTGCTCTCAAAAAGTACCATTTGGGGAAGTGGAACTGATGATGAAGACCAGAGATGGCCGCCGAACCTACTCAATAATAAGTATTTCGTGGATTGCGATTCGATTACTTGAATATGGATGTTAAGCACTTTATGTTCATCACAATGCATATGGTGATGTAGACCTGATGGTGAAGTACCAGGAGAACTCCTCAACAATTAACGGCCCAGCATTGGTAAAAGCAATATTTTGTAAAAGGTTATAAGTAGTTGACATTTAGGCTCTTTTAACTAGGTAAATTAAAAATCGACCAACTAAAAAGAGTGAAATAAAAACTTTTTACCAAAAAATTTAACCGACTGCCATATAAAAACACTGCAAAGCTAAAAATAACTTTAATTTCTGTAGTCGGTGTCATTTGCTTTGTATTTTTTTTTTTTAGACGCCGCCTTCCAAAATTAAAGTTATTTTTAGCTTTGTAGTGTTTTATATGGAAGTCGGTTCAATTTTTTGGTAAAAAGTTTTTTTCACGCTTTTTAGTGGGTCTGTTTGGAATTGATCTAGTTACCAAAGTCAAAATGTCAACTACTTATCACCTTTTACAAAATATTGCTTTTCCCGGTGCAGGGCCGTTAATTTTTGAGGAGTTCTCCTGGTACATCACCATCAGCTCTACTTCACCATATGCATTGTGACGAGCATAAAGTGCTTAACATCTGTATTCAAGTAATCTAATCGCAATGCACGAAATACTTATTATTGAGTAGTTTCGGTGGCCATCTGGGGTCTTCATCATCAGTTCCACTTCCTCACATGGTGCTTTTCGAGAGCAACTGCACAAGGTACTATAAGAAATACCCAAAACGCCATAGGTGTGCCTATAATATTTGAAGAGTTCCCTCGATTTCTCCAGGATCCCATCATCAGATCCTGATTTCGTAACAATGGGACCAACTAGAAAATATACCCTTTCAAACGCAAAAAGAATATTCCAAATCGGTCCAGCCGTCTCCGAGTTATGAGGTAACATACATAAGACGAATTGTAAACCTCCTTTTTTTGAAGTCGGTTAAAAAGCATAAAAGAAATATGAACAAAGACGAATTGTAAACCTCCTTTTTTTGAAGTCGGTTAAAAAGCATAAAAGAAATATGAACAAACCTCATTGACATGTGGCACTACCCTCGCGTCGTATACCATGAAGCCATCAACGCCATTTTCTATCTCCTTCATTTTAGCAGCAAGTATCTTGGTAATTATCGCTTTGGATCTGAAATTGTTTAAAAATATAACTAACTCTCTTTAGGAACCAACACAAGTATTAAAATACGTATATAATCAATTTAAGATATTTTTAAATAAATGTTTATACAAGGTGTAACAGATTAAGCGCAATACCTCAGACACCCCAATTAGAATATTAAATTATAAGTCTAAAACAACATCCGTAACTAAATAAATTGAAACCAAACCCAGACATTTTTTTTATAAAATAGTTATCTAAACGCAAAACGTATGTGCGTCATATAATACCCTTACGCAGACGCATACACTCATGCAATGTTAGCGGCCGACACGCATACGAGCGCATTTCCTTGAATTGAGGATTGTATTAATTTGTCATGGTACTGTGTTCCATTTTTAAGTGAAATGAAAGATTTTTCCGTGGATATTTAACATCTATTTCTTATGACGGAAATCGATTCTGGAAGCCGATTACTGAACAACTACTTTCATAAATTGCGTTTATTCTGTTAAACGTTGTATTCGCTAAATAAAATTTATGAAATCAACAATAAAAAAATCCTTAAGTAACAAATATTAATTTGCAACATAAAAATTAGGAATTGTCATGACTATTTGTAGTTTTAATCTAATTATGTTTTTTTTTTAGACAGGCCTGTTGGTCTAGTGGTCAGTGGCCCTGACTGCTATGCCCAAGGTCGTGGGTTGGATTTCCACCCAGGACAAATGTTTGTGTGATGAGCGAGATCATTTGTACTTTGTCTGGGTGTAATTTATCTATAACATGTATGTATTTAGTAATATATATAATTATGTATGTTTATCAGTTGTCTAGTACTCATAGCCCAAGCTCTGCTTAGTTTGGGACTAGATGGCACTGTGTGAAAGTTGTGGAATATTATCATTATTTTATGTAAATGTAGCACAGAATTGAACCGAATGATTCGGCCGAATATTCGGTTCGGTACAAATTGGACCGTCTATTCGGCCGAACATTCGTGTTCGATTGAACCTACATTCGGCGCATCTCTACTATTAATATTATTTTTTAGAACTAACAATGTGGGTAAATTTTTACTAGCAATCTTGTTATCCCTCCAACTAAGCTAAATATGCTTGTGTCTGAGTGAGTTCACGGCAATGAGTGAGGTTCGAAACCGCGATCACAAGTCCGACACCTTAGACATTAGGCTATTGTTGCTTCTAGAGTAGAGGCAAGGAATGTGTACCAAGAGGCTGTATATTGAGTTATGCTGTGAAATGATTACTGTGTGTTTGTTGGTACTTACTCCTTATCAGTGATGTCAGATCCAGGTTTCAGCATAGCAGCAGCCATGCCGCCGGTCGCAGGTGCCCCTCTAGCGTGGCACGTGCTCACAACCAGCTTCAAGTAACTGTTCAAGAAGTGACGATCCATGTTCACATACTTATTCCTATCTGGCAGCAGAAACTCCTCACGATCACCTGGAAAATAGACCTGTTGCTTATTGGCTCCAAATAAACTTACTAATATAACGATTATACAAAAAGTAACCGAGGTACTTATGGCGGTTGAAAGTTGCAAAAGCTTCAACTTATACTATTAAATAGGAAAGATAAATATTATTCTAAATTTAATGAATAAATATAGTAATTACCAAACTTGGCTATAATAGAGGCGCAGTAATCCCATATTCCACAATTAAGGCCCAAAGAGTGGTCCCTAATTGCATACAAAATTTCATCAAGTTCAAAACTTGAGACAATATTCTCTATAAGAATGCAGGCTCTTATAGTGCCTTGTGGTAGACCAAGTTGATTTTGTGCCCAAACAAATATGTCATTCCATAGTTGAGCTTCTGAGGCGCCCTCCAACTTTGACAGATAAAAGTAAGGTCCACTGTTGGCTTCATATAGTCCCTTTGCATTATGGTACATCAGAATTGCAAAGTCTACTAAGGGTCCGACAGCTTCTTTGCCATCAATCTAAAAGATGTTTATTTAATATTTAGAAAATTAGTTAATAGTTACAAAGTTAGTTATCAAATACAGACTCAGGATTGAGTTAGGTAGAGGCTAAGTTTAGATGTATAATTAAGCATTAAGTAATACTAAAAAGTAGTACAGCAAAAGATTAGCTACAAACATCTCACCAAAATATTATGTTCAATCATATTCCAAGCTCTGGGTCTCAACATAAGTACAGGAGTGGTAGTGATAGTGACGGGAGCACCAAGGAGTTTGCCTTTCACTGCCAGTCTTATGTTATGATATGCTTGTAACTGGTTCTTCCAAGTGGGACAATGGCCATCATCGAAGTCTACTTGGATGCCCTGCACATCCTCATTGAGAGAGGATACAAAGTGAGCAGTATTAGATGCCGAAACGTCGCCAAGATCCAGGTGGCGGTTACTATAATATAAGTTTAATATTTTTATATACCTTTGCTTTATGATAATAATACTAGAATACAAGTTCAAGAATATTAATACAATAATACATGGTGTATTTGGATTTGGTCTGAATTATGCATAGGTATCTCATACTAAAAAATTGCTTTACTTGCGAATCTTAGTAAAATATTAGTTTCAGAAATATATTAATTAAATAAATCATATTAGATAACATATAAGATACTATAGATCTAGTAATGCCTAGTGGCAATATTGCCACTACCGGCAATATTCCCAATGTTGTCACTGCCGGTAAAATACCAATATTGCCAGCAGCATTGGCAATATTGCCAATGTTGCCTTTCAAATAATACCAATATATTTTATTATTACTGCAGGAGGTGTAATCATCGTTTAGTTCAATTTGTGTAGTATATCAATCATAAAATATTTGAAATACGCACACGCGTGTTGTACAAAAAGATAGGACACAATTATATGAATAAACATCAATGTATGTTCCATCTCTTTCGCGTTGCACATGCACGGCATGGGGTTGAGAGAACACTGAACAGGATCTGGGCATCTCTCGGAGAATGCGCACGTCACTTTAACGTCTATTCCTAACCGACAAAATGAGACCGCGGAGCAAAATTATGTCACACTTTATTACCAGTACAGAAAATAATAAAGATAAATATACTTGTAAATACTGTGATACAGTGTATACAAATAAAAATGCAACAACATTTGCACGTCATATAACTAAGTGCAATAAAGCACCGGTTGAAATTAAGAATGACTTCGATAAAAAAACAGTGGACAATGTACCTTGTACCTCCAGTACTACTTACTACACTCAATTGTGTAACTGTGTTGTGTGCGCAATCACTACACTCGCACTGGATTCTTCCAGTGCAAGTGTAGTGACACAATTGCCATCGGTGACCGATAGTATCAGAACATTATTGGACAATACAGAGGTGCAACGTATTTTGTCACGAACCATTTATGTTACTGGCCAACCTCTGTCACTCGTGGAACATCCTCTGGAAACAAGCTTTGCAAGCACTGCGTCCTGACTATGAAGCTCCATCGAGAAAATGTTATCAACGTCACTCCTTAATGAAGAGTATACAAAAGTCAAAAACGAAATAAATGAAAAAATACAGCAAGCTAAATTTTACACATTGCTGTTGATGGCTGGTCTAATTTAAGAAACTACTCAATTATAAATATTGTTATTTTCGCAACATAAACCCTATTTTTATAAATTTTTGGAAACTATGATCTTTTTTTTTTTTTTGATAATAGGTTCGCGTTTGACCACCATCTCACCTGATGGTAAGTGATGACGTGGTCGAAGATGAAGCACGCTTACCTAAAAATAACCTATTCACTCTTGAGTTAAGGACCCCTAGGTTATAGCTATCGGGAAACACAGACTCCGGCAGGGAATTCCACTCCTTAGCCGTACGCACAATGAAAATATTCCCAAAATGTTAAGTTAAAACAAAACGTTAAAAAAAAAGAATACTAAGAATAACGGGCACACTTCTGAATATCTTGCTGAAAAATAACCAAAGTGAATGAATAACTTATAAATTGTACCCCATATAAATTCTTGGCATTTATTACTGACAATGCAGCTAATATTATGTGGTTCGGATGTATCGCCCATACCTTACACCTCTCAGCGAAGAATACAGGAAACTAGCGTTAGAGAAGTCGATAACAGCTTCACTCTTGTTACCGGTGAAAACCAGATGGGGCAGTTACTTAAATTGCTTATGTAATTTCAACAAACTAAAAGTCGTTTTACAATTACTGGTTGTTAATGCCGAACATACAGAACTTGAAAAATATAAAGCAAAAATACTAAACAAAGATATATGTTCGGATATAAGCACATAGGACATATTGAATTAATAAAGCCTGTTGTTGACTGGATAACCAAATTAGAAGGTGACTATGGAATAATCCATTTAGTGCATCGAGCTCTAAGTGACATCAACGCTGTACTGAATAACAACGCCACTGAAACTTTGTTAGGGGAGCAAAGTGAAAATATTCGAACAAAATTTACACAAAGAAACATAAACAGCTTGAAGCCTGTACATTTTGCTGCAACCATCTTAGACCATAATAATTAATAATCAAGGTGTAAATTTAACCGAGGATAAAAATTTGGATAGTTGTCAAATTATTATGGACCATTCGCAATCAGATGGACAAAGAGGAGTGGCTGTGTTCGAAGAATTTGCATATTATAAATCAAGAACCAACGTTTATGGAAGAGATTTTATTTGGGCGTCATCTTCGGTTGCAGATATTTCACCATTATCTTGGTGGCAGCTATTTTTTCCTAACACAAGTTTAGGGAAAACTGCGGTGAAAATTTTATCTATTCCTTCGACTTCTGCTCTGTGAAAAGGAGTTTTTCTACATTTTCGAATATTTACACGCCTAAAAGAAATAAACTCACAACGTAAAGGGCCGGCAAAATATGCTTCATAGCACATAATTTAAAACTCCTAAACCAAAACACGCATCTAAGTCAACAGCCAACGCCTGAAGATTTACCCGATGAAGAATGTGCCGACGATGTGGAATTCTGTCGACGAAACATGTGAGGAACCACTGAACGATTTCAGACCAGAACTAGACAAAGATCCATTGGCTGTGGATTAATTAAGAATTTAATTAGGTAATTTTACTATGTAAAAATCATAAACAAAACGCTGTGATTATCAATGACTGATTATTATTAAGATTTAGAAATATAAGTATTAACAAGAGCTGTGATTTTAAAATGATTAAGTATAAAAACTACTAAGTTGTTACTCTAAATGATGATTTACTGATTGTGTAAGGATTACCGAAACAAGTGCGTTGAAATATTAAAATAATGTTATTTTTGTGGATTATTTGTAGTTTTGATAGAGATTTCTAAAGATTTGCACTTTGTTATTTACATATTATATACTTATTTATACTCGTTGTTTTTGTTAGGTGATTTACATGAAAAACAAGTACAACATTAAAAGAAATGATTCGAATTTATGCCGTTTATTCAATACACTACGATCGTCAATTCTTATATTAATACTAGCTTTTGCCCGCGACTTCGTCCGCGTGGAATAGTTACTTTGGGCTAACGTTAAATTTAACCACGATTTTGAAGCATTCTTCATTAGTGCTCCGCTCCTATTGGCCTTAGCGTAATGATATATAGCCTATAGCCTTTCTCTATAACTTGACTATTTAATTAAAAATGTTTTTTCAATTCGAACCAGTAGTTCCTGAGATTATCGCGTTCAAACAAACAAACAAACTCTTCAGCCTTATATATTAGCATAGATAGCTGTTGCCTGCGACTTCGTCCACGTTTCAGTCGTTTTTCGTTAAAAAAGTAGCCTAGTCCTTCCTCACGGTTCAGTGATTTTGATGTAACACACAGATTAACTTTCGTAATTTAGTAGGGAAATATAATATGTCAATCTATAATATTGTTGAAAAATATCGCAATACCGAACCGCACAATATTATTGTTAATAGCTGTGCCCGCGACTCCGTCAGCGTGTAACTCCTTGTGTGTTATTAAGTTAATGTATTAGTAATATTGTTTAGATCACGTTTACATGAGGCTTAAGTACCTATAGAACGACAATACTTCAGCGCAAAGCTTCCGGGTAAAATATGTTGAAAGTTGACCCGTCCGGCACGTGAACATAAAGATATCTAGAACTGCTAACCCGGGAAAGAGCGACGTACAACTGACCATGCGAGAAACAACTGGCACCGAGATCTACTCCAGCAACACGAAAAGTCTGCCCTTGAGCCTTATCAATTGTCATTGCATAACACACCGATACTGGGAATCGCGTTCTTTTAAATTGGAATGGAAAATTATTTGGTATTATGGGAATTCTGGGAATAAAGACGGTTTCTCCTGCACCGCAACCTGTTAAAATTTGAGCCTCGATTATATTTTGTTGCAACTGGGTTAATTTTAGCCGAGTTCCATTGCAAAGTTGTGGTGGTTTTAAATTTCGGAGCAGAATAATAATCAGAAAGCTTCGAACTGCTAAGCTATCGGGAGTTACACGTGTTATTGTGAGTCAACCATAAAAGATAGATATATGCTGTCGTGGGATATTTTTTATATAATTTTAAGGAGAACATTTCCGTCATAAATGATTTCTGTGTAGCTTTAACCATTAAGGTTGCACACGCGACGGAAGCTTAAAAAATGGAGTAACTTCTCCCGTTTTCCCAACATTTCCCTTCACTGCTCTGCTCCTATTGATTGTAGCGTGATGAAAAGTATACTATAACCAGCTCAGGAGTATGAAAAATAATTGTACCAAGTTTCGTTAAAATCCGTCGAGTAGTTTTTGTTTCTATAACGGTTATACAGACAGACAGACAGACAGACAGACAAAAATTTTACTGATTGCATTTTTGGCATCAGTATCGATCCCTAATCACCCCCTGATAGTTATTTTGTAAATATATTTCATGTACAGAATTGACCTCTCAACAGATTTATTATAAGTATAGATTTGTGTTATTTCTTATATTCCCTATCATGTACGGCAACATGGGCAATATTGCCGGTAAAATACCGGGAATATTGTCAAAAATGCTGGCATTATTGGCAATTTTATCCAAAACAATATTTTATCTTCTAACTAATATTATAAATGCGATAGTTTGTGAGGATGGATGGATGTTTGTTACTCTTTCACGCAAAAACTACTGAACGGATCTGGATAAAATTTGGTAAATAGATAGTTGTCATTCTGGAATAACACATAGGCTACTTTTTATCCCGAAATTCCCACGGGATCGGGATTTGCGAGGGAAACCTTCCCACGCATACGAAGTCGCGGGCAGAAGCTAGTTTAATATAATGTAGATGGCCCTTATGCTAATTTTAAGTGTTGTACATAGTTTCCGTACTTAATTTGACTTATAATTAAGCAATACTCCCAAATATTTCCACTCCCGGCAATATTGCCACCAATATTCCCACTTCGGGCAACGGCACATCTCTAGCCAGGACCAAATACCGTTTTGCGCAGACTATATAACGTCAGAAAGAACAGTTAGACACTATAGTTAGGAAGGTTGAAATTCCGAATTCGTCACTGTCTTTAGGACACCGGGAAAAAAGAAGAATAAAAGGGGTAGAATTTTTAATAACTAATTGTGACGACTTTTAAATTTAAAAGTGAAAAAAATGTATTAAAAAAAAAACATTAAAAATATGTTCTGTATTTATGTATTATATCTATTTTATTATTATATTATATAAAGCTAAATTATATTACAAGCACGCGAGGTGCTTGCACCTCGCGCAACACACAAACACTAGTTATTATATTATATTATATAAAGCTAGATTTTATATTATATAAAGCTCGATTACCACTCACTGACTCACTGACAGAATTGTTCTCCCAGATGGTGGATGGGGAGGTGGGTATATTTTGACAGATTCGTAAACAAGTAACTCTCAAACTTACGGGAAAAGTGCCAAACCTCCCCTTTTCACCCCCCTTCTCCCCCCCCCTATCGTATCTCGGAAACTACGAGACCCGTATTTTTTTTTTTACGGATTCGTATAGAGGAGGCTCGGTAAAGTAAAAACCATTTATCAAAGTCGCCCCTCCCACCCCCCTTCTCACCCCCTTTAGGCGGATCTCGGAAATTAAGAGACTTGGAACATTTTTTTTTTCAGATTCATTTAGAGGGGCAATGCTTTAGTCAAAATACTTCTGCAACCCCCCCCCATCACACCCATTTTTTTTTTTTTTTTTTTTTCACAAGCACGCCAGTTGCTTGCACCTCGCGCAACACGCAAATACTAGTTATACTATATAAAGCTAAATTACCACTGACTGACTGACTGACTGACTGACTGACTGACTCACTCATTGACATAATTGTTCTCCCAGATGGTGGATGGGGAGGTGGGTATATTTTGACAGATTCGTAAACAAGTAACTCTCAAACCTACGGGAAAAGTGCCAAACCTCCCCTTTTCACCCCCCTTCTCCCCCCTCCCTATCGTATCTCGGAAACTACGAGACCCGTATTTTTTGTTTTTTACGGATTCGTATAGAGGAGGCTCGGTAAAGTAAAAACCATTTTTCAAAGTCCCCCCCCCCCGCCCCCCTTCTCCCCCCTTTAGGCGGATCTCGGAATCTAAGAGACTTGGAACATTTTTTTTTTCAGATTCATTTAGAGGGGCAATGCTTTAGTCGAAATACTTGTGCCATCACCCCCCCCCTCTTTTTTTTTTTTTTTTTTTTCACAAGCTCGCGAGGTGCTTGCACCTCGCGCAACACGCAAATACTTGATTTAGAGGGGCAATGCTTTAGTTTTTTTCACAAGCACGCGAGGTGCTTGCACCTCGCGCAACACGCAAATACTAGTTATTATATTATATAAAGCTAAATTACCACTGACTGACTGACTGACTGACTGACTCACGTGTTATAAGTCTCCCCCCCCCGCCCCCCTTTTCACCCCCTTTAGGCGGATCTCGGAAATTAAGAGACTTGGAACATTTTTTTTTCAGATTCATTTAGAGGGGCAATGCTTTAGTCGAAATAATTTTGCAACCCCCCCATCACCCCCCCCCCCTTTTTTTTTTCACAAGCACGCGAGGTGCTTGCACCTCGCGCAACACGTAAATACTAGTATTATATAAAGCTAAATTACCACTCACTGACTGACTGACTGACTGACTCACTCATTGACATAATTGTTCTCCCAGATGGTGGATGGGGAGGTGGGTATATTTTGACAGATTCGTAAACAAGTAACTCTCAAACCTACGGGAAAAGTGCCAAACCTCCCCTTTTCACCCCCCTTCTCCCCCCTCCGTATCGTATCTCGGAAACCACGAGACCCGTATTTTTTGTTTTTAACGGATTCGTATAGAGGAGGCTCGGTAAAGTAAAAACCATTTTTCAAAGTCTCCCCCCCGCCCCCCTTCTCCCCCCCTTTAGGCGGATCTCGGAATCTAAGAGACTTGGAACATTTTTTTTTTCAGATTCGTTTAGAGGGGCAATGCTTTAGTCGAAATACTTGTGCAACCCCCCCCCCCCATCACCACCCCCTTTTTTTTTTTTTTTTTTTTTCACAAGCTCGCAAGGTGCTTGCACCTCGCGCAACACGCAAATACTAAACCCCCCCATCACCCCCCCCCTTTTTTTTTTTTTTTTTCACAAGCACGCGAGGTGCTTGCACCTCGCGCAACACGCAAATACTTTTTTTTCACAAGCACCCGTGGTGCTTGCACCTCGCGCAACACGCAAATACTTCCCCCCCCTTTTTTTTTTTCACAAGCACGCGAGGTGCTTGCACCTCGCGCAACACGCAAATACTAAACCCCCCCCATCACCCCCCCACTTTTTTTTTCACAAGCACGCGAGGTGCTTGCACCTCGCGCAACACGCAAATACTTGATTTAGAGGGGCAATGCTTTAGTTTTTTTCACAAGCACGCGAGGTGCTTGCACCTCGCGCAACACGCAAATACTAGTTATATTATACTATATAAAGCTAGATTACCACTCACTGACTGACTGACTCACTCACTCACTCATTGACATAATTGTTCTCCCAGATGGTGGATGGGGAGGTGGGTATATTTTGACAGATTCGTAAACAAGTAACTCTCAAACCTACGGGAAAAGTGCCAAACCTCCCCTTTTCACCCCCCTTCTCCCCCCTCCCTATCGTATCTCGGAAACTACGAGACCCGTATTTTTTGTTTTTTACGGATTCGTATAGAGGAGGCTCGGTAAAGTAAAAACCATTTTTCAAAGTCCCCCCCCCCCGCCCCCTTCTCCCCCCCTTTAGGCGGATCTCGGAATCTAAGAGACTTGGAACATTTTTTTTTCAGATTCATTTAGAGGGGCAATGCTTTAGTCGAAATACTTGTGCAACCACCCCCCATCACCCCCCCCTTTTTTTTTTTTTTTTTTTTCACAAGCTCGCGAGGTGCTTGCACCTCGCGCAACACGCAAATACTTTTTTTTTCACAAGCACGCGTGGTGCTTGCACCTCGCGCAACACGCAAATTCTAAACCCCCCCCATTTTTAAGGAAAACACGCGAGGTGCTTGCACCTCGCGCAACACGCAAATACTAAACCCCCCCCCATCACCCCCCCACTTTTTTTTTCACAAGCACGCGAGGTGCAAGCACCTCGCGCAACACGCAAATACTAAACCCCCCATCTCCCCCCCCCAATTTTTTTTTTCACAAGCACGCGAGGTGCTTGCACCTCGCGCAACACGCAAATACTAGTTATACTATATAAAGCTAGATTACCACTCACTGACTGACTGACTGACTGACTCACTCATTGACATAATTGTTCTCCCAGATGGTGGATGAGGAGGTGGGTATATTTTGACAGATTCGTAAACAAGTGACTCTCAAACCTACGGGAAAAGTGCCAAACCTCCCCTTTTCCCCCCCCCCTATCGTATCTCGGAAACTACGAGACCCGTATTTTTCTTTTTTTACGGATTCGTATAGAGGAGGCTCGGTAAAGTAAAAACCATGTTTCAGTCACCCCCCCCCCCCCCCCGCCCCCCTTTTCACCCCCTTTAGGCGGATCTCGGAAATTAAGAGACTTGGAACATTTTTTTTTAGATTCAGTTAGAGGGGCAATGCTTTAGTCGAAATACTGGTGCAACCCCCCCCCCATCACACCCCCCTGTTTTTTTTTTTTTTTCACAAGCACGCGAGGTGCTTGCACCTCGCGCAACACGCAAATACTAAACCCCCCCATCTCCCCCCCCCATTTTTTTTTTTTTTACAAGCACGCGAGGTTCTTGCACCTCGCGCAACACGCAAATACTAAACCCCCCCCATCTCCCCCCCCCCTTTTTTTTGTTTTCACAAGCACGCGAGGTGCTTGCACCTCGCGCAACACGCAAATACTAAACCCCCCCCATCACCCCCCCCATTTTTTTTTTATTTTGCACAAGCAGGCGAGGTGCTTGCACCTCGCGCAACACGCAAACACTAAACCCCCCCCGTCTCCCCCATCAACCCCCACCTGTTTTTTTTTTTTTCACAAGCACGCGAGGTGCTTGCACCTCGCGCAACACGCAAATACTAGTTATATTATACTATATAAAGCTAAATTACCACTCACTGACTCATTGACAGAATTGTTCTCCCAGATGGTGGATGGGGAGGTGGGTATATTTTGACAGATTCGTAAACAAGTAACTCTCAAACCTACGGGAAAAGTGCCAAACCTCCCCTTTCCCCCCCCCCTATCGTATCTCGGAAACTACGAGACCCGTATTTTTTTCTTTTTACGGATTCGTATAGAGGAGGCTCGGTAAAGTAAAAACCATTTTTCAAAGTCCCCCCCGCCCCCCTTCTGCTCCCCTTTAGGCGGATCTCGGAATCTAAGAGACTTGGAACATTTTTTTTTTCAGATTCATTTAGAGGGGCAATGCTTTAGTCGAAATACTTGTGCAACCTCCCCCCCCATCACCCCCCCCATCACCCCCCCCTACTCTTTTTTTTTTTGTTGGATTTTTTTTACAAGCACGCGAGGTGCTTGCACCTCGCGCAACACGCAAATACTAAACCCCCCCCATCACCCCCCACTTTTTTTTTCACAAGCACGCCGGATGCTTGCACCTCGCGCAACACGCAAATACTAAACCCCCCATCACCCCCCACTTTTTTTTTCACAAGCACGCCGGGTGCTTGCACCTCGCGCAACACGCAAATACTAAACCCCTCCATCACCCCGACCCAATTTTTTGTTTTTTTCACAAGCACGCGAGGTGCTTGCACCTCGCGCAACACGCAAATACTAAACCCCCCCCATCTCCCCCCATCACCCCCCCCATTTTTTTTTTTTCACAAGCACGCGAGGTGCTTGCACCTCGCGCAACACGCAAATACTAAACCCCCCCCATCTCCCCCATCACCCCCCCCCCCACTTTTTTGTTTGTTTTTTTCACATGCACGCGAGGTGCTTGCACCTCGCGCAACACGCAAATACTAAACCCCCCCCACCACCCCCCTCTATTTTTTTTTTTCAAAGCACGCGAGGTGCTTGCACCTCGCGCAACACGCAAATACTAGTTATTTATATTATATAAAGCTAAATTACCACTCACTCACTGACTGACTGACTGACTCATTGACATAATTGTTCTCCCAGATGGTGGATGGGGAGGTGGGTATATTTTGACAGATTCGTAAACAAGTAACTCTCAAACCTACGGGAAAAGCGCCAAACCTCCCCTTTTCACCCCCCTTCTCCCCCCTCCCTATCGTATCTCGGAAACTACGAGACCCGTATTTTTGTTTTCAATTGAAATGAAATGATTACCTGACCCGTTTTAGGACCATCTTTGCTACCCATCAATGTTTTTCTCTTAGTTCATAAAGTATAATTAATAGGCAATGTAACTGTTTTGAGTTAAAATAATATCATTCAAATGGTTTTTAACTTTTAATTATACTATACAGAGGATATCCTTACCTCTACAAATTAAACAAAATTAACTATAATTAATAACAAAAATTTTAACAATTTTGTTTATTAAAATTCAATTTATTTATTTTTTATATCCTTCACATTTGTAAGTTCTCAATATTCAAAATCAAAAAGTCAATCTTAAATGTAAAAACAAATCACCCTTTCAAAGACAAATGTTTCATACTGAAACCTTGGAAATGTAAACATTAAAATGTTTCAATGCAAAATGAAACTGTTCTTCATGAACATGATACAGGATTGTCCTAGTTTTATGGACAGAGGTCCTACTACAACAATTATGTAACTGTGTGCTAGACAACTGCGTCTTCCTCCATTACAAACTGTTGGGGATTTATATCCAGATTTATGAAATAAAAATGCTTCCGATAACTTAAGAGCTGTATTCCGTGCAAAGACAAGACGAAGAAGACCAAGAGTAAAAATGTAATACAAGTAGTAGGTAGGTCGGACCAATCTTAATAGCTAAACGTATGCAATCAGACGTATTAGTGTGTATTGCTTGTTATAAAAATTTAGGCGCTTTGAGATACACATTGCTGTTTCGAACATCCCCCCGGGCGTTGAGAGCTCATCTCTCAACCACAATTGTCTTCATGAGATAAAGGTAGAGGGCATATCTTGCTGAACGCTCGACGAACCACTTCAGAAGCCGTCAAGATATCAGCGACGCGACTGATGCCGTCAGCTCCAGGGTGAACTTCCGTGATCCTGCCCAATCGCCATTTCAAGGGAGGTAATTTGTCATTCTTTATGAGCACGAGAGTGTCCTTCTCTAATGGTTTAGTGTTAGAACGCCACTTCACTCGCTGCTGTAACTCGGAAACGTATTCCTTGCTCCATCGGGACCAGAAATGTTGCCGAAGTTGCTCTATCCTTTGGTATCTGGTCAAGTAAGTCACGGATCGGTCCTCAAGGTTTGGTGCAGGCAGTGCTGTAAGTGGCCGTCCGATGAGAAAGTGTCCAGGCGTAAGTGGCAACAAATCATTTGGATCCGACGAAAGTGATGTGAGTGGGCGAGAATTAAGTAAGGCTACGATTTGAACGAGCACAGTGTTCAGTTCTTCAAATGTAAGATTACAATTTCCCAATACTCTCTTTAAATTATACTTAATGGATTTAATGCCGGCCTCCCAAAGACCGCCAAAGTGAGGAGGGATGAAATGAAAATTAATGTCCTCATTAGCCGAATCACTAGATAAGGAATTGCAATTACTTTTTAAAACGTGCCAATTTCATTATATGCTCCAACAAACGAAGTCCCATTATCGGAGGAGAGATGTTTAGGCTTTACTCGTCGCGAGACAAATCTACGAAGAACTGCTAAAAATTGTTGCTTGTTAAATCACCCGCCAACTCGATATGTACTGCCTTAGTTGTAAAACATACAAAAAGAACTATGTATACTTGATTAAGATGACAACCACGTCCTTGTCTACTGGTTGACATGATTGGTCCAGCATAATCGATACCAACCGTTTCAAAAGGGGAACCCCCGGGATTCAAACGCTGCTGAGGTAGATTATCCATGATTGGAGACACTACTTGTCCTTTCATGCGACAACATAAAATACATTTATTATAAACTGCCTTAGCTAGGCATCTACCACCAATGGGCCAATAATATTCTCTAATGGTAGCAAGTAATAGTTGAGGGCCCGCATGCATCCGTTTTTGTGCATAAATTCAAATAATAATTTTGTGAAAATGTGAGTGGACTGTATTAATAATGGATGTTTTTTAGCGTAACCAAATTGTGAATTTGCAAGTCGACCTCCGACACGCATTAATTTATTTTCATCTAGAAAAACGTTAAATTTAATTAATGGACTCTTTTTTGGCAAATCTTTATTATTTAATAACAGTGTGTATTCCGGAAAAGAATCCTTTTGAGAAAGCCTTATAATATAATTTAATGACTGGTTTAACTCATCAGTAGTGATAAATTGATTTTTAAGTGGTTGGTTTTTAATGTAAATATTTATAAATCTTAACATATACGCCACTGATCGTTTAAGCGTAGTGATGGCAAATCTACTGAATTCTATAACCGTTTGTGGGTTGACTGGTGTAACGAGCAAAGAACATTCTTTCTGTTCTAACTTCAGGTAGATTTTCCTTTGCTATTTTAGGATTATTAGGCCACTTTGAGATGTCGTATCTCAAGAATTCAGGGCCCGAACACCACAAATCCAAAGATTGCAAAAGACTAATGTATCTATTCCTCGTGATATATAATCAGCTGGGTTTAATTTTGTGGGAACGTGCCTCCAGGAGCATGCAGATGTCTTATCCAATATCTCTGCAACTCGCTTGCACACAAATGGTTGTAATTTATTGGGTAACATCTTAAGCCAGCCTAATACGATTGTCGAGTCAGTCCAAAAGGTGATACTTCTGACTTGTGCTCTAAAGGCATAAATCACCTTTTCATATAAACGGACACCAACCAACACTGTACAGAGCTCTAGTCTTGGTATAGTAGTTGGTTTAATTGGAGCTACTCGGCTTTTGGCTGTAAGCACGTACATACGTACGTGTATAATGCACGGAGCTAATAAACCCAGTGGATCGAATATTTGAGATATAATAGTAAGTATCCCGCGTTTTGTTATTGTATTACAAACTTTGGGATTAATTGGAAAACATAATACATCAGACTCAGTACGCCAACTGAGACCTAAAGTTTTGCAAGGTTCTATTGAACCAATGTTTGAACTTAATGAGAAATGAGTCACGTCATCTGACATCATTTGCAAATGATTAAATGATATTCCTGAAGTGGTGAGACTACTCGCATTAAACACCACTCGGAGCTTTGTAGTTGAACTACTTTCACGCACAACGCCATGATGAGACATGAAATATGCGATCTGATGTGTGTTAAGTAAACACTGAGACATATGATTTAACTCAAGATATTCTCTCATAAATTCACAATAACTTGCCTTAAATGATGGTTGACTCTTAAGTCTGCGCTCTGAAGAGAACAGATAATGCTTAGCCCTTTGCATGGAGTCACCTAAGTTATCGTGTGATTGTTTTATAGGTATTCTCACACAGAAACGTCCATCTTTGAGACGCGTTGTGTTTTGAACGAAGTGTTCTTTACACAGTTTCTCTTCTGCAGAACACAATGATGACTGATGGCCAACTTCTTCTAGTTGCCAAAAACGCATTAAACAGTTTTGAATGTCATCAGTACTTGAGTTACCTAATAAAACATTATTTTTGTAATTATTAATCTGCGCAAAATTACACAGTAGGGGAGGCGAACGCGGAACTTGGCCACTATGTCGTATAGGACCTGAAGCTATCCAACCAAGTCTAGTTTCATATAGCACCGGTTTGCCGATCCCGAGGTTTATCTTTTCCGTACCTAAGAGGTTCCAGAAAACATCTGCACCTATAATTAAGTCCACGGAGGATGGTACGTAAAAGTGAGGGTCAGCTAGACATAAATTACTAGGAATATTTAATCCATTTAAATTCAATTGCCGACAAGGCACTTCATCAGTAATAGAAGGTAAGATAAAACAGCAAATATTTGTAGAAAAGTTTTCATTTAATGATTTTATTTGAACGCAACACATTTTACTTATCGGGGACTGAGAATTATTTATGCCCATTAATGACTCGTTAACTTTCATAACCGGTAAGTTTAATAAATTGCATAATTTCTGCGTAATTAGGCATGAAGTACTACCACTGTCAAGAATAGCACGGCCGAGATGTTCGCGGTTATTGGCATCATAAACCTTTAACAACGAAGTGGCTAATAGGACCTCACCTTTATTTTGTACATTTGTCGTGACTTGCGCTGATAATGTAACAATATGATTAGGTAATTGATCCGTAGACGTAATATTATCACGGTCACCGTTGGCAGGTGGTTTTAATGTACACTTCGCTTTGAAATCTGCAACATGAACCAATGTGTTGTGCTTGCGTTTACATATTTTGCAACCACTTACTTTACAATGATTGGCATAATGGCCTGTACGAAAACAATTAAAACATAGTTTATATTGTGGCAGTAACTCTAACCTTTGTTCGTTACTAAGTCCCAAAAATTGTGAACAATTATGAAGGCTGTGTTCACCTTGACATTTTGGGCATGATTTTAATGAATTAGAACCACCGTTATTATTCCCACTAGTGGGCGAACTGGTTACCGACACCATGCCTTTATGTTTGTTATTATTCTTAAGATGTGAAATATTATTTGAATTATTTTGTGACACTTCAATCATTTCTATTAAATCTGAACGATTTCTCAAAAAACCTAGGAATATTTCTAGTGTGATCGACTTACCCTTGTCGAGACCACCTTTATATTCTTCCCATTCGCGAAAAGTTTTAGAATCCAACTTACTTGTTACTATATGAATTAAGAGTGTGTCCCAATGTTTTGTTGGTTCTCCTAATGACTCCAATGAACGCAAGTTTTTGTTAACTGAATCGATGATACGTTTTAAAGTGACAGATGACTCCTTCCTAATTGGCTCAATGTTAAATAATGCCGTTACGTGATTTTGTATTAAAAGCCGCTTATTGTCGAAACGTTCGCACAATATTTTCCATGCCACATTATAATTACTCGCAGAAAACTCTATAGATTGAATTACCACAGCAGCTGAACCTTCGAGAGAAGCCCTAAGGTAATGAAACTTATTGACATCATCTATTTCATCATTAGAGTGTATCAAACTGGAGAAAGTATCTCGAAACTCTAACCACTTCTCATAAGCTCCACAAAACTTAGGTAATTGTATGGTAGGTAATTTAACAAGCCTGTGATTACGCAATCGTGAAGAACAAGTATCACTCTCCGAACTGGCGTCTTTATGCGTTTTTAAATTACGTGTAAGTAAATCTTGAGCCTTTGAATAGATCTTATAATATGTAGATTCGAACTCATTTCGCTCTGACAGTTGACTATTGATATCATCAACTAAACACTCCAATTTTAATTGAACCTCGTCATATTGAACAAATAAATTTTCCATCTTACCTAAACGTAGTTGCAATTCGCTTACTTGTGATGGATTTAACAAATCCTCCAAGTCATTAACAAAATTAGAGAACGCTGTTAACCGTCCCTTATAACTTGCCCTTCTTTTAATTAACTCCTTCTCCTCCTTGTCAGTCATTTTGAGAAACCGGTATTAACACTGAAATATACAACAAGTACAAATAAATAATGTGTAAATACCTAGCGGTAACTCTTATTACTGGCAACTGAAATACAAAAAGTTAAAGCACAGTAATTATACTAATGATCTACCTAACAGATTGTTTTAAACCAAATTACAATGATAAAATTAGCTTTAGAAACTAAAGTGCTATCTAATGAGATATTGATATAATTGTTTAACTAATTACACATCTAGTTCCTGCTTAGCTTTAACTAATACAATAATTTAATTGCATAATTATAAATTAGCTATCTGGTTCTAGCAATCTAAATAAAATAAAGTAGGTAGTTACTGACCTTTAACGATTTTCGGAACTTACTCGAAACATTACCTTAGACCAACCTAATTCAGAGTACTGGGTATAATTAACAATATTAACCACACTGAACACTGTATTTATCTGGTATCCAAGACGTCCAGGAACTGTATTTTTCAAATAGAACTTCACTTTGACCCTTGGACTCGTGCTCGAACTCGTACTGGGCGCCTCCAATAATCTTCGATATTGTAAATCCAATACAAATCCGTGATTTTTCTTATTACCGATGATAATTAGTCACTTTTCATTAATATCCGGTTCGTTAGGACCATGTTGGGGATTTATATCCAGATTTATGAAATAAAAATGCTTCCGATAACTTAAGAGCTGTATTCCGTGCAAAGACAAGACGAAGAAGACCAAGAGTAAAAATGTAATACAAGTAGTAGGTAGGTCGGACCAATCTTAATAGCTAAACGTATGCAATCAGACGTATTAGTGTGTATTGCTTGTTATAAAAATTTAGGCGCTTTGAGATACACATTGCTGTTTCGAACACAAACCTTTATGAACATAATGATTACCATAATTTTATTACAGTAATTTATAATTTGAGATAAATATTGGTGCAATTCACAAATTTTTCTTGAAAAGCAAAATGAAAGTACCATTTTTTGTAAAATTCTCTTGCATAAATAAAAACATTTATATGTGACTGTTATTTAGTAATAACATATAAATGTTTTTATAAATAACAAAAACTAATTATTACTTTATGTCTAGGAAGAAGAATTCTGAAGATAATTATTGTGTGTAAATCATATCGTATTATAGTGTTGTAAATCACTATTATGTTTATAAGAACAGAGTCATGTTGATGGCAGAGCATATCATTTTACATATAATGGTAGTTTCAAATATGTCGGAAGTTCAGTCCTGTTACACTTTTTACAAGTTCTTGAAGTTCTTGTGACAGCTCTATGAAACTTACAAACATATAATACAGACACTAATCATCATAAATTATAAATATATTTGTTTTTACAGTATTCTGCCAATACCCAAGCAGCCAAGAGCCTGTGGTTCTTGAAACAGGATCAACTAAACAACAAGAGACCTGCCATAAAGTACCTCTGTCAGAATCAAGCCCTTAATTCAGTAGCCTAACAACTAACAAGTGCTTCAAAACAGTTGCTTGATAGTCATCAGCTATTGATTAATTCATTGCATGTATTGGCATTAACTAAGTATTGTTACAATAATGCTCATAATTTTATATTATTGTTAAAAATTAGTAACTAACTAAAGATATTGTAAAGATTAAATTGTAGACTTAGTCTGCTTAGATTAAAATAGACAGGGCTTTGTTTGCCACCTCCGCAAATAATAGTTCTAGTAATTACTATTAACAATCTGGAAAACAGTATTCCAGTGAATCAAAAAATATTGCACTGCAATTAACTATGTATCAGAAACAGCCAGGAAGATCGAGATTTTATTGTATAGAGTATGAAGGATATGTACTCACAGTAATCGTGGCGGTAAAGGAGCTATTGTCCAGGACTTATCATTCCTTTCCGGCGACTTTTTGAAGTCCAAAGTCGAAAGTGCTTGCGCTGACACAGTGCGCCGCAGTCTATCTTTAAACAGTTGTTCGACATGGTTCTCAAATTTTTTGTGAATACGAAATAAAAATTCCACAGCGCCGTCATTAAAAATTGTTTTCTGTATATCCTCAAACTTTGGCGGGGCTGATTGCAAAAACAGTACATTAGTCATTTTCAAATTTGAAGAAGACTGTTCTTGTAAATGTTAAACTCTTGTAAAGCTATCGCGATAATGGAGTGGAGCTCACTTCGAAATTTCGAATGAACTTGTTTGTCTACACTCTTATCACATTCTTATCAATAAAGTTATCGGACCACAGAAAAACGAAGCAATCAAGAAAATAAAAACAAATCAAATCAAATGTAACGAGAAGCAGTGTTGCCAACTCCAGCTACATCTTCTCCCTAGATTTATTATCTTACGTCGTTAGAAGTCGCTAAAACTGATTCAACTAGAGACGGATCCCGGTTACTGGAGGAGCAGCCTGGAAAGGGGACGGGAGGAGGAAAGCGAAAGGAATGTACTACATAAGCAATACAATCTTTAATAATTTAAAATAAATCACCACATAGTTGCCTTATGTACAGTCAGCATCAAAATTATTACCTTAGACGAATCTCCAAAGACTGGTTTCAGCCATCCCTTGAATTCGGGCTCGGTCTTTCATGTTTCTCGGTATTTTTGAATGAACTGCGTCTTTTTCTGAGGTAAATCGATAATTTTGTTCACCACAAGTCCACAAAACAGTTCATACACTTTGTAATTACTATGATGGGTAACGAATTAAAAATCAGCATATAAAGAATTTAGAATCTGAATAGAAATTCACTCAAACTAGTAGTGACTTGTGTATAATCTGTCTATAAAGTCATGAAAATAATGTTTGAGAAACTAACATTATTCAAAAGTAGGGCAACACAAAATCATAGTACATCGAATGTCACTGACTGTCATCGACTTGATTTGTTGCTCGATAACTATTGCATTTTTTATTGCTTTTCGAATCTACGTGGATAAAACTTCGAAGAAACGCGTTAAAAATGAAGAAAACAATCAGGAGTGGAGCTCGTGAAATTATTTTTAAAGTGTATCAGCGATGTTTGTTAGAACAACAAGCTGGACATATTTTATCAAATTTGGATGATATTTATGCCCGAACAGCAGCTATGACAGG
Source organism: Tholera decimalis (assembly GCA_943138885.2). Taxonomy (NCBI): domain Eukaryota; kingdom Metazoa; phylum Arthropoda; class Insecta; order Lepidoptera; family Noctuidae; genus Tholera; species Tholera decimalis. The sequence goes on from OW964551.2 coordinate 28,823,320, forward strand.
TATGTACTCGTCTTACTTTTTGTTTTTTATCTACCAGAAGTTACAAATTTACTAAATATACGATTTTAATACTTAAATATGGATTGTTTACATTGCGCATTAATAGGTTAGGTTAGTTTATAGGTTATGGCCATATTGTAGTGCGACTAAAACTTTTGATACATTCGGGTGATCAAATTTATCGCTGATTTTAAATATGAATGAGTTAAAACATGTTTAAAATTAAAAATAGTTACATTTTTATAAATCTTTCTTTCAGGAAAATCTGAAAGTACAGTGAGGCGTATTGTAGATGAAGGCTACAAAAATGATGGCAAATTTGAAACCCCTGGCAAACACAGATCAGGCCGTCCTAAGAAAGAAATGGATGACTTTAACATATGTGCACTTCGACAAAAGATTCAGTTCTTTTACTCGGTAAAGAAAGAGGTACCAACCTTAAGGAAACTTCAGGTAGTTGCGAAAACTGATCTGGATTTTAAATGTAGCCTAGAAGTCCTGCGTAAAATTTTGAAATCGATTGGGTTTTCTTACAAGAAGTGTCAAAATAATAGAAAGGCTCTAATCGAACAAGCACATATTGCAGCAAAACGAGAAGAGTACTTGGCAATTATTAAAAAAAATAGAGATTTGCCAGAAGACTTGCAAAAAGATATAATTTATCTTGACGAAACCTACATTCACTCTTCATATAAGGTAAAACTTTTTGTTTTTGTGTAATCAATAATTATAATTGATTTTTTTTAATTTATAAATAAGTACATTTATTTTCACCAGGTTCGAAAATGTTGGCAATCTTTATACGTGGAAGGCGTTACGGAAAATATATCGAAAGGAAAACGTTTCATAATTGTCCATGCTGGAAGCGAAAAGGGGTTTGTGCCAAACTGCTTACTTATATTTAGTGGAAAAAACAAGCTCGAAGACTACCATTCCGAGATGAATGCCCACAATTTTACCAAGTGGATCACTGAGAAGCTTATCCCGAACCTGCATGAGCCATCGATCATTGTCATGGACAACGCCCCCTACCACTCCGTCGTGACAAATAAGGCGCCTACCTCAAGCTCTCGCGTGGACGAAATAAGACTTTGGCTTTTGGAAAATAGTATTGACTTTGACCCTTCACTTAGAAAACCAAACTTACTCAATTTGGTAAAAAAGAACAAACCCCGCCCCATCTATGCCATTGATGAACTTTTGGGAGGATATGGGCATACAGTGGTACGGCTTCCACCGTATCACTGTGATTTGAATCCTATAGAGCTCATTTGGGCTCAAGTAAAACAGAAAGTGGCAGAACACAATGTTGGGTCACGTGATGTGAAGCAACTAGCTGAAGAGGCCTTCAACAGCATTACACCTGAAAAATGGAAAAACTGTTGCCGTCATGTTGCAAACATAGAAAAAGAATATTATGAACGAGGAAGAACCCTATATCAAGATATAGATGAGTTAGTCATTCGCCTAAGCGAAGATAGCAGCAGCGATGACAGCAGTAGCGAAGACGTTAGTGACGCAACTGACAATGAAAACATTTTTTTTAACGTAGAATATTTGGAATCAGATGATGAAAGCAATTGATTTTTATTTTATTTTTATTTGTTTTATGTTATGGGATATTCTTTATTAATAAAATAAAAATATATTATAATAAAAATATGTATGAACATTTTTCTTTTATTCACTCATTTTATTTGAAAGACAGAGACCATAGATTTGTGCTATCTGATTGTTTATGTAAACTTATAAAGGTCAGAAGGAAAACGTTGTGAGGAAACCTGGACTTATAATTAACTAGCTGCTGCCCGCGACTTCATCCGCGTGGGCACTATAAAGCAGCACAAAAAAATGCCTGCTTCACAGTTAGTGATTTTTTTCATTTACACCATTGTAAGCAACTTTTAAAATCACATTTAATTTCCCTTGCAGTTAGTGCATCTGTATATTTTCACTGTACCTTAGAAATACTCAGTACTCATGAGTACCTCTCATAGTGCAGGTGTATTTTGTAATCCTTCTGACATAAACCATAAGATATATTCCTACATTCCATGAATAAAGGGTTCAAAGAAACATACACAGTTATAAAATTTCTCTATAGACTACGTTTGTCATTTTGCTCTCAGCAGCCTAAATATAGAGAGAGACAGGTCTGGTGACGTGGGAGCAAGCGACATACTGTTGTCTGTGTGTGAGAATCAGCTCTTCCAGATCCCGTGGGAATATCTGGATAAAAAGTATGTTTTTCCCGGGGTCCTATATGTATTCCCATGTACTATTCCCATGCCAAATTTCAGATAAATCGGTTCAGCGGCTTAGGCGTGAAAAGGTAACAGACAGACAGAGTTACTTTCGCATTTATAATATTAGTATGGATATAAGTCTGAAACCAAACCGCCTTGAGCAAGCGTGGTGATCAATGCTCATGCCATCTCTGTTGAGAAGAGGCCTTTGCCCTGCAGTGGGACAGTCATAGGGTGGTATTATTTATAATGAAAATCGCATCTTTGTCTATGGTTTCTGTAGATTTGTTTTAAATAAAATCTACGGATTTTACGACTTTACCTTATCTATACCCTGTTTTTTAATCTCAGAGACAGAATTGACACATACAAATGTCAAGTTTAGAAATAATGTTGCCTGCTCTTTTGCGCAGTGTTGTACCTACGATACCGGTTTGTAGAATCGTAACTTTTTACCCGACTGCGCGACGCAAAGGAGGTTAATGTGTTTCACAGTCTGTGTATGTATGTAAGTATGTGTGTTTGTACCTATGTGGTGTACTGATGGGCTGATTTGAATAATTCTCACGTTAATCAATTCGTCGTAACTATGCAAGTGTCACTAGAGAAATGATAGTTAATTATCAAAAATCGGCAAACTATATCAAGTGGCAGATATCCCACTTGATATAGTTTGCCGATTTTTATCCTTGCTTTAGTGTTACGATTTTTCAGTCTTTTTTATATGATATTTAGTTTCTATTTAGTTTTATACAAGTAAATCACATATTTATAACTAGTACTCACGCGGGGCTTCGCTCCCGTGGAATCTATTACGGTAAAAACATAACTCTCCTCTTTTGCAGTCGCGTAAAAAGTAGCCTATAACCTTCCTCAAGCTTCAAGCTACTTCCATACCAAATTTCATCCAAATCCACCTTGTACTTTCGAAGATTAGCGCGTTCAAGCAAACAAACAAACAAACTTTTCCGCTTTATAATATTAGTATAGATGTATGTTTAGATAGCTTAGTTAGAGGGGTCAACAAGATTGCTAGTAATGTGAATTATACCTACATTGCGAGTTTTCTGAATAAAAAAAATATATATAAAAATCGTAACACTAAAAAAAGGATAAAGTTGGAACAATTATTCCTTCTTCCTTGACTTATAATATTGGTATTTGATAATGGCTTGGATAATGGCCAGCTAAAGTTGGTGTACCTTCACTTGGTGAAGGTGGTGATGATTTTATTGGCTTGTCCCTGACCCTGTGATGATGCTGACGCTTATATTGTGCTGGGCAGTAACAATACATTGGGCGTTTCTTCATTGGCCGGCCCGGCCCCGCACCGATACCGATAATGACATCGGTGGACGCTTAATTCTATAAAATTGTATGGAATAGTGTCTCATTGATCCGGCCCGACTCCAATATTAACTGCAAGGGACGACCTTAGCTAGGATGTATTTAACTTCTAATTTATTTACAATAGGTCTATATTGTATTGAGCAGAGTAAGGACACTAGAAGGCTCTATTTGTGAAGTTTGATCCGAATAAACTTCTAAATAGGTACACTTCAAGACCACAATTCCTAGCAAGAATTAAATAATCTGTGAAATCTTTAACATAGTTAAACTAAAAGGTAATTTTAAAAAATCCTGACTACTCAACTGAAAGGAAAGAAACAAGCACATTTTTATTTAAAAAGTGACAAGCAGGCGTGACCCATCCCATTTTTATAAGAATATATGTTCGATTGGGTCCTGCCTGCTTGCAATAAATCGGTATTTATTGTGAGTCATTATTTGAATCTGATTAACGAATACCTGTAATTAATTATGATTTTAATAACATAATTAATTACAGGTATATCTAACATTATTAATTTTTTATTTCTAGTTTTAAATTAGCATCTACTCATTATTTCAGGATAACGTATTATAAAAAACCGATACTTGATTTTATCAACGTTAAGTTTCGATAGTAGCACATCACTATTTAAGATTTGCAAAAAACTGGCAATCATCGTAATGTCAACTTTGTCTCTGAGATTAAAAAACAGGGTATATGCAGTTTAAAAAAAAAGCGTCTCATCGTGTTCGTTAAAATATAATAATACAAAATAATGTGCTAGTATCAAAATCAATTCAGTCACACTATACAGGGTTACTACGTGCACGACCGCAGCGCCCTCATTTTTTTCATGACTTTGTAGACAGACAAGTACGTAGGTAGGAAAAGTACGAAAACTACGGAACATAATAAAATACGGGGATTCCCCGAACCACATTGCTCAAATGTTACCACTGGTAAATATAATTTAATTGCGAGTGAGTATTTTTAAAAAGATATTGGGCATATATATCTTTTGTTTTCTTGTAGTTTGAAAAGTCGTCAGCTAAGCCGCTAGATCATTTTTGTCGTCAAATCTTTTTCCTTGTCGCTAAGGCTTAAGAAAAAGTCGTCATTTCTAGCGACAAAGTCGCTATATTGGCAACACGAGAAGTAGGGATGCCGTACCGTTCATAAACATCGATATTCAACATAGATATTGAAACCCAAACATCGATAATACATCGCTCTTTCATGAGCAATATTTTACGAGCGATGTTTTAAGATCGATGTTTTGTCATAGTGCCATTTTCCGTCCAGCTCTATGTGTGAGCTAGATAGATTTTGTAAGCGGTTATTCTCAGAAACTGGAGTTGAAACCTATAAATTAAAAAAATAAACCCATCACATTTTTTAAAATTATAATGTTTAATTGGGTCTCACCTGGATAGATGTCACTTTTTTAAACGAAAATGTGCTTGTTTCTTGCATTTAATTTGACCAATCGGGTTTTATAGTCTTTTTTATTTCTTTTTTCGGCTTTTTACTTTTAATAGGTACTATTAAATAATTATTCAGTCCTTTTATACGATTTCATATTTCCATTTAATTTTAAACATATTTAATAAATCACATATTTATTTGTGATCCTCTTGTGATGCCCTTTATTTTGATACCCCACTTAATGGATTTGAAAGAAAACAGATTGGCCAAGTGCGACTCATACTAGACTTTCAAGGATTTCGTAGTAATTACGCGAAATAAATTGTTTTTCATAGTGTTTCTATGAAATACAAAGTTTATTTCCATTTAATTTTAAACATATTTAATAAATCACATATTTATTTGTGATCCTCTTGTGATGCCCTTTATTTTGATACCCCACTTAATGGATTTGAAAGAAAACAGATTGGCCAAGTGCGACTCATACTAGACTTTCAAGGATTTCGTAGTAACTACGCGAAATAAATTTGTTTTTCATAGTGTTTCTATGAAATACAAAGTTATATTTACCGTTCTAGTAAATGTGCTATATCTCAAAAACTGCTAACTTTATCTGTTTCAAACCAATTTTCATTAGATTTACAGCATATATTTTACAGTTGTTATTGTTAATCGTAAATAAATATATATTAATTTGAATGGTGGAAAAGACATTGAAAACTTCGATGCATCATTCATAAATATCGATTTATCGTTCCTAACCATCGATGTTTTGCTCTAGAAAACATCGATATAAACATCACCATCGACATCGATACAATAAACTCTTGACTCTAATATCGTTGTTATATAAAACATAGTGTATTACATTCTCTTTGTATCGCATGGTCGCCTGCTGACAGGTACGTTCTCGACTTCTCGTTCGTTAGGGATGAACGAGAAGTCGATAACGTAATAAAAGCCACCAACCAAGAGTTGAAGTTATAATTTACTATAGTTATAATTTACTTTTTCTTTAACAGGGTAGAAATCCACATACTTTTTTTTTTTTTAACGTGGTAAAAATTATCAAGTAAGTCCTCCCACCCCGGGCAGGGTGGGAGGACTTATTTGATAATTTGACTTATTTAATTGCCGAACATTCGGCACAAGAAAAATAATACTTACTTAGCACTATTTTGACTAAAATTTTATAGAATTAGAATAGCATTACTGTTATAAAATTATGTATTTTACTCACTCATGGTAATTTATTATAGTTTAGAACATGGTAAATGTAAATCTTAAATTAAATCGGTTCTTCTTATTAGTCTTGATAATCTCTGCCTAATTAATTTGACATAATAATTAGACATACTATTACAAAAATTAAATAAACTTATTAATCTTCTAACAAACATCTGGATTACAATTCGTAAATTGAATTAAAAAATCACGTTTTTGATTCAGAAACTAAACATTCATTAACTAACATTCATTAATTATTTTTCAAATTAACAAACTTTTCTCATCTATCTACTCACTCATATTTAAAATTTAGTAGAGGCAGGCTATGGTGCAAAAACACCAAAAACTCTGCCTTATCTGGAAGAAGTTTGTTACGTTTTTTTTTTCGTATACGTTTCCTGCCTCCGATAAAAGTTGCTCAGAACATACAGAGCTTCCAGGAGACGATAAATATATTCGAGATTGAAGTAAATGCGTACACAAGTCACGACGTGTCGCTCCCTAGAAAGCGCGTGAAATTCGGCCGAACTTCGGCCGAACTTTTCATTTTAACCGAATGTTCGGCCGAAGTTCGGATTCGGTTCAAACCACATTCGGCCCATCTCTAATAAATAGTAATTTATGTTACTTGTTGTAAGACAGTGGGATGTTTTCGTTCTGTGGTATTATCCTTCTTCGTCGTTGATTACAATGCCAGGACCAAATACCGTTTCACGCAGACTATTAAAACGTCAGAAAGAACAGTTAGACACTATAGTTAAGGAAGGTTAAAATTCCGAATTCGTTACTGTCTTTAGGATACCGGGAAAAAAAAGAATAAAAGGGGTAGCAGTTTTATTACCTAATTGTGACGATGAGAACGTATTATTTTTAATGTTGTTTTTAATACTTTTTTTTTCACTTTTAAATGTATTTATGTATGATATCTATTTTATTTATAATAACGAATTAATGAATGAATTCCTCTTCTTTTTTTCTGTTCTTCTGAACAGACAAGATTAAAAATAAATGATGGCAATAACCATAGAATAATGGCAAGCAGTAAAAGTGACCACTTTTTTCTTCTATTAAGTGCACGGTGCGCGAACTTACCCCCACTACGCCAAAACCTTGTCAACTTACGTGACCAGGACTATACTTACGTTATGGAATGAATGAAAATGAAAATTATGGAATAAAATAATCAAAACGCGGTTGCGTTTTAATTTTAACAAAAAGGAGAATAGCAGATCACGTTAAATGCTTTTATAGTCTGCTTATTTGCACGCCCATCTCTAGTATGATTATGATATGTAGTCTAGTCCGTCAACTGTCAAGTATCTACGACGGTCGATTTTTTGTTTTTTTCGAGTACTCAGTAGAGGTGTAAAAATAACGAAAAAAAAGTGTACTTCATACATAATATACAGTTACAGACCAAGACATCGAGTCGTATTGCGTATTTGTACGGTATGACGTCGCGGCATTGCATCATTCGTAATTTGATTGCATTTTTTTAAACTAAATTTAGTATGATTTAATAGGTAAAGGTTGGAATTACAAGTAAACTGCGACGAAATCAACCGAACAACTGTTACAATGGATGGAACAAATTAAAAAATATATTTTTTTTGGGAGTTTTTATATTATTTAAGAATGACATATCAAACTAAAATATCGCAATCATTGCAGTAAAAACACAGTAAAAAATTTGGATAATGAATTTTCAAAAATCTTCTTTTTCAAGTAAATAAACATCGTTCTTTGTAACGTATGTTTTTAAATACACCAAAAGCTCCCGCATGCGTAAAACACGAATAGGAACCGCATTAAACACTCGCATCAACGGTACTTGCGCGATCTGAAACAGTTGTAACGAAACATGCGAGTAACGAATTGCATTCGTGAGTAACGTTTCGTTACTCGGTACTTAATGGTGCACCCGTTGCTCAGTACCGAATACATACGTTTTGCTGCAGCGTTAGTACTCAGTAAGTCAGTACGTACGCACCAGAGTCAGATTCGGTAAGATTCGCTCAGTCAGATGCCTAAATACTCTATTCTATTCTATTTTTTATTAATGGCAAGTGGAGCCGATGTCCACTATTCTGCCAATGTCTAAAGTAAATTGGAAATGCAAGTGTGTATGATTAGTGACAAAATGAAATTAGAAAAGGAAAAAAACAAAAGGTAAACTCAGAGCCTAAATACTCGAGACGTGTTTATGTGGTGCGCACGGAATAAGTCTTTGCACGTCCAGTCACATACCTGTTCCAAAAACCAGTTGCAGTTAATCGTTTCATGATTTCATCTCTATGAATCAAAGTCAAAACAAAAATGGAAGCTAACGCCACCGATGCAGCTGTGGTTGAAGAAATAAAGTTCAAACCAATAAAAAAGAAGAACCTGCGGCAACGCATCAAAGAAAATGATGATTCAGAAGATGAAGAGCACATTGTTGCGAAATTGCAAGAGACAAAAGTGTTGCAAAAACTTCGAGAAAGACCCAATGGCGTGAGTGTTGTCGCTTTGGCTACGGGTCAAAAGACCACGTTAGAAGAGGAGATCACGTGTAAGGACCCATTTAAGGTGAAATCTGGTGGTATGGTGAACATGCAGGCGTTAAAAAGTGGCAAAGTGAAACAAGTAGACGACGCGTACGACACTGGCATCGGTACTCAGTTTTCTGCCGAGACGAACAAACGTGATGAAGATGAAGAGATGATGAAGTACATTGAAGAACAATTAGCAAAACGAAAAGGTTTGTTCCATGTCTCTGTTATTCATTTGTTTGCCAAAAAGTCCAGTGTTATGGGGTGACTCGTGGTTAACTTGATGGCAATGATTGCATATTTTCATGCTATATGGTGATAAAATTCTAATAACATTCCCCTCGCGTTGTGTTCTTATCGCTGAGATTTGTGATTCCCCCTATGGGAAATTAGTTTTCCTTTGACAATATATTTCTGTTGGTGTTAATCTTTGGCAATGTGGAGTGCATCATGTAGCTTGATGTAATAATTTGTAAGTAATCTTACTATCTTACTTCTTACTAATATTATATAATTATAAATATTATAAATGCGAAAGTTTGTGAGGATGGATGGATGTTTGTTACTCTTTCACGCAAAAACTACTGAACGGATCTGAACGAAATTTGGTAAGTAGATAGTTGACATTCTGGAATAACACATAGGCTACTAAGATTATAAATGCGAAAGTTTGTGAGGATGGATGGATGTTTGTTACTCTTTCACACAAAAACTACTGAACGGATCTGAATGAAATTTGGTAAGTAGATAGTTGACATTTTGGCAGCTACTTTTTATCCCGAAATTCCCACGGGATTTGATTTTCGCGGGAGAACCTTCCCACGCGTATGAAGTCGCGGGCAGAAGCTAGTATGTAATAATTTGTTCTCAATTGTATGCGATTGAGGTATAAGTTTGAGGGAGTGCAGCTTATAAGTTATCAATAAATATTTTTAAAAATAGATTAAATTGTATTTGGCCAATCAACTAATAACTTACTTACATAATGCACTTGATACATCAAACAATGTTTGTATTGAAGAATGTTTTTGACTCACCGACATATTGACAGCTGATTCCAGGTACTTGTTAAATATTATAAAAAGAACTAGAACCTGGAATAACTGTTTCAGTGCTTTTATTAGTTAAATTATAAGGGCCTAAGTATGAGTATGTTATATGTTAAAATACTTTGCAGTAGTACAAAAAATATGAAATTATTTCTTGAATTATTATTCAAAATCAGATGTTTTAGAAACAGTCTAACTGAATTCTGCTGAGTAGAAAGTGTGTTGATTGAATATCTGACCTCCACAACCCAGTAGCTGGGTAACACAATACCCCAAGACTTGTATTAGATTTTCTAGCTTCTGACTACTCATAACTGTTGTCAAAAGTGTACAAATGACTGCTGAAATCAATGGCTCAAGCTGCGTTTCCACCAGAGATGTGCGAGGATGCGTAGCGAGGGATGTGTTTGTAAAGAACCAATAGAATCGCTTGATTTACCTCGCCTCGGTCAGCACAGCTCTGGTGGAAACAGCTCAGCGGAGCTAGATTTTTGCGCATACAAAACAAGCGAGGGATGTGTGCGAGAAATGTGTTGCGAGGAATGTGTGTTGAGAAGGATGTGTTGCGAGGTTTGCGCATCCTCGCACCACACATTAATGCGCATTATCACAGCTCCGCTACACATCCTCGTAGGCACATTTTCATCTAACAGCTTTGGTGGAGACCCCCACATATTTTCACAGCACAGCTAGACATCCTCACACGACACATTTCCATTGCACATCTCTGGTGGAAACGCACCCTTAATATCCTAGGCATAGAGGAATCTCAACATGTTAAATTGATCACCCATTCATGGTCCTACCTTAGCAAACATTGCTTGATCTTGATTATCAACCCATGCAGCTGTTATTATTTAGCTACAAGCTGCTGATATCAGGTACAATTAATTAGTTTTTACTTTGCAGTAATCCATGACTTATAAATCTTACTAATATTATAAATGCAAAAGTTTGTAAGGATGGGTAGATGCATGTTTGTTACTCTTTCACATAAACACTACTGAATGGATATGAACTAAATGTAGTAAGTAAATAGTTGACATCCTGGAATAACACATAGCCTACTTTTTATTCCCGATTTCAAACAGGTTCAATATTTACGCAGCAAAGCCCTCCCACGCGAACGAAGCCGCAGTCAGAAGTTAGTAATATTTACTAGGTTTTGGGGGAGAACTAAGACTAAATATTGTCTATAAAATATTTCTATGCTATGATTGGATTAATCTACTATCCCTGCTTGACTATGCTGAATTAAGTTATATAATACTTTTTATTTTATCTTTGCAGAGAGACATAATGAAGAAATGAAAGAATCAGAGCATAACGAAACATTAAAGTATTTATCACCTGAGGAAGCAGCATTGTTATCTCTGCCTGAGCATCTGAGGGTTTCATCCGCACATCGTTCTGAGGAGATGCTGTCCAATCAAATGCTTAGTGGCATACCTGAAGTAGATTTAGGCATTGATGCAAAGATTAAAAACATTGAAGCCACAGAAGAGGCTAAAATGAAAGTACTTTGGGAAAGACAAAACAAAAAGGATTGTCCATCACAATTTGTTCCAACTAATATGGCAGTTAATTTTGTACAACATAACCGGTTTAATATGGATAGTGACATTGCCAAGAAAAGGAAAGTAGAAAAGCCAGAAGTAACTAAAACTGACAGTAGTATTATAGATGACAGTGTTGAGAAAATAGTTAAGAAAGCCAAAGGTGAAAGGGCTACTGATGATTACCATTATGAGAAGTTCAAGAAACAATTTAGAAGATACTAAAACTTTTGTTTTATTTCATGGTGTTTATATTGTTCATTTAGCAGAGATCGTGAAATGATCTTCATGTTTTGATTAGTACTTGTTGATGTTTAGGCAGTTTCCAATACACATATAAAACACATTTTTCATTTATACAGTTAAACTTAAACTTTCAGAGCTTTGAAAAAGTATTGGCTATAGCTATAATGATAGCCAATCAGTCTAAGGTGTGTTAGATATTTTTAGTCCGCTAAAAAGCTTACAATTGTTGCTTCAGACTTGGTTCTTTGTCTGCAGATAGATGTTGGATAATAAATTATAACTTGGATGGTTTTGTTAGTACTTGTTGGTGTTTAGGGTGTTTCCGATATATGTACATACTAGTTTCTGCCCGTGACTTCGTACGCGCGGGAAGGTTTTCCCGCGCAAATCCCGATCCCGTGGGAATTTTCGGATAAAAAGTAGCCTATGTGTTATTCCAGAATGTCAACTGTCTACTTACCAAATTTCATTTAAATCCGTTCAGTAGTTTTTGCGTGAAAGAGTAACAATTATCCATCCATCCTCACAAATTTTCGCATTTATAATCTTTTAGTAAGATAAGATAGTAAGATAAAAGACATTCTTCATTTCTACAGTTCACTTACCAGAGCTGTGAAAAAGTATCGGCTTTAGCCATAGTGATAGCCAATCAGTCTTAGGTGTGGTCGATATTTTTTAATTCACTGAAAAGCTTACAATTGTTGCTTCAGACTTGTTTCTTCGTCTGCTGATGGATATTGGATAATAAATCATAACTTGATGGTTTTGTTAGTACTTGTTGATGCTTAGGCAGTTTCCGATATATGTACATATAAAAGACATATTTCATTTCTACAGCTACACTTACCAGAGCTGTGAAAAAGTATCAGCTTTAGCCATAGTAATAGCCGATCAGTCTGAGGTGTGGTAGATATTATTTAGTCAGCTAATAAAACTTTTTAGTAAAAAATAGAACCGACTTCCATATAAAATCACTACAAAGGCAAAATAACTTTAATTTCGGAAGGCGGTGTCAAAAACGAAAATATATACAAAACTAAAGACACCGCCTTCCGAAATTAAAGTTATTTTTGCCTTTGTAGTGTTTTTATATGGAAGTCGGTTCTATTTTTTGCTAAAAAGTTTTTTTTCACGCTTTTTAGTGGGTCGGTTTGTAATTTATCAAGTTACAAAAGCCAAAATGTCAACTACTTATCACCTTTTACAAAATATTGCTTTTCCCGGTGCAGAGCCGTTAATTTTTGAGGAGTTCTCCTGGTACATCACCATCAGCTCTACTTCACCATATGCTTAACATCCATATTCAAGTAATCTGATCGCAATCAACGAAATACTTATTATTGAGTAGTTTCGGTGGCCATCTGGGGTCTTCATCATCAGTTCCACTTCCTGAAATGGTGCTTTTCGAGAGCAACTGCACAAGGATATAAGAAATACCCAAAACGCTATAGGTATGCCTATAATATTTGAAGAGTGTCCTCGATTTCTCCAGGATTCCATCATCAGATCCAAACGTGATGACAATGGGACCAACTAGAAAGTATACCCTTTCAAACAAAAAAATAATTTTCCAAATCGGTCCAGCCATCTCCGAGTTAAGAGGTAACATACATAAAAAAAAAGAACAAAAAAAATAGTTCAAGACTAATTGTAAACCTCATTTTTTTGAAGTCGGTTAAAAAGCATAAAATTGTCGCTTCAGTCTTGTTTCTTCATCTGCAGTTGGATGTTAAATAATAATTCAATGTAACTTGGTTGGTTTTGTTGGTCTAATGAGTTAGGAGTGCATCATTTAGCTTTTCAATCTGTGCCTGAAATTATGGGATAAATAAAATGAAATAAATGAAAAGTTTGCCCAGGCACATTTTGAAAAAGTTTAAAATTTGGATCTGTGGCCATTTTGAAAGTCTTTGGTATCAGGGTTTACTAACATCATAAAAAAAATACAATAGTTCAGTCACCTAATTCTGTTTGTCAGTTTATCCTTATTTATTTTTCTTCTAAGTTTTTTGTCTATTCTTAGATCTATTGTTTCAACAGGCCTGAAAAATAAATGAATTAATTCTTCTGCTTAGTCTTTTTAAAAGATAATTAATCTAAACCAAGGTTTGATATGAGATCCCAAAATTTGTGAAGGTGTATTTTTGGCAAACTGCATTGTGAAATTAAAGTCGAACAACAGGGTTAACGTTTCAGTTCTCAGTACCACCGAATCCGAAGTTATAATTGATAATTTCCAAGTTAAGTTGACCCCATTTGAACCTTGTAAATCAGATGATACTAAACCGGCACTCATTCATCAATTAAATTCTTTAAATATTGACCGATCTCAGAAAGTTCTTGAGCAGATAAGGTGCTCTCATTTAAATCCGCAAGAAAAGAAAGCTTTACTAAACTGCATTTCTAAATATACTGACATATTTCATCTCGATGGACATGGTGAATTATTAACTTATACAAATGTGATTAAACATTCTATAAACACCGGAAATGCAGCTCCCATTCACGTAAAGTCGTATCGTTTCCCCGAAGTCCATAAAGATGAAGTTGAGAAACAAACTAAGAAAATGCTTAGTCAAAATATTATTCGCCCTTCAACTTCTCCTTGGAATGCACCCGTGTGGGTGGTCCCGAAGAAACTAGATGCCTCCGGCACTCAAAAATGGCAAATTGTCATTGACTATCGGCGTCTGAATGACGTCACTGTTTCAGAGGTTTATCCTCTCCCTCTCATAACCGACATCTTACGGCAAGGCCACAGCCTCCGGTGGTGCGAATTGCGGCGCGGCAAGCGGCGCGGCGGGCGGCGCGAATTGCGTTGGTATGCCACAGCTCGACTAGCTGCGACCGCGGCGGCGACAGCGGTGGACGTATTTAGAGAACGGCTAAACTATTAAAATAGCCCTAACAAACGTGGTACGGTATTGCCCTGAAACAAATGCGTTCTTAGTTCAAGATTCAATTAATTCAAGAATGCACCCAGTTAACCAGAAAAGGAGAGAACTTGGTGAATTTCACATTCCTTATTACGAAATAGGAAATATGCCGATAAATTGATTGAATATAAGCTTTTGCCTGCGACTTCGTTCGCGTGGGAGGTTTTCCCGCGTTAATCCCGATCCCGAGGAAACTAAGGGATAAAAACTATCCTATGTCCTTCCCAGGGTCCTACACCATTCCCATGTAAACATGTAAATCGATTCAGCGGTTAAGGTGTGAAAAGGTAACAGACAGACAGAAAGACAGACAGACAGACAGACAGAGTTACTTTCGCGTTTATAATATTAAGTATGGAGTATGGATTTTTTTTCGTTGGGAAAATCATCGAATGACTTCTCCCGCTCTGGGTGGAGCGGAAGGGAGTGTCAGACTTCTACTGACTAAAAACCCACCCTGTTCCTTCAGCTGCCCTTAAGTCCCGGGGCCACGGTATCTCGTCAGAACATTCCCGCAACCCCGGATGGATAGCTTCTGCTTGCAATTTCGTTCGGGTGGAAGGTTTTCCCGCGTAAATCCTGATTCCGTGGGAATTAAGGGATAAAAATATCATATATTATGTCCTTCCCTGGGTCCTAAGCTATTCCCATGCCAAATTTCATCTCAATCGGTTTAGCGGTTTAGGTGTGAAAAGGTAACAGAAAGAAAGACGTAGTTAGTTTCGCATTTATAATATTAGTACGGATGGAGTATGAAATATTAGCATTATTTTCTTTAGATTGATATTTTAAAATTCATTAAGTATTCTTTTGAATGGAATGTCCGATTTTAATCATTTAAAAAGTATTTTACAGGTATTGAAACAGTATTTAATAAAATATCATTTACTGGGATAAGGATTAATACAGAGGTATAAATAATATGGTTTGATTATTGTCGGCACTTTTATCACCTTTTAAAATGTAAAAAGTAATTATAGTGGCATAACTACAGCAGTTGGAAACGTGATATAGCAGACGTTTTTGTAGATATTGATACGATCTATAATTTTGTAAAATATTTTTTTGTTCTATCATCAAAAGCTTCCGCAGCTCACGTGATGACAGATTTTTTATGACAAATTTTTTCACACCTTGGGTTACATTGCATTTTTATTAGGGATCCCTATTTTTTTTTTTAATTTAGTTTAGCCTATGTCACTCAGTGAAGATGCAGCTTTCTAATGGTGAAAGAATTATTTTTGAAATCGATCCAGTAGTGTTTGTGTGAAAACGTTACACACATACATAAATACATACATACATAAACATAAATGTTTCCTCCTTATAATATTAGTTTAGATATTATATACTTGGCCACATATCTACATGAAGACTTGATAGATTTGACATCCATATAACCTCAGTATTTCACTAATAAATTGTTCAGTATCCATTATTTTTATAAGCTCAATGCGCGTTTAAAACATTATTTGTTTCGGTCGCGCGAGGCCTGAATGCGTCCATCGCTGACGCCGCACGCGCCGCTCTGAGCTGTGGCCACCTCGATACTCGCTAGTACATTTGTTTCATTCGCACACCGTGCAGCCCGTCGCCGGCGCGATTCGCTCGACTCGCCGCCCCGCAAGACGCGCCACAAGACGCGTCGCCGGTAGCTGTGGCATACTTCATAAGTTGTCTACCATTTGTTTTCGCCGCTCACCGCTAGACGCGCCGCAATTCGCGCCGCGCTTAGCTGTGGCCAGGGGGTTAGACCAACTGGGTCACTCTAAATATTTCAGTACCCTTGATTTAGCATCAGGATTTCATCAATTGATCTTGGATCCGAAGGACAAAGAAAAAACAGCATTCAGTGTTTCAACTAATAGCCTCTCAGGACAATTTGAATTTACTAGAATGCCTTGCGGTCTGAAAAATGCTCCCTCTACATTCCAAAGAATGATGAATATAGTTCTCTCAGGGTTACAAGGTCTCCATTGTTATATATATTTAGATGATTGCATTATTTACTCTCATGACCTTGAATCTCACATGCATAAGCTTGAATCTGTATTTTCTAAACTTAGAGAGGCAAATCTTAAATAACAGCCCGATAAATATGAATTTTTGCGACAAGAAGTTGCTTATCTAGGGCATGTTATCACAGACAACGGTGTGTCGCCTAACCCCGACAAGGTGAAGGCTATTTTACAATTTTCCACACCGAAAACCCCCAGAGATATAAAATCTTTTCTTGGATTAACGGGTTATTATCGTCGTTTTATACCAAATTTCTCGCATATAACTAAGCCACTTACATCATTATTGAAAAAAGATGTTAATTTCCATTGGGCTCAGGAACTTTTATAGTAACGACAGATGCTTCAAATTATGCTGTCGGCGCAGTTTTATCTTAAGGTGAGATTGGCAAAGATAAACCTATTGCATTTGCATCCCGTACTTTAAATAAACAAGAAGGAAACTACTCAACGACTGAGAAAGAGCTGCTAGCTATTCTTTTCGCCGTAAACACATTCCGGCCCTATCTCTATGGTTATAAATATTTTAAGTATTTCGGTTAGCTGTTTAAATAATTCAGACGTAAAAGTTGTACCTTGATCTGTAAGCACAATTTTGGGAAAACCGAATAATGAAAAGAAATGAATGATGCTGCGTGCAACTTCATCAGTTGTACAAGTAATCATAGGAAAAGCACATGAAAATTTTGTTAGGTCGTCTTGCAACGTTAAAACATACTTGAATTTCTGAAGGCCAGCTTCCGGTAAAGGTCCGACAATATCGAGAGCTTGTCTTTCAAACGGTCTAGTACTTGTAGAAGTTATAACCATAGGTGCTTTATTAGAAGCTCGGAAATGCTTGTTAACTTGGCACATCCAACAATTTTTAACGAATTGTTCAATATCTGAACGCATACTTTTCCAATAGTAAGAGGCCTTAATTCTGCTTAACATGCGTTTAATGCCTGGGTGGCCAGCAATAGTGGTCCCGTGGTTTTCTTTAAGAATATTAGGGATTTCAACAGGAGTTGGATAAAGTATTATATGCTACATTTTATTTTGGAACAATTTAACCTAAGTATTTCTATACATAATAAAAATATATACAGACGAAAATAAAGATAAATTATAGGGCATCGAAAAATTCGTCAACATCGCTATCAATGGGAAAAGTGCCCAGAACACTGGCCGCATTGCCACGTTGAATGGCAATGCTGATTCTCTGTCCAAAGAAAAGGCCAGCCCTCTGGTCACCTGTGGTTTCGACTAATCGTTTGCCGATGTCACGAAAGAGTCGATGCGCACTCGGACCCCATGGTCCTAACGTTTCAACCCCAAACGGCTCAAACATATAGCACCCAATTAGGTTGTTGTATTTGCGCCGTTTGAGATTTTCTGCACCTGCAGCTGCCGCCCCAGCACAGCCCGCCGTACTGAGAAGATGGGATGGCGCAAGGGTGTCAACACAAGTAGCATCCCACACCAGAGGCCTACCCAACTTCCAAGGCATTATAGTCATCCCGTCTGGTCTCTTCCCATCGTCCCGTGCCAAGCCGTTGGGTTCTAAAACAGATGGTACTCCAGCGGTGACAAGAGCCCGACGAATGATGTCATTTATGCTGGCATGCCGTGCTATCCGACCAGAGCTTCTGCTGCAGGAAAGGCCATGATGTCCGAGGCGGTCGACTGCCGCACCGCATTGACAGCGATGTGGAGCACCGCTGGGAGCACCCAGACGTAGACATGTAGCGATCCGGAACGTGTTATCACTTAACATAGTACCTATGTTAAGTGAAGGTAATGTTTGTAGCCAAAGGCCCGACTCCCATTCACCCACAGCCAACAGGCGCGAGCGCTCAGCAGTATTGGTTGACGTATTTAAAAGGTTATTCCGTACCAAACTGCAGAGCGGCTCGTCCCATTGTCTTTGGGAGGACGGGTTCTCGGGCAACGCTGTATTCGGGCAAGCCATTTTCCAGGCATTAACTGCATCGGTCAAACATGGCACCTCGTAGCTAACCTGAGATTGTGTTAAAATTTTCTTAGTTAAAGTCTCAGTGCTGCGGACCGAAGACAGAAAAGCCGGTAGACTTATACTGGAAATTTTGCGGATGCCGAGCCCACCAAAACGAATGGGTAGTGTGGCTTGTAGCCACGCTCGCTCATCCAGAGCCACATTTAAAATTGAAGTAAGGGTGTTTTTTATAATAAGGTCAATTTTGTCCTACAACTGAGATTGCTTCCATAGTGGAGAAGAACGGAGGAAATAAATAAAATTTGGACCAAAACAACAATATCTTATGAGGGTGTAAGCCGAATGTATGTTAATTTGGAAAAATCTTTCTGAAATGTCATTAAAATGGTTAATTTTGCTATCAATAAAAGAGGGAAAACTTTCTTCTAAAATTGGGGAGCCTAAGAGGTGCAATGAACTTTTTTGGAAGATTTTGATATCAGGGGCTATTGTATGGAATTTGTTTAGTGTCGCTTGTCTGTCAGTATTTTCACAGATATAGAGTTCATATTTCGAGAGGTTCAGGTCAAGGCCGATGGATTGGAATTGCTCTTTCAGGAAAATAAAATCTTTGATTACGGTGTCTACTTCACCTCCTAGAGTTCCATCGTCTAAATACCACACGTTAAATTTAGAATTTAGTTGTCGAATGATTGGATGGATAGCCAAGCTGAAAATGACTGGTCCGAGAGGGTCACCTTGTTGGCATCCAACTGCTGAATCCAGAACGTGGTCTTTATATAATAATTTGGAGGGGTGCCTCACTGCCACATAAAACCGTAAATTTCAGGTAATTCTTTTTTAACTTCTGCCAACAAAGTGTCCCTGTTCACAGAATTAAAAGCGTTTTTAACGTCAACCTTGAGGACGACTTCACCTTTACCTGAGGTCAAGTATGTAGACAAGGCATGTACGGCAGCCTCACAGCCCCCTTTGGAACCAAAGCCCAGCTGCAGGGGCTGGAATTTATGGCTAAGCGCTTCACTATAATATTTGCAACATATCTTGGCTGCCATACGCCTGTAAGTGCAACCGACGGCAATGGGACGAATGCCGCCGTCCTTCTTGTGCAGGGCGCATAGATTGGCCCCGTACAAGACATCAACGACGGCTTCGTTCACGCCGCCGGAGAGCATCAGGTTAACTAGAGCCGCAAGCTCCTTCAAAAGAGACTCACCGGCTTCCCCGGCGCCTGAACTCAATAGGTCTTTTAAATGTTGAGGAGTTAGGCCATCAAGGCTGCCAGCAGAGCCACTTCGGAAGGAGTTCACGGCTGCAAACAACTGCGGGGCTGTAAAATTTAAAACAGATGAGGCCGAATCGGGGGGGTCAGGAAAGGTGAGATCAACCGCAGGCGCTGGATGTTTACTCTCCAAGGCTGCAACAGTTTCTTGAGAGTAAGGCGCCACCATATCACTGCTGAATAACAGCCTGGCTGCTCCCCTAATGTCACCTTCACTTAATTTGGATTCCACATGTGAACACAAGCTCTTCTGGGAGGGATTGTAGCATGTATGTAATTTTGAATCTAAAATAAAAGTCGAATTGTTGCAGTTGTCTTTAATTTGGTTTGTTAATGTTTTTTTAGAAGCCAAATTTTTTTGCACATGTAGAATCCTATAAGGGAAAGTGAGCAAATCCTCCCAGGCACTTTGGGTATTTTCTTGGGTAGCAAGGCGGATACTCCGTGCCAAACTCAGCGCAACAGACCGCCTTGCGCCCCGGGGAACTCTTTTTAAAACAGGTATAGAATTTTTTAATTTAGATAATGTTGTCCAGAGTGAATCCAAATGTATTGATGTTTGTGGAGGGGTAGGGGGGCACGGAGGAACACTATGAGGTTTGTGTACCTTGCCAAAATGGATCCGTAGCCCCCGTTCGCCCTTGAAAAAGCGTGCCTGAGAGCAACTGGGGCATCTCACAAGCTGGGTATCCAAGGATGTGGCAGGTTGACTGCTACAATTTCCGGAGTCGCTACAGCCAGCATTAATCATTAAATTTAAATTACTTACCTAATTATAAAGTATTTGATTTTTGTAAATATGTATTTTAATATTAGTGCCGTGAAAAATGTACGATATCATATTATAAATTTTGAGATAAACCAATTTACTAAATGGTTCAGAAAAATCGGACAAAGCTAATTCTTTCTCGTAATCATTTATTGAAATAATTTCGTCTCTTAGTTTAACTAGTAAATTATAAACAGCTTTGTAATTTGTTTCATCAAAGTGATGAACTTTTGTGAATAAAAAGTAAATATTCTTGTTTTTGCAATTTACCGTCAGTACGGTGTCGGGTTCGCGCTCGCCTGCACGATATTCCTCGGAGTTATCAAGCATAGATAACAATTGTTCACAGTGCGGCATTGCGTAATCTAAATCTATAGAAACCGGACAAGCAATTGATTTTTGTTTTGATGTATGTAAGCTCTGAGTATGTTCTTCAGTTTTGGTATCGTAAACAGAAATAGATTTATTTAATTGCTTTTTTAAATATTGTTCATAAGGAGTAGAGTTTAATTTGGAACTTCGAGTAGTCACAGCATTTACTGGATATCGGGATAATGCGTCTGCATTACTGTTAACTCTGCCGGGTTTATATACTATCTCATACTCGTATTCTTCAAGTTTTAATCGCCATCTTAATAATCGTCCGCCTGGATCCTTAGCGTTAAATAACCACGTCAAAGGCCTATGGTCTGTAACAATTTTAAATTTATAACCATAGAGATAGGGCCGGAATGTGTTTACGGCGAAAAGAATAGCTAGCAGCTCTTTCTCAGTCGTTGAGTAGTTTCCTTCTTGTTTATTTAAAGTACGGGATGCAAATGCAATAGGTTTATCTTTGCCAATCTCATCTCATCACACACATATTGCAAACAGAACTATGTTCATTTATCACATAATTCACACACACAAACCCACTTATATCAGATATGCCACTCAGTAGTGGTACCGAAAAAACCCGGATTTTATATTCTTAACTTGCTCAAATCAGATTTCATTGTTCTCTGTGCCCTATTTTATACTTTTTTAACATATATTAGTGACGTATTATTTTTTCCTATTTCCAATGGCTAATAATATTCTTGCTGATGTTGACGCTGTCTCTGTGGCTGATAGTTACTGTTGTGATGTCGAAACATGTAATATAATGATAAACAATTCTAAAAATTCTTTAACCCAAAATATACGTAGCATATATAAAAATGTTGATAGCTTTCAAGCCCAATTATCTAGACTGACTTTTGAAATAGACATCATTATACTGACTGAATGCTGGATAAATGATTCTAAGACTATTCCCATTCTTGATACCTATGAACATTATTGCTCCAAAACATGCCTAAATAAGAATGGGGGGATTGTAATTTATGTAAAGAAACACATTAAATACACAGTGGAGGAACCGGAGCCAATAGGGGCAGAATTTGTGTTGTTAAAAATTTATCCAGACATATACATTCTAGCTGTCTATAGGTCTCCTTCTATATATTGCACAAGTAGCTTTCTGAACTCGCTGGACAACGTTGTTAGACCAATCAAAACGAAAAACTTTATTATCGCTGGAGACGTCAACATTGACATTAAATTAAACAATGCAGACAGAAACAGCGCTCCTTACCTAAATTTGACTGCTGAACTAGGGCTTCTACCTGCTCATTTATATCCTACAAGGGAACAAAACTGTTTAGATCATATTATGTTAAAAACATGCCATGCTGCCTCAGTATTTGTATTGCACTCCACTGTAACCGACCACGACTCTGTCTTACTTTGTATGTCCAACAGTAATCTGAATAAAACTGAAACAAAATCATTCATTAGTCTTGACTACAATGCTACCGTTAAATATTTAGAAACGACAGACTTTTCCTTTGTGAATAATGATCTGGACGCAAACCATGTAGCGACACTTTTCGTGAACATGATCTCGACAGCATTAAAACAGAACTCAAAGGTCCTAACAAAGCCCTGTAGAAAACGTTTAATTAAGCCTTGGCTTACCCCGGGCTTGCTACGATGTATCCGTCATAGAGATAAACTACACAAAAAGTATTCCGAACAGCTACAAAACAAAACTTTAGAAACATCCTATAAACGATATCGCAACTTCTGTAACACACTACTCAAAAAAGTGAAGCGAAGATATGAAAAATCCTTACTGGAGGATGCAAAAACGAATAAAGACAAGTGGAGTGCAATCAGAACGATAACTGACACAAAAAAAACAAAAGTCATTAGCTGACCAATTGATACCTGTAACTAAAAATGGATTACAGGCCGTAGATGAGATAAATAATTATTTTGCAAATGTGGGTAAACAGCTCGCAGACAATGTCACACAAACCAAAACACCACATAATTTTGACATACCTACAAATCTAAACTCAATTGTTTTACTTCCCCCTGACGAAACTGAAATTGAATCACTGATTATGAACCTAAAAAATGACTGCGCCGTTGGATGGGACTCTATTCCAGCTAAACTTCTCAAATTAGCTAAACATATACTGACTCCACACCTAACAAAGCTCATCGAGATCTGCTTAATTCAAGGCGTCTTTCCAGAGGTTTTTAAAAAATCCCTTATTACTCCTGTCTACAAGGGTGGATTGAAGGACGACGTTGGAAATTATCGGCCCATCTCTGTACTTACAACAATATCAAAAATATTTGAAAAGGTTCTAAATAGTAGGCTCGTTAGTTTCTTGGACCACAACAAAGTACTGTCGGACGCTCAATTTGGCTTTAGGTCTGGAAGGAGTACTGAAGACGCTGTTAGCCAACTAATAGACCACGTTACGCTTAAACTAGACGCCAAACAGAAATGTATTGGCGTTTTCCTCGACCTCACCAAGGCGTTCGATACCGTTTTGATTCCCATTCTTGTGGACAAGTTGGATCGGATTGGTATTCGCGGTAATGCTTTAAACATATTTAAAGACTTTCTTTATAACCGCACGCAACGCGTTAAAATTAAAGAATACCTTAGTTCAGATGCAAGGGTAACCTATGGCGTTCCGCAAGGCAGTATTCTCGGCCCCAGCCTCTTTTTAATTTACATCAATGACCTATGCCAACAATCCCTTTCAAACGGAAAAATATTTACATACCGTAAAACGGGGTGAATAGATAGGTATTTGAACTTTGGTAATGATTTTCGTAATGTTGCAGAAATGATATCCATTTTTTAAAGCATATATTTATTGAGTCTTAGGTTCGCATATGTTTGTAGTTAATAAAAAAAGACACAAAATATACGTGATTTCTAATTACCAGCCATCAGGGGACAATAAACACACCTGAGGGGTGATTAGAAAAATTTCGTAGGGCTGCCTCATTGTAGTTTCCCTTAATATTTTTTAGGATAAAGGCAAGCAAACTCGAGAAGGTTTCTTTAATTGTTAGTTTAAAGTAAAATTATAATTTCAAATAGAAAACGACAATGATAAAAATGAATAAAAATGTGATAAATTTAGAGAGTATCACGAAAACAAAACTAAAAAAAATGCACTTGAGTTTAAAATAATTTTCTTTATATGAAATCAGTCAGGAATTATAATCAATGTCATTCAAAATCAACGATTATTTATAAAACATGAACTTCAAACTCGATTTAAAATTAAATAATGCACTTTGCCTCTAATATGCTTCCATATTAAAATTATAATTAATTAAAATTAAAAAGATAAATAATCAACTATCAAAATCAGTCATTATTAAAATGAACATAGCATTATCATCTAAACAAACTTAAACATCAAACTCAAAAACAAAACTTAAAATTGCACTTTGACTTAAAATAACATTTTTATATGAAATCAGTCGTTTCATTAATATAATCAAAACATAAAAAATAATCAGTCGTTTATGAAAAATTGTTACCATCCTTTATCAAATTATTCAAAATTGTCATCGGTCAAATCCCTTAAAATATCTGCATCATTTTTGTAGTAACTTCCTCGTCGTACAGGTATTTCTTTAACATTTTTAGTGCTTTGAGTTTTTTCTTTTTTTATGTTCATTACGGTATTTAAATGTATTTTTTTACACTTACGTAGATTCACTCCACATCTAGCATTCTCCACTTTTTCTACAGAAATAATTTCAATTTTCTTATCTTCGACTTTTTTCTCTTCCCTTTTTTCTAAAGCCTTGCTATTGCCATTTTCACACATCTCACCCTGTAGCGGCTCTATGAATTCACTAAATATTTCTTCTGTTCCTATATCAGGTAAGTAATCTATGCAAGATACACTTTTATCAATGTAGTTGTTAATAAGCAGTTCTTCATCTTCTTGTTGTTGAGAATCATTGACAACAGCATATTCATCCACACATACTACAGGTAGTACATTTAGGTCTATTTCTTTATTTTGTTTATCTGAATCTAACACACTCCTTTTAGATTCCGTCCTATCTTTGTTTATTAAATCTTTTTTCAGTTTGTCTATTAATTGTTGTACTTCTTTTTTCTTTGCAGATTTGCTTATTATTACATTTTCAGGGTCAGTGTTTTCAATTTCTTTGTTTTCAGAGTCGTAACTTTCGGGATCGATAATAACAGATTTTCCAGGAATAACTATTACCTTCTTTTTTTTTGTTACCTTGTTTACATATTTTTACTGTCTTATTCGTAATTTCGTGTTCAGATGTACTTTCTAAATTATCATCATCTATGTTTTCTAAACTTTTTCCAGATTCTGCATTTAATTTTCGTTTATGTGTTGGTTCCTTAATATTCATTGTGCCATATCTCATTTCTTTAAGTATTTGCGAGACTGATTTGTCAACAGCATATCTTGATTTATCAGGATCTTCATTTTCTGTATTTGGGAGTCTTGATAGGACTTGGTTGAGATCAACAGGAATAATACCTGCTTTTCGAAAACCAGCTTTAAGGTTTGTCTCAACGTTCTCTGACAATTCATTTATAAGTACTTTTAAAAGTCTTGGGAAGCATCCTTTCGGTACTGAAGCTTGGGTTCTACCATCTGTTTTTTTCCATTTTAATAAAATGTTTCTCCATGCAATTTTCATCGGCCTAAAAAAGCGATATCTAGGGGCTCCTACCCAATCTAGGGGGGCCAAACGCCTCCTGCCGGAGGCTCTATGCGGAGATCGTGCGGTCCATGGCCCTCTATGGGGCCCCTGTGTGGGCGCTGAATTTGCAGCGGCGACCAGCTGGCCGGCTGGTCGCGTCTCAGAGGGTCATGGCTATCCGGATGATCCGGGGATACCGCACGATCTCTGGGGAGGCGGCGAACCTCCTTGCCGGATTGCTGCCGTGGGATCTGGAGGCGGTAGCCCTCGCGCGCGTGCATAATTGGCGCGCAGAGGTGCTAAGCCGGGGTGAAACTCCGCTACCGCGGCAAGTCGTGGCTCAGCGGATAGAACTCCGGCGCGATCTCACGGCAGCATGGAAAGTGCGGCTGTCGCAACCGAAGGCTGGGCACGCCGCAATCGCGGCGATAAGTCCCCTCTTTGAGGAGTGGCTGGAGAGAGGCCACGGCGTCCTCACCTTCCGCCTGACGCAGGTGCTGACCGGACATGGCTGTTTCGGGAGGTACCTGTTTCGGATTCAGCGGGAGGACACGCCCGGGTGTCGTCATTGTGAGGACCACCTGGAGGACACGGTGGAGCATACGGTGGAGGTGTGCCCTGCTTGGGCGGAGCACCGCCGTGTCCTCGTAGAGGCGGTCGGCGGCGGCGACCTCTCGCGCCCTGCTCTGGTTCAGACTATGGTGCGGAGCGAGAGGGAATGGGATGCGGTCGCCTCCTTCTGCGAAGCAGTCATGCTAGCGAAGGAGGAGGCCGAACGCGCGAGGGAGAGGCAACTCTCTTCCTCGCGCCCCAGCCGCCGCGGGAGACGCCCCGGGCGTCGGGGATCACGAGCCGATTTCCGGCCACCGTAGGCGCGGGCCTGCGGACGGTGAGCAAGGGTCGCTCACCGTCCGGTAAGGACCAGGCCCGGGTCGGCGGCGCGTCGTGTTCCACGCGCGCCTCAAAGAGCTGTCAACACCAGTGACGGGGCCTCATAGGGCCATTGCCTGCCGGGGTTTGCGGGAAAGTTCTACCGAGTTACCGCAGCCCCGGAAATTTAGGGCAGCCGAAGGAACAGGGTGGGTTTTTAGTCAGTAGAAATCTGACACACCCTTCCGCTTGACCCAGAGCGGAAGAAGTCATTTGATGATTTTCCCACCCCAAAAAAAAAAAAATAAAAAAAAAAATAAAAAAAAAAAAAAAAAAAAAGGGGGCTGCGTTAAATGGGTAGAATTTGCTGGTAGAAATATAAATGAAATATTGTGTTGTTCACAGATTCTAATCACTTCTATTGATAAATGAGATGAGATGATAAATTGTCACCTATCAGGACTTTTTTTTCCAGATTTATCTTTAAAGAATGGAATAATAATGGACTTAATATAATCTTCAAAAGTGCTGCCATCAATCCATCCAGATGCAGTTCTATTGAAGCGTGCACCTTTAGGTCCGCCTGTAGCCCAAGTATCATAAATATTGTTGGCCTTATAAATTACATATGGTGGCAGAAGCTCTCCTGCAGCTGTACCAGCCATCATTATAGATACTGAAGATTTCGACTGATTAAGAACTCTTTCAGGGTACTTAGTTCCCCTTTTAACTATAATCTTCTTGCGTCCAGGGTCATCACTGAGGTTCGTTTCATCATAGTTAATTATATTTTTTGGATCAATTTCTTTCAGTGATTCCTCTAACTCCCCAAAGTATTCTTTAATTGTATCGGGTGAAACTTGAGCCCTCGACTTTTTTATGTTTTGACACATTCTCAAAGAAATGGAATTTTGATGTCTTTTTAAAAATCTTGTGGCGAAATCTGGTCCAGGCATGTTGTTTTTGAAACGTTTGTGTGTGATACCTAGATAATCTAAATACAATTTAATTACAATTCTTAAATCATAAGTGTCTAATGGATAACCCCAACTGCCACAAATATTTAAATAATTTACGATGTAGCGTTCTGTGTCTTCATCTAAAGCATTCTGACCACCTTGTGTTTTCATAGTTTTCCTATTATGTCGATATAGCACTGATTTGTTTATGTTATATTTTTTTGCAATAGAGGCTAATGAACACTTTGGAGTTGTTTGAAACTCTTCCAAAGCTTGTTTAATTGTATTAGGGTCATATTTGCGATACTGCTTACCCCGTGGATCGGGCTTATAGTTTCGAGGCATTATTGTACCTGAGAAATAAAACAATGTAAATATTAACAAAAATAAATGAAATACCTTTTAGTTTATATTTTACATTTAAGAATTAATTAAATTAAAAAAAAATATTGAGTAGATTAAACCATAATCAAGAAAATTAAAAACGCTTTAAGTAACTAAAAGTAAAATTTGAGGCATTATTGTGCCTGAGAAATAAAAAAAATTTAATATTAACAAAAATAAATGAAATACCTTTTAGTTTATATTTTTCATTTAAGAATGAATTAAATTAAAAAAATATAGAGTAGATTAAAACATAATCAAGAAAATTAAAAACGCTTTATAAAGTAACTTAAAGTGAATTTTGAACTGTAGATAACCACTACAAACTTTGTGGCAGCCCTGATATAATCATGGCTAATCACCCCTCTTTCGTAACTAATCACCCCTTTGCTGTGTCTATTAACCATATTCGCGTGCCTATTAACCCTTCAGGCGTGTCTATTCACCCCTTTCGTGTATCTATTCACCTCGAAAAATTAAAGAAAACACGGCTTACGAAATAAAAACAATTTTATATAATAATGCATATTCTTACCTTAATAATTATAGCACAATATACTTATAACTGCACTGACCGTAATTTGAAGATAGCTTTAAACTATTATGACCAAAATTCACCGAAATACGGAGGTTCAAACTCACTTGTACAATAACGTCTTGTTTTGTTGTCAACTTTGAGATTGAGTTTTTGACATTTTTAGCGATGCTGCCACAAATAAAAAGTGGCCAGACTAAAACAAATTATACCAAGAAATGATTAAAGTTGCGGGTTTTTTATTGGGGATACCGAGTTTGCCATAAAAAACGTTGGAAATTATTCCAAGATTTTTTTTCTATTCCCCCCGTCAGTTCGATTCACCCCGTTTTACGGTATGCCGATGACACGGCTTTGATATTTCATGGAGATACCTGGGATGAGGCTCGAAATATGGCTGAATCTGGTTTGCATAAAGTAGGTAATTGGTTAAAAGCTAATCTTCTCACATTAAACCTCTCAAAATCTACCTATTTGCAATTCCGCTTCTCTAAATCAAAGCCTATAAACATAAATATTAAGCAACATACATGTAACTTACCTTCAATTGACACAGACTGCTCATGTTTGGCCTTAACTAAGGTCGCGCATGTTAAGTATCTTGGTATACTAGTGGATGAGAAACTAAGCTGGCCTAACATATAGATCTCGCCACTACGCGTGTCAGGAAAATGATATGGGTATTTAATAAATTGAGACATGTAGCTGACCTAGACTTATTGCGCAGAATTTACTTTGCACTTGTGCAATCAGTGTTGAGTTACTGTATTGTAGTCTGGGGAGGTGCTTGCAAAACGTTTATGATACAAGTAGAAAGAGCACAAAGATCCTTATTAAAAGTTATGACCTTTAGACCCCATAGATTTCCCACTGCCGAATTGTATGAAAAGTGTAATGTACTTACTGTCAGACAAACATATATCCTGCAGGTTGTTAGTAAGCAACACAGCGTTACACCTTTTATAAGAAACCGCAAAAGTAAACGTACTGTCCCTGACGTTTGTACACCTTTTCGATGCAACACTGCGTCTGCTAGGCGTCAATGTATTTTTTTGACCATATACTTATACAATAAGCTAAACAAGACCCTTAATATTAATTCACTTACAAATCACGAAGCTAAACAAAAAGCAAAGATATGGCTACAAACACAGGACTATGGAAAAACAGAAAATCTACTTCCTCAATGATGTGACGCAAATCTGATATAACTTCCTACATCTGTACACATAATAAAATACAAACACACACTCACACACCACACACACACGCACACACATACCACGCACACACACAAAATTCCACCCTCATACACCAAACTCACAAAAAAAAACTCATCATCTAACCATAACATACTATTCACACATATATATTTTTTATAATATTGCACTCGCAGACATTCAATATCTTTTTAGCTAATGTACCTAATAGACTTACTAAATTATAAACTTTATTTTGCTGCCTACCCTCATGGGAGAGAGGCGAGAGTTTTTATGTTTTAATTTGTGCTGTGTAAATATTGTTTTAATTTTCCTATTTTTTGTTATTTGTAATATTTTATTGTCAATTTGTAATTATTTATTTTAATGATGTATTTTAATGATTTATTTTAATGATGTATTTCAATTATTTCTATTCATGTTTTATATTTAATTTAATGTAATTTTAAATAACATAGTTTGGTTCATTGCATATAAGTTGCACAACCTATCGAGAAGAAGACACTGACTACCGAAATACAGGTATTATGTACCTAGCTCGGTAGACAGGGCTTCACAAAGTCTGTAAAAATTGTTTTGCCAATAAAGAATTATATTATTATATTATATTATTATATTAATCTCACCTTGAGATAAAACTGCGCCGACAGCATAATTTGAAGCATCTGTCGTTACTATAAAAGGTTGAGAAAAATCTGGGTATTGTAGCAAGGGAGCTGAGATGAGCTTTTGTTTAAGCATGTTAAAAGCCTGCTCTTGTTCCTGAGCCCAATGGAAATTAATATCTTTTTTCAATAATGATGTAAGTGGCTTAGTTATATGCGAGAAATTTGGTATAAAACGACGATAATAACCCGTTAATCCAAGAAAAGATTTCATATCTCTGGGGGTTTTCGGTGTGGGACATTGTGAAATGGCCTTCACCTTGTCGGGGTTAGCGACACACCGTTGTCTGTGATAATATGCCCTAGATAAGCAACTTCTTGTCGCAAAAATTCACATTTATCGGGCTGTAATTTAAGATTTGCCTCTCTAAAAAGGTTCAAGGTCAAAGGTTGTCTGGAAGATATCGCTATCAGCGATAAGACCGCCATTGAAACCATTTTTTTTTTGCGTTATTGTAAATCAAGTGTTTGTTTAAATTATTGGTGTACAATAAAGAGTACTGTATCTATCTATCTATCTATCTGTCCTGAGAGGCTATTAGCTGTAACACTGAATGCTGTTTTTTCAGTGTCCTTCGGATCCAAGATCAATTGATGAAATCCTGATGCTAAATCAAGGGTACTGAAATAATTAGAGTGACCCAGTTGGTCTAAGATGTCGGTTACGAGAGGGAGAGGATAAACCTCTGAAACAGTGACGTCATTCAGACGCCGATAGTAAATGACAATTCGCCATTTTTGAGTGCCGGAGGCATCTAGTTTCTTCGGGACCACCCACACGGGTGCATTCCAAGGAGAAGTTGAAGGGCGAATAATATTTTGACTAAGCATTTTCTTAATTTGTTTCTCAACTTCATCTTTATGGACTTCGGGGAAACGATACGACTTTACGTGAATGGGAGCTGCATTTCCGGTGTTTATAGAATGTTTAATCACATTTGTATAAGTTAATAATTCACCATCGAGATGAAATATGTCAGTATATTTAGAAATGCAGTTTAGTAAAGCTTTCTTTTCTTGCGGATTTAAATGAGAGCACCTTATCTGCTCAAGAACTTTCTGAGATCGGTCAATATTTAAAGAATTTAATTGATGAATGAGTGCCGGTTTAGTATCATCTGATTTACAAGGTTCAAATGGGGTCATTTTAACTTGGAAATTATCAATTATAACTTCGGATTCGGTGGTATTGAGAACTGAAACGTTAACCCTGTTGTTCGATTCTAATTTCACAATGCAGTTTGCCAAAAATACATCTTCACAAATTTTGTGATCTAATATCAGACCTTAATTTAGACTAATTATCTCTGACAAATTGGAAACTGGACACTCTATGACTGTTTCTGACCGCGGAGGTATGACATATGATGGTTTATTATAGCAAAGAACAACGGCGGATCCTCTAACAAATTTTTGTTGGCATAATTTTGTAGCGTCTATTAATGAAAAATATACAAGAGTATAGAGTTTCAATTCATGATCACTTTTGCCTTGAGATCCACTATTAAAGGAACTCTTGAAAAAAAGATATTCGTTGACGAAGTTTTAGAGGTTATGTCTGGCCATTATTACGTAAATCGATTTATTGAAAGCAGACTTAGCAGCGTTAACTATGGATATAATATAGTGTACGGTACCCGTAGACTATATTATATCCATAGTTAACGCTAGTGTGGAAAACATAGACCTAGTAGTGAGCCATTGTCAGTTGGCCAGAGGTCTCCCGCCCGCGATCTCACGGCAGCATAGAAAAAGGCGGAACGCGTGAGGGAGGCAACTCTCTTCAGCCACCGCGGAAGTCGCTCCGTGCGTCGGGGATCGAGACTTCGAGAGCCGATCTCCGGCCACCGTAAGCGCGGGTTTGCGGACAGCGAGCAGGCGTAGCTCACCGTCCTGTAAGGACCAGGCCGGGCTCAACGGCGCATCATGTTCCACGAGCGCCTCAAAGAGCTGTCAGCACCAGTGACGGGGTCCCATACGGCCATTGGCTGCCGGGGCACAACCTCGGTAATGTTCTAAGGAGATATCGCGGTCCCGGAAATTAAGGGCAGCTGAAGGAACAGGGTGGGTTTTTAGTCAGTAGAAGTCTGACACTCCCTTCCGCTTTACCCAGAGCGTCATTCGATGGTTTACCCACCCAGGAAAAAAAAGGGGTCCCCGCCACTTCCAAGGTATTAGAAGTTGATTTATTTATTTTATTTCTCACCACAATACAGTGTTTTATAATACATTAGGTACATTAGATCTAATTGTTTAGCAAATTTGATAAAGTACTGTGGGAGACTGGTGCCTAAACTAGACGGAGAGTCTGTGTTGCAGGACACCAGGTCCCCACCCCTCGGACTTGTTGACATTTCAATATGACATATAGAGATAAATATAAGAAATATGTACACAGACACTTTTAACTATGGTAAGTATTTTGTTTTTATACTATATAAAGCTAAATTACCACTCACTGACTGACTGACTCATTGACATAATTGTTCTCCCAGATGGTGGATGGGGAGGTGGGTATATTTTGACAGATTGGTAAACAAGTAACTCAAACCTACGGGAAAAGTGCCAAACCTCCCCTTTCCCCCCCCCCCCGTCTTCCCCCTCTCTATCATATCTCGGAAACTACGAGACCCGTATTTTTTTTTACGGATTCGTATAGAGTAGGCTCGGTAAAGTAAAAACCATTTATCAAAGTCGCCCCCCCCCCTTCTCACCCCCTTTAGGCGGATCTCGGAAATTAAGAGACTTGGAACATTTTTTTTTTCAGATTCATTTAGAGGGGCAATGCTTTAGGCGAAATACTTCTGCAACCCCCCCATCACCCCCCCTTTTT
Source organism: Tholera decimalis (assembly GCA_943138885.2). NCBI lineage: Eukaryota > Metazoa > Arthropoda > Insecta > Lepidoptera > Noctuidae > Tholera > Tholera decimalis. The sequence goes on from OW964551.2 coordinate 28,856,395, forward strand.
TTTTTTTTTTTCACAAGCACGCGAGGTGCTTGCACCTCGCGCAACACGCAAATACTAAACCCCCCCATCATCCCGCCCCAATTTTTTTTTCACAAGCACACGAGGTGCTTGCACCTCGCGCAACACGCAAATACTAGTTTAAATATAATTTTATATTATTTTTAAAAGTAGTGTTAGTACGGTTAGTATTGATGTGTATAAGTGGTAAGCATGTTTGCGCGCGTGTGTGTGTGTGTGTGTGTGTGTAAGTTACGTGCATGCTTGTGTGCGAATGTGTTGTGTGTGTATTGTGAAGTATGTAGTGTGCCCATGTTTATGCGTGTGTGTGCTTGTGTATAAATATTTTATGTGATGTTGTGGTTGTATGTGCTAAACCTGAACAGATAGTAAGTTTTCCGTGTTCTCGTAGCTCAGGTCCTGTAGCCAAGAGTTTACCTTCATTCTGCACTTGGTTTTCGTGAGATGGTATACTGAGAGTATCCCATTTATTATATTATTATATTATACTATATAAAGCTAGATTACCACTGACTCACTCACTCACTCATTGACATAATTGTTCTCCCAGATGGTGGATGGGGAGGTGGGTATATTTTGACAGATTCGTAAACAAGTAACTCTCAAACCTACGGGAAAAGTGCCAAACCTCCCCTTTTCCCCCCCTTCTCCCCCCTCCCTATCGTATCTCGGAAACTACGAGACCCGTATTTTTTTTTTTACGGATTCGTATAGAGGAGGCTCGGTAAAGTAAAAACCATTTATCAAAGTCGCCCCCCCACCCCCCTTCTCACCCCCTTTAGCCGGATCTCGGAAATTAAGAGACTTGGAACATTTTTTTTTAGATTCATTTAGAGGGGCAATGCTTTAGTCAAAATACTTCTGCAACCCCCCATCACCCCCCCCTTTTTTTTTTTTCTCAAGCACGCGACGTGCTTGCACCTCGCGCAACACGCAAATACTAAACCCCCCATCTCCCCCCATCACCACCCCCACTTTTTTTTTTTGTCTTTTTCACAAGCACGCGAGGTGCTTGCACCTCACGCAACACGCAAATACTAAACCCCCCCATCACCCCGGCCCAATGTTTTTTTTTTCACAAGCACGCGAGGTGCTTGCACCTCGCGCAACACGCAAATACTAGTTATACTATATAAAGCTAAATTACCACTCACTGACTGACTGACTGACTCACTCATTGACATAATTGTTCTCCCAGATGGTGGATGGGGAGGTGGGTATATTTTGACAGATTCGTAAACAAGTAACTCTCAAACCTACGGGAAAAGTGCCAAACCTCCCCTTTTAACCCCCCTTCTCCCCCCTCCCTATCGTATCTCGGAAACTACGAGACCCGTATTTTTTGTTTTTTACGGATTCGTATAGAGGAGGCTCGGTAAAGTAAAAACCATTTTTCAAAGTGGGGGGGGGGTGCCCCTTGCCCCCCTTCTCACCCCCTTTAGGCGGATCTCGGAAATTGGAACATTTTTTTTTTCAGATTCATTTAGAGGGGCAATGCTTTAGTCAAAATACTTCTGCAACCCCCCCCCCCCCAATAACCCCCCCTATTTTTTTCGCGCAACAAGCAAATACTAGTTATACTATATAAAGCTAAATTACCACTGACTCACTCATTGACATAATTGTTCTCCCAGATGGTGGATGGGGAGGTGGGTATATTTTGACAGATTCGTAAACAAGTAACTCTCAAACCTACGGGAAAAGTGCTGTTTAGTCCAACGTGAAATGAAACGCACCCTTTTGGTTGGCAACATTATTCTATGCTCTTTGACTTTTCACTTGACAGATAGACTTGGTTCCGTTGTTGGAAAATGTCCGCTCTTGGGACTTTGATTTTATTGTAATAGAAATATCGTGTGTAATCGCTTGATGTAACCGATAATTGGGTCGCGGTTAACGATTGTTGGAATTTGTAATGCCCATTTGATGAAAACCCTGGGATATTTTGGGATTTATCGCCGGTTGGTTGCCACCGCATGGCACGCGGAGTTGTTGGAAATAAGTTGTGCTGTGATGCTGATCTGGACCGCGCCATCTGAGACATGTGATCTGGAGACTGGCGCCTTGTGAACGTTCTAGAACACTTGACTTGCATCACACCTTTCAATTACTCACCTCATATTTACATACATACCACACTTGGGCGTGACCTAGGAAGGTCGAAGTTGGCGTACCCAGCGCAGAAGGTAGGTGGTATTAACTATTTATAGATTGTTGTCGGCCGGAGAGCCTGTAGTTTTGTTCATTGAAAGCAACGGTAGGGCTCCACGAACCGTGGACAAGTTCGGACACACCAGTATCGTTGCACTGGCTTCTTGTAGTCCTGAACAATTTTTGGTAGCAGAGCGTGGTTTTTAATAATAAATCCACATAGTAAATTGGAAGTTTTGAAAATAACTTTAGTTTAATTACTTAACATAACTTATAACTTAATAAGTTTTGAATATATTACCATGTCATCCGGGCTATCTAATTGAAGTTGAATCAATTGAAGTTGTATTTGTAATTTGTACTGTAGCCCCCTTTTGTTGAATTGACAAGTAAGATTTATTTGTGAAATTAGGAATTATTGGTTGTATTTTGGTATAATTTGGTATATTTGTTGTAAAGTTGTTTGGTATATTTGTTGCAATTAATAATTGAATGTCACTGATCTGAATTTAAAAGGTTATCTAAATAATAATCACACATTTGTTAACATAACAAGAATTGAATGGTGTGGATTGACTTATTGCATTTATTTGTTTATTGGATTGTTGTTAGAGATTGTCCGGAGCAATATTATACTTCAATTGTTGTGTTTAATTGGTGTTGATCCTGCACAATATATACATTGAATTGTTATTTATTTTGTAACTAGCCATCTGTACCAAGCTAGATTCATACTTGGAATAAGTACAGGGTCGGATTTGGACTTGAAATAATTGAATTTGAGTTTTTATTTGGTGAGATTGCTCGGTTGGCTAACAAGTCATTGTTTGTTTAGTTAGTGAATTTTAACCGATTTGTATTGATATTTGTTTGTTGCAATGGCCTCATTGAGGGCAGTCAGGGAGTCTGCTGCCGGATTGACCTCACAGTTGAGATGGTTCACATCGGCAGCGGCAACGGTTGAGCGTTTGGAATTGGAAGAGCTCACCCTTGCTCGGTATGGGCAAGTGATTGAGAGGACCAAGTCAGCTGATGCTGCGCTCACACGCTTCAACGAGTACATCATGGACGTGGATTTGGGGGTGATGGATCAGACAGCCCGCGATAAGATTTTGGGTGACTATGACCAGATTGTCCACCTGGGGGATGTCATGTCTACGAGCGCGGGAAATTTTGAAGAGTCGGGTGCCTGATGCGGCCAAGCCGCAGACCCCCGTTGTTGCAGGCCCTGGACTATTGAGTAGGCTGCCCACCCTGGAGCTGCCACATTTTGACGGTCGCTTGGACACCTGGCTGGGCTTCCTAAATCTTTTTGAGAGTCTTGTCGATGCACGCTCGGACCCCGGACCTGCCCAGAAGCTGGCCTATTTATTGTCTGTCCTGGAGGGCGAAGCCAGAGCCTTGGTGCAGCACTTGCCGGTGACGGATTCCTCTTACCCGACCGCTCTGGAGCTTCTCTCCCGACGGTTTCAGAACAAGCGCTGCCTGGCTGATGTGCACATCGACCAGATTTTGGGGCTACCGGCCATTGTCAGCACGTCGACGTTGCGCACTGACTTGCTGAACCCGTTGGTCTCAGCGACCAACGCCTTGAGACGCTTGGAGTTACCGGTAGAACATTGGTCCTACTTGTTGGTGCACATAGTGCTGCAGTTGCTCCCCGCGGAGTTGAGGTCACGTTTTGAGCAGAAGTACGGTGGGGATAGTGCCACCCATCTTCCCCCCTTTGACGACCTCCTCAAATTTTTGGAAGACGAGTGTCGGTTTTCGGATAACACTCGTGGCGCCACGGGGTCACCCCCACTACCTTCTCGGCCTAGAGACCAGGGACGGACTAGGGCTCGGGGGCCTGTTGATGTTCACCCCGCCCCCCGTTTTGCTGGCGCCCGGAGTCCTCGGGCTTAGGGGGCCTGTTGATGATCGCCCCGCCCCCCGTTTTGCTGGCGCCCGGAGTCCTTGGGCTCGGGGGCCTGTTGATGTTTGCCCCGCCCCCCGTTTTGCTGGCGCCCGGAGTCCTCATCATTGTGACTTTTGTAAGGCAACGGGGCATGTCATGGCGCGTTGCCCGGACTTTTTGAATTTGCACGTAAGTGCCCGCCGCCGCATTGTCAACGCACGCCGTTTGTGCTTCTCGTGCTTGGGGGCCCACTTTCATCGGGACTGCCCCGACCCCCGCCCGTGTAGAATTTGTGAAGGGTCCCACTTGGAGATTTTGTGCGCCAACGCGAACCGCTCCAGCAGACCAGCTTCTGAGGGGGGTTCGCGCAGGGGGGGGTACCCCGGAGACGAGCACCGGGCTGAGACCCGCAATTCTGTATGCCGCACTCCACTCCCCGCGCAAGTTGAACGGGAGCCCCGCGAGCGCCATTTGGTCTCCCCTCGTCGGGGAGAACGCGCATTGGCTGCTAGGCAGCAGTGGCCGGGTCGGCGCCGCTGCCTTTCCCCTCCGTTGGCGGAACGTCCCCGGTTGGAGTCGCGTCCTCCGCCATTCGGGCATTCGATGGGATGTGCCCCATCAGTGATGGCGAGCGGCTCGGGACACCGCGCGGACGAATATTTTGATTGTTGGCCTCGTCGTGAACGAGGGCAGCCTGGATGCGGCGATCGGTTGCCGCCCAGGCATCGCTAAGAGATTGACACCTGCCCCGCTAAAGGACCCCCCCCCGATCAAGACGGTTTTGTTGCCAACGGCCTCGGTCAAGGTCTGGGGACCCTCGGGTGGCTCGATTGTGATCCGTGCCATTTTGGACACGGGAGCCCAGGGTTGCCTTGTGTCGTCTTGGTTAGCGGGACAGGTTGGCCTGAAGTAGAACGACCTTTCAGGCAAGATTTGGGAATTGGCGAAACGGCTGTCACCACTGTTGAGGGAAGGACCTGGTTTGAAATCACCCTTGTGAGTTGTCCTTACCCTAAAATTGGTGCTCCTGCCCTTGTTATAACTGAACTTGGTTGGGACGAGCCACTTCGGGAAACCCTGTTGGAAGACTGGCTCCAACTTGTATCTGCACTTCCTGCGGTGCTTCTTGTGCGTCTCTTAAGCCACGTTGCGCGCACTTTGGGTGGAACTGTTGACATTCGGGCTTCTTGCGCCTGGACGGACAGTCAAATTGTTTGTGTTGGTTGAAGACGTCCGTCCACTCTTTGGAGGTCTTTGTTGTGAACCGAGTGTTGCAGATTCAAGGTTCTGAAACGCCTTTGATTTGGAGGCACGTGCCTGGTGACCTGAACCCGGGTGACGTTGTCTCACGCGGGTGCATGGCCCCTCACTTGATTGCTCACCCCCTCTGGTGGGGACCGGACTGGCTGACTCGCCCCGGGGGCGATTGGCCTCGAACGCCAGTCTTGATGTCGGATCCTTTGCCCGGACTTAAGGTGTTCGCTGTTGGGACAAAGGACCCTCCGTTTGATCTTGATTTTTTGTTGAATCGATACAGCTCTCTCGACAAATTGTTGAACGTTACCTCGTGGATCAGGCGTTTTGGCCATAATTCTAGGAATCCAGGGGACAAGCGCCTGTCACCAGTTCTCTCTCCTCAAGAGCGACAGGAGTCACTCCTCTTTGGGTCCGCTCTGTGCAGGCTGCACACTTTGAGAAGGAGATCGAGGTCTTGAAGTCTGGTAGGGTCAGGTTGTCGGGAGCCGTTGGTAAGTTGAATCCCTTCTTGGATAGGACGGGTCTTTGGCGTATTGGAGGACGGTTGAGACTCTCTAGCCTTCCTTATGGGGCCCGTCACCCCCTTTTGTTGCCCAAGGAGGGCCACTTGGTTTAATTGTTGGTGACTGATCGTCACGTTAAGAACTCGCATACCGGTTGCAATGCGCTGTTGGCCATTCTGCAGCGAGAATTTTGGATTTTGTCGGCTGATCGCGTCAATGAGGCGAGGCCCTTTGCTGGCGTCTTAACGGACTTGTTGGTCCCCTTTTGTTGAAGACGTCCACCCTTCGTAATAGTAAGATTGTTAAGTCTTATTTGTGTGTTTGTCTGCCTGTCAACCAAGGCAGTACATTTGGAGCTGGTAACCTCCCTCTCGACAGAGGCCTTTGAGGCGACTTTGGAAAGATTTGTGTCTCGCCGTGAGTTACCTTCTTTGATTAGGTCTGATTGCGGTACGAATTACAAGGGTACAAGTAACTATTTGAAGGAGGTATACGCCTTCATTAATGAGAGCCAGGTTGACATTGGTAATAGTTTGGCTCGCCGAGGGGTCACTTGGTTGTTTGACCCGCCAGTCTGCCCCCATTGGGGGGGTATTTTTGAGGCCGCGATGAAAGCGGCAAAGGGACACTGGCGGAGATTGTTGGGAGACACCGTTCTCACCTTTGAGGAACTAGCTACGATATTTGGCCGCATTGAAGCTGTGTTAAATTTGCAACCTTGTCAAGACTTCCAATTGATTAGCGGACGGGTAGGCCCGTCCGGGGGGAGTAGATGTTTAGTCCAACGTGAAATGAAACGCACCCTTTTGGTTGGCAACATTATTCTATGCTCTTTGACTTTTCACTTGACAGATAGACTTGGTTCCGTTGTTGGAAAATGTCCGCTCTTGGGACATTGATTTTATTGTAATAGAAATATCGTGTGCAATCGCCTGATGTAACCGATAATTGGGTCGCGGTTAACGATTGTTGGAATTTGTAATCCCCATTTGATGAAAACCCTAGGATATTTTGGGATTTATCGCCGGTTGGTTGCCACCGCATGGCACGCGGAATTGTTGGAAATAAGTTGTGCTGTGATGCTGATCTGGACCGCGCCATCTGGAGACTGGCGCCTTGTGAACGTTCTAGAACACTTGACTTGCATCACACCTTTCAATTACTCACCTCATATTTACATACATACCACACTTGGGCGTGACCTAGGAAGGTCGAAGTTGGCGTACCCAGCGCAGAAGGTAGGTGGTATTAACTATTTATAGATGGTTGTCGGCCGGAGAGCCTGTAGTTTTGTTCATTGAAAGCAACGGTAGGGCTCCACGAACCGTGGACAAGTTCGGACACACCAGTATCGTTGCACTGGCTTCTTGTAGTCCTGAACAAGTGCCAAACCTCCCCTTTTCACCCCCGTCTCCCCCTCCATATCGTATCTCGGAAACTACGAGTCCCGTATTTTTTCTTTTTTACGGATTCGTATAGAGGAGGCTCGGTAAAGTAAAAACCATTTTTCAAAGTCGCCCCCCTTGCCCCCTTCTCACCCCCTTAGGCGGATCTCGGAAATTAAGAGACTTGGAACATTTTTTTTTTCAGATTCATTTAGAGGGGCAATGCTTTAGTCGAAATAATTGTGCAACCCCCCCCCCCCATTACCCCTCCTTTTTTTTTTTTTTCACTAGCATGCGAGGTGCTTGCACCTCGCGCAACACGCAAATACTAGTTTTATTATAAAGATGACCCCCAAGGTGAGAAAAGAAGCGTTTACAAAACTTGGTACGGTTTGGTACTTGGTATGGATGGGGTTAAAACGCCTTTTATTCTGATATAGTACCGGGTTATAGCTAAGGAGTCCATGTTGCTTTAGAACCGTATGCGATATAAACAGTTGACTTACCGTTAGGACTCTAGACTCTTTGTACAAGAGCGCTGTTGCATATCGGAATGGTCGACAATAAGACACTTTTAATATGGCTCTTTGCGCACGTTCGAGTTCCAAAATTGTGTGTTTTGGAGCGCCACCCCAAGACGTGATGCAGTACGTCAGTAACGATTGTACAAGAGCAAAGTAAATTGATTTTTTTAAGCGTTCATCTGCTACATGTTGCAAGGTCTTAAAAATATATATTAATTTACGCAATCTATTGCTAAGGGTACTGATGTGCTCTTGGGACCTTAGGGTATCATCTATAATTACACCTAGATATTTCATATTCTGTGTATGGTGTGTGACTGCAAGTGCATGTGTTAATATTTGGTTTAGAGCATGAGTTTAGAGTTTATAATCGAGTACAACGGCGGTGATGGTGAGGTATGTGTATTATGTTTTAATGAAAATGTCATGTATTTGGTTTTCTCCGTGTTTAAAGTGAGAACATTATTATGGAGCCACTCTGTCACAACGTTAAAGCCTGCCTGAGCGTATGCATACACATCGCGCCTTGAGCTGGCACTGAATAGCAGAGCAGTATCATCTGCAAAGGTTATGATCTTGCCTTTCGGGATGGTAAGCAAACCCAGATCATTAATGTAGATGAGGAAGAGCGTTGGTCCTAGCACGCTGCCCTGTGGCACGCCGTAGTTCACGGTACACTCATCGCTTATTGTATCACCTATTTTGACACTCTGGGTTCGCTCACTTAGGTAGTCCTCAAAAAGTTTTAGTTGGATACCCCTGATTCCCAATTTTTCCATCTTTCCTATCAGGATGGGAACAGAAACCGTATCGAACGCTTTGGCAAGATCTATAAAAATCCCCAGTACCTTTTGCCCATTATCCAAGTTTGTTACAACGTAATTAGTCAGATCATGAACTGCATCAGATGTGGATTTACCTACTCGAAATCCATATTGTGTAGAAGATAAAATATTAAATTTTTCTAAGTAATCCACGAGCCTGCTGTTCATGATCCGTTCTAATATTTTGGATAGGGCAGGGAGCACAGCTATAGGTCTGTAGTTGGTGACACGACTTCTGTCCCCAGCCTTAAAGATAGGATGAATTATGGCTTTTTTAAAAGCGATAGGGAATTGACCAGTTGAAAGTGCAAGATTGCATATGTATGTTAAGGGTGGAACAACTGTGGGGATATATTTTTTTAGAAAATCACCTGTTATTCGGTCCCATCCTGCGGCGCAACTATTTCGTAAAGACATAATGAGTCTAGTAACTTCGTAGTCATCGGTAGGTAAGAGAACCGATTATATCGAAAATCTGTTTTAAACAAGTAACTATGCGTTATGAAAGCTATACTTACAGGCATTAAGTATTACAAGTTAATTGCGGTTCCGTCTCTAGTATGGCAACGCATGTACAATTCCTTTTGTAATGCAGATCCATATATAGGCTGCGGAGATCACTTTCCATCAGTCAGAACATCGGTTTGCCGTCCTCCAATATGGGTCTTAGTCGTATTAAATAAATAAATAATATAAAAGTAGGTAATAGGTACTTATAAAAAATGAAACAATTTGTTTTATATAAATGTGTGTATTTATTCTTCACCTTCTTTTATGATAATATCGTCCAAAAAACCTGCTGGTGGAGTAATAGTTGTCTAATGTCTGGCCCATCCAAGATACCAAACTACTGTCATGGTATGCGCGCAACATCCGACACTTCGTCTTCCCACTAAGCAACTGCAACAGTACTCTATTATTCCTGCACGGCCGGGCACATTATTTTCTAATAATATATATACATAATATTGCTTTCTAGAGACATGGCGTGATTTGATTTTACCCCTAATAAGGGTTGTATCACTACTGCCTCTAAGATTGTATTCAGATGAATTAACTCGCTCACTGCATACCTCAATCCTGTATCCGCCGTGGAAACATATATGTTCTCCATAATATGAACGTGCTTGTCGTATTTGGTACGTTCCCAGGGCGAATAGAATGAGGTCTCTATATTCTAAGACAGGAAAGTAAACATTGTTTCTGTTTGCTGATATATTTTGGAAATTAGAAGTTCTTCTATTCACATTGACAGCCTCAACCATACTAGCCAGATTATTTTCTAAATTCATATTTTGGCTAATTATGCTTAATATTTCATTGGCACATTCATTGTCTTGCAAGCGAGCACCAAACTTATTTAGTGAAGCCGCTGCTATCTGAAAGTTTTGCATCATGTGGGGAAGTCATCTATGGAAAATTCTTGCCTCAGTAATTTAAAATCTCTTTTAAAATTCTATTTACCACTTCCACTTATGCGGCAGTTAACACACATGCGAGTAGGCATTACAAGACTTCCCATTGTGATATACAAATGGATACACAAACAACAAAGTCCAAAGTATCAGGTAGAATCGTAGCCCAAAAAAGTCAAAGCAAAACGTCATCGTCGTAAATAGCAGCTGATCGGAATCCTTAGGCAAGCACTAGTCGCAAGAAAAACTCAGTTTATACACAGAAGCAGTTAATAATTTCAAAAGTACGGAAACACAACCGACATTACACGAGACGTGGCAGTTGTCAATACACCTTACGCAGATGTCAATGTCATGTCGTATTGTTGCCATACTTTGCTTGCAGTATGACTTTATTTTAGTATTTATTTATTCAGCAGAATAAATTCTTAACAAAAATCTGCAATTATATAAGGTTGGGGAAAAAGTCTTTTCGCATTATAGTATGTATGAACTTGTAATAAAATCTCTTTGGCTATACTACTGGTATCTGGCTGGTTTTGGTATCATTGATAGTTTAAATTTTAAAGAACATAATTCCAAATTCAAATTAGGAAAATGTGTGATTTTCATTTGTTTTTCGTACTGTCAAGATGAGTGAATCTAATGAAGAAATTCGATACATTTTAAAATTTTATTACAAAAAAGGTAAAAATACAACGCAAGCCGTGACAAAAATTTGCGATGTTTATGGACCTAGTGCAGTGTCTGTGAGAGTAGTACAAATTTGGTTTAAGCGTTTTCAATCCGGAATTTTTTATGTCAAAGATGCACGTCGCTCTGGTCGCCCTATTACGGATAAAATGGATGCCATTTTTTAAAAAGTGGAGTAAGATAGGTATATCAATAGTTACGACGTAGCGGAAGAACTGGGATTTGACCACAAAACAGTTTATGCGTATTTGAAAAAAAATGGGTACACAAAAAAGCTCGATATTTGGGTACCTCACGAGCTCACTGAAAGAAACCTAATGAACCGTGTACTCATTCGTGATTCTTTATTACGACGTAATGAAACCGAACCATTTTTGAAGAAGCTGATAACTAGTGATGAAAAATGGATCATGTACGACAAGAACGTGCGAAAAAGGTCGTGGTCAAAGGCCGGTCAGGCTTCACAAGTTCACAGACTGTGGCGAAACCCGGGTTAACTCGCAAAAAGGTGATGCTGTGTGTGTGGTGGGATTGGAAGGGCATTATTCATTATGAGCTGTTACCACCAGGCAGGACCATCGATTCTGAACTCTGCTGCGAACAACTGATGAGATTAAAGCAAGAAGTTGAGAGAAAGCGGCCGGAATTAATCAACAGAAGGGGTGTGGTTTTTCATCATAATAACGCTAGACCTCACACAACTTTAGCCACTCAGCAAAATTAAGAGAGTTTGGCTGAGAGGTGTTCATGCATCCGCAGTATAGTCCTGACCATGCACCTTCAGATTTCCACCTGTTTCGGTCTCTTCAGAATTCTTTAGGCAGTGTCAGGCTAACATCACGAGAGGACTGCCAAAACCACTTGTCGCGGTATTTTGATCAGAAGTCCCAAAATTTACACTTACATTTACACGGTATTACGGGATCCCGGAATACCGGTATTGAAAGCCCTAATTCATACGTATGTATTAATCAGATCTGTGTTTTGTGTCAATCCGTCAAGCCTTTGAAAATTGCTAACTCGTCAAGTGGTCCTTTTTGCAGAATTTAAATAAAACAATCACCCTAATTCATACGTATGTATTAATCAGATCTGTGTTTTGTGTCAATCCGTCAAGCCTTTGAAAATTGCTAACTCGTCAAGTGGTCCTTTTTGCAGAATTTAAATAAAACAATCAAGTTCACGCATTTAAACAAATCGTATATTTTTTACTTCTTTTCGCAACCATAATATTGTAATCTTTTTACCAATAACAATCAATAAAAATAAAAAAATCAGCGAAGAAGAAAATCAATAAAAAAAGCGTTTTCTTACAAAATTATAATATAAATCAGTAATAATGAAATCTTTTTCGTATTTATTATGATTTAAGAAAAATCGTATTCGGATTCCAGTGTATTTGTGGTATTAGACATGATGTCTTCCAAAGGTGAGATTGGTGACGTTTGGCGACGATTTATACTAATTGGGTTGGATGAAGTACAAGCTGTTTGATAGTTAGTTTCATAAGACATTGTAGCTTGTGGTTGTTGGGCAGTTTGGTGATAGTTAGCGTCGTAAGATGTTGCTGTCTGGTACCCGCTATATGACTGGAACGGTGATTGATGGAAATCTGTTAAAATCTTTAAAACTCCACTTTGAAATAGCAAGGTCTGGTGGTCATTTAACTTGTTGAGAGACGGTAAAATGGCTTTAAAAAATGACAGATGTCGATTTTTAGAAGCAGCTAAAGTTTCGACAATTTGCTTCTCAAATTCATCGCAACTTGGATTTCGTTTTAGCGTAGTTTTTCTGTAGGGTTGATATCTTGACCTCGTGTTCGGAGTTTGAGATTCTTCTTCTATACTATCTTCAGTTTAATTTGGTGCATTTTTTTGCTAAAACATGAGTACGTATATTCTTTTATACGTTTAGCACCAGCTCCAGATTTCTTTGAAAGTTCTACCTTCTTTGTATATTTGAAAATATTATCCTTAATGTTAGTCCATTTTTTAATGACATCATTACCTGTAACAATCGTTATAAAAATAGAACTGATAAAAAAAATCTTTTGATAATGGTCCTGTAAAATTTTATGAAATGTTTCTTTTGCAGATTTTTGACAACAGGGAATTCATTTAGAGATATGGAATTCACAGATTATCGTGAAAAATCTACAATTGGAAAAGTTGACCGAGATGTTTGTCGTGCTATGGGCCAGTCTTTTAAGTGAAAGTATACCGAAAATATCCGAGGAGCTAATTGAAAAAATAGGTAAGGATTTTGACGTAAAAACAAATTTGCCAAATTGCATGGGGGCATTGGACGGGAAACATCTGAATATGTAGTCCTGCCCACAGTGGGTCCTTTTTGGGGTTCCGTAGCCGAATGGCAAAAAACGGAACCCTTTAGTTTCGACATGTCTGTTCGTCTGTCTGTCTGTCCGTCCGTCCGTATGTTACAGCCATTTCTAAAACTATTAGGACTATACATGTAAAACCTGGTAGGTAGATGTATTCTGTGAACCGCTTTCCGATTTAAAGAGAAAAATTAATAAATATTTAAAATAAAGGGGGCTCCCCATACATGGAACTGAAACTGAAAATATTTTTTTTCATGAAACCTATACGTGTGTGGTATCTATAGACAGGTCTTTAAAAATGACATTCAGGTTTCTAAAATTACTTTTTCATAAAGTTAATCGTTTAAAAGATATACGCTTCCAAAGTGGTAAAATGTGTCCCCCCCTCTAACTTCTATAATAATGAAGTGAAAAATCTAAAAAAACCATATGTTGTAGATCTTAATGTAAACTTTCAACCAAAATTGGTTTGAACGAGATCGAGTCAGCAGTTTTTGAGATACAGTATATTTTCTAAAACCGCAAATATAACTTTGTAATTCATACAAATACTATGAAAAACAAAGTTATTTGGCGTAGTTGTAAAAATTGTAAATAAACTAGTTTTAAGAAATTTGTAAGGTATTTTTGTTTTTGTTTTTTTTTTTTTTTTTTTTCAAATAAATATATTAAGTATATTATATTTATTGCGGCGGTAAGACCCATCTTTGAGGAGTGGCTAGATCGGCGTCACGGCGTCCTGACCTACCGCATGACGCAGGTCCTCACCGGACACGGAAGTTTCGGGAGGTACCTGTGTCTGATGGGAAAGGAGGAAACGTCTGGGTGTCACCACTGCGAGGGTCGCCCTGAGGACACCGTAGAGCACACGGTGCAAGACTGCCCCGCCTGGGCAGAGCACCGACGTGTCCTCACGGCGGCGATAGGCGGAGACCACTCGCGCCCGGCATTGGTCGAGGCCATGCTGCGGGGCGAGAGGGAGTGGGAAGCGGTCGCCTCCTTCTGCGAAGCAGTCATGCTTCCGAAGGAGGAGGCGGGCCGCGAGAGGGAGAGGATGGCGTCCTCCCTCCAGCCCAGCCGCAGTGGTAGACGCCCACGGCGTCGGACGTCGGCCGACGATCTCCGGCCACCGTAGGCGCGGGCATGCGGACAGTGAGTAAAGGGCAACTCGCTGTCCGACCATGGACCATGCCCGGGTCGACGGCGCGTCGTGTTCCACGCGCGCCTCAAAGAGCGTCAGCAACATGACGAGGCCCCCTCTGCAGAGGGCCGAAGCCTGCCGGGGTCGTGGGACTCATCCCGTTACCGTGGCCCCGGTATGTAAAGGGTTATTGAAGGAACACCGTGGATTTTAGTCAGTAAAAGTCTGACAGTCCCTCCCACCCTGCCCGGAGTGGGAGGACTTATTTGATAATTTTACCACGTTAAAAAAAAAAAAAAAAAAAAGTATATTATATTTATTATAGTTACTACGGAACCCTTCATGGGCGAGTCCGACTCGCACTTGGCCAATTTTTTTTTAACTATAAAAGTTTTAAATCTATAGTCTTGCTGGCACTGGTGGATTCTAACTATAGATTTGTATATGTTGACTAGTATTTGCGTGTTGCGCGAGGTGCAAGCACCTCGCGTGCTTGTGAAAAAAACTAAAGCATTGCCCCTCTAAATGAATCTGAAAAAAAAAAAATGTTCCAAGTCTCTTAGATTCCGAGATCCGCCTAAAGGGGGGGAGAAGGGGGGCGGGGGGGGGGACTTTGAAAAATGGTTTTTATTTTACCGAGCCTCCTCTATACGAATCCGTAAAAAGAAAAAAATACGGGTCTCGTAGTTTCCGAGATACGATAGGGGGGGGGGAAAAGGGGAGGTTCGGCACTTTTCCCGTAGGTTTGAGAGTTACTTGTTTACGAATCTGTCAAAATATACCCACCTCCCCATCCACCATCTGGGAGAACAATTATGTCAATGAGTGAGTCAGTCAGTCAGTCAGTGAGTGGTAATCTAGCTTTATATAGTATAACTAGTATTTGCGTGTTGCGCGAGGTGCAAGCACCTCGCGTGCTTGTGAAAAAAAAAATTGGGGGGGGAGATGGGGGTTTAGTATTTGCGTGTTGCGCGAGGTGCAAGCACCTCGCGTGCTTGTGAAAAAAAAGTATTTGCGTGTTGCGCGAGGTGCAAGCACCTCGCGAGCTTGTGAAAAAAAAATAAAAAAGGGGAGGGGGGAAATGGGGGGGGAGGGGTTGCAGAAGTATTTTGACTAAAGCATTGCCCCTCTAAATGAATCTGAAAAAAAAAATGTTCCAAGTCTCTTAGATTCCGAGATCCGCCTAAAGGGGGGGAGAAGGGGGGCGGGGGGGGGACTTTGAAAAATGGTTTTTATTTTACCGAGCCTCCTCTATACGAATCCGTAAAAAGAAAAAAATACGGGTCTCGTAGTTTCCGAGATACGATAGGGGGGGGGGAAAAGGGGAGGTTTGGCACTTTTCAAAATTCAGTCAAAATATACCCACCTCCCCATCCACCATCTGGGAGAACAATTATGTCAATGAGTGAGTCAGTCAGTCAGTCAGTCAGTCAGTGGTAATTTAGCTTTATATAATATAATATAGGATCGTATGGAAAGGAATGTGATTCCACCATTTTCCACAATACAAAACTATACGAATTATTATTGCAAAATCGACTTCCCATACCAGCGCCAAAGCCACACCGGGGCTCCAAAAATCAGTTCCCTATGTTTTTATCGCTGATGAAGGCCTACCGTTACTTGACAATCTAATACGTCCATACCCAGGGAAGCATCTGAGTGAAGAACAAAGGGTTTTCAACTATCGTTTGAGTCGAGCAAGAAGATATGTCGAGTGTGCTTTTGGTATTTTTGCAAATAAATGGCGTGTATTTCATCGCCCCTTAAATGTTCAATATAATTTTGCGACCGACATTACACAATTTTGTTGTAAGTCGAGATGGAGGAGTTATATATTGACGACTGTCTTTTGAACCTTCTACAAATAGCAGATGACGTTTCTTTAACAAGTCCTTGCAATATAAGAGACGAATTTTGTAAATACTTTAATAGTGATGTCGGTGCGCTTAGTTGGCAACTAAGCAAAATATAACTAAAGTTGGGTCACGGATCGAACCGACCGAATGTATTGAGTGTGTGTAAATGACAAGTTGATAATAATACTAAGCATATGTCGGGATAGGCTGAGACATCAGAAGTAAAACGTCAGGTATCTAAATATATATAACTCAAAGGTGACTGACTGACTGACTGACTGACATAGTGATCTATCAACGCACAGCCCAAACCACTGGACGGATCGGACTGAAATTTGGCATGCAGGTAGATGTTATAACGTAGGCATCCGCTAAGAAAGGATTTTGCGAAATTCCCACGGGATCGGGATTTACACGGGAAAAACTTCCCACGCGGGCGAAGCCGCTGGCACAAGCTAGTAAGGAGATAAGATCGTATAATTAACTGTATTAATATTAATTTTACAATAATCAAGAAATATTCACTTAATAAACCAATAGCTAGATATAGGTACCGACAAATGGTAATGAGGGAGGCAGAACTTCAGACAGTGGTACCCCCACCCAATAACCAGGCCGTACTGACCGTCGTAATACAGTGTTCCACACCCAGGAACTAGGCAGTACTGACTGTCGTGAGACAGCGTTCCATACCCAAGAACTAGGCAGTACTGAATATCGTGAGACAGTGTTCCACACCTAATAATCGGGCAGTACTGACTATCGTAAGACAGTGTCCCACACCTAATAACCGGGCAGTACTGACTATCGTGAGACAGTGTTCCACACCTAATAACTGGGCAGTACTGACTGT
Source organism: Tholera decimalis (assembly GCA_943138885.2). Taxonomy (NCBI): domain Eukaryota; kingdom Metazoa; phylum Arthropoda; class Insecta; order Lepidoptera; family Noctuidae; genus Tholera; species Tholera decimalis. Next base: position 28,873,256 of record OW964551.2, read on the forward strand.
TGAGAGACAGTGGTCCGTGCACCGAGACGCGTTCGTTTGAAATGCGTGCCGATCGTCTGGGCAGTCGCTGCGCCCCGTTAGGGGTGCGGCGAGCGGTCACGGAGCTTAGCCCCACTCCCGCGGGAGCCTGCCGTGTCCCGTAAACACGGGACCGTCATTGTGTTGCCGGTTTTGGCGTAGTTGGTCGGGTGTGCGTTTAAGCGCCTGTTCAAAAGTGAACGGCAAACGCACACCCGCGTGATTAATTGCTATTGTGTAACTATAGGCGCGCCGCGACGCCGACCTTTAGGTATTTTCGGCGTCGTTTCTTCACGACACCCGGCGGTCTAACCCCGCCAGGTGAAACCCCCATTCAGGGTAAGCCCAGCGGGAGCCGACCAGCGTCGAGGGTGCCGACTCAGACGCACCTATAGTGAATAGCCGGTTACGTTTCGAACCGCAGAGCCGAGTATGTATGTGTGAGCGGCATTGTACTGTGAGTCGCCGCTCAGTGCGTCTGCACCGAATAGCATGCGCTGCTATCCGGTGCTAGTTATGTATAGCGCATGTAGAGTCATGAATGTGTGTTTTTAGTACGTAACTTGCCTATATTAACTTAGAACACGTTACGTACCGGGTGAAGTGTAATTAGTGTAGTTTCATTGTTTGAGTAAGTCGCGTGTATCGTGGGGCGACTTACCCAGGAGTCAAGTCCGGGAGGATGGGGCCGCAACGTCTGTCGGGAGCAGATCTCTGGGCAGCCTCCTCGCGTCGGGCGGGCGCGCGTGCAGTGGCGCCAGGTGCTTGACGTGGGGCCAAGCAGAGGCGTTGGCACGCGCGAACATCGCCTTCGCGAGGCGCTGCACGAACTCATCCAGGCCCTCAATCCCGAGGTCCCGCCTGATGACGTCGTTCCTCACATAGCGAGGGGCACCTACTACCAACCGCAGCGCTGCATTTTGCTGTGCGCAGAGCGGCCTGCGGGTCGTCTCACTAGTGAGGACGAACCAGGCGGGGGCGGCGTATGTCAGCAGGGGGCGTATGTACGCTTTGTACACGCCCAGCTTGACACGCGCCGGGAGGCGGGACGATAGCACTGGATAGAGCAGTGAGCGGGCTACCTTGGTCTGCGCCGCGACTTGCTTGGCGTGCGGCCGCATCGAGAGCCGACGATCGATGGTGACGCCGAGGTACTTGACCTGCGGCGACCACGCGATCTCGGCTCCCTGGAGCTTCAGTGGTGGTGGGAGTTGCGTTGAACCTGTAAGTATAGCCTGCGTTTTACTCACGTTAACGGATAGCCGCCCCTTGGCGAGCCACTCTGGAAGCATGTTTAGCGCGCGCTGCATCTTCGTCGCCGCGTACCTCGCGTTAAGCGAGGTTGTGATGTACGCGGCGTCGTCGGCGTACAGCGCGAGCGTCGTGTCGGCCGTGGTGGGGATGTCGTCCGTGTAACGTGAGTAACACGCAGGCGACACGCAGCTGCCCTGAGGCACTCCCGCCTCGATGGGGCGGGGTGAGGAAAGTGCTCCGTCGACCACCACCCTGAAGCTCCTGTTGGACAGAAAAGATTGGACCACCTTTACTACGCGACGGGGCGTGGCGGAGGTGGCCAGTTTATATACTAGGCCGTCGTGCCATACGCGGTCGAAGGCCTTCTCCATGTCGAGGAATACTGCTACCGCGTACTCTTTCCTGTTCATGGTTGTGGACAGCTGGTAGAGTACCCTCGATAGCTGAAGCGTCGTACTATGGTCCGCCCTGAAGCCGAACTGTTCAGGTCTCGGAGTTGTATGCGGAGTGAGGTGTCGCAGCAGGAGCGACTCGAACACCTTGGAGATGGTGGGCAGCAGGGTGATGGGCCGATAGCTCTCCGGCTTCAGCTCATTTTTCTCTGTCTTGGGCAGCATGATGACGCGCCCCTCCTTCCACGCAGCAGGAAAGGCCCCCGTGCGCAGCACCGCCGTGAACAGGCGCGCCAGCGCCGCTACCATACGGTGCGGCAGGTGGCGTAGCACGGCGTTGGTGATGCCGTCGGCTTCGGGAGCCTTTTTGAGTTTCGTTTTTAGGACGGCGCGTCTGACTGCGCCCGGCGAGAAAAAGACAGGGTCTTCATCGGGAGCTATCGGCGTCGCGAAGTAGCCTCCAAGGTGTTGCTCGACTGCCGCGACGTGTGCGTGCTGGTCAGTCGGGTTCGGGCGGAACTGACGCTCCAGGTGCTCGGTGAAGACCTCCGCGCGATCCTCCGCTATGTACTTGAGAGCCCCGTCGTTGCCTCGTAGTGGGCGCACCGGGGCTGGGGTATTCGTAAAAGCTCTGCACAGTCTGTGTACTGACGTCCAGCTGTCAGCTGCGGTGTTAATAAGTTCCTCCCAGCCCGCTGCGGCCGACGCTCTGAGCTCGGCCTTAACCTTCTCCGCGAGTCGATTCAGCTCGGTCTTGAGTGTTAGGCATCTTGTTTGTTGCCACTGCTTGCGTAACCGTCTCTTCTCGGCGATCATAGCGCGTAGGCTCGGCGACAGGGGCGGCAATAGCCCTCTCCCCTGCGCCGGCGGCGGTATGACCGCCTCACTTATCGCGTTCTGTATGCAAGCAGTGACGTTGGCTGCGAACTGATCGACATCCGCGGCGGTAGTGACAGGCCGGGCCGGCGTCGTGGCCTCAATCTTTTCTGTGAACCTGTTCCAGTCCAGGAGTCGACGTGGCGCTGGCGGCTTCACTTGGGTCGGCATCCCCGATAGGACGACGAGTACTGGCTGGTGATCCGACTGTAACTCGTCGTCTATTACATGCTGGGTGATCTGGCAGTTAAGCCCTTGGTGGACCACAATGTCCAGCACGTCCGGCATGTGGTTGGGGTCTGTTGGGTACCGGGTCTCTGGGCCGGACACTGTGTAGCCAAAGGCTTCCGCGTTCGCGAAGAGTCGTCTCCCCTGAGGATTGATCCTGCTGGAGTTCCACGCTGGGTGCTTTGCGTTGAGATCTCCGGCGAGGATAACTGGATGTTCCGCACTGAGGATATCTCGAAGTTTACTAAGGTCCAGTGGCTTGTCCGGAGGCTTGTAGGTGGCGTAGATTTGAATATCCTCGCCGGCTACGTGCATCTGTACACCCAGCGTGTACAGGTGGTTGAGTGATGTCGTGGGGGGCAGCTCTTGATGGACGACTCTTCGCCTCACCAGTACTGCCAGACCACGATATCGGATTTGAGTGGATGCCGACCGTTCATCTTGGCGGTAGATGACGTAACCTGGGAACTTGACCCTGTCTTCCTGTCCCAGGTGCGTTTCATTAATCAGCGCCACGTCGATGTCCTGATCCCGTAGGAGATGGCGGAGGAGGGCGACCTTATTCCGCAGGCCGCGGGCATTCCAATGGAGTATTCTAAGAGACTTATCCATTGGTAAGCTCTAACAAAGTGGCCAGGCCATCCAGGATGGCCTGCTGTGGGTCTTGCCCCCGCCTGATGGCATGTATGAGGTCCATCAGGATCTTAATGGCGCAGGCAGTGAACTCTTTGTTTACACTTGTTTGTGGGGCGCCGGTTTGTACGGTGTCCGCCTTCTGTTGGCGTGTTGCCGGCCGTGCCTGTTTAGGTTTGCCGGCGCCCTTCTACACCTCCTTGTTGTCTGCCTGCGCCTTATTCTGGGCGGGGGCAGCGGCGGCCTGCGAGGTCTGCTGTGTAGCCGCCGTGTTTGTGTTTTGCGGGGAGGGGTTGCGCTTTCCCCTTCCCCCCGCGTTTCATCCTCCTCCGCCGGGAGGAAGTGGCCTCTCCGCGTTCTGTGGGTCCGTTGGCTGCCGCCATCAGTGATGCGCCGCCGTGACCGTCCTCTACTTGTCTTTCCTCGTTGTCCACAGGTTGCTTGGGGAGGCGCGAGTTGGCTGCCGTGATGGCGACAGTCCCCGCCCGCCTGTTCTGAATCTCCCGCTGGAACACGGGGCACTTGACGTGGCACGCCGGGTGCGGGCCACCGCAGTTCGCGCAGGTGGCCGGGTCTTCCCTCGGACGTGGACAGTCTCTGGCCGCGTGTCCCTCTCCACACCTCACGCAGGCGAGCGGGCGGTGACACTGGTGTGATGAGTGCCGGAATTTCTGGCACCGGTGGCACTGTGCGGGCCCACGTTTCCCACGCCATGCTTCTATCTTGACACCCCGCATCATCAAGAACACAGAGGTGTCGTATATGGACCGGATGTCCGGGGTTCTCTTCAGCATGGCGTAGAATACGCAGCCGGGTCTTTCTTGGCGCGCCCTAATGTGGCGCACGTACTCCGGCTCGTATCTGAGTACGCGGAGTTCCTCCTCAATCTCCTGGGGCTCTGTGTCAGCTGGTAGCCCGCGAATGGCCACCTTTACGAGCTTTTCCGCTGGTAGGGAGTATGCGAACCACGATATGCCGCTCTCCTTCTCCAGCTCCGTTAGGTACCGCTGGATCAGCCGGTACTCACCTTCTGACTTCGGCGTGAAGCGTACTATATGTCTGTACCGTATGGGCGAGCACTTGGTGGCCGACCCAGCTTGGATGCGATGGTCCTAAAGTGGTGTGCCCAGTTCGGCAGGCGCTCCACTACCAGCGGAGGGTATCGAGGCCGTTTGGGCCGTCGAGCGCCGCCATTATCCGCATTGGAAGCAGTGGCGGGGGCCGCATTTGAAGTGGTGGCGGGGGCAGGTGCGGACTGTTCACCTACCTCTTCATCGTCGTCTTCTTCCGCCGACGAGTGAGAATGTCTGGCGTCGTCCCGCCGCCTTGACGCATACTCTTGTCGTGTGCGTGATGGTGGCGGGTCGGGACGATACCTCTTCCTTTCTTCTTCAGAGTTCTCCTGAGGGCTGCGGCGGCGTCGCTCGGGGCGTGGCTCAGGTGGCTGTTCGGCTTCCGAGTCTGACGACATCGGTGTCGGCGAGGGCGCTCCGCGGTCCGGAGACGCACACGACATGCTGGACCCCGCGCGCGATGATGTATTCGAGCATGTAAATGCGTGCCAATACTTTCCTTTTTTTTTTTTTTTTAGGTAGGGCCACTCGTAGTTTAGCTCTATACGGCTAATGTACTACTTAACCGGTCTGTCCTGTGGTGACCTCTAATAAATTAAAGGCCCCCAGCCAGGGCTTACAAACTAAAATATACTTACAACTAATGACCGCACGCTAAGGGACTCTCAGGGAAACTCCCTGTGGAGTATGGGCCTCGGCATAGCGGGGTCATTTGGGGAGGGCAGCAAAGGGACAGGCTGGGTCGTATTTAAGAGAGTATTTATTGCTACTGGCTCAGCATCGCGGGCTGGCTCGTTTGGCAAAGGTCGGGGGAGATTTCCATTACAAGTACGCGGACGTCGCGATGGGCCTCGTCGGCGAGGCCGGAATACGGAACGCGTTTTGTATCTGTATTTTCTAAGAGTGCTGGTTTCCCTACTGCTCTCTTGTCGGATGGTGGTGGGGTCGTCAGGCTCGTCTAGGACGTTACGCGGGCGATGAACCCGAGAAATCTTGGAGGGTCTGTATCGGGCGGCCGATACGATCAGGGGGTTAGTGTGGGTATCAGCAGAGGTGAAGTAACGCACTGACATGCGTTTCAACACTTGCTTTATGGTCGGGAGTTTGAGGTCTACGTGGAGATCCTCATTCCTACAGAACCAGGGCGCGCCCGTGGCCTTTCGGAGAAAACGGTTCTGAATGACTTGCGTCCTATGGATCTGATTGGGACTGGCATGAGCAAACACCGGACAGGCGTACGTCATGATAGGACGTATGCATGTCGTGTAGATTCGGATTTTACATATAAGGGAGAGCTTACTGTGTTTATTCAGCAAGGCGTGGAGCCTACCGAGAGCGAAAGCGACTCGCGAGCGAACCGACTTTATGTGCTCACTGAAGTTAAGGAACTGGTCGAGGATCACACCTAAGTATTTGGCTCGCTTCTCCCAAGGGATTGGCTTGCCGAACATAGTGATCGGGCGGGGGGGGTGAAGTGTCTATGTTGGCGAGCCCTGCGAAACAGGACTGCTTGACTTTTGTCGGGATTTACCTCAATCCTCCATTTCCTAAACCAATCGCCTATTGCGTTGGCTGAGGTCTGGAGGGTATGAGCGATGCTATCGGGATTATGTCCCGAGTAATAGATGGCCGTGTCGTCGGCAAATAGGGATAACTCTACTGGGGGCTTTTTGGGGATATCGCTAGTGAATAGCGTGAAGAGTGGGGGGGAGAGCACGGCGCCCTGAGGGACGCCGGCTCTGATGGGGCGGGGAGTGGAAAGCGCTCCTTCGATACGATATCTGAAGGAGCGGTTCGACAGAAAGTCTCGAATGATGAGCACGAGACGATCCGGCACACCTAGTTGGTAAAGCTTATAAATTAAGCCATTGTGCCAGACTTTGTCGAAAGCCTTCGCTATATCAAAGAATAGGGCCCCCGTCACCAGACCGCGTTGAAAACGGCCGCTAATGTGCTCTACGATGCGGTGGGCTTGGTGGACACTGGAATGATGGGCTCTAAAGCCAAACTGCTCGTTAGGGATTAGACTCTTTGCCTCGACAAAGTCCTTGAGCCGATTAAGAATAATCCGCTCGTAGACCTTGCCGAGGGCGCTGAGCAGACTACTGGGTCTATAGCTAGTCGGGAGGTTCTTGGGCTTTTTGGGTTTTGGGATACCTATCACTATAGCCTCTTTCCAAGCTTGTGGAAACAAGTTGTTGGACAAGGCGCCATTGAAGATGGCAGCCAGTAGGACTATGATCGTACATGGGAGGAGTTTAAGTGCCCTAGTAGTCAGTCTGTCAGTCCCGGGAGCTTTCCTAGGTTTGAGTTTCTTGATGATCTCCTCCACCTCGTCTTCCGTGACGGGGGGGAGGGGAGCATCGGGGTCGTCGACAGGGGGTAGGGCAGATCTACGTTCGACCTCAGCATCCACGTGGGCAAGGTGGGCTGGGTCGACTGGTTGGGAGCTGGGAGAGCACTGGGCCTCCAGGCTGTCGGCTAGGCATTCGGCTTTGTCTTCGTCGTCGAAGGCAATGCTTTTGTCCGGTCGGATAAGGGGAGGCATTGAGGCAACCTCAGTGGCGCGCATATTCCTCTGAAGTTGCCAGAAGGCATGGTAGGTGGGTTCCAGTTCGCTCAGGGTCTTGTCCCAGCCGGCTTCACGCCACTCTCTGATGCTGTTACTTACTTTGCGCTGTAAGTACCGCATGAAAGTTTTGTTATTCTGGCAGGGGAAAGCTCTGTAGGCACGGACTGCTGCGTTCTTCTCAGTCAGCAGGGCCCGTACATCGTCCGGGAGTTTCCGGCGCCAGTGCTCTGACACCGGAATCTCCTTTGAACAGTCGTTCAAGACAGATTGTACGTGCTCTGTGAGTGAGTCGATCGCAGCCGTCGTGTCGGCGGCGGACTGGATGTGGTCGGGGATTTTGTCCAGGTGAGGAGACGTGTTGGATTTCAGCAATTCGCATACTTTCCTCCAGTCAGTGATCACCTGTGTGGGAGGGGGGCGGTTAGGGTCATAGGGACCCGATCTCGGAGTTAACTCCATGATCACCGGTCTATGGTCAGAGTCAAGTTCGTCTACCGTCTCTAAAGAGTGCAAACGTAAGTTCACATTCTTCAGGAGGGCAATGTCGAGTACGTCGGGCAAGTGGGATGGCTCGAACGGGTAATGAGTAGGCCGCATAGGACCTATGATATCTATGTGGAGAGCTGTGCAAAGGTCGTATAGTACCTTCCCACGGGGGTTGGTAATACGACTACACCATGCGGGATGTTTGGCATTGAGATCCCCCGCCATAAGGACGGAGTCACTCATGTCAAGAAGGGCGGTAAGGTCGCTTCGAAGTGAGGCGTTTATCGATGAATTTACATCTACTACGTTGGACGGTGAGAGGTACGCGGATACTATTGTGATAGAGGGATGGCCCGTCATGCCTAGCCGGCAAACGGATACCTCTAAGTGGGCAAGGGGCGGCGGATCCATAGGGATGCAGTGCAGGGAGTTCCTATAATATATTAGAGTGCCACCTCTGTGGCATCTAGTCCTATCGTTCCTAACTAGCCGGTAATTGGCTATCTTGGGATGCCTAAGGTGGGGTTTGAGGAAGGTCTCTTGGACCAGAAGGATGTCGAGACTATGATCGCGAAGGAAAGACGCGATCTCGTCCCGTTGATTGGTGATGCCATTGGCATTGAAGTAACCTAGCTTTAGGGATCGGGGCTTTAATCTCTTACTAGCCGTGTTATACATTATGGCTGTTTAAAAAGGTTGGCAAAATGACTTTTGACATCAGGATACTTAGAGTATACCTGAATCAGGGAATTAATGCTATTGCAGGCCACGACCTCCGTTGCCATTTGGATGGCGCGGGGGGACTGGAAGAAACTGAAAGTTTTCCCAAGGATGAGGAACGCATCGAGTTCCGGCTCATCCGAGCGAGGAGGTGACTGGAGAGGAGGTGGAGGCTGAGAAGCCACAACGACCGGAGCGGGGGGCATGATGGGTTGATCCATCAGCCCTGGGACTTTCGGCCTTAGTGCCGGGATGTTTTGGGCGTGATTCGCCGCCGTCCAAGGAGTTGGACGCTGGGGACTGAGGGTCTGGGGGAGCTCAGACGAGAGTGTAGGACACTCGTCCCTGGCGTGCGCTAGCGCGCGTTGCCAGTTTAGGGGCGGAGGTTTTCGGGGCTTTCGGACAGCCTCGGTAGTTGGCGGGGTGGCCAGATTGCCCGCACAGCACGCAGCTGGGCGGGTCTGGGCACTGGGACCTATCTTTTGGGCGATTGCACTCCGCGGTGCCGTGATCGCCCAGGCATTTTACGCACCGGGGTTTGCCGAAGCAATTCCGTTGCGCGTGCCCGTATAACTGGCAACGGTGGCATTGGCCTACCGTGCCACTTTTATGTGGTTTTTCTATAAGTATGCCCGACAGACTTACGTGCCGATACTACGGCGCAGCCCTTTTTATACTCTAGAAGTGGGGCGATGACGTCCGGTGCACGTGCCACTAGCGCTTGATATCGCTGTCTCTGTCTTGCTTTGCTGCCGTCACGGCCATTCTGACAGTCGCACGTCCTCGTGTGCAGAATTTGCTTTGATCTAGGACAAAAGACAACAATTCATTAGATCGAAAACAGTACAGTATTGCTGGACTAGGTCCTTCAAATAGGTGACAAAACCCCTACAGCTCATATCTGCTGGTCTAGATAATCATCCGAAGATGAAATCCCTATAGCTTATAAAATGCTGGACTAGGTCATAGACCCCTACAGCTTACAAAATTCTGGACTAGGTCAGACCTAGAGATGGGTTGTAGTAGGTAAATTTGGGACTAGGTGCACCTATTCTTAGTATTTAAAAATACGTGATCCAGATACCTATTCCACCTAGTCCACCTAGTCCCTAGTCCACCTAGTATCAATTATTACTTATCGAATGTGGTCATGGTGCACGTACTTAGTCCAAGTCAAGTTTTTATTGTGGCTACTAATTTGCAGGAAACTGCTAAACAACAAATGACCACAGTATTTTGATTAAATTTTACGATGACGGTCTTTAAGCTTCATGGACTCACTTCGTTGCCACTTCTCCTGTACTTGATATTTCTATTGAACTTAGTGTGTTAGCACCAGCAATCAGTGATAAGACTAGGTTGGTACCTAGTAATTGGACTTTATACTCGAGACTAGTCAGTAATCATTCGATCCGAGAATACTCGATCCGAATGAGTATCAACTAGTCTCGACGAGACTAAGTATTACGAAGTATCTATATACTTAGTCTACTCGAGACTAGTTGGTACTCATTCGGATCGAGTATTCTCCGATCGAATGATTACTGACTAGTCTCGAGTATTGAAAGATAAAGAGGGGAAGACTACGGAATAGCATAGTTAAAAAAGGACAGAATATATGAAAAATGGAAATGAAAAATGTTTTATTCGATAACAAAATTTGTCTTAACAATAATGAGGTTGACTTCTTCTTTTAAGTGTGAAAACACCTGTGCCAGGAGAAGCCGCACTCCCTTAACTAGAATATATTAAATTAGAATAACAAATGTATTTGCATGAATTCTTTACACGATTTTTTAGTGTGTGTGAATGCGTGTGTGTGAGTGTGTGTGTGAATACGTTGTGTCTGTGTTGTGTGAGGGTGTGTATGTACGTGTGTTTGTTTGTGCATATGCATGTGCATGTGTATGAGTTTGTGAGAATATATAAAGAGATTCATAGATATTTATACTTACATATTTTTTTATTTTTATAACTTGTACAAATATAAATCCTAAAAATATATACACAACATAGAGACTACTTAATAATATGGACAATTAAATTTTCCGTATCTTCGTAGTAAAGAGATTTGAGCCATTCTGTCACCGTTTGTTTACATGCCAGAGCAGTTTTTGTGTATATGTTAAGAACTTTATTAATGGAGTTATATATGAGAAGATTGATTTGAAAATTGGTGTCTAGCGAAGTATGTTTTAAATTGGCGTGTTTTAACTACTATATCATTTCGTCTCTTTGCTAAAATTCTGGGATCTACCGGAAGCGCACTATGTTTTTTTAAAATGACATGTAGAATATACAATCCGCGAGTTGACAACTTTGTAAAAAATGTTTGAAACGCTTCGGAGCGCTTCATGTGTACTCGTAAAATAATATTTTATTCATCACTTAACCTTTCAATTTAAATATAAGTAATTTTATTAATTTATTAAAAAACTATGGCATAAATCGTGGCATTGTAGTCACGTGACTATGTATGACGTCATCGTTCAAAAACCAACTTTCCTGGCATTTGGCACATAAATGTACTTCGGGTATTTTATGATATTTTACTCTATTATGAACGTGAAAAATTATTATCACTGCGGAGTGCTGCGCAGTACCTTGTTGTGGGAATACTACTATAAAAACGCCAATGAAACTATTTATTCATGTCCCTTTAAAAAGAGATATTCGCAAGAAGTGGTTAGAACTTCTGTGTCAAATCCATGCAAAGGTTGTCTGTAAAAGATCGCTTTTAGCTATAAGACCGCCCATTATATCACCCTTTTTAGTTGTTAAGTCCATATTTGTTTTACTTTTATGGTGTACAATAAATAATATATCTATCTATCTGCTTTTTTAAAAAGACAAAAAAAGGAACTCATCGAACAACTATTACAGGACGATAAGACAAATGAACCAGAAGAAAGAGAGTTATGAAATGAAATTAAATATTTATTTGTAAATTGGTTATAAATAACACTTTTACACGTCATGTTTTTTTGCGTGTTTAGTTTAGCTAGATGAGGCCGGTATTTCCTGACTGACTACTCTGAGAAGAAATACCGAAACAAACTCCCTCTGAGTTTGTCGTCAACGTCTCTTTTCAAGTCCAGATTTGTATTTGTATATGAGAAGCATGTAGGTTCATGTCTTTGGTATTCTTTTGAGGAAATTTGAGCGGACCTGTCCAGACAGTGCAAGAAGTTAGTTAGTTATTTCTTATTTTGTCTTATGCACCAACTAAAGATAACCAGTCAGCTGTCAAAATATTGAACGATGACGTCTCGTTTTCTGATTGGTGTTTCTAATCACGTGACTCACAGATAAAAAGTCTCATTTTTCTCAAGGGAAAATAAAATAAATAATTAATAATCTTTTCTTCACTTGTACTATTTTTTGCTTCATATCAATAGATTTACATAATTAAATAGATATTTTAAATTTTTAAACATACTGTCAACTCGCGGATTGACGCATACTAAGCAGGCCAGCTATAGAATAAAGAGACACGGTTGGAAATCCTAAGTTTTTTGAATAACATGACTTTGAGAAGTATCCTTTGAGCACGTTCTGCCTCCAAAAATTTAACTTTAGATGCTCCCCCCCCATACTGGAATACAGTAAATCATGATTGACTGAGCCAGAGCAACATATACTTTTTTTAGAAGTTCAACATTGGCAGAATGTCTAAGGTTTTTAAAGATCCAGATCAACTTCCTGATTCTGCTAGCGATTTGATCAATCTGGGAGTGCCAGGACAATCTTTCGTCAATCATGATCCCCAAGTATTTTGTAGTATTTACTTTAGTTATAGTGGGACGGTTGCAGTTGTTATCAATACTATAGCAGTTGTGTATCCTAAGACTATACCCGGTGCAAGGTTGATTCCTACTGTCGATTGTAAAACACATGTAATTGGTCTTTGTGGTATTTAGAGTAAGCAGGTTTTTTCGCAGCCACAGGGCAGTGGTACTCAGTGCAGATTCAGCATCCCATTTTATAGATTCCCACGAATTTCCCGTGATCACCAAGGCAGTGTCATCCGCATAAGAGAAAACCTTAGTGTTGGTAGATTTTAAGTTGCAGAGGTCATTTATATAAATGAGAAATAGCGTTGGCACTAGGATGGAGCCCTGAGGCACTCCGAAGGTCAGTTCAGCGTCGGCACTCACACATTTCCCTATCTTAACCCTTTGTTTTCTCCCTCTCAGATAATCCTGTAGCAGATTTAAAGGGGTGCCTCTTATTCCAATGTTTTCTAATTTTTGGACAAGAATGTGAGCAGAGACGGTGTCAAACGCCTTTTTCAGATCTAAAAATACTGTTAGGCATCTACCTCCGTTGTCCAATTGATCAGTGATTAGAGAAGTCAAAGCCAGTACAGCGTCCTGAGTAGACTTACCCGCTTGAAAACCGTATTGAGAGTTAGATAAAATTTTATATTTATTAAGGTATCCTGTTAATCTATTGTTAATAAGTTTTTCTAGTATTTTGGACAATGAAGGTAGAACAGAGATCGGTCTATAATTGTTGATATCTTCTCTGCTCCCACTCTTGTGCACAGGGGTAACGACAGCTTGTTTTAAGTATGAAGGGAACACACCCTTTTTGAAACATGTGTTAGCCAAGTGGGAGATTATTGGGGTCACTATGTGCCTAGCCAGTTTGAGAAAACTAACTGGAATACGATCCAGTCCAGTAGCACTATCCGTTTTTAGACACATAAGAACTTCGAGTACCTCATGCGGATCAGTGTCTAGAAGGACAAAGGATGAAACCTGTGACTGGCATGGAAAATGCGAATCAGACAAATTTAGAGTGGGGCTTAATGGTGTGATCTTACCTGCAAGGCCCGCGCCTATGCCTGAGAAAAAACTATTAATATAATCAACAGATTCCGTTTCAGTAGATTTGATATTAAGAAGTTTGTCGTTATTATTTTTAGTCTGTTTCATGTGAGTAATATTTTTAATGTTTTTCCAAAGGCATTTTGAGTTTTTCATCGATTTCTCAAGCAATTCTTTTTCATAGGTATGTTTCAGTTTCTTTATTAATTTATTACAATGGTTGCGGTAACGTTTGTAGGTAATACTAAGTATTTCATCATGGGGATTACAGCGTGGTCTTTTCTGCATATTATTCCTATTTCTAATGCACCGTAATACCCCTTGTGTTATCCAAAGCCTGATGACTCGTTGCTTTTTTGGTAATTGTTTCTCATGTGTGTTCTCTATCAGAGATTCTCTAATAATTGAGACTAAACTACCACATATTATTTCAGGATCATCGCACAAAAGTAAGTTTGAAATGTTCTTTTGTAAAAGGCTCTCCACCGCGCTTTCGTAATTAATCACCGTAGCCACTTTTATAATCTTCGATTTAGTATTTACGTCGGACAGATGTAAAATGTCTGTGATGTGAGATGGTCTGTTATTGAGGTGTCAAGTACTGCCACTCGAGCTGTTATCCTACTTCTATCCAATTTTAGCATTATGTGATCAAGGCAGCTTCCGTCCCGAGTTGGCAAACTGTGGCCAGGCATAACACCGTGGATACTTAGCATATTAAGGTATTCAAGTCGGTTTTTTCTCACATAGATTTGATCATTAGGGTTATTAATTATATTTATGTTTATATCACCTACAATACTTATACATTTATTTGAATCATTTAAATCAAGATGAGAATTTAGTGAGTTAATAAATCGTTGTGCGTTGGGATTAGAGGGCGATCTGTATATAGCTAAAATTGTACAACTGGTAGTCTCAATCTGTAGACATGATGCATCTTCCAACAATATTTCTTTTACGTTAACCGGAATATCATCTTTAATGTAAGCAATAACACCATCGTTTTGGTTAAGATGCCGCGTACTACAATATGAGACATAATTAGGCAGGCCTGGAATCGGTTTGTCGTCATTAGTCCAACATTCAGTTAGTACCACTAGGTCAGGTCTGAAATTTAAATGAGCTAATGATACTTGCAAGTCATCAAAATTTTTATAGACACTCCTGATATTTTGTGATAACAAAGTTAGATCATTTTTTCTAATATTTATTATTTTATGTAAATTTACGATGTCACTGTAGGACGCATAGGCTATTTCTGCTGTATCTAGTTCATCTAGTGTGTTTAGTGCGTCATCCATTAAGAGTTTGGTTAAGTTTCAGATAAGTGTTAGCTACATAATGGTGACATTTGAGATGTATTACAAAAGGTAAAAATACGGGCGCTATAGCACATCCATAGTGAAGAAGTTTACAATTTAGGTAATCTATAGTAGTAAGATTTGTATGTAGGTGCGGACGTTTGATGATGAAGTAAGATTTTTTAGATGTAACATAATGACTAATATTTGTAAGTGAATATTTGTATAAACTGGTAATAGTATAAGTAGTGTGTGTATTTATGTGTGTAAGAGGCGTGTAAGATTGAAGAGTATGTGTATACGTGTAAATTGCAATTAAGATTTTTAAAAATGTTAATACAGTAATATAAATCAATAAAAATAAAGTACGGAACCAATAAATCAGATAAGTCGCAGTTGCTAATGTAAAACACAGCACAGAGTATAGTCATTCACCATTAAAAAGCTGCTGTACTTGCGCCTCGGATTTAATTGTTATGATAGCGGAGTTTTCTGATTTTCGAATGTAAACACGCCCATAGGCTGTCCAGCAGAATTTATATTTACCAGCTTTAACGAGATCTTTTGCCAAGAAATGAAGGCGTGCACCTTTAGCTGTCAGCTGCTCCGACACGAAGATTGGGATATCCCCGTCTACACGGTGGCCCAGGTGCTTAGCGCATAGCTTGTGTCCCCTGGTGGTGTTGAAGGATTTGCATCGTTTTAATATTTCCGGTTTTATGATGGTGGATACAGTCTCGACAATAATCGGGGTGTTAGGAGAGTCCTTCTTTTTCCCTCGGACTCTGTAAACGTCCTGAATTTCGGCATTGCTCAAAGTACCTCCAATAGTAGAAGATAGACATAACACCATTTGGACTAAATCTTCTTTTGTTTCACTTACCCCGCGAGGAACATTTTTTATTTCTAAGTTGGGCTTACGGAACCCCATCTGCAAGTTTTCTATTTTCTCTTCAAGTAAAATAATGTAATCGCTGTCTTTTTTAGCTTTGTTTTCCAATTGGGAGACCTTTTTACTCAGTTCTTCATTTTGAGTCGTAAGCATCAAGATCGAGTTTTCAATATTACGATTACTTTGTTGAATCTCCTTTAAAGTAGCTGGGATAGCTGTTATTTCCTGTTGTTGTGATTTCCATAAAGAACTTATCATGCTTTTTATCTCCTCCTTAAAGTTATTAAAGTCGTCCATTTTTTTTTTTTTTTTTACGTGGTAAAACTATCAAATAAGTCCTCCCACTCTGGGCAGGGTGGGAGGGACTGTCAGACTTTTACTGACTAAAATCCACGGTGTTCCTTCAATAACCCTTTACATACCGGGGCCACGGTAACGGGATGAGTCCCACGACCCCGGCGGGCTTCGGCCCTCTGCAGAGGGGGCCTCGTCATGTTGCTGACGCTCTTTGAGGCGCGCGTGGAACACGACGCGCCGTCGACCCGGGCATGGTCCATGGCCGGACAGCGAGTTGCCCTTTACTCGCTGTCCGCATGCCCGCGCCTACGGTGGCCGGAGATCGTCGGCCGACGTCCGACGCCGTGGGCGTCTACCACTGCGGCTGGGCTGGAGGGAGGACGCCATCCTCTCCCTCACGCGGCCCGCCTCCTCCTTCGGAAGCATGACTGCATCGCAGAAGGAGGCGACCGCTTCCCACTCCCTCTCGCCCCGCAGCATGGCCTCGACCAAGGCCGGGCGCGAGAGGTCTCCGCCTATTGTCGCCGTGAGGATACGTCGGTGCTCTGCCCAAGCTGGGCAGTCCTGCACCGTGTGCTCGACTGTGTCCTCAGGGCGACCCTCGCAGTGGTGACACCCAGGCGTCTCTTCCTTACCCATCAGACACAGGTACCTCCAGAAACTTCCGTGTCCGGTGAGGACCTGCGTCATGCGGTAGGTCAGGACGCCGTGACGCCGATCTAGCCACTCCTCAAAGAGGGGTCTTACCGCCGCAATTGCGGCGTGCCCGGCCATCGGTTGCGACAGTCGTTCCCTCCATACTGCCCTGAGATCGCGCCGGAGCTCTTCCCGCCGCGCCTCGACTTCTCGAGGCAGCGGGGATACGCCCCGGCGCTGCGCCTCCACGCGCCATTCATAGACGCGCTGGAGGGCAGTCGCCTCCAGATCCCAGGGCAGCAATCCGGCAAGGAGGTTGGCCGATTCGCCGGCGATCGTGCGGTATCCCCGGATCATTCGGATAGCCATGACCCTCTGGCATGCGACCAACTTTAGTGGTCGCGTCCGAATGCACAGGGCCCACACTGGGGACCCGTAGAGGGCCATGGACCGCACGACGCCGGCATACAGCCTTCGGCAGGAGGCGTTTGGCCCGCTGAGATTAGGCAGGAGTCGCCTGAAGGCGGCTGCTGCCCGGTTCAGCTTTGGGGCCAAACTCAGGAAGTGCTCCCTGAAGTTCCCCCGGCTGTCGAGGACGAGTCCCAGGTACTTCATTGTCCTCCCGACGCCGATGCGAACCCCCTCCACCGTTATGTGGGACTCGTTCCGTGGCGCGTTCCGACCGCCATGAAAGCACATGGCCTCGGTCTTGTGCAGCGCCACGTTGAGTCCCAACTGTCGGATCCTATGAACGACTGTCGCAACCGCTTGCGTCGCCAGGTCGGCCGCCGCCTGGTGCGACTCTCCCTGCGCCAGGACGAGCGTGTCGTCAGCGTAACATACTACGCTGACGCCGTCAGGGAGGTCGCCGCGCAGCACCCAGTCGTATTCGATGTTCCACAGGGGCGGCTCCAAGACCGATCCCTGTGGGACACCGCACGACATCTCTCGCCGGTTCCACTCTCCCCGGTGACCGGGGTAGATGACGGCTCTGTCCGTCAGGTAGTCCTCGACTATACGACGGAGGTAGGTCGGCACCCGGTGATACCGGAGTGCCTCCCTGATGCAACTCCAGGGCAGGGTGTTAAAGGCGTTGGTGATGTCCAAAGACACCGCCAAGACGACCCTGCCCCGGGATACCGCGTCCCCCGTCGTGAGGGCTCTCACGCGCATGATGGCATCCACCGTTGAGCGCCCCCTGCGGAAGCCAAACTGGCAGTCCGCAAGATCCGTGCCCACCCTATTCAGGTGCCCGAAGAGGCGGTCTGCAATTACTCTTTCCAAGAGCTTGCCCGCCTCGTCGAGCAGCACGACGGGCCGTAATGCGGACGGAGAGCCCGCAGGGCGCCCGGCTTTCTGGATCAGGACCAGCTTTCCCGTCTTCCAGCGAAGCGGAAACTGGCCCCTCTCCAGGCATGCGCTAAAGAGCCCCCCTAGTCGAGGCCCGAGAGTCTCCGAGGCCAGGACCCACGCTTTCCCTGGCAAGCCGTCGGGTCCTGGGGCGGTATTTTTGGCCTTGAGCCGTTGTACCGCCACTCTCAAGTCTACCTCGGTCACCTCTGGAGCGTCGTAGACGTCGTCGTCGCTGTGGTCCGCGTTTGCGCCAGCTTCAGGTTCCGTCGGAGATGGAGCCATGGGCGGGGGAGCGTGCTCCCCTCGCGATGGGAACAGGGCGCTCACCACGTCCTCCAAGAACTGAGGCTGGAGACTCTGCGTCAACGGGGGAGCCCAGGGGCGGAGCTTCTCTCGCACCCACTTGTAGGGGCGGCCACATGGGTCCCCGTCCAGAGTCGCCAGCATCTCCTCCCGGGCCAGTTCCTTGGCCCGCCAGATCTCGTCTCGGAGGACGGCCTTCGCTGCCCTGTAGCCCTCGTACAGCTCCGCCTCTACAGTCGCCGCATCCGAAGGTCGGGTGCGGCGCCTGCGGAACCTGGTGTACCGGCGTCGCGCCGCAACGCACGCTTCGCGCAGCGCTGCTAGCTCGCTCGACCACCAGTACAGCTGACGCCGGGCGCGTCCTTGCCGGACCCGGGGCATGGCCACGTCGCAGATCTCCGACATGGCCTCCTGGAACCACTCCGCCTCGTCGTTTATGTCGGCAGGCCTGTCCGGGGGTGACCCCCAGGCCTGCACGATCGAGGCTTCCAGGAATAGCTCCCGGTCCATCTGCTTCAGCGCCCATCGCGGACCACTCAGGTCCCGTCGGACCGGCGCGTCTGGGGTCTGGGCGGAGACGTCGAACCGGATATACCGGTGGTCGGAATAGGTCTCCACTTCCTCCACAACGCGCCAGTCGGTGACGCGCGGTGACAGGCAGGGGGTGGCGAACGTAACGTCCACCACCGACTCGCCCGTAAACCGCACGCACGTGGGGACAGAACCCCGGTTCTCGATCACCAGGCCCTGCGCACGAGCCCAGTGCTCGAGCATCCTGCCCCGCCTATAGTCCGTGGACCGGGAACCCCAAGCCGGACTTTTGGCGTTGAAGTCGACGAGGGCGGGGAGGGAACCGAGGGCGACGACGACGTCTCCCAGCTCCGTTAGGGAGTTCTGGAACTCGGCGAGAGTTCGGTTCGGGGAGAAATAAACGCCTACCACAGCGATCTCCCCAAACCGTGCTGCGACGATCCCACGCCCTCTCTTGACGCGATCGAGGGGCGGGGTACCGGCGGCGGCCGACGAAACGAGGGTCACCGAGCCGTCCAAGTCCGCCACCCAGTCATTCCTGGGCAGGACAAAATACGGCTCGGCGACCACGGCGACGTTGATCAACCACTGCGCCATGCTCTGGAGCAAAAGTTCCTGAGCAGCGGTTGATGTTCGCCTGGAGGAAGCGCAATGGGGCCATTAATCGGGATCCATTGCAGCCTCCTCCAGGGCCCCTCGCGGGGGTTCAGCCACGACGGCGACGGTGGCGGCAGTAGCGACGGCGGCGGCGGCGGCGGCGGTGGCGGTGACGACGGCGGCAGAGGGCCTACCTCTGCGCCTGGCTTTGGTGGGTGGGGCGCAGTGATATTTCTGCCGCGGGTAAAAACTTAGTTCGGCGGGGTAACGTCAACTGTCGTATGATCATTGTCCTCACTCTCACTCACAGACATATCAGCTGGCCGCTCCATGAGTTGTTTGTTTACGCGGCGTAGCAGACCACCGTCGACCGCCGTACAAAGCACCGCGGAACAGATTGGAGCACCGGTCGTAGCACCGTAGCATACAAAGTGAGCAAGCGCGTCAAAGTGAGCAAGCGCGTAGCCGCCCTGACGTGTAGTGACGTAGTTAGCGATTCAAAGGCAGGAGAATAATTTCGCACAATGACGCACACACTCACTTGGCCCTGCGGCTACGAGCGGAGACTCGAAGCGCGCGACTGCGGTCGGAGGTTCAAATTTCACCGGCTTGATTAACTTTTTCTAAGTTCAAAAAATTATTAATTCCTCAGGAACACAGCCAGTGGCGATTTCTTCGTAGGTTTGTGGTAGAGGAATTTGCTAGAGTGAGAATTCCGACACAATCCAATATGGCCGCCGCACTCAATGGGGTCCCCCGCAAGATAGGTCACAGGTATAGTCAATAAATCAAAAAAGTTACAATACATTAATCAAATTAAAAACTCAACTAATAAAACTAAAGCGATGTGGAAAATTATTAAGGAACGTAATAATAAAAACCTGTATAAAACTCGACAAAACATTACACTAAAGATCCATAATAAACTTACGTCCGACCCAAAACAAGTTTCTAACTTGTTAAATGACTTTTTCGCATCAGTTGGGCAAATTAGGCAGAATGACGCAGAGCCGCGCGGTCGACCCGTACTGCAACCCAGTGTAAACACTATGTTTCTTGATCCACCCACACCGCAAGAAATAAAAAATATTATTAAGAATCTAAAAAGTAAATATAGTCACGGATCAGATGAACTACCCCCGATATTAATAAAAACGTGTGCTGAGGAATTAACATTGCCTTTTTACTTGTTAGTAAATCAATCTTTTTCTGAAGGAGAATTTCCAGATGCTTTAAAAAAAACCATTGTAAAGCCAATTCACAAAAAAAAATTCGAAGTTAGACCCTAATAACTACCGTCCAATCGCATTATTACCTACGTCATCTAAAATATTTGAAAAGGCTATGTGTAATCGCGTATATAATTTCTGTGAAAAATTCAATGTTTTTGATGAATGCCAAAATGGTTTTCGGAAAAAACGGTCAACCGTTTTAGCGACACATAAGTTCACGCAAGAAATACTTAATATTTTAAATAATAAAAAATACGCTATTGGTATCTTGCTTGACATGACCAAAGCATACGATAAAGTTCAGTATAAGATACTACTAGACAAACTATACGGTATCGGTATAAGAGGTACAGCACATAAGTGGTTCACATCTTACCTACAAAACCGACAACAGTTTGTAGAAATTGAACATTTCAATGAATACTCTGGCGAACTTAACCTAATACGTTCGAATGGACTTAGGATTAGACATTCTATCCCGCAAGGTAGTGTAGTCGGATGTTTACTGTTCTTGATTTATATTAATGACCTCCCAAAAATTATGACTGATTCGTGTGTACTGTTTGCTGATGACATATCTTTGATTACTTCCTGTATTGACTCTCAAAATCTAAATGTAAATCTAACAAATATATTGCAAAATATACAACATTGGATGAAGGACCATAATTTAGAAATTAACTTTTCAAAAACCAAATTAATGCAATTTAGACCTCGTCAAAAAAGTCCTTTAAATATAAATTTTACGTTTGACAGTATTCAACTGGAATGCGCTGACACGTTTACTTTGCTTGGTCTGGATTTAGACATTCACATGACCTGGAAAGCACACATAAATAAAATCAAGTTAAAACTATCTAGTTTTATTTACGCGCTACGTGAACTTAAAAAAACGACCGATATTAAAACAGCACTATCTGCTTATTATGCATATGCTTACGCGTGGCTAAATTACGGCATAATTCTCTGGGGAAATAGTGTAGATAGCAACGACTTGTTTATACTTCAGAAAAAATGTGTCAGAATTATCGTAAACATTCACACTGACGAAAGTTGTAGACCGCATTTCAAGGAACAAGAAATTCTTACTCTAGTATCTATCTATATTCTAGAAAACTGTAAATTTGTACGACAGAACCCAAATTTTTACCAAAAAGCTATAGATCTACCTCGCCGATACGCACAGCGTTCACGATTTAAACATACGCTTGTAATACCCCCATCAAAATTAAAGTTACACAGCACGAGCCCTCTTGTGACATCCATTAAAATATACAATAAACTACCGAATGACATGAAATCCGAGCAAAACGACAAAATATTTATAAAACGCATTAAAAAACTACTCATCGATAAATGCTATTATACATTGAATGAATTTTTTGACTCTGACTTTACAACGTAGTACCGAAAGACATTTGCATTTTATTATATTTTTTGTGCGTAATGTAATAATTTGACCATAATGTATACTGACATTGCTATTTTAATTTGACATTTATTTAAAATACCTATTTTAATTTGACTGCTGAATTATTACATTTAGAGCTTTGCAACATTAATTATTGTGATTATTTTTATTTTGATTTTCGAATTTGTATAAAGCCACTCTAATCTATACAATATGTAAAATTGCTGTGCCCCACAGGGTTCATGTGAGCTATTACCTATATATTATTAAGATCTTGTTAACACATGTTATTGCAATAAAGAATGAATTGAATGAATTGAATTGAATTGATAGAACAGGAGGGTCCGAGTTCAGATCCGTCTACTGGCTCCGTTAAAATAAACAATTAAAAATAAGAATTTACTAATTGTCGCACAACAAAAAACACGTCTAATCCGAACTGCCGCCGAAGGGGGAGACCAAGCAAGGGCAAGAATATATATTCTTGCATAACATGCGTGCGCGTCGCGTTATTTTTATTTACTTTGAATTAGGGTTTAAATTCAAGTGACTGACAAACGAATGATTTTGACAAACATGAATGAGCGGTAAAGCAGGTTTATAACGTGTTGAGTGAATGGAATTCAATTACGCGTTAGTGCTATGAGGCCTAAGAGCAGTTGGATTTCGCAATACTTCATGATACTAGGTATTGTCAAAGTGAGAATAGGTGCCGCCTAGTATCGAAATTTACCTATTCTTCGGATCTGTTCTAGTAAATACGACTCATCTCTAGTCAGACCCCTACAGCTTACAATATGCTGGACTAGGTCGTAAACCTCTACAGTTTGCAAAATACTGGACCAGGTCATAGACCCCTACAGCTATTACTGGACTAACTCACAATTCTTGCAAATCCATAAAAAAATTAATTTAACCATCCAGTCATGGGTCTTACTCCCGTACTGGGCTACATAATAGTGAATCAACAGATATAGTTTCTTCAGAATCTATACACAAAGTGTCTTCTGAAGCAATAGTCATAGTTCATGAACCAATAGACAATATTTCTTTGCATTCTGTGGATTTACTAGTACTTTCTGAATTTTCCGTAATTTTATCCGTAGCAGTATTACATAAGTCTTTAGCTATATCTCTAGGTACATCATCTGCTGCCACGGACCGATCATAATTTTCAGACTCATAATTTTCAGAAATTGCTAGAAAACCCACATGAAAATTATGTTAGAACCATTTATGTTTTTTAATTCATAGCGATCATTATCTAAAACTGTAATAATTTTAAAAGGCCCTTTAAATTTCTTATTCAGTTTAGTTTGGTGTCTTTCTTCACATTTAACAAAGACAAAATCACCTACGTTGGAGGGTTTTATTTGAGCCTTCCCTCGATTAAATCGAGCAGTATCGGCACTAGCCAGTTGTTTCATGTTGTCTGATGCAGATAAACGGGCCGCTTCAACATTAACTCTAGTTGACTCAGATGAACCAGGAGATACTCTAGCCAGGTTTAATGAATTACCCTGGATACCAAACATTAATTCTGTAGGCGTGTATCCCGTAACACGAGAGCGAGTGCTATTAAGAGCTAGCTGAATTTCTCCAAGTTGATCCTGCCAGGTATCATTAGAGTTGCATTCTATTACAGTAAGGATATTAAAGTTCGCATGACCCTCTCCACCTGCCCATTAGCACGACTGGACCCTGTAGCTATCAAATGAAGTTCTATGTTATTTTCTTTACAAAAATCTTTAAATTCGCTAGAATCATAGCAGCGGCCACGATCAGCTATAACACGTTTAGGAGCACCGAAAAGATTAACAGCGTTTTTAATAGCTCTTACCGCGTGAGAGGAACTTAAATTTGGAGTATACTCGAGAAGAACAAATTTTGTAAAAGCATCTATCAACACAGAGCAATATTCCTTTCGATGACTTTTACCACTTAACTTTCCAGTGAGATCCATATGAATAGTGTGCCATGGAATTGGGTGTTTAGGAATTGGATGAAGCTGTATTTGCTGAGCACCTGAAGGACCTTTAGAGGTTTTGCAAACTACACAGGAATTGATGAACTTTTTGACAAATTTAGACATGTTAGGAAACCAATAGAATTCATATAGCTTGTCTAACGTTTTATCATAACCTAAGTGTTTAATTTCATTATGAACATGACTAATGAGAGACCATACTAAAGAGCGGGGTATAATAGGGAGCCAACTACACACATCAAAAGTGTCTAGGGATCAACATATATTTTTTGGTTAATGGGTATAATGACCTTATTAGCCGAGAGAAATTTGGAATAAATTGTCTAAAATAAGTAGCGAGGCCTATAAGTAGTCTAACTTGGGTTACAGAGTTAGGAACAGGTACATTAATTAAAGCTAGAATTTTTTTCGGGTTTGGTCTTATTTCACCAGCTGAAATAACATAACCAAGATAATCGGTTTGCGTTTTCATAAAGGAACATTTTTTTAAATAAAAAAAAAATCCTGCCTCAGTGAGTGATTTTAGTAACTTATCTAAACGACATAAACCCTCGTTGATAGTTTTTGATGCAGAGAGCACATCATCCATGTAAACTAGGATCCTAGGAGGCGGGCCGCATGAGGGAGAGGATGGCGTCCTCCCTCCAGCCCAGCCGCAGTGGTAGACGCTCACGGCGTCGGACGTCGGCCGACGATCTCCGGCCACCGTAGGCGCGGGCATGCGGACAGCGAGTAAAGGGCAACTCGCTGTCCGACCATGGACCATGCCCGGGTCGACGGCGCGTCGTGTTCCACGCGCGCCTCAAAGAGCGTCAGCAACATGACGAGGCCCCCTCTGCAGAGGGCCGAAGCCCGCCGGGGTCGTGGGACTCATCCCGTTACCGTGGCCCCGGTATGTAAAGGGTTATTGAAGGAACACCGTGGATTTTAGTCAGTAAAAGTCTGACAGTCCCTCCCACCCTGCCCGGAGTGGGATAACTTATTTGATAATTTCACCACGTTAAAAAAGAAAAAAAAAATCATCAGCTAAAGGTTTAAGAGCATTATTAATAGCTCTCTGGAAGACTGAAGGGGCATTACGAAGACCAAATGGCATAGTCAGATATTCGAACTGTCCCTTAGGGGTGACGAAAGCAGTCTTTTCTATGGAATCTTTATGTACAGGCAACTGATGGAATCCAGAGGCCATATCTATAGTGGAAAAGTAGTGAGCGCCATGGAGTTTATCTATCTGTTCACTAATCAGGGGCAAAGGATAATTGTCCGGCTTAGTATTGCTGTTCAACTAGCAACATGACGAGGCCCCCTCTGCAGAGGGCCGAAGCCCGCCGGGGTCGTGGGACTCATCCCGTTACCGTGGCCCCGGTATGTAAAGGGTTATTGAAGGAACACCGTGGATTTTAGTCAGTAAAAGTCTGACAGTCCCTCCCACCCTGCCCGGAGTGGGAGGACTTATTTGATAATTTCACCACGTTAAAAAAGAAAAAAAAAAATCATCAGCTAAAGGTTTAAGAGCATTATTAATAGCTCTCTGGAAGACTGGAGGGGCATTACGAAGACCAAATGGCATAGTCAGATATTCGAACTGTCCCTTAGGGGTGACGAAAGCAGTCTTTTCTATGGAATCTTTATGTACAGGCAACTGATGGAATCCAGAGGCCATATCTATAGTGGAAAAGTAGTGAGCGCCATGGAGTTTATCTATCTGTTCACTAATCAGGGGCAAAGGATAATTGTCCGGCTTAGTATTGCTGTTCAACTCTCTAAAATCGACACACATTCGTTTAGTACCGTCTTTTTTTTCTACTAGTATTATAGGACTTGCGAAGGGAGACATACTTTCTCTAATAATATTGGCCATTAGTAACTCACTAATTTTTTCGTCAACAATCTTAGATTCCTCTAGAGATAGCCTATAGGGTCGCCTGTGTACTGTCTTATATGGATCGATCAAGTCAATTTTTAATTCGCCTGTTTTTATGCGTGTCATTGGTAATGTTTCAAAAAATTGCCAGAGTATCTAGATAGGATACTGTGCAGTTTTTCCAAATCGGTCCCAGTTAAATCAGTATTAATGGAATCGATTTCAAGAGCATTATTTAAGGTCGATTCACACATATCAGTGAACCCACAGTTCCAGCACAGTACCGTTACAGTTCCGTATCCGTGCTACAGTGGTGCGTCAGTGCTTCAATTCACACATATCAGGCACAGTACAGTTCTCTGCGGGTCTTCGTGCACGACGTTCCCTTCAGACTAGCGTTGACGTCGATTGTTTTGATGGCAGTCTTCAATAACACAGAATTAGCTATGATAGCCATTGCTTTAGACGAAGAAGAAGAAGAGAATCGAGGAAAAAAAAGAAAATGGGTACATGAAGCATGGAAGTTAAGAGAATCTGAAAGAGAATTCGTGACATTATACAAAGAATTAATTAAAGACGAAAGAAAGTATTTTGAATATTTTAAAATGTCGGAAAGCTGTTTTAATATTCTCCTTCAGAAGCTAGGAAATAAATTAGTAAAGAAAGATACTCGTTGGAGGAAGGCTATATCTCCTAGAGAGCGGCTAGCAATTTGTCTAAGGTAGGTAAACCAGATTTTATTAACTTTATTTTTACCTTTTTGGAGGTAGGAACAGTCGACAACATATCAGTGAACACATTTTTTGCAGTGCAGATGTATCCATCCACTGACAGGTATGTTAAGGATAACTTTTTAATTAAAATTCTGAAAATATGTATTTAAATCAGTTTTATTACTTCGTATGTGGCACATAAACACATTATACTTTTAACACTTTGTTAAGTTCTAGAGCATTATCATTCGTTAACTGTATAGTTCATAACAAATTGCTGCACATCACTATGTTGAAGGTATGATTTTGTGGGATCTACTATATTAGCCAATCCAGTAGAGTCAAGAATAGATTGCGATGTGAGATTTGTATTTGTTGGTTCAGTTGCAATATCTCTTGGATATAATGGTACATTTTGCTCTGTCATCATCTTCATCTCATATTTTTGCACAGTAGTAAATATTTCAGTCTTAGCCAAAAGAGAATGCCAAGTTTCGGCTCACAAATCATGTAGCGTCCGACAGACTTTCTAAATTAATGATAATTCATTATATAAAATAGTAAGAATTATAGAGTATAAATAAAATCTGTAGAAGTACACCGTTTAAAAGTAAATTTAAATAGTTATTCAATTTATCAACACGTTTTCTATCTACAATTTTAATTAGAAATTTTGCCAATACCAAAATAAAATAATATCGATACGAAATTGCACTTGCAAATCGATTACATTAATATAATTATGAACCTACGTAAGTGAATTGATTACTTACAAAAGTCCTCTTTATTCTTATAATAATAAATAATGTTTAGTTATATTTTTGACTATTTTATAATAATCTAAAATAATTCAATTCAATTATTGATACAGTTTGGAATAGTTATATAGTGCTGGTAACACTTAATCTTGTAGTTGTCACTGACAATTGTCAAAAGTTTTACTTCTCCCGCGTTTTATGACGAGCGACGAAGTGTCTTGCGTGTTTTTTAAGTTTTGTGTTGTTTATTGCCGTGTTACCGGACCCCGATTTCTATATTACTAACGACTACCGTGGCTGTTGAAACTGAATTCAGTATTCATTATTCAATCATTTAATAGTTTATTTCATGTTATCGTTAAAATTAGAAGTATTAGGTGGTCAATTTCAAAGAACTATAACTTTTTTGGTGTACTTCTTATAGAAAACAAATTATATAGTGAAATTCTATAATTATTTTCCTTTTTTATGATTTATGAGATATATGGTTCTGGCCGAGTGTTGAAGGAAGCCTCGGCATTCTCCTTTAAGTAATATTGATTCAAATTCTTCAGTGTGGGTGCAATACCATTTAAAAAAGCATCAACTGGGTGCTCGACGCGTTCAGCTTTTTCTTGATTTTTTTGAAGAACATATTCCATTAATGAAGATGCTGAGGATGGTTTTGGTGTGCATTTTGTCGAACCTTTTCTCTTTCTTAAAGTAGATGTAGTAGATGGAGACGACAGTGATGGTGGTGATGGAGTGGATACTTGGCTTGGTGATGGTGTGGGTGTGCGGACGTACAGTGGTGATGCAGTAGACACATGGCTTGGTGATGGTGTGGGAGTGCGGACGCACTGTGGTGATGGAGTGGATACGTAGCTTGGTGATGGAATGGATGCTTCGTTACTAGCGACAATGGGTATATCAGGTGAAATGGATACGGTATTTCGAGGCTCGTTGGTTTTGGAGTCAGAATTTTCTTTTTCTGGTTCTACACTTTGTATTGTCGGTCGTACATTGAAATATTTTTTCAAAAAAATGTAATTGTTCATAGTACTTGTATAATTTAACATTGGTCTTCTTTTGTCCACTTTTAGTTTCCGTTTTCTTCAACGATTTTCTATAGTTGTCTCTTATGTTATTCCACCGTGTTTTGCATGTTGAACCTGCAATGAAAATAATATTATACATAGATTTATTTGTTCCAGGTATCTAACAACAGGGGATTCTCTGAAGACAATTTCATTTAATTACCGCTTGGGCCCCAGCATAGCATATTCCATAGTTATGGAAACATGCAAGATAATAAAGGAAACTCTGATGAGTGAAATGCTACCTTTTCCTACAGAAGATAAACGGAAAATTATTGCCAATGACTTTAAATTGTTGTGGAATTTCCCTAACTGTGTCGGAGCACTGGATGGTAAGCACATAACAATTCAGGCTCCCTCGAACAGTGGATCTCTATATTTTAATTACAAGAAAACATTTTCAATTGTTTTGATGGCCCTTGTGGACGCGAACTATAACTTTATTGCCGTTGATTTTGGGTCTTAGTGCAAAAACAGTGATGGTGGCATTTTTGCAAATTCCAACCTAGGAAAAAGACTACAGCAAGGAACTTTAGGTATACCTGGAAATTCTCCGTTGCCAGGAACACCAATAGAAACACCACACGTGATTGTGGGAGACGAAGCATTTCCTCTCAAAACATATTTAATGCGACCTTATCCAGGGCAAAATTTGAATGACGACAAGCGCATT
Source organism: Tholera decimalis (assembly GCA_943138885.2). Taxonomy (NCBI): domain Eukaryota; kingdom Metazoa; phylum Arthropoda; class Insecta; order Lepidoptera; family Noctuidae; genus Tholera; species Tholera decimalis. Next base: position 28,901,967 of record OW964551.2, read on the forward strand.
TTTAATTATCGTTTATCAAGAGCAAGAAGAATTGTTGAAAATACTTTCGGTATATTAACACAAAAGTTTAGAATATACAATAGACGGATCCAAGCTAACCCAGAAAATGTAGATAATATAGTACTCGCTACTTGTATTTTACATAACTTCATCAAATATTTCAATCCAAATACAACACATGCATCAGATTATGAGGGTAATCAACCTCATACAAGCAGTTTACTGGAAACTGTGCAACCTCAAGGCGGAAACGCCACAGCGGGCGCATTTCACGTTAGAGAAGTATTCAAAAATTATTTTATTTCTGAGGCACGATCAGTACCCTGGCAAGAAGATAAAATATGATTTGTACTTTGTCTATTAAAATAAAGCAACTTACTTACACTGTATTATTTTATTTTAAAACTAGCGGCCCATCTCGACTTCTCACATGTTGTATTTCAAATGCAACAACAATTTAATCTTGGTCCAGTAGTTTGTAGGTTCAAACACATAGACAAAAATCTAATCTTTCCTCTTTACAATAGCACTGTAGATAAGTAAATTTTGACTTACCGTCTACATTCATTTGTGTTCCTATTTTGTTCCACAAATTTTTTTTTGTATTTTGTATCCATATACTTTGCATGAGATAAATCATACAAAACAGTATTCTCACGAACTAATTCAATCAACACCTCGTCCTCCATTTTGTTTTCGATGCAGCGGCGTCAGTAATCCGTGATAAAATATCGTCGTCGCCGATCACGTCCGTGATGGCCGGTGCCGGCACTGACACTGACGGTACTGAGACGACACTGACATTGACAAGTGTGAATACATCCATAGAGAATGTTTGAAAGAATAATTATCACTGATGCGGTACTGTGCCGGAACTGTGGGCTCACTGTTATGTGTGAATCGACCTTTAATCTAGAACAAATATTCGTCTCTTTAGAGCGTTTGAATTTTAGTTAATTTTCGCAAATTTCAACACAAATGTTATTTTGAAGTACATCTCGACCCAATAAGACAGTATCTCGCAAATAATCATCGGAAAGGACATGAAAAGTAATTTCAGTTGATATATCTCCAATTTTAACTGCGCTACTGATCTGTTCGGTGCTACTGATGCTACTTTTACCTATTCCAGTCATATTGATTAGGTCATGCGATCTTTTTTCCAATTATTAAATGTAAATAACTTTGTTTTATCAAACTACACTCAGAACCAGAATCAAAAATAAACTGTAAGTTCATACCACTGCAGTCCATAACGCCTCGAACATTCTTGGAGCAAATGTTGACCTCCTTGCTCCCTCCTGCAGTCGGCTCCTCCTTTTTCATGTTGTTAATCCTTGTAGGACAACTAGAGACTACGTGGCCTGGTTCACCACACACGTAGCAGGAGACAAGAGGCTTCTGGTTGAGATGTTTTTCTGAAACACTAGTGCTTGAGTTAAGGGTTTTGTTGCTGCCCCGACAGTCAGAAGCTCGATGTCCTATTTTTCCGCAATTATTGCAAGTTCCCCGGAAGCTCAAATAATTTCTTGAACGTTTTGGAAAAAGATCATTGTGATCGGATGATTCGTTTTTCCGTTTTAAAGAAATTCCTTGTAGTACACGAAAGAGTTGTGTTTTATCGCTTACAACTGTGGAATTCAATTCGCGACGAATTAAGGCATCGCATTGTGATAAAACAGAGATTGCGAAACCAGTCATCACTTTTTCAGATAAATTGGCCTCCGGAATCTTTTCGATATATTGCCATAAACGTACACAGGCTTGGGCTCGAGTTTCTTCAGATTTAATTTGAAACTTCAAAATTTGATCAAAATGATCTTGAATAAGCATAGGCCGGCGGGCTGATTACGTATGAAATAGCAATCAGCAAAAATTGCACAGCTGCCGCGCAGCTATCGCGCGATCAATTGCTTATCGTTAAAAAAATCAGTATTATATAAAGACCGATTGCTAATCGCCCGCTGGTTGTTTTAATGCATTTATCGCAACGACACTAGCGCTAATAACAATTTAGTAGCATCACTGGTACTAATCCTCTGTCAAACAGATGTGACAAAAGTTTTGTTTACATTATGAAAAAACTTGGAATCCACTTGAATTTTACCAAAAATAGCTTTGGATCGGTTTTAAGATGGTTTCAAGTGGATGGCGTCAGTGTTTATTTGGATTCCAAACGATATTTGGCTGTTGTATCAACAAGTAAGTTTATTCAAATATGATTACCTAGTGCATTCATGTTTAAATTTTTATAGTTACTCTACATAATAAAACATCCTGTTTCAGTATAAAATGGCAGGAAATAGAGTTTCTAATGAACAATTGGAAGAACTCCTCGAGTTTCTGGCCGCGCGTCCATGTTTAGCCAAAGGCGTTGGCCTTGGAGTGAGATCGAAACAAGTGGACAAGCAGTGGAATGATCTTGCTTTGAGGCTCAATTCCTTTGGTAATGGGTCATCGAAGACTGGTGATCGATGGAAAAGGGTAAATAAAAAGTTTTCCAATAACTGCATGCTATATTAAATCTTCAATTAATAGATCTACTAAAATTTGTTTATAAACTTTACAGTATTGGGCTGATTTAAAATTCAAAACAAAGTCCAGACTAACCAGACGGAGACAGGATGCTCTAGGAACTGGTGGTGGCCCAAGTAGTCAAGAGGATTTGTCAGAGATTGACAAAAAAGTTCTGGCTATCATAGGGGAAAGAGCTGTGTACGGTGACAGCGAGCACAGAGTTCCAGTATTTGTAAGTTACATATTAAATGTAAACACACATAGTATGTTTGAATATGCACCTACTTATAATTATTGTTTTTTAGAATATTCAGTCTGAAGCAACTAGAGGTCCTGTGCAACCTGAGGATATAGTTGTTTCTGAAGAAGTTGTCATATCCGGTAAGTTAAAAATATCTATTTCATTATTTTAAATATAGGTCATTTAGAGCCCTAGTTATAATGCACAGATTGCATCTAATAATATACTTGTGTCTATATTTGCATAAATTAGATTAATATGAAAAACAGTTAATTAAAATTTAACTTTTACATTCCACATCTTTACAGACACTGAATTTCCAGAACCTGTTGCCGGTCCATCACAAGTAGAATAAATACAAGTACTAGAGCCTGAGCCAAATCTGACAGGTAATAATATCTAGAATACCTTTATGAACAGGGTACAATCTGTTAGATTTATTTTAACTTTATGTAAAATGGTGTTATTTATTTTAGGTGAGGTTTTTATTAACTAAATCATATTTTTCATGAACAGATGAAACTGTGAGACAGCCAGCACGATATCGCACTCACCGACAACATAGAGCTAGTCTTCCAAGTGAGTAAATTATGTATAGTAAATTAGTTATATACATACATTATGTTATGTATCCATTGGGGATTCAATTTGAGTTATAGTGATTTAATGTAGTAATTAATTAGCTCAGTGGGTCGTCTTAAGGGCGAACGCTATCTACCGGCATTGAAAGAAACTAGTATAACAGCAGTCATCAGTCGTCAGGTAGGATCGACCAATGCCATCTACATATCAGACTCACTAGCGCCATCTATCAACTCATATAGACACTAATGTGTTGTGTTCATTTTAAATATTTAATATCTTGTCCTTTATTCTCGGAGCATTCATTTATTATCATGGAAATATTACTGTAAATCATATTCAATTATAAAATTGTAGTTCTTAAACCTATAGCTTTCATTCTTAAGATTTTTGTTATAAGTATGTCAATTTATGTAAGTGTTTAGATTAATTATAAATAATATAAAGGGGATGCTAGTTTGACTTCACAGAGTATATTATATATACTGGTACTTCCTACTGGAGTGGTACTCTTGTTTTTGGGCGAGTGAGACGTTGGGGTATAATCTGTGATTATTGCAAATTTTTTTAAATATAAAATAACAGTGAGTGTTTCGTGTTTGTATTTCACTTCGGAACACCCATTACAATATGGGGCTCATTAACATTATGTTACTACTAGCTTTTGCCAGCAGCTTCGCCTGTGTGGAATTCGAAAAATATCCCTCGGGGACCTTTTACTTGGATAAAAACTATTCCAACTCCGTCCCAGGGTTCCAAATTATTCCCATACCAAATCTTATCTATATCTGTTCAGCGGTTTAAGCGTGAAAGATAACAGACAGAAAGAGTTACTTTCGCATTTATAATATTAGTATGGATACAAATTTACAATGATAATACTTATTTCAGGATCACGAACTAGAATTGACCCAGAATGGGTCATGGAATTAGAGAGGAGCAGAGTTCAGGCAGAGCACAAGTTGGCTGATGCTGCATTAATGATTGCCGAGGCCACTAAAGTGATTGGACAGGCGTCTCTTATAAGTGCCGAGACGTCTCGCAAACAATTAGAGGTGATCAGCACCCTAGTGGAGGTCTTACGTGAGAAGGCAGCTAGGTCTGACTAGGAATATATTTATGATGTAAATTAATAAAATTGAAATATTCATTTTGTTGGTTTTATTCTTATTGTAAACAACCTTAATTTCAGAACCTTTATAAAACATCTTATAATTAAAACAACTTCACACATTATTTATTTGCATTAAAATCTAACTAGAGGATACAAAAGGAGCTATATTTATTTATTTATGTACTACTTTTCGGCCTGTTCTTTTCCCTACTGAAAAACTGTACAAAAATTGCACACACCCACACACACATACTCACGCATCCACATACACGAATGCATAATGCAAATATTTATATTTTTATCATGCAGATTACATACAGATGCCATCATAATATAAAATTTAATTTACTCTTGTTTAAATAATCTAGTGATAATGTAACACTAGATATTTTCCTGAAGTATTAGTTTAGTGTGGATAGTATATATATAATAGTACCACATAGCATACATAGTAACGCCTAATTCCATTCTATTAATCTTTTTTCTTATTTTATTTATAACTTTGTATAATTTATGATGTGAAACCAAACATTTGTGCTTCTATAATGATTGTATAATACTAAGAGCTAAGCAATAAAGATAGAATACAGTTCGTTGGGGCCTAGCATCTATAACACAAGTTGTTCTTAACAACTTAACAAGGGTACTACACTATTATTATGTTCACAGTAAGTTATGTTACATATTTTTTTTATAAAAACACATTTTACAAAATAAACTGTGTGAATTGTTTTATTGCAAATAAATTATTGTAATAATTGTAACAAAACTCTAGGAATCCAGAATCCCATATAAGTATATAAATAATTTACCTATATTAGGTAATTCAATTTATTTAATCACTTCATTAAAATACATGTTCAGAATATATAGCATTGTTTAGGCACACCTATAATAATGTGTAAACAAAATATTATAGCCTAGCCGACCACAATCTTTGGACAATGCGATCTCTTTGTTGTCGGCCTCTGGCTAGGAGGTGTTGTTCAACACCTGCTGCACCTACATCCTGCTGTGCTTGAGATGTGACTTGGTTGCTAAGATCTCCTTCTGTATCAGCACTTGGTAACTGTGGTACTGGCAGCCGATATCTGTTGCAAATATTATGCAATACAGCACAGGCATTTATAATCATAGCCACCATATGATGATCATAATGCAAGACTCTGTGTGCCAGTAAACATCGCCAACGTGCTTTCAAAACCCCTATGCAGCGTTCTACAGTATTTATAGTGATGCAATGAACATTAGTATAATGCTCATCTGCACTACCAGGTTCAGCCTGAACAATGGGAGTTAAAAGCCATGGTCTCAGTGGATATCCCGAGTCACCTGAAATAATAAAAAATGCACTCTAAGATTATATACTAATAAATTATTTTTTATTTCATAGGAATAACAAACAGTAGTATAATAAAGATTATAAGCAGTACAGGATTGAATAATAGTAACAAATATACTACTCACTATGTTATTCACAGATTATAATAAACATTAGCTAGCTGTTGATTAATGAAATTACATTCTTAACTTGAGCTTACAACAACATAAATTTAATTATAAACTAGTTACTATCTTTTAAAGCAGATGTAATATTTTGTATATTGAACATACATACAAATTTGTAATAACTTTATGTTACATACCTAGTAACCAGATAGTTTCTCCTATATTTTGTAGTTGTTGGAGATGTTCCTGTATCTCACAGTTTCTCCAAATGTAAGCATCATGTGTAGCTCCACCAAATGATGCATCAATATTAATTATATTTAAATCACTATCACATATCTAAAAAATATAAACATGATAGTTATTTATGTAGCTTTCGACAATATAAATCACATTGAAATTTCAGAAATTTTATTTGACTTACAATTTGCACATTCCTGGAATGGTAATGTTTTCTATTAAAAAATCTTTCTGCATGTTCTGTGGGCTGAACTAATGCTACATGAGTGCAGTCAATGCATCCTAGGCAACCAGGAAAACCAAATTTGTTTGAAAACCTAAAAAAGTATAAAAATTTATATCTGTACACATAACATACCATCACTCACAAATTAATAATACCTACTCCAACCACTTTTGTGTAGTAGGAATCATAGGTTAACATCTCTTACCCATTTATGATTCTGATTCTTTCTTGTTGTGTTTGAGGGAATCTTATATACTTAGTTAAAATACTAAGTGAATTCATAGCAGAGGTCACCTCTTTTACAGCTATGGATACACTGGCTTGGCAGAGACCATGCAGATAGCTCATCCCAACAGGTTTTTGGTATGACCCCGTAGCATAGAATGAGAGTGCTGTTAAAACCTGTAATATCACAATAATTTTAGTAATAGGTACAGCTAAGTTACTAAATAAGGTACTGTTTAGTTACAAGAAAAACAATGGTTAATTTATTTATTTACTTACTTTACATTCTACACTAACTTTTGTTATCCTCCTCTTTCGAGACAAAAGTGGTAGATTCAATTGATATCCTAGCTTGGCATGAGCGTATGGGTCATTTAAATGATAGAGATCTCGTAAAACTACTGAACCGTTGCGGGCATATTATAAAAGAGGCAGATTTACGTGATATATCCAATTGCGATATAATATGTGCTAAGGGCAAAATGAGTTCATTACCTTTTTCCAAGTCGAGTGGACCGCGTAATGAGTTATTACGTATCGTACACACCGACGTGGTAGGTCCGATGAAAACGCAATTCATTGGAGGCGCGAAATATTTTGTAAGCTTTATTGATAACAGTTCCCGGTGGTGTGAAGTTTATCTACTAGGGAAGAAAAGTGCAGTATTTAGTGCATTTAAACTTTATAAAAATTACGCTGAGAAGTTGACAGGAAAGAAAATATAATTTCTTCAGACTGACAATGGTGGTGAATATTGAAATCGCGAGTTTCATGAATTTTTAGAGAACGAAGGTATCAAACGAAGATTAACAATACCACATACTCCTCAGATGAACGGTGTCAGCGAACGCATGAACAGAACTTTGTTGGAAATGGCTAGGTGCATGTTGTTGTCGTGTGGTCTTTCTGTAGGCTTTTGGGCGGATGCGGTTGTGACAGCATGCTACGTACGTAACCGTTGTCGAACCAGCAGCTTGGATGGAGGCATTCCTTTTGAAAAATGGACTGGAACTGCTGTGGACTTAACGATTATCCGAAGTTTTGGTACCAAAGTGTACGTTTTGGATAAGACACCAGGGAAAGACAAGTTCGATGCACGTGCCAGCAAGGGAATTCTAGTTGGATATCCGAGATCTACGAGGGGATACCGAATATGGATTGCAGCTGAACACAAAGTTATTGAAGCTAGAGACGTTAAATTTCAAACAGAAGTAAAAACCGTGAAGAGTGATAAGAATATTGAATTAAAAGTTGATAATAATATTCGAACACGAGAGAAACTTATAATTCGAACTGTAGAATTTGAAGTACCAAATGCTGCCACACAAAAACCTACCTTAGGGGCTGGTGATTTTGCCAGAGAACAAGAACTCACTTCAAGAGAGCGCTCAGGAGGTGGTGACTTGACAGACAATAGAGACAACTCTCGTTGCAATCGTGATATACATATGAATCAAATTGAAGAAATTGCGTAGGATTGTCGTAGACAGCCAATTTTAGAGCGAGCTCCTGGAAGACCTAAACTTATTAACACGTTCTCTGCCGCGTAGGTCATCGGTGACCTCACCTGAACTAGATCGAGACGCCGCGTAGGGCATCAGTGACCTCAAGGTAGACCTAAGTTTGAAACTGATTTGTGAGCCGTAGGCCATATTTACCGAACATTTCTCTATAGCATGTGACCGGAATGGCGCTGTAGACCAATCCTTCAGTTTGGTTTCTGAGTAATCGTAAATTTGTTGAAAATGTGGGTGAAATTGCAAAGCAATTAAGTAAAAACAAAGGCATCATTATGACACAGCAGCCTGAAACAGCTCTTTCGAGAGTCGGTAATGAGCTTTGAACTCGGCGTCACTTAAGTTCAAAGCATTGGCTTCATCTCGAAGGCTTCGCCGCAACTTTGCTGTGTTACGGTTTTCAATTCTTCTGGCTTCAGCCTCAAGTGTTTCAAGCAAGATAACAGCACGAGCCATCTTCAACCAATCCACACGCACAACTTTTTATTTAATGTCGTACGAAGTCTTTTATTATGAAAACGCAGTCTCTTCTAATATTTATTGACACACGATGGCGATAATAGAGTAAATGTTTGGAAAACACTACTTTTTGGACTAATTATTAAAGATAATGTGTGAGAGAACGATAAGCAATCGGTTTTAACATCTAGGGAAAATGTTATCTCAATCTGACAGTGAAATTCGTTTGGCGATCGCTGTCGCTCAGCTGTCAAAAACCATACGTAATACGAAATAATCGCTACTCAATTGACATTGAATGCATATTTAGTTTACTTATTGTTCCATAGAGGCAGCACTATCGCTGGTTTGTTATGGTGTTGCTGTCGCTGATATATAATACCGATTTGCAATTATAAAGCAATTATTGCCAAAATTTTGCTGTCGCTAGGCTTTTGCAAGTTACATAATCAGCCCGCGGGAAAATTGAGCTTTTAATATTTCTTTTACGTCGGCCCATTCGAATTGATCAGGATGAATTTTTGTCAAGAATGTTGAAGCTCGCCCTTTTAGTCTATGTGTTAGTGCCATTATTAGATCGATGCCCTTCAGTCCTTTACTCTTCACTATAACCTCAGACAGTTGACACCAGTCATCTATATCTGAATTGGGATCGTCGGGGTCGAAAGATACTAACGGGACTCGTGTTTGGGAGGTAGGAGACAAATTTTCGGCGATTTTAGAAAATATAGCTTCAATACCGCTACTAAACAAGGACATCTGATCCCGCATGATGTTGGGAGCTGAATCTCCAGAAGTGGGGTGGTCTTCAGATCCCACTTCTGATGTCGGGATAGGCTGAGACATCAGAAGTAAAACGTCAGGTATAAGGAGATAAGATCGTATAAATAACTGTATTAATATTAATTTTACAATAATCAAGAAATATTCACTTAATAAACCAATAGCTAGATATAGGTACCGACAAATGGTAATGAGGGAGGCAGAACTTCAGACAGTGGTCCCCACCCAATAACCAGGCCGTTCTGACCGTCGTGATACAGTGTTCCACACCCAGGAACTAGGCAGTACTGACTGTCGTGAGACAGCGTTCCATACCCAAGAACTAGGCAGTACTGACTATCGTGAGACAGTGTTCCACACCTAATAATCGGGCAGTACTGACTATCGTAAGACAGTGTCCCACACCTAATAACCGGGCAGTACTGACTATCGTGAGACAGTGTTCCACACCTAATAACTGGGCAGTACTGACTGTTGAGAGACAGTGGTCCGTGCACCGAGACCCGTTCGTTTGAAATGCGTGCCGATACTTTTTTTTTTTTTAGGTAGGGCCACTCGTAGATGAGCTCACTAAGGCTGTGCGTCTACTTAACCGGTCTGTTCGTTAGGGTGTCCCGTTCATGTATGGGGGAAAAAAAATAAGCTACGGCTACGCAATAGGTATCAAAAGTTGCGTTTTGACACATATATTACGATTATTATAAAATTTAATTAGATATCCGGCATCTTGAGGCCTCTACCAGTCCTTGAAGTTTTTCAAATTTGCTATTTTTAGGGGTTCCTAATATAAACTATAAATCATCCAAAAATAACATTTAAATGGTTTTTATTAAATTTAAGGGTACAACAATGAGTTAAAGCAAGGTTTATAATAGTTGAAAGACAAAATAATCAATGGCAACTTTAAAAACGGAACTGGTTTTTGTGACCAAAATTAGGCATTTCTGAGCGAGATTTTAATCTGTTCCTAATAAAACCATCCCGAGCTGTAGCGTCCGTGACGCTTTGAGAAGCCTCCGTCACTAGTTTTACACATCTTTTCACTGACTGTGTGTGGCAGGGAAAGTCAATAATGTCGAGGATGTGTTCTTTAGCCTTAATTCTAAGTTCATCGTTGGAGACGTGTCGCAAAATTGGTGGAGCTGATATTTCACACTCTTGCCAAAATATTATATCGGTGTAGTCTCGCGCACAGATGTTAAGCTTTGGTGCTTTAAATATCCTGCGAGAGTTGCTCTTTTCTGCTTCTCTGGCCTTTAATATTTTGCGAGATGCAAGCTCTCGAATATGCTCTCTATCGTCGAATAACATGGCAATAAGCAAGTTTTCTGGGTGCGCAAAAAAAGCGTTTCTTTCGATCACCGAATTTACAATAGATCTCTGACTATCAGGCAAAAATCGAGAGTATATAATCATTCGAAAAATATGCTTGGCTCCATCTTTAAATGATGAGTTTTGCTTGATTAGGAACCAAACAGGAGCGTAAACTTTGACCACGTAGTTCACAAGCAGCTGCAAATTATTTGATGGCGAAACAGTACTTACGTGAAGTCTGAGTATGCGATTGGCAGTAGTGAGCCATCTCGAATGCGCCATTTTTCCAGGTTGGCGGTTCGCTAGCTCAAGGGAACAGGAACCAGCCATCACAGCATGACACATTTCGTACAGATACTTTTGATCCGTGCTTAGTTCCTTCACAATATTATCAGGTAATACTAGCAAATTGCCAGACACTGCACAAAAAGACGCTAGAGGATTATTTTCACAAGCAGCTAGCTGTTTTCCAATAGGTCCTGAATATTCTTTTGGCCCAGATGTGCTACCATCCAGAGACATGAACAAATGACGAAGCGGTAATTCATTCGCGTGAAGCATACAAACACACCATTGCAACGGTCTCTTTAAATAGTTTTCCAGGTATTGAATGACACCTCCCTTCCAACCTGTATTCGTAGCAGTACCATCGCACCCCACACAGATCACCTCTTCCAAGTTCAACCCTTGATTTTCTAACAAAGATATGATAGAAGAGACGATCCCTTTGGCAGTGCCACGACTTGGCGTCATACGTCCCAAATAAATAGATCTCGGCTCTGTGAGAACTGAAATGTGTTCTTGCAAGACTTCTCTGCGGTGGTACCGATCGCCTATTTTCTCGTTTATGAGTGTTTTGTCCTTTCGTCCATCAAAGTAGATACTTTTTATTACAATCGTATCAATGTCTTTGCTGGCCTTGGTCCGTGCTTTTGAAACAGCTCTATGAATTTTATTCTTATCAATAACAAGACTTAGATCTTCGGAAGATACCAATCCTACGTCAGCTAAGACCGCCGAAGCGACCGCAGCCGCAGATCGCGTTGATAGTCCATACCGATCACATACCTTAGCTAGTGTTGGCAGCGCCAGAGTGTTCCGATTCAACGAAGTAGATGGAGTCTCATTTACAGGCACGTCACTATTCGCAGAAAGCTCTGTTACAGGCGACTGCGGTCGAGGCGGCAACTCGCGCACCGGAACAGGATTGGTTTTTAGTGATGCACTGGGAAAACATGCGTGCTCTGACTCTTTCCGATTCAAATTTTCTTGTCTCTGATGTTTCTTTAAAAGTCTTGCTGTTTCTTTTGTGTCTATACCGCTTATTGCCATTTTTCTATCACTTCTTTGATCCAGTAAAAAGTCTCTTTCAGAAATAGGAACTTTCTTAGGTTTTATGCAGGAACAAATATCAAACGAAGTGCACTTACAAGCAGCAATATCGAAGAGCTTGTTCGACGATTCCAAAAAACACTTCACTTTGCTTTCGTAACTATCATTTCTTTTATTTTTGGGATATCTTATCAATGACAGGTATTTGTCGAAATATGATTTCAGCAATTGGGTAACTCGTACGTTGGAAACGATAGGAATCGAAGCTTTGGTCCAAATCGTATCAAGTTTTCCAGAAACGATTGAAAAAACTTCTGTGTTAGAAGGATCTTTCCCATTCTTCTGTAGTTTTAGTTCATTTTTAGTAAACAAAATGAATTTGATAACGTCACTTATCACTGGTAACTGGCGATCGTCAAGTTCTTTATATGATCCCAAAATAGCACAAGTAGTCTCACTTCGTCTTGAACCCATTATTATATATAACAAAAACACGTATTTTATCACAAGGAAGTGCAGAGCGACACCTTACAGCAATAAAACCGCAATAGAAATGAGACGAACTGCCTCACAGTAGAAGTAGAGAATTTAAGAAAAACAAGTCAAAACATGAATTTTGCGAGTTTGTTCCAAACCAATTCCTAACAGAAAATATCCTGTCGTTGCCGGCAAATCATAACTTAGGGTTTCACTATCAATGAAATAAAAAATAAAATGGGAATAATGTACATAAAATAGAATAGACGACATTGACTGGAGGGTTATTTAACACCTTAGGCGCCATGTGTATCTTTTTGTCACACAGTGTCTGGAACACTGTGTATTCAAAAGTATACACATCTTTCTACTTAGTAAACGCGCCGTGTATCCTTTAGGAACACGTTTTCTATTCATTTATTACGCAAAAATGAAAGCCCTGGCCTGTGGCATTTTTCAGATATAAATGGTCTGGGGATCGGCCACTTTTTCAAAAATTTTATAGACTTTTTAATTTTAGATTGCTATTTCTACGATAGGAGGTAAGTAATCAATAAAACCATTTATATTTTTTGTGTTTTTATTTTATAATCTATCTTTATTATGGCACTGGAAAAGGCTAAATAGTAAAAAAGTAATTATAACTGAACATGAAATAAAAAATTAGTGACAATAATTGAAACAACTTTTACAAAAGGTCACATCACAAACAGAACATTTGGTTACCACTTGGGAAGCTTTTCGTAGTTTTCCGTCGATCGTTTTTCCTTGTCGCCCGTATTTCATATAACATTCAGAGCAACGACCTTTCTTTTTCATTCCATCTTTCATATTCGGGACCAGGTAATGTTTAGTACTGACCGAGCTAGGTGTAGCAGTCACTGATGTGTGACTGGATCTTTCAAGCATACCTGTAATAACTTGTTCACGAAACTCTGTGATTGTGTGCTGGTCACTCACATCTATTGATGATTTGCCTAGATTATAATATTCAATACATGCAGGTTTTCTTATACTTTCACCCCTTCTGTTTCTTTTGGTGACCGTTTTTAGACCAGATTGCTTTGTGGAAAGTATAAGCACATCTCGCTTGTCACGCCATTTCAAAGCTACTATTCCTTCACTTGATTGTTGAGCTGCTATTTCGCCTCTTTTTAGTTTCGTGTTGGTAACTTCCTTAGGCAAATATTTTCTGTTACTTCTCAATATCCCTACTAAATGTGTCTTTCTTTTACGCATTCGCAGTGCAAGTGAAACACTTGTGTAATAATTGTCTGTGTACATGGTCCTGCCCTCGTTGAAAAGACCATCTGCCAAAGATAGTACTACCTTTTCTGAGACTTCTGTGTCAGGTTCCTTCGATTTACCACAATATACAATCAGATTCCATGTATATCCTTTCTCAGTACACAATTTGAAGAGTTTTATTCCATATTTGGCTCTTTTGTTTGGAATATATTGGCGGAAAATAAGTCTGCCGCGCCAAGCGACCAACGACTCATCGACACAAATTTTTCCCCCTGGTGTGTAGACATTTTCATAGTTTTTTATAAACATATTGAATACGTCTTTTATTTTGCACAGTCTGTCATCAGTATCAGCAGTTTGGTTGTTTGCAAAATGAACAAATTTCAGAATCAGCTCGAATCTATTCCGAGGCATAACAGTACGAGCTAGGGGTATACCATAGAGTTTGTGGTTTCTCCAGTAATCTTTGATACTTGGTAATTTCACCAAACCCATCCATCCAACAAGAGCCAAAAATTTCAACATATCGTCTCTGGTTACTGGAGTCCATCGATGGTTTCTTGATCCAGCAGAAGAATCAGAAGATAAGAGACACTGTGTTGCGTATAAGTTGGTTTGTTCTGTGATATAGTCCAGAATATTAGAGGTCAGAAACAAGTCATAGTAGTCTATTGGATTCGCATTGGCTAAAATTCCGACATAAATATCCTTCATACCGGAACTTGGTGCAGTATAATGTATGGCAGGAGGATCATCATGACTTGGCATTTCCCATTGTATATTGGACAATTTTTCTTTCACCCACTCTTGTTCAGAAATTTGAGCATCAGTAGTACCAGAAGTACTAGGCACGTTTGGTGGCTGCAGTTCTAAATCAACTAGAGCTGTCCGTAATGATCTACGCCGTTCTATTTCAGGCAGTGGAGGTATATCACTATCCGAAAATGTTGACAAACGCCTTGAAAACCTAGGAGGGTTCCAAATCTGACTGTCATTGTCGTTACTTGTACTTGTGTCACTAAAGTCTTCATCAGGTATAAAATTGGGGTCATGAACGGAATCATCACTTGAATACTCCATAGTCAATCACTTATTTGAACTTTTCAACACTAACACTGTAACAATAGATAAAAAATATAAGAAAAAACATGAATCAGAATTCATGTCGTTTCTTATATTTTCTTCCAAAACGCGTTCTTGAGTCCTCAAACAAAAAAAGAAATACGTTTGCGTGATTTTTACCCGTGTATCTTTTCGGATACACATGGCCTGGGAGGTATGAATTTCAAATGAACTATTTCACAGGCCACGTGTATCCAAATGTCACACAGATGAAAATCCCGGAAAAACAAGGGAAAAAGGGGGGATGAAAAACAAAATATAATTATAAAGTAGTTTTAAACACGTCCGAACAAAAAAAACAATTCGTATTTTTTTTAAAAACGGCCACTTATAGTCTGGCGCTGAGGGTGTTAAGTGATAAAAAAATAAAAAATACATGCCGGTAGAACCCTCAAGATATTTTTTTATGTTTTTTTTATTATTTTTACGGTAATCTAAAACTAATAATGCAACTTTTGAGGGGGCTTCAGTAGCGAAAAGCGAAAAAATAATTTTCGGGACACCCTACTGTTCGTGCCGATACTTTTTTTTTTTTTTTTTTTTTTTTTTAGGTAGGGCCACTTGTAGATCAGCACACTAAGGCTGTGAGTCTACTTAACCGGACTTTCCTGTGGTGACCTCTAATAAATTAAAGGCCCCCAGCCAGGGCTTACAAACTAAAATATACTTAAAAACTAATGACCGCACGCTAAGGGCACTCCCTGTGGAGTACGGGCCTCGGCATAGCGGGGTCATTTTGGGAGGGCAGCAAAGGGACAGGCTGGGTCATATTAATTACGGGAGTATTTATTGCTACTGGCTCAGCATCGCGGGCTGGCTCGTTTGGCAAAGGTCGGGGAGGATTTTCATTACAAGTACGCGGACGTCGCGATGGGCCTCGTCGGCGAGGCCGGAATAAGGAACGCGTTCTGTATTTGTGTTTTCTAAGAGTGCTGGTTTCCCTACTGCTCTCTTGTCGGATGGTGGTGGGGTCGTCAGGCTCGTCTAGGATGTTACGCGGGCGACGAACCCGAGAAATCTTGGAGGGTCTGTATCGGGCGGCCGATACGATCAGGGGGTTAGTGTGGGTCTCAGCAGAGGTGAAGTAACGCACTGACATGCGTTTCAACACTTGCTTTATGGTCGGGAGTTTGAGGTCTACGTGGAGATCCTCGTTCCTACAGAACCAGGGCGCGCCCGTGGCCTTTCGGAGAAAACGGTTCTGAATGACTTGCATCCTATGGATCTGATTGGGACTGGCATGAGCAAACACCGGACAGGCATACGTCATGATAGGACGTATGCATGTCGTGTATATCCGGATTTTACATTTGAGGGAGAGCTTGCTGTGTTTATTCAGCAGGGCGTGGAGCCTACCGAGAGCGAAAGCGGCTCGCGAGCGAACCGACTTTATGTGCTCACTGAAGTTGAGGAACTGGTCGAGGATCACTCCTAAGTATTTGGCTCGCTTCTCCCAAGGGATTGGCTTGCCGAACATAGTGATCGGGCGAGGGGGGGTGAATTGTTTATGCTGGCGAGCCCTGCGAAACAGGACTGCTTGGCTTTTGTCGGGATTTACCTCAATCCTCCATTTCCTAAACCAATCGCCTAGTGCGTTGGCTGAGGTCTGGAGGGTATGAGCGATGCTAACGGGATTATGTCCCGAGTAGTAGATGGCCGTGTCGTCGGCAAATAGGGATAACTCTACTGGGGGCTTTTTGGGGATATCGCTAGTGAATAGCGTGAAGAGTGGGGGGGAGAGCACGGCGCCCTGAGGGACGCCGGCTCTGATAGGGCGGGGAGTGGAAAGCGCTCCTTCGATACGATATCTGAAGGAGCGGTTCGACAGGAAGTCTCGAATGATGAGCACGAGACGGTCCGGCACACCTAGTTGGTAAAGCTTATAAATTAAGCCATTGTGCCAGACTTTGTCGAAAGCCTTCGCTATATCAAAGAATAGGGCCCCCGTCACCAGACCGCGTTGAAAACGGCCGCTAATGTGCTCTACGATGCGGTGGGCTTGGTGGACACTGGAATGATGGGCTCTAAAGCCAAACTGTTCGTTAGGGATTAGGCTCTTGGCCTCGACAAAGTCCTTGAGCCGATTAAGAATAATCCGCTCGTAGACCTTGCCGAGGGCGCTGAGCAGACTAATGGGTCTATAGCTAGTCGGGAGGTTCTTGGGCTTTTTGGGTTTTGGGATACCTATCACTATAGCCTCTTTCCAAGCTTGTGGAAACAAGTTGTTGGACAAGGCGCCATTGAAGATGGCAGCCAGTAGGACTATGATCGTACGTGGGAGGAGTTTAAGTGCCCTAGTGGTCAGTCTGTCAGTCCCGGGAGCTTTCCTAGGTTTGAGTTTCTTGATGATCTCCTCCACCTCGTCTTCCGTGACGGGGGGGAGGGGAGCATCAGGGTCCTCGACAGGGGGTAGGGCAGATCTACGTTCGACCTCAGCATCCACGTGGGCAAGGTGGGCTGGGTCGACTGGTTGGGAGCTGGGAGAGCACTGTGCCTCCAGGCTGTCGGCTAGGCATTCGGCTTTGTCTTCGTCGTCGAAGGCAATGCTTTTGTCCGGGCGGATAAGGGGAGGCATTGAGGCAACCTCAGTGGCGCGCATATTCCGCTGAAGTTGCCAGAAGGCATGGTGGGTGGGTTCCAGTTCGCTCAGGGTCTTGTCCCAGCCGGCTTCACGCCACTCTCTGATGCTGTTACTTACTTTGCGCTGTAAGTACCGCATGAAAGTTTTGTTATTCTGGCAGGGGAAAGCTCTGTAGGCACGGACTGCTGCGTTCTTCTCAGTCAGCAGGGCCCGTACATCGTCCGGGAGCTTCCGGCGCCAGTGCTCTGACACCGGAATCTCCTTTGAACAATCGTTCAAGACAGATTGTACGTGCTCCGTGAGTGAGTCGATCGCAGCCGTCGTGTCGGCGGCGGACTGGATGTGGTCGGGGATCTTGTCCAGGTGAGGAGACGTGTT
The DNA here is from genome assembly GCA_943138885.2 of Tholera decimalis. Classification (NCBI taxonomy): domain Eukaryota; kingdom Metazoa; phylum Arthropoda; class Insecta; order Lepidoptera; family Noctuidae; genus Tholera; species Tholera decimalis. Next base: position 28,919,772 of record OW964551.2, read on the forward strand.
GGATTTCAGCAATTCACCTACTTTCCTCCAGTCAGTGATCACCTGTGTGGGAGGGGGGCGGTTAGGGTCATAGGGACCCGATCTCGGAGTTAACTCCAAGATCACCGGTCTATGGTCAGAGTCAAGTTCGTCTACCGTCTCTAAAGAGTGCAAACGTAAGTTCACATTCTTCAGGAGGGCAATGTCGAGTACGTCGGGCAAGTGGGATGGCTCGAACGGGTAATGAGTAGGCCGCATAGGACCTATGATATCTATGTGGAGAGGTGTGCAAAGGTCGTATAGTACCTTCCCACGGGGGTTGGTAATACGACTATACCATGCGGGATGTTTGGCATTGAGATCCCCCGCTATAAGGACGGAGTCACTCATGTCAAGAAGGGCTGTAAGGTCGCTTCGTAGTGAGGCGTTTATCGAAGAATTTGAATCTACGTCGCTGTGCGGTGGGAGAAACGCGGATACTATTGTGATAGAGGGATGGCCCGTCATGCCTAGCCGGCAAACGGATACCTCTAAGTGGGCAAGGGGCGGCGGATCCATAGGGATGCAGTGCAGGGAGTTCCTATAATATATTAGAGTGCCACCTCTGTGGCATCTAGTCCTATCGTTCCTAACTAGCCGGTAGTTGGCTACCTTGGGATCCCTAAGGTGGGGTTTGAGGAAGGTCTCTTGGACCAGAAGGATGTCGAGACTATGATCGCGAAGGAAAGTCGCGATCTCGTCCCGTTTATTGGTGATGCCATTTGCATTGAAGTAACCTAGCTTTAGGGATCGGGGCTTTAATCTCTTACTAGCCGTGTTATACATTATGGCTGTTTAAAAAGGTTATCAAAATGACTTTTGACATCGGGATACTTAGAGTATACCCGAATCAGGGAGTTGATGCTAGTGCAGGCCACGACCTCCTTTGCCATTTGGATGGCGCGGGGGGACTGGAAGAAACTGAAAGTATTCCCAAGGATGAGGAACACATCGAGTTCCGGCTCATCCGAGCGAGGGAGTGACTGGGGAGGAGGTGGGGGCTGAGAAGCCACAACAACCGGAGCGGAGGGCATGATGGGTTGGTCCATCAGCCCAGGGACTTTCGGCCTTAGTGCCGGGAAGTTTTGGGCGTGATTCGCCGCCGTCCAAGGAGTTGGACGCTGGGGACTGAGGGTCTGGGGGAGCTCAGACGAGAGTGTAGGACACTCTCGTCCCTGGCGTGCGCTAGCGCGCGTTGCCAGTTTAGGGGCGGAGGTTTTCGGGGCTTTCGGACAGCCTCGGTAGTTGGCGGGGTGGCCAGATTGCCCGCACAGCACGCAGCTGGGCGGGTCTGGACATTGGGACCTATCTTTTGGGCGACTGCACTCGGCGGTGCCGTGATCGCCCAGGCACTTTACGCACCGGGGTTTGCCGAAGCAATTCCGTTGCGCGTGGCCGTACAACTGGCAACGGTGGCATTGGCCTACCGTGCCACTCTTGTGTGGCTTCTCAATGAGAATTCCTGAAAGACTGCATACAGTCTTCAGCGCAAAGATGGGATGGGGACCTTCGGAGACGGGGTGGCAGATGACGAGGACGTTGTTAGACGCCCTGCCACCTCTGCCGTGCATACGGTGCACCTCAATCACCGGGATGTTCTGTGACTCTAAGTCGCAGACGATCTCGGTGGTGGGGATCTCACTGGGGATCCGGCAGAGGACCACCCGAACGGGCTTGCTCTCATGGAGCGTATAAGTGTGGTGGGGGATATTTCGAGCCTTGAGTAGCTTCGAAAGCGCGCGGTGGTCGTTAGCTGTCGCTAACCCTACTTTTATGCCGTTCTGAACGGCGCGGGCATTCGTGTAGGCGATGCGTTGCTCGCCACACGCTTTGGACACGTTTGTCCAAGCCCCATTGTCATGGATGAAGATGGGTGGGGGAGGGATGGTCTTGCGCACTGAGGCGCTGACGACTGGGGTTTGGGTAGGGCTGGGCCTAGTGGCCGAGGAAGTGGAGGGCTGGCTCTGCACTAAGCGTGCTGGCTTGGGGGGGGAGGGTTTCTTGGCCTTAGGGGCCTGAGTGGAGGACGAGGCCTGCGACCTCTTCTTCCTCTTTCCCTCGACGAGGATAAACTCGTCGGAGGAAGAGGTTTGGTCGGAGGAGTGCTCGGACTCCGCTCGCTCCGAGCGCTCAGAGTGTATGTTCTCTGCGCGCTCCGAGCGCTCGCCGTCCGAGCCCTCTTTTTCTTGTTCCTCCTCCTCAGAGTCCATTTCGACGTCTGGGGGGGAGGGGGACCTATCTGCGATGGGCGCGGGGGTGGGACCTAAATCTGGCTGCGGGGTGGGAAACACCGCGGGGGGTATGGAGTCAATCTCCTCCTCATACTCCCTTTGTAGGGCGGGGTTTTTAGATAGGATCTTTCCTAATATATCGGTTGTTCTATTTAACCGAACCGTTAGGGATTCTACTTTGGACATGAGATCCTCAATCCTGTCCTCCATATTGGAGGCGACAATGGTGGGCATCCTAATCTCCTAACCCTAACATAAGCGCCTCGAGGAGACACGTCAAACGTGAGCTCCCCGAGCAGACGGTCCCCAAAGAGCCCTGCCCCGGAGTTTCTCCTAACACTTCGCTACCGAGAAGAGAAACCCAGACAAACTCGGTAGCTCGTGCCGATACTACGGCGCAGCCCTTTTTATACTCTAGAAATGGGGCGATGACGTCCGGTGCATGTGCCACTAGCGCGTGATATCGCTGTCTCTGTCTTGCTTTGCCGCCGTCACATATACTAAGCATTAATGCATTTATTTCACTTTTACGTTTATTGTATTCACTTTATTAAGTTAAATAAATAAATAAATAGGTATATACTCACCGAGTTTCGTTTTTAGGGTTCCGTAGCCGAATGGCAAAAAACGGAACCCTTATAGTTTCGATATGTCTGTCCGTCTATCTGTCTGTCTGTCTGTCCGTCCGTCCGTATGTCACAGCCATTTTATTCCGAAACTGTTAAGACTATACATGTGAAATTTAGTAGGTAGAACCGTAGGCTGTGAACCGTTCTCCGATTTTCAGAAAAAAAAAAAAAAAAAAAAAAAAAATTTTTAAAATAAAGGGTCCCCATACATGGAACTAGAACTGAAAATATTTTTTTTTTTTTTTTTTTTTTCATGAAACGTATTCGTGTGTGGTATCTATAGACAGGTCTTTAAAAATGATATAAGGGTTTCTAAAACCACTTTTTCATAAAGTTAATCGTTTAAAAGATACAAGCTTCCAAAGTGGTAAAATGTGTGTGTCCCCCTCTAACTCCTATAATAATGGAGTGAAAAATCTAAAAAAATATATGTCTGTAGATATTAATGTAAACTTTCAACCAAAATTGGTTTGAACGAAATCGGGTCAGCAGTTTTTGAGATACAGCATATTTTCTGAAACCGCAAATATAACTTTGTAATTCATACAAACACTATGAAAAACAAAGTTATTTAGCGTAGTAGTAAAAATGTAAATAAGCTAGTTTTAAGAAATTTTTAAGGTTTTTTTTATTCGTCAAATAAATATACATATTATATTATATTATTATAGTTACTACGGAACCCTTCATGGGCGAGTCTGACTCGCACTTGGCCAATTTTTTCTTTATTGTCCATGCTGTCGAATGATGGAAAAATATTTAGGCATACATCTTTCCACCCTTCTGTTTTTAAATTTTTATTCTTATAATTCTCCTTTGACTTATCCCAGAGAACGGGACGTGCTTCCGCTAGTGAAATCACAAAGTCTAAATCTAAATCGTCCGCCATTTTATGCAAAAAATTACCACGCGCGCACTATGCAACTGACAACACAATAGTGAGCACGTGCCGGTACACGACGCCGTGGCGCGGCACGGCGTCGCGTCACCTGCCGGCGGCGGTGCCGTACCGTTGCACGGCAAACGGCCGCACCGTAGACATGGGTCCACGCCCTAATTTCTAACTTCTATTTTCAGCACAGGACACACATAATCTTCGAATGATCCCCACATACGAACATGTTACACGCGGTGCACATCTTTCTGGTGCTTTTACTACGCGCTCTTCCACAGTCATGGCATCGGCGCACAACATTACTTGATTTCACTGCCGAGGGAGTTGGTTGGGTTTCTGTGTACATAATGCCGTGAAAGTCTTTTATTTTGATGGTTAGTACTCTTGGTAATGTTTTTTTTCTTATGTGCCAGAGGTTTCATCCAAGTCAGAGCCAAGTCAATCAGAAACTCACGTCGGCGAACACTCTCATAGTTTTTGTTTGCTGTGTAAATGCACAGTGTTGAGTGCACTCAAATTTAGCAAATCAAAAAAGACCGTAAGAGGCCATCTTCTAGTTTCACAAACGTCATATAAAAAAAAATCAGATATACGGAATCCATAGAATGTTAGTACAGTAGGAACTTAAAATAAGTGTTAGTAAGAAAAATAAAGAATACAAGAAAACACTTAAACTATTATTATTTTAACATAATGGGTCGGACCCAGTGTTGGACGTACCGCGTGTCCAACCTATCCGCTATAATGGCCAGGATGCTGTTGGTGCTGGCGTGCAGTTTGCAGAGCGACGCAGCGTATCGCTTGCGGAGCACGGCATGGAAGCCGTCTACGTGTGCGTCCGCGAACATAACCGACGCACTGCACCAGCGCGGCAGCCCCAACAACGCCCTGAACGCGTTGTTGTACTGGACGCGCAGAGCGCTAAAAAATAATGAACACATTTTATCCACAAGGTCAACTCCATTTTTCGTCCTATTATAATAAGTTAATTTCTGGCTTTCGACTGTCTCCAGAATCAGCATCAATTGTCCCATCGTTGTGCATCGTTGACATCAATATCACAACTTTGTTTGGGTTTGGCACATATGACACAAGCGTACATGGTTGGTGGAATCCAAATTTGGAAGAACATAGTGGATTTCCTCTTGCGACGCGAAATTCCCTAGGGACTTCTCGTTTGTCTTTTCGTACCGTCCCGACCATAGTAGTGCCATTTTCAAAAAGTTGTTTTGCCACTCTAAGTGAAGAAAACCAATTATCCATGGTAATATTTATATTTTTGCCAAGCACAGGTTGTGCCACTATCATTACAATATTGTCTTTCATTGCTCAAGCGAAACGCACCGTCTGGTTGTTGGCCAGCATATATTTCCAAATTAAATGTATAAGAATAGTGAACGTCAACAAGGGCAAAAACCTTCACTCCATATTTTGCCGGTTTGCTCGGAATATACTGCCTAAAAGAACAGCGCCCTCGAAAAGCTAACAGCTGTTCATCCAGAGTCATTTCAGCGCTAGGAACAAAATACTTTTGAAAGTTCGCAAGAAACAAATTAAAAATCTCTTTTATAGGAGCTAGCTTATCAATGCTTGCACGAATTGGGCGATCTTCTATATCGTCAAAGCGTAAAAACCTTGTCAGAAATTTAAATCTTTGTTCAGACATAGTCAAATAAATTGCGTCGATTCCTGTGTGTTTTACGTGTTCGAATATTTGGGCAGTACTTGATCTTCTCCCAAGTACTCCTATCATTAGCAAAATCCCAATGTAGGCTCTGATTTCAGTTTCATTTGTCTGTTTAGCATCTCATTCTCTTGCATATTTATTCTTGATACAATCAATTTTCTTATTGGTATATTTGGTAATAAGACCGATTATCTGATCATCAACAAAAAGAGACATACAGTCATCAATACTTTGTTTTTGTCGAGCTATTCCTTTAGGCCCGGTAGGGACAAATATTGTGTCTTCGCGTTCTTCCTCTATTCAGAGGAATCGTTTTTGACCACAATGTATTGTCAACACCGGTATAAAAGACACTGCGCGCGTGTTGCTGAGGCGGCTCATCATCTTCAGAGCTTTCGTCTGATCTCTCACCTGGGATGTACTGCTCGTGCTTTGATTCTGAATGATGGTCAGAATTGTACTGTATGTATGAATAATACTAGAAAAAATATAAACATGTTTTTGATTAAATATACCAATAAAAAAAAATTGGCCAAGTGCGAGTCAGACTCACCCATGAAGGGTTCCATAGTAACTATAATAATATAATATAATAATATGTATATTTATTTGACGAATAAAAAAAACGTTAAAAATTTCTTAAAAGTAGCTTATTTACATTTTTACAACTACGCTAAATAACTTTGTTTTTCATAGTGTTTGTATGTTATATTTGCGGTTTTAGAAAATATGCTGTATCTCAAAAACTGCTGACCCCATTTCGTTCAAATTTTTAGATTTTTCACTCCATTATTATAGAAGTTAGAGGGGGGGCGGGGATACACATTTTACCACTTTGGAAGCTTATATCTTTTAAATGATCGACTTTATGAAAAAGTAGTTTTAGGAACCCTTATATCATTTTAAAGACCTGTCTATAGATACCACACACGCATAGGTTTCAAGAAAAAAATAATTCAGTTCTAGTTCCATGTATGGGGGGGTCCCCATACATGGAACTAGCTTTATTTTAAATATTTTTTATTTTTTTCTTAAAATTGGAAAGCGGTTCACAGAATACATCTACCTACTAAGTTTCACATGTATAGTCTTAATAGTTTCGGAATAAAATGGCTGCGACATACGGACGGACGGACAGACAGACGGATAGACATATCGAAACTATAAGGGTTCCGTTTTTTGCCATTCGGCTACGGAACCCTAAAAACAACACGCATTTTATTGAACACTTCCTATTTAATTCACAAAGCATTTTCTTTGTTTATATAAAAAAGGTATATTTACAATCACAAATCTTTATGTTTTAGGGCCCATTCCAACCGTATTTTCATATTGTGTTCCGACAGCCATGGCTTCTTTCTCGCTTTGCAACCTTTTAATCCAGCTTTGAGAAGCCTCCTTCTCACAGTATGAACACTCACAGGTTTGCCTTTTGCTTCCGATAGACTTGCAGCGAGGTCAATAGCTGTTTTTTTGCGGTCTTGCAAAGACTGCCTAATCAACAACCGGTCATCACGATCGGTAGTGACACTTTTTCTGCCTGTTTTCATGGGAGCCAGCCTCTTGGAACCAATTTATTGCTTATTGCACTGCACAACGTGAAAATTTCACTTCTCGGGCTATTTTTACTTGTGATATGCTTTGTTCATGAGAAATCTTAATTTTTAGGCGCTGTTCTGCACTAAGTTCAGATTTTTTAGGCATAATTCACTACATAGTATAAAACAAAGTCGCTTCCCTGTCTGTCCCTATGTATGCTTAGATCTTAAAAACTCCGCAACGGATTTTGATGCGGGTTTTTTTAATAGATAGAGTAACTCTTGAGGAAGGTTTTAGTGTATAAGTTAAGGTTTTGTGTAGATTGAATGAAATACGACGATTATACTTCAACATCTCGGAAAGAATTAAGCCTATGGGGAGCTTTAATCGAAAACGCTGCCAAAACCTTTTGAGTTATAAAAATACAATATATGGCGGGATTGTTACTCTTTTATAGATCTACAAAAATACACGATGGCGTATGTCTATCTCACAAGAATAACCCACAATAACAATTTTTTCTTTTACAAATTAAATTAAAATGATGGGACATATACGAATCTTTTTTTAACAGTACAGTATTACTCCTTATCCAATTAAATACGTCAGATATGTTGAGGATTTAATGTAGATCAAAATTGCTTTTTACACTATATCAATAAAATGAATATCTTATGAGTTATCGCCGATATTATGAGTGTGGCAAATTACCGGACAAGAAATTGATTAAGCAACATCATATATAAGCAAATATAACCTTTATTACCCGAGCGAAGCCGGGCCGGGTTGCTAGTTCACTATAAAAATGTTCTACTCTATGAATAAGATAGAAATTACTTGCGCACAGTACGTGTTTTTACTTCAAACTCCGATAGTACACTAAAATCAAGATTTTGCAAAATAGCTAACTTTGGGAAACAATGTGTGCACACCTGCATGTCAAAAAAAAGTTCTTTATGCTATTTTAACGTAAACACACCCCCGAAACAAAAACATTACCATAAAAAGCTTATCACTACACAAGTTTGCTATTCAGGTATAAAAGATAAGGGTGCCTAATACTTTTGCTCGCGGCTGTACAATATAACCGCTGCTATTAGTATCCTTTCATTCTGCAGCGTGTCGCCGGTCGCGTGCAGTGCTGCCGGTCGAGTTGAGCATTTCACAGTTTTGCGTGTGCACTCGACTGGGCTGGACGTGTACAGTCATGGATACAATTAATTAAAAAAAACTTATTTTGATTTCTGTGCTATATCATCACATCAAAAAACGCCGTGCTAATCGAAAAGGAAAATAGGCTAGTTGACAAAATTTGGAAATTCGTTTAAAACTATAGCTCAGTATCTATTTTACCCCAAAAATATATTTTTTTTAGAAATATAGGCCTTTTACATAAGTATTTTGTGTTTTTAGAAATGAACTTAAAATTTACCTCGAAAAAGGCGAAGACTGTCATGGCGTCTTGAATAACGTCATACCTTGCAAAACAGTCGAGTTTGTTTATGTCAGTCAATGAGATTTTTTAAATAAATAATGAATTCCTCTCATTATAAATACTGTATAGTGCCCCAATGTAAAAGCACAACGATAAAAACGCCAAACAAATTATTCATATACGTTCCCAACAATAAACAAATACGAAGAAAGTGGTTAAAAATTGCAAGGAGGCAAGATGCTCATAGTTTATCAACTAATTCAAATTCAAAACTTACAGCATCATCTCCGTATGAAGCTCGTGATGCCCTGAAATTAAAAATGTATTAATTAGTTATTTAAAACTTTGTATTCGCTAACCTCAAAATCAGTTATTTACATTACACAGTTTAATGTCACGTGATTAAATGCCTAATTTTGCCGATTTTATTTTCCAAAAATATTATTAATCATATATTATTTTAAAAAAAAAAGTTGCTTTTTTGTTTACTACATATCATGATTAATCATTAGAAACTCTAAGCCATCCGATTTATTCTCAGTGGAAACAAGCCTATTTTTCATGCACCCTATAACTTCGGAGCGTTTGTTGAGTGGTGCATTCGTATCGCTGTATTCGCAACTGCGAGAAGATGAAAATATTTTTTTCTATTATTTTAGGATGTCAATTAGCACATTTGACGAACTGATTTTTAAAATTGAAATAAAATAGCACATACTGGTTTACTCCGAATAGCTATAACACCTACGGAACGCTTCGCAGTCACAATAAGGTATGTTTGGCAAACTTTTGCTACTTCAATTTAAATAATGAATTAGTCATAGGTATTTTACATCATCATTTAATCACAAAAAAAGTAAAAAAAAATCAAAGGTTAAAGTATTGTGAAATCAAAATTAAACGAGTCTTCTGTATCATAGTTGTAGGTGGAGCACGATGATGCACTCACAGGAGATACTTTTGAAGTACTAGGCATGGCTGGACCAGCACTTGTAGATGGACCCATGCTTGTAGATGGACCAATGCTTGTAGATGGCCCCATACTTGTAGATTGGCATGGGACTAAACTGGTCTGGTGGTGGTGGCTGGTGGTATCTTGGTTTATTCCTACGAGTAATTGTAGAACCTGACTCCGAAAAATTTTTTTTCAATATCTAGTCGTCTGACTGCAGAGAGGATTGAATTGAAGAATGCCACTTCTTCATCAAAAGCAAGATTGATAGTGGAATTCCACATCTCAACTAACTGTTTCTCAAAAGTAGTCATTTGCATTTCCTGTGTATTTTTCTTTTGTTACGAACGTTCGACAAATCGTTTTCTGGGCCCAGAGAATCATTTTGTGTCAATGGATTGTCAGAAGTTTGTGCATTTTCAACAGACTCGGATTCGTGAACATTGCTTAAATCGGTCACAGGGTCTAAAAATGACATACAGTCAGAAAAAACATATTTTCTTTTATGGATAGCTCCAGATTCCGATTTCTTGAATTTTATTGCCGTTTTGTAACGTACGTATTGATCTCTCGCACTTTTCCACCTCTGATGTATACTCTTTACTGAAACAATTAAATTTATTCTGTTACAGGTACCTTGCATCTGGAAACACTTACTGATCTACATCTTCTCTTATCGTATGGGGATTTCTACAATCAGTGGAATAGTGAAAGAAGTATGTCAAGCTATTTGGGTTTCTTTAAAAAACGAAGTCTTAAAGCTCCCGAATGAACCTAATGAATGGATTGAAGTTGCTACAGAATTTGAGAAGAATACAAATTTTCCGCAATGCGTTGAAGCCCTGGACTGCAAACACATACGCATGATAATGCCACAACACACTGCTTCACTCAATTTTAATTTCAAGGGGTATTTTTCAATTGTTTTACTAGCAATGTGTGATGCAAACTATAAATTCCAATAAATTAATGTGAGAGCACCGGGATAAAATTCTGATGCAGGGATATTTAGAGAATCGTCACTTATGAAAAAAATTGAGAATGGTACTATCAATCTACACTCACAGGCACAATTAACCGCCCACCTTGTATTTCTTTCAATTTGCAGAAATCTTCCAATTTTGACCCCATTTTATGAGAGGTACGTTGCAAGCGTACCTTTAAGGCAAAAAATAACACAAGTCTTGAAAAAAAAATCGTTTATTATAAAAAAATATAAAGATGCACACCAAAATCGATTTTGTTAAATTTTCTGATGAAAATTAATCTGTTTCATTTAAAAAAAAAAAGACCCACGTGACTTTTTTTTAATTAATAGTGAGTGTTGCCTCCTCGGGCCCTTATTTATGACTTCTTGGAGCCGGTTTGGTAGTCCATCCATGATGTCTTGGATATCCGATTGGGGGATATTGTGCCACTCCTCTACTACAGCCGTCTTGAGCTCTCCTAGGGTGAAAAATGATCTCCTGTTGCGGTTTACAATTTTCTTTATCGACTCCTGAATCCACAAATTACTCGACTAACTGACGCCTGAATTGCACTATACCCTGATTAGTGTTTTTGTTCTCTTTATACATAATCCAAGCATTCACCAGCGCTGTGTTTAAAATAAGCTCAATGGCCAGCTTTTTGTACCACTTCACAGTTTTTCTGAGTGGTGATGAATATGAACATATCGACTAAACTTTTTGCTTCATTGTAGGCAAGTATAATTTTTGGTTTTTTTAATAGCTCTACCTTTCTTTAGAACCGTTCGTTTGCCATTTGAGTGTTTCGTCGAAAGCACTAAGACGTCGCGCTTATCCTTCCATTTGAGAACAGTTATACCCCGTTGATTCTCCATAGCTATGGATTCGCCTTTTTCCAGTTTGGTGTCGACTACTGCCATTAGGGTGTCGTGGTTCAGTAGTTGATTGGCCAAGTCCAAATTGGTATACCAATTGTCTGTGGCAATTGTATGACCCAAAGAATCATGCCCACTTTCTATACATTGATTGACCTGTCACTTGATTTGTTTTACAGGTCGCGTGTACCTACAACTAGTGTTATGTAAAATAATTTATTGTTTATTATAACACAATAACTCATCATCTTTTGATTTAGACGCCAGGGAAAAATTATATTAGGTAAATAAGTTTTTGAGGTTATAATCATAGAGTAAAATAGCTACAACAGCTGTCAGATAAGGCAGCTGTTATATATACTGTTTACCTCATAAACTGTAAGAATTAAAATCAAATAATGTTTCTTAATCGCATAGAAAGTTACAATTACTCAGAACTCAGAAGTAAATCCCTCTTCAATGTAAATGTAATATTATCAAATCGGCGCGTTGTCGCAAACAACAGTTATAATCTCGTAATATCTCGCCGATGCTGAGTTTGAAAGACTTCACGTGTGATTTTATGCCATCCTTGTTTTCTACATTTTACTTTGTGCAAGTTAGAACAATTTAGGTATAGTTTATTCGGTCAAAATCTGTCGTCTAAGCCGACCAGACTCCAGGAGTCGGCTTGACAGACGGTGCTTTTAGCCATCGAACTTTAAGAGTCGTGATTTACTGTGTGTACAGAAACACAGTAAATAATATTAGTACCAGCCTATTACAGTCCCACTACTGGGCGAATGCCTCTTCTCATACAGAGAAGGCACGAGCATTAATCACCACGCTTGCTCAAGACGGGTTGGCGATTTCTGACTTTTGTTGATTATTATAAGTCCCGACCTTTCTGAAGAACCTCACCAAAGCTCGGGTGCGTAGTACTCGTCACCGGCGTGCTTGTATTGTGGCGTAGTGGTTTAGGAGGTGGAATAAAAGATATGAGCCACAGGTTTACAGCATTTATTTTCGAAGGGGGGTGGGTTCAGTTCACAGGGGGTTCCTTCACTGGTCGAGGGTAATGGATGGTACTGCCCTGAGCTCTGGCCGCGACGCACGCAGACCGGCGGGCGGATCCCGAAGCCGGCAGCGACCACGTGCCCGAAGCAGAGGATAGGCAGGGCAGGCCACGGGAGAGGAGGTCTCTCCTCACCCAACTCGCACGTGGCAGGCGCAGAGGTTGGCAGGTAGACCACGCGACAGCGCGTCTCTCCGGCAGTGGTGACGGAGGCAGCGGTGACACCCGTCGCGTGGCAGACGTTGCAGTAGTTGAATTTCGAGACCGAAGGCGGTAAAGAAAAACGAAGAAGAAAAAAAACCCTGGAATCACACGAAGGGTGCTTCTGTAAGCGTGGTGCCAGGAATCGTGAGCGCCAGCGATGCGTGCGTCTCCCAGCCGTAAGCCCAAAGAACAGTACCCGGGAAACGAATGGGGAAACTCACCATCGCGGCGGTTCACAAAGGTTATAGGTAAGCGCAAGCATGCCGCGTGCAACGATATAGAAGGTAACCGCGTGACAAAGCGTTTAAGCTCGTAGCTGCTATGACACAGCAGGCAAGGGATGCTGCGGCCTGCTTACGCTTCACAAATTTAGCAACACTAGTGGAAAACAGATGACAATGAAATAACACAGTTATGTTCCAGACGGAAGCCATCTTGACAACCGGGCAATTATATTAATTTACAAACGTTGCAGATTATGGTGAAATAAGAGGATTACGATTTGGCAAGATGGAGAGAAAATGGCAGATACGACGAGCACTTACCCTTGGGCACAGAGGGGTTTCTATATTAGTTACATGCAACTGTAGGCGGTGAAATAGAACTCAGCGAACCGGAGGTTAGAATTTATAGCCGGTCACCACATAAGTGTTGTCACTCCGTGAAACCATAAACATTAGGGATGAGCGTGGTAATTCGATTTTAGTTTAATCGACTATCACGCTACAGTATGATCAGATGTATTAACGTGGATGAGGCGAAAGGAGTATGTAAGGATCGTAGCAGGTGGCGTTCTGTGGTTTCTGCTTACCCCTATGGGAAAAAGGCGTGAGTTTATGAATGTAGTATGTATAATAAGTCCAGGTATCCTCACGATGTTTTCCTTCACTGAGGTTCGAGATAAAGTTAGAAAGTAAGTATGTATACATTGAAAAAGACACTTTGGTACTTGCCCGGAATGTAAATGACAGCCTCATGCATGAGAGGCGAGGTTAATCTATGGACCATCACAACATAAATAGATAAGTATAATAGTAATAAATAGACAGGGAAATTAAATAAAATACAGGATTTTATTTATTATTATTTATTCAATATCTTCTCGTACAACCACATCATCTAAAAATGCTGCTGGAGCCACAATATTGGTTTCGTGCCTGGCCCAACCTAAGAACCGTACCAACGTCATAACATGCGCACAACAACCTACAGTGCGACGTCCTACAATGCAGTTGCAGCAATACTCTATAATGCCTTCTCGTCCATTAACACCATTTGCTATTAAAATATACACATAGTACTGACGTCTTGAGATATGTCTTGATTTTATTTTCCCTTTTATATGTGAATTTTCCCCACTGCCTAACTCAGGTATACGATTAGTGTCTAGACAAACTTCTATTCTGTATCCGCCATGGAAACGTACATGTTCACCATAATATGAACGTGCTTGACGAATTTGGTACGTTCCCAAGGCGAATAATATTAATTCACTAAATTCTAGATGGGGGAACTCAATATTAGCATTATCAGCTGTAATGCTTTGAAAAAAGGATGCCCGGCGATTTAAATTATATTCTGTAACTATATTAGATAGGTTGTTTTCCAGGGGCATCCTTTCATTTATTATATCAAGAATTTGAGCAGCATCAGCTCTATTGCGAAGGCGAACGCCAAACTTATTTATTAAACTTGCAGCAATTTGGAAATAAGCCACCATATTTGGTACGGTTTTATTAAAATGGTCAAACCTTAATAATCTAAAATCTCTTTTAAAATATCCATTAACAACCTCCACCATCCATCTGCATATAGTTACACATCTACTTCTATTTGCTTGGGTGGTGGTTAACTGGTGTTCGCCTTCCAAAAGCGACTCTGGCATATATGCCCTATAATTACAATCCTCTAATAAGCTGATGCTATCTCTGAATCCCCTGTCTAAAATAAATATGTCATTATCTTGAAAGTACCGTCTCAGTGGGGAATTTTCATTGCTGAACAAAGAAGACATTATTTCTGCATCTGATGTGATAGCTTTATAGGGGCCAAAACAATCTAAAATGTAACCATCACAGGCTACTATTAAAAATGGCTTTAAAAGATTTCTATATTTGTGTAAAGAATATGTGTCTTTTTGAAACATATAATTATCACTTTTATTTAAAAAAATGTATGTTCCATCACACATCACAATACATTGTTCGTTATTTTCATTGTAAATTCCATTTGGGATCATGAGGTTGTGTTCTATTAATTGTTCTCTCGTTAAATGGTTTATTCCGAGGTTACATGGAACAAAATCTTGTAGTAGAATCTCTCGTGCTGTTTGCATTAACCTCTCTAATGTAGTGCGAGGAACTTCTAATAACGTGGATATTCTTGAGTCGGAATCACCTGTCCGCATCTTTATTAATACAGCAGCTAGACCTTATATACCCCTGTGTTTTCCCAACAGTCGAGGAAGGTCTTCTAATAAATTAATGAATTTCGCTTTTGTTAAGCCCATCCAAAATCCAAATAAATGGTCATCAATTTCATGTACTGATTCAATACTTGAAAAATCGAGAAAGTATTTGTGTTTTTGAACGAAGGAAAAAACATGCTCAACTTGTTCAGCAGTGAAATCACTCATGCTGTTTTCACTGGCATAAAGGGAATCCCAACTGTTTCCATGTAAATGGTCTGTGCATACCCTAGCCAGTTTTGGAATATAAAAATTGTAGTTTGACAAAATGGTAGCCCGCAGTGCATCGGATACAGTATGCAGATTTCCATTATCACACCCATAAAATGCACAATGAGATGCAGTATTGGGAGCACGTTTATAATTAAGTAATGTGATGTTACTTGATTGTTGGTATCTCACTGATTGGGTTTCAGATTGTTGTGGATGAACCTCTGAAACTGGAACTGATTCTACAGATACAGAATCCCTTTCATGCCCCTCATCTATACTTGCAGGGAGTGGGGGAGGTTGTATTTCTGGAACATGGACTAGATCAACAGACTGTTCTTGTTCAGTTACTTCACCTTGAAGAGTTTCGTCACCGTCTAAGCCTCTTCTCTCATCCTGTTGCTGAGTTGAAAGAGCTTGTCTTTTAAATCGCAACCAACAGGCATGACATACACGATCAGATTGTGATATCTGTCAACAAAAAACAACATATTTGTAATAAATGAAGTTACATACCTAGTAATAACATGAATTAGAACATGATATTTAAAGAAAAAATTGCGTGCAATTTAAAATGAGTTTGAATATTTAAATACAAACCTGACGAGGTGCTACAGTACTTTCAATTAAGTTGATCATCCTTAGTGTAAGGTTTGATGGGTGTTGTTTGATAATGTGGTCACTTTGACGATTGAGCAATGATCGGCCACAAACAGGGCAAACTTGAGCATGACCACGGCGAGATGAACCAGCAGATGGATCACACTCATTGTTTCCTAGAATCTGAGCATTAATAGTGTGCATGGAAACATCAAAGCAAGCTTCACAAATGTAATCTTCTTTCGTTATCTGAAAAACAAATCAATTATGAGATTAATTTTTTTATTTTTTTTCTGGACACTTTTCCCATTGATAGCGATGTTGACGAATTTTTCGATGCCCTATAATTTATTTTTATTTTTGTCTGCATATATTTTTATTAAATATAGAAATACTTAAGTTAAATTATGAGATTTTAAAGCCTACAATGGAGAGAAATATATTCAATTTGTATTTTTACATGTTTTGTTTCAAACAGCAGCCTAAAAGAATATTTTATTTTTTTATACAACAATCACAAGAATAGCGTCTGTTGACTGGATACTAAATCGTAACATACTTGATTGCTATTATACTTACAATTACTGGAGATATCCAAGTGCTAATTAGCGAGATGACTCTACTATCAAGCTGAAGGGCCCGATAACGCCGAAGCTTTTTAACACTTATGTTGCAGTTTATGCAAAGCAATCTCGTAGAAGGCGCCATAACGCTATCCAACAAGAGCGATAACGTCTTAGAGCAAAGAGCACTAAATCGGTGTCCGTATAACACAGGCCAAAGTAATCGTAAGTGGTAGGTATCGAAGTCCAGGGAAAATGCAAATGTTGTAAGGGTTTCAGAAAATCCAAAATCGCACAGTACAACACGTAACAAGAGCAGAACGACTGCAAAACGTCAAACATGCGTTAAACCACAGAACACATATACTCCTAGCAGCGTCAAACAGATTACAGCCTGTCATTCACTAAAGAAGTTCGTTTTACGCATAACCTATCAAATCTTTTTATAGTATTCTGTGAAACACGTTTCGTTTCCAAAAGTCCATTGAGAATGATAAACATTGTAACATTGTTATTTTTCCTAGCTTTTTATTAAGAATCAATTATGGGATACGAAATAAGCAAAAAACGAGCATTTTTTTAAGATATTTTACATCACCAGAGGCGATAGAAAATTTTCAGGTCAAAACTGGACATGATTCTTTAATATGTCATTACAGAGAGACATTACAACATTTATAGGTGTTGTGTTAACCATTTTATCATTTTTACCAGCATATAGTTGTAACTTACAGGTGTATCCGGGGAGGGTACAAAGCTTAAACATTTTCATGCCATATTTGTGGCGTTTACTTTTATTATACTGGCAGAAAATTATGCGCCCTCTAAATGCTACTTGGCTTTCATCGACACGTTTGGTTTCATTTGGGGCGTACAATTTTATAACATTTTCGTTCAAAGCATTTATGAGTGGTCGAATTTTACAATTTCTGTCCGCTGTCTCATTATCAGTGAAGTGAATCATTCTCAAAAT
The DNA here is from genome assembly GCA_943138885.2 of Tholera decimalis. Lineage (NCBI taxonomy): Eukaryota > Metazoa > Arthropoda > Insecta > Lepidoptera > Noctuidae > Tholera > Tholera decimalis. The sequence goes on from OW964551.2 coordinate 28,937,072, forward strand.
CAATTCAAATCGGTTCCTGCTCATAACAGTGGCTGGAAAATGTTGCCCAAACACCCTGTCTTTACTCCAGTATAAATTCATTTGAGGAAGTTTCACCAGTCCCATGTACAGGATTAACCCAAATAATTGTTTTATCTCATCTTTTGATGTCGGTTTCCACTAATTTGCAAGATTTGAAGATACATTGCCAGCTTAGCAAAAAGCTTTGACCTTGCATGTATGTATGTGTCTTTGAGGATACGTTCGACACAAAACTTACATCGCCCTTTTGAACCAAAAATTGGAAAATGGCCGACCTTATCGTACCTTACATCCAGTCGAGGTCGTGGTACTACAGGTGGCAGTCCTTCCGGATGTTGTACTTAGGTCTTCTTGGTCGGCACTTAGAGACCATTAATGGAGATGGTGGCAAAAAAGTGGTAAAGGAGAGCCATTTTGCGTCAGTGAAATTGGTAGTCGAGCTGGAAGCGGCTGACGTGAAGGCAGCACAGGAGCAGGCAGCAAAGGAAACTGAGTAACAGCATCTTGTACGTCTACTATGTCTTCATCAGATAGCAAATTTAAGTTTTCCATACAAGGAGCCAAAGATAGCGCAGGTGAAGAATTGGAGTCAGAAACATGGTTATGTACATGACTCAAGCCAATTGTAATCTGCTGAAGTTCATTTTCGGATTCAGATTCATCGTTGTCTGATTTTTTACGTGATTTTGGTACTAGAGCACAAATTCTTTTTGCTCTGGAACAAGATGGTTGCGTCCCTCCCTGAAAAAAAGCCCTCTCTCACACTCATGCCAATCATACAATGCCCTTTCCCAAAACACAGTTAAAAAAATGTATAATAATAAAATCTTAGTATACTCGGCAATGTATCCTATAAGATACGCTAACCTTATAAAAAGAATCTTAGTACACCTAGCGAATAAAGTAAATGTATCCTACAGGATACATTCACTTTATTTGTTAGTTTGCGAAGCCAAGCGTAATTATTTCTCCTATTTATTTACTTTCCAGCATAACTACAAACATATAAAATATTATAACACCAATTCCTCATGCAATTTTAAAAGAAAAACTATTAAAAATAATAAATTCTTACCTTCTTCCGCGGAATTGCACTCAACCGGTTACCCATTTTGACAAGTTTTGAAAAAATAGTTGACGTAAGTTGTCATTGTGTCACTAATGTGCGTTGAGAAACGTATACTTTAAAGGAAAATAAGTTAACGTTCCGTTTTATATGCATTATAAAAGAGATGCATTTTTATTTAAAATGACGTGTCTTACAAGATATGTTGTCAAGAAAAGGGTTAAGGTTTTTGATAGTGATTGCTGTGCAAACAAATTTGTTTCGTTTGCAATCGTCTCAAAAAGACTGTCTGGGACCAAAACACTGAAATATTCGCCCTCTGCACTATTTTTCAATTCTCTCGCATATGGTTGCTTCATACCTGTAAGCAAGAAATAAATAATATGAGGGACAATTTCAAGCACGCCAACTGGCCCCAAAATAAATCGCAGCAACTTGGTTTGTAGGGATGCCCAACGCCGCCACATTCATAAGTCCGTTGAAAACGGTGATCCAGCTAAAGTCTGGAAATTTCTTAGATCAATGGGAATTGGGAAGTCACGTCAAGAGTCTGTTCCTAAAGATATAGATCTTGAATTACTCAATCAACATTTTTCCACCTCTTGTAGTTTCAATGGGCCTGTTAAAACCAAAACTTTAGATAATCTTTCGTCTCTTCCCACTCCCGATTATTCTCCTTTTGTTTTTAATCAATTTGCTTATTGTGATGTTAAGAAGAGTATTTTATCAATCACGTCAAATGCTGTTGGTAGTGACTGTGTAAGTCGCAAGATGATACTCCCTATTTTGGACGAAATCCTTCCTGTCATCTGCCATATCCTTAATCATTCTGTATCCTCTGGTGTTTTTCCATCTGCATGGAAAGAAGCTCATGTAACCCCACTTCCAAAAAAATGTAATCCTGTTTCTTTCTCTGAATTCCGTCCCATTTCCATTTTACCGTTTCTGTCCAAAGTCCTAGAACGCCTTATTCATAGTCAGCTTAGTGCTTTCCTCTGTAGAAACAGACTCCTTAATTTTTACCAATCCGGATTTCGTCTCTTGTTAACATTACGGATGATATAAGATTGGATATGGACAATAGAAAATTGACGGTCCTTTCTTTACTTGATTTCAGTAATGCTTTTAACACTGTTGATTTTGATGTCTTGCTCGGGATACTATGCTCTCTTAACATATCTCCAACAGCTATTGATTGGTTTCGTAGTTACCTGTGTGGCCGCCGACAACGTATTTGCATTGAAGGTTCGTTGTCTTCCTGGTGCAATACTACTGCTGGCGTACCACAGGGGGGCGTTCTCTCTCCTCTTCTTTTCGCCATATTTATAAATTCTATTTCAAATGAACTTCTCTCATCCTACCACCTTTATGCTGACGATCTGCAAATTTATTCGCAAGCTCCCGTTGAAGATTTATCTGAGGCAGTGAAGGCGGTGAATAAAGATTTAGCGCGAATTTCCGATTGGAGTTTGTATCATGGTTTGAAGGTTAATCCTGCGAAGACTAAAGTCATTATTGTTGGCAGCCCTAGGCTACGTTCCAAAATTGACTGGACGACCCTTCCCCAAATAATTTTTGATGGAACTGTTATACCCTACTGTGACTCAGTAAAAGACCTTGGTATTTATATTGATAAGGATTTGTCTTGGGGTCCCCAGTTGCAGGAAGTGAGCCGCAAACTGTTTGCCTCTGCGGGGTCTTTACGCAGATTGCGCAATTTCCTACCGACTGCTACTAAAACTGCGCTTGCCCAATCTCTTCTACTCCCTATCCTTGACTATGCTGATGCAAGTTATCCAGATCTAACTGAAGTGCAGCTAGATAAGCTTGAGCGACTCCAAAATTTTTGTATCAGATTCATATTTGGTTTGCGCAAATATGATCATGTTTCTGAGTTTCGCACTAAACTCAAGTGGCTGCCTATCCGCCTTCGCCGGAATGCACATATTTTATCATTACTCTACAGTATTCTTTTCAATCCAACGACTCCCTTTTACCTCAAAGAACGTTTTAAGTTCCTTCATGACACACATGTTAGAGATTTGAGATCATCAGAGAATTTGAGACTTTTGATGCCTACCCATTCCACAAAATTTTACGACCAGTCGTTTACGGTGCAGGCCATTCGGTTGTGGAATGGATTGCCGGTGTCAGTAAGACAAGCTCAGTCACTTGCTGTTTTTAAAAGCTCGGTTGCCAATCATTTTATTTCAAACTTATGATTATTCCTTTGCTTTCTCCACACGATGTTAAAGAACACATTATATATTTATTTATTTTATGTACTTATGTATTTGTATATATATATTTTTTTGTTGTATTTTTATTAGTTTTTCCGTTATTAATGAATATTTGTACAGTAGTACACTAATATTGCCCTCCCCATTTTAAATAAAGCTCATAAAGTCCTTCCAAAGGTTGTCTGGAAGATATCGCTCTCAGCGATAAGACCGCCATTGTAACCAATTTTTTTTTTACAATATTGTTATTTAAGTGTGATTCAATTATTGGTGTACAATAAAGTATATTCTATCTATCTATCTATCTAATACCTTGTGCTATGGGTACCTGAACAATCGATAACCTACTTATATAGATCTATCATGGTTCATGAGATACAATCACGTGACAGACAGGCAGACGGACAGTGTAGTCTTGGTGCCACAAAAAAAGTAATAAATTAACTTTTAAAGAAAGAGAACCGACTTCGAAAACACTACTAAGTATAAAAAATCTAGCCTTTTTTGATGTCGGTGTTAACGGCTGGTAATCATGAATCGAAACAGCACCGACATCAAAATAGACCAGATTTTTGATACAGGGCAATTATTTCTTACGTTTTAGTGTTTTTGAAGTCGGTTCTCTTTTTTATTTAAAAAGTTAATTATATTTTTTCATTTTTAGTGAATATCTCCAAAGATCATCATCAAACTAAGAAGTATTACATACTAAAAACCTTCTCCTAAATTTATCAAATCCTTTTCTGCAATTTTCAGAAAAGGATTTGTCACATCGAAATCGTTTCAGCCTATCGCGAGATAATCACAGACAAACATACATACATACGGGTCAAAATGAGAACCTTTTTTGAAATCGGTTAAAAAAGTACTTAGCATTTACCAGTTGGTTCCGTGAATGCTATGACGGATGGTTGATGTCCTCGTGGTCGTGTCTATTTTTGTACGGAATTAGATGTTTCTTCTATACGAGCAATTTGATTAGAGACATAATTTTCAACCGACTCCGATTCACTTTCGGAGCTACTTGCAATCACACGACGGTAACGTTTTTTTGTTGGTAGGATAGCATCGTTACTAATTTCTTACTCAGAAAAATTGCGAATCTCACTAAAAATACTAGATTCTAGTGCTTCAATATGTTGTAAGTCTTCTTGAGAAATATCTAAGTAAAAGCCTAGATCGGATATATCCATTTCAGTAAATAAAAACGTTCACAGACACAAACTCAACCGTTCGGCGCAAGCGTTTACGGACGACTGAGGTGCGGGGGTGACCAGAGGCGTGCCCTACCCGGCGCCTCCATAACGAATATTCACTTTTAAGTATTACAGCGCCTCGTAGGTCAATTATGACCTCACGAAGTTTTTTTGAAATATCTAAGGAATCCAGTTGCAGATCAAAACACTTCATATATAAAAAAGGTATACATGCAGATACCGAAAATTCTCTATGAGTCTTAATACGTTGATTCGAAGAGAAGATAAGAACTCAGTCATTCATGGGTGCGCTAGAAAAATGTTACGAGACCTCAAGGCTGGAGGAGACGCCTGTTTACTAAGGCGATCTTTATATGGTTTAAAGCAAGCGGGACAACAGTGTTATCTCAGATTAGATGAGAAACTTCGTCAAATGGGCTTAATGCCAACTAAGAATGAACCATGTCTTTATCAACAGCGGAGGGTAGATGGAACAATTCTAATAGTAACAATTTACGTTGATGATGTTTTAGTAGCTTCACAGAATGTTAAATGGATAGAACATTTTAAGAAAAACTTAGCTGAAGATTTTGAGCTGAAAGACTTTGGTCCAGCCAATTACTGTCTAGGGATAGAAATTGAAAGAAAAGATGGTGCTATAAGTCTGATACAGTGAAATTATATCAAAGATATTTTAAAGAAATTTGGTATGGAAGATTGCAAAACAGTGTCCACTCCATTTGAAGTTGGACAAAATTTTGCAGAGCCGAAGAAAGATCGTGATGTAGATCACAAAAAACAGGTAACGTGGCCGTATCGAGAACTGATAGGCACGTTAATGTACCTAAGCGTGGGTACGAGACCTGATATTTGTAATACTGTTTCAAAATTAGCTCAGTTCACGACTTGTCCTAACCATACGCATTGGATTGCGGCTAAGAGTGTTCTTCGATATTTGAAGAAAACAATCGACTATCGTCTAACGTTTCGTAAGACAGACAAAACGTTGATAGGTTACTCGGATACCTGGGGTAATTGTTTAATCGATAGGCGGTCATACTCTGGTTATGCTTTTATTTTAGGAGGAGCAGCCATTTCTTGGCGATCTCATAAACAGAAAACTGTAGCCACGTCGTCCACTGAGGCAGAATACATTAATGCTAGTGAGGCGATGAAGGAAGCTCTCTACTTAAGTAGTTTATTGAGGGAGATAGGATTATCAGGGCTATCTAAAACTACTGTATATGCTGACAACCAGGGAGCGATATACCTCGCTAAAGATCCTGTCTATCATGCTCGTAGCAAATACATAGACATAAAGTATCACTTTATTAGGGATGTACTCAAGGGTAACATCGTTGAGTTGAAACATGTGTCGACAGATTTCATGCTGGCTGATGTTTTGACGAAAGCTTTACCTGTATGTAAGCATTATAAATGTACACAAGGTTTAGAGCTGCAGTAGCTAAATTGAGGAGGCGTGTTGAAGGTTCTATTCAATTTAGCTGCTGGCTAGAAAGATTGTCTATTGATGTGACAAAGTCACTTTTGAAGATGATTGTTTTTCTTAGTTTGAACATGACATAATATAAGTCCTTACGTAAAATAAACATATTTTAATTTTGATCTCAAGTAATCTTTGATTCTAGTTGCACACTCTGCGTTACAGAAGCGTAGCCTTCTAACAGAAATGATGTTCAGCCATGAATAAAACCCATTTGACTTTCTTTTTGGTTCAGCACTGTAGAAGGCCTTTTTTTTAAGGATAGGAAATCATCCAATGACTGCCTCCCGATCTGGACGAAACGAGAGGGTGTGTCAGACCTTTACTGATTAAAACCCATCCGTGTTCCAATATTTGCCCTTCGTGCTCCGAGGCCGCGGCAACGGACCCCTAGTAGGCCCCGACACTTTTGCTGACACTCTTTGAGTCTTTACGTCTTTACGGGCCTGGTTTCAGTTGGTTAGTTAGTAGTACTTACATTCCAGCGGACTTATCTCTCCTTTGTTTCTCAAAGTTGTTCTGGGGACACCATATTTTTTAGCTGCTACAGATACCTTTCCCCTTTTTGTACTTTATCGATTGCTGTAATCATCTCATGAATAATCTCGTTTGGGTGCCATAATATCTGTGGTAATAAGAAAAAAACGGTAAAGAGTGGAAGTTACTTTATAAATCACCTGTCATGGACACGCAATCTTGGACAGGGCTGTTCATCATTGGGTATGAGTGTAATATTTAGAAAGAATTAAAATTAAAATACTAGTCTGTCTCCCTTTATATAAACAGGAAAACATAAAAAATATAGGAACACAAAAATCTAATGTTGGACAGTGCTGTTCATGATTGGGTAAACACACGTTTAAGTGTCGAGTAATAAACACTTAGAAAAGATTTATTTGGGAAGTGGCGATGAGATTATGTACAATCTTGCTCCTCAGGTTCATAATGAATTATAAAATAAATCAACAAACGTTCACAATATAATGTGAACTTTGGAAAACGTCAGCAATTTAAACCTACCTGTATTACGATCCCTAAAAGAAAAACGTTGCTTTCACTTGCACTTACACTATCGTAGATAATGTAGGGATAATATTGCCGTCAAATGTCAAAATGACAAAATCTTGTTTGCATATCCATAAAGTTCATAAAAAAATGTCTCCATAGTAAAAAGAAACTTAAAGTTAGATTATTTTTAGCATAGAGGATTGATTATGTCCATTATTGGTCCAAAACTGCTTCCATTACCTTACCTTAGTCTCAGAGACTCAGGAGTGAAATGACTTTTGTTTGTGAAATCTTGTCTGCCTTAGATTTCACAAACGAAAGTCATTTGTTTGTGAATCAAAATCAATTTAAAGACATATCAAAGCATTTATTAAAACATACCTGGCTCATAAAAAATCAACAACTTTCCTTAAAATCTCAATTTGTTTGACACAACACTTAATTCTAGCTTTAAAATATTCATATTCGAAAAGAAATATCTACAAAAAAATAATGGGATTGTATAACTTTTCTTTTTCCTAAAATATAATAATCAGGAAGTAATAAAAAATCAAATGTTTATTATTATAATTAAATCTTCTACAAAATTGCAGGTCATCAATCTTAGTTTTTCGCGACAGTGAATGCACATTTTTTTTCACTCAATACAAATCAGTTTTTACATGCAAAGCACATGTATTGTGTACTGCGTTTCTTTTTGGGTCGCAAGTTGAGCAGTTTTTTGGAACCGATACTCTTCAAAATTCCTACCGCCTCACACAAGGCCGGTTTGACAATTTACGATGACAAAAATAAAGTATTGGTTTTTATTTACTCTCTGAGTTGGTAATTATGTATTTTAAGTGTTAGAAGGTAGAAATAAAATGTTGAAATGGTAGAAACAAAAAAAAAGCTTTATTTTAAAACATCATGCAAAATGGTCCTTAAATTAGGTTCTATGCTACCTACTGATCATCGCTATCCACATAATTATCGGAGTCTTCATTCTCTCTGTTTTCAACCTCTTCGCTACAAAGATACGTAGGCATCCGTAACATCCCCATAACATCGTCATTGTACATCTCTCCTTGTTTCTTGGGTTTTTCCCCGTGACTAGTCACGACAGGATTCGATGACACAAGTATCCAGTGTAGAATATCCATATTGGTATTTATTCTGGACGTTTTCCGGAAATGATATTGTCGCAATTTTTTGTAATTTTTGTGACTTGCTTCTATCACATCTTCTGATAATTGACCTACGGGCAAATCCAGAGATTTAATGATGTCAGTACCGTGAATTAAAAGTTTATGTACACTTGCACTCATTTTGTACCATTTGTACAGATTGATCATCATTTCAGCTGTGCCCATGCAATATGTCCTAAACTTTTCTTCGTCTACGTAATGTCCGCAGGATATGACACACAAAATATTTGCAAATCTTTCAATCAATTCTTTGGACAGCCCTGTGATTTGAGAATCCGGACCTGGATTTAAAAAAAAAAAAATCTTGCTGTGTTGCCATCGTTACTGTTGCCTCCTCCTTGTTTTGTCCCATTGATTTATCTCGCAATTTTACTTTTTCCTGCGCTTCTTTGCCTCTAGCTTGCCATTGATGCTACTCCAATTTATAGGATATATGCAATAAGTATTCGTAGCATGTGAGATGGGCATGTGAAATAGGAATACCAAATTTGTATGGGTCTTCGTTACATACTCTTTTTTAAATATTTTCTAAATCGTTCATTTGCGTGGATGTAAATGTTGTTGATGATGTTAGCTTTACAGATGTTACAGGCTTGTGTACTTTTAGTTTCTGTCAAAACATTCAATGTTTTGCCATCGTGGATTGTGCAAATACGCATATGTTTAAAATTTATCGTTCTGTCTACTAGAACAATGTCTGTGTGCTGTAACTGCCTTATTTGCTGCTCAATCTTGTAGAAGTCATCTTTAGTGTTCTGGTCATTTTCTTTTTTTTAATTTAAACGAAACTGGACGGAAGTATCTGGTGGAAGATGGAGTTGGATCTTTCCAATAAATTATTTTCTTCCTTTCTTCATTTCCGATAACTCCAGAGGTACAATTGTACATAATATTATGTTAGAATCAGCGTAAATTGAATTGTTTGAAAAGTTTTGGTTGTATATACTGTGACCTCCACTACCATCTAGGCCCCACTTATAATAGACTTTCAGAGTGTCGTTATTATCGTCAATGTTGGATAAAATTACTTCTGACTGTACGTGTACCAGTCTCCGTATGGTGTGGTCTAAAAGATCTTGTAATGGCACTACAGCTTCAGTCTCAGTAACTCTTAAATTAAGTAAGAGGGATATATATCAGCACCTCTTTTCTTTGCACCTAGACGCATCGTTCCGTATTCTTTTCTGGTCAAATTCAGGTCCACTATGAGACCTACAGCTTCTTCAGCAGTATGCACAAGATTTACAGAACACGATGAATGAGTCTGTTCCATTTTTTTTCAACCTATTTGGAGGCGAATTCATTGCAAGTTTTAGAACTTGAGCTGCTTTTCGTTTGCCAGATTTCACCAGCCTCATTTCAGTCGCTAAACAAAGCTTTTCAGGAGTAAAACGCGAGACAAGAGACTGAAGTTTTCTCTTTCTGCTGCGTTCAGAGCTGACTTCAAACAACTTTTTTGGCTTACCTCGTTTCTTCTCCGAAGAAGTAGGTCGTTGTGAAGCTGTTGATTGTATCTCTGGGAGCTTAAATTCTTCACTGAGCCAATTGGCATACTTAACATTAGAACGATCAAACATAAATTTACTTTCACGCCATTTAGCTAAAAGCTTTGTCACAAACACTAACAACGACTTTTAACTGTTTTATCAAAGTCTCACAAGGGTCCACTATGCTTAACTTGTTCATTATGTATTGTAATAATCGTTCATTACACATGGATGACGAAAAACTAAAAAAACGTTCATCTCTTAACACTAAAAACAGTTCATTTCTATACAACTTCCTGTGCTGTGAAACGGGATCAATGTGACTACATGGAAATAAAGGGCTCAATTTATCGCCCGATACGGGGACGAGATGTTTGCTAGGTTTGAATCATGACAGGTTGTAGTTTCTAAAAAATATAAAATACAATGGAACTATGTGGAACTTTTTTTAAATGTCTATAAATTCAAGTGACTCTAAAAGATTTATGTATAAAATTTGTCTTCCACGTATAATTAAATGACAACTAGATTTTTGAAAAACATTGACAAGTCCACAACAATAATTAGATTACATACCTGACGCTTCAATATCCATGTTAAAAACTTTCAATTTTTAAACACTGGGGCACAAAACAAATAATTAGAGTACATACCTGACGCTTCAATATCCAAGTTAAAAACTTTCAATTTTTAAACACTGGGGCACAAAACAAACGCTTGGCTTCTCTTTGTTCAGCTATGTTACGCTGTGATGTTCTTGATCGCAAAAACTCTTGCTCTGCAGATGAAACCAAAGATTGACATTTTTTTTTTAATATTACGAATGAGCCCGCTCTTGATCTCGATCACACCTGATGGTAAATGTAAGATGAGGTCTACGATCGAACGATGTCTATTCACTCTTGCTTTAAAAACTGACTCTTATTAGGAGGCACTTATGTAGCGGGGAACAGAGAAGCCGGCAGAGAGTTCCACACCTTGGCTGTGCGCACAATGAATGTTGAAGAAAAGCGCTTAGTACGACAAGACGGTATATCGACCAAGTGTGGATGGTATCCTGCGATACGTCTGGTTTCGCCGGTGAGCCAGGCTGTGAATCTTGCCTGCCAGAACCTCGTCACCTATGAGCCTTTTAACTCTGCGTTCGATCGAGTCAAGTGCAGCTGGTATTTGGCTGAGCCATCCCACAAGTGACTGCAATACTCCATACAGGAACGACATGAAATAATTATGTTATTCTGCACAGCAGTTGATTCTTCGATTTCAGAATTTGACTTGCAGCTATTGCAGGGGTTCCCAAATTTATTTTGTGTACCCCACTGAGAATAAATTATTTGTAAGCGCTCTCAATTTTTCACCCACTTAAGAACCACTATAACTTTAAATTAAATTAATTATCATTTCATTTCAATTAGTCAAACAATTGCCGCTTCATAGCCAACGAATTTCGTTATGAAACAACAAACGGTTGAAATCTTCGTCATAAGAAACAAAGCTGATGAAATAATCTATCATTCAAAGAACTGTTACGGATTTTATTGACTGCTTTGGTGACATATTGCAGTGATTGAAATAGTCGTTCACTTAAAAGAGATGGCCCATTTTCTTAGGGCACTCTGCCTAGTGTCTAAAAATTCATGTACATTAACGAATTCTGCTTTATTTTTAATGTAGTATACTCTAAAATCAACTGTAAAAGTTACACAATCCACAAACTTCAGATTTCTTAGAAATTAACAAAAACGTGCCTAGGTCATGAAAATTCTCGGGCTCAGAACTAAGTAGTAGCCAGATTATTCTGCGTGTGTAAGCTGCACTTGTCCTGATCAATGGATGGGTGAGAGACCCTACCGTGCCTCGAAGTGAGAAATAGAAGTATTGTCTCAAGTTTCAACCTAGGATTACCAAGACTTCAGAAATCATGTTAGTTAATATTTCATTATTATTATTTTTTTGGAAACCATTGTGGGAAATCCAGGTCTCTCTTGTCTAATGTGATGTACCTACTTACTATGATAACTCTGTGACAGGTAGTGGGACTGTAATGGAATGATTAAATACCTAGGATATGTATACCTATTTGGATAGACTCCAAAAGGTTAGGTAGCGTCATAAAGGATTGCAGTGTTAAAATAAAAACAAACACTGAATATCCTGTAAATGAAATATTTAATATTCAACAATTCTAATAAAACTATCGTCTAAAAATTATGCTGGTGGGGTAATACTGGTCTGATGTCTTGCCCAGTCTAAATACCAGATCATTGTCATCACGTGACAAAAACACCCTACCGTCCTATTACCGACCAAGCAGTTGCAATAGTAACCCAAAATAGATTCTAGTGGGCAGTTGCTGCTGGGCTCAACATCAAACAAAATTTATGTATAATATATATATCCTTTGACTTGTATGCCTAGACTTTATACGCCCCCTTAATAAATAGGGCGTATTCCCACCTACATGTGGGGTCATCTCCTGGGAGTGATCCAGTTCTGGACACACTTCCACCTCATAAACTCCATTTTGTCTGATGTGTTCACCGTAATATGATCGTGCCTGTTTGACTTGGTATGGCCCTAATGCGAATAACAACAATTGATTTTATGAAAATATCGGAAACATCTCCACTTCCAGAAGATTACCGTTAATTCTTGCGAACATAGTTCTTCTCCTATTTAAATTAAATTCGTTCACAAACTGCCCTAAATGATTTGGCACATCCATGAACCGTAACGCCCTTTGAATAATTTGTTCACAATTAGGTCTATCTATGATACAAGGATGGAAGTTATTTATATAATCTATCATTAAATGAGTAGCAGCTAGATTAAAAAACCGTTGCCTAAACAATTTAAAATCTCTTTTGAACCTGCCATTAACAACTTCAACTACCCATCTGCAAAGTGTTACCTTTCTGCTTTTATTAGTCTGGGAATAAGTTAATTGAGTTTGGCCTTGGTCTAGTGATTCTGGTTTAAAAATTCTATAGTTATAACGTTCCAAAGTTGGTATAGCATCGCGAAATCCACGATCTAAGATAAATATATCATTAGCTCTAAAGAGTCTACGGTAAGCACCATTTTCATTTTCAAACAAATTGGTCATGATATCAGCATCAGTCCGAGTTGCGGGAAATGGACCAACAGCATCAATAATATGACCATCACATGACAATCATAAATGGTTTGATTAAGTTATCATATTTGTGTAATCTATACGTTTTCTTTTGGAACATATACACACATCAAAAGTGTCTAGGGATCAAGCATTTTTATGCGGATTTCTTGAGATTGAGATGTGGCTTTGTAATAAATTTATGATTTTATAAATTTATATGGATCCTTTTTGGTGCATTTCATAATTTGAAACAGGAACTGTTAATCAAATTCGAGTAAAAGATGAAAATCAGCTGTCAATATTTTTTCCTATAAAAACATACAACGCATTGAAGACATTATTAATGCTACTGTTTCCCTACTACTGATTAAAACCAACGTTATTATGGAGCGGCGACGTCATTTAAGCAGGGAAGAAATGCTCAGAGCCGTGGGAATGATAGAAGCTGGTTCCCGGCAACGTACTGTGGCTTTAGCTCTGAATACAAGTCAGAGTGTTATCAGTCGACTTTGGACACGTTACCGAAGCACTGGTACCGTGGCTGAGCGCCATGGAGGACGGTATCGCTGCACCACACGGAGACAAGACCGATACATTCAAATCTTAACTCGAAGAGCTCCAACAATAACCGCCATGATGTTAGCCGTGAGGCTTCATCACTCTTCAGGGAACTTAATTAGCGACCAAACAGTCAGAAACCGCTTGCATGAAGTGAACCTTCATTCCCGAAGACCGCTACGGGTACCACCTATAGCAATGCACAATCGTAGGATTCGATATCAATGGGCTCTTGAACACAGAAATCGGGCAGAAGAACAATGGCGTTTCGTGTGCTTTTCTGATGAGTCTCGTTTTGGTATGAGACCGGATACAAGACGTATACGACACTGGAGAACCCCTGGACGCCAACAGCGATTATAATCCTGCCAGGAAGTCCATCCTTATAGTGGTGGAACCATCATGGTATGGGCGGGTATTTGGATCGGCGGAAGAACTGAGTTGATTTGGATCAGAGGCAACCTCAACGCTCAAATTTATGCTGAGACGATTGTATCTGACGTCATCGTTCCTCTACAAGTGCAAATCGGTCCCTTATTTCAGTTAATGCATGATAATGCACGACCGCACACCGCAAGAGTTGTAAGACAGACTCTCGCCGCAGCTAACATCAATGTCCTGCTCTGGCCTGCTCAGTCGCCAGACTTGAACCCGATTGAGCATGCATGGGATATGCTACAGAGAAGAGCTCTGCCGAATATGGAGGGTATCCAGTCGCAAGAAGACCTTTTTTTGCTGTTGCAACGAACATGGGCGGCCATTCCACAGCGTGATTTGGATGAACTCATTTTGAGTATGCCAAACCGATGTTCTTGTGTTGTTAGTGTTCGCGGTAGAAACACGGATTATTAATTGTTTAAGTTACCCAATAAAATTTTAAAGAAAACTGTTATTTCAGTCTTTTTTTCGAACTTTAATGTTAGTGGTTCAAATGTCAAAAATCCCTTTATTAGGAAAATGGCAAATTTCTTTATTAATGCAAAGGTGACTTGGTTTATCGTTACTGTGACAAACGAAAACACTTTATTTGATGAATCCTTAAAGAAAATTTTAATTAATATCAATCAGGAGAAAAGTTATTGCAAAAATATATGTTGATCCCTAGACACTTTTGATGTGTGTAGTTAGCACTTTTCTGAAGGTAAATATATGTACCATCAAATATGACTATAGCAGACCTATTTTCAGGTGCTGCCTCTGGGTCACTAAAGAGAGCAGTAAGAATTCATAAATTCCTGGCAACAATTTCGGAATGACTTATATGATTAACTCCTAAATGCTGTGGCACGAAATTCTCATAAATAAATAAATAAATAATCATTTATTTGCATACATTGAAGTCCATCGAATTAAATTATTATTTATTTGATATCAAATATACATTATTCAAACTATTATTAGTATTCATGAATTACAATAAGCATAATAACAAAATAACATAATCGAATTACATCACAAATAACATAATAATGTCATAATAGAAACGAAACACAAATTACATGAAAATAACACAATACACACACATAAAAATCACAAATAGGCAGAATAATAATAACATAATAGTAATAAAAATAAAATAAATGCACGTACAGCTATCGAGAACCGACCTGTGTGTGCAGTCTCACCCATCGACCAAGCATCGGGCAGTCCCACCGGTCATTCAATGCTCTCAACATGCCGTGGGTCCTGGTATCTGTTCTGTGCCGGAGAGAAGCGTATCGTTTTCGAATAATGGCATAGAAATCATCCACTCTCGCATCGGCAAACATACCCGAAGCGCTACAATACCGCGGCAGCCCCACAAGCATCCTGAAAGTATTGTTATACTGTACACGCACTACGCAGGGCGTTGTATGCCTTCTGCGTATACTAAGATACTAAGGCAAGATCTAACTTTTTTCATTTTAAGTTCTAAGGTAGCTCTAGGAATATTAAAAATTGTTGACAATCTATGGTTGCTTTCACCAGACCTTAATTTGGCTAAATATGTAGCTAAGGAGGTTTTTGGTTTCCGTACATTAAGTGCTGACAAACTATTCAATAAGCTAATAAACTCGGTAACAGTAAGTCCTGTCCAATAAATGACACACATGGTTAGGCATTACATCAATATTTTCAAAATTAATATATTAATAATAATAATAATAAAGGAGAGATTATGGAATCTGAAGGAGTATGCATGTAAAACGAGGAGAGATTATGGAATCTGAAGGAGTTCAACTTTCAGATTCCATACACCTTAGATCTCTCTGCTTAACCGAAACTTATAAGTATTTGGGTATGTCGGAAGCTTTGGGCATTAATGTTACTGACATGAAGCAATCGCTGAGGGAGCGCTTCTTTGGCCGCCTGACAAAGGTATTAAACAGCCTTTTGTCGGGAGGAAATAAGGTGCGCGCTTTCAACGGTTGGGTCATGCCGGTGTTGATGTATTCTTTCGGCATACTCAAATGGACTCAAACCGAACTGGACGCCCTGGATAGGAGGGTCCGTACACTGCTAACCGCAAATCGGATGCATCACCCACGATCATCGGTGATGAGACTGTATATCCCGCGGAAATGTGGAGGTCGAGGCTTTTTAAATGCCAAAACTCTCCACAACCGCGAGATTTGCAGTCTCAGGGAATATTTCCTTAAAGCCGATGTGGGTATGCACCGAGATGTGATTGCAGTGGACAAGGGACTCACCCCGCTGACTATGGCTAAAGAGAACTGGCACAAACCTGTTATACTTACCCCAGATGACCGCAAGGAGGTATGGAAAAGCAAGGAACTTCATGGTCGCTACTATCGGGCTCTTTATGGGTCCGATGTAGATTTGACAGCTTCCGTTGCCTGGCTACGCTTCGGGGATCTCTTCGGAGAAACTGAAGGTTTTGTCTGTGCAATTATGGACGAAGTTATCTTGACGAAGAATTACCGGAGACATATTATGAGGGACGGGACGATTGACGTGTGTCGGGCATGCCATCGTCCTGGTGAGTCCATCAGACATATTGTCTCCGGTTGTTCTCGTCTAGCTAACGGCGAGTACTTGCATAGACACAACCAAGTAGCCAGAATTATCCACCAGCAACTTGCTTTGAAATACAAACTTGTCGATTCTGAGGTACCGTATTACAAGTATGTGCCCGACCCAGTTCTCGAAAATGACCATGTCACGTTGTACTGGGATCGGTCTATCATCACTGATAGGACTATTGTTGCCAATAAGCCTGATATAGTGGTGATAGACCTGTTCAGACATCGCCTTAACAAATAGTCATCGCCTTACCTACCACCTACGACACAGCGATTGGTTGTCCACGGATGCCGCCGACCAATCACCGCCGAGCTACGCATCAACTACTATTTTCAAAATCTTTTCTGTTTTTTCTTGTTGATTCCGATCACATCGCCACATCGCACGCATCTTTATTCCAATCTATAACTAATTGTAATCTTCGCAATACACTGTTTTAAAGTAATTCCTGGTGTCGTCTACGTTATTTAAAGAACCTTCAGTCTCCACACACGCAGCAGAGCTGAAATCTCAACATTGGACCTTTGAGCCGAATTCTGGATTTGCTGGATGACCTGAAAACGCGCATAACAGGTACGGCCAGCCATCCTGTCCAGCCCTATTCATATCCATTTCAATTGTGTAATACCGTGATATTGCTTAATTTCAGTGTAATTCTAGTCGTTAAATTGTGCGTTGCCAACAAAAATCTCGTCTCAACCGTCATATTCAAACGTGAGTACTCCTTTCTTTCCACTTTCCACCAAGATGAGTCAGTCAGAGGTCTTGGCAGGTCAGAAGTCACGTGAGAAATCCCCCTATAGGCTCAATCCAAGTGACGACTGCACACTAGTAAGGGATCTGGTTAAAAGACGAGGGATAGTAAAAGGTAGATTAACCAAATTCTCAAATTACTTATCTAATATTGTTGGTGAAACTTTGTCTAGTCAAACACGCGTAGATCTTAAATTACGGATTCAGGGAGCCACTAGATTGTTCGACGAGTTCAATGACATTCAGAGTAAACTCGAGGAATCAGTCTCCGATGTAGATGAGCAATTAACGCAAAGGGAATTGTTTGAAAATACCTACTACACCTTATTATCTCAAGCTGAATGTGTTTTAAATCCAAGTGAGGTCACTGACAGTTCTAGCAAATGTAGTAGTCACCACAAACCGACCGTTAAATTACCCACAATTTCTATGCCTACGTTTGACGGTTCATACGAGCACTGGTTGGAGTTTAGGGACACTTTTCTATCTTTAGTGCACAATTCTAATGATATTAGTAATATAGAAAAGTTTCACTACCTAAAATCATCATTGAAGGGAAGTGCGGAGCTAGTTATCAATGCTGTAGAATTTTCTAGTGCCAACTACCCGGTCGCATGGGATTTACTTCTCAATCGGTACAATAATAGCGAACTATTAGTGCATAATCACGTCATGTCGTTGTTCACTATGCAGAACGTAAGCAAGGAATCGCCAGTTCTAATTCGTCAGCTAATAGATACCGTGTTAAAGAATTTACGCGCATTGAAAATCCTCGGCGAGCCAACTGACACTTGGGATACACTGGTTATCTATTTAGTTTTATTTAGATTGAATCCAGCTACCGAGCAAGAGTGGGAACAATATAAACGCGCACAGGGATTATCTAGGAATGGCGATTCTCAGTCTAAGCGAAAGCTCAAGCTGGAAGATTTGATAAACTTTCTTAAAGATCGAGCTGACGTGCTGGAAACATTGCAGGTGTCACATAGGAAACGCAATTCTGATAATAAAAAACAAAACACTCAGACTAATCACTCTAAAACTCACTGCAATGTTTCCACCAATGAGTCAGAGCGTCAACAGTCACAAATATCCACAAAAAGAAAGAAGCTTTGTCTACTGTGCAATTCAAATCACCCACTTTATGCTTGTCAAAGATTTCTTGATTTTGATTTAGTTTCTAAACACAAATTCGTTCACGAAAAGAAACTTTGTATTAATTGTTTACGTTCGGATCACACTTTAGACAATTGTAAGTTTGGACCGTGTAGATTCTGCAACAAAAAACACAACTCGCTATTGCATTCCGATAATCATACGAATCAATCTATAGCACTTCATGTGTCGCGCGCTAATGAGACACCGGCTAGCGTGACCGTGAGCGCCGGCGCAGGAGCGATTACTCCGCCCCCTGCCGCACACACCGCACCGGGATCGTCCTCGGCAGTCGAATTTACCGCAATCCATGCAAACAAAGCGCACATAAACACGACGACTCAATCAGCTGTAATGAAACCGGTTCTACTATCGACTGCATTAGTTGAGATAGTTGACGAACGTAAGAATTATCACCTAGCACGCGCACTCCTTGACAGCGGTAGTGAACGCTGTTTCATTACACAACGCTTATGTGATTTAATTCAAGCGCCAGTAATACAGTCCACTCAAGAAATACGAGGTGTAGGTAACTCTGTCACAAAATCTACGCAAATATGTGACATCGAGATAAAATCGCGCTTTCACCCGTACACCACGCATTTACAATGTTTTGTCTTGCCTAACATTACGTCGGCGTTGCCTGCTTTATCACAACAAAACGGACAGCTTAAAATACCCGAATATATTGTTTTGGCAGACCCACATTTTAATGAATCTCAAAATATAGATATCCTAATCGGTGCAGATAAATTTTGGGACTTAATTAATTCTAATAAAATAAGATTACCTAGTGGGCCTTTCTTATTAGACACAAAATTGGGATGGGTTATTTCCGGCCCAATTTGTTCTCTTACGCGTCATGATGGGTACCTACATTCAGTGTAACTTTTCTCAGTCCATCGAATCCTAGTTGCGCAAATGCTGGGAATTGGAGGACATGTCTGCGTATCGGGATACGCGCACAGAGGGGCGTTCTTATGAACAACATTTCATTAATACTAAAACGCGCAATAGTGACGGAAGGTTCAAAGTTCGCATTCCTTTTAAAAAATCACCCGATACTTTAGACGAAACTTACTCACAGGCACAACGAAGGTTTCTTACCCTCGAAAAACAATTATTACGTGAACCTGACCATAGAAAACTTTATGCCGATTTCATTCACGGATACATTCACTTGTGTCACATAAATCGTGTTGATCGCATCGGAACGCCTAACTATTTCCCATCGCATAATGGAGTATTTCGTGAGCACAGCACCACCAAGCTACGTGTGGTGTTTGATGTCAGTGCCGCAGCTAGCAATGACATCTCGCTCAACGACGTGCTAATGGTAGGCCCACCGATACAAAGCGACCGGTTGTCTATTTTGCTACGATTTAGGAAACATAAATATACGGTTTGTGTAGATATTGAGAAAATGTATAGGCAAGGTCTGATTACAGATACTTCACTGTTTTCATTTAAGAGGTTTATTTCAATTTAAATGTATGCAACGCGCATGTGCGTACATGATACGTTTTATTTTAATACTCTCAATAGGAATAACATTAGCCGTGGCCCTCTCACTGTTAATGAGTTGAGGAATGCATGCATAACTTTAGTAAAGTTGTCACAACGCGAATCTTTTATTAATGAATGCAAATTATTATCTAGTAATCAATTTCTTCAAAATAAATATTACTTAAGTAAATTAAATATTTTCGCATATAGTGATGACATTTTACGAGTCCGTGGACGAATAAAACTGTCATCAAATTTTAAGTTCGATAAAAATATATATATACACTTATTTCTTCCTACCACTGGTTCTTAGTGCTATTGTTTCGGCACGAGCACAAGCAGCTGCAGCACGTTGCGTCACAGGCATTGCTGTACAACCTACGCGAGTCTCACTGGCCGGTGGAGGGTAGGAGCTTGGCCATTGCATTACTTGCTTGCATTACGTGTACACGGTTGAGAGGTGAATCTCTATCTCCCATTATGGGCAACTTACCGGAAGAGAGAATTACTCCAAGCTTTCCGTTTTTACGTACTGGTGTAGTCTACGCCGGACCAGTGCACGTACTGAATCGGAAAGGCTCGAAATTAATTAAGGTTTATATTTTCCTATTTATTTATTAGCTACACGCACAATACATTTAGAGCTCGTGAGTGACCTTTCTTCTGATGTTTATCTGCTTGCGTTAAAGAGATTTATTTCACGGCGTGGCAAACCTGAAGAAATAATTTCAGATAACAAACGAATAGGTCTATCAAATGAATTTTATAATTTCATATCAACATGCTCTGACGATTTAATTGAATATGCGACTAGCCAGGACATTAAGTTTACTTTTATCCCGCCTTATGCGCCTCATTTTGGTGAATTGTGGGAGGCTGGAGTAAAGTCATGTAAGCACTACTTGTTACGAATCGTTGGTAACGCAAATCTAACGTACGAAGAACATAGCACTGTATTGTCACAAATTGAAGCTGTCCTCAACTCCCGCCCCATGAGTCCTTTGTTCGCAGATCCTAACGACTTCCTTCCTTTGTGTCCCTCTCACTTCCTGGTTGGTCGTCTCCTTACAGCGCCTGCGAGGCCTCAGCTGACTGATGTTCATGCTCACCGGTTGACACGCTACCAGTTCGAGCCGAACAGCGTACACAACATTTCTGGATTCGAGGGTCCAAGGAATACATCTCAGAAATGCAAACGAGGACAAAATGGTGACAATCAAATCAAAAATCATCATCAAAGAGGACAACACACCGCCACTGAAATGGGGCTTGAGGCGGATCATCCCTACAAGGCCAGGAAAGGATGGGACTTCTCGAGTGGCTGACATCCAGACAAAGTCAGGAGTCATCAGACGCGCATTTCCTCGAATCTGTCCCCTGTTCGATGATGAAGATGAAGACAAGGTATTGGACGTCGGTACCTACTTCCAAGGCCGGGGGCATGTTCAGACATCGCCTTAACAAATAGTCATCGCCTTAAGGACTGTTCTACCACCTACGACACAGCGATTGGTTGTCCACGGATGCCGCCGACCAATCACCGCCGAGCTACGCATCAACTACTATTTTCAAAATCTTTTCTGTTTTTTCTTGTTGATTCCGATCACATCGCCACATCGCACGCATCTTTATTCCAATCTATAACTAATTGTAATCTTCGCAATACACTGTTTTAAAGTAATTCCTGGTGTCGTCTACGTTATTTAAAGAACCTTCAGTCTCCACACACGCAGCAGAGCTGAAATCTCAACAAGACCGATTAATGCGCCGCGCAATGATAATCGATGTTACCATCCCACATGACGAGAATCTCGTGAAAGCTGAGAAAGAGAAACACATTAAGTATCTCGACTTAGCTCATGAGGTTGTTGACATGTGGAATGTGGACTCGGCTGTCATTGTGCCGATTGTCATATCAGTCAATCGGCTGATAGCTAAAAGCTTCGACGACCATCTGTCGAAGCTGGCTTTGCACAGCTGGATAAAGGGCCTGATACAGAAGGCAGTTCTCCTCGATACAGCTCGTATTGTGAGGAGGTTCCTTTCTCTGGAGACCTAACCACCGGTAGCTTGGACCCCGTTCCCGATACCAGTGGACTGCCATTTTTTATATTTTTAAATGTTTTTTTATTGTCACTTTTTTATAGAAAAATATTTAAAAATGTAATTTTTGAGAGGTATATAAAATAATAATAATAATAATAAGTAGATGCAGTTGCGTCGAGCTCGAGCGACGAATACTTCTCGCCGCCGACGACACCACCACCTGCGCGTT
This sequence comes from Tholera decimalis, assembly GCA_943138885.2. Classification (NCBI taxonomy): domain Eukaryota; kingdom Metazoa; phylum Arthropoda; class Insecta; order Lepidoptera; family Noctuidae; genus Tholera; species Tholera decimalis. The sequence goes on from OW964551.2 coordinate 28,959,170, forward strand.
GGCGAGGAAGAGGCCGCCCTCCGGCCAGCTTAGGACTTCGAGGCCCGCCGGCATCTGATAGGGTCCCCGCTGCCGGTGGAAGTGTGCAGCGCGTGCGATGGACAAATTACATCAATGAAAATGTCATGCGCTCATACTTAGGGGCTACAGAGGGGGGAACTAACCTGACTGCGTACCGTGGTCGGATGCTCTCTCTGTTTCAGGTATTTGAACCAGATGTCAACGTATCGGCCCAACGACTATCGGATCAGGTGCGGGTAATCCAGCGTAACCGTATGTTGGGTGACGCCGTACTTGATGGACGTGGCGTAGTACGGCGTCATCCAACATACGGTATAACGAGGCAGACGAGGTCTAAGCTCAGGCTGTGTGGAGCGATACTCCCGTAATGCGCACTCCAAAGCACTCCTCAATCGTTCACTGCACTGGGTACTCACGGTTATAGCCTCGTCATCATCATCTTCACCGACGTGGTCGGGTCGCGGTGAGACACTGGGTTGTAGATGCACCGCGGCCAGTGGTGAAGCAGATGAGACACGGTGGCACCGTGATTCAAGGCCTTCAAATACGCCTTGAATCACGGTGCAGCCGTGTCTCATCTGCTTCACCACTGGCCGCGGTGCATCTACAACCCAGTGTCTCACCGCGACCCGTTGACAATAGTGAAGACCTCACCGATACTCATTCGATTCTATACTGTGCAGCTGTAGTGGCTTGTCGGGTAGCTCATGTCAAGTTTCCAAAGACTGACAGTGTGATGGTACGCCTGTCCTGAGGCCAAATCCAGTAACGGTAAAGATAACGTCCTGTGTTGTCATCCTACCAAGGTTCTGTGGTGGCTCGCGTTGATCGTCTAGTCTGTTTGTTTCGTAAGTGAATATATTAAGAGAGAGAGTCTATTTTCTTAATTAGCCTTTGGTGATCAATACTGTGTTTAATCTAGGAAGGATTGAACTTCCTTACACCAGTGTTTAAAGGAACAATACTGCATCATGAGAGTCATTTCGGGTTTTAATCAACAATTAGATTTAGATTTACCACAGGTCAATCTTGAGTACACTCCACTGTGCGAACAATGTAGACTTATCAATCATTCTACTCGATAATGCGGAGCTCTTCTCTACGCGTCTATATTATTATTTTGTACAATACTCAATCAATCTTCCTTGGATTTAATAAAAGACTTTACAAGATAAACTCAATTTGACATGTTAGAATGATTGTGTAAGTTGATACATGTGTGTTTGTGCTAGTTTAAGCCACCGCGTCTGACTGATATCGTTCTAGCATGGGGAAACCCTGCACCGCGGTACGGTCTTTAATCATTGTTATGGGGGGGGCAATCTGACTCCCTATTTATTCGCTAAGAAGCGTTAGTGATTCCCACCTCCCGTGATACACAGGCTGGTACTTGCATTTTTTTATTGCCACATTCCCAGTTAGGGCAGGCACTCCCCCGGAACCATGGTTTTGATACTATTTTTGTATTTGAGTTTTATTTGTATTTGAGTTATATTTAGATTTGGCCAAATCTAGGTCGGGGTCAGATTGCAAGACATGGCGTGTAATGGTATGCTAAGTTATCACTGCCAGAAGCGTCGCTCAGTCGTGTCTCTCAAATTATCAGTCTATCGGCGTTAGGAAATATTAATGTGTATTATATCACAACACAGCCGAAATGTTTTTCTCTCTCAAGAACAGTATTTCTCCTCTGAATAATTAAGTGATTATTGACTTGAACCCACATAATTACATTTTAGCTGCTTAATTCCTCGTTTATGACTGAGTCGCTGATACTAATGACTTGAATCAAAGTGATAATTAAGTTACCGTAGCTTGGTATCTCTACTCACTCAGTTGGGATTTTACTGATTTATACTAGGTTTAATTCAGTTCAGAAGGAACTTATAGTCTCAAACCCTGATTAAAGTATCTGACTTAGATCTGGATTCCTATCTCAGATCTGGTCTATAGTAGTACAAATTATTATATTTGGAGAACCAAACTGATTTAATACTCTGATTCAAAACAATGCCTTTGTTATGACTTGACCTTAGTTTTATTAATCTAACATTATAAAATTCTCTACACATGTAATCTTGGGATATAAAAGAAAGAGGTGATTATGGTTTAAATTATTCATTTATTTTCAATTTTAACGAAAGAAACTGTTTGTTAATTTAGGCCTAGGTTCGCTAAGATGGTGGCGAGCCTAGGTCGAGTGTCCCATTCCTAAACCTAGTCAGATAAGGGAAAACGGAACATCTCAAGCGAAAAACCCTTCTGACATACACAAATTAGATTTACACACATAATATGTACACAATATTGACAATTATTTTCAGTTTATATAAATCGTAAGACAACTGAGAGGTGAGGTAAAGCACACATAATGGTTACACAGTTATATTCAAGGTACATAAGTCACAATATCCCATGATAATTTACATTAGTGTATTCAACTTTCTAGCTTAAGCCATTTCGCGTAGTTCAGGGTCTGTGTGATGTATATCTCTTATACCATTCAAAACGATTTGTCCACGGGTTTTAGCTTTCCATCGCCTCCAAACCTCTACACAAGCTATCACTAGGAGATAATTGACCATTATCAAGAATAGTATCATAGCTACCTTGTCCAGGTTGGACCAAAGGTGCTCTCGTGCCTTTTGTCTTAGTGAATATAAAATATCGAAGTTTGTAGTAGCCTCCATATTTACTGGGGTCGTTAAATAGATTTGGTGACTGAAGTTATTGTAAATTAGCTTGGGATCTTGTTTTAACACAAAATTTGAACTTGGAATACGTTACCAAATTTCAGCTCTCTCACTGTCTCTATTTCACTAATACTACTTAGATACACTGCTTCTAACTTTATTTTAAGATACAAACAATATTCAATCTAAATTTAACTATAATTATTTCTATGTAAGTATGCAACGATCTCGGTTCGCCGTCCGATTTCGTCTGTCCTCCGCTGTTCATCACTTCCCCTCATTCAGGTAGGCTCCTCCTAGAAAAAATCAAACGCGAGTAATCTGTCTCATTGGTTGTTTTGTGCATGACGCCTGTTCATTGGCCAAAGCATGTCGTCTATCAGTTCCCGCCAAATGACACTGCGTACGCGCCTTCACTCATGTGTCATCACTTCACACATCTGTTCAACAGATTTCCAGATCCCAAAAAAAAAGGTTACTTCAACGTACGATTTATTGCCTTTTGGATATTATTTTAAACTGAATTCAATAGATTTTTATTTTCTAAGTGTTTTGGGTTCCTTTGCTTATCTTTTGTTTTTAAGTAATTTCTTTCCATGGATATTTCAATAGGCAGTTTTTACAAGGGTTGAAATTTATGGATGGCTATAAAGTAAGTTATTTATTTCTTCTATATGCAAAAAAGAATAGTGGTTCGACGAACGGCCATCTCACACTCCCCCAAATAGATTTGTTTAATCACCTAGTACTCATATATCTCTCTATCGTTACACTAGGTCGTTGAAAAATCTATTTCCTTCTTTACATTCTCACGCTAGCCTTAAATTTCCCACATCTATTTGTTTGTTTTCAAGTACGATAATAACTTATTCAACCCAGTCTCCTTTTGTTTGTTTAGTTTGGGTTTACTGTTTTATGATGGTGGCTACGCATTTATTTGTTTCCTTTGTCCGTCCCATCCCATAGCAAATTCTACTTTATTTATTGTTTCCGTAGTAGTGAAACAGGTGTATCGTATTGTAATTCCCTTTGACTTTATCAGTATGGACATCAATTAAAGTATATACATTATTATATGGAACTGCTCCCATTACATAAGGTCCTTCGTATAGCCGCACAAATTTCTTTGTTAACTTTTTGTCCGCATCTGACTTTGCGAAAGTTTTAAGCTTCACTAGATCTCCTATTTCGAACTGTATTAATTTATGATTTTTGTTATAATGAAGTTCTCTATTCTCCGCCGCTTTGGTTATATTTTGTCGTGCTTGATTACGAATCTGCTCTAGTGTTTCTAATTGTATATCGGTTCCCCTTGCTATGTCTTTATCGAAATCAGTCGACAGTAGAGTCCTCTTTCCCCATACTATCTCATTCGGTGAATACCCCGTTGTGGTGTGTACTACCTGATTGTAACAATCCTCTATGTTCGGTACTAAATCTACCCAAGATTGGTGCGATCTGTCACAATACGTCCTGAACAATCTTCCTAATTCTTTATTTACTCTCTCCGTCGAATTCGGTCGTGGATTTTTAATAGATGTGTGCGTTAATTCGATGTCTAGCTGACGAATACCCGACTCGAAAACCGTTGAAGTAAAATTCGAGCCTCTATCTGAACATAGTGTTTTTATCTTGACCTGTCCGTGGAATTTCTTAATGCATGTTAATGTTGCCTTTCCACTCGCTTGTCGTAGCGGGTATAATTTGATTAATTTACTATAGGCATCTTGTATCACAAATATGTATTTAAATCCGAATCGTCCAGTCGGTAAAGGTCCATAGATATCGCAAAAGACACGTTCCCCTATCTCCTTTGCTATCACGGTTTTAATCGGTCCAGTATGTGTTTCTGGCGCGTGTTTCGACTTCTGACATACCTCACAAGCTCTTACGACCTGACCTATTAAGCGAGACATGTTTGAGAAATAGTATTGCCGTTTCATCAACGCATAGATCTTGTAACGTCCGAAATGGCCTATTTCTTCATGTATGCTAACAATTAAATCCCTTTGTAGTTTCTCGGGAACATACAATCTCAAAGTGTCTCCTTTTATGTCCGTCCTATATAGAACCCCATCTTTAAGCTCATAATATTTTGATTCAGGTGTGTCCGCTATCTTCATACGCCTAATTATTTCACTTGCTATCTTATCGCTCTCTTGGTGACTACCTATTTCTTTCCATCGGTCCCGTACTACCTGTCCCAACGACACTTTGAACAAATTCATTTCAGGCCACACCGTTTTATTAGTTAATACATCGGTGCTCCCTTTTATATGTCTAGATAACACGTCAGCTACTGTGTTTGACTTCCCTTTTACATGCTCAATTGTGTAATCGAACCGCCCTATGTAATGTACCCAGCGTATCATACGTGCGCTCAATAGTTTACAAGTCTGTAGAAATATCAGACTCTTATGATCGGTCCTAATTACTAACCGTGCCCCTCTTAGATAAGTTTCAAACTTTGATAAACTAAAAATGATAGCCCATAATTCTTGTTGTGTAACTGTCCATTTGCGTTCCGTCTCTGACAATGACTTACTACAGAATCCTATTATCTGTTCCTCTCCTATATCATTTAGCTGATAGACATATCCTGAAACTCCTAGGTTACTGCTATCGGTTTGCAAATAATAAGTCTCCTTAGGATTTGGATGTGCGAGGAGTATTGTGTCCACAAATAATCTCTTAACCCTCTCAAAACAATCATTTGTCTCCTGTGTCCATGACCATTTTGTATTTTGTTTTAATAGGTCACAGAGCGGTCTAACTTCTTCGCTATATTTCGTAATAAACTTTCTAAAATAGTTGATTAGTCCCAAAAATCCTCGAAATTGTTTTTGTGTTCGAGGTATGGGAAAATCTAATATGGCTTCCACTCGTTCGGGATCCATACATACCCCTTTCGTATTTACTATGTGTCCCAACAACTTCACTTCTACACATAGGAATCGACACTTTCCTAGTCTACCAGTTAATCCCGCGGCTCCTAATTTGTCTAGTACTCGATCCAGATGTTCTAGATGTAACCCTATGTCCCCTGTCGTATATATGACAATGTCATCTAGATAATTTACGCAAATTTCACGTACTCCTTCTAATATAGAATCCATTGCTCTCGAGAATCCTGCCACAGATGTCTTTAATCCTTGAGGCAACACGCGATAAGTATAGGTTCGTCCCATGAATGAGAACCCTGTATACTTTCTTGAATTTGGATGTAGAGGTATTTGAAAATAAGCATTATTTAGATCTATTAAACTGATATAGTTTACTCCGTGAAAAGATTGTAAAATCTCTGACGTGAGTGGTGGCGCTCCTGCGTCCCCAATCATTTTCTTATTTAGCTCGCGCGCGTCTAATAAGATTCTTATTGTCCCATCTCGTTTCTTAGTGAAAGTGAGTGGACTACAGTACGGAGTTGCCTCCTGTCTGATCACGCCTAATCTTTCTAATTCACTTAATTCCGCTTTAACTTGTTCCCTATAGGCCAGAGGTACTGGATAACTATGCTTCACAAAAGGGATTTCATCTACTAACTCAATAACGTTCTCATACCTATTAGTCAATCCTAGCCTGTCTGTAAATACTTTACAATGTTTGTCTAGTACAGATAATAATAGTTCCTTCTGTTCACTACTTAAAGTTGAATCGTCCAGGTGATTTTCTTTATTCTTTTCACCATAAGTCTCTTTATTCGACTTGCTATGCTCTACCCGTTTAGTGCCTTTGTTTAGTATTGAATTAATCGTTGCTGCATTGTCCTCTCCCACTAACCTCACGAATTTGCAATCTGAATTCAGTTTTACGCAAGACCTAACTCCCAAATGTTCTATCGTTAAAGTCCGTTCGCTTCCACAGCTCACTACTCCCTTTACTCGTTCTAGCCAGTCATATCCTAGTATTTATGATCTAGGTAACCGCCGCATAATTAAAACAGGTGCTTCGACTAAGGTACTACCTAGTTTGAATTCTATTAAAACCATCCGATTCGTACTTTCGCTACGTGATCTGAACGCTCCTTGTATTTGAATGGCTGGAATAGCAATCTCAGGTAAAGTTTCATTTCTCCTTAGAATAGACTCGTACAATTCTCTAGTTATTCCACTAATCTGGCTCCCTGTATCGATAAGTGCATTCATACTTCTGCCGTACAACCTCACGCATACCTCCGGTAATTTAGGTAAAGAGTAATCAATCTCTACGTCGGTTGACTCGTCGAGCTCGTGAATCATTGTATACGTATGTAATTTCCTCACCACGCAAAGCTCACACACAATACCTGTATTGATGCACTCGGTTACGTTGTCAAACTGATTTTCTAATAAGATTCCTATGCTTTTTATTACTGAGTGATAGTCATATTCATCTCCGCCTGTTTTAGGTTTTAGTAATCGTTTAAGTCCTCCTTCGCCAACGCCTAAACTCTGTCCCGACTTCCATCCTCTGTTAGTTAAAATTTTGTAAGCTACTCCTGTCTTGTCGCGTACCGAGGTCCCTTCTTTTCCCGTGCTACACAATATTATATTATCGGACCTAGTTTGTGTGGGAAATTCTAGTTTTTTGGTTGTCCCTCCCCCACATGTTTCGACGCGTTAGATTCTTTGCCCTCTTTTACAAAAGCGATAGCCGGCCTAATGTTAGTTCCCTCTTGTTCAGTTCCGGATTTTTCAGGTCTGTTAATGTTCGTTCTATAACTTGATCGTCCCTGACGATACCTGTGTCCTCTCGACGAGTTTCCTCTATTTCCCCACCTATCAGTTGATATTGTCGCAACAATCGGATGCGCTGACGATGGCCCGTTATTCCATCTTTCTCTAAAATTCCTACCAACGTTACCTCTCGTAACTTCCTTCGGTTTCTCAACAATATTTTGTTCTATACTCCTCAGAAAATTAATCCCGCTCATGATGTCTACTTCCTCAACTCTAGTAAACCATAGTCGTTGTATATCTATATTATAATGCCGCATAATAGAATTTACTATATCCCGCTCACTAAATGAAATAGTCAGTGACTGCATTGATTCAGCGTACTCAGCGAAATGCTCCGACATCGTCATTCCCGAATCACCCTTATATACTGAATTAATCAACCTATACCTTACAGATTCCTGGATCCGTTCAGTCCAGTAGGTACGTCTGAAATCAGCCTCGAAGTCGGCGAATACAGTCCACCCTTTCGAATATAGATCCATAACCCTTCGAGCGTGCCCCGTAATGCACCCTAACGCTATGTCAATCTCGCGGTCTGATCCATTTACTGCCCTTATATACTTCTTTAATCGATTTAAAAAGGCTTTATTATATATACGGATTAGTGAATGGCTTTCCATCAAAATTTGGTTTGCTAATTGATGGTTGAATTACATATAAATTCCGTGTTTCGGAAGATATTACATTAGATCTCGCGGATGTAGGACTAATCAATTCTTGTCTATCAGCCGTATTACTTCCGTTATTAATTACCCCATTCGCCTCGGATGAAGAACCACTCGTACTTCCATTATGTATTAAGCTAACATCCGAACTTAGTTGTTGTAATTTCTTATCAAACTCATTGATTTTATTTAGAATCAAATCTAATGTCGGATTTCCTACGACTTCGACTTCGTTTTGTTCATTATTAACCCGATCCGATTCTACTTGTCTTTTATTACGTCTTCCTCTACCTGTTGACATTTTTTATTTTTTTATTACTGTATTTCCCTTTTTATTAACCGTTTACACCCGTATTATGTTAATTTATTCGTACGTTTAAGCAACCTCCTCGTCAGACATCTGGTAAATTGCTAGGGATAAACACAAGATAAACAACACAATGTAAAACAAATTAATATCTCTAGCCACGCAGTCTCCTTCCGAAGAATTTAATCTAAGAAATAAGCTAATCTAGGGAATAAACTTAAGTAAAATATTTCCGGCGTTGTAATCTCTTCCTTGGAAACCTGTAAATTGTACATTTATTTGTAAGGCATACAGCTTATTTCTGCTCCCCCTATACATAAGGTAAATTTAAATGTACAACACATTACACATATATACATGCACAGTATGTATTTTATCTCTCCTCTCAGTATTTTCACAATTTCTAAATTCCTACGTTGTGTTCTTTTATTTTATATGAATAGATCTAGTCATATCGTTATTTCGAATATGTACTTAGATCCTAGGTCACGCGGCATCAAATTCTGTGATGGTACGCCTGTCCTGAGGCCAAATCCAGTAACGGTAAAGATAACGTCCTGTGTTGTCATGCTACCAAGGTTCTGTGGTGGCTCGCGTTGATCGTCTAGTCTGTTTGTTTCGTAAGTGAATATATTAGGATAGAGAGTCTATTTTCTTAATTAGCCTGTGGTGATCAATACTGTGTTTAATCTAGGAAGGATTGAACTTCCTTACACCAGTGTTTAAAGGAACGATACTGCATCATGAGAGTCATTTCGGGTTTTAATCAACAATTAGATTTAGATTTACCACAGGTCAATCTTGAGTACACTCTACTGTGCGAACAATGTAGACTTATCAATCATTCTACTCGATAATGCGGAGCTTGTCTCTACGCGTCTATATTATTATTTAGTACAATACTCAATCAATCTTCTTTGGATTTAATAAAAGACTTTACAAGATAAACTCAATTTGACATGTTAGAATGATTGTGTAAGTTGATACATGTGTGTTTGTGCTAGTTTAAGCCACCGCGTCTGACTGATATCGTTCTAGCATGGGGAAACCCTGCACCGCGGTACGGTCTTTAATCATTGTTATGGGGGGGCAATCTGACTCCCTGTTTATTCGCTAAGAAGCGTTAGTGATTCCCACCTCCCGTGATACACAGGCTGGTACTTGCATTTTTTTATTGCCACATTCCCAGTTAGGGCAGGCACTCCCCCGGAACCATGGTTTTGATATGTATTTATATTTGAGTTATATTTAGATTTGGCCAAATCTAGGTCGGGGTCAGATTGCAAGACATGGCGTGTAATGGTATGCTAAGTTATCACTGCCAGAGGCGTCGCTCAGTCGTGTCTCTCAAATTATCAGTCTATCGGCGTTAGGAAATATTAATGTGTATTATATCACAACACAGCCGAAATGTTTTTCTCTCTCAAGAACAGTATTTCTCCTCTGAATAATTAAGTGATTATTGACTTGAACCCACATAATTACATTATAGCTGCTTAATTCCTCGTTTATGACTGAGTCGCTGATACTAATGACTTGAATCAAAGTGATAATTAAGTTACCGTAGCTTGGTATCTCTACTCACTCAGTTGGGATTTTACTGATTTATACTAGGTTTAATTCAGTTCAGAAGGAACTTATAGTCTCAAACCCTGATTAAAGTATCTGACTTAGATCTGGATTCCTATCTCAGATCTGGTCTATAGTAGTACAAATTATTATATTTGGAGAACCAAACTGATTTAATACTCTGATTCAAAACAATGCCTTTGTTATGACTTGACCTTAGTTTTATTAATCTAACATTATAAAATTTTCTACACATGTAATCTTGGGATATAAAAGAAAGAGGTGATTATGGTTTAAATTATTCATTTATTTTCAATTTTAACGAAAGAAACTGTTTGTTAATTTAGGCCTAGGTTCGCTAAGATGGTGGCGAGCCTAGGTCGAGTGTCCCATTCCTAAACCTAGTCAGATAAGGGAAAACGGAACATCTCAAGCGAAAAACCCTTCTGACATACACAAATTAGATTTACACACATATGTACACAATATTGACAATTATTTTCAGTTTATATAAATCGTAAGACAACTGAGAGGTGAGGTAAAGCACACATAATGGTTACACAGTTATATTCAAGGTACATAAGTCACAATATCCCATGATAATTTACATTAGTGTATTCAACTTTCTAGCTTAAGCCATTTCGCGTAGTTCAGGGTCTGTGTGATGTATATCTCTTATACCATTCAAAACGATTTGTCCACGGGTTTTAGCTTTCCATCGCCTCCAAACCTCTACACAAGCTATCAACTAGGAGATAATTGACCATTATCAAGAATAGTATCATAGCTACCTTGTCCAGGTTGGACCAAAGGTGCTCTCGTGCCTTTTGTCTTAGTGAATATAAAGTATCGAAGTTTGTAGTAGCCTCCATATTTACTGGGGTCGTTAAATAGATTTGGTGACTGAAGTTATTGTAAATTAGCTTGGGATCTTGTTTTAACACAAAATTTGAACTTGGAATACGTTACCAAATTTCAGCTCTCTCACTGTCTCTATTTCACTAATACTACTTAGATACACTGCTTCTAACTTTATTTTAAGATACAAACAATATTCAATCTAAATTTAACTATAATTATTTCTATGTAAGTATGCAACCATCTCGGTTCGCCGTCCGATTTCGTCTGTCCTCCGCTGTTCATCACTTCCCCTCATTCAGGTAGGCTCCTCCTAGAAAAAATCAAACGCGAGTAATCTGTCTCATTGGTTGTTTTGTGCATGACGCCTGTTCATTGGCCAAAGCATGTCGTCTATCAGTTCCCGCCAAATGACACTGCGTACGCGCCTTCACTCATGTGTCATCACTTCACACATCTGTTCAACAGATTTCCAGATCCCAAAAAAAAAGGTTACTTCAACGTACGATTTATTGCCTTTTGGATATTATTTTAAACTGAATTCAATAGATTTTTATTTTCTAAGTGTTTTGGGTTCCTTTGCTTATCTTTTGTTTTTAAGTAATTTCTTTCCATGGATATTTCAATAGGCAGTTTTTACAAGGGTTGAAATTTATGGATGGCTATAAAGTAAGTTATTTATTTCTTCTATATGCAAAAAAGAATAGTGGTTCGACGAACGGCCATCTCAACAGAGTTATACGACCAGCTGTATCAGCTTGGCAGGGCAGGATCGAGCGTCGTATTGCTGAGGCTAGAGCACTCATTGGTAAACTTATCTGCTTCAGGCAGGGCAACACTCGTCCTCGAGTGATGCGCTTTGTGAGGTGGGTGTTCGCGGGGACTGATGTTAGTCCTCGAGATTATCTGACCCAGGTCACAGAGCGTATCGACTTCGCGAGCGTTCGAAGATTGTGGTCCGTGCCATTTTGGACACGGGAGCCCAGGGTTGCCTTTTGTCGTCTTGGTTAGCGGGACAGGTTGGCCTGGAGGTGAACGACTTTTCAGGCAAGATTCGGGGAATTGGCGAAACGGCTGTCACCACTGTTGAGGGAAGGACCTGGTTCGAAATCACCCCTGTGAGTTGTCTGTACCCTAAAATTGGTGCTCCTGCCTATAGATGCTGGCGGGAAAAATTCCGAATCATTCCCGTCGAATACTTCGGAAGTATTCCGAAATATTCCGAAACTTTGGGAATATTTCAACCGTCAAAAAAAAAAACAGGAAGATCGACCTTTGAAGTCTGTTAATATACCAAAACCTGCTCCTAAGTAGGTATAACAAATACTTTTCTGAAAACCGCATCAAAACGTGTTTGCTTGCAAGGTTTGCCTTTATTTGTTTTTATTGACTGGGCTATTATACGCGTTAAGTAGGTAGGTAATGATTAATACCTACCTATGCGACTCGCGAATACTCGCGATGCGTACAGAGCTACATACAAACTAACCAAAGACATAGGTAAACCTTTTTTAAAAAGCAAATCAAATATACTTGGCCTGGTTTTTAGGGTTCCGTAGCCGAATGGCAAAAAACGGAACCCTTATAGTTTCGACATGTCTGTCCGTCTGTCTGTCTGTCCGTCTGTCCGTATGTCACAGCCATTTTATTCCGAAACTATTAAGACTATACATGTAAAACTTGGTAGGTAGATGTATTCTGTGAACCGCTTTCCGATTTTAAAAGAAAATTTAAAAAATATTTAAAATAAAGGGGGCTCCCCATACATGGAACTGAAACTGAAATTTTTTTTTTCATGGAATCTATACGTGTGTGGTATCTATAGACAGGTCTTTAAAAATGACATTAAGGTTTCTAAAATGACTTTTTCATAAAGTTAATTGTTTCAAAGATATACGCTTCCAAAGTGGTAAAATGTGTGTCCCCCCTCTAACTTCTACAATAATGAAGTGAATAATCTAAAAAAACCATATGTTATAGAACTGAATATAAACTTTCAACCAAAATTGGTTTGAACGAGATAGAGTCAGCAGTTTTTGAGATACAGTATATTTTCTAAAACCGCAAATATAACTTTGTAATTCATACAAATACTATGAAAAACAAAGTTATTTATAAGTTATAAGTTATTTTTATAAAATTGTAAGACCGGCCGCTCATTACAACTTTTTGTCACCGTGACTTTTTGTCACTTAGTCAAGTGCTATGAAAACTATACTGAGTGCGCTCATTATGGTGACTTGATAAGACGGTGACAAAAAGTTGCAGCGACAGGCAGTACCGGAGTGACGTGACTGTCACTCGCCCTGTACATTACTATGGGAGTCCGCTCACTGGTGACTTTTTGTCACTCAGCCGTAAAGATGGGCGTTTAAACGAAAAGCATATAATAAAACATGTTATTTAAAATAAGCGTATAAGCAGATTAGTTTGACAACCTCGTTGAAGTCCATTACAAAAATGAACGCGATAGACATGTGTCAGTTATAACAAAACGCAACTGAAAACGGTTGCCTTAGCAATAACGTTAGGTATCGGTATCATCTCAACCGGCAACGGTTATCAATTTGCAGAGTACGAGTAGCGAGTGAGTAGCTACAACTCAACGCGCAACTACGAAAACATTAGAAACCGAAACCAATTATAACCAACCGGCAACTGGCAACCATGCCTTCCCTCTCTCACTTAGCCGATAATTAGGTGCAAGAAAGAGAAGATGCGATTATCGTTTAGTTGGCATGCATTGGTTATCATGGATATCTTAAGGAAATAATATGATCGTATATACCAGTTGCTGGTCTAATGATGAACAGTTTTGAAGTATTTGTCGGTTATCACAGATATTTTTACTAAATAGAAATACTTTTAGAACTAAAGTTATTAAGGAACTGAATATATTAAATACCAGTCATTTTGAAGTTGCTGACTAATTTGAAAGTTTGTTGAGTTATTAAAATATAATAGTTTACTTGAATGTGAACTAAACTAGCTTGACTCCTCATCACATCATACCTCTTAGCTAATATGTGGAATATGTTGTTGTGATTACATTGTTTTTTTTTTTTTTTATAACTTACTTATTATTATTATGTTTAATGTAATGAAGTTTTTTCCAACATGTTTCTGTGGGTGTATGTTTCGAATTATTGAGTGAATTATACTAGTACCAGTGTCGGTTGTCGGTTTTCTTGTTGGTTATTTGAAGAACTTGTTAATTGTTTTATGATTTCTGTTTTTGGAGATTTGAGACGATTTATTATTTTTCTGAGAAGAGACTATTCAAATTCTTTAGTTTATAAAAGTTAAGTGCGTAATCGTAGTTGTGTATTAAATTTAAGTATGTAAATAGACAATGCAAACACAGTTTAATAATAGTATTTAGTGCTAGGTATACTTGTGTACACATAAACTGACTTATAAAAATGAATTAAATGACATAAATCGAGTGTCGTTCAACTCCCTAAAGCTTAGCTTGTCTTTCATATAATGGTACACTCTATAATCATTACACCCAGTCTCAATAACGACAGCAATTAAATAATAAAATGTACTTTTTAAGTGGTCGAAATTAGTAAAAACTGTGGAGCTATAGGTTATTTTTTTACTTTGTTATTCTAGTACGTAATAAACTCGACTGTCGGCATCATAAATACTGAACTTTTTACGACATCTGTTCTTTTATTCACAAATTGCACATGTAGACGGTTATTAGTAGGATTCGTGGATTACAAACTAAAAAATACAACAAAATTACTGGTGCAGCAAAAGACGTCAGATGAAAATGACAAAAAACACACTACGAAATAGCGTTCAAATAAGATTTATTTTTTCTAACAGTAGTCTGAAATATTTCTTTTTTCATTTTCTAATATAGTTTTTTTCCTATAATATCTAAATACACGAAGTCCTTTGAGTGTAGTTATATAGAGTTAACACTGTAATAATATGATGATACTAGCTTCTGCCCGCGACTTCGATCGCGTGGGAGGTTTTTCCCGCATAAATCCCGATTCCGTGGGAATGCCGGGATAAAAAGTAGTCTATGTATTATTCCAGTATCTCAACTATCTACTTACCAAATTTCATTGAAATCCGTTCTGTAGTAGTTACGTGAAAGAGCAACAAACATACATACATCCTCACAAACTTTCGCATTTATAATAACAGTAGGATTGATTAATTGACCATTGTGTAAATAGTATAATTATGATGATAGTGATTATTAGGTGAAGGTGAGTTAGCGAGCCATGTTGATTTAATCAATCAATGTAAATATGATGATTTTTAAATGCGCCGCATTTTTTGTATATTTTTCATATAAAAAATGTGCTAATCCTAAGCCTAGAAGAAAGCTATGAAGGGAAATTACCAGTATCGTTATAATCCCTTTACTCCACTCCTTGTTATATTCATACTGTGGTTATTTCAGCTATCCAGTTGTTGTCTGATCTGACTAATTGTTCAGGACTGCAATAGGCCCAGTGCAACGGTAACTGGGTGTCCTAAACTTGTCCACGATACGCGGAGACTAACGTTGCTCTTGAAACAAGGCTGCACTATAGCCCGTTGGGCTTTTCCCCCTTTATGGTTACTAATTATTGTCACTTACCCAAGAAGCTGATGACGACAAGCTACGACCGTTCTTGAGGCCGCGTCCGTGTGTGTGTGTGTATATGTAATGAGTAATTGACGTATAGTGAAAGACAAGTGTGGATGGACACAGGTTCTCCAAGATGCAGTCCTCCCAATACGGTCCGTCTTCAATCAGCACACTTAATTCCAACAACGCGCGTGCCTTAGTATGGCGTCAATATGGCGTAATTGTTCGAAGAAATATCACTGGATTCTTGATAATCCGAGATTACAAAGTTCAATCAAGCACTGAACACAATTAATATGTTAATCTCACGTGAGATCCAAGATGATTTCCAATTATAATGAATAAAACTCAATCTTCCAACCGGAGGTTAGTTTTGCAAGAGAACGGAAACGTCAAAGTGAAAAAAAGTTATAGACAATAGAATGTTGCCAACCAAAAGGTGCGTTCGGTTTCACGTTGGACTAAACATCTACCCCCCCCGGACGGGCCTACCCGTCCGCTAATCAATTGGAAGTCTTGACAAAGTTGCGACCGCTCTCTTTATGATGGATCCGTCCACCAAAACTTCAGCAAAACGAGGGACCCCGTCGGTGCCAGTCAACAAATTGAGAATGCGCCCCATGCGCCAATACAAAGGCTTCAGGTTGGCATCCTTAATCAGGACGAGGTCTCCGATCTTGGGCGGATGAGTTTTATCCGTCCACTTGACGCGTTGCTGGAGGATGTGCAGATACTCTAAGCTCCAACGCTTCCAAAAGTTCTGAGCGAGCTGTTGCACCAACTGAAACCGCGAGAGCCGATTTTGGCTCACATCAACAAAAGGGTACTCCGGCAAGGCGACAAGTGGCTGTCCAATCAAGAAGTGGCCCGGTGTTAGAGCCTCCAAGTCATTCGGGTCCGAAGAGAGCGGGCACAATGGGCGCGAATTCAACACAGCTTCAATGCGGCAAAATACCGTAGCTAGTTCCTCAAAGGTGAGAACGGTGTCTCCCAACAATCTCCGCCAGTGTCCCTTTGCCGCTTTCACCGCGGCCTCAAAAATACCCCCCCAATGGGGGCAGGCTGGCGGGTCAAACAACCAAGTGACCCCTCGGCGGGCCAAACTGTTACCAATGTCAACCTGGCTCTCATTAAGGAAGGCGTATACCTCCTTCAAATAGTTACTTGTACCCTTGTAATTCGTACCGCAATCAGACCTAATCAAAGAAGGTAACCCACGGCGAGACACAAATCTGTCCAAGGTCGCCACAAAGGCCTCTGTCGAGAGGGAGGTCACCAGCTCCAAATGTACTGCCTCGGTTGACAGGCAGACGAAAACACACAAATAAGCCTTGACGATTTTACTATTTCGAAGTGTGGACGTCTTCACCGAAAAGGGACCAGCAAAGTCCGTTCCGACGCCAGCAAAGGGCCTCGCCTCATTGACACGATCAGCCGGCAAATCTCCCATTAGGGGCTGCATAGTGGAGGCCTTAGTCCGATAACACGGCATACAGCGGAAGACAATGCTACGAATAGTACGACGAGCCGACAAAATCCAAAATTCTCGCTGCAGAATAGCCAACAGCGCATTGCAACCGGCATGCGAGTTTTTAACGTGACGATCAGTCACCAGCAATTGTACCAAGTGGCCCTCCTTGGGCAACAAAAGGGGGTGACGGGCCCCATAAGGAAGGTTAGAGTGCCTCAACCGTCCTCCAACACGTAAAAGACCCGTCTTATCCAAGAAGGGATTCAGCTTACTAACAGCTCCCGACAACTTAACCCTACCAGACTTCAGGACCTCGATCTCCTTCTCAAAGTGTGCAGCCTGCACAGAGCGGACCCAAAGGAGGAGTGACTCCTGTCGCTCTTGAGGAGAGAGAACTGGTGACAGGTGCTTGTCCCCTGGATTCCTAGAATTATGGCCAAAACGCCGGATCCACGAGGTGACGTTCAACAATTTGTCGAGGGAGCTGTATCGATTCAACAAAAGGTCAGGATCAAACGGAGGATCCTTCGTTCTAACAGCGAACACCTTAAGTCCGGGCAAAGGATCCGACATCAAGACTGGCGTTCGAGGCCAATCGTCCTCGAGGCGAGTCAGCCAGTCCGGCCCCCACCAGAGGGGGTGAGCAATCAAGTGGGGGGCCATGCACCCGCGTGAGGCCACGTCGCCCGGGTTCAGGTCACCAGGCACGTGTCTCCAAATCAAAGGCGTTTCAGAGCCCTGAATCTGCGACACTCGGTTCGCAACAAAGACCTCCAAAGAGTGGACGGACGTCTTCAACCAACACAAAACAATTTGACTGTCCGTCCAGGCGTAAGAAGCCCGAGTGTCAACGGTTCCACCCAAGGTGTGCGCAACGTGATTTAGGAGACGCGCAAGAAGCACCGCCCCTGACAACTCCAACTTAGGGATGGTCAATGCCGTCCGGAGGGGGGCCACTTTGCTCTTGGCCATGACCAGTGACAACTTCACCTGGCCCGTAGCATTGACGGTGCGCAGATAAACAACGGCGGCATAACCGTGAGAGGACGCGTCACAAAACCCATGAAGGGTGGCAGCATAAGCCCCAGGGGGGAGGATGGCGCGTGGCAGCGCGACCTTATTGACCACAGGGAGCACGGATACAAATCGGAGCCAGTCTTCCAACAGGGTTTCCCGAAGTGGCTCGTCCCAACCAAGTTCAGCGGTCCAAAGGCGCTGAAGGAAGCATTTCGCCCAGAACAATACCGGGCAGATCCAACCATTAGGGTCAAAGGTCCTTGCTACAGTAGACAACACCAATCTTTTAGTCCAAGTATGAGGAGACTCCAAGTCGACATCATACGTAAAGGTGTCTTGAACTGGTCGGTACTGAACGCCGAGGACGGCCATCATGGCGGGGTTGTCAACGTTTTCAAACAAATGAGGATCCTGCTTATGATCCTCCAACACACCTTCCAATAGCGCTGGCGAGTTGGACACCCATTTACGCAACTCATAGCCAGCGGAAGCCAGAATCTGGACCAACTCGTCACGCAACAGGATAGCTTCCTCCACCGTAGGAGCTCCAGTACAGACATCGTCGACGTACAGGTCCGTTTTCAAGATGGCGGATGCACGAGGGAACCTCAAACGCTCCCGGTCCGCAAGCTCCCAAAGCGAACGAATAGCAACAAAGGGGCTTGACCGAAGGCCGTAAGTATTCGTGTTGAGCTCATACACAATCATGGGATCCTGGGGATGTTCCCGCCACAGGATCAACTGATAACGTCTGTCATCCCGGTGAATGACCGTTTGCCGGAACATCATTTTGATGTCGGCCACAAAGACTACTTGATGACGACGAAAAGACGTGATGACGTCACAAAGATCCCTCAACAATTTGGGGCCGGAATGCAGGCAATCATTCAAGGAGACGCCGGAAGAAGTCCGCGCAGACCCATCAAACACTGTGCGCAGCTTACCAGTGGATGGCTTGAGGACCGCGTGATGTGGCAAGAAGAAATGCTCTACTGAACGCCAATCCAAATCTGACACCGACATGTGTCCCAAGTCTGCATACTCACGCATAAACTCTACATATTTTTGCCGCAGCACCGGGTCCCTGGCCATGCGGCGCTCCATTGCTAACAATCTTTTCTCAGCCGTAGGTCTGGATTGGCCAAGAGGTGGTCGCACCGCAACAAAAGGCAGCCGGGTCTCAAGCCGACCGGAGCGGAGTCGACCAGTGTTGTTCTGATAGAACAACTCGCACTCTTCGTGTTCCGGATTCAAGCGGGCCACCTGAGGGGGCTCCTCAACCTCCCAAAACCTCTGAACGGCGTCAGAGAGGGCTGAGCCGGACACCAACGCAAGGACAGGTTCAGGTGGAGGGGGCACTTTCAACACTGGGCCCATAATCGCAAAGCCGAAGATGGTTGAGACCGCCACCAGACCTCTCGGGTGGCACCATGGGGTCTCCGGCTGCAAGACCGTCATATTTCCCAACAATATTTTCCCCAAAACATCGGAACCCAACAACAAATGCACCGTACAAGGGGAATCAAACCGGGTGTCAGCCAAATCCAGACCTGACGTCAACCGTAGAACATCCAAAGGCAACTGACAATCGGGATGGCTACCCAATATAGTCGGCATAACAAGGGCAGGAGCACCAATTTTAGGGTACGGACAACTCACAGGGGTGATTTCAAACCAGGTCTCTCCCTCAACAGTGGTGACAGCCGCTTCGCCAATTCCCTGAATTTTGCCTGAAAAGTCGTTCACCTTCAGACCAACCTGTCCCGCTAACCAAGACGACAAAAGGGAACCCTGGGCTCCCGTGTCCAAAAGGGCACGGACCACAATCGAGTCACCAAAGGGTCCCCAGACCCTGACCGAGGCCGTTGGCAACAAAATCGACTCGATCGGGGGGGGTTCTTTAGCGGGGCGGGCGGCAATTTCCTAGCGGTGCCTGGGCGGCGACCGATCGCCGCATCCAGGCTGTCCTCTTCCACGACGAGGATAAGGTTGGAATGGTTCGTCCGCGCGGTGTCCCAAGCCGCTCGCCATCGCTGGAAGGGCATATCCTACCGGATGCCTGAATGGCGGAGGACGTGACTCCAATCGGGGACGTTCCGCCAACGGAGGGGAGAGGTGGCGGTGCTGGTCCGGCCACTGCTGCCTAGCAGCCAACGCGCGTTCTCCCTGACAAGGGGAGACCAAATCTCGATCGCGGGGCTCCTGTACAACTTGCGCGGGGGGTGGAGAGCGGCGTGCAGAATTGCGGGCCTCAGCCCGGTGCTCATCTCCGGAATACCCCCCCCTGCGCGAACCCTCCTCAGAAGAAGGTCTGCTGGAGCGGTTCGCGTTGGCGCACAAAATCTCCAGGTGGGATCCCGTGCAAATTCTACACGGACGGGGGTCGGGGCAGTCCCGATGGAAGTGGGCTCCCAAACACGAGAAGCACAAACGGCGTGCGTTGGCAATACGGCGGCGGGCACTTACGTGTAAGTTCAAAAAAGCCGAGCAACGTGCCATGACATGTCCCGTGGACTTGCAAAAGTGGCAATCGTGAGAACTCCGGGCTCCAGCAAAACGGGGGGCGGGCCGAACCTCAACAGGCCCCCGAGCCCTAGTCTGTCCCTGGTCTCTAGGCCGAGAAGGTGGCGGGCGTGACCCCGTGGCGCCAAGAGTGTTGTCCAAAAACCGACACTCGTCCTCCAAGAACTTGAGGAGGTCGTCAAAGGGGGGAAGATGGGTGGCACTGTCCCCACCATACCTCTGCTCAAAGCGGGACCTCAACTCTGCCGGGAGCAACCGCAGCACTATGTGCACCAACAGGTAGGACCAATGGTCCACCGGTAACTGCAAGCGTCGCAAGGCGTGGGTCGCTGATACCAACGGGTTCAGCAGGTCAGTGCGCAACGCCGACATGCTGGCGATGGCCGGTAGCCCCAAAATCTGGTCGATGTGCACATCAGCCAGACAGCGCTTATTCTGATACCGTCTGGAGAGAAGCTCCAGAGCGGTAGGGTAAGAAGAGTCCGTCACCGGCAAGTGTTGCACCAAGGCTCTGGCTTCGCCCTCCAAAACGGACAACAAGTAGGCCAACTTTTGGGCAGGTCCGAGGTCCGAGCGTGCATCCACAAGACTCTCAAAGAGATTAATGAAGCCCAGCCAGTGGTCCAAACGACCGTCAAAATGTGGCAGCTCCAGGGTGGGCAGCCTACTCAACAGTTCAGGGCCCTTGACAACGGAGGTCTGAGGCTTGGCCTCCTCAGGCATCCGGCTCCTCAAAATTTCCCGAGCTCGTTGACCTATGACATCCCCCAGGTTGACAATCTGGTCATAGTCACCCAAAACCTTATCGCGGGCTGCCTGGTCCATCACCGCCAAATCCACGTCCATGATGTACTCATTGAAGCGTGTGAGCGCAGCATCAGCTGACTTGATCCTCTCATCCACTTGCTTGTTCCGAGCAAGGGTGAGCTCCTCCAAGTCCGGACGCTCAACCGTTGCTACCGCCGATGCGAACCATCTCAACTGTGAGACCAATACGGCAGCAGACTCCCTAACTGCCTTTAATGAGGCCATTGCAGCAATCAAATATTAATACAACAGGCTAAAATAACAAACAAACAAACAAATATGACTTGTTAGCTGACCAAATAATTTCAACAAAAATAAAAATTCAAATTCAATTATTTAAAGTTCAAATCCGACCCTGTACTTATTCCAAATATGAATCTAGCCTGCTAAGGATGGCTAGTTACAAAGAAACAACAATTGAATGTATAATACAATGCTGGATCAACCTCAAATAAATACAACAATAGGATGTGTAATATTGCTCCGGACAACCTCCAATAACACAATCCAATAATCACACTATAAACAATAACCAATACACACAATTCAAGTCTTATTATGTTAGACTATGTGATTATTGTTTAGATAAACCTTTAACTTCAGACTAGTGACATTCAATTATTAATCAAATGAATATACCAAACAGCTTTTACAACAATATACCAAATTATGTCAAAATACAACCAATAATTCCTAATTTCACAAATAAATCTTACTTGTCTGTACAATACCAAGGGGCTAGCACTACAAATTACAGTACAAACTACAAGTACTATTTGAGCCCGGCTGACAAAGCAATATTCAGAACTTATCGAGTTACAAGTTATGTTAAGTAATTGAACCAAAGCTACTTTCAACAATAGTCAAAACTTCCAATGTACTATGTGGATCTTATAAGATCACGCTCTGCTACCAGTTTTGTTCAGGACTGCAATAGGCCCAGTGCAACGGTAACTGGGTGTCCTAAACTTGTCCACGATACGCGGAGACTAACGTTGCTCTTGAAACAAGGCTGCACTATAGCCCGTTGGGCTTTTCCCCCTTTATGGTTACTAATTATTGTCACTTACCCAAGAAGCTGATGACGACAAGCTACGACCGTTCTTGAGGCCGCGTCCGTGTGTGTGTGTGTATATGTAATGAGTAATTGACGTATAGTGAAAGACAAGTGTGGATGGACACAGGTTCTCCAAGATGCAGTCCTCCCAATACGGTCCGTCTTCAATCAGCACACTTAATTCCAACAACGCGCGTGCCTTAGTATGGCGTCAATATGGCGTAATTGTTCGAAGAAATATCACTGGATTCTTGATAATCCGAGATTACAAAGTTCAATCAAGCACTGAACACAATTAATATGTTAATCTCACGTGAGATCCAAGATGATTTCCAATTATAATGAATAAAACTCAATCTTCCAACCGGAGGTTAGTTTTGCAAGAGAACGGAAACGTCAAAGTGAAAAAAAGTTATAGACAATAGAATGTTGCCAACCAAAAGGTGCGTTCGGTTTCACGTTGGACTAAACACTAATATTATAAATGTGAAAGTTTGTGAGGATGGATGGATGTTTGTTACTCTTTCACGCAAAAACTACTGAACGTTTCTGAATAAAATTTGGCAAGTAGATAGTTTACATCCTGGAATAACACATAGGCTACTTTTTATCCCGGAATTCCCACGGGATCGGGATTTTACGCGGGAAAATTCTCCTACGCGAACGAAGTCGCGGGCAAAGCTAGTAATAACTATAGTGATACAACAACTGAATAGTTAGATTAACTGCATTTGTGATACCGTTATTCAGCAACCGTTATCAATAACGTTATTGCTACTAAATACCGGTTAGATAACGGTTATCAAAAATAACTAATAACGCCCATGTCTAGAACGTGATTTGTTACCCAAGAAGTCACCTCAGTGTGCGCATCGTGGGTGACAGCAGGCGACAGTAACATTAAGTCACGGTGACAAAAAGTTGTAATGGGCGGCCGGCCTAAATAAGCTAGTTTTAAGAAATTTGTAAGGTTTTTTGTTTTTTTTTTGTCTTATAAATATATTAAGTATATTATATTTATTATAGTTACTACGGAACCCTTCATGGGCGAGTCCGACTCGCACTTTGCCAATTTTTTTATTTCACAATTGACATTTAAGGCTATAATCGCATAGCACGACTTACAACTCGATCGCCTAATGCATGTATTTTGACCAATAGGATGCACGAAGCGTATTTTAGTAGTGTTCGTAATAGTAAGTATTAATAAATAATGTTACACGCCCTGTGCCCTTACAAAATGCATATTATTTCTAATTGGGCGAAACCAGGAAGGGATGTGGTTTGTCACTAGCTGCGCTTCCGCAGAAATATTTTTTTAAGTGAGTATGCGTATCTTTGGCCGATAGTACCTACCTAAAAACAAAAGAATAAAAATCCTGTTAATCGCAGGCTAATAAATCTACCTATAAAAATATCAACATATCGAGGGTATTCTGGCAGAACCGGATAAGTGCACAATATGTAATGATGAGAAAAAAGGACTAAGTTTTGAGTGATCTTATTATAATGTTGAAGCATAATAACAACTTGATATTAGTACTTTTAGTTAGATATGTTATCGAAGAAGGTTTTGATATATTAATTTACGTAATAATTGTCATTAAAATCAAGAAAAAAGGATAACTTCGCTTCAAGGTAGTGCAGTTATTTTGTTTTACCAGAAATTTGTAAATGAGCTGTAAATCCCTAATAACACAAAGTATTAATACCTGATATACTAATAAGGGATCATTATACGACATTGACTTAGTTCATGATGAAATAACTAAAAGAATCTTGTATTGAATTCGGCAATATACAGAATTGTTCAAAGTTATCCGTTTTTACCTGTAAATATTTTGAAAATTACTGTGTTTTTAAAACAAATAAGTGATATATATTTTAAATGAGTATGCTTTAACAAGTTTAAACAACTTTATTGCATAGGTACAATGGTAATTAAAATATAAAAATATCAAAAGAAATTAAAGAATACACAAAATTACAAATCTTCCTCGCAAGACAGTACATTCTCCTCTTCAACATCTTCGGCAACACTATTCACCGTCTTCAAACTTTTATACCAAGGCTCCAATTCCTCCAGTATTATATTATTTTTAATCAAATACAATAAATCCTTTTTTTGGCCTCCGATATAGGTAATGATTCTTCATAATTTTTTTGAACTCACTTGGAAATTCATCACATTCCTTCTTTCTTTTTGTTCGTGTAGCCCTAGTCTTTCCTTCTTTGCCGATAACGTCTATGTAAATAAAATTCTCATTCATGTCATAGTTAAAATAAATTCTTTTTCCCCCTTTACGAATCTCAGTAGCTTAATTTTAAGCCACTGCACTCTATTTCCTTCATTATCCTTTTCTTTGTTATGAATTATCTTAGAAGCCAGATCTTTCAAGTCATAAATCTAAGTCATATTTAAACTCTTTTGTATTGTATGGCTCCTTGACTATCTTCTTCTTTTAATATGCACTCTTCTCCGCCTTGCATGTTGACATATTCCAATCTAGTCTTGCATGGAATATACTGAAGTTTTTTTCTTTTCTGATTCAATAGCGCTGTGCATAGAATCGACCTCCATGTATGTACGTCCGGATTACAAAAACTTTTGCTCAATCATTTGCAGATTTTCAAAATTGTGAACAGCCCATAAAGCATAGCAGCCACATATTGATTTCTGTTTTGCCCTAATCAAGTATCAGAAAAAAGACTGATTTCGATTACATTTATGGAACACATTTGGATAAATAATGCAATAAAATGGTTCCGATTCCGCAGCTACCTTTTTTACCGTTCAGTTCCGACCATAGGAAACAGTATGCATTATTGGGTAGACCTGCTTCATAAATAGTTAGGTTAGGTTACAAGCTACTCTTCCCATTCGTATTCGTATTCGGTCTCGGCGTCCGCAAAATTAGTAGTATCAGTCTACCGGCTTTTGTATCCTCGGTGCACGGCACTGAGAAATTAATCAGGAATATCCTAGCTCCATCACTGGTTGATTTCAATGTGCCGTACTTCACCGAGGCTATAGATACCTGGAGACTCGCTTGCCCGAACCTAAATCCACCCGACATTCCATCATCTCAGAGGCGGTGGGATGAACCACTCTGTAGAGCAATTCAGAGTGACCTTATTGCCACATCTGCTTCGGCTGCAGAGCGTGCGCGCCTGCTGGCTGTGGGTGAATGGGAGTCGGGTCTCTGGCTCCATGCACTACCGTCATCGAACATAGGCACCTTGTTCGATGATACTACTTTCCGCCTCGCTGCTTCCCTTCGATTAGGTGCTCCCTGCTGTTCTGCTCATCGCTGCCACTGTGGTGAAGTTGTCAACAGCCTCGGTCACCACGGCCTTTCATGCGGCCGCAGCGCGGGTCGCATAGCACGGCACGCGAATATTAACGACATTATCCGACGGGCTCTTGTCACTGTCGGCGTTCCAGCTGTTTTAGAACCCAATGGCTTAGCACGCGACGATGGCAAAAGACCGGACGGTATGTCTTTATTTCCTTGGAAGATGGGTAGGCCTTTAGTGTGGGACGCAACTTGTGTCGATACTCTTGCGCCATCCCATCTTCCTAGCTCATCTTGTTGTGCTGGCGCTGCCGCTGCGGCTGCTGAGAACCTCAAGCGGCGGAAATATAATAACCTTGTTGGTAGTTATATTTTCGAGCCGTTTGGGGTTGAAACCTTGGGGTCGTGGGGGCCGAGTGCTCACAAATTATTTAAAGATCTGTCCAGACGCCTAGTTGACACTTCGCGTGACCCAAGTGCTGGCTTTTACCTTGGACAGAGGTTAAGCATTGCCATACAACGTGGCAATGCCGCCAGTCTTTTGGGCACATTACCAGTGGACAGCCATGCGCACGAATTTCTGGATGCTATATTTTAGTTTATTTTTAGGTGTGTATATGTAGTTAAGGGTTTTTATTTAATTAAAGTTTATCTTTGTTTTAATAGTTAGGTTAAATACGCACAGCTTCCGAGAATAATACAAAAGGCTCACTTTGCATTGTGGGATCTGAAGTACAGCCTGCAGATCAAACGAAACTGAAATAAAGTTAGGTTCGTTGTTAGCTCTCTCCTTGTCTTTTTCCTTCTCCTCATTACATTTATTTTTTCTCTGGATATGTTCTGTATAATTTTTTTCTAATAAGGCCCTCTTCTTTCTTCGTCAGCATTTTCATAAATTGTACAAACTGTACACTGGTCTTTTTTCGTCACAAAAAGCTTAAGTTGTATTCCGTTGAAAATATTCTTCGATAAGTGAGCTCATTAGCTGCTTCTTGATTTTTTACTTGGCATATCTCTTTGTACAATGTGTACATTTTTCATTTATATTAAGATCTGCGCCCAAAATCTTTCGGTTTGTATCTTTTCTTGTATAGTGAGATTCCATTCATGGAAATGATTCTATGTGGCGACAAATCCCTTCCAAGATCTTAGGCTTAGGCTTAGTTTTATTTGCTGGCTCATGTTTTCTTCTATTATCAACAGCATTAAAAATACCAGTACTGCTGCGTTTTTTTACAGCGTCAAAGATGACAGATGGTCCAATATTCAGAGTATTAGTAAAAAATTTTTGGAAACTTGCTTTGTAAAGTAGCATTTTTGTGTATATTCTTTGCTCACGTTTATTTTTCACAGCAAGTACTCACTTAGGACGCTCTACACACACATAAGAAAGAATGTAATTTTTTCTACCCACGAAATCAAGATTCCAGTAATGGTGACATATTTCGTTTCTAGCATTATAGTCAAAGTAATCGGAACATTTAAACTTACATTCTGCACAGTTTATGCCCTTTGGAACCTTTGCTGGCCAACCCTTAGAGCGAGACTTGTATGGTAAACCATCAGCACGCCTTTTTTTGCTACGTTTACTGCCCAACATTCAGGATTCGATTTTCTCCATCTTTTCAGCTGTTTAAGTTCATTTCACATTTTATTTAAAACGTCCTCTATTAAAGAATTAGCAATATCAACCGACTCTTTTAATTTTCTATTTTCTTCCTGTTGCAATTGAATTATATTATTTCGATCAAATAAACCATCGACTCCATCATTATCTGGCTGTAGATAATCTTCCAGAGAATCTCTTGGGGCTCCATTGTCAAGTAAATCTCGAAGAGAATTTAAATCACCATCTTGATTCATGTGGTGGCTGCAGGAGCAAGGAAATCTAGATGAAATGTAGCACGTGCGCACGCGTCTATGTCTAGAACTTAGACTAAAAATGCAAAAAACGGTAGCAAGCAAAACCGACTAAGTGAGCTTTATCTGCTTTTGCTATTGAAGTGGAGTATCAAAATTGAATTACATGTAACATGCATAACATAACAAATTCACTTATTCTGTTTTGCTTGTCAATAAAACGAAAGAAGTAGTTTTTGTGTTAACAGTGGGAACCAAATAAAATCCAATATATTGATTTGTCTGTAAATATAAAATAAAATTATTAATAGTGGTTTAATGGTGAACGCAGAACTAGCCGCACCGCAGTCTCTACAGTCCCCGCAGTCATCGCTTTTTGTTAATGGCCTCGCACATCTATCCGCGCCGCAGTCGCTGCAGTCGTTCCCGTCAGTGTTGCCAGATTTTTGAAAGCATTATCTATCTGAAGATTTAAAAAATCTGTATAAAATCTGTATTTGGTATTGGTATTTTGCTCTTTTGTGTAATTATATCTGTAGGTGCTATAATAGGGAATAAGCAAGTAATTATTTATACGAGAATAAGTAATTTTATTATAAACCGTTGACAGAGATTCTCTGTCTACTTTATAACTCTGGCAACACTGCGCGCCGTGGATGACGTCATCAGCTGCGGCTAGGGGAGTTCGGTCGTTTCAGGGACTGCGGCGACTGCGGCGCGGGTAGGTGTGCGAGGTTGCATAGAACTTCATATAAAGAATTCGAATGCAAAGACTGCGGCGCGTGCGGTGCGGCTAGGTCTGCGTTCACCATTATGAGTAAAGAGAGTAAATGCTTTTATTTTGTTATCACTGTATTTTATTATTCATGTTGTATAATAAGAGATTATATCAGTCTTTGCTTTTAAGTTTGAAGGAAAAAATGTTAGAAAACTGCTTTACACAGACAAAAAAACCGCATTAAAAGCTTCCACAATTACACGGTTTTGCTAGATAAAGAAAGCAGAAAAAACTAAGTATGCCTATGTAATAACAACTTTTTTTTAAATTTTGCACTTATTCTGTTCTGCCAGAATACCCTCGATATACTTAATCAATCCCATTTGTAATAAAATAAACATTTATATTTTACTCTCGTAGCGTACGTACTCTCGCACTGAACAATAATTAACTAACCCACCACATAACAAGCAAACACATTTATTCCCTTGAATTATTCTGGCGAAATATTCGGAAACATTCGATTGCGGGGTACGAATCTTTCTCGCGGGGGGGAAAACTTCTCCGGGGAGCATCTCCCCTCTTAACGCACCCCGCACCGCCATCGCCTACACGCACAACTCGTGGCCGGCCGCCGGCGCCGGTGGCAGTCGGGTGCGCGCGTCTCGGCGCCAGCGCGGCGGCAGCGGCCGGCGATCGACGATCGATGCAAAATACGATTTTTCAGCAAAAAAAAAATTGAAATCTTAATAA
This sequence comes from Tholera decimalis, assembly GCA_943138885.2. Lineage (NCBI taxonomy): Eukaryota > Metazoa > Arthropoda > Insecta > Lepidoptera > Noctuidae > Tholera > Tholera decimalis. Next base: position 28,988,103 of record OW964551.2, read on the forward strand.
ATATTTAAAAGTTTAAATCAGAATGATTCAAAATTAATTTATCATTTTGAATAATTCTGATTTAACGAAACTTTCCCAGAAGTATTCCGGAATTATTCGGAATTATTCAGAAGTTTTGCAACTATACTCCTGCTCTCGTTCTGCCGACTATATTGGGTATCCATCCCGATTGTCAGTTGCCTTTGGATGTTCTACGGTTGACGTCAGGTCTGGATTTGGCTGACACCCGGTTTGATTCCCCTTGTACGGTGCATTTGTTGTTGGGTTCTGATATTCTAGGGAGAATATTGTTGGGAAATACGACGGTCTTGCAGCCGGAGACCCCATGGCGCCACGAGAGGGGCTTGGTGGCGGTCTCAATCATCTTCGGCTTTGCGGTTATGGGCCCAGTGTTGGAAGTGCCCCCTCCACCTGAATCTGGTTTAGCGTTGGTGTCCGGCTCAGCCCTCTCTGACGCCGTTCAGAGGTTTTGGGAGGTTGAAGAGCCCCCTCAGGTGGCCCGCTTGAATCCGGAACACGAAGAGTGCGAATTGTTCTATCAGAACAACACCGGTCGACTCCGCTCCGGTCGGCTTGTGACCCGGCTGCCTTTTGTTGCGGTGCGACCACCTCTCGGCCAATCCAGACCTACGGCCGAGAAGAGATTGTTGGCGATGGAGCGCCGCATGGCCAGGGACCCGGTGCTGCGGCAAAAATATGTAGATTTTATGCGTGAGTATGCAGACTTGGGACACATGTCGGTGTCAAATTTGGATTGGCGCTCAGTAGAGCATTTCTTCTTGCCACATCACGCGGTCCTCAAGCCATCCACTGGTAAACTGCGCACAGTGTTTGATGGGTCTGCGCGGACTTCTTCCGGCGTTTCGTTGAATGATTGCCTGCATTCCGGCCCCAAATTGTTGAGGGATCTTTGTGACGTCATCACGTCTTTTCGTCGTCATCAAGTAGTCTTTGTGGCCGACATCAAAATGATGTTCCGGCAAACGGTTATTCACCGGGATGACAGACGTTATCAGTTGATCCTGTGGCGGGAGCATTCCCAGGACCCCATGATTGTATATGAGCTCAACACGAATACGTACGGCCTTCGATCAAGCCCCTTTGTTGCTATTCGTTCGCTTTGGGAGCTTGCGGACCGGGAGCGTTTGAGGATGCCTCGTGCGTCCGCCATCTTGAAAACGGACCTATACGTCGATGATGTCTGCACTGGAGCTCCTACGGTTGAGGAAGCTATCCTGTTGCGTGATGAGTTGGTCCAGATTCTGGCTTCCGCTGGCTATGAGTTGGAAGGTGTGTTGGAGGATCATAAGCAGGATCCTCACTTGTTTGAAGACGTTGACAACCCCGCCATGATGGCCGTCCTCGGCGTTCAGTACCAACCAGTTCAAGACACCTTTACGTACGATGTCGACTTGGAGTCACCTCCTATTTGGACTAAACGACTGGTGTTGTCTACTGTAGCAAGGACCTTTGATCCTAATGGTTGGATCTGCCCGGTATTGTTTTGGGCTAAATGCTTCCTTCAGCGCCTTTGGACAGCTGAACTTGGTTGGGACGAGCCACTTCGGGAAACCCTGTTGGAAGACTGGCTCCAATTTGTATCCGCGCTCCCTGCGGTCAATGAGGTCGCGCTGCCACGCGCCATCCTCCCCCCTGGGGTTTATACTGCTACCCTTCATGGGTTTTGTGACGCGTCTTCTCACGGTTATGCCGCCGTTGTTTATCTGCGCACCGTCAGCGCCACAGGCCAGGTGAAGTTGTCACTGGTCATGGCCAAGTGCAAGGTGGCCCCCCTCCGGACGGCATTGACTATCCCGAAGTTGGAGTTGTCAGGGGCGGTGCTTCTTGTGCGTCTCCTAAACCACGTTGCGCACACCTTGGGTGGAACTGTTGACATTCGGGCTTCTTACGCCTGAACGGACAGTCAAATTGTTTTGTGTTGGTTGAAGACGTCCGTCCACTCTTTGGAGGTCTTTGTTGCGAACCGAGTGTCTCAGATTCAAGATTCTGAAACGCCTTTGATTTGGAGGCACGTGCCTTGTGACCTGAACCCGGGCGACGTAGCCTCACGCGGGTGCATGGCCCCCCGCTTGATTGCTCACCCCCTCTGGTGGGACCGGACTGGCTGACTCGCCCCGAGGACGATTGGCCTCGAACGCCAGTCTTGATGTCGAATCCTTTGCCCGGACTTAAGGTGTTCGCTGTTGGGACGAAGGACCCTCCGTTTGATCCTGATTTTTTGTTGAATCGATACAGCTCCCTCGACAAATTGTTGAACTTTACCTCGTGGATCAGGCGTTTTGGTCACAATTCTAGGTATCCAGGGGACGAGCGCCTGTCACCAGTTCTCTCTCCTCAAGAGCGACAGGAGTCACTCCTCCTTTGGGTCCGCTTTGTGCAGGCTGCACACTTTGAAAAGGAGATCGAGGTCTTGAAGTCTGGTAGGGTTAAGTTGTCGGGAGCCGTTAGTAAGCTGAATCCCTTCTTGGACAAGACGGGCCTTTTGCGTGTTGGAGGACGGTTGAGGCACTCTAACCTTCCTTATGGGGCCCGTCACCCCCTTTTGTTGCCCAAGGAGGGCCACTTGGTTCAATTGTTGGTGACTGATCGTCACGTTAAGAACTCGCATGCCGGTTGCAATGCGCTGTTGGCCATTCTGCAGCGAGAATTTTGGATTTTGTCAGCTCGTCGTACTATTCGTAGCATTGTCTTCCGTTGCATGCCGTGCTATCGGACTAAGGCCTCCACTATGCAGCCCCTAATGGGAGACTTGCCCGCTGATCGTGTCAATGAGGCGGGGCCCTTTGCTGGCGTCGGAACCGACTTTGCTGGTCCCTTTTCGGTGAAGACGTCCACCCTTCGTATTAGTAAGATTGTCAAGGCTTATTTGTGTGTTTTTGTCTGCCTGTCAACCAAAGCAGTACATTTGGAGCTGGTAACCTCCCTCTCGACAGAGGCCTTTGTGGCGACTTTGGAAAGATTTGTGTCTCGCCGTGGGTTACCGTCTCTGATTAGGTCTGATTGCGGTACGAACTACAAGGGTACAAGTAACTATTTGAAGGAGGTATACGCCTTCCTTAATGAGAGCCAGGTTGACATTGGTAACAGTTTGGCCCGCCGAGGGGTCACTTGGTTGTTTGACCCGCCAGCCTGCCCCCATTGGGGGGGTATTTTTGAGGCCGCGGTGAAAGCGGCAAAGGGACACTGGCGGAGATTGTTGGGAGACACCGTTCTCACCTTTGAGGAACTAGCTACGGTATTTTGCCGCATTGTAGCTGTGCTGAATTCGCGCCCATTGTGCCCGCTCTGTTCGGACCCGAACGACTTGGAGGCTCTAACACCGGGCCATTTCTTGATTGGACAGCCACTTGTCGCCTTGCCGGAGTACCCTCTTGTTGATGTGAGCCAAAATCGGCTTTCGCGGTTTCAGTTGGTGCAACAGCTCGCTCAGAGCTTTTGGAAGCGTTGGAGCTTAGAGTATCTGCACATCCTCCAGCAGCGCGTCAAGTGGACGGACAAAACCCAAGTAACACGTAAGCAAGATAGCAGTACACATTTAGAACATTTTACAGTTCAAAGATGAATATAGTTTGTATAAGAGGTTTGGGAATAGCCAAATGCTGGATTAGGTTGAGTTCGGACCCTTAAAATTCTGAATGCTTAATAAATTCTGTATTTCTGTCCTTCCCTTCTTGAAGCTGAAAAACAGCCCGCGCCGGCAGTATTTATCTGAATAACCATAATCTGTATTGCTCTTATTAAAGCAGTACTAAGCTAGTAGCGTTTGTAACAGCTATTTTCTGAATAAAGTATCACCTTCTGAATAATATCGTTAAATATTCTATTATACAGCTTGATACTGAATAATTGTTTTTATTTTATCTTTAAACTGGATAAGATTCTATGTCTTACTAATTATTCAGCTGCTGAATAAACAATATTATTTATGATTTTATTAAGCTTTTTTCGGTTTAATAGAGAATTTAAAACTAATTTATTCAAATTAAAGACCACATTTGTATTTTTATAGCGCCCATAGCTTAACTGCTTAACTTACCAGCTTTATTAAAATATTATTGTGCGTAGATATTATTTTTTCCGTTGTTTGCATCATATTATGGATCGAAAGTCATGGCAAAAACATAAGAGAACCGGTTATATCAAAAGAAAAATGTTAAAAGAATATTTAAATATCAGTAGTAACTGTCCAAGTGTTTCTGGTCATCAAAAGATTAATGAAAATATGTAGTTTAAACAAAAGTGAACCCGGTCCCAGCCAGCATGCGTGGTTGCCGTGCAATGAAGAGGGTTCCGTACCCCAGAAAAATAAATTAGCAAAGCCTATCAAATTTTCTGACTGGTATATACCAAAATGACATTATGGAAATTGAGAAAATACTTAAATAAAATGACAATATATTTTTATACATTTTCAAAGTTTCAGGTTTGACTGAAGTTTTTGATCAGCCAGTAAAATCAAGTTACTTTAATATATTTAAATCTAAAATGCCAACTGAAACACGCGCCTCAATATGCCTATCTCCTCAAGATGTAAAATTCAAGTTTGTGTGTAATGAATATAGGAATGAGTTGTATTTCGTATCTTAATGGCACACTATATATATAGGCTAAGTTCGAAGTTTAATTAAAAATAAATAATTTAAGTCAAAAAGTTTAATCGTAGGTGAAATAAATCACCTACAAAATTGTTTATCAACAGCTACAAATCACAGTTACAAAATAAAGGTTGAATCTGATCAAGATCAGTGTCAGTATCCGTTAAGTTTAGCATTTTCGATAATTCTTCTTCAGCTTCTTCATAAGTTTTATAGTTTTTTCGTTTTAGAGTACAACTCATTGTAAGCCGTCAATCTGCGCGAGGTTGGACCCTACTGTCTTTAGTTACTAAATCCGCATTATATCTTGGCCATCGAAGTTGTCCTTTGTTCTCCCATAAGGATGGTACAGTACACAAGTCTGTGCGACCCTTACCACGCGACGTGTTGAAATTATTTTAAAAGACATTTTCCTGAAACGAAATGAATGTAAATTATCGTTACGATGCAATGATACGTAGGTATTCTAATGTCGGTTCAACATAATAAATTTCCTCGATAAAAAACGGAACACATACTGCAAAGTTAGTTAGCCTATTGCGTCTTTAGTTTTATTGTTTACCGTTTGGTAGGGACTTGCTTGACGCGTGAGCGAATGTCACTGAAAGCTCGCAACCAACGCGACCGACTGACTGATTTGAAATTGGCAGTCGGTCGAGTTGGTGTGACGCACGACTGTGAAGTGGTAGCGAGCGCACGGGTGCGGGAGTGGGGGCGGGGGCGAGCGCGGAGTTTGACTGGGCGCAAGAGTGAGAGTGAGCGGGCCGTTTATTCCATTTGTCCACTCACACCGCCACCGCCACCACTCCCGCGCACCGCCCGTCTTTCCGTACCTTACACTGAAATTTTTTACGAACAATTTGATACCTATATCGTATGATTCAGTTACTATCAGTTCATAGATTTTTTTTGTTTACAAGCCGAGTTTCGTTCACATGAGTCACATCATCACATGACATGATTATTTTGTTACAGCATTAGTACCTACGTAAGTGGACAACGTAGGCCCGACGCGTTCGATTAGAGAACCCTAAAAATCTGAGTAATGTAGAAATGTGGCCAACTATGTAATTGTTATTCAGAAGTTAGTGCAATGAGACTACTCTTTTTCAAGTTATAGCTCAGTAACAAGACATGTGTGCACTTTTATTCAGCATTATAAAGCAAAACTTCGATCGCCATTAAAAATCTTTGTAATTTATACTTACAAGGAATTTAAGAGATTACCAAAATGCTTAATCTTACAACTACAACATTTTCAACTCGATTCATGTTATTTTGTTGGTTAATAATCGCTAGTATTAGCTATTTCGTCGCAAGTACTTTTGTTAGACCTAGTTTGTATGTATAAAAATACTATTTACTATCAGTTATCTTGATTATTCACGCAGCGCGTAATAAATACTAAAAAAAACACATATTATTCACGACAAAATTACTTGCGCACTAACAATTAACATGTAGCAGACCTCTAACTTGTAAATTAAAATTTATATACCGCTTTTATAATTTCACCGGCCATGTTAAATCAACACCATTCGACATCGACATTATAATATTTATTCCATTTTTTTGACAATATGTTTGAATATTGTTTGCAAAAATGTAAACAATAATTTAAATGCTCTATAAATTCTGAATACAATAACCAATTCGACTAAGCTGAATAACTCAGTTGTAAGAGCTTAATAAAAACAATGTGAACTGTTATTCAAAAGTTATTAAGCTAATTGAAACGTTATTAATTTCCTACTCAGATGTTGCTCAGCTGTTATTCAGAGTTAAGCATTCAAAATTGGGGCCCTTTTTGCTTGAATAACTGCTGAATAGACGGTACTCAGACGTTATTCAGCTTAGTATTCAGCATATGCTCTAGATGATTGCTCTTACTCAATCTTTATTCAGCACGTCTGTGTTACTTGGGAACTCATCCGCCCAAGATCGGAGACCTCGTCCTGATTAAGGATGCCAACCTTAAGCCTTTGTATTGGCGCAGGGGGCGCATTCTCAATTTAGTGGCTGGCACCGACGGGGTCCCTCGTTTTGCTGAGGTTTTGGTGGACGGATCCGTCATAAAGAGAGCGGTCGCAACCTTGTCAAGGCTTCCAATTGATTAGCGTACTGGTAGGCCCGTCCGGGGGGGTAGATGTTTAGTCCCATACGTGTATCCGAACGGATCTCTTTGGTATAAGCAATTGTCTATTGATTTTTGACACTTGACATAATCTTACTTCTTGGTTAGCAGAAAATAACTCGCGTTGTTGAGAAATTGATTTTCATTGATTATTGTGTGAAATCGTGAATCCGGGTTAATCCCTTTTGTTATCGACAAGTTGGTCGCGATTCATGATTTGTTGGATGTTGGAATCCCCTTTTGAGTGAGACACTGGGATATTTTGAACAATAACGCCGAATTGAGATTAAATTTAACCTGCGCGTTAGTTGGTGATAAATAGCTGTGCGAATTGGTGCTACAATACGGCCTGGACCACGCTGTGGAAACTTGCGTCTTTTGTGACCGTCGTCACACCACTTGACAACATTACACACTCAAATACACTGACACACAGACAGACCGACGTGATCTGAGAACAGGTCTTCGCCGTCTTCAGCCTTGGGTAAGTGTGCCATTATTGAAATAAGGCCTAAGAGCCAAATCAAACTATTATTGCCTAAGCAACGTAAGTTAAGGCTCCGCGTAGCCGCGGACAGTTCGGCCATCCAGCTTCGTTGCACTGGTTGCGAGACCGAACAATATGTTTATTTTTTCTATATTATATGATAAACTGATTGACATCCGTAAACTCACTATTAGGACCAGTTGAAAACCAGCGTTGGACACTAGTTGTCCGGCTTTTTGCTGAACTGAGCCTATTTGGCGCATCCGTGAGTCACACAGTAATATTAATCATCCTGGATCTATTCAATTTCACTTTTTTAATATATTTTATTTTCATAATAATATGATTTTGTTTGTTTCTTGTAAGTCTTTTTTAATGTGTGTACTTGTGGCATGTGTCAATAAATGTTTTTTCTTTCTTTCTTTCTTTCTTTCAGATTATGGAATCTGAGGGAATTCAACTTTCAGACACCTTAGATCTCTCTGCTTGACCGAAACTTATAAGTATTTGGGTATGTTGGAAGCTTTGGACATTAATGTTGCTGACATGAAGCAATCGTTGAGGGAGCGCTTCGTTGGCCGTCTGAATTAAGTTTTGAATAGTCTTTTATCAGGCGGAAATAAGGTGCGTGCCTTCAATGGTTGGGTCATGCCAGTGTTTATGTACTCTTTTGGCATACTCAAATGGACTCAGACTGAACTTGACGCCCTGGATAGGAGAGTTTGCACACTGCTAACCGCAAATCGGATGCATCACCCACGATCATCGGTGATGAGACTGTACATCTCGCGGAAGTGTGGAGGTCGAGGCTTTTTAAATGCCAAAACTCTCCACAACCGCGAGATTTGCAGTCTCAGGGAATATTTCCTCAAAGCCGATGAGGGTATGCACCGAGATGTGGTTGCAGTGGACAAGGGTGAGTCCCCGTTGACCATGGCTAAAGAGAACTGGCACAAACCTGTTATACTTACCACAGATGACCGCAAGGAGGTATGGAAAAGCAAGGAGCTTCATGGTCGCTAATATCGGGCTCTTTATGGGTCCGATGTAGATTTGACAGCTTTTGTTGCATGGCTACGCTTCGGGGATCTCTTCGGGGAAACTGAAGGTTTTGTTTGTGCAATTATGGACGAAGTTATCTTGACGAATAATAACCGGAGACATATTATGAAGAACGGGACGATTGACGTGTGTCGGGCATGCCTTCATCCTGGTGAGTCCATCAGACATATTGTCTCCGGTTGTTCTCGTCTTGCTAACGGCGAGTACTTGCATAGACACAACCAAGTAGCCAGAATTATCCATCAGCAACTTGCTTTGAAATACAAACTTGTCGATTCTTAGGTACCGTATTACAAGTATTTGCCCGACCCAGTTCTCGAAAATGACTATGTCATGTTGTACTGGGATCGGTCTATCATCACTGACAGTACTATTGTTGCCAATAAGCCTGATATAGTGGTGATAGACCGATGAGTGCGCCGTGCAATGATAATTGATGTTACCATCCCACAGGACGAGAATCTCGTGAAAGCTAAGAAAGAGAAACACATAAAGTATCTCGACTTAGCTCATGAGGTTGTTGGCATGTGGAATGTGGACTCGGCTGTCATTGTGCCGATTGTCATATCAGTCAATGGGCTAATAGCTAAAAGCTTCGACGACCATCTGTCGAAGCTGGCGTTGCACAGCTGGATAAAGGGCCTGATACAGAAGGCAGTTCTCTTCGATACAGCTCGTATTGTGAGGAGCTTCCTTTCTCTGGAGACCTTACCACCGGTACCTTGGAGCCTGCTCCCGACACCGGTGCACTGCCATTTTTTTTTTATTTTTATTGTGAGTTATGTTATAGAAAAATAATTAAAAATGTAACTTTTGAGAAATGTGTTGAATAAAGGAAATGATAATAATAATATTCCACAACTTTCACACAACGCCATCTAGTCCCAAACTAAGCAGAGCTTGTGGTATGAGTACTAGACAACTGATAAACTTACATATGTATTTCAAAATACATACATATTATAGATAAATTACACCCAGATAAAGAACAAATGATCGTCTTCATCACACAAACATTTGTCCTAGGTGGGAATCGAACCCACGACCTTGCGCATAGCAGTCAGGGCCACTGACCACCATACCAACGGTGTCAATTATATCTGTCATATTCAGCTGTACATTTAGATGTACATTTAGATATTTTTATTATATCCTCTATTTGACTGGCATTAAAAAAAGAAAATGACATACTATTTTGAGGCAAGTCACTGATTTGAATATACATGTGCCTTACATACTCTTGAACTGCGAGGAATATAAAAATTATGATCATTGATTAAAATCCGTTTTACATAATCTGGTATTAGATAAAATGATCTATTATTACAGTTATTAAATACACAATGGGCAGAGGTATTTGAAGCTCGCTTATAGTAAGGTAATCTTATTTGAGTAGAACTACGCGTTGGTGGTAAAACAGCTGGTGGAGGTAAGATGGAGGCATCTGGTGGTGGTGACATTGAATTTTCATTTTGAATGTTATCTGCAGGTTCACCAGTTTCTTCTCGAGATGAATCTTAACGTAATTGTCTATTAGCCCTCATCTAGCAGGGATGACAAAGATAATTCCCTAAAACGAATAATATTGACTTGTTACTAATATACCTTGTGACAGCTTAATGGTGCGAATGTTACATAGAATGTAAAATCTTTGTCTTCTCGGTCTTGCGTACATGTCAGACATACATATACTTCTGACTCTTAGAACTTACATACAACATACTATAATAATTCAACACTTTTTATGGTAAAAGATAAGGTAAAAGAATATCATATGAAAAACCTTTGCGCGTAAGTTATTCATAATAAATAAATATCTTTGGACATCTCACATAATTAGTTTGGGATGGCCGTGCGTGTATGATGCTAATACTATAACATTCAGATAGAACATAAATATTTAAAATACATAGTATATATAGATACTTAACATGTTACAACTTAATACTTAACAATTACTTATGCTCAATATTTGACAAGGGACAACTTTGGGAATCGAACCCACAACCGTCGGCTAAGCAGTTAAGGCAGCCCACTGGAACAACAAGCCATAATATTCTCAAAGGTGTGTGAACTCAGGTAACCTGCACTGGCTAATGACATAGGTTATAGTCTCATTTTACTTATTATTAGCAAAGGCCCACTGGGAAAGATATGTTTTTTGATAATTACTTATTTTTGTATTATTTTTTTACATCATAATAAATCATTACATGATAATAATCATACCTGAAGTCTTTTAGTAAAAGAAAATTGCAGTTGAAGTGGTGACCCTGATTCAATGATGTGATGGCATGTTCCTTACTGATCGGCCACAACCAAGGCACACCATAGTGTGGCTCAGTATTCTTTGATTGGCAGTTTCTGAAGTTAGCAGCAAAAGAGCATGGGTGACAAATATGTCCATCATCTGGAAGCTGAAAGGCAAAGTAGATTATTGGATTATAGGTATATCAACATTTTATCTTTTGTAATATGGAGGTTCTAAATAAATTCTTTAAATATTTGAAGGTGAAAATCAATTTTACAAATAGAAATAATAATTGCTTCTACAACTTAATCGCTGCGCTGTTAAGATAACACAAGGGAACATGTTTTAGTGTTTCTAGGTATTCATAATTTGTTTTAAATAAGTACATACCTGAATTGTTAGCCATTGCACAAGCATTCTTTGGAGAGGCATGTCTAATGAAGACACAACATGTCTTCTTAGCAGACCCGTAGCTATCCCGCAGTTCATACACCTCATTGTTTTGTAAACAGTTGACAATGTCCAAAACGTAGGCACAATCAAGTCCGTATGAATAAGCACTAGATAATCGTTTTGGCAATGGAATCAGTCCGTGTAGAATAGCAATGGTCGTTAGGGAGAAAAGGTAATATCATATCACAGTTCACAAACAAGAAACAAACGCACGCACGTTCAAGTTGCGAGTACAAAATGTCAAACGTAAATAAAAAAATGACGGATGTGTGATGTGTGACCAGGCTACTGCAACTTCAAGGCGAAAAACATTGTATGGACTTTGAGGGGTAAATAATGGTAGATTTTGCTGTCTCACCTGTTCCGTGCGCTTTCTCTTTCTTTCATGACAGCCATATAAGTTTACATGTCGTGAGTCTTGTAGTATTTTGTATGTTTGTGCTTATTATTTTCTGGCAGTTAGTTACGGTTATTTTTTTATCTTAATTTGTTAAAAGTGTGATCTTGTTCAGTAAACATAATTGTACCATAATGCCACCTAATAGCCGATTTATAACTTGTGAAGTATCGTACTTGTGAAGTCGTAAAGGTAATGAAAAAAGGAAGTTTATAGCAAAATTTCCATTAGATGAGGCTCGGTAAGTATTGAATTAGATATTTGATTCTATATTTTATTTAAAACATGGTGCTAAAAGGCTTAATCGATCTTTTAATTTTCAATTTTATTTTGTGATAGTGATGTGCTGTAACGCAAATGGCTCTTATCAATTATCGATAAATGGTGTGTCTGTTTGTAATTGTTTATAAACAATGTTAATTTTTATTAACATTGTTTATAAACAATTTGCCGCATTTGCGTTATGTATAATTTTCAGGCAACACACCAAAAATCAGATCACTAGTTTAGTCACAGGACATATTTGAAGTTTTTTCTTAGTTAAAACACAAAGTATCTTCCCGAGCACCTGACTATAGAGGGTGCGTCTCATATCATATAAAGTTATTTGGTACATTTTCATTTCAATAATGTTGCAGTTAATGATTATCAAATACAAGAATAAAGAGGACATGATCACTGACGTTCTGACGACGGAGCTCTATCGAATGAAATATGAAATGTTTATGACCGCTATGGGTTTACGTCCAGAAGAAGATCGGGATTAAATTACTGCAATCCTTGACATAATTATATTATTCAGTCTAATAATCTGTAGATGTTTTATAATTAAGAATATACTGAATTTCTTAAAAACTACAATCCTTGCTTTATTTCAACACAAATCCTTTCTTAAATTAAAAAAAAAGTTAAAAGAAAGCCCGTTACCGACCTGTATACTTTATCGATATCGATAAAGAAGTTACTACCATTGCTCAGCACTATTTAGTCTGATAGGTTGGTAGTACTGTTGTATGACGTCTTGTTCCCCGTGTATGTTCGTTAAGCTGGTATTGAAGTGAACTTGTTCCTGTTTTTATTTTTTTAGTACTAATTCCCGTCTCTTAAAACATAGTGTATTACATACTCTTTGTGTGTGACGTCGAGCGATAGTTGAATGTCACTGTCATGTCGTTTCGTTTCGTTGTTACAAGAAAAAAGTTCTTTTAAACAATAATATTTCATAGCATTCGTTATTAATTACGTAAAATGTTTTTTATTATGATTACGATAATGAATATAATTGTACAGTCCGAATAACTTATTAAAACTTCGATGGAATATATTTTTTTAAACGATTTCTGAAAAAGGAGGAGGTTCTCAATTCGGATGTTTGTTTGTTTTTTTTTTATGTTTGTTCGGGCATAACTCCGTCGCTTGCCAACCGATTTGAAAAATTCTTTTTTTGTTGGAAAGGGTATACTTTCCAAATGGTCCCATGAAAATTTTATCGAAATCGGACGAGCCATTTCTGAAAAATCAACAAAAGACTAAAAAATATATTTACATTGATGATCTTTTCGTTTACTCTGCATTGTGTTTTTTGTTCGCGCGTTTTTAGTTTTTTGTAGTTGACATTTTGGCTTTTATAACTAGATTAATTACAAATTGACCCACTAAAAAGCGCGAAAATAAAAACTTTTTTGCAAAAAAATAAAACCGACTTCCATATCAAAACACTACAAAGCCAAAAATAATTTTAATTTCGGAAGGCGGTGTGAAAAAAAAGAAAATACAAAACCAATAACACCGACTACCGAAATTAAAATTATTTTTGGCTTTGTAGTGTTTTGATATGGAAGTCGGTTTTATTTTTTTGCAAACAAGTTTTTTTTAGCTATACAGGGAATGGAACGTTTATCCAAAATGGCATGCTATCTCGATACGCGCCGGAAAGGCATAACAACTATTATGTCTTAATATTTATTCTGAAGTTGTACGAAAATATAAATAGTTTAATAATTTTTATTTCTATTTTTATTTATTTATAATTAAGTATCTAATAATGTTCATCATACTGAGTAACTAGGCAGAAACTGGCCATGTAATTTCTAGCAACCAAATGTTGTCTATGACTAACGCAATGTACAGCAAGGACATCTGGAATTTTATTTTTTAAGTAGGGGAGAGGGGGTACAGTGGATCACTTTTTTGTAAGCTGTATAAATTAGTAATTATAAAATAAATAAAAAAATACGGATTCATTTATTAGAACGGGATGTTGGCTAACGAAATCTATTTCAACTTTAGCAATAGCATCTATAGATTTATGGCATTTTACGTTTTTTTTTAAAGTTGGGAAATGATCTACTGTACCCCACATCTGGGTCACACTGGATCTTCATATGGGTTGCTGTGGATCGTAATGGGATACAGTGTATCAACACATGGAATTATAATTTTGAATGCTTTTTAATGGGTCACAGTGAACTATTTCAATATACGAAGGCGGTTAAAATATGATCGAGACAAATGCTCTGACACGTTTATTTACTATCGAAAAAAATTACAAAGGAGAATGGGCAAAATCCTATAGCGCTTGGTGTATCAGCGGCCAGGAATAATTTTAATTTTTTTTTGGCGTCTTATCACCTACAATCTCCCTCAAAATGTTTTATATCTGTGGTGTAATCATTAATAGAATTAAATACATTTTTATTTTAGATATGTCAGCCTGTGATTTAGCGTATTATAACTAAGGTTTAGCCTTAAAAATAAGGAAATAAAATAAAATGACTTGTAGACTTCATTAAAAATACATTTACTACTATGACAAAACATCGCCAATAATAATAATGATAACGTCATCAGAACTCAGTGCTATTATTGTACATTAATACATGTAATGTACATCAAGACAAGGATATTTCGTTGCCGTCATCAGGACACACTTTACATGATTGTACATTAATACATTTAATGTACAATAATAGCACTGAGTTCTGATGCCGGTAATAAAATATCCTCTTCTTGATGTCTAGCCCATGCCAGATACTCCACTACACACATAACGTGTGCACAGCAACCGATTGTGCGCCTTCCACTTAAACAACTGCAATAATAATGAGCAATTGCTTCTCTATTTTGTCTTTCTCGGTTAATTACAATATAAGAAAAATATATTCTGGACCTCACATTAGATTGTATACGCACTCGTAATAACCAAATGTTTTCTTCTTCAATAAAATCTCTGAGCTGACTTATTTGACGCTCCCGGTATACTTCAATATTGTACAAGCGTTCAACTAAGTATTCAGCGTAGTAGCTGCGAGCCAACTTGATTTGGTATGTGCCAAGTGCAAACAAAATTAGGTCTTCTTCAGAAAAAACCGGGAAGTCTTCAAAAATAGGTTGATCACTGCTGAGTCTTTCAAATGATGCCCTCTGTCTATTTATGTTATGACGGATAACATAGTCCGCTAAGAGGTTTGGTTCTTCAATGCGTTCATTAATTATATTCACGAACGACCATGCATAAATACTATCTTGTATTGGTGTCTGAAATGCATTGCTGCGTTTTGGAAGTCCTCGAACATGTGACTTAAGGCGCGATTAAAGTATTCTTGCCTAAATAATTTAGGGCCAATTTCACCGATCAAATAAATCGCGATCAACTGAACATAAACGGCGTTTTCGTTTTAATCTAAGTTTAAAGTTTGGTTTGGCATTTCACCACCAATATTTAAACTAGTTTAGTGCTAAACGCAGTTATTGTACTAAACGCCCAATTTTGACCGTTTAACGATCTAAACGCGATTATGTGCGCCACCATCTGGTATTTTATAACGTAGCGCGCCCTTTTTTTTACTGAAGATAGGTTCGGGTTCGCTTCGGCTATATTGTGTTGAAGAAGTGATACTGTTGTGATATTACCTGTTTTGAATCACATAATTACGAATATTTTGAGATATATAATGAGAAGAGTTTACTCATTGGCCTTTTAAGAAGATGAGGATGAATTTGTACTTCGACGACCAAGGTGGATTCGCGAAAGAGAGGAACACCATATTCAATGTACTCTGTGATCCACGCTAAACGAACACTGTTTTTATAACCTCACTCACTGTAGCAAGTTGTTAATTGACTTGACAAACGAAGGAATACGTTTTGTTTCATGTATTTTAACACAACTATTGCAATAGTTTTGACAAGTTTCAGAGCAAGGACCAAACGCAACGCGAGGTTGCCATTCTAACATGCCGTAAACTCTGTTTTCGTAAACGCGATCAACGATCGTGGCGTTTTGCTCTGTGAAATGCAATCGATGTTAAACGAGATAAAATCTTGATAGTAAACGCAATTAGTGTAAACGCAGTTTTACTGATCGCCGTTTTAGAGACGTTCGGAGAAATTGGCCCTTAAAGTCTCGCTTGAACTTGCCATTTATTACTTCCACTACCCAGTGGCATAGAGTGACCAGCCTAGTTCTATTGGCCTCTTCAGTAGTAAGCTGGTCTGCACCGCGGTCTTTGATTTCGGGCATATAGGCACTGTAGTTGATTCGCTGCAAATCGCCACAGACGTCTCTGAACCCACGATCTAAAATGAATATATCGCCAGCCCGGTAAAACCAGTGAAATGTGCCTTCTTCGCTGGAACATCCGGTAACCTGTATCCATTCTTCACTTTTGTACTCTTTTTTAATAAACTTATATCTATATCTGTTCCATCTCGCTTCCCTATAACCTTTCCTATGTAAAATATTTTCGTTTTATGTGCAACAAACTGTACTAAAACAAAAGCGCCTTCATTGGGATTAGATTCAAGAGAACGGAAATCATCGTCGTCATAGCCACCTTTTTCTTCAGAATATGTGCTTATATTACCAATGTCTTCTTCACTTGACTCAGAGTCCGAAACTTTCCTTTTAGCATTTCTTTGTCGCTGTTTTCGTTTTTGCTATTTTCTTCATCACTCAATGCGGTCTGCAAAAGTTTGTATTCTTAGCTCCTTGCATACGCTGCCTTTTCTGTTTATCGGTTTACTTCTGCTGACGGTCCTCTATTTCTTCTTTATTTGATTTCCCTTTACGTCGTGATGCTCGGTTATTTTTTCTTGGAGCAGCTTTTGGAATTCCTCGGAAATCAAAAGGGCTTGAGAAAGTTATTGCTGGAGTGCTTGAACTCTGGAGTCTCGAAGTAGACGGAGATGGAGGTTTTCTGCAGATTTCATCTTCAGGCAGCATAACTTCGGCAGGTGCTCTTCCTCTATTTACCGGTGTCCCAGTTTCAACTCTCAGAAGTCGAGCCCGTAATTGATGGGTCAAGGAATGAAATTGGCTGCGGTGCAGGCGCTACAGCTTGATTTAACGCCTGTGTTATAATTGAATGTTCGGAAACATCATTGTAATCTATGAGAAGTGATGGAGATGGCGTTTTTGTGCGAATTTCATCTTCAGACGGGATCACAGTGTGGCGTAGCGGTTTAGTGGTAGAGGCCCACTATGTAGCCTCTCATAGTCACGCCGTGAAGAGAAAAATAATCAAAGAAATTAGATGTGTAGTGTATGTGTGTGTGTGGTCAGCAAAAAGGTGGTCATGGAACTGAAGTTATGTTGGCTTATAACCATGCAGTCATGGTATTTAGTTCTGTTAAAAGATAAATAAATATAGTTAATTTTAGAATAATAGTTTGGTAACTTTAGTCAGTAGGTTTTAAGTAGGATTACCACACTGTAGGTGGGTGTGATGTATGACACTAGGATAGCTATAACTAGAGTTATAGTTAACATAGGTAGTTAGGTACAAGTCGACCCTCCACGACTAGTATGGTAGGCAGTCGTGGGTGTGTGTTCCCTTGGCATCGTGTGACCCTGTATGGAGTCAAACACTAGTTAGTTAGCTAGGCCTACGGGATGCTTGCTTCATTCAAGGGTAGCTGCCAGAAACTTTTATAAGGATCTAGACTTGTTAGGTATTTAGCATCCTTTAGGTTATCTAGAATTTCAGAGGTATAAGGTAAATTATAAGCATCCTTCTTAGTTACTGAATTTAGCTTGCGACTGTCTAAACAGAACCGCAATTTGCCATCCCTTTTAGGTGTGAGAAGTACAGGTGAAGACCAAGGACTTTCACAGACTTTTAACCTTTCGTCTAGCTCTTCACACAAAATGCGCTGTTTTTCAGGCGACATTCTGTAGTAACGCTGCCTGATTGGAGGTTAGTCTCCAGTATCTATGCAGTGTGTGATGAGATTGGTACGACCTTTTTTATTTGAAGATATAGTTTCATATTGTTTAATAATGTTATCTGCTTTTATTTGTTGAGTCCTTGAAAGTTGAGCGAAGGAATGTAGGTGTAAGTCTGTATTAGAGTTGATTATTTGTTCATTATGACTCATAAGAAAGATTGACTTATTGTTTTTAGGGTACAGTGCAAAAAGATTCCAGAAGTCAATGCCCAGTAGAATGGGTATGTCAACTGATGGTATTACATAGGCCTTAAGTATTTAAAAAAATAAATAATGATCAATTAATAATAATAATAATTAATTAATTTAATTATAATTAATAATAATTAAGTATCTAAAAACAACAAGGTAAATCTTCTAGCGTCCGACTCAGATCACTCAAATCATCCTTCTCATCTATCCCGGATAGCAAAATGTCCTTAGTGTCATGTAGTCTAGAAAGCTTGTCAATTTGTTTTCTAAGGTCTGTGAGTGTGCCCTTTTCACCGCCTCTAATGATGACCTCATATTCTAATTCGGCCTTTCTTAGGCGGATAAAATTAATTGGGTAAGCGCTCATTGTGATCTTTACAATTGAAAACAAAAATCTAGTAGCTGAATAACAAATTAAACAAAATAAACAAATTAAAAAAAATACAGTAAGAAAATATAGCAGTTACTAGGTACTTACCGCCACGATGTGTGAGTAAAGGTAAATAGCGACCAGTAAAGAAAACCTTGTGAACCTTACCGAGTGGGCGCCACTGTGGCGTAGCGGTTTAGGTGGTAGAATGAAAAAACTTAGACCACAGGTTTACAGCATTTATTTTGAAGGGGGGTGGGTTCAGTTCACAAGGGTTTCCTCCACTGGTCGTAGGTATGAGGATGGTACTGCCCTGAGCTCAGGCCGCGACGCACGCAGACCGGCGAGCCGATCCCGAAGCCGGTAGCGACCACGTGTCCGAAGCCGAGGTTGTGCAGGGCAGGCCATGGGAGAGGATGTCTCTCCTCCTCACCCAACTCGCACGTGGCAGGCGCAGAGGTTATTGCAGGTAGACCATGCGACAGCGCGTCTCTCCAGCAGTAGTACGCGGAGGGAGCGGTGACACCCTTCGCGTGGCAGACGTCGAGGTAGTTGATATATGAGATGAGAGTGTAGAAGAAGAAAAGAAAGAAAAGAAACCCTGGAATCACACGAAGGGTGCTTCCGTAAGCGTGGTGCCAGGAATCGTGAGCGCCAGCGATGCGTGCGTCTCCCAGCCGTAAGCCCAAGGAACAGTTCCAGGGAAACGAAGGGGAACTCACCATCGCGGCGGTTCACAAAGGTTACAGATAAGCGTGCGCATGCCGCGTGCAACGATATAGAAGGTAACCGCGTGGCAAGGCGTTTAAGCTCGTAGCTGCTATGACACAGCAGGAAAGGTATGCTGCGACATGCGGACGCTTCACAAATTTAGAATCACTAGTGGAAAACAGATGACAAAGAAATAGCACAGTCATGTTCCAGACGGAAGCCATCTTGACAACCGGACAATTATATAAATTTACAAACGCTGCAGATTATGGCGAAATAAGAGGATTGAGATGGAGAAAAATGGCAGATACGATTTAGCACTTACCCTTGGGCACAAAGGGGTTTCAATATTAGTTACTTGTAACAGTAGGCGGTGAAAAAAGAACTCCGCGGACCGGGGATTAGAATTTATAGCCGGCACCGCTTAAGTGTTGTCACTCAGTGAAACCATAGACATTTGGAATTAGTGTGATAATCGGTTCTAGTTTAATCGACTATCACGCCACAACAGGTTGCACTATGTCTCTATTCGTCACTTCACTTGGAGCAAAGTCTACGTCAGTGAATATATCCCTATTAAAAGGAAATATCCCAGTGCACTGAAAAGCAGCGCAAATGTTAGCAGGGGTCATGGCTTTCATATGTGCCTCTTTAATGCACTGTGCCACCTCGTAAATCGAAAAAGTTTGACCGGGGTTTCTTCTCATCCAACTGTCAATAGCAGCGTTATAAGCAGTCTTAAAAGGTTTGAAAACAGCAACGTCTAACGGTTGCAGTTTGCCAGTTAAGTGGAGAGGAACTGTGAGAATAGTAACCTCATTTTCTCGTGTCAATTTGATGGCTTCTATGCAAATGTGAGCTTCATAATTGCCCAGTATTAACAGCGATGGATTTTCTTTGCTGCTCTGGGATAGATGAATAAAGTGCTGCATAGTTTTAACAAATAGCGAACTGTTAATCGAGCCTGAAGGATTAGCGAGGCCTTAAGTGCCTGTCGGAGCTCCCGACATCATATGTTGCTTAAAGTGCACGCGTGGGAATATCATCACAGGTGGAAGAGCATGGCCTAGTGCGTTGATTATGTGGCAAGTAGTCACAAGTGTCCCCTTTTCACCACTAATGACCTTGCTCACTTGCTTCTGCCCTCTAAACGCTACAACTTTGCTCGATTTTTGGACGGTCATTGTATTAGTCTCATCCAAGTTAAATATTCTTGTACCATTTCCGAATGATTCGTTCCTCCTCATTACTATCTCAAGGTTATCAAAATACTTGTTCACGATGTGCCTATTGAAAGCTGTAGCTCTACTAAGACTACAGCCCTCAGGTGTCCGGAGACTCAAAACTTGATGGCGTTTTCTAAAACCGTAAGGGCGTATTCAGATGACACGCGCCGATCACGCACAGCACACGTGCACGCGTTGCATCCGCCTCGCGCCCACTTAAACCACTAGTGACTGGACTACTTTGTTCACTAGGCATAGTGGCTTCCAGGTGTCACAACGTGTGCACGTTTAAACCAAAATGGATTTGACTAGGTTAAACAAAGTTCTAATTACATTATATATGTATAAACAATGGAAGAAACAAAAAGACAGTAAAAAAATTAATTCTACAAGAAAATACTGGATTCACCCTATATTAACACGCAGAGAGAAGCATGGCGAATTTCATATCCTTTATGCGGAATTACGCAATTATGATGATGAATTTTATAACTATCTTCGAATGACTAAAAGGACATTTGATAAATTACTGTCCGTTTTAAACATTAAACTGAAGCATCAGCACACAGCTATGCGAGATAGTATTTCTTCAGCCGAAAGGCTGGTTGTAACTTTGAGGTAAGTAGTCACAGTCTCGCTCAAGATTGTAGCATGCGCGTATGGTTGAAAATATTTTTGTATTTCCGAAAGGTTTATAGTTTATTTACAAACGAGCACAAAAATAGAAAAATCGCATGTCCTTTTTAAATAAATTATTTCGAACTATAGTAATATGGCTCCAATTTTGAACGTGACCATACACATTGAAACATATTTTTGATGTAATCCTTTATTAATTTTAGAAAATGTAAGATAATTACATTAATCAAAAACGATAATTATCTTAAATTACAGCGGTAGATATTACAGTAGCAAAATAATAAAATTAATTCAGTGTCGCAAAGTCAAGGTCGTCACTCATACTGGATTGCACACTGGGTTGACTTTGTTCAATTCTAGTGTAAGTGTCAAATTCTAGTTCGGAACTATAATTAGTAAGCCTAGATTGGCGTCTCACATTAGAGGGTCCAGGTGCAGTGGAATATCCATAAGCTTCTTGGCTCCTCACATTAGAAGGTCCAGCTGCAGTAGAATATCCATAAGCTTCAGTATTATAGGTTGGCTGAGGTTGGATGGGCTGTTGCAATTGTATATTTTGTGATTCTGACGTGTTGCTGTTTAGATTTCTTTGTTTAAAATTTCTTAGTATTGAAATAACTTGATATTGGAATTCGATAACTTCATCGTCATTGAACTTCTCTACTGTTGGAGCAATACTCTTGAAAAATGACATAATTCTGCTGTCATCAGAAGTTTTCTTTTCTTCTTTTTGCATAGAATCGATAAATTGCATCATTTTTATATCTACTGCACTCAAATTTTTATGTTGCACTTGGTCTTTCTTCTTCTTCTTGATCATTGATGTATCATGGCTGTCATCGCTTTCAGTGTTGCAGGGTGGTACCATATTTGACTCAGTATTTCTATGTTGGGCAATTTTTGTCAAAAATTTCATATTGTCGTAGTATGTGTACTTATGAACTGATGGATTAGCTCCCGATCCCGACTTGCTCTCGCTTAATTTTCTATGACATTTCATCCATTCGTCTCTCATAGATTTCCACTTTTTCATAACCAGTTTTCCTGTAAATAAGTCAAACAGATCTTATTAATTATAATAATTATTTATTATTCCATTTTTTTTCCAGGTATTTAGCAACAGGACATAATTTCGCTGATCTACGATACGGATTCAGAATCAGAAAAAGTACTTTAAGTTATATAGTCAGAGAAGTTTGCCAAAGTATCTGGGAAGAATTGTCAGAAACATATATGAAAGTACCAACTAAAAATGAGTGGTATGAAATTGCTCGCAACTTCTGTTTAAAAGCCAATTTTCCTCATTGCCTGGGTGCTATAGATGGCAAGCACATAAGAGTTTTAAAGCCCAAAAGAAGTGGGTCAATGTTTTTAAATTACAAACATTACTTTTCAATTGTTTTAATGGCGGTAGTTGATGCAAATTATAATTATATTTTCATTGATGTTGGTGCATACGGCAAAGAATGTGATTCAAATGTTTTCAAGGAGACTGCTTTTTGGAAAAGCTTAGTGAACAAGACGTTAAATTTGCCAACGCCTGCACAACTGGAAGAATCAAATGTCGATCTACCCTACATTTTTGTTGGGGACGAGGTTTTTGCGTTACACGAAAACATACTTCGCCCATTCAGTGGCCAACAGCTGAATGCGACTAAATCGGTCTTTAACTATCGTTTGACCCGAGCAAGGCGATATGTAGAATGTGCTTTTGGCATTATGGCTAATAAATGGAGAATTCTCCATCGTCCTCTAGATGTGTCACTTGATTTAACAGTTAAAATTGTAAAAACGTGTTGTTTACTACAGAACTTTATACATAAAGAAGAGGGTATGCGTGAAATATCAACCATCAATCTTGGCCCTGAACTATCGGCTTTACCAAGGTCGCCATCAATACAACAATACTATGACAGCAAGTACAGTTCGTAATCATTTTGCGGAATACTTTATGTCTGAGCATGGACGAGTACCATGGCAAATTAAATATTGTTAACAATTTATTAAATATATATGTATATTCAAACATACTTACCGTATTTATTTTTTTCCACATCCGACAGCGATTCAAAATCGTCATTAATAATTATACATATTTCACGCCAAGCCTGTAGAGTTTTCCTTTTATCTTTATAGCTTTCAAGGATTTTATCCCACAGCACATCTCTTTCCTCCACCAAAGAAATGAATGTTTCTTTGTCGAAGTTATCCATCATATATTACTAAAACAAAAAACACGCCACACGACTAAACTTGATCAAAGTCAATACAACACTAGCCATATTCTCATCTATGCCAGCCATAGCGCGGGCGCAAGGCGTACGCGGGGAGGGTGCAGAGCGCGGGCAGGGCGAGTGCAGGGTTGGCGCGAGGCGGGCGCGGGGCGTGCGCATGGCGTGCGCGTGTAGACCTCGTTAAATGCAATTTGAGATCTATTGATGCATTATAAGGCTCAAATTCTTATTTAACAAATTTCAATGCGAGTTGGACGCGGGTGGCATGCGCTGAGCATGCGCGTGTCGTGTGAACGCGCCCTAATACCACTCCTGTCCAGCCTTCTGTGCCTCGTGCCATTTTTGTGATACACTGTCATTAGATATTTATTGGTGTTTGCACGAAAAAATTTATTAAAGTGAATGTGTGTGAAGACCCTGGGGCTACATCCATTTTAAAGAAAGAAAATGTGTGTTCTCCTATTAAAAACATATATTATGGGTAACAATAAAAGAATTTCGGGCGCTGTGGAGATGCACACTGCATTTAATAAAAAGTACTTGCCAGATCGCTTCGAAGAGTCAAACCTTTAATCTGCAGGGGGCGGGGGGGTGACAGTCTAGGATAATAGAAGCAATGGAAATACCTTTATTAATACCTTGTTTATTTTGTCAGTAGCTTTCCTTAGATTAAATTACTATATTTATGTTAATGTTTTATTATTTTGATACCTATTATTATTTCCTTTATTTCTAATTATTCACATATAAATTACATTTTTAAATATTTCTATAAACACACAAAAAAACATTTAAAAATATAAAAAATAGTAGCCCACCGGTATCGGGAACAGGGTCCAAGCTACCGGTAGTCAGGGCTCTAGAGAGAGGAACCTCCTAACGATACGCGCCGTGTCCAGGAGTATCGCTTTCTGAAGCAAGCCCTTGATCCAGCCGCCTAACGAGAGCCTCCTAAGGTGTTGGTCGAGGCTCTTGGCTATTAAGCCATTGGCTGAGATGACTATCGGTACAATGATTGCCGAGTTCACATCCCACATGTCGACAATCTCATGCGCCAAGTCAAGATATTTGATTTGCTTATCTTTCTCGGCTTTCACGAGGTTCTCGTCATGCGGAATGGTTATGTCGACAATCATGGTACGCCTCTCGTTTCGGTCCACCACCACTATATCAGGCTTATTGGCTACAATAGTCCTGTCAGTGATGATGGACCGATCCCAGTATAATGTGATAAGGCCATTATCGAGAACTGGGTCGGGCACATACCTATAGTACGGCACTTCCGATTCCACAAGAGAATATTTCAGAGCAAGTTGCTGATGAATAATCTTGGCTGCAAGGTTGTGCCTATGCAAGTATTCTCCATTAGCAAGACGAGAACAACCAGAGATAATGTGACGGATTGATTCACCCGGACGGTGACATGCCCGACACATGTCAACCGTGCCATCCTTCACAATAAATTTCCGGTAGTTGTTCGTCATGATAACTTCGTCCATAATTGCACAGACAAAACCTTCGGTTTCCCCAAAGAGGTCACCGAAGCGCAACCAAGCTACGGACGCTAATTGGTCTACATCGGGCCCATGAAGGGCCCGGAAAAAACGTCCGTGTAGCTCCTTACTCTGCCATATCCTCCTTCGATCGTTAGTGTCCAGCACTGCAGGTTTGCGCCAGTTCTCATTAGCCAAGGAAAGCGGGGTGAGTCCCTTGTCCACTGCTACTACATCTCGATGCATACCCACTTCAGAAGCAAGGAAATGTTCCCTGAGACTGTATACCTCGCGGTTGTGGAGAGTTTTAGCATTCAAAAAGCCTCGACCTCCACATTTCCGCGGGATATACAGCCTCATCACTGACGAGCGTGGGTGATGCATTCGATATGCAGTCAGCAATGTACGAACTCGCCTATCCAGGGCGTCAAGTTCAGTTTGAGTCCATTTGAGTACGCCGAAAGAGTATATTAACACTGGCATGACCCAACCGTTGAAGGCACGCACCTTATTTCCGCCCGATAGAAGGCTTTTAAATACCTTCTTTAGGCGTCCAAAGAAGCGCTCCTTCAGCGATTGCTTCATGTCAACTTCATTGATACCTAACGCTTCCGACATTCCCAAATACTTATAGGTTTCGGTTGGGGAGAGGCTTCTCAGGTTTATGGAATTCGAGGGTTGAGATCCCACGGATTCCACAATCTCCCCTCGCTTTACATGCATAATCGCACATTTGTCGACACCAAACTCCATCCTAATGGCACTACTGAAAGTTTCAGTTACCTTCAGTAGTTCCGTCAGTTGTAGACTAGTGGCGCCAAAAAGTTTTAAATCATCCATGTAAAGGAGGTGAGAAATAACCTGACCACCTCTTTTCAACCTATAGCCTAGGCCTGAATTCTCCAGCAGTGTGCTTAGAGGATTCAAGGCTAAGCAAAACCAAAGCGGACTCAAACTATCGCCCTGAAATATACCTCGCTCGATCCTTACCGGTTCGCTGTACCTTGGGATATATCGACATCCTGGATAGCGAAGAACTGTCCTCCATTGTCCCATACATGATGTCAGAAAGGTGCGTAAAGTTGCATTAATTTTATACAATTCCAGCACCCTCATGAGCCATGTATGGGGCACTGAGTCATAGGCCTTCTTGTAATCTATCCAACATGTCGACAGATCTTTTTTGGAACGTCGAACCTGTTGGCTAATGGCCATATCAATGAGGAGTAGCTCCTTAGTACCGCGGGATCCATTCTTACATCCATTTTGAGAGGTAGACATGATGTGATTGTCTTCAATGTGTTTGTTAATTTTAACCCTCAAAATGGATGTCAAAACCTTATAGACCGTTGGTAGACACGTGATTGGTCTATAATTTTTGGGTTCCGCGGTGCCACCAGATTTGTGGAGCAGGTGGGTAACTCCAGTGGTAAAGAACTCAGGTAGCGAGCCAGATTCTAGGGCAGATTGGTACTGAGACGCCAAGCGGGCGTGCGATCTTGTTAGCCACTTGATCCAAAAGTTATGCAGTCCATGCGGCCCTGGAGACTTCCAATTAGGCAGCGGACGGACTGCATGGGCTACATCTTGGGGGCTGATAGTGATTGCCCCCATTTCTGGTATTGGATCGCACACTCGCTCGACCTCCCGAGTCCAATCGCCTTCGGTGTGACTGACAGGTACCGACCAGATGTTGCGCCAGAATGTACATAAGGCGTCATCATCAGGTAGGCACATATCAGTCGCACCTTGCTCCGGTCGCTCCCAAGCCCTATATACCCACCTTTCGTTACTTCGGAATGTGCGATTCTGGACGAATCGCTCCACACGCCGTCCATACCTCAGAATACGGTTTGCCCATGCATATACCTTCTGCTTTAGGAAGTCGATGCGCTCTGTGACACAGGACATATAATTTTGTGGGTGAATATTGGTTCCCAAAAACGCCCGTCTCACAAAGCGCATCACTCTCGGGCGAGTGTTGTCCCCCCTAAAGCAAAGAAGTTTTCCGATGAGTGCCCTGGCCTCACCAATACGGCGCTCGATCCTACACTGCCAAGCTGGCACAGCGGGTTTAGGTCGTGTAGCTATGTCATTTGGAATTTTAACATTAGCTACACGACATGCCGCGACAGCTGCGCAGTATAAGACAGAGTGGGTATCGGCGAGGTCTTCGCAGTTATCAAAATAGTCTGACAACTGCGAATCCAGAGCAGCCACCAGTGCCCTATTCCTATTATGCATGGGCAAACGAGGTAAGCGTGGTCTTATTTCAGGCGGCATGTTGCGATATTCCCGAATAGCACACTCCAAAGCACTCCTCAATTGCTCATTATACTGGGTACTTACGTTTGTAACTCTGTCACTACTCTCCTCAACTTGGATGTTGGGCTGTGGTGGTACCACCACAGTCGGGGTCGGATGTGAAGTGATACAGCTACTCATTTCCGAACGGAGGCGATCAAGTACGGCTTCATCCAACATATGGTTACGTTGGATGACACGCACTTGATCCGATAGACGCTGGGCCGAAACGTTGACAGTTGGCTCAAGTACCTGAAACAGAGAGAGCATCCGACCACGGTACGCAGTCAGGTTAGCTCCTCCCTCTGTAGCCCCATAGTGATACCTATTATTATTATTGCATCTTTAAGAAAGTAGGTTAATTTTTTGCCAGATGTCTGGCTTTTATAAGAAAAGGAAAGAAAAAATGCAAAGTTAGACCTCAAGATTACGGCATCGAAGGTGAGGGGATCCCGATGAAATCAAAAATATAAACCATCAAGAGGTGAATACCCAAGTCTCTTGGAATTTCAACATGTGGGAAGCATGGCATCTCAAGAATAAACTTACCGTTATTCCTGTCAACGAGTGACTTTTCCAGCGTGCACCAATAAACAAGAGGGTGACAATCACACCAGAATCGTTCAATTGTTGAAATTCTGAAATATCAATAAAAGGACAATGCTCACAATGTATGGGGAAAAAACCCAGGCCCGGCGCAAATGAAATGTATCTCAGATTTTAAGTATTTACATGTGACATAATATTCAGTAGGGGGCATTACCAAAATCTTTTTTTTAAATGTCATAAATCGCTAGTTGTTTTATGTAAGGAGCTTTAAAAATGTGATTTTTTTTAAATTATTTCTTTCTTTACTCTTATTCTATAAATGACATTTAGGCATCTATTTTGAAAACGCCATCTACATTTTGTGCAATGTTAGGGTAAACTTAATAAAAAACAAGAGTAGGTAAATGAAATTATTTTATTATTATACACATTATTGGTTCTCTAAGTCTATGGGCCGAGTTCACCGACTTTTAAAACAGCTGTTTATCACTAAACAACTGATTAAATCATGTTTAATGTTCACCACTCCTTAACCAGTGTTTACAGCCCTTAAACAGCCGATTATTTTAACCGAGCCCAACAGCATCGTTTAACCGTTCATTAATACCACATTTTGACATTTGCTGTGACTTTACAACAGTTGCGATATTCCGTTATTAAGTTAGTATTTAGATTTTTCGCTGGTTTTGAGAATAGATAAACATGTAGTCAGTGTTCAATGTACTAATTGATAACTATCAAGATCACTACCTAAGCCTTCTTGAAAATCTGGAAGCTATAGAGACCACAACAAGGCGACCTAGAGTATTTCAAGTGCGTCGTAATTATTACGAAGAATATGATGAGGAAGCATTTAAAATTAGATTCCGTTTGTCAAAACCTTCAGCACTGAACATACTACAACTAATAGAGAATAAATTAGAATTCCCAAACGATAAGTAAGTACCAACAATTAGATAAATGTAACCAATCTTTATTATAAACAACTTTATCTGTGTGTTTGTATTTACGTTGGGGCAAAGACAGATCCAGTTTTAAAAGTTCTTTTAACTCAAAGCTACATTATCCCTGATTATCATAGATTACCTACCTATACTTATTCATTTAAGTTCAATATTGCAATAGCCAGGAATTCAAAAAAAGAAAAAGTGCCTGCTTAGGTTGGTGTGCATTTACCAAATAATAAAGTACTTAATGCTAATTTTTTAAATTTCATCGCAAACCTGCAATTTTTGTTAATTTTAATTGTTTACGTACCTATGTATTAAAACATTTTACTTTATTGTAGGAATAATTCCCTGGCACCTATAAATCAGTTACTATTAACTTTACGGTACTACGCAATTGGATGTCATCAACTGACCATGGGTGATTTCTCTGGAGTGAGTCGACCAACAGCTAATCGTGTCATCCACCGAGTAACTGCAGCAATAGCCTCCCTGAGCAGTGATTACATCAAGTTCCCGCAGACTGATACAGACATTAGAAAAACGCAAATAGATTTTTACAACATAGCCAGATTTCCAAAAGTTATAGGTGCATTGGATTGCACACATATAAAGATAATATCACCCGGAGGAAGCCATGCTGAAACCTTCAGGAATAGAAAAGGCTATATGTCAATAAATGTGCAAGCTATCTGTAACGCCCAGTTGATGTTAACTGACCTAGTAGTTAGGTGGCCAGGAAGTAACCATGATGAACGGATATTCAGTGCATCTAGAAGACATGCCATGTTTGAATTGGGAATGTACGGTGATTCTGTACTTGTTGCAGATAGTGGCTACATGAATAGGAATTACATGATGATGCCATTAGATAGAGTTGCTACATCAGCAGAATCATTATATAATGAATCCCAAATTAGGACACGCAACTCAATTGAGAGGTTATTTGGGGTTTTGAAAAGGCGGTTCCCAGTGTTAGCCCTTGGCATTAGGGTTTATTTGAAAAATGCGCCACCTATTATAGTGGCTACAGGTGTATTACACAACATCCTACAAATGAGAGGGGATGAAATGCCTTTTGACGACCTAAATCTAGCCTTGCCAGCGCCATGGGAAGAAATATTACACCAGGGAAGAGTACAGCGCTCCTTAGATAATAATATAGGAGACGTAAATCCCAACAGGAGATCATTAATATCTAATTATTACCAAAGTCTTATTTGAAAAATAAGTTATGTATGTTATAACAACAAATAAAACTATATTTTACTTAATCAACAGAAGTTTTTTATTACTAACACCTTTAATATACATAAACTTAATCTAAAAAATAACTAACTATCTTTAAGTTTTTAGGTCTTTATTTTTTCTTGGTTCAATTGTTGTTCCAAAATGGCTAATCGAATACGGGATTCCTTCTCAGCATTCTCTTGTAAAATTTTTACCAAGCGAATTTTTTCTTTAGCTAATTCATCACCCAAGCAATCAGTTTTCGGTCTTCTTCTTTTTAACCAGCCTTCTTCGCTTTCTCCGGCTACCTTCAGTTGACCTGATACTGGTGTTTTTAAATTCTTCGGAGTCAATGAACTCCAGGTATTGTTGTCCTGTTAGCAAAAAAAAATATCATATTATAGCACTATGTCATAGAATATAATTATTGTCATATATTTTAGGAGAATTATTTATTAGTTATGAATTATTAATGGGTATGATGTTTTATGTCTATCCAACTTACAAACTGAGTGTTAACTTACATTCTTTTCTTTCAATATAGACTTTGCAGTGCTTGTGTGAGCATTCTGTTCACACTCATCAACCGCTGAAACAATAGTTTCAATGTTTTCCTGTAAGAAATAATAAAAAACAATAAGTTACAATAAAATTGATAACAGGTAGGTAGGTACAATATTATAAGTAAATTTATAATAACTTATAAATATTATACATAACTATCCATAGATGGCAAGTGTGTGCAGGCAAACTCTTTGCAGTAGGTACCTATCAATCTAACACTGGTCTACGTTCGCCAATTCGGCGAATGGAAGCAACCTACAATGAAGCATTCAAACACATATATTTACATGCTCTTTGAAAAGGTTTGATAAACTACTTTAATATGAGGCATTTGAACTCTTAGACTAATCATTGTTGGTTGTTGTTGCTTTAAAAATACTCTTTTTTAGTATTATTTAAATTGTGTTTATAATATTAGCATAACTGCATTAACAGTCCACCTCCTAGTGACTAAGGTTTTATTTATTAATGGTAGTCTGTGAACAGTGCTGTGGGTTACATTATTACTGAAGTAATATATGTTCTTCTATTTATTACATAATAATATTGCATATTGTAGACCTTTGTTGTTCCTATTTAATAAAATCAAATCAAATTATCAACTCACATTATCTTCTATTGATATGCCTGCATAATCAGTGTCGCCTTCTGTTACATCGAGTTTTTCACTGTGATCTATGGTCTTCCAGTCTATTTCCTGTTAAAACATTAATATTATCAGTCAAAATACAACAATTTTAGATGCAGTATCTGACAATCATGAGGAGTTGGGTTCTCTGTTGAGTGCACTATACATATACAGTGCTAAATTATGAGATTCCAACACACATTATTTGATAATGGTTAACGGGAAGAATTAAAGTACTTACACTGAATATGGGACTGTCGGTGTCGAAATTACTTGTGATTCCATTTAGTGCTGGTCCTAATATGGCCTCCACTATTGTAGACTCTGTATTGGACGGTGGCGGTGTTGGCGGTTTTCCACCACCTGCAATACAAAAACATACAAAAAAGCATGAATGCAATATCCTTATAGACCTAATACACCACGTGAATTGTTATTATAGATAGGTAGTTACATACCAGTCATGAATATCTTTTTCTTCCTGTCTGCTCGATCTTTTTTCGTCTGCCTTTTAATATTTTCCCAGCAACATTTTAGGGTTGCGTGGGTTCGATGGCAAAACGTGCTGACCGTATTAAACTCATCTGTTAAACGGATCCACCCTTTCAACTTGGAGGAATTTGTTGTGGCATCGGTGCGCTTATTTTCCACAACATCTCGGTATTTTAACACCAACTCCGTTAAAATACGTTTTTCATTGCTTGAAAAATTGGTTGTTCTCTTTTTTTGGGCCGCCATTTCACAAGAAGATAAATATTAAGGCTTATAATAGAATTAAACACTTTCACATCACAAACACAACTTAATAATAATCAACCGGGAGAATAGTAGTAAGAGTAGTAACACGTCTGACATTTGACAGTGAGCGCTCTATGACGTTATTACCCATCCAAATTGGACACTACAGGCTAGCTTAATGATCCCAATGCGTTCTCGAACTTCTCAAGTTGAAAGCGTTTTAATTTATGCTACTAAATATAGATGTCACCAAAACACGTGTTGACTAAATGTAACGACGTGACTTCGCTAATGAGTACACTTATAGCATTTGTCCATTCACTCTGAGCGAATGGTGTTGCCCGATTTACTAATCACGGTTAAAATATTCGTGGTGAGCAGTGAATACTTAACCGGCTGCTTAAACGATGTTTAGGAATTCATCGGGCGATTACTCAAACATTGGTTAAATGACAGTCCGTGAACTTGGCCCTATGATTACATCTTCCAGAGTGTATCCGGGATGATTAAAATCATCTTGATGTCTGGCCCAACCCAAGTAATACAGTACACTCATAATATGGGCGCAGCTACCCAAAGTTCTTTTGCCATGTATACAAGAGCAATAATGCTCTGAAATTGCATTAATACCGGTTTCTCTTCTATACAAAATATAAGTATAGTAAGTTCTGTTCCTTACATGCCGCGATTGTATACGGCATCTTATTAAAACACCGCTTTCGCCATTAACCCGGCGTCAGCATGGTAGAAAATAGGTACAACAACTGCATGGTGGGTCATAATTACCCAGATTTTAAACCGTTCCTGATTTTTACCATTTCAATGATATTTAGAGTAAATTTGTGTTTAACTTGAAGAATAGTTCTTAAATTATAATATTTTGGAGTAACATAAAAAAAATAAGTTATATAAAGATCTTTTTATGTATTTAAGAAGTCAGTATAAAATTTACAACAAAAAATTCAACTTCTAGAAACTTATTAATAGCAAAACAAAAAAAAATACTAATTATCGCTTATTTTTAACTTTTTGGAATGACAAATGTGAGATCTTTAAGAAAGTATATGTAAAAATTATAAGGAATCTTAGGGTTAATTACTATTAGCACCGTCATCTACGCAACCGCCACAGAAAGAAATTATATATTCAGGGCAGATAAATTTGTTGCATCTTTGATAGGTATGGGTAGTTTTTCTGTCTTCGTACGGAGGAATACATGTGACGTTGGATGACACTCAAAGGTACATCATCATCATCATTGTCTGATGCCTCTTGCTCGGTATCACTCTGTTGAGAACGCTCGCTAACGTGATCTTCCTCGTTTTCCGAAGAATTTTCTTTCGAGTCGCTTTATATTGACAGAATTTTTTCGCCTTTCGCGTTCCTCTTTATCTTATTCGAATATAACCTAAAAATAACAAAATATAATGTAATATACGTAATGTCGGTACAAATAAATACACTAAATAATCAAATAATGAACTCAACGTAATGTGCACGAAATTGTATTATCGAATGTATAGTTGGGTCATATTTACCTTGTTATTGTTTGACCGCGTCTATCTTCCTATGCAGGAGCACACCGTCTTTGTTGACATAAGAAACGAGGGAGGCGGGGCACTAACTGCAGCTACTGAGAAGCGTGGTGACGTTACACTATAATTTTCTTAAATATCCGCATTTAAAAACATCACGGGTCATTATGACCCAACCTAGCAGGCGCCGGGTTAATTGTTACGAGCACCGGATGTTTATACACTACTATTTTTTAATTAGTACAAAAACTTAAAGTGCTTATTAGAAAAGGTCTTGTTATTATATATGTAAAGTCTCACTATATAATATTGATAAATAGCAAAGTTATTAGCGTTTGTTTATATCCCAAAATGCCACTCAATTTACGGACATATTGTACAGGCTATTCATAATAGTATTCATTAATCATGATGTCGCGGTCACGTGGTCTCGCTCAAACTTGCCCCGCAACCAACAGCTGTTATCGTAATTGTAGGTAACTTAGACGCATCTTTAAGCTTTACGATTAAAAAAAAAGTAAAATAGAAGGTTTACGAAGAATAATAGGCACTTATTCAATTCAAACTTTACCTTGATACTTTTATTGGACTTAGGACCAACAAAATTAGCAACTTTTTTACAAATAAAACAACTAGGTAACTAAAGTAAAATGAAATCAAATCAAATCTTTAAAACTTGTTTGAAAAGTAATTTTGGCGTATTTAAAAGGTTTGAATCAGTTGATATTTACAATAATGAACGTTTACAAAACTTAAAAACAACTTACAGGTATTTTAATTGTCCTTCGAAATGTCCACCACCATTATCAATGCAAAGACGGGCACGTTTAATTAAATTATTTTTTAACGATAAAAGTGTGTTTCGCTCACTTTTCACTAGGTCAAATGCGTCCAATATGCGCTGTTTTAATTGTTCTGCACTTGTTGGCTCACTAACATACACTCGTCGCTAATTTCACTCCATAAAAAAAAGTCCAATGGCGTGAGATCGGGCGAGCGTGGAGGCCATTGGACGGGGCCACCTCGACCAATCCATCGACTCCCGAACTCCTCCGTCAGGTACTCACGCACTGCGCTATGGTAGTGCGGAGGCGCGCCGTCTTGCTGAAACCAGAGGCCTCGTAAGTTGGCTAATGGAATGTCATCTAACATTGAAGACACCATAGTCCGAAGCAAAGTTAAATAACTTTCTCCATTAAGACGCCCTTCAATAAAATAAGGGCCAACGATATTTTAATTTAGGATTCCTGCCCAGACATTTACAGAAAACCTGTGTTGAAAGGAGTTCTCCTTTGTTAGCATTGGATTTCGTATTGACCACCAGTGTTCATTGTGTTGGTTGAACAATCCAACACGAGTAAACATACACTCATCGGAGTATAACACATTTGCTTCTGTGTTATTCAGTATCCACCTGCAGAACTCCATCCTTGGTTCATTATCCACAGTGGTCAATTCTTGACCCTTTCTGTAGTGGTATGGGTGAAATCCAGACGAACTAATGATCGTCCATGCACAGTACTGGCTGATATTAAAATGACGAGCTGCGTAATTCGTACTTCGCCGGGGATCTTCTTCAAAGTAGTCCACTACATCGTCGTAAAGGTTTTGGGAATACACGGGTCTGGGGTCTTCCACGTCCTTGGCTATGGGCCGGTGCGCGGAATGATCCGTGGTCGAGTAAACGTTGGTAAACATTTACCACAGTCCGAACGTTTGGCTGGCGAGCATTTGGGTACTCTTCCCTGTACATACGAACAGCGGCACTAGCGTTTTCACCAGACAAAAAGTACACACGCAACATAGCCACGTACTCCCGAGATGAAAACTGGTAAGCCATCGCGACAGCAAAACGCAACAATTTAGATTAAAAAGCACGCGCACGTTTCCGCTAACAAATTGGCACTGTTAGTTCAGGTTCACTCAGTGTTGCCGTTTAGGAATAAAAAGAGTCCCCAGACGTCGATGCAAAAGTCGCTAGATTTTGAAAAGAACAATATTAAAAAATCCGCTAGAAGTCGCTAAATATTTCAAAATATTCTATGGTAGCAAAATATGGTGTAAATAAAAGCAAATTTCTATAATCAAGCTTTTAATCATAGTAATGAAATCCCTATAGGTTTAAACAACTAAAAATTTCGTTATCTATTGCGTCATTTTCGACTTCGACAACTTCTAATGGCTAGTCTTGTGCATGCTCGGTCATTTTTGAGATTGCTCCGTACTAGTTCATTTCGGACAGTGAACTATTTAATTTTATTAGTTCTAATAGCTCTAATCGGTCATCGCTTTCAGCAGTCAGCGGTCACTAGAAATGTCTCGCGTGTTCGGGTGATAAGCTAAATTAGACATTATGCAATTGAAATAACACGTATCTTCATCATTCTTGCGAATTCAGTCGGTAGGATTCGGGTAGCATCGTCATTAATCGGCTACTCTCTCCCGTTCTCATTCATTCACAGGCATCGAATGGATTCGTATAACGCTTCTGTCAAACAATCAGTGACTGTATTTCAATTCCCGTTCGCACATTACGATCGCGTGGTTTAGAATGTACATCTGTACGAGTTCGAAAAGAGCTATTTGACCTATTAGACTGATTATAAGTCAGCGTTCGGAAACGTTTCTTCTAGTACAGTACGAAGATACGGTTCTTCTACGGAACTTCTGCTGCTGTAGCAGCAGAAGTTGATTGTTCCACTGTAGAAGTACTTGGTTTTTTAATGGTTTTAGTGATTTTTGTAAGGAAAGCTCTGCATACAAAAAGTCGCTAAAAATCGCTAAATTTATTTTAGTCGCTAGATCGAAAAAGAATGTCGCTAAGCACATCAAAAAACCGCTAGATCTAGTGACAAAGTCGATAGAACGGCAACACTGGGTTCACTCCGCGATAAAGGATCGCTGGCCGGCCGAAGTAGGGGGCGTGGCTTGAGCTTAGACGCGAGTTTGCCGGGATCTATGAATGGCGATCGAACTGGACTAGCACTGCGCGTAATATTTTCTAGTAGTAATTGTTATGAATGATTGATTCAGTTATGAGTTTACCAGTTATGGCAAATTTTCGTAGACAATTTTGGGGTTTTCGTTTTTTTTACTTTTGACTACATAAATATGATCAGTAAAGTGTACGGATAGAACCCCATTTTTTTTGTACTAATTAAAAATTAGTAGTGTATACTTCAATTTCGTAGACACCTGTTTGTTTAATGTGCTCACTGCAATAGGAGCGTGCTATTTTACAGTGATAAGTGCCCACAGCAAACAATATCAACTCTTCTTGGGAAAGTCTGGGGAAATCTTCCAACGTCTGGTCATTTGCTTCCAAACGAACAAATGCGGCTCTATGTCTGTTTAAATTGTGCTCAATGACGTAGTCTGCCAAAAGGTTTGGCTTGTGCACATTCCTATTTATAATATCAACGAATTGTTCAGTGTATTGACTATCCTCATAGGGTTCTTGGAAGGCATTGATAAGCGCTGCGGCTATCTTATAGTCAGTCATTGTTGAGGGCAATGCTCGATTAAATACCCTGTATCTAAAAATCTTAAAATCACGTTTAAACCGTCCATTGATTGTCTCTACGACCCAGCGGCATAAGGTGACCAGCCTAGATTTATTGGCTTCTTCACATGTCAGCTGGGTTTCACCACTTCTTTTGGTCGGGGGCATGTGTATGTCATAACCATATGTTTCTAGAAGAGGAACTGCGTCACGGAATCCCCTGTCAAGGATGAACGCATCGTTTTGTTCAAGATAATAATTAATCGGTGCTTCTTTGTATGGGCCATCATGATTTTGTAAAATCTGCTGCATGATGGAAGCATCAGAGGTCGAAGCTGAGTATGGACCTGTGACGTCTATAATATGTCCATCACCGCAGACCAACATAAAAGGTTTTATCAAATTGGTATACTTATGGAGGCTGTAGCTATTCCTTTGGAAAAGGAAATTGGAGTTTTTTTGGATAAAAATGTAACCGCCGTCACATATTATCAACGCTTTCGTTGATTGGTCATTCCCAAAGATGTAATTAGGGAGAATTCTGTTTCTTTGGATTACTTCTTCTCTGCTGATATGATCCAGGCCCAAATGCAAAGGATCGAAATCATTGTAAAGACATTCTCTCACCAGCGCGACTTTTCGGTCTATACTTTACCGAGATGTATTAAAAGTGGTTGCCAATCTAATACTGGGTTCACCTGTTCTTATTTTAGAAAGGTAAATGCCTAAGTCTTTTCGAGCAGAACGAGATCTCCGAGACAAGGTCGGTACTTGTGACAATAAAGTATCAAATTGTTCATGACTTAAGCCAGTCCAGAAATGTAAATCTTCTTGTGATATTTCGTTTATATTATCAAAATCCAATTGACATCTATTTTCCAGTGCTAACGTAAATTCACAATATCTTTAAAAGTAACACTATTAAAATCTGTTTCACGATGTGACACATTATGAGGCATGTCTTCCAAGGATGTATTTCTCAGATGGTTTTCACAAATCCTTGCGAGCGGGGGTATGTATAATCTGTAATAACTTAGTAAAAATAACTTAATCGAATTAGGCATTTGTCGGAGTTGCATGTTGCCGCAATGCTCCATCATACAACGACGGGAAGTGTTGGCCGCCCTAGTGAAATCTGGAACTGTGATTGCGGCAACACCAGCTTGATGGATAAGAGCAGCTGGTGGTTCAAGATCAGGATGTAAAGAATGGTCGATCCTATGCCAACAAGGATGGCATATTGACCTCGATCCATCGAAAGCGGTAGCTTTAATTCTGTTACAGGTGTTCAAGACTGCAATAGGCCCAGTGCAACGGTAACTGGGGTGTCCTAAACTTGTCCACGATACGCGGAGTCTAACGTTGCTCTTGAAACAAGGCTGCACTATAGCCCGTTGGGCTTTCCCCCTTTATGGTTAATAATTATTATCACTTACCCAAGAAGCTGATGACGACAAGCTACGACCGTTCTTGAGGCCGCGTCCGTGTGTGTGTGTGTGTATATGTAATGAGTAATTGACGTATAGTGAAAGACAAGTGTGGATGGACACAGGTTCTCCAAGATGCAGTCCTCCCAATACGGTCCGTCTTCAATCAGCACACTTAATTCCAACAACGCGCGTGCCTTAGTATGGCGTCAATATGGCGTAATTGTTCGGAGAAATATCACTGGATTCTTGTTAATCCGAGATTACAAAGTTCAATCAATCACTGAACACAATTAATCTGTTAATCTCACGTGAGATCCAAGTTGATTTCCAATTATAATCAATAAAACTCAATCTTCCAACCGGAGGTTAGTTTTATGCAAGAAGAAAACGTCAAGTGAAAAAAAGTCAAAGACTATAGAATAATGTTGCCAATCCAAAGGTGCGTTCAATTTCACGTTGGACTAA
Organism: Tholera decimalis; assembly: GCA_943138885.2. Classification (NCBI taxonomy): domain Eukaryota; kingdom Metazoa; phylum Arthropoda; class Insecta; order Lepidoptera; family Noctuidae; genus Tholera; species Tholera decimalis. The sequence goes on from OW964551.2 coordinate 29,026,488, forward strand.
ACATCTACCCCCCCCCCGGACGGGCCTACCCGTCCGCTAATCAATTGGAAGTCTTGACAAAGTTGCGACCGCTCTCTTTATGATGGATCCGTCCACCAAAACTTCAGCAAAACGAGGGACCCCGTCGGTGCCAGCCACCAAATTGAGAATGCGCCCCATGCGCCAATACAAAGGCTTCAGGTTGGCATCCTTAATCAGGACGAGGTCTCCGATCTTGGGCGGATGAGTTTTATCCGTCCACTTGACGCGTTGCTGGAGGATGTGCAGATACTCTAAGCTCCAACGCTTCCAAAAGTTCTGAGCGAGCTGTTGCACCAACTGAAACCGCGAGAGCCGATTTTGGCTCACATCAACAAAAGGGTACTCCGGCAAGGCGACAAGTGGCTGTCCAATCAAGAAGTGGCCCGGTGTTAGAGCCTCCAAGTCATTCGGGTCCGAAGAGAGCGGGCACAATGGGCGCGAATTCAACACAGCTTCAATGCGGCAAAATACCGTAGCTAGTTCCTCAAAGGTGAGAACGGTGTCTCCCAACAATCTCCGCCAGTGTCCCTTTGCTGCTTTCACCGCGGCCTCAAAAATACCCCCCCAATGGGGGCAGGCTGGCGGGTCAAACAACCAAGTGACCCCTCGGCGGGCCAAACTGTTACCAATGTCAACCTGGCTCTCATTAAGGAAGGCGTATACCTCCTTCAAATAGTTACTTGTACCCTTGTAATTCGTACCGCAATCAGACCTAATCAAAGAAGGTAACCCACGGCGAGACACAAATCTGTCCAAAGTCGCCACAAAGGCCTCTGTCGAGAGGGAGGTTACCAGCTCCAAATGTACTGCCTTGGTTGACAGGCAGACAAAAACACACAAATAAGCCTTGACAATTTTACTATTTCGAAGTGTGGACGTCTTCACCGAAAAGGGACCAGCAAAGTCCGTTCCGACGCCAGCAAAGGGCCTCGCCTCATTGACACGATCAGCCGGCAAATCTCCCATTAGGGGCTGCATAGTGGAGGCCTTAGTCCGATAACACGGCATACAACGGAAGACAATGCTACGAATAGTACGACGAGCCGACAAAATCCAAAATTCTCGCTGCAGAATAGCCAACAGCGCATTGCAACCGGCATGCGAGTTTTTAACGTGACGATCAGTCACCAGCAATTGTACCAAGTGGCCCTCCTTGGGCAACAAAAGGGGGTGACGGGCCCCATAAGGAAGGCTAGAGTGCCTCAACCGTCCTCCAACACGTAAAAGACCCGTCTTATCCAAGAAGGGATTCAGCTTACTAACAGCTCCCGACAACTTAACCCTACCAGACTTCAGGACCTCGATCTCCTTCTCAAAGTGTGCAGCCTGCACAGAGCGGACCCAAAGGAGGAGTGACTCCTGTCGCTCTTGAGGAGAGAGAACTGGTGACAGGTGCTTGTCCCCTGGATTCCTAGAATTATGGCCAAAACGCCGGATCCACGAGGTGACGTTCAACAATTTGTCGAGGGAGCTGTATCGATTCAACAAAAGGTCAGGATCAAACGGAGGATCCTTCGTTCCAACAGCGAACACCTTAAGTCCGGGCAAAGGATCCGACATCAAGACTGGCGTTCGAGGCCAATCGTCCTCGAGGCGAGTCAGCCAGTCCGGCCCCCACCAGAGGGGGTGAGCAATCAAGTGGGGGGCCATGCACCCGCGTGAGGCCACGTCGCCCGGGTTCAGGTCACCAGGCACGTGTCTCCAAATCAAAGGCGTTTCAGAGCCCTGAATCTGCGACACTCGGTTCGCAACAAAGACCTCCAAAGAGTGGACGGACGTCTTCAACCAACACAAAACAATTTGACTGTCCGTCCAGGCGTAAGAAGCCCGAATGTCAACAGTTCCACCCAAGGTGTGCGCAACGTGATTTAGGAGACGCACAAGAAGCACCGCCCCTGACAACTCCAACTTAGGGATGGTCAATGCCGTCCGGAGGGGGGCCACTTTGCTCTTGGCCATGACCAGTGACAACTTCACCTGGCCCGTGGCACTGACGGTGCGCAGATAAACAACGGCGGCATAACCGTGAGAGGACGCGTCACAAAACCCATGAAGGGTGGCAGCATAAGCCCCAGGGGGGAGGATGGCGCGTGGCAGCGCGACCTTATTGACCACAGGGAGCACGGATACAAATTGGAGCCAGTCTTCCAACAGGGTTTCCCGAAGTGGCTCGTCCCAACCAAGTTCAGCGGTCCAAAGGCGCTGAAGGAAGCATTTCGCCCAAAACAATACCGGGCAAATCCAACCATTAGGGTCAAAGGTCCTTGCTACAGTAGACAACACCAATCGTTTAGTCCAAGTATGAGGAGACTCCAAGTCGACATCATACGTAAAGGTGTCTTGAACTGGTCGGTACTGAACGCCGAGGACGGCCATCATGGCGGGGTTGTCAACGTTTTCAAACAAATGAGGATCCTGCTTATGATCCTCCAACACACCTTCCAATAGCGCTGGCGAGTTGGACACCCATTTACGCAACTCATAGCCAGCGGAAGCCAGAATCTGGACCAACTCGTCACGCAACAGGATAGCTTCCTCAACCGTAGGAGCTCCAGTACAGACATCGTCGACGTACAGGTCCGTTTTCAAGATGGCGGATGCACGAGGGGACTTCAAACGCTCCCGGTCCGCAAGCTCCCAAAGCGAACGAATAGCAACAAAGGGGCTTGACCGAAGGCCGTAAGTATTCGTGTTGAGCTCATACACAATCATGGGATCCTGGGGATGTTCCCGCCACAGGATCAACTGATAACGTCTGTCATCCCGGTGAATGACCGTTTGCCGGAACATCATTTTGATGTCGGCCACAAAGACTACTTGATGACGACGAAAAGACGTGATGACGTCACAAAGATCCCTCAACAATTTGGGGCCGGAATGCAGGCAATCATTCAAGGAGACGCCGGAAGAAGTCCGCGCAGACCCATCAAACACTGTGCGCAGTTTACCAGTGGATGGCTTGAGGACCGCGTGATGTGGCAAGAAGAAATGCTCTACTGAACGCCAATCCAAATCTGAGACCGACATGTGTCCCAAGTCTGCATACTCACGCATAAACTCTACATATTTTTGCCGCAGCACCGGGTCCCTGGCCATGCGGCGCTCCATTGCCAACAATCTTTTCTCAGCCGTAGGTCTGGATTGGCCAAGAGGTGGTCGCACCGCAACAAAAGGCAGCCGGGTCTCAAGCCGACCGGAGCGGAGTCGACCGGTGTTGTTCTGATAGAACAACTCGCACTCTTCGTGTTCCGGATTCAAGCGGGCCACCTGAGGGGGCTCCTCAACCTCCCAAAACCTATGAACGGCGTCAGAGAGGGCTGAGCCGGACACCAACGCAAAGACAGGTTCAGGTGGAGGGGGCACGTTCAACACTGGGCCCATAATCGCAAAGCCGAAGATGGTTGAGACCGCCACCAGGCCCCTCGGGTGGCACCCTGGGGTCTCCGGCTGCAAGACCGTCATATTTCCCAACAATATTTTCCCTAAAACATCGGAACCCAACAACAAATGCACCGTACAAGGGGAATCAAACCGGGTGTCAGCCAAATTCAGACCTGACGTCAACCGTAGAACATCCAAAGACAACTGACAATCGGGAAGGTTACCCATTATAGTCGGTAGAACAAGGGCAGGAGCACCAATTTTAGGGTAAGGACAACTCACAGGGGTGATTTCAAACCAGGTCTCTCCCTCAACAGTGGTGACAGCCGCTTCGCCAACTCCATGAATCTTGCCTGAAAAGTCTTTCACCTCCAGGCCAACCTGTCCCGCTAACCAAGACGACAAAAGGGTACCCTGGGCTCCCGTGTCCAACATGGCACGGACCACAATCGAGTCACCCAAGGGTCCCCAGACCCTGACCGAGGCCGTTGGCAACAAAATCGACTCGATCGGGGGGGGTCCTTTAGCGGGGCAGGCGCCAATTTCCTAGCGGTGCCTGGGCGGCGACCGTTCGCCGCATCCAGGCTGTCCTCTTCCACGACGAGGGTAAGGTTGGAATGGTTCGTCCGCGCGGTGTCCCAAGCCGCTCGCCATCGCTGGAAGGGCATATCCTACCGGATGCCTGAATGGCGGAGGGCGTGACTCCAACCGGGGACGTTCCGCCAACGGAGGGGAGAGGTGGCGGTGCTGGTCCGGCCACTGCTGCCTAGCAGCCAACGCGCGTTCTCCCTGACAAGAGGAGACCAAATCTCGGTCGCGGGGCTGCCGTACAACTTGCACGGGGGGTGGAGAGCGGCGTGCAGAATTGCGGGCCTCAGCCCGGTGCTCATCTCCGGAATACCCCCCCCTGCGCGAACCCTCCTCAGAAGAAGGTCTGCTGGAGCGGTTCGCGTTGGCACACAAAATCTCCAGGTGGGACCCCGTGCAAATTCTACACGGACGGGGGTCGGGGCAGTCCCGATGGAAATGGGCTCCCAAACACGAGAAGCACAAACGGCGTGCGTTGGCAATACGGCGGCGGGCACTTACGTGCAAGTTCAAAAAAGCCGAGCAACGTGCCATGACATGTCCCGTGGACTTGCAAAAGTGGCAATCGTGAGAACTCTGGCTCCAGCAAAACGGGGGGCGGGGCGATCATCAACAGGCCCGCTAGCCCGAGGACTCCGGGCACCAGCCAAACGGGGGGCGGGGCGAACCTCAACAGGCCCCCGAGCCCTAGTCCGTCCCTGGTCTCTAGGCCGAGAAGGTGGTGGGCGTGATCCCGTGGCGCCACGAGTGTTGTCCAAAAACCGACACTCGTCTTCCAAGAATTTGAGGAGGTCTTCAAAGGGGGGAAGATGGGTGGCACTGTCCCCACCATACTTCTGCTCAAAGCGGGACCTCAACTCTGCAGGGAGCAACCGCAGCACTATGTGCACCAACAGGTAGGACCAATGGTCCACCGGTAACTGCAAGCGTCGCAAGGCGTGGGTCGCTGAGACCAACGGGTTCAGCAGGTCAGTGCGCAACGCCGACATGCTGGCAATGGCCGGTAGCCCCAAAATCTGGTCGATGTGCACATCAGCCAGGCAGCGCTTATTCTGATACCGTCTGGAGAGAAGCTCCAGAGCGGTAGGGTAAGAAGAGTCCGTCACCGGCAAGTGCTGCACCAAGGCTCTGGCTTCGCCCTCCAAAACGGACAACAAGTAGGCCAACTTTTGGGCAGGTCCGAGGTCCGAGCGTGCATCCACAAGACTCTCAAAGAGATTAATGAAGCCCAGCCAGTGGTCCAAACGACCGTCAAAATGTGGCAGCTCCAGGGTGGGCAGCCTACTCAACAGTTCAGGGCCCTTGACAACGGAGGTCTGAGGCTTGGCCTCCTCAGGCATCCGGCTCCTCAAAATTTCCCGAGCTCGTTGACCTATGACATCCCCCAGGTTGACAATCTGGTCATAGTCACCCAAAACCTTATCGCGGGCTGCCTGGTCCATCACCGCCAAATCCACGTCCATGATGTACTCATTGAAGCGTGTGAGCGCAGCATCAGCTGACTTGATCCTCTCATCCACTTGCTTGTTCCGAGCAAGGGTGAGCTCCTCCAAGTCCGGACGCTCAACCGTTGCTACCGCCGATGCGAACCATCTCAACTGTGAGACCAATACGGCAGCAGACTCCCTGACTGCCTTTAATGAGGCCATTGCAACAATCAAATATTAATACAACAGGCTAAAATAACAAAATACAAACAACAAAGACTTGTTAGCTGACCAAATAATTTCAACAAAATAAAAATTCAAATTCAATTATTTAAAGTCCAAATCCGACCCTGTACTTATTCCAAGTATGAATCTAGCCTGCTAAGGATGGCTAGTTACAAAGAAATAACAATTGAATGTATAATACAATGCTGGATCAACCTCAAATAAATACAACAATAGGATGTGTAATATTGCTCCGGACAACCTCCAATAACACAATCCAATAATCACACTATAAACAATAACCAATACACAATTCAAGTCTTATTATGTTAGACTATGTGATTATTATTTAGATAAACTTTTAACTTCAGACTAGTGACATTCAATTATTAATCACAATGAATATACCAAACAGCTTTTACAACAATATACCAAATTAACCTGATAATTCCTAATTTCACAAACAATCCCACCTGTCAGTGCAATAAGCTAGCCAAGCACTACAAATTACAGTACAAACCACAAGTACTATTTGAGCCCGGCTGACAAGCAATATATTCAGAACTTATCAAGTTACAAGTTATGTTAAGTAATTGAACCAAAGCTACTTTCAACAATAGTCAAAACTTCCAATGTACTATGTGGATCTTATAAGACCACGCTTCTGCTACCACTTTGTTCAAGACTGCAATAGGCCCAGTGCAACGGTAACTGGGGTGTCCTAAACTTGTCCACGATACGCGGAGTCTAACGTTGCTCTTGAAACAAGGCTGCACTATAGCCCGTTGGGCTTTCCCCCTTTATGGTTAATAATTATTATCACTTACCCAAGAAGCTGATGACGACAAGCTACGACCGTTCTTGAGGCCGCGTCCGTGTGTGTGTGTGTATATGTAATGAGTAATTGACGTATAGTGAAAGACAAGTGTGGATGGACACAGGTTCTCCAAGATGCAGTCCTCCCAATACGGTCCGTCTTCAATCAGCACACTTAATTCCAACAACGCGCGTGCCTTAGTATGGCGTCAATATGGCGTAATTGTTCGGAGAAATATCACTGGATTCTTGTTAATCCGAGATTACAAAGTTCAATCAATCACTGAACACAATTAATCTGTTAATCTCACGTGAGATCCAAGTTGATTTCCAATTATAATCAATAAAACTCAATCTTCCAACCGGAGATTAGTTTTATGCAAGAAGAAAACGTCAAGTGAAAAAAAGTCAAAGACTATAGAATAATGTTGCCAATCCAAAGGTGCGTTAAATTTCACGTTGGACTAAACAACAGGTATGTAACAGAATTAAATATTTTAGTAAATAACGTCGACAATGATGTGGTGCTAGCGATTAATATTTTTCCGCGGTCGATTATCTATGTTATCTTTTTATTCATAGCTATATTTAATGTAATTATTATTACATATCTGAGTACCTATACAATATGCAACCTGAAAGCAGGTATACTTATTGTTTTATTATGAAAAGTAAGGGGTTTAATAATTGTTGAGGAATGAAACCTAGTTGTCATATATATTTAAAAATAAAAGGAATAAAAGTGAGTGACGTATGTCTTCATAAAACGTCTCAAAAGAAAATAACATGTTTTTCATTAAAATTCCTATAATAAGAACCTAAATAATATAATAAATAAAACGTCCAGAGATTCGGCGACGGACCAACGTCCGTGAGCTTGCTGGACATATTTGGCGACCGTGATATTTCGTGAAATAGGAACTTTAATATTGTAACAGTCACGAGCGGCGACATCCGCACAAAATGGACGACGCTCAAAAATCTTCACAAATCACGAAATTAAATGAAGAGAGGAGCATTCTAAGGAGGCTTTTCACTATAGCGGCCAACTCCATTGAGGACATATTTAAGGCCGGGGAAGCGAAGATGACCGAATTAAAATGTGAGTTTAATAAGTTAAATGATTTAAACACACGAATTTTAAAATTAGATATAAAAATGAAAGACGAGCTATTAGATAGTGAAAGTACGGATGCCCAAATTGAAAAAGAAATTTTGTCGGCCGAAGAATACAATAACAGATTTATTGTTATAAAAACTAAATTCGAAATAATTCTGAATAAATCTGCTAAGACAAACACAAGTGGAGAAAATTGCCAAAAAAGGTACTTTAAACTCCCGGACATAAAGTTTCTAAAATTTGACGGGAATATCCGTAATTGGTTGTGTTTTTGGGGTCAATTTTCCAAAATAGACATGGACCCAGAGTTAGACGACGATGATAAAATGTACTATCTAAAACAAAGTATAGAATTTGGAACAGACGTTTACTCACTTGTAATGAGTTACCCTCCAGCAGGAAATGCATACAAAAAATGCATGGAGGAGCTAAAGCAAAGATATGCGCGAGAAGAATTATTAATAGAAGTATACGTTCGAGAGCTGCTCGCATTAGTTTTAAAAAGTAAGTCAAATCTTGTGGAACTATATGACAAGCTGAATGCAAATTTAAGAGCCTTGGAAAGTCTCGGCATTAATAAGTACCAGGCGTTTATTCTACCGCTTATAGAATCTGCCCTGCCGCTTGAGATTTTAAAGATTTGGGAGCGACAGAAGGGACTTATACAGACAAAGAACCCAGAGGAGGTCCTTGTTAGCTTGATGGGTTTTTTAAAAGCGGAAGTTGAAAGCATTCAGAGAGTTGAAATAACTAGAAATCTAGCACAAACTGGTCTGAATGGCCAAGAAGCCACCGCTAGCTGTCTTATCGCACATGATAATAATAATTCAAAAAAGAATGTGCAACTCAAGAACTGCCTATGGTGTGATAAAAATAATCACTCAAGCTCAGATTGTTATAAGATGCACAATCTCACCGTAGAGCAGAGACTAAAATTTGTAAGGAAGAAGAGGGCATGCCCCATTTGTTTGAAGCTAGGACATCATCCAAAAGCATGCAAAGCATTTGTTAAATGTTTGATATGCCAGAAGAGGCACTCTACAGCACTCTGCACTGAGAAGAAAGAGATGAAATGTTCAGAGAAACCTAACACCACTACAGCAAATCTGTCTACGCAGAACTATAACACTGAAACCTTACTTCAAACATTGATAATTAACGTGCGCAATGGAGTACGGGTTCTACCTGTTCGTGCTTTATTTGACAGTGGTTCTCAAAGGAGCTATATTCGAGAGAATATTGTTAAAGAACTGAACCTAATTCCTACACGGCAGGAAAAATTAAATCATTGCTTATTTGGTAACATACAAACTAAAATAGAATCTCACAATGTTTATAATATAATGTTAGAAAATCGTAATTCTAATTTTACAATGAATATTGAGGCTCTCAGCCAAACTTCGATTTGTGGAAATATTCCAAAATTAAATTTATCCAATGAGACATGTAAAATTTTAGAAAGACATCAGATCTCCTTAACTGATATAGAATCTGAAATATCAGAAATTGGAATTGTAATAGGAGCTGATTTTGCAGGTTTTATGTTGACAAGTAGTGTCATTGTAATGGAAAATGGTTTGGTAGCAATTAAAACTAAATTAGGCTGGACAATTCAGGGCAGGCAAATTAGTACTTCACCTGATAATACTGCTTCTGCTATGTTTTGTGGGTCTACTAACAATAATTTGACAGATTTTTGGACTCTTGAAACTCTTGGCATTCATGATCCAGCAGAGATGAAGTCTAGAGCACAAGGTGAGGCCGAGGCAGTGAGCTGCTTCAAGGAGACATTGACGAAACTACCGAATGGCAGATATGAAGTCGAGCTTCCATTCAAGGTGGGTTTTGATGATTTATTACCTAATTATAATATCGCAAAGAAAAGTTTAGATATAAACACTAAAAAGCTGATTTCAAGTGGTCATTATTTGCCACATAAAGCTGTATTTAAAGAATCTAGCCTGACAAGTAAAATCAGGCCTGTATTCGATGCCTCTTGCCCAGACAAAAATGGCCTGGACCTAAATATATCCATGGAGGAAGGTATTAATTATATTGAACATATACCTAAAGTTATAATAGGTTTTCGAAAAGGTCAAAGGAAAAAGTATAGAAGGTAAAGTACCACAAACCCTAATACTTTAACGCATGTTCCCAGTAAGTCTGAAAAGATCACACAACATGGCAGGAGAGTAGTAATACCCAGTAGATATACCTAAATTATGAATATTTATGGTTTATTTTATTCTTATAATTTACTTATTTCATTTTAATTCTAATTTTATTAAATAGTGGATTGCCACCCATTTTCTAACACATTGTGTGTAATTTATACTGATAGTTTATTTTAATTTACAGTTTTTTATCCTCTCTATGTGTTAGGAGGGACACACTATTGTTATTATTTAGCATGTAAGATTATTGTTTAAAACTTAAAAAAATTACATGATTGTTGAAGTGGACTAAAGATGCGTTTTCTCTTAAAGCCTATTGAAGAAAGTCATCCATCTATTATCTTCCATTGATGCTGCAATTATTAAAAGTTCTCTCTCCAACAATTTGAAGGTTTCAAGATGTTCATATTCATCTACATCTAATGAAATCGTGCTTGATATCAGATTCATCATTCTTAATAGTGCTGCTCTATCTAAATGTGAATTGAAATCATTCTTCATACTGTGCTCCATTAATCCTAAATACCCTATATATGATGATTGCTTTGTTTTGTCTAATCCAGAACCACTTATATGATTTTTCCAAGGAATTACCTCCATTGCGCAGGCCCCACTACTCTCTTTCCCCTTGGAAGCTGCAGCCAGTTTATTTATAACCTCTGACTTATATCTAACATCTATCTCATCATTAGTATCAGCGATTAGGATATATAATAGTGGAAATAAGAAAAATGATGGATACTCGGGTATTTCTTTCATGTTTATTTGCTTATACAATATGTTTTTTAGAGGGAAATTCTCAAAAGATTGTTCTAGAAACTTAAAATATTGGTTGTCATCAATTTGATCTCTTAACGTTTTTTCATTCTTATTTTTGTTGCTATGAAACATTATGTTGTGGGCTAACTCTTTTACAAATTCTGACTCATCACTATATTCTTTCAGAGTCTTTTTTGGAGGTATGTTGTCTTTATTTAAAACATTTTCACTTAATATCAATCCTCTAAATTTTTTGCTTAATTTACTCATTTTTTCTATAGCAGTTACTTGTTCATTTTTCTTAGCACTCATCATTTATTTTGTTATATATAGTCTGTTTTTGCTTTTTTAATCTCAGATATGTGGGGACATCTCACACACGGCCATCCGACCCCAAACTAGGCAGAGCCTGTACTATGGGTGTCGGACAGCTGATATACATACACAGATACATATATAGATAAACAACAACCAGACACAAGGCAAACACAAGTGCTCATCACACGAATGTTTGCCCTGGGCGGGATTCGGACTCGCGACCCTGTGCGTCGGAGGCAGTTACACTACCACCCAGGCTACGGAGCCGGTTTATTTATGTTATGACTATACATACATACCCCTTTTCATAATAAAAAATAAGTAGGTACACCTGCTCTGCTTTCAGATTGTATTTGTAGGTACATACCTATACATAGATAATAATGTTTAATACCCGTGCATAATTATCAAATTGACTATTTTAATACTACATAAGTACACGTAAATAATTATATATCTTATAGACTACAGGCCCGTGTCCAAAATGGATGGGTCATATGAACCACCAGGTGACGTATATAGGACGATATAAGAGCATAAAATAATAAGATTCAGCACTATGCCGTCACTTGTAAGCTGTCCAACTGAGTGCTGGTGAGAATTCAAAAGTGCAGGTAGAGTGAGTACATTTTGGTCATATATTTTTGTACGGCATTTTTACCATCGAAAGATCCATGAAAAATAATAAGAAAGCGCGCAGTGCCGTAAAAAAATGGTGCGCCACAAAGTCGGTAATTTTTTTTTTTTTTTCTGACAATTTCCAGGGTAATTTTGGTCATTTCATTCTGTACGGCATCAGTTTCATATTGTTTCAATACAGCTTCTAATCCATTATTCCGCAACGCCGTACAAAAATCAAGCGACAAGGGAAAAAAATCGAGGGTTACAACCCCCTCTCTTTCCGTGGTCCGGGGGGTGATTTGAAAAAGTACGGCTTCGGTTCCAAAACATTATCTAGCACTCAAAAGTACTATTAAAAATAATGCCGTCAAAAAATTATTGTTCATTTGAATGTATATTAATAATTATCTTAATTTCATGGTATACTTGATTAAATAAAGCTGTAAAATCATTTGACTCTGTACGGCAACTTTTTTTTAACATGATATTGTAAAATACAATTGTTATATAGTATTGCCGTTCAAAAGAAACTGTTCTAAAAAAAATTATAGAGAAATACAAAAACTGAAAATTTTGAAATTATTGCAAAAGTTTAAATATTCATAGATAAATAAGATATAGCAATTTTCTACATTTTTCCCTTGTTTTAAGATAAATAAATGTATTAAGATAAATAAATTAGGAAAAAATGATGCCGTACATTTTAATGCAGACCATATCTTTTAGGCTGATGAAAATGACGCTACCATTTTAAGGGTGTAGTACTTTATGGCCATCTGTTACTGTACGGTATTAACATATTTTTGAAGAGAACAATCGATAATATGATAGTCATTATGACGTCTAACTGAAGTGAAAGGGTGTGTATATAATATCCAAGAATTGAAACTATAAATCCCAGTATCAACAGTTTTGTATACTTTTTGGTTTAATATATACTTCAAACATTATTGATACATGTTTATAATTGATTTGTTTCATTGTAATGATGTGAACAAATAAAACAACTATTTTTTAGAAAAATTCGATATATTTAAAGATGATAATACAAAATAAGGTTTTTATTTAAATTATTCACCGGAATCAGCCGCTGAGTTGTTATCGGAATCAACGTCTTCATCGACGTCCGAATTATCTTCTCTATTATTTTCTGAAACATGAATAAGTTTTTGTCAAAATCAAAGTCTTACGTACAGATTAAAGATGTAAAGATTTATTTATTTACCTATGACGTCATCAATTTCTTCGCCTGATTCCTCATCCGGTTCGGTTATGTCACTGAGTACCAAGGGCGGATCCAGCTTTGGTGCCGGGGCGGGTCACATAAGGTCACATTTCGTGGTCAAGTTACAAGAAGTTATAATTTGTATTTCCTGACTCCGCTGCCACTTGGTCATCCACTGCCGATATTCGCTTACAACGACAGAAATTGGAGTATTATCTAGTAACAATGTTTAAAAATTTTAATTAGTGGTCCACCTAGGTCCTGGACCCAGCCCAGGCTCCCCCCCCTGGATTCGCCCTTGCTGAGTACACACATACTAATCGAACTATGTGTGAACGAGAGCAAACGAACACCTTACTCGGGTCCAAGCCGAGTACATCCGAATAAAATACATTGTGACCATAAACTAGTCTATTCTCCATGGTTGTGACCCACGACTACTTAGCACACAGTACAGTATAGGCAGGTGTAGATATATGCCTACAAATGCTAAACGTCGTAACAGAACGTCGCTCCGTAAGCGATATATATATGTAAATTATATTTATTTAATATTTTTATTACTTTTTTATCAATATGAACTTTCAGATTTGTACGGCATTAACTTTTTATAAATTATTGCATTAAGTACAAATAAACTATCTAAATGCCGTATAAAAAAATATCGTCATGAATTTCACCTTACATTTCGTTATATGGATTTTTCTTACATTTCGTTCTATGAATTTTTCCTTGAGTTTTTTTTCCCCTACAAACCTTTGGACCAACGAAAATGTACGGCATGTAAAAAAATACTATGCATAAAATACTTTAAAAAAAAATTAATTTTATGTTGTTTCAAATCACCCCCCGGACCACGCGGCGTTGTGGAATAATGGATTAGAAGCTGTATTGAAACAATATGAAACTGATGCCGTACAGAATGAAATGACCAAATTTACCCTGGAAATTATCAGAAAATCAAAAAAAATTACCGACTTTGTGGCGCACCATTTTTTTACGGCACTGCGCGCTTTCTTATTATTTTTCATGGATCTATCTATGATAAAAATGCCGTACAAAAACATATGACCAAAATGTACTCACTCTACCTGCACTTTTGAATTCTCACCTGCACTCAGTTGGACAGCTTACAAGTGACGGCATAGTGCTGAATCTTATTATTTTATGCTCTTATATCGTTCTATATACGTCACCTGGTGGTTCATATGACCCATCCATTTTGGACACGGGCCTGTAGTCTATTACCTCTTGTAGCGGTTGCAAATTCTGGAAAATACGTTTAACGAAGTCTCTCCGGGATTCGAAAAAACGCTGTGTCAGAACGTGTCTCCGAATACCTCGGTATAACGACCGATCACACACAACACACCTGTTCATGTTCAAAAATAACTAATCGCGAAGCTTATCCAAGTCCAAAGTAATGCCAAAGTAGTATAAGTTCACTAAAGTCGATTATAAACAATGAAGCGCACAGATCTCAACGAAGTATAACGAAGGACTGCGCATTGGCCACGTGACGTGAGCGAGACTACACAATGAGTGACACTCGGCCGGTAACTTGATAAGGTACGAGAATACAGGGAACCTATAAGTGCGAGTGAAATAGCAGTTGACTCTTGGTTCGTTTTTGTAGCGAGCGACGACGACGGAAAGGTATTGTGTGAACAAACAACAGGTTTAGTTTAGTGCCTCTCCGCCTTGCAACAACCACTGAGAATATTATAATGGTTAGCGTAGTATGTTAAAATATATGTATATACATATTTTCTTAAAATAATTCTATTAAAAAATTACTTTCACGAAAAAAGGATTAGCAAAATGTTACGTTTAAAAACGAATTTTTGGCTATATTTTTTTTTTAGTATGAAACTACTATTTTATACTAAGAATTTGAGATATGTACCGTTTGCGCCGGGGCCTGAGTTTTTTTTTGAGCATTATCCTTTGACTTAAAACACGAACCCAAAATGATAACCATTTATCGGTCTGGTAGAAACAAATCTTACCGAAGAAATTAAGGATCCCTCCATCAGAACACCTCGTCCTGAGTGTTTAAGGCAGTAATTATGGAATCATTTGGCCTAAAATATCCGAGATGACAACGGATTCGTCAAATAAAGTTGGAGTGCTAAGGTTCCATGTCAAAACAAAGATCGTAAAGTGAAACGTCAAAATTGACAGTTCCCGAACTGAAATGTCGCAAATAAAAATGACTGCCAAGAAATCGTTCCGAAATCGACTTGCTAGTGAAAACCATGTAACGATTCTAAAAAACTCGTAACAACACTAATATTATTAGTGAGGGCCATCTGATACGCAAGCTGCCTGACTTCATTTGGACTCAGACCATAGAACATTTGGCTGCAAGTGACGAGATAGTCGACTAGTGACTGCTCCTGTTCATCAGTAAAGATTTTCTTAACTGCATAGTTGGGTATTGATCGCTGTTCGGCATCGCTTGTGACCACCTTCTTGTAATATCTTTGCAAAGTTGTATACGGAAAGTTTTTTAGTGCAGCAACTTTCCTAATTTTAAAATGAGATCCATCGCATCCTACACCTGTTCCCGACTAACGAGACCAATAATAGTTTATCTTGTGCGGTGTCGGACTATGTTGTTAGTCTGAAATAATTAACAAATTAAGTTAGGTACGTAATATCAATATGGGGCACTGTGGGCCGCAGTCCACTGTGCCCCAAAGTGAAACAGTCCACTGTTCCCCGACACGCCATATTTGAAATTAAAACACATATTTACGGTTAACTTAACCTAAACGACAAGCACACCACTTTATTTTGAGAGTTTATTAAATGATTGTTCAGGAAACCTAATCATATTTTCACAATATCAAATAGTTTTTAGTGTAGAACATTCGATGAACACTAGTAAAAAAATAGATTTAGTACTTACGGGCGGCGAAATGGCGGCGACACGTGCTTCCACAGCGAGAGCGTCAAGGGCACTGGCGGTCGGGAGTAGGAACTATCAGAGCGCGCGTTTCATCGGTCTGCAGTGGTGTGTGTAGCCGATAGACAAGGAGTTATATAAGTGGATTCACCGTGCCCCACCATCCACCTACGCTATGGCACCCTGTCATAGCCGGATTGCCATCCGTAGCTGCTGATTTGATATTTTTCAAGGGAATCTCTCTTATCATAAAACTTTTCCAATGTATTGAATATGGTTTCGCCTTTTGTATCAGTCTCTTTTCTGGAAAACAATAGTTCTTCACATATTTTCTCATTTTTAATAAACCTCACGAAAGACAGCAACAATGCTTCATTAGTTGGTAAAGTGGACTCATCAAGCTGAATTGAGAATTAACTAATCCTCAGATGATTGCACGATGATTCTTTAATGTTTTCAGCCATTTCATCAATTCGTCTGCACAGAATTATTACTCAAAGGAATTTTTTGGATAATATCTGCGGCCAGTTTATCGAACCGAATTATATTGAGCAATCTCTTAATTAATATTAGTTGATATGTTCACAAGTTGTAGTCGAGAGCTCAGTCGGTGTCTAAGAGTACACACTTAGATGAAATTAGAAATCCTAAGCCTCTAAACAACGCCCTTTTTTTTCTGGGTCAGGTCTGGGCAGGCCTAAAGGGGGGCGGTAAGACCGCCCCCCTTTAGGCCTGCAGCGCCCACATGAGGCATTTTCGCACACTTTGGGAAAGGCTACCCTATTGCTGTAATCCGATATCCAAATCCACATCGCTAAAATTCATTGTCAGGTTGATTCTCTTCATCAGATAGATTGAATTCCTTACATTTCATCACACTTTTACTTACACACCTTAGACCATAAAACAATCAACACTTACAAACATACAATGTACACTAAATAGTATAAATTCTTGCATGTCTACAAGTATAGTGTTTTTATCTCGGTATTTTCATCCGAAATTAATCAATATTTTTATCGTAACATACAATAACACTACGAGTAACATTTCAATGCATTTCAGGCTAAGATAGTCAAGTCTAGTAAACTAATTTATAAATTAAATGGATAACACAAACCGTTTACAAACTGTCACGGAGATAGAAGATATTGAGATCGCGCGTGCTTACCAATGTAGCTGTATGGAGATACATAAATACATAAACAAAAATTATATGTCCATTATATCTCAAAATATAAGGAGTATTTATTGCAACTTTGATTTCTCAGTTTAACTATCGTTCTTGAAGTTTAAGCCAGATATTTTAATTTTAACAGGTTACAGTCTAGACTCTAAAAACCTATTCCACAAATCAATGTTTACATTTGTTTATCGACTAATCGTAAATTAAACAAAAATGATGTCGTAGTAGTATATGTAAAAAATCTTTGAAGCCGAAAGTTAGAGAAATAAGCTTGGCACAGGCTTCAGGCATACGAACAGCGGCACTAGCGTTCTCACCAGACAAAAAGTACACACGCAACATAGCCACGTACTCCCGAGATGAAAACTGGTAAGCCATCGCGACAGTAAAAACGTAACAATTTAGGTTAAAAAGCACGCGCACACTTCCGCTAACAAATTGGCACTGTTTGTTCGTTCACTCGTTGCACTTTTCTCGATAAAGGATCGCTGGCCGAAGAAGGGGGCGTGGCTTGAGCTTAGCCGCGAGTTTGCCGGGATCTGTGAATGGTGATCGAACTGGACTAGCACTGCGCGTAATATTTTCTAGTAGCAATTGTTATGAATGATTGATTCAGTTATGAGTTTACCAGTTACGAGAAATTTTCGTAGAAAATTTTGGGGTTTCGTTTTTTTTTACTTTTGACTACATAAATATGATCGGTAAAGGGTACGGATAGAGCCCCATTTTTTTGTACTAATTAAAAATTAGTAGTGTATAGGTTTATTTTACTATTTATTAATTGAAAATTAATATTTTGTGGGTCCACCCTTTGCCTTAATTACGGCAGAAATTCTTTTTGGTAAAGAGCCAACAAGATTTTTAGTCTCTAGCAGTAATCGCGTTCCATTCTAGACGCAGGTAGCGTTTCAAATCTTCAATGTTGTTAATTGTGTGGTGCTCTACGCTTTAATAAACCCCTTACATGTTTTATGGGGTTCAGATCTGGCGACTGGGCAGGCCAGTCAAGAAGCTCTGTGTTATTTTCCCGAAACCATGTCATAGTGCGGGCAGATTTGTGGCATGGCGCGTTATCCTGCTGGAATTTAACACCATCCATGTTCATGTCGCCGAAAAGTTTCGTGAATGAAGGCAGTAACGCAGTTTCTAGTACGTTTATGTACTTAGTAGAGTCCATGCGACCCTCACACACGAATAATTCGCTAACTCCAGAATCGGTCATGCAACCCCAGACCATTATGCTGCCGCCGCCGTGTTTTACTATTGGGATCACACACTCTGGCTTAAATTCTTCGCCCACCCGGTGACGCATAAAGGTCACACCAGGTGTACCAAAAATCTGCAATAAAATACGTATATGAGTGCAGTCTATCGCTCCAATTACACTTGGAAATTTGGCAATTGAGTAGAACTTCGCCACTACTTCTCTTATTTCCTCGGTGGTGTGCGGCATTTTAATAAAATTATTTAATTTAGTGCAAATAGTTCTGGAGTCCGCATGGATAATTTTACATGCAGATGATTTCGATATCCCAAAGAAATCTCCGGAGCATCGTTGCATGGTGCCTTGTGGCGTAGAATCACAATATAAGTAATATTTGCTCAAGAGGCGTTATGGCTTGATTCCTAAAACGCAATAATTAATTTGAGATTAGGTAGGCCGTGTTCTTGTGAAGATGGCAATCATTGAAATTGAAACTTTAAATAGTTACATTACATATCTTGTAGTGGGAGTTTTTAGATAGGTTCCAATTTCACCTACTAACCACATATCTGTTTCCTTTGATAACCGATACCGTTGGCAAAAGTCTACACTGTTCCAGGTGTCCAAGGGTGGGTTACGTGGTCTAAAAATTTTCAGCCTTCTCATTAACACATACTCTGCAAAAATATCATCGTCTGATGAACTTTCCGACATAATATCATAATTACTATGTTCAAATTAGGGATGCATCGATATGCCTTTTTGCCGATACGATACCTATACCGATACTCTTATAAAAATATCGTCGATACCGATACCGATACCAACGATTAGACAATTAAAATTAAGGTAAAATATATCAAACACAAGTTTGGTTAAAGTTATTAATTTTTATTAAAAAATATAAACAGCCACAAACTTTGAATAAGATATTAAGAATTAAGGGTAATAATTAAATTAAAATCAATAACTGTTAATAATTAAAATTAATATTAATAAGATTTTTGTTTAAAAAACAGAGCATTCTCATGTTTTGGGGAGAAAGCCGATTTCGCAAGTCTGTCTGTATAAGACCTGCGGTGGAAAATAATCTCTCAGATGCGACAGAACTCATTTGAAAGCTTCGTTTGGGTATAATTGGGTTTATCATTCCGTCGTGTGATTGAGTACAGTGTGGTCGTGCTGTGGCTTTCTAAGTGTTAATTTGTGAGGGCTATTTAGTGTATAAACCATTTCTCGTTTACTCTTAAAGTGTTTATGTGGACTGGTCCCTCCCAGTGGGCCGTCTTAGAAAGAGACAAATATATTTTGTGCGCTCCAACCTTTCTTGGATTCTTTCGGTTCCGAACCTGCATGGCTTGGATTCGTAGGCAGCGGCTATATCAACCGCGCCACCAACATTAGTCACCGCGCTTCTAAATCGGCGAGCGAACTACGCGCCCCACTTTGACTCTATTACGTCACTGCGCTACTGCTGCTTTGTTTTAACGCCTACGCTAGTGCTTATAGCAATTATATGCTTTCGGTACTTATTGCTGCCATACAAGATCACATAAAATGTAATGTTTAGTACGAAGCGAACCCCACCTAAGCCAGCACTACGATCAGAGCAATCGACTTCTGAGCCAGACCTAGCAAAAATACTATCAGAAAGTGTGCTGAATATTACGACTCGTAAACGTAAGCAGCCGGAGTGTCAACATGCTACACAAATCGCAACCATGCACACAGATCTGAAAAAAAACTTTTAGTGAATGGAAAACTAGCTTGGATGCGAATTTATTGGTTATTAATAACAACATAAAAAGTATAAGGAGTGACTTGAAGACGTCCATGAAGGAAACAAAAATAGAAATAGACTGTCTTCGTTCTGAAAATATCCAAATTAAGGCTACTATTGCTAAGTTGTTTGAGGAGGTTGCTGAAACTAAATCATCCGCTCAACGTATCTCAAACCAATACGATGATTGCCAAAAACATTTTAACAGCTTAGATGAACGGCTTTCGAATCAAACCGAATTAAAGGCCCTCGAAGCTAAAATAGACTACCTGGAACAACAAGCCAAACAGTGTAACATGGAGATATCAAACATTCCTGAACGTCGTGAGGAGAACTTATTTACTATATTAGAAGAATTCGAAAAAAAATCGATTTTGCCATACCTCGAGGTGAGATAACCGCCATACACCGTGTCCCTCATGTGGCGTCCAACGAGAGCCCAAAAAATATTATCGTTAAGTTTAAAACCCGTTATCTGAGAGATAATATACTTAGCGCTTACCGACTCAAAAAAAGGTCTCACTTCGACTGACCTAGGTATTTCTGGGGCGTCACGTGTTGTATATGTTAATGAACACTTGACTCTCCAGAAAAAACAGTTGTTACGAGAAGCTCGCGAAGCAACTAAGAAGTATAATTATAAAGTTTGGGTTAAACACTCTACCATACTTGCTAAACCGAGTGAAACCTCTCCTACTATAGCCATAAAAACAAAAAAATATGTATGTAAAATTACAACTAGCTGTTAATTAAACATTTATCTTATAGATTACATAAAAATGTCCAAGACAATTACAATGGCTTCTAATACAAGTGACTTTTGTATATACAATCAAAACAGTAGAGGTTTGCGCACGAAACTGAACACTGTTTACATGAGTATTCTATCGAACTGTTACGATATTATTATTTTTACAGAAACATGGTTAATCCCTACAATAAGCGATAGCGAAGTTATTGATAATCGATATATTGTCTTTCGTTGTGATCGTAATAGAAATGCAACTAATAAGGCTGATGGGAGTGGTGTGTTGGTAGCTGTATTGCGAAAATACAACCCTGTTAGTGTCTCGCTTCAGTCGCAAAATATTTTAGAAAAACACTTTGAACAAGTTTGTTATACCTGGTAATAAGGCTACGACACATATTCTCATCAGTGCTGTATATACATATTCCTAATAACTCACCACTCGCAGTATATAACTTACATTTTGATTCAAAGGATAATTTAATTAATTCGGGTAATATCGACAATTTACTGTTACTCGGTGATTATAACCACGGTAATGAGTTGCAAGTCTATCGGTTTTCTATCGGTTACATTTCGGGGAGTGTGCGATGGAATTACACAATCTAATTCCACCAAGCCCGTTCCATCATCGGACTACGAGACTAACGGCGAAGCGCCATCGTTACATGGTGGACATCCCACCCATACGCACCAAACGTTTTGGGAATACCTTCATTGTGCGTACGGCTAAGGAGTGGAATTCCCTGCCGGAGTCTGTGTTTCCCGATAGCTATAACCTAGGAGTCTTTAAGTCAAGAGTGAATAGGTTACTTTTAGGTAAGCGTGCTCCATCTTCGACCACATCATCACTTACCATCAGGTGAGATGGTGGTCAAACGCGAACCTATTCTAAATAAAAAAAAAAAATAAAAAAAAAATATTATGTATACAGTATTCCGACTTCATACAAACGGACGAAGCGCGAGCTATACCTACGCGCCTCGATCTCGGTGTGCGCTCGGTTTGATGACAGTCGCGACCGGCGACTGTGCCGCAGTGACGAACGGACGGTGTGTTGTTTTTTTAACAATAACCGCGCGATTTTTCGCTATAAATAAGTTCAAGTACATATTTAATATGACGAGTAGGATATATTGTGCTGTTTTTAGTTGCATGAATTCGTCAATAACGCATCCAGAGATAACTTTTTTTAGATTACCTGGAAACTTTGAAAGGTAGCTAAGACTAAAATAATTTTACTTACTAGTAGGTGTACATAATGTGTTTCTTTTTAATGGATAAGTATTTCCTTTTATTTCCCGAAAAAAAAGATGTCTGGATTAATAAATAAAGTGAATAGAGTAAAGGAAAGTGATTGACACGAGTGAAATAGGTAGTTATAGGCGGTTCATGAATCATGATACGGTAGGTACCTACGCTTGTGTTAAAACCTCGGGGCATGTGTGTTTTGTTTTATTAGTTTGTATAATTCAAAGTAAAGACGTGGTATTTTATTATTAATAATAGTTGTTTATTGTACTGTGTGTATGAATAATACTAGAAAAAATATAAACATGTTTTTTTAATAATTAAATCTACCAATCAAAAAACAACACGCATTTTTATTGAACACTTCCTATTCAATTCACAAAATATTTTATTTGTTTATATAAAAGTAGTATATTTATAATCACAAAACTAAATGGAAACGCAAAGTAGGCAAATGTAATTAAAATGCTGGAGACGGGCAGCCCTATCGCATGTTTACGTACCGCGCGGCTGTAGGCATTTATTTCTAAGATACGGCCGAGTCACAATACTGTATGATAATATTACCGTGTTATAACATACCGACAGCTAAATGGATAAGATCGCATCCTGATCTTCACTCTTTTACTTGCAAAATAATTCTTGTAATTCTGCAATCTGTAACCGCTTAAGAACCTTTATGACTGTTCATGTTCAGCAATATAACCGTCAACTAATTTAATCCAACGTACATTAGACCTTCTTATCTCTAATATTAATTGCTATGTATACAGACCTTATCAGGACCTGCTTCAAGCTGATAGCCACCATCCTCCATTTTACACACTTCTTTCTTTAAATCTAAAGCTTACTCCTATACGTTCTCTTCGCACGCCTTAATATAATTTTCGTAAGGCTGACTATGTCATTATAAATAAAGATATTGAAGAAATTGATTGGGATATGGAACTAGATAGTGAATCAGTCGAAGCAAACGTTGGAGTTTCTTATGATCACCTATATGGTATAATAAAAAACCGAGTACCTCTTTCCAAACCGAAAAGCTCAAATTTTCCTGTGTGGTTTTCTAAAGCTCTTATACATATTTTTAATTATAAAAAGAAAGCATGGACAAAGTGGAAAAAATATAAAAACTTATCCGACTATGAAATTTTCTCATTATATAGAACTCGTTTTAAAGCTGAATGTATCAAATGCTTTCGCCTTTATATTAATAGTGTTGAGGATGGTATCCCCAAAAATGTCAAACACTTTTGGATATACATTGCTAATCGCAAGAGCAGAACTGGGATTCCTTCTCAAATGTATTACAAAAATGAGACTTCTAGTGACCCCGTTAGAATATGTAATCTCTTCTCAACCTTTTTCCAATCAGTTTACGAACTATCTACTTTAGCATCTGACTGGAGCCCGGTCCCTGATCAATCAAATATCAATGATAGGTCAATTTGTAGCTTACATTTTAGCCTTCCACTAATTTGTAAACAATTAAAGATGCTAGATATAAATAAAGGGCCAGGACCGGATCAGATACCTCCTTACTTTTTGAAATGGTCAGCGAACACAGTATGCAAACCATTATTCAGAATATTTAATCAATGCATGTGCAAGGGTTTGTTCCCAACTGTCCGGAAAATGGCTAATATTGTACCGGTCTATAAAGGTGGTGCCAGACAAAATATTGAGAATTATCGACCTATTTCTCTTCTCTGTACACTTGCTAAATTGTTTGAAAAGCTAGTTCACCATGAGATATGTATATCCGTTTATTCAACATTGCATAATTCTGGAGCAACATGGTTTTGTGAAACAAAAATCGATGACGTGTTCATTGTCTGGGTGTAATTTATCTATAATATGTATGTATTTAAAAATATATATGTATGTTTACCAGTTGTCTAGTACTCATACCACAAGCTCTGCTTAGTTTGGGACTAGATGGCGTTGTGTGAAAGTTGTGGAATATTATTATTATTATTAAAATCGACTGTTACCAACTTAATGATTTTCACTTCCTGCTTATTCAATAATATGGACATCAGAGCCCAAACCGACGCAATTTACACTGACTTCAAAAAAGCCTTTGATAGAGTTGACTATGAAATACTTTTGAACAAAATTTCATTTTATGGCATCAAGGGTAATCTATTGCGCTGGTTTCAGTCTTATATTTGTAATCGTAGTCAAACAATAGTAAGTAACGGGTACCATTCTAACACATTCTTGGCTACTTCCGGAGTTTCGCAAGGTTCAATTCTGGGTCCTTTGTTGTTTATTCTTTACATTAATGACATTAGTAAGTGCTTTCAAAACAGTAAATTTTTATTATACGCCGATGACCTAAAAGTTTTTAAGAAAATTTTATCGATCAATGATTGTTACCTACTTCAAGACGATTTAAATAGATTATCTAATAACTGCGACAAGAATAAACTAAAATTAAGCATCTCCAAATGTAAATACCTCAACTTCACCAAAAACAAAATATAATTGACTACAATTACTGTCTCTGCGATGAACTCCTTCTTAAAGAAATTCAAATTTGTGATCTGGGTGTACTTTTGGACTGCAAACTTCACCTTAATTTACACATTGAAAAAATTGTAGCCAAAGCTTTCCAAATGTATAATCTTGTAATGAGATCGTCATCTGATTTCAAACGGCCAGACACATATCTATATCTTTTTAACTCTTTAGTACGACCACAAGTAGAGTAAGCGTGTATGATATGGGACCCTTACTATGCAAAATATGACAAAACAATTGAAAGAAAACAGCGAAAATGTTTGAAAAGTTTGCAGTTTAAATGTCACTTGCAGCGTCTACCATATAAAGAGCCGTTACAGAAATTTAAACTACTTACACTACATTCAAGGCGTCTATTACTGCAAGCCATGATGCTCCGTGGACTGTATACACAACAAATTTGATTGTCCTGAACTTGTGAATACAATCTTGAAAAGCCTTGCTTACGGTACGTTCACACGGAGCCACGTTTTGCCGAATCTTATTTTCATCGGATCTGGAAAAGCCGAATGTTGTATTCACACAGCACATCTTGCATTGCCGTATCCGACGGCCTCGTATCGAGATCCCGTGTGAACACACCGACCGGTTTTTTTTTATTTGGAAGTGATGAACGTGAACAGTCTTGCTATAATATACTGGTATTATCGCCGTCAGCGTCGTGGAAAAAGATTGTGGTTAAACCCAATAGTACAAAGACGATCAACAGTTGGTGCCTTTACAACTCTAATGCAGCAGTTAAGAAATGATCCACAAACATTTTTTAACTACTTCAGAATGACTATACCTACATTTGATAATCTTTTGAAAAAAGTGGAAAAAGATTTGAGTAAGCAGAGTAGTGAGAGACAGAAAACAGTATACAATGTTCCAGGTGGACTGAGGACTGAACAATTAGGAGAACATTGGCCAGTGGAAATAGAAACATACAAACGTTGTAGATTATGCAGCACTAAGACAAATAATAAGAGATCAAAAATAATATGTGAAAGATGCGAAGTACCTTTATGTGTAACTCCCTGTTTTCGACAATTTCATTTTGATTGAGTTGACTGATTGTAATTTTGCAGACTGATAATTTTTAGATTGATTTTGTAACTAAGATTTTATTATTACTAAGACTATTTTTTCTATTGTTACTAAGACTAATTTTTGATGTTCAAGCTAGTAATGTCCACTGATTATGCAGACTGATAATTTTTAGATTGATTTTGTACCTAAGGTTTTATTATTACTAAGATTATTTTTTCTATTGTTACTAAGGCTAATTTTTGATGCCCAAGCTGGTAATGTCCAAGCTAGCAGTGGCAACCATATTGCCACCATGTTTTTTTTATAGTAAATGTTATTTATATATATTTTTTTTGGATTTAATTAAAGTTTAATTTTGGTAAACCATACCTTGGATCCTTCTGCTGGTCAAAGGGTTATTATGCAAGTGCATTCTTTGGTTAATTCTATTTAATATTTGGGGAGCATTGTCGCGATTTTTTTTGCTGTACACCAAAGCGATTTAATAAAGCTTCTGCGATTTGAAAATCTTGAATCATGTGTGGTAAAGATTTATGAAAAATTCTTGACGAAATAATTTAAAATCACGCTTAAAATGGCCGTTCACAACTTCTACCACCCATCTGCAGTGTTACACATTTAGTTCGGTTTGCTTGTGCAGTGGTTAATTGTCTTTCCCCCTCTAAAAGTGATGCTGGCATATATGGTTTATATTAAAATCTTCCAATAAATTAATGCAGTCTCGAAAACCTCGGTCAAGAATAAAAATATCGTATTCTCGGAAATATTGTCTCAAAGGCAGGTTATCATCATTAAACAAGGAATTTATTATTTCAGCATCTGAGGTAGTGTCTTTATATGGACCAAAACAATCTAAAATGTAACCGTTTACATAGCACTAACATAAATGGTTTTAAAAGATTTCTATATTTGTGCAATGAATATGAATCTTTCTGGAACCTATAATTAGCACTCTTATGGGCATAAATATAAGTTCCATCACAAATAACAATGGGATGGTCTGTGACTACACCAGAATTACCATATAATCCATTGGGAATTAATAAATTATGGTTTAGGATATTTTGTCTGCTTATTTGTCCAAGTTATTAGGAACAAAATATTGTAAAAGTTTTTCTCTCACATTATTTATCCAACGTTCTAGACTTCTTCGGGGTATACCCATCAAACTTGCTATTCTCTCATCTGAGTCTCCATTTCTTAATTTTATTAAAAATGTTACTAAACCTCCTGATGCATAGTTTGAATTTGAGGAACTTCGACCAATAAATTACTGAATTTTTCTTTTGTCAATCCAAGCCAAGATTGAAAGAGATGATCATCTATATTCAGGGGATCATTGAAATCAATTATACTATTGCTGTCTAAATTAATAAAAGAAAACATGTTCAACTTGATCCCCAGTGAACACGGCAGTACTATATTCTGAATTGTACAGTGTCCCAATTATTACTTATTATTATTATTTATTAATTGCGCTTGCCCAATCCCTTCTTCTCCCTGTTCTCGACTATGCCGATGCAAGTTATCCAGATCTTACTGAAGTGCAGCTGGATAAGCTTGAACGACTCCAAAATTTTTGTATCAGATTCATATTTGGTTTGCGCAAATATGATCATGTTTCTGAGTTTTGCATTAAACTTAAGTGGCTGCCGATTCGCGTTCGCGGGAATGCACATATTTTATCATTACTTTACAGTATTCTCTTCAATCCTACAACTCCGTTTTATCTCAAAGAACGCTTTAAGTTCCTTCATGACACACATGTAAGAGATTTGAGATCATCGGAGAATTTGAGACTTTCAATGCCTGCACATTTCACTAAATTCTATGGCTCATCGTTTACGGTGCAAGCTATTCGTTTGTGGAATGCATTGTCGGTGTCAGTAAGACAAGCTCAGTCACTGGCTACTTTTAAAAGCTCGGTTGCTAATTATTTTCATTCCAATTTATGACTATTCTTTTGTTTTCTCTCCACTTGATGTTAAAGAACACATTATATGTATTGTATTATTTAATTACCTATGTATTACATTATATATATATATTTGCATATACATTTATTTATTTTAATATTTAAATAATTTTTGTTTCTCTGTTTTTATGAGTAATGTAGTAAGTACACTAATTTAGCCCTCCCCACTTTAATTAAAGTTTTTAAAGTCCTTCCAAAGGTTGTCTGGAAGATATCGCTTTCAGCGATAAGACCGTCATTGTTACCACAGAATAAGCAATATCGTTAAATAGGTGTGTTTAAATTTTGGTGTACAATAAAGTATATTCTATCTATCTATCTATCTAATTATGGTCAAAAATTATTTTAATGCGCAAATCGTCAGAAATCCGATGTAGCTCCCGGTTGTTGCAATATAAAAATAAACAGTTTTGAAGTGTTATAGATACAACCTGTGCAGGATCATTTTGTGTAATCATTAATGGCACTTCAGGAACCCATTCTGATAAAGATGAAGTTGTTGATATACTGGGATTGAGCACCTTAATATCCAATTCTTCAGGTCTTTGTTCTGGTATGTCAGCTATTTCCGACTGCTCCATTGCTGAAGGTGGTTGTTCAACTGTCTCAATTTTATGTTCTACATGAAACTCATCTTGTACCACACTTGTTGAAGGTAGAGGTGCTGATATTGTTTCTGTTTGCTCTGCCTGCATACGCATAGCAGTTCTTTTTGATTTCATCCAACATGAATGACAAACTCTGGCGTTCATAGTTATCTAGAACAAAAACAAAATATCACGATTTTTCATTGTTATGTTGAAAAAAATTCTAATAGGATTTATATATATTCAACTAGCTGACCCGCCACGACTTCGTTCGCGTGGTATCCTACCCCTACCCAACCGATACCCTACCCCTATCCTACCCCTACCCTACCCTACCCCTACCCTACCCCTACCCTAACCCTACCCTACCCCTACCCTACCCCTACCCTACCCCTACCATACCCCTACCCTCCCCTACCCTACTCTCCATTTCTTCTTCGTTCGCGTGGGATGTTTTTCCCGCTTAAATCCCGATCCCGTGGGAATTCCGGGATAAAAATATCCTATATCCGTCTCCTGGTTTTAAGCTACCTCCCTACCAATTTTCAGCCAAATCGGTTCTGCCGTTCTCGAGTTATAAATAGTGTAACTAACACGACTTTCTTTTATATATATATATAATATAGATGACTTCAGATTCACTAAATGTTAACAACATTGACAGTTGTTTAATAATCAACAGTGTTTTTACTAACGAATTACTTTGATATTATCAAGTTTTAAGGTTTTTTCAACTTGATTCCAGATTTATACTCACATGTCGTTTTCAGACAAAAATGTTTATATTGAACATCAACTTTTATAATAATCAAGATAAATGATAATTGTTTACCATTGTAGTTGGTTAGTTTGTAAAACAATAGTTAATAAAAAGGTGTCTTATATTACCTGTTGTGATTCTATGGAATTCATTATGATGGTAGCAATCATTTGTTGAAATTCCGAGGGATTGTTGCAAAATATTAGGTCACTTTTTCTTCGAAGAATAGAACATCCACACATTAAGCATACTTTAGAGTTGCCCACAACTTGAGCATGACTACTTCCTGGAAGTTGGTTGTCATTGCTTGATAAATCTGTATAGATAATTTCATTAACCCTCTTTATTGTAGCATCAAAACAAGCGTTGGCAGATTGTATCATACTCTGTAATCTGTAAAATCAAATACTTAATAGAACAACTGAAGAATCACGCATCAATTTTTTTTTCAACTCCTAAATCTTCAATAGACTATAATGTTTAATGTGTAAAGGGTAAGTATTGAGATGATAATGAAGTACCTTAGTATGCTAAAGCGTGTTGTGTTATGGTTTACTTACAAGCAAATGATCTAAAATCTTACGATACGAGGGGAAATCTTTTCAGCAACAAAAGACACCACTCTTGTATCTAGCTCTAGGACAGTGTGTCGCGAAATGCAATTTACATACAATCCACAGGTAATGTTTGAAGACATTTTGGCCACTTCCACTATAACATCCAAACCGTGACGAAATTCAAAGTCCAATAAACGAGTGCCAAGTCTACTAGAGTAGAATCAATCGATGTCCATAAGCAAAGCCAAATTATCAGAAAATAACATAAAATCGCACAGAACACAGAATCGCCACCAAAGCTACAAAAGGGTCTGCGCAGAAACACGTAAATCTTTTGTTTACTAGTCAAAACATAGGGAGGTACGCTGGTGAGGCGTGTAAATAGCCTGCACCTATGTGAAAGGTTTTATAAAAATTTAAACTAAGAACCTATGTTTTATATGTAATGGCGGACCTCAATGGTCATTCAATTTCCCTATTGATGAATCCTCGACAAACCAATACCAGAGAATTATTAGCAGCAAAACATGCCCACGTACCTTGGCAATCCAGAGATCCCACTCCGAACCAGGAAGATGTGGAGATACCTCGTTCATGTGCGCGAGATCACTTGCAGGTATGGGCTGCCGGCCGGCGAGCAAAATCTTCTTAAATCCACCGGTGGGATGGTTGAAACTCCAAAAATCAACACTGCACTATAAGTTCTCAATGAAACACAGGTGCAGGTTCCTTTATTTTACAAGTATCGTCCAGATTTCACCAAAAAGGGATTTTTTATCGCGGAGCGTTGAGCGCACACGCCATCATCTTCGGACGGCTCTAGCAAGCTCCTTTCTCACTAACGCCATCTATTGGCCTTTGCGAGAAAACTCAAGAAAGTTTAGAAACATGGGCGCTGCGTCAATATAGATAGTGCGAGGATTCATCAATTGAGAAGTTTAATTATTTAATTTGAAATACTAACATATTCTATTATATGGAGAAGTCCCAAATTATTATTATTTTATTTTTTATATTGAAAGAAAGCATTGACGCTTCACCATGCTCGGGGGCTTTGGAAAGACGCAAGTGCTTTAAAGAAGAAAGTGAAAAAAAATATAAACATTTACTGACTTTGAATTTAAGCTTTACGACTGAATGCGAGAAACAAATGATCTAAGTTATTTAATATATTTCCTAAACCTTAAGACTATGAGTTTCGTATAAGAGTTACCTAAAGTTTATTGCGTTGGATTAGGATATAATTTAGCGACGGCACGTTTAAAGTTACCAAACTTTGTCTTTACCATTGCAACGAACGACATTATCCGTGCCTTTATAAACCTCAGTTATAACTCCTAGTGGCCAACTTAGAGGAGCTGAATTATCCTGTCCCACGAGTACGACAGTTCCAACTTCTACAGGTTTGTCCGGAGTTGCCCATTTTTGCCTGACTTGCAGCGTATGCAGATACTCTAGGTGCCATTTCTTCCACAAGGATTGGACCATACTATCTAACAACTGTTTCCGCTGTGATAAATTAATGCGCTGACGAGACAAATCGGCTGCCGGCAAGTTCTGCAGTGGAGTCGACATCAAAAAGTGAGCGACTCTATTGCTGACAAAGACTGACCAGCGGTGCGGAGAAGAGTGTATCCAAGATAAGGCTATCGTGGAATCCGAAAAGGCGTAAATTCCTGCAATAGGAATACGTAAAGCGTAAGTATCGCGAACAGTTTTTACCAATTTAGACATGAGCGCGGCGGCATATAGCTCCAGACGTGCAAGAGTTGTGACTTTGGTGGGTGAAACCTTTGATTTCGCACAAAGTAAGCGGACTATGACACCAGATGGACCAGTAGAGTGTATATAAATCACACACCCGTACCCACCCACACTAGCATCAGCAAACGCGACTATACGAACGGAACAATCATCGGTAACACCCACATGGCGTGGTATGCGTACTGTATCTAGGAATGGAAACTCTTGCATGAGAATGTAGAAACGTTTAAAAATGTCGCCAGGAGCGGGATCATCCCAACCAATATTGCTCAGCCATAACTCTTTGATGAGTAACTTGGCATAAAAGATCACGGGGGCGACCAAACCGAGAACATCAAATAAGCGTGCGACTATCGAGAGTATATTTCTCTTAGTACATTTCTCGGCCACTTGAGCGGAAGTGAAGAAGAAATTATCCTGAGAAGGTTCCCACGAAAGGCCTAGAACCTTAGACACATCACTCCCTGCGTGAAAATCGAGGGACTTACGATGCGAGTCAGGAAGACTGTTTAAAAGAACGGGTGAATTGCTACACCATTTAATAAGGTCAAAATGGCCCGATTTAAACATCTTAATAAGATCATGCGATAGCTGCATGGCGGTATCTTCATTATTCACAGAATACACCAGATCGTCCATATAGAGACTGGTCTCTGCTACTTTAGCAGCTTCGGGATAATGCGGACTGTCAGAGGCCAGCTGTCGCACAGTGCGCATAGCTATATATGGACTTGACTTAAGTCCGAAAGGTAAGCGATTAAAAGCGAAGGTTAGCACAGGTTCGTGCTCATCGAATCGAAACAAAATGCGTAGGTATTTACGCTGGTCAACGGGTACACCAACACGTAAATACATTTGTTTAATATCCGCATTCATAGCGATGGGAAATAATCTAAAATTTATTAAAAGAATAAATAAATCTGTTTGTAAATTTGGACCAATATGGAGTACATCATTTAAAGATAATCCTGTATGAGTCCTAGCGCTAGCATCCAATACAATGCGCGGCATCGGTTTGTCTGATCGAACGACAGCGTGATGAGGGATATAGTACCCGTCATCAGAAATGGCAGATTCGTTGACTTGACTTAAGTAACCACTGTCAATGTACTCTTTGAGCACTGCATTATAATTTTTCCGCAACAACGGTGATTGGTGGAGTTTCCTTTCAAGCGCAACAAGTCGACGGTACGCGGCGGTGCGGGAGTTACCCAACTCGGCGGGATCCTTACTAAAAGGTAACGCGACGGTATAACGTCCCACATCGTCCCGTGACACGGTCGAGGAAAAAATATTCTCACATTCGGTTTCCTCAGGAGATAAAAATCGTTTATTCTCAACTTCTTCCAATTCCCAAAACTTTTGTAATAAATCATTGAGAGCCAATGCCGTGAAAGGAGAGGAGTTGAGTAAATTTAAATTATCACTATTATGCGGAAAATCACCCATAAAGACATACCCGAATGTGGTCAATAATGCAGGTGGGGCGCGTGAACCAAAATCGACCCTATTCCCCAAATAAATGTACGGAAACAGTTGAGCGCCCAACACTAGGTCAACATCCCCTGGAATATTCCAGCTTAAATCAGCGAGCGGAAGCGCGTGGAAGTCTACATGGCTATCCCAATTAACATGGTGCGATGGTAGCTGGTCCGTAATGCACTCAACTACTAACGCGTGAATAGTATATTTTTGATCCGGATATACACGAGACTCGATATCTAAATGTACGTATCCTATTATCGGTCGCGATACAGAACCAATTCCTTTGACAAAGGAATTACTCAAAGGAATTATCAGTAAGTTAAGTTTTCTACAACAAGCTGTAGTTATTAAATTATTCTGCGAGCCATTATCAATTAAGCACCTCACTATTGTTTTGTGACCCGCGCTGTCACTCTTAGCTCGCGCATAAACCTGAGCTGTCGATCACTATCGCCTTAGCCCTTGCTGCATCAGCTGCCAATAACACGGCCGAGTTGTGAGCCGAAGACGCTGGCGTCACATCACTCGAATCAGGCGCAATCACCCGTGCGGAAATATCGACCTTATTACTATGAACATAAGAGCGCGGCACCGCGACGGAAACCGGGGCAGACAAAGACGTACCGGGGGTAGAGAGGAGCGAGGGAGGCGCGACGGATAGCAGCGCAGGAGGCGACGCGACGACTACATTGCAATTCATCGCTTTAACATCAGCTGTTTGCGGTTTATTTTCTTTATCAAAATGTAATAATGTATGATGGCGTTTTTTACATAAGTCACAGACTGATGTTGACTTGAAGTTACTCAATCCGTGCAATGTGCTCAGACAATTCGCACACCCACGTTTGGATTTAATAAACTCGTACCTTGTTCTAGGAGTCAACGCGGATTTATACTTAGCGCAGTTGTACAAATGAACGTGAGCGTTATCACTGCAGTACGCGCAGCACGGAACCGCAATCGCGGGTGAACAAGCGGACGAGTCAGCTGACTCCCTCACAACAAACGCTTTTGTCTGTGTGCGTGACTCGCGAGGCGCGGAAGCGGGAATTCTACTATAATTTCTCGCGTTCGATTGAGACACACTCGAGCGTGCCAATATCTTTGCCTGATCTTGAACGAAGCTTATCAATAATTTCGTTGTGGGAATTTCAATATCTCGAATGGAAAGTTCAAACGATTGAATAGTCTGTGAATCGATTTTTCACATTGCACAGTGCAAAAGAATAAAATCAGCAAGATCCGTAATCCCAAGTTGTTTCAAGGCAGAAATAGATGCACTAAATGTTTCTATGAAAGAATCGAGACTGTTAGCGTTAAATGAACAACTTTTTAAGTCCAATATATTATTTAAATAATGCGTACCTAGTGAGTGCTTCTCTTGATATTTTTTAACTAAACTATCCCATAAGAACTTGTAAGTATCACCCGTAGGCACAATTCCAGCGGTAACCTTCAATGCGTTGTGCGTAAGTCTACCTACCAAGTACTGCACACGCTGCGAGTCAGTCAGCTGATCATTATCATGAATATTCGACTTGAACAACTCGTAGAAAACAGGCCAATTCTCAGTTTTCCCGTCGAAAGACGGCAGCTCGATAGGAGGCAACTTTATTTTAAGCGGTTCAAAAAAAGTCTGAGTTACTACTGGGTGTAGATGGCGACTGATTACTGTTTATTTTATTCCTAACACGTTTAATATGAATGTACAAATCTTCAAAGGACTCTAAACAAGCATAATCGACACTTGCACCAGGTTTTATACTAATGTTTAATTGATTAATTTGATCAACAAAAGATTCAAATCGATCTCGAATGTCATCAATATTGTCTCTGACTCAGTCATAAAACTTTCATTTTTCCTTGAATCGAACGACGATATATTTTTTGATAAATCATACAATCGATTAATGCGTTTAAATAACAATCCTTTCTTTTCATGAAGAATAGTAAAAAAATCTTCCGGCTTCAGTTGTTTATCCGTCATTTCGATAAATAACAGACGAAGACAATAACAGAAAAATACCTACCTGACGGTTTGCATTATTATCGCACCTACCAACTATGAGTGCGTATCTCTCTAATTATTATTACGCACAAAGCCGAGATGCGTTAGTAACTACTTACTTATTTTATTAATATCAAAGCGAATTTTTAAATGCGGATACCTACATAGAATGAACTTTACCAATAAATACGTAATGTCGTTCTATGTAAGCTAACAAATAATTGAACAGATTTACCAACAACTACGTAAATCTATTGTCAATGCTGCGTTATCTAAGGCAATAATTTACCAATGGTTTACGTAAACTAAATACCTATTGTGCGTTATTGAACCTATACGATTTTCACCAAACAATTACGCAAAAATCTAGGTAACGGGTATTAATCCGGTATCCGAAGGACCAACAATTATGGTGAGGCGTGTAAATAGCCTGCACCTATGTGAAAGGTTTTATAAAAAATTAAACTAAGAACCTATGTTTTATATGTAATGGCGGACCTCAATGGTCATTCAATTTCCCTATTGATGAATCCTCGACAAACTAATACCAGAGAATTATTAGCAGCAAAACATGCCCACGTACCTTGGCAATCCAGAGATCCCACTCCGAACCAGGAAGATGTGGAGATACCTCGTTCATGTGCGCGAGATCACTTGCAGGTATGGGCTGCCGGCCGGCGAGCAAAATCTTCTTACATCCACCGGTGGGATGGTTGAAACTCCAAAAATCAACACTGCACTATAAGTTCTCAATGAAACACAGGTGCAGGTCTCTTTATTTTACAAGTATCGTCCAGATTTCACCAAAAAGGGAATTTTGATGCTGAAAATGAAATGTAGCTACAGTCGAGCGTTATTTTACTAATGAATATTATTGCTGCGCAAAATACGAACCCACTGTTACAACTGTAATTATGACATGCGATATGAGTTTTCTTGAATTATCAGATGAAAACACGAATTTATGATTGCAGTTAGTAAACAAATTATTTAATTGTTGTTTTAGTTGCATATTGGTTTGTTTACCAACTGTTATAGGTTACTCTAGGTTTTACAATTAGCTTAGGTTTTTCTTTTGGAAAATCATATAGATAAACAGCTTTAAGTATCTAGAGTTCTTGAGATGTTAATCTAAAAAGTTAAGGCTAAACTTTCCTTCATTGTCCGTTGACTTGGAAGTTCATATTTTTACTGTAGATAGTACTCACAAAAATAAAAGCTTTTTACATATTGTCCTGTTGCGCAAATTCGCGGTATACGAGACATATTTTTTTAAGTTTCTCATACAAATTGGAAAATTCGGCAAAATAGCACGCCATTTGCAAATTTTTAGGTTGGTTATTATCATGATAGATGTCAAAGTTGACATTTCACGTTTCGTTGACAGAAAATGTGTATTTTGTTCAATTGGACTTAGTTTAGCAGGAAGGACTCAACCCACAATTGTCATTTTTGACTTATCGAGGTTTGAAGTTTAGGTGTGTATTGCTGTAATGATGTTATATTTGGAATATTTTGAAATATAATCACGTAAGGGCAAGATATACTAAAATTTTATGAGTCAAGTTGTAGTTTTGCTGGTCTATATATCTGTTAAACGAAGCCATCAAACTCACTTTGTCTCTCTTATCCAATGTTGCGTGTCTCTTTTAGTTTTTGTATTAATAGTTATAAAACTACTTTATTTTACTGGAACTATCCGCAGGGGCGTGCATAGGATTATGACAGGGCATGCGGCGGAGTAAAAACACACAAAAACTTCTTCTTTTATAGATTTTTAGCATAGCCACAGCCACGCATCGCCACCATGCTACGATGCGTGGCTGTGGCTATGCTAAAAATCTATAAAAGAAGAAGTTTTTGTGTGTTTTTACTCCGCCGCATGCCCTGTCATAATCCTATGCACGCGCCTGACTATCCGTTATGTAATACACATGTTAAGTCAAATTCATTCTGAAAAACAGGTCACACATTTCACTCTATACCGTACATTTGATACACCGCAATTCGAATATCACCATACACAAATACATAATACGAAACAAGAGTTAACTGAAGTAAGTACCGGTTTGTTAATATATTCTTTTATCTCGCAGTTTATGGTCTTCACCCTCACCCAAAAAAATCTGTCAGCCCGTTCTCTTCTCATATGAATATATCTCTCCTATTACAGGCCCTACTATCCCTTTATAGTAATATTCGGTAACATAAATGAACTATCCTCAGAGATCGATAATGTAACTATTTCGAAGACATTTACATGTGACATTGATAATTGTTACAAACTAATTCCGCATTTCCAATCCCGCTTACTTGTTCTCACACAGAACATTCGAAGTATTAACTGTAATATGCCAGGCTTAGAACTTATGCTGACCTGACTTAAAATTGAATGCGACGTACTGGTTCTAACGGAATGCTGGATTTCTACTACTTCGGTCATACGCAAACTACCAGGCTATTGTTTCTCTGCTACAAAAATAATAGTAGACAAAATGATGGAGTAGTTGTCTATTTCAAAGACAACCTTAATTTCACAACACAAGAGCCGCAGTTTGAAGATGGAAACTGTTTGCTAATTTTGTGTGATCAACACACTGCAATTATTTGCATCTATCGCTCACCTTCTGTCAAAAATATTGATTCATTCCTTGTATCGTTACATAATATCCTCTTAAAAGTTTCAGCTTTCAAAAATGACTTGATAGTCGGTGATATCAGTATTCCTATAAATTTTGATAAAATTGACTCTTCTGGTGAACGTAATTTAACTCTAACTGCATCTCACGGACTGCTACCAGCCCACACAAATATAACACGCGAAGCCAGTGGGAACATGTCTCGACCACGTACTGATTAAGTCGCAGTTACCCATGCTCACAATTATTCCCCGTACTAACCTGACTGATCACTATCCCGTATTAACATGCATTGATTTCATAAGACCTCGCCATTTTGCAACCACTACTATAGCAAAATTTGACATAGAAACATTAAAATTAGCTATATCAGCTATTGACCTAAGCCCCATTTACTCATCTTGTGATCCTTCGTTTGCAATAAATTACCTAATTACCAATATTCAAGCAGTTTTAGAGGAAAATACAAAAATTATAACACTATCAAAGCGTAAAAAAATCATCAAGCCTTGGATAACGCACGGATTATTACGCTGTATGAAAAATAGAGATAAGCTGCATAATGAATCCAGAATGTCGCCAGAAAATGATGTTTTGAGAATAACATACGTGCGTTACAGAAATTATTGCAACATTATTCTTAAAAAAGTGAAACGGGCTTATGAAAAATCTCTTATCGAAGTAGTTAAAAATGACCCCATTATGGCAGACCATAAAAACAATTACCAGTACTACTAAGGGTTCATACGCACTATGCGGATAGCCGCATTAAGGCTAGCCGCGCGGCTGACCGCAGGATGTGGTTGCGAATGCGGCCAGCCGGATCGCGGGCAGCCGCATTCGCAACCGCAACGTGCGGTTGAAGAACCGTTGCGATTTGCGGTCATGTCGATCCATTTCAGAGATGGACTTGAAAGAAGTTGCAGCTATTTACTACATTTACACACGTTACGTAAAGAAGAAAAAACAAAGAAAGAAGTACTGGGTGCATCCTTATTTGCAAACACGAGATGAGAGAAAGCATTTTGCAATATTTTTCGAAGAACTAAAAAAATATGAAGATGAGTTTTTCGGATTTACTAGAATGAGGCTAAAAACGTTTGAAGAATTATTGAAAATTTTAGAAAAATTTATAACAAAGCAAGACACACAATTTCGCAATAGTATTAAACCGGAAGCAAAGTTAATAATAGTGCTACGGTAAGTAAAATAAATATGTATAATTCAGTTTTTATTAAAATAATGTAGGTACACATTTCAAGCATCATCGTCAGTGATGGAATTAAAAAGTTCCATATAATCACTCTCCTGAGAATTTTCGGAAATTGGCGATTGTGCATTTGTCGGATTCCGATAGTCACTCTCCTGAGATTTTTCGGAAATTGGCGACTGTGCATTCGTCGGATTCCTCACAATTTCTTGAGACTTGTCTCGTCCAAACTCCAAAGACTGCACAGGCTGCATGTAGACATTACTTCCTGAATACTGTGCCGTTTGATATCCATGATGGGTATTCCCTCGTCCAACCTCCGAGAAGTTTGTACGGTGAGAATAGGGACTATTACCAGAATAATGTGACGTTTGATATCCCCGGTAAGAATTAGGCCTTGGATAATCAATGTTCGAATAATTGAAAATCTGCGCATCTTTAATTACCTTTAAAATATCTAATTTACTTTGCAATTGCATATGTTCTGGATTTTTTTTTAAATTCTTTTACTAGAGACAAGAAAAAGAGGCGATCCTCGTCATCTTCAACACTCTGTCTTTCTAAATTTCTATTCAAGGCCCCGACTAACTCTCTACCGATAAGATCATCACTATTATTTTTCTTGTTTCTCTTTGGTGCCCATGAAGTATTTGATGGAAGTGTTTCTTCATTTTGCATAGCTGTGTTACCATCTTCATTTTCTGTAGTTACATTCCCCGTTGTGCTATTGACAGTTACAGTATCTTTTAATAATAACAAACTATCGTAGAAAACATATGAAGTCTTTTTTTTTGCCGCTGATCCGCTCTTAGTCTCTTTCGCTTTATGGGCCTTCACAAAACAGTCGCGATTATTTCTCCATTTTTTTTGAATACTCAAACCTAAAAAAAAACATTGTTTCAGATATTTGGCGTCAGGCTGTTCATTCGCAGAATTGCATTATATGTTTAAGATTGGAATTAGTACTATCGCCGAAATAGTTCGAGAAGTATGTGCAGCTATATGGTTTTGCTTAAAAAATATATGCCTACCACAACCAACCAAAGATATGTGGCTTCAAATTGCAAATGGTTTCTCTACTAGAGCACATTTTCCGAACTGTATAGGTGCTTGTGACGGAAAACATATTAGAATTATAGCACCTAACAATAGTGGATCAATGTGCTTCATTTATAAAGGATATTTTTCTTTGGTATTGCTAGCAATTTGTGACAGCAGCTAAAAATTTGTGATGATTGATGTTGGAGCATATGGAAGATTCGGTGACTCAGCAATATTTCAAAACTCAAACTTTTATAAAAAAATTCAAGAGAACCGCTTGAACATTCCTGAACCAGCACATATTTCAGGAAACAATGCAACTTGTTTCCCCTTCGTTTTTGTAGGAGACGAGGCATTTGCTTTAAGTACGAGTATGATGCGCCCTTATCCGAGAAATAATTTAAATATTACAAAAAGAATATTCAATTATAGACTTTGTGTGGCTAGACGTTACATTGAATGTACTTTTGGCGTACTTGCGAATAAGTGGCGCATTTTTCACAGACCAATTAATGTTCACATCGATTTAGTTAGTGATATTATTAAGTCTGCTTGCATTTTACACAACTTTGTAAGAGACAGAGACGGATATTCTTTTAGAGACTCATTAAGTAATCCACTAACTGAAACTATTACTCGAGATAACGTGCGAAGAAACAATAGAACTGCTTTCGGATATCGAGAATTATTTGCAGAATATTTTATGCATGAAGGGAGGGTAGAATGGCAGGATAATTACATTTAAAAAATAAAATGATTTTGATAATTACCTAGTTTTTGTTTTTCCTCCTTTGTCAATTCCGTACCTCCAATAACCTTCCCATGGCCCGACCAACGTTACGTTATACGGGCCGAAACGTGGGGCGGCTGCGGACATAGCTCCCTTGGCAATCTTATTTTGTTCGTCCGCAGGCGCTGCTTGATCCCTACAAGTTAGCCATGTGTCCCTTTTGTACAATCTCCCATCTGGGCATGCAACTAACGACAACACAGCCTTACTTCGTCGCCGTCGCCGCGTAGTTTTTGCTCCTCAGTGGGCTGCTGCTGATGCTCCTCTTCGCTCTTCACGCTCCATGGCGCTCCGGGCGGCGTGCCACCTGTGCGTGAAATCCCGTAGCCGGCCAAAGTTCGCCGGTGTGCTCACGAGGTCGGAGTAATAAATCGGGCCGACCTCAACACAGACAATCCCATCCATCATCTTACGTCTGTCGTCTTCATAGAGGGGGCAGACCCACAACACATGGTGTAGGTCTTCCTCTTCCATACCGCAATAACATACATTAACCTCGCACAACTTCATATCATACAGCCTTTTCCTGAAGCACCCATGTCCCGTGAGAATCTGGGAGAGCTGGTAATCCGGCACGACCCAGTGGGAGCTGAGCCGATTCGCCACGTCCGGGAAGAAGCGATACAGCTCCCTTCCTTTCTCCTCAGCCGTCCATCTCTTTTGCCAAGCATCCATCATCTCATTCCAAATCACTTTCTTCCGCCGAGCCAGCTCCTGTCTGCGCTCGTTCGGCTCGACCTGTGCTCCGGCCGCGGCCTGGCGCTCCTCATCGAACCTCCCTGCAAGGATAACCTCCAGGTCTGCCGGGAGAACACCGCCCAGCACTGCCAGCGCAGCCGTACTGGTAGACCTGTACGCCTTCGTCAGCAGTATCAGGCTTGGTCTCTGGCACCGGAGCAGCGCGCTGCGAACAACGTGGAGTGTCGCTCTTTTGTACCAACAAGCAGCTGCATACGTGATCGTGGCTACGAAAGTGCCCTTATAGAGGATGCGGAGACCTGGATATCGAATGCCCCAGGACGACGCCGACACTCGTGACATCTTCCCGAAGCATTTGGCCGCACGTTCCCCTATCGACGACGCATGCTGCGCAAAGGACAGACTCGTGTCGAGCACCACTCCCAGCACCATCGTCGACGTGACGCTCCTGACCGAGTCCCCGGCTAGCTTTACGGTGGGGGCCCGCTGGAGTTTTCCCCGCATCGTCATCATTGCTGACTTGGCAGGGGAGAACTGCAGCCGATTCCTGGCACCCCACGCCGCGATCATCTCTAGCGACATCTGGGCAGCCTTCTCGATATCGCTTCGAGACTGGGCCTCGATCAGGATCGTCACATCGTCCGCGTAGGCGACCATTCGGACGCCCTTGGGTAGCGGCAGTCGAAGCAAGTCATCCAATAGCAGGTTCCACAGAGCTGGACCCAGGACGGAGCCCTGCGGGCATCCCATAGTGGACACCTTCCACACCACCCGGTCCCCGATAAAGAGCCCGACTCGTCGGTGGACAAAGTAGTCCGACAGCATCTTAAAGATGTTGGGCGGACACCCTCCCCGCTTGACTTTCGTCAGGATCATCGGCCACCAGGCGTTATCAAAGGCGCCCGAGATGTTCAGAAATATGGCCTGCACATACTTGTCCGAGCCCTCCCTCACGGTGCGCATGATATCGTTGAGCGCCGTGACGGTTGACTTTCCCGGAGAAAAGCCGTGCTGGGAGGCAGAGATCTGATTGCCGATCGTCGGAGCGCACTTTAAAATTACGCGCTCTAAAATTTTGCCGAGCACAGGTAGAAGCGTGATGGGCCTGTAAGCCTTGGGGTCAGTAAGAGGCTTACCATTACCCTTCGGCAGCACAAGAAGCTGGCCCTCCTTCCATATATCCGGAAACACACCCTCAGACACACACTTGCCGCACACCGCGGAGACTTCCGCGGGCACGACATTCCAGACATTCTGAACAATTCGCGCACTGATACCGTCTAATCCCGGAGCCGTGTTGGGCAAACTCCTGATTATGCTCCCCAGACTGTCACGAGACAGAGGAGGCGCAGCTTGATCTGACGGGGTGAGTAACGCCGCGACCCGGACCTGCCTGTGGTAGGGCGTATCCTGGGACAGATCGTCGTCCGGGCAAAGTGCCTGCAGGAGGCCGGTCGCAGCGTCGCCCACAGAGGTAGCAAAACCCTCCGCCAGTTTAGTACCATTAATGACCCGGGAAGGTGGCCTCAGTCTGCCACTGGCAGCCCGGTAAGCCAACCCCCACGGGTCGCCATTGCCAGTGTCAACGATCTTCTTGAAATAGTCAAGCTCCGCCTTCTCCATTGCCTCTCGATATCGCGCTCTCACCAGATGAAACTCTGCTCTCAAACGTTCCTCACGCAGCCCCCCGGCCTTTCTCACTCGCTGCCATTTACCCCTAGCCTTATTATTCTCTTTCCGAAGCTTTTCGAGCTCCGGATTCCACCATTCATACCCCGCGTCCTTTGGTGGACCTTTCTCTCCTAGGCACTTGCTCACTGTCTCCACAATAACACTCGTAAACTCCTTACAAACAAAGGACGCTGGCTTATTAAAATTAAGCCTACCCATTTGCACGTGGATAGTCTGCTTGAAGCGCAGCCAGTTCACTCCCCGATCCCGAAAGCGCACCGGCTCTCTAGCCAGCTCAGCGCTGCGGCACTCTCTCCGCGGGCCATCGCCAACCTGGAAGGTGATCAGACGGTGGTCGCTGGCACTTGCCGCCTCGTGTACCGTCCAGTCACTTACAGTGACACTCCTCGATGTGAGGGTGATATCAATGTTGGACTCACCGTTCGGGCCACTAAAAGTGAAGGGTTGGCCCTCCACGTTGTGAACGGTGAGTCTGTGCGCCGCAATGAAACCCTCTAAGGCCACCCGCCTGTACTCCGCTGTGTGGCCGCGCCCGACGTAGTGGCGCGGCTCACTGTGCCACATAGGCGAGTGGGTATTTGCGTCCGCGCACACTAGCACGCGCTTCCCCCGCAGTGCTTCCATGACACCTTCCAGGTGGTGTAGGTGCTCATCGATGGCCTCGCTGTACTGGAAGTACGCGCAGACCACGTGCAGGTCGCACTCCTCCAGGTGGGCCACAAGGCAGTGGTCAGTGGTGAGATGTTGCAGTACCGCGCAGGCCGTTCCGCGCCTGTGTATGTACAGCCCTGCCTTGGCTGTACTCCCGCCTTGTGTGATAATGTCGGCCTGCGGGTACTGTTCTTGGAGGAGCACGACATCCAGCTTCAGCTGCCGGCAGATTGCTGGGAGCTCCCTCGTTGCGAGCGTCGACCCGGCGAGGTTCAGCTGGCCAATGTTGATGGGCGTTTAGAATCCATAGGAGGTCATATTTACGCTCCTCTGCGCCGCGTATTGCCTCGCCGGGCAGTCCCGGGAGGCGGTCCTGTGATCCGCCGCCCCCTTCTTGCCCAATCGCTTGCAGGTCGCGCAACACGACACTGCAGCCTTGCACTCCTCAGCACGGTGGCCAGTTCCACCGCAGCGTCCGCACGTGATCTCGGTGGACCTACAGAGGCGCTCCGGGTGCCCGTACTGCTGGCACTTGTTGCAGCAGGTGACGTCCACATAGTCCGTCACCTCGACAGCCTGCCACCCTACGTAGGCTCGCCCCTTCTGCAGCAGAGCCTCTCTCATCTCGGCCGTGCATGCGAAGATCACCGAGGTGGCCGCAGATGCGCCGCGTGGGCCACGGCTCTTCTTGAATGCGCCTGTTGCCTCCTTCTTGATTCGCTCTAACGGCCACCCCGGGTCATCACGGAAGTTCTGCTCGTGCACGGCCTCTATGATCTCCTCGTAGGATGGATCTCCATCTAGCCTGTTCAGGCAAACCAGCGGCTGTCTCTTCTTGGGCTCGGACACCCGAAGCGTCGTCGGTGCTGCCGCCCGGAGCCTGTTGGCTGACTCCACGTCCGTGGTCTGCACTATGACGCCGGCGTTGCCCACCTTGCGCACCTTTGCCACCTGTACCCAGAGTTTCGCTGGGTCAATAGCTTTCTTTAATTCTTTTTTGGTCTCCTCAGCCGTCTTTATTGCGCCGTTCTCTTCAGCTGGGTAG
Organism: Tholera decimalis; assembly: GCA_943138885.2. Classification (NCBI taxonomy): domain Eukaryota; kingdom Metazoa; phylum Arthropoda; class Insecta; order Lepidoptera; family Noctuidae; genus Tholera; species Tholera decimalis. The sequence goes on from OW964551.2 coordinate 29,070,704, forward strand.
AAAGCCAGCATTGGCCCCGACGCAACGTCCACCCGGACTGGCTCCTGCCGACTAGGCAGTCTAAGCACCGAAGCGTATGAGGTCGGAGCAATGGGGGCCGCGCTCGCTACCTGTGTGCACACACGATTCTCCGCGGCCGCCAGGCGCAAGGTTAGGTGCGTCACCACCGCCGCAAGGCGCTCTATGTGTACCCCAATAGCCGCGATCTCCTCTTTGTTTAATTTCGAGCCCTTGGCTCTCACCGCTTCCATGACGCCTTTGGTGGAAGTAGTTGCCAAGCCGGCCAGTGCTTCCACCGTCGCAGAGGTGAGCTCGTCCACCTCGCGGGGCTGTTCTTGCTGCTGTTGCTGATGTTGCTGATTTGGCGGCTTAGTCTTGGACGACTGGTCAGAAGGCCGCGTGAGAAGTCCGCCAATCGGTGGCGCGTCAGGGCGCGCCGTTTTACGGGCCGCGCCAACACGACGTCGCACTGCCTCCTGAACCTCTTCTGGCGAGCTCAGCAGCCGCTTCTCGAGTACTACCGGCTCATCCTCCTCTGGTTCCATGCGTTGGGGGGGGGGGGGTGCTAAATCCCTGCGGCGGGGTGCGCTGCAAGGTGGCCCTCGGACTGAAGCCAGCCTCTGCTCCTTCCATGCGGATCTCCGCCAGGATACGTAATTCTTCTGCTTTTTGCTCCATTTCCTGCTCGATGAGCTGCAGTTGGCGCCGTTCTGCTTCCTCTCTCTCCATATTGTTGTTACTTGATGTAACACCGATGCACGTAAGAGTATACTCAACAGACAGGCAGACTATTTCTACATTCCGTTCGTGTATTAATATACCGTTAAAAAGTAAGAGTACTTACCCCGATAACAGCCAAAGTCCAGGGCAACACTTTTTTAGCAAACTGTACTGTACCCCAATAGCCACCGACACTTACCAGGGCACCACTTTTTGCACACACTATACCTAATAGTAAGGTAAAAAGTTAAAAGCCAGAGCGTCAAATTCGCGAGTACTATACTATGACTTAAAACTAAATAAACGTCACTTGCACTAGTGTCACTTTCACTTTGGGTAAACGTCAATGTCGCACTTGTCAACCACACGTCAACTGGCAGAACCACACGTCAATAACTGTACGATGACAACTTAAAAGCTAGAGCGTCAATTTCGCAAGTACTACACTATGACTTAAACTAAATAATCGTCACTTGCGATAATGTCACTTGCACTTTAGCGTCAATGTCGCAACTGTCAACCACACGTCACTGTAAACTGACAAACCACACGTCAACTGTCAGCTGTCAAAAGCACGTCAAAACACTCGCGGGGGGGAAACGTCAGTAGGCTCCGCCCGAACCTCGCGCGTTCTCGCTCTGATGGCAAGATGGCCGCGGCACTGCGAACAAACTTGTATGGGCGAGACAAGGAGGTACCGAGTTTTGGATTCGACCAATAGAAAATTAGATAAGGGAGCGATCGTCCGCACGTCCACTCTCTAACACGTCTGACGACGAAGTAGTGTCAATTCCGTACCGTGATAAATATGCACTAACTCTTCCCATGCTCTTTGTTTTATATTCTATCAGAATACTCTGGTAATTTGGTGTTCCAAATTGCTGGCCGACTCTGGATTTCGATGATAAATTTTTCGGTATCGAATTCCATTTTACCAGACGTACCACGTGCACACACTCGCTCAATGGCGGGCAGCCGCAGACTGAACCGCACAGTGCGTATAGCAACCGTCCGGCTGGCCGTCACTCGGGCCGCAGCCCTCCGAGCGACCGGAGCGGTCTGCGGGTAGCCGCATCGCAGTGCGCATAGAAATGAATATTACGTACATAATTGTGCTTGCGGTCAGCCGGACGGCTAGCCGCAATGCGGCTACCCGCATAGTGCGTATGAACCCTAAGGACAAAAATACTTCTGAAGAGCTCTTAAAAATATGCTCCACATCTGATTTATCGGTCAATGAGATCAACCACTACTTTGTCAACGTAGGCAGGTAATTAGCTGAAGACTGTATTCTATCTCACCAGATTCAAACACCTAGATCGGTTGCTGGTATTTCATCGGCCAATTTCTCTCAGTGTGACTCATTCGTGATGGAGAGCGTGTCTGAAGGTGAGATCGAACGCCTTATTCTTGGCTTGAAAGCTGATTCTGCTGTAGGATGGGACAAAATCTCAAACAAAATCCTAAAGCATAATATAAATGCCCTTGTCCCCTCTTACATTTATTTTTAATGCTTGTCTTGACAGCGGCATCTTTCCCGACCATCTGAAGAAGTCTGCAGTGCGCCCAATACATAAGGCTGGTGACAGAAATCGTATTAGTAATTATAGACCAATATCAATCTTGCCCGCGCTATCGAAGTTATTAGAAAAATATTAAATAATAGACTAGTATACTATCTTGAACAAAATAATTTATTGTCAAATAAACAATTCGGCTTCCGCAGAGGAAAATCTACTGAAGGGGCAGTGCATATGCTTACTAACTATATCAGTACAAACCTGGATAAAGGGAAAAAATGCCTGTCCATTTTCCTTGACCTGAGTAAAGCCTTTGATACGATTTCTGTCTCGATCCTTATACATAACCTTGAAAGACTTGGGGTTAGGGGCACTCAGCTTAAACTCTTCGAGAGCTATCTCACTGGGCGAAAACAATGTGTACGAGTGGGTAATTACACAAGTGATGACCTTGCAGTCGATTATGGGGTATCACGGGGCAGTATTTTAGGCCCAACTCTATTTCTCGTCTACATTAACGATTTATGTAACCTCGAGCTACCCCAAGGCGAGATCATCTCCTACGCAAACGACACTGCTCTCGCCTTCTGCGCCGATAGTTGGAATGAGGTCTTTAGTACTGCTCAAAAGGGTTACGATGTGGTAAAAAAATGGCTTCGTGACAATATTTTGACGTTAAACGCAGATAAGACAAAATACATAGCTTTCAGTATCCGTCAACTCGCTGGAACTAATTACAACAATTACCACATTGTATCACATAACTGTGCTGCCGGAGTGAGTTGCACATGCACATCGCTGGAACGTGTAAATAGTATAAAGTATTTAGGCATCACAATTGACTGCCACCTTAAGTTTAAAGACCATATTAAACACCTTTGTGCTCGTGTACGTAAACTGATAAAAACCCTCAGACATGTTGCTGACTCAGTTCTGTTGAAGCAAATCTATCTTTCGATATGCCAGTCTATCATTACCAGGGGGGGTCAAGTCTCTACGTAGCCAATGCCAACGTCGGGCAAAATAAGCGAAACAGAGACGACGATATACGATAGACGGAGAAATTACTATTGGTGTTTTGTTTAACCAGATTAGACTATTCCTACCATATTAGTAATTTTTTTATCGTCGTTTAATTGTGATAACCCCGTTTCTAAATAAATCATTCTTTATTTTATGGATATAATTCATGTGTTGTGCACATCAGTGTTATTTATTTAAATCAATATTTAAAAAGTATTTATTTTTTAGAAGCAATTAATAATTTTACTCTGGCAACAACACCTGAAAACAAACGGTATCAAACATACTAACTTTTCTGTGAAAAAATAAAAACAAATATGGTGGTACGTCGGTTTCGTTTTATAATTAATTTGTGCTGTTGTGTTTTTATTTTGTGTGCCTGGACGCATAAGAGATATAGACTCATTTCTTATTTTAATTTTTTTTTTGTTATTCGTGCCTGGACACATTTATGAGATAAAGACTCATTTAGAATTATTTTGTGTATTATTTGTTAAAATGTCACGCCCTTCGCGCTATGAACTAAGAAGAAAGTGTGTTAAGTGTAACATCACTGCAGCAGAAGATAGAAACTTGAGTTTCTACAGATTTCCTGAACCTGGTAGACATACGACAATAAAGTAAGTACTTATTTAAGCTTTTCTCGATTTTATTAGTTTCTCTTAATCAGACGACCCACTGACCATCATTTCTAGTAATAATTTAGTTAACAATAATGAAATTGAAATTGTTTTGTTTAGATGTATATCTATGAAACAACGTCGTTTACATAAATATTTACAATATTAGGGCCAGAGGTACTTTAGTACTTACCTTATTGGATTCTACCTGAACTAGGAATAAACCTGTATCTCAGGTATCTCACTCAAGTTAAACATAAAATTATCTAACAAATACCTGGTAAATAACTTATCTGACAATAAATTATGGTTTTATTAATATTAAAATTAGCTGCATCATCTTATGTAATTAAACACATATTTTGCAACTATGTTATATAATGATTTTAGCAATTTTTAATGCTTAAGTACAGTGGGCTGCGACAATTGGGTACCCCAGTTGTATTTAAATTCGTTTCGGGGGTACCCACATAATGACGCTGATTGTACAAACAATATTGCTTTTATTTTGTTGTACAGAATTTTCCGTGCCAAGAAAATTTAAGGATTTTATAATAACACAAATATGTAATATGTCCCACTCACACAGCTCTCTCACAGAGAGGAGGCCTCTGTCCCAGCAGTGCCATGTACTGCACTACAGAGTCCTGGACCATCAATTTGTGGTCAATTACATTTTTAATTTACATTCTACATTTTCAAATATGTAAAAAGTGGTGTATTCAATAAAAATCTTTTTTATTATAATTTTAGGGCACGTGTATGGGCTGAATACTGCTACCCTACTGGAGAGAGGTCAACTGAGAAATCACTAAGAGACTTGCACTCGCAACACAAGATAAATAAAATGAATAATAAATTGTTTATTGTTCCAAAATCTTTACCTCATTGTTTTATGAGGCTGCTCCATTAAGTAATTAACAATACTTGTGTTGGGGCCGACTCGCTACTTCTCTTTTACATTCACATAATGTAGACTAATAAACAAAAATAGAAGTTAAATATAAATGAAAACAGTTGCAATTAAGAAACAATTAAAAATGATATTTACATATAACTTAAATGATACTATTAGGATAGCAGCTCAATTGTGTGCGTGTGTCTGTATGTGTGTGTGTGTGTGTATTGGTCGTGAGTTTATATGTGTTTGAGTGGGATTGTATATTTGTGTATCCATAATTTCTGTATATGTTTATGTATATTATGTATTAGCAAAGTCTGATCAGTATTTGTTCAGTTTCCTCGTATGTCAATGTTTCTAGCCAATCACTTATTATCTTTTTGCATTTATGTTGAGCCTCTGGATGGAATTTTAATTTCGAATTTAATTTATTGTAGACATAGGCTGATTGAGCAATATACTGACGCTTTGCAAAGACTGTGTGAACACGCGATGTGTGCACCACCATATCATTGCGTCTTTTATTCTGGTCTCCTAGGTTACGTGGGGTAGATTTATGCAGGTATAAGGTCATGTTTAAAAGGTATAGCTGCCTTACTGTTAGCAAACCACACGAACTATATAGTGTGTTTGTCGGATATTTTTTTTTTTTTTTTTTTATTGAAAATAGGTTCGTGTTTGACCACTATCTCACCTGATGGTAAGTGATGATGTGATCGAAGATGGAGCACGCTTACCTAAAAGTAACCTATTCACTCTGGACTTAAAGACTCCTAGGTTATAGCTATCGGGAAACACAGACTCCGGCAGGGAATTCCACTCCTTAGCCGTACGCACAATGAAGGTATTCCCAAAACGTTTTGTGCGTATGGGTGGGATGTCCACCATGTAACGATGGCGCTTCGCCGTTTGTCTCGTAGTTCGATGATGGAATGGGCTTGGGGGAATTAGATTGTGTAATTCCATCGCACACTCCCCGAAATGTAACCGATAGAAAACCGATAGACTTGCAACTCGCCGTCGGTGTTCAAGGCTCTGGAGCTTTGACTCGACCAGTGCATCGTTGCCAATGAGTCTCTTGGCCCGCTTCTCAATAGACTCAAGCGCGTCCAGTTGGTATTTCGCAGATCCATCCCAAAGATGAGAGCAGTATTCCATACACGACCGAACCTGGGCTTGATACAATTTGAGCAGCTGTTCCGGTGTGAAGTATCGTCTCACCTTGGCTAGGATTCCCAACTTTTTTGATGCTAACTGAGCCTTAGCCTCGATATACGGGCCAAAATTGAGTGTGGACGTTAAAGTCACCCCAAGAAGCTCAATATGATCGGTTATCGGCACGGTTACACCACGGAAAGTAGGAGCCGGTTCGAATTGGCTCCTTTTTGCGGAGAAGAGACACGCCTGGGTCTTAGCTGCATTAAACTTGACCAGGTTGGCATCGCCCCATTCGGAGACAGCCTTCAAGGTCAAGTTCAAGCGCCCAACCATGTCCTCACGTAGAGACTGGATCTGTGACCCACCAGCTCGCGCGCTGGACACATATCTCTCAGAAACTGTGCTGTCGTCTGCATACCCAAAGGTACCGGGCATTAGCAGATCGTTAATGTGCAGCAAGAATAAAGTTGCTGAGAGAACAGACCCCTGAGGGACCCCGGCATTAATTGCCAATTGGCCAGACGAGCAGCCATCAATGACTACTCGAATGGACCGATCCCTCAGGAAGTCTTCAATCCAAACGCAAAGTTGAGTGGGTAAACCGAAAGAAGGAAGCTTAGCAATAAGGCTATCATGCCAGACCCTGTCAAAAGCCTTGGAGATGTCAAGGGAAACAGCAAGTGCTTCCCCTTGCCTCTCCATGGCCTCACTCCAGATATGATATCCGTATAGTTTAAAATACATGACCTTTAAAAGTGACCGCTGAGCTCTTTCGAGTTCAAGTAACTTAGTTTTGACGGCTTCTCCCCAGACCGGAATGCAGTATGTTGTAACAGATTGTGCCAGCGCAATATAAATTTTACTAAGCAAGTTCTGAGGCATTACATAGCGTAGAGTTTTAAAGATCCATATCAGTTTTCTTACACGAGAGATATTAGCATCAATCTGTGCCTGCCACGATAAACACTCATCAATTATAATGCCTAAGTATCTAGTAGAGGTGACTCGTTGTACGTTTTGACAATTTCGATTTAGGTCTGTACTCATCACATTGTCGCGGATTGTTATATTAACCCGGCGTCATGGGGGTGGAAAATTGTTACACGGACGTGGGGGCTGGGTGATCATTACCCGAATAAGGAATTTGAATATTTCTGTATGTATATGAGAAAATTAATATTTTTTTGCCTACAATAATTGACTGTTATAAGGGTGATAAAAACTATAAACATAATGAAAATAGAAATTTTTATTAATAAGAACAATGTTTTGAAAACTATGCACTCAAAAATCAACAAATTTGGCTTCCTTTACCAAAACTTAACATAAATAGAATATTAACCAGTCTCTGGTTTTCTAATGGCACTTTTATAAATTTTCTTATATAAAATAATATAAAAAAGCTAATCAGACTCATCATTATTAATACAATTGGCGCAGAAAGGCACTATATGTTGAGGACAAATTAATATGCTTGTTGCATCCTTCACATACGTGTGTAGTTTTGCGATCTTTGCTTGCAGGACACACCTGACACCTCTTACGAGCATTTGTTATTTTTGCTGGGGGCTCCTCTATAGGTTCGCCTGAAAATTGGCCAATTTTTTTGCGAAGTTCTCGTGGCAAACTTAGAACATTCCGGGCATAAAATAGTTACACTGAATACAGGCATGGGTCATATTTACCTTTATTCCAAGACAACACTTGTAACTCTCAACGCGGTCCCCGCCAAACTGATTTCGCAACAAAAACGTGTAGAGGGACTCAATGACTCCAGCTACTGAGAAGAGCGGCAACGTCGCGTGCGTCGTTTTAAAATTATAAGTGAACTACAAAAGCGCGGGTAATTTTGACCCAGCCCCCATGACGCCGGATTAAAGCCTGGACCTGGTTTAGATTTAGCACTTGGGGAAAAGCAGATGTAGTTAGTTTTAGCGATGTTTAAGGTTAGAAGGTTCGCTTTTAACCAGTTTCCAATAGTAGTTAGGCCGCATTCAGTTTTTTGGTGCACAATCTCCCATGTTTGACCAGGAAAGACAATGGCTGTATCATCCGCGTAGGAGAAGATCTTCCCACCGCTATCCCTGAGGTTACATAGGTCATTTATGTACACCAGGAATAGCGTTGGGCCGAGCACGCTCCCTTGCGAGATGCCAAAAACAACGTTTTCTTCTTCACTGTACGAGTTTTCTATCTTAACTTGTTGCTTCCTTCCCTGAAGATAGCTATCGAAGAGGGAAAGAGCTGTACCTCTTGTTCCTCTGTTTCAAGCCTCTGCACAAGGATGAGAACAGAAACGGTGTCAAACGCCTTTTAAAGGTCCAGGAATATGCATTGCAATGCATTTATACCCTTTATCTACTTCTCGAACGATTTCAGTTGTCAACGTAATAACAGCATCCTGTGTCGAGAGCCCTTGTCTAAAACCATATTGAGAACTAGAAAGAATATTATATTTATTAAGGTAGCTTATAAGTCTTTTATTAAGTATTTTCTCTATAATTTTGGAGATTGATGGCAAGACAGAAATTGGGCGATTGTTATTGACATCGCTTGTGGCCCGCCCTCTTGTGCACAGGTGTGATTAAAGAACGTTTTAAAGCGGTTGGAAATATTCCAGTTTTGAAACAAAGATTTGTTAGGCTACATATTAAGGGAACAACAAAATCTCTGGACAACTTAAGGAAGTTATTGGGTATGCCGTCCCATCCAGATGCACTCCCTGAATCAAGGGCCATCAGTATTCCATTCACTTCCAATTTGTTCTTTATGGTATTGTCTTTTAAGTTTTTTAATTAAGTTAGAGCAGAACGTGCGGAAACGTTTATATGTTATTTTTAATACAACATTGTGAGGGTCTTTTCTCAACTGTAACTGCATTTTATTTCTAAGCCTGATGCACTTTAATGCCCCTGTCGATATCCTGGGCTTTAAAATACGTTTAGAGCAAGAAACTGTATGAGATACAGTGTGAAGAAGGAGAGACTTCCTGATTATCTCTATTAAAGAGTCCGCAAAATAATTAGGATCCTTATAAGTGTTAAAAACAGATATATCCGTGTCTACCAGGTGTGAATAAGCTTTTTTAAAATCAGTTACTTTTTATATTTTGCAATATATTTAGTTTGATGCAAATTTGAAATTTTTAATAAGACAATAGAGTGGTCAGTAATTGTAGTATTCAAGAATACAACGCTTTTTTTTTAACGTGGTAAAATTATCAAATAAGTTCTCCCACCCCGGGCAGGGTGGGAGGGACTGTCAGACTTTTACTGACTAAAATCCACGGTGTTCCTTCAATAACCCTTTACGTACCGGGGTCACGGTAATGGGATAAGTCCCACGACCCCGGCAGGCTTCGGCCCTCTGCAGAGGGGGCCTCGTCATGTTGCTGACGCTCTTTGAGGTGCGCGTGGAAAACAACGCGCCGTCGACCCGGGCATGGTCCATGGTCGGAGAGCGAGTTGCCCTTTACTCGATGTCCCCATGCCCGCGCCTACGGTGGCCGGATATCGTCGGCCGACGTCCGACGCCGTGGGCGTCTACCACTGCGGCTGGGCTGGAGGGAGGACGCCATCCTCTCCCTCACGAGGCCCGCCTCCTCCTTCAGAAGCATGACTGCTTCGCAGAAGGAGGCGACCGCTTCCCACTCCCTCTCGCCCCGCAACATGGCCTCGACCAATGCCGGGCGCGAGAGGTCTCCGCCTATCGCGGCCGTGAGGACACGTCGGTGCTTTGCCCAGGCGGGGCAGTCTTGCACCGTGTGCTCTAATACGGTGTCCTCAGGGCGACCCTCGCAGTGGTGACACCCAGGCGTTTCCTCCTTTCCCATCAGACACAGGTACCTCCCGAAACTTCCGTGTCCGGTGAGGACCTGCGTCATGCGGTAGGTCAGGACGCCGTGACGCCGATCTAGCCACTCCTCAAAGAGGGGTCTTACCGCCGCAATTGCGGCGTGCCCGAAGATTACAATGCCAGCAGAGTTTTTAGACTTTTCAAGTTTTAGCAACATGTGATCGAGGTAACTCTCTCCTCTAGTAGGCAAGGAGTGTCCTGGTAGAAAGCCATGAACTGATGTCATATTTAAATATGAAACTCTATTGTTCCTTACTTGCGATGGCTCCGTGGATCTTTCAATTAAGTTTATATTTATATCCCCGGTAATGATAATATTTTTGTGGGTGTGAATTGATTCGAGATGAATATCTAATGAATTTATGAAGTTTTCCGCTGATACGTTAGATGGTGACCGATAAATTCCGATTATTGTGAAATTATTGACAGTAATTTGTAAAGCAGAGGCATGTGAAATGCTAATTTCTTTGACCTGGGGTATATGACAACTTCTAACGTATGCAACGACTCCATCATTTTGATTTAGATGATTAGACGTATAAAATGACGTATAATTACTTAGAACTGGTATAGGTTTGTACGAGTTAAGTCTACATTCAGTTAGAATAATGACGTCCACATCCAGTTCGATTTGAGACAGTGCTATTTGAAAATCGTCAAAATTGCCATAAATACTCCTTATATTCTCAGTTAAGACGGTGAAATTGTTGTTTTTATGTGACCAGTGAGTTGATAATTGCTCTATATCAATGATAGCAGAATTAGCAATTTCCACATTATCCAATTCCTGAAATGTACATATACTACTATCCATTATTAAATATAATTGAAGAAAGATGCTTCTCATGATTAACTCGAGTAAACGACGTGACTGGTGAGTGTATGCATATAATACTATTAATTATTATTTGTTTATAGAGAGTCAAGTATGTTGTTATTAAGTTAGGTCCCGTGTTGGGTGAGTGTGATTGTATATGTGTTTGGTGAAAGAGTTGTATATATGTTCTGGATGAAATTATGTTTATTGTGTGAATTAATTCATTCTTGTTATTGTATGTACTGAAGAGACGAGCATGCTTATAGTAATAACATTTTGAAAGAAATCTAGATTTTAGTACAATTAAGTTAGAACTTTTTCTTAATCTAGCAAAAAATAAAATTAAAAATATGGAAATATACAGTTCTGTAAACAAATTAATTATAATTACAGTGCGCAACAGTCATGCGCTTTGTAAGAGGTGGTGTACCTGAGCTTCACTCTTAACAACTATAGCACGCGAGTTCTCATCCTTTTTCACTAAGATACGTCCGTACGATGTCCAACAGAACTTGTATTGTTTAGTGTTTGACAGATCTCGGGCCAGAAAAAACAGGCGAGCGCCTTTTGGTGTCAGCTGTTCCGAAATAAACACAGGAGCTTCCGTATTGTTCGTCAATCCGAGATGTTTCGCCTGAATTTTTGTCTTAATCCTAATGTTATAGGACTTAACCTTTTTCAGTAGGTTTGTTTTTAACATAGTTGAGCCCGTTTCTACAATTATGGGAGAATTTGTAACTCCTTCCTTTTTGGCAGGCAGTCTATATATATATCTCTTATATCACTTGACTGCATCTCAAGACCTATGTTTTTAGATAAGCTCAAAACCATACTAATTAAGTCATCACTACTTTCTTTAGGTGATTTAGGAACATTTTTTAGTTCGATACAAGTTTTTCTCGCGCCACGTTGAAGTTCTTCAAGCTTGTCCTCTAGTAAAGCAATATAATCACGATCTATTTTCCCCTGTAGCTCCAGCGATTCTATCTTCTTCCTAAACTCCTCGTTCTGAGATGTTAAATTGACAATAGAACATTCTATGTTGTTGTTCGTTTGTTTAATTTCATTGAGATTGGAAGTGATTTGTTTCAAGTCCCCTTGTTGAATATTCATATGGGATTTTAGCAGACGTTTTATTTCTTCTTTAAAATTATTGAATTCACCAGGTAGGCCCTCTTCTCTCAATCGTTTACTGCGTTTTGCGACGAAATTGGGGGGAGTAATATCTCCCAATTCACTTACATTAGTATCGGAGAACGATTTATTCATTTTGGTAAGTGCGAAGTTTCGGGACGCTATGAGCGCAAGGCGTAATGAGCTAAGTTGAGTTTGTCAATCACTCGTGGGGCGGAGGCGCAAGCGCAGGTCAAGGTAACCAATGCTCTGTTAAAGGGGCGAGGTCTGTCCTTGTGGTAGGTGGCGCTCGACCTTGACTGGTGAATGTCCTTGTACAAGTGTTAATGAGCTAATTACTTGCGTAACCAATTACAGTGACAATACGTAGTGTGTGCGTTGATTTGTCGCTTGTATCTGCAGTATCAGGGTAACAGGCTTAAAGAGATATTCTGGGCGTTACTCACGCAGGTAGTAGGCTGTCCAATTCCAACACCTTGCTTGCCACACACTTGCTGCAGGCCTAGTACTCCACTGAATTTAACTTGATTTAATTTTTGAAATTTAATTTATTTTTAACACTGTAAAGCCGGGTATCCACTTAGGTTCGCCGTGGTTTGCGAACACTGAGTGCTCAGCGAACGTGAACGTGTACAGTGTACACACTTAGGCTGCAACATCAGTGCTCCTGTCGGAGCACTAACATTCCGCGCTCCGGTCTCCAGTCGACACACGACAGACGGTCGGTGCAAACATGCCGCCTCCAGAATTAGTAGGAAGTGCAGCTTATATTTTGATACATTATATTGTGATGGAATACAAACGACCTCCTCGATTTTGGCAAGCTAATATGTATAAGGGAAGAAAAAATAATGAAATAATGCATATATTAAAATCCCAAGAAATAAGTGGCCATTATAAAAATTTTACTCGAATGTCTTCAGTCGAATTCGAATATTTATTGAATTTGGTGTCGCCAATAATTAAAAAAAAGATACAAGACTTCGAAAAGCCTTAACATCCCAGGATAAATTAGCACTGACGTTAAGATTTTTAGCCACCGGCGATAGCTTTACAAGTATGCAATATTTGTTTAAAATATCTAAACAAGCAATCAGCAAATTCATTCCAGATGTATGCCGTGCATTAATTCAAGTATTAAGGGAAAACATTAAGGTAAGTAAAAAGCTCAATTTCTTTATTTAGTATCCACACTTTATCACTAATACTTATGTTTTATTATGTCAGAAAAAGTATATGAGATCTTGTATATCCCAATCACTACCACTCGGACTGTTTTCCGCCTGAGTCGGAGTGGTATTTTGTTGACATACGAATGGCGGAGAAGGCACATTTGTTGATGTAGATGACGACGGCGATGTGTAGTATCCATATTGTGACTGAATATAGTAACCGTAATCGGCTTTAAAAAGAATATCGCATATTGCCTGTTGCACGGCATTCTTAGTATGTGTGTCATACTTTCTCATTTTATTGGCTGCAAATTTGAAAATTGTAATTATCTCGTCATTATCATCGTTAGACTTTGATGCAGATGTTTTTAAAATTCCAAAAGCGTCTTTTAATATTGCCAACTTAGGATCCACTTTCTTTTTTTTGGGAGGAGGGGGAACTTGTGGTTGAAGAGAGTTTGATGTTGCTGTGTCAACTGGTTCCTCATCAGTACCCGTATCACCAGTATTGGCATCAATAGCGATGTCTTCATTATCAATAATCTGAAAATAAATTAATATATACAATTACATTACAGTTACCAGATAATGCTGAAGACTGGAAAAAGATTGCAAAAGACTTCCAAGACCAGTGGGATTTTCCGCATTGTATTTCAGCGCTAGATGGAAAACATATACTTATAGAGGCACCAATCAATACTGGCACAGATTTTTTCAATTACAAAGGAAGTTTTAGTATTGTACTATTTGCTGTAGCACATGCAAATTACTTTTTAAAATTTATTGATGTTGGTTGTCAAGGCAGGATTTCGGACAGTGGAGTATTTCAAAACACTCAACTATATACAAAGATAATTAATCAGGAGCTGAATTTGCCTGCCTCAGAACCTTTACCAGAACGAAATAAAGCATTGCCTTATTTCTTCCTTGGTGATTCTGCTTTTGCTCTATCTGAAAGTATGATGAAACCATATCCTGGTAAAACACTCCCTGCGGGCTCAAGAGAAAAAAATTTCAATTATCGCTTAAGTAGAGCGCGTCGTGTCATCGAAAATGTGTTTGGAATAATGGCATTAGTATTTCGAGTACTAAGAAAACCCCTACTCGTTGAGCCAGATAAAGCTGCCATTATTGTAATGACAATATGTCATTTACACAATTTTTTAAGAGAGAATTCCAGTAATTATATAACTTCAAATGAGATAGATACGGAAGTTTATGGACAATTACGGGAAGGGTCCTGGAGGTATGACTCAGAAATGACTTCATTTCGACCTATAGTAAACACAGGGCGCCGTTCCGCCAAACAAATAAAAGAAATAAGAGACGAACTGGCCGATTACTTCATGAATGAAGGTTCGATTCCGTGGCAGAACCAATATTCTTAAGTGTAGTGTAAGTGTCAAAAAAAATGTACTAATCAAAGATATTTTACTACCAGATGGTGTCAAAGCCTGACCACTTCGTCTTTATCTTCAAGCTTCAACCCTGCAGTGTTCCTACCATAAAAATCTTACCCTAAATATCGTGACGTAATCACTATCCATCTGGTAGTAATATATCTATGGTACTAATATATCATTTAATGGGTCTAAATCGTGTATATTTTTTTATTAAGAAAGGTATGCGACCTTTTTTAATAAAAAAATTACACATTATATGAATAATAATCGTGAAAGTTTAAAGAAATTAAAACTTTGTACTTACAGTATTAAGCGATTCCCTAGGTTTGTCGCGATCTAGTAAAAAAGAAAATGCTTCATATGCAAACCACGAACTTTGATATATCTGCGTTGCACCTGAAAAAATATAAATTCGTAAATTATTTTGTTATAAGTACCTACTTAAATAAATAAATAAAATAACAAGTGGTCTTGATTTTTACCTTTTCCCGTTCCTTTGCTTTTATTAACTTTGGTTTTCTCACGTCTAAAGCCAGATAACAGTATAGATATTTTACTTTTATATAAGTCGGGTTCAGTGTTTAATGCTTCGCCAATTATCTTCCAGGCGTGTCCTTTTAAATTCTTTTTCTTGTAGTTTTCATCTCGTGGGTCCTATAAAACATTATGTTTACGGTATTCTTCTATGAGCTGTAGACATTTTTCATCGGACCACTCCATGTTCGCGAACTTAACAAACACGTCGTGACACGTTCGCGTCCACGAACAAACTGCGCTGAGCGCATCTCATAGGGGAGCGCAGTGCGCTCCCCTATGAGATCGCGCATAAAACCGCTTCCCGAGCGCTCCGCCGTGCTCCGATCGTGCTCCAGTCGCGCTCCGCGATCACGACGTAACCATTATGTTTGGTTTGCGGAGCGGGCGCGTTCGCAAACCACGGCAAACCTAAGTGGATACCCGGCTTAACGGATCCAAAGCACGTCTACACCTTTTGGCGGTCCGGGGGAAGAGGAAGATGTTATGCAGTAAGCACTCTGATGACTCCTCATTTACTAGCAGTGCTAGGATAAGATTAAACAATTATGCCATCCCAATTGGAACACAGGACTTATTGGGAAAGTTTCACCAGGAACAATGTGCAAGTGGAAGTGAACAAGATACAAATATCTCAGTTGAAAAACCTCAAGTAAGTTAATATTATCACTACATAGTGTAAAACAAAGTCGCTTTCTCTGTCCCTGCACATGTATGTATGCTTAAATCTTTAAAACTACGCAACGGATTTTGATGCGGTTTCTTTCAATAGAAAGAGTGATTCAATAGGAAGGTTTTTAAGTATATAACATGCATAATATAGTAGATGAACACTGATAATTTTTGAGGTTTCTAATGTGATGTTGCAAATAAACACATTTTTTTGCGCTTGCTTTGCAAGCACTGGTTGAACTCTACGAGATAGATCAAAATAATGTACTACAGTATTGTACACCTTAAAAAGGTCAACAAAAATGTCATCAATGGCATCTGTCTATCTCTTATAGATAACCCACAACAACCATTTTTTATCCTTTACTTTTTACGAGAAATACGAGCATATTTTACGAAACGATTTTAAGCAATACAGCATTAATCCTTATCCAATTAAGTACCATAAATACATTGTGCATTTAATATAAATCAATATTGCCCTTTACATAATATAATTTAAATAAATAGTTTCGAAGATATTACAGATTTAAAATGCAAGGACATAGCGGTTGCGGCGCGGTGCCGGCGCGCGGCGGAGGCACGGCGCGCGTGCCTATGTTGCTTAGATTTGAGCGTTGAATGTTTTTCTCATGGTAAATTATGTGTCGCACTTTCAAGAGTAATTACTAAAGACAACATGTATGTCAAATGACAAAAAGGCTGTCAACGATGTATATAAAGACATTCTATAGTATATTTAATATAAACATTGCACCCGTGCAAAGCCGGGGCGGGTCGCTAGTTTACTATATACTCAAAACCCCATCAGTGTTAAAGCTTGAAAATATGTTTGAATTTATAAGTACAGTCAAACAACTTATACCTTAGCTAAAACTCAAAGTAAGAATTAATAGGCATTGTCTGGGTATGCCCATTTCATCATAAATCTCATTTCCATCAGGCATGATTGTGGTCAAGAGCAGACTCGTATCAGTAGTAATCTATATGAATAAAAATGAATGGTATAATGTGTTGCTAAGCGCAAAACTTGAGAACGGCTGGACCAATTCGGTTATCTTTTTTCAAATGTTCTTAAAATTTATATAAGGAAGGTTCCTATGAAGAGAAAATAGCTTTTGACAGAACGACGTCTGTCGGGTCGTCTTGTAAATAATAATTTAAATCTAAAAAGTGCTCTTCATCTTTGTTCACAAAAATCTAATTGTAATTTCTGGAGCTAGTCACAACGGAAACTACATTACCTGTACAGGTGCCAGCCATAGCCAACCCAACTACATCTTTACCTGTTCAGGTGCCAACCATATGTGAACCAACTGCTGATAGTCCGAAGGTTTGTATTATAGTGTACTAATTTTCACTCACATTTATGTAAACAATTAAATCTGTGAATCTTTAATTTCGGAATTCGGTGTCTGGTTTCGTATTTTCATTTTTTGCCACCGACTTCCGAAATTAAAGTTATTTTTCACTTTTTAGTTTTTTTTTAACTCAGTTGTTTTTTTTTGTTAAAAGTTTTTATTATTCACTTTTTAGTTGTGGTACCTACCCCATACAAATTCGTGTACCATTGTAGTATACCCTTTCAAACATAAAAGATTCCGACGAATTGAGAACCTTCTCCTTTTTTGAAGTTGGTTAATAAATAATAATTTAAATGCAGAACCTGATCTTCATCTTTGCTCACCAAAATCTAATTGTAATTGCAGGCGCTAGTCACAACGGAAACTGTATTACCTGTACAGGTGCCAGCCATAGCCAACCCAACTACATCCTTACCTTTTCAGGTGCCAACCATATGTGAACCAACTGCTGATAGCCCGAAGGTTTGTAGTATTCTAATTTTCACTCACATTTATGTAAACAACATTATAACCTGTGAAACTTGTTCACATTTTTGGTCATATAGAATTTGATGATGATGATGTTTTCCTGCCCAATTTCGATCACAGTGACCAATTTCTCTTATAACTAAGAGAAGCTAATGCTTGTTAAACGTAGCCAAGGGTCCGAACTAACTTTTTAGTGAAATAAAGGACTCATGAAATAAAACACTAGTCAGATAACTGGTGTTTGACTATCCTCTGATTTACTTTAATTTAGACCTTGCTACGAAAAAGTTAACATAGTAAAATAATGAAGCTACAAACAGCTATGTGTTACACCTCGTTTTAATCGTCATTAAATAGGCAAGTATTTTAATACTGGGTCATTTTGTGGTAGTACTTGTTTTTCATAGTAGGGTTTTAAAGTTACAAGTAATTTTACGTGAGATTTAAAATATATTGAAAAAAGTGCCAATACTCATAAATCATGGTACCTAATATCGTAAAAGCACTTTTGTAGTGATGATACATTTCCTTGAAGCTACTAAACACCATTTCTTGTTATAAAATACCTATTTTATAACAATAAATGGTGTTTAGTAGTAATTAAAGTAAAATGGGTACCTACCCATTTTACTTTAATTGCCTATTTATCACAAATTTTTGTATCTTTTTCAAAAAACATTCAATTATTCATAACTTCTAAGGAGATCAAGTGAGTACACTGCCACAGAGATATTTTTTACTGCAAATAACCCCAACTATCGCCTTGTTTCGTTTGATCACGATTTTTTGCCCACCCTGTATATATATTAGTTGTGAATTTTATCTCTCTATCTTTGCTTTCATTGTGTACCATAGGTAATTATTTTAGTAACAAACATTTTTTAATATTTTTACTCTAAACTAACTTGTTAAATTATAAATTAAATTTAAAGATAGGTTTAGGTTTTATAAAAGATAATAGTCACTTTTACATAAAAACTCAAACTGGTTGCTCATCGAATTATGTATATTTTTTTTAACCCTAGAAAGATAATCATATAGCAACTAGCGTAAAAGATAATCATACGTCTGTCAGACGTACCTTATTTAATCAGATTGTTTAGTAAGCGTACGGAAGTAGTATCATGCCTTATATGTTGAAATAATTGTTTGTATTCTATTTAAGGAAATCAAAACGATAAAATAGCAATAATAAAGTTTAAATTACAAACAAAAATCATAAACTTCTTTACAAATTAACAAAAACTTAACTTATCTTCTATAGGAACGTTTAAAATCACTTTCAGTCTTTATATTTTCATATTTTGTACTTTTACATTTAAATTAACGTAAACAATACCTACTACAACAATCAGTCTATTAATTTCGGTTATTAAATGCACTTATGGCACACAATTCTGTTGTGTTCTCCACACACGGGTTTTTTGCACTTCACGCATGATAATTTTGATATCCTACGGAGTTTAGATGGACAGTAAGAACAATATCTCTTTTTTTTTACAGGCGGCCCTTCTTGCTGACCCTGGCTACTGTTTGCATTAGGATTATTTTTCTAGCTTCTCTATGTTTGGCTTCTTTATTTCGGCATTTTAGGGAAATTTCTTCGTTCATCCATCTCACTATTTCACTTATTATATCATCTGTTACGAACAGATTATGAATATAACAAGGGGTCGTAAACGTTTCTACACATACGCGTTGGTCCTCTAGCTGATCGAACAATATTTATTGCTGAGGTTCTACCGTGACTTTGACCCTTGTTTGTGGCCCAACAATGCTTATTTTTACCTCTGAGTGTGCGCTGAGAAGTAATAATTATGCAGCTATCAGATAGCGTAGCTTGGTCGGCAGTAGACTCTGAATGGTCTTCAGCAGAAACTTCGGGTATATCCACAGCTTCATCGATGAATTCGTCTTCAGTGTCACTCTGCACACCGTCTTCTAAGAGGCTATCTTCGCATTCGCTTTCAGATTCTGATGACGATTCCTCTTTATTTTGATATAAAAAGTTCTCACTTTGAGAACTATCCAACACCCTTCGGTTTGCCATTATAATATAATAATAATTAATATCTGAAAATAATAAAAAAATAAGTGTAAATAACAATAAACAATCAGTTCAAATGATTGCAAAAGTTGCATTGAAGATAATCATACGTCTCGCGGACGTACGACATAGGTATATCTTTTATTTGAACGTACTTACCGTGTCACCACTGCTGCTTAGCGCGAGCTCCGGCCACCAACTGAGTTGACTCGCGCAACTAGCACGCTGCGATTAATAATAAAAAAACTACAACGAAATTTAATTTCACGATACGTCTCGCGTACGTAGATTATCTTTCTAGGGTTAAAGAAATGAACTCTACATACTGTGATTACTCTAACTCGCACAATGTTTTATTATTTTTCCAAGTAGAATAATCTAGAGTTGCATATTTATTCTGGCTTTTGCATGGGCCAATTAGAATCATTTGGCATTTTATTATGTAAATATGACGTTCAAAAGTGCCTTTATAATGGTCTACTTATTTTAAATACTTTGACTTTGAATAAGTAATTATTCTTCTAGAATAAAATGTTTGGACACACTTGTAAAACAATGTCTATTTATTTCTAACCATAATCAAATCTAGTAGATACCTATTTTCAGTATTTTCTAAATCAATAACTGTCATAATTTGTTTCCAATAAGTTGTGCATTACTCCTACATCACACAAAAAGTAATTACATATCTGCCACAAAGTATATTTGCGTCGGCTACCTGTCTACCTGGATGTAAGTTAGGAATACCAGGCGAGTGTCCTAGACAGAAAGTGTAATGTAGGGTATTCATAAGTTGTAAAGTATAAATACCGCACGCCTACCGCGGGTAGTTTAGTCATTAAATGTCTATAGAAGAGCTACCAACGAGTTTTATTTCCCGATATTACAATGGCGACGATAATGGCTAAATTAGGCGAGTTCAACATGAAGACTGGAAACTGGCAAACATACTGCGACCGGCTGGAGATGTACTTTCTGGTGAATGCAGTAAAGGAAGAATTGAGACTACCGACGCTTATAGCATCCATGGGTGAGCCAGCTTATGAATTATTAGTGAACTTATGTAGTCCGAAGAAGCCGGCGAACATGACCTTTATCGAGGTCGTTAAGGTCATGCAGGAACACGTGCAACCGACACCGTCACTATTGGCAGAACGCTTCAAATTTAGACAAAGGAGACAACAAGCCGGTGAAAGCATCTTAGATTATGTGGCGGAATTGAAGAAAAGTACCCGATATTGTGAATTCGGCTCAAGTCTGGACGATAACCTGCGAGATCAATTCGTGTGCGGTATCTTCAGTGATCTTATCAGGCAACGATTGTTTGCGGAAGGGAACATAAAATTCGTTAAGGCGGTATCGGTGGCGAGCTCTCTGGAGGCGGCGGAGCGGGATGCAGCCACGGTAGACGGACGTGGCCACATTAGCGGGCCGGAGGCGGCTGGCGCGATGGCGCTGTCAGCGGGTATCGAAGGTTCGAGAACAAACGCGGCGACACGTCGTAGTTCGGCAGCGTGTGATCATCAGGCAGGAGACGTACATCGCATGCAAGTCGGAGGATGCGCGGCATGCGGGGACTATAGACATACGAAAACGGAATGCAGATTTTCGAAATATCAGTGCAGTAAATGCAAAGAAATTGGGCATTTGCGACGCATGTGTCAGGAAAATGGCACACGTGGCAGCGCGGACTATCGAGACCGCGGCCAACCACGGCGCGGTGACGGCGGCGGCAGAGCAGGCAGGACGGGGCGCGGCGCGGGCGCTGGTGGGTCCCGCATGGCCAGCCGGGGCAACGGGCAGGCCTCGAGGGTGCGGCCGGGAGCAGACGGGCGGCCGGCTATGCACATGTTCGAGGCGCACGAGGAAGACGGGGAAGAATCAATTTATCAGATGTCGTTAAGCCAATACAGACCGGTGAGCATGAACATTTTAGTAAACAATGTATGGTTGACAATGGAAATTGATACCGGTTCCCCTTTATCTTGTATCTCAAGTAGTAATTATGATCAATATTTTTCTGATATACCCCTATTACCTTGTAAATTATCAGTCAATTTCTATAATGGGAGCAAAGTTCAGCCAATGGGGTATCTAGAAGTAACAGTGACCTATAAAAATCAGAAAAATGTTTTAGATTTATATGTATTTAAAACGGGTAATACCATACTTTTAGGAAGGCAGTGGTTATCAGAACTAAATATCAGTATACCTCCATTAACAATTATTAAAGTTCGGCCGTTCAGAGAATGCGTTCCTGACACCTATCAGTTAGTCACGACTAGTGATGGGCACAACATAACACTGAGTTCGTTACCGTTCCTCCAAAATGAACCGCCGCATTATTTTAAGATTATTTTCGTTTTAAATTGGCGGAATCATTTAAAATTTATATTTTAGTTATTTAATTGGAAACCAAAAAAAGGTAATATTCATATAATAAAATTGTTTTATTTATTCTTTGTTACAAAGTTACAATCTGTATTTCTATGCGATAAAGTAAGTACATTGAATTGAATGTGCGTACAGAATATTAATCAGACTCCGATTCGCTTGGGGAGGTGGTGTCTTCATCGTCTTCGCCTACATGTATAATTCTATTATTATCAATAACAGAATCAATCCTCATATCTCGGTCAAAATGTTCCAAAATCAGGTTTTTAGTCTTCTCAACAACCTTTGCCCAGTCATCTCTTGTGACTTCCCCGCAGGCTTCTTTTAATAGGGTCATCATCTTTTTCGTGCTGAATGGCGGGGAAGTATTGTGGCGGGCGGCGTAACCTTTTATTTGAGCCCAGATTAGCTCGATCGCGTTATATTGGCAATGATACGGTGGAATTCTTATAACGCGATGACCGTACTCCAGGGCCAGTTCATCGATTTCTTATCGCACATTTGCCGCTTTATTTTCTTTAACTAATTTAATTAGCTCTGCTTTTAGCATCTGCATATTTGCGTCAATGCCTTTTGCTTGTAACCAAGCCACCATTTCTTCTTTTTTATTAGCTTGGGTAGGTGGTTTCTGTATTTGAACCGAGTGATAGGAGGCATTATCCATGAATATTACAGAAGGCTCTGGTAGGCTGGGCAAAAGCACGTTCTGGAACCACTCTTTAAATGTGTGGTTTTTGATTGAAATGCCAGTAACGCGTTCTCCACAAAGCCGTATTTTGCAGAACCTGCGTGGCATATTATCAGATCGACGTCAAAAGTACCAATGGGTAAGGGGGCCCCCCCTTACCCATTGGTACTTTTGACGTCGACGCTTGTGTATCATCCGTCCAAAAACGGGAAACCGTGTGATTGGCGTTTAGCCATGTCTCGTCAATGAACACGACATTATCCCAGTTATCAATTTTTTTTGCTTCTCTCAAAAAACTTATCCGTTTTAAAATTATGTCGTATCGTTCTAATAAAATTTTTCTTTTGTCTGTTTTTTTTTATACGAAAAACCAATATCTTTTAAGATTTTGGTTAAAGCAGTTTTACCCCCGCTAAGCAGTCCAGCTTCTCTTAACCATGCCAAAAGCTTCTTCCTGTTGAGATATTCATTTCTGGAATAGTAACCATATATATGATTTCTGATTGCATCGGCGTCAAAGGTATCAATATCTGTCACGGGTTTAGTTCTACGTTTCTTCTTCGGAGTACGTAAAATATTATCTTCCATGCCAGTAGAGCCGAACTTTTCTGTATTAATTGTTATCGTTCGTTTGATAACTCCAAGCGCCTGAGAGACGCACACGTACGCATACGTACGCCCATACTGAAACTGTCTTCGCCAACAAATGTATCCGAACTAAAATCATTTTTAGGTATGGTGAACTTTTACGGGAAATTTATTAAAAACTTAAGTTTCTACTTATCACCATTTTACGAATTACTGAAAAAGGGTAAACATTGGGTATGGGGTAATACACATTCTCAGGCATTTAATAAAATAAAAAGTTATTAATTAGTTCCGAAATATTATCACACTACGATGAATCACGGCCCGTGATAGTAACGTGTGATGCGAGCTCGCGGGGAGTCGGCGCTGTGCTTGCGCAGCGAGCGCCCGACGGCCGCGAGTATCCTATAGCGTACGCGTCAAGGTCACTCACCTCCGCGGAGTATCATTACAGTCAAATACATAAAGAGGCTTTAGCAATAGTATTCGCAGTGAAGGAATTTCATCAATATTTATATGGCAGGCCATTTGTTTTAAAAACTGATCATAAACCTTTAGTTAGTATATTCGGTTCAGAATTAGGAATTCCAAGCATGACTGCTAGTAGGTTACAGAGATGGGTGTTAATATTATCAGCTTATGATTTTAAAATAGAATATGTAAATACAAATTCAAACACAGCAGACGCTTTGTCTCGATTAGTAGAAAGTTATAAAGCTATTAGCGGATCAGGCATACAGGAAGTTCCGGAACAAACTTACCTACATTTTGCCTCGGATGCCTTGTTACTTAAGCATGATGATATTAGAGAGGCGACAAAAAGAGACCCAATTTTAACGCGTATATTATGTTAGGGATGGTTGGCCCGTTGGCGTAGTAACAACCGTGCACAATTCATGGGATGGTTATCATTCCATCAAACGATGGAAAATCACCATTACTGATTTTAAGAAGGAGATGTGAAAATCTACCAGCAGACTCATCCCCACCCAAATGTGCTCTCATATTTTTAGAGAGCTTAAGAATATTAACCTGGGGCCACAAATTAGATTTCTTAATGCACGGCTTTACTTCGTCAGCTCTGGTTCCTTTTGGCACCACTGGTAGAGTCTGCCGAAAGTCTCCGGCCAGCAAAACTGTTACGCCACCCATTAATTTTGTATTACCCCTTATATCCTTTAGTGATCTGTTTAAGGCTTCAATACCACCTTTATGAGCCATCGTTATTTCGTCCCACACGATTATTTTTGTACTCTTTAAAACTTCAGCAAAATTATTTTGTTTAGAGATGTTGCAAATGGGAGTCTCGGCAGTGATTAAATTGAGTGTTAACTTAAAAGTAGCATGAGCAGTTCGACCACCTTCGAGTAATGTAGCAGCTACGCCGGACGACGCCACAGCCAGGGCATTGCCGTGAGTACTTCCTACTTTCGCCAAAAGTAAATTAATAAGGAAGGTTTTACCCACAGAACAGATAAAAGAGGTTAGAAAGGAAATAGTTCCTGATTTCTATGAGAACGCGTGTTGCCGCTTGTCTCCCACTCCCACAGCTCAACTCCAAGCAAGAGGCCCGTTACGTATGCGAATTACGCACACAAATAAATTACACACACTTAAATCGAGATCTTGCTACTGATTGTAACTCACTGTCGATAAACATGCGCCGTGCATCACGGCCAATCAGGGCAAAGGACGAAACGTCAATGGTTGAAGTGAGAGGATGCAATACATTGTAAACGGACTTGGTCATTGCGTTGATTAAGCGAGTACACATCGGGCAATGTATATTTTTTGTAACTTCTTGCAATAATGTTGTTAATGTTCGGAATTTCATAGTGATCAGAATATTTTTATGTTTTTTACAAATAAAATTTTAATTAAATGTTATTTTCGACTTTCTGATGGAAAGATATACCTCCTTGCTATATACTTGCGGTCTTACTTTTTATTTTACAGGTTATAATTGCACAACACGGCATTTTAAAGCAGAGCTCTGTGTTCCGAAGTAATCCGAGGCGCACTAAACGCGCTGAATGAATTAATCGGTCGAGCTATGATTTTCGTATCATAAATATGGCGCTCACCACGCCCACATTACCATTCCAACCTTATTCATCTATTCCGTTGTTTTACCAGTTCCACCTGGAGCGTCTAAGAAGAATATTGCGGTCGAATCTCATTTGCATCTACGCTTGTGACAATCCGCCAAGTCGAGCTCATAGCAAACACTGCCGTACCATCCTTTTTTGGCACCTTTTTTTTTTTTTTTTTTTTTCTTTTTTCGATAGGGCCACTCGTAGTTTAGCTCGATAAGGCTAATATACTACTTAACCGGGCGATCCTGTGGTGACCTCTAAAATTTAAAGGCCCCCAGCCAGGGCTTACAAACTAGAATTTACATTTAAACAACCGCGCGCTAAGGGCACTCCCTGTGGAGTACGAGCCTCGGCTCAGCGGGGTCGTTGATGGTGGACAGCAAAGGGTCAGGCTGGGTCATATTATTTAGGGGAGTATTTATTGCTACTGGCTCAGCATCGCGGGCTGGCTCGTTTGGCAAAGGTCGGGGAGGGTTGACGTTACAAGAGCGCGGACGTCGCGATGGGCCTCGACGGCGAGGCCGGTATACATAACGCGTTTTGTTTATGTTTTTAATTAGAGTGCTAGTTTCCCTACTGCTCTCTTGACGGATAGTGGTGTTTTCTGGAACCATTTCGGCGTATTTTCAGGCCCCTATTTGGGGACCTCTGGATAGATTTAGAACGCTGAAATTATCGTTATCTAGTAAGCTACCAGCACACACTTAAACCACAAAATTTCATGTTTGTAGCTTGTTTATTTCCTAAGTTATGCAAAATCAAAGTTGTACTATTACGACATAATTATATAGACTCACTGACTCACTGATCATCAAAATAGTACTTCCCATAAACCTAGAGAGCTGAAATTTGGCATAGAGGTAGGGTTTAGTGTCTATATGAAGAGAAAACTATCAAAACTAGGATCATGGAAGATCTGGAGTACCTTACGACCCTGAGTAGTAACCGTAACAGACCAGCCAAACTATTGAAATTATCGACATGCTATGTCCACAAAGCTTATTGAGCGTGGTTAGCCCTTTCTTTTGAAATAAAAAAATTGAAGGTCTGAAGTATCTGATGAAGAACCCTAAGAGCTCAGCTGAACTATGGGAGATATGGAAATGCGCCTTGACAAAAGTTATTCGGTGTGACGAGCTATTTCTACTGATGTGTATAAAAAATTGAAGGTCTGAAGTATCTGATGAAGAACCCTAAGAGCTCAGCTGAACTATGGGAGATATGGAAATGCGCCTTGACAAAAGTTATTCAGAGTGACGAGTCCTTTCTACTGATGTGTATAAAAAATTGAAGGTCTGAAGTATCTGATGAAGAACCCTAAGAGCTCAGCTGAACTATGGGAGATATGGAAATGCGCCTTGACAAAAGTTATTCAGAGTGACGAGTCCCTTCTACTGATGTGTATTAAAAATTTAAGGTCTGTAGTATCTGATGAAGAACCCTTAGAGCTCAGCTGTACTATGGGAGATATGGAAATGCGCCTTGACAAAAGTTATTCAATGTGACGAGCCCCTTATAAATGAATACGAAACTGGAGTCCTAATAATTAAGAAACTAATCAAGTAAAAAATAGCTTTCTGCAAAAAGAAGTGAAATCCCACCAAAAACATCCTGTAAAAAATTAGCCAAGTCTCGCCTAAGCTGCTTGTTTTTCTATAAAAAGTAATGAAATCTCTAAGCAAAGCGAAGCCAAGTCTAAGGATCTTTACTGTGATTTCTTTATTAATATAGTTAGATTTTATGTGACTTGGCCGTTGACTTCGATGTATTAACTAGTAAAAGTGCATAGAGTATGTTTAACGGCCGGTTACATAAAATCTAACTGATAATAATAAAAGCTGATTTGCTTCAGTATCTTGCAGTCCAATTGCATCTTTTAAATGAATATAATTATCTGCGCGCCATTTGGCTTGATTATTTTTTTATGTAGTTTAGCCTTTCAGTTTCTATTTTTGCGTATTCATCTACCAAATATTGACTAAAAAGAGCGCGATGTTTAACCAAAAAGTTATCTTCTCCTTCTCTGATCATTATTCTGTATGAATAAAAACTTACAGCAGAGACTGTTTTTTTTTCAAGGGCAACTTAGTTGTGGGATCGCATTGTGGTATGTTGATTAAATAGCCATCATCCCCCCAGCATCAACGGTTACTGCAGCGCGTCATAAGCTCGATGTACTCGTATCTCACTGATACGCTGAAGTGAGTTACTTCGGCTTTCGAGGATGATGTCTCTTCGGTCAAAATGCTGATCTACCAATACAACAGCCACTTCATTTGCCGTTGGTGCATTAAATCTGCCGCTGTTCTCTTTGTGGTTTTTTATCTGCATGTATTACGACCTTGAATGACTCTGAAGGCGATATTTTATAAATGGCAATAAAAAAATAAAAATGTAACATAAGCTGCAATTGTTTGATTAAAATTGGGTTCAAATCAGTAAATTTAGAACTACGAATATTAGCTTCTCTATCATCTTCACCAATGAAATAAATTTGCAGAAACTGTGCATCCTGCCCAGGTTCCGGTAATATACTTCCAATTAAATGATAGACTTGTCCTTGAACTTTAAAAGTTGGTGAAAAACCGCCTTCTTTTATTTGTTTTCCACCAAAGAAAGTCATTTGAAAACAGGCATTATATTTTCGGATATTATCCATGAAGTGTACATGATTTAGGTGTAAATCATTAAACAGACTGTAGTGCTTCAGGCAGTAGTTTAAACGGCTCCAGTTGTACTTTACCGGCGCTACAACACATGCCATGTGTCTCATCTTTCCACTTCAAGGCGTTCCACCACTGACACTTGTACGTCATTGAACCTAAGACTACACTGCTGTCAGTTCCATAAGCAATATCTGGGTCATACGCCAAACCCGAAAGCAACTTGCTTCTCCATACACGCTGAATTGTATTTTCTCTATACCGTGACTGAATCACTCTATGCACATCGGTATTCCTGCCCTGATATAATGCAGCAGATTGCCTATGTTTTTCAGGGTTTGCAGCCTGATAGGTGGCGACAGATTGCCTGTGTTTTTCAGGGTGTGCAGCCTGGTAGGTGGCGACAGCTTGCCTGTGTTTTTCAGGGTGTGCAGCCTGGAAGGTGGCGACAGCTTGCCTCTGTACATCAGGGTTTCTTTTTTCTTATATTCAGACACAGCTTTACGGCGGGATTCAGGTTGAGTCTATCCATATTTTTTTTGTGCCTTTTTTATTTGATTTTTTGTGTGTAATTAGTAAACCTTGCCCTACGTTTGTTTTTCTTTTTTTCTATTAATATCACAGACTCAGATTGGGACAATAAACTTCTTATTAAATTTTCATCATAATTTATTGAAGATACAATAGGTGAATGTTCACGCTCTAAAACAGGTACCTCCTGACAACCCTTCTCAACTTTAAGTTGCGAAGGTGTATCAATTCCAAAATCATGTTCTTCTACAGCTACCTCCATACGACGCCGAGTAATTTTCTGTGCTGCTATGGGAAGATAGGCATCAAAATGCCCACTGGACAGATCTTGGCTGAATCGTAATTAGCCACGTACCCACCTAGCGCACAGGCTCGCGCGGCAGCCTTGATGTCCGGATCGCGAGCGATGGCTCCCGCGGCAGCCTCAGTAGTTTTGTTCAATTTACACGAGGCCGCCTCGCGAGGCAGGCTGAGCCATCATAAGTCCGCGAGTATTCGTAATGGACAGTCGTGTATTTTCAGCTGCAGCTATTTTCCTAGCTGCTTATTGTTTAAAGAAACGAAAACAGTCACGTATCAAGAAAAAACCTAGACGCTTCTGGATTAGAAAAATGTATGAGCGTCGCCACCAATATGGAAATAGATTACTTGGAGATTTAGTATATGATCAGACTGTACATAATTTTACACGAATGTCCGTACAAGAGTTCGAAAATTTGTGCTCATTGTTGTGTGATAAAATAAAAAAGTGCGATACGAAATATAGAGAAGCAATCACTGTGAATGAACGAGTTTTAATAACTTTAAGATTTTTAGCAACCGGAGATTCTTATAGCAGCTTGCAATATTTATTTCGAGTATCGAAGCAGAGTATCTCAAGAATAGTTCCAGAAGTTTGTGACGCTATTATTGAAGCCGAAGCAGAAGTTGAATATTTTTTACAAATCCCATCTACAGAAGAAGAGTGGCTTGCTATATCAATAGAATTTGAAAATAAATGGAATTTTCCCCACGCTATTGGAGCGATGGATGGAAAACATGTTATGTTGCAGGCACCGATTAACAGTGGCACTGATTATGATAATTACAAGCAATTTCCAAGCATCGTGTTGTTTGGATTAGTTGATGCTAGCTACAATTTTTTGTATGTAAATGTTGGTAGCAAAGGACGAATCTCTGATGGTGGTGTTTTTAAAAGCACAACGTTGTATAAAAAGCTAGAAAAGAAAGAATTGAACGTGCCTAAAGAGAAGATATTGGAAATACCATATGTAACAAAAGTTCCTTATTTTATTTTATCCGATAAAGCCTTTGCACTCAACGAATATACCATGAAACCATTTGAGGGCAACTCAGAAAATGGTTCTAAAGAAAGAATATTTAATTATCGCCTTAGCCGAACTCGACGTGTCGTTGAGAATGCATTTGGTATATTAAGTGCCATATTTCGCGTTTTTAGAAAACCTATCTTACTAGAGCCAAATAAAGCAACAAAAGTCGTCTTAGCAGCTGTATATTTGTACAACTACATCCGAAAAAATACTTCAACTAATCTTATTTCACCGGAATTGTTTGACAGAGAACTTGATGGCACACTGATTCCTGGCCAATGGAGAAATGAAATAAATGAAGTTACATTCGTGCCAATTGCAGCGTTTCCAAGGCGTAGTTCTAATAACGCAAAAGAAATACGGTTGCACTTGGCAGAACATTTTATAACTAATGGTTCCATACCATTTCAAAATCATTATGCATAGTTAAAAATTCTTACATTCGGCATCGTTTCCTGAGTGTCACCAGTTTCATTTTTATCCTTAAGAAAATGGAAATAAGGACATCCAAACCACTTCGAATTATAAACATCTGTAGCGCCTGAAACAGAACAAAAAATAAAATTTATATTTCCATAATTTAAAATATTTTAATTGTATAAATAATTTTCTTCAATTTAATTAGTATATATTAAGTAATTAATTTATCAAATAATTTGTAAGTTCATATTTTTAAGTATAAAAATGCATACCTGAACCTGTTATGCGACTTTTTTTCTCCCTGCTTTTCTCTCGACGATAAGAACCACACAAGGACACCATTTTGTTTTTCACTTCCTTGACAGGCATATTAATTTGTGCAGATATTTGCCGCCAACTGTCTTCTCGCTGATTTTTGTTTAAATATTTTGGATCTTTGGGGTCCCAAAGCGCATTGTACGTGCTGTACAGTTGTATTAAGCGAATGGACTCCTCCTGACTGCCCATGATATCAAAATTACAGAAGACAAACACGGCAAGAGACAAAACTTGAAGTAGCTTCGCGCGCGAGCCAAAACATAACCGTCCCCACCTAACGCATAGCGCTCACTGAGGCACCTTTGAGCGCGTCAAGTTTACTGACAACAGATGGCTAGGGGCCGAGCCGTGCTCGGTCGAGCAAACGCGCGCCCGAGGCAGGCCGAGGCACGTCCACACCAGCCGAGGCATTTGGCTCGCGAGGCTGCCGCGCGAGCCTGTGCGCTAGGTGGGTACGCGGCTATTGCCTTACCGGATAGTCGTTAGATCCAGATTCCGTATATATGAGATTGTTTCTATAAACTTCAAACTTAAATGGGAATATTAATCCTGCTGCTATTAACTCACAAAATCCGCCATAAGTAGCATTTTTCATCATATCAGCAAAATATTCGTCAGGTGTTACGTAGTTATCATCATTCCTGTCGTGGGTCATAATTGAAAACTTGCCCCAGTCATTAACCACATATCTGACAATTTCTGCACGCACCTCCATCGCTCTATCTTGTGTTCCGTACATTAAATAAGAGAGAGCACGAAACAAACATGCACCGTCACCAACCATAGGGACGACAGTACATTCTTCAACTTCTCCATTAAAGTTCAGATTTTCGTTAGCCATTTAAAAAAAGTCTAACCGACAAAC
Organism: Tholera decimalis; assembly: GCA_943138885.2. Taxonomy (NCBI): domain Eukaryota; kingdom Metazoa; phylum Arthropoda; class Insecta; order Lepidoptera; family Noctuidae; genus Tholera; species Tholera decimalis. The sequence goes on from OW964551.2 coordinate 29,102,006, forward strand.
CTTAAAGCAAACGGAAACAAAACAAATGCCAAATACAAAGCAGAATCTACACTACTAAAACTACTAAACCGAAACAAAGCAAATGCAATCCAAAATATGCCAAGAAAAGAACAGCCAAAATCGTTAAATATAATCCGCTAGAAATATTTAGGTATAGTATGTACTATTATTAGATACGGCGGCCACTCATAATCGAGTATGTGTAACTCAGTGAAAACTACTAACTAAAATACTACTAACGCCATCTATTGTCAACATTTCGTAATTCATTCGTTCCATTACGTACTGATAGGTTCAAACTAAAACATTTACATCCTCGATCATCCCTTATTTTATCCCCATGGGGGCAGAATTTATCAAAATCCTATTTAAGCGGACGTCTTCATAATAGTAGCTCCAATCTTTAATTTCAGTACAATCAGTCGAAAATCTAAGAAGATTTATACAAACTTTCATCCCCTATTTTATCCCCTTGGGGGTAGAATTGATCAACATCCTTTCTTAGCGGATGCCTACGTCATAACATCTACCTGCATGCCAAATTTCAGCCTGATCCGTCCAATGGTTTGGGCTGTGCGTTGATATCTATCAACGCACAGCCCAAACCAAAGGTGACCGACTGACTTACATAGTGTAGTACTATAGTAGTAGTACTACACTACTAGTGTAGTACTGTAGTAGTGTGTGTAGTGTAGTGTTAGTACTATGTAAGTCAGTCGGTCACCTTTGAGTTATATATACAGGATCTTTCATTAAACGTGTCCTATCTTTAAATTTAAATAAAACAAATGTTGTGTGAGATATTATCGAAATTATTTATTTATTTGAAAGATGTAGTGATGCCATTATGTGTGGAATATGACACCATTCAAGTGTCCGCCGCGGCTTCTCTGGGTGGAGCGCATGCGAGATATATAATTTTCCATGACTTTGCGCATAAAGCAGGCTGAATTCGACCTATAGCATAGGTTATGTTGGCTTTGAGGGCCGCTGTGGTTTGTGGTTTATTAGCATAGACCTGCGACTTAAGAAAACCCCACAAGAAAAAGTCTAGCGGGGTTAAGTCACAAGATCTCGGTGGCCAGTTCACATCAGCTCTACGTGAGATGACCATGCTCTCAAATCTCTCATGCAGAATATTCAATGTGGCATGAGCTGTGTGGCACGTAGCGCCGTCTTGTTTAAACCACATGTCGTTGGTGTTCAGATGATCCAGTTCATGCCAAAAAAAGTTGGTAATCATCGACCTATAACTTTTTCGGGATGCATTGGACGCTCTTGGATCTCATGTGGATTGGTATCGTCCCAAATTTGACAATTTTGTTTGTTTACGTACCCATTCATCCAGAGATGGGCCTCATCGCAGAAGATAATTTTTCTGTGAAAATTACGGTCAGTTGCTAACTGCTCCAGTGCCCATTCAGCGAACACACGTCGTTGTCTATGGTCGTTTACCTTCAATTCCTAGTTGAGTTGAATTTTATACGGGTGCAGGCCCAAGTCACGACGCAAAATTCGCCAAGTTGTGGTCTGTGCAAGGCCGAGTTCTTGTGAGCGACGCGAAATCGACTGCCTCGGATTCTCCTGCACACTCTCATGGACAGTGGCGATGTTTTCGGCAGACCTTGCGTTTCGTTGACGTACGGGTGTTGGTCGATCATTTACCGAACCAGTGGACTCAAATTTATCCACCACACGACGAATAGTCCTCTCGGTAGGACGATTATGGCGACCGTAAAATGGGCGAAGCGCGCGGTGCGTTGCCCGAACAGAACACTCATTTTGATGAAACAATTTTATCATTTGCACGTGTTGTTGAATTCTATAGCTATCCATGATGATTTGGCAAAACAGAATGAATAAATGACAACCAATTTGACAGATGTAGCTTCAACAAGATGGCCGCTACTAATTGTCAAAGTTCGGACGTGCCTATTGGAAGACCCGTTATTTAGATTGAGAAAAATTAGTCTACAAAATTTATTTACAATTTTTTCTAACATATTTAATGCGCTGTGGCCTAGTGCTTACCAGTCCCTCTGAGCTTGCACCTCCATCTCTCTAATCCTATTCTGCTCTCTCCTCAAGTCCATGTAGTGCTTGTGCTGCTGTTCTTTAAAATTTCTCCAGAATGAATCAGCTTGGAGAAAATGTTGCGTTGCTTGCGTTGGCCAGCTCTGTATGTGCTGGCCTCGCTCTTCTACGAGGTGATCCTCTAGTCCTGGTTCTTGCACGGCGAGGAGTAGTTTGCACAGACGTAAGAGGCTCTTGCTGAACTACACAGACATCAGATGATGTTCTAGTTGGAAAGAGCATGGTTGTCTAGAAAAAAAAAAGTTATTAATATTATCAGTTGTCATCTTTGAGGAGCCTTTTAAAAAGGTAAAAAGTCCTTTCTTACCTTCCACTTGTACCTCCACATAAGAAAGAGGTGAACGAGCTACGGTAGGTGGTGACTATCCTAATTTAATTGAAGTTATAATATTAGTAGGATAGTAGGATGATTGCCCAAAATGAACAACAATTTAATCATAATATGCTGATATCCCACAAGACCAACTTACATTCTACAAATTGATGTGCAGCTTGTGTACCTTTTACTGTGTTTACATTGGTGGGATTGCGTGGAATGTCAATGCCCTGTAAGAGAAAACAATTGAGACATCAATAAAGTAACATAATTATAATAGCGGTTGGTGTTTTAAAAGTAAAGAAGAATCAACGCGTGACAGCCCAGCCTCTTTTACTGCCAACCCCGTAGCCATTTGCACACCAGTGAGATTAAGAACCCTCTGTTCTAAATCGGTCAATTTGGCAAATACTGCTGGCCCACCACCAGTTCCACTAGCTGCTCTGTGTAGACGTGCCGCCTTTTTTTTGTGTTGTTTTTTGAGTCACTCCAAATCTTAAACCATTTAAAGAAGCGAACGTTTTATTAGAACCGCATCCCTGTTTTCACCAACATTGTTAAGCCACAACCATTTCATCCAATCTTCTTCCATTTCTCAGTAGTTTTATTATCACCAGTACCATCACTGTTAAGCAACATTGTGAGCTCGTCCCATTTCTTCATGCTTGTGAGCCTACCTCTCGCATTTGTTGTAGAGAGCTTGGCGATGTCTCCATGCCTACGAACCAAAACAAACATTTCTATTTCTGCAAAGTACTCAGATCTTATGTTCGCTAAACACCAAATAATTTAAATTTCACTTACTGCTCCATAAATGTCACCATCATAACAAATTGGGATGAACTTGTCATCATTTTTAATTAATAAAATCCAATGAACAAACGCGCATTGGATGGTTTGGTTTGTTGGTAACTCGCACTCGCTCGCAAACGGTTGTCGATGCGTTTGGCGTTAACTCGATTTACGCGATGGTGAAGTCATACGAGCAATGTTGTAAAACTCACACTAAGCATACTGATATAAAAATCATCAAAGTGGTGAAAGTTGAAGATGATAAATAAGGTAAACATTTTTTACAAACTCGTCTTTTGATGATTTCAAAGAACTTGACCTGGGATCTAAAAGAGTCAGTGCAAGGAACCAGAGGACTCAAGAATTGCAACAGCTGTATAACCAAAAGTTAGATTTATCTGAAAGAAAGAAGAATGACGTGAAAAGCCTTCTAGATTCTGGTTCGATACCTAACTTTTACAATTCCTACTTTGACAAAGTTTTGAACTACGTGGGTACTATTTGTAAGAAGTTTTTGATACGTTTTTTTGTGATCTGTTTTACGGCTCTGGAACTTGGAGCTTATAGACCGAATTGCTAAAAGACTACTGGTTTTTACATAATTCTGTTTTTACAAGATTTTATATATGTACCAACATGATTTTGACACAATATTTTTTATAATTACTTACGGTTTTTTTGTGAAAAATAATATTTTTAAGTTAGGTATTATAAGTTATATAATATTTTTGCTGACTCTTGTGATTATTAAGCCTTTAATACGCTGATTTGTATGTAACTTTTACAGTTCCTACTTTAAAAGACTTTTAACTTTAGTATTTAATTTGAAATAGGTACCTGTAATAATTTGTGTTGATTAGTAAGTAGTAAGAACAAGATTTTAATATAATGTGACTGATAAAATTACGAATTTTATTCAAACACAAATTCTAAGTTTCTGTTATTTTGATAATACCTTTTTCTAGATTTAGACAGATTTGTTGTTAAGAGTATTTGTGGTAGTTTTGACCTAAAACTGTGCGCGTGTGCCAAATAAATAGTATTCTTTATTATTTCAGTAATTATATTGTTTTATTTTTCTCTTTTTTATCATTACAATGTTGGTAAAATAACAACTTAGAGATCCTAAGCAAAAAGTTTTGATAACTATGAAACTCTAACCGACACTATGCAAAACATTTTTTTAAATGCTTCTCCATTAATAAATAATCAATAATGTTATGTTGTGTTATTTTAAGCCGATCACGAAGCTTTATTTACATTTTCTTAGTTCCATATCACCTATACAATACTTAAAAAAACATAAAACGGCCGTACTGTAAAATTAACATTTTCGTATAGTGCCATTTATATTCTAAGGGTGCGAGATAATCATTACCACGTTTAACTTCATAAGCATTGTAATGAGAATGAAATTCAATAGTTTCAAACATAGAGCAACGGAAAAAAACCTCTTCAGTACCTGTCACTAAAATTGCATCAATTTGGCCAAAAGTTTGTAAGGATTGTTCATCATCTATATCTGCAGTAACAATAGAGTTCTGCTGCCATATAACACCAGCTATTGTAGCGGAAGTAACTGAATATTTGGGGACAACGCCAGTGCCGAGAGAAAACTTGACTGTGTCTCCTGAATTTAATGCACATTTTTCCCTAGTATTTTTGTTGTAGGTATTGTATTTTTCACAAACAAGTAATTGAGCATAAGTTGACATTTTATTGCTAGTCTTGTAAACATTGACTCGATTAAAAGATGATCTAGCTAACTATCTTAAATACCCTGTGCTTGGCTTCAAATCGCATAGCCCACATTTTACGTACGGGGCCGAACTTCATTAGCATGGTAGGATAATGAGTCAGAAAATGAATCTTTGGCTGCAGGGGTGATTTTGTTAGCTCCGTGTACAATTGATTAAATTCTGCTATTATAACCCGGAGTTGAATATTGGTGTCACTGAAGACCCTATGTCTTAATAACCTGTCGGTGATTTGCCGCAACATAATGTATAATTTCCATACTTTATTTTATAAAGGAATGTTAAACCCGGCTATTAGGCTGAAGTATCTAATAAGGGTAAGCATTTCTGATGCTGAAGTTTTCAATTTTACTTTCGAACCTTGGACAACTAAACAATTACTTGTTTTTGAATTCCTGCTTGGTCCATAATCAAATACAATTATTCTTTGTTGCAATACTGATCATTACGTAACGAGCTACACTTTCTAATATATCATGCATTGGGTCTACTGCTACATTTTGAATTAAATCAAATCCTGTCACCTAAGCCAACAGCATGATTCTTTAATGCCCGTGTTAGGTGTATCGCATTGGTGTGTCGCATTTTGTTTAAGTGTGCGTGCGGTGACGCATAGATACTTTGGCGCACACATACAAGCCGCGCGCGGTGCGTTTGTATGAAGATAGCTTACTTCCCCTCTTTATATTATGACGTGACTATCAGTGTTGTGTCAAGTTTGTCGAGTTCGTGTTTGCTCAGGGATACTCGGAAATAGTAAAGAGGCGCTGCCGATATCTACCTACTAAAACATAACTATAAACACATACGTACCTGTTGTGATACACTTTGCTTTTCACGTTCCATAAACACGGTTCACTTTGGTATATAGCAATAAATTCTAGTAGCACTTCGCGGTACCGGGCTGTATTTTGCGACATCTTGAGAGCACGCGCACGACGTCCACCACTGGCAAAAATCTCGACCAAACTGAACTGACGATCGCGAGACCGCCATGCACGGTCCAATCGGCATGATCCAATCGGAATGATCAAGCCAAAAGAATCGAAATTCGATTGTGCCGTCAAGTATAACTGTCATGCCAATCCACTCCCACACACGGTCAGTTCTAACTGATCCAATCGGTAGCGTCATGCCGATTGGACGATAGGAAGTATCGTGTATGGCCGGCATTATATATTTTATTTACCATTTTTCATTCAACATCATCCGTTATCAATATACCATCCAGGAAAGAAGCCGGTGCTTCTGTTCTCTCTTGGTACCAAGCCCAACCCAAATACCACACAATGGTCATGATGTGAGCACAGTAACCAACTGTCCGTTTTCCAGAAATACAACTGTTGCGTCCCAAATGTATTTTTGAACGATCTTTTTGGTGTGGCAACATTCTATTGTCTTTTTGATGTTGACACTTGACATATAACTTTTTCTCTTGACAGATAGACTTTGCTTCCTTGGAAAAAATGTCCGCGTCGGACCTGTTGAGTTAATTATAATTGGTAAAATATCGTTTGGAATCGCGTGTTGAAACCGATGATTGGGTCGCGAGTTAACTATTGGTTGAAGTTGCAATCCCCATTTGACGAAAACCCCGGGATATTTTTGGATTTATCGCCGGGTTGTTGCCACCTCGTGGCACGCGCATTTGTTGGAAATAAATAGTGATAAATAGCTTCAATCCGGTGTGAGTTGGGTGTGATGCTGATCTGGACCGCGCCATTGGAGATTGGCGCCTTGTGAACGTTCTAGAACACGTGACTTACATCACACTTTTCACTTACTCACCTCATATTACATACATACCACACTTGGGCGTGACCTAGGAAGGTCGAAACTTGGCGAACCCAGCACAGAAGATTAGTGGTTAGAACTGTTATTTGTATGTATGGTTTGTAGGCCAAAGAGCCTTTTGTTTATTGTTGTTGTAAGCAACGTTAGAGCTCCACGAACCGTGGACAGTTTCGGACACACCAGTATCGTTGCGCTGGCCTATTGTAGTCTTGAACAACAACTACAATGTTTATTTGGTCATCCCAACTTGATCCATCCCTTGCCAGCAACATATAAGTATAATATGGTCGCCCTGAACTATGTCGTGATTTTATGCGGCCTCTGATTAAAACAGAATCAAGTTGGGATGGGATTGCTTCTGCTACTACTTCCAGTTGATCTGATACTTCTACCTGAAATGATCCATGCTGCCTAATATGTACCCCGTAGTAATTTCTAGCCTGTTTTATTTGATACGTACCCAGTCCAATAACTATGAAGTCAGACATGGTCATTTCAGAGAAAATGCTTAACTCAGTAAGTTGACCAATCAATATTTGTGGATTGGGCTCTGTAGCGGTTGATCTGGTTAGCAACTATAAGTTCTGCTAACGGGTTGGACATATTAATTCTCTGTATTACTCGGGTAAGTATGGCATCAGCATACGCTCTATTTTCAATCACTGGATGGAAGGCGTTAATTATAGCTGCACAAATAAGAACGTCGTCCATCAGATGGGTGGCAGCCAAAGCTTAAAATCTCTTTTAAAGCGACTATTGACTACCTCTACCATCCATCTGTATAGTGTTACACACCTGGTTTTGTTCGCACTGATGGTTGATAACCGAGTCTCTCCTTGTTCTAAGGACTCTCGATTATATACCTTGAAGCCTAATCCCTCCAGCATTGGAATGGAATCACGAAAGCCTCGATCCAAAATAAAAACGTTATTGGGCTGAAAAAAAGCACGTAGGCCCTCATTTTCATTTTGGAACAAAGCTTTCATGATATCCTAATCTGATTTGGTTGCTGGATAGGGCCCCAAAACATCAATAATGTAACCAGCAGTGGCAACAATGAGAAAAGGTTTAATTAAGTTTCCATACTTGTGCAAGCTGTAGATATTTTTTTGGAACATGCAGTTGGAAGATTTTTGGAGGTATATATAGGTACCATCACATATTACTGTAGTAGTAGTACCCTGGCCTCTCTGTTTCCAAACAAGCCCTCGGGTATTAATAAATTCCTATTAATTAAATCATTTCTTGTATGATTAATTCCCAAATGGAGAGGCACAAATAAACTATGTAATGGCTCTCTAGCTACTTGAAGTGATCTTGTTATTGAGGACTTGCTGAGATGAAACAAAGAGGAAATCCTTTCATGGGATTCCCCGGTACGGGTTTACCAAATAGATTGCTAAAGCAACTTTTGGGTTTATGCAAGTCAATGCTGGGCTTATTGCATTTAAAATATTCATATAATTGTCTTTTGTGACTCCAGTCCAGAACTTAAAAAAGCCCTCATCAATACTGCCCATATTAGTTAAGTCCAATTGATTAATTTCATCGTCCTAGACACTTAACCTCAGCATTGACTCTATCTCATTTTTAGTGAATGTATTAGAGAACTAATGCTGGGCTAGAAACTCCCAGTTATATAAAGATTTATGCACATTGCATATTCGCGCACTTTCTGTTACAAACACTTTCTCCGATTTGTATATTTTTTCTTAAATATTCCGGGACTCTATTGCGTTCTATATTGTTACAAGCCGGCACAAAACAATGAGTACCTGACTGTGTTGTATGTGTAAAACTGCCAAGTGTTATTGATGCAGTTGGTAGATGGAAATGCACAACTTCTTGCTTCGTTTTGATATTTTCCTGTGCACATGTCCAGCTATCAAAACAAAGAAGTGCATGTTCTGGTAACTGAAATAATACAAGAAAAGTTACTTACAGGGCCAACAGAAAGGGTTACATTTAAATATATTAAAAAGAAACTGAAGCCTATTTAATTAACAATTGACTAATAGTCACTGGTTGGAGTCTATCAAATGCATAGTGACGTTACTTGTGTTATCTTCCTTTTCCCAGCTATGTTAGGGTCGGCTACCGTTTGATTAAGATACGGCTGAGTACCAGTGTTTAACGTAGATATGGTTTTATTTAGTGACCTTACTAGTGTATATTGGTATACTACATTAAAAATTCTTACTGCAACTTCTTCTCTCACAGGACCGCTAGCCACACGTGTTAAGCCTTCTGTGTAGGAAATTCTACATCATGCACATATACAGGGTGGCCCAAAAGTCGTGGATCAAGCGCAACTAGGGGTTAGATGGGGTCATCAGCTGCAAAAAGTTGTTCTACGGGACGTCCTTAAGGTCAACCCCTGCAGAGTTATAATTTATTTTGTGCTTTTATGAGAAAATTGACATTTTTTAACTAATTCTTCTTAAAATTAAAAAAAATCTACATCTTGTATCTTTTTTATAATTTTTACTAGATTGGTACTGATGAGTCCTTGCGTTAGACATGCTATTTATGGTTGTTTATTGGGTGTGTTGAAGATAATATTAAGTTTTACGATTTTTTTTTTCTCAAATCATAACTTTTTATTTACTTCGGACCCCACTGTGAAAAAAAAATACTCTACCGAAAAGAGACCCTGTATTACAAGTTTTGGCGCATTTAATAGGGATTCTGAAAAGGTATTACACATGGCTATGCGTGGCTTTGATATCTTTCAAGGACGATTATTCGTAGCAAGGCCAAAGTTAACCCAACCATAAAACTCGGTTAGGCTTATTTAAAAATAAACTGGAACTAATAAATTTAGTGACAAAGACTCTCTGCCTCTCTTTTACACTAACCATTTAATCCTTTGTCAATAAAGGGCCGGTTCGCCCGTCAGTTCAGGTAGCGATATCTTTTCTAGGAAATAAAACGCCGGGCCGGCCGGGGCGGGGGCCGGGAGAAGATGCGCGTGAGCATGTTTCTTTAGAATGTTTAGTGTTCTTTAGTGACTAGCTTCCTGCCTGTGAGTACGCACGTGTTCTTTTTCTCGGTTTTACGACGACTTGTGATCAGTTTCTTTTCTTTGACCTACGCTTTGTTTTTCAGACTTGTGATAGATTGCCTACCTGTGACCAGTGCTGTGTGAATTGGACTAGATTCGGAATCGGACAAATTGGCTACAAAAGTGGACAGATGGCTGCTGCGAGGAGAGAATACACCCAACGGGGGAGTATGCAGAAATGCATTACCTGTATGGCTTTTGCGACGGTAATGCCCGTTTCAGTTTGAAAAAATATTGGCGTTGGATGATGAGAACTGCTTTATTTATTTAATAATTTAATATTGTAACACTAACTATACCCGACATAAATAAATAAATCGACACATGGAGAAAAAAGTAATTGACACATAGGTATATCACCCATATTATTTTAAGGAATTATTATAATATTTTTATTTTTACTATTTATATGCAGATTATGAGAAAAATAAGATGTATATTACAGGTATTTATTAAAGCACACATAACAACTTATCATAACGCCTGTAAACCCCGAGGGCTTAAGCAGAGGTATACCTATTATAGTAATAATTGTGTTTTATATATAATAAAGGTTAAAATAAAAGAAACATGAACGGTTAACATGTATTTATTATATTAAAATGTGGTTCAAAAATTCTGCGGGATGGCGTATTTGATCGTGGTAGCGAGCCCACCCTAAATATATATACTATGGTCATAATATCAATCCTGCATCCAATCCTGCAGCTTCTTGACTTGACGTGGCGTGACTGTATCCGCCCTCGTAACACTGCTCGTAACTGCATGGGATAGATTTTTTTTGCTGATTTTTCTCATGATGTTTACAATCAATCTTGTCGCCGCGTTTCAGCTTGACGTTGAGTTCTGGGACACTGTATATATATACTTTCATAATGCATTTAGTAAAAAGCTGTAATTTTGACATTACAAACAGACACTTGATGATGATATAATAATATGAACACACTGAGAAGACCAAAATCATTTATTAAAAAAAAAACATTACACTATATAATAACACCCCATTTACGCAACAGTGATTCATGTTTTTATTTTAGCACCAATAGATTATTAGAAGATAAAGTTTTAAAGTTAGTAGTGCCATTTACCAGTGGCCTAAAAATCATTTAGTGATATTGTGTAAATTAACAAAATTTCTACAATTATAGATACGCAACTTAGATATTTATTTATTTATTAAAACTTTATGCAACACAAAAAGTACAAAACCGGACTTAATGCCATAGGCATTCTCTACCAATCAACCATGGGTGGTGAAGAGATAACATGGCAGGTGCATAAAAAAAAAATGAGCTAAGTAGACAATATATGTAATGGAAAAGTCTTATTACAACTATATATACATAAATAACTAAAATAAACTTACATACATATTTATCGTAATACATACCAGATATATATAATATATATTAATAAAAATCCGTAGAAAGGGGTTTATGAAAACTGCTTCCACTATTTGTTTTGAAAATAATACCGCAACTTTCTCTTAAACGCATATTGACTGGTGGTCGTCTTGATATAAAGAGGTAGTGTATTTCACAGAAGAATAGACTATATAAAACGAAGAATGAATAAAATCAGAAGTATGAGAAGGACAGAGTAAGAGAATATTATTGTAAGAGCGCAGACTTTTAGCGTGTGAAGAACATAGAAATTAAAAATGAGAAATACGAGTAAGGTAAGAGGAAGGGTACGGAGAGTTAAGCAAATAGAAAAGCGTAGTCAAGGCGCGCAAACTTCTTCTCTGGCGAATGGGCATCCATTTGGGCTCGGTTCTGTACCTCGATACGTGGTCATATTTTTTTAAATTGAATATGAACCGGATACAGCTATTAAGAAGCCTATCGGGCATATCCAGCAAGACCGCATTCAAGTCAAAGTAGCACACGTCACCATAGTAGATTATAAAGAAAATTAAAGTCTGCACAAGCATTGTCTTGGTTTTCACTGGTAAAAAGTTTTTCAGACGATACAGGCATCGCAAAGTCCCATTGACTCTTTGACTGATACTGCAAACCTGACTTTGCCAGCCAATCACAGAGTCAAGATGAAAACAGAGATCTTTAACGCTAGAGCTTATGGGGATGACGGTTCCATTGAAAATATTTGGAGGGAGCGATCTAGTTGCCACTCTACCGATAATACGTGAGCTTCCAATCACAATGGCCTGACACTTTGAGGGGTTTACAGACACCCCAAATCTATCAGACCAGGTTTTGATATCATCTAAATCTCGGTTTACATCTCCTATAGCGTCTGACAAACTTTCCACCCGTGTAGATGCATACAACTGCAGATCATCAGCGTAAAGATGATACGAACACCGAATACAGAGAGTTATAAAGTTTATGAAAATGCATAATAACAACGGAGAAAGATTACCACTTTGTTGGACACCAGCATCCAGGTCACGCCAACTCGAAGAATTCTCATCAACACGAACCGACTGCTAACGTCCCCGAAGATAAGAAGAGAACCATTCCAGACACTCAGAAAATACCATGAGATGTGATAGGATAGATAGGAGAATATCATGACTGACGGAATTAAAAGCATTGGAGAAATCAATAAGTACCAAAACAGTAACCTTTGTGTTCTCCGTCGCCTCTCTAATGTCCCCAGTCGCTTTAAGAAGAGCGGAAGCCGTACTGTGTCCTGGCCTGGATCCAGACTGGAATGGACTAACAAGATTGTTCCGGTGAACAAATGCAGAATACTGTCTATGGACGCAGGCCTCAAGTACTTTGGACAGGAAAGAAAGAACGGAAATTGGGTGAAAATGGTTAGGTAAGGAGGGATTAGGTATTTTCGGAAGTGGACGAACGTTAGCCATTCGCCACAGGGTAGGAAATTGCCCGGAATCAAGGGAGAAGTTGATAATGTGGGTAATCGGCAGAAGGAGAGAGTCAAGGATCAAGGTGATCATACAACGACTGATGTCGTCATAGCCCACAGCCTTGGATTTAATAGAAAGGATAATCTTTTTGATATTATCTAAGGTTACCGCAGAAGAACGGAATGGTTCAATGATTAGACCTGGTATGGTGGAATCAAAATGAAGTGTGTAGTTGTGAAGTGACGGTTGATATAATCGAGGACAATAGTTTTAAGGAAATCCACATGACGTGTTCTACCGACACTCAGAGTACCGAGGAATTTCCAAATGTCAGCAGGAGTAGAAGAAGATATGTTTTCCAGAATGCGGCGGCGTTTTGCGTTGCGTATCATCTGATTACACCGATTTCTTGCGACTTTGAAAAGATACCTCTTTTCAATAGAGCGATCCTTTTTATGTTCTTTTTTTTATTGAAAATAGTTTCGCGTTTGACCACTATCTAACCTGATGGTAAGTGGTGATGTGATCGTATATATTATATTTACGAAATCGATATTTACGAAAGGCACGGTCCCTGCGCCTCATTGCCATACGAACTTCTGTCGTCGTCCAAGGAGCAGGTGGGCGCCTAAGCTTTATCCTCCTGGCAGGTGCATGTCTGTCAAAGAGTGCAAGAACCGTCCTATTAAAAACACAGTTTATCATCTACAGTTGTTTCTGCTGCCAGCTGATCCCAATCGATTTGAGACGCATCCTGGCGGAGCTTTTATTTTTTTATAAGCGTGGATGCCAGAAATGGAGGAGCAACTCATGATAATATAAACATAAAATAAATAATATCATGATAAAATAACATGTGGCCTTTATTATGTTAATACAAAAAAAGTTGTTCTAATTAAATAAAAGGCAATTATCAATTTGTTTATTTTTTGTAGGTAATTCTGGATATCCATTAAGGAAGACCATGATGACACCTGTTATAGATGCTCCTCCAGATTCCCCTGAAGCGTACTACACTGGATTGCATGTCAGAACTCGTAATGTTGTAGAACGAACAATTGGGCTTCTCAAGGCACGCTTTAGATGCCTACTTGTGCATAGGGTTCTACATTATGAACCTCAGGTAGCGGCATCTATTGTAAATGCTTGTGTTGTACTGCACAACATTTGCATTAGAGCCAATGTTCCTGTGCAAGAGTTAGATTCTAAAGAAGTTTTGCAAGAAGCACAATTGCAACCTTCTACACAAAATATGACAGATGGCACTTCAGAGGCGCATTCTTCTGAGGGGACCCAAAATCTTGAACTGCAGCATGGCCTCTACTAGAAGACAGTTCATTGCTCATTTGTGGGACAAGTAACCTGGAATGGAAGAGCATAATTAATTTAAGTTAATTATTAATTAGTTATTTTTTTTTTATCAGAACATGTTTATTATAAGAAATGTATTAGTTAGTTAATTAATATAATATTTGTCGTCATTAGTAAATTTATAATTTATAGTACCTGTAATGTAAGTTGCGAACTAATTACCTATTGTTTATGCTATCTAATGTTGCTGCTATACGAGAAAGAACATTTTCAATATTTTTTAAGTTGCTGCTCATCCCTTGTGTGGCCTCTGCTCGCAAGAGGCTTGATTCGACGAGAGCAGTTCTTGCCATCTCTGCAGACATAGGTGCTAACCGCCGCCTCCATCTCCGGGATTGAGTAGTCGTCATTAGTTCGGCTGGCTGAATGGGTTGTGTGATTGCCATCAATCTCTGTATGTTGTAGAACGAACAATTGAGCTCCTCAAGGCACGCTTTAGATGCTTACTTGTGCATTGGGTTTTACATTGTACAACTCAGATAGCGGCATCTATTGTAAATGCTTGTGTTGTACTGCACAACATTTGCATTAGAGCCAATGTCCCTGTGCAGGTGTTGGTTTCTGAAGAAGTTTTGCAAGAAGCACAATTGCAACCTTCTACACAAAATATGATAGATGGCACTTCAGAGGCGCATTCCTCTAGGGGGGCCCAAAATCTTGAACTGCAGCATGGTCTCTCTACTAGAAGACAGTTCATTGCTCATTTGTGGGACAAGTAACCTGGAATGGAAGAGCATAATTAATTTAAGTTAATTATTAATTAGTTATTTTTTTATCAGAACATGTTTATTATAAGAAATGTATTAGTTAGTTAATTAATATAATATTTGTCGTCATTAGTAAATTTATAGTACCTGTAATGTAAGTTCCGAACTAATTACCTATTGTTTATGCTATCTAATGTTGCTGCTATACGAGAAAGAACATTTTCAATATTTTTAAGTTGCTGCTCATCCCTTGTGTGGCCTCTGCTCGCAAGAGGCTTGATTCGACGAGAGCAGTTCTTGCCATCTCTGCAGAAATAGGTGCTGACCGCCGCCGCCGTTACCGGGATTGAGTAGTCGTCATTAGTTCGGCTGACTGAATGGGTTGTTTGATTGATGGTTGCACAAGATCTTCTGGGTCTGGTATGGAAAATGCTTGTAGGGATGGTACAACATTAATATTTTGTCCCACAACTTCATTGGGCATTAAAAGCATAGATGGAGACACATCTTGAGGAGCACTTGAATGTCGTCCAATCACGCCGCCTGACCAAAATCCGCACCAGGCAGTTACTCATTGTGGGTGCATTTGTTTCTAATGGATTGCATGAGGATTTTCTGAGTTCCAAATTCGACAATTTTGTGTATTCACGAAGCCATCCATATGGAAATGCGCTACATCGGAGAAAATGACTTTTTCCAAAAAATTGGCATCGACTTCACTTTGCTCCATTACCCATTGAACGAATTGCCGGCGCTTTCCGTGGTCTGCTGGTTTGCGCTCCTGAGTTAACTGAATCTTGTACGGTGGAGGTCTTTAGTCAAAATTCGCTGCGTAGTGCTTTGTGAAATTTGAAGTTGTTGAGAAGGATGTCGAATTGATGTTTTCGTGTTTTCGGTGACACCCTCGTTTACAGCAGCAATGTTTTCAAGAGACCGACCGGTACGTTGACGCAAAGGATTCTTTTTATCCATAATTGACCCAGTTTCTTCAAATTTTTTGGCCACTCTTCGAGTGGTTCACACATTAGATGCACTTTTTCGGCTGAAAATTTGGCAAAGTTTGCGAACGGTTTCGGCGTAACTTTCCCCATTTTTGTAATGAGCTTCACAATTATAACGCGTTCTTTCGAAAAGCTCTCCATATTTAATAATCGGAATAAACAGCACCTGTTTATTCCGACAGCTGTCAAATTTCAGAGTTGTCACTCGCATAAAAAAAAAAACAATTTTAAGAAGTGCTCTCTTACTGAGACACCCTTTACTATTAACTCTAGGTCTAATTATAGTTAAGGTATTATTGTTAATTATGTTAGTTATTGTGTAATTTACGTTCTATTTCTTACAAAACCGTAACCGTATGTTTCTTCGGAATGGAAGAAGCAAACATGTGCGCCAACCTCAAGTAACATGGGACAAGGCAGGAAGATGATGATTACATAAGTTATGTTTCAATATTTTGATAGATTATGTGAGAACTAAAAACTGCTTCTATTGTACTATCTGCTGACACTATTATATACTACTTTAATATAGTTGGAAATTTAAATCTATTTTTATTTACAAAAATATTTCTTACACGAGTGCTTTCTGTGTCAAATGGGTTCACTTGAATTCCTGGAAGACCCACACCATAATCCTTACCAAGAATCGATAGATTTTTTTTTTCAATATCTGTTAAGGTAGGTGTTGCGATGTTGAATACCTATGCGTTCCCGCAGCCCCCGGCGCATGTGTACGAAGGAACACGGGGTGGTTTTAGTCAGTTGGAGTCTGACAGACCCCTTCGCCCGCCCCAGGGTGGAGGACATCCATGAGGATTTCCACCTCGCAACAAAAGGTGTTTCACATGGTCCCCCACCTGTGCGTTTTTGTGATGTTCGGATAGTGGCACATTTTCTTTTTCTAATTTCCCCTTGTAATCAATCCAAAACTGTAAATACAGAAAACAAATAAATACCTTGTTAAATTGTGGTTTATTAATAATTTATTGAAAAAGCTAAAATTTACAGCTGCCCAAGCTTTCCAATGTTTGTTAGCACCACCAACAACCGTTTAGGTTTTCATCCACCTCAGTCCACATTCTTCGGGACATTTCCCGAGCTTGAGCACTTTTATTAAAACCCATAGCTATATCTCTGTGTTTATTTAGAAAATCCCACAAAGTTTCTAATTGTTCGTAAGAAACTCTTCTTGAAGTCATATTAAGTCACAACACACACACTTTATTAAATGCACCACTCACAGACACGGCCACCGAACTAATGTAGTGGAAAGTATGAACGGACAGACGCTGATTTTAAATACTGGTTTATTATAAAAATTATGTACAGTAAAAGGTATGAACGGAGCGCGATGCGTACAACGTTCAGAGCTGATCGAGTGGGGCGCTCCAGATTGCGGTTGTGTCTTATATAGGTGCATCCCGCGCCGCGCCGTGTCCCCGCTGTCGCCGCTTCCATCGACGTCATTGGTTTGTTCGAGAGGTTTATATCTCTGGCACCCTCGTGATGCCGTCAGGACCGGGAAACACCTTGATGATACGGCCCAGTAGCCATCGTAGTGGTGGTTGCGTTTTCTCTCTGATCAGAACTAATTGATTAAGTTTAAGTTCGCCAGTGGACGCATGCCATCTGGTTCTCTGCTGCAACATGACAACATATTCATTACTGATTCCAAAAGTGTTGTCGGAGATGCTCGATCCTTCTGTAGCGATCCAATCGGGTCATGTTGATGAAGTGTACCTGTGGCTGAGAAACGGATATTAGCGGTCGTCCAATTAAGAAGTGTTCTATTTCTATTTCAACTAGAAATTCAGGCATAGAGGTTATGTCAATCAAACTTTTAAACTGTACTGAAATTAAAAATATAGTATTGTTATATTGTCCTTCCTCAGTTCGCACAAGCCTTGCTGACTGGGAACAAATTTTTTCACTATATTCCAATAAATGCATAATTGCTGGCGATTTTAACGGTCACCATTCTACTTGGTCCTCTAAAATCGACGGAAGAGGAATTCAGATTTATGATGCGGCCCTGGATGCTGGATTTATGCCTCTTAACGATGGAAGTGCCACTAGAGTGACCTTAGTAGATAGTATTGCTCAGAGAACATCTCCCGATGTGACTTTTGTTTCGACTGATTTGTCTCTTTTTTTAAACTGGAGTGTGATGAACGAAAACCTTGGAAGCGACCATCTGTTTGTTAAGATTTCATATAAATATAATAATATGAACGCTGTTTGTATAAATAAAAAACGCAATTTCAAGCTAGCAAAGTGGTCAGAGTATAGCAAAGCTTTGGAAAATTATTTATCACAACCTGTAGATACACTTAATTTGCAATCTTTATATGATAATTTTATCAAACAGATGAATAAAGCAGCCGATGAACACATACCTTTGATTAGGAGCTGTAATAATCCAAAAAATAATTTTCGACCTAAATCTTACTGGAACACAACACTCTCACACTTAGTGGCCCAACGTAGGTTGGCTTTAAAGAATTTCAGATGTAATCCTACACCAAGTAATTTAGCGATAGTTGAACGCAAAACAAAAGCAGCAAAAGATGCTATCTGTCAAGCGAGGACAAAAGATTGGCAAAGTTACTGTAGCAGCATTGATGGACAGACGTCAAGTTCTGATATGTGGAGGCGCATGGCCTGGATCAAGGGAGTAAGTTCGCCCAGATCCCGCGTTTCAAATGATCAGAAGATGGAACTTCTTTCTAATCTCGCTCCGGACTATGTCTATCCAAGGGTCCAACATTTTAATTCCAATAATATAGTTCTCGAGGCCAACTTTACCTTACAAGAAATGTGTAACTGTTTTAAGAGAAAGGATACAGCACCCGGTAGCGACGGTATTACATATTCCCTCATATACCATTTACCTCTGGCAGGCAAATTATATTTATTAAACCTGTACAATCACATTTTTAATACCGGTAATATTCCGACACAATGGCGTGACATTTTAGTGACACCTGTACCAAAACCGTCCACTAACGGTACTACCAAACTCCGGCCAATTTCCTTAATCTCTTGTATATGCAAAATCTTTCATGCAATGTTGAAAAAAAGGCTGGAGTGGTATATAGAGAAAAACAAACTGTTGTCCCCGTTCACTTCTGGATTTAGGAGAGGACAATCGTGTCAGGACTGCCTTGTCAAATTAGTAAGCCAAATTTACTTAGGATTTTCGCATAAAATTTCGACAATAGCGTGTTTTTTAGATATCACTAATGCCTATAATAACGTAATAATAGATTTTTTAATAAAAACCTTGGACGAAATAGGTGTAGGGAAAAGCTTCTGCCAGTATCTTTGGAACTTCCTTAGTGAACGGCATCTTATTATGAAAGATGACACCGATCAAAACTTAATAAGATATACAAATCGCGGTTTAGCGCAAGGCGACCCGATTTCGCCAGTCCTTTTTAACGTAATTACAATTAAATGTTTTGAAAAAATTAGAAATGTAACGATGTGTCAATATGCTGATGATTTTATTTTATATTTCCCGTCTAGAAATCTAAGAGAAAGTCAAATAGAATTTCAAGCAGCGCTAAATACATTTTGTCTCATTCTGGATGAAATGGGGTTACAGTTATCAGCCGATAAATCTAAAGTTTGTATTTTTAGTAGAGGTTTCAGAAAGTTACAGTTAGAACTTAAATTAGATAATGATAATTTAGAGATAGTAGATAGTTATAAATATTTGGGTGTGTGGTTGGACAGGTCGTTGCGTTGGAATAAACATATAAACATGACTGTTGAAAAGGTACAAAAAAGTCTTAATTTACTTAAGGTTTTGGCAGGTTCTTCTTGGGGCTTACATCCTATGCACCTAAGACGTATATATATTGCACTTATCAGAAGTCGTTTAGACTATAGCTGTTATTTATATGATGCGGCCGCAAAATGCCATCTCGATAGATTGAATAAAATTCAAAATCAGGCAATGAGAATAATAGGAGGTTTTATCAAAACCTCACCGATTCACGTTATGGAAAGTGAGCTATGTGTAGTTCCTCTGTACTTACGTAGGAAATATTTAGCTTATAAGTTCTGTTTAAAGTCAAAGGCAATAGAAAATAATTTGAACTGTGAGTTATTAGAAAATCTCTACGCTCTTCGACAAAATTGTTATTGGAAAAACAAAAACATTCCTTTATTGGTATCAGTTATGAATGAGGTTAAAGAGCTACAGGTAGCCTCTTCCTGTCCATTATTAATGTATACTTTACAAACATGGATAACAAATATTAACGTAAATGAAATAATTAAAGTAAAGTTAGAATCAATTAAAAAATCTAAAGACTCTTATGACAGTAATACATTAAAATATGAAGTTATTCGTGAGTTATACACAAAGTATAGTGGTTGGTTTTACATATTTACAGATGGATCGAAGAGTGCAGAGGGTCATGGCTCTGGATATTATATACCTAATATAGATATAAGCGCTCAGGATAATTGTTTTAAAATAAATGTACTTACATCCATTATGTCGTTGGAGCTCATTGCAATCTCAGAGGCCCTGACTTATATAATTAATAATTGTGGATTTAAAAATGTTGTCATTTGTACAGACAGCAAGAGTTCATTACAACATATAGCTCGATGCGCCTCTGGCCACAGAGGTGCATCGATAGCTTATGCTATTTTATCTAAAATTGATGAAATTACTTCAAAAGGTATCCAGCTGAGACTGCAGTGGGTTCCATCGCATATTGGTTTGCGGGGTAACGAAGAGGCTGACTCATTGGCGAAATTTGCGGCTAGGAATGGAAAAGAATTAAATATAAAATTAGATTATTCAGAATTTCTACCAAAATTTAAAAATATATGTTATGATTATTGGAAAGAATATTTTAATAAACGTTCATTAGAGAAGGGTTTATGGTATAAAACCATACAGAGTGAACCTCTTCGCGTGCACTGGTTTATGAATAGTGTCCATATTAGTAGAAAACTGATTGTTACTGCTCTTAGACTCAGATGTGGACACATTCCATGCAAAAAATTTGCCTTCATGATGAAGAAAATCGTTTCACCCAATTGTGAGGAATGTGGAGTTGTCGAGGACCTACAACATTTATTGATGGAATGTGTCCGGTATGAGTCTAGTAGAAATTATTTATTGAGGACTCTGAATTTGAACAGAACGGATGTAGGCATGTACCATACGATTCTCTCCCAACCAAATGGCGACGCTGCAAAGGATTTGTTCAAATTCATGGCCCACATATTGTGAAGGTACAATTGTTTAGGATACGATGGGACTGACATACGGTATGCGTAAAAGTCCCTATAAATAAATAAAGAATAAAAAAAAAAAAAATGTTATTAAAAATATATTATTTTAATTAAAAGTGTCTTTCAATGAATTGCCGTCTTCTTATATTTCCACGTACATTGTTTTCCACTGGTAAAACTACTGCTGCAGATGTTTGTGTGATAGATTCATTGTCATCAAATCCACTATGAAACACATCTTCCTTCATATCTATGGCAATATTGTGTAATACAGCACATGCTACAATAGTTGTTTTTGCAGTCTCAATGTTGCAGTAATGGCCTCTTAATAAACAGCGGAACCTCTGCTTCCACAACCCAAAACATCTTTCCACTGTATTTCTGGTGTTAATGTGAGCATTGTTGTACCGCTCCTCTTGAGGTGTTGTAGTACGCAGTAATGGAGTAAACAAATATGGTGTGCTAGCATAGCCACTGTCTCCTAGCAATATGCCTGAGAATGCACCAGCCTCAAATCGCTGCTTCAAACGACTCTCTCTAAATATTCGTGAGTCATGAACACTCCCACGCCACCTAGTAACAATGTCCATGATTTTTAAATCTGCATCGCAAACTACCTGGAACAATAGTTACATATTTTAGTATTTCTTACATAAATAAGCATGACTATTCACTATCAGTACATATTACAAACAAGTCACAAACAAAGTGAACAAAGTCACTGGCCACTTGTGCCTTTTTAAAAAGGTTTTTTGTATGCACAAAACATCCTAATTATACTTTTCCACTGCATCTATATTCCATGTTAAGCCAAGGCGGGTTGTTATTATTTATTGTATAGTAATCACATTACACATGGACACTGTGAACCCTGTGGTGGGTTTGACAATTTTCCAACACTATAACCAACGCCTCATTAGGGACGGGGCTGTGGACTAAAGTAATTGCTCCTTTATTTTGGAAGAAAAATATGAATGTAAAATCAGTAATACCTGGACATTAATTGATGCAAATCCTTTTCGGTTAATATATAGTTGACCACCATCTTCACTTAGCTTTTTTAGTTTGATGTGAGAACAGTCAATTGCACCAATTACTGTGGGAAAATTTGCGATTCTGCGAAATTTTAGAATCGCTTCCTCTTGTTCTCTCAATGTAGCAGGCATTTTTATAAATCTTCGTGATTTTCGGGCTATAGCTTTTGCAATTTTTTTGCATATCTTGCTTATGAAAGGTTGTGAGACTCCGTGCAAATCGGCTGTGTCATCTTGGATCTATTAAAACAAAAACAAGATATTAGTTTGGACATAATTTATTTTATATTGCAACCAATGTTTTGGTAAATGCAATTTAAGCTTTGAATCTACTTACTTCATGTCGAGCCCAGCTTCGTAACGCGCAACACACTTGTATTTCGGGAGACACAGGGCATCCTCGAGCATCTCTAGTTAAATCTTCTCTTACTAAGTCCACTATTTTCATTGCATATCGTTTATTAAACCTATACTTTTGCCTGAAATCTTCTTCGGATAATTCCACGATGGGATTGATTCGAACACGATTTCTGTTGTGACGACGTGGCATTTCCAACAACTCAGCGGCTTCAATATCCTCAATATCAATTAAATCGACCATGTTAATATCCATTTTCAAGTTAAAACAACGCAACACAATGAAAAATATGATTTAACCTAAAAGAGAAACTTTGACAGATCCGATTTAGTGATATAAACCATCGTTAAACCAGGGGTCGCCGAGGTTTAGCGTTAGACCATGATATAGTCTATGGTTTATCGCAAAACCACGTTTTGTAATACCGTTTTTGTTTAGACCGTGGTTTAAAGAAGTTTAAACCAGGTTTTATAGTTAAACCGCTTTTTGTAATAAGACTGAATGAGTCTGGTACAGAGATACAGGTACAGGTAGAGACCTTTACGGTCAGCTATTAGCATTGGTCCGGCGTGGTCGACACTACAATTATAAAATGGAAATTCAAGCTGTGTCCTCGTACATGATAGCTGACCCATGACTGGTTGCACCACCTGAGTTCTAAATCTGAAACATTTGACACATTCTCTGAATATACCTTTAGTTAGATTTCTGCCTCCTAATGGCCAGAAAGTCTGACGAATGTGTGACAAAAGAAGTTGTGGCCCTGCGTGTATAAGTTTAAGATGTTCACAACGAAATAATATTTTTGTAATGTGATGTTTACTATCCAGCAGTATCGGATGTTTAATGTCGTAACTGTAGTTAGCGTTATCTAATCTGCCACCTACGCGAATTACACCTCGCTCATCCAAAAGTGGAGATAATGAAACTAGTCTATTTTTCCTAGATAATGGCCTTTTTAGACTTCGTGTTTTGTATTCGTCAGGAAACATTTCCATTTGATTAATACGTAGCATGACCGTAAATGCTTCCTGTAATTCATCACATGATAAATGACCACTCAACCTGTCGTTAGGATGTTTTAAATTAAAAATGAACCTAAGTATATAAGCGATAATACGTTTTAATTTGTTTATGTTTGACTTATCACTTATTAAACGACTGATAGCCGATTGAGTTGATTGATAGTTATCTAATAAATGAACTTTAATTTCTGGTATGTTGGAATTTGAACCTATATTTGGCATTTTAGGCCAACGGTTTTCACCGAAATTTAAAAACTGGGCCCGACCACCACAGTGAACAGGTGCCGATTTGATCGGCCCTCAGCCCGCGGGATACTAAGTCCGCCGGGTTCTCTTTCGACGACTCGTATCTCCATGAATTTTCCCCAGTACTTTCTTGTATCTCACTGACACGGTTGCGGACAAAAGGCTTTAATTTATTTGGTGATGTAGATAACCAACAGAGAACTATCGTCGAATCACACTAATAATAGCATTTATTTATTTTAATAGTTAATGAGGCTACTACCTTTGCACACAGTCTTGCTCCCAATAATGCCCCACATAGTTCAAGACGGGGTATGGTTGTATGTTTAATAGGAGCGACCTTATTTTTGGAAGTTAAAAGATGAATGGTCGTTGTACCATCATAATTTAGGCAACGAACATACACGCATGCCCCATAGGCACATTCGGATACATCTGTAAAAATGTGCAACTCAATTAATTTGTGGTTAAATTTAAATGCATGCCGACATTTAAATTATTCAGACACGATAACGTAGTGACGAACGACAATCAACGTTCTTGAGTGTCATGAGAAACTGGTTCATCCCACGAACATTTCTCTAACCATAATTTTTGCATTGTTACCTTTGCCAATACGACACATGGCCCCACTAGGCCTAAGGGGTCAAATATTTGGCTAATGCTGGATAAAATATAACGTTTAGTTATTTTATTACTTGGAGGTAGATTTATAAAAAAGGTTAATATATCTAAATCGCAAACCCAGTTCAAACCCAATATTTTAGTAGTGTGGAGAGATTGGTCACGATTTAAATCGAGTATGTTATTATCATTCGGATCTAGAGATGATAATATAACCTTCATCACCTGTGGGCTATTAGACTGCCATTTTTTTAATTTGAATTGAGCTGATGCGAGAATTGAACTCACTTCCTTGCATAACTGTATGGTGGCGTACTCACTGTCATGCCCCCCGAGATAATCGTCAACGTACATGTCTCGTTGTATAGCTTGCTTTACGCTGTCATTTGAGGCCTGTGAAGCGAGACTAACGAATGACTTTGTCCATAAATATGGTGCCGAAGCTGTTCCATAAGTAACTGTGTTAAGAACATATGTTTTAAGCGGTTCATATTGATTAAATCTAAATAGGATTTTTTGTAAAGAGCGTTGAGATTTATTTAATTCTATAGCTCTGTACATTTTCTCAATATCCGCTGATACTACGTATCTATGTTGTCGAAAGCGTAATAAAATAGAATAAAGATCGTCCTGCACAGTGGGACCAATCATTTGCAAGTGATTTAAAGAAATACCTGAAGTTGTCACAGCTGACGCGTCAAAGACAACTCTTAATTTATTTATTTACACTTTATGCACATAGGTACAAAGGCGGACTTAATGCCGTAGGCATTCTCTACCAGTCAACCATGAGTGGTGAAGAGATAGAGTGGAAGGTGCAATATGTACGTGAACATTATATTGGAAAAATAATTATAATAATAGTAATAAAACAAAAAACCTAATATCATAAAATCGAAATATCATAAAATAGAAATCTACATAAATAATATATATGAATAAATACTTATATAAATACATATACATACATATATACTTAAGAAGCAAATGAAAATTAAATATGGAAATTCTGCTTATTGGTGAAGAAAGTAGATTAAGTACTTTGCTCGCGCATAACACCGTGATGTGGTAAATAATAACTTATGTTATCATTTGAATTATTATCTTCAGACATGTGCCCTAGTTGTAGGTACTCGCGCATAAAATCAATATACCTACTTTTAAATAAGGGATCACGATTGAACCTACGTTCGAGTGAAAGAAGTCGTACCTTCGCCATCTGGTATGAGTCACCTAATCCGTCGGGTGACTGTTTAAATGGCATTTTTACAATAAAACGTCCGTCTTTGCCACGAGTAGTAGTGCGTAAAAAATGTTCCTCACATGCACGTTCCTCGGCTGACAACGAATGTTTTTCAGATATAGAATCTAGTTCCCAGAAACGAGTGAGTTCAGGTCTTATTTCCTGAACGAAATTACACACTGGTTGGTCACGGGATGGACTAGGTTATGCAATATACCCAGAGATAAGCCACCCTAATTTAGATTCGTATAATTTTGGTTGATATTTACCCAAATTGATTGTGTTAGTACCTAAAATATTCCAAAACTGTTCAGCACCTAGTAATATATCTACGCTTGATGGTTTATAATAGTGAGGGTCAGCTAGACAGATGCCTGATGGCAGTGGAATAGTACTGGTATCAATTAATGTTGACGGTAATGATTGAGTAATTTCTGAAATACCAAACAATCAAAAATAGTTATTTTATAATTACCTGAGTAATATTCTAAGGTTAAGGAACAAGACTGTGTGCTTTTACAAGTTTACTGGTTAATACCCGATATTTTGGAGTTTACGTTACGTTTAAGTGAACCCAGCTTACCACACAGCTCCTCAGTTATGAAATTTGCGGTGCTACCGTTGTCTATGAGCACCCTCGCCATGTGACGGCGCCCACTGCTGTCACGCACCTTCACCCGCGCTGTGGAAAGCAATACGGTGGAAGAAGTAGTATTATGTATGGCTTTGGCTGTTAAAGTAACATTATCCGTCATTTGATTACTGGCAAGCGGCTCACTCTCTTTGTCCAAGTGTAAAAGCGTATTGTTTTGCCTTACAATACTTGCACCGAGCCCACAATTTACATTTATTTTCGGAATGGCCCGGGTTTAAACAATTAAGACAAACCTTATATTCTTTAGCCTTCTGATTACGTATGTCTGAAGACAGTTTACGAAAACTATCACATTTAAATAAAACATGACCTTGTTTACACATTGGACAATTTAAACTCGAACCTTTATTTGAACCACTATTACCATCGTTTGATGTTACTGCAAAGCTTTTTTGTTTATTTGATTTATTGTTTGAGATTTTGTTTTTATTAATTTCTGATTCCTCAACCGATTCCAATAAGTCCGCTCTATTATTTAAAAAAGTTAAAAATTGAGACAATGTAGGTGCCTCGGATAATGTATTTCTAAATTTTTCCCAATGAATATAAGTTTTAGTATCTAACTTATGAGCCATTATATATATAATTAAGATGTCCCAGTGTTGCGTTGGTTGTCCTAAAATAGTTAAAGCCCTCAGATTTTTCGTGGTTACATCGACTAGGTGACGTACTGCTTTACTAGACTCCTTTTCTAATTGGTCGATATTAAATAGCGATTGAACATGATTATTTACCAAAAAACGATTATTATTATATCGTTACGTCAATAGATCCCAAGCAATGCTATAGTTACAAGAATTAAAATTCAAACTTCTAATAATTAACGCTGCAGCACCCTTTAACGAGGACCTAAGGTAATGAAATTTACTTATATCGTCCAACAATGTGTTTCTATGTATTAATGAATCAAACGTGTCTCTAAACTCGAGCCGATGTTGATAGCTTCCATCAAAATGCGGTAAACTAATCTGAGGTAATTTCACAACACTATGTTTAGACTGTGTGATGTCATTAATATCTGAAGCTTGTAATGAACTCACCGAAACGCTGGCTCTTCGCTCGCTATGATGACGTTGCACCTCGATCTCCCCCTGTATTTTATCATAGTCATTAAATAATAAATGCATTTTATCAGGTCGGGTTTCTAGTTCTGTTATTTGTAGATCACTTAATCGTGCACAAGAAAGGACTACATTTAAATAATTGCTGAAAAGCGTAAGCTTAGCCTTACAACTTGCACGTTTCTTAATTAATTCTTTAACTTTAGTCTCCATAATTAAAGTAAAGATTGGTTACGTACTAATATGCAAATAACAAGCAAGCAACGCGGTGACTAATGAGTGCGAAGCGACAGATGTTGACCTTGAGTAAATGAGCGGTCAAGCTACCGCGTGCTCGTGCAAAACAGGTATCTAATTGTTTTTTCTCTGCAACTAATTATGCAGCGATGTATAATAGTTTGAGCAATAACTTGGCTTGCAATATGTGAATCGTAATTAATGCAATGACTACAAAATATGGGAAGGAGAATGGAACAGATTAAATAGCCAAAAGAAAGTTGAGAAGATTTTAGAAAGTATGAAGGGACAGAGATATTTAATTGGAACGACACGCTAGTTACCGATCTGTAGCCACAGTTGTTCTCGTTGATTTTCTCTCGGAGACAATGATTGTGTGCGCCACGTTGTTTTTTCTCTGAACTGCAAATGTCTACGCCCGCGCCGCCGCACGTCCGCCGCCGCTGTTCGTCTTGATTTTTTTTTTGCGAAGGACCAATTTGTAGTGGAGATTTGAGTGGAAAGTATGAAAGGACAGACGCTGATTTTAAAGACTGGTTTATTATAAAAACTTTTATGCAAAAAATAAAACCGACTTCCATATCAAAACACTACAAAGCCAAAAATAATTTTAATTTCGGTAGTCGGTGTTATTGGTTTTGTATTTTCTTTTGTTTTTCACACCGCCTTCCGAAATTAAAATTGTTTTTGGCTTTGTAGTGTTTTGATATGGAAGTCGGTTTTATTTTTTGCAAAAAATTTTTTATTTTCGTGCTTTTTAGTGAGTCAGTGAATTTTCCACATCGGTTCGTAAATGACGGAGTTATGCGCGAACAAAAAACGCAATGCAGAGTAAACGAAAAGATCATCAACGTAAATATTTTTTTTAAACTTTTGTTGATTTTTCAGAAACAGCTTGTCCGATTTCGATAAAATTTTCATGGGACCATTTGGGTAGTATACCCTTTCTAACAAGATAAGAATTTTTCAAATCGGTTGGCAAACGACGGAGTTCTGCGCGGACAAACATAAAAAAAAATACAAGCATCCGAATTGAGAACCTCCTCCTTTTTTAGAAGTTGGTTAAAAATGATGTACAGTAAAAGGTATGAACGGAGCGCGACGCGTACAACGTTCAGAGCTGATCGAGTGGGGCGCTCCAGATTTTTTTTTTTTTTTTTGTTAGGTCCACTCGTAGATCAGCTCACTAAGGCTGTGCGTCTACTTAACCGGTCTGTCCTGTGGTGAACTAATAAATTAAAGGCCCCCAGCCAGGGCTTACAAACTAAAATACGCTTACATCTAATGACCGCACGCTAAGGGCACTCCCTGTGGAGTACGGGCCTCGGCATAGCGGGGTCATTTGGGGAGGGCAGCAAAGGGACAGGCTGGGTCATATTATTATTTACGGGAGTATTTATTGCTACTGGCTTAGCATCGCGGGCTGGCTCGTTTGGCAAAGGTCGGGGAGGATTTCCATTACAAGTACGCGGACGTCGCGATAGGCCTCATCGGCGAGGCCGGAATACGAAACGCGTTTTGTGTGTGTGTTTTCTAAGAGTGCTAGTTTCCCTACTGCTCTCTTGTCGGATGGTGGTGGGGTCGTCGGGCTCGTCTAGGACGTGACGCGGGCGACGAATCCGAGAAATTTGGGAGGGTCTGTATCGGGCGGCCGATACGATCAGGGGGTTGGTGTGGGTATCAGCAGAGGTGAAGTAACGCACTGACATGCGTTTCAACACTTGCTTTATGGTCGGGAGTTTGAGGTCTACGTGGAGATCCTCTTTCCTCAAGAACCAGGGCGCGCCCGTGGCCTTTCGGAGAAAACGGTTCTGAATGACTTGCATCCTACGGATCTGATTGGGACTGGCATAAGCAAACATCGGACAGGCGTACGTCATGATATATGGTATGCACGTCGTGTAAATTCGGATTTTACACCTAAGGGAGAGCTTACTGTGTTTATTCAGCAAGGAGTGGAGCCTACCGAGAGAAAAAGTGGCTCGCGAGCGAACCTTCTTTATGTGCTCATTGAAGTTAAGGAACTGGTCGAGGATCACACCTAAGTATTTGGCTCGCTTTTCCCAAGGGATTGGCTTGCCAAACATAGTGATCGGGCGGGGGAGGGTGAGCTGTCTATGGTGGCGAGCCCTGCGAAACAGGACTGCTTGACTTTTGTCGGGATTTACCTCAATCCTCCATTTCCTAAACCAATCGCCTAGTGCGTTGGCTGAGGTCTGGAGGGTATGAGCGATGCAATCGGGACTTTTTCCCGAGTAATAGATGGCCGTGTCGTCGGCAAATAGGGATAACTCTACTGGGGGCTTTTTGGGGATATCGCTAGTGAATAGCGTGAAGAGTGGGGGAGAGAGCTCTGATACGGTGGGGGGTGGAAAGCGCTCCTTCGATACGATATCTGAAGGAGCGGTTCGACAGAAAGTCTCGAATGATGAGCACGAGACGGTCCGGCACACCTAGTTGGTAAAGCTTATAAATTAAGCCATTGTGCCAGACTTTGTCGAAGGTCTTTGCTATGTCAAAGAATAGAGCCCCCGTCACCAGACCGCGTTGAAAGCGGCCGCTAATGTGCTCTACGATGCGGTGGGCTTGGTGGACACTGGAATGATGGGCTCTAAAGCCAAACTGCTCGTTAGGGATTAGGCTCTTTGCTTCGACAAAGTCCTTGAGTCGATTAAGAATAATTCGCTCCTAGACCTTGCTGAGGGCACTGAGCAGACTAATGGGACGATAACTATTCGGGGATGACTTGGGCTTATCGGGTTTTGGGATGCCTATTACTATAGCCTCTTTCCAAGCTTGCGGAAACAAGTTGTTGGACATGGCGCCATTGAAGATGGCAGCCAGTAGGACTATGATCGTGCGTGGGAGGAGTTTAAGTGCCCTAGTGGTCAGTCTGTCAGTCCCGGGAGCTTTCCTAGGTTTGAGTTTCCTGATGATCTTCTCCACCTCGTCTTCCGTGACGGAGCGGAGGGGAGCATCAGCGTTCTCGACAGGGGGTAGGGCAGACCTACGTTCGACCTCAGCATCCACGTGGGCAAGGTGGGCTGGGTCGACTGGTTGGGAGCTGGGAGAGTACTGGGCCTCCAGGCTGTCGGCTAGGCATTCGGCTTTGTCTTCGTCGTCGAAGGCAATGCTTTTGTCCGGGCGGATAAGGGGAGGCATTGTGGTAACCTCAGTGGCGCGAATTAAGTGATCGACACTTGATTAGTTTAAAAAAAACTTTATTTAAACGAACAGCGTTACAGTAATTAAGATAGTAATGAAAATTCTAATAATGATACATGTATTTATATTTAATTATTGCTAAGTTAACAATATTCTTATAGACTACTTATTTGCTACTTGAGGTGGAGGGGGATTTGCTGATAAAGCGAATAGAGTTGGGGTCGTCACACTTAACTCCTCCCTCCCTAAGAGAGAAATTATCTAAAGGCAACTCTGTACTCTTTAGAGAATTTCGTCTGAGTCTCTTAGTCAATGACTCTCTTCTTTGGAACAAAAACCCAATGACGAATACAATTATAATGGCGTAAATACTTATGGTCCATACACTGATTTTGTCGCTAACTATAATTGTTTCACCATCACTGACACTGTCACTGTATTTGGCTTGGTTCAGCAGTTCCTTGACGTCGCCTAGATCTACTCCTCTGAGGTCCAGCTGCTTGGCTGACGGGGTAACATCTCTGCGTAGCTCGGGCATCTGTACTGGTGGCAATCTGAAGGAAACTAAACTGGTGTTCATGGGTGTTGTGATGGAGATATCAGCAATCTGTAAGGTACAGTGCTGACTTGGCACTAATATGTATGTGCCTCGTAGACTATGTCTGCGGATCTCCTCTTCGCAGTGCTCCGTTGCAACAGTTTCCTTTTCTGTGTATATCAACCAGTGGATGCTGGATATAGGCTGCACCTTGATTTCTTCTATCTGCACCTGGTGTTGCTTGCAATTGCTGAAGTTATGTTGTAATAACATAAGTTGTTGGATACATGTTTCCTCCGCGTACTGTACCATGTTTTCATCGGAACAGAGATATGTCTGATCTTCTATTTCCTTACAGCCATCGACTACGGATCTGTATTTCGACTTGTTCACTATTAGGTAAGGATATTGGGGTATAATGATATTAGGTTTTTGGGTTATTTGATTATAGATTGGGATAGGAACAACTTTATAATAATTGTATGTGTTTTTGTCTATTAATGGAACTTCTAGTATAAATATAATTTTACTATTGTCTATGTATCCCTTAATTTCTATACTTCCTTCTAATTTTACTAAGTTATCTAATCTTAATGGATAAATTAAGTTATGATGTTTTCTTATGACATTAAGAATATTAAATAATTCTGTGGCATTTACTATGGATGGATGTAATATGTGCATTTTACTAAAAGCAATGGCAGTTTCCAATTCATAAATAATGGAATAAATAGTACGACAATTATTTAAAACTTGATTCATACTATTCATTATGGTTAAAAGATTAGAGTACTTGGTTTGGTTTTGAATAAGTGCTTGAAAGTGTTTTATTTTGAAATCCAAATGTCTAGTATTAAAGTTAATATCATCAGAAACATTGAGTAATTTATCGAAAGCCTTCTGCATTAATGATACTTTTCGTTCTATTGAATGTTCCCTATTTCCTAAATTACTAATTTCTACATTATATTTCCTAGCATCTTCGTTATCTAAATTTCCTGTTATTACCTTAATAAGGGATCCTAGTGGGTTTATAATTCCTCTCCTTGTTCTGCTAGAGGGTAGAATCTGTTTTAACCTATCTTTTGTCAATTCAATAAATGATTCGATTTGTACTGTTAACCCTAAAAGTTCCCTATGTATCTCGCTATTACTATGACTTATAATTTTTAATTTATTATACTCTTCTATATTATTTTCTAACTGGACAGTTAACGAATTTAAATCTATAGTCTTAATAATATTCCAATGGTTAGTCCTCATCAGAACTGTTCCAATCCGAATCGGAACTATTCCAGGATTCTGGTCGATCTTCTGGATGTTCAGGGTTGTCCCTTGATCCGCTAGGACGAGCAGTATCAACCACCATCTGTGGAGGGCGTTTGACATTTCTTAATGCTACTTTAGTATTTCTATTTTTAAGCTTAACTGGGACTAAGTTTCGTTTAGGTTTTCCGGTGACCGTTGCCTTTTCGTATCGCGGCAGTTCTTTTGCTTTCCTAGTCCTAGTATTTTTCATAAAAACCGTGTCACCATCCACTATTTTTGGTGGGTCCTCCCCTCCTTTCTTGTCCCTAACTAAGTTTTTATGTCCAATCATTTGGCTGCTTAAATGCTCATAAAGAATTTTCAATCGCTTACGATGATCCTGTAATATCTTTTGCATTAAAGTTTTGTCCCTGTCAATATCAAAAGCACTTCCAGACTCTGTGTGCCCGAAAACAACTTCGTAAGGTGTGAAACTCGTAGCGCTATGAATAGTATTGTTATAACCCATGATCGCATATGTCATAACGGAAGCTGCATCTAAACTAGATTGTTCATATTTTGCTAACCTATATATTTCGATAATTGTGGAATGAAATCTTTCCACTATTGCCATTGAATTAGGGTTGTTAGGTGTCCCTATGTGTTGCTCGATTTTATATAAACTTAACATTTCCTTAAGCAATTCATTGTTAAACTCAGTTCCTGCATCGCTACTTATTTTTTTTGGTATTCCATACATGCAAAAATATTTGATTAGAGCTCTCACTACCTCGGGTGTGCTTTTATTGGGAATCTGTATTGCTTGACCTAACTTACTAAATGAGTCTACTATAGTTAAGTATTGATTTTTCTCTATATATAGCAGATCTATAAAAACTTCCTGGAATGGACTGTCTGTAGTTTGTGTTAATTGTATAAATGGTTTTAGAGGTTTCCTGTCATACTTCATTTTCTTACATTCCTCACATGCATTAATAATAGCTGTAACTGTTTCTTTCATATTGCTCCACCAATATGCTCTTTTTAACTTCATTAGAGTCTCTCTAATACCTCTATGACAAGTCTTCCCTAGATGATATTTGATGACTAAGTCTTTCTGGTCAATTTCATCCGTAACGTTCACAACTCTTTCAGTACATTCGACAAGGTTTTGAGTTCCCTTTTTGTAAAGTGTCGTAACTACATTAGCAAATGCTTTTCTATGGCAATGGTCCTCAAAGTAAATGAAGTACTTATTTTTGTAATCGGTATATTCTTTAAGAAAATTTTTGACTAAATTTTCGCTATTACTAGGGGGTAGGTGGACTTCCAAAATTTTTTGTTTGTTATTAGAAATATCTTTTACACAGATATCGTCTCTGTGCCAGGTGAAAACATGAATTTGCCTAGCTTTCGTATCTACCGCTTCATTAAGAATAGGAATACCTTCATGTTCCCTATTAGATATTGAATTTGCTGTCACGGCGTCATCGCTTTCAGAATCAGATAATTC
Source organism: Tholera decimalis (assembly GCA_943138885.2). Classification (NCBI taxonomy): domain Eukaryota; kingdom Metazoa; phylum Arthropoda; class Insecta; order Lepidoptera; family Noctuidae; genus Tholera; species Tholera decimalis. The sequence continues at coordinate 29,135,947 of OW964551.2, forward strand.
TATCGTCTCTATTTCTGGTTCTTTAACGCTAAGCTTTACGATTTCATCTGTCACTTCTTTCAAGTGCTGTTGTAATCTCGCTTCCTTCTCATCTACGTTAACTATCATTGATTCCGAGTCATCTTTTGTTATATTAATTTTAATACGCGATAAGGCATCTGCATTTGTATTTTGTTTGCCTTTCTTATAATGTATATCGAAATTATAGTCCTCTAAGCGTAAACGCCATCTAGTTAGCTTGCTATTAGGTTCTTTTAATGAATTCAACCATGCCAAAGGTCTATGGTCAGTATATATTGTAAATTTTCTGCCATATAAATAGGGTCTGAAATATTTAACTGCCCATACTATGGCCAATAACTCCTTTTCTATCGTACTATATCTAGACTCTGTATCGCTTAGTTTCCTACTGGCAAATGCAATCGGTTTGTCTGATCCTATAGTACCTTGAGAAAGTACTGCACCTATCGCGACGTTTGACGCGTCGGTTGTAAGAATAAATGGTTTTGTGAAATCGGGGAATTGTAACAAAGGTGCATGTGTCAGCAACTCTTTGCACGTTTCGAAACTTTTTTTATAATCATCATTTATCTCAATCTTTTTTCCTTTCTTTAGACATGCTGTGAGAGGTGCGGTTATCTTAGAAAAATCCTTTATAAACTTTCTATAATAACCAATTAATCCTAAGAAACTCTTAATCTCTGTAACTGTTTTGGGCAAAGGGTATTTCAGAATAGCCTCTATCTTGTCGTTGTTAGGCTTAAGGCCATCCCTAGTTATTGTATGTCCCAAGTACATTACTTCCTTTCTCAAAAACTCGGATTTATCAAGCTGAACTTTTAAATTAGTTTTACGGAATCGCTCGAAAATAGCTCGCAGTTTCTCTATGTGTTCTTGTAAGCTGGTCGAGAAAATGATGACGTCATCAAGATACACGAGGCAATGCAAGCCTTGTAACCCTCTGAGGACGTTATCCATTGCACGTTGAAATGTGGCAGGCGCTGTTTTCAAACCAAACGGCATTCTGTTGAATTCGTATAAGCCGAATGGTGTTGAAAACGCAGTTTTTTGTCTATCTTCTTTCTGGATTTGTAGTTGATGGTAGCCAGACGCAAGATCTAACGTGGAAAAATACATACTCTTTCCTAGTTTATCAAAAAGATCATTGATATTTGGCAAAGGGTACTTATCGTCCACAGTTATTTCGTTCAAACGTCTGTAATCTACTACCATCCTCCACTTTTGTTGTCCAGAAGGACTAGGTGGACCGGTGCACTCCAAGGAGAATTTGATTCTCGGATTACATCGTCCTTTAGCATTTTATCCACTTGGCGCCTAATCTCGTCTGTTTGGGCGGGCGGCAACCTATAGGCTTTTACGTTAATGGGATCCTCGTTTACCGTTCTAATTTTATGTTTCACTTCGTTAGTGAAAGACAACGGTATGTCCTCACAGTAAAAAATATCCTTATATTCCTCACAAATATTCTTAATCATCGTTCTTTCCTCCTCATTCATATGATCTAACCTTAATTTTTGTAAGTTGTTTAATAATAACTCGTCCATTCTGTCTCTGTCGCTTAAATTATTAACTAAGATCTCTTGGTGATTGTAAGGTTCTACCTGAAAGGGGTTAGTGACCTTGAGGGTCATTTCTATGTCCTTGCAGTTCTGAATAACCGTATATGCATAACCATTTACACAGTTAACTAACGCACAGGGCATTCGAATTCCCTTAGTCAATTCCTTAAAATCTAAAATAGCCTCGCCATTAGTTAAATTTACGGGCAGTTTTACCCTTAACTCACTACGTGGCGGTAAAATATAAGTATCTTTTAACGCTGAAGAGTAAACAAAAGGTATGTCAGTATTCCTTGTATATAAAGTTTGTGTTTGGTAATCAATTTTTGCATCTAATTGTTTTAATAAATTACTGCCTAATAAACCATCGTAGTTATTGTCAACATCGTAAACGTAAAACTTATGACCTTCGCAACTTTTAAATATTTTGGGCAAGGGAGTTAAAACAACTTCTGTATGTACGCTAACGCCATGAGTACTGACTACTTCAAAAGGCTCTTTGTAGATAGCATTTTTAAAATGATGGTAGGTGACACGCCGACCTATGAATGATCTAGAGCTGCCAGAGTCTAACATAAAAACTGCATTACCTAGCTCCGGGATTACAATGTAAGGCAAAGAACGATAATTAGTACAATTTAAAACTATTTTTTCTCTCTGCATGAGGCTCTCAGGTGAAAATTTTCAATCTGTTCAGTCTAATAGGACGTGCTCGCTTGCGGTTCGTAATCGTAAATATTTTGTTCATTATTATCGTACGTCATAAGTGAGTCATTATTGGTATAATTTACGCGTCTAGAGTTTGCAGTTCGCATGGTAACGTCGGTGTTTGAACCCGAGTTTGCCGGCGTTGCATTTTGCACCGATGCCGTTCGCGGCGCGGCCTGCTGATTCGGCCACGGCGTTGACCTACTTTGTTGTGGCGACTGATTTTGCGCATTATTTTGGTTTCTAAAAGAATTTCTATATTGAATTGAATTATTTGGAGAGTTCGTTTGAGTAGTATTTCCTGTTGAACTATTTGGTACTGGTATACTAGGTTGTTTTTGTGGATTGGGTGAACGTTGGAAGTTGCCGTTATTGTTGGTAGTTTTTCCTGGCAGTTTTGAACTATTTTTATTTCTATTATTTCTAGATTCATAAACCGTCTGAAAGTTTTGCTCTTCTAACACTACCTTCAAGGCATCTTCTAGTGTCGTCACGTTCCTTAATCGTACCAATCTAACTAAATAAGGAGGTAAATTATATAGGAAAACATTCAATGACGAATTAGTATAAATATGCTGTTTGGCTTGACGTAAATTCGCATCGTCTACGGTTTCAATTATTTTTGCAATCAAGATACTTCGCAAGTTTTGAATCCTATGACAGAAATCCAAATAACTTTCGTTATAATTTAGTTTCATGGACTCTAACTCTAATACTAAACAATCTTCGGTTCTAGGGTCACCAAAATGTTGTGACAATAATGTTTTCAACTCCAACCAAGTACGAATATTATCCCGTTCCCCTACTAGGTTCGCGGCGTCCCCTGTTAATCTACTAGTGAGAACGTGAAATAGGTATTCGTTTTGGACATCTCCCCCCTGAAATGTATTTATAATATATTCGCATTTCTTTATAAAAAGTGGGAGCTGTCTAGAATCGCCATTAAACTCTGGAATAATTTTTGCCATTGTTGACGGAACCTGCACGATTTGATCCATTTTGAGAGAACAAAAACACAGAAAGAGGGTGAAAACTAAAACACTAAATACCTAACTAAAGTTAATCTTATTACGCCAGTTATATCGTAATAAAATATAATAATGTTGTCACGGTATTGCTCAACCCTTAATAACACAACACATACAATTAAAACAAAGAGAAAAATGATAAAGGAAAACCGAGAGGATAGTGAAAAAGTTTTACTCACAGTCCTGTAGTTACTCCCATCTCCTCCTTGTGACTACTATCAAATACTGCGCCGGCCGTTGTGCCTGGTACTTAATAGATTTGTTTGTTCGGGAATCTCCGTTGAACTGTAGAAACAGACGTCCAGCTGTGCTTGTAGAGTTGTATACGTCGCAAACTGACTACAGAGATCCTACCGGCTGCGCCAATTAAGTGATCGACACTTGATTAGTTTAAAAAAAACTTTATTTAAACGAACAGCGTTACAGTAATTAAGATAGTAATGAAAATTCTAATAATGATACATGTATTTATATTTAATTATTGCTAAGTTAACAATATTCTTATAGACTACTTATTTGCTACTTGAGGTGGAGGGGGATTTGCTGATAAAGCGAATAGAGTTGGGGTCGTCACACTTAACTCGCGCATACTCCTCTGACGTTGCCAGAAGGCGTGGTGGGGGAGAGAGCAGGGGTTCCAGTTCGCTCAGGGTCTTGTCCCAGCCGGCTTCATGCCACTCTCTAATGCTGTTACTTACTTTGCGCTGTAAGTACCGCATGAAAGTTTTGTTATTCTGGCAGGGGAAAGCTCTGTAGGCACGGACTGCTGGGGGCGCTCCAGACTGCGGTTGTGTCTTATATAGGTGCACCCCGCGCTGCGTCGTGCCCCCGCTGTCGCCGCTTCCATCGACGTCATTGATTTGTTCGAGAGGTTTCCGAACACTAAAGTCTCAGTAAATACTCTAATCTTTAAACTATACAACATGGGAGGGTGTTCGCTCTCAAATATATTTTTTGTCACGGAACCATATTTCTTTCATCATTCTTTTCTATTTTTAAACTGTTATCATTGAAATGTATTTCATTTTCATAAAAACATTCAAACCGCTTAAGTATTTTTGAACGTGCTGCCAGCTTACCGACCAGAGACTATGTAGTAGGTCAAAAGTTGACATGCTATAGGACAGCGGGAATGGGGCGTGCAACCGTCAAAGTGGCGCTAGTAGCGCACTTACCAATAACAAAGCAGTTTTTCTATGGAACACTATGGAAATTGTAGTGAATTCCTAAATTAGAGACAGTTATGGAGGAAATGCCTAGATGTTGTGTACCAAATTGTAAAGAAACTGGAAGCCAGGAACCAGTTTCCTCAAGATGAGAAACTTAGAAAATTGTGGCTCAAAGCGATAAGGCGAGTAAACTTTGAGCCTGAGGGTGCGTTTCCACCAGAGTTGTCGATGGAAATGTGTCGTGCGAGGATGTCTAGCTGTGCTGTGAAAATGTGAGGGGGTTTCCACCAAAGCTGTGCGATGAAAATGTGCCTACGAGGATGTGTAGCGGAGCTGTGAAAATGCGCATTAACGTGTGGTGCGAGGATGCGCAAACCTCGCAACACATCCTTCTCAACACACATTCCTCGCAACACATCCCTCGCAACACATCTCTCACTCACATCCCTCGCACACATCCCTCGCTTGTTTTGTATGCGCAAAAATCTTGCTCCGCTGAGTCGTTTCCACCAGTGCTGTGCTGACCGAGGCGAGGTAAATGAAGCGATTCTATTGGTTCTTTACAAACACATCCCTCGCTATGCATCCTCGCACATCTCTGGTGGAAACGCAGCCTAAAAGTGGGGCGAAAATGTGTCATAAACATTTCAAGGAAAGCGACTATGAAAAGATTGGTAAATACTCAGGCATGTATTTAAAAGTAATTACTTTCAATTTGACTAGGACAAATGACCTTTCAGTTAGGTCTGCGTTCCTTCCACGTAAAGAAGCGCCTCTTTTTCTTAATTCTTCTTTTAATTCACATATTTTCCAAGTGGAATACATGTTCTTTAATCGGAAAATTGTAAAGAAATCAAATAAATAAAAATAAAAAATACGAAGAAAAATGCGAACGAAAAATACGAATGTCCGGTAGCCGCTCTACTACCAGGGGCGGGTAACGCTCCCGTTTCATGACCGGGGGGGGGGGGGGGGGGGCTGCCTCAACACTTGGGGGGGATGAGGTTGGACCACTTACCTCCGTATCTATGTGGGTAGGTGATCCCGCGCTGTCCCGTCCCCGCGACAGACGCACACGTGGAGTGCTTGGCGGGTCGAGACAGTATCGTTTCGCCTCCTCTTCTTCGTCTGTGCTGCGCCGGCGTCGTTGGGCGCGTGGCTCGGGTAGGTACTCTGCCTCTGACTCTGTCTGTCAGGGATGCCAGCGACATGCTCGATGCCGCACGAGACGAAGCGGCCAAGTAATCGCTGGCGAGTCGTACGCGGCGTTGCGTGGAGGCGCGGGCGAGTTTGGGATGGGTGGTGGTGTCGCGGGCACCGCGGCCGTCCGACGCAAGCGTGGGTTGCGAGACGCGGCCGGCACTGCAGCGGCTCGGTGGCAGTCTTCTTCGTCGTTGGTTTCGGAGCGTTCGTCCACGGGCCGCCCGTCACGAACCCGATATTCGGGTGTGACGCCGTTCAGTTCGTCAGCGACTGGCTCCATCTTCCCTCCTCGTCTTCTTCTTCATAAGCTTCTTCAGCTTACGTTGGGGCGTTGCCGCGACTCAGAGAGTCGCGGGCGCCGGGCTTCGGCATGGCAAAATTAAAATTTAAACTAGAGAGCACTTTATGTCGTGGGTAAAGCGACCGCGTCGGTGGAGCCCCACAGGGTGGCAACTGAGATGACAGTCCGAGCGTTCTGACTGGGAAGCACTAGGCACATCCACTCATCATAACCACGAGACAGACCATCCCTACTAGGCGGTGCGTGCCTTAATATAACGATCCGTCCCCACCTCTCGCCTGGCTAACGGAGCGGTTGTAGTGGAAATAACGTATCAACACATTCTAAACGACGCCGACACGGCCATTCTGCAATAAGGTCGCCCCACAAAATTTGGAAAAAAAGCGTCGGTGTTTGTTTATTAAAAGAACAGATAATGATTATCCATGGATAATGGCACGCACTCTGGTGAGGCCCATAAATACTTCAGTAGTGAGGATTTTAAACCCAAGTAATGAAGATCACATAATTAAAAAGGGAACATTGATGGGCACCTGTGAGGAAGTTGCCTGGATACGTAGATGCCAAGATATATCCAGTAGCAATAAACTTAATAGCACATTTAATGTGTCATCTCTTCTAGAAGGTTGTCACAAGGATCTGTCTGAAGAAAAAGTTGCATTGGCTAGGAAAGTGTTACTTCGGTACGCCCATATTTTCTCTTCCGGTGATGCTGATATTGGAAGGACCGGACTAGTTCAGCACACGATAAATACTGGTAACGAATTACCAATCCGTCAGCGGCCAAGAAGATTGTCAGTTGCACGAGAGAAAGAGGTAGAGGCCATGATTGAAGGGATGGTAAAGGATGGTGTGATAGAACCTTCATCCAGTCCATGGTGTTCTCCCGTAGTGCTAGTCAAGAAGAAGGACGGCAACTTACGTTTTTGTGTCGATTATCGGAGGTTGAACGATGCAACAAAGAAGGACAGTTATCCACTACCAAGAATTGACGACACGTTAGACACGCTGACAGGAATGAAGTGGTTTACAACCCTAGATTTGAAAAGTGGCTACTGGCAAGTGAAACTAGACCCTAAGAATAAGGAAAAGACAGCATTTTTTACGGGAAAAGGTCTGTGGCAATTCAAAGTAATGCCGTTTGGATTGTGCAATGCGCCAGGAACTTTTGAAAGGCTAATGGAGCTAGTACTCGCTGGGCTTATTGGAGACGCGTGTCTGGTATATTTAGATGACATTATTATTGTCGGGAGCTCATTTCAAGAACATCTTAAGAACCTGGAACGTGTGCTAGCAAAAATCCGTGCAGCCAATCTGAAGCTAAGTCCTACAAAGTGCTCATTTTTAAAACGACATGTGACTTTCCTGGGCCTTGTAATTTCGCAGGAAGGTGTGCAAACTGATCCGGAGAAAATAGTCACTGTTAAGGATTGGCCAGTACCAAAAGACAAGACACAGGTCAGAGCGTTTTTAGGGTTGTGCTCATATTACCGCCGGTTTGTGAAAAATTTCGCTGATATTGCTAAGCCATTACACAAGCTCACTGAAGCGTCTGTGCCATACACCTATTCCTGGATTTCCTGACACTGAGAATGAGTATATCGTAGACACAGATGCAAGTAATACTGGAATTGGTGGCGTTTTATCACAGCAAAAAGGAGATAAAGAGGTTGTAATAGCCTACTTCAGTAAAGCTTTATCAAAACCAGAAAGAAATTATTGTGTCACGAGAAGGGAGCTACTAGCAGTAGTAAAAACATTGCAGCATTTCAGTAAATATCTGCTTGGTCGAAAATTTTATCTGCGGACCGACCATCTTGCATTAAAGTGGCTTTTGCAATTCAAGAACTGGATGACTTAGACGTTAAACCCATTCTTGAATGGAAGAAAGCCGCTGCTCCAAAGCCTAGTTGGCATGACGTCGCTGGAATGAGTACCACAACAAAAAGCTATTGGGCACAGTAGGACAGTTTGGTGATCCACGAGGGAGTATTGTGCCGCAAATGGGAAAATGCTCGAGGAGACCATTGTCACCTACAAATGGTCATACCTAAGGCGAAGGTACCTGAAGTTCTACAGTTTTACCACGACGGATGTTCAGGAGGTCATATGGGAGTAAAAAGGACTCTGTTAAAGATACGAGAGCGATTTTACTGGAACCACTGCCGAGACGACGTAGAAAACTGGTGCCGCAAATGCACTAGTTGTGCAGCAGTTAAGGGACCTCAAACACGCAGTAGAGGAGCTTTAAAGATCTATAATGTGGGAGCCCCATGGGAACGGATAGCGCTAGATGTTGCGGGACCATTTCCTGAGAGCGAAAGTGGGAACAGGTACTTTATGGTCGTAATGGATTATTTCACAAAGTGGCCAACAGTCTTTGCCATTCCTAATTAAGAAGCTATCACAGTGGCAGATAAATTGGTTAACGAAGTATTTTGTCGCTACGGAGTACCCTTGGAAATTCACAGCGATCAAGGGTACTCATAAAACCAGGACCACTTCGTATCACCCACAATCTGATGGAATGGTGGAACGATTCAACCAGACATTGGAGAGATATCTGGCTAAAGTTGTGGAAAGCAGGCAAAAGGATTGGGTCAAACACATTCAGCCGTTCCTTCTGTCATACCGAAGTGCAGTTCATGAGAGAACAGCTGTTACATCTGCTTTCGAACTGAACGAACTTTGAATGAACTTCGGACGAGAGGTTAGGTTGCCTGCAGACCTAATCACTGGAATACCGCCGGATGCACCTTGTAGTGTAACAGACTACGCGAGTGAATTGCGAAACAGAATGAACGACATATAAGAGCATGTCAGACAATCTGGTCAACAAATGTCTCAGAAGGTGAACACTCGTTACGACCGAAGGATGAACAATCAAGGATTTGATGAAGGCTCATTCGTCTGGTTGCATAATCCGATGCGCAGCAAAGGAAAGTCGCCGAAATTGCAGGCAAAATGGGATGGACCATATCGCGTTGTGACTAAAATTAATGACGTCACTTATCGGATCCAGAAAGGTCCACGAGCTGCGCCAAAGATTGTTCATGTTGATCGACTGGCGCGTTACTACGGGTCTAATGATGCTCGGGTCGAGCATGTCTTGGAGGGGGCAGTGTTACGCCAGTCGCTTAGTGAAATACGTTGAGAAACTTCGACATAAATCTAGAATGTTCGAGACACTAACGCCATCTAGCGGTGAATAGCAGTACTGTGTATATCTAGTCGAGACACTAACGCCATCTAGCGGTGAATAGCGGTACTGTGTATCTCAAGTAGCTCTGGAATATTCTTAGCAGTATAAACAGTGAGTTGATTTTACAGGAATGTTCTGGAACTCATAGACCGGGGTATAAATAGCTCGCAAAAGGGCGCAGAGAGTCAGTCTTACGAGGCGAATACGCGATATAACCGAAGCTTTACTACTTTTACTAGTGAATTTCAGTGCGATTTAAGTGTTAAGTGACAAGTGCTGTTAAATTTTTATTTTGTGTTTAATTAATTGAAGTGTTAATTTTAGTTTAATTGGCGCTAATTACTTCTATCCCGAACCCCAGCTCGTAACATTATTAATATAAAAAAAACTCATATTTATTTCGATATAACAAATGTATTTAATCAAAACGCGTTAGCGCTGGCATAAACAAGTCACTAGTGTCCGGCATTGCTATTATTGAAAGATGAATTTTGAGTTAATTCTTCTGAATCTGAATTAGTATAGTAACCACGATTAGTTACACTCGAATTAGGAAGGGAATAATACACTTGATTTTGATATCTTTATCAAAATCAAGTGTATTATTATCAGTACACACTTCTAGTAGCCAGTCATTAATTTTCCTGCGTAAACGTAATTTTTGAAGATCGTTTAATTTCTTCATAGTTGGTAGTATACTTTTAAGAAATAGAAAATCCTCGTCATTTTTTAATTTGTCATCTTATTGACTCTCTTTCAAACGGGTTTCCATTAACAATATTTTTTTTCTATCTCTAACATGTCATCTTTGATATTAGAACGTTTTCTAATGTTAAACGTTGATGATGATTGAGAACCAGAAGTGCCAGCAGGTGACTGTGCATGATAAGATCCCTGGGATTAAACAGACTCAATAATATCAGTATCACTTTGCGTATTTTCAGTTTCATGACTACTCTCTGTTAAATTGCCTGTAGATGGAGCAGGGGTTACTTCGTTTTTCATGAATGACATTAAGTTATAATATTGCCACGTCGACTCCCATGTTTCCGATTCTGCTCCTGGTCTGAGAACTGGTTGCTTCTTTATCTCCTTTCTATACTGGTCTTTTCAAGTGTTTCCAGCGCTGTTTTAATGCATTTTCTGTAAAAAATATAATAATAATAATTACTTACAAATATTTAATTTGATTACAGGTACCTCGCCACAGGAACCTCTTTTCGATCTTTGGCGTTTAGTTTTCGAATGGGAAAACAACAATAGCAAACATTGTATATTTAACTTGTTCAGCTATATGGATGGAACTGGTTAATGTACATATGCCACACCCAACCCATAACGACTTAAAGAAGATAGCAAGTGATTATTATAAACTCTGGCAGTTCTCGATGTGCATTGGATCTATTGACGGCAATCACTGCAGTGTTAAATGTCCAGCTAAGTCTGGTTCTTCATATTTTAATTGTAAAAAATATTTTTCGATATTGCAAGGTGTTGCAGATGCAAATAAAAAATTTATAGCTATAGAAATGGGAGGAAAAGTTAAACAAAGCGATGGAGGCACCTTTCATTATTCAACTTTAAATATGTTAATGGAGAATGGTCCACTAGATATTCCTCCACCCGATGTGATACTAGGGACATGATACACATATTTTATCATTACTCTACAGTATTCTTTTCAATCCAACGACTCCCTTTTATCTCAAAGAACGATTTAAGTTCCTTCATGACACACATGGTAGAGATTTGAGATCATCGGAAAATTTGAGACTTTTGATGCCTACACATTCCACTAAATTTTACGACCATTCTTTTACGGTGCAGGCTATTCGGTTGTGGAATGCATTGCCGGTGTCAGTAAGACAAGCACAGCCACTCGCTACTTTTATAAGCTCGGTTGCCAATCATTTTCTTTCAAATTTATGATTATTTCTTTGTTTTTCTCCACACGATGATAAAGAACACATTACATTTATATATTTTATATAATTATGTATTGGATTTATATATATATACTTATATATTTCAATTAGTTTTTTTTTCCGTTATGAGTATTTGTAGTACACTAATTTAGCCCTCCCCAATTTCAATTAATAGCTTTTAAAGTCCTTCCAAAGGTTGTCTGGAAGATATCGCTCTCAGCGATAAGACCGCCATTGTAACCTAAGTTATAGAAATAAGGTTATGTAAGTGTGTTCCAATTTTTGGTGTACAATAAAGTATATTCTATCTATCTATCTATCTAAAGCGTATCCTTTAAAAGAACATATTGCGACCATTTCCTTCCAGAAATTTGGATATGAAAAGTGAATATTATAACAAACGCCTGTCACGTGCACGGAAGTGTATTGAATGTACAGACGCCAGCACATGAAGCTACCCGAAACTGTCAAATTTTCCCAATCAACCTTGAACCTAATTTCTTTAACAATAAAGTTGAAAATTTATTAAAGAAAATTGACAGATTGTTGTAGCTTGATGTGCTGGCGTCCCTACTTTTGGCATTTTATATGCGAAGTGGCGTATTTCAAATAAAGCTATTGAAGCTAACACAGAAAATGCTTGCCTCATCATAAAAACTACGTGTCTACTGCATAATATCATACGTGACCTTGAAGGATCTATTGCTGATGAGTGATGATCATCATCTTACAAACATTTAGATCGAAATAACGTCTAATAACTCCTTAAGTCGGGGAAACAACAGTTCATCACTGATTGCGAGAAACATACGCCAACAATTTTCTGACTATTTTTGGGATAATAGTGTTACATAGGAATTAAGTATGTTGGCAACACTAGACGACAGCCAGCCGGGCTAGAGGATCTTTGGAAAATGGCGTCAGTCCGCGTCCCGCTTTGTCTCATCTAATCTAGATTATTATCATGTAAGTTGAACAACAATAAATATTGATTATAACCAAACTGCAGTATCACTAAAGTAATACCACAAAAGATCCTTCATGACATGGTGTCAGAAGAAATTTCAAGAAATTTAGTCGACAACAAAGGTTAGTCAATGCATGCGCCCCATCCTCTTCAAGAAGCCAATTGCAAATTGCAATGTCCGACGATATGGATCAAAGGAAAAACACTACGATGGAGAGGATAGATTTAAAAAGTAACAACATGCCTAGAGAGTGGAAGAATTGGTCGAATAGATTAAAAATTTATTTAAGAGCCAACAAGCTTGAAGACGAAGATGACAAGCGGAAAGTAGCCATTTTGTTACAATTCATTGGCCCCGAGGCACTCACAATTTTTTACTCCTTTGACGTAGATATTGATGTGGTGACATACTAAGAGTTATTAGCCAAATTCGAGGCTTATTTTTTGCCAAAAATAAACATCACAATGGAAAGACACAAGCTATTTAATCGTCGACAATATGAAAACGAGAGCATTGACGAATATGTTACTGACCTCAAGAATATCAGCCACCAGTGTGAATTCGGCGTACTGCGTGAAAACTTGCTCAGAGACCTTTTCAGCTTAAACCTACACAGCGACAACCAATACCTAAAAGAAAAACTATTAACAGACTGTCCGAAGACTTTAGATGAGGCCATCAATATAGCTAAGAGTTTGGAAGAAACCAAACGACAATCCAAAATTCTGGAGAATTCAGCTAATTTTGTTGGACAAATCAAAACAAAGCAGCAGCAGCGAGCCAGCCGTCCAGTCAGAACTGAAAGCCAACCTAGAAGTCAGTCCCAGTCTCCATTGAGGAAGAAATGTGGTCGTTGTGGTCAGATACATAAAAATAAATGTCCAGCTATGGGTGTGCAATGTCATAAGTGTAAAAAACCAAATCATTTTGCTTCATTTTGCCGAACAAAGTCTATTAGAATAGTAGAGTCACAGGAAGAGAACATGGTAACACCTAACGATAATTTACTCATAGGTACGATGTATTCTCTAAATAATGTTTGTTCAATTATGTCTGAAAGTAAGCCGTGGCATGTAGACCTAATAATTAATGATAATCATGTGCAATTCTTGTTAGATTCTGGGGCAGACACAAATGTAATATCATACCACACATACAGAAGGCTTGATATTCCAAATTCAAGTCTAAAGAAAAGTACACACACTCTCTCAACATTCAGCGGGGAGGTTATACCAACTTTAGGACAGAGTAACTTATTGGTCAGTCACAAAAATGTTAAATATAAATTTGTTGTAAATTTTCACATAGTGGATTTAAACTGTCAAAACATCATAGGAAGAGCAACATGTAAGGCCATGAACTTTATAAAAAAGGTCAACTCTGTATCTTTTAATGATAATAACCCACCCATGAATAATCCATGTCAAAATATTCTAAAAAAGTATAATAACTTGTTTGAGGGTCTAGGTTGTATAACAAATTTTGAATGTGATTTTAGCTTGAAGCCAGATGTCACTCCAATTATAAGTCCGTGCAGGCGAGTACCATTTAAATTGCAGAGTGTATTGAAGGAAGAACTTGATAATCTTGAACAAACTGGAGTGATATGCCGTGTTGAGGAACCAACCTTATGGGTAAGCCCATTAGTTATTGTATCTAAAAGGAATGGTCAAATAAGACTTTGTATTGACACTAGACATCTTAATAAGGCCATAATGAAACCTCATTACCAATTTCCTACATTAAATGAAATTAGATCTGCTCTTGTAGGTGCAAAATATTTCTCAACTCTTGATGCTAACAAAGGGTACTGGATGCTAAAGTTATCTGAGGCTTCTTCTAAGCTGTGTACCTTTATAACTCCCTTTGGCAGGTTTAGATTTACTCGGCTACCCTTTGGGATTAATGCAGCCCCTGAAATTTTTCATAATGAGATGGTGAAAAGATTCGGTGATATAGAGGGAGTGAAAATAATGCTCGATGATTTTTTAATTTTTGGTAGAACAGAGTCAGAACACAATGAACGTTTAGAAAAAGTGTTACAAAGAGCAGCTGAATGTAATTTAAAGTTCAATAAAGCAAAGTCTAAAATTTGCCAAATGGAAGTTAAATATCTTGGTCATGTATTCAGTGCTGATGGTGTTAAGGTTGATGAAGCCAAAGTTGATGCTATATGTAAAATGCCTAGTCCAACTACTGTCCCTGAATTACAGAGGTTTATGGGTATGGTAAATTATTTAGGTCCATTCATAAAGAATTTGTCACATGAGTCTAGTCATTTACGTTCACTTTTGTCAAAAAATGTAGCTTGGAATTGGACGGAACAACACCAATCTGTATTTGATAAAATTAAAAACCTTATTAGCTCTACACCAGTCCTAACATATTATGATCCTGATAAGGAAGTTACACTGTCAGTTGATGCATCTAAAGATGCTATGGGAGCAGTTTTGTCTCATGGTAAACAACCTATTACTTATGCATCAGCATCCCTCAATAATTGTCAACAAAACTACTCCCAAATAGACAAAGAATTGCTATCAGTACTGTTTGGATGCACAAAATTTCATCAGTATGTATATGGACAGCAGTTCACAGTTGAGACGGACCACAAACCCCTAATTACTCTTTTCAAAAAAGCATTACATGACATACCTCCCAGGTTACAGCGTATCATGCTAAGACTTCAACCCTATGGCATAAGAATAGTATTCAAACCAGGTCGTTACCTCTATGTTGCTGACACTCTTTCTCGTATGGCTTTACCAGAAATCTCTTTGGAAGACCTAGATAGTGATTTAGATTTACATGTAAATTTGATTTTGTCTAATCTTTCTGTCAGTTCTGAAAAACTCAAAGAAATTCAAGAGTTGACTTCCAAGGATAAAACATTATGTCAAATAATTCAATATTGCAAAAATGGCTGGCCAGAACACAAACAATCAGTAGGTGAAGATATTAGACCTTATTTTCCATTGAAAAGTGAGATTCATGTTATCAATGATATTGTTTTCAAATCTAATAACATAATAATCCCAGAGTCATTCAGAAATACCATACTTAACATTATTCATAAAGGCCATCAAGGAATAAATGGCTGTATCCGTCTTGCTAAGACTTATGTATATTGGCAAAAAATTGATAGTGACATAGAGAAATATGTAGGTCAATGTAAAATATGTTTATCATTTCGCAGAAATAATAGTAAAGAACCCCTTTTACACCATGATTACAAGTTGTTACCTTGGAATAAAGTTGGTATAGACTTATTTGACTTTGACGGTGAAAAATATCTTATTGTAGTTGATTACTACTCAAAATATGTTGAAATGGCATTATTTAAATCTGGGTTTGCTGCACATCCTGTCATTACTCAATTAAAATCAATATTCGCCCGTCATGGCATACCAAATATTGTTGTTTCTGATAATGGACCTCCATTTAACAGTGGTGAATTTAGAAATTTTGCTAAAGACTGGGATTTTCAACATGTCACATCTAGTCCATACCTAAGTTGTTCAAATGGAATGGTAGAGAGAACGGTTGGAATAGTAAAAAACATGTTAAAAAAATGTCATGTTGATAAAAGTGATCCATATTTGGCATTGTTAATGTCCAGGAATACTCCTAAACATAACCATTATTCCCCAGCAGAACTAAGTATGTCTAGAAGTCTAAGAACTGTAATACCAGTAACAGAGAGTAATTTATTTATTTATTTATTTATTATATACTTTATTGTACACCTCACAATATTTCTATGGATACAAAAATTTAAACTAGTGTACAATGGGCGGTCTTATCGCACAGGGCGATCTCTTACAGACAACCTTTGGATGGACAAAAATTAAAGGAGACAGATTAAGGGCTGTCAGTGTACAAACAACATAAATAATATTAATTGAACATAATAATATAAAATACATACATACAATTCAAAAATCATATACTAATAAATATTACATGTACCTATAATTGAGAAAGAAGGGGATAAACTTACAGGGAGAGGTAATGCTCCTTCACCATTCTTTTGAACGCTGGTAGCGTTTGAGCACGCCTCACTTCAATGGGTAATGCATTCCACAAACGAGCTGCTTGAATAGTGAAAGATTTATCAAAGAAAGAAGTGGAATGCATACGAATACTTAACTCTAAATTTTCCGATGATCTCAGGGATCTAGAATGTGTGTCACAGAGGAACTGAAAGCGTTCCTTAAGATAAAAAGGAGTAAAAGGATTAAAGAGCACATTATAAAGCAGAGAAAGTAAGTGAAGATTCCGGCGAAACCTAATAGGAAGCCATTTGAGCTGAGCGCGGAAATCAGAAACGTGGTCATACTTGCGCAAGCCAAATATAAACCTGATACAGAGATTTTGAAGTCGCTCTAGCTTGTC
This sequence comes from Tholera decimalis, assembly GCA_943138885.2. Taxonomy (NCBI): domain Eukaryota; kingdom Metazoa; phylum Arthropoda; class Insecta; order Lepidoptera; family Noctuidae; genus Tholera; species Tholera decimalis. The sequence continues at coordinate 29,152,426 of OW964551.2, forward strand.
TAATTGGTCTTGGGTCAAGTCGAGATAGCTGGCATCAGCATAGTCCAGAATAGGGAGAAGGAGAGTTTGTGCAATTGCAATTTTAGTAGAGATGGGAAGAAAATTACGAAGGAGTCTCAAGGAGCCTGCAGAAGCAAATACTTTACGACTAACTTCCTGTAACTGTTTAGTCCAAGAAAGGGTGTCGTCAATGTGTATTCCCAGGTTCTTCACACTGTGACTATAAGGTATGAAGGTGTTATTGAAAGAAACCTGGGGAAGTGCCGTCCAATCAATCCTGGAGATAGTTCGAGAGCTGCCAACAACAATAACCTGAGTCTTAGCAGGATTGATTTTCAGCCCAAACTCAGCGCTCCAGTCACAAATTCGTGCGAGGTCCAAATTAATAGCTTCGATGGCATCAGCTAACTCTACAAGTGGAGCTTGGGTGTAAATTTGAAGATCATCAGCATACAAGTGGTAGAAAGAAGATAGTCGTTGAGTGATAGCATTTATAAAAAGTACGAAAAGTAAAGGAGATAAAACGCCACCCTGCGGTACACCGGCAGAGGTATCACACCAAGAAGAAAAAGAGTCCTCAATGGAAATACGCTGCCGGCGACCAAACAGGTAGCTACGAAACCAGTCAACTACCGATGGAGATATGTTAAAAGAGCATAGAACGCCGAGCAAAATGTCGAAGTCAACTGTATTAAACGCATTACTAAAGTCTAGTAATGCAAGTACTGTTAACTTCCCCATCTCCATGCCAGACCTTATATCGTCCGTAATATGAACTAGTGCAGAGGTAGTGCTGTGACCAGGACGGAAACCAGATTGGAAGGGATTCAGGAGATTATACTTAGAGAGGAACGAGCTAAGTTGTTGGTGTACAAGCTTTTCAAGGACTTTGGATAGGAATGGGAGAATAGAAATGGGTCGATAGTCCGAAAAAGATGCAGGACGAGTTTTTTTAGGTAAAGGGATAATTTGGGCGTCTTTCCAGGCTTTTGGAAAGGCACTACTAGAAATTGAGAAATTTAGGATGTATAAAATGACCGGAAGAACGTTATCAAGGATGGGAATGATCATCTTACGGCTGACACAGTCACTACCCACAGCGTTGGACGTAATCGACATAACACTCTTTTTAACATCACAAGCAGTAAATTGACTTATGACAAAAGGAGAATAATCAGGTATCGGAAGGTTAGAAAGATAACTTAGAGTAGCAGTTTTAGTAGCCCCATCTATTGAAGGCGAAGTAGAAAAATGACTATTAAGCGAGTTTAATTCAATATCTTTAGGAATCGTTTCATGAGACTTTCCCGATACCCAATGTTTTGAGAAATTTCCAAACCTTAGCTGGATCACTACTCTGAACCGAATTATGGATATGTTGGCGTTTTGCATTTCTACACACCCTGTTGCAGTGATTTCTAATTGAGATAAATTTCTCCCAGTTAGTGTCACTGGGTTTAACTTTGAACTTAAATTTCGCCGCTGCTTTTTTATGTATTAAAAGTTTAATTTCATCCGTCAACCAAGGCGCCGGAAGATGCTTAACCCTCACAGCTCGAATAGGTGCATGTCTGTCGTAAAGCTGAATTAATGCAGAAGTCAGAAAATCAACTTGTTCGTCGACTGATGACGAAGCCACCAGAGGAGTCCAGTCAATGTTGTTGGCATCCTCTCGAAGACAATCAATGTTCATCCCATCAAAATTGCGAAGCAGAATAGTTTTGGACTTATGCTTAGGGGGGCGAATTTTATAGGATGTGAAAATTAGGTCATGGTAGGAAAAGGCGTCTGCTGAACATTGACCATGTTTAGCGACGTGACTAAGAGATGAGACAAAAATAAGATCAAGCAGTGAAGGAACAGAGTTAGGAAAATGGTGAGTGGCACCAAGGTCGAGAATGGAGAGATTACTTGATTCTACTATACGAAACAGAGAATTGGAACGAGTATCTTTTTTAAGGAGGCATGTATTAAAGTCACCCATTATTATACTATGACTGTAAGAGGTAATTAAAGATTCTAAAATACGCTCCAAGGAAGAAAAGAAATTAATTCGAAGAGAAGGGCTGTAGTAGACTCCAAGGAGAATTTTAGAGTGGTGAAGTTCAACTTCAATGAAAAGATGTTCACCAGCGTTCGGAGGAGGCGGCTGTGCGGACATGTTAACAATAGAAAAGGAAATATAATTTCGAAGATAAATGGCCACCCCGCCACCACCACCGACTGCGCGGTCATTCCTGATAAGTTGAAAACCTGGAAGAGAGTAAGAAGAAGAGGGAAGGCAAGGTTTTAACCATGATTCGGAAACTAGGATAGCATGAATATTCTTACAGTCAAAACTGGCCAGCATTTCGGGGAAATGAGCCGGAATACTTTGGGCGTTAATGTGGACTACATTAAAATTCTTGGACACATCGGAAAAAATAGAAACTAGAGTTTCGCATAAAGAAGGAACACTTACGAAGCTTTCATCATTACTGTCTAAAGAATAAAAAGTATCAGCATCACTGCTGCAGCCAGGGCTGAGCATAAATATATGAATTAAAAAATAAATAAATATTTAAAAAACAATAATTAACGCGGCAAACTATAAATTTTTGTCCACCTGCCAGTTGTGCATAACACGATAGTAAAAATAAAAATAACTTAAAAAACAGTTTACTTCTGTAGTCCAGGCACATTAATATCATATTAAACTCAATTTCAATGAACAAATAACAAAAAGTAAGTGCGTGTAACGGAGCTAAATTAAAATATTGTTAAAGATATCTACATATTTAGTGTACAGCTATGGAACGCAGTGAAAATTACATAAGTGACAGCTTCTACTTCAAGTATTTGACAGTGACATTCCATGACATATGACATTTTACTTTATAATAAAATAATACGAAATACGGCAGGTACATAGGTAAAGAACTAATAACTATGAAACCGAAAAATTAAATGTTAGTACACTACAGATAGAATGTTCCGGATTCTGAACACAATCTACCTACTTCTTAACAATAAAAAAAAGTGCCTGGACTATACGCTAAAGACGAAAACAAAAAAAAAAAAAACTATGAAGATTATTTCCTCGCTACAGCTCGCTTGGTTTTAGCAGCGACTTTTCCCGCTGCCACCGGCAGAACAACGACGCTGGGCTCCGATTGTACTGATGCTTGTTCCGGCTGGGTGGCCATAGACTCCGACTGCAGCGCTATCTTATTGAGTTCCGCTATGGAAGTTACTCGATGCCGGGTCCCTTTGTGATCGAGGACGAACACTGTGCCCTCAGTAGTCCAGCATTGAGTCACATCAAACCTATCACGCGCTGCCATGAAGACGTTGTGCCTAGTTTTCGTGAGGAACTCTGACATTGTGATACCAGAACCCTTGAGCTTAGTTTTGGAAAACCAAATTTTATCGCGGAGAGCGACATCATGCAGCTTGAACAGTATTGGTCGAGGCTTATGAGAAGAGCTGCGTCCCATCCTGTGACAACGTTTGATGCCAGACATTGACAAGTCAAGCTTGATGTGTTGTTTGACAATTTGCGTTACCAACTGTGCCGTCTGCTCCTCTTGCTCCTCTGGTACTCCATGCAGCAGCAAGATTTTACGCCTCCCACGCATCTCCATACTATCTAGGCTCTGTGCAAGGAAACCAACCTGCTTTTGGAGAGTTCCAAGCGCTTGTACAATAAAAGTCCTGAACGATGCAAATTCTGTTGCCAATCCAGAGGTGGTGGTTGCTGTAGTGTTTGGACTTTTCTGTAACTCCTTCTCAAACTCTGCCATCCTTTCATTAAATAGGCTGCTCATATCAGTTATTGTGCGGTTTATTGCTTCCATTTTGTATTTACTGTGATGAAGTTATAGATAATGTGTTTAGGAGCTGAAAACACTTCACTGGCAGGTAGAGACTGTTAATTATCAATAAGTAACATTAATTTGTGAAACAAATAAATATATCTATTTTTAAAACAATTTTTTATAGCAGAGAAAATTTTTGTTGTTACACTATTGACTACCCACAAATTCCATTTCAAAACAATTGATAATAAACAGGTGCAGGAAACAATTGAAAAACAAAAAGTAAAATCATCATTTTATTGTAATAAAAATAGGACACAATTAAAGCCTTTATCAGTTGGTGATAAGATAATGTTTAAACACAAACCTAATGGAACATGGATTCCTGGTATTGTTTCTCAGGTAGGCCCAGAGCCTAGAAGTTTCATAGTAAACAGCCCAGAAGGTTCTTTTCGCCGGAATAGAATTCACATTATAAAACCATCACATTCTCTTGAATTGTCAGAAAACCTTGATTCCAACAAGGATAGTTTGTCTAGTTCAAACACTTTTGATAACACACCAGATGTTGTTGATAACCCTGTTATCACTGATAGATCAAGATATGGTCGTTTGTACAAAAAACCTTCTAGGTATGCCGAATCTTGTTAGAATTATGGAAATCTACTGTAACACGTAACCTAAGTTTTTTAAAATAACAGAGTTTGTTATTAATTTATGGTTGGTTTGTAAACAAAAGCTTGAAGAGAAAAAAAAAATTAAAAAAAAAAATTAGAAATGTCAGATGTCAAAAGTCAATCACAGATTAAACATGATAGTGGTTGCAAATGTCGTGCTGGAACTGTCACATTTATAGTTTTCTTTCTAGTTCATAAAGGAATAGAGAGGGGTTTATTTTTTTAGTAAAGTAGTTTGTTTTCTAAACAAAGGAAGATGTTATGATGTTTAGTTTTACTATTGTGTAACATTTATATTTTTCTTTCTAGTTCATAAAGGATGTGTATAGATAGGATCTGTTTAGTTTTTTAGTAAAGTAGTTCGTTTTTTAAACAAAGGAAGATGTTATGATGTTTAATTTTACTATTGTGTATTACATGATAAAAAGTGTATTAATTTAAAAGTAAATACTTATTATAAGTTTTATTAATTTGTTAAAAAAAAAGGAAGATGTTACATAGGAATTAAGTATGTTGGCAACACTAGACGACAGCCAGCCGGGCTAGAGGATCTTTGGAAAATGGCGTCAGTCCGCGTCCCGCTTTGTCTCATCTAATCTAGATTATTATCATGTAAGTTGAACAACAATAAATATTGATTATAACCAAACTGCAGTATCACTAAAGTAATACCACAAAAGATCCTTCATGACAAATAGAATTACTAATGTTTAAAATTTTATAACGTACAACCAATAAATGGGTTAATAAAACAATTATTTACCTTCAATTCCTAGTTTTACTGCTCATTCCTTCCACATTTTTTGTTTAATTATTATATTTTTATAGGGGCATGAGTTGTTGCCCATAATTCTGGTTTAAGTTCAATTTCTGTAATAATGTCTTCAAACGACATGGCGCGCACGCTTTCGTCACCGCTGCAAACACAAACTGGTTTGAACTTGCACGCGACGCGCCGCTCGACGCAAACAAGAACGCTGCTGCCCCCGCTCCGCTCGGCTGCCACTCAGGACACCTACGTGTTAATGCATCTGTTTGACACAAACGCCGCACGCCCCGCCCCGCTGGACGCTCGATTTAAGCGGGCACTCAGGCCGTACACTTAGTCGTGCGCGCATTGTTTACTTCGTTACATTCTCCCCCTCTGGCTCCGAAGACGTCTTGACGAGGAAGGTAGACTCGAAGATTCCATTCGTGGTCGTCCTCGAGTGGTTTTCGGAAGTTGAGTGGTTGTAACTTTTACAGAGGTAAGCGGTTCAGCTGTTTTAAGTGGTCGTCGACGCTTGCGAATTGGCCGAGCTGGTGCTGGTAGTGGACTTTCAGTGTCACTTTGGAAAGGGCGTAATGCAGATGAATGGTATAGCCTTACACTCTGGTTTGGTGATTTAGGGTCTGTGACATGGTAAGAGCTTGGTCCGTGATTCTTCAAAATTATATAAGGGCCAGATGGCCCTTATATAATAACGTAATATCGTCGAGATCGACGTGGGGCAAGTTTTGAGCTAAATCCTTGGACGGTCTTACTGAGGGTATGTGTATCAACGAGAACTCGATCTCCAGGTTTGTATTTAGGGCTTGGTCTTCTGCTATTATCTACATATTCCTTTCGCTTTTCTTCTTTTCCTTCTTGTACTTCTTTAACTCTTTTTAGTGTTTCTGCTAATACTAACAGTTTGGGTGTAATTTCGGGAATGAAATTTTCTGACGAGATTATTTCACGTAGATCGTGTTCATTATCTTCGGGTATTCTTAATTCTCGACCGAATGTAAGGTATGCTGGAGTATGCTCAGTCGAAGAACAAACTGCTGTGTTCATTGCAAATCGGATGCTCGGTAGTTTCTCTGACCAGGTCCGATGATCATCTCCTACAAGAACGGCGCGCAGAGTTTTAAGATCTCGGTTGCAACGTTCTACAGGATTGGTTTCAGGATGGTAGACGGGCGTAAATACATGCTTAATGTCAAGGCAATAGGCTACTTGCTGCATAACGACGCTAACAAACTGTGTGCCATTGTCACTGATTATTCTTCGTGGCATGCCGTATCTTAAAAATATCTCATTAATGAGAATCATCGTGCAATTAGTTGCTGTTGCATGTTCTAGCGGAAATAATTCTACCCATCTAGAAGCAAGATCTGCAACGATGAGTATCCAGATCATTCCATTGGTTGAAGCAGGTAATGGGCTAAACAGATCAAAAGCGACTACCAAACCTTTTATTCATTGCAGTTGTTTGAAGGAGTCCAGCTAGTTTCATATTCGACGGTTTGTATCTCTGGCATGACAAACAGTTTCGAATGTAGTTTTCGATGTCCTTCCTCATGCCTTTCCAATAATAACGTTGAGCTATTCTAGCAAACGTTTTGTATGCGCCATAATGACCGGCAGTAGGCTCATTATGATAAGCATATCATAGTCAGATTGTGACAATAGTCAGATTCTTGTGCCAGAACAAGAACAAATCAATGTTATATGCTAATGTTATATATTAATGCTATCAGGGTTGTAGCGGTATAGTAAACCGTTATTCATTACGTAACCCTCTTGGCACCAGTATCGTGCTTCTTCTTAATTATTACTTTCAAATGATTTTACTATCTTCTCTATGTTTTTGTCCTTCATTTGTGCCTTACAAGTATGTTGTAGTGTCACGTTCCTTTTTTATAATAAAACGATTTTTAAAATAAAACGATAAAATATCAGAAAAGCTACTATATTTGAGAAGTTTAAAAATAAGAAAAAAACGAGAGTGTAGAAGCAGGTAAGGCCCGGTCAAAGGTCGGACCACGTAGGTGGCCGTTGATACCGCACTCTCCTGCTTGGTGCCGGAGTCGGTGGCGCCGGTGATGGCTTCGTAGTCCGCCTAGCAGGATATTGATCTTCGGCGTAAGGTGCCGCCAAGTGTCCAGCTACGCTGATCTTCAGCCGTGTATGAATTCCCAGTACGGGAAGAACACTTCACACTTATTAATTCCTTGAATAACCAAGTATTTCTCCGATTCAAATAAGTTTTCAGGGATTTTGTCTGGTTAATAGTACTATACTTATATCGAGTACGAGGGCGCAGAGATAGGTAGGTACTGCTTAGAAAATTTAGTGCGCGTGATTCCTCGATAGCCGGTCGAGTGCCACTGGCGGCTGCCGTCGCGGAATGAAACGCGCTCGCGCATCGTTTAGGTGAGAGGTAGGGATTTTAAAAATATATATAAAACCGCGCGCCACAAGAAGTTGCTGTGTCCGTTTGTTCATTAATTAATTTTTATTTTCATCATAGATAGTTTGAGTTTTTAATAGTTTTAAATATTTATAAATTAAGTAGGTAGGTAAGTAAACCGTGACAGTACCCCCCTTCCGAGACAAGGATTTTTCCTTAGCAAAAAATCCTTATCTAACGTAATTACGATTTCAAATCTTTGATATGCCATGCTCCCAAGTCGCGACCAGACATATCCTCTAATATGTATACTAAAGGCGAGCGTTTGTCCTTTATTCGGCATTTTTGGAACTTCGGAGCGAGCTTTTTACTGAAGTAAGCATCCTTATCACTTTGAAAGTAACACTTTTTCCAAACTATGTCTCCTACATGAAACTCAGCATCCTTACGTCGCGAATTATAACGCCGCGTATTTTTTAAATGACTTCGCCATAAAGCAGTCTGCACATCATTGAATATTTTACGGAGGTGACCCAAATTAGCAGCATATTTATCACGGGGTGAAAACATTAAATCTTTAGGTGTAGTATTCTCCAAATAATGTGAGCCACAAGTTACGAGTTCTCTACCATGAACTAAAAATGCAGGTGTAAAACCAGTTGTTTCGTTGACAGAATTATTCATCGCAAACTGGATCTTTGGTAAATTGAGGTCCCATGATCTGTGATCTTCTTCGACAAAAGCAGAGATTGCTGTAACAACGGTCTTGTTATACCTTTCCACAGTGTTAATTTGTGGAGTGTACTTTGGCGTGAAATGAACGCTTGGGACCTTATATTTAGAGAAAAGTTCGTCCAATTCGCGACTTATGAATTGGCATCCATTATCAAGTATGACTGTTTGCGGAATACCATGTACAAGGAAAACATTGTCTTCTAGATTTTTAGAAACCAAATCTGCAGTAGATCTGCGAAGAGGAAATAATAGGCAATATTTGGAGAAACAACATGTTACAACGAATATATAGGAATGCTGTTTCCTACTGTTTGGTAAGGGCCCCACGTTGGGCGCCATTGTCACGTTCCTTTTTTATAATAAAACGATTTTTAAAATAAAACGATAAAATATCAGAAAAGCTACTATATTTGAGAAGTTTAAAAATAAGAAAAAAACGAGAGTGTAGAAGCAGGTAAGGCCCGGTCAAAGGTCGGACCACGTAGGTGGCCGTTGATACCGCACTCTCCTGCTTGGTGCCGGAGTCGGTGGCGCCGGTGATGGCTTCGTAGTCCGCCTAGCAGGATATTGATCTTCGGCGTAAGGTGCCGCCAAGTGTCCAGCTACGCTGATCTTCAGCCGTGTATGAATTCCCAGTACGGGAAGAACACTTCACACTTATTAATTCCTTGAATAACCAAGTATTTCTCCGATTCAAATAAGTTTTCAGGGATTTTGTCTGGTTAATAGTACTATACTTATATCGAGTACGAGGGCGCAGAGATAGGTAGGTACTGCTTAGAAAATTTAGTGCGCGTGATTCCTCGATAGCCGGTCGAGTGCCACTGGCGGCTGCCGTCGCGGAATGAAACGCGCTCGCGCATCGTTTAGGTGAGAGGTAGGGATTTTAAAAATATATATAAAACCGCGCGCCACAAGAAGTTGCTGTGTCCGTTTGTTCATTAATTAATTTTTATTTTCATCATAGATAGTTTGAGTTTTTAATAGTTTTAAATATTTATAAATTAAGTAGGTAGGTAAGTAAACCGTGACAGTAGGTTTGAGGAGAATAAAAGTATTGATGTGTATTTACCAATGATTTATTATTTTGACACTGCTTAAGTCTAGTTTTAACTTTGGCACTTAGTATCAGGGAGCGCTCGTACTCGAGGTGTTTGACCAATCAGCGAGCAGCGCCAGATTGTTCGGTGCGTGCGGTTTTGATCGTCTCGCTACTGTGTGTTATAGAGGAGCGCGCACGTAAATATGGCGAGTGTCTTCAACGCACCTCAGTGTTGTGGCCGGCACGGTCGGTGCCGCTTGTATGTCTAGCCGCCACATAGCTCCTCCCCAGCGAAGCGCTCGTACTCATATGACGGCGCAGGCGCACGCAGCTAGGTCCTCGCTGTTGTCGCCGAGTCATCCGCTGTGCGTTAGTGCGCGGTCGACCGCCGCTGCGGCTGCACGTTGATGTTACGCATGAATATCAAAACGTACAGTAGGTTTCGATATCCGTCCGAAACGTGTAATGTATGGTTGGAGTGCAGAAGGTGCATCGTTATGATTTGTGCTGTCTTCTGTGTTGGCCAGAAATGCAGGTTTTAGTCAGTCTACGGTAATGTTCATCGGGCGATCCTTGACTAGTACTGTGTAGACTTTATCTTGTCTGTGCAACACTCGATATGGCCCTTCATACGTTGGGGTTAGCGGTCGCCCGTAAGCGTCGATGCGAATGAATACATGCGAACTTTTATGTAGCTCGTCATGTATAAACATAGCACGGCGATCGGTGTTACGTCGGACGGCTTGTAGTTTGTTCAACGCCGCCGTGACGTTGTCGCTGACGTATGTGTTTGATGAATATATAGGTGTATCTCCACACATTTCTCCGGGTAGTCGTTACGTTGTCCCGTACAATGCTTCCGCCGCAGAGACGTCTGTGTTTTCTTTTATCGCTGTGCGTAAGCCAAATAATACTGTACTCAGTTCACGAGTCCAGTTAGCATCTTAAAGGCGCCAAATGAGTGATGTTTTCATGGAGCGATGCCACCGCTCGATCATCCCGTTGACTTGTGGGTGATAGGCAGTGGTGCGCGTCTTGTCGATACCCATTCTATTCATTAGAGTTTTGAACAGATGTGATTCAAATTTGCGTCCTTGGTCGCTCGTTATTCTTTGTGGACATCCGAAACGTGTTATCCAGCCTTCATACACGATTGTCGCAATTGTATTCGCTTCTATATCGCTGACGGGGAAAGCTTCAGGCCATCTTGTCGCCCTGTCAATGATAGTCACGCAGTATTGTTTGCCGTCTGATATAGGTAGTGGTCCAACAATGTCTATATGAATGTGTGACAAGCGATCTGCGCGGCAACGTATTCACATCTTGTAGCCTGTGCTCTATTCATCAAAGGAGCGTTGGGTATTTCACCGAGTAAGTTCATGGCTCCGATGAACATTTCGTTCGCGTCTATAGCTTCCACACTCCAAAACTCATCCAAATCCCCAGTCGGAGGGGCTCCTGCTTGATAGTCCTCGGCTTGCAGCGGTCGGCCAAGATTGAAAACTGTCGGATTCCTAAGTCCACCAAGATAGTTGGACGTGAGTTGTCGTCGCTGTCCGTTTCCATCATAATCTATGGAACATGGTCCACTCAGCATGCACGAATTCTTTCTGCCGAGATAAGACACGAAGTTCTGGTAATGGATGATGTCTTCCTCAAGATCAGCGACACCATAGTCATTCGGCATTATAGCATTAGCATTCCGAAGCAGGGGATGGTTCTGATGTCCAGCGGCAGCTCCAGCTGGTATTCTTCTTCTTCGGCGCTCATCCTCATTTATTGGGAGGGTCCATTCCGCATATGGAAGCGGGTTGTTGTCGTAAAACTCCCTACGAACTGCTATCGGAGTATTGACATCTGACATTGCCACAACGACGCGCCTGAGATTGCTAAGCAATATGCCCAAACAAGGGTGGTTGAGGGGACGCACATAGACCCGTTTTCCTGCGCATTCAAAGTTGCCTATAGCATGTATGGTATTAGTAATTGGAGCGATATTAACTGGTGAGCTTCTTATCAAATCTTTAAAATCATTCCCGAGACGCGGCCGGTTGAATAAATCCTCTTGTCCAAAGCCGGAGGACAAGACTTGTCCTTTCATTGATGATAAAAGTTTAAGTTCCACCTGGCCTAGAGAGACACGATAAAAGGACCAGGGACTGCAGATAGGTATGTTTCGATACAAGTTGTACGCTTTACTAAACACGGCCTGAGTAGTAAGGCCGATAGAGCGTGTTGTCACTGGGAGGGTAACTGCGCATTTTATCACAGTAAATTCTTGTTTGACTTGCGCTTCATACGCCTCCTTAAATCCAAAGAACAAAGTTTTATTAATCAAATCTTTTATTTCTTGCTCCTTATCTTTAATCGGTTTTCCATTTTCTCTAAACTCGTCACGACGTTTTGGATCGCGATCTCGCTGTTGGCGAGTGCGTTGCTGCTTTCGCCCAGAGGGGGCAGAACGATTAACGGAAGGTCCGGGGTTGACCTCACCTTCATAAGAAGATTGGTATTGGGGCGGAGGACGTGTGCCTCCACGACCTCTTTAGGCTGTAACTCCTCTTCCACGGTACATTATGAGATTTTCAGCGGAAACCAGCAGAAAATTGGCCGGCACGGTCGGTGCCGCTTGTATGTCTAGCCGCCACAGTGCCTCTCTTATTTCTTTAGGATTCTTCCTCGGCGCATCTATCACAATACTACATATTCCACAGTTTTCTTTAGTGGCAGCATCACAATTAGGGCGAGATAACGTATCTGCTACGACGTTCGTCTTCGCAGTGATATACTTTATTGTGATATCATACGGCTGTAACTGCAGAGCCCATCTTGCTAAGCGTACAGTTGGGGATTTTAATGTCATTAGCCATTTGAGAGCCTGATGATCCGTCACGATTATAATAGGCGTCCCTTCTACATATCCTGTAAACTTATTAAGTGCCCATACAACTGCGAGTGCCTCGCATTCAGTCGTGGAATAATTTTTTTCAGCTTGATTCAGCAATCGACTAGCGTATTCCACGGGGTGCTCTTGTTCACCCTCTCCCTGCACGAGAACTGCACCGATAGCGTAGTTGCTGGCATCAGTTTTAATTATATAGGGTTTTGAGTCATCTGCTTGAGGCAATATGGGACTAGTCGAGAGAAGTTCTTTGAGTTTTTCGTAGGCACCTTCTTGTTCGTCCTCCCACAGCCACTTAACTTGCTTCTGGGTTAGACGGATTAGGGGTTCAGCAACTTGAGCAAATCCGGGAATGAATCTTCTGTACCAAGAACACATTTGCAAGAACGAAAGTAAATGTTTTATATTGGTAGGTGCAGTCATGTTTACAATCGCACTGACTTTGTTAGGATCCATCTGTAGTCCTTTTTGGGTTATATAATGTCCCAGGTACTTAACCTTCGAACAACAGAATTTGCACTTTTCCTTATTGGCTGTCAAGTTATATTCTCGAAGTCGGGAGAAGACATCTTGAAGATCACTCAGATGTTGCTCAAATGTTGGAGACAGGACGATGAGATCGTCAATATAGACACACAGTTTAACGTGGCTTCGAGATACGCGGAAATCATCCATCAATCGTTGAAAGGTGGCTGGTGCATTGCGCAAACCAAAGGGAATCCTTAAAAACTTGTTCATGCCGAATGGTGTAATAAAAGCAGTTTTGCATTGGTCCTCCTGCTTTACTCCAATCTGCCAGTAACCTGCGCGGAGGTCTATGGTAGACATATATGGCGTCAGTTTAGCATCATGTAATAAATCATCTATACGAGGTAGTGGTAAATGGATACACATCTGGGGGTCTACTCTTATTCAACGAAAAACGAAGTTTCAATCGAAATTTCGCGTGTTTCCTACCACGGTTTCAATTCGTTCCGAAATTTCGTCCGAACGAAAATTGTTTGACATTTTAAACCTACTCTAATTCATAAATGTTCCGACCGAAGTTTTGAATTTGACAGATGATTGTTCGTAATTTTAACCTCAAATTGACGAAACCAAAAGTGTTACCTTTTGATTTTCGTTTGTGTGAATTTTATAAAAAAAATTACTTGAAATGGCTACAAGAATGCTTTTCATCGAAGCTTCTCTACGTGAAGAACGTGTAGAGCGTAGAAGGAACCGGCGCCGCCTGTGCAATCAAATTAATATAAATTAAATTACAGACTCAGTCGGCAATTATTCGAGGAGTTATGCCAGGAAATAGTGCCTTTATTGCCTCCAAAGGCAAGGCGTCATGGAATCGAGCCCACAATTAAGGTGGTGTATATTTGTCATTATCATCATTTTCTTCAATAAAAAATTAGCATTTCACATTTCACTGTTCTTATTCCTCGTCTTTTTCAGATTCTTACAGCCTTAAGAGTATATCATTACAGTAGTATAGAGCGAGCATAATGCACCAATTGCTTAGTACGCATCGTAGGCAACTGAGCTACTTATATTGAAAAGTGTATGACAGATAGGGATGTAAAATTACATGTCGATAGACAACAAGCTATCGATAAAAAGAAATGGGATATCGTTCATTGCGTTTAGAATGTTTGATGCGTAATGTGTTATAATAATATTATTGACATGTATTAATTCCTTGAAAAATCTCGTTTAATATAAATTAAAAGTATGTGTTATATTTATGAAATAGAAAAATATGATTGAAAACATTACTTAAATGAAAAAAAAAACTTAGTCAATAAAATTGTAATCTTTATTATGCCACTCTTCGAACTAACAGTAACTTTTAGTTTAAAAACACTGTAACACACACAACAACACACAGTAGCTGTAAATAAATATAATTTAGTTTGACGCTCACATAATCGCACAAAAATAAGCACAAAAGAAAGCAATATGGGTATTTTTTTTCCTCACTTTTTTTATATTAAATAGGTTCGCGTTTGACCACCATCTCACCTGATGGTAAGTGATGATGTGGTCGAAGATGGAGCACGCTTACCTAAAAGTAACCTGATAGCAACATTAAATTGTGATAAGTTAGGTTTTTAGAATTTTTGTTTGATGATCGATTTACGTAAAAATAATGCATAAAATGTAAGTATTTACTTGTGAAATGTAATTTGAATACACATTTTTTGTTTCCTGAAGGACTATGACATCCAATTACGATACAAACGGTCGTTTTAAATTATTTACTTGCGAGCTCTGTTCGGCGGAATGTGATCTTGAGTACTGACGGCTCGCCGAGTAAAGTTAGCCATAATGGCTAAGTTTTAGTTGCCTCACTTTTTGCACTCGTACTAGCTTTCTATGCATTATTATTCTAAGACTTTCGCATTAAAATATTAGCAAGTATATCGTATAAAACACACATCAAAATTATTTATAACAAACTGGCTTCATATGTAGAGATGAAGATTTTGAGTATTCAGTAGTTACATTACATAAATAGGTATATTTTATGTAGCTGTCCTAGCAAACATATTTTTTTATTATTGTAAATGTCGACTACAGTGTTGGTCGCGTCACATCACTACAATATCGCGTGGTGAGCGCGGTGTGCGGGCGGGCTTGCGCGCGCCCGCCTCCAACGTCTTCTTCAGCCCCGCGATGTGTGATTTGTTTTCATAAAAATAAGTATAAAAATCGACTTTCCGATGAAATGTGACACTGGATTTCTGTTTTGTGTGCTTCCTTGTATCGTTTTTGCAAGATCGAACTGCACATTTGACCATTTTGATAAGTAAATATGAAAATAATGTCTGAAGGAACGCACACTGCTAGCACTCAACCACGACTACAAGCGCTCGCGGCGGGAACGTCGTGTTGTTCTCACCCGTGCCTACTGTTCCCACTTCGTTGCGCGCGCTCTATACTACTGTAATTATAACTCTATGCTTACGGCCTTGAATTTTTATGCCCGAGGCAGTTACCAAGGGTCTGTGGGGCAAAACCTGGACGGGCCCATGTCACAACAGACTGTTTCTCGTTGTTTGCAGGAGGTCACAACTGCACTCAATGCACCCCATATAATAAGGAAGTACATAAAATTCTCGCAAAATGAAAGGAATCATATTAAGCGGCGGTATGTACCTAAGTGTTTAAAAATATATCTTAGCTAAGTATATTATTTCTATTAGCTAATGTATTTAGAATGAATGTTAAGTTATCATTATTGTTGCAGGTTTTATGAGAAATATAGGCTTTCTGGTGTGATTGGGTGCATTGATTGCACTCATATAGCAATTGTTAGACCTTCTGGCATGAGGAACAATATTTTAACCGAAAACATTTTCATTCAATTAACACCCTAGTTGTAAGTATTAGAACTAAAATATTAATGATTTTATTGTGACATTGTATACAATAATATTATTCTCTTCTCTTCTTAGTCACTATACGTAACTTATCTTTTATATACCTATGTTAAATTGGATGACATTCTTTTCCAGATATGCGACAGTGATTGCTACATAACTAATGTGGATGCTTCATTTGGTGGAGCAACACATGATGCTTATATTTGCAGAGAGTGTGATATAAGAAGCCACATGTAGAGTCTCCAGAATGAAACATTTTATCTATTAGGTTTCTTTGAATTTATTGTTTGTGTTTAAAATATATATTACTAGCTTCTGCCCGCAGCTTATGTTTTATCTATGTGTTAAGTTTCATCCAAATCTATTCAACCGTTTTTGTGTGAGAAATTAATATCCATACATTCTCAAAAACTTTCACATTTATAATATTATTAAATATGATTATAGCATAATTCATATTAATAATACTTTTTTTAAAATTTCAGGTGATTCTGGTTATGCTCTAAGGGAGCATATGATGACACCTATAGATAATGCTGTTGAAGATCCTCCTGAAGGCAAATACAACTTTGTCCAAAAGCGTGCACGCTCCACCATAGAAGGGCACATTTGGTATTTTGAAAGGTCGATGGAGATGTCTATTGGCAGCTCGGAAAATGCATTACTGTCCTGAAACAGCAGGTAAAATTATAATAGCCTGCTGTGTTTTACATAACTTATGTATACGGGGTGGTATTGATGTTCCCGAGTTGACTGAAGATGAACTCCAAGCTGAAAGAAGCAGGCAGGTTCCCTCTCAATCAGCCACTATTTCAGCTCAAGCTCTACAAGCAGGTCGAAGAACAAGAGCTGTGTTAGTGCAAATGTTGGAGAGGAATAGGTAGTGTAAAGTTTAAGTCAATTAGGTAATATCTTATGTGACATTTATAATTATTTTCATTATGTTTTTCTTAATTGACTTTAATAAAAGAATAAAATTTATAATCTATCATAGAGTTTTATTTACTTGAACCCTATCTGGAAACAGATATTAAAGGCAACACTATTAATCTACAGTAACAAAAATATAATAAAAATTACAATTAATCTACAATAATATAATCTTAATTCCTATGGCCTAAATATTCTCTAAGCATTTCAGACAGCTGTACCAGGGCAGCCCTGATGTCTGTGAGCTCGGTGCGCAACATGGTTTCAAGCCGTGACAGGGCAGCCCTGATGCCTGCAAGCTCGGTGTTCCTGTTTCTCTTCTTACACGCCCCTCTTCATATTGGTACAATCTGCTTCTGACATCAGAACCAGCAGCCGATTGTCACCTTCTGGGATGTGTAGGTCGTGAGGCTGCAAACCAACATTCCAATTTAAATAAGTACTTGACAAAAATGCCGAAAACACTAGAATGGGTTCAGTGAATATTGTTATCTAAATGGACATTATTTTAATGTGTCAAAGTAAATATAGAAATATCAGTAAAGGCATTTCAGTAAGTATTAGTAATAATAGTTTATTTTTCTAATACAATATTAAATAAGCTCACAAAATAATTAATGTTATATCATGTAACTTACATTTTTTTTATGATAGCGTTACTTCTTCTTATCGTGTGGGTAAGTGAGGTCTAACGACCCCATACACCCTAGTGTCAGAGTTTCTAGACCGCCTCTAGGGCCTCTGACGTGGTCTATTTTGACGGCCGCCATTTAGCGACCGGGACCAACGGCTTATACGTGCCTTCCGAAGCACGGAACCATCTTTTTATCAGACAGTCAGGTGATTCAGGCCTGCAAAGTCCTAGCCAAACTGGAAACAACTTTACAAAGTATGCTTCCCGCGGGAATTGAACCCACGACCACCGGGTCACAAGGCAAACGCCTAAACCACTCGACCACGGAGGCAGTATAGCGTTACTGAAAATACCACAGTAACAATGACATATACTTACAAAGTGTGAAAGTCAGGCATTCTCGTGACACTGGTGGTTGAGGTTCTACAAACTGTCTGTCTTCTTGGCTGGGTTCTACGTACTCCACAACAACCTCATGCAAATCCAAATCAAGACTTAGAGGTTGGCTTGTCTGACTGGAGGTAGATGGTATCGGCTCATTGGTCTGAAAATAAAACAATTAAAAAATATGTAATAGAATCATTTAATTATTAATATTTTAATTAAATAATTCACAGAGACACATAAAATACTGTTTGGTGATAAAAACAACTATTGTTGAAAAAAGTATTTGAACACAAATAAGATTGTGAATAATTGAGAATTAAAAGAATGACTACCTCACTAAAGGCTGGCACTCTGGCTCCAGTTTAGCGGTCATCAAACCCATCTCCCATTATGGACAGTATCTTTATCTGCGATTGGGAGAGTGGGGGTGCCATTGATGGACCACCTCCAGTCGCTGAAGCCAACCTCCTAGTATCAGCAGCAGCTTTCTTTGTTAAATGTTTTCTATCAAACCATACCTGCAAAAAATAAAAGCATGAGATATTTATATCATAATATAATTATGTTATTTAATATTAATAAAACACTAGTTACCTTTCGCCACTGCTGAACTGTTTTAGTGCAACCGCCCATGGAATTGAGCATATTGCACAATTCTTCCCACAGTCTCTTTGCATGGGCATTTCCATCACCACCCCTCAATCTCCCGCGGGCTAGATCCCTATGCTCGTCCAAGAAATTGAGAAGGGTGTCGATTTGCTCGGGAGTAGCCGAACCCGTAAGTGCTGCCATTTTAAACTGAAAATATATAAAAATGGTTATTATTAAAAAGAGGCGACTCTTTTAGTGTTAGTAAACCAATATTAAATTATAATTGCCATTTACTTACAAAGTTTTTGTAATCCAAAACCAAACTTGTGGAGACCCAAATGCAGACTGCGACAGTACAACAACTTATAACTTTCATAAGGAATGTTAATCGCGATCGCGAAGTATGTAAAAAAGCACTTGGAAACATGATTTATTAACACAACACTTGAGAAACGAACTTTAGAAAACTTTTTAAAGAGTTCATACAAAAAATTTTGTTGTTGACATCTCAATGTTATGATTAGATTGCGTGTGATTATACAGTCATTTTTGGTAGTCATACATTACCCACCCATCGTTGGCATGAAATAGTACTCTTCAAAATAGTCGGATAACAATAACCGTGAAAGGGTGTTTTATAGTGTATCGGTGAATTTCGACAAAAATAGAATTTTTATCTGTATATTTATATTTTCTGCATGAAATATTACAAGAAATTTTTAATAAACCACATGCTTATTGTAAAATTTGAAGATACATCGAAAGAGTTTGTAGTTTTAAGTTAAAGTAAAAACCGTAGTTTACTTTAAGTGACATCATAAAAGACCTTTAAGATATTGTTAATTCCATCCGTTCACGAAAATTGTCTATGGATCCGAACTTCGTGTGCTTGTCCGAAAATGAAACAGAGTAGGGTCTTTAACGAAATTTCGTTCGTTTGCGATGTTTCGTTTGGGAGAAACAGAGTAGATCTCCTGGAGTAGTCACTGCATTGAGTTGACGATAGTCAATGCAAACTCGTGTTCCACCATCTTTCGTAGGAATCATGACTACAGATGCAGACTACGGAGAGTTGCATGGTTCTATTATCCCTTCTGCAAGCATCTTGCTTACTTCATCTTTCAGGATTTGAGTTTTTGCCGGCGGTAAGCGATACGGTGGGACGGAAATTGGTCTGTGGTCTCCTGTGTCAATGAAGTGCTCCGTTTGGGTTGTAGGTTTATCATTGGGAACAAATGTATCTGCATTCCTATCCAAAAGATTTTGCAAACGTACAAACTCCTCATTACTCAGAACACAGTCAGACTTTTCGGCATCTATCGCTGAAATATCCGTACTAGGTGATTTGAAGAAAGATCTGGAAGCTGGTGACAATTCTATGGCACTTTCATCTATTAACCTTCTAGCATCTCGATACAATGCATCTACTACTAGAGAATGGCCATCAAACGGTCGTTGCCGCTTACTCGGTGGAGTAGAAAATTCAATTGGCACTAGTGGACCATACGTGTCTGTGGACGTGCTGCACTTGTTTGACAAATCTCCATATTAGTGGGTGCGTCATTACCTACTAACGACTCACTTTGAGTTTGCACAGGTGCATTTTCTAATACGTCAGTAGAAGACACTCTCATCACGGGACCATAAGGTTGGATCAAATTTTGTTCGACATGACTCTATGTTATCGTTTTCTGAGTAATAGCTTTTTCTGGTGAACTAGACATTGGAGAAATGATTTCCGGTATACTAGCGATGCAAACCAAATCGGCGATCATTGTCTCGCAAATATCTTCTTGTTTGAAGTCATAAACCTTCACAGGATCATCAAGGAACCGACATGTTAGCTGAGGTAAGTTAAGAACCATCATGGCATCTTCGATAAAACCAACTCCCAGTAATGTCTTGTTACTTTTGGCATGAGGCATAACAATGAAAAAAGTATTTATCACTTTCCCATAAATATTAATATGCGCTGTGACGGTCAAGACAGTCTGCATTTTGGGTATACCATCGGCTAACGTTATGTTCATAGTCTCCCTTTTGAAGTCATATCCTTCTTTCTTCAAACAAATGAAAAGCTGATATGAGGCTACACTTGATCTAGCACACGTGTCTACGAATCCAGTACCCTTTACACCCCCAATACTAATTGGAACTATCGGTCTGAGGCATCTGGCGCTTGCTGAGTTTGTGGAACAGAAATTGATGTTTTCAGTTCCTATGCGCTGTACATTACACTTCGCACGACACCTGGTTCGCCGCATCCGTAATATGAAAATTTTGGCTTCACATTATCATCAGATTTAGTCTCCACTGGCTTCCCTGCAGATTTCTGCTGCTCAGCTTTCAGACGTTTCCTACAGACATCCGAAGTGTGTCCTGGAAGTCTGCAGTAATTGCATCTAGTTTTGCCCTTAGGAGTGCTTTCTGCTACTTTAGACGTCTGTTTTCTTCAGCTCTTTCTCCTAAATTTCGCTCAATCTCTCTAGCCTTCTCATAAATCATCGAAACTTCCTATAAGCTTCTCGAGATATTTTTTCTCTAATCTCAAAACGAATTTGGCCGAATACCAAATCTATCTCTTGCTGGTTCATTATGACCTGGTGCAGGTAATTCAGCTATGAGGGCACGTTTTTCTGCTATAAATATTTTTGTTAATGTATCCTTCTTTTGCTTCCATTCCACTATCTCTTGGTATAGTTTGAATGCCAACTTCTTGGGCGCAAATGCGTGCCGCAATTGTTCTTCGAACTGGTTCCAAGTTTTTACCTGGTTTTTAATGCCTTGCCACCAAGTAGCAGCATCATTTGTTAAAATCAATGGCAGCCCTGTTAAAACGTCTTCGTCTTCTATAAGTTCAACCTTCTTGAACACACGCACCGCTGCTAGAAAAGACTCGACCTCAGAAGCGCTCTTATTGCCATCAAATTTTACCGAACATCTTACCATGGAACTCTTATGCTTTGACCCTGAAGATACTGCTGCGAGTAGTTGTTGGAACTGTTCAGTCGACATAGTTATGGATGACGAAGTTGAAGCAGAACCACGCTTACTATCCATTGTATCTTTTTCTTCCCTCTCTGCGGGTAGTCCTGTATTGTAAACTTCTGTGTTTGTACTGTTGGTCTAGGTCTTTTTTTTTTTTTTATCGTGGTAAAATTATCAAGTAAGTCCTCCCACTCCGGGCAGGGTGGGAGGGACTGTCAGACTTTTACTGACTAAAATCCACGGTGTTCCTTCAATAACCCTTTACGTACCGGGGTCACGGTAACGGGATGAGTCCCACGACCCCGGCAGGCTTCGGCCCTCTATGGGGGGGCCTCGTCATATTGCTGACGCTCTTTGAGGCGCGCGTGGAACACGACGCGCCGTCGACCCGGGCATGGTCCATGGTCGGATAGCGAGTTGCCCTTTACTCGCTGTCCGCATGCCCGCGCCTACGGTGGCCGGAGATCGTCGGCCGACGTCCGACGCCGTGGGCGTCTACCACTGCGGCTGGGCTGGAGGGAGGACGCCATCCTCTCCCTCATGCGGCCCGCCTCCTCCTTCGGAAGCATGACTGCTTCGCAGAAGGAGGCGACCGCTTCCCACTCCCTCTCGCCCCGCAGCATGGCCTCGACCAATGCCGGGCGCGAGAGGTCTCCGCCTATCGCCGCCGTGAGGACACGTCGGTGCTCTGCCCAGGCGGGGCAGTCTTGCACCGTGTGCTCTACGGTGTCCTCAGGGCGACCCTCGCAGTGGTGACACCCAGGCGTTTCCTCCTTTCCCATCAGACACAGGTACCTCCCGAAACTTCCGTGTCCGGTGAGGACCTGCGTCATGCGGTAGGTCAGGACGCCGTGACGCCGATCTAGCCACTCCTCAAAGAGGGGTCTAGGTCTAAGGTTTTTCTTTGGAGGCCCCACGTTGGGCGCCAAGTTGTAGTGGGGTTCTTCGTAAATAATACTCCAGGAAGAAATACTCAAGATCGATATTCAAAAAAATTAACACACGATACACATGAATGTTATACAAAACAAAAATAAAAAAAGCGGGTGCAAGGGAAAAATTTGCTAAGCCAACATTACACTAAGAAAGGTAAATAATACAAAAAAGAAGTAAAGCTAATAAGTTAGTGCCAGCTAGGCGATTTAGAAAATATGTTTATACTATGCTATGCTATCTTTACTTAATTATACAATGCAAACATGAAACTAAAAAATATATGAAAAAAACAGGATGATCAACAATGACTTGCAAAATTTAAGTAAGCTAACTACCAAAAGGTAAATAAAAGCGTGAAGCGCTAAAAGATAAATAACTCCACGGATAATATGACACACTGGCAATATTCCGTGTTACAAAAGTACCACCAGGAGTGACGTATTATAAACAGAGCGCTCAACGTGCTAGGGAGTAGTTCCGAGTTTTTTTTTATTTTTTAGGTAGGCCCACTCGTAGTTCAGCTCACTAAGGCTGGGTACTACTTAACCGGTCTATCCTGTGGTGACCTCTAATAAATTAAAGGCCCCCAGCCAGGGCTTACAAACTAAAATAAAATTACAGCTAATGACCGCACGCTAAGGGCACTCCCTGTGGAATACGGGCCTCGGCATAGCGGGGTCATTGGGGGAGGGCAGCAAAGGGACAGGCTGGGTCATATTATTATTTTAGGGAGTATTTATTGCTACTGGCTCAGCATCGCGGGCTGGCTCGTTTGGCAAAGGTCGGGGAGGATTTCCGTTACAAGTACGCGGACGTCGCGATGGGCCTCTTCGGCGAGGCCGGAATACGGAACGCGTTTTGTGTTTGTATTTTCTAAGAGTGCTAGTTTCCCTACTGCTCTCTTGTCGGATGGTGGTGGGGTCGTCGAGCTCGTCTAGGACGTTACGCGGGCGACGAACCTGAGAAATTTTGGAGGGTCTGTATCGGGCGGCCGATACGATCAGGGGGTTTGTGTGGTTTTCAGCAGAGGTGAAGTAACGCGTTGACATGCGTTTCAACACTTGCTTTATGGTCGGGAGTTTGAGGTCTACATGGAGATCCTCATTCCTCAAGAACCAGGGCGCGCCCGTGGCCTTTCGGAGAAAACGGTTCTGAATGATTTGCATCCTATGGATCTGACGGGGACTGGCTTGAGCACACACTGGAGAGGCGTATGTCATAATTAGACGTATGCACGTCGTGAAAATTCGGATTTTACACCTAAGGGAGAGCTTACTGCGTGCATTCAGTATGTTGTGAAGCCTACCGAGAGCGAAAGCGGCTCGTGAGCGAACCAACTTTATGTGCTCATTGAAATTTAGGAACTGGTCGAGGATCACACCTAAGTATTTGGCTCGCTTTTCCCAAGGGATTGGCTTGCCAAACATAGTGATCGGGCGGGGGAGGGCGGGCTGTCTATGGCGAGCCCTACGAAACAGGACTGCTTGACTTTTGTCGGGATTTACCTCGATCCTCCATTTCCTAAACCAATCGACTAGTGCGTTGGCTGAGGTCTGGAGGGTACGAGCTATGCAATCGGGTTTTACTCCCGAGTAATAGATGGCCGTGTCGTCGGCAAATACGGATAACTCTACTTGGGGGCTGTTGGGGATATCGCTAGTGTATAGCGTGAAGAGTGGGGGGAGAGCACGGCGCCCTGAGGGACGCCGGCTCTGATAGGGCGGGGAGTGGAAAGCGCTCCTTCGATACGATATCTGAAGGAGCGGTTCGACAGAAAGTCTCGAATGATGAGCACGAGACGATCCGGCACACCTAGTATAGCTTATAAATTAAGCCATTGTGCCAGACTTTGTCGAAAGCCTTCGCTATTTCAAAGAATAGAGCCCCCGTCACCAGACCGCGTTGAAAGCGGCCGCTAATGTGACCTACGATGCGGTGGGCTTGGTGGACACTTGCTGCTAGGCGTGCCGAGCTTGTCTTTTATAACTGCGCAGAGCGCGTATGTGTGCGTATGCGATGAGACCCTATCTGTGTAGTCGATAGCATTAGTCGTGCGCGCATTGTTTACTTCGTTACAATATTTATTTATTATTACAAAAAGAAACGGAAAGTTAAAACTTCTCAAAAAATTAACAAAACGTAGGAACTTCTCCTTTCTTCTAAAGTTTTATCATATTATCATCTTAAATCAGTACGTTTTCTTATATTCTAAATTAAAAAAATATAATATAATGTAACAATAACTAGAAAATACTACAGAAAAATCAGTCAAAACACTTTAGGCACACATCAATGTTATGCTCTCGGCAACCTTTACATTTTTTTCAGATCGCAATTGCCTTTCTTTTTATTTTAGAAGTGTAATATTTGCAGTAGTCATGTTTTTTGGTCACTGGCTCATCAGTATCCTCTTGTGTTGAATCATCAGAACTCAATGGCAATAAATTATTTGTAATAGTGTCCGCTTTCTCCTGAACGGCGATGTTAGAGCTGTGTATAGATTTTTCATGAATTTCTTGCGGTTTAATGCCTTTTCACCTTTGCGTACAATATTGTGAACATATATAATATACGCATTTATACAAGCAATATTTATCACTAGTACTCACGCGGGGCTTCGCTCCCGTAGATTCTATCACGATAAAAACATAACTCTCCTTTTTTGCAGTCGGGTAAAAAGTAGCCTATAACCTTCCTCAAGCTTCAAGCTACTTCCATACCAAATTTCATCCAAATCCACCCAGTACTTTCGAAGATTAGCGCGTTCAAGCAAACAAACAAACAAACAAACTTTTCCGCTTTATAATATTAGTATAGATTCCATAGAATAGTGCCATCGGCCATCTATTTGTCTTCCTGCTAGAAGACATTGCTAAACACATTTGGTCCAGAGTATCTACTCCACCTTTGGTTTGGTTATAATACATAATCATTTCTGGTTTACCGGCTGTCCCGTTGATAGAAGCATCTTCATCGCACGACGATAGTAGGTAAACCATTTTGGAAGGTTTTGGTTTATAGGAGACGAATGTGAGAGGTCCATCCAAACAAAACTTTGATGTTCCCACGGATCTAGATCTGCTGGAGCAAACTTTTCGCCAAAGGGATTGAAGTAAACCAATTGTCACATGTGACATTACGGTTACAACCATGTATAGGTTTTGTTAACTCTTTCTCGAAATATTTTCCTTGTGGTAAGCCGTTCGTTTGAGTTCCCTTTCCTAAATAAGGTATAGCATTTTTTTATTTATTATTAATGATGGGCACACTCTTCACCTCGATCTCGCCTGATGGTAAGCGATAGATTAGGTCTAAGGTGGGACGAGCGAGCCCAGAAGATGCCTATTTACTCGTGCTTTAAAGGCTGAAAGGTCATAAGTGGCAGGGAACACAGAGCCGGCAGAGAATTCCACAGCTTGGCTGTGCGCACAATAAATATGGAGGAGAAGAATATTTTGAATGAAGATATATTGGATGAAGATATATTTTGTGCCGCTATCACACATCATGACAAGTTTGAGACCATACTTACTCGGCTTGTTAGGTAAGTTTTTGTCATCCACTCTAAAACATCGGATCAAAAAATCAAAACGATCACGACTCATCACGGAGACATACAATGTTGAAGACGATCGCTCAAACAACTCGTTTGTGGACAAGTGGTTGTCCTTTCTCATGGCGGTCAGTATCAGGATTCCGATCAAAGCACGGATTTCATCGTCACACGTGTCTCTAAATGTAGCACTTGTCATAGTTTCCCGTTTTTTGTTAGTAAACTCAGCATTGTTCCATCTTACAATTTCGGAAATTATTTCATCAGTAAAGAAAACATTGGAACATAAAATCAGGTCATATAGATTACGGCACATACGTGTTGGACCTCGTTGAGTTCTGACGATGTTTTGCGCTGAAATTGGGCCCCGCCTTGAAGACTTAGAGGTTGACCAGCAATGTTTGTTCTTGCCTCTGATGGTTCTTTGAGGCAACGTTATTAGACGACAAGCAGCCGTTGAAAGAGTTGCTTGTCCAGAGTCTTCTTCTTCAATACAGTTCGTTTCACAGGGAGTTGCCGATACTTCTTCCCTCACTTCAACCGCAAATCCTTCTTCCTCATCGCTCCGGACGTCATCCTCGCTCTCATGACCTTCGATTTCACTGTCGGTGTCAGGACAGGGTGGCTCCTCATCACTCTCTAAAAGAGCTGACAGGATATGGGCTTCATCCAATTCTCTAGACCCCATTATGTTGTGGCAGTATCTGAATACCTATAAAATAAAAACTATATCAAAAATTAATATAAACCATTACCGACAGTAAAAATAATTCAAATAAAAATTTTACCAAATATCGTAAAAGTCACGGAAAAGATACGTAATTTTGACTCCTGTGATTGTTATATCTCAAAATGGCGGGCGCTTACCTCATTGACGCGGTCGCCTTCCGCTAGCTCCCAACGGCGAGTGAAATGTCTGAAACGCACGGCTCCGGATTCGTGCTAATTAAAAAGAGGCAGCAATATTTAATTCGCGTGCGAGTCATTTTGATGTATATTATCTTTCTAGGGTTAATAGATACGGAGTTACGGCATGACATTGACAAGCTGCCGATATTAAGAATGTTACCAGTCTACTAAGTTAATTTCTCAAATCTAAGAGCTTATTTGCCATATTTCGTTGATTATTTCCATTTAATGCCTTAATTATGTACTAATTACAGAAATTCTGCATAAATAACTTACTCAGCTAATAAAAACTGCAATGGAAAAATAACCGGTAAAAATACGATCTTTACGTTTTTCCTGCGACAACATTAACACCAAATATGATTCAGCTTTGCGTATGATTCTGCTAATTTTGATAACCATTTTACGGATTATAAAAATAGAATTGTTTAGGATCTGCTGGGAATTCAGAAAGTGATTCATTTTCAGTGGAATTGCTCTTTGTGGCCTTTTAAGGCCTGCAGTTTTGTCTGTAAGACTATTCATGCTATCCTAGTTTCCGAATCATGGTTAAAACCTTGCCTTCCCTCTTCTTCTTACTCTCTTCCAGGTTTTCAACTTATCTAGAATGACCGCGCAGTCGGTGGTGGTGGTGGGGTGGCCATTTATCTTCGTAATTATATTTCCTTTTTTCCCCCTCCGAACGCTCGTGAACATCTTTTCATTGAAGTTGAACTTCACCACTCTGAAATTCTCCTTGGAGTCAACTACAGCCCTACTCTTCGAATTAATTTATTTTCTTCCTTGGAGCGTATTTTAGAATTTTTAATTCCCTCTTACAGTCATAGTATAATAATGGGTGACTTTAATACATGCCTCCTTAAAAAAGATACTCGTTCCAATTCTCTCTTTCATATAGTAGAATCAAGCAATCTCTCCATTGTCGACCTTGGTGCCATTCACCATTTTCCTAACTCTGATTCTTCACTGCTTGACCTTATTTTTGTTTCATCTCTTACTCACGTCGCTAAACATGGTCAATGTTCAGCAGACGCCTTTTCCTACCATGACCTAATTTTCACATCCTATAAAATTCGTCGTAAATTTTGATGGGATGAACATTGATTGTCTTCGAGAGAACATGCACCTATTCGAGCTGTGAGAGTTAAGCATCTTTCGGCGCCTTGGTTGACGGATGAAATTAAACTTTTAATACATAAAAAGCAGCGGCGAAATTTACACACTAACGACACTAACAGGGAGAAATTTATCTCAATTAGAAATAATATAATAATAATAATAAATAATAATCTTCATTTAATAATCATAATAGGTAAAGTCAGATGTTTGAACAATATTTAATAAATTCATAACGGAAAAAATAATATTATATTTTGTTACAATAAACCTAAATAACTTAAATACTATTACTTAAAAACTACTTCATGAGCAAACGAATGCATCAGCAGAAACAATAACAAACTAGATCGAACTCAAAAAACAAACTCTTGCTTATTTTGATTATTGCAGCTAGTGGGTAACAAATCTGTTGAGACAGCAACAAATCGATTAGTAGCACATAAACCAGTGAAAGCTGTGTCAGCAACAGCAGGCTTACTCTTGAAATCAATCCGAATCTCGATCGTATTCCAATTCGATCCGGTTTCAATTCCAATCTTCAGAAAATTGGCACTCTTGAACGAAGTCGAGATTGAGATTGGAATCGTCTGCATGTTCGACTAAACTGATTGACATGGGGTGGCCACACAAATCAAAACATTAATTACCAAATTTAAAAATATTGAAATACTCATTAAAATCTATAAATTGATTTATTCTGATGTTTATTATAACATAAATTATCATTTAAGTGTTCTTTGCTTGCAATAGTGTGTATTTTAACACTAAATACTTAGGCAGCATTGGCTCATTGCCTACGTTAGTTACAATAAAATAAAACTTCCCGCGCATTTGCCATCCACTTAAAAATCTCAAGTTCTACAAACTTGAATAAAAACTGTGAATTATTAATGTTGTGACTTGTGATAAACAAAAGTTTCAAAGCGATGTTATCTAAAAGTTTTCAAGTGTTTAGTTTGGAATGTAATAGAGTGCTACGTTTAAAAAAACTGTGAATTATTAATGTTGTGACTTGTGATAAACAAAAGTTTCAAAGCGATGTTATCTAAAAGTTTTCAAGTGTTTAGTTTGGAATGTAATAGAGTGCTACGTTCAAAAGCACAAGTTCAAGTTCTAACTAAGGAACTGAAATGCCTTTATGTGAATATAGGTAAATGAAAAATACGTAATAAAAAGGCTATAGTTATATTTATTCAAATACTTGTTAATATTAAGATTATTAGACTTTATTAGATCTTTAATAATTGTATGATTATACTTAACTTAAATGTATTATATTATAATAAACTTACTAAGTAAGCTTCACAACAATTAAATTATTTAGTACACAATAGAAATCAAACAACACAATAGTCTTACAATTATAATAAAAGAGAGTACAAGTCGTGGCCACAAATATTTACCTATAAATAGTATGTGTAGTTAAAAAAATATTAATTTACAAAATAAGTTCATTAGTAGTGGGTACTTTCATTAAATAATTAATTTCAATTTTTTATTATGTAAGAACAACCTTTTGACTAAGACGTTTTGTATGTAGGTACAAAAAGTCTTAGTCAAAAGATGGTTCTTACATAATAAAAAATTACATTAATAAAGATGCCGAGCTGTCCACAGTTCTTGCACAAGCTGTGCACGAGCCTCGTGACCCCTGCGCAGTTCGATGGAGGCAGAACCTTGATCCACGTCTAACTCACTCTGTGCCAATTGCATGTCTTCCATGGGTGGTACGGCATCCTCAATATCATCCAGACCTAATCGAGCTCGGTTACAAATGTTGTGTAAAACACAGCATGCATTTATAATTTTAGCAGCTGTGTCTGGATGATAATGAAGAACTCTATGGCCTAGAAGACATCTCCATCTATTTTTTAAAACACCAATGGTGCGCTCAACAGTATTGCGAGCCACACAATGCAGATTTGTGTAGTAATCTTCAGCTGAGCCTGGCGGTGCATCCACTATTGGGGTCATCATATATTCCCTTTGAGGATAACCGGAATCACCTATAATTATATTATAATAGTTTAGTAATTATATGTATATAAAATAATATGTAAATTAATTTTCAATTTTAACAACTATGAAGAGCTTACCAAGTAAAAAAACTCTTTCTCTTGCATATATTAAATTTGATAGGTGATTCTTCACAGGATGTTGATTCCAAACAAAAGTATCATGTGAGGCTCCACCGAATGAAGAATCTACACTCAGTATATTGAGATCTGCATCACAAATCTGTAAAAGAAATATTATATAGAGAAAGTTACATAAGCTAATAGTGAATAACTATTTAAATATCCAACCTAACTCACAATTAAAACATTTCTCGAATGGTAACCTTTTCTGTTGTAAAACCGCTCTTCATTTTGTGATGGTCTTACAATACCCACATGAGTACCATCAATACATCCTATGACTGCAGGAATTTTAAACTTTTCATAAAATCTGAAAAAAAAATATTATCATCATATTAATTTTAACAAATAAGTTGAAAATAAACATCAAATATCAAAAGTATTGAATGGTAAGTACTACTACTTAATATTTTAAGGTAAAAAAGTACCTAAATACCTTTGTTTAATTAAGTCCCGTTGTCGGCGAGTCTGTGGAAACTTAAGCCATTTATTTACAACATCACTTGAATTAAGAGCATTTGTTACTTCTCTTATTGCTCTCGAAACTGATTGTTGGGACATCATTGTACCTTGTGTCCCACCTACTAATCTTTGGTAGCTGCCTGTGGCTAAAGATGCGCGACTATGAATGATTTCATTCGAATCATTCGAATGAGTAAATCATTCGAATCATTCGAATGATTGACGAAATTAGTAACTAATGGGATATTCGGCCGTTCGACGTTGCCTCTGGTAAGGAGTTGTTCAGTAGTAGTTAGTTAAACAGTACTAATACTACTTTTTCTTTTAAGGCATTGGTCCCACCCACTTCGACTCCACAAAGTAAATATCAGCTATTAGATGTATAATAGGTAATACGTTTTAATTGACAGAATTTGTGATTTATGTTTAGCGGCAGTTGGTATTACTGAGTAAGTATTATGTACCCACTGAGTGCCGTACGGTCGTTAGCGCCACACGTCACAGGTAAAAGGAAGTAAATAAACTTTTTACAAAGTATGATAATTATTGTGAAAAAGTTTTAATTAATAAAAAATAAGAAAATATCAAAACATAGTGAAATAAAAAGTTAATCAACAACAAGTTCCATAGTAAGCATTATCTTAGGTAACATTTGTATTTATTAATATGTAGAAATATAAAACTTGAGATCAAATTAAAATATTATTTAAGGTAATTTAACCTAAGAATATAATTTAGTTCTCCACTTAATTAATAATTACTGCATCATCACCGTTAATCAAGCGTGTTATTATTATAATCGTAAGATAATAGTAATGGTAAATGGTTAGTAGTACGTTCGTAAACCATAAACGTGCTTATAAAGTTTAAAACACATTAATTTTAATAATCACGCACAATAACAAACACTACTACACTACGATTATGTTCGCAGACTGAAATTTTGAATGATATAATTCAACCGCTCGTCCGACTAGACTATTCATTCAATAGCGACTAGACTATTAATTCATTCATTCAATATAATAACAGACTGTCGCGGCAGCGGCAGGCAAGCGAATAGAACGACAGACGAGGACGACTTCATTTTACTTCATTCCCAACGTCATTAGTAGTTACTAATATTAGTAGTCGTCATTCGATTATGAAAATTAGTAACCTACTAATATTCAAGTCGAATTTGTAAATTAGTAGTTGCAGATATTTCGAATAACAAAATCATTCGCAGTTGCGCATCTCTACCTGTGGCGTAGAAAGAAAGAGCCACTAAAACCTAAAGAAAAAAACTTGTTTATATTACCTATATAAAAAAATATACTATGTGAAAATGGAATTGCTAGGTTACAAACCTTGTATTTTCTTGGTATGTCGCTACGGCGAGTAGGCTGGGGCATCAAAGGTTCCAAATCCTTGTATATCACTTCGAAAAGCTCTTTATCTACTCGGTAATTTCGCTTAAATTCATCGTCGGTCATGGCAAACGCGTTGTCTGCATATCGCTCCATTCGTCTCAAATTCCGCCTTTGTCTCATATCTAACTTATGACCATTGTCCAAAATATCACAAATAAGTTCTACACGTGCCATTATTCACAATAAAAACTTCACAAATCAGTCACAATAACACACTCGATCTCGAAAAAGTATACTTTTTGTAATCGTTCAACTTTGAGCATAAACACGAATTCAAACTAGATACGTCAACGTCAAAATCTCGTCAAGAGTACCGAAAAAGTGCATTCGTTCGAGTAAAGTCGATTTCATTTAGTTCCAAAAAAATCCACCTAGTTCGATTCTAATCGTGCGCTAGTGTAACATTCAAGAGTGCCAAATGACAACATCTCGATCCCAATTTCGAATTCTAATTGAGATCGAGTGTCGAGAGTAAGCCTACAGGTGTATCAACGCGGAAGTCGGACCTAGAGTATGATGCTCTACATGCCCTCATAGTCGATATTGTTGATGTATCTGTATTCTGCTATTTTCCTAGCAGGGCACTCAGTATCTCCAGTTTTATGGGTATTGGGCTTTTTGAAGCGTGAGCACGTCGCACATTTCGGGGTTTCTTCTTTTCAAAAAAACACTGCAGCAAGGTGTGTAGAAATGCAAAATGCCAACATATCCATAATTCGGTTCAGAATAGTGATCCAGCTAAGGTCTCATGAAACGATTCCTAAAGACATTGAATTAAACTCACTTAATAGTAGTTTTTCTACTTAGCCTTCAATTGATGGGGCTACTAAAGCTGCTACTCTAAGTTATCTTTCTAACCTTCCGATACCTGATTATTCTCCTTTTGTCATAAGTCAATTTACTGCTTGTGATGTTAAAAAGAGTGTTATGTCGATTACGTCTAACGCTGTGGGTAGTGACTGTGTCAGCCGTAAGATGATCATTCCCATCCTTGATAACGTTCTTCCGGTCATTCTATACATCCTAAATTTCTCAATTTCTAGTAGTGTCTTTCCACAAGCCTGGAAAGATGCCCAAATTATCCCTTTACCCAAAAAACTGGTCCTGCATCTTTTTCTGACTACCGACCCATTTCTTTTCTCCCATTCCTGTCCAAAGTCCTTGAAAAGCTTGTCCACCAACAACGTAGCTCATTCCTCTCTGAGTATAATCTCCTGAATCCCTTCCAATCTGGTTTCCGTCCTGGTCACAGCACTACCTCTGCACTAGTTCATATTTCGGACGATATAAGGTCTGGCATGGAGATAGGGAAGTTAACAGTACTTGCATTACTAGACTTTAGTAATGCGTTGACTTTAGTAGTGTTTTCTCCAATACAAAAAAAACGTAAATCTTTTTTTTTCTTACGTTCTGTTATACGGCCTTGGATAATTGTCTTTTTAAAAAAAGACAATTTAATTAAACTGGAAGGTTTATTATTTAAACACTTTTAATACACTTTTAAAATACGTAAAATAGGGATATTTTGGCAACCGCTTGTAACTGAGGTCGGGAACGGACTGGCGCGAGCATCGCTTGGTCGGTTAAATAGACTATTGTCATGATTAGGTCATCTATAAGGGTGCCAAGCTAGCCTTAAGGGTCTAACATAGCCGGGGTATAACACCTCCCCCTTTAAGAAGAGACTTGGGGTTAAGTTTAGACAAGTCTCTGTTAAATTCTAGTTCTAAGTGGAGCAATAGGGATGGATATCTCTTGTTCTGGGTCCTGTATGTCAGTCATGGTCACAATTTCTGGAGTAGGGGAATTAGTTGTCTTATTGGCATTAAACTTAAATTGGAAACGTCGTCGGTTGCTGCCAGATTTATACATTTTCTTAAGGAATAAGTAAGTTATATATGTCGCAGATCGCCAATGGAATGTCAAGCGTTTATCATAATTTTAATTTAGTTTGTTTAATTTGATTTTTAGTCTGGCAATGCTTGAGTGTGTTTAGTCGAATAAGTTGTCGTTGGTCATTTTTGATGTTAATAAAAAGGCAGTAGTCTTGTGCAGTTGACACATTCGGATTGTGATCGTGGCGACCAACGGACGACTTGGCTAACCTCACTACATTCCATTTTATTTTAATTTTCAATCCGAAAATAGATCTTTAATCTTTTATTATTTTTTATTGTAAAGTGTTGCAAATAGTAAAGTTGAGTGTACCGAACAGTGCCTGTGTATTATTTCACATCGGACTCCTCGTGCCATCATGACAGACCAACAAAATAATGAAGACACCCCTCATCTGTCGACATCAGAAGTGGGATGCCCACGTGCTTCCCAGCCCGAACCTGATGCAGACGAAAAATGGCGCCTGATATTCGAGCAACAGAACCAGAACTTTCTTGCAATGTTGCAAGCAATGTCACCTGCTTCAAGCAAGAAAATGCAGCCACCCGAGTTTGATCCTGAAAAACCAAACGTCGATGCACGTGCGTGGGTCACCACCGCTGATATGTGCATGGTGGATTGTGAGCTTCAAGGTGCATCACTCATGATTACTTTGAGCAGAGCGCTGAAGGGCCAAGCGTCGTCCTGGTTGTCACAGATTTCGTTTCCTGGCATGACATGGAACGACTTCAAGGACGTATTTGTGGCAAGGTATGATTGCCCTGAAATACCAGCTGCTGCGCTTATTAATCTCAATAACAGTGCACCAAAAGAAAGTGAGTGTTTTGCTGTTTATTCTTCACGTGTGCTTACGTCATTAATGTCGCGCTGGAAGAACCTGACGGTGGAGCAGATAGCGATTTCTACAGTGCTAGCACACATGTCACACCTAGATCATCGTGTCCAGCGGCTGGCATTCACTACCGACATCGACACAAGATTTAAACTACAACAAGAACTTCGTGCGATGTCGTTTCTGAAACGCAAAAACCCGTGTAACCAGGGTGCTCCAGTTGTGGATAGCAAGCATTCCATGCCTAACCCTACGACTAGTGCAACCAAGTGCTACGTATGTGGTAAAGCAGGCCACAAGGCTTCCACATGTTACCAGAGAAGAGACAGCAAGACTGACAGAAGACCCCACTCCTCAAGCTCTTCATGGAAGTACATCATCTGTTCCGGCGAAGCCCAAGGACACCAGCTCCGTTACCTGCTTCCGGTGCAAGAACCGAGGCCACTACGCGAACCCTTGTCCTGCAGCAGCCCAGGGTTCCGGCAGCGGCGGCACTGGTGGCGCTGGTGTAGCTCCTGAACAACGTCGTGTGGACTTGTGCGTGGTTAACGCGACTAATGGTACTCTTCGTCACTCTGGTGAGTCTTTTAATTTTTGTTATGATTCTGGAGCTTTAAACGCCAGCGGATGAGTCGAGATCCCGGATCTTTGCAATTAAATAGCCATTGTAATGGCTTGTGATCCGTTAGAATTTTGAATTGATGGCCGTATAAATAGGGTCTAAATACTTTAGTGCCAAATACTATGGCTAGGCATTCTTTCTCCGTGACACTATAATTGCACTCCGCTTTGTTTAAGGTGCGAGAGGTATACGCAATAGGGCGGTCTTGCCCGATAATTCCTTGGGATAATATAGCGGAGATAGCGTAGTTCGAAGCGTCACAAGTTAAGAGGAATGGTTGCGTAAAGTCGGGATATGCTAGAATTGGAGCAGAGACTAATTTATATTTTAGGGATTCGAAGGCAAGCTGTTGCTCATTTTGCCATTTAAATAAAACATCTTTCTTTAGTAAGGATGTAAGAGGTTTTGCCAGTTTGGCAAAGTCGGGTATAAACCTCCTGTAATAGGATACCAGGCCTAGGAAAGATTTAATATCTTTTGGGGATTTTGGAATCGGGAAATCCTTTACGGCTTTAGTTTTTTCGGGATTTGGTCTGACACCATCTTTGCTTATGATGTACCCTAAATAAGCGACTTCCTTCCGGAGAAATTCGCATTTATCTGGTTGTAATTTTAAATTAAAGTTGCGGAGCCGTTCAAAAACAGCTTTTAGGTTATTAAATGGGACGATAAGTCATACGAATAAATAACGATATCGTCCAAGTAGACGAAGCATCTCGTACCTTGAAGGCCAGAGAGGCAGTTATTCATTAATTTTTGAAATGTGGATGGGGCATTTTTAAGTCCGAATGGCATTCGGTTGAATTGGTTGGTTGGCCCTTGAGGCACGGAAAAGGCTGTTTTGGGTGCGTCCTCGGAATATATAGGGATTTGGTGAAACCCGGAAGTGAGGTCTAGGGTAGAGAAGTATTTCCTATTCCCTAGCTGGTCAAGTATTTCTGATATTTGTGGAATAGGGTAGCGTTGTCCTGTGGAGTCTACCTTTTTGGGTACTATCCAGATCGGTGAGTTCCAATTAGAGAGTGAGGGTTCTATGATGCCTTGGTCGAGCATTTTGTCGATCTGAGTCTGCACTTCCTTTTTATGGCATTCCGGAAACCTATATGATTTGGTATGGATAGGCGTATCGGTCATAGTCTTGATCCGATGATTAAGGGCGGAAGTACAGGTTAATTGATCATTGGGCAAATGGAAGATATCTGAATATTGGGCGCAGAGTTCGATAAGAGTTTCAGTTTCTTCCTAATTGAGGTGATTCGTTCTTAATGAATTTATCACGTCATTGGTTCTTGAAGATGTATTTTGAGAGTTATTGAAGGTTTGAAATGCGGTAGAGGCTAGAGGCATAATGTTAAGATTTAGGTTAGATTTAACTGTTACCGGTACTTCAGAAGTGTTAGCAACGGTTAAATTGACACGGTTATTGTTTTTGACCTTGCCGATACAGTTGGATGTCCATGAAGACGTCTTTGAGGACGACTAGTGGGTCCTTGTTCTTCATGGGGGCTACGATTAACCCATCTCCGTGGCTTTCTATTCTCTCTCTCACCTTTTTTAGCTCCACTTCTGTGTCGCAACCTAAAATTATTGTGTTTTTCTTTGCTTTCCTTGTCTTGTTTATTTTAAGGCCGGTGCCCCTGGCGTCGACCGCCTACTTCACTCTCGCGAGTACCTCTTCGGCAGTCTCTTGACTGTCTTCAGAGGTCACCGCCATCGAATGAAGCGCCGGTCGGCGCCCGGGTTTGGCTGCTGCGGCGCTGGCGTATGTTTTGTGAACCGGATTGCTCTCACATATCGGGCCTTTTGCAATCTCGCTTATTTGCGCTTTGACCTCGACGACCTCTCCGACGACAATACCGACCAGATTTTCGATTTTCTCTGTTGTTTTTCCTATTGCGGCCTTGGTCGCCTCAAATCTGTCGTGCATGTTCTCGATAATGTCAGCGCCTCGATCGTCGTTTGTTAGGTTCAATTCCGATATGTCGTGCTTGAGGTTGGCTTCCATTTGACTAAGCCGCGTGGTGAGTTTATGTTCCACCTCTCCCAGTCTCTCCAGCAGTTTTTTTTTCTTATCGGAAGCCCCAGCCACTGTATGCGTAGCAGTCCTGGGCCCTGCTGCTTCCAGATCCTTCATTCGCTTACTTAATTCAAAGAGTATGCGGATACCTCTGTCTGAATTTGTCTCCAGGAAGATCTTGATATCCCGCCTCATCTGAGGGTAGACTTTTGAGGGTATATCCTCAAAGATCTTCATCACTTCCTGGAGTAGTTGGTCGCTTGGTAGGTCAGCGTAGTTCTTCTGCTGTTTCCTATACAGGTCCATATTTTCGAGCGACCTGCTTTTTGTTTCCGGTCTTTTTATAAAAGTTCTGGCAGCATCCAGCACGGTTGAAGGTGAGGTGGCGGGGCTGGGAGTGGTGGGTTTTTTTGGCAGTGCCAGATGTTTTTGGTGTGTGGAACATAGTGTGTGTATGTGTGTGTGAGAGAGAGTGTGATGTAATGTGTAGTGCGAGTAATCGGGGAAAGTTGTCAAGTGTATAAGTTGTTTGTCTGACCCTATATAGGGGGGTCAGTGTCAAAGTGTAAATACGGCTAAAATTAAGAAAAATAAAAACAAAAATATATGTAGAGCGCTGCTCTATCTAGTTAGTAGTCAGTCTAATGTCAATGAATTGGGATTTCCTGGGGTTTTGAGCTTTCAGGAACCAATTCTGCTGTCAAAAATGCCAAAAAATGTCAAAAAAGAAATGTCAAAAAAATTTAAGACTCTACATAGAGTCGTTTCGTCGACACCTAGCGATAGGTCTCTCCAAGCCCCTTCGATTAAACTCAAACACGACTATCCTAGCCCAAGGGGTTCCGGAGAAATCACGATCCAAAATTCTGGTTGCCGGCTCAAGATGGCGGCGAGAATTTGGTTATCGTTGATTTTATCCCGAACCACCCGTCCAAAAACTGCCGTGTTTGGGGTTTCCTGACTGGGCTTGGCGAGCTCTATCACTTGGTGTAGGTTTCAGCTAAAAATTTTGTTGGGTCCTGAAAGCTCCTGAAATTCCAAAAAAGAAGCAGGAAAGGTGCTGCCCATGTCCCCAAAGAAAACCCGGAGCTACGAACTCAGGATCGGGCACACTCCGAGTTTGAAACACTTTTCTCTAACTTATGCACTGCACAATTCCGCTTCTTTTGGTATATCGCACTTTGCTGTACGCGTAAAAAATACCACTTTTTCCGAATTTTTTCCGCGGAACGACACAAAAACGTGGTGTTTACTGCGATTTCTGGACGCAGACTCCGTTTAAAGGATTGGAGTCAACTTCCTTTTCGAGAACTGGCTCATCAGGTTGTGCCAGGAAGTTCACCTGAGGAGATGGCTTAGTTGCGTTTTGGCTAGTAGATGCCTGTTGGGGGTTTGATATTTGCGATTGTTGAATTCCCGTTTCTTACAGGCGGATATTTCGTGGCCTGGAATTTTACAATAGCGGCACACGACATTAGAAGAAGTTTGAGAAACACTTTGTGGTTTTTGGGAACTACACACATCAAAAGTGTCTAGGGATAAACATATATTTTTGCAATAACTTTTCTCCTGATTGATATTAATTAAAATTTTCTTTAAGGATTCATCAAATAAAGTGTTTTCGTTTGTCACAGTAACGATAAACCAAGTCACCTTTGCATTAATAAAGAAATTTGCCATTTTCCTAATAAAGGGATTTTCGACATTTGAACCACTAACATTAAAGTTCGAAAAAAAGACTGAAATAACAGTTTTCTTTAAAATTTTATTGGGTAACTTAAACAATTAATAATCCGTGTTTCTACCGCGAACACTAACAACACAAGAACATCGGTTTGGCATACTCAAAATGAGTTCATCCAAATCATGCTGTGGAATGGCCGCCCATGTTCGTTGCAACAACAAAAAAAGGTCTTCTTGCGACTGGATACCCTCCATATTCGGCAGAGCTCTTCTCTGTAACATATCCCATGCATGCTCAATCGGGTTCAAGTCTGGCGACTGAGCAGGCCAGAGCAGGACATTGATGTTAGCTGCGGCGAGAGTCTGTCTTACAACTCTTGCGGTGTGCGGTCGTGCATTATCATGCATTAACTGAAATAAGGGACCGATTTGCACTTGAAGAGGAACGATGACGTCAGATACAATCGTCTCAGCATAAATTTGAGCGTTGAGGTTGCCTCTGATCCAAATCAACTCAGTTCTTCCGCCGATCCAAATACCCGCCCATACCATGATGGTTCCACCAATATAAGGATGGACTTCCTGGTAG
Organism: Tholera decimalis; assembly: GCA_943138885.2. Lineage (NCBI taxonomy): Eukaryota > Metazoa > Arthropoda > Insecta > Lepidoptera > Noctuidae > Tholera > Tholera decimalis. Next base: position 29,191,809 of record OW964551.2, read on the forward strand.
GATTTTAATCGCTGTTGGCGTCCAGGGGTTCTCCAGTGTCGTATACGTCTTGTATCCGGTCTCATACCAAAACGAGACTCATCAGAAAAGCACACGAAACGCCATTGTTCTTCTGCCCAATTTCTGTGTTCAAGAGCCCATTGATATCGAATCCTACGATTGTGCATTGCTATAGGTGGTACCCGTAGCGGTCTTCGGGAATGAAGGTTCACTTCATGCAAGCGGTTTCTGACTGTTTGGTCGCTAATTAAGTTCCCTGAAGAGTGATGAAGCCTCACGGCTAACATCATGGCGGTTATTGTTGGAGCTCTTCGAGTTAAGATTTGAATGTATCGGTCTTGTCTCCGTGTGGTGCAGCGATACCGTCCTCCATGGCGCTCAACCACGGTACCAGTGCTTCGGTAACGTGTCCAAAGTCGACTGATAACACTCTGACTTGTATTCAGAGCTAAAGCCACAGTACGTTGCCGGAAACCAGCTTCTATCATTCCCACGGCTCTGAGCATTTCTTCCCTGCTTAAATGACGTCGCCGCTCCATAATAACGTTGGTTTTAATCAGTAGTAGGGAAACAGTAGCACTAATAATGTCTTCAATGCGTTGTATGTTTTTAGAGGGAAAATATTGACAGCTGATTTTCATCTTTTACTCGAATTTGATTAACAGTTCCTGTTTCAAATTATGAAATGCACCAAAAAGGATCCATATAAATTTATAAAATCATAAATTTATTACAAAGCCACATCTCAATCTCAAGAAATCCGCATAAAAATGCTTGATCCCTAGACACTTTTGATGTGTGTATTTGTGTTCGGTTTGACATGAGTTGGTTTACTGGTTTTGTGTTCCGGTTGTGGGCGTTTATATAAAGTCTGTTGTATCCGTTCCTCGGATACAGCTAGATTAATAGCGTCGTTTAGATTTTTAGGTGACCTACATCTCACAATGTTCGAAACTCTGGGATGCAATCCCATGAGGAAATGATGGAGGGCGAGATCCTCCATGGCTGCTGTACGTCCAGGTAGTTCCTTGGCCTTGGTATTAGATAAGGATATTTTGGTTAAAAGTTGTGAGAGGTAGGTTTTCCACGCGTAATGCGTATTGACTTACATTTTCCGACTGGTTTTGCTTACTCTCTTGAAGGTCAGTCAGGAGGTGGGAATAATGTTTACGCTCACTAAATTGCGTTTTTAAGAAGTCTTTAAGTTGCTCCCATATAGTGAAGTCTTTGATTGAGCAGACAGTTTCTGCTTTGCCATCTAATTGGCTGAGAATAAATTTGAAAAGTATTGGCTTCTGGGATTCTGAAGCAAGGTCATAGGCGTTGTCGCAGTTCACTAGAAATGAATTTAGGGTTTCCCGTTTACCGTCATATGATTTAATGAATTTGAATAAGATGCTTAAACTGATCTCTGCCATTGTGAGATTTGCTATGGTCTGCCTAGTTATACGAGGAAACGTAAGAGGTGACTTCAAGGTTTCGCTATCCTTTACAAGTTTTTCAGGTTCTGGGATGTTTAAAGTTAATTTACTGTCTTCTGCCTTAAGTGTTTTTTTCATAATAAAATGTTTAAAAACTAGTGTTAAGCGATGGAAGACACAATATAATATAAATTTATCTTTAACAAAATTGTCAGTAGAAACAACATATGTTTTAAAAAATATAGTTTGACAAACACTGGTGTTTAAGACTTAGTCTAAACAATGACCAAAGACTCACAGTAGTGACGCGTAGGCGACGGCGATAACGGCGAGCAGGAACATTCAGATTGATAAGGTGGTGCGACTGTGCACCGGGAGGCGACGAATTAAGATTTGATTTAATCGAGGATGGCCTTGGATGCTTTTATGAATTAGTTCTTCAGCTTGTTCTCAGGATGCCGGATAACACGACGAGGAGCGACGAGGTAAGGTAAGTATTAAGTATTGCGAGAATCTTCCCACAGGTTTCGGCGCTTTTGTGACGAAGAAGAAAGGTGAGTTACCGCGGTACGGGATGCGACACTTCCCTTTCAGGTATGGTTGCACTTCACTACGAGCACAGGATTTCGGTAAGTACTTAGCACTTTTGCTTTTAGGATAGCGCTTAATACACTGAATTTTCGGCACTTTTGTGACGACGATGAAGGAGAAAGGTGAGTGATTGCGGTTTAGGATGCAACACTTCTTTTTAGGTATGATTGCACTTCACTATGAGCGCGGGGTTTCGGTAAGCACTTAGCACTTTTGCTTTAGGATAGCACTTAATACACTGAATAGAGTTTCACAAAGTTTTTCACAATTTTGAGTAAAAGTTTGTTGATTTACGGGATCCGGAGTCCGCGTAGCGGTTGCCAGGCACTGGAGATTTTGGGATCCCACCGCTGCCACCAAAATGTTATACGGTTTGGCTAATTGTCTTTTAAAAAAAAAGACAATTTAATTAAACTGAAAGGTTTATTATTGAAACACTTTTAATACACTTTTAAAACACGTAAAATAGGGATCTTTTGGCAACCGCTTGTAACTGAGGTCGGGAACGGACTGGCGCGAGCATCGATTGGTCGCGTTAAAGACTATTGTCATGATTAGGTCATCTATAAGGGTGCCAAGCTAGCCGTAAGGGTCTAACATAGCCGGGGTATAACAGTTCTGTTACTATTCTGTAATGTGGGTAGAATGTATTTGGTGGTGGTATATGAACGTGATGGATTATTCAAATAATTTCAGTTGGTTTATTACATTAACTCAAGTTTATTTCTTTAATTGAACACAAATTAAAATATCACTATAATAATTATAACCTTTTTAACATGTGATACACAAAATTTAACTATTTATTATCAAAACATTGTAAACACTATTACGAAACCTATTTATAAGATAAGAGTTTAAACTGTTCTTTCATTTTTGTCTTGTATAACAGAATATTTAAACGTTATTTAAAAAATAACATTGCTTGTTCACTAATTCTGTCATCGTAAGACTAATATATAATTGAACTAATTAATTTCAACATATTATTTACCTTCCGAACCGGTGGTAAATTAATAAACTGATATTGCTATACAGACTACTAATTATTTCTATAAAACACCTAGTAATCATGGTAATACCGATTAATAGGTAATTAATCGGTAAATACGTAATAAATAGATATTGATAATTAATTAATTCTAGAAATAACAACATTCTCTATATATCTTTATATCTATATATCTTCCATTCCTGACATCAGAAGTGGGATAGTTCACAGCCCACTTATTTTGTTTCGGTTTATTGAGTCTTGGTTCATAGTCCATGTGATTTTATTTTAAGAATAAAATATTCAAGTACCCTCGTACTTGAATATAGGTCACGATTGTCCGATTGTTTTCTAGTTACTCTTTCCAGTTCTAGTTTTGGTTAACTGTACATTTGTTTTAGGCCTTGATGTTATTTCAAGTAGAGGGTACATGTATGTCACTATTGCCCTAATTCTAATGCATTGTGTGAAAAGTTTCAGAATGGATCCCGCAATATTGGCAGGCCTCTTCATCCGTGATGCTGTCTCGGGCTATTGCCGCCGTTCAGATGATGATTTGGTGCTTCCGGACCTTGATCCAGTAGCCAGTGACAGCAATTCAGCCTGATGGTGCCATAACATCAAGGAACCTTGTGAATAACCTTGAAGGACCAGCATGAAAACAGTTACAAAAGCCGATGATAACGGGAGTCAAGTAAGAAAAAAAAACAATTAAATAAGTTTGAACCAATTTTAGCAGTAGTCAAATTAGGTTATTTTTAAGCGTATCACAAGTAGAACGATATGTATTCACTGTAACTAAATGCCTTAGTATGTTTTGTAGTATGTTTGCTGAATAGTCAGATTGGCCGAACGGTCTATGTATAATTCAAGGATTGGTTATCACAATGATACAAACATTTACCGTTTTCTCTCCTTTGCGTATACCAAATCATGTTAAATAATAAGTAACCTTTATTTTGCTACTACCAAGTTTCTGTTCTAAAACATGTTAAAAAAAAATTAACTTAATAACGTCACTTTTTTTTTCTCTCGATAATTTGATTTGGATGAGGCAGTTGTGTATTAAAGCAGATACCTGCTGTCCAGATCCGTTAATAAAAATGAAATTCATTTCATTATGACAAACTGAATTTGAAATTGAACTGAATTAACATGAATTAAATTAAATCTAAATAAATGAAATTAACATGAATTAAATTAAAATAAATACAATAAATTAAATTAAAATAAATACAATAAATTAAATTAAAATAAATATAAAAAATTAAATTAAAATAAATATAAAACATTAAATACATTAAAATAAATACAATAAAAAAAATACAATAAATTATACAAAAAAATACAATGAATTAAAAAAAATACTGTAAATAAATTAAACTAAATACAATAAATAAATTCAATAAATTAATTAATATAATAAAATAAATTAATACTGTCGGTGATAAAATTCATTAATACTTATGTCTTTTCAACTAGAAATAGAAGTGAATTTACGCTTAAAATGGCTGACGTTTCCCTCATTCTTCTTCTTCTTCACCCTTTGGCAATGTAATATATAGTTTTGGAGCCATTAAACTATTTGTAACTGGTCACAACGACGTTTTCTATTTACTCTAGAAAATTTATGTATACGAGTATTTTGCAACTGTCTGTACTCTTTAAATTACAAATCGCTCTAATGCATCTTTTTTGGAACTTAAATACCGTATCTTTATCTGTTGCATTACCCCAAAATATAATTCCGTATCTCAATGTTGAGGTAACCAGGCCGTGATATGCTGTTAAGACTGTTGTTTGACTTGTTATTTTACTTAACATATGCAATGCATATTAATTTTTCTTTAATTTAGTGAAAAGGAAAGGACCTAGAATTGAACCTTGTGGCACGCCCATCTTCACTAAAGATCCTGAAGATATCGCTCCGTTTCCTTAACTTTTTGTTGTCTGTCTGACAAATAGGAAAAAACCAGATCAGCAGCTAGTCCACGAATTCCGTAATGGTGTAATTTACATATTAGTGTTTCATGGTCAACGCAGTCAAAAGCTTTGGAGAGGTCACAGAATATGCCAATTGCATCATGGGATTTCTCCCAAGATTCCAAAATGTGACGGATGAGTGCTACTCCTGCTTCAGTTGTTGACCTACCTTTCGTAAAACCAAACTGCTGACTATGTAGAATTCCGTTTAAATTAAAATGTGACAGCATCTGGTCCAGCATGATTTTTTCGTAAATTTTACTCAATGCTGGAAGCACAGATATCGGTCTATAATTAGAGGGATCACTCTTACAGCCCGACTTGAAAATTGGTACTACTTTACTATGTTTCATTAAGTCTGGGAAAGTACCGCTGTCTATACATTGGTTAAAAATGCCTGTTAAGACGGGAGCAATTGAGTCTATGATATCTCTAAGAACCCTAGCAGATATACCCCATAAGTCTTCAGTATTTTTAATGTTAAGACTTGCGAATGTTTTTTTAATTACATCAATAGAGATACGCTTAAATGCAAATGTTGGTATATCCTTCGTATAGTTTTCTTTCAGAAAAGATTCTGCTAATATTGGAGAAGATTGCAACGGTTTTGTAACCTCTATTGCAATATTGGTGAAGTAATTTTCCAGCGTCTCAGCCACTTTTGACTTATCTGTGATGATATTATCATCAATGTTCAAAATCAATTCATTCCGATCTCGTTGATTTGTGTTTCCAGTTTCTTTGTTTATCACCTTCCACACAGTTTTTATTTTGTTCGCAGAAGTGCAAATTTTATTACTAATCGATTTTGATTTAGCATGGGCGCAGACTCTTTTAAATATTTTTGAATAATTTCTTACATAATTATGGAAGGATTCATTAGAAGTCAACGATTTTTCATGATATAATTTGTATAAATTATCTCTGCTTATTCTAATTCCAGCAGTGGCCCATTCATTAAATTTAGATTTATTATTAATTTGAACTCTCTTAACTGGACAAGCCTTGTTAAATTCAAGGCAAAGTGTAGAAAATAATGTACTATAATTTACATTGGGGTTTTGGGAGTCAAAATTGGCTGTTGAGAGATTACTGAGAATGTTATCATTAAAAGCTTTTAATTTGTTTTTAGTAAGACGCCTAAAATCAATAGTTTTATTTAAATGTAACTTTTTAATCAACTCAAAAGATACAAGTTGACCTGTATGGTCAGACCTAACGCCACTAACCAGGGAAGATTCTTTGACAGTAGTACAATTGGTAAAAATATTATCAATGCATGAAGCTGATGTTGCTGTTATTCTCGTTGCTTCATTGAATATACATTTTAAATTGAAAGAACTAAACAATGAAATAAGCTTGCATTTTTCAGGCGAATTAACTAACAAATCAATATTAAGGTCACCACAAACAAAAACTAATTTATTATCTCTTATAAGGTTAGTTAGAATTTCTTCCATTATTATTAAGAATGATGAAAAGTTTGATGCTGGTGGTCTATAAACACACAAGAAAATTTGGCCCTCAACCTCTGCACATGCTACCTCACACAAGCGATCAATAGAGCAAGCGGTGATATCTTTACGTTCCTTATATCTAAGATAATTCCTACATAATATCAAAGTGCCACCCCCTAGTGAGGACCTGTTATATGCACTGGCAACCGAAAAATTATTAATATTAAATAACATTCTATTTGATTTTCACCAGTTTTCACAAAAACATAAGATATCCATATGATATTTATCTATTAACAGTTCCACATCAGGTATTTTGCCAGAGAAGCGATTTATATTTTGATGATAAAGTAAAATGGTATTATTATGCCTCTCTTTTGTCACATCTAAGAGTTTAAAGAATCAATTTCAGTATTATTAGACACCCTAGATAAAACTGAATAGTCACTTAACCTAGGATCAGTCAAATTACCAATAACTGAGTGTATATTGAAAGCTAACAAAGTAGCCAATAGATGTCGACTTTTTTTGGGAAGATAAATCGGTTCCCGAGTTAAAACAAAATCTCTAACAAAATTGTTAGTATCAAAATACAATAAACGGTCACTATGACGGCATACTAACATATGCATTAAGTTATTGAGGCTAAAAATGTATTGATTTTGATAAAATGTCAAATTATTAGAATATGGTAAAGCACATAAAATTAATTTGTCTAATTTTAATTTAAGGAGGGTGTCAATACCATTAACTAAGTCCTTTTTAGTTACATTAAGACTGTTGCCAAATAAAAGAATTACTGTGGTGTGCTCATTCAATTTTGATTGTTTAATTTTATGAACAAGCTCAGTGAAATGCAGGTTATGGTAACAATGACTTAGTATAGCGTGATTACAATGAGTATTTAATAGTGAACCAAAACCTGTCCCTAAACTATCTGAATACACTAAAATGTTACTTTGGGCTGGACTTATGGTTTCCAAGGTATGTGGCACACTGGGTGAGGATGCAGGAGTAATATTCGATGAAATGATGGCCGTGGGATTTGGAACACAACTGCAGGTAAGGTTATTTGTCAATGACTCATACCTCTCCGCGTTAAACTTTACCAAGTCCGCCAAGTCACAGGCCTCCTGCATGCGCTCACTTAACATTTTCTGGCTCAACTCATACTTATAAAAAATATCCCTAAGTGTATTTTCCCTACTCAGTAATTCCTGCTCTAGATTTTGTATATCAACATCATACATCTTTTTCTGACTATCTAACTTGCAATTACATTCTTTTAATTGGCTATTTAGGATAACACGCTGCTTTCTAAGTTCTATATTATATTTATAAACACTTTTTGATTTTAAAAGTTTCTTGTGCTTTTGAATGTTTCTATTAATTTTGATATATTTCTTTATTTTATTGTGGCTACTTAAGATAGGACAGTTAGTTAACGTATCGTCCCCAGTCAAGTCTACGGTATAGGTGGGCTTCTTACACTCCAGTCCAGATCCACTACCCACCAGCTCGTCGAATAGACTGTTTGTGTTGGCAACTTGTTCACTGGATCTCAAGGATTCGATTGTAGAAATTGTATTCCGAGCCTTGTATAATTCTGCTTCAAGTCCTGATATCCGTTTCAGTGCCTGATCATGTGTGTCGCTGCATTCTTGAAACTCAGACACTAGATTGCGGAGATGGTGATGCTGGTCCAATATGTCCATGTGCTGGGTGTGTAGTTCCACGAGCTGTCTCTTGAGTTCAGTGTTTTTGTCCACTAACTTCGTTACTTCCACCTCGCTTTCCTCTCTTTCTCGCAGCAGGTCATTGCAGGTCTTCTTTGAGACCTCGAGCTCCTTCAGTGCGGCATTCAGTTTCACATTCATGTCACGAACAGTAGCTCCGCGGGTCATCATATTCAAAAAGTTGACCGAACCGCTCTCCCCGGGTTTGGTGATTTCAAGTCCGAGTCCAACCAAACTGACAGCCGGTACAAAACTTATTGTTTTATAGATTTTTGAAGTTATTACAACAAAAACACGGCACAGACACTGACTGAGTCTGTTTATGCCTTGAATCTAGAGTTAATAGCCGATCTTACACTAATTAATACACAATTAAGAATATTTAATGTAAATTTTACTACGAGATCGTTTTTTTTTCACGACCTGTCACCGGTGTTGCCAACCCAAAAATCCAATGGAGTGTATCTATTCTTTTTTGTTTGCAGTACTCTGAAACTTGTTGGTGGCACACGTCAATAATTCGACGAAAAGTGTGCACGACTAAATCTGATAACGGTATTATTGCTTCCCGTTCTGATATTTGTATATCTACATCGGGATAACATAACTTTTTGACCATTTGAATTTTGTAGTAGGGAGGGTAAATATTAGACCCACGAGATTTGGCTCTTTCGCGAATACTAATATAGTCGTCAACAGATAGTCTTCTATCTAGAGCTTCAGTAGGAGTATAAGGTTCATCAGTTTTTTGACATGCCCTTATTAGTTTGGCAATTTTGGTAGACTCGGTAGGAGATTTTAGGCACTCTTGATCAACAAATTCAAAGTCACTAGCTGTAGCTTTTTCTAATTTGTTACCTGTTTCATCTACCACAACTTTTGAAAACACCTTGATCAGACAGTCCAAAGGGTAGTTTTCTAGTTGTAGTTCCAAAGACTTTCTTATACGTCGCTGACTACGATCGCTAACATTATCATATTGGTTGGATCTAGAAGTTGAAGGAACATCTAATGACTGTCTAACTTCTTCTGAGGCCGAAGGTATTATTTTTATTAAACTTGTTTCAGGTTCTTCTTCAAGGTTCTCGCGTCTATTGTCGTTTATTTGTTCTAAAGTTTGGTGAAGTTGAAGAGTGGCTGTAGAAGAAAGCCATTTATTTTTAGCTATAAAAGTTTTGCGATTCCTACTACTGGCTTTGTAAAGCTGTTCGCATTTGCAAATAAAACTGGTAGTATTTTTTTAAATATGTCAAATTATGTTTGTGTGTAATTAGGAATACGCTTCGGGTAAATTGCACTCAAAACTGTTTTTGTTCTTTCGTTTTCAGGAATATCCAGAGGTCGCGATTTGGGTCCTTGCAAATGAGCTCTATTTTCTAATAACTTAAATAAGTCAAGATGCGTAAGTTTCTGAGGCATTATTGATAATTTAGCCACTTTTCGCGGATCGTCTTGAGGGTCAATATTCTCTCTCCCCAAGTAACTCGGTTGAGACCCGAAATGACAAGCCCCAGGAGAACGGGTCAATTCCTCCTCAGGGACAATATATGACTGGTCCGATTCCATTGTTTCCTATGAATTCCGTTTTCCGAATTCAGTAAAATGTTTAGTGGCTGCTGCCCTGCGTTACCGGGTAGGCCACCGTGCCACTATTATATGTACGGGTACGACAAAACAACTGAAACATAAGCCCGAAGGCATCTCTCTATATGAAGCTACGTTCCATATTGATATAATTATGTACATATGAATGGGAGTTTTAGCCAGTAAAAACTGTTACCGCCTTCACCACGTAGAGGTACTCCCAGCTTATGTTGTTAAAATTTTTGTTTTTCACATTTTAGGAAAGTATAACTTTACAGGTTATAATAAAGGTCATATAATATCAATAAAATAGAAAAAAATATTCTATCGAATTGAAACATCCTTCTTTTTCGAAATCGGTTCAAAATGCTAAGGTTTTTGCGCGTGTGATACACACATCAAAAGTGTCTAGGGATCAACATATATTATTGCAATAACTTTTCTCCTGATTGATATTAATTAAAATTTTCTTTAAGGATTCATCAAATAAAGTGTTTTCGTTTGTCACAGTAACGATAAACCAAGTCACCTTTGCATTTATAAAGAAATTTGCCATTTTCCTAATAAAGGGATTTTTGACATTTGAACCACTAACATTAAAGTTCAAAAAAAAGACTGAAATAACAGTTTTCTTTAAAATTTTATTGGGTAACTTAAACAATTAATAATCCGTGTTTCTACCGCGAACACTAACAACACAAGAACATCGGTTTGGCATACTCAAAATGAGTTCATCCAAATCACGCTGTGGAATGGCCGCCCATGTTCGTTGCAACAACAAAAAAAGGTCTTCTTGCGACTGGATACCCTCCATATTCGGCAGAGCTCTTCTCTGTAGCATATCCCATGCATGCTCAATCGGGTTCAAGTCTGGCGACTGAGCAGGCCAGAGCAGGACATTGATGTTAGCTGCGGCGAGAGTCTGTCTTACAACTCTTGCGGTGTGCGGTCGTGCATTATCATGCATTAACTGAAATAAGGGACCGATTTGCACTTGTAGAGGAACGATGACGTCAGATACAATCGTCTCAGCATAAATTTGAGCGTTGAGGTTGCCTCTGATCCAAATCAACTCAGTTCTTCCGCCGATCCAAATACCCGCCCATACCATGATGGTTCCACCACTATAAGGATGGACTTCCTGGCAGGATTTTAATCGCTGTTGGCGTCCAGGGGTTCTCCAGTGTCGTATACGTCTTGTATCCGGTCTCATACCAAAACGAGACTTATCAGAAAAGCACACGAAACGCCATTGTTCTTCTGCCTAATTTCTGTGTTCAAGAGCCCATTGATATCGAATCCTACGATTGTGCATTGCTATAGGTGGTACCCGTAGCGGTCTTCGGGAATGAAGGTTCACTTCATGCAAGCGGTTTCTGACTGTTTGGTCGCTAATTAAGTTCCCTGAAGAGTGATGAAGCCTCACGGCTAACATCATGGCGGTTATTGTTGGAGCTCTTCGAGTTAAGATTTGAATGTATCGGTCTTGTCTCCGTGTGGTGCAGCGATACCGTCCTCCATGGCGCTCAGCCACGGTACCAGTGCTTCCGTAACGTGTCCAAAGTCGACTGATAACACTCTGACTTGTATTCAGAGCTAAAGCCACAGTACGTTGCCGGGAACCAGCTTCTATCATTCCCACGGCTCTGAGCATTTCTTCCCTGCTTAAATGACGTCGCCGCTCCATAATAACGTTGGTTTTAATCAGTAGTAGGGAAACAGTAGCACTAATAATGTCTTCAATGCGTTGTATGTTTTTATAGGGAAAATATTGACAGCTGATTTTCATCTTTTACTCGAATTTGATTAACAGTTCCTGTTTCAAATTATGAAATGCACCAAAAAGGATCCATATACATTTATAAAATCATAAATTTATTACAAAGCCACATCTCAATCTCAAGAAATCCGCATAAAAATGCTTGATACCTAGACACTTTTGATGTGTGTATATTCATTTAAATAATCTAGTATAATTTAAATCAATCAAATGACGATTTTATTAATGACCAGAAAAAAATAATAATTAACCCTAAACAAAAATTTAAAAAAATTATATCTCATCACCCCTTTATTCTTTTGAGCTGATATTTTTTATTCAAATGTATTATTATGTTGTACATATTTTCCAATAAGAAGAAAATGCGGTAATTTAAAAAGAAACCGGCTAAAAAATATTTATGTTTTTGCTAAAAACATTGAATAACGTCTTAATTGTCCGCGTTTCGAATCTAGTTTTTAGCAATATTATAGTTTTGTATTTTCTTAATGAGAAGATACTTAATTCATTCGTTATTTACTGATGTATCTGAAAAAAGATATTGCGTTTCTATGGTTTCTATGGGGTTTTTTCGATAATTGCTATGTAGCCAAAACTACTCAAAAAAAAATTGTCATTGTCTTTGATAAGCCTCCAAAATAGTAAAAGCTATCAAATAAACACATACACTGAACCTGGCCACAAGTAAGCCAAAATTACATAGTGTGGATCGGATGATCGATGCCCGGATAACCAAATTCAAGAAATACGAAATATGTTGTCGACCTGGAAGGCAGAGCAGGACTTGGTCCTCAAAAGGCTAATATCTGATATGGCAGAGCTTAAAAGTCAAAACAAAGCTATAAGGGATTCAAACCAGGAGATCGAGAAGTCAATAGCCTACATGAATAAAAATTATGAGGACATGAGGAATAGAATACAGGAATATGAAAAAGAACGGAAAGACTTCAGAAACTGTATACTTGGCCTGGAAAAAAAGATACAGGACATGTAGCTGACTAGTCGCACTTCAAGTATCGAGATAAGAAATGTCCCAATGCCTACAGCTGAATCTGTGAAGGACCTCACATCCTTAGTCACAAAAATCGGCGCTTCAATGCAGCTGGATATCAAAACTTCCGATGTACGTGATGTGTATCGTCTTCCGGGCAAAGTGGGATCTATCCAGTCGATGGTAGCTGAGCTGTCTTCGGTGCACTTGAAAAACGACCTACTTTCTTCCACTCGCGCCTACAATCAAATAAATAATAACATTCCCATTCCATAATAACAATCGGAGTCGGCGTATACAAGACAAGTTAAACACGGAAACCATCGGCTTGCTTGGAAATCGCCAACCTGTTTATATTGCTGAATATATGGCACCAACTTCAAGGAAAGTGTCCTATATGGCCCATGAGTTCGCAAAGGCAAATAACTATATGTTCTGTTGGTGTTCAAATGGTAATGTTTTCTTGCGAAAAGAAAAAGGTACGAAACAAATACGCATTGACTCCGAACAAACTCTGGATAACTTGAAGACCCAACAATGCCTATTTTTCTTTTTTTACTGTTTCACTAAACTGTTTATAAATTTTCTTGCAATACTGTTAGATGTTCCTATAGAATCGCCAAAACCTTGTTATTTTGTTTACCAACACTTAAAATTGACATTCACAAAATACTATCTCGCACACCGAATTTACTATCAATTGCATTCCTACACATCATTACACTCGTCGTTACACATGTTACCACTTTTCAAATAGCTTGTGGAGAAATTACTACTATCACTCATCGGGAAATATATAATTTACATAGTGGCGTATCACTTAAGCACTACAAACTCCAGCCTTTTATAAACTCGACTAAATGCCTTCTTTATATCACACCCAATCTCTACGCTCAAAACAATGGAGGAGATCACAATCTTCTGCAAATACTTCTGTGCCATTTCACCCATGTCCAATTATTAATTAAAAATGAACAGTATAAATGATATAATATAAACACTGAGTTAGACCAAATAAAAGTATCGCAATTATTTAAATGTCCTCCAGAAATATGCTCAAATTATATATGCAATAGAAACGGCTTAAAAAATTTCCATCTTAATGTGCGGAGCATAAATAAAAATTTTGATCACGTTGTAGCACTACTTTCGAGGCTAAACTTCCAGTGTGATGTACTTAATGATTTTATCTGAGTGTTGGTTAAGCAAAGTAGCCAACTTACAAACCAAAACATTAAAAACCAGAATGATGGGCTGGCTATATATATCAAATGCAATATAGAATGTGACATTATAGAACCACACTTCGTAGGAGGAAATTGCCTAGTGTGTAAAATAGGCTTAACGTGCTGTATAATTGTTCTCTATCGATCTCCGTCTTATACAAACTTAACCGTTTTTAATGAAAGTCTGAATGATGTTCTTACATCTCTAGCGTGCTTCCCCATGGCTACTGTTATTGGGGACATCAATATAGATATAAAAACTGAGAGTACTGATGCAAATAGTAATGAATATCTTACTTCTACTGCCATGAATGGTCTTCTTCCAGCTCATCTATTTCCCACACGCTTAAAAAACTGCTTAGACCATGTCCTGCTATGAACAAATTCTTCTGCAACTACTCCAGTCTTAGAGACTCATATCACAGATCACGAGCCTTTGATTATATTTAGAGAGATAGATAGATAGAATATACTTTATTGTACACCAATAATTGCATCACACTTAAATAACAATATTGTAAATAACATTGGTTACAATGGCGGTCTTATCGCTGAGAGCGATATCTTCCAGACAACCTTTGGAAGGACTTTACGAGCTTTAATTAAAATGGGGAGGGCTATATTAGTGTACTACTGTACAAATATTCGTCAAAAACGGAAAAACTAATAAAAATATACAAATATATATATAAATACAAATATATAAATATATAATGTGTTCTTTAACATCATGTGTAGAAAACAAAGGAATAATCATATGTTTGAAATAAAGTGATTGGTAACCGAGCTTTTAAAAACAGCGAGTGACTGAGCTTGTCTTACTGACACCGGCAATCCATTCCACAACCGAATAACCTGCACCGTAAATGACTGGTCGTAAAATTTTGTGGAATGCGTAGGCATCAAAAGTCTCAAATTCTCTGATGATCTCAAATCTCTAACATGTGTGTCATGAAGGAACTTAAAACGTTCTTTGAGATAAAAGGGAGTCGTTGGATTGAAAAGAATACTGTAGAGTAATGATAAAATATGTGTATTCCGGCGAAGGCGGATAGGCAGCCACTTGAGTTTAGTGCGAAACTCAGAAACATGATCATATTTGCGCAAACCAAATATGAATCTGATACAAAAAATTTGGAGTCGCTCAAGCTTATCTAGCTGCACTTCAGTTAGATCGAGATTGGGCAAGCGCAGTTTTAGTAGCAGTCGGCAGGAAATTGCGCAATCTGCGTAAAGACCCCGCAGAAACGGAACGTAGCCTAGGGCTGCCAACAATAATGACTTTAGTCTTCGCAGGATTAACCTTCAAACCATGATCCAAACTCCAATCAGAAATACGCGCTAAATCTTTATTCACTGTCTTCACCGCCTCAGAAAAATCTTCAACGGGAGCTTGCGAATAAATTTGCAGATCGTCAGCATAAAGGTGGTAGGATGAAAGAAGTTCATTTGAAATAGAACTTATAAATATGGCGAAAAGAAGAGGAGAGAGAACGCCCCCCTGTGGTACGCCAGAAGTAGTATTGCACCATGAAGACAACGAATCTTCAATGCAAATACGTTGTCGGCGGCCACACAGGTAACTACGAAACCAATCAATAGCTGTTGGAGATATGTTAAGAGAGCATAGTCTCCCGAGCAAGACATCAAAATCAACAGTGTTAAAAGCATTACTGAAATCAAGTAAGGAAAGGACCGTCAATTTCCTATTGTCCATACCCAATCTTATATCATCCGTAATGTTAACAAGAGCTGTGGTAGTGCTATGCCCCGGACGAAACCCGGATTGGAAAAATATAAGGAGTCTGTTTCTACTGAGGAAAGCACTAAGCTGACTATGAATAAGGCGTTCTAGGACTTTGGACAGAAACGGTAAAATGAAAATGGGACGGAATTCAGAGAAAGTAACAGGATTACATTTTTTTGGAAGTGGAGTTACATGAGCTTCTTTCCATGCAGATGGAAAAACACCAGAGGATACGGAATGATTAAGGATATGGCAGATGACAGGAAGGATTTCGTCCAAAATAGGGAGTATCATCTTGCGACTTACACAGTCACTACCAACAGCATTTGACGTAATTGATAAAATACTCTTCTTAACATCACAACAAGCAAATTGATTAAAAACAAAAGGAGAATAATCGGGAGTGGGAAGAGACGAAAGATTATCTAAAGTTTTGGTTTTAACAGCCCCATTGAAACTATAAGAGGTGGAAAAATGTTGATTGAGTAATTCAAGATCTATATCTTTAGGAATAGACTCTTGACGTGACTTCCCAATTCCCATTGATCTAAGAAATTTCCAGACTTTAGCTGGATCACCGTTTTCAACGGACTTATGAATGTGGCGGCGTTGGGCATCCCTACAAACCAAGTTGCTGCGATTTCTGACAGCGACGTATTTTTCACGATTTAAGGAGCTAGGTCTGCACTTGTATCTAGATTTTGCTGCTTCCTTTTTTTGTAAAATTGCTTTTACGTCATCTGTTAGCCACGGAGCAGGCAGATGCTTGATCTTGACCAACCGAACAGGTGCATGCACATCATACAGCTCGATGAGATTGGAATTAAGGAGGTTAATTTTTTCATCAATCGAGTCTACATGAACAAGCTCAGACCAGTCAATATTGCTAGCATCTTCCCGAAGTACCTTCCAAGTCCATTCCACCAAAACTGCGCTGAAGAACACTTTTAGGTTTAGTCTTAGGAGGGCGAATTTTGTAGGAAAGGAAAATCAAATCGTGGTAGGAAAAAGCGTCAGCTGAACATTGCCCATGCTTAGCGACGTGTTGTGTGGAGGAAACAAAGATGAGGTCAAGAAGTGAAGGAGTACAGTTTGGAAAATGGTGAGTTGCGCTTAATGGAAGGAGAGATAAATTACAGGATTGGGAAATAGATTGAAGTGAGGAGGAGCGCGAATCATTTTTAAGGAGACAGGTGTTAAAGTCACCCATAACAATTGTATGCCTGTAAGAGGGCGCAAGATTGACTATTAGGCTTTCAAATGAGGAGAAGTAATCGATACGCAGAGAGGGACAATAATAGACACCCAGCAAAACTTTCACATGGTTTAGGTTAATTTCTAAAAAGAGATGCTCGCCAGCATTCGATGGTGGTGGCTGCACTGAAATGTCAATAATGGAAAAGGGAATATATAATTAAATTTATATAATATATAAAATTTATAATTATATAATATATATAATTATATAATATATATATTTATTGAAAATTGTAAGCGGAAGTCGAAACCTAATAAAACTGACTGTAAAATTGACTATGCAGCTATTCAAACAACAATAAATAAATCTGACTGGACACCAATCTTAAACTCGGAAGACACCAATGAGGCGGCAGATATACTAATAAACTCTTTATCAAAAATTATAAGTCAACATACTGCAAACTGTCGAATACCTCAGAAAAATTGAAACCTTAAGCCCTGGATTACTGCCGGTCTACTTAAATGTATACGACATCGTGATAAACTCCATATGGAACTAAAAAAACAGCCTGATAATAACATATTACAAAAAACATATAAAAGATATCGCAACTTTTTTTTAACCTACTAAGCCGATTGAAACATATTCATGAAACAGAAGAATTTCATAAAGCGAAAAATAATCCAAAATTGACCTGGAATGTTATCAATAAAGTTGCCAATTTAAAATCTAAGCCTCCGACCCCTTTTGGAACTAATAAACCTAAACAACCCGAAATCCTCCGCTGATAATGTAAATAGCTCCTTTGCTAATATTGGTAGAAAACTAGCCAGTAAAATATGTAGCAACAAATCCTCTATGTCCGATAATGTGGTATTTAAATCTCCCAAAAATATAAAAAATAGTTCATTAGTCATACTTGAAGCAAGTGTGGAAGAAGTCGCAACTATTATTAAAAATTTGAGGAGTGACTGTGCAATAGGTTGGGACGGCATACCTGCTAAGGTATTAAAGGCATCTAGTGAGATATTAGCCCCTATTATTGCGCATGTTTGTAATTTGTCTATATCGAATGGTGTCTTTCCAAAAGCTTTTAAAAAGGCGGTTGTGCATCCAGTATACAAGGCTGGTGACAGAGGCAGTGTCAATTAGGCCAATATCAATTCTATCCGCGTTGTCAAAAATTTTAGAGCGAATCCTGAACAATCACCTTACGCGTTTTCTTAGTATGAATAAGATAATATCTGATAACCAGTTCGGATTCCAATCAGGAAAATCAACGGAAGATGCAGTACTAGCCCTAACAGAACGCGCTATAAGGAGTTTAGATAAAAACAAAAATGTCTGGGATTGTTTTTGGATCTCTAGAAAGCTTTTGATACTGTCTCTGTCCCCATCCTTGTGAAAAAGCTGGAAAGCGTAGGAGTCAGGGGCGTGCCTTTAAACATCTTTACCGACTATCTTAGAGATCGCTCACAAGTGGTAAAGATAGGGGAGTACATTAGCAATGAAGAAAATATTGAATGTGGTGTCCCCCAGGGTAGTATCCTTGGCCCAACCATATTCATTATATACATAAATGATTTGTGTGGTATCCAACTCCCTAACTGTAATATCTTCACTTATGCTGATGATACGGCGCCTCTTGTGAGGGGTCTGAACTGGGATGATGCTAAAACAAATGCAGAGAAGGCGCTTAAGACTGTGATGGACTGGCTAACAGATAATCTTCTGACTCTTAACCTAGATAAAACTTAGTTTAAACCCTTCGCCATGAGAGCTAATCATCAGCCACCGTTATCGTACGAAATTAGGGCACACTCATGTTCACTTTCAGACCCAAATTGTACCTGCACACACATACCCAGAACAGCATGCGTAAAATATCTAGGCATACACATAGACCAGACCTTCCGCTGGCACAAACAAATCGACACAGTCACAATGCGCGTCAGAAAACTCATATTTATTTTCAAAAAGCTTCGCGAATCTGCTGATAGAAATCCGCTGAAAATGATGTACCTAGCCTTGTGTCAGTCTCTTATTTCATATTGTATACCTGTTTGGGGAGGAGCAGCGAAAACCATTATACTACAGTTAGAAGTTGCACAAAGAGCTGTCTTAAAAGTAATGACAAAAAAGCCTTATAGATACCCTACTACTCTACTCTTCACAGACTGCAATGTCCTTACGGTAAGACAACTGTTTGTCCACCAAACTATAGTCCGAAAACATATCTAACGACCTGCAAAGGAACCGAATGGTAGAAATAAAGACATATTCAAGTCTGACCGAAGTAGAACAACTTTTGCAAGTAGGCACTACTTCATCCTGAGCACCCGCTTATACAAGAAAGCAAATAATCTACTAAAAATATTTAATATGAATAGAGTACAGTGCAAGATGAAAGTTGTAGACTGGCTCAAGTCTCTAAACTACAACGAAACAGAGCAATTACGTTATTATCTGAAACAGGCTAAAACACAATTGAGATATTAAATAAACGCGATCAACCATATACACCATACACACACATCCACATACACACACACGCGCACGCACACAAACACACACAAATACACACGCATATACACAAAACCACCTTACTAGTTTTTACTTACTTTTTGTTATATAAGATACTAATATAAAATAATAATATATGTAGTTTGTGACCTTGTAATACACTGAGCTGGGCTTCTCTTTGTGAATAGTCTAGGGACAAACGCTAGCACCCAAGATACAGGACATGTCCTAGTTTGGATGCTAGAAGTTCACTACAAAATTATGCCTATACTTAGCCATGTGTATAGTTTCAATGTATTATTGTATTGTATTGTATTTTATATTCTCTCTTTGTTATTAGGCTTCAGAAAATAAAATAAATAATATAAAAAATAAATTTCATGTCGTTCATCTCGTATGAGATTTCGGGAAGACATTGCGCTCAAAATATTACCTAAACGTTAACCTGTGCAATAAAATTGGACTCCTGAGAACCTGTGCTAGAGCAGCACTATGAATTAGTAAGAACAACAATTCTCGGGTATATACAGCCTGATTTTTAGTCACCGTCCAAATTTTGATATATTAATCTTTGGCGACTCAATAACTCAATATAAAAATATTGAGATATCACACCACAAAGTTATCTATAAAAAGTTGATGTTTCTGGACACCGCCGCGCCGTTCGTATGCGCTAGGTAACTACACGGACCGGCCCGCCCCGCGCGCCGCCGCAATTCATTCGTAACACAATAATAAACCAACTTGCAAATTTTCCCTTCATACTTTTTACAATTAGCAAAAGGTTGGTGCTATGTTCACTATGATTAGAATGTAATCCTTAATTAATCAATTACAAATACAGTAAAAATAAATTAGATAATTAAGAACTTTAGAGCTTATTAAAACAGTGCCAAAACTGTTTGCTATTAGGCGTATATAAAAAAACGTATGTTGAATCAACTTATGTACAAATAATTAAAAATTTAATCAAAATTATCTTAGAACAATCACATTAGCAGTACTTTGATAAATGTTCAAAATGCATACCGTTTCTCTCTAAACAGAGTCTTGCACGTTTTTGTACATTATTTTTAATTTTGTTGAGCAATATAGTGTCACTTTTCACTTGGTCAAATGCATATACAATACAATTTACTCTTTTAATTGGTCTAGGCTTTAGGCTTCCTCCACATACACTCGTCATTTTATTTCGTCTCACAAAAAAGTCACATGGTATAAGATCTGGTCACGATAGCGCCGCCGCCGGGATGCGCGGGAACACGGAAGTAAGCGCTTGCGTTGCGTGCCGACTAACGATAGATGTGTTGCGCAGGTGTAGCGCGCTGCCCTTTTCATTGAATGTTTGCGCGGCAAGTGTTGTATTATTAAGGTTTAACTTAGTGACCACGCTGAGCGGATAATTCTTTCGAGAAAATGATTTCATATGAAAATTTAACGTACCGATTTTTTTTTTTAAATGTGGAGTTAGTGAATGATACCTAATGCCTAGAAAAAAATGGACGATGGCGAAAAAATCAGGCTGTATAAGTAAAGCTATGAAACTAAGTACAGATATGCAAGATTTCATTTTGAATTTATATTATTAACAAAATTAGTAACTAAAAATAAAACATTTCACACCGTGAAATATTTTGTTTAAATCGTTTGTTGTGGTCGTTGTATTAAATAAATGTGTAATCTATTACAACTGAAAATATTGTTTTTATATATTGGTGGATGTTTTTCTTTGTACATTTTGTTTTAATTATACTAGTGCCAATATCTTGTACATTTGAAAAGCAATTCATTAGAGCTATGGACGGATTTTTTAAGGCAGGTTTTATTTTTAAAATATTTCCTAAAACTGTGTTGTACTTTTTTTATTTTCATTATAAAAACAATTTTTACATTGTTTCCAACTTCTTACTTTTAATTTCCGCAATACGTATCCTGTTACATACTCCTATTGTGCTTTAATTTTTAGGTCTATTCTTTTAATTTCAAGGACCACAAAGATGTTGTCACTGTTTACATCATCAAAATCAACTTCCATTGAAAAACTTGACGTCTCTGATTCCTTAAAAAATAATTATTTAATAGATTTCATATTTGTGCATTTATCTATTTCACAATTGGACCCCGGTGAATGTGTACTACTAAAATTATTAATAAGTAACGAAGCATAGGCTGCTTCAAAGCCAACACATGAAGATGTGTTACGATAGCCCATGGCTTCGAATGCAGCCAAAATAATTTCTAGAGGGTCCTGATTAAAATGATTTACTTTGACTCCATCTTCGACCACATCACTTACCATCAGGTGAGATGGTGGTCAAACGCGAACCTATTATCAATAAAAAAATGACTCATCCATAGAGACGTCAGGTTATTCTTTTTGACGAAACAACCACAATATATTCAATATTTTTGATTGTTAACAACCAATTTGTTAATGGTGGCACAACACTAGATTTTCCAATACTGCAAAATTTCACACTGCTACGTATTTTCTTAGATTCAGCCCACGTTGATTTGTGGACTGAATAAGGTGTTGTGGGTCCGAGAAGAGGTTTTCCAAACCTTTTTATATGATTGTCATGATTGGCATTCACAGAGTCAAAGAGGTTATCAAAAAATAAAAGTAGGTCTGCTTTCTCTTAGCATTCCTTTGGCAGAAGTCCCGCACCTGAAAATAAAGGACATTCATTGTGATCACTTAATTTATTATATATTTCAGATCATATTTATTTTATAATTATGTATTACGGTAAAATTTGACTATGATTAAAAAAAAATGTATTTTTTACTTACTTGAGAGATATCCCATATTTGCTGCCACAGAACGACTGAATACCTGGGTGGCATATTTTACCTTCATTTTCGAAATTTTACTTGGTACTACATGTCTCTCTGTCAATTTTGGCATCATTCTTATTTCTTTGTAGGCAGGGTTTTCATTATATAGTGCCATAATGTGATCCCATTTAGCAACTTTTTCTTGGCCATCTATTTGAAATTTTAGTTGTTTATTAATTAAATTATTCCTTATCCCTTTGAGAAGATGTGGTATAATTTCTTCTGCATCAACCTCAAATATTTTATTTTTAAATTATTTTCCTTCTTTTAGATACCTTTCCATAGTATCTTTGATAAGCCAATTTATAGCATTTACATTTGTGGCACCTTGATCACATACAGTTGCTATAACTTTGAGACCAATTTGTTGCAATTTTCTAATCACAAGCTTTATTTGGGAAACCAATTGTATAGCTGGTGTGGTGCTTGCACAAAAAGTGTATAAAATAGGTTGTTTATAGCTTTCTTGCACACCTCTCATCATAAGTACAAGTGCATGGTCTGCAATGTTTTCTTTTATCTCAATTCCATTATTAACAAAACCCCTTATATAATCTATTCTTCTGTTATAGTCGAAGTGAGGGGCAGCTGCAACTTTGTCGAAGAGCAATATCACAGAGTACATTTTTATATAGGGTATAGAGTTGTCACTCGCGTCATTTTGCGGAATTTATAGCGTGTGGCGCCATCTGATGCTTTGTGCCAGGTACTTTCACACCAGGGAAATATTTACCATAGAATATTTTACTTTTGATTTAAATATTGCAAATTGGAAATATTGGAAATTAAAAGAAAACAGTAGATAATACAAAAATCTGATTTTATTTCTTAAATCTTTTCGTACAGTACATATGTGCTAATTTTTGAACTTCATCGTTTTCATCATAATCAGTTCTGGACCCTGTTAATAACTTATTCGTATTTTTGCACCAGTTATAAACAAGTAAATTGAGTGTAATTTGCTCAATTTTTAAAACGACATTTTTTTATGTTCATTACATTTTATAAAACTATAGTCAATTACTATTGATAGTGTTTAGGCCTCAAGCCTTGATTTGTGGTTTCTTGGGTAAGTGTGCGGAGCTGAAATATGAACTCACGATTGTCGACTAAACATTTAATTTTGATTCTATTGTTACAATAGGTACTCTTATATAATACGTAGGAATATAATAATAACTTCTTAGTTAGCGATCCGACCGCGCTCGTCTACCGTCTGGGCAGTCGCTGCGCCCCGTTAGGGGCGCGGCGAGCGGTCACGGGGCTTTGCCCCACTCCCGCGGGAGCATGCCGTGTCCCGTGAACACGGGACCGTCATTGGGTAGCCTAGTAGCGGCGTAGATGTTCGGGGGTGCGTTGAAAGCGCCTGTTCAAAAGTGAATGGCAAACGCACACCCGCGTGATTAATTGCTATTGTGTAACTATAGGCGCGCCGCGACGCCGATTTTCGGCGTCGTTTCTTCACGACACCCCGGCGGTCTGACCCCGCCAGGTGAAACCCCCATGCAGGGGAAGCCCAGCGGGAGCCGACCAGCGACGAGGGTGTCGACTCTGACGCACCTATAGTGAATGCGGGGCTCCCGTCCGTCCCGCTTCCAGATCTAGCCGGTTACGTTTCGAACCGCAGAGCCGAGAATGTATGTGTGAGCGGCATTGTACTGTGTGTCGCCGCTCAGTGCGTCTGCACCGAATAGCATGCGCTGCTATCCGGTGCTAGTTATATATAGCGCATGTAGAGTCATGAATGTATGTTTATAGTGCGCAACGTGCCTATATTAACTTAGAACACGTTACGTACTAGGTGAAGTGTAGTTATGAATAGTATAACTGTTTGAGTAAGTCGCGTGTAAAGTGGGGCGACTTACCCAGGAGTCAAGTCCGGGGAGGATGCGGCCACGACGTCTGTCGGGAGCAGATCTCTGGGCAGCCTCCTCGCGTCTGGCGGGCGCGCGTGCAGTGGCGCCAAGTGCTTGACGTGGGGCCAAGCAGAGGCGTCGGCACGCGCGAACATCGCCTTCGCGAGGCGCTGCACGAACTCATCCAGGCCCTCAATCCCGAGGTCCCGCCTGATGACGTCGTTCCTCACATAGCGAGGGGCACCTACTACCAACCGCAGCGCTAAATTTTGCTGCGCGCGGAGCGGCCTGCGGGTCGTCTCGCTAGTGAGGACGAACCAGGCGGGGGCGGCGTATGTCAGCAGGGGGCGTAAGTACGCTTTGTACACGCCCAGCTTGACACGCGCCGGGAGGCGGGACGATATCTCTGGATAGAGCAGTGAGCGGGCTACCTTGGTCTGCGCCGCGACTTGCTTGGCGTGTGGCCGCATCGAGAGCCGATGGTCGATGGTGACGCCGAGGTATTTGACCTGCGGCGCCCACGCGATCTCGGCTCCCATGAGCTCCAAGGGTGGTGGCAGAGGGGTTGAGCCTGTGATAATAGCCTGCGTTTTACTCACGTTTACGGAGAGCCGCCACTTGGCGAGCCACTCGGGGAGCATATTGAGCGCGCGCTGCATCTTCTTCGCCGCGTACTTCGCGTTCATCGACGTGGTGATGTACGCGGCGTCGTTGGCGTACAGCGCGAGCGTCGCGTCCGCCGTGGTGGGGATGTCGTCCGTGTAACGTGAGTAACACGCAGGTGACACGCAGCTGCCTTGAGGTACTCCCGCCTCGATGGGGCGGGGTGAGGAGAGTACTCCGTCGACCACCACCCTGAAGCTCCTGTGGGACAGAAAAGATTGGACCACCTTTACTACGTGACGGGGCGTGGCGGAGGTGGCCAGTTTATATACTAGGCCGTCGTGCCATACGCGGTCGAAGGCCTTCTCCATGTCGAGGAATACTGCTACCGCGTACTCTTTCCTGTTCATGGTTGTGGACAGCTGGTAGAGTACCCTTGACAGCTGAAGCGTCGTACTATGGTCCGCCCTGAAGCCGAACTGCTCAGGTCTCGGAGTGATGTGCGGTGTGAGGTGTCGCAGCAGGAGTGTTTCGAACACCTTGGAGATGGTGGGCATTAGGGTGATGGGCCGATAGCTCTCCGGCTTCAGCACGTTTTTCCCCGCCTTGGGCAGCATGATGACGCGCCCCTCCTTCCACACAGCAGGAAAGGCCCCCGTGCGCAGCACCGCCGTGAACAGGCGCGCCAGCGGCGCTACCATACGGTGCGGCAGGTGGCGTAGCACGGCGTTGGTTATGCCGTCGGCCCCGGGAGCCTTTTTGAGCTTAGTTTTTAGGATGGCGCGTCTGACTGCGCCCGGCGAGAAAAAGACGGGGTCTTCATCGGGAGCTATCGGCGTCGCGAAGTAGCCTCCAAGGTGTTGCTCGACTGCCGCGACGTGTGCGTGCTGGTCAGTCGGGTTCGGGCGGAACTGACGCTCCAGGTGCTCGGCGAAGACCTTCGCGCGATCCTCCGCTATGTACTTGAGAGCCCCGTCGTTGCCTCGTAGTGGGCGCACCGGGGCTGGGGTATTCGTGAATGCTCTGCACAGTCTGTGTACTGACGTCCAGCTGTCAGCTGCGGTGTCGATAAGTTCCTCCCAGCTCGCGGCGGCCGACGCTCTGAGTTCGGCCTTGACCTTCTCCGCGAGTCGATTCAGCTCGGTCTTCAGTGTTGGGCATCTTGTTTGTTGCCACTGCTTGCGTAGTCGTCTCTTCTCGGCGATCATAGCGCGTAGGCTCGGCGACAGGGGCGGCAGTAGCCCTCTCCCCTGCGCCGGCGGCGGTATGACCGCCTCACTTATCGCGTTTTGTATGCAAGCAGTGACGTCGGCTGCGAACTGATCGACGTTCGCGGCGGTAGTGACAGGCCGAGCCGGCGTCGTGGCCTCAATCTTTTCTGTGAACTTGTTCCAGTCCAGGAGTCGACGTGGCGCTGGCGGCCTAACTCGGGTCGGCATCCCCGATAAGACGACGAGTACTGGCTGGTGATCCGATTGTAACTCGTCGTCTATTACATGCTGGGTGATCTGGCAGTTAAGCCTTTGGTGGACCACAATGTCCAGCACGTCCGGCATGTGGTTGGGGTCTGTTGGGTACCGGGTAGGCGTCTCTGGGCCGGACACTGTGTAGCCAAAGGCTTCCGCGTCCGCGAAGAGTCGTCTTCCCTGAGGGTTGATCCTGCTGGAGTTCCACGCTGGGTGCTTTGCGATTAGATCTCCGGCGAGGATTACTGGATGTTCCGACGTTAAGATGTCTCGAAGTTTAGTGAGGTCCAGTGTCTTTTCAGGAGGCTTGTACGCGGCGTAGATCTGTAAATCCTCGCCGGCTACGTGCATCTGTATCCCCAGCGTGTACAGGTGGTTGAGTGATGTCGTGGGGGCAGCTCTTGATGGACGACTCTTCGCCTCACCAGTACTGCCAGACCACGGTATCGGATCTGAGTGGATGCCGACCGTTCATCTTGGCGGTAGATGACGTAACCTGGGAACTTGACCCTGTCTTCCTGTCCCAGGTGCGTTTCATTAATCAGCGCCACGTCGATGTCCTGATCCCGTAGGAGATGGCGGAGGAGGGCGACCTTATTCCGCAGGCCGCGGGCATTCCAATGGAGTATTCTGATTGGCTTATCCATTGGTAAGCTCAAGTAACGTTGCCAGGCCATCCAGGATGGCCTGCTGTGGGTCTTGCCCCCGCCTGATGGCCTGTATGAGGTCCATCAGGATCTTGATGGCGCAGGCAGTGAACTCTTTATTCACGCTTGTTTGTGGGGTGCCGGTTTGCACGGCGTCCGCCTTCTGCTGGCGCGTTGCCGGCCGTGCCTGTTTGTTAACGGCGCCCTTCTTCACCTCCTTATTTACTGCCTGCGCCTTGTTCTGGGCGGGGGCAGGGGCGGGCCTGCGAGGTCTGTTTTGTAGCCGCCGTGTTTGTGTTTTGCGGGGGGGGTTGCGCTTTCCCCTTCCCCCCGCGTTCCCTCCTCCTCCGCCGGGAGGAAGTGGCCTCTCCGCGTTCCGTGGGTCCGTTGGCTGCCGCCATCAGTGATGCGCCGCCATGACCGTCCTCCACTTGTCTCTCCTCGTTGTCCACTGGTTGCTTGGGGCAGCGCGAGTTGGCTGCCGTGATGGCGACAGTCCCCGCCCGCCTGTTCTGAATCTCCCGTTGGAACACGGGGCACTTGACGTGGCACGCCGGGTGCGGGCCACCGCAGTTCGCGCAGGTGGCCGGCTCTTCCCTCGGACGTGGGCAGTCTCTGGCCGCGTGTCCCTCTCCACACCTCACGCAGGCGTGCGGGCGGTGACACTGGTGCGATGAGTGCCGGAATTTCTGGCACCGGTGGCACTGTGCGGGCCCACGTTTCCCACGCCATGCTTCTATCTTGACACCCCGCATCATCATGAACACGGAGGTGTCGTATATGGACCGGATGTCCGGGGTCCTCTTCAGCATGGCGTAGAATACGCAGCCGGGTCTTCCTTGGCGCGCCCTGATATGGCGCACGTACTCCGGCTCGTATCCGAGTACGCGGAGTTCCTCCTCAATCTCCTGGGGCTCTGTATCAGCTGGTAGCCCGCGAATGGCCACCTTCACGAGCTTCTCCGCTGGTAGGGAATATGCGAACCACGATATTCCGCTCTCTTTCTCCAGCTCCGTCAGGTACCGCTGGATCAGCCGATACTCACCCTCGGACTCCGGTGTGAAGCGTACGCCGGTGCCGTATGGGCGGGCGCTTGGTGGCCGACCCAGCTTGGCTGCGAGTGTTCTGAAATGTTGTGCCCAGTTTGGCAAGCGCTCCACTACCAGCGGAGGGTATCGTGGCCGTTTGGGCCGTCGAACGCCACCGTTGTCCGCATTGGAAGGGGTGGCGGGGGCCGCATTAGAAGTGGTGGCGGAGGCAGGTGCAATTTGTTCACCTACCTCTTCGGCGTCGTCGTCTTCTTCCGACGACGAGCGAGAATGTCTGCCATCGTCGCGTCGCCTTGACGCACACTCTTGACGTGTGCGTGATGGTGGCGGGTCGGGACGGTACCTTTTTCTCTCATCTTCCGAGTCCTCTTGGGGGCTGCGGCGGCGTCGTTGCGGGCGTGGTTCGAGTGGTTGCTCGTTTTCTGAGTCCGATGACATCGGTGTCGGCGAGGGTGCTCCGCGGTCCGGGGACGCACACGACATGCTGGACCCCGCGCGCGATGATGTGGCCGAGCATGTCGCGGGCGCGTCGTACGCGGCTATACGCGGCGGCGTCTGGGTTAAGGGCTGTCCCGCAGCCTTACGCAGGCGCGGGTCCCGGGACGGGGTCGCGCATACACGCGCGAAAGATGGGTGCGCGGCGCCGGCAGGGGCACGCGAGGTGCCAGCGGCGACGGGCGCGGAGGCAACGCCAACGGGGGTGCGCGGGGCAGCGGCGGGCCCGGTAGGGACCGGGCGCTGCGTCGCGGGACTTGCCTTGGTAGAGGGCTGCGGGTGACTCGGCGCCGTCACGGGCGCAGCGCGCGCTGGTGGCGGCGGCGGCGGCGGGCCGGCGGCAACCCTCTTCTCCTGGGTTTTCTTCTTGCCGTCCGTCCTGGCTGAGCCGGCCGTCGTGATCCCGATTTCTGGGAGCGACGGGGTCCTGTCCAGGGACGGGTTTCCTCTTCTCATGACGAGCTCCTCCTCGTCCAGGGACGTGGCGCCGCCGCGGCCCGGAGAGCCGCGGGCGCCGGGCTTCGGCATCACTCACTATAGTTTTTCGGTTTAAACCGCACTGATTTAAAAGAGTTTTAAGTTTTTTCCACTAACAAAAATGCTTAGTCCCACCCGTCGCGCGACCGACGACGCTCTCGATGCGTCGAGAAGCTACGACGGTGACGCCCTCTGCGCCTGTATGAGCGAACGGCGTTCACTCGTACACTCGCAGAGAGACAACACCAAAACGGTCCGTACGCGAATTAAAACACTAATTACTCGTTAATAATAACTTTCACGTGTGCTCTCGGTGGTATCGGCGAATCCACCGCGCTCGCGCCTGTGCACGCATCTTTTATACCCTCGGGCGGCGCGCGGCGGGGAGTGGGGACACTGACCAGGGCCCCCGCACCGCACCCCGCGGAGTGTGGGCCTTAACATACTCCCCCCGTTGAAGGAGAATCCTTCAACTCTTCTGCTTCAGGCTCGAACATAGGGCACAGACGATTTACAGCTCGTCTGATAGTGCCACTAGCCGTCCTCACATCTGCTACTCTGGATACATCGTCCTTGCCCTTTTGTAAGGCTTCTATGCGTCCGATTCTCCACTTCAATGGGGGCAAATTATTTTCCTTTATAATGACCATATCCCCAACGCGAATTTCCGTCGCAGGTTTGCGCCATTTCGTGCGATGTTGAAGTTCCGTTATGTACTCATATTGCCATCTCAACCAGAAAAGCTGTCTCATACGCTCCAATTGTTCATATCTGTGAAGTCGATTACAGTTAATATTGGTCAGGACTGGAGAGGGAAGAGCTATCAGCGGCTTACCGACGAGGAAATGCCCGGGAGTCAGGGGAGAGAAATCACTGGGATCGGAAGACATAGGGAACAAAGGCCGGGAATTAAGTATAGCTTCTACTTGGACAAATAAAGTTGAAAGTTCCTCGTAGGTTAAATGCCTTTCTCCTAATATTCTTTTAACATGATATTTTGCAGACTTCACCTCTGCTTCCCACAAGCCACCAAAGTTTGGGGCGTATGGGGGTATGAAGGCAAACTTCATTCCTTCATCAGAACAAAACTTATTTATTTTATCTTTGTTTACTATCAAATATTTATTTAGTTCATTACTAGCTCCTAAGAAATTTGTCGCATTATCACAATATAACAAACGAGGCTTAGAACGTCGTGCTATAAATCTCCTTAATGCCAATAGAAATGCATCTGTCCTTAAATCACTTACAACTTCTAAATGAATAGCCTTAGTTGCAAAACATATAAATAAACACATATAACATTTACTTATTTTGCAACCGCGGCCTTTCCTATCTGTGATTAAGAAAGGACCAGCCAGATCAACACCAGACGTTTCAAAGGGCGTTCCTGGACTTAAACGCTGTTTGGGTAGATTACCCATAATTGGAACTATAGGCTTAAATCTAAATCTTTTACACACTATACAATTATTTGATACGCTTCTAGCCACCTTTCTACCGTTGATAATCCAATATTTTTCTCTAATAGCCGAGAGCAACAGCTGTGGCCCAGCATGCAATAACCGGCGATGTTCACTCTCAAAAATGAGCCTGGAGAATCGATGTTTAGAATCTAAAAGTAAAGGATGTTTTTTATTGTACGGGAACGTCGAATTTTGAATACGGCCTCCCACGCGTATAACTTTAGATTCAATGTCTAGAAAGGGGCTAAGAGATAAAATCTTACACTTACTGCTTAATGCTTTATTATTTAATAAACTTACATACTCGTCGCCAAATGACTCATGCTGAGAAAATTTTACTAAGTACATCATACTATCGTTTAGTTCATCGGCACTTAAATAATTACTGGTAAGTCTACCTTCTTTATTTTTTATTTTACAATTTTTAACAAATCTGAGAACATAAGCCATTGCACGTTGAACTTTATTTAAACTAGAATAACGTTCAAATTCAATCAAACTTTTATTGATCATACCCTTTCCAAATGTACCTAAGATTCTTACTTCAGGTAAGATTACACTATTTAACTTATTACTATCTACTTTAGGCCATTGCGACTCGTTTAGGGATAAAAATGGAGGCCCATTCCACCATAATCTGTGAACCTTTTTATCCATACGATCTACTCCTCTGGAAATGAGGTCCGCTGGGTTTTGGTCTGTTGGCACGTACCTCCACTCAGCACCATTTGTTAACTTATTAATTCTGTTTACTCAATTTAATACAAATACATTTAATTGTTTTGGCGCGGCGGCGGCACGTAACCAACCGAGCACAACCATCGAGTCTGTCCAGTATACACAGCGAGCCACAGTACATCGCAGGGCGTGAGTCACCTTTTCCCCCAACTCCGCGGATAGCAGCGCTCCGCATAGCTCGAGTTTCGGGATTGTTAGACCTTTCAATGGGGCGACCCTAGATTTAGCACAGAGTAACTGTACATGAGTTTCTCCAGTAGGATCTATTGACCGAACAAAAACACATGTCCCATAAGCACACATAGATGCATCTGAAAAAATATGTAATTCGATGTGCATTGCATTTTTACACATGACATGCCTTGGAACTTCTACTCGAGTAAGAGAATTCATGTTTTTATAAATTTAAACCACATAATCTGTACTTCATAGATTACTGGGTCGTCCCATTCTAATTTACTTAACCATAGTTTCTGTAAGATTATCTTAGCCTTAATAACAAATATACTTAAAAGTCCCAAAGGATCAAAAATCTTTGCGATAGAAGATAAAATATTTCGTTTTGTGATCCTTTTGGTTTTATCTACATGAACGGAGAATTGAAATTTATCGGATTGAGGAGACCATGTTAACCCTAACGTGCTCGTGGTGGTTTTAATTTCTGTAATCGATTGTTCTTCATGTAATTTATTTTCAACAAATAACTGATTGGCATTAGACCTAAATTTTCGTAATTTAAAACCACCCGAATCCAAAATCTGAGTAATTAATCTACAAATGCGATTTAACCCTTCTTCAGTCTCATGGCCTGTAATCAAATCATCCATAAAAAAATCGTGTTTCATTATCTCGTGGACTTCCGGATCATTACATTCAGTTGCCAATTGAAGAAGACAACGAGTACTTAAATAAGGCGCGGAAGCGGTTCCGTAGGTCACCGTGTTTAATTTTAAATACCTTAAGGGTTTATTTTCACTTTCCCTCCACACTATCATTTGCAAATGTCTTTGATCTTCAGATATTAATATTTGTCTATACATTTTTTCGATATCTGACGTCATAACGTAATTATGTTGTCTAAATCGAAGCAAAATACTAAATATATCATCTTGAATCACTGGTCCAACCATTTGAATATCATTTAGTGAGTAACCGCTTTCGGTTTTTTCCGAAGCGTTAAAAACAACGCGAAGCTTCGTAGTCTCACTTTTTTCTCGAACGGGTTTACAGGTTTCGGACAAATGATTCAAGTGTTCATATTCATTTATAAAATCCACATAGGACCCTTTCACCTTAGGTTGCCTTTTCAATCTCTTCTCTAAATTAATTAAACGAGATCGTGCTTTAACAAACGAATCGCCAAGTACAGAAGGTCAAGTATGAAAAGGCATCCTAACGCAAAACCTACCATTTTCAGTTCTATATGTATTTTTACAAAGTGTTTTTCACAAAATTCCTCTTCATTACTACAATTTAAATTATCTATACTTGCTATTTCCTCAACCTTCCAAAATTTCTCTAATTGTTCACTTATACTTCTAGTTAAGTTACAGGTTACTTCATTATTTGATTTGCAAATATTTATGGGGCCCGTAATCAGCCAACCTAATTTACTACTCTGCAATGTGGGAAGACCTTTACCTAGTCTTATCTGTTGACCTGTTAGCAGTTCCCAAAACAAATCCGCTCCAATTAATATATCTACATCAGCGGGCTCGTAAAATCTACTATCTGCTAAATCAACAAATACGTCACCGGGAATCTTTAATTCATTTACATTAATCTTTACATTTGGCAACATATTCGTGATTTTTGGTAAGACTATACAGTTGATTTCTACAGAAAAATCACTACAAGTTGATTTAATTACAAAACTACAATTTTCTACGAATTGTAACTGAGTATTTCCTATACCTTATACATTAATGTTGTCCTTAGCACGATTGCGGGACATTCCTAATTTATTGCAAAAACTTGCCGTTACTATGGACATCTGACTGCCCGAGTCTAATAGTGCGCGAGCGACATAATATTCATTATTTGTTTCGTTAAATACGTGAATGAGCGCTGTTGACAAAAGTACGTATTGAGTAGCGATCGTAGATAAGGAAACCGGTTCCGAAGCGGGAGCCGAGCGCACATGTACAGCGGTGCTCGCGGCGGTCGGGTGATGCGAGAGCATCGATGCAGGTTCGATTCCGCCTTGACTTACCATTCCAACTGAAGTTTGAAGTGAAGTACCAGTCCAGTTTTCACTTCAGGAACTCGCATTGTTATCTATAGACGGAGATTTATTTCTATGAAGCAATACGTTATGTTTATATTTGCAAATTTTGCAACCAAATGATTTGCAATTATAGGCACGATGACCTGGTTTTAAACAATTAAGACATAATTTATTCTTGGAAACAAC
This sequence comes from Tholera decimalis, assembly GCA_943138885.2. Lineage (NCBI taxonomy): Eukaryota > Metazoa > Arthropoda > Insecta > Lepidoptera > Noctuidae > Tholera > Tholera decimalis. The sequence continues at coordinate 29,225,088 of OW964551.2, forward strand.
TTCATTTCTTTCTTCTAAAGTCATGGAAATAAATCTCGTACACTCAAACAAACGATGATCCTGCTTACAAACTATACAATTAGATCGGTCGTTATTACTCGCCCGAGTGGATGCAACCAAACTTGCTACCTTCTCCCTTTTACAGATAATATTTGATTTATTTTGCTTTGTTGTTTCTAATACATCCGCTCGGTCGCGCAAAAACTTAAAAAACTCTTCGAGGGTAGGAACTTCTCCCTTCTGTTCCTCCCACCTTCTACTTGTTACATTATCGAGTTTTGATACTGCAAAGTGGATTATCACCATGTCCCAATGTACCACAGGAAGTTCTATCGTCTCTAAACCTCTCACATTTTTCGTTATACTGTCAATCATGAAACGTAAGGCTTGGTCGGACTCCTTAGTTATACCTTCCATATTGAACAATGATTTCATATGATTACTTATTAAGAGACGTTTATTATTGTATCTCTGACATAATAAATCCCACGCCAGGCGATAGTTATCGGAACAGAATGATATTGAATCAATAACCAATGCAGAGCTACCCTCTAATGACGATCGCAAGTAGTGGAACTTATTTATTGTCTCGATAGACTCATTATTATGGATTAATGCCTCAAATGTATCCCTATATTCTAACCAGTGATTATAATTCCCATCGAATGTGGGTAATTTTATTGTGGGTAATTTTATTGAACCTTTATTTGTGTTTCCACCTTCGAAACTAACGAAATGCCTTGAGGTTTGATTTGCTATACTTTTCCTTCGAATATTAAGTTCTTCTAATTTATCTAAAATACATTGACCTTGGGAGATTAAAGAATAAAATTGACCTTCGAATTCCGAACGTACCTTCGTTTGTTCGTCCGGATCTTCCGCTTCAAGTTCAATTTCGGATTGTAAGTCATCGAAAGTGGAAAAACATGTTTCTAGTTTGGTTAACCTTAACTCAGCAACTTGCTGATCTGTTAACCTTTCTATAGATTTGACCTCGTCTAAGTAACCTTTAAAAATTGTTAATCTACCCTTAATATAACTTCTCCTTTTTATTGGGTCAGTAACTTTCTTAGTGGTCTGAGACATTGTCATAATACGACAAAATTAACGTTGTGATAATTGCAAACAAGTATACACCCAGGTTCTTTATTAAACAAATGAAATTTGAAGAAATTGATATAAAGTCCAAATAATTAGCATAGGATCAAGATGTGGGTAGAGAGGAAAAAAGGAACGGACTCACCAATTTCTTCTGCGCTTTACACTCTCTCTTTACTGTGTCCTTCAATTTCCTTATAATTGCATAATTCCTTTGTCCTTGCAATTTATTTGAGTTTTCTTCCTTCAAATCCTGGTCACGGCACCAAATGTTTAGGCCTCAAGCCTTGATTTGTGGTTTCTTGGGTAAGTGTGCGGAGCTGAAATATGAACTCACGATTGCCGACTATACATTTAATTTTGATTCTATTGTTACAATAGGTACTCTTATATAATACGTAGGTATATAATAATAACTTCTTAGTTAGCGATCCGACCGCGCTCGCGCTTTTTTTTTTTTTTTTTGTTTTTTTTTTTTTTTTTTTTTTTTTTTTAGGTAGGGCCACTCGTAGTTTAGCTCTATACGGCTAATGTACTACTTAACCGGTCTGTCCTGTGGTGACCTCTAATAAATTAAAGGCCCCCAGCCAGGGCTTACAAACTAAAATTTACTTAAAGCTAATGACCGCACGCTAAGGGCACTCCCTGTGGAGTACGGGCCTCGGCATAGCGGGGTCATTTTGGGAGGGCAGCAAAGGGACAGGCTGGGTCATATTATTTACGGGAGTATTTATTGCTACTGGCTCAGCATCGCGGGCTGGCTCGTTTGGCAAAGGTCGGGGAGGATTTTCATTACAAGTACGCGGACGTCGCGATGGGCCTCGTCGGCGAGGCCGGAATAAGGAACGCGTTCTGTATTTGTGTTTTCTAAGAGTGCTGGTTTCCCTACTGCTCTCTTGTCGGATAGTGGTGGGGTCGTCAGGCTCGTCTAGGATGTTACGCGGGCGACGAACCCGAGAAATCTTGGAGGGTCTGTATCGGGCGGCCGATACGATCAGGGGGTTAGTGTGGGTATCAGCAGAGGTGAAGTAACGCACTGACATGCGTTTCAACACTTGCTTTATGGTCGGGAGTTTGAGGTCTACGTGGAGATCCTCATTCCTACAGAACCAGGGCGCGCCCGTGGCCTTTCGGAGAAAACGGTTCTGAATGACTTGCATCCTATGGATCTGATTGGGACTAGCATGAGCAAACACCGGACAGGCATACGTCATGATAGGACGTATGCATGTCGTGTATATTCGGATTTTACATCTAAGGGAGAGCTTGCTGTGTTTATTCAGCAGGGCGTGGAGCCTACCGAGAGCGAAAGCGGCTCGCGAGCGAACCGACTTTATGTGCTCACTGAAGTTAAGGAACTGGTCGAGGATCACACCTAAGTATTTGGCTCGCTTCTCCCAAGGGATTGGCTTGCCGAACATAGTGATCGGGCGAGGGGGGGTGAATTGTTTATGCTGGCGAGCCCTGCGAAACAGGACTGCTTGACTTTTGTCGGGATTTACCTCAATCCTCCATTTCCTAAACCAATCGCCTAGTGCGTTGGCTGAGGTCTGGAGGGTATGAGCGATGCTAACGGGATTATGTCCCGAGTAGTAGATGGCCGTGTCGTCGGCAAATAGGGATAACTCTACTGGGGGCTTTTTGGGGATATCGCTAGTGAATAGCGTGAAGAGTGGGGGGGAGAGCACGGCGCCCTGAGGGACGCCGGCTCTGATAGGGCGGGGAGTGGAAAGCGCTCCTTCGATACGATATCTGAAGGAGCGGTTCGACAGGAAGTCTCGAATGATGAGCACGAGACGGTCCGGCACACCTAGTTGGTAAAGCTTATAAATTAAGCCATTGTGCCAGACTTTGTCGAAAGCCTTCGCTATATCAAAGAATAGGGCCCCCGTCACCAGACCGCGTTGAAAACGGCCGCTAATGTGCTCTACGATGCAGTGGGCTTGGTGGACACTGGAATGATGGGCTCTAAAGCCAAACTGTTCGTTAGGGAGTAGGCTCTTGGCCTCGACAAAGTCCTTGAGCCGATTAAGAATAATCCGCTCGTAGACCTTGCCGAGGGCGCTGAGCAGACTAATGGGTCTATAGCTAGTCGGGAGGTTCTTGGGCTTTTTGGGTTTTGGGATACCTATCACTATAGCCTCTTTCCAAGCTTGTGGAAACAAGTTGTTGGACAAGGCGCCATTGAAGATGGCAGCCAGTAGGACTATGATCGTACGTGGGAGGAGTTTAAGTGCCCTAGTGGTCAGTCTGTCAGTCCCGGGAGCTTTCCTAGGTTTGAGTTTCTTGATGATCTCCTCCACCTCGTCTACCGTGACGGGGGGGAGGGGAGCATCAGGGTCCTCGACAGGGGGCAGGGCAGATCTACGTTCGACCTCAGCATCCACGTGGGCAAGGTGGGCTGGGTCGACTGGTTGGGAGCTGGGAGAGCACTGGGCCTCCAGGCTGTCGGCTAGGCATTCGGCTTTGTCTTCGTCGTCGAAGGCAATGCTTTTGTCCGGGCGGATAAGGGGAGGCATTGAGGCAACCTCAGTGGCGCGCATTTTCCTCTGAAGTTGCCAGAAGGCATGGTGGGTGGGTTCCAGTTCGCTCAGGGTCTTGTCCCAGCCGGCTTCACGCCACTCTCTGATGCTGTTACTTACTTTGCGCTGTAAGTACCGCATGAAAGTTTTGTTATTCTGGCAGGGGAAAGCTCTGTAGGCACGGACTGCTGCGTTCTTCTCAGTCAGCAGGGCCCGTACATCGTCCGGGAGCTTCCGGCGCCAGTGCTCTGACACCGGAATCTCCCTTGAACAGTCGTTCAGGACAGATTGTACGTGCTCCGTGAGTGAGTCGATCGCAGCCGTCGTGTCGGCGGCGGACTGGATGTGGTCGGGGATCTTGTCCAGGTGAGGAGACGTGTTGGATTTCAGCAATTCGCCTACTTTCCTCCAGTCAGTGATCACCTGTGTGGGAGGGGGGCGGTTAGGGTCATAGGGACCCGATCTCGGAGTTAACTCCATGATCACCGGTCTATGGTCAGAGTCAAGTTCGTCTACCGTCTCTAAAGAGTGCAAACGTAAGTTCACATTCTTCAGGAGGGCAATGTCGAGTACGTCGGGCAAGTGGGATGGCTCGAACGGGTAATGAGTAGGCCGCATAGGACCTATGATATCTATGTGGAGAGGTGTGCAAAGGTCGTATAGTACCTTCCCACGGGGGTTGGTAATACGACTACACCATGCGGGATGTTTGGCATTGAGATCCCCCGCTATAAGGACGGAGTCACTCATGTCAAGAAGGGCTGTAAGGTCGCTTCGAAGTGAGGCGTTTATCGAAGAGTTTGAATCTACGTCGTTGTACGGTGGGAGATACGCGGATACTATTGTGATAGAGGGATGGCCCGTCATGCCCAGCCGGCAAACGGATACCTCTAAGTGGGCAAGGGGCGGCGGATCCATAGGGATGCAGTGCAGGGAGTTCCTATAATATATTAGAGTGCCACCTCTGTGGCATCTAGTCCTATCGTTCCTAACTAGCCGGTAATTGGCTATCTTGGGATCCCTAAGGTGGGGTTTGAGGAAGGTCTCTTGGACCAGAAGGATGTCGAGACTATGATCGCGAAGGAAAGTCGCGATCTCGTCCCGTTGATTGGTGATGCCATTGGCATTGAAGTAACCTAGCTTTAGGGATCGGGGCTTTAATCTCTTACTAGCCGTGTTATACATTATGGCTGTTTAAAAAGGTTGTCAAAATGGCTTTTTACATCAGGATACTTATAGTATACCTGAATCAGGGATTCAATGCTTTTGCAGGCCACGACCTCCGTTGCCATTTGGATGGCGCGGGGGGACTTGAAGAATTTAAATGTATTCGCTAGGATGAGGAACGGATCGAGTTCCGGCTCATCTGAGCGAGGGGGTGACTGGGGAGGAGGAGGCTGAGAAGCCACAACGACCGGAGCGGGGGGCATGATGGGTTGATCCATCAGCCCTGGGACTTTCGGCCTTAGTGCCGGAAAGTTTTGGGCGTGATTCGCCGCCGTCCAAGGAGTTGGACGCTGGGGACTGAGGGTCTGGGGGAGCTCAGACGAGAGTGTAGGACACTCTCGTCCCTGGCGTGCGCTAGCGCGCGTTGCCAGTTTAGGGGCGGAGGTTTTCGGGGCTTTCGGACAGCCTCGGTAGTTGGCGGGGTGGCCGGATTGCCCGCACAGCACGCAGCTGGGTGGGTCTGGGCACTGGGACCTATCTTTTGGGCGACTGCACTCCGCGGTGCCGTGATCGCCCAGGCACTTTACGCACCGGGGTTTGCCGAAGCAATTCCGTTGCGCGTGCCCATACAACTGGCAACGGTGGCATTGGCCTACCGTGCCACTCTTGTGTGGCTTCTCAATGAGAATTCCTGAAAGACTGCATACAGTCTTCAGCGCAAAGATGGGGTGGGGACCTTCGGAGACGGGGTGGCAGATGACGAGGACGTTGTTAGACGCCCTGCCACCTCTGCCGTGCATACGGTGCACCTCAATCACCGGGATGTTCTGTGACTCTAAGTCGCAGACGATCTCGGTGGTGGGGATCTCACTGGGGATCCGGCAGAGGACCACCCGAACGGGCTTGCTCTCATGGAGCGTATAAGTATGGTGGGGGATATTTCGAGCCTTGAGTAGCTTCGAAAGCGCGCGGTGGTCGTTAGCTGTCGCTAACCCTACTTTTATGCCGTTCTGAACGGCGCGGGCATTCGTGTAGGCGATGCGTTGCTCGCCACACGCTTTGGACACGTTTGTCCAAGCCCCCTTGTCATGGATGAAGATGGGTGGGGGAGGGATGGTCTTGCGCACTGAGGCGCTGACGACTGGGGTTTGGGTAGGGCTGGGCCTAGTGGCCGAGGAAGTGGAGGGCTGGCTCTGCACTAAGCGTGCTGGCTCGGGAGGGGAGGGTTTCTTGGCCTTAGGGGCCTGAGTGGAGGACGAGGCCTGCGACCTCTTCTTCCTCTTTCCCTCGACGAGGATAAACTCGTCGGAGGAAGAGGTTTGGTCGGAGGAGTGCTCGGACTCCGCTCGCTCCGAGCGCTCAGAGTGTATGCTCTCTGCGCGCTCCGAGCGCTCGCCTTCCGAGCTCTCTTTTTCTTGTTCCTCCTCCGCAGAGTCCATTTCGACGTCTGGGGGGGAGGGGGACCTATCTGCGATGGGCGCGGGGGTGGGACCTAAATCTGGCTGCGGGGTGGGTGGCAACGCGGGGGGGTGTTTGAGAATGGGATTGATTCTGATGGAGTCAATCTCTACCTCAAACTCCTTTTTTAGGTCGGGGTTTTTATATATAATAAGCCCTAAAACCTCGGTGGTTTTAGTTAGCCTATCGGTTAGGTACTTGACCTGAGCGGATAGAGTCTCTAAGGTCTCCATGTTGGAGGCGTAGAAGTGGGGATCCTATTCTCCTAAACCTAACATAAGCGCCTCGAGGAGACACGTCAAACGTGAGCTCCCCGAGCAGACGGTCCCCAAAGAGCCCTGCCCCGGAGTTTCTCCTAACACTTCGCTACCGAGAAGAGAAACCCAGACAAACTCGGTAGCTGTGTTGCCGTCTGATGTGGCCTGAAGGGCCCTATTTGCCTAACCCTCCGGGCGGGAATGACCCGGAGGTGAGTTCGCTCCCTGCGGGGATAGCAGGGAGGTGTGTGCCTAATGGTGTGCCCTAAGCTTGTAATCCGGTCGCCAATCTTAATGTGCGTACCGGGCCCTATTGGGTCTAGTGCGAAGGGGTAGATACACCCAACCGACACTAGGTGTGTATGCTGTGAAGAGAACTCAGTGACTAGGTTTGACTAGGAGATCCCCCAAGGCCAAAACCTGGCACTCGACTCCAATTGACTGCTTCACCCTGAAGGGGATCAGCGGGTGCGTCGGGTCAGCACCCCCTTGGTGTTGTTGACACCGTGAGGTTTCCAACCAAGGACCACGAAACTGTGGTTTTACCCTGAAGGGGCCAAACCAAATTGTTTTGACAATCTCTGTTAGAGAAACACGATATCCTTCACCGCCTCGAAAAAGGCGGATCCGGACCAGGCGTCGTAGTCGGCGACTACGAGTGACGTCACGGCGGGCGTGACGAACGGAGCGATGACTCAGGCACGGAACGATCGAGAGCGCGGAGCGGCACGACTGTCGCGGGCGACCGTCGGAGCAGAATGATGCCGCGCTCGCGCCTGTGCACGCATCTTTTATACCCTCGGGCGGCGCGCGGCGGGGAGTGGGGACACTGACCAGGGCCCCCGCACCCCGCGGAGTGTGGACCTTAACACACATGTTTATTGTAAAATTTAAAGATACATCGAAAGAGTTTGTAGTTTTAAGTTAAAGTAAAAACCGTAATTTAATTTAAGTGACATCAAAAAAGACCTTTATTTAACCCTTTTACCAGCAGAAGGATCCAAGCGTAGCATCAAAATGAAATTTGAGATATGGTTTACTAACTTGGGCATCAAAAATTAGTCTTATTAACAATAGAAAAAATAGTCTTAGTAATAATAAAATCTTAGGTACAAAATCAATCTAAAAATTATCAGTCTGCAAAATTACAACCAGTCAACTCAATCTAAATGAAATTGTCGAAAACAGGGACGTATACATAAAGGAACTTCACATCTATCACATATTATTTTTGATCTCTTGTTATTTGTCTTAGTGCTGCATAATCTACGTTTGTATGTTTATATTTCCACTGGCCAATGTTCTCCCAACTGTTCAGTCCTCAGTCCATCTGGAACCTTGTGTACTGTTTTCTATCTCTCATTACTCTGCTTACTTTTCTTGATGTTGTATTTGGGCATTGAATGAGAGCTTCTCTTTTGAAATGACAGGTTATTGATAGTGCAATCCGGAAATACATTACGTTATGTACTCGTGAATTACTCTTATATAGTATACAACGTGTAACGGAAACTCCATATCTATCCAAAAGGACTGAAGACAACATCTGGTATGGAGTCTCTATGTAAAGTTTCAGCTCAAAATAAGTGACTCACAGAATTGACCCCAAATTATTGGTTTCATATGTTTCTTGAATACCAGTAATAACAAACGTGTCACATGTATTGAAATTTCTAATAAGTTCCACACAATGTATTCATAGGATTACTAAGCCCTTGCTACATCGTTTGTTATCATCCAAAGAGGCTGTGCACTTGGTATGTATATACCCTTTAAACTACACGTTGTATAAGCATTTGTGATTGCGAGATCAATAAGAAAGTAGAATATTCTCTTCCACCAGTTTTTGCTTTTCCTTCCCACAGCATAAGGAGTCCTTTTCTGATCAAATTTGTCCACACCACCCATCCGCTTCGTGTACTCAATTATAATTTGAGGACAATTAAAAGCTTTCTTCGACCCATCTTTTTGGGTGCGCGAGCAAGTCCTTTGTCTTGGGATGAAAAGCAGTACAGTTACTTGTTTCGTGTCTCTCCATACAGCAAACGCAACATTCTTTTTCACTCTTCACTTCCATTTACCTCTCTTTATCTTTTTCACCCGTGCACTTTGTCTTTTAGAAGCCTCTGCAGTTTTGCTGTCTACCTCCTTGTCGCCAGTATGTTTCGACTTCTTTACTAAAAGAGGTAAATCTTGCCTGTCACTTCTTACCGTTGCTGTTGAATATATTTCATGATCGAACAAATACTGTAACAAATCAGTACTCGAAATGCTAAATGACCACGATAATTTGCTCTGATCAAAGGCTCACACAATGACTTGATCACATTGCTTCCTAATCCTGTCTCCGTTGTATCAGTATGTAAAACATGTAAACGTAACCTGTAGAACTGTCTGCCCTAACCCAAACCTTATAGCCACGCTTCACCGGCTTCAGAGGCATGTATTGTTTGAGGCTACTACTGCCTTTGAATTTGATCATGCACTCATCTATTAACTGAGAATTTGTTGTTATTGCATTTTCTTGGCACTTCTCATTCAATTTTTCAAGCAGAGGCCTTATCTTATAGAGTTTATCATAATCATCACCATCTCTGGCATCTGCGAATCATCGTTGAGGTGCAAATGTTTCATGATGTGCTGAAATATCTTTAGGGTCATTGTTTCAGCTATTTCTGGCACTTGTAGTACAGGGTCACTTGACCAATACTCGGCAAAACATGAATACTCATTTAAATGAGAACGCCAAGAAAAGCCTTGATTTCTTCAACAGTGGTTGGTGTCCAACTCTTGTTACCTATTTGCGAAGTGTATAAATTAGTTTAGTCTGCAATCATCTGTAGTACATCATCACTAAAAAATAAACCAAAGTAGGTTAGAGGTTTCGTACTGTTTGGAAGTTGTTTTGAAGACTGAATTTGCGGAGTGTCGAAATAGCTGAGTTCTGGATTCTGACCCATTCTTGTTTTTTCCAATCATTTATGTCCGAATCTGAATCTGAAGACGAAAAGTCCGATAATTCACTCACTCCATCAATCCTATCTGGCGGATATGGTGATGCTATTGGTGCTACGTCACTCGGGAGTCTTGCGACTGAAGGGCTTTGATGTTGTGGAGGTATTGGTGTAGATCTTGAAGCACTTTGAAGTCTTGAAGCTGAAGGAGTTTGATGTGGGGCTGCTGGTGTAGATCTTGAAGCGCTTTGGAGTCAGGGGGGTGAAGGACTTTGACAAGTTGATGAGGATTGAGACGATATTGCCGTAGAACTAAGTAGAACATCATCACCTGTTTGTACCCTTACCAAATCTTCTTGGGCACCTTGTTCTGAATCCTATTCTTCCAAATCATATTCAGAAATCATACCATCTGGAATTCCGAACATTTCTTCCAACTCCTGGGCAATAAGATCATCTGATATGGGTTTATTCCGGCTCATTGTAGATTATCTAAAAGAATACGAAAGACAAAAATACCTCTAACTGGCAATGTACACTATATTGCTAAATTAATTTTGAAGTCACGAAAAGCGGGAACTTTTTTTACCAAGTGTAATTTTTTTTTCATAAGTTTGACACCACTTTTTTTAAATATAGTAATGTACATTCAGCTACATATTAGTAACGATTCCAGTATTAAAATGGAATAAACTTTTCGATTTAATATGCCTATTAGATGGTGGCACGTATATTGCCATCATCGGTAAAAGGGTTAAGATATTGTTAATTCCATTCGTTCACGAAAATTGTCTATGGATCCGAACTTCGTGTGCGTGTACGAAAATAAAACAGAGTAGGGTCTTTAACGAAATTTCGTTTAAATTTCGTTCGTTTGCGAAATTTCGTTTGGGAGAAACAGAGTAGACTCCCAGATGATGTAGAGGGACATGCATACAGTTTTTCAAAGTCTATTATGTCTTCAATTTCATCATATTCACATACTTTCTTTTCATTTCTTGGTGATTCTAGAGATTTATGCACTGAGTGTAGACTTATATTATTCTTTATAAAGTTTATTCAATTTGAGCAGGCTTTCTGTTTTAATTTGCTTTCCCCATAATGTTATGTCAAAAGTCTGAGCCTTATGTTTTGGGTCTAAAATTAAAGAGGTACAGTAAATCCAGGTGCTCTTCTTATAATGTTTAAGCATATTGTCCCGGGCTGCTTGGAAACCCAGAATGAGCTTTTCATCATCTTCGGATCGATTAGGTTTCTCATCTAATTGTTTTACCATGGATTCAATTTTATCGAGCAAGAGATTGAATGATACAATGACTAACGGTAATCTAAATATATAACTCAAAGGTGACTGACTGACTGACTGACTGACTGACATAGTGATCTATCAACGCACAGCCCAAACCATTGGTCGGATCGGGCTGAAATTTGGCATGCAGGTAGATGTTATGACGTAGGCATCCGCTAAGAAAGGATTTTGCGAAATTCCCACGGGATCGGGATTTACACGGGAAAATCTTCCCACGCGGGCGAAGCCGCTGGCACAAGCTAGTGTAACATATTTTTCTCCACTAAGTTTCGTTGATAGAAGTTTAAAGTTTATTAGAAACTTATGTACTTTCACAGATAGTGAATGGCAAATACTCGATGTATGTCGATCTATGTGATTCGAAAATCATTCAATTCGGGGACAAAAGTGCACAATATGTAAATGTCAGTTCTCACTTTTAAACCAAATCCAATCATATCATGAGTGGAATTCCATCTCATTGGACAGTCGAGTATGGGATTTAGATTTAATGGCACGCCAGCTGCTTCACAAGCAGACTGAAACTTTCTCTTCAATATCTCACTTCTTTTTATTTTACTGGAAATACTGCGTAATTTTGTAATAGCTGTACGTGAGTTAGCAATATTTTGTGTATATTCATCATCTTCTTCAGTTTCGTCTTCATACTCTTTATACTGCTGTTCTTGTCAGTTTCACTGTGTAATACTAAGGTCTTTAATAAATTGTGTACACCAAGGTTCAAAATGTGAGCAAATCACCGGAAATGTTGATTGACTGAATCAAAATATAGCAGTTGTTTGCCCAGTTCATACATAAATTTGGTATTTGCAGTTGTGTTGTCGATCGTGATACCCTGAAATTTATCAATTATGTCATATTCCACATTCGTGGAAAATCGTTGCAATATCTACCCCAGTATGTCGACCGCGTGATGGTATAAAATCAAGGACTACAGATTGGTACTTCCATTCGTTGTCTATATAATGAATTGTGACCTCGTAGTAACTCGTCCCAGCAATTAACGTCCATCCATCAATGATAAATGACATTTTAGATGAAAGTTGTTGTGGTCGTTTCTTAAGATTCGATGATGAAGTTCTTCAAATCGCTCTTTGACCTTCCTTCTAAGTGTCGACCTTTTAGGAAACTGCATATTTGGGCAAATCGATCGAAAATATACTTGTGTATCTTCGTCATCGAAAAATGAGAAAGGAAGATGTGTTTTTACCATCCAATCAACTGTAGCGGTCATCATGTTGTCAATCAACAAAACAATAAAATGTGTGTTAATAAAAACAAATGTTAATATTTATTAATAGAGTCTGGCTAACGAAAGCGTGACCTGAGAAAGCGCGGCAAATTAAAAAAATCTTTATGTGGTATTACTGACTATAGTTGGAGAAAAATGTTTTGATACTTGGAAATTTTATGTATTTACGACAATCAATTTATATAATAGTTGTTTACGAACTAATTTCTAATTTAGGGATAATACCACATAATGTTTTTAAAGACTCCGTTTGGTGTCTCGGAGCCTTGACTGTCATGGATTGATTAAAGAAACGAATGTTTAGATTTATTTATTAGTATATACATAAAATTAACCTACTTAACATGTAGTTTATTAAATTTCTTCAACAATTTTTTTACTCAACTACAGGCGTTTTGAGTATGATAATTATTTAATCATCGTACTCAAAATCCGAGTCCAAAAATTCAACCTCTAAGGATTCTTCTGTATCAGTGGAGTCGTCATCACCTACACTTATTATGATTTTTTCCAATACTTTTTCTGTTATTTATTTATTTATTTATTTTATTATTTATGTACACACAGTAAAATAAAATAGGACAACATAATTATAATATTTGAGTACAAAGGTACTGCTTATTTCTTTAGAAATTTCTTCCAGCAGACCTGCGAAAGGAGAAGTGAAAAAGAAATGTAGACAATAGTGTGTGAGAACAAGAAGAGAAATGAAAATTAATATGTGAAGTCTAAAACTAAAATATTAAATCTCTTTGTTTGTATTATTTTATTTTCCACATTTATTACATGATTTGTCATTTTTCTTTCAATCTTCTGCAGCTATTCAGCCAAATGAGGTTTTTATCAGTGTTTTATTTTGTTTTAGGTGCACCACTCGTTGTTAGATCTTGCCATGATATTTTAGGCTTATAATTTTTGTGTACATATGTTTCATCTAAATAGATGATTCGTTTTCCTTCCGTTCGTTTAGCAGCAATTTCTTGTAGATAAAGATGTCTCCAAGCAGCAATATCAAAATGTTCGACAAGAACCGTTCGTTCATTTTTATTTTTCTTGAAATCATACCCATTAGCAATTAATATTTCTCTACATCCACTAAAGCCAATACTAGATTGTAATTTTTCTAGTAATGTTCGCAATGTTGGGACCTTCTGTCTCACAATATAAAATTCATTGATTTTATTTCTTCTTGCATCAATATCAAAACTGTCTAAATCCAACACTGAGCTTAAGTGTGTAAGACTTGTGTATGTGTGCTCATGTATTCTAATTCATAAAGAAAATAGAAACTGGGATGAGTTTCTAGTTTATAACCGTTGCGTATATTTTCATGTTTCACTTAACGATTGATCATAACTCACGACACTTTTCACTGATTATTATGTTCGATCACTTACTGCGGTTTCTGGCCTCTGATACCAGCCTCCTGACGAGTCTCCTGGCGCTGCTGGCGGCACTCGTAACAGACACGAGTCTCCGGGATCGGTCGACGGAATGAACGTGATAGGTTTTGTGTGAAAACCTCATTCCTTATCCACGAATGATGACAATTTCGGTACAGTTTACACACTGCATAAAGTCCGGCGATTCCGAGTAAGGTGCAAATAATAAACATCACGATACTAATGTTTGACAAATGGTAGTTCTGCATAGAAGCCAAATTTGAACCTCCCGATGCACTTTGTGACATAAAAACGTCCTCTTTTACTATATTTGACCGGCACATTTTAGTCATAAAAAAATATAACTTTTATTGACGTAAGAAAATTACTTATATCATTGTCCATTAATTAAGTCACGCGACCGAACTCGGCACCCGTCTCAGATGGCAGGGTCGCCATGTAAGGTTGTCGGTCCGGGATAATGAGTTAAACAAGTGCCTTCATTGGAATCTCGTTTATTACTAATCATCATAGAGTACATTCGTTAATATAAGTATTGATTCTTAACATTAGAATACATGAGCACACATACATAAGTCTTACACACTACAGTGTGGGCGTTTTTTTTTTCCTGGAGTGCTCCACATCCATACATTCACAGATCCTTCCTTTTTTTAGTGTTGTGACACCAACCTCTGCAGAACGAAGTATAAAATGCATATTAAAAAATTAAGGTACCCATACAATTTGATAATGTCAAATAACACAACTCATCAACAAAACATTGTTAATCGTAACATACGTACCAGTTAATGAAGATATTTCTTCTAAGAGCTTAGTCTGAGTTTCTATTAAAGATTTTTTCTCCAAATTTTTTAACGTTTCAACAAGTCGCAGATTCTTTGAATATCTCCAATATTATCTATAAAGATAGAAAAAGTATTATAATATCGTAAATAGGTATATCTAATAATCAGCCACCACGGATCAACATTACAAAGTCGTACTAACCTAAAAAATCCGAGTTCGCATCTAAACATTGTTGTTTTTCTTGAAAAACAATTGCTTTCTCTTCTTGTTTTTGTTTAAACTTACTGATCATAGTATGTAGCAGCTTTCGCACGTTACTTTTTATTGTTATACCCATATTATAGCGATTATTTTTGAATATTTATTGTGTTTACAAATTACTGACAATTGTAATCACAGACTTTGACATAATAATAATAATAATAATGTTGCCATAGTAAACTTTTAAGAAAACTCCAGGTCACGCTTTCGTTAGCCAGACTTTAATAGGTATTCGATATCAAACATACTATGTGAATACCTACAAAAAATGTATTAAAAATAAGGCCGCCATCACACTGACTGCACCATGACAACCGCACGAAGTCGCATCAGCATCCGCACGCAGTAGCTTTTTTCAACTGCCTGCAAGCAGTTATCTGCAGTCGGATCTGACTTCACGCAGTTGACCCAAGCATCTAGACCTGGAGCTTCAGTCTCAGTGTTAGGTTTGACGTCGAAATGGAAGCACAGACATTACTTCTCTTCTCTTAATATTATTAATACTGTATAATGTAGAAAGTAAGCATAGAAAAACTTAGTATGTAGAGATAATTAATAAGCAAAAGGCACAAAAAGTGTTAAAAAAGTGTACGATAGAAGATGTAAGAAACAGAGAGACCAAGAGTCCTAGGCCCACTAAGGGAAATTTCGTAACCGCGAAAGCGGCAACAGAATCAGAAAAGAAAAGAGCACTGGTCCCCCATGCCAGTGGACAGAATGCCTCAATGCCCTGTGATGACGGGTGCATCTAAAAAAAAAAAAAAAAAAATATTATTAATACAGCGGCGCCGCCGGCAGCGATGTAATCGAATTAAAAAGCTGCAACGTGCAGCGCGGATATGGATTAATCCTTTGCTATTATATTGCCATACGGAAGGTGATTTTTTCATACTTGTAAAATATGCTGATTTATTTATATCCATAGTCCATAGTTGACTCGCCAACGCACCACCGCTGTGGCGTAGTGGTTTAGGTGGTAGAATGAAACAGGAAGACCACAGGTTTACAGCATTTATTTCGAAGGGGGGTGGGTTCAGTTCACAGAGGGTTCCCTCACTGGTCGAAGGTATTGGATGGTACTGCCCTGAGCTCAGGCCGCGACGAACGCGGACCGGCGAGCCGATCCGAAGCCGGCAGCGACCACGTGTCCGAAGCAGAGGTTGTGCAGGGCAGGCCACGGGGGAGGATGGTTCTCCTCCTCACCCAACTCGCACGTGGCAGGCGCAGAGGTGGCCAGGTAGACCACGCAACCGCGCGTCTCTCCACCAGTAGTACGCGGAGGCAGCGGTGACACCCGTCGCGTGGCAGACGCTGATGTAGTTGATATTCGAGACCGAAGGCAGTAAAGAAAAACGAAAAAGAAAACCCTGGAATCACACGAAGGGTGCTTCCGTAAGCGTGGTGCCAGGAATCGTGAGCGCCAGCGATGCGTGCGTCTCCCAGCCGTGAGCCCAAAGAACAATACCCGGGAAACGAATGGGAAACTCACCATCGCGGCGGTTCACAAAGGTTATAGATAAGCGTAAGCATGCCGCGTGCAACGATATAGAAGGTAACCGCGTGACAAAGCTTTTAAGCTCGTAGCTGCTATGACACAGCAGGAAAGGGATGCTGCGGCCTGCTTACGCTTCACAAATTTAGCAACACTAGTGGAAAACAGATGACAATGAAATAACACAGTTATCTTCCAGACGGAAGCCATCTTGACAACCGGGCAATTATATTAATTTACAAACGCTGCAGATTATGGTGAAATAAGAGGATTACGATTTGGCAAGATGGAGAGAAAATGGCAGATACGACGAGCACTTACCCTTGGGCACAAAGGGGTTTCAATATTAGTTACTTGTAACAGTAGGCGGTGAGAAAGAAGCTCCGCGGACCGGGGGTTAGAATTTATAGCCGGGACCGCCTAAGTGTTGTCACTCCGTGAAACCATAGACATTAGGGATGAGCGTGGTAATTCGATTTTAGTTTAATCGACTATCACGCTACACCGCACAGGACGACAGTTCGACAACGACTGACTCCCCCCGCGGATTGGTATTTATAACTTATGGCTGATTTACACAGGGTCAGTAGACAAGTCAGTCGCAGCGCCAATGTCGGCGCCGCGACTGACTTTAACTGTTTACATGAAGTAAGTAGTAGTGGTGCGTTTCTCACGGTGAGCACACGTGTGTGAAGTCAGTGGGGAAAATGAATTCGCGAAAACAAATGAAACGACGATTTAATTATTTGTTGAAAAATTTATCAATTTTGCTGTTGAATGAGTTAATAGAAATGGTAGAAAATGAGATAACTAAAAATAAACGACAATGGGTAAGAAAATGGATTGACGATAGAAACGAAACTGGTGGCTCTGCTTTGTTGCTGAAGCAGTTGCGATTTGAAGATCCTGCGGAGTACAAACTGGCTATGAGGATGTCACCACAGAATTTTGACGAATTGCTGTCAATGATATCGAGCTCTATTCAACGACATGATACATTCATGAGAGATGCTTTACCAGCCAAAATTAAACTGGAAATAACGCTGACATTTTTGGCTTCAGGAATGAACTATCGGTTCCTTAGTCACTTTTATCGTGTCTCAAAACCAGCAATTTCTCAACTAATACCAGAAGTGTGCTGGGCAATATATACGGCACTAAAAACACATATTAAGGTAAGAAAATTTTTATTATTAAATTATTAGAAAATTAAGAAATACAACATCAAAATAGTATTAAGAATTTTTATAGGCACGCATAATCGTGTTAACAGCAGTGTTATATTCACTTTCAGCTTCTTCGTTGATCGTGGTGCTGTAATTCAAACCTGAGGGTGTAATAATAACCTGCCTGGGGTTTACAAATGTGGGGTTCGTTGATCGATCGGAAGGATGAAATCCTAAAGAGCTGTTGCTAGTGGCAGGCTCGGCACCCTCTGGCGGGTAAAATGTTATGGTGTTGTCGCTTGATGCAGTCATTGGGTTGGGCTCCAGGGAGTAAAATCCCATGCTACTTGTGCTGCTTGTTGTAGTTGCTGCCGGACTAGGGATAAAATAGTTAGGGGATGAAGAGTGTGCATTTTCTGTATACTTCTTTTGTTGTATATCAGCCAATCTAGCTTTGGATAATATTTTTTGGATCTCTTCTTGTACAATAACAGATTGTTCTTCAGACAGTTTTTTTAGTTGATCCGCCACATGTTTACCGAAAATATCAGCGTCAGACTCTTCTTCAGATGGTGACATATTAACATCATTTGACACACTTTTTAAGTCCTTTATCATGGCGGCCATCTGAGATATTTTGGAGCGTTTTGATCGCTGAGGCCCAGATTGATTCGGAGCTGTCACAGAATTTCGAACTGGCGTCTGGATGGCTTGAGTTGGCGTTTCAGTAGAATTATCATTATTTTCAGTAGATCTTGATACATTTTCAGCTCCGTCACCAACACCCTCAGCTTCACCCAACTCAGCGTCATCGTTGCTGGTTCCTGAGTTATTCTGTTAATGAGAATAAAATGTAATGTTTAATAAATCATTAGTTGATGATAATACGTATTTAGGTTGTAATTATTTTTATTGTTTACAGATTCCAGAACGAGAGGAAGAATGGAAAATTATTGAAGACGGTTTCAATACCAAGTGGAATTTCCCTTCATGTTATGGAGCAATCGATGGGAAGCATATTATAATTAAAGCTCCTCCAAATAGTGGAAGTGAATTTTATAATTATAAAAAAACCAATAGTACAGTATTGTTAGCACTTATAGACCACGACTATTGTTTTTCATATATAGACGTTGGAGCGAATGGAAACGCCTCTGATGGAGGTGTTTTCAAAAATTCCTCATTATATCGTCGGTTGGAAGATGGATTGCTTCCTACAAATGGAGTAATAGTTGGTGATGCAGCATTTCCACTGAAGAATTATTTACTAAAACCCTATCCAGGTACGCAGCTAAGTACTGCCGAAAAAGTCTTTAACTACAGGTTGTCGCGTGCAAGGCGCATAAGTGAAAATGCTTTTGGTATACTGGTTTCTAGATTCCGAGTGTTCGAAAAAGCAATTCCAACCCATGTGGACACAGTTGATGCCATTGTCTGTGCAGCCTGTGCCCTGCATAATTGGTTGCGAAAGCGTTCAAGTTCCTACATAACATCTACTTGTGTAGACAGACAGGACAATGATGGACAAATAATAGAAGGAACATGGAGATCGGAAATAAATCCACTACCAAGCATTTCAGAACAACAAAGAGGCAACCATTGCATGACTGCTAAAGAAAAAAGAGACCTATATAGGAACTTCTTTATGACTGCTGGAAGTGTGCCATGGCAATTGGATAGAATTCATTAATTTTGTATAGGTACCTAGGATGGAAATAAAATAAATAAGTTACAATAAATACTTACCACTGTTTTCCTTTTTACAATAGCATTTTTTATAAAGCCGTCCAGTTCTTGAAACCACTTGACTTTTGGGACATATACGTTCCCACCAGCGCCAGATCTGGTGGATTTTTGTATCTTGTCGAGCTCTAAATAATATGTAGCCCTTATGGCTTTAATTTTATTTTTTACTTCAGTAGAAGTGAGCCCTTCGATTTGCATTTGTTGAGCCATATTTTGCAACGCTGTTGACCGCATTTCTTTATTGCGGTAATTTAGGGATTTAATATCCCAAAGGCACTCGTTTTCGCCATATTTTAAGGTTTCGTCTTCGCTAAGCTTACGCGTCATTTTTATCGCCAGCGAAAAAAACGTGGTCACTCTACAACGCAGCGGCAGTGACTAACCACGCACTGACTTGTCTGTTTACACGGGGTTTATTTGGCTGGCGCGGGGGCGCGCGGGTGGCGGGGGGCGCCAACTGACTTTAAAATATTCGTGTCCGAATATTCAAGTCAGCGCTGACTTCAAGCCACTGTACTGACTTCAAATCAGTTTACACAGGGTTTTTTTCGGGTCAGCACTGACTTGCCTCGAATTTGTAGTCAGTTACTGACCCTGTGTAAATCAGCCTTTAGCGATGTATGCGCCCGAGACAACGTTATAATACTGTTATCGATTTGTGATATCTACATACGCTACAATACTGTATCTGAAATTAAGGAGTTATATACAGTTAGAATTTTCAAAAAATCGTTTTTATTTTTATTTTATTTTCTTAATGTACATATATTTTAGAATACACACAGAAAATGTCATATCGTTTCGGTGAATATTTTCGAAGTTATACGCAAAATTGAAAAGGCGTTTCAGAGTGCTTGAAAGTACAAGGCCGGAGCGGCAGCGCTTACCTGGGACGCTGTCCCTTTTATGCACCTGCCTATTGTAAATGTACCCTTCTAATGTATTTAGATGCGTAAAGCAAGAGTGTGTCATTGTTTTTTTTTATACCTGAAAGGTAAATTTTTATTTTTCTCTCCCCAAACTGGAAAATATTTAAGAGTGGTAGTCAGTATAAGCAGCTAAGCCAAGCAGTAAACTTGTGAGTTCGTTCATATTTTTTTCTGTAATTTTTCGTGAAAATGAAGTCTTGTAAACTGAGGAAATTGCTGCATACATAGCTGCATATTTAATGAAGAAATGACATCACTATTGTATTATATGAAGGCAATAGGAATTACACTTGGGCCCAATGCGCATTCATATGCCGAAAAAGAAGATCAGCAGCGCGTGAACATTTCCGATCTCAGAGCGCGTGAGAGCTCCCGAGATGGAAGAATGGCCCGCAGACAACATCAGCTCGAGTTATTAGAAGCTGCCGAAGCGGCGGAGGGTGTATTATATGGTCCTGGAATAGACGACACCATGTAAGTTTAAAAAAAAAATTGTATCCTATGTAAAGTGCTTTTCAAACTTTAAACGCGTTTTTCTTAAAATGGTGTTTACAAAGTCGGTGACCAACATTACTCGAAAACGGCTTAACCGATTAGTCTCAAATTTTAACACGAGCTTCTTAAATATATTTTTTAGTAATTAATCGAAGATTTTTTCTCACCGATAAATATTTTTTGTTTTATAAACAATTTAATGCCGAAATTTTGGTCAAATATCAATTTTTTTTTGAGAAACCGCCATTTTGTCAAAAAAAATATTTTGCTTATTCCTTCGATTAATTACTAGATTTAACATTACTTTAACGAAATCTGTTTGGTTTTTTAATTTCAGATGATTCTGTTCAGAGATATAGTGGTCACCGCAAAACGTCTTTTTTGAGAGGAGCTCCCGGAGATCAGCTGTACCTCCTTTCCAAATAAATATTTTTACTAATAATAAGTCTCAAAATACAGTTAAAAGATACCATAATATGTGTACAAATTATTAGATCAATAAATTTAAAAGTTTTGTCAGAAAAAAATCTGGAAAATTCGCTTTTTTTCGGCCTTCTAACTGTATATAACCCCTTAAGACAAGACGAACGTTTTACAACTACTTAAGAATGTCAATTGCTGCATTTGATCAATTAAATGATTTACTAAAAGAATCAGTGTCTCGTTAAGACACTATCATGCGTAAACCTAGACAAAAGTTCAATGTTTATGGAGGAATATATCGAGTCAAAGACAACATCCTTTAAATTTATATAAAACCGTTGTCTAAATTATGTCGGTTGCAACAGGGGGTTGTGACTGGAAGGGGGTCGAAGATCCAGATAGTTAACAGCTGTACCTCCTTTCCAAATAAATATTTTTACTAATAATAAGTCTCAAAATACAGTTAAAAGATACCATAATATGTGTACAGATTATTAGATCAATAAATTTAAAAGTTTTGTCAGAAAAAATTCTGGAAAATTCGCTTTTTTTCGGCCTTCTAACTGTATATAACCCCTTAAGACAAGACGAACGTTTTACAACTACTTAAGAATGTCAATTGCTGCATTTGATCAATTAAATGATTTACTAAAAGAATCAGTGTCTCGTTAAGACACTATCATGCGTAAACCTAGACAAAAGTTCAATGTTTATGGAGGAATATATCGAGTCAAAGACAACATCCTTTAAATTTATATAAAACCGTTGTCTAAATTATGTCGGTTGCAACAGGGGGTTGTGACTGGAAGGGGGTCGAAGATCCAGATAGTTAACAGTGTATTCTCTCCATTGGACTCATCGACAGTAGAGGCCGGTATGATCGATGCTAGTCAAGTCAAAACAGGGTCTGCAGTCGATGAGTCTCAACGACAACAATTGATGGATATACTTGCTAGATATAAACATTGTTTTGCTACGTCCCTCAAAGAGTTAGAGTGTACGAGCATCACAGAGATGAATATTGAGTTAACAAGTAAACGTCCTGTTGTATACCATCCGTATAGATTGGCACATAAAGAACGGGAGCAAGTGAGGGAGATGATAGGAGAAATGCTGGAGTCTGGAATAATTAGGGAATCTGTTTCTGAATATGCTAGTCCTATCATATTAGTGCGCAAAAAGGATAGCAAGCAGAGATTATGTGTCGACTATAGGCTTTTCAATTCAATTACATCGAAGGAATGGTACACAATGCCGATTATTGAGGATGAGATTGCTCGACTTTAAGGTCAAGCGCTCTTCATTACTCTGGACATGGCATCCGGCTACTACCAGGTATCAATAACCGAAGACTCGAAACCTCTCACATCATTTGTTACCCCGGATGGCCAATACGAGTTTTATCGCATGCCGTTCGGGTTGGGAAACGCGCCCGCTGTATTTCAGCGGATGATGAATAAGGTATTAGGGTCTGCTAGGTTTACAGAAGCTATGTTGATGACTATGTTCTTATTTATGGAAAGAGTGTAGAGCCACGGTTCCTAACCTGGGGGTAATTACCCCTGCGGGGGTAAAACTGGTATTCTGCGGGGGTAATGAGCTGGTAATATATATATAACAAAGATTAGACTAAAAAGACCAAATCTAGCTCGCCAGTGCATTTCATACCCTAACTGTGTAATCAAATGACAAGTCGGAGCCGCGTTTCTAATAAAGCGCGCGAAACATACTTACATACAGTTTGTACGAACTGTATTGTAAGAGAACGGTGTACGCGGCGCCAAGTGCGCGGCAAAGGCGGGTCCAAGCAAGCAAGATCCGAAGCCCGTTTTAAAAATATTTACTTATGTTTGTCACTTCTTCTGATGTGTTTTTTCACCGCTCTGCTTTTCTTACAGCTCATATGTACTTTTTATTTTCCGTACCTACATTTCGTAACAGTGTTTTACGATTATTTTAGGTGCCATATGGCTTCTACATCCGGAAAAAACGTTCGTATAAAGAAGCATTTCTACAATGGGGTTTTACGAGTCTTGTTGACAGTAATATAATAGAAAAACCTTAGTGTGTTATATTTAATACAGATCTCTCTGCAGAGAGTATGAAACCAAGCAAATTAAAAGAACATTTCGAGAAAGTTCATAAGGAGTACGCAGGTATAGATTTTTTTTAAGACAAAAGGTCTTCGGGGCTGGATTCTTCAGGAAATGTACAAAAGGCAAGTGAATCGTGTCTTGAAGCATCATATCAAATTTCTTATCGCATTGCTATGAACAAAAAACCACACACTATAGGAGAGGATCTCATCAAGCCTTGTTTATGTGATGCAGTTTCGCTCGTCATTGGTGACCAACATGTGGATAAGATTAAACAAATATCACTCTCCAATACTACAGTTCAAAGTCGTATTTTAGACATTTTGGTAACTGATATTTCTGAAATTAAAAAAGCTCTATGTTTTCGTTGCAATTGGACGAGTCAACCGACGTAGCTTCGTGTTCGTAATTATTAGCATTTACGCGGTACATAAAAGATGATCATGTCAAAGAAGAATACTTGTTCTGCAAGTCTTTGACCACCACTACTCGCAGCGAAGACGTATTCTCAACGCTAGAACAGTTTATTGAAGAAAACGGACTGGACTGGTCAAAACTAGTTGGCGTCTGTACAGACGGTGCGCCTTCCATGATGGGTATTCGTTCTTGATTTCAAGCACTCGTGAAAGAAGTTGCTCCTCAAGTTTTATCATATCACTGCCTCATACACAACGGTGTATGTACGAACCACGGAATTTTCACGCAATTTTCACGGTATGTGTATGTGTAACGACATACCGTGAAAATTCCGTGGTTCATAATTTTCGGGAAAGCGGTCACGGTTCGGGTAACGTTGACGATATTCTCTGGCAGCAGCCCGAGCATTTCCGTCGCAAAAGCCATAGAGGTAATGCATCTCTGCATATTGTCGCTGGATGTATAGTCCCTGGCCAAATTATTAGACGCACAATAAGATTTTATGAAAACTGTTAAATAACAGCAGATACTATACAGGTTTTTGTATTTACCAGATAAAACAAATGTATGTGTTTTAGTGGTCTATTTAATTATCTCTTTTTTGTCATAAATGAAACATCATTATTATGGAACAATTATGTATTTATTGACACTTGGAAGAAAACAGAAGTAAGTATAAATGTTAATAATTTGTTGAACCACCTTTAGCCGCTATGAGAGTTTTAATTCTGCGCGGTATGCTATCAATGCAAGATTACTGTCTCCTGCAATTGAGGGTGATGATTCCACATGTGAATAATTCTTTCTCAGTGCTGAGTTTTCTTTGTGATGACATCTTTAGCCAGTTCTCTTTTCATCAACTCCCAAACGTTTTTGATGGGATTCATATCGGGGCTATTACCCGACCAATCCAACAGCGGTATATTTTGTTCTGCCAAAAATTATTTGACAGACCGAGCTGTATGACAGGGAGCTCCATCTTGCATAAAAATTAATGGTTCCCTATTTGGAAACCATTCTTGGAGCTGCGGAATCAACCAATTTTGCAACACATCTTTATACTGGTCTTGCCGCATCATACCTTTTACAGACGTCCTGTACCCTTGCCGCTGATTACTGACCAAATCATTACTTTTGTGGGGTTCTTCACAGTCTGAACCACACGGTCAGAATGAAATTTTTCTCCATTACAACGAAGCATAAACTGAGATTTGTTCTGCAAAATTTCAAACGCGCTTTCATCACTGAAGCATACCTGTTAAAAATAGATAAAAAGTATAGACATCTGTGCGTCTTTCTATAATAATCATAGATAATGATTAAATGCGTAATTTGTGAAGAAATTATAACAACTTACCGATCTCCAGAAGTTCACATCTTTATCACGCCACTGTTTGGCCCAATTCAGACGCTGCTTTCATTGCAGGTGTTAACTTGGGCTTCCTGGCGGGGCGGCAGGCCTTAAAATCTATATCTTTTAATTTTCTTCGAACAGTGCGTTCAGAAGCATTTACATTGACATCTTAAAGTTGCTATTTTACCAATGTTGTGGTAGCAAATCTGTTCTCAAGGCAAATCTTTAAAGATCTTTCTGACCTTGGAGTGTAAATAGGCTTTTTTTCTTTCTTTTTGGGCTCAACTCTTCCCCTGACTCAATATTTTTCTTTATACGTCGTACACTAGTTTCAGAAACCTTCAATCTTTGAGATATTTCGAGGTTTGAAAACATTTTAGTATTCACAAGGGCCTTTACTTCAGCTTTTTTACGTGGTGAAAGATCGCCTTTTTTACCCATAGTAAAAGTGTACAAATAGTTTATTTAAACGCTGCGTACAAAATTATCAAATAACTGCCTAATATAAAACTGATAAATAACATAAAACAGCACATAAAGCCACAGAAACACGTCCGCAACGGAAACACACTCGAACGCGACTAGAGCAGATTTAGACTCGTTTACGTTCGTGTAAGAATTGATTGAAATTGTAATGCCATATGTGAAAAATAAATACTAATATGAAATATATAATAAATTTCCTGAATAAAAATCAATTACATCAATATATAAATGTGAAAGTACTGCATATAAACTCGTTTAAAACAATAAATTATTAAAAAACGGGAAAGCGTCTAATAATTTGGCCAGGGATTGTACTCCACTCTTCTTACATTAGCCATTTCTAAATAGGTAGGCAGGCAACTCAAAAGTCCGTATGGCAGGCACAGGTCACAGGTAGGCAATAAATCACAGAGTCCATAAAGCAAGCGCAAGCGCGGGTCACAAGTAGGCAATTGATCACAACGTCCAAAAAAAGCGTAATTCGTCGGGTTATTCACAAAAGAGTAATAGCCAAGAACCCGTATGCAGCAACAGGCAGGTAGCAAGTCACTAACGCCCCGCCGCTCGCTAGCCGCACGCAGAGGTGGGCGTTTAAACGAAAAGCATATAATATAACATATTATTTAAAATAAGCGAAAAAGCAGACTAGTTTATAAAAGCATTTTTTTTCTCCACAACTTTCACACAACGCCATCTAGTCCCAAACTAAGCAGAGCTTGTGGTATGAGTAGTAGACAACTGATAAACATACATATATATTTCTAAATACATACATAAATTATAGATAAATTACACCCAGACAAAGAACAAATGATAGTGATGATGTGATTCCCACACAAACATTTGTCCTGGGTGGGAATCGAACCCACGACCTTGTGCATAGCAGTCAGGGCACTGACCACTATACCAACAGGCATTTAAAGTTATCTGCTTATTCTGCTTTTTGTAATTTTTTTTTATCATCTAATTATATTAACTTAATTGTATTACCATCCTTTTACTTCTATATCACCTTCGGACTCAGTTTCGGGATCGGGTGCTGGGGAGTCTGCGGGAGGGGTTCAGGTCTGACCAGGTGGCTTTTTCGGGCATTGGATTTTTTGAGTCGAAAAGATGGGAGTGAGGGTGAATGTTGAACTCTCCTGGTATAGTTTTCTGGCGGCCTCCTCGATCTCCTTCTTCAGATCCGCATTCATTCGGTGAGTCCACATTGCACCTTTGGCTCCTCCTGTCCCCAAGGCTGGTGGGCATCTGAAATCGATAAGGCATGCCATGAAGTAACACAGCTCCTCATTCCCTCTATAGCTCAAGTTTGGGTGATAGTTTTGGTGTACGAGACGAGAATAAGGAAATAGCTTCACTGTCTCCTTACCCTCCTCCACGAGCTTGTAGTGTTCCAGGCGTAACTCAATTATGGAATCTACACTGAGTCCGATTGCGTTTCTCTCCGAACCTAAATAATGACAGACTAAAATTTTACTAAATATGTCCATGTCCTTAACCTAAAGCTATTACGTTTCTGTTAAAATAAGTTCACGTCACTAAATTTGAACTTAATTCTACGTCTATGGAAATGGACATAATTACGTTCGTTTGCCGCCGCAAATGGCAACACCACACCGCTAGTCTGTCAAGATGTCAAGTCTGTCGTGGTTATTTTTTGTGTGAGTTTTAGCAAGAATTATTAAAATTTTAATAAATATGGATACAAAGAAGCCAAGAATGAAGAAAGAACAGCAACAATATTTATTAAACTTCTTGATGAAGAATCCGGAAATGGTTAACGGTATGTTTATAATATAACAATTTACACTATTAAAACTAAACTTCACATGAAATATTTTGTAATCTATCGATTTACCCTACTGATCCATCCATCTATTTACAGAATAGCAAGTTCATTTTAAATTTGATCATAATCATATATTGCAGTCTAACATAACCTATCTACAAGCATTCCTGTGTAAATTCAGTTTGGTAGTCATATCGCATTGCAACGTTTGTTATTACATTCACAATCATTTATTCACGTTAAATTATAACATAACATATAATATAAATAATTGGCATCCAATAAAACATGATGTTTTTATACTTACCTATACTTCATTTTTCTTTATTTATCAATAGGAAATTCTCAGTTGCCGGCTACCAAAAGATTGTGGACTGAACTGACAGAAGCCCTCAATGGAATGGGAGGTGTTCGTAAGACACAGAAAGATTGGTTAGAGGTTAGTTAGTGGTGCTTCATACATTAAATTGTCCTAATTTTGTACTAAAAATATCAGTGAACTTTTAAAATTTAAATCATAACCAACCTACTTTATCCACTTGGATATTAGTTGTTGTTAAATGTATAATCTAAATTTTTCAGACATACAAGTTATTAGCACGCAGGGCAAAGGCTAAGATGCGCACACAGCGTGCATCTATGCAAAGGACAGGAGGTGGTCCTCTAGCAGATATCTGCTTGACAGAATTAGAGAAAAAAACAATAAATATAGAGGGGACATCAACTATATATGGATTGCCTGGAGCTGTGGAAGCTGTAAGTTATTGGCATTAGTTTTTTGTAAGCTCTATATTAGAACATTTACTTATTTTTTCATGATTGCATCAATCATCACAATTGTGTTAATTTTGAAAACTACATACATTACATAGCATCAATATTATAAAGACGTCCTTTTATAATATGAACGGAAAACCTTGATTTTTGACTTGTAATTTTCTTACAGGGTATTATTATTGTCCCAGGGACTCCACAGCCCGTCGTTGATGTTTCGGATCCTCATGTTAAACAAAACATAGTCATGGTGAGTGTGTTATGGCAATGCTTGTAGCAATTGTGATATTATTACCAGAAATGGTCTGATGTTAAGTTGATTTTATTTTGACTACAGGTTTTGGATGATACTCAACTGCCAAAGCCCAAGCAGACGTTGATTTTAGACGCAGTAACAGTTGTGAGTATATTTTACCTATTAACAACAACATTATTATATACATATAAATAAGATTTGTTAGTTTTATAAATAAGTTTAAACAGTGCCCTTATTATGACTTGAGTTCTACTGATTAGATTTTGATGTAGTTTTCACTAAGCGTTATGATCAATTTTGGTAATTATAGAATAACCGCATTATTAATGGTATGAGTAATAAATACTGAAGTCATGTCAAAAAGAGTTTTATGCCTAATGTTATTCTGAACTTGACTTCATAGTGGTACAATTGTCTGAATTTATCCTTGTTATTGTACTATGCAGGATATACATTCAAACACTGAAGAAGAGCCACCGAAGGAAGCGGCTATAGTGGACGCGTTGACACCGACGGCGAGTCACGATGGGACGACATTCGTCACTTCAATGGCGACGGACGCGTCATCAATACCGACAGCATCTCGCGTTGGTCGAATTGCGGTAGACGCGTTGATGATGCCAGCGGCAAATAGGGATCTGGCGACGGTCAGTTGCAGTCGTGAACACATCGTGGCCTCAACCCCTGAACAGAGACTGGAGGACGGCGTGGTGCGCAACACTCCGCGCTTCGAGCGCCGCAATGCGCGTCGAGCAACGCCCCGTACGCTCATGCCGCCAGCCGATACAGCCACCCCGCAAGAAGATGCCATGATAGCAGCTTTAACGGAGGGAGTCCAAGCGCAGATGGCGCTCGCCAATGCGCAGATGGCGCTCGCCAATGCGCAGACAGAGGCCGCTCGGTATCTTGGCGATAGCATAATGCGTGCCGCTACCATGTTCGTCGAAGCGATCAATAAAAATAAATAGTTTTATCGAAATTTAGTTTTATTAATTCTTTAATTTAAATCTTCAATTAAAACACATCATGCAAAATATTGTCTTGTGATGTTATTCCGAATATTTCGTGCCACATTTAAAAAATTCATATCCCTGGGATGATCATCTGCTGGCTGCAATCTGTCTTCGAGTTCCAATTCATCTGGTAAAGGTTCATTTCTCTTAATTGCTAGGTTATGGAGAACAACTACAGCTGCTATTGTTTTAGATGCCTTCACGGGGTCATAATTGTGAATGCATCTAAATCTTGTTTTCATCACTCCAAAACATTTTTAAATAAGGACCCTCGTTTTGGTATGCGCTAAATTATATCTAGCCTCAGGTGTATTTTCATCTGCATCAGCATACGGGATCATCAGCCAAGGCAGTTGGGCGTATCCAGAGTCTCCTAGAAGCCATTCACCAGCTGAAACTCCATTAACATAATTGGCTCAAACTGGACCCTTGCCAGACCGCTGCATCATGTGTTGATCCAGGAAAAGTGGCATTGAAATGAATAATTTCTATCTTTGCATTACATACAAATTGGCAATTAAGACTATAAAAGCCTTTGCGATTAAAAAATAATCTCGCTGGCACAAGTGCTGTGTCTTTTGGGCGAACAATGGAGATTTGACTACAGTCTATCAAACCCAAGACTGAAGGAAACCCAGCTATCTGTAAAAACCTCTGTTTATTTTCTGCCCTTTCCTCTTCAGTCTCTGGAAATAGCACCATACCGTTCAATAAAACAGTTATAATTGCAACAGCAACTTCTTGTAAGCATTTGCTTACAGATGGCTGACTTAAACCTAAATACTGCCCCTGCCCAACCGTTGTTTGGTAGCCGCCATGTCCAAAGAAATGGAGTGAAGTCAAAACTTTGATATGCACAGGAATTCCGTGCTGCCTTTGTCGATTTAAATTCTGGTGAAGACACTCCACTAAAAAATGCGCAGTTCTTTTGGAGAGCCTGTATAATTTGGTAAAAACCTCTGCAGGCACGTCGAAAGGGTTGGAATGGTCCCGAATATGGCGATGCGCTATCCTTCTCGCAGCCCTACAACGAAAAAAGTTAGGTTATGTTATGCTTATACCGTATACAAGAAAAGCAAAGCTTCTATAATATAACTTTCGTACTCATACCGTTACCGTTCCTCATTGTGTCTTCTTTGAATGATAGCCCAGCCATAAGGAAACATTCTTCACTATTTTCTGAAGAAACTTAGCTTACGTACGGACTAAATAGGTGCGAACTTAAAGAATAACACTTCCTAGACGTAGTTCATTTAAAGCCAACGAACTGTCAAATTGTCAGAAACGGAATAGCAAAATTCATGCGTAGACATAATTTAAGTCCGAATTGGACATAAATAGTGTTGTGGACATAATTAATTAACAAATGCAATAGCAATAATATTAGTACGAATTTTAGACTAATTTAAGTCTATTATTCGGCATTATTTAAGTGCGCCGAAGAAACGCAATCGGACCCACTGTGTTGCAACTCCTTATACGAGAGCCACTTGATGGTTTCCCATTCTGATTTATTGTAGAGACTTTTTACGGCGACAAAAAGAGTTACGAGAGGGATGCCCGCTCCAGCTATATGCGTCATGCAAGTAGCCTTGAGAATTGCTTCCATCCCGATCCTCTCCTGATCTAAAAAGCCAACAGGCTCGTCGGAGTTTGATGCAGTGCAAGACTTCATCAAGTATAGAAGAATGGTGCCTATGTGCCTTCCAACTCCTGTTGATGCTGACACAGCCCCGGCCTTGGCGGTATTGAAGGAGAATGACGGGGATGACACCGCGATTCCTAGTGGAGACGGGACCATATCTGTATAGTGGCGGTGTATATTGGGTTTATTGAACACAGTGATTAGATCTGTCTCTTTTGGTGATTCTCCTTAACATTACCAAGATGAGGAACGTTGCAGTGAGGTGTAAGGACCTGAGGGCTTCAGCTGTGGACTGAGGAAGTTGTGGTTGATGGGAGGAGGAGCCTTCAGTGTTGTGGGTTTCGGGAGGTGAGGCTGCATCAGTGGAGAACTCCAGGACTGTTTGAAAGGCTGTCTTGACATTAACTTTGAAGTTAATGACATCCTGTTAAGTCACAGTTGTGTAGTCCTGAGCGGTCTCCACAGCCCCTGCTTCTGCGAATTGAGGCTCATTAGGCTCACTTCCAACAAGTCGTGTGATAATAGGCTCTTGAGGAGAAGGGATTCCTTCCGACTGTCGCATAGTATCTCTTCCAGGTGTCACCGGACTTTTAAGAAATTCAGTGAATTGGATGTCAAGAGTTGTAGGAGGAGAATATGGAGTAGGAGGGATGCTTCCGCCTTTCTGAAACAACACTAACTTCTCTGTCTCTGATGTGAAGCTTGGGGATCTAACCAGAATCTGCTCAAGGAGAGCGCCCATATTGACTGTGGTATTGATTTCACCAAAATAAAGCATATAGAACGCCTTTAAGCAAGATAAAGTTTCTGTCAAGGACTCTGTGGGGCCCTTGAGTTTGGAAAAGTCACAGTCGATATAGGAATCTCTCCATTTCCACCCCGAACCTCCACACTCCTGTCGAGCGAATTTAGATTGACCTAAGGCTGTGTAATAGCGGTGAAGGGAACTGTTTGGGGGTAACTGACTGACGTCATCCGGATCCATCATGATGATAAAACGATTGACTTCTAGTATCTTGTTACTTACTCATATACTTATTCAATTAAAACGCAACCGCTTTTTGATAATTTCATTTCATAACCACGTAAGTAAGAACGTGCTCAAATGAATTATGTAACAACTGGTCTTCTTCTTCTGTAGTTAGGTTTCCGCACTTAGTCTCTGCACGAGACCATTGTGCGTGAGCCATGTCGGCCGTCACTCCATCCAGACAACCTTCCTCCAGAAGCAGATCAGGTCTTTCGGTCTATTCAGGATATCTGTAAGGGAATTTAATGACCCGAGGGTTCGTTTCCGTATTTCGGTGATTTCCGTGCACTCTAGGAGCACGTGTCCTACCGTTTCCTCCGTCCCCATGCATGCCCTGCACAGGGAACTGTCCGTTATACCTATTAAGTGATAGTGTTTATTCAGTGAGCAGTGCCCGGTGATGGTCCCCGCCACCATTCGCAGGCTTCTTCTGTCCAGGTGTAGGAGGCGCCTGGTTAGTTTATTGTCTAGGTTTGGCATCGCCTCTTTGGACTGCCTGCAGCCTGGTGCCGAGGACCACGATTTCTGGGCTTGGTCGTATAACAACTGGTAGATGGCGCCTGATTCAATTTTAATCGATAGTAAACAATGATTATGCGAAAATCGAACCTTAATGCAATAATTTTAAGGTTTAAAATATTTACATCTTTTGTTTATGTGCTGAATCGCGTTGACTTACTCGAAATTGGTAAACCTAGCAAATTAAATATGTTTTCCATTGTTCACTTTTAAAAGCGAAAATAAATTTAATTTAAAACGGGTTTCTTAAACTGCTTATTACTTATTTTGATTTTTACGTTTAGTAGCGTTTCCTCCGCCCGGTGAAACGCGTTATGTTTTGTGAATTTCCGAAACAATTTGTTTAGAAGTTGTGACTCGGACTTGTTTACGTAAACATAAATAGTGTAAAACATTTTTTCATGTGGTGTGTGAATTGTTTCTTACCAAGGAAATAATTCTGTGACTTTTGGACTTGTATATAATATAGTTTTTAGGTGTAGTTAATTGTGTTTAATAGGTAAATAGTTTATAGTGTAAGTATTTGTGTCAATTTTGAGTACTTTTTCTACAAAAACAAATTGGTGAGCTAATAAAACTGTAAATTCGAATAACTACTGTATCAAAATGACGAGTAGAAGTTCGAATAACATAATTTGGAACTTTTTTTTAGAGAAATCATGCGACTAAAACAGCTGAGTGCAATTTTTGTAAAAAAAACTTTATCGTAGGTATTCCGATTCTAACAAAATATCGGAACGGAGGACCCGGTTGCTGAAGAGCAAAGTAGAAAAAATTATGTTTCTGAATGTGAATAAATGACTTGATGGTTTGAGGAAATAATGGAAATTTCGTAAATAATTAAAATGTACATATCTATACTATAATATTATAAAGCGGAAAAGTTTGTTTGTTTGCGCGCTAATCTTCGTAAGTACTGGGTGGATTTGGATGCAATTTGGTATGGAAGTAGCTTGAAGCTTGAGGAAGGTAATAGGCTACTTTTTACGCGACTGCAAAAAAGGAGAGTTATGTTTTTACCGTGATAGAAACCACGGGAGCGAAGCCCCGCGTGAGTACTAGTACTAGATAACGGGTCCGATTGCGTTTCTCTCCGAACCCAAATAATGACAGACTAAAATTTTACTAAATATGTCCATGTCCTTAACCTAAAGCTATTACGTTTCTGTTAAACTAAGTTCACGTCACTAAATTTGAACTTAATTCTACGTCTATGGAAATGGACATAATTACGTTCGTTTGCCGCCGCAAATGGCAACACCACACCGCTAGTCTGTCAAGTTGTCAAGTCTGTCGTGGTTATGTTTTGTGTGAGTTTTCGCAAGAATTATTAAAATTTTAATAAATATGGATACATTGAAGGCAAGAATGAAGAAAGAACAGCAGCAATATTTATTAAACTTCTTGATGAGGAATCCGGAAATGGTTAACGGTATGTTTACAAAATATTTCATGTGAATTTTGGTTTTCATAGTGTAAATTGTTATAATATAATCTATCGATTTACCCTACTCATCCATCCATCTATTTACAGAATAGCAAGTTCATTTTAAATTTGATCATAATCATATATTACACTCTAACATAACCTATCTACAAGCATTCCTGTGTAAATTCAGTTTGGTAGTCATATCGCATTGCAACGTTTGTTATTACATTCACAATCATTTATTCATGTTAAATTATAACATAACATATAATATAAATAATTGGCATCCAATAAAACATGATGTTTTTATACTTACCTATACTTCATTTGTCTTTATTTAGCAACAGGAAATTCTCAGTTACAATATACATTTAACTATGAAATAACAAGTTTTCGTCCATAGCCTCATTTGCATGTATATATAATATATTGAGTCCTTACATATGAAATTGGCGTTTTATAAAACGTGTCAGTTTGAACTGTGATACATACATAAATGTGAGTTATAATTGAGTAGCACATTTCACTTTCATTTTGGAAATTTTATGTGGGATCACATGTCTATCTGTTAATTTAGGTATTAACCTAATGTCATCATATACACCATCTTTCTTATATAATTCGACAATGTGATCCCACTTTCCAGTGACATTTCTTCCATTTAAATGTGCTTTTAAACTTGCCTGTAGCAAATTATTTCTTATTCCTTTTATAAGGTGAGGGGGATCATAGGAGAGATCATAGGGAGATCATATCATATCATCAAGGGCACTACTTCACTGCCATCAATTTCGAAAATGTTGTATTTTAATTCTTTACTTTTTCTTAAATACCTCATTCTAGTATCATTTATTAGCCTGTTTATGGCACTAACGTTTGTTGCTCCTTGGACACAAACTGTTGCTAATACTTCTAAGCCTATGGACTTAAGTTTTCTAATAATTGTTTTTATTTGAGTCACTATTTCCATGGCTGATGTTGTTTAGGCACAAAATGTATATGCCAAAGGCTGTTTAAAATTTCTAAAGATGCCCCTAATCATAAAAACTAATGCATGGTCAGCTATCTTTCCCATCATCAACAAATCCAGTTATACAGTCTCTTCTCTTACTGTAGTCGAAATGTGGCGCCAGTGCTACATCATCAAAAAGTAGGATGCACAGCTTGTCATTTTCTTTCATTTTATCCACTTTGTTCTTTAACTGAAGAAATAAATCTTCATTCAGCCCTGGCTTTGAGTGCTGCTCTCGTAATCATACGACTTAGTGTTAAGGGTGAAGGTAAAACAAAAAATCTTCTAAGCCAGTGATATGATCTCGGACCCTGTTTATAAAGTTCTAAAGCCATAACTTTTTAATTTTTGGTGAATCGCCTCCCCAATTTCTTCTTTCCAATTTCTCTAAATTGAAGGTGAGTAAATATTGTTGCCACAGGCGTAAAATCCTTTATGGCCTTTTGGAAAGCAGTGTTTTCAGATAATATTAATGCCTTTTTAAAATTTTCTGCCATAGTGACTTTGGACTTTTGAAGATTTCTTATTTTCTTGTTCAATGCAACCACCTCAGGATTATATAAAGTAGTTCTCTTCAAATTACCTGAAAAAAAAAATGGTGAACACTAAGTGACATTCTAGAATTTAGAGTGATTTATTATCATTAGACATTGATACCCATCACTTCTGTCAAAGTTATCCAAGTAAATAAATTTGGCATTATATACAATGCCAAAATTTCTTTTTTATAGCCTGTGCCAACATAAAAAGAAGTTTAAAAGGAACCCCCTAAGAAATGTAGAATTAAATCTATTTTGTATGTCAAGATATTTTATTGAACAGTGAATTGGATATCAAATTGGAGTTGTTTCATGAGTTCCTCACTGTAACTCTAGTCTTGCATAACAATGTACTTACGCTTTGGCAAAGAAGTCATGAGTTTAGATGTTGGTAGAGCATGTTGATCAGACAATCCAGATGTCAATGGCAAATGTTTGTTGTCAGTCGATGTTGATGGTAGTCTGTTACATGTTGATGGTGGAGCGGTTGGTGCCATTGATGTTGATGGTTTAGCAGTTGATGCGCATGACGTTGATGGTTGAGCGGTTGATGCATGTGATGTTGATGGTTGAGCAGTTGATTTGGACAGTTGAGCTTGTGAGTATTCCTGGTTGGATATTTTTTGCAAAGGAGTTCTTGTTGTATTACTTCGAAAACCTGTAATGTAAGGAATAAATATCACCTTAGTTCCTTATGTACAACAACAACATACAATCATGCTTGTATTTGCCATAAGTACAGTACATAAGTAGTAGTAGTTTTCTATTGAGTTTTTATTTCAATGATCAATGACCTTAAAGATCATACAATATAAGTAAACCTCCCAATACTAGTGATCACGCTACTAATGCTAGGTCAACATGTACTGGAATTATATCTTACAAAATGTTAATTATTATGTATAATAACATCTTAAATGACCTACTATCTTTTAAAAATTACTTATGAACGCAAAGCTAATGCACATACAAAACCAACAAATTTATATACACTTCATTTTAATATTATTATTCCGATAAAAAAAAAATCAATTGGTCCCATTAAAATATTACCATGATGTGATGATGAACTTTGGAGATATGGAACGAAACTCCTCATAGAATTATAACAGAAACGATGTAACAAGTAAAAGGATCTACTGGTAGGTACAGAGAGTTACAAAATAAATTGTGTCTAAGCCCTGTAGACCCTGTAAATAAAAAAACCTTAAAAAAGGGACGTTGGTCATTTACCACTGTCTTGTATATATATTTTTTTTTTAGCGTGGTAAAATTATAAAATAAGTCCTCCCACCCCGGGCAGGGTGGGAGGGACTGTCAGACTTTTACTGACTAAAATCCACGGTGTTCCTTCATTAACCCTTTACGTACCGGGGTCACGGTAACGGGATGAGTCCCACGACCCCGGCAGGCTTCGGCCCTCTACAGGGGGGCCTCGTCATATTGCTGACGCTCTTTGAGGCGCGCGTGGAACACGACGCGCCGTCGACCCGGGCATGGTCCATGGTCGGACAGCGAGTTGCCCTTTACTCGCTGTCCGCATGCCCGCGCCTACGGTGGCCGGAGATCGTCGGCCGACGTCCGACGCCGTGGGCGTCTACCACTGCGGCTGGGCTGGAGGGAGGACGCCATCCTCTCCCTCACGCAGCCCGCCTCCTCCTTCGGAAGCATGACTGCTTCGCAGAAGGAGGCGACCGCTTCCCACTCCCTCTCGCCCCGCAGCATGGCCTCGACCAATGCCGGGCGCGAGAGGTCTCCGCCTATTGCCGCCGTGAGGAAACGTCGGTGCTCTGCCCAAGCGGGGCAGTCCTGCACCGTGTGCTCGACTGTGTCCTCAAGGCGACCCTCGTAGTGGTGACACCCAGGCGTTTCCTCCTTTCCCATCAGACACAGGTACCTCCCGAAACTTCCGTGTCCGGTGAGGACCTGCGTCATGCGGTAGGTCAGGACGCCGTGACGCCGATCTAGCCACTCCTCAAAGAGGGGTCTTACCGCCGCAATTGCGGCGTGCCCGGCCTTCTGTTGCGACAGTCGTTCCCTCCATACTGCCCTGAGATCACGCCGGAGCTCTTCCCGCCGCGCCTCGACTTCTCGAGGCAGCGGGGATACGCCCCGGCGCTGCGCCTCCACGCGCCATTCATAGACGCGCTGGAGGGCAGTCGCCTCCAGATCCCAGGGCAGCAATCCGGCAAGGAGGTTGGCCGTTTCGCGATCTTGCGGTATCCCCGGATCATTCGGATAGCCATGACCCTCTGGCATGCGACCAACTTTAGTGGTCGCGTCCGGATGCACAGGGCCCACACTGGGGACCCGTAGAGGGCCATGGACCGCACGACGCCGGCGTACAGCCTTCGGCAGGAGGCGTTTGGCCCGCTGAGATTAGGCAGGAGTCGCCTGAAGGCGGCTGCTGCCCGGTTCAGCTTTGGGGCCAAACTCAGGAAATGCTCCCTGAAGTTCCACCGGCTGTCGAGGACGAGTCCCAGGTACTTCATCGTCCACCCGACGCCGATGCGAACCCCCTCCACCGTTATGTGGGACTCGGACCGTGGCGCGTTCCGACCGCCATGGAAGCACATGGCCTCTGTCTTGTGCAGCGCCACGTCGAGTCCCAACTGCCGGATCCTACGAACGACTGTCGCAACCGCTTGCGTCGCCAGGTCGGCCGCCGCCTGGTGCGATTCTCCCTGCGCCAGGACGAGCGTGTCGTCAGCGTAACATATTACGCTGACGCCGTCAGGGAGGTCACCGCGCAGCACCCAGTCGTATCCGATGTTCCAAAGGGGCGGCCCCAAGACCGATCCCTGTGGGACACCGCACGACATCTCTCGCCGGTTCTACTCTCCCCGGTGACCGGGGTAGATGACGGCTCTGTCCGTCAAGTAGTCCTCGACTATGCGACGGAGGTAGGTCGGCACCCGGTGATACCGGAGTGCCTCCCTGATGCAACTCCAGGGCAGGGTGTTGAAGGCGTTGGTGATGTCCAAAGACACCGCCAAGACGACCCTGCCCCGGGATACCGCGTCCCCCGTCGTGAGGGCTCTCACGCGCATGACGGCATCCACCGTCGAGCGCCCCTTGCGGAAGCAAAACTGGCACTCCGCAAGATCCGGGCCCACCCGATTCAGGTGCCCGAAGAGGCGGTCTGCAATTACTCTTTCCAAGAGCTTGCCCGCCTCGTCGAGCAGCACGATGGGCCGGAATGCGGACGGAGAGTCCGCAGGGCGCCCGGCTTTCTCGATCAGGACCAGCTTTCCCGTCTTCCAGCGAAGCGGAAACTGGCCCCTCTCCAGGCATGCGCTAAAGAGCCCCCCTAGTCGAGGCCCGAGAGTCTCCGAGGCCAGGACCCAGGCTTTCCCTGGCAAGCCGTCGGGTCCTGGGGCGGTATTTTTGGCCTTGAGCCGTTGTACCGCCACTCTCAAGTCTACCTCGGTCACCTCTGGAGCGTCGTAGACGTCGTCGTCGCTGTGGTCCGCGTTTGCGCCAGCTTCAGGTTCCGTCAGAGACGGAGCCATGGGCGGGGGAGCGTGCTCCCCTCGCGATGGGAACAGGGCGGGTGCGGCGCCTGCGGAACCTGGTGTATCGGCGTCGCGCCGCAACGCACGCTTCGCGCAGCGCTGCTAGCTCGCTCGACCACCAGTACAGCTGACGCCGGGCGCGTCCTTGCCGGACCCGGGGCATGGCCACGTCGCAGATCTCCGACATGGACTCCCGGAACCACTCCGCCTCGTCGTTTATGTCGGCAGGCCTGTCCGGGGGTGACCCCCAGGCCTGCACGATCGAGGCTTCCAGGAATAGCTCCCAGTCCATCTGCTTCAGCGCCCATCGCGGACCACTCAGGTCCCGTCGGACCGGCGCCTCTGGGGTCTGGGTGGAGACGTCGAACCGGATATACCGGTGGTCGGAATAGGTCTCCACCTCCTCCACAACGCGCCAGTCGGTGACGCGCGGTGACAGGCTGGGGGTGGTGAACGTAACGTCCACCACCGACTCGCCCGTAAACCGCACGCACGTGGGGACAGAACCCCGGTTCTCGATCACCAGGCCCTGCGCACGGGCCCAGTGCTCGAGCATCCTGCCCCGCCCATGGTCCATGGACCGGGAACCCCAAGCCGGATTTTTGGCGTTGAAGTCCCCGAGGACGAGGGCGGGGAGGGAACCGAGGGCGACGACGACGTCTCCCAGCTCCGTTAGGGAGTTCTGGAACTCGGCGAGAGTTCGGTTCGGGGAGAAATAAACGCCTACCACAGCGATCTCCCCGAACCGTGCTGCGACGATCCCACGCCCTCTCTTGACGCGATCGAGGGGCGGGGTACCGGCGGCGGCCGACGAAACGAGGGTCACCGAGCCGTCCAAGTCCGCCGCCCAGTCGTTCCTGGGCAGGACAAAATACGGCTCGGCGACCACGGCGACGTTGATCAACCACTGCGCCATGCTCTGGAGCATAAGTTCCTGAGCAGCGGCGCAGTGGTTGATGTTCGCCTGGAGGAAGCGCAATGGGGCCATTAATCGGGATCTATTGCAGCCTCCTCCAGGGCCCCTCGCGGGGGTTCAGCCACGACGGCGACGGCGGCGGCAGTAGCGACGGCAGCGGCGGCGGCGGCGGTGGCGGTGACGGCGGCGGCAGAGGGCCTACCTCTGCGCCTGGCTTTGGTGGGTGGGGCGCAGGACTTGCCCCCAGCCCGGTGATCGGCCGGCTTGCCAACCGCCTCACATGCGAAGCAGTGAGGCGGGGCGGAGCACGAGCCGGCCTTGTGACTTGGCTGACCGCACCGGAAGCAAATAGTACACCATGGACTACCCGCGAATTTATTTTCTCCTGTTGTGTCAAATCCATCTAAAGGTTGTCTGTAAAAGATCGCTTTTAGCGATAAGACCGCCCATTGTAACACCCTTTGTAGTTTTTAAGTCCTTATTTAATTCTGTTATGGTGTACAATAAAGAGTATATCTATCTATCTATCTATCTATCTATCGCTGCGGTCTACCTCCGAGGTTGTATGTTTATATAGGACTAAAATTAACTAACAATAATATATTGGTTATAATCTTAAATATGCTTACGGGTATTGCTGCAGGCACAACATCTTTTCATAGGCATGGTCGACAAAATCCAATTCACAAAGCAACACAATAAAGTCCTAATTCTCAGCCACAGGTTAATCGATGATAGCGGTAATATCGGAATCCAAGTAAAAGCCAGGTCAGTCGGGGATAGAAAAAACACAATAAACGCATCCATTCGCCTCAGAAGAAAATAAACGGATTGTGAGATTTGAAAGCAAAGCAGTCTTGTCAATAACACAACGCCTGATATTTATTAAAATAAAATAAAATAAAAACATTTTCAACTCAATAGTATTCAATTAGTAGAAATCAATAACTGTTGTTAGTTTGAGTAAATAAAATATAAAATTATTTCTTTTTATTTGCTTTTTTATAAGTTTTTAAGTGTGATAAAGAGAAATGTAAATACCAGTGTCTGCGTGAACTGAAAAATAAACATATGACAACGATGTTGTATTGTTGCTAGAACAAAAAAAAAACAGTGATACCAGTATAATAAACATATTTTTACTAAAATAATTATGAAATAGCACCATCTAGTGTTCAGTGCAACAAACTTTTTGAAGATTCTATCAGGTTATTTGAAGTTATGAGACCATGAGCAATATGCACAATCTTTCTGACAGTTTACTTTTTTATTGTTTTTTCTAATTGGGTGAATAATTTTTCATTGATTCCCGGTTGCAAGGAAGCTTTTCATATCATCCTGCTAAGGGTAAATAGGAAAGGTAACACAAATAAAAATTCTTAGCCATCTGTAGGCGCTCGGCCCCTGCTTATATAGGGCTAAATACATAATTTTTTCATCCTTAGTGAATCTGCATCCCAATTTGTGTTTCCCTGCCTCACGGAATTGGAGCATAGTAAACATATCAGCTGGTGAAGATTTCTTTACAACTTTTAAGAATGTAGCATTCTCTGTGTTTTAAATTTAAAGCTTTCTTTAATTTAGTCATTGCAGAGACTTTGTTGTAGCAATCTTTGTATTTTATTTTTCAGCATTATAGTATCTGAATCATAACTTCTGTACGGAGTTCACTTCGTTTTAACTGTAAGTAAAAAAATATACTGGGTGGACCAAAAGTCTTTTTACTTTTCAAAAACTCATTTTTATCTCATTCAACTAGATGAATGAGATAAAAATTGTATATTTATTATGAAGGTACACAAAGAGGGAGTTTATGTCTTAAAAATTACATGATCCATATGTGACCCTTGATTATTTTGACACTGCTGTAACCTGGAGAGGAAATTTTTAATGAATAATAATAAATTCTTCTAAAATATCGCGAACTCCATGCCCCTCGGTAGTTTCGTTCATTTTGGGGCAAAAACGACGTGCATTCGTGTAGGTGGCTAGAACACTACTGAAACCATAGATTAATATACTGTGTTACTGTTATAGATAGGAAACTTCAGCTCGGCTTCGCTCGTGGTCGCGTAAGTGCTGCCGTGTAGTGGTTGCTTCATGAACTAAAGCTACTGCACTACATACGTATAAATATAGGTATACAGTGCAGCCTCACTAAACCCAGCTTTTAGACATATTATTGTTAAATTGAATTATTTTCATAAATTTGTGTTTTCAGCTTAGAGCATTTAACTTAAATGCTCTAAGGTTTTCATGGTAACACAAATCTTGAAAACAATGCATGACATTTTTTTTAAAGAGAAAATAAAACAAGACATGTATTGTGTTATAAGTTTATATTTCGAGTTTTATGAGTTACATAATAATTATGAGCTGCCACTTTCATTTCATCACTTTCATCCCAAATCGTGGTTTTTCCAGATATCAACTGGTTCATGTCTACACCAATTGTTCGAAAAGAACAAGATTATTTTTTTTACCATATATTTAATTAATACATTTCTGTGATGGTTACATGTTATAAAATTGTAGTTTATATTTATTGATAATACTAGTTCTAAATATACGTTTATATTTTTCTTTTGACATCTTGTCTTTAGAACTTCAGTTACAATATTTTCAGAATTAAAAAAAATGAAAATGCTTCACGACTTGGGTAAGAAAGCCAGTTTTTGTGCTATCATACTCTTTAATCTTAATATATTTATGATAGTCTTGCATTTCTTCAGACTCTAAATCATGTCTGCAGGTTAGACAATCCTTATAAATATATTTTTTTAAAAGATAGATGAGTCACCCGCTTTAGTATGCTACTGCTGCACATTTTTCTTTGTTTTCGGGATTTGATAATAAATTTTCTACATCTGCGTCCCTTATGCACAAGTGCTCCTCATCTATTTCAAAGTTAACTTTGCTTGTTTCTGGCTGGGGCTAGGTTTCAGTCAACATTCTTTTTTAATAAATGCAATAATTCAAAATTGTTTTCTTCACAATTTGCCCCAACCGATTTGTACGATGATAAATTATATATCAGTAATGATTTGTAAGCGTTAATAAAAGCATGAGCACTTGGCATATTATTGCGGAGACCGCATGGTCATGGCCATTGGGGCAGTAAGAGCGCATGCTCTTACTGCCCATAAGTGGACTAAGCACCTACCCCTAACCCACCTTACCTCTAGAAACCACCCCTACCCAACCATAAGCAGGCTAACCCACCTGACCTTTACTAAACAGGGAGTTTAGTAGATTATTTCCTTTGAAATGAGTCGAATTTTTATTCAAAATGGATCTTGCAATACTAGCGGGCGAACCCACCTAATCCCAACCAGCCACTTATAGCGGTGGTTTCTTGGGGTAAGATGAATGAGACTAAAAGGATTAGTTCGTTTTTGGTGTACGACTGAATAATTTCAGCCAAGTATTGTTTGTTTAACCTTTTAACCGCCTACGTCGGAAATATCCGACAAATATTTTAGGCCCATTTCGCCAGAGTCGTTTATATACGACCAAAATACCACAGCTCGTTTAATGTATTTTTTTTACTTAATTCCGCTGTATTCTATCAAAAAGATGCTTATATTAGGTAAATAATTAAATAACTAATCATTTACAGTTTAATAAACTTTAGTCTCTTAATCAGAAGTCCTAAAAATAATGTCCAAAGTTATATGAATTACTAATATTATTTTTAGAAAATTCCATTGATGTACAGACGCCAGCACATCAAGCTACAACAATTTGTCAAATTTCTTTA
The DNA here is from genome assembly GCA_943138885.2 of Tholera decimalis. Taxonomy (NCBI): domain Eukaryota; kingdom Metazoa; phylum Arthropoda; class Insecta; order Lepidoptera; family Noctuidae; genus Tholera; species Tholera decimalis. The sequence goes on from OW964551.2 coordinate 29,268,362, forward strand.
ATTGATTTTAACTTTATAGTTAAAGAAAATAAGGTTCAAGGTTGATTGGGAAAATTTGATAGTTTCGGGTAGCTTCATGTGCTGGCGTCTGTACAACGCCCATGACGGAAAAATCCGACATAAGGGACGGAACGTGTGCCAAGATTTACCGATACAAAAATAAACATAAATCAAAATATTTCACTTTATACTGACTAATTAACTATAAAACAAATACAGCAATTGTTAATAAAACATTTTTTACAAATATTTGCGAGTATTTCATTTAATTACTTTGAAATTACGTAAATTTACTTTTGAAATGTCACCAACTGAGTTATTGGCTCCCATCCCTAGCCTACATGTTCTGAAACTTACTTTGCTAGAACGCCCAGCGCCACGGTCGTATAAAGACGACTGCTTCATACGTCATAAACTAGTCCCGACTTGGGAATTTTCTATTAGTGTTGTGCTTATGCAAGTAGTTTCACATTCGTGTGTCGATAAATGTGTATTGAAATTTATCATGACCACTACGGAAGAATAAAACTAAATCTTGATTTCAGACTGTTGTATTATTTATTCTACTCAAGTTTCTATACATACATAATATTTACTTTCCATTTCGAAAAACACTTTAAACACAGTGAAAAATTCTGCCACTTATACTTTAACCTACGGTAAAATACGTTGACTGAAGTAGTTAGAGAAACACGGGAGTAGACAAAATTGAAGTAAGAAAAACCATAGATTAACAAAGATATAATAAACTACGTCATTGTAGACCAAAAGTTTGTGTGTGACCAAAAGTGTTTTGTTTTTATTTCTTTGATACTTATTTGAACTGGTATTTCTTACTAGAGTAATGTTAAATAAAACAAATACGAAAATATTTAATCAGTTTTTATTTATGTTAAACGAAATATCGACATCGAAAAATTTAAGTATTGCACTTCTCTCTATGTTGTAGGTATTTATTTTGCGATTCACTGTGCCGGGCGCTGGGGGCACGACAATTGATATGAAGTCTGGCGGTTAAAAGGTTAAAGAAAAATAAGTGATTAAACTTGCTGTTTCCAGGGTCAGGTGGGTTACCCTGCTTATGGTTTGGTAGGGTTAGTTTTGAGGGGTTGTTTTTTGAGCTTACGAAAAATTCTGACCTTAAAGGGTGAACTAGACCTCGGATTCGGAACCAGCGACTCCAAAAACACAAGATCAATATGGTCTGGTCTCGGGCCGAATTTTTTCGATTTTATTTGTGGTTAGGTTAATACGCGAAAGTGTAAAATTTCATAAAGCGACATTTTCGTGAAAAAAAAAGATTGATAAAATCTAAATGTGTGCTTTGTTGCACTCAATGGCTACCGATTCAGCTCCTACAAGGTTACGTCTGGTGTCCCTCAGGGATCACATGTTGGTCCAGTTGTATTTAACTTGTTTGTTAATGATCTCGCCAATGAATTGAAATTTTCTCAGTGCTTCATGTATGCTGACGATTTAAAATTCTGCAGAGTAATTGAATTGGAACTTGATGTTGAGCTGCTGCAGAGTGATATTGACATATTGGTAAAGAGGTGTGATGATAATGGTATGAGCTTAAATACCAACAAATGCTATCATGTGAAGTTCACCAGAAAAAAATAAATTAACACAATCTACCTACCATATTTGTGGCAACTTAGTTCAGAAAGTGGAGCAGATGAGAGACCTGGGAGTTTTGTTCGACAGGCAGTTGACGTTTATACCCCACATTGAAAATGTAGTCAAAAAGGCCTCTAGAATGCTTGGGTTTGTTATGAGAAATGTTACCTGCTTTCGACAAAACAAGACTAAAGTTTTACTTTATAATTATTTGGTTCGTAGCACGTTAGAATATTGCAGCGCTGTATGGAGACCTCACTATGCCACACACACCCTAAGATTAAAAAGGGTACAGAAACGATTTCTGTGGCATTTAGCATACTCTTCCAGGATTGCTAAAAGGAAACCATCATATAAAGACAGACTCTTACATTTCAAAATGATATCCCTAGAGAAAAGGAGAGATGTACTGGATTCAACATTTGTAATTAAAATTTTGCGATATAAAATTGACTGTCCCCAATTGCTGAGCAATTTCAAATTCCGTGTACCTACAAAAAGCCTACGAGCTCCTATTACCCCATTACGTCCTCCCCTTCGTAGAACCGTCTTGGGTGCTAATTCTGCTATTCCCCGTCTATGTAAATTATTAAACAGCTTCAGTGATCTTGTCGATGTGCACTCGGACTCAAAAAGTTTAAAAGTACTGTGTATAAAGATATGTAAGTGTAAATGTGTTAAGTTGATATGGATTGCATGCAATCCACTTTATTTCTGTGTTTAATCCTAATTTTTATTTTAATCTCCATTGTAATTTTCATTTTTAATCTTATTAATTTACTTTGATTTTTCTATTAAAATAATAATCTTTATATTATTAATAATAATAATAATTTAAAAAAAATCATTGGATTTTTATTCGATTTTTAGTTGAATTATGATTTGTTTTAAGCTTTAGTTTTAATTTTAGTTTTGTTTTTAATCCTATGCTTGTTAACTTTATTGTGTTCTGTAATTGATAACTCTTCTAATATTGTAAGTCACCACTCTATCATGTAATATGTACCTATTGCACGATGTGCTTACCTATAAAAAGTTGATATACTAATCCATAAACCTAATGAATGTATTCTCAATTGGTATCAGTGTATCTAACTGTTGGTGAGCCAAATAACTAAAATAAATAAAAATAAAATTGTTAAAAGGGACAGAGTGGTACTTTCAATTGACATATGATTTTTGATAATCATTTTTTTTTCCTTCTGCCACGTAACCTCAAAAACTGCAAAAAAAAACCGCTCTTTTTGTCTTTTAGGTTAGGATATCTCGAAAACCAGGCGTGTAGGAGTAATTCTGAACACGGATTCGGAGTCAGCGCATCAAAATCCTTCGGGCATGTTTGGTCTCGTCTCTGGGTCTTCTGGTCTTTGGGATTTTTGTTGACCCTTTCCTGCTGGGGTATAGTATTTGAAAAAAGACCTTATTTGTTCTATTTTATATTAATAAGGTCAGTAAGAAGAAACACATCATTTTTTTTTAGACTTTCTTTTACCTAGAAGTACTATTTCTAGTACCTGACTTATAAGTACCGTCAGGCGCTTTTTGGCACTTATTGTCAGGAGGTTATATTGTTTAGAAGTATATTGGTTAGAAAATGGAAAAAACAATGAGGTCAAATAATTACAACTTTTAAAAAACAAAAACATATTTATTCAGACATGTATCTCATGATATTCTAGGAAACAGTTCTTTTTTTCATTCAAACACAAAAATACATTGCAGTGAGAACATTTACTGTGTGGTTTCGACTGAATCTTCTTCATACTGCAAATCTCACACCGGCCTCTATTCTCTACATACTTAGGCCAATGTTTGCCTCTGTTGCCCAAACGTACATCTTTCAGAGTAGAAAAATCTGATTTACGCCTTTTAGAAGGGCCATTGTTTGAAGCGTTATCATTAGATGCCTTTCTTTTCTGACCAGCATCTTTCATTGTCATCAAACCTTGAGTAACAGAGCATCGAAAATCTTTTACGGTAGTATTTTCCAATAAAGGCCCATGAATAACAAAAGCATTGACGAATGCAATGTCCAGAAGTCACCAAAACAACCTATGCCACCATTTTGGAGATTTACGATCTATACTGTAAATGGCTCTAAGACGATCAGCTGTATCTACACCGCCCATGTAAATAGAAGACTCTCCCTTTACCCAATCTTGCTCCGTCAACTCCAAAACAACCTTTACTCCCAAGCCATAGTTGGTCAATTTCGAGTTCATTTTTTCGTCTTTTCCTTGGTAGAATTTTATATATTCCCACTGGTTAGCCAGGCACCACAACTTGTAGCCTCTTTTCATTGGTTTCATGGGTAGATACTGCTTCAAGACGCACCTACCCTTGAATTTAATCATCGATTCATCTACGCTCATTACGCGAGTATCATGATAAAAGTCTTGGAATTTTTTATTGAGTGCATCAACCATTGGTCTAATTTTAAACAGCTTATCTTTGCAGTCTTTAGGCATTTGAGTGTTATCATTGCAATGTAGATGGGATAAAATTACAGAAAACCTATCTCTTGGCATTATTTTGCATACAAGTGGATTGTTTAGATCTGGTGCTGAAGAATAATGGTCTCTCCATGCCGGACGACTGTTATAACCCATAAAGAAGTTTATACCTATGTTAAAAGTTCTTCCTTTTTTAGGTTCAATACCTTCCCTTTCTGTGTAGCATAATGGTTACTTTGGTATACAATATTATCCAATATGTCTTCAATAAGCACTAGGAATATGTCAGTCGGTTTAGTACAATGACTGAAATAATCTTCTATTACTCCAGTATCTGCTGTATAGTCGGGTAAAGTTGTATCCAATTGTCGCTTTTTCCATTAGCGATTTGGTTCGACTACCCTCGGTCGGCTAACCCTAGGCATAGACCGATCTGCTGGCGGAAGATCGATTTGAATACTGGTGCTAGGTATTGGAGATGTAGGTAGTATCTATGAAGCAATCTGGTGACATATTTTCATTCATCGGCGATGACGGTTGAACCTCAGCTAAAACTCTGTCTAGAGCCTCCTCAAAAACCTCATCGAAGTTCCTTGGTATAGGTGGTCGAAGGTCTTCATTAGTATCTTCTTCAAAAACACCAGCATCAGAATTTTCGTCGCAGTCTGGAAGTTTTTCTAATAACAGTGCTTCGATCAAGGCAGTATTCTCAGAAATATCCATTATAAAATATCTAAAACAATAAGTAGTACGTATGAAACTAAGTATAACAATATAAATAAACTAATATAATGAAATAAAGTAACTAACTTCGTCATGCAATGTTATGACCTGACGGTACTTTAAAGTCCTCGTCAGTTTTTGTAAATTTTTCGTAGGTAAGAAAGTAATTATACACCATACAAGTTGCTACAATTATAGCTGATGAATAAAACCATTGAAATAATCATAATTATTACCACTTACCTATGATAATCCTATTTTAAAACTTTTTCAAAATCACAGTACATCGAAGTGACTGAATGTATGACACGTTATGACTTGCTGTTCAAATTATTCGGCAATTTTTGACAGGAATTCAAATAATGCACTGTGATTGGCTCACGCATACGGTACTCTAAAGGATCGTTAGAAGTTGCCATTATGATTTGTTTTCATATTCAAAATATTTGAAGAGAAAGGAGGTACTTATAAGTAGGGTAGGGCGGGGCTAATAGTTCCAATTTTCTCTCTAAGACCCATAAGTCTAAAAATCAAGTACTTACTGTCAGTATAAAATGTTGTATGAAACCTTACACAATTCAGCTTAACACTCCAATAGTCAGTAGTGTGAATATTCATTTGATTTCCGAAAACTTTAGCAACAAATGCAAAATGGAATTCTGTACTTTTTACCCCGTGAGCGGGGCAAAAGTCCACGGTTTGGGGTAAGAAGTCCATACATCCTAATGGCTAGCTCATTAGGTATTTATGGTAAATTACTGGGGTAAATCAAAATGCATTATTTTAAAATCAATATTTAATAATATTTCCGTTTATTAAAATATCAATATAATCAACATAATCTTAATATTTTAGTATAATCAACATAAAATTCCAACTTAAAAACAATAAAACAAAACGAAACGTGAATTATTTCACAAAATCAGTCTTTTGTTATAATGGCAGTAATTTCAAATCTTAATTTATAATCAGCTATTTAGAATATCCCTAATCTTCATCGCTATCACAATTAAGACAGATAAAGTTCAAATTTGAATTAAAACACACACATCGTTCCTGTGCTCAACCTTTGCAAATTGAACATTGAATCCACTGCTCTCCTGACTTGCTTTCTGAATAAGATTCGCAGCATATAATGCAAAAACACTCTTCATCATCAGAGGAAGGTGACGGGCTATTTTCTTTAAAAATTTTCTTCTTTACTATCATTTTCTTCTTAATTTCTTTAGTTTTTCTCATTTTACTCTTGTTTTGTTCTTTCTCTAACTCATTTTTTTCAGGAGTGTCAGTTAAAATAGTGGCTTTGCGACGTTTTCTGGTGTTTGAGGTTTTACGGGGTCCGGCCTTGGGCACGGGTAGAACGGCTATAGGTGAAAATGCTGCTTTAGATGTCGAAGGTTGAGGAGATATTGCCCTCGGTTGTTGTATGCTTGATTGCGCTGGCTGAGTTTGCCCTATAGGACTCGATTGTGCTAGCTGAGTTTCCACAGACTCATTTATAAGTGGAGGTATATTTTCAGTGTTATTAACATCACCGGGACGATCTGTAACATTACTTGGAGCGTAGCCTGCATCTGTGAATATTTCGCAATTAAATGGAAAAACACCTGATGCCTGAAACCCTTTGATAATATTAACAGGTGAAAGAGCCCTGGGTAATGCAGTGCGGACCAGTGACGGGATGTCATATATTGACATGGTTTTTCCTGCATTATTTCTCATACATGAATCTTGAGCTCCAGATAAATAAGTCTTGAACGGACCAAAAACAGACACATTGAAAGGCTGTAACTTGTGTGAGCAGTGGGGAGGAAAAGATAGCATAACTACACCGTTTTCCTTTGCCAAATCGAGGGTCTTGACACACAAATGTGAAGAATGATTATCCAGTAGAAGAAGAATCGGAGTGTCTTTTGAAGGTCTTACATGGCTGATGTATATGTATAACTCAAAGGTGACTGACTGACTGACTGACATAGTGATCTATCAACGCACAGCCTAAATCACTGGACGGATTAGGCTGAAATTTGGCATGCAGGTAGATGTTATGACGTAGGCATCCGCTAAGAAAGGATTTTGCGAAATTCCCACGGGATCGGGATTTACACGGGAAAAACTTCCCACGCGGGCGAAGCCGCTGGCACAAGCTAGTGGCTGATAAAATGTTGAATGAAGCAATGAAACTCTTCATCTGTAATCCACCCACTTGGATTTGCTTTTCCAATACAGTCTGGTGGACCATCACGAACGAAGTGATCATGATAATTTTTCCTCGGAAAGATAAACATTAGAGGGACGTGAGAGCCTGTAGCCGAGACTGCTACTACAATAGTGACATTAGTGCCTCTTTCTCCATATTATGTAATAGAGCCAACGTTACGTTTGCCTCTTGCAGCAACTATTTTAGAAGGTTTTAATACAGTTGAAACACCAGTTTCATCAACATTCCAGATAGAAGAGGCTAAAAATGTATACCTGTCCATAACTTTAGCTAATTTTACGAAATAGTTTTGAACGTTAGTACGGTTGAATGAAGTGGCTCTACTGAGACTCGTAGCTTCCGGTTTTCGGATAGACAAAGAAGAGTTTCTTTTTAAAAAAGCAGTCATCCAGTCTTTACCCGCCATTTTTTTCTCTTGCCAGGAATCGGGTACAGCAATTGAGAACTTAATAGCACAATCGTATGCTAAGCGACGCACCTCTTTAGGCCCCAGTCCATGAAACATTTGAGCAAGCATAAGCAAATAATCGCATAAACTCTTCTCTTGGTCCTTAGTAAAAACTTGCCGTGTAGGAAGGTATCCAAAACAGATCTTTCTTCAATCGTGCAATAAACCTTTTCAGAGAATTGTTGCAGATATCGTAATCTTTCGCAGCTTGACATAGTTTCTTCTCACCCTTATTGACCTCATCCGCAGCCAATTTCACAATATGTAGTGGTGTAGTCCCTCTATCTGTTCTTCTTTTATAATTACGCATCCTTTAAAAGAAAAAAATATACTATTTATTAAACATATCACTGCAATAAAACATATGGGGTAAAAAGTCCTCTCGCGGGACAAGAAGTCCCGTCATTGTACTTCTTGCCACATACCTAGGTCCAGTGATTTGCAAGGTTATAAAATAAAAACGGTTAACAACAAGAACATTTTATTACCATGTATTACTTACGGATATAATAAGACTGCAATATAAACTTACCTTAAGCTTTTCTTTACAGTCAGTGTGGATCTATGAAAGAAACGAGAACAAACACTTTTTACTTTTGGGCGCGAAAAAATTCCGATACCCGTGTTACTCGCTTATGCGCTCCGCGACGACTGGCGGTTCGCGGCTTCGTCGTCGCCCCTCACCCCACTCCAGATCACGTAGACCGTCTGTTTCTAGCGTGTCGGAACAGTCGCTGCGCCCCCGTAGGGGGCGCGGCAAGTGGCATCGTGGCATATGCCTCCCGGCCACAGAAGCTAGCCTCGGCCCGCAACAGCGGGCCCGTCGCTGGGTTGCCATATAGGCATAACCTGTTTGCGCGCGCGCCCTGCCTGCGCATAGTAACGCGCGGCGGGCGCGCACACATATTATGTTTATGATGTGTAAACTGTAGGCGCGCCACGACGCCGTTATAACTCGGCGTCGTTTCTTCACGACACCTCGGTGGTCTGCGGCCGCCAGGTGAAACCCCCAGTTGCCTGAGGGAGGCCTAGTGGAGCGCGACCAGCGGCGAGGGTGCCGGCTTAGGCGAGCCTACAGTTGGATGCGTGGCTCTCGCCCGTCCCGCTTCCAGGTCTAGTCGGTTACGTTCCGAGCCGCAGAGCCGTGTTGTGCGTGTGTGAGCGGTCTTTTTATGTGAGTTACCGCTCAGTGCGTCGACGCCGAATAGCAAGCTATCCGGCGCTGTTATGTATACATGTATGTATAGTGGCGCATGTGTGAGTCGGTACGTAACCTGACTATATTAACTTAGCACACGTTACGTATCGTGGTGTGAATATTATGATTAGTATCAATGTTTGGATAAGCCGCGTGTAGTGTGGAGGCGACTTACCCAGGCGTCAGTCAGGGGAGGGGATAAATAATAAATAAATCCCAAGGAGAGAGGAGGTGGAGTGGGCGACTTGTCCCTGTGGGCCGCGGGCTTCTGTTGGCCGTGCTCGGCGGCCCAGCGACTGCAAAGTGTTGCCATCTCCGCTAGGCCGTCTAGCACGACTTGCTCTACGTCCTGTCCCTGTCTCAGCGCTCTTATGAGGCCGAGTAGTATCCTAACGGCGCAGGATATGGCCTCTTCATTTAATGGCCTCTGTGTGGGCTCGGTGTCGGTGTGCTCGGTGTCGGTGTCGACGCGTGAGCCGGCGCTCTTCTGTGCGCCGGCGCGCCGTGTCCGCGTCACGTGGATAACTTCGGTGTTTTCCTGCGCCATTATAGGGACAGGAGCGGCCATGGGGACCTCTTCCTGGGTCGCTGGGGTTTCTAGGGGTTTTGGGTTTCTACCCTTACCCCCGCGTTTCCGCTTTCTCCGCCGTGAGGAGGTGGCTCCGTCTCGGTCCGTGGGCCCGTTGGCTGCCGCCATCAGCGACGCGCCTTGGGCCTTTTCGGTGGCCTCCGTGGTCGTGGGTTGCACGATCTCCTTTGTGCGGCGCGTCACTGTCTTGGTGATGGCGACAGTCCCCGCTCGCTTGTTTGCCATCTCCCGTTGGAAGACGGGGCACTTCACGTGACAGGCTGGGTGGGGGCCACCGCAGTTTGCGCAGGTGGCCGGTTCTTCTTTGGGCCGGGGGCAGTCCCTGGCCTGGTGCCCCTCTCCGCATTTGAGGCAAGCGAGCGGCCGGTGGCATTGGTGTGACGAGTGCCTAAACTTCTGGCACCGGTGACATTGGGCGGGCCCACGTTTTCTCCGCCACATCTCGATCTTGACGCCACGCATGTCTTGGTGATGGCGACAGTCCCCGCTCGCTTGTTTGCCATCTCCCGTTGGAAGACGGGGCACTTCACGTGACAGGCTGGGTGGGGGCCACCGCAGTTTGCGCAGGTGGCCGGTTCTTCTTTGGGCCGGGGGCAGTCCCTGGCCTGGTGCCCCTCTCCGCATTTGAGGCAAGCGAGCGGCCGGTGGCATTGGTGTGACGAGTGCCTAAACTTCTGGCACCGGTGACATTGGGCGGGCCCACGTTTTCTCCGCCACATCTCGATCTTGACGCCACGCATATACATGAATGTAGTGAGTTCATAGATGCTTCGCACGTTCTCCGTGCGCTGGAGCACTGCGTGGAATACGCAGCCGGGTCGTCCCTGGCGCGCCCTTATATGGCGCACGTACTCCGGCTCGTACCCCATGGCGTGGAGTTCCTCCTCGATCTCCTTGGGATCCGTGTCGGCGGGCAGCCCCCGTATCGCAACCTTCAGTTTGCGCTCGGCTGGTGGCGAGTAGGAGAACCAGCTGAGCCCTGTCTCCTCTTCTAGCTTCATCAGGTATCGCTGGACCAGTCGGTACTCGTCTCCTGACACCGGCATGAAGCGGATGCCATCGCCGTATGGGCGAGCGTTCGGTGGCTGGCCCAGCTGGGTGGTGATAGCCCGGAAATGCGTCGCCCAGTCCGGTAGCCGCTCAACTACTAGGGGCGGGTAGCGCTCCCGTTTTATTCTCGTAGTCCCGCTCTGGGCCGCGCTACTCGCGGCTGCGACCGGGGTAAGGGGTAACACCACTTACCTCTGGGTTTGTGTGGATAGGCGATTCGGCGTTGTCCCGACCCCGCGACAGACGCACACGTCGGGTGCCCTACCGTTAGGAGGGAAAGGGTTAAAGTTTGTCGGCCTGTGTAATGAAAGATTCTATAACGGCATGTCCAAACTAAGGTTTAACGTCGTTACTTAACGCGTTAATGAATATTAATCACTGATGCAGAGCCTGCTACTGAAGCTACAAATTAATAAAAAAAATTACAGATTTTTTCATCTCTTAATACCCAGTTGAAACGCCGCTAAAGGTTAATCAAAGAATTTAAGTCAAATGTAGTGTGCGTAAAAATTATCAATAAACGAACAAACCTGTCATGTAACCCATAGTCAGGCCAACGGTGTTGCTAAACACTTGTGTGCATAGACATGCTCAGCTGTTAACTTTGTCATAAGCTCTGTATTTTGGTCCTCCTTTATATAATGCTTCTATGTGTGACCAAGAAGCTTACTTTGGTTTAACATCTTCTTTAAAATGTAAATCAATGTAAGCAGGTTATTTCTAACGCTCTTCATGAGATGAGGTGGGTCATAAATTGGATATTTTTTTGGGTCTATCTCAAAAAAGCCTCCAGGATAATTTTTGCCACATCTTAAATAATTACCTTCAGTTGCCTTCATCAAAAGGTTAAGTGCTGCCATATTGGTTGCACCTTGGTCACATACTGTTGCAACCACGTTTAACCCAATGTCATTTAAAGAATGAATAATATATTTTAATTGCTTGCATAAATATCCCGTTTTACTGCTTCCTTTACAAAATGAAAATGAGATAGGTTGTTTGTATTTCTTACAAATACCCCTTATAAAAACACACACATGGTCACAGAATATCTTCGATCTCTCTTCACCATTATCAATAAAACCGTGGATAATGTCATTGGTCTTGTCATAAGATAGATTAGGTGCTATGGCCATTTCGTCAAAAATCAGATAGCAATACTTGTGACGGGCGGGCATTTTTTCTACTTTTAAATGTTGAAATATTACTTCATTGATTCCTGGCTGTAGATTTATTTTGCAAAGCAATTTCTCGAAAGTTTTTCGCTTGGGAAGTGTGCATATTTGACCAAGTTAGCGGTATGCTCTAGGGAAAGGCTTGTATAAAGATAAACAAAGGTCTTTCTCCCTGCAGGTTTCTTTGCAAACTGCTTGATCTGCATTGCGAAAAATGTCAGAGCTGTTGGTGTCATTTCTTCTTTCACCATTTGATAAGCCGAAGATTTTTTCTGCCATGCAGAAAAAATTATGAATTATGATTATTATTATGATTATGTATCATTTGCATTTTTAGCTTTTTGTTTGTATTGCGAGCTTTGCACAATTTTGCTTTTACTTCAGATATTATGTCTTTCAGCTTCTTTTCTGTTGCAGTCAAAGGCATGGAAATCTTATAACAACCTGAAAAAACTAAAATTAAAATTATACAAGCTACTATAAAAGATGCCCATCATCTTTCAGTAGGTGTTTATTTATATATTTTGGTTCTTTTCTTTTAACTATTTAAAAGAAAAGAACCAAAATATATAAATAAACACCTACTGAAAGATGATGGGCAAATAATTTTTTTAACAGTTTGTGGACACGAACTGGCTATCCAGTTCGTGTCCACAAACTGTTAAAAAAAAAAATTTATTTTATTATTAAATAGTGTTATGTATGATCATTTAATCCATTGTTGCTAAATGTACTGTTTTTTTATTTCTCTTTTGTAAACAAGAGTCAAGGATTTAAGCTGAAAACCAGCGTGTAGCAAACCACTAGCAACTTAAGCATAATGCTGACGTTTGAACCTTTTGCTTCCAGTATTATAGTTTTAACCAATAGTACTGGCTGTGATACTGGAGACAGTAAATGTTATTCTCCTAAATTTGGTATTATTTAGGATATACAATATGGTATATTTATTTTGAACATCACTAATTGTTTACAAGTCTTACATCAATATTCATTACCTACCTAATAGTTATTTATGCAACTGTTGTATAATAAGGGGTATTAAAACACGAATGTGGGTTTATCACACGAAACGAAGCCAAGTGTGATAATGGTATCACATGAGTGTTTTAATACGTAATTATGTACAGTTGCATACGAGACTTTATCTACATCCATGATATGAATCCTCCATAAAAGGTTCTGAAACCATAGGGTGTTGTAGTGTTGTAAGAAGTCTACGTAAATTCATGGATAGTTTAACTGAATATTTAATACAAACAAAGTATGATTGTATAGGTAATAATATAATTATTTATTGTAATAATTATTTACATTTTGGATCGTACAATTATTATAATGCAATACTAATATCGAACAAAAATGGCGGGATAGGGCCGCTATCCCACTGGCGTTTTACGAGCGTTGGCGTCTCTTCAACGTCTTCGCAGCGCCAACGTTGCGCAGACGCGACGTTGACGTCGCGTTGTCGCGTGGCAAGCATTAATGTCCGCTGAACGCGACGTTAACGTCGCTCACATCATACTATTTGAAGCGTACAATCAGAAACATAATGGATTCCGACGAAGAACTGTTGGTTTTACTACTTCGACGAAAATTACGTGAAAGAAAAAGAAAATGTCGTCGTCAATTTTGGGAAAACCTTTTATAGTCCAATCGATCACAAGTATTTCGTACTTTACTCTAATAATATTAAAAATAATGAATCGGAATTTTATAAATAATAAAATTTGCGAATGCCGAAGACCACATTTGACGAACTTTTGGAAGTGATTCAAAGTGACATACAATATTTAGACACTAATCTTAGAGTTTCAGTGTCACCAGAAGAGAGGCTTGTTATAACTTTGAGGTATGTTAGGAAAATAATACATTTAAATTTCTCATACAGGCTGTTTAAAATATAATAACAAGAAAACGCTTCTGTGTATATTTTTAACTACTTGTTTCATTTGTTCAAAGACACTGTCTTATGGTTTACAATAATCAAAGTTTGTTTATTCGGAAATTTTCGTCATGGAGACCTTTAAGAATTATCTATCTATACTTATAATAAATCTGTAGAGAGGTCAATTCTGTACATGAAATATATTTCCAAAATAACTATCAGGGGGTGATTAAGGATCGATACTCATGCCAAAAATGCAATCAGTTAAATTTTTGTCTGTCTGTCTGTCTTTCTGTATAACCGTTACAGAAACAAAAACTACTCGACGGATTTTAACGAAACTTGGTACAATTATTTTTCATACTCCTGAGCGGGTTATAGTATACTTTTCATCACGCTACAATCAATAGGAGCAGAGCAGTGAAGGGAAATGTTGGGAAAACGGGAGAAGTTACTCCATTTTTGTTGAAGTTGAAGTTGAAGTTACACCTTAATGGTTAAAGCTACACAAATCATTTCATGACGGAAATGTTCTCCTTAAAATTATATAAAAAATATCCCACGACAGCATATGTCTAACTTTTATGGTTGACTCACAATAACACGTGTAACTCCCGATAGCTTAGCAGTTCGAAGCTTTCTGATTATAATATTTGTCTACTCTTACGTTTATAACACTCTCAGTCACCCCTAATTGAAAAAGTTAACATTATTAACTATTCCATAAAAAAATTGGCCAAGTGCGAGTCAGACTCGCCCATGAAGGGTTCCGTAGTAACTATAATATAATATGCAAATTTATTTGACGAAAAAAAAACCTTACAAATTTCTTAAAACTAGCTTATTTACATTTTTTACAACTCCGCCAAATAAATTTGTTTTTCATAGTGTTTGTATGAATTACAAAGTTATATTTGCGGTTTTAGAAAATATGCTGTATCTCAAAAACTGCTGAACTGATTTCGTTCAAACTAATTTTGGTTGAAAGTTTATATTAAGATCTACAGACATATATTTTTTTTAGATTTTTCACTCCATTATTATAGAAGTAAGAGGTTGTGTCCGCCACACACACATTTTACCACTTTGGAAGCTTATATCTTTTAAACGATTGACTTTATGGAAAATTGGTTTTAGAAACCCCGATGTCGTTTTTAAAGAACTGTCTATAGATACCACACATGCATCGATTTCATAAAAAGAAATATTTTCAGGTTTAGTTCCATGTATGCGGAGCCCCCCTTTATTTTAAATATTTTTTAATATTTTTCTCAAAATCGGAAAGCGGTTCACAGAATACATCTACCTATCAAGTTTCACATGTATAGTCCTAATAGTTTCGGAATAAAATTGCTGTGACAGACGGACGGACGGACAGACAGACAGACAGACAGACGGACAGACATGTCGAAACTATAAAGATTCCGTTTTTTGCCATTCGGCTACGAAACCGTAAAAAGAATCATATAAATCGGTATAGAAACACCAAAGTTATACATGAAATACGCTTATAATAATAAGCCATCGCGCGTGAATACTGAATCATGCTATAGGGATTATTTTTGAGAATCGGTCGCCGCGCTCGACGCGTCTCGCGGTCGAAGCGTTCTCTAGGTACTTAAGCCTCATGTGAACGTGATCTAAACAATATTACCAATACATTAACTTACGCTGACGGAGTCGCGGGCACAGCTATATTGTATCATTACGCTAAGGCCAATAGGAGCGGAGCGCCAATGAAGAATGCTTCAAAATCGGGGTTAAATTTAACGTTAGCCCAAAGTAACTATTCCACGCGGACGAAGTCGCGGGCAAAAGCTAGTATTATAATAAATGTATGAATTTTCAATATCAAAATCGTTTTCTGATAGTGACTGCTTTCTGAATCGTACCAATACCTACGTACGCTCGCTAAAGCAGCAACTGTGCAAATGGCCGTCGTCCGTAACCCCCGCCCGTACCCACACGGACAGAGCAGGACGGCGTGATTGTACCTGTTGCCAACAAACGCGACGTTAACGTTACGTTAGTGCGACGTTTACGTCGCGTTCAGCGGACGTTAATGCTTGCAACGCGACGTCAACGTCGCTGCGCAGACGTTCGAGAGACGCCAACGCTCGTAAAACGCCAGTGGGATAGCAGCCTAGGACGTGAATTCGAATTAACCTTTAAGTTTTTTTTATTACGTCGCTGTGGTAGTGAAACGCGCGTGCATGACAGTGTTCTTTTTTTGAAATGAGTTGCATAATGAAATTTAGTACATTATAACCACAGAACATATATACCCTAGAGGGAAGAATAACGACTCCATACAAGTTTAGAAGAATATTCCTTAATAGAGAGAGAGAAAAATATTCCTTACCGACCGGCGCCATCTGTGTTCCGCCCACGAAAACTAGAGAGTAGAAGCTATGGGGGGAATTTCAAACTACAATGCATATTATACACTTGATACCGTTGTGTCGCATTTTATGTACAAGTACAGTGCGTTTCTCGATAGTTTCCTATAAGATGGCCAATTTTTGCTCCGCAATAATTGTCATCTAAACAGAATCACTATCGAGAAAGGAGAAAGAGTGTACTTGTGCATAAAATGCTAAAATTTATCTTTATAGAGCAGTCTAATAAAACAAAGATTAGTACTTGACAGTTTTATTTGCATGATAATAATTATAAATTATCAGATATTCATGTAGGTTAATAAATAGGTATTTGAGTAACATATTAATTTCAAGCAATATGGTACAAAAGGTTCACAAATTACAAGTATGTATATGTACCTATGTGTAATGATATAATGAATCACAAATTTCGTCGGCAAATCTAAACTGCAAATTAAACATCAAATTCTTAAAATAAGATGTAGATGAGATTATGCATTTTTTTAATGTTAAGTATTGCAGATGTCTATCAGTTTAATGAAATAAATAAAAAAAATATTAAAAAGAAAGATACTTATTATTTTGGTTAAAGGCAGACAAAACTGTCATTTTTGTTTCATGTTTAAACAATATTAATGATACCACACATCTTCAGCATTGACTGAGGCGCCATACAAAACATTATCCATTAATAAAACAAGGTGTTAAAATAATAAATTAGAAAAGGAAATGAACATAAATCTACACATAATTATATAACATTCAGGGGCATAATGTCCAATTCTCAAAAAGTCCAATTCCCAGAATGTCCTACTTCCAAAATGTCCAATCTTTGAGAATGTGGTGATTTTTTAAATAACTCATCAAAGCCCTTTTTTAATACTTATGACAAACAATAATTACAAAATACTGATATGAAAAATGTCCTACATTTTGAGAATTTAACATTTTAACCCTGAACATTATTTACTTATCCTGACTGACTGATTTATCAACGCTGAGCCTAACGCTGAACTACTAAACCACTGACATTTTATTTATGCATAATTATGTTCATTTTTCTTTTTAGTGCAGATTTACACGCCTCTTCAGAATACATTCTGTTTTTCAATATACAGTATCTCTTAATGCTAATATGGAAGACACTATTTATTATGTATTTTATATTTAATTCTTTGTGTTCCACGCAATTTTCGAGGAAGTCATAATTTATAGATTCCTTTAACAATTGCGTTATTTTCATTTTGATATTTTCTCTATACCTACGTCTCTTTTCTAAAAATGCATTCATTAAGCTTGCACTTTTTTCTACACAATCTATTAAATTTTTAGTGGCGTATGTAAGAGATATTTTTATAGATTCATAATTTTTAAATTCTATAAAATATGGAGTTCCTCTGGCTTTTCAGACACTAGAATATTTTTACAATCATTACAATTGTTTTTATTTTTTTTTAAATAATGAAGCCACAGACATAGGCTTGAAGTTCACTACTTCCTTCTTCCAAAGGAGAACGGCAGATTTTGTACCGCCCACTTTAGTTGGAGTTTCGTTATTAGACATTGAGAATTATAAAGGACCTTAAAGTAGTTCTTTTTACGTAATTATTATATGTTTAGAAGTCTGAAAACATTTAAAAAAAGGGGTTTAAAATTGATAACTTTAAATAACTAAAAGTTAATTTATTGACAAAAAAACGCAATACACATTTTTAAATCTTGCCATCCGTAAAATAAAACCATTTAACTTGATCAGAAATCAATTTTCACGATTTATTATACTCATTTATTATTATACATATTAATGCATTGTTTCTTTATTTAATTACGAATAAAAAATCAGCAAATAAAAATCGAAATCAACATCCAAACGTGCTTGACTATGGCAATGGTTTATATATAGAATTTCTATAACTATGGTTTATTGATATTTCAAGAAAATCATCTGTCACTTGTCAAATTGACATTATTGACAAGTGACAGATGATGATATTGACATTGTCAATGGCGTCTTTGCTGTTTTTGTTGCGTCTCGGTCCGTGGGCCCGTTGGCTGCCGCCGTCAGCGACGCGCCTTGGGCCTCTTCGGTGGCCTCCGTGGTCGTGGGTTGCACGATCTCCTTTGTGCGGCGCGTCACTGTCTTGGTGATGGCAACAGTCCCCGCTCGCTTGTTTGCCATCTCCCGTTGGAAGACGGGGCACTTCACGTGACAGGCTGGGTGGGGGCCACCGCAGTTTGCGCAGGTGGCCGGTTCTTCTTTGGGCCGGGGGCAGTCCCTGGCCTGGTGCCCCTTTCCGCATTTGACGCAAGCGAGCGGCCGGTGGCATTGGTGTGACGAGTGCCTAAACTTCGGGCACCGGTGACATTGGGCGGGCCCACGTTTTCTCCGCCACATCTCGATCTTGACGCCACGCATATACATGAATGTCGTGACGTCATAGATGCTTCGCACGTTCTCCGTGCGCTGGATATACGCAGCCGGGTCGTCCCTGGCGCGCCCTTATATGGCGCACGATTTCCGGCTCGTACCCCAGGGCGTGGAGTTCCTCCTCGATCTCCTTGGGATCCGTGTCGGCGGGCAGCCCCCGTATCGCAACCTTCAGTTTGCGCTCGGCTGGTGGCGAGTAGGAGAACCAGCTGAGCCCTGTCACCTCTTCTAGCTTCATCTGGTATCGCTGGACCAGTCGGTACTCGTCTTCTGACACCGGCATGAAGCGGATGCCATCGCCGTATGGGCGAGGGTTCGGTGGTTGGCCCAGCTGGGTGGTGATAGCCCGGAAATGCGTCGCCCAGTCCGGTAGCCGCTCAACTACTAGGGGCGGGTAGCGCTTCCATTTTATTCCCGTAGTCCCGCTCTGGGCCGCGCTACTCGCGGCTGCGACCGGGGTAAGGGGTAACACCACTTACCTCTGGGTTTGTGTGGATAGGCGATTCGGCGTTGTCCCGACCCCGCGACAGACGCACACGTGGGGTGCCCTACCGTTAGGAGGGAAAGGGTTAAATTTTGTCGGCCTGTGTAATGAAAGATTCTATAACGCCATGTCCAGACTAAGGTTTAACGTCGTTACTTAACGCGTTAATGAATATTAATCACTGATGCAGAGCCTGCTACTGAAGCTACAAATTAATAATTTTTTTTACAGATTTTTTCATCTCTTAATACCCAGTTGAAACGCCGCTAAAGGTTAATCAAAGAATTTAAGTCAAATGTAGTGTGAGTAAAAATTATCAATAAACGAACAAACCTGCCATGTAACCCATAGTCAGGCCAACGGTGTTGCTAAACACTTGTGTGCAGTGTTTGACTCTCATTTTTGGTATAAGTTGTGAATAGACATGCTCAGCTGTTAACTTTGTCATAAGCTTAACTCCTCTGTATTTTGGTCCTCCTTTATATAATGCTTCTATGTGTGACCAAGAAGCTAACTTTGTTTTACCATCTTCTTTAAAATGTAAATCAATGTAAGCAGGTTATTTCTAACGCTCTTCATGAGATGAGGTGGGTCATAAATTGGTTTTTTTTTTGAGTCTATCTCAAAAAAGCCTCCAGGATAATTTTTGCCACATCTTAAATAATTACCTTCAGTTACCTTCATCAAAAGGTTAAGTGCTGCCATATTGGTTGCACCTTGGTCACATACTGTTGCAACCACGTTTAACCCAATGTCATTTAAAGAATGAATAATATATTTTAATTGCTTGCATAAATATGCCGTTTTACTGCTTCCTTTACAAAATGAAAATGAGATAGGTTGTTTGTATTTCTTACAAATACCCCTTATAAAAATACACACATGGTCACAGAATATCTTCGATCTCTCTTCACCATTATCAATAAAACCGTGGGTAATGTCATTGGTCTTGTTATAAGATAGATTAGGTGCTATGGCCATTTCGTCAAAAATCAGATAGCAATACTTGTGACGGGCGGGCATTTTTTCTACTTTTAAATGTTGAAATATTACTTCAATGATTCCTGCCTGTGGATTTATTTTGCAAAGCAATTTCTCTAAAGTTTTTCGCTTGGGAAGTGTGCATATTTGACCAAGTATGCGGTATGCTCTAGGGAAAGTCTTGTATGAAGATAAACAAAGGTCTTTCTCCCTGCAGGTTTCTTTGCAAACTGCTTGATCTGCATTGCGAAAAATGTCAGAGCTGTTGGTGTCATTTCTTCTTTCACCCTTTGATAAGCCGAAGATTTCATGATTTTTTCTGCCATTATCATTTGCATTTTTAGCTTTTTGTTTGTATTGCGAGCTTTGCACAATTTTGCTTTTACTTCAGATATTATGTCTTTCAGCTTCATTTCTGTTGCAGTCAAAGACATGGAAATCTTATAACAACCTGAAAAAATAAAATCAAAATTATACAAGCTACTATAAAAGATGCCCATCATATTTCAGTAGGTGTTTCCACAAACTGTTAAAAAAAATCTTTTATTTTATTATTAAATAGTGTTATGTATGATAATTTAATTCATTGTTGCTGATTGTGCTGTTTTTTTTATTTCTCTTTTGTAAACAAGAGTCAAGGATTTAAGCTGAAAACCAGCGTGTAGCAAACCACTAGCAACTTAAGCATAATGCTGACGTTTGAACCTTTTGCTTCCAGTATTATAGTTTTAACCAATAGTACTAGCTGTGATACTGGAGACAGTAAACGTTATTATATTCTCCTAAATTTGGTATTATTTAGGATATAAAATATGGTATATTTATTTTGAACATCACTAATTGTTTACAAGTCTTACATCAATATTCATTACCTACCTAATAGTTATTTATGCAACTGTTGTATAATAAGGGGTATTAAAACACGAATGTGGGTTTATCACACGAAACGAAGCCAAGTGTGATAATAGTATCACATGAGTGTTTTAATACGTAATTATGTACAGTTGCATACGAGACTTTATCTACATCCATGATATGAATCCTCCATAAAAGGTTCTGAAACCATAGGGTGTTGTAGTGTTGTAAGAAGTCTATGTAAATTCATGGATAGTTTAACTGAATATTTAATACAAACAAAGTATGATTGTATAGGTAATAATATAATTATTTATTGTAATAATTATTTACATTTTGGATCGTACAATTATTATAATGCAATACTAATATCGAACAAAAATGGCGGGATAGGGCCGCTATCCCACTGGCGTTTTACGAGCGTTGGCGTCTCTTCAACGTCTTCGCAGCGCCAACGTTGCGCAGACGCGACGTTGACGTCGCGTTGTCGCGTGGCAAGCATTAACGTCCGCTGAACGCGACGTTAACGTCGCTCACATCATACTATTTGAAGCGTACAATCAGAAACATAATGGATTCCGACGAAGAACTGTTGGTTTTACTACTTCGACGAAAATTACGTGAAAGAAAAAGAAAATGTCGTCGTCAATTTTAGGAAAACCTTTTATAGTCCAATCGATCACAAGTATTTCGTACTTTACTCTAATAATATTAAAAATAATGAATCGGAATTTTATAAATAATAAAATTTGCGAATGGCGAAGACCACATTTGACGAACTTTTGGAAGTGATTCAAAGTGACATACAATATTTAGACACTAATCTTAGAGTTTCAGTGTCACCAGAAGAGAGGCTTGTTATAACTTTGAGGTATGTTAGGAAAATAATACATTTAAATTTCTCATACAGGCTGTTTAAAATATAATAATAAGAAAACGCTTCTGTGTATATTTTTAACTACTTGTTTCATTTGTTCAAAGACACTGTCTTATGGTTTACAATAATCAAAGTTTGTTTATTCGGAAATTTTCGTCATGGAGACCTTTAAGAATCATATTATAATAAACTAGTACTCACTCGGGGCTTCGCTCCCGTGGATTCTATCACGGTAAAAACATAACTCTCCTTTTTTTGCAGTCGCGTAAAAAGTAGCCTATAACCTTCCTCAAGCTTCAAGCTACTTCCATACCAAATTGCATCCAAATCCACCCAGTACTTTCGAAGATTAGCGCGTTCGAGCAAACAAACAAACAAACAAACTTTTCCGCTTTATAATATTAGTATAGATGTATGTATTTTCAATATCAAAATCGTTTTCTGATAGTGACTGCTTTCTGAATCGTACCAATACCTACGTACGCTCGCTAAAGCAGCAACTGTGCAAATGGCCGTCGTCCGTAACCCCCGCCCGTACCCACACGGACAGAGCAGGACGGCGTGATTGTACCTGTTGCCAACAAACGCGACGTTAACGTTACGTTAGTGCGACGTTTACGTCGCGTTCAGCGGACGTTAATGCTTGCAACGCGACGTCAACGTCGCTGCGCAGACGTTCGAGAGACACCAACGCTCGTAAAACGCCAGTGGGATAGCAGCCTAGGACGTGAATTCGAATTAACCTTTAAGTTTTTTTTATTACGTCGCTGTGGTAGTGAAACGCGCGTGCATGACAGTGTTCTTTTTTTGAAATGAGTTGCATAATGAACTTTAGTACATTATAACCACAGAACATATATACCCTAGAGGGAAGAATAACGACTCCATACAAGTTTAGAAGAATATTCCTTAATAGAGAGAGAGAAAAATATTCCTTACCGACCGGCGCCATCTGTGTTCTGCCCACGAAAACTAGAGAGTAGAAGCTATGGGGGGAATTTCAAACTACAATGCATATTATACACTTGATACCGTTGTGTCGCATTTTATGTACAAGTACAGTGCGTTTCTCGATAGTTTCCTATAAGATGGCCAATTTTTGCTCCGCAATAATTGTCATCTAAACAGAATCACTATCGAGAAAGGAGAAAGAGTGTACTTGTGCATAAAATGCTAAAATTTATCTTTATAGAGCAGTCTAATAAAACAAAGATTAGTACTTGACAGTTTTATTTGCATGATAATAATTATAAATTATAAGATATTCATTTAGGTTAATAAATAGGTATATGAGTAACATATTAATTTCAAGCAATATGGTACAAAAGGTTCACAAATCACAAGTATGTGTATGTACCTATGTGTAATGATATAATAATCGCAAATTTCGTCGGTAAATCTAAACTGCAAATTAAACATCAAATTCTTAAAATAAGATGTAGATGAGATTATGCATTTTTTTATTGTTAAGTATTGCAGATGTCTATCAGTTTAATGAAATAAATGAAAAAAATATTAGGAAGAAAGATACTTATTATTTTGGTTAAAGGCAGACAAAACTGTCATTTTTGTTTCATGTTTAAACAATATTAATGATACCACATATCTTCAGCATTGACTGAGGCGCCATACAAAACATTATCCATTAATAAAACAAGGTGTTAAAATAATAAATTAGAAAAGGAAATGAACATAAATCTACACATAATTATATAACATTCAGGGGCATAATATCCAATTCTAAAAAAGTCCAATTCCCAGAATGTCCTACATCCAAAATGTCCAATCT
Organism: Tholera decimalis; assembly: GCA_943138885.2. Taxonomy (NCBI): domain Eukaryota; kingdom Metazoa; phylum Arthropoda; class Insecta; order Lepidoptera; family Noctuidae; genus Tholera; species Tholera decimalis. The sequence goes on from OW964551.2 coordinate 29,291,522, forward strand.
TTGAGAATGTGGTGATTTTTTAAATAACTCATCAAAGCCCTTTTTTAATACTTATGACAAACAATAATTACAAAATACTGATATGAAAAATGTCCTACATTTTGAGAATTTAACATTTTAACCCTGAACATTATTTACTTATCCTGACTGACTGATTTATCAACGCTGAGCCTAACCACTGAACTACTAAACCACTGACATTTTATTTATGCATAATTATGTTCATTTTTCTTTTTAGTGCAGATTTACACGCCTCTTCAGAATACATTCTGTTTTTCAATATACAGTATCTCTTAATGCTAATATGGAAGACACTATTTATTATGTATTTTATATTTAATTCTTTGTGTTCCACGCAATTTTCGAGGAAGTCATAATTTATAGATTCCTTTAACAATTGCGTTATTTTCATTTTGATATTTTCTCTATACCTACGTCTCTTTTTCTAAAAATGTATTCATTAAGCTTGCACTTTTTTCTACACAATCTATTAAATTTTTAGAGGCGTATGTAAGAGATATTTTTATAGATTCATCATTTTTAAATTCTATAAAATTATGGAGTTCCTCTGGCTTTTCAGACACTAGAATATTTTTACAATCATTACAATTGTTTTTATTTTTTTTAAATAATGTAGCCACAGACATAGGCTTGAAGTTCACTACTTCCTTCTTCCAAAGAAGAACGGCAGATTTTGTACCGCCCACTTTAGTTGGAGTTTCGTTATTGTTGTTATTCCCAAAGGAACAATTTTGTGTGGACTATAATAATGGTTTTCTATTACATCTTTAACGTGTTGGTTATTCCTTTCCCATGAATTTTTCTGAAGAAAATGTAAGGAGATGCATTCAGAGCACTTAATGTTCTCTTTGTTTTTCCCATAGCATTGCAGGGGGCTCTTTTCCATGAGTTTTTCCAACTCTTCACAAAGCTTATTGGGGTCTGTGTTTATATTCCATCCTTCCACCCCAAACAGCATATCTTCATTAATTACACACTCTGAGGTTTGGAGAAGGCATTGCTCAATTGGTGATCCACTGATTAAAGTGAAAGCAGTGATAAGAAACACTATATTGTTCAACCAAATCATTCTTTAAGTTTCCCAAATGTATTTACATTTTTATAATTACTTCTGTTTTTGCTTGCCATCATCCTCTCAAAGACATTGAGAATTATAAAGGACCTTAAAGTAGTTCTTTTTACGTAATTATTATATGTTTAGAAGTCTGAAAACATTTAAAAAAAGGGGTTTAAAATTGATAACTTTAAATAACTAAACGTTAATTTATTGACAAAAAACGCAATACACATTTTTAAATCTTGCCATCCGTAAAATAAAACCATTTAACTTGATGAGAAATCAATTTTCACGATTTATTATACTCATTTATTATTATACATATTAATGTATTGTTCCTTTATTTAATTACGGATAAAAAATCAGCAAATAAAAATCGAAATCAATATCCAAACGTGCTTGACTATGGCAATGGTTTATATATAGAATTTCTATAACTATGGTTTATTGATATTTCAAGAAAATCATCTGTCACTTGTCAAATTGACATTATTGACAAGTGACAGATGATGATATTGACATTGTCAATGGCGTCTTTGCTGTTTTTGTTGCGTCTCGGTCCGTGGGCCCGTTGGCTGCCGCCGTCAGCGACGCGCCTTGGGCCTCTTCGGTGGCCTCCGTGGTCGTGGGTTGCACGATCTCCTTTGTGCGGCGCGTCACTGTCTTGGTGATGGCAACAGTCCCCGCTCGCTTGTTTGCCATCTCCCGTTGGAAGACGGGGCACTTCACGTGACAGGCTGGGTGGGGGCCACCGCAGTTTGCGCAGGTGGCCGGTTCTTCTTTGGGCCGGGGGCAGTCCCTGGCCTGGTGCCCCTCTCCGCATTTGACGCAAGCGAGCGGCCGGTGGCATTGGTGTGACGAGTGCCTAAACTTCGGGCACCGGTGACATTGGGCGGGCCCACGTTTTCTCCGCCACATCTCGATCTTGACGCCACGCATATACATGAATGTCGTGACGTCATAGATGCTTCGCACGTTCTCCGTGCGCTGGATCACTGCATGGAATACGCAGCCGGGTCGTCCCTGGCGCGCCCTTATATGGCGCACGAACTCCGGCTCATACCCCAGGGCGTGGAGTTCCTCCTCGATCTCCTTGGGATCCGTGTCGGCGAGCAGCCCCCGTATCGCAACCTTCAGTTTGCGCTCGGCTGGTGGCGAGTAGGAGAACCAGCTGAGCCCTGTCTCCTCTTCTAGCTTCATCAGGTATCGCTGGACCAGTCGGTACTCGTCTTCTGACACCGGCATGAAGCGGATGCCATCGCCGTATGGGCGAGGGTTCGGTGGTTGGCCCAGCTGGGTGGTGATAGCCCGGAAATGCGTCGCCCAGTCCGGTAGCCGCTCAACTACTAGGGGCGGGTAGCGCTTCCATTTTATTCCCGTAGTCCCGCTCTGGGCCGCGCTACTCGCGGCTGCGACCGGGGTAAGGGGTAACACCACTTACCTCTGGGTTTGTGTGGATAGGCGATTCGGCGTTGCCCCGACCCCGCGACAGACGCACACGTGGGGTGCCCTACCGTTAGGAGGGAAAGGGTTAAATTTTGTCGGCCTGTGTAATGAAAGATTCTATAACGCCATGTCCAGACTAAGGTTTAACGTCGTTACTTAACGCGTTAATGAATATTAATCACTGATGCAGAGCCTGCTACTGAAGCTACAAATTAATAATTTTTTTTACAGATTTTTTCATCTCTTAATACCCAGTTGAATCGCCGCTAAAGGTTAATCAAAGAATTTAAGTCAAATGTAGTGTGAGTAAAAATTATCAATAAACGAACAAACCTGCCATGTAACCCATAGTCAGGCCAACGGTGTTGCTAAACACTTGTGTGCAGTGTTTGACTCTCATTTTTGGTATAAGTTGTGGATAGACATGCTCAGCTGTTAACTTTGTCATAAGCTTAACTCCTCTGTATTTTGGTCCTCCTTTATATAATGCTTCTATGTGTGACCAAGAAGCTAACTTTGTTTTACCATCTTCTTTAAAATGTAAATCAATGTAAGCAGGTTATTTCTAACGCTCTTCATGAGATGAGGTGGGTCATAAATTGGTTTTTTTTTTTGAGTCTATCTCAAAAAAGCCTCCAGGATAATTTTTGCCACATCTTAAATAATTACCTTCAGTTGCCTTCATCAAAAGGTTAAGTGCTGCCATATTGGTTGCACCTTGGTCACATACTGTTGCAACCACGTTTAACCCAATGTCATTTAAAGAATGAATAATATATTTTAATTGCTTGCATAAATATGCCGTTTTACTGTTTCCTTTACAAAATGAAAATGAGATAGGTTGTTTGTATTTCTTACAAATACCCCTTATAAAAATACACACATGGTCACAGAATATCTTCGATCTCTCTTCACCATTATCAATAAAACCGTGGGTAATCTCATTGGTCTTGTTATAAGATAGATTAGGTGCTATGGCCATTTCGTCAAAAATCAGATAGCAATACTTGTGACGGGCGGGCATTTTTTCTACTTTTAAATGTTGAAATATTACTTCAATGATTCCTGGCTGTGGATTTATTTTGCAAAGCAATTTCTCTAAAGTTTTTCGCTTGGGAAGTATGCATATTTGACCAAGTATGCGGTATGCTCTAGGGAAAGGCTTGTATAAAGATAAACAAAGGTCTTTCTCCCTGCAGGTTTCTTTGCAAACTGCTTGATCTGCATTGCGAAAAATGTCAGAGCTGTTGGTGTCATTTCTTCTTTCACCCTTTGATAAGCCGAAGATTTCATGATTTTTTCTGCCATTATCATTTGCATTTTTAGCTTTTTGTTTGTATTGCGAGCTTTGCACAATTTTGCTTTTACTTCAGATATTATGTCTTTCAGCTTCATTTCTGTTGCAGTCAAAGGCATGGAAATCTTATAACAACCTGAAAAAATAAAATCAAAATTATACAAGCTACTGTAAAAGATGCCCATCATATTTCAGTAGGTGTTTAGTTATATATTTTGTTTCTTTTCTTTTAAATAGCCAGTTCGTGTCCACAAACTGTTAAAAAAATATTTTATTTTATTATTAAATAGTGTTATGTATGATAATTTAATTCATTGTTGCTGATTGTGCTGTTTTTTTTATTTCTCTTTTGTAAACAAGAGTCAAGGATTTAAGCTGAATACCAGCGTGTAGCAAACCACTAGCAACTTAAGCATAATGCTGACGTTTGAACCTTTTGCTTCCAGTATTATAGTTTTAACCAATAGTACTAGCTGTGATACTGGAGACAGTAAACGTTATTATATTCTCCTAAATTTGGTATTATTTAGGATATACAATATGGTATATTTATTTTGAACATCACTAATTGTTTACAAGTCTTACATCAATATTCATTACCTACCTAATAGTTATTTATGCAACTGTTGTATAATAAGGGGTATTAAAACACGAATGTGGGTTTATCACACGAAACGAAGCCAAGTGTGATAATGGTATCACATGAGTGTTTTAATACGTAATTATGTACAGTTGCATACGAGACTTTATCTACATCCATGATATGAATCCTCCATAAAAGGTTCTGAAACCATAGGGTGTTGTAGTGTTGTAAGAAGTCTACGTAAATTCATGGATAGTTTAACTGAATATTTAATACAAACAAAGTATGATTGTATAGGTAATAATATAATTATTTATTGTAATAATTATTTACATTTTGGATCGTACAATTATTATAATGCAATACTAATATCGAACAAAAATGGCGGGATAGGGCCGCTATCCCACTGGCGTTTTACGAGCGTTGGCGTCTCTTCAACGTCTTCGCAGCGCCAACGTTGCGCAGACGCGACGTTGACGTCGCGTTGTCGCGTGGCAAGCATTAATGTCCGCTGAACGCGACGTTAACGTCGCTCACATCATACTATTTGAAGCGTACAATCAGAAACATAATGGATTCCGACGAAGAACTGTTGGTTTTACTACTTCGACGAAAATTACGTGAAAGAAAAAGAAAATGTCGTCGTCAATTTTGGGAAAACCTTTTATAGTCCAATCGATCACAAGTATTTCGTACTTTACTCTAATAATATTAAAAATAATGAATCGGAATTTTATAAATAATAAAATTTGCGAATGCCGAAGACCACATTTGACGAACTTTTGGAAGTGATTCAAAGTGACATACAATATTTAGACACTAATCTTAGAGTTTCAGTGTCACCAGAAGAGAGGCTTGTTATAACTTTGAGGTATGTTAGGAAAATAATACATTTAAATTTCTCATACAGGCTGTTTAAAATATAATAACAAGAAAACGCTTCTGTGTATATTTTTAACTACTTGTTTCATTTGTTCAAAGACACTGTCTTATGGTTTACAAAAATCAAAGTTTGTTTATTCGGAAATTTTCGGCATGCAGACCTTTAAGAATCATATTATAATAAACTAGTACTCACGCGGGGCTTCGCTCCCGTGGATTCTATCACGGTAAAAACATAACTCTCCTTTTTTTGCAGTCGCGTAAAAAGTAGCCTATAACCTTCCTCAAGCTTCAAGCTACTTCCATACCAAATTGCATCCAAATCCACCCAGTACTTTCGAAGATTAGCGCGTTCGAGCAAACAAACAAACAAACAAACTTTTCCGCTTTATAATATTAGTATAGATGTATGTATTTTCAATATCAAAATCGTTTTCTGATAGTGACTGCTTTCTGAATCGTACCAATACCTACGTACGCTCGCTAAAGCAGCAACTGTGCAAATGGCCGTCGTCCGTAACCCCCGCCCGTACCCACACGGACAGAGCAGGATGGCGTGATTGTACCTGTTGCCAACAAACGCGACGTTAACGTTACGTTAGTGCGACGTTTACGTCGCGTTCAGCGGACGTTAATGCTTGCAACGCGACGTCAACGTCGCTGCGCAGACGTTCGAGAGACGCCAACGCTCGTAAAACGCCAGTGGGATAGCAGCCTAGGACGTGAATTCGAATTAACCTTTAAGTTTTTTTTATTACGTCGCTGTGGTAGTGAAACGCGCGTGCATGACAGTGTTCTTTTTTTGAAATGAGTTGCATAATGAAATTTAGTACATTATAACCACAGAACATATATACCCTAGAGGGAAGAATAACGACTCCATACAAGTTTAGAAGAATATTCCTTAATAGAGAGAGAGAAAAATATTCCTTACCGACCGGCGCCATCTGTGTTCCACCCACGAAAACTAGAGAGTAGAAGCTATGGGGGGAATTTCAAACTACAATACATATTATACACTTGATACCGTTGTGTCGCATTTTATGTACAAGTACAGTGCGTTTCTCGATAGTTTCCTATAAGATGGCCAATTTTTGCTCAGCAATAATTGTCATCTAAACAGAATCACTATCGAGAAAGGAGAAAGAGTGTACTTGTGCATAAAATGCTAAAATTTATCTTTATAGAGCAGTCTAATAAAACAAAGATTAGTACTTGACAGTTTTATTTGCATGATAATAATTATAAATTATCAGATATTCATTTAGGTTAATAAATAGGTATATGAGTAACATATTAATTTCAAGCAATATGGTACAAAAGGTTCATAAATCACAAGTATGTGTATGTACCTATGTGTAATGATATAATGAATCACAAAGGGGTTTGGGTAAAGTTGGCGTCGTTTTGGAGTTGAGCGGCCAGTAATGAAATTTATTCATTCCTATAGAACAGAATAAAGCGATCAAAAGTTATTATGGGCACATTTATCTAAACCATATCGGAACGGAGATATTTGGGTTTGTATAGCTCATTAAAATCGAAGAAATTATTAAAGTACATATTTTACACACTTTTATTTCTGCCGTAGTTTCTTACGAAATTCAAATGAAATAAACCAAATACAATTACTTGTAGTCCATAAACGGAACGGCGGCTTGCGCGCAGTTTGCCTGGTACCCGCCAAGCCCAGCGACCAATCACAATACTGAATTCGTTTACTTACGCTCAGCGATTGTTTGCGCCCGCCGCCTCGGCCGCCATTCACTCGGCAGCAAGTGCGCTCCACTTACTGTTGTATGTTTATTTTTTTACGTTTTTAATCTCTTGTGAATTTGTGGATCGTTACGACTTGGCATTTCCTTGGACATTGTGATTATTTGTGTATTGTGACTGACCCAGCATAGCTTTTTGGACTCCGATATTCCTGCGGTTTAGGTATACATATATCTAACGCTATGGATATAACTTCTAGTGCATTTTGTATCTGTTGCCGACGAAGCCTAAATCGTGTTGGCGGGACTCGTCGTAGATCATATAGCTTGACAGTGGAGTTTGTGCAAAACAATCCGTCTTTAATGACGTATTTGGTGGAAAGTGCGAATGTTGTACAAGTAAGTTTTTGAAATCTAACCTAAAATAACCTGTGTATTTGTTCGCGCATTAATATCTGTGCCCGCTACACCGGAGCATACCATGACCGTGTTATGAACTTTCAAGCACGGAAAATAACCGACACAAACTACTATGTCCACTAAAACGTATCATACCCGTAGCATTCGCGTTACATCCCCGTATCATCCACATGTCGGTGTCGGTGCCCGTCCTTAGTTCGTCTGTCTTTTGTTTGCTAGCCATTGTTTTAGACAAAAAGGAAAGAGAAAACAATAATATCACGGGCACCATCCGCGGTTATACCTGTATGCTCACCTTTTCGCCGCCTGCGCGCATCGGTTTGGCAACGTCGCGTGCCATGCAAGGAGCGCATCGGTCCCGGCAAAATGCTCCGTTCATAGTATGAGACGGTGTTGGTAAAACGGTCATGGGTATAGTCTCATAGTTTTCAATACAAAGAATATTTTTTTGCCTGATACGTTCATCACGATCATGATATGTTGCGGTTAGGCGTGTGTAACTCTTTACGGAACCGACTCACTGATTCGAATCATTGAAGTGATTCAAAAGATTGGTTCAGTAACAACGTTTCAAATGCATCATTTGAATCTGAAACATTACTTTGCTCTGGCTTATTTCGCGCGACACGTCGCTCGTTTGGCGACTGAGCTGTGTGCGAGCGAGAGAGAGAGAGACCGCGACACACTGAGTTACTTTAACTATTGACTCTTGTATCCTATGCACGATGATCGATTTTATTTATAATCTCACTTATTACAATAAATATGTAGACATAAAACATTCAGCATTGATGCCTCAAAACATTTCTATGTCTCAATAGTAAACGTCCGTAACGCAACGTAAGAATGTTAGGTTCCTATACATGACGTCGCGACGCGCGTCGCGGGCGTTTACTGAGTCTTTTGAGCCGATGATCCAAATGAGCCAAATGAAACATATCAGTGTTCCGGATCATTTCAGTGATCGAGATGCAAATGTTCCAATCTCAAAAATGATACACTTTGCCCACCTCTAGTTGCGGTGTAGACCTTTATGCCCAAAGGTTCATGTGACCGAAAAAATGATAATGAGCTGGTAATCGAATAAATTAAAAAATGCGTCATCTCGTTAGTTGATATTATAACATCTACGTGAGTTGGTAATATATATGATTCATTTTTTTTTCAGTTTGGTGAAGAGGACAAAATCTGCAGACCTTGTCTACAACGTGCTCAGCGTTACGTTAGCACTCAAGTAAACTCAGATGATCCTGTAGACGACCCTTCAGATCAATCTATGAAAGAGAACCCTGCCCAAGATTATTCTGTACCGGAGCAACCTATACCTGATGTAAATGAAAATGTCCAAGATCAAGCAGTGCAAGTGAATATATCGTGAATGATACCATTACCGGGCTACATGCGAGCGCCTTTTAATACTCACGTATGCATTATTGCAGCATGCAACTATAGAGGTCTACAAAGAATTCATATAGATATTATAGCCACAGTTCAGTATAGAATCAAGTACCCGTCGAATATTAAGTGAGTTTTCCCCCTCGCATCTAAAAGACATGATGGACATGTTAAGAACACGAAAGATTTTTTTAGACTTTGACAGACGTTCTTTAATAAACAATTCGGTTTTTCATTACTACATAGGTTTTTCAAAATCCCAATTCCAAGAAATCCTTCAAAGCTGTCCTAGCATTTCTCAGCGGTATAAAAATAAAGCAGGTAGAGCTCTCGCTACGGTGCTTACAAAACTTCACACAGGAGACTCAAATTATAGATTATCTCAGATTTTCAATATGTCAAGAAAGTCTTTAGAAAAAACAATGAATTTCGTCAGACAAGATTTAATAAGTGAGTTTGTTCCACAGCACCTTGGCTATGATCATTTGACTCGTCAAGATGTTATATCTAGGTGTTTAGCAATCCCAAATGCATTATTTGGCGATCCTAATGTTTCTCAGACAGAAAGAAAGGCAATTATCATACTAGATGGCACGTACATTTATTTACAAAAAAGTAGTAATTATTATTTTCAGAGAAAGTCTTGTAGTTTACACAAGTTCAAAGCCTTTTTTACTAGTTTGTCCTGATGGTCACATCATAGACATATATGGTTTATATGAAGCAACTAAATCTGATGCGACCATTCTCTCCGAGATCTTTAAGAGTCCGTGTGATCCCTTCCATTGGTTCTTTAATGAGAACGATGTCCTAATATTAGATAGAGGATTTAGAGACTGTATCGAAGATGTGGAGTCATTTGGATACCGTGCATATATGCCATCATCTAAAGATGAGAATGAATGCCAACTTACAACACAACAGGCGAACGATTCAAGAAAAGTGACCATGTGCCGTTGGGTGGTTGAAACAATTAATGGCAGATTAAAAAATCAGTTCCGTCAGTTACGGTCACAGAATTTTAATGTTGCTGCAAGGCATCTATTTGGAGAAGTAAGAATAGCTGCAGCATTATTAAATGCGTTTGGAGTCCCATTGACTGATCACAGGCTGACGCAGGAAATAATAAATCGTATACCTCAGCATAGTAGTCGAAATCAGTTAGGCGAGTATGTCATTGCGAACAATCTTAATAGAAGACGGGCTGATTTTCAATATATGAATGCTGAAGTTCCTGGGCTGGATGAATTTCCTATTTTAAGTGCTGATAATTTAATCCTTTACGCACTTGGAACGTACCAAGTACAACAAGCTCGCAGCTACTACGGAGAACATATAAAAAGTGATGGTTCATATATGATTGAAGTATACAGAGAACCCAATAGTGATTTTTCGAGGGAAAACTTAAACTGGATTGATTCGTGGCTTCTCAGAGGCAGGATCCAATCCCGACATTCATCGAGACGGATATATTACATATATATTCTCGTTAAAAGAGGTGCACAAGGGTTGGATGCGATCCTGGGACACTATTGTTCATGTATTGTGGGTAAACGGACCTTAGGTTGTTGTTCGCACATTATGTCCATTATATGGTACATGGGATGGGACAGATATCAAAATAATATGAGTCCCCCGGCGCAATTCCTAGATTTGATAATTCGACATGACATTGAGAACGAAAATCGATGAAGAGAGTTAAAAAATGTTTTTAGTGTGTTATGAAATAAAATGTAATAAAGTATATTAATGTATTTTTATTATTTCCCTATATCCAATACTGAAGGCACACTGACGGATGATCGTAAAACAGTAAAAATAATCTCTAATATCAACCTTCTAAAACCACAAATAAGATATCTTACACAGAACAATAATTAAAGCACTTAAACAGATGACATTTTAAAAATATTCAAATACAAATATCTCAGCTCCGATTTTACTTAGGACAAAAATAATTGGCTATATATGCGTAGTTAACACAGCTCAATAATGTGTTATAAAAATTATTAGTGGCTGCTGAAAAAAAAAATGACGCCACCACTCCATACAAAGTGACTCAAACCCCTTTCGTCGGCAAATCTAAACTGCAAATTAAACATCAAATTCTTAAAATAAGATGTAGATGAGATTATGCATTTTTTTTTATTGTTAAGTATTGCAGATGTCTATCAGTTTAATGAAATAAATGAAAAAATTATTAGGAAGAAAGATACTTATTATTTTGGTTAAAGGCAGACAAAACTGTCATTTTTGTTTCATGTTTAAACAATATTAATGATACCACACATCTTCAGCATTGACTGAGGCGCCATACAAAACATTATCCATTAATAAAACAAGGTGTTAAAATAATAAATTAGAAAAGGAAATGAACATAAATCTACATAATTATATAACATTCAGGGGCATAATGTCCAATTCTCAAAAAGTCCAATTCCCAGAATGTCCTACTTCCAAAATGTCCAATCTTTGAGAATGTGGTGATTTTTTAAATAACTCATCAAAGCCCTTTTTTAATACTTATGACAAACAATAATTACAAAATACTGATATGAAAAATGTCCTACATTTTGAGAATGTAACATTTTAACCCTGAACATTATTACTTATCCTGACTGACTGATTTATCAACGCTGAGCCTAATCACTGAACTACTAAACCACTGACATTTTATTTATGCATAATTATGTTCATTTTTCTTTTTAGTGCAGATTTACACGCCTCTTCAGAATACATTTTGTTTTTCAATATACAGTATCTCTTAATGCTAATATGGAAGACACTATTTATTATGTATTTTATATTTAATTCTTTGTGTTCCACGCAATTTTCGAGGAAGTCATAATTTATAGATTCCTTTAACAATTGCGTTATTTTCATTTTGATATTTTCTCTATACCTACGTCTCTTTTTCTAAAAATGTACTCATTAAGCTTGCACTTTTTTCTACACAATCTATTAAATTTTTAGAGGCGTATGTAAGACATACTTTTATAGATTCATAATTTTTAAATTCTATAAAATTATGGAGTTCCTCTGGCTTTTCAGACACTAGAATATTTTTACAATCATTACAATTGTTTTTATTTTTTTTTAAATAATGTAGCCACAGACATAGGCTTGAAGTTCACTACTTCCTTCTTCCAAAGAAGAACGGCAGATTTTGTACCGCCCACTTTAGTTGGAGTTTCGTTATTGTTGTTATTCCCAAAGGAACAATTTTGTGTGGACTATAATAATGGTTTTCTATTACATCTTTAACGTGTTGGTTATTCCTTTCCCATGAATTTTTCTGAAGAAAATGTAAAGAGATGCAATCAGAGCACTTAATGTTCTCTTTGTTTTTCCCATAGCATTGCAGGGGGCTCTTTTCCATGAGCTTTTCCAACTCTTCACAAAGCTTATTGGGATCTGTGTTTATATTCCATCCTTCTACCCCGAACAGCATATCTTCATTAATTACACACTCTGAGGTTTGGAGAAGGCATTGCTCAATTGGTGATCCACTGATTAAAGTGAAAGCAGTGATAAGAAACACTATATTGTTCAACCAAATCATTCTTTAAGTTTCCCAAATGTATTTACATTTTTATAATTACTTCTGTTTTTGCTTGCCATCATCCTCTCAAAGACATTGAGAATTATAAAGGACCTTAAAGTAGTTCTTTTTACGTAATTATTATATGTTTAGAAGTCTGAAAACATTTAAAAAAAGGGGTTTAAAATTGATAACTTTAAATAACTAAACGTTAATTTATTGACAAAAAACGCAATACACATTTTTAAATCTTGCCATCCGTAAAATAAAACCATTTAACTTGATGAGAAATCAATTTTCACGATTTATTATACTCATTTATTATTATACATATTAATGTATTGTTCCTTTATTTAATTACGGATAAAAAATCAGCAAATAAAAATCGAAATCAACATCCAAACGTGCTTGACTATGGCAATGGTTTATATATAGAATTTCTATAACTATGGTTTATTGATATTTCAAGAAAATCATCTGTCACTTGTCAAATTGACATTATTGACAAGTGACAGATGATGATATTGACATTGTCAATGGCGTCTTTGCTGTTTTTGTTGCGTCTCGGTCCGTGGGCCCGTTGGCTGCCGCCGTCAGCGACGCGCCTTGGGCCTCTTCGGTGGCCTCCGTGGTCGTGGGTTGCACGATCTCCTTTGTGCGGCGCGTCACTGTCTTGGTGATGGCAACAGTCCCCGCTCGCTTGTTTGCCATCTCCCGTTGGAAGACGGGGCACTTCACGTGACAGGCTGGGTGGGGGCCACCGCAGTTTGCGCAGGTGGCCGGTTCTTCTTTGGGCCGGGGGCAGTCCCTGGCCTGGTGCCCCTCTCCGCATTTGACGCAAGCGAGCGGCTGGTGGCATTGGTGTGACGAGTGCCTAAACTTCGGGCACCGGTGACATTGGGCGGGCCCACGTTTTCTCCGCCACATCTCGATCTTGACGCCACGCATATACATGAATGTCGTGACGTCATAGATGCTTCGCACGTTCTCCGTGCGCTGGAGCACTGCATGGAGTACGCAGCCGGGTCGTCCCTGGCGCGCCCTTATATGGCGCACGAACTCGGGCTCGTACCCCAGGGCGTGGAGTTCCTCCTCGATCTCCTTGGGATCCGTGTCGGCGAGCAGCCCCCGTATCGCAACCTTCAGTTTGCGCTCGGCTGGTGGCGAGTAGGAGAACCAGCTGAGCCCTGTCTCCTCTTCTAGCTTCATCAGGTATCGCTGGACCAGTCGGTACTCGTCTTCTGACACCGGCATGAAGCGGATGCCATCGCCGTATGGGCGAGGGTTCGGTGGTTGGCCCAGCTGGGTGGTGATAGCCCGGAAATGCGTCGCCCAGTCCGGTAGCCGCTCAACTACTAGGGGCGGGTAGCGCTCCCGTTTTATTCCCGTAGTCCCGCTCTGGGCCGCGCTACTTGCGGCTGCGACCGGGGTAAGGGGTAACACCACTTACCTCTGGGTTTGTGTGGATAGGCGATTCGGCGTTGTCCCGACCCCGCGACAGACGCACACGTGGGGTGCCCTACCGTTAGGAGGGAAAGGGTTAAATTTTGTCGGCCTGTGTAATGAAAGATTCTATAACGCCATGTCTAGACTAAGGTTTAACGTCGTTACTTAACGCGTTAATGAATATTAATCACTGATGCAGAGCCTGCTACTGAAGCTACAAATTAATAAAAAAAATTACAGATTTTTTCATCTCTTAATAACCAGTTGAAACGCCGCTAAAGGTTAATCAAAGAATTTAAGTCAAATGTAGTGTGAGTAAAAATTATCAATAAACGAACAAACCTGCCATGTAACCCATAGTCAGGCCAACGGTGTTGCTAAACACTTGTGTGCAGTGTTTGACTCTCATTTTTGGTATAAGTTGTGGATAGACATGCTCAGCTGTTAACTTTGTCATAAGCTTAACTCCTCTGTATTTTGGTCCTCCTTTATATAATGCTTCTATGTGTGACCAAGAAGCTAACTTTGTTTTACCATCTTCTTTAAAATGTAAATCAATGTAAGCAGGTTATTTCTAACGCTCTTCATGAGATGAGGTGGGTCATAAATTGGATTTTTGTTTGAGTCTATCTCAAAAAAGCCTCCAGGATAATTTTTGCCACATCTTAAATAATTACCTTCAGTTGCCTTCATCAAAAGGTTAAGTGCTGCAATATTGGTTGCACCTTGGTCACATACTGTTGCAACCACGTTTAACCCAATGTCATTTAAAGAATGAATAATATATTTTAATTGCTTGCATAAATATGCCGTTTTACTGCTTCCTTTACAAAATGAAAATGAGAAAATACACACATGGTCACAGAATATCTTCGATCTCTCTTCACCATTATCAATAAAACCGTGGGTAATGTCATTGGTCTTGTCATAAGATAGATTAGGTGCTATGGCCATTTCATCAAAAATCAGATAGCAATACTTGTGACGGGCGGGCATTTTTTCTACTTTTAAATGTTGAAATATTACTTCATTGATTCCTGGCTGTAGATTTATTTTGCAAAGCAATTTCTCTTAAAGTTTTTCGATTGGGAAGTATGCATATTTGACCAAGTATGCGGTATGCTCTAGGGAAAGGCTTGTATAAAGATAAACAAAGGTCTTTCTCCCTGCAGGTTTCTTTGCAAACTGCTTGATCTGCATTGCGAAAAATGTCAGAGCTGTTGGTGTCATTTCTTCTTTCACCCTTTGATAAGCCGAAGATTTCATGATTTTTTCTGCCATTATTATTTGCATTTTTAGCTTTTTGTTTGTATTGCGAGCTTTGCACAATTTTGCTTTTACTTCAGATATTATGTCTTTCAGCTTCATTTCTGTTGCAGTCAATGGCATGGAAATCTTATAACAACCTGAAAAAATAAAATCAAAATTATACAAGCTACTATAAAAGATGCCCATCATATTTCAGTAGGTGTTTAGTTATATATTTTGTTTCTTTTCTTTTAAATAGCCAGTTCGTGTCCACAAACTGTTAAAAAAATATTTTATTTTATTATTAAATAGTGTTATGTATGATAATTTAATTCATTGTTGCTGATTGTGCTGTTTTTTTTATTTCTCTTTTGTAAACAAGAGTCAAGGATTTAAGCTGAAAACCAGCGTGTAGCAAACCACTAGCAACTTAAGCATAATGCTGACGTTTGAACCTTTTGCTTCCAGTATTATAGTTTTAACCAATAGTACTAGCTGTGATACTGGAGACAGTAAACGTTATTATATTCTCCTAAATTTGGTATTATTTAGGATATACAATATGGTATATTTATTTTGAACATCACTAATTGTTTACAAGTCTTACATCAATATTCATTACCTACCTAATAGTTATTTATGCAACTGTTGTATAATAAGGAGTATTAAAACACGAATGTGGGTTTATCACACGAAACGAAGCCAAGTGTGATAATAGTATCACATGAGTGTTTTAATACGTAATTATGTACAGTTGCATACGAGACTTTATCTACATCCATGATATGAATCCTCCATAAAAGGTTCTGAAACCATAGGGTGTTGTAGTGTTGTAAGAAGTCTACGTAAATTCATGGATAGTTTAACTGAATATTTAATACAAACAAAGTATGATTGTATAGGTAATAATATAATTATTTATTGTAATAATTATTTACATTTTGGATCGTACAATTATTATAATGCAATACTAATATCGAACAAAAATGGCGGGATAGGGCCGCTATCCCACTGGCGTTTAACGAGCGTTGGCGTCTCTTCAACGTCTTCGCAGCGCCAACGTTGCGCAGACGCGACGTTGACGTCGCGTTGTCGCGTGGCAAGCATTAACGTCCGCTGAACGCGACGTTAACGTCGCTCACATCATACTATTTGAAGCGTACAATCAGAAACATAATGGATTCCGACGAAGAACTGTTGGTTTTACTACTTCGACGAAAATTACGTGAAAGAAAAAGAAAATGTCGTCGTCAATTTTGGGAAAACCTTTTATAGTCCAATCGATCACAAGTATTTCGTACTTTACTCTAATAATATTAAAAATAATGAATCGGAATTTTATAAATATTAAAATTTGCGAATGCCGAAGACCACATTTGACGAACTTTTGGAAGTGATTCAAAGTGACATACAATATTTAGACACTAATCTTAGAGTTTCAGTGTCACCAGAAGAGAGGCTTGTTATAACTTTGAGGTATGTTAGGAAAATAATACATTTAAATTTCTCATACAGGCTGTTTAAAATATAATAATAAGAAAACGCTTCTGTGTATATTTTTAACTACTTGTTTCATTTGTTCAAAGGCACTGTCTTATGGTTTACAATAATCAAAGTTTGTTTATTCGGAAATTTTCGTCATGGAGACCTTTAAGAATCATATTATAATAAACTAGTACTCACGCGGGGCTTCGCTCCCGTGGATTCTATCACGGTAAAAACATAACTCTCCTTTTTTAGCAGTCGCGTAAAAAGTAGCCTATAACCTTCCTCAAGCTTCAAGCTACTTCCATACCAAATTGCATCTAAATCCACCCAGTACTTTCGAAGATTAGCGCGTTCAAGCAAACAAACAAACAAACAAACTTTTCCGCTTTATAATATTAGTATAGATGTATGTATTTTCAATATCAAAATCGTTTTCTGATAGTGACTGCTTTCTGAATCGTACCAATACCTACGTACGCTCGCTAAAGCAGCAACTGTGCAAATGGCCGTCGTCCGTAACCCCCGCCCGTACCCACACGGACAGAGCAGGACGGCGTGATTGTACCTGTTGCCAACAAACGCGACGTTAACGTTACGTTAGTGCGACGTTTACGTCGCGTTCAGCGGACGTTAATGCTTGCAACGCGACGTCAACGTCGCTGCGCAGACGTTCGAGAGACGCCAACGCTCGTAAAACGCCAGTGGGATAGCAGCCTAGGACGTGAATTCAAATTAACCTTTAAGTTTTTTTTATTACGTCGCTGTGGTAGTGAAACGCGCGTGCATGACAATGTTCTTTTTTTGAAATGAGTTGCATAATGAAATTTAGTACATTATAACCACAGAACATATGTACCCTAGAGGGAATAATAACGACTCCATACAAGTTTAGAAGAATATTCCTTAATAGAGAGAGAGAAAAATATTCCTTACCGACCGGCGCCATCTGTGTTCCGCCCACGAAAACTAGAGAGTAGAAGCTATGGGGGGAATTTCAAACTACAATGCATATTATACACTTGATACCGTTGTGTCGCATTTTATGTACAAGTACAGTGCGTTTCTCGATAGTTTCCTATAAGATGGCCAATTTTTGCTCAGCAATAATTGTCATCTAAACAGAATCACTATCGAGAAAGGAGAAAGAGTGTACTTGTGCATAAAATGCTAAAATTTATCTTTATAGAGCAGTCTAATAAAACAAAGATTAGTACTTGACAGTTTTATTTGCATGATAATAATTATAAATTATCAGATATTCATTTAGGTTAATAAATAGGTATATGAGTAACATATTAATTTCAAGCAATATGGTACAAAAGGTTCACAAATCACAAGTATGTGTATGTACCTATGTGTAATGATATAATGAATCACAAATTTCGTCGGCAAATCTAAACTGCAAATTAAACATCAAATTCTTAAAATAAGATGTAGATGAGATTATGCATTTTTTTTATTGTTAAGTACTGCAGATGTCTATCAGTTTAATGAAATAAATGAAAAAATTATTAGGAAGAAAGATACTTATTATTTTGGTTAAAGGCAGACAAAACTGTCATTTTTGTTTCATGTTTAAACAATATTAATGATACCACACATCTTCAGCATTGACTGAGGCGCCATACAAAACATTATCCATTAATAAAACAAGGTGTTAAAATAATAATTTAGAAAAGGAAATGAACATAAATCTACACATAATTATATAACATTCAGGGGCATAATGTCCAATTCTCAAAAAGTCCAATTCCCAGAATGTCCTACATCCAAAATATCCAATCTTTGAGAATGTGGTGATTTTTTAAATAACTCATCAAAGCCCTTTTTTAATACTTATGACAAACAATTATTACAAAATACTGATATGAAAAATGTCCTACATTTTGAGAATTTAACATTTTAACCCTGAACATTATTTACTTATCCTGACTGACTGATTTATCAACGCTGAGCCTAACGCTGAACTACTAAACCACTGACATTTTATTTATGCATAATTATGTTCATTTTTCTTTTTAGTGCAGATTTACACGCCTCTTCAGAATACATTCTGTTTTTCAATATACAGTATCTCTTAATGCTAATATGGAAGACACTATTTATTATGTATTTTATATTTAATTCTTTGTGTTCCACGCAATTTTCGAGGAAGTCATAATTTATAGATTCCTTTAACAATTGCGTTATTTTCATTTTGATATTTTCTCTATACCTACGTCTCTTTTTCTAAAAATGTATTCATTAAGCTTGCACTTTTTTCTACACAATCTATTAAATTTTTAGAGGCGTATGTAAGAGATATTTTTATAGATTCATCATTTTTAAATTCTATAAAATTATGGAGTTCCTCTGGCTTTTCAGACACTAGAATATTTTTACAATCATTACAATTGTTTTTATTTTTTTTAAATAATGTAGCCACAGACATAGGCTTGAAGTTCACTACTTCCTTCTTCCAAAGAAGAACGGCAGATTTTGTACCGCCCACTTTAGTTGGAGTTTCGTTATTGTTGTTATTCCCAAAGGAACAATTTTGTGTGGACTATAATAATGGTTTTCTATTACATCTTTAACGTGTTGGTTATTCCTTTCCCATGAATTTTTATGAAGAAAATGTAAGGAGATGCATTCAGAGCACTTAATGTTCTCTTTGTTTTTCCCATAGCATTGCAGGGGGCTCTTTTCCATGAGCTTTTCCAACTCTTCACAAAGCTTATTGGGATCTGTGTTTATATTCCATCCTTCCACCCCGAACAGCATATCTTCATTAATTACACACTCTGAGGTTTGGAGAAGGCATTGCTCAATTGGTGATCCACTGATTAAAGTGAAAGCAGTGATAAGAAACACTATATTGTTCAACCAAATCATTCTTTAAGTTTCCCAAATGTATTTACATTTTTATAATTACTTCTGCTTTTGCTTGCCATCATCCTCTCAAAGACATTGAGAATTATAAAGGACCTTAAAGTAGTCCTTTTTTCGTAATTATTATATGTTTAGAAGTCTGAAAACATTTAAAAAAAGGGGTTTAAAATTTATAACTTTAAATAACTTATTGACAAAAAAACGCAATACACATTTTTAAATCTTGCCATCCGTAAAATAAAACCATTTAACTTGATCAGAAATCAATTTTCACGATTTATTATACTCATTTATTATTATACATATTAATGTATTGTTCCTTTATTTAATTACGGATAAAAAATCAGCAAATAAATATCGAAATCAACATCCAAACGTGCTTGACTATGGCAATGGTTTATATATAGAATTTCTATAACTATGGTTTATTGATATTTCAAGAAAATCATCTGTCACTTGTCAAATTGACATTATTGACAAGTGACAGATGATGATATTGACATTGTCAATGGCGTCTTTGCTGTTTTTTAATTGCGGTGTATGAATTCGTTTGTGCATTTTTAAGTCCGTGGGAAAATACACCTGGCCTCAACAAGAGGATAAAAGCAAACATATACCCTTTCAGAATCAAGCAGCTCATAATGGAAAAAAGAAGGCAGAGAAAAAAGTGGCATCAAACTAGGTGCCCCGATGACAAACAAAAGTTAAATAATCTTACAAAAAAAGTAAGAAGACTAATACAAAATTTCAAAGATAACTCAACCAATACCTATCTTCAGAACTTAAGTAGCGACAAAAAAACAGACTATTCCATTTGGAAGGCTACAAAGCACTTAAAAAAGGCCGATTACCCATATCCCACCTATTAAGTGTGAAAACGAACAATGGGCAATCACGAACGAGCAAAAAGCTAAAAGGTTTGCGGACCACCTAGAAAATATTTTTCAACCAAATGACGGAGAAACCTTTGAAGATCGCACTTCGGTAAATAATATGATGACATCAGAAAATGAAGTTACCATAAAACTAGTTACACCGAGAGAAGTCGCACGAGAAATAAAACAAAATATAAGCACAAGAAAATCACCAGGCTACGATTTGATAACAGGTGAAGTACTTCATAACTTACCAAGAAAGGGTTTGGTCAAGTTAACAAACCTTATCAATGCCGCACTGCGGCTCAAATATGTCCCAGAGTTATGGAAGGTGGCTGAAGTAATAATGATAGCTAAGCCTGGAAAACCGGCTCACGAAACATCATCATACAGGCCTATTTCCTTGCTACCAATTATGTCCAAGTTATTTGAGAAGCTGTTACTCAAACAACTTAAACCAATAATAGATAGTAAGAACATAATACCAGAGCACCAGTTTGGTTTTCGAGAAAAACACTCGACTGTTGATCAAGTGCATAGGATTACAAACGTAATAGAAAGCGCCCTTGAAGACAAAAAAGTATGCTCTACTGTGTTTCTAGACGTGACGCAGGCATTTGACAAAGTATGGCATGAAGGCCTTATACATAAATTTAAGAGCCTGTTACCGAAGCAGTTTTCAGATATATTAGAATCCTACATTCTGAACAGAGTCTTCAGAATAAGGCAAGAAGATACCTACTCGGAACTGAAGGAAATTAAAGCTAGCGTACCGCAAGGAAGTGTATTAGGGCCGGTCCTGTACCTAATATACACTTGTGATATTCCTGAATTAGAGCAAAACACGATTGGGACCTTTGCTGATGATACAGCCATAATGGGTGTAGGAAACATCCACGAAGAAGCAGTAGAAAAGGTACAAATAGCTGTAAATCAAGTTTATAATTGGTCCAAAAAATGGAGGATTAAACTTAGGAATCTAAATCTTCTCACATAGACTTTACTAACAAAAAACAACAGTATTTTCCAGTTTACATTAATAATAAACAAGTTCCATACGAGAATACAGCCAAGTATCTTGGTATGACCCTTGACACAAAGCTACGCTGGAAAGCCCACGTCAAAAAGAAAAAGGATGAACTAGAACTGCGATTTAAAAGAATGTATTGGCTGCTTGGGAGACACTCCATGTTGTCGGTACATAACAAATTGTTAATATACAAACAAGTCCTGATGCCAATTTGGACTTACGGTATTCAGCTCTGGGGCTGCACCAAACAGATCAATAAACTTATCATACAGCGATTCCAGAACAAAGTGCTAAGGGAAATTGTGAATGCACCTTGGTACATTCGAAACGACGATCTCCATCGGGACCTAAAAGTTGAGGTCGTCGAAAAAGTTATTCAAAAATTTGCGGAAGCTCATGAAAAGAGACTTCATCAGCATGTGAACATCGAGGCAATCCAGCTTCTCGATCACACAAATATAGTTAGAAGACTAAAAAGAACAAAACCGTTCGAATTAGTGATAGTGAATAGTGTAAAGTGCAAAAGTGCTACCAAATAAACACAATAACAAAGTGTATTCCCCTTAATAGAGACAATAAGAAAAGTACCACTGGACACATTCTTAGTAAAGACAATTTATTAGTTTAAGTTAAAATTAAATTACTTATTAGTCTATATATAAGGCTAGATTGTAATATAATTAGGGTTCATCCTGCTGATGAACACTAATAATAATAATAAAAAAAAATTAAGTCCTTTTGATTACTTTGTTACGCTGAGTTGAGCTGAGTCTATAAAACTCTGTGAACATCTTGGCTGTTCGTAACATCGACAGGATCAACTAATATGAGCACTAAAAAATAAAAGGAATTATAGTGACTGAGTAGGTGACGTTTTAGTTTGTAAACAACCACATTGACAGTCAACTGTCATCTTACAATATACCTATCTCAAAATGTAACCTCTCATACATAAAACAAAGCAAACTAACTTTTGAACCCAGACTTCTAAAAATCGGATAATTTATACTATATTGACGATATTATCTATCAACTAAATATAAAAACAATACAAAACACGAAAATTAAAAGCGGTACAAAACTTCCATACTAGCCCGCCATTGTTCTTTGTTCCAGGGAGGGAGAAATATTTTCTTCAATTTCTTTTTCTATTTGGTAATGCTCGGATTGTTCCGTGTCAGTGTGCAAGTCTGTGGCTGGTGTCAGAAATGTTTAAAAATTTGTATGATGGCATTGTTGCTATCCAGCTCACAATTGCCTGAGCTATTATGTGCCATATTGCTTATTACGGCAGTTTTTAATCCAGCAACGAATTGTTCAACTGTGGGGTTGCTATTGGACCCCACAGCTGAAGCGTATACACCCAAATAAATTTTCAAGTGGGTCCTGCTGAAGTCTTCTTGTAGATATACTTTTGATTGATTTATGTTTGGCACTGAGGATTCTCCACACTATTTCTATGCCATTTGAGGGTCCAAATCTACCCATCTTTTGATGGCGGATTGCCCTTGCATCCCAAAAATTCAAGGGTTTTAAAAAAAGAAATCATTTTATTAAACATTTGCAGATGTTCCGAAGACTTTTTTATGTTTGTGGAATTTTTTTTTCCTCTTCTTAGGTCTGATGTCGACGCGTTTACATCATTGAACAGTTAATAATAATCATAATCATAATTTATTCGTTCAAATTTGGTACATACATCTAAAAATATAACACACTATAATTAAAGCTTGCACTAGGATCAGAATGAGGAACATCTGTGTCTGAACTAGATAAGGAATATCTGTATTTCAGACATCAGCGCTCTTCCTTTAGTACCACTTCACAATAAACTAAGTTTCACCACTGTACAGTAAAATTTTGATAATAACAAACAGTAACTAAAACTAAAACAGTAATTAAATACAATTAATAAAGATGAGGAAATTTAATGGAAAAAGAAACAAGATATACAACCATTTTTAATAATAATAATAAATTTGAAATTATAAGTAATAGAGTAATGGCCTCCCGTGTGTGAAGTGAAAATGAGTGAGTGTGTGTAGGAGGGTGTTATGCTACTGTACTACT
The DNA here is from genome assembly GCA_943138885.2 of Tholera decimalis. Taxonomy (NCBI): domain Eukaryota; kingdom Metazoa; phylum Arthropoda; class Insecta; order Lepidoptera; family Noctuidae; genus Tholera; species Tholera decimalis. Next base: position 29,314,907 of record OW964551.2, read on the forward strand.
GTCAATAAGTTTTCCGTTTCTTCATAGTTTAGCTTATGGATATAATCTATTATCTTGTGTTTACAGTTGTGCTTATTTAGGGGATAAATTTTAATAATTTTATTTATCCTTGAATATAGAAAAGGGCCTAAGTAGCAATAGAATTTGCGAGCGTATGGGTGATTAAAAATCTGTGGAACGTTGTGGGTCAGAACTTTTCCCCGACGCTTTGACATAATATAAAGATTTATTATAACTTGTATCAGCATGGTACCTCAAGACTGCGTGCAATACAAATAGCTGCCGAACCGAGAGGACTTCACAGGATTGGTACAGGAGGTAAGTGGGAAACAGATATGGACGGAAAGTGCTCACTTTTAGAATAGCTCTTTGTGCCACTTCTAAGGGTTTAAGAATCGTTTTTGACGCACCTCCACAAATAAAAATGCAATACTGTAATATTGATTGACCAAGAGCTATGTACACTTGCTTGACTATTTTTGGTTCAGCTGCTGGTCTAAGGTTTTTGAAGACGTATATCAATTTTCTCAACCTGGAAGTTACCAACTCTATATGAGATCGAAAAGAAAGATTATTATCGATAACTATTCCTAAATACTTGACTTGCTTCATGTTAAGTAGGGCTGGGCAAGAACAGACAGCGTCATTACAGCAATAGTGTGCAAATAAAGAACCTGATGGGGAAGGTGAGTTACCGCTTCACATAGAAAAGGTGACATACTGAGTTTTGCGCACGTTAAGAGTCAGAATATTTTTCTGCAGCCAGTGGCTTACTATGTTTAGTCCATGTTGTGCACTTTTATACACATCCTTCCAAGTATCCGCTGAAAACAGAAGCGCCGTGTCATCCGCGTAAGATATTATTTTTACCTCCAGGTAAGTTCAACACACAGAGGTCGTTTAAATATACAAGGAAGGTGCTCGGACCCAAAATACTACCTTGAGGCACGCCCTAGGTAATAGGCAATTCGCTGCTTATGTTATCAATTATCTTTACACATTGAGAGCGATTAGAAAGATAATCTGTAAATATTTTGAGTTGATCTCCTCTAATACCTAGTCGTTCCAGCTTTTGTAAAAGCAGTGGCACCGAAACTGTATCAAAGGCCTTGGCCAGGTCTAGAAAGATGGCTATAGTCTTTTTGCCCTTGTCAAGATTTCTTACTACATAATCTCATGGACTGCATCACCCGTTGACCTAGCAGCTCGAAAGCCAAATTGGTTGTTTGAAATGAGATTATTTGTCTCTAGGTAATTGATTAATCTTTTATTTAGGATGCGTTCTAGTAGCTTAGACACCGAGGGCAGAATAGAGATGGGCCTATAGTTTGTAACACAGTCTTTGCCTCCGGACTTATGTATCGGGTGAACCACTGACTTCTTCAGTACAGAAGGGAATATGCCTTGCGATAAACACATATTAAACATATGGGTTAATGGAGGAACTAAGATGTGATTATTATTCTTAAGAATGCAATTAGATATAGAGTCCCAACCAGGAGAGCAATCATTTTTCAAACCCATGATCAAACTTTTTACTTCAGCCTCATCTGTATCCAATAACACAAAAGAATTTAGACAGTGCCTTAGATTTTCCGATATAAAATGACGGTGCTTCGGATTTTCACAGCTTATAGTCCCGTCAGCCAGGTTTTTGCCTACATTAACAAAGTAATTATTCAGAATCTACCGATTCCTGTATGTCAAGTGAATTTATTAATTCCGTCGCCGAAATCTTACATTTTTTTTGTGTTCGTTATTGTTTTTATTGCGTCCCAGATTTTTTTGTTATTTTTGCCCGCTGATTTTAATAGATTAATTTCATACGATTTTTTAACTATTTTGAGTAAATTGTTGCAGAAATTTCGATATCTTGTGTATATAATTTTAAGCATATCATTATCAGGTGACTGTCGCGTTTTTTATGTAAACTGTCCCATAGTTCGTCCATATTTGTAATTAAATTAGCTGTGGCCAAGGCTTCAGTCGGCATGTCTCCTGAAAATTCACAATAAACAAATGAAATCAATATGAGTAAGCATATTGTTAAGGGAGGCCATGTTCAGCAGTGGACGTCCTAGGGCTGATATGATGATGATGATGATAGGACTAAGTAATAATTAAAAGTACATTAAAATTACTAGATGGTTTTACCCTTTATGAAAGAGATGACTCCACATTACAATACCTTCTGTTGAAAGTAATGAGTAAGAAAGGGTGTTGTCGTTAAATGTTTATAAGTATGCATAATTATGATCTGAGTGAATAAATGAGTTTGAACTTGACTATTATAAAAGGTTTTTTACCTCCAGCTATTTTGGTATATATTCCTGCTGCAACTGAGTGGCTTAAAACTTGTGCTGCAAGTTTTACTCTCATTCTTTGCTTCGAATTAGGATCAAGGTGTTCTTTACTCAAGCATGGTGCAAATACAAAATTGGGATTATTGTTGTCCAATTCATAAAACTGCCTGATGTGGCTCCATTTAGCGATTCCTGTAAAGTAATTATTAAAAGTATTAGAATTATTAAGTGTTAATTTTGTAACTTTAAAAAAATAATATTGGGCTCTTTTTGTACATATTTATTACTAAACAATTTATTTATTATAACTATATAACATAATGACTTCCCAATTCCTTGTTTGTTGTCTGATGTTATATTGGTCCTAAACTTAACATCATATTTCATAAAGAGATTTCTGAAGCACTTTAGTAGGTGTGGTGTGTCAAATAGTGTGACAATTTTGTGGTTGCTTACTTCTTTGTAGGAATTCTCTACAGAAGCTCCTAATAGACAAAGAGCTCTCTTGTTGACTCCATCTAAGTCACAAACTGAAGCGCATATATTTATTTTAGCAACAATTTAAAACCTGAAGTATTTAATGGGAGATTAATGACAAATAAAATTAAAACATTTTTTTAATTATCATAATTTTCAGCAAAGAGTTAAATAAGCATGATCATAATTAAAAATTAAGAAGAAATGCCTCCTTAATCCAAGCAGATAGTCTGTCAGCTGTGACAAAACATAAATAATAAGCCACTGGCTGCTTGACTTGCTTCCTAACTCCAACTACCATAAATACAACGGCAATCCTTCAATAAAATCCGCCTTAGGATTGTACCATAATTTTTTTCTTAGTGACATTTCATCCCACAACAATATGTACTCTCGTTTGGATGGCCTAAAGTGTTTTGTTGTCTTTTTCAACACAGTAAGTGTTGTTTTGTGTGTTCCCACATTCATCTTAAATTTGCTTAAGAGGGATTTTAATGAGCTGGGTGATGGTAAACAAATCATTCTCCTCAATATTTTTTAGCTTGTTGGTGACCTTTTGTAGAGCCTCAATGCTATTATCTTAGACTCCATGTTCCACCTGCGCCCTGGTTTCTTCCTCTTATAATTATGTAGTTCTCCTAGCAGTAACAATGCAAATGTCGAAGTCATTTTATTATTTAGGATTTCTTTAACTGTTTCACTGTTAGAAATAACATTGAAAATGCTTCATTTTTTAAATGTTTTACAGTTTTTTGTAATCTATAAACCTTGTTTATTTTACTTTTTAGTTTTTTTAGCAACATTTTGCTTTTCTGGTCACCTTCTTGTTTTGAAGACTCGCATACAAACATTCCAGAATTGGTTGGAGTGATAATATTTGCATTATGTTCTCCTAAAGGATAAATTCTGGATGGACCAGCAACAGGTTCAAATATGGCAGGTTGATTTGGCAGATTAAAATCGTTGTATCCTGAAAATTATAGGTTGATTTAAATACTTAAATTAATTTAAAATAAGCTATAGATGAGGTAACACATTTAGAAGAAAATTGGTATGATTAAGTTAAGCTTGAAAAAACATTATAATTCTACTAGCTCTTGTGATATAACATATATTTATAATTATGATAATGTATTACATCTACATGAAATGCAGCTTTCATTTTTTTTTTAGATAAAAGCTAGCTTATGTCCTTCCTCTCAAGTAAACTTTAAGGTTCAGAAAAATTACAAAACGAAAGACAGACTTACTTTAATATTTATAAGATATGAAAGCATTAGTAAGATAAACAAGTTATAACATTTCCTTAAATGTCAGGTTAACAACATCATTATTTTACTAAAATATTATAGTATGTGTTACACTTACACATAACATAATGTCTGTATTTCTTTCCAATGTAAGGCAGGTGTTTTAAATGCACTTTTCAAGTGTTAAGATAAATGTGACACTGGCATTGAACACCAGGTACAGCTTTCTACAGCGTTCTGAACAACTTCTTCTCAATAAAGCATGTGCTTTGAAAATGTTTACTGCAAAGCATCTTATGCCTAGAATGAAGTCCATCCTGGAATTTTGGTGAAGACCATGCGTCGTTAGGGAAGCAATACTTTGCCCATAATTCACAACTGGAAATTAAAAGATATCAAAATTACACCCCTTACTAATAAAACTATCATGTTCCTAATAAAACTATATCTTAAGATAAAACTATATTCGCTTTGGCTGAAAGAGATACGGAAATGGTGTAGGCAAGAAAGGTTTTTACAGTAAGTAGGTACCTAATGATTTTTGGCAACGAAAGTTGGGATATTAGCAAAGGGTATCAAATAAATTAGGTATGTTACGTTAGTTAGTGGTAGTTATAAAAAATAATAATAATAATAAGTGTTTAGATAGAAGCTGGATTAACATAATTGTGGTATTCTGTCGTGTAAAACGAATAGCATGGAAAGTACAGTAGGTATATACCGCAGAGCATTTTTTGAAACCGATGCAAAGTAATACTGGGATCTTTAGAAGGTGAAGATCCACACATACAACAGATTCTAGTGTTTTCTTTCTGCGAACTCATCGCGGAATTAAACAAAAATCAAACAAGAGTCACTGTCTCAATACAGAGTCTCTATCTCACAAATATACACACTTAATTTCACCAAAACACAGCCACGGAGGAGCAAGCTCGACTCAACGTTATCAACGTTAGCATTAAATAAAACTAGTTTATTTATTACAAATAAACATAAATGCAAGATAAAATGGTGCGCGAGCGGCGGCAGACATTTTTCTTGTGACGTCAATCAATATGACGTGCGGGCGTTAGTGTTGCCACATTGTCTCACATCAATTAAATATGTTACATTTCTTAATCAAATATATTTGTTTGGCATCAGAATAATAAACAAAGGTATCTTTGAGGGCAAATTTACTTTAAAATCAATAAATAAGCTCATTAATATGGAGAATACATAATTTATTTTTTAGTGGCAATGTTATAAAAGTGTATATGTTCATCTCTTTAATCTGATGTCATTGTCCCTCTCTTCTTTTCAAGCCCACCTACATAACGTTCGTAGAACAAAGTTGACAGACCCTGATTATAACACCCATTTGGATGATATTATGGTTACTATGACACTGGTTGATTTAATGTTGGCAATACGCTAACTTATACGCGGATTTATAGCATGGGTGTAGATAAAATATTCAATAATTTATTTTGTTTTTTATTTACCTGGATTTGAAGATATGTCAGTATCCATTTGAACTGGTCTGGTAGAGACGGCCGTCTCCATTTGAAGTAAAGTAGATGGCATTTCAGTATTCATTACTGTAATCACATAAGAAAAACAAAATTAAACATTGTATTGTGTGCAGATAACCAACTGCAAAACATCTATCCGCAAAATTGCTCAACACTATCTTTGGCCCACTTTATAATATTTAACTGGGCTGGAAGATACATCTATGTCTTTTTGAACTGTTCTGGTAGAGGAGGCTGTCTTTATTTGAACTGAAGTAGATGGCAGTTCAATATCCATGACTGTAAGAATATAATAAACACAAATTTAAACATTGGGTTATTTATTAATAAATTATAATAAACTGGCCACTGTAAAATATTTAACACTACATATTTAAAATTATATTAACATAAGTATAAGTAATGTATCATTTGCCTGGCCTCGAAGATAAGTCTGTGTCCATGGGAACAGGTTTGGTAGAGGAGGCTGTCGCCATTTGAATTGGCTTAGATGGCAGTTCAATATGCCTGCTCTCGCCAACATGCACACCTGAAATTTATAGGGTGATTTTTAATAGGGATAAACACCAAAACCATCTATTATACTATCTATAGTAATATAATAAAGCTGAAAAGTTTGTTTGTTTGTTTGGATTTGGGAAATTCTTTGTGTATATGATAGCCATTTATGCGGAAGGCTGTAGGCTATACGGGGATGGGAAATTCCTACGGCAACGGGGAAAAAACGGGATATGAGCGTACGAAGTCGCGGGCAAAAGCTAGTTTGGGATAAAAGGATTCATTCTTAGGAAGCCATTATCATCATCAATCAAGTTTAAAGAACTTTTGACTACTTTTAAGAAAATATAATATTTTAAGACACAATTTCTATTAAAACGACTGGGTACCATTAATCTGTTTAAAAAAATTCTTCATGTAGTAGTTTCTATTTTTACATTGCTAAGTTTTGTATTTCACAAAACATGACATGGTTAGATAAATTACCTTTACTTTTTCCATCAATAAACAGTGTAAAATTTTTAAAATTAACTAATCTTACCTGGAATTTCAAATGTTGGAATTGCCAGTGCAGTTAGTTTCATATTTGGAAATATGTAAATATCTTCAAAATGTTTGACACTTTTCTGTTTTTATGTATGAATTCATTATCTTCTCCAATAATATCACCTCCAATTTTCATAACCCAAGTGCGAAAATGTTCTATTTGAGCAGGATTATTTGGATTTGGAAACCAGTGCAACGGCAATCCTGAAACATGATAATTAAAAACTTGTTACAAGATGTTAACCAAACATAAAAAAGAAAAAAATGAGTACCTATTTAACTTGTATCTTGGTTTGGTAAAAAATAATGTCTGGAGTCATAAGTACATATTATTTTAATGCTCGAAAAATTTACTGACTTTTCTAGATAATTTTATTATGTTTAGATATTTGTTACACTTCAACAGCTGAATGGGTTGGGGCGAACACAGGTAGACCATGACATGAAGGATTATGGACACTTTGTATCTCACTATGAGATTATTCCAAATAATCTCCAATCACTAATATACATGAACAATAAAATAGAAGAAGGAATGTGAGAATTAGTTATGTTCCTAGTATGTTTGTTGCTCAATTACATATTTTATCATTCTTAAGGTAATTTCAGCATTCTTTATCATTTAACTAAAACTGCTTTAAAGTAGGTACCAGTTATCTAATTATACGTAAGGCATATTATTATTCTAAGCCGGAAAACGGGAATTCTATAAAATGTCGAAATTTGTGGAAAAATTTTGTGGAATATTATTATAAGACCTTTCAGCCATTATAAACTTATATATCTTCACGTTAAGCCGGAGGAACAAAGTTCAACTAAACGTACTGCATGAAAATAAAACCGAGAAAACACGAAAATACAAGAAACATAACAGGAATTATTATTATGCACATCAACCAAAAAAAATCTTGTGAAATTTTTTAAATAATGTTGTGGGGGGGTGATACACCTCCTGTTCTTTTATTTGCTCGAAGATTCTCAGGATGGGATAGGATTATTAAAACCACCTTTTAATTTTTCTGAGTACAAGAACCATAGACAATTTTTTTTTAAACGTCATTCATAGACAACGTCAATCAATATTGAAGTGAAACGCACTACGTAACAAATGTCAACGTCACTTTAATGTCAAAAGTCAAAGTCACTTTTATTGTCATCTTTATTTAATTGGCGGTAGTGATACTAGTTCAGAAGTATCAGAATATTTGATTACCACAATAACCAAAGTGTATCTGCTGATGAGAATGGACTTCAAACTTTTAGCCATTCTAACCAAATCTTACAAGAGAACACTTCTGAAACTGCTAGATCTAATGAATGCTATTCTCCCTCGATATATTCTCTTGACATTTATTGGACAGTTGCAGACGTAATCTAAAAAAGGCTTTGGATCAATGTTTGGTTTCGTAGAATTTACAAAGGATAAATTTTGGTACTTCGTTCTCTTCCTTTCTTCTCGAGTGTAGTCACCATATTTTCTCTTTCTGCCCTTTTTTGGCCTATCTAGCGGAGATCTAGCAGTTTCAGAAGTGTTCTCTTGTAAGATTTGGTTAGAATGGCTGAAAGTTTGAAGTCCATTCTCATCAGCAGTTGTTTATACACTTTGGTTATTGTGGTAATCAAAGATTCTGATACTTCTGAACTAGTATCACTATCGCCAATATAATTTTCATTAACAAAATCGGAATCCTTTACTGAGTCGTCATCATCAAACACTACAGTTCTATTGGAAGATGCTGGTGAAACTGTTGGACGGTTTTCATTAATGTTAAATATATTTTCGGGAGCTCCGCAGTCATTTTCAAAGTCTGCCGTTAAAATGTTAAGTAGGTTTGCATAGGAGATGAAGGGAAATCTAGGAGGATCAAGGAGGATCAATATTCGCTTGGGCATTGGAGTTTAGCGGAGAAGACACTGAAGATTCGATCCTCTTCTCATCAACGGTTTCATGAAGCTGAATGCAGGATTTCATACACTGGACAATACTAGGAGAAGATTTCATGCATGGTTTTTCATACATCCGTACATTGTAATTGCTAAGTGGTCTAGGTGTTAACGGAGCATATGGTGGAGCCTCTATACTTTTTTCTCCTACATCTTCCTGAGATTTGGTGGTTAAATGTTTAAAGCACCCCATACCAGAAAAAAGCGGTTCGACATTCTTCTCACCACATATCTCAGGAGACAGAACTTCAAACTCACCAAGACGATTGGCATCAGTATTAGGCAAAGCTGCAAAAGAAAGAAGAAATTAAAGTGTTACCTTTTCATATTATTTGATAGTATAACAAAAAAAATAGCCGCGAAACATCCGTTCAGTAGTAAAGGCGTGAAAGCATAAAAAACAAACAAATTCACATTCGCATTTATAATGTTAACTTAGGATTTCAAGAATTATAAAAAAAACTGGAAGCATCATGCTGCTGAGATATGCTGGCAGAAAGCACTTAGAAAACCAAACGCTCCATTCATCGAAACAGTCACATTCGACCTGCTAAATCTGAAAAACTGCTGATGTTTTGTGTGGTTCGTATGGATCCCTAAATTAAAAATGGATAGGTATGGTTTGTGCTCTTAACTAACGTACCTGTTTTTAACTTTTTTGTAGGACTGCTTTGTGGAGAATTTTCAATAATATCTGAAATAAAATTATAATAGGTATTAACGAACAAACTTTTACAAGGAACAAAAGTGAGCTGTTTCACAAAATACCTTCATGTTGTTCATTTTGTACAAACTTAGCCAAAGGTGGGTATGATCACATACAGTGAGATGGACTACAGGCATAGGACTTAATACCTTTAATGGACAAAATGCCATTATCTTGTTATGCCAACTAAATAGTCATTTACAAAACAAAATCAAGTTCCAACTCTTTGAGGTTACAATTACAAAATGAAATAGTAATGAATTACTTACCAACAGCGCTGTTGTTCTCATCTTCATCGTCTGAGCTGTTTCGTATGCAAGCACTTAGAAGTGCCCTTGTTCGAGCACTCAACTTTTTATTCATGATTTTAATTAATTTTTGAAAAAAGAACAGTCGTAGGCACAGTAGAAACGAATGTTTTGAAGTGAGTAAGTGTTGCTATTTCCAAAAAATAAAAATCTCGGTAGTTTTGGTAGGTAACGGTAGAATAGTTTCTCAATAAACAAAGGCAAAACACGATTGTAGATACGTAAATAATCATTCTTATGTATTACTGACACAGGTAGAATTTGCTATTCATAACAAACATTCTTCTTTGTCAAACGCAAAACAAACCCATTCTTCTTAGTTATTTTTTTTACCTCTGATTTTACAAAATGTATTTACTATATGGAACTAAGCATCTTGGTTATTTTTCAAACTAATATATATGATACGCGAAAAAGAACCAAACCACATGGTTCTCTTCAAAGAAAAAAAACACAAATATAATTTGTCTTTTCATTTTCTAGTGAGAACCATGTAGCTTGGTTCTATTTTGCGTAATAAAAATGGTAAAGATATACAAGTACCACGCCACATGAGTCCGTTTAGCTTTTAAAAAGTGACTCTAACTCGGGTTGGTACTTTAGGCTGCTGTTAATGCGGCTGGCTTAGTATATTGGCCAGGATTTTTTCTGAGGAGATACAAAACATCGTTGGATGTCTAACTTATAAGTTATTCAATTTTCACTCGATGTGTGGGTTGGTTCTAGTTTGCATAACTACGTCCAATTTAGTTTAGTACAAATTCCGAAGTAAAATGTAGTATGTAATCTATACCACATTTTAAATCACTATCACTTCAATTAAGAAAAATATTCCAATTCAGATACTAAATTTTAACATACCTTGAATACGTCGGAAAGATGAATCATGAAAATCGGTATGTTCAATTTGATTTGTTGTGATATCGTCATTTTCCATAGATTGCTCAATTTTATTTTTTTGTGTGTTGGCATTGTTAACACATAGTTTACCTCCTCTGGTTTGTATCTGATAACGTTTCATTATGAAACAATAAGAAAATATTTAATTGACTGTATTATTACGCAATTATTAGATCAACACAATAAAAACACGCGCGTGACGCGCAGCCGATAGCGAGTTCCGCGTAGTCTGTTTTATGTGACTCATACGCGGTGCATGCGCGCTCTTCACCCCCGCACACCGCCCGCTGTAAACCATTGCCACAGTATAAAAATAATAGACAGACAGTACGGAATCTACCTACAAACGCTCGAAACAGCACACTCACACGAACATGCGCACCGACGAGACCTCTAAGGCCCGTATTAATAAACCGATATCAGCATAAGAGTAAGATCTTAAGAGCTGGTTTGAGATCCCGGCATATTAATAAACAAAAGTTAAGATGCGGTTTAATACTCTGTCATCACCTGAGATCGTATTGTTTAATAAACAATCTAGAGTTTCAACTGATATTTTATGGCCTTTTCAAATTCGATTACCTAAAGTGTATATAAGGGACGCGACAAATCCCTTCGAATTACCTCTGCAAAACTTTAAAAAACGATTTCGATTTAACCAAGAATCAGTGCTTACATTGTATCGTTGATAAGAAATAATTTGACGAAAAGTGATAACAGAGGGCTGCCAGTTGCGCCAGAAATTGCTGTTTTGTTAACTTTGAGGTATTACGCTACAGCATCCTTTCAGGTAGGTACTTAAACCATTTTCATTACTTGAATATTGTAAACATGAGAATATGAGTTTGTTGTGTACCTACTATACCTGGGTGAAATATTGGTATAACGATTTATTAATAATTTATTACAAAAACCTTTCAGCTTGTCTGTGGGGATCTCATTAATTTATCTCAGCCTACAGTGTCAAACATAATTACAAAAGTATCGCGACTGCTAGCACTACTACACAATACCTATATTAAAATACCAACTGGAAATCAAGCTAGCATAAATAGGCAATTATTTAAGGACTTGGGAAGACATGGACGTTGGCCTGGGATACCAGGTATAGATGGAGCCATTGATTGCACCCACATCAAAATTGTCAACACCCCAGGTTGTCAGCACCATGAAGCTTATCGCAACAGAAAATCTTATTTCTCCATTAATGTTCAAGTAAGTCTACCAAACATGCTCAACATGTATTTTTACATTGATATACCTAAGTTTAGTGCAGCTACAACTATATATATCTACATTGTGATGATATCCTATTGTAACTTTCTTTTTCAGGTTGTTGTTGGCCCACAAACAGAAATTTTGGATATAGTAGCTAGATGGGCTGGCAGTACGCATGATTCCAGAATTTTTCAAATGTCCAGGGTATTCATGAAGTATACTCAAGGTGTGCTAAATGGTAAACTAGTAGGTGATAGTGGTTATCCAACATTACACAACTAAGGTATAACCGAGCACAAATTAAAACTAGAAACATAGTTGAAAGAACATTTGGTATTTGGAAACGTAGATTTCCATGTTTATCAAAAGGCCTTGGTAATAAATTACAAACTGTGCCTAATATCATAGTAGCCTGTGCAGTGTTACATAACTTATCATTGATTTTAAATGATGAGATGGCATTGGGTTTAGATTCCCATTCGAACCAGGAGGGTGGTGAAACCGAAAGTTTAATGCCTAGCACAAGTACTGGGTTTATTGTCAGAAATTCTATAATAGAAAATTATTTCCAATAAATATTGAAGTTGAATCTTCTTTATTATTGTTATAGCATTTAATAATGTTTCAACGCCTGCTCATAGTTAAGTTTATTATCTTGTTTACATTTAGTTTTATTTGTTATCAAAATAAATAAATGTGTTTATAGTGTTAATTATAAATTATATATTTTATTTTGTTAATTTATTAAAGTAGTTACTTTTTTATAAAACCGGTCTGTAAGAAGCCCACAGCTGGGCATAGGCCTCCATATAGGGAAGGAAAGAGCATTGATCACCACACTTTCTCAATTGCAGGTTGTTGATTTCAGATTCCAATATTTGAGTATTATTGAGATAAATAAAACATTTTACTATTAACTTATTTCAAATTTATTATTTCTATTACTATAATTATATTATTCGGCTTGATATTATTGACCTGGAACAAAACAAAAAATTATTAAACCAAAAATAATAATAACTTAATAAATGTCCAAACTTGAAAGATACTAAGATTTTTCTTGCCTACCTGATGAATCTAGTTTCTGCTTCAGTATAAGTTCAGCCAAGTCAGCTTTAGCTTTAGCTTCCCTACACTGTTCCCTTAAAATCTGCATCTCTAAATTGTGTCGATCCTTGTACTCCTGATGTATACTTTTATTTTTAATTTGAAGTGTTCGGGTGTTCGTAGATTGCGGAGGTGACTCACTTCTTAAAGGTGGTATGGTTATAATGGAAGGTTGGGACATTTGTGATGTGGAAGGCTTTGGGGACTCATATTGTACACAGGTGTCAACTGCATTGGTTTCGTGGGAGATGATAGAAGTCTGAGATGCAGGTGGTAAAACAGTTATATCCTCTATTTCTATTGTGGCTGGAGTGTTTGACTTCAGAGAATCTAAAAAAGTAATGTTCATATTATATCAATTAACTATAATCAAGGTTTAACAAGACAATTTTTCACATGCAAAACCATAAATACCTTCAACTGCGTCGGAATCAATAGCATTATCGATTCCCACAATAAGAGCTATTCCCACAATAAGAGCTGGGGCCACCATGGACACATCAGGGTCAATGTCAGCATCGTTTATAGATGGCCCTCCTCCAGTAGCTAGTCTATTTTGGCGTTCTTTGGTCAAGGCCTCTCTTTGACGTTGCTTTGTGTTGATCCACAAGCGCCGTAGTTGTTTCGTTGTTGCCTAAAATAAGTAAACGATATGAATACACTCACTGTTACATTTAATCAAGGTCGTGATTATATGATATGTTTATACAATCACATATAACCTAAGGGCCTGCACCCTAAGTCGACTCTTCTGATAAACAAAGCATAAAAACATGATTATATGTAAAGTAATGAATAAGTATGTAATTTTGTGAATAGAATAGTCATTTACCTGTCTCTTAGCGAGAGGACTTGCATTATATTCGGCAGTAATACGAATCCAGGCTTCGTTTTTATTACGCAGTGAAGCTCCGTCTGTGTCCTTATTTTCTATAATATGGCTATAGATTTTTAATATATTTAAAAAGTGTTTTCTTTCTGTCGGGCTAAACACATGTTTTTTGACTCCATTTTATACAAATAATTAGATAAGTTTAAATACAAGTTTACAGTGACAAATACCAAACACTGTTGATTGTCATTAAATAAAACAAACACCAAACAGATAACAGATTATAATGATGTGATGCGCAAACGCGGGCGTATGCGTTTTGTTGACTTGTAAAATTCAATACTTTTTGAAAATATCGTGCTTTTTCTATAGTATATAAAGATTAAACGTATGATTTATAATCATGTGATTAAATTTTCTAAAAATTACTCGATATAAACTGAAAAATTATTTTTCTTCGTGCACACACAGAGTTGAACATTATACTTCTACAAAGCAAGTACTAAACGTAATGAACAAAAGATGAAATAGTTGTTCATTGTGACGTAGCAAGTCTTAAGATCAGGATTTCATTGGGTGTCGAATTACGATTCTAAAGATCGTGGTCTTATACTCGGTATCATCTGAGATGCTGTTGATATGGGTTTATTAATTAGCGTCGACATTAAGATGCTAGTCCTGGGATCACGATTGAGACCTAACTATTAATACGGGCCTAAGTCTTCGTTGCAGTGCTCTCAGTTAGTCATGCGCAAAATGTGTCGGTGAAAAGAATTGAATGAAGTATATCTTTAAGCTCAACGAAGTAGTCCACTCATTTAGTTCAGTACTTCATTTAGTTCACTAAATCAGAACTAGTTCATACTTTTAACATATCCGGCTCACTCTAATTTTATTGATAAGTTACGTATGATGCACTTCACTTAGTTCACTTTACTACATACTTATCTTGATTTTTCTTCATTCTTTAAACAGACTGATGAAGTGATAACCGTCAATATATACCTTTTTACTGATAGATCTTCTCTTTTCTAGGTGATTCTAAAGAAGTATTTAGGTACCTACAGTGATTTAAAATTATTTAAATACCCTAACACTTGACTGGTGATTATTTGCATTTGGTCGTTACATGCGTCAGTTTTTTGGTTGTTAATCGTGTCCTTCTTTCATTCAGTAGGTATTTGACAAACTTTATAAAAAATCTTTAGAAATTATCAAAAGAAATAGTTTGTAGTTTAGTTTATAGTTTATTTATTTCTCTCTTAAATTTTTACAATTTTCTCTTAATCTATGTGTAATTATAACAACGGGGACATAAAACAGCATAAAGAGATAACGTTGCCGACTGTACTAGTATGAACTGTATCACAGTCGACAGTGCCTTCCACCCTAATGTATTATAATTGAAATTCATTGTTTTAAGCACAACATTACTGTTAACATATTATTATCTGAATCATAAAAAAACAATTAAAACTGATGAACTAATAGATTAATCAACGTAAACATAATAATAATAATAAAAAAAAGAAATACAGCTACATATGGGTGGTATAGAGTGTATGTGTGTAGCGTAGTGAGTAAGAATGGATGTGTAGAGGAGAGTATTAGTGGAATGTGGAGTGAGTGTGTCTGATGTGAGCATGTGTGGTGTGTGTTGCGTGTGTAGGTGTGATTAAATATTTGCAATTTCTTCGGTCTTGGCATAATCTAATTTTAAGAGCCAAGTTGGTAACACCTCCTTGCATTTGTTTGACGGTAGTGCATAGATGTTTTCTATTTTGTTCACTAGATTGTATAAATGGGGACCCATAACATAATACTGGTGTTTAGCAAGTGTTGTTCTATGGACTGTTCCCGAGCAAACCCTTGTTTTGTTACGTTTTAAGATCGGTGTATAGTTAATGCTTTTATGTTTACGGAGTATAGCAGATAGTATAAATAGCTGTCTGATTGTCAGAACACGACACTCACTATACAGAAGATCAGTGCTGTACCTTCGCGGTCGACCAAGCATGACTTTGAGTAAAGCCCTTTGTGCACGCTCTAGTGGAAGTAAGGCAGTCTTGCCTATCCCACCCCAAACAATAATGCAGTACTGCAGTAGACTGAGCTAGAGCATAATAAACACACAGAAAAGTTTCGCGATCAGCAGAATTCCTAATTTTTCTGAAAATAGGCATTAATTTCCTTGTGCGGGCAGTTAGCTGCTCTATATGTGGTGTCCATTTCAGAGACCTATCTATAATGAACCCCAGATATTTTATATTAACAGTACGAGTAAGTTTAGGGCAGCCACAATTGTCCCCCAAGTTACACGTATGTGCAATCACTGCAAATTCTGAGTTCGGCTGGGTATTCATACGGTGAGAAAACGTTATATATTTTGTTTTTTCAGCGTTCAAAGTTAAAAGATTATCTTTGAGCCAAGTCATTCTAAGCACATATTCAGTGTGTTTCTGAACCTCTTTCCAATCACTTCCGTGTACAATTAAAGCTGTGTCATCAGCATATGTAATAATATTACAGTGGGGTAATAACATCATACATAAGGAGTTGATGTACAATAGGAACATAGTGGGTCCAAGGACGCTGCCTTGAGGTACGCCAAATGAGAGAGGCATCAGTGAACTAGTGATATTACCTATTCTCACACACCGGGAACGATTTGTGAGATATGAACGAAAAATTTCAAGAGCAATTCCGCGAATGCCAATTGATTCCATTTTAGAAAGTAGTATGGGAACAGAAACAGTGTCGAAAGCCTTTGACATATCAAGAAACACACCTATAACCTTATTTTTGGCATCAAGGTTACGTGCGATAGTTTCAGTAAGTACCAGAGTAGGATCTTCCGTTGATTTACCCTTCATAAATCCGAATTGATTGATCCGAAATACTGAAGTTCTGAACTAACTAAATGAAGGGCTGAAGGAGAGACACATTTGAAAGACAACTGAATGAATGATAAGTTTATTTTATGAAGTGAAGTAGTTCATTTCCTTCAATCGTTCGCGAACTACCCATGTCTACTCTCAGTAGTGCGTGTCGCGTCGAGACGATTGGTCATGTTTAAATTTTATTTATCTCCGAAAATGCCAGGAACGTATTGCGTTGTGTATGCTGTTTGAACTCGGCTTCAACAAAAGCTGCTGATTTTGAAAGGTAAGAATGATTCATTTGTTATATTTTTTATACTTATAATCGTTATCGAATTATAAATAAATAAAATAAATAAATAAAACGTTTATTCGAGACCAAACATGAGACTTAATTTAAAAACCCACCAAACTGCTTAGCAGTTTGTCGGCGGGATTGGCGCTTGTTTCTACAATATTTTGGCTCTGAGGTACTAACATACAATAAAACTAAGTAGGTACAGACAGTTCGCGATCATGATGAATTCGTGATCTTATTTATAAGAGATGAGATTATAAATCCAGAGTGGGGCGGTGCTTGCGCAAGTTTTATTTAGTTTATAACTTTCTACTAACATATTATATCCGAACGTATCACATATTAGAATACAGATTCTTTCTTGACCGCGGTTTTTGAGTTGACCAATCATATTCCTTCCTTCCTATACAATTCCCACAAATGAGAAAGGAGATATTCGCCGCACGCGCCGCTCATTGGCGGATTCAACGCCGGCCAATCACCGTACAGATGCTGTGGCAAGAAAAAGGTATAATTACCTCCTCAATATTGTGTCTCGGAGTCTTCCAGAAGAAACCATCGTGAAGTTATCACCCCGCGCCTTACTCGTTAAGCAAGTTATCACCCCGCGTCGAGTTGAGATTAACTAAATACCGCTAATATATCTGTATATCTAAAAACTATCAAATATCCGTGTTGGCCATACACAAGTGTGACAAATAAAGACTGAAGTGAAGTGCTTAAGCAACTAAGAAGAAAGTGATTCATCCCACGTGCTACATCCAGAATATCCAAGTAAGTCCCTCACAACCTTTCTTCATACCCCTGGTCTGCTCATTACTGTGTGTGGTCAATATTTCACCCCCAAGTTATTTTCCCGCCACGGTCCTTCGAGAACTTACCGCACCAGGCGGTTATGAGGATATTTAAAGCCGATAGTGCAATAATTGTAACAAAATGTAAATCAAAGATAGCGGCCGCTATAGGTATCAATTTTTTCATCATGGGTGTCGTTTTCATTCATGCTATTCGAGGGTGCTAAAAACGATAGTGCTGTTAAAACGTGAATTCAAGATGGCGGCTGCAACAGGTATCAACTTTTTCGTCATGGGTGTCGTTTTCATGGTATTCGAGGGTGCTAAAAACAATAGTGCTGTGAAAACGTGAATCCAAGATGGCGGCTGCATCATGTATTAAATTTTTTCGTCATGGGTGTCGTTTTCATGGTATTCGAGGGTGCTAAAAACGATAGTGCTGTCAAAACGTGAATCCAAGATGGCGGCTGCAACAGGTATCAATTTTTTCGTAATGGGTGTCGTTTTCATGATATTCGAGGGTGCTAAAAACGATAGTGCTGTCAAAACGTGAATCCAAGATGGCGGCTGCATCAGGTATCAATTTTTTCGTCATGGGTATCGTTTTCATGGTATTCGAGGGTGCTAAAAACGATAGTGCTGTTAAAACGTGAATTCAAGATGGCGGCTGCAACAGGTATCAATTTTTTCGTCATGGGTGTCGTTTTCATGTTATTCAAGGGTGCTAAAAACGATAGTGCTGTCAAAACGTGAA
Source organism: Tholera decimalis (assembly GCA_943138885.2). Taxonomy (NCBI): domain Eukaryota; kingdom Metazoa; phylum Arthropoda; class Insecta; order Lepidoptera; family Noctuidae; genus Tholera; species Tholera decimalis. The sequence continues at coordinate 29,333,235 of OW964551.2, forward strand.
TCCAAGATGGCGGCTGCAACAGGTATCAATTTTTTCGTCATGGGTGTCGTTTTCATGGTATTTGAGGGTGCTAAAAATGATAGTGCTGTCAAAACGTAAATCCAAGATAAAACTTGCAAAGGTTACGCCGCCGTAATGACAAAGTTACAGATCTATAGTTCTACAAGTTGTTGTGTGTTAATATTAAATTGTTTTTCGTGTTTAAACTATCGTCATTTACTGAGATTAATTGACGCCATAAAATTACTTATTTAAATTGTATTTTTATGCTTGGTAGTTATTTAAATTCGATGGATTGATCACTACAGAACAAAAATGTGAAAAAAAAAACAATACCAAAATCATTAACAGTGACAACCCTGTTGCTTCAATGGAGCGTAGGTAATTATGTAGTCAACTAGGCTTAGTTTCTATACTGTCCATCTTTATTCTGTGCCATTACAAATAATAATACTGTAATCTGCGCCGGAATAGTTCGGAACTTACGACATTATGCGTTTCAAAACTACCTAAAATTATAATTTTTTGGATTTAATATATTTGTAACAGGATAATATACATGAATTTAGACAATTTTACGTGAAAAACACAAAATCGCAATTTTGCGGCTTACAATCACTTACGTTAGGGTTGCCTTTTGCAAACTTTGAAATCCAGGATTTAAATATAGAAATACCAGGACATTTCGGTTTTAAGACAGGACTATAATGCACTACCTAATCGTTATATGCACTGAATAAAACAACTAATAGCAATCACATATTTGTTATTAGTGTTTGACTTAAACTTAGTTATTAATTGTCAAATTAAATGGATAAATTATGTTTTTAATCATAAATATAAAGTAATGACTATCTACCTAAGTAAGTAATGTAATAGGATAAATTCTTACGTCTTATCTTAAAAGTTCCTACCCGAGACTAAACTACTTTACTTTACTACTTTTGACCTACTTTCCTACTCTTCTTGTGTTTACCCGTTTTTTGATGCTCTTCAATATCCATCGCACCTCTGCTGGATATAAATATATTTGACTCACAAATAAGATAAGTTACTTCTGAGTCAGACCTGCCTCGTTTGAATGAGGGAATTCTTTTTTGTATGTCTTCGTTAAAATAACATTTACGTTTCGGCATGTTTATACCTACAGATGAAACAGAAAAGCGCTTTAATTAAATGCTTTTTATGCTAGGTAGGTAATCGAACATACGCGCTGTGATAAAATTTTGCCAAGCTGAGACGAAGCTAAATTTAAATATTTTAACTTGGACTTAGTAGATTTCAGCAAGACATAATATAAAAATAAAAACTAAGACTTTCTTAATTAGTTTGCTTATTTATCTAGAAATAAAAATAGCTTATATCTTACTTTGAACTTCTTCCTCTATAAATGTATGGGGTGGAGAAGAAGTAGCTCTCATCACTGATTGTGAGCCAACATTTGGGGCTGACTCGTTCACATGCCGAGCTAAAGTAAAAAAAATATTTCATTATATTATAATACTAGCTGACCCAGCGAACTTCATACCTACCGCCTCAGGATCAGTAAAATAATGTTGTGTGGACTTACTATCCAAATTTAATTGAAGTTATAATATTAGTAGGATAGTAGGATAATTGCCCAAAATTAACAACAATTTAATCATAATATGCTGATATCCCACAAGACCAACTTACATTCTACAAATTGATGTGCAGCTTGTGTACCTTCCACTGTGTTTACATTGGTGGGATTGGGTGGAATGTTAATGCCCTGTAAGAGAAAACAATTGAGACATCAATAAAGTAACATAATTATAATAGCGGTTGGTGTTTTAAAAGTAAAGAAGAATCAACCTGTGACAACCCAGCCTCTTCTATTGCCAACCCCGTAGCCATTTGCACACCAGTGAGATTAAGAACTCTCTGTTCTAAATCTGTCAATTTGGCAAATACTGCTGGCCCACCACCAGTTCCACTAGCTGATCTGTGCAGACGTGCCGCCTTTTTTTGTGTTGTTTTTTAAGTCACTCCAAACCTTAAACCATGCAAAGAAGCGAACGTTTTATTAGAACCGCATCCCTGTTTTCACCAAAATTGTTAAGCCACAACCATTTTACCCAACCTTCTTCCATTTCTCAGTAGTTTTAGGATCACCACTACCATCACTGTTAAGCAACATTGTGAGCTCGTCCCAATTCTTCATGCTTGTGAGCCTACCTCTCGCATTTGTTGTAGAAAGCTTGGCGATGTCTCCATGCCTACGAAGCAAAACAAACATTTCTATTTTTTTATTTCTGCAAAGTACTCAAATCTTATGTTCGTTAAACACCAAATAATTTAAATTTCACTTACTGCTCCATAAATGTCACCATCATAACAAATTGGGATGAACTTGTCTTCATTTTTAATTAATAAAATCCAATAATAATCCAAATCACAATAACTTCAAACAACCACGAAACATAAACAATGGCGATCACAGATAACTTTAAATAAGATGGCGATAAAACCACCACAATTTTAATAGATAGTCGCTTTCGTTAATAAGAACACTGAATTCAAAAGTCATTCAATTTAGTCGGCTTATCGGACGACGCCAAACTAAGAAAAATAACGAACGCAACTCAAGGTGAACAAACGCGCATTGGATGGTTTGGTTTGTTGGTAACTCGCACTCGCTCGCAAACGGTTGTCGATGCGTTTGGCGTTAACTCGATTTACACGATGGTGAAGTCATACGTGAAATGTTGTAAAACTCACACTAAGCATACAGTAGAAATAAAAGCTCACGTTATTATCTGTCTCCAGAGTTGAACATTAAAAGGATGTATGAGTTATATTTGAAAAAGCATGAGCTTGATCTTGAAGCATCTGCTAAGCCTATAGTATCATTTGATTTTTACTACAGATACTTTAAACAAAATTTTAAATACAGTTTTGGGTCACCTCGTTCAGATACTTGCAAGAAGTGCGACATGCTGAGTAACAAACTAAAAGATAAGACATTGGATAGCGATGAAACCCAACAAATACAGATAAAGAAGAGTCTTCATCAAGCCAAGGCCGACACTTTTTTTGTTGATTTAAAAGAGAAGAGTCAACTTGCTCTTAATAATGAAGAATGCGAAGTATTAACATTTGATTATCAGCAGAATATGCCATTACCTAAAATTCCAGCGGGTGAAGCATTTTACCCAGATATGTAATGAGACCTAGCTAGATCGATTTTTCGCCCCCGTAAACTCATGTTGCAAATTTCATCGAAATCGTTAGATCCGTTATCGAGAACGTAATTCCAAACAAATATATAAATAGATATAGGAACATTTCGCGTTTATTCGTACAGGAAATAACATATTGAACATAAAAAGTACCTAACCAAGATATTTATTTACATAACTTATCGATAGCTTGTTGCCTATCGACACGTAATTGATACATCCCTATCTGCCATACACTCGTCAATATAAGTATCTATAGCTCAGTTGCCTACGATGCGTACTAAGCAATTGGTGCATTACGCGCGCTCTATACTACTGTAATGATATACATATAATAATATACGTGTGTGTAATGATATACGTATATGATATACTCTATAGTCAGGCCTGTGACAGCTTTAGTTCCAAATGTTCCGTTTTGGCGCTGGCGTCGCAAATTGCCGCCGCCGCCGCCATCTTATATTCTTATATATATATACGAAGTATCAGTAGTCTGTGACATAGACTACTATATTATATACTAGTCTGTGATACATTGTCAAAAAACCTGCGAGTCGAATGCATATTTATATATAAGTGTTTTTACTCGAATTTCGCTGAGTTGAGGTCCTTAAGACACAAATTTTCCTCTGTTGTTTGAGAGAATATTGAGTGTTTTTTTTACTTTAGCTCGGCATGTGAACGAGTCAGCCCCAAATGTTGGCTCACAATCAGTGATGAGAGCTATTTCTTCTCCACCCCATACATTTATAGAGGAAGAAGTTCAAAGTAAGATATAAGCTATTTTTATTTCTAGATAAATAAGCAAACTAATTAAGAAAGTCTTAACAATTAACGCATTCATAAAATTAATATTAGTATAAGTACTATGTATATAAGCCTATGTCCAGCAGTGGACGTCTTTCAGCTGAAATGATGATGATGATGATGCCCGCAAGTTACCATGGCTTTTTAATTGTTTGCCTACCCATTAATAAATAAAGAGGCAATTGATAACTCTTTGTTACTTGTTCCCAACCTCTGAAGTGTTTTTGATAAAATTTGGAAAAGAGTTAGCCTGAACTATGGCTATCTGGCAGCAGGAAAACTTTAGAACTATTTCATGTTTCAGGTTCAGAGATGGAGGTGCAAGCTCAGAGGAACTGGCAAGCAGTAGGCCACAGAGCATTAAATATTTTAGAAAAAATTGTAGATAAATTTTGCAAAGACTAATTTTTCTCAATTTAATAATAATAGATAGATAGATAGAATACTCTTTATTGTACACCAATAATTTGATTTACAATACTGTAAAATATGGTTACAATGGCGGTCTTATCGCTGATAGTAATAATGTTTGTATTAAATGAGATAAAAATGTCTTTAAAAATAATCTATCATAAAAATATTGCTGGGCCACCATCTTTTATGCTTTACTTACACTAAAGCATAAAAGGTGGTGGGTCAGTAATATTTAATATTAAGTATTGCTGGCCCACCACATGTTTTGATATTATTCTTGTAACTTAGTTTTAAATTAAAAGTTTTAGGTATGCTAGGTAGGTATATAGGATACTTAGGAAACATTTGTATTCGCAGATAGCTTATATCACTATATGTAATTAGTGAAAAATGTAAACAAAAATATTGAATGTGTATTATATGCAGTTTTTTCGACTTCATTTAAATAATTAGGTACAAAGGTACATAGTGCCTCTGTTAGATATGTATCGTTCTGCTAGATTTAAAGGGTGTAATAGTTTACCCATCCACTACAACTGATTGGTTTATGTATTGTATTGGTCATTGTAATTTCATGAAAATTGGGAGTCATATTAATATGCCTTCCTATTTCCTACTTGTCATATTTTTATGTAGGTAAATTAACTACTTAAGAATTTTAAGTAATAAAGTTAGATATATCAAAATTAAGTTCCTAGTTGCTGCGAAAATTTAAGACTGATTAATGATGAATAAAAGTAATGCAACCTTCTTCAGTTGGTCTTTCATTATTTTACCTCTAATTAAAATATAATAACTTTTCTTTCTGTGGTCAGGTTCACTACTTGAACCTTTCAAATTCTAAACATAGAAATAATTCATAGTACTCTCTGTCTAGGACACTCGCCTGGTATTCCCAACTTACATCTAGGTAGACCGGAAGCTGACCCAAATATACTTGGGGCAGATATGTAATTACTTTTTGTGTGATGTAGGAGTAATGAATATGCACACAAATTATGACAGCTGTTATAGATATAGAAAATACTGAAAATAGGTATCTACTAGATTTGACTATGGTTAGAAAAAAAATAGACATTGTTTTACAAGTGTGTCAAAACATTTTATTCTAGAAGAATAATTACTTATTCAAAGTCAAACTATTTAAAATAAGTAGACCATTATAAAGGCACTTTTGAACATCATATTTACATAATAAAATACCAAAATGATTCTAGTTGGCCCATCCAAAAGCAAGAATAAATATGCAACTCTAGATAATTCTACTTGGAAAAATAATACAACAGTGTGCGAGTTAGAGTAATCACAGTAATGTAGAGTTAATTTCTTTAAAAATATATACATTTAAATTAGATTAGCAACCACTTTGAGTTTTTCTGTAAAAGTGACTATTATCTATTATAAAACCTAAACCTATCTTTAAATTTAATTTATAATTTAACAAGTTAGTTTAGAGTAAAAATATTAAAAAATGTTTGTTACTAAAATAATTACCTATTATACACAATGAAAGCAAAGATAAAGAGATATAAAATTCATAACTAATATATATTAAAATTAATCTAGACTATAATAAAGTGTTACAGATAGTACATTAAAATTAATTGTTGAAGTCTTCTAACTAGTTGTTCCCTAAGAACCCTTCCTCTGATTAGGTCAGATGTTGAACTTCCTATTTCCCTCTCTGTGGGAATGCGCCCATTGTCTTCTTGTTCATCATGTTCCAAACCTTAAAAGAAAAAATAATAATTTAGTATTCAATTCACATACAAGCTATTGACTGATTCCTATAAATTGTTACCATACCAGTGATATCCTCTTCTTCTACAACATTAAAATCAATGCCAAGGTTATGTAGAACACAGCAGGCTTGGATTATTCTGGCATATTTAAGAGGTTTGTAGTGTAGCACTCTATCCTTGTTTAGACAGCGCCATCGATTCTTCAGCCTCCCAAATGTATTTTCTATGACGACTCGGGCTGCCATATGCTTTTGGTTGTAATTGGCTTCTAGTGTGTCTGAAGCAGCACCTAAAATCGGAGTCATCAACCATGGCCGTTGTGGATAACCAGAGTCTCCTAAAATTATAACCATCCTTTAGTTGAATCATTACCTTAAGTCTAACATACAAGGTGTCTCAAAAGAAAGTTCACATTTAAATCTTTTTTTAAAAGAAAAGTCTTAGCTTTATTGAAAAAATATTTTATATTGAAGTACACTGTTTGGGAATTTATTTTTTAAAAATAACATCGTCCAAATGTAAACCGTTGCGCTCTCGGCATTCATTTAGTCGGGCAATAAAATTGCCTATGACAGCTCGGCAGGTAGTCTCCGTGATGGCTGCCATTTCATGACGGATATTTTCTTTTAATTGTGCCAGGGAAGTCGGTTTATTAGCGTAAACTTTTGATTTGACATAACCCCACAGGAAAAAATCCATATGCGTTAAATCGGGACTCCGTGGAGGCCAATTTATGTCACCTCGCCAGGAGATTAATTTGTTCGAAAAATTTCTCGAACTCGAGGCAGAGATCTGTTGGACGTGTGTGAAGTTGCTCCATCCTGCTGGAACCATGTTCTTTGGTTGTAACCAGGAAAGTTTTGCAGTTGGGGTACGAAAACTCGTCTAACATCTCCACATAACGCTCTGAATTCACTGTGAGTGTGCGTCCCCTTCCATCTTCAAAAAAGTAAGGGCCGATAATTCCTCGCGCCGACATCGCTGCCCATACGGTGACTTTGGGTGAATGTAGCGGTTTCTGATGTTTTTTTTTGGGTTGGTTGCACTCCAGTAACGACAATTTTGCTTGTTTACATGCCCATTCAGGTGAAAATGGGCTTCATCGGAAAACAAGATGTTGGTGAACGTTGGAAAGCGCTCAATCATCTGATTTACAAAGGCAAGCCTCTGACCAGCATCTTGAGGCTTCAGTTCTTGCACTAACTGAATTTTGTACGGGTGCAGCTTTAAATCTTTGTGTAAAATGCGGCATAATGAAGATCTGTGCACATTTAAAGCAACAGCACGCTTCCGAATCGAGAGGTTTGGATCATCTCGAATAGACTGAGTAACACTGTCCACGTTTTCGGCTGTTCTTGATGTTCTTGGTCGCCCAGATTTTGGTTTCTCCAGAGTTGACCCAGTCTCTTCAAACTTCTCAACCCATTTTGCAATGAGACGAGTGCTAGGCGCATCATTTAAGTGACGAATATGTCGAATACTGCAGAATTTTCTACGCGCTACAGTCGCCGAATTACCGTTTTTGTAAAACTCACGTACGCACAACGCACGGTCCGCACCAGAGAAACGCTCCATAGCGACTAAATTCCCAAGAGCCAGACTACCGACTGACATACCCCGCGCGCCCCTCAGAATAGTTGCTTTCGCGTAATAAGATAAGCAAATGTGAACTTACTTTTGAGACACCTTGTACAATGGTGTTCAAATTATATTTTATTGTGGCCAGCTTACCTAAAAGCCACACTATTTCCCCATTTTGATGCAACAACTGCACATAATTATTAATGTCACTGTTTTCCCATATGAAAGAGTCATGATTTGCACCTCCAAATTTGGCATTTACATTCAGAATTCTGTATTGGTCATCATATATCTGTAATTCAAAGAAGGATTTAAATAAACAGTTTCAAATTAAAATACAAGAAAGTAAGAATAGGTCAAAATTCTTTACCATTTGTACATTGATCGAATGATAGTGCTTGCGGCAATAATACAGATGTTCTTCAGATTTAGGTGGCCCAAAAATTCTAAAATGACTACAGTCAATGCATCCTATTACTCCAGGTATTCTATATTTGGCGCAAAACCTGAAATAAACAACATAGTTACAAAATTATTCAAATGTGTATTTACTAGAACTTACCTATTTACAATAAATCATATAGGCACCTTTGACTGACTGCTTGTCTGGCAGATGGAGTGCCAGGAAATTTAATATATTTACTAATTATATTTTTGTGATTTAAAGCCTTGGTAACCTCTTCAATATAAACACTGCACATTTTTTGTGATATATTTTTTGCAACTCCCACTGGCCGCTGGTAAGACCCAGTTGCATAAAATAATAGTGCAGTAAGTACCTAAAAAATAAAGTTTATGTAAACGTATGGACTGTGTTTAGCTTTAGAGGCAGGTTGAAGAAAGTGTGTCATTAGTGTTGATACGTTACCTTGTCTTCCAAAGTTACCCGTTGAGAAGACTTTAAACCAGTCAGCTGTCTCAGCTCTCGGCATAAAAACCTAACCGCTTTCTTCGGAAGCCGATATATTCTCTTAAATTCGGCCTCCGGAAGATGTCTTAGAGGATTGCTTGAAATGCGAGCTTTTACACGAACCGTGGACATGTAATTACGCTCATCTTGTTGCCTAGCGGTCTTAAACATTTTCCAAGCGAAATATAATCGTGATGCCATAGTTTTCTTAAATCCACACAACGAATTAAAACAAAATAACTTTGTTATTTCACTACACTCACGACGCTCTCACTACAAATCTTTCCGTGAGCACTTAACGTATTCGAAAGTGAACGCGTTTAACAAACGAGCTGTCAAAACTGTCAAAATTGGAACTCACACTCGCGTTATCGCAGGTTAACTCTGATTTACGCGCTCACTTTCGAATGGGAATCGATCGTCACCATCGACAGAGTAAAATAAAAAACTCACACTCGCAATTTTTAGTTCCCGCGTATGGCACCAGGTGGCGCTTACTCAGCGTCATACAAATCTGCGTTAACGCTAACGCGATGGTGAAGTTAAAAAAACTCGCACTAAGCACACTGTAGTGTAACTCGCGACGTGGGAAACTTCTAATATGAGAGTCAACTTTAGAAACCCATTCACTTGGAATACGATTTGGTCTATTTTGATGTTTTCCACGATTAAACTGAGCTGGTGTAGTTACAGTAGGATCCCGATACTCTTTAGCAACATTGTCTACACGCTTTGTGGAAATTCCATGGATAGATGCAAAGCCATTTCTGCAAACTTGTATATTTCTATTTCCTAATTTAATATAATATTTGTGTGAACAACTCCGTTTCTTCCCCGTACCAGTTTTAGATCTTTCCCTTTCAACATTCTCAGTTTTAATTAAACCGCCTAAGTATACGTTTTGCACATAGGTTTCTTCCAATTTATTAAAATTTTCCAATATTAGTTTCCTATCTTCTTCATTAATTTGAACAAAACACTTATACTTCTTACAACAACAATCCGGTCCAGTTTTTCTTTCGCCTATTTCGCGGCCTTTATAGTTTAAATAGCCCTTTCCAGTAGCAATAGACTTCTTTATTACATTCGGTTTCCATTGTGATGGATTCGCGGATTTTCTTTTCTTCGGCTCTATGCCACTCGTCGATGGGCATAGATTATCTGTATTAAATTCATCCAAAATATTCATACATTTATCGTTCGCCTCATTAGTTTGGTTTTGAAATGTCAACAAACCAACATCGCTTCGATCATCATCTGAACTGGTTGAACATGACTCGTAGACAGGCGGCTGGTAAATATCTGACGAGCCGCTACTAAACGGTTCAGTGTCACTCATTTTAATACACACTTAACGTATCAAACTTAAAACAATTATTTAAAAGAATAATACGCATGTCCTTTCGGGCCGAGCACAAAACGTGCACTGACTTGTTTACAAATGATGTAATAATTTCATTTGTTGCAAGAAGGAGGCAGGTCCGGACCTGCTCCCTTCTTGCACCAAACAGAATAAGGTAGTAGATCCAAATTTTGTTACAGCGCGCTTGTTTGTCGTCGGATTTGCCTCCTAAATGCACCAAACCATAGCTAATTTTTTTGTTTAAAATGTAGGTGAAAAAAAAAGGTAACGGTTAAAATTTGGATCTGCCCCTCTTTTGCTGCAAAGTCCTCAATTGTTCGTCACCCATAGCATCATCCTCTTGTAAAGCTGACCTGTGTCCTTTAGTTGTTAGGTTGATGTGATCAGCGGATGAAGAACAGGTTAGTAAAGTATTTTTTTCCAGGGACGCACAGTTTCCGGAAAAGTTTTCTTTAAGTTCTATATGCACCAAAAGCTTCTTATAGATAGCTCTGAACTGAGAGGCCGACGGATTGTTATTAAAGCCACCGTGGGATCGTATCACTGAAAAAAGTATTTACAGATGATCTTGGCTTATTTTGTACATAGCCAAGAAAATATTTTTTTTTCTTGCTTGACTAGCCTATTGTACAACTCTTTCATGCTCTCAATGCACACACAAAGTCCAAGAAATCCAATTTTGTTTCGTGAATGTACAATCTGTTGATTGTCATTTGGAAACACTAATGTTTGTAGGTATGTTTCGGCATTTTCCAGAAACGTTATATATTTTGTCTAATTTTTCTCATTTATTGGAGCTTTAAAGTCAATTCCGGGAGATTGTTTACCACATGAGTGAAATTAACCGTTGCGGCGGAGTTGGCAAAATATAACAAATGCAGCTTTTGATCACAAAATTCAATCGCATTTGCCACACTAGCGCTTAATAATTGCACTGCTAGTTTTACCTTCATGACTTGATTCTTAAAATCAATATGCTTTGTTGTTAATTTATTAGCGAGGTGAAACTTTTCATTTTCTTGCAAGGTGTTAAGCTCAACAAAATATTGCCATTTAATAAGACCTCCATTGTTATCTTGAAAAACCTTTTTACTTTCTAATGTATTTCTGACGAGTTTGACCATATGGCATGGATCAAGAAACACATAAATAGGCTGTTCCGTTTCAGGGTGCGGGAAATATGTTTTCAACTGTCCTATATCGAATGAACAGCCGAGTTCGCGAGCCATAGCCATGTTTGCCGGACAACCGTCGAATGTCATCGATACAACAACTTCTATGCCGACCTCGTGGCAATTAGAAAGGCACATTCGAACTAAATTTGCCCTTTGCTCTCCTGTAACGCCATCCACCAAAAAATATCCCACGGGCATTTTCCATTGTCCGTTTACCGCAACTAAAAGAAATACCTTCCTGCTCCAAAGTCCACATAACCTTGCACTTTGTTGCCATTAAACTCTTTGAGTTTACGAATGGACATTTCATCAATTACTAGGTTACATAAAATTTTATTTTCGGTCGCCTGTACCTTATCGCGAAGAGCATTGAATGCTTCGGTAGTGAAACCTGGACTTGCATCGAGGCATTGGTACCATTTTCGGATTGTACTCGGATGTGGCAGACATGTGTTAAATGTACTCCTTATGTAAGAGTAGACCTTCGGAGAATAAAAATGGAGTGTTAGCGCAAATGTGCGGAGCTCCGGTGAATATTCCTTGCCTTTACTAAGCATTCTCTTAATGAGAGCTCCTGCTGAAACTCCGCACGATTCTAGAAGGTCAACTTGCTCTTGAGTAATTAGTCTCTTTTCTTTCAACTCGTTAAGTATTTGCGACAAATTTTAAACTCTTTTTTTTCAAACGCCGACGTGTTGCGTAGAGCGCATTGCATCGCAATCGGCGACGTTTAGCTACGTCTTTCAATCGAATAATTTCTTTTTTCAATTTCCGTTTCCTTGGGGTATCGCCTACATTTGGGAGAAGTGGACATACGTCTGGAGGTACTTCTGGATCGATATGCATGTCTCCTGAAGTAGATGGTTCGTGTTGTGCGTAAGACACAGTTACTTTGTCTGAATTAAATGACGCTGCTTCCGTCCAATTATGATCAGAAGGTGTTGATGGCACAAGAAAAAGCGATGGGACAGCGGTACTTACTAATTTGAGCAGTCCTTTTTTTGTTTCGTAGAAATTGGAATCCAGAAAGTGTACTGAACAAACTTTACTCCATATGTTTGGTTCCAAATTTATTTGTTTTAAAGCGCTAATCCACTTGTCCATCAAGTTTCGGTCTTTTGGAAAGCTGAAAAATAGAAGAAAAAAATATTTTACGTACCGACACATTTTTTATTTTGAAATTTTATTTAATTTTACTACATTCTATACCTACCACAATTCTTCAAAATCAATTAATTAAGCAGTTTAGACGTGATATTGTAACATTCCATACTTTACGTTGACGCTATAATACTTTCGCATTAAAAATATTAGCAAGTTTATCGTACAAAACACACATCAAAATTATTTATAAAAAACTGGCTTCATATGTAGAGATGAAGATTTTGAGTATTCAAGTTACATTACATAAATATATTTTATGTAGTTTTCCTAGCAAACATTAAAAAAAAAAATTAAATGTCGACTACAGCGTTGGTCGCGTCACATCACTACAATATCACGTGGGGAACATTCAATTCTCAAATATTATATCTATTGTAAATTCAGTTGATTTCGTCTCAGTTTATTTGTAGTTCCAACCTGTACATATTTAATTAAACTAAATTCAGATTTATAAAATGCATCTTATGTACATGTCACGCATACTAAGATTACATTTTACAAATTACGAATGATGCGACGCTGCGACGTCATACCACACGAATACGCAATACGACTCGATGCGTTGGTGCTATATTATGAATGACGTATCAAAAGTAACGATACGATAGTAACGAGTACTAATGGATATAGTAACGAATAGATACAGGTACGCTTTATTTCGTTACTTTCACACATCTAGAGATGAATGATATTTTCATAGTTATCGGAATTCTATGTGTATCTATGGATATTTTATTATTGACAGCTGACTTGAGTGCTTCAAAACGTTTCGTTACACCAAATTCAGAACTATGTTTGTAATAGTTTTTGATTTTCATAATTATTTGCAATTTCATCTTTAACGATTTAAACAACGAATAAACGTTACGCATAATTATAATCTTGATATCATATTTTATGTAAAATTATATTTGTTTTACAGTTACATACTTATTTTTTTTTAGTTTTGTACATGCGTTTTATGTAACACAGATGGTTATCTGAAAATAGGAAATGGCAAAATATAATTTCCGGGATTGAATTCCTTTTTTCATAAAATTGTAAACCTCAGTTTTTAAAGAAAAACAATTTATTATGACAAGGTTCTTAGTCGTAACAATTATTTTCATCATTTTACTTTTTCTGTAAATGATAACCATGACTGGGTCATGATCGGGCATTGTCATTTCGTGATTCTATCCAACCCGAAGAGTAAGTACAGTCGAAACCGGATATAACGACATTGAAGGGACCATATAAATTCGGACGCTATAGCCGATAGTTGTTATAAGCAATACATACATATTATAAAAAAGAGACAAACATGAATGTATGGTTATTTCATATGTTTTTTTTTACAAATATGCAGGACAAGCTTCTGCGGAGGGTTTTCACGATCCCGTTGGAATCCCGGGATAAAAGTAGCCCTGGTGTTATTCCAGAATGTAGTTCATTCAAATCCGTTCAGTAGTTTTTGCGTGATAGCGTAACAAACATCCATATAATTATACACCTATCCTCACAAATTTTCGCATTTACAACATTAGTATTATATCTATTAGGTATTCGGTGTATGAATTTGATTTCAAATAAAATATCAAAAAAGAAACAAAAAAGTTATTTAAAAAAATTGCAGTGAGAAGTCAAAATAATCCTTCATAGATTAGAATAAGTTTGAATTATACATAATGTTTCGTTTTGGTGGAACAAAAATGTGACAGTTGGTCACTATAACCGATGCTTTTCGATAAAGTTTCGTCGTTTTAAGCGATATGTCGCTATATCCGATGTTGTTATAAGCAATAGGTTTACTTAATTGTTTATATAGGGTTTCAAACGTGACATGTCGTTATATTCGGTTTTGAGTGTATGTTAAATAGCAAAGTTTTAGTAGTTAAATGGTCGTACGTAATCCCAAGTAGAGTTACAGTAGTTGTATCCAGACGTTTGGGCTTCAGTAATTACTTGCATTATTTGAGCTTTTGTACGAAAGCGTATATGTTCAGGCACTGTTTTATTTCACTAACCAACGACAAAAAGAAAAGTCTATCTTCATCTCCTTCGGCCTTTTTTAACTCTACATTCTTATATAAGACGTTAATCAATTCAATTCCTATATCATCTTCTTTATTTTTCCTTTTTTTTCGTTTTGGCGGTGGTGCTACTACTGGGTCAGTGACATTTTCTGTTTTATTAGGGTTCCGTAGCCGAATGGCAAAAAACGGAATCCTTATAGTTTCGTCAAGTCTGTCCGTCTGTCTGTCTGTCTGTCCGTCCATATGTCACAGCCATTTTATTCCGAAACTATTAGGACTATACATGTGAAACTTGGTAGGTAAATGTATTCTGTGAACCGCTTTCAGATTATATGAAAAAAAAATTAAGAAATAATTAATATTTACAAACCAAAATTTGTTTGAACGAGATCAGGTCAGCAATTTTTGAGATACAGCATATTTTCTAAAACCGCAAATATAACTTGTAATTCATACAAACACTATAAAAAACAAAGTTATTGGGCGTAGTTGTGAAAAATGTAAATAAGCTATTTTTAAGAAATTTGTAAGGTTTATTTTTTAAATAAATATACATATTATATTATTATAGTTACTTCGGAACCCTACATGGGCGAGTCTCGCACTTGGCCAATTTTTTTCTTTATTTTCTTGCCTTTGCATGCTTGAATCAGTTTCATCGATAGATACTGTGTCCTTCAAAATTTTATATTTTCATTAAATTATAGTAAAATATGTATTGAGTCTGTTTCTTAGCCGCTGACCCACTCCTGGTAACATTGTCCTTTTGAGCTTCACGAAACTATCCCTAATGTTCATCGATTTCTTTTGTAATTCTTTTCCTAGAACAATACAACAAACAAGTTAATGATTTAGTCATAAAGTTATGGAATTTTTGTAATTCGTGTGACATGTACAATAAAGAATATGCATACATTGAATTCAATAAAACATGTAATAATAATGAAATGTTTGTTTCAGATATTGTGCAACAGGTTGTACATTCACGCGGTTTCTTTGCGGTTGGCCGCCATAGCGGTCAGACACGATGGAACCGCGTTAAGCGGTTGGACCGTTCGAAGGCGCGTGGTCCATAAACAAAATGGACGCCGTCGAGACAGCTTGTGTTATTTATTTTTACTCCCGAAAACAACGAAAGAAAAATAAAAAAAAGATACTGGATTCATCCTTTACTAGAAACACGCAACGAATTTGGCCAGTTCGCAAGTTGTTTTCAAGAACTGAAGAAGCACCAAGATAAATTTTTCGGCTATGTTAGAATTAGTGTTTCGTCATTTGAAGAATTACTAGAGTGCGTTTCACCGAATAGTTCCTATGGCGTTATGTTGCCTACTCTGTCTGTAAAAGACATTGATACGAGAAGACGCTCCCGCAGATTTTGTTTAATTTCATTAGATTTTTGACTGAAATCATGCCCAAAACTTTGAAAAGTGTTGAAAGAATTATGGTGTTAAAGGTGTGATAAGTTTGTACTTAGGTTAGTAAATGAAAGGCGTGGTCCTTAGCAAGCGTATAATGCGAACTCGCTGACATGAATGCCTGTATCATCTTATATAGTGTGGAATAACAATTTATTAAATGTGGGTAACCGAAATACATCACAATTCTCAACCCTAATTATAACATATATTCTTAAATTAAAATACTAAGACTAAGTTACAAACTAGTACCAACAAAATAAAATACTAAACAACATTGCCGTACAATTTAATAGACTTACAACCTATACATAACTAAACCTTAACTTAATAAAACTGCGCTGACGATTTACAACATTAGAGGTAATTCAAGTTACAACTTATGGAAAAATACTTATGAATAATATATTATTAACTAACTTACTCAACTACTTACATTAGGACATTTTATTTATATTTTGATGGTCTTTTTAAACGACACTCCCGTATAGGATGGGTTCGAATTACATCCGCAACAAGATTCTCGGAATTAGGGGCACTTACACAGATACCCGGATCAGGACTGGGAACATTAGAGAGAGGGACGGAGCTGGCCGCGGATGTGGACGGTAACACATCGACTGTTGTGGTTCGCTCTGGACTGCACTCCCCTACGCTCCGAGGGGTCCTCGACTCAACATGTGGTACCTCTGTACTAACTGGGGCTGACGATGGCTTCACCTCTGACACCTTGGAACGCTCCGCCTCGACAGAACTCCGTTCTGTCGTACTGGTTGGACAAATCAAAGAACTACGCGATCGCTGTCTTAACTGATCAATATGTCTATGTATTTCTTTCCCTGATCCATCCACAACCCCATAATCAGTAGTACCCATTCTTTTAACTATCTGCCCCGGAAGCCATTTTTCATTTCCTCTATATTGCCTCATCCATATTTCCTCCCCTAACTGTAATGAACGTTCCGTACCTCCCCTTTGTTGCCGCTCTTGAACCTTTTTCACTTTCTCTTCCCTGTTGGGCCTTAAAGCATCTAGTTTTGTACGTAATTTCCTACCTAACATTAGCGTCGCTGGACTTTCCCCGGTAGAACAGTGTTCCGTATTACGGTAATGTAATAAGAAGGTACCCAAAAATAAATTAATATTTTCTTTTTGTTTAACTGCTTTTTTTATTGCTCTTTTTACAGTACGCACTGCATTTTCAGCGGCCCCGTTTGATGCTGGGTGGTATGGAGCTGAAAATACGTGTTCTACGCCATGTCTTGTTAGAAAGTCTGATAAATCTTTACTCGTACGTAAATGGGGGACCATTATCAGAAACTATTTGCCTAGGTAAACCCCATCTAGAAAATACTTCTGTTAGTTTCTCTATAGTAAAACTAGTCGCGGTACTAGGTACGGGAAATACTTCTAACCATTTTGTCCTGGCGTCAACCATAACTAAATATATTTTACCAAATATAGGACCTAGAAAATCTAGATGTACCCTCGCCCATGGTCTAGAAGGCCAGGGCCACGGCGTGACTGAATGTCTCTGCGGCGAGTCCGCCTCCCCCGCGCACACCACGCACCCTCGACACGTTGTTTCCACCGCCTCGTCTATGCCCGGCCACCAAACATAGCTCCTAGCTGACGCTTTCGTTTTTACAATACCCATATGGGGTTCGTGTAACTCTCGTAATACCCTAGCTCGGCAGCTTTTCGGAATCAGTACCCTGTGCCCCCACATGACAGAGCCTAGCTCCTCGTACAGTTCCTTACGACGGTTAAAATATGGTTGCAATTCGCGTATATCATTATCTGTGGGCCACATGTCCCGGATATAACTCAAAACTCTGCTTAACATCGGATCTCTCATAGTCTGTTGCTTAATTACATTATAATCTAGTAACAATGCATTTTGTGCGAAATGTAAATATGTTTGCTCAGGTAGGGCCTGTAATGACTCATCGCTTCTGCTTTGAACCGGTAATCTCGACAGTCCGTCCGCACCGTTTTTTTTTGTGTTGACGTATTCTATATCATAAGTATATGCAGATAAAATAATCGCCCAACGCTGTAATCTACTCGCTGCCATAGCCGGCACGCCGTGCTTTGGGCCAAATATGCTTACTAATGGCTTATGATCAGTTCGTAAAGTAAAGCGTCGGCCATATACGTACTGATGTAATTTTTTTAAACAAAATACTATAGCTAACGCTTCCCGATCTATCTGAGAATAATGTTTCTCTGCATCATTCAATGCGCGTGACACATAAACCACCGGCCGGTCGCGGCCGTCGGCGCTTTGCTGTGTGAGTACCCCGCCTATACCCCGTGCACTGGCATCACACGTCAACACTAACGGCTTGTCCGGGTCATAATGAGCTAACACCTCCGCACCTGTTAATATTTTTTTTACTTTTACCATCGCTTCCTCACACTGATTACTCCAATACCAACTTACACTTTTTTTTAAAGTTCATAAAGTGGTGACAAAATGTTACTCAAATTTTTAACAAACTTAGCATAAAAAATTACTAGCCCTAAGAAAGAACGCAAATCTGTAACATCTTTCGGCCTAGGAATTTTTACTATTGCATTTACTTTGTCCGTATCTACTTTAATACCGTCTTTCGATATAACATACCCTAAGTATTTGACCTCATTTATTTATTTATTTATTTAAACTTTATGTACAATTGTGTTACATGGGCGGACTTAATGCAGCAAGGCATTCTCTACCAGTCAACCTTTGGGTTAAAAAAACACACTGTGGTAGGTGTACGAGAAAATGGAATGAAATAATATTTTAATACTAATAAATATAATACTAATATATAATAATACTAATAAAATACACATATATGCTAAAATGACAAACTAATAGATACGGTGCTTTATAATATTCTTTCTGAATAAGAGAGCTCAAAGTAATTATCACAAAGACCAAACTAAGAATAACAACCCCTTAAGTAGTGGTTTTTAATTTTACGCTTAAAAGAAAATTTTGACTCAGCCTTCTTGATGTCAAGGGGTAGCAAATTCCAGAGTTTAATAGTAGAAATAGCGTAAGAATTAGATAGAAACCCGGTGCGGTGAGAAGGAATGTGAAGAAGTAAGTTTTTGGATGCGCGAAGGTTAAGATCATGAGAACTGCCCAACAATTTAAAATTTTGTTTTAAGTAAACAGGAGCACAAGGATCGTTCATAATAGTGAAGAGCATACAGAGGGATCTGAGGGATCTCCTTTGACGGATAGGCAACCATTTAAGCTGAGAACGGAAGGAAGAAATGTGATCATATTTTCGAAGACCAAAAATTAAACGAATACAGTTGTTGAGAAGTCGATCCAGTTTGTTAAGAAGTTCTTGGGAAAGATCAGAATAGCAAACATCAGCATAATCAATGATAGGAAGCACAAGTGATTGGACCAATGTGGTTTTAGTGCTACAAGGAAGGAAATGCTTGAATCTATAGAGAGATCGCAGTGTGAATGTTACCCTCTGGCTAACCTGTGCAATCTGCTTATTCCAACTTAACCTGTCGTCAATATATAGGCCTAAGTCTTTTACGTGCGGCGAGAGAGGGATGACAGTATTGTTGAAGTTAAGCGGGAGAAGTAGGCTGGTGTCCAAGTTTCGCAGAAAATATGAGCTACCGATCAGGATAGCCTGACACTTACTGACATTGACAGTAACACCAAACCTGCTTGACCAATCACTGATAGCTAGAAGATCAGCATTCAGCAATGAGATGCAGTTGTCCAGGTTGTCAACGTCAGCTTGCGCGTAGAGCTGTAGGTCATCAGCGTACAAATGGTAAGAGCATTTGAGGATAGTGGTAATAGAGTTTATGAAAAGGGAAAATAAAAGTGGAGAGAGTATGCCGCCTTGTGGGACGCCAGTTTTCAGGGTGCACCACTCAGAAAAAATCTGATCAGCACGAACCGCTTGCTGGCGACCACGAAGATAAGATGAGAACCAATCTTGTGCCAATGAAGATACCCCAATGTGTGACAGAATGGCCAGGAGGATGTCGTGATCAACGGTATTGAAAGCATTAGAGAAATCAATTAAAACTAATACCGTTAATCTCGAATTCTCCAGACCATTCCTTACATCTTCTGTAACCTTAAGCAAAGCTGTGGCTGTGCTGTGGCCAGGCCGAAAACCTGATTGGAAAGAGGATACCAGATTATTCCCAAACACAAAGGAAGATATTTGCTTAAGAACAACTTCCAGAATCTTAGATAGGAAAGGAAGAATGGAGATAGGTCTGTAGTGATTTAGCAGGCTGGGGTTGGATATTTTTGGGAGAGAGATTATGAAAGCCTTACGCCAGATTGTGGGAAATACCCCAGTCTGCAGGGAGGCATTGATAACGTGTGTAATAATAGGAAGAATACTTTTAATAATGAGGGATAGCATAGATCTGCTGACACCATCACAGCCAACAGCCTTGGACTTAATAGCATAGAAAGTCTTGAGGATCTCAGAGTCGGTCACAGGAGAAAGAGAGAAAGAATCGGGAGGTAAGATTGGCGTGGAAGTAATCTCAAGAATAGTTTGGTTTTTAATATTAACCGCAAGCATGGCGGAAGATGAAAAGTGCTTATTTAAATCACTCAAGGACACGTTTGAAGAAATAACATTAGAGGAAGACTTTGTTATGCCGAGTGATTTGAGAAACTTCCATATATCAGCCGGTGAAGAGTTGAGGACATTTTCAGAGATATATCGGCGTTTAGAGGCTCTTACCATCTGGTTACACCGGTTTCTTGCCAATTTGTACTGATTCCAGTTCTCCACACTGCGATCCCTTCTATATTTTCGAAAGAACTTGTCACGCCGGCTCATCGCCATACGAACTCCAGGGTTAATCCATGGAGCCGGGGGGCGCTTGACACGGACGGCCCTCAGCGGTGCATGAGCATCAATGAGCTGAAGAAGAGTCCTATTGAACGCTTCCACTTTCCCATCCACTGTCGGTGCCTGTTCAACATCGAACCAATCAATCGCACTAGCATCTCTGGTAAGCTGGTCCATGTCGATCCTCGCGAAATTCCGAAGCAACACAATGGCAGGCCGCTGTTTGGGAGGCTTAATTTTATATGTGACATAAATCAAGTCATGTCGAGATAATCCCGAAATAGCTATCTGACCATGATTAGCAATCAGATTCACGGAGGAAGTGAGAATGAGGTCAAGCCAGGAATCGCTTGTGTCCAAATTGTGATGTGTTGGATTGAGTGTTAGAAGCGATAGACTTGACGATTCCAGGATTGCTCTCAGTCTGCTTGATCTTAAGTTATCCTTTAAGAGATCGGTGTTGAAGTCACCGATGATAATGTGATGTTTGTACTCTGAGGAGAGGGATATGAAAAGAGAATCAAGAGTGGAGAAATAATCGATAGCAGGTGGGCAGTAAACTACTCCAAGAATAGCCTTAGTCCCCTTGACATCAATTTCAAGGATTAAGTATTCGGGATTGCCATTAAATAAATAAATAAATAAATAAATCTTTATTGAACTAAAGCCTTAAAAAACTATTACAATGTTTTAGTACAGGATACATTGAGAGGCTTATACTAGGTAGCAATACATTGAAACCCTGACCTCTAAACTAGGTTAGAACCTGTATCTTAGAAGATCAGTGTCCCTCCGCAACAATTTTACAAGCCAAAAATTTTTACAGCTCTAGAACAATTTCTAAACATCGCAAAATAGAATAAAAAATGAAGCTATTACTTTTACAAATAAAAAATAAATAAAAAATAAGTGAACGTATGCCATTTATGTGTGATTGAGGTGTGTATGTGTGTGTTGTATGTAACTGTGCGAGTATGATAAATGTGAGTGAGTGTCGTATGCGGAAAATTGAAATTAGTTTTATATTAAACTTGGAAGGTTGCCTAAAAGAAGATCCTCTGTGTGTTGATGGGTGAGTGTTAACAGATAATTGAGCAACGTGTGTTTGCATTGATATTTTGATTTTGTGGATAATTTTAATATTTTGTTTAAACTGTTATATTTTGACTTTCATTCATTTCATCATTGACTGTTCCCGGCGAAGAGGATACGACTTTGTAGGGGATGTTGCTGCGTAAGTAAATGGCAACACCCCCGGCTCTTTTTCCCGTGCGGTCACTGCGAATAAGGACAAAACCAGGTAGGCTGTAAAAAGAAGAGGGTAGTTCGGGTTTGAGCCAACTTTCCGAAACTAAGATAGCGTGCAAAGCGACATCACTAAATAAATTCAACATCTCAGAGTGATGCTGAGGGAGACTTTGTGCGTTCACGTGGCAGACATTAAAATTCTTTGCAAATTGTTGAAACTCACTACACAAGAAACTGTTTACAGAGAATGAATCATCTAAAGATGAATATGACGTAGAAGAACTACGGCAGGAAAAAAACGAGTCATCGTCAGACATGATTATTATAAAGCAAAAATATATATATAAAATAATATAGTATATAAGATAAAACTATATTAATTTGAAGGTGAAGTTTTAGGTTCACTAAATTGCATTACCTGCCGGCAGACTGTTCACAACAAAACTTAAGAACTTAATACTGCGTGTATCCAAACGCGAACTCAATTTGCAAGAAGTCAAAACAAAAATATACAATGACATGACACAAGAAAGTGACAATGACAAATCAGAACAACAAAAACTAAATGTCGGTACACCGAACAATAAATCAGTGACGCGTTAAACTAATATATCTAAACAGTTCTCATCAACCATGAAAAGACATTTACTTCCTTTAAGCTTCATTCCATGATCTTGTAACCTTTTGAACGCCTTATCTAAAGTTTCTAGATGATTATTTTGTGTTCCCGACGTACTTATGATTACGTCATCCAGAAATACCTCTACCCCTGGTATATCACTAAGAAGGTTCGACATAATCCGCTGGAAGATGCCCGGGCTCGACGACAACCCGAACACCAGTCTATTATATTTAAACAAACCTCTATGTGTATTTATTACTGTTAAATCTCTAGAATCATCCAATTCTATCTGATTATAAGCTTGGGATAAATCTATTTTCGAAAAGAACGTAGCCCCGTTTATACTTGCTAACAGATCATCGATCTTCGGAAGCGGATACCTATTGATCAGTAAGACAGGATTTAAGGTGACTTTATAGTCTGCGCAGATGCGAAGTCCACCGTCAGCTTTACGTACCGGTACCAAGGGTGTCGCCCAGTCTGAACACTCGACGGGCTCGATGATGCCCGCGCGCAGCATAGCATCCAGCTCCGCATCGACTTGACCCTTCAGAGCGTAAGGCAGCGGCCGCGCCCGGCAGAATACGGGGGTCGCTCCTTCCCGCAACTGGAGCGTTGCTTTACCGCCTGTGTACCGTCCCAATCCGCCGCTGAACAACTCTTTATACCTATTTAACAAAACATTTGCAGTATCAGATTTTGTTTTTAAAATATTGCCATAATTAATTGTTTGTTGAAATGGAGGTATTTTTACTTCCATTTCAGATAACCATTGCCGGCCTAATAAAGTAGTGGTACCCCCATCGATTACAAACAGTTCTAAGTACTTTACTTTATTATTATATTGTACTTTCGGTCTTATTACCCCTAATGGCCTGATATTACTACCATCATAAAATTTTAGTACTAAATTAAATGGCTCAATTGATCTAGCACTGAAGTACCTATCGTACGTTTTTTTACTAATACATGAAACGGCTGAGCCTGTATCTACCTCCATCTTAATTATGTTGCCATCAATAAGTAAAGGTAAGCTCACCGGAGTGTATCCGCTTAAACACAGTTGGTGTAACTCTTCCCCTAGCTCGTCTGAACTAGAAGAGCCTTGTAGTTCACCCGGCTGCTCGCTCCCGGTAGCTTCGACGTGGTTCACCCGGCGCCTCTTTCCTCTTCCTGTGCTTGACCTTGACCGCGGACACACGCGTCTCAAATGTCCACTCTGCTTGCATTTACTGCATACAAAATGCTTATAGCGGCATTCGTCGGTGGTGTGTCCGCGCCAGCCGCACGCCGTACAGCTCCCGGCGCCTCTGCTCGTGTCCGGCGCCGCGCGCTCGCGGGCTCCGCGCTGGTCACGCCCCCGTGTTGTCCTCAACGCGTGAACGGTTGTTGGTACCTCCGCGCCTGTTCTCTGTTCAACCACGGCCGCATCTCGTTCCGCCGCTTCCAAGCCACAAGCCAATTTCACCGCCCCTGAGTACGTTAGATTGTCTTCTGCAAATAGCCTTTGCCTGATTACGTCACTCTTAACTCCGCACACCAACTGATCCCGCAGATTCTCCTCCAGATTGCCGCCGAATTCACAAGTTTTCGACAATTTCTTAATCTCGGTTAGGTATTGCGTAATATTTTCGTCGTCCTTTTGCCTTCTTTGTCGAAACCGGAACCGCTCCGCCATGACAGCGGGCTTCGGTTGAAGATGATTTTTCAACATTGCAACTGCTTTTTCGTAGGTTAACTCCGCCGGTTTACTTGGGCTGCACAAGGTACTTAGTAACTCATACGTTTGATCTCCTATTCCAGTGATCAAGATCTCCAGCCACATGTTCTTATCCACGTTATTGACTTTGAAATACATCTCCAGCCTTTCCACGTACAAAGTCCAGTTCCCTGACGTCACATCAAAGTCTCTTATTTTACCGATAGTCGACATTTTATTCTTCACACGTCAACACGATTCCGAATATACTTCTAGCAGGTACTTTTACAACCTCGTCGCCACTGATAAGTTTGTACTTAGGTTAGTAAATGAAAGGCGTGGTCCTTAGCAAGCGTATAATGCGAACTCGCTGACATGAATACCTGTATCATCTTATATAGTGTGGAATAACAATTTATTAAATGTGGGTAACCGAAATACATCACAAGGTGAAGAACTTTTGTGAACGTGAAAAACGTAATGAGGCCCCGTTAATTCCTTTAAAATGTGTTCAAGCTCGTGTCGCCGCCATTACAGGTAAGTCAAATAGGGTTACCAGTAGCAGATAATAATTTCCTCACTTAAACTGCCATTTTTTTATTGACTATGATTGCGACGGGTGATATATGTGTGACTGTGATAATAGACAAATGAAACGAAATATTTGTTTTAGGTGTATCTGAAAAAACCGTATCTAAAATCACCAAAGAAGGTGAGGTCGCAGCCAGCACGTCGACTAAGGTTTCAACACCACGCAAAAGTGGTCCCCGGCCTAAAAGATTCGAACGGGATGACTTCGAGCGGTGTGCTATAAGGCATAAAATACATGAATTTTATGCCGTAAAAAAGGAATTGCCTACTCTAACAAAGTTATTGCATGAAATGCGAAACGAGATAGAATTCAAAGTCGTACCACTTTGTGGAGAATTATCAAAGATATGGGGTTTTATTTTGAAAAATGTAGATCCAAAAAGAAAGTC
This sequence comes from Tholera decimalis, assembly GCA_943138885.2. Taxonomy (NCBI): domain Eukaryota; kingdom Metazoa; phylum Arthropoda; class Insecta; order Lepidoptera; family Noctuidae; genus Tholera; species Tholera decimalis. The sequence goes on from OW964551.2 coordinate 29,358,426, forward strand.
CTAATGGAGAGATACGATATTGTCGCCTGGCGTTATCGATACCTGGAAGAATTGCGAAATAATCGTCTCGGAAACCAGCGCCCAGTTGTATATTTGGACGAGACGTATATACACGCAACATATTGCGCCGGAAAATGTTGGCAAAGTGAACAAGAAGAAGGTATATTAACATCAGACTCCAAAGGTCCACGTTGGATTATCGTCCACGCGGGTGGTGCTATGGGTTTTTCATACCCAATGCTCAACTGATCTTCAGATCTCAGTCACAAGCGGCCGACTATCACGATGATATGAACAAAACGAATTTTAATAAATGGCTTAGTGAAAAACTTATACCAAATCTGCCTCCCCAATCAATTGTGGTGATGGATAACGCCTCCTACCACACAGTACAGCTTAACAAAGCACCAACAATGGCAAGCAGAAAGGCAGAAATGCAAAATTGGATGACAAGTAATGGTCTTTCTTACTTGCCAAGTATGGTAAAAGCCCAGTTTTTCAAATAATAAATGAGCACAAACAGCCGCCCGTTTATGAAGCCGATGTAATGTTGGAAGCGCATGGGCATAAAGTGGTAAGGCTTCCACCTTACCACTGCGATCTAAACCCCATAGAGCTCATATGGAGTGTCTTAAAAAGACGAATTGCTGAAAAAAACGTGGGTCAAGAAGCAAATCAAATCGTCCAAATCACAGAAGAAGCTATTGCAACGATCATCGAAGAAGAATGGAGAAAAGAATGTGAGCACGTGAAAAAAGTGGAAGAAAAATATTACGCCAATGGTCCTGCTATTGATAGTGAGATGGACAGGTTTATAATTGAAGTGGGAGACGATAGCGACACTTCTGATGACGATGATGATATGGAAGATGAGAATCTCTCGGGTATAAGTCCGTTGGATGAGCATAATTACTTCAAACACAATTTATTATAATCAGACAAAAAATGCACATTTAGTGCATTCATAATATAATATTATAATAAAAATTATTTAATTATTTATGCTTATTACTACTGCCCTGATTTTTAAAATGATATTGAATCAATCGAATAATCTTAAATATGTATATAAGAATTTAACAAAAAAACATCCTTTATATCACCCATACTTTGCGCTAGTTTATTATAGGATATGGCAACACTGAAAAATATTGCTGCCAACATAACGCCATAGGAACTATTCGGTGAAACGCACTCTAACAGTTTTATATGACACCATCAAAGGACAATATACTAAAAGAGAATGCCAGTCACTCTATAGACTTTTGCCCCGCTCAATAAAGTCATTACCAAGCATGTGTTCGATAATAGTAACTGATTATTATATTATATAATTAATATTATATTTTGCTAAAGATATTCACATTAATCTAATAATTTTATTGTATAAAACACTAATTTGTTAATTAGAAATAACCCTTCTTTATATGTTGAATCATCTGTCATTGTAGCTGTCATTTGCCCATATACAAGGCCCTTAGCGCCGTAGTTTAGGTCAGTCTTTCTCGGACAGCCATAGTGTAAACATCTTAAGGTACGATTTATTTTTATATATAGAATTATGTTGTTGTATCGGTGTCCTAATAATATTATGTTAATTTTTACTTGAAATTATGTGAAAGTGACGATGTTTTGAAAAGAGTAACTGTGGAGTTTCTTGCCGGTTCTTCTCCATAGATAGCTACCTTCCGAACCGTGTGGTAAATTAATAAACTGATATTATATATAGACTGCTAATTATTTCGATAAAACACCTAGTAATCATGTTAATACCGATTAATAGGTAATAAATCGATATTGATAATTAATTAATTCCATAGATAATAACATTCTCTATATATCTTTATATCTATATATCTATCACTTCTAACATCAGAAGCGGGATAGTTCACAGCCCACTTATTTTGTTTCGGTATTGAGGTTTGATTCATAGCCCATGTGATTTTTTTTTAAACGGAGGAAATATAGATCACTATTGTCAGATTGTTTTGCAGTTACTTTTCTTGCAAGTTAGTTTTGGTTAGCTGTACATTTGTTTTAGGCCTTTATTTCAAGTAGAAAGTACATGTATGTATATCGCTCTTGCCCAAATACTAATGCATTGGAGTGAAAGTTTCAGAATGAATCCTGCAATATTGGAAGGCCTCTTCATCCGTGATGCTGTCTCGGGCTATTGCCGCCGTTCAGATGATTATGCGGCGCTTCCAGTCCAGTGACAGCAGTGCAGTCTGATGGTGCTATGGAATCAAAAAACTTAGCAAAGAAATTGGATGGACCAACATCATAACGGGAGTCAAGTAAGAAAAAAAAACTACTAAATAACATTGAACCAATAAGCTATATATAAAAAGGTGTTATTATAAGTAATCCATATAAATTAACTAAAAGAAATATATCGGTAAATATGGAATCATTATTTTTAAAACTGTAACGATTATTATCGAGGAAATGTAATAAGTATCGATATTTTTTTTTTCGTCAAGTTTTATGCATATTCTTGTTTAAAAATTGACTATAGATTCATTGAGATTTAAAATATTGTCTATATAGTCGATTATTTTATAAAAGAATATCGATATTTTTTGTTGTCTCCAAACACTATTTTTCAATGTCACTTCGTTACTACTGTTATGGTGTTTATTTTCGTTTACTTTTCGCAATGTGTTAAAGGGTTTATTAAAATTGTACACTGTACTCGATAGAGATCTATGATAACGAATACTAATTTTGTCAAAGCACACGGTAAAAATATGCCTAAAATTGACGCCATAATGATATGTGTATGTTTCAAAAATAATTTAGATTTTTATGCTCCTGAGCTGAAAAATATTAAATATTAATTAATTAAATATACTTCCAACTAAGTACAATTACTAACTAACTTAAATTTTGTCATGGGTTGTTCAAATAATGGTAGTCTTGACATAAATATGAAAAAAAAAATTGTATTCGGCTTTATATCATCACAACTTCTCTGAGAAAGTTTCTTGGAAAGTTCTTTGGTGTAGGTATGTCATATCCTTCTCATAAGAACATTATGATTCACTTAAAATGAGATACAAAGTATTGTATATATTTGGATAATAATTATAAAGTAGTGTTCACTCTTGAAAAAGTTGGAGGCGATATGTTACTTTGTTTGAACATGCTTCTTCAGTGTATTTTTATGGACGCTATTAGTTCGCTTCAAATGCTCCGGCAGACCAAAGTGAAGCCGTACACAAACAATATAGTAATTTTCCCGTAATTAGTCTATGCACTTGTTAGTCATTAGCTGCAACTTATTAATATTCAGTTGTAATGAATTAATGGTGATGTTGTTAATGATTTTTCTATGTTGGATGAAGTACTGATAGTGAAATAAGGATTTTCTGATTATTTTTTCTGTGTTCTTTGTAGGGGGTTAAGATTAGGTTTACAAGCTGATCCCCGTGTCTCGATTAAGTATTCAACATGAAATTTTAAGAATCAGGCACTTCTTTTTTTTTTCGATATTCTGTAGATTTGCATAACGCTCCTATCAATGTTTTTAATTTTGTTTTAACACGATCAATGTGTATTTTCCAATTGAGCCTATCGTCCTGCCAAAGTCCAAGATATTTTTTTTGGCTATTTACTTGATTTCTCGTTGATTGTGAGAAGTGTAAATCCGAAACCGGTTTGTTTTTATTACATAAATTTTGTGTGGTTTTTACTGAAGTATTTATACGTTTTGATAATGTACACCATTTGTAACTCATTTTTATACAGAAATCGCAAATAAATTTCAGAATGATGATAATATATATCATTTAGAAAACTTGATGTTTGATCACTTGTTGACGAATTTGTGAGGTAGTAATGCGACACGATTTGTATAGAGAATATTTAATTTTAATTTTTGAAACTTACACTTATCAAAATTGAAAACAAAATTCATTATATTATTATATAGTTGCTAATTATTAAATAATCAGAAATGGTTTTTAAAATGTTGCCAAATAATTTATTTCAATAGTCAAATTAATAATAATAATAATAGCAAGCAGCCGTAGCATAGCAAGCCGTATCCGACGGTTTAAGCGGCGGGTTGAACGGTACTCACAGAATCGCATGTTCCAGAGCGATGAGAGGTGGGTATACAGAGCTTGGGAGCGACCAAATCAAAATGTGACTGACGTGTGCCGCCCGGATGATACCGCCACGAATTTATTCTGGCGCAACATCTGGTCGGTACCCGTCTGTCATGTTGAGGGTGACTGGATGCGTGAAGTTGAACGCGTATGTGAAGCTATACCACAAATGGATAAAATAACCATCAATAAGTCTGATGTAGCCAAAGCAGTTCATCCGTTACCAAACTGGAAGTCTCCAGGACCGGATGGACTGCACAACTTCTGGCTCAAGTGGTATAGCAGCTCGCACGCGCTTTTGGCTTCTCAATTCCAGGCATCCTTAGAGGCTGGGTCTCTACCAGAGTTTCTTACGACTGGCTGTACCCACCTGCTCCATAAGAGTGGTAGTCCCATGGAACCCAAAAACTATAGACCGATTACTTGTTTGTCTACGGTCTATAAGGTTCTTACGTCCATTCTGAGAGTGAAAATAAATATGCACATTGAGTGCAACTCAATTATGTCCGCTTCTCAGAATGGATGTAGGAAAGGGTCCCGTGGCACTAAGGAAATACTCCTCATTGACATGGCCATTAGCCAACAGGTTCGTCGATCCCGCAAAGATCTATCAACATGCTGGATTGACTACAAAAAAGCCTATGACTCTGTTCCTCATACCTGGCTCATGAAAGTGCTAGAGCTTTACAAAATAGATCCAACTCTACGCACCTTCATTGAGTCATGTATGAGGCAATGGAAGACTGTACTTCTCTATCCAGGATGTCGACCGAACCGAGGGAATGATGAGCCTATATGGATCAGACGGGGAATATTTTAGGGCGACAGTTTGAGTCCACTTTGGTTTTGCTTGGCCCTGAATCCTCTAAGTACAATGCTAGAGGAGTCGGGCCTGGGCTATCGGTTGAGAAGAGGAGGTCAAAGTATATCCCACCTCCTTGATTTGAAACTCTTTGCCCCCAACAACATGCAACTGATGGAACTACTGAAGGTAACTGAAACTTTCAGTAGCGCCATCAAGATGGAATTTGGTGTGGACAAATGTGCAATCATGCATGTAAAACGAGGAGAGATTATGGAATCTGAGGGAATTCAACTTTCAGATTCCATACACCTTAGATCTCTCTGCTTAACCGAAACTTATAAGTATTTGGGTATGTCGGAAGCTTTGGGCATTAATGTTGCTGACATGAAGCAATCGCTGAGGGAGCGCTTCTTTGGCCGTCTGACAAAGGTATTAAACAGCCTTTTGTCAGGAGGAAATAAGGTGCGCGCTTTCAACGGTTGGGTCATGCCGGTGTTGATGTATTCTTTCGGCATACTCAAATGGACTCAAACCGAACTGGACGCCCTGGATAGGAGGGTCCGTACACTGCTAACCGCAAATCGGATGCATCACCCACGATCATCGGTGATGAGACTGTATATCCCGCGGAAATGTGGAAGTCGAGGCTTTTTAAATGCCAAAACTCTCCACAACCGCGAGATTTGCAGTCTCAGGGAATATTTCCTTAAAGCCGATGTGGGTATGCACCGAGATGTGATTGCAGTGGACAAGGGACTCACCCCGCTGACTATGGCTAAAGAGAACTGGCACAAACCTGTTATACTTACCCCAGATGACCGCAAGGAGGTATGGAAAAGCAAGGAACTTCATGGTCGCTACTATCGGGCTCTTTATGGGTCCGACTTAGATTTGACAGCTTCCGTTGCCTGGCTACGCTTCGGGGATCTCTTCGGAGAAACTGAAGGTTTTGTCTGTGCAATTATGGACGAAGTTATCTTGACGAATAATTACCGGAGACATATTATGAAGGACGGGACGATTGACGTGTGTCGGGCATGCCATCGTCCTGGTGAGTCCGTCAGACATATTGTCTCCGGTTGTTCTCGTCTAGCTAACGGCGAGTACTTGCATAGACACAACCAAGTAGCCAGAATTATCCACCAGCAACTTGCTTTGAAATACAAACTTGTCGATTCTGAGGTACCGTATTACAAGTATGTGCCCGACCCAGTTCTCGAAAATGAACATGTCACGTTGTACTGGGATCGGTCTATCATCACTGATAGGACTATTGTTGCCAATAAGCCTGATATAGTGGTGATAGACCGATTAGTGCGCCGCACAATGATAATCGATGTTACCATCCCACATGCTGAGAATCTCGTGAAAGCTGAGAAAGAAAAACACATTAAGTATCTCGACTTAGCTCATGAGGTTGTTGACATGTGGGATGTGGACTCGGCTGTCATTGTGCCGATTGTCATATCAGTCAATGGGCTGATAGCTAAAAGCTTCGACGACCATCTGTCGAAGCTGGCTTTGCACAGCTGGATAAAGGGCCTGATACAGAAGGCAGTTCTACTCGATACAGCTCGTATTGTGAGGAGGTTCCTTTCTCTGGAGACCTAACCACCGGTAGCTTGGACCTCGTTCCCGATACCAGTGGACTGCCATTTTTTATATTATTAAATGTTTTTTTATTGTCACTTTTTTATAGAAAAATATTTAAAAATGTAATTTTTGAGAGGTATATAAAATAAAGGAGATAATAATAATATTCCACAACTTTCACACAACGCCATCTAGTCCCAAACTAAGCAGAGCTTGTGGTATGAGTACTAGACAACTGATAAACTTACATATATATTTCTAAATACATACATATTATAGATAAACTACACCCAGACAAAGAACAAAAGATCGTGCTCATCACACAAACATTTGTCCTAGGTGGGAATCGAACCCACGACCTTGCGCATAGCAGTCAGGGCCACTGACCACTATACCAACGGGCCTGTCAATTAGGTCAAATAGGCACTGATCTCTCTTTAAAACTAGTTTTGAGTCGAGATTCAATTTTAGAATGTTCCTCAAGTACAGATTCATTGAACATAGTTCCATAATTTTTGCCATTTTTAGTTACTAGATGAATCCTGTGTTTCCTAAACTTAAATTGATTACAATAATTATTTATTTCAATAATGATTTGAATAGAAAAACAGAACTTCAGCATCCCATACAAGTTTGCAAATAAATTTAAGGAATGGTATACATTTTCACAAGATGTGGTAGGTACAATTTACAATTTGTAATACCGCCATATATTTACCAATACTTGTTAAAAAAAACCATGCATTTCGGTTTAGTTTTAACTATAACTTTGTTTTCTTTTAATACATCTATTGATATTTTTTTCCAATATTTATTTGAATACTATTAAGTATATATAATCATTGAGCAATTTATAACAGCACTGTCATAGATATTATTTAGGATCCACTCCGTTCCAAAAACAAGTTACTCTTGCTATATTTTCATATGCTAGAAAAAAAAATCCTTAATACCATTTACCTTCAAGAATTTGCTCTTACAAATTCTTAAATATTAATTTCTATAGTGAAACTGTGCAATACATATATTTTATTCTTAAAAATTTGGTACTGGACCTGAGTCACGTAGGTACTGTAATACGGACCTTACCACTTAATAACTTCAGGAAGCCCTAAAAGTAATGGAAAAGTAAAACAATGTGTCCACGATTACAAATATGATAAACACTTCTTGTACTGATGTGTCAGACTGGCCGAGCGGTGCGTGGAAAGTTCAACTATCCATGAATACTGTGATTCAGCAATTGATTTTTGACCGTAGTGAGGCTACCATTCGTTAATTCCACCCATAAAAACTTGATTAGTAATAGTGATAAATAATAATAACGATGGCTAAATTGTAGATGTTGAAGTAAGCAAAATTTAAAGGACCTTAATTGTATTACATTAAATCATGATAGGCCATTTAAGAAATACTAGTTACTAAAACGAAACTTCGTCTATCTATGTCTAGGTATTGAACAAAATGTTAGTCCAGAAGATAATAGTGTGTATAGTATTACAGCGCCGTTGAGTATCTAGATGATACGCGACGACATTTAAATTAATGTTCTAAATTGGATTCTTTTTTTCTTTTTATATATTGATATTTTTATGGCATTTTGTTTTATTATTGTATTACTCATATATTATTAAATGACGTATTATCTCTAATATAATTATAGATTTTGTCTTTGACATTATATTTTACAATTAGATGACATATTGTTAATATTTTTACACATTTTTTTATTATTTTATTGCTTAATTTTTTTTTTAATTTAGTTGTCATAAATCTCTGATGTTGATCTTTTCATACCAATTTGGTTTTCGATTTTCCTTTTTATTTGATTATTTGTTTTATTGTACTATTAATTATTTTTACATTGAATGTGGGTTATTATCACTTTAAATTTGTTTGATATGTATATTTTTTTTAATATTTGAATATCTGTTTTATTTTATAAAATCTTTATATAATGTATACTGTTTCGATATAAATGAAGAAAAATAATTGTATAATGAAAGACTTTATTATAGAATTTATGTATATTATTGTATGACGAAAACGAATTATTGTATGATGAAAACGAATTATTGTATGATGACAATGAAATATTGTACGATGAAATAATGAGAGATCTTTATCTTGACTGTTGTCTGCCATTGATGACTGCAGGTGATTGAGCTTCACTGATGGCGGGTGTTTGGTCAGGCACAGTAAGATGAGATGATGTAAACACGATAATGTAAAGAAAATTGTATGAAATGTTAAGTGATAACACTACTGTTTTTGTTATGCTGTTATTATTATTTCAGGTGAATTGTATTATGAATATTATATTATATATATTATATTATATTTCGTAATTATTATGACCGATGAAATGCCTTAACTCTTGTCTGACATTCTCTGAACGCGGGTGATTTAGCTTCACCGACTGCGGGTGTTCAGTCGCACAAGTAAGGTCTGTCTATTATTGATTTTGAATGTGATTATGACTTATCGATAGACGTTGCGAAGTAATAATGATTACGAAATATTGTAGCATTGCCGATGTTGCTAATTTAGTGACTTATTTTTTCTTACTTATTGGTTTATTCTAATACCTAAATTGTACGTTGAAATGATCGTGTTAGAATATTATAATTGTACTTCGAGAACGAAGTACATGTCAGTATGGCCGTGTTAGATAATAGTAACTGATTATTATATTATATAATTAATATTATATTTTGCTAAAGATATTCACATTAATCTAATAATTTTATTGTATAAAACACTAATTTGTTAATTAGAAATAACCCTTCTTTGTATGTTGAATCATCTGTCATTGTAGCTGTCATTTGCCCATATAAAAGGCCCTTAGCGCCGTAGTTTAGGTCAGTCTTTCTCGGACAGTCACAGTGTAAATATCTTAAGGTACGATTTATTTTTATATATAGAATTATGTTGTTGTATCGGTGTCCTAATAATATTATGTTAATTTTTACTTGAAATTATGTGAAAGTGACGATGTTTTGAAAAGAGTAACTATGGAGTTTCTTGCCGGTTCTTCTCCATAGATAGCTACCTTCCGAACTGTGAGGTAAATTAATAAACTGATATTATATATAGACTGCTAATTATTTCGATAAAACACCTATTAATCATGTTAATACCGATTAATAGGTAATAAATCGATATTGATAATTAATTAATTCTATAAATAACAACATTCTCTATATATCTTTATATTTATCACTTCTAACACATGCAATATGCAGTATCTTATTGTATATTTATTACTGATAACTAAACAATTGTACTTAAACCTGTAAAACTTACGGTTTTCGTTTAAAAATGAAAACAATAATGAAATTGATTTATAGGTTAGGTGGTGTAGCTACATAATTGTTAAAATAAATTATTATACATATGATTATACACACTTGTTGCAACAACCCACGAAGTAAGAAGAGTTTGTAATGAAGACACAATGTGTCTTAACATTCATTCAGGTAATAATTTACACCGCAACATCTTTCACCAAATCACAAACAATAATCGGAATCCATCGTAGAGAAATTAGTAACAACATTAAGATAAGTATGTTAAATAAAAAAGTTTTATTAGTTATTATGTTTTAATTTTAATCGCAATGTGGGTTCATAGTTGATTAAAAAAAGTAGGAAACTATAATTATTACTGAGAATTATTCTCATTAAAAAGATCTAGGTGATCAGATTCTTGAGATATCTGTGTATTCTGTGAATATGTTGATTCAGGAGAGGTTACAGATTCTTCTTGATTGCAAGTTCCACGGTGTGTAGGTAGAACTGAGGGCGGTGGTGGTGGATTATTATTGCTAGCAAATGATGGTGTCTGATATCCTTGAGATGGCACTTGGTTGTAGTTGAATGGTCGTACGTAATCCCAAGTAGAGTTACAATAGTTGTATCCAGAAGTTTGGGCGTCAGTAATGACTTGCATTATTTGAGCTTTTGTACGTAAGCGTATATGTTCAGGCACATTTTTATTTCACTAACCAACGACAAAAAGAAAAGTCTATCTTCATCTTCTTTGGCCTTTTTTAAACTTTCACTGTCCATGCATTACATGTAATGCACTGGTGAGTTAGCTCCGTATGTCCGTGTATGACATACAATACACTATTAACCACCAAGAATAGTGCTGTTCACGAGAAACTTGAAAAATCAATCAAATAAAAAAACTGATAATTCTTTCAACCTGCCAAGTACGTAATCTGGCTTACTAGGTTGCCATATCTAATATGTAAAAAAAAAGTAAATCTTGGTATATTATATTTTAATCAAACAAAAATAAAAATGTCTTTTCTTACTAAAATTCAACTTAAATAAAACTTTTTTTTATTTCTTTGGGGGTCTACGCTAATAAACTTTTCTTGAGACATAATAAGTCACCTCCACAGTCGATACAATATACTGTATTAAGTGCCACACAATTATCTTTGTATCGTGGCACTATGTCACCTAAATCGTCAATGGCAACAAATGTATTTTTACAATCCTCATATTTGCCTGAAAACATTAATCCCTCGTCGTTTAAGTAAACCATTGTATGTTTTGGTAGAAATTTAAAAAACAGTTTTGTCCGTATAATTCTTGGTAGACACAGATTGATTAAGTCACATTTTAGATCATGTACCTGAATAAAAAAAAAAACTTGATCAACTTGGTAAGCTATATTATAGCTACTTGTAAATAAACACAAAAGTCTTAAATGCCTTACATTGTCCAATAATGACACTTCATATTTTTCCAAACTGGCGTCGACGTACGGTTTCAGTAATTGGATGACTTTCGCAAAGCACAAACTATAAAGGCGTTTTGGGTCGTTTCTTTTAGCATACGCTTTTAATTGAGTTATCAAATCGCTTCTTCTAGTTTACGAATCACTCTCTCTTATTCCATGCTCTTCCTGAAGTCTTCTTTTTTTTCTTGTTCGAGGAACCACTTTTTCTTCTTTTTGAAATACGTTAAACTCAGAGTACGGGCCATCGTGAGTATAACGAAACTTAACTATGCCTGGCTGCCTAGCTTTTCAAACCATTTGATTTTCAGCCACATAATTTTCTTTCCGTATTTATCCTTGCTTGTATTACTGATAAATTTTCCATTTAGAGTCTTCACAGCAAGCATTTCATTATAAGTAAATTCTTTTACTTTATAAGGAGATGATGTTTCCCGGTGTCTCTTTGAGCGCGCGTGACGCATGACTGACTTCCAGTCAATCATTGAATAAACTGGCGTATGCCTTTGCTCTTTTTCTATTGCGCTATGCATGGAGTCAACCTTCATGTGCGTGTGACCAGTTTCCAAGTATTTCTGCTCAAAAACGTCCAAATGTAAATCGGATCTTTGGATCAGATTAACCAAAAAGGCAGTTATAAATTGGTTTCTGTTTTGCCCTGCACAAGTGTCACTATAAATACAGATTTCTTTAATAGTATGTGGCACCTGACTGATCCACCAGTTTAAAACACTGGCGATTTCAACACTTCCTCTTTTGCCATTAACTTCGTTCCATGTTATACAATAAGCTTCATTATGAGGCTTTGTTGTATGAATCGTGTAGTTCTGGATATTTAGTTTCCTTGTGTAGTATAGAATGCCGACATGTCCGACAATCCGGTCAACAAATGTCTCAGAAGGTGAAAACTCGTTACGACCAAAAGATGAACAATTCAGGATTTGATAAAGGCTCATTCGTCTGGTTATATAATCTGATGCGCAGCAAAGAAAAGTCGCCGAAGTTACAGGCAAAATGGGATGGACCATACCGCGATGTGACTAAGATTAATGACGTCACTTATCGGATCCAGAAAGGTCCACGAGCTGCGCCAAAAATTGTTCATGTTGATCGACTGGCGCATTACTACGGGTCTAACGATGCTCGGGTCGAGCATGTCTCACTTGGGCAGTGTTACGCCAGTCGCTTAGCGAAGTACGTCGAGAAACGTCGATAGAAATCTAGAATGTTCGAGACACTAACGCCACCTGGCGGCGAGTAGCAGTACTGAGTATATCGAGAAAGTTCGATTGACTTCTAATACGCACGTAAACACACAAACACGCACACACACAAACACGCACACACACACACACACACAAGTACGCCACACGCAATCACATAAACTTTTTGGTATCATGTTTGTCTTTATCTTTAAGTTTAACTAGTTTTTTTTTTAAATGTAATCCTTTCATCTCCTCTCGGGAGAGGGCACTGGCTCCTGTAACATAGGTTTATCACCTAGCACGGGACTCAAGGACTCAACTGGTTTTATGTAATAATTTTTTAGTGCAAATAAAGATTATATTATATTACTAGTATTTGCAATAACAACAGGGCTTGTGGTGGTGGATTGTTCACTTTTAAAACTCCTAAATGTAGTAAAATGTCAAACATAACCCTAACAGAGCAGCAGCTCCAAATTAAACTTTTCAATTTTAGAGGAGGTTGGGGAGGGGAGGGCATGGCATAAAAAATTTGAAGGCCCGTTTATAGTTAAAAGTAAGAATCAACAGTTTTTTCAGTAGTAAAAATCAAAATGGGGGGGGGGTTTGCACAATTATTTTGACTAAAGCATTGCCCCTCTAAATGAATCTGAAAAAAAAATGTTCCAAGTCTCTTAATTTCCGAGATCCGCCTAAAGGGGGTGAGAAGGGGGCAAGGGGGGCGACTTTGAAAAATGGTTTTTACTTTACCGAGCCTCCTCTATACGTGAAGTGATCAGCTGACCGCGCGAGCGCTCGGATGTTTGTTTTCGTACGTGGAGAGGAATTTTATGTAAAATGACCTCTAAAGTGTTAAAATGCAATAGCTGCAATATAGTTGTGAATGAAGTGCTATCTTTCATCCAAAATAAGATGGATGTTATGGATGAGGAAAGTTTGGTGATCGTGTCGTCGTCTGCCTTCTCTGAGGAAGATATTATAGAGGCAAAATTATTACTTTTTGAGTCAGTTGCACAGCGCAATATTGTGAGAAAGGGTGATCGAAAATCGGCTAAGAATCTCAATGATATTATAAGCCTTCTGAAGGAAACAGACCCAGAAGAGGTACCCATATTCGTAGCTAGGGATCTTCAAAAACTACCGCCGGTAACTTTCGATCACATTGATGTAACGAGGTTACTAAAAGATATTGTGTTAATCCAGAGAGAACTGCGAACAATTCAAGAAAAATGCCTTACAAATGTTAAATTTGCTACAGAAGATGAAGTTTGCTTGCTTAGATCCGAAATTGAAAACTTAAAGTCGTTTGCAAATAAGGCGTGTAATAGTGAGCCTAATGTTAATACAAAGAGAGGTGGATACTGCTTACAAGAAAGTTTTGATTCTAACAGTGGCCCGATGGGCTTTATGCATTGTACTCAGAGGTCAATGACCGAGCATGACTCGCAAAAAGTACAGGTAAACGAGTTGTCTAATGAATGTACATTGCCGCCGCCGGTGCCGTCTCTCTCTTACGCGAGTAAAGTGGCATGTATGTCTGTCCCACTTGGACATCGCGCGTCACCTAGCGCGTGCGGTGAGGACACCGGTTTGCCGACTGCGGTTTTGAACAACTCCAAATCAGATGTAAGCGCGGTTAATGAGGTGCCACCGTTGCAGCGGTCGATTCAAATGTTGGCTCGTGGGCAAGCTACGGCGAGTCGCGAGCGCATAGTGAACACAAGGGAGCACTTGACAAATATGTTATGTGAAGGCATGCAGGGGGCTGATAAAGTATGTAATGATGATGGATGGATCGAGGTGAGGAAGCGACGGTCCTCGCGATTTAGAGGAAAACCAGGATGTGCACAGGTTGACTCATCGTCTAAATTCAAAGCAGCTGATGTGAAAATTCCCCTGTATATCTACAACGTCTCAAAAGAAACTTCTGATAAAGATATCGCGGAATATATTATGGAGAAAACTAGTATTTCAGTGTCACCTGAAAAAGTGATGATGAAAAATTGTAAGGATTACGATTCATATAAAATCTATATACCTAAAAGTAAATTACTTTTGTTTGAAAAGGATGACCTATGGCCGACTGGGATTTTATTTAGGAGATATATAATATTTAAACCGAGGAAAAATATTTCAGACACGGCAAAAAATCGTGCTTTATATTCTCAAGATGGCTGTAAACAACAATTTGTTTAAATTAATAAGTTTTAACTGCAAATCTGTGAAGAGATCGGTAGACTGTGTTAGAGAACTATGTGACAATGCGGATATAGTAGCTTTGCAAGAGACGTGGCTGCTACCTCACGATCTGTCCTATCTCAGCGGCATACATCGTGACTTTGCGGCGGCGGGAGTCTCCGCGGTGGACACGGCGGACGGAGTGTTGAGAGGGAGACCGTATGGTGGGGTGGCCCTCTTATGGCGTAAAAGTGCGTTTAGTGCGGTTGAAATTATCAAGTGTAATAATGCGCGCATCGCAGCAATCAAATGTGTGAGTAAGTGTCAATCTTTCTTAATATTCTCGGTGTACATGCCTACGTCCGGTCAAGAGAACCTGCCACAGTTTACTGCGTGTCTCTCAGAGATTAATGCGATAATTGACGAGTGTAGTGTAGATACTGTATATATTCTGGGAGACTTTAATGCCCACCCTGGGGAATTGTTTTGTAATGAAATGGTTCAATATTGTAATGAACAAAATTGGTCTTGTGTCGATTTAGAGTATTTGCCGAATTATCCGAATACATATACATACCTAAGTGAGGCACACGGAAGTGTAAGATGGCTAGATCACTGCCTGGTCACGTCTATGGCATTTCAAACTATAAGAGCTGTAAAGGTACTGTATGAAGTGACATGGTCTGATCATTTTCCGCTGGAGGTCATATGTAACCTTAACATTGTACCTAATAAAAATACTGTAAGTCGAGAAGTAGGTAATAAAATACTGTGGGGAGTTAGGGACCAGGATCAAATCAATAGATACAGTGAGCTTTGCAATGAGGGACTACGCAATGTAGACTTTCCAGCTGAATTACGGAACTGTTGTGATTTTATGTGTGATAATGTAGGTCATAAAGCTATAATAAATGATTGGTATATGAACATTAAGTCCATATTGACTAGTGCTTCCGTGGCAACTAGAACCGTCAGTAAAGTATCAAAAAGGAAATATGTGGTAGGATGGAACAAACATGTAAGTCAGGCTCATAGGAAGGCTCGGCTTGATTTTAATACCTGGGTACTTTATGGGAAGCCGCGTACGGGACCAGTATATTTGAGTATGTGTGAAAGTAGAAAGGTTTTTAAGCAAAAATTGAAGTGGTGCCAAGATCATGCGGACCAAATAAAAATGGACATATTAGTATCGAAATACGAGTCTAAAGATTTTGGTAGTTTCTGGAAACAAACGGCTCACTTGAATCCTAAGCCGAGTGTTCCTGTGAGTGTTGGCAACCAAGAAGGTAACCATAATATTGCTAATATGTTTCAAAAGCTGTTTACAATAGAACCAATGAGTTGTGTAAAGAACAACTTATGTAAGCCAGACGTCAGACCAGGTGAGTCTTACACGCGAATAACGGCCAAGGATGTTAGAGGCGCCATTCAGAGAATGAAGCGAGGTAAGTCGCCTGGTCATGACGGCTTAAGTATTGAACATATGCGCTATGCAGGTGTACACATGCCTAGAGTCTTAAGCTTGCTGTTTAACTTCTGTATAGGACATTCATTTCTCCCTGGGGATATGATAAAAACTGTAGTGGTTCCAATAATAAAGGATAAAACCGGGGATCCATCTGATAAAAACAACTACAGGCCGATATCATTGGCCACTACCACGGCGAGAGTCCTTGATAGTATCGTGAACGCGCAACTAAACGAACACCTTCAGATACACGACTTGCAGTTCTGTTTCAGACCCAACCTGTCAACTGAAATGGCGGTTATGAAATGAAATGAAATGAAATGAAATGAAATGAAATGAAATGAAATGAAATGAAATATTTATTCTGTAAATTGGTTATAAATAACACTTTTACACGTCATGTTTTTTTGCGTGTTTAGTTTAGCTAGATGAGGCCGGTATTTCCTAACTGACTACTCTGAGAAGAAACACCGAAACAAACTCAGAGGTCAAAGTCTCTTTTAAAGTCCAGACAATTTGTATTTGTATATGAGAAGCATGTAGGTTCATGTCTGTGGTATTCTTTTGAGGAAATAACCACGCAAATTTGAGCGGACCTGTCCAGACAGTGCAAGCATTTGTCAGTTATCGTGTAGCTCAACTTAGAACTTAAGGAGCTCAACAATTTGACGAACAATACCAAAGTAAGGACCTTTGGGTAGGCCACACAAGTACTCAAACTGCTTGACATCGTTAAATAAATTATAGTGAAAGCAAAAACAATGAAGAAAGAATAACCTACATCGTCCTCACATTTACAATAATGAAATAATTTTATATATATAAAAAAAAAACAACAATATAAAAAAAAGAAAACAACAATATATAAAAAAAACAACAAACAAAAACAAAAATTAATAGGTATATACAATACTTGAGAAAGCAAAATTTTAATTAATCAAAAATAAATCATCAATCATAATTTTAAAAAGAAATAAAAAAGGCACACGTATATCACTGGAGCATCTCATTCCCAAGCCTTCTTGTCCTCAATATAATCTTTAACACTGTAAAAAGCTTTCTGACATAGTTTATGTTTTATCAATAATTTGAATTTATTAATACTTAGTTTTTGAATATGGCTAGGAATTTTATTATAAAAACGTATACATTGGCATCTAAACGAACCACCTATTTTTTTTAACCTTGTTATATATACCTATGTGTCTGAAACAAACGGTCAGGTACTATACTGACAGGAAAACTCCAGTCTATGCATGTTTTCTTGATCTCTCAAGGGCTTTCGACCTGGTATCTTATGATATTCTGTGGCATAAGTTGTTAAGTGAGACCAATATACCGAGGGAGACGGTATCTCTACTTAAATACTGGTATGATAAACAAATGAATGTTGTAAAATGGGTGAACGCACACAGTCAGCCCTATAATTTACAGTGCGGAGTCCATCAAGGGGGTCTATCCTCTCCTAGTCTCTTCAATTTATTTGTGAACCGGCTTATTGGCGAGCTTAATGGAACCATGGTCGGGTGCTCTATAGATGGTAATATGGTAAACAATATCAGTTATGCGGATGACATGGTTTTGTTGAGCCCGTCGATTGGGGCAATGAGGAGACTACTGGGGATTTGTGAGACTTACGCACAGACACACGGGCTCAAATATAATACCAGTAAGAGTGTTTTTATGGTATGTAGGGCGGGGAGCAAGGCACCTAGTAATATACCCCCTATTAAGATATGTGGAGCTACTCTCACGAGGGTTTTTAAATTCAAATATTTAGGGCACGTGCTGACGGATAGGCTACAAGACGATGAAGACTTGGAGAGGGAACGGAGGGCGCTGTCAGTCCGCTGTAATATGGTGGCCCGCAGATTTGCGCGATGTAGCACAGATGTGAAACTGATGCTTTTCAGAGCCTTCTGTCAGACTTTCTATACCTGCAGTCTGTGGATCAATTATACGAGGCGGGCTTACAACGCCCTTCGGGTGCAATATAACGACGCTCTGAGGATACTGCTGAAAAAGCCTCGGTATTGCAGTGCTTCCGCTATGTTTGCGGAAGCCCGTATCGACGATTTCTTCGCCGTCATACGCAACAGAACGGCATCTATGATGAGCAGGGTCCGCGGTAGTTCCAGCAGTATCGTCAGGGCGTTAGCGGACAAAATAAATAGTCCGTTTATTGTATATTGGGCAGGTGTACACCTGCAATCCAATAAAAAGTAATTTTTGTTTTGTCATGCTTACTAACATATACTAACTTATATATAATGCTTTTTGTACCTACTAACATTATTTTGTAATGATTTCTATGGGCCCTTAGGTCTGAAATAAAGATAATAATAATAATACGAATCCGTAAAAAATACGGGTCTCATAGTTTCCGAGATACGATAGGGAGGGGGGAGAAGGGGGGGGGGGGGGTGAAAAGGGGAGGTTTGGCACTTTTCCCCGTAGGTTTGAGAGTTAGTTGTTTACGAATCTCTCAAAATGTACCCACCTCCCCATCCACCATCTGGGAGAACAATTATGTCAATGAGTCAGTGAGTGAGTCAGTCAGTGGTAATTTAGCTTTATATAATAGAATTATTATAATACGTTCGAGACAGTAACGCCATCTAGCGGCGAGTAGCAGTACTGTCTATCTCAAGTAGCTTCTGGAATTTTCATGGCAGTATAGATAGATAGATAGAATATACTTTATTGTACACCAAAATTTAAACACACCTATTTAACAATATTGCTTATTCTATGGTAACAATGGCGATCTTATCGCTGAAAGCGATATCTTCCAGACAACCTTTGGAAGGACTTTAAAAACTTTAATTAAAGTGGGGAGGGATAAATTAGTGTACTTACTGCATTACTCATAATAACAGAGAAACAAAAAATATTAAAATATTAAAATAAATAAATGTATATACAAACATATATGACGGAGAGACGGCGTCGTATGTGTTTTTAAAAAGTGTGACGTCAGCTCAGCCGACGTCACGAATGTTGTCTTGATGATCACTCATGTTTGATTTTCAAATAAAAGCACTTGTTAATGTTACCGGAGACTCGTTTATTCAACTGACAGCGTAACGACTTTACAGAGAGGTCCGCACTGTCCAGTGGCTCGAAAAAGAATGAATCTGAATGAATCTAGCGCTCACAGTGCGGCCTTATATAGAGGGATTATCACACATGTACCCACATTTTCTAGTTAAATATTAAACTACTTAAATTACTACTTTTAGTTGAAATATGTTAAACGTTAATTTTACATCTTAAAAATCAATTAATTGTTTGTAAAACAATCAAATTATTAAACTTTAATCATTTCAATTATTTTAATAGACAAATTGTTGTATTTGCGCAGATACGGCCATAGTGACAGGCGGTGCGCGCTCTGCACCAACCTCAAAATATTCTATTTGACAAAGGCACTTATTAAAAGTTAATATTATGTAAAGCAATTCGTTGACTAACTATAGAGTCTCGGAAAACAATAAAAAATGAGAAGCTACGCACGGTTCACAAGTGGTTGTTTTCTGTGGAGAAGAACCGGCAAGAAACTCCACAGTTACTCTTTTCGAAACATCATTCATTTACACAATGTAAGAGATGCTTTACAAAATATTGAAATTGACTTGACAAACGACAACATTAGATTTCACTAATGAAGGATACAAACTAAAGAATTGTGATACAAAATTTAAACAAAACAGATAATCTGTCATACTGTTATACAAACACTGTCTTTCTATGTTGTGAAATAATGTTTTAGGAATATCATAACGAGTTCTCGGAGGTTCTCGTAGATTTCTCGGAGGTTCTCGTAGAGTTTTCGGAGGTTTTACCTGTAACAAAAGATTAGACTTCTTTTGAGTAGAATATCTGTAAGGAACTTGTGATGCTTTATGTTGTTATACAGACTCAGTTATTAAAATTTGAGAATATAATTACTTCATATTCTCATTCTGGAGGTTCTCCTAAAGTACGGAGGTTTTACATGTAGCAAAAGATTATACTACATTTTTTTTTTGTTAAATAATTATAAGGTACTTGTGTTGCTTTATGTTAATTGTTACACAAACTCTCAAATATCTTAGTATGTTTGGAAATATCAATGTTATTAAATTTTGAGAATATCATCCTTTTATGATATTCTCAGACACAAGCATATTTAGCTTAGAGGGGTTAACAGGATTGCCAGCAATGCGAATTCCACCCACATTGCCAGTATTTTGTTTTTCTTTTTTAGGAAAAAATAAGAAACAAGAAAGAAAAAGGTTCTCGTAGATATCTCGGGGTTCTCGTAGATTTCTCGGAGGTTCTCGAAGTTTTTTTTTTTGTTTCTTTTTCTCTATCTTTTTCTTTTTATAAAGAGAACTAGCAATGCAATGTAAATAGAATCCACACTACTAGCTTTCCCGTTAACTTAGAGTGAGTTCACGGCAAGTATAATGGGTGGGGTTCGAACCCGCGACCTTATTTTTGTTGTTCGGCCATACTGGCTCGTGGAATAAATCACACCGCCGATACGGTTATCCGGTCTCCAGTTGTTTAGGTGGAAAACGAGAAAACCTTAGCTCGCGAAACAACTACATTGAGTGGGCTACGTTATGTATTTCGGCGCACGATACACTTATGTGTTTCGCCGCACTGAACAAGGCTATACAAAACGAATACTTGCACTACTACTGTTGGCATTGAATTTTAAGAAACAGAATATTATGCGATATTCGAAAATTT
This sequence comes from Tholera decimalis, assembly GCA_943138885.2. Lineage (NCBI taxonomy): Eukaryota > Metazoa > Arthropoda > Insecta > Lepidoptera > Noctuidae > Tholera > Tholera decimalis. The sequence continues at coordinate 29,379,279 of OW964551.2, forward strand.
TACGGGAATTAGACAAGATCTATGATTGCAGATTATTAATTATAACCTCAAATGAAATTTGCAGGTTATTTTGGTTTACACCCTTCAAATCAATTTAAAGTAATCAGAAAATTACAATTTTATGTACACGCTTGCGCGTAAACTTTGACGCAAAATAATATTTCAAGGAGTATTCGACCCCTGAATCAAAATATCAAAATAAAATGAATACGACTCACCAGGTTTCATTAGCTCAATATTTCAGCGTTGACGGCCACTTGTCCTGTACGCCTTCTATTCAGGACATCACGTTCTGTTTTACTTCAACTCGAGTGAGTGAATCCCACTTCTGATGACGGAGAGACGGCGTCGTATGTGTTTTTAAAAAGTGTGACGTCAGCTCAGCTGACGTCACGAATGTTGTCTTGATGATCACTCATGTTTGATTTGAAAAGCACTTGTTAATGTTACCGGAGACTCGTTTATTCAACTGACAGCGTAACGACTTTACAGAGGTCCGCACTGTCCAGCGGCTCGAACAAGAATGAATCTGAATGAATCTAGCGCTCACAGTGCGGCCTTATATCACACATGTACCCACATTTTCTAGTTAAATATTAAACTACTTAAATTACAATGCTTTAAGTTGAAACATGTTAAACGTTAATTTTGCATCTTAAAAATCAATTAATAGTTTGTAAAACGATCAAATTATTAAACTTTAATCATTTCAATTATTTTAATAGACAAATTATTGTATTTGCGCCGATATATATATGTATATATATATATATAAATACAATGTAATACATAGGTAATTAAATAATACAATACATATAATGTGTTCTTTAACATCAAGTGGAGAGAAAACAAAAGAATAGTCATAAATTGGAATGAAAATAATTAGCAACCGAGCTTTTAAAAGTAGCCGTCAGGGCAGTCGCTGCGCCCCTCCAGGGGCGCGTCGAGCGGCCACAGGGCTTAGCCCTCTGTCCGCGGGGGCCTGCCGTGTCCCGTAAATACGGGACCGTCGTTAGGTAGCCGGTTTCGGCGTAGTTGGTCGGGTGTGCGTTGAAAGCGCCTGTTCAAAAGTGAACGGCAACGCACACCCGTGTGATTCATTGCTTGCGTGTAACTATAGGCGCGCCGCGACGCCGTTACTCGGCGTCGTTTCTTTACGACACTCCGGGTCTGACCCCGCTAGGTGAAACCCCCAGTTTCCTGGGGGAAGCCCAGCGGGAGCCGACCAGCGACGAGAGTGCCGACTCAGACGCACCTATAGTAAAAGCGTGGCTCCCGTCCGTCCCGCTTCCAGAGCTGGCCGGTCACGTTTCGGACCGCAGAGCCGAGTATGTATGTGTGAGCGGCATTGTATTGTGAGTCGCCGCTCAGTGCGTCTGCGCAGGATAGCGTCGTCGTGCTGGTTATTTATAGCGCATGCGGAGTCATGATGTGTTTTTAGTACGTAACGTGCCTATGTTAACTTAGAACACGCTACGCACTAGGTGAAGTGTAGTTATGATTAATGTAACTGTTTGAGTAAGTCGCGTGTGGCGTGGGGCGACTTACCCAGGCGTCAAGTCCGGGAGGGATGGGGCCGCAACGTCTGTCGGGAGCAGATCTCTGGGCAGCCTCCTCGCGTCAGGCGGGCGCGCATGCCCGCCATAAAAGTAGCCAGTGACTGAGCTTGTCTTACTGACACCGGCAATGCATTCCACAAACGAATAGCTTGCACCGTAAACGATGAGCCATAGAATTTAGTGAATTGTGCAGGCATTTGAAGTCTCAAATTCTCCGATGATTTCAAATCTCTTACATGTGTGTCATGAAGGAACTTAAAGCGTTCTTTGAGATAAAACGGAGTTCTAGGATTGAAGAGAATACTGTAAAGTAATTTAATAATTATGTTATTTTATTAATATAAATACGTTGACGAGAAGACTCAAAAGAAGAAAATAATCAATACGCAGAGAAGGACAATAATAGACACCCAGCAAAAGGAAAAAGGAATATTTGCACTCAAATAGATAGCAACACCACCACCCCCGCTGCTTGTGCGGTCATTCCTTATTAGTTTGAATCCGGGCAAGGAATGGGATGTAGACGGAAGACAAGGTTTCAGCCAGGATTCGGAAACGAGAATTGCATGGATGTCCTTACAGTCCAAACTCACAAGCATATCATGATAATGAGCCGGAATACTTTGAGCATTAATATGGACTACATTTAGATTTTTTGGAACATCGGAAAATTGAGACTGAAGCGTGTTAGCAAGGTTTGGAATACTACTAGTTTCGTATCTGCGAGCAGTGGCAGTGACAGCTTTGTCACTGCCACTGCTCGCAGATACGAAACTGTCATCATCACTATTACAAGCAATCATTTGAAAACACAATAAATTATATATAAAATATATATATATAAAAATTGAATATAAATATATATACAAATTTAAACGGTTACTACTTAAAAGACTTAAAGTCCACCCGCCAATTATGCGTTAACAGAAAAATTAATAATAATAATTTATCAGAACCTTAATCAAAACTTATCAAATAATAGTGCGTCATTAGGGCACAAACTGAGCTTATACTTATAGCAAAAACTTAAATAAATAAAAAGACAAACAGAATTTTTGCTTAACGATTGCAATAAAAATTAAATTGTTTCCATAGATAATTTATGTTTAGCATTATTAATAATTACAATTTGTTTTTACAATCATAATTATATATTACAATTTGTACAAGAAACGGAACGCAACATTGACATGACACTTGATATGTCAAGTGTCAGAATACCGAAGATGGAAGTGAAGAATTGAAGATTGTTCTATGAGAAAATTTTACTAAAGAAACGTAAGGTAGAAACTAGAAATAAATAAAAAAGAAACAAAGTGAAAGTAACCGGCAATAAATTAAATTATGAAAATTGTTACCCGAACGACGCATTGAGAGGGACAAATGGACAATTATTTCTTCACCACAGGCTTCCTGTACCTCTTTAGTGGGGGTGCTGAGGCTAGCTTCCCGGCTTGTACCTTATGGACATCCAATTGGTGCTCCGGCTTATCAGCATCAAGCTCAGGCACACTGATAGCAGCAAGCTCACTACAGTTCGCGACCCGTTGTTTACTCCCATCAGCTCGTAGTATATATATGTTCATGCTTGGTCCAGCAATTCGAGACGCCGAACTTCTCCCGAGCCTTCAAGAAGATCTGATGCCGCGATCTAGTCAAGAACTCTGACAAGGTTATACCGGAGCCTTATACGTGGTTTTCGCAAACCAAACCTTATCACGAATATCCATGTCCTTCAACTTGACCATTATAGGCCTTGGCTTTCCAACACTGCTCTGAGTGCCCATTCTGTGGCATCGACGAATGGCAGCAACAGAAAAGCTGTCCAGCTTTAGCTTCTCACGGAACACTGAAGCAACCAACACCGATGTATCCTCATCGCTAACTTCTGCAACACCATGGACAAGAAGCATCTTTCGGCGACTCCTCATCTCCAAAGCATCAACATCCTTGGAAAGGGCCTCCAACTGATGCTGAAGACAGCCAAGTGACTCCAGAACAAACTTCTTAAAACCCGCATACTCTGCTGCAAGACTGTCTGAGGCGATGCTGGATGAAGTGCTGGGTGATGACTTGGTCAATTCATTCTCGAATTTAGACATTCTGTCATGAAATTGTACCATTAATTCGGACATTGACCCCTTGAGTGAATCCATTATTTTAGTTTAGTTATTGTGAATAAGAGAGTGCAATAAAGGAAATCCACACAACTGGCAGGTAGTATTACTAGTAGAAACTGTTATTCATCAAAAATTGTGAAGAAATACTATTAATTTTAATTAAATTACAATTTATTTAACAGAGCAAAATTATGTGTGTTACTTGTTCAACTACCTCCCACCAAAAAAAAAGTCGATTGTACAAGAATGTTCTAGAACACAGATCGGGTTATAAATAGATCGCAAAGGAACGCGGACAGTCAGTCTTATTTCAAGATATGAGGCGATATAATCGAAGCTTTACAAATGAATTTCGGTGCGATTTAAGTGTTAAGTGACAAGTATTGTACTGTGAATAACTGTGTTAATTTTTGTTTCGTGTTTATTTAATTAAAGTGTTGATTTTGGTCTAATTGGCGTTAATTATTTCTATCCCGAACCCCAGCTCGTAACATTATATAAAATCTGCGCCTAATATTGGTTGTGACATGAATCGGTGATGAAGATGAAATGATCCGCTATTATAAAAGTCCAAGTAAAAAATCTCCTTAGGTTAAGACTTAAAACTAAAGTTTTCAAACCATAAGTTTTTATGGGTGTACCATTAGCAGCAAACAATCTTTATTCGGTAACCTTAGATGAGTTATGAACTAACCTACATTTATATGGAATAACCGAAACATTGGCACCAGTATCTATAAGGAAATAAAGTCCATTTTTTCTGTCCGAAACACATAGGCGGCGGTTAATGTGCTGATTGCAGTCTTCCGCCGAACAGGACTGCAAATCACCTAGTTTTTCTGCTTCTGCACCTGTTTATCTTTCCAAGCGCACGGATGCAAGCACTTAGCTGCTTTTTCTTTGTAGCGATAATGGTAGTGGCACAGTGCATGTTTGGGGTTGTGTTGATATCCTCGGGAACACGAACGTGATCGCCGATGGAACCGACCTCGATGTTGTTGTGTGGGTCATCCTCTTTCCAAACTCTCTATCTTTGCTGTTAATATTCCGATTGTTTCCTCCAGGCTGTTCTCGTTATTTTTGCCTGATGTTGACGTCGCGCTGCTTGCTTGTGCAACTTCTAGTATTTGTCCTCCTTAGAACTTTAGCCGCTACTGCTGCGAGCTTGTCAAGGTCCTTAGTTTCAATCACAACTAGTACTCCCCTAACTGATGTTGGTAATAAATTTTGCCATAAAACAGTTAATGTATGGTCGCTGTCTTTATTTCTGGCCAGGTCACGAATGCGCCTTAAAAGTTGTGAAGGTCGCTGATTGCCAAGTTGCATTTCACCGATTCATTTTTGTATTTGATGATTCTCCGATACTTCGAATACTCTCAATAATCTTGCCTTTAGGGTGTTGTATCTTCCTTCTGCCGGTGGGTTAAGCAGTAGATCCGTTATTTGTAATATGACATCTTTGCTAACCTTGGACACGACAAGATCAAATTTTGCGTGGTCGCTGAGCTTTTGCGGATCTAAAGTGGTTTCCAGCTGGATAAACCATGCTCGCGGCTGATCGGTGCAAAATTCTGGTAGTCTCGATGATAGTGAGATAGCTGCTAAACCGGTGTCTTCCACTTTCACTGGATTTGCTTTCAATGGATTCTGGTCTTCCATAATTATTCAGGAAAAGTTTATTTTTGTATACACGAATTTATACTACGTAGTTTAACGCTAGGTACACGTCGAGTGCGTCAAGACGGGTAACGCTAGGTTGGGTAACGCTAGTTTTCCATTAGTCGTTCCCAAAAAATGACACTATTTAAATCCGGTGTAAAAATAATGTGTGTGGTGTAAACTCACTGTCCCAATTGTTCAAACGAGTCGGGGTCACCAATTTGCTACTGTTGTTATTTATTAATTATGTGTGTATGTGTATATCGTCTTGAGCACCAACTCCACTCCAGTAGGAGCGTTTAGGTTTAGTGAATGAAACTCCTAATACATAAAGTGGTATATAATATACATACGCATTCACACTATACATATGTTATTATATAAAGGCCATCTGCACTACCAAATTGCTGATGCCTGCGACAACGCTTAGTGCCTATCTCCGTTCTTTTGCTGTTGGCCAAATGTCGTTTACGTTCCAAAGTTTTTAAACATTATCCGGGAGACATTTTTAATTTTTTTTTTGTTATATATTCGTTTTCCTCCTACCACTTTCGCCACAACGCTGTTAAACTGTTTAGCTCTATTGTTAGTATAGCAGAACAATAGAGTTGCAATGCCAAATTTTTACCATTGTAATTGCGTAACAAATGGTTCGTACATTCGATGTTTTGTATAGGAACGTCGGGATAAGGCCTACTTTCTAAAATATTTTTGTATGTGCTGGAGTCACCGTCGGCAATCCATGCTAGTTAATGATCCAGAGTGATTTTTGTGGCAATCGTGGACTCGTGGCGCTAATCCTTTTTTATTTGCTCGAGCACATATGACACAATATTTATTTCTAACCCCGATATGAAGTACTTTTCCAGTATGCTCCCCAATTATTGCGGCCACACCTGATAAAGTCGAATAATTCATTTTGTACAACCGTTTACTCCAGCATGCATCTGCTTCTACTGGTATCATTGCAATACCCCCATCGTTGACGTCACCCCGTGATTCTGCAGCTTCCATTTCTTTTTTGGCAGCTTCTTGCATAGTCTCTTCTGCAGTGATACGCCACATTTCAGCCACATCTGCATGGATTGAGCTACACAAGCTATATGGCATGGTTAGCAAATCCATTGATGCAGTGAGCTCATTCAAATTGGAAAGACTAATTCCTACCATTAATGCTCCTGAAACTACGCCTGTATTGACGTTTAAATTTAAATTATCTTCGTTGCATGTTTCTAATTTAAAAAGTCAACCACACATACAACATTTCAGATCGAATTTTGAAATGGGTCCCTTTTGTATTTCTTTTACTATTTTTAAACTATTAATTTTTTAACTATTTATTGACTCATAAAAAATTAAAATCTATAATTCGTCTTCCATCTATATCTTGAAATTCCTGAAATAATGAAAACCAGGAATATAGATAAAAGTTAAAAAAAAAACGTCAAATATGTAGCTGTATTACGAGTAACAAGAAAGTACTGTACGCTTACTCTCGACACTCGATCTCAATTAGAATTCGAAATTGGGATCGAGATGTTGTCATTTGGCACTCTTGAACTTAGAGCATTTAACCTGGAGATGGCAAGGAGCAAATCACCGAACAACTTTTTCTGCCACTTTCTGCGGGAGGCGAGGAAAACACATACAGCACACTACAAAAATTTGACAATCACACACAGATACATGCTTCCTATTGTTATAAACGCACACGAAAAAAAATTTTACCACACAATAGAAAAACACACACACATTTACAAATTAGTGCGTATCTATGCAATTATCCTATGACAACAAACACAAAGTGCTAGTGATGTTATATCCACAATGAGTGGAATTTTATTTTAATGAATGAATGAATGAACAAAATGTATATACGTTTTATTTTTTGGTACACTTTCAAATCAAAACACGTAGCTAATTTCACAAATAACAACAAAATACACAATATTTGTGATCTGCGGAACTATGTAGGTAGTAAAGGATCTAGTCTTTATCTCTCAAATTAAACGAAGATTGTAACGATATAAATGGATTTATTTTAAAACTAATGTTCAGTTCAACCGCCAAATCAAGAATGAATACATTTTAATATATTTTACCTGTCTTACAAAGTGTTGTCATACTTAACTCTTGATTCGATACAATTAAATAATCGATTTAATATTCGACTAAAATTACAATAATAACTATTTTAATTTGCTTTTACTTTAGATACAAATATATTGTAATCATGGTTACATACTAATTAGGCTATTATCAAAATACCCTTATCTTGGCTAATAAACCTTACAGCTCGGCCATCCTGTGTAAGTGAGTCCTCTCACTTGGTTGGTATAGATCACAATAAAAAAAAACTAAACAAAGGTAATAACTTGATTATCAATACATACATACTTCTACAACTAATTTCAACAAAGGTAAATTTTTTACTTTACAGTTCAACTAATATCCAATAATTCAAAATCTCATCACAATCAAAATTTTAAGTGTCTTTATATTCATGTTAAAAGTAAGTCTCAATTTCAGCTTATCATTTTTATCTAAGTCACAGTCTTTATCAAAATTCAAATTCATAAATCAAGATCAGCATTCTGATTCATTGTTTCTTGCACAATCTGTTACGATCTTTGGTCATCTGTGCGGCACCGTTATCTTGGTACCATTCATAATCTGCACTGACCTCTATGACAAATTGTGCTCTCATCGTATAATCTTACTCACTATCTTACAATCATAATACGTGCGACATCGATTTCACAATGCCATTCATTATCTGCACTGATTGCTCATGTATAGATATATATCCTTAATAATGACACGCAATTCCTACTCATTTCCATCAGAGAAGTTGATTAACCCAGAATATAATTTTTATCAACAAAATTGAATAATCTTATTGAGCCTACCTACTATGTAGAGTAATAGATCACTCTCTGTCCACCTCTATTTCTGTATCCTCACTCTGATCACCGAATTTTGATTCGAAATTTGGGGATGAGCTTATGTGATTTTCCTACATGATCTTTGTCTATAACTGTCCTCTCTATTCTGACTACATCACCGACATTATATTTTGTCCGACTCTTCCTATGCTTATCAAACTGCTTTTTAACATAATCCTGTTGTTTTTCTATCCTTTCCCTAGCATTCGATCTCAGTTTTAGTAACGCATCACCCTCGATTCGTTCAGTTGTTTCGGAAATTACGTCACTCAATACGTTTTCCGACGCATTCGTCAATCTACAACCGAACAACAGCTCAGAGGGACTTTTCCCGGTTGTCTTATTTATAGTAGTACCTATTAATACCTAATTGTACATCGCCTATGTATTCGTCCCATAAGTTGTCATTTCCGTCATGACATTTTGTACTTAGAGCATCAGTTATGGTTCGGTTAAACCTTTCGACCTGTCCATTCGCTCTTGGAGTGGCTACTGCATTCAAGATGTGCTTTATTTTTAATTGGACCATAAAACGCTTAAATTTTGCACTTGTGAAACAAGAGCCACGATCTGTTATAAGACGAGAAGGAACGCCGAAATAACTAAAATGTTCCTTAAATGCCTTGATTGCCATAGTCGTCTTAGTATCTCTAACAGCTCGTATATTAATAGATTTTGTAAAGGCGTCTATAATAACAAGCAAATACATGTTACCTCTCCTAGAGCCAATGAATGGGCCCAGGTGATCAGCATGGAGTGTATGGAATGGTTTCTCTAACTTAGGTATTGGGTGAAGCACTCCCTCTTTGGGGCCACCAGGTGCCTTATGATGCGCACATTCCAAACAAGCTAAGACATATTTCTTAGTGAACCGTCGCATCTTTGGAAACCAAAATGACCCACCTCATCATGGTTCATGCGCAGCACTTGCCATCTACATCCCCTCGGAACTACCCATCGCAATCCTTCATCTAAAATTTTATATATATAACCACCTTTTAACATATAATTCTTTCGTACGTCAGCTACAAACTTAGTCTGGTCGTCTTCTAAGATGTCTTTTATACGTTTTATTTCGCTATCATCACCCTGTACTGTAGCGATCCAGTCACGAACGTCTACGTGCAGAACATCAAAAACATGCACCGTATCCACATCTGATGGGTCACTCACAGGGGCACGACTGAGAGCATCTACGTGAGCCATACGCGAACCCGGCCTGTAATCAATTTCGCAGTCATATTCCTGAAACTAGATCCACCAGCGAGAAATTCGTGGTACAAGGTCCCTCTTAGTTAAGGTAGTACAGAGCGCGTTACAATCGGTGACTATTTTAAATCTTGGTCCTAGTAAATAGACTCGGAAACGATTTAAGGATGCGACTACCGCTAAAGTTTCCAACTCAAAAGAGTGAAAATTTTGCTCGTCTACCGTAGTTTTTCGACCGTAATATGCTACTGGCCTGAGTAAGCCGTCAGTACCTCGATGTAGGAGAATTCCTGCAATACCTAGCTTCGACGCGTCTGTATGAATTTCGGTCTCTAAATGGGGATCGTATAAAGCTAATATAGGGCGTTCGACTAATTTTGCCTTCAAAACTCTAAATGACTCCGCCTCCTCCGTTGTCCATTTCCATTCAAATTCATACTTTAACAGGTCTGTCAGTGGACGGGCAATAAGGGCGAAGTCCTTTACGAACCTCCGGAAAAAGCTAGTTAGGCCGACAAATCGTCTGATATCATGAACGTTCCGCGGAATTGGGAAGTTTTCTATAGCTAATGTTTTGCGCTTCCCTGGACGTATCCCTTCACCACTAACATGAAATCCTAGGAACTCTAGCTCAGTACAGAAAAAACTACATTTTTTACTTTAAGCGTAAGACCTGCGCCTTTTACCTCCTCTAGCCGTCTCATTCCCTGATCAAAGATCGCGAAGGAATCAATACGTCATCCATATAAACGATTGTATAACCGACTTTAGACAGTATTTTACTCATTGCTCGTTGAAAAACCGAAGGAGCATTTGCTAACCTAAAAGGCATGCGTTTAAACTGATACTGCCCATCAGGAGTAACAAACGCGGTCTTTCTTGAGATTTTGCCTCTACTGGGATTTGGTAGTAGCCAGATGCAAGGTCTAAACTTACGAAGAAAGAATTACCAGCTAGCCTGTCAAGTTGGTCATCAATTAAAGATAACGGATAGTGTTCCTTTTTTGTTTTGACGTGACAACGTCTTATAATTCGATGAAGCTGGCTGCACGCACGAAAATACATGACTCATGCGGCGTTACCTGATTACCTCGCTCTGAGGCGTTCCATTAGTCTTGAAGTGCAAGCGAGAGCGCGGAACGAGCGACAAAGAGGCACAATCGGCCTCCGCGTTCGGCAGCGTTCAACATCTGTCTCTCTTCTACTTGAGTGAGCGATGCGTCCGCGTGGACAGCTGCTATACAATAATACATTTACATGTTTTCGTCAAGTATGAAGTGCAGTGAAAACTACTTTAGCAACGCCATTCGCGCAGCCAATAATCGCTGCTTCAAAATCGAAAGCACAAAAACAACGTGAGTACAGACAGAGTATCGCAGCATCTAGAACTCCTGCTCAGGCGGCTGCTGCGAGAAAATAAAAAAAAAATTGGCCAAGTGCGAGTCAAACTCGCCCATGAAGAGTTCCGTAGTAACTATAATAATATAATATAATATGTATATTTATTTGACGAAAAAAAAACCTTAAAAATTTCTTAAAACTAGCTTATTTACATTTTTACAACTACGTTAAATAACTTTGTTTTTCATAGTGTTTGTATGAATTACAAAGTTATATTTGCGGTTTTATAAAATATGCTGTATCTCAAAAACTACTGACCCGATTTCGTTCAAACCAATTTTGATTGAAAGTTTACATTAAGATCTACAGACATGATTTTTTTTTAGATTTTTCACTCCATTATAATAGAAGTTAGAGGGGGGCACACATTTTACCACTTTGGAAGCTTATATCCTTTAAACGATTGACTTTATGACTTATATCATTTTTAAATACCTGTCTATAAATACCACACACGCACAGGTTCCATGAAAAAAAAAAAAAAATCAGTTCTAGTTCCATGTATGGGGACCCCCCCTTTATTTTAAATACTTTTTAATTTTTTTTCATAAAATCGGAAAGCGGTTCACAGAATACATCTACCTACTAAGTTTCACATGTATAGTCTTAATAGTTTCGGAATAAAATGGCTGTGACATACGGACGGACGGACAGACATACAGACAGACAGACAGACGGACAGACATATCGAAACTATAAGGGTTCCGTTTTTTGCCATTCGGCTACGGAACCCTAAAAACGAAAGACAACGCAACAACAGATTACGCCAAGCTGCTAACTTGGCTGTTGCCAGTGGTTCTCTTGAAGCGACAACTACATCTTCATCTCGTTCAGGGGAAGAGTCGAACAAAGTTATAACAAAATATCTATCAAACAAATAAAATTAAAATTTTCTTTTGAAAAATGCAACCATTCCATCAGTATTTTCTTATGACGTTGTCACGTTCAACTATCGTCAGTTAACCGACTTTACAGACAACCGATTTTTATTATTTAATGCACGATAATCAACACATCGCACTAATAATACAATACTGTTGTAACTCAAAATGTGTGTTTTTTGAGAATCGACGAAAAATGTATATTGCACTTCCTGTTAAAGATTATAAAAAAATTAATACTATAAAAGGTTTATTAATAAAATTCATTGGCGTATCTAGAGATATTTCGCAGGGGGGGCCTGGCCCCCAGTAGTAGAAGCGATTGGTCAGATTTTTAAATTTTTCAGCCATAATTGTTTGTTAGTAAAAATTCTCGGGTGGGCACCAGATCATTCTGGGGTGGGCACGGCCCACCCGGCTCCCCCCCTTCCTACGCCTATGATAAAATTAAAGCCATTATATATTTCCCAATAATTAAAAAAAAATACAGGTAGTTAATCAATAGCCAATTTTTGAGTTAAGACTATATTGCTTGAAAAAAGTTTTAAGAAAGATGAATTATTTTTAGTTGTGTAATTATTGTTCAATCATTTGGAATTGCTACAATCTAAAGGTGACTTTTTTATGGTTTTGAGTAACATTTTTATAGTTAAAACAATTATTTATTCAGTTTTAAGTTATGTAGGTACCTCAAACACAATCACTTTCAATCGTGGGTTAGGAAATTAATAAATAAAATTGGACAATCAAGTAAAATCAGTCGAGAAAACTTTAATTCATATTATAAAACATATTTAAAATGTTATTTAAACATAATGTACTCATTAAAACAAAAAAAAAAACAACAAACTAAACCTTCCAAAACACAATACAATTTTTTTTTGCATGAAATGAAACCGACTTTAATAAACCATAAAAGCACTAAAAAGTTAAAAATAATACTATAACCTATATTAATAAACATAACCTAACCAACGATTAACCTATAATAAAATGTAACAATTTTTTGGAGTCAATAATTAAGTCGAAGAATTCAAAGGGAGCAAGATTTCTTCAACAGGTTCCTCGTTTTCCTTCTCCTGGTGATTGTTTGACGTTGGTTTTGTCGCTATACCAACAAGCAATCGCCCACAGTGCATAATTAATCTAAAAAAAAAATATAATAAGTAAAACACCTTTACTATTGAACCTATGTCACCTAGAATGCAGTAACTCGAAATTTAGAAAAAATACATTGTTAGTAGAGTATACTAGTGTTTACTTTAACATGTTCGAATGCGTGATTTTAAATGCTATGATTAACCAATAAGTATTTGTTTAAATATTAATAAATTATCACAAAAAACAGCTAATACAAATTCTTCACCAATACTGTGTTATGTTTAAAATTACTTAATAAACCACCAAGAATGATTTAAGTAAAAATATTATTTTAAATCGCAATTTTACGAATCAATAATAGTGTAACAACTAAAAATACTTCAAGTATATGTTACGTTTAAATCAAATATAATGTATTAACTCGAATTATTAGTTAAACTTTTACATACCTGATTGAGCAATAACGTTTCAATTTGAATTAATGCATTCTAAAACACAAAGCGGCACGTCCCTCCTAGCCAAGTTTTGATCGTAACTAAAGATGATGCAATATTCGGTGGCAGATTATGACGGTTGGTCATCATGAACAATGACTCATGGTGCCATATCTTATTTGTTTTTTGTACTATTCCAACGACGGTATTATTGACGCGTAGCGAATTGAATTTTACGATTGAATATGATGTTATCTGAAATTTGACATTTTTTGAGTTACTGCAGTATTGTATTATTAGTGCGACATAGTCTGCTTTCACCAGTCTTTTTCTTTACCGGTAAGACTGGGCTAGCGTAAGGCGAGTTTGACTCACATACTATGCCTGCATCGATCATTTCCTTTACCATAGATTGAACCTGTCTACGCTCTGGAAAGGAGAGCCTATACGGGCGATAAACTACTGGTTGCGAGTCACTTAATTTAATTTCCATTTGAACTACATTAGCCAATCCCAGGTCTTTTAGATTATCCGAGAAACACGTTTCATACTTTTTGAGCAACTCTTTTAATTGGTTAACCTCATATTCATTAAGCTGTTTACCATAATTGAAAGCAGAATTAGTCTCAGCATTTTCAAAATGTAATAAATTAATACTCAAGTTATTCCTAGTACAAAGGACTCGTGTAATGAGTGTATCCTTATTTAAACAAACCGCACTGTCACTAAAGTTTTGCACCAGTATCCTAACCTCTCCGTTTTCTATTTCATATTCACCAGGCATCAAATAATATTCATTCTGTGACATGCTGCGTAAGGAGCTATACCCGAATAATTTAAGTTTTTAGAAAAACATGGTAATGGATACATTTCCTTAGGAGGAATTACAATATTGGATGTCAAATGTAATTCTAATTTAACTGATTGATCACGAGTAAATATTAATGAATGTGTAGTTTTCGTTATGACTATACCTGGTTTCTCTGTGAAACTGAGCCCAATTAAAACTGAATATTTAATAACGCTATCGTCAACGATGTACGCTTTGACCTCCTCTACAATACCTTGAATTTCAATAATGACGTTTGATACGCCCACTGGTATTATTATACTCTCACCTATACCTCTCATAGTCGGTAAGTTGCTAACAGTCCACGTGATTCCCCTCTTAACAGCCTCACTATAACGAATCAGCGTACATTGGCTACCCAAATCTACGTAGCCTTGAACGACTTCACCGTTGAGCTTTAGATTCATTAAATATTTAGTATCATTCCATTCCGGCGCGAAATCGTGTACAGTGCGCACGCGCTTTCAAGTCAGGGTGTGTAAATAGTGTAATAATGGCGTCTGACGTCGTTAAATGTAATACGTGCAATATTGTTATAAACGAAGTGCTTGCATTCATACAAAATAAAATGGATGTGATGGATAACTTGAGCTTAATTCGCATTTGTACTAGTGCCTTTTCTGAGGAAGATATAGTGACTGCCAAGGATCTATTGTTCGATTCGGTGAAAACAAACCAGCGAAAAATACAGAGGAAGAAAGGTGGTAAAGCTCAACGGGATGTTGAAGACATAATAGGTTTAATGAACCAGATTAACCAGGATGAGATACCAATTTTTGTCGCACGTAATTTGGCCAAGCTACCCCCGGTAACGTTCGACCATGTTGACGTTACGCGGCTTTTACAAGACATTGTGCTCTTACAACAAGAAGTTGCTACAATAAAACAAACATATGCGAAGTTGGATGATTTATCTGTAGTGAAAAATGAGTTTGCCCTGAGTATGAATTCTGAAATAATTAAGCCGCAGGAGACCAAAAAAACAACCGAGGGTAGTTTGTCGGAAGATCTGAGGTACCAAGATGAGCAGTCCGTCATACTCCAGACTTCCTCGAACTCATCTGTGTCTGTAAACAATAGTTTAATGCATGAACTGCCAGGTCATGTAAATATTATGACGCGTACAGAAAAAACAGCTCAGGAATGCGGGTCTCACTCGACGACTGATAAGCAAGTACATGACATAGGCACCCATCCGGGGAGGAAATCCTTTGCTGAAATGCTTCGTCATGGTGGAGTTTGGAAAAATGTAAACAATGATGACAATTGGCATTTGGTTCAAAGGAGGAGGTTGAGAAATAGATTTTTTAGTGAAAAGGGCGAGGCAAATGTTGAATTGGCTGGTAACTTCAAAGCGGCGGATATGAATATCTCTCTGTTTATAAATCACGTATGCAAAAACACCTCTGCTGACGACATTTCGAGTTATATTTTTAATAAGACTCAAATACAAGTGTCGGTGGAAAAATTAGCAATGAAAACGGAGAAAAGTTATGATGCTTATAAGATAATTGTACCGAAGAGTAAATTAAATATATTTATGGATGCTAAACTATGGCCTGATGGAATTTCATTTAGACGCTTTGTTTATTTCTCGAAGCGAAATGTGAATGACATTAAAGATCGTAAATGAGTACTGTGAAGTTAGTAACGTTTAACTGTAAATCACTCAAGAGAAGTATTGACGGGGTTCGTGCGTTATGTGAATCAGCAGACATTGTAGCCCTGCAGGAGACCTGGCTATTGCCGTATGACATTCCTCTGTTAGGTATAATTGATCCTAACTTTAGTCATACTGGGACATCGGCGGTGGACATCTCGTCTGGTCTTCTTCACGGCAGGCCCTATGGTGGGGTCGCCATACTATGGAGGAAAAGTGTTTTTCAAACAGTGTCAGTAATTGAATGCAACTGTGCGGTTATCTGCTATTAAAATAGTGATGTCTCAAAAATCGATTCTGGTGTTTAGCGTGTATATGCCTACTAACTGTTCTGAGAACCTAAGTGAGTTTACGGAGTGTTTGAGCCAAATTAATGCTGTCATTGAGGAGCAACAGGTAGAAACATGTTTTGTTCTTGGTGACTTTAATTCTCATCCTAATGAGTTGTTTGGTAATGAGTTGCAACAGTTCTGTTTAGATCAACATTGGAAATGTGCCGACATTGATATGTTACGTTTAAATTCGGATACCTTTACATTTATTAGTGAAGCACATAATTGCAAAAGATGGCTTGACCACTGTGTGGTTACTGAGTCGGCGGAGAGGTCAATTGTGAGTATAAATGTAAGGTATGATGTTTTGTGGTCTGACCATTTTCCACTGTGTGTAAACTGTGATTTTGATATTGTTAAACCCAAAGTGTTTTTAAATAATATGGTGCGTAATAAAGTTATTTGGAGTAATAGAAATGCTGAACAATTAGTGAAATATACTAAAATGTGTGATGAAAGGTTAAAAAACATAGATTTTCCTGATCAATTTCGTAATTGTGCTGATAAAAATTGTCGTAATTTAGAACACCAATCTGTCATTGATAACATGTACAAGTATATAATAACAATATTGAGTGAGGCCGCCTGCGATAGTTATAATAAACCTCGCTGTAGACGAAAAGGGGGTTATATCAGAGGGTGGAACAGGCATGTTAGTGGGGCACATAAGGAAGCTAGACTTTGTTTTCAAATGTGGTTGGAGGCAGGTAAACCACAGGGTGGACCGATTCATGGTAACATGTTGCAAAGAAGAAAGCAATTTAAGTCGAAGTTAAAATAGTGTCAGGACAGCCAGGAACAAATTGTTATGGATAAGTTAGCAAGTCTTCATAGTGCTCATAATTTTAAGGACTTTTGGAAAAGTACTAACAACTTGAACCCTGGGTCTGGCTTTCCGGTTAGCATTGAAGGCCTTACTGATAAGGCTGAAATTTCAAATATGTTTAAAGAATATTTTACTGTTGATTCACCCCTGGGTCTGTCGTCGTCACTTAATAGTGCGACTCCTACCTCCGTACAATTAAGTATCAGGTATTCAGCAAAAGAGGTTAAGAATGTTATTACACAGATGAAGCGTGGGAAGTCTCCAGGACACGACGGACTCAGTGTGGAACATTTAAAATATGCTGGAGTGCACCTGCCTAGGGTTTTAGCTTTGTTTTTTAACTTTTGTGTATCACATGCTTATTTGCCGAAGGATGTAATGAAAACAGTTGTTGTTCCTATTGTTAAAAATAAAAGTAAGGATATTTCTGACAAGGCAAACTATAGACCTATCTCCTTAGCCACCATTGTGGCTAAGGTCTTTGATTGCTTGCTCAATAACCTTTTAAAAAGTAAGGTCAAGCTACATGATGCTCAGCATGGTTTCAGGGAAGGCCTTTCAACTGAAACAGCAATTTTTTGTCTTAAGAAGGCTGTTAGGTATTATAATGACAACCAAACACCTGTTTTTGCTTGTTTTTTAGACATGTCAAAGGCTTTTGACATGGTTTGTTATGACAAGTTGTGGTCTAAGCTGTCTGAGGCAAATATTCCATCTGAATTAATAGGCGTATTTAAATTTTGGTACACGCACCAAGTTAATTGTGTAAGATGGGCAAATGTAGTGTCTGATGATTATGTGATGCAATGTGGAGTTAGGCAAGGTGGGATAACCTCCCCTACCTTGTTTAATATTTATATAAATGACCTGGTTGTCGAGCTTAGCAGCGTGCATGCTGGCTGTTACATTGACGGGGTGGCATTAAATAACATAAGCTATGCTGATGACATGGCACTGCTCAGTCCGTCAATGGCAGGTCTTTTGAAATTAATAAAGGTTTGTGAGAGATATGCTGATGGACACGGTTTAAGATATAACACCAAAAAAAGTGAAATACTAATTTTTCGGGTGGCTAATAAGAGTGCAGAAGTCTACCCAGCTGTCACTTTAAATGGTGGTATCTTGAACCGTGTTTATCACTTTAAATATTTAGGCCACATTATAACTGATGATTTAAGGGACAGTCTGGATATTGAAAGGGAGCGGAGAGCATTGGCAGTGAGGTGTAATATGCTGGTCCGAAGGTTCTCGCGTTGTACAGGTGCCGTTAAAAGTTACACTTTTCAAAGCTTACTGTCAAACTTTTTACACGTGTAGCCTTTGGACTAGTTGTACCCTAAAATCTGTCAATGCACTTCGTGTACAGTATAACAATGCATTCAGGATGCTGTTAGGGCTGCCACGCTTCTGTAGCGCGTCGGGCATGTTCGCGGACGCGCACACTGACTGTTTCGCTGCGATCAGACGCAAGCGAGCAGCGTCCTTGCTCAGCAGAGTGCGTGCTAGCACTAACAGTCTCCTGAGTGTCATTGCCAGTAAATTAGACTGTCCTATTATTCACTTTTTGAGTCAACTACATGTACGTACATGTAATTGACTCAAAATTTTAATTTTAATTTAGTTTTTAAAGTTACTAACATAGTTTTAAGTAGTGCTACTAATGATAATTAGGTATTAATGGTATTGGTTATGGGAAGAAAATCCTGAAATAAATGATTATATTATTATTATTATTATTAGTATTATTTGTTTCAATACGCATCACGTCTTTTTCTTTGCGTTTATCAATTTTAATAGCTGAGTCAGAGGGTAATCTGGGACAGTTAATTGACAAATGACCTAATTTGGTATAAACATTACACTTCAATATCTTTTTTGTACATTTAGAACTGAAATGCCCAGGTTCATTGCAGTTAAAGCATACAATTGACGCAATATTGTTTGACTTCGAAGTCTTAGTTTCGCTGCCATTACCTATCTGCTTAGAACTATTAATAGATAGTAAAGGGGTAGTGTTGCTACGTTTATCTAAATTTACCCTTGACCTATCTGGTTCGCGAAGATGTTGCTTGATTGATTGAAAATATGTGAGAACCTGCTCCGGCTCCTGACATTTTACTGCTTTCGCGCCTAATCTCAATGACCGATCCTCAATCCCATATAGTAGGTAATCTACCGCACGTTTACCAAATATTTCGCATCGATTTAGTAGATTAATTTTTTCATAATAAAAATGTTCTAACGAATCATTAAATTTCGCACGTTTTGACAACATTTCGGTTAGTAATTCAGCATAGTGTTCACTACTTGGAAATGATTGCTCCAGTTTGCCCTTCCACTCAGACCATGAATACGACATCGATGGAAGAGCCTGGTACCACGTTTTGGAAATCCCTGATAGTTTAGGCAGCGCGTAGTGTATTATTTGATCGTCACCCCAACCATAGAGCCTAGCACATTCCTCAACTTTATTTATCCACATTACTATAGTCTGGCTCTTTACCATAGGGTCAAAATCGGGAATCACATTTCCTAGCATAGGAAATTTATTACCCTGAGATCGATTTTTGGTTGAAAGAATGCTTGCGTGTCATTATTAAAAACATTAGCATTACTCACGTGACCAGGAAGTGGGGGTGTGTATCGCTCGATGCTGGATTCTGGGCGTCTGCGGCGCCTCGCCTACTGCGTCTCCCATCCAAGCCTCGACTGGACCGACGCTGCTCGTAGCTGCTGCTCCGACGGCGATATCCATCACGGCTGCAACTCCGGTTCAGCCGGTGACAGTGCCTCGTACTCTGCTCACGGGATCTGCGGCCTCCACTACGACGAGATTCCGACGAAGAATCGCGATTGCTCGGTGGCTGCCTTCGCTGCTTTCGATTATGCGTAGTGCTTGTTCTTGCTTCTTTGATCCGGTCACGGCGACGTTTACGTTCATTGTTTTGGCGATTAGAGCGAGTTTTATCCATTGTTACTCAGATAAAATAACAAGTGACTTGTGTACGCAACATACGTGAACACGTTATTTGGAAATATTTTTTCAAAATTGTAGGCGTAATTCACTTATCCCACTTCTGAGATAAAGGATCTAGTCTTTATCTCTCAAATTAAACGAAGATTGTAACGATATAAATGGATTTATTTTAAAACTAGTGTTCAGTTCAACCGCCAAATCAAGAATGAATACATTTTAATATATTTTACCTGTCTTACAAAGTGTTGTCATACTTAACTCTTGATTCGATACAATTATATAATCGATTTAATATTCGACTAGAATTACAATAATAACTATTTTAATTTGCTTTTACTTTAGATACAAATATATTGTAATCATGGTTACATACTAGTTAGGCTATTATCAAAATACCCTTATCTTGGCTAATTAACCTTACAGTAGGTACGTAAGTACTTTTTTTGACGTGACGCTACAAATAAATGATAGTAATAAAATGGTGATATGGTAATACGTCTAGCAACAATGTAACCTACCTAAAGATTTCAGCTCAGAATAATATGAAACTGTTATGTTGATTCTACTTAAGGTCGGGAATTCGGGATTCATACTCGAGTCCCGTTCCTAATGTAAACGTGTCTAATACACTTCTCATCAGAAAAATCGAAACACCTTGAAGTTTATGTTTTGTAAGGATTATCAGAAAAATGTGTATATTTAGGAATATATGTCAAATGTCGTTTAATAATGAATAATGTGAGGTTTTTAAATCCTAATGTTAATGTTCTAAATTCAAATTAAAGTTTTATAAGTTTCGTATTTTGTTTAACAAGTCATTTTTACCCTGTATGGAGTATGAAGGAAATTGATAAAACAATACACGCAAATGAATAAAAACTTTTTTGCAAAAAATAAAACCGACTTCCATATCAAAACACTACAAAGCCAAAAATAATTTTAATTTCGGTAGTCGGTGTTATTGGTTTTGTATTTTCTTTTTTTTTCACACCGCCTTCCGAAATTAAAATTATTTTTGGCTTTGTAGTGTTTTGATATGGAAGTCGGTTTTATTTTTTGCAAAAAAGTTTTTATTTTCGTGCTTTTTTGTGGGTCAGTGAATTTTCCAAATCGGTTCGTAAATGACGGAGTTATGCGCGAACAAAAAACGCAATGCAGCGTTAACGAAAAGATCATCAACGTAAACATTTTTTTAGACTTTTGTTGATTTTTCAGAAACGGCTTGTCCGATTTCGATAAAATTTTCATGGGACCATTTGGGAAGTATACCCTTTCTAACAAGATCAGAATTTTTCAAATCGGTTGGCAAACGACGCAGTTATGCGTGGACAAACATAAAAAAAAAAAAAAAAAAAGAATACAAACATCCGAATTGAGAACCTCCTCCTTTTTTAGAAGTCGGTTAAAAAAAAGCTAAGAAACGTTTATTTATTTATCATAGCCATAGTTTAGTTCACAGTCATATAATATATCTGAATGACGATAACTAGAGAAAATCACTGATTTTTGAAATGTACCAGTTTATTATATACTCGTACATATCGAACACATTTCTGTGGATCAACTTTTTTGGTTAAAAAGGATATACGAACATTTGTGTATTTTTCCATAATCACATTCGCAAATTTTAAAGTATGGTTAACTAGCCCGTCATCATAGGCATGATGTGCAATATTAGGAAAAAGTTCTTTTCCCACGAAATGTTTCAGTGAATTTTAAACGATAAATTGAGTGTTTATTTTTGAATTGAGTTTATTTTTATCGTTCAAATTCTTACGAATCTCTTTTTCGCATATTCGACACAAATCGATTACTGGTCGTGACGCATATATCAGATACCCTCGGCTTTTTTGGTATATATGAATTTTTTTCATCGACAGGTCCTAGCAGCCGTCTTATGCAGGTGGCACATTTCAAAGTTTTTAATGTAGTGAATACCGAGAACCCTGCAATATATTCGATTACTTTCTCTCCAAAGGGTGAAATAAATATTTGACTTTCAATATCCTCTAAAATATCTTCATTACTTAGCGTCATGTTTATCTGCGGTTGCAACTTATCTTCATCGCCGCGTATTATGACAGTCTTGTTGATTTTTTCAATAGCTGAGGTACAGTTTAAAATAGTAATTTTTTCTAGCGGAATGCAATTTGTACCTGTAGATGTTGTTTGGAGTTCAGTATGTATTAATAATTTTTTGTATATGGCTTCAAATTGACGTGCAGTGGGGTTGTCATTATAACCACCGTGGCTGCGAATGACGGAAAAGAATATTTCGATGTGGTCCTGGCTAATTTTGTGCATAGGGATATATTTTAATTTATCATTTAGTACCAGGTCCTTAAACAAAACCTTAGTACTTTCTATACATATCAATAAGCCCAGAAAGCCAGTATAACGTGGCGAAATTAATACATTCTTTTGGACCATCAATTGTTTGCCTTTTTCTTTAAAGTTGACATCTTTGTAAAAGCATTTGACGAGCTTCTTGAAGTCGGTCAAAAGCTGACTGATAGTTGTCTTTGCTAAGTGATCTTTTATACCCATAACTTTTTGTTCGCGAATCCAAGATATCGAATACATCATTCATTAACTTTATGAAGTTCGCTGTAGCTTAAACATCGGCAAATCCCGAATTTTTTTAAATGTTTTTGCAAAATAATAGCGAATCCGCAACACTTGCGCTAAATAATTGAGTCGCCAGCTTAACGTTCATTATTTTAGTCTTATAATATACTAGTACTCTCGCGGGGCTTCGCTCCCGTGGATTCTATCACGGTAAAAACATAACTCTCCTTTTTTGCAGTCGGGTAAAAAGTAGCCTATAACCTTCCTCAAGCTTCAAGCTACTTCCATACCAAATTTCATCCAAATCCACCCAGTACTTTCGAAGATTAGCGCGTTCAAGCAAACAAACAAACAAACAAACAAACTAACAAACTTTTCCGCCTCATAATATTAGTATAGATATGATTGGCTCGCAGTTTGTTTGCTAAATAGAATAATTCTTTTTCTTGCAGATCGTGCAATTTTTGAATATATTCAAATTTTATTTGGTCCTTCAACTCGTTTACGAAATATTCATAATCTGAAAATGTATTTCTAATCAGTTTCAGCATGTGACAGGGATCAGCGAAAAATGAAACCTTTTGTCCTGAGGAAGAGTCCAAAAAACTGGTCTGCAAATTATGCGGGTCTTGGAAACAGCATCCCGACTCTTCTGCCATGGCGAGATTAGCTCTTACACCGTCACATGTCAGTGATTTAATTTCAACCCCAGTTTCGTGGACAAGTGACAAAGCTTCTGATACTAGGCGTGACTTTTGTGCGGCTGTTGTGCCTTTTACCAAAAAATATCATATGGGCACTCTAAATATTTTATTTATGCCCACAAGTAATAGAACAAGAGCGTCAGTTGCTTTGTCGGAGCTATCAGAAATCGATTCAAATCCATGGTTAACATAGCCAAAATATCTTTTAGTTCGAGGATCCCATTCTGGATATAGCTTGATTTTCATCTCACCAAACACAGTTCACACAGAGCGCAGTAAATTTTGTTCTTTTCCTGTTCAGCTCTAAGTTTTAAAGCAAATAAGCTTTCTTTCGTGAACCCGGGCTGTCCATCGATGTTGCTGTACCACTTAGATAATGTCCTTGGATGAGGAAGACAAGTCTGAAATATCTTGCGTACGTACTTATACGCCTTTGCCGAATAATAATGCAGAGTAATTGCAAAAGATCTCAACTCTGATGAATATTTCGTCCTAGGGAGCTTGTTACTTTTTTTCATCTGTCGTTTCAGAAGTTCCACCTCTGTTACACCAATTTTGCTTAAGACTAGTTTATTTTTTTTGTCAATCAATGATCTTTCTTCTAAATTGTTAAGAAGTTCTTTTAGACTATTGACCTTCTTCTTTAAGTACCGTGTTTTTTCTTGCAGTCTACGTATTTTTTTATTTTTAAACTGCAACTATTTGCGCAGTTTTCTTTTCCTTGGAGACTCAACCAGTTCACTGACAGATGATGTCGTGGTTGGACCGCATTGGCTGTGTGTAATTGATGGTTGAGAGGTGGATAGGCTGTGAGACTGAAATGATTGAGGAATAGATTGTCTGGATGAAGAAAGAGAAACTACTTCCGTTGCTATGGCAGGTATGGTCTTTGCAATTTTCGTTGCACTCTTAAACAATTTTGCAGGCGGTTCTTCCGTGGCAAGATTGTTTTTTAAAAGTGGGAATCGCACCCTAAACTAATTACCTTCTATTATTCGCAAGGCCTTTAAAACAAGTCAGCGTAAAATGTTCTGAACAAATTGTACTTGTACGCGTGGGTCCCCATGTTTCTGTATTACCGCAAAATTTCCTCCATTTTTCTCTCGTAACAGGATCTTTTGGAAATCTGTTGAAAAAAAAAAAATTAATAGAAGTAACCAGTTTAAAGTGCAAACGAAAATTATATCAATTCATTTTATTGTGCACGTTATAGCCTCGAGAACCCTACTTGATTAAAAAAAACCCCACACAAAAACCTCTAAAAGAAATAAATAATCCCCTTACTCGTGTCGGGGAAACAGTAACATTTACTGCGGTTTATTTTATTTACTTAGCGGTTCCCTGAAGCGAGTACGAGGCTAAATTTTCGAGAGGTTTTTGGAGGTATATTTACGTTTTAATTTAATTATTATTACAAGCTTTTTAACCCATATATGCCCAGAAAGATTTTGATCGCCAATTTTTTTGAATTTTGGATATTGTTGTCTCTAATAGTAGTAATTAAACTGAAAATTTGTAATTTTCAGTTGCAATAATTGGAAGTACCTTTTTTCAGCGGGTCGGTACCGACCCCTTGGGTTAATGTGCTTCAAAAATGTGAAAAATATATATGTGAACTAAAACAAAATAATTATGAATTATAATTAGAAATCTAGTTTATATTATTATTAATTATCAAAGTAGGAACGTTTTATTTGGCATCAAGTAACATACAGAAAACATACACAACGATCATATGATCAGCAGCATGTTTACGTACTGATGCAGGCACGTTCGATACCACTTTCAGAGGGACTCCAGGATGAACTCTTGCTTTCCCGTACTTCAATAGCAATGTTCTCGCAATTGAGCGTCTAAACTCCAGCGTATCGACATTGCTCCTAAAGATCTGGCTAGCAAAGTAGAATTATTGACTATTACATCAATAAGCCACGTCAGGAGAGATGTGTACCATTTTTTTTTCTTACGGCTATGCGATACACAGCAACATTGCCATCTAACCTATCCACTCCGCCCATAAA
Source organism: Tholera decimalis (assembly GCA_943138885.2). Taxonomy (NCBI): domain Eukaryota; kingdom Metazoa; phylum Arthropoda; class Insecta; order Lepidoptera; family Noctuidae; genus Tholera; species Tholera decimalis. The sequence goes on from OW964551.2 coordinate 29,404,526, forward strand.
TTTGTTGTATTGGGCGACCACATTCGGCTGATCAATTTCTACTCTTCTTTTTACAGCTGCTGAATATCTCTTTGCTTTTTGGATAGGCTGGACGCCAAACTTATTTGATAAAAGTGTCACCACGTTATTGTCGTGCCAGCGAACTGCACAAATGCTATCAATCTGATCAAGTCGATAATCATAAAAACCTCTGGGTTTTTTTTGAATGATTTGACGTCAAGAAGTGGACATTTGTCCACTCTATTCTGCCGTACGGTTCCAGTATTCTTGATGTTCTTCGTCTGAAGGTTACTCAGCAGCGAGGACGATGTGAAAAAGTTATCACAAAATACCGAAAACGCACAGTCAGGGTATACAGTCTGAACAGCCTCTATTAGTTTTGTGACTACGTGTTCGCCAAGCCCAGTTTCGCGTACTTCAGATCGCCCTTCGTAGAGGTCCGCTTGTAGGCAGTAGCCCAGACGTGTAGCTATCACCCATGCCTTGAAACCAAATCGTATTGGTTTTCCATGAATATGCTGCTTGCACCCATGACGCCCAAAATACATGATCATAGACTCATCGATACTTATATTTTTTTCAATCGGAGCATATATCAAAAACTTTTCATTCATCATGTCAAATAAAGGGCGCACTTTTGCCGTTTTATCTCCTGTGCGTAGATTATTATTGTCATCTACATGAAGATACCGAAATATTTCCTCAAAACGATTGCGTCGCATGGATGTGCTAACAAGAATGTTATGCGTGTCCTCGTTCAAGTCCCAGTACATACGACGTCTAGGCAGAGGGGCGTAGCCAGAGAGGATGAATATGCCCATAAAGCAGTATATCTCGTCGGCTGATAGAGAGAAGGTAGTGTTTGCGTCTTTGCTGAAGGCATACATTACGGAATGCCTCACAATGTGTCTAATCACCTCCAGATCGAAGAAAAGCTCAAAAAACTCAATAGGTTCACTTTCAGCCGATAGTGTTGTTACTGATCGTGGTGGTGGTACTGACCACTCAACGTCTGACTCAGGTAGGCTTCGTTTGATCCATTTTCTTGGACGAGGTTGAGCGGTGGTACGTTGTCGCCTCGATATGAGACTACGACTAGTAGAGGGAGTGACTAAATCGACATCTGTAGGTACCTTAGTCTCAGGTTGCTGAACAAAAGGAATATTTTCTGTAACGTTGATATCGGATTCTTCATTACCTTGTAAAATCATCTCAGCTGGGGCAAGAAGCTGATGCCTGTTGAAGCTTGCAATATCATTGCAATCTTCGTCGCCTGAGTCACCGTTCGATATCGTACCTCCACAAGGCGGGTCTAAATATGTCAACGCCACAAAAATCATCATCACTGGACAAATTCTCCAACACATCAGCGATTTCATTAGTTGAGAGCACGCGTCGTGACCTGAGAAAAAGGGGTAAACTATGTATCACATTTGCCCAAAGGGTCGATTTCGACCCCAACAAATATTTCATTCAATATTAGTAATAATGAATAGTTCTGAATAGATTTCATAAGTTATCTACATGCTAAATATATTCATTTTACCATTTTATCAACCATACTTGCGAAATTACAAATAAATAAGTAAATACTTACATTTTTTCACCACAGGTTCCCAATTTTCTTCGAAAAAAAAAACGCGTCCTAACTTGTATGCTAAATGTCAACTGTTTTTGTTTAAGTGTGGCATAATGCAACCAATGCGAAACTTGCGTAGTTCTTCTAAAAACATGTAGATGTAGTTAAACTCAAACAATCATTGACCATTTTTATTTACGGAGCCTTAGGTCCGAACGTGTACTATTGGGTCGTTTTCGTGCTCTTGGGCATATATGGGTTAAACTAAATATTATATACCTAGTACTAGTCACGCTTCAATCGAGATTCTTTCGAAACACGTAATTATGTCGCGTTATCTTGTGAAAAAAACTCAGATTTAAAGAGTACAATACAGATAATTCTTGAATGGCTGAACCTATTTAACAGTCACCTTTCAAACAAAAACATCTAAACCAAAATCGGTTTAGCTAAGAACAGTCTCGACAAAGACATCTTTTGGACAAAAAAACTAAATCAAAATCGCTTCATCCGTTTAGGAGCTTTGATGCCACAGAAGACACACAGATATACAGCAACACACGTCAAACTTATAACAGCCCTCTTTTTCCGTCGGGGTTTAAAAATATAATTAAGAAACTCACTACTGAAACGAACAAACTTAAATTTTACGAGCCTAAACCTCCTAAAGAAACAAACCTTAATCAACTCGCAAAGAACTGAAATTTATTACATTTATAAATAACTAGCTTTTGCCCGCGACTTCGTCCGCGTGGAATAGTTACTTTGGGCTAACGTTAAATTTAACCCCGATATTGAAGCATTCTTCATTGGCGCTCCGCTCCTATTGGCCTTAGCGTAATGATATATAGCCTATAGCCTTTCTCTATAAATTGACTATTTAATTAAAAAATATTTTTTCAATTCGAACCAGCAGTTCCTGAGATTATCGCGTTCAACCAAACAAACAAACTGTTCAGCCTTATATTATTAGTATAGATAGCTGTTGCCCGCGACTTCGTCCGCGTTTCCGTCGTTTTTTCGTAAAAAAAGTAGCCTATGTCCTTCCTCACGGTTCAGTGATTTTGATGTAACAGACAGATTAACTTTCGTAATTTAGTAGGGAAATATAATATGTCAATCTATAATACTGTTGAAAAATATCGCAATGCGGAACCGCACAATATTATTGTTAATAGCTGTGCCCGCGACTCCGTCAGCGTGTAACTCCTTGTGTGTTATTAAGTTAATGTATTGGTAATATTGTTTAGATCACGTTCACATGAGGATTAAGTACCTATAGAACGAAAATACTTCAGCGCAAAGCTTCCGGGTAAACTATGTTGAAAGTTGACCCGTCCGGCACGTGAACATAAAGATTTCTAGAACTGCTAACCCGGGAAAGAGCGACGTACAACTGACCATGCGAGAAATAACTGACACCGAGATCTACTCCAGCAACACGAAAAGTCTGCCCTTGAACCTTATTAATTGTCATTGCATAACACACCGATACAGGGAATTGCGTTCTTTTAAATTCGAATGGAAAATTGTTTGGTATTATGGGAATTCTGGGAATAAAGACGGTTTCTCCTGCACCGCAACCTGTTAAAATTTGAGCCTCGATTATATTTTGTTGCAACTGGGTGAAAATAAAACTAATTTAAAAAAGTGAACGTAAATTAGCCAAAACTTAACCTATCGGTATACTAAAATAACTAATACCTATTTTATAAAATAACAACAAAAGGAATCTAAAAATAAATTATCAACGACTAAAAGTCACGCTGATAAGCACGGTTTGATAATATCAATTAAGTATTGTCTGTCAATAAGGTCGAACGCTCTGAGCGTTTATTCGGATCAACAGGCAATAATTGTATGAAGCTCGCACTTTTTTTTTTAGGTAGGGCCTCTCGTAGTTCAGCACACTAAGGCTGGTCACTACTCAACCGCGAAGCTCGCGCTCGGACGCCCCGCCTTTTTAGGGTTCCGTAGCCGAATGGCAAAACACGGAACCCTTATAGTTTCGATATGTCTGTCCGTCTGTCTGTCTGTCTGTCTGTCTGTCTGTCCGTCCGTCCGTATGTCACAGCCATTTTATTCCGAAACTACTACGACTATACATGTGAAACTTAGTAGGTAGATGTATTCTATGAACCGCTTTCCAATTTTAAGAAAAAAATTAAAAAATATTTAAAATAAAGGGGGATCCCCATACATGGAACTAAAACTGAAAATATTTTTTTTTCATGAAACCTATGCGTGTGTGGTACTTATAGACAGGTCTTTAAAAATGATATGAGGGTTTCTAAAACCACTTTTTCATAAAGTCAATCGTTTAAAAGATATAAGCTTCCAAAGTGGTAAAATGTTCCCCCTCCCTCTAACTTCTATAATAATGGAGTGAAAAATAAAAAAATAAAATATGTCTGTAGATCTTGATGTAAACTTTCAACCAAAATTGGTTTGAACGAAATCGAGTAAGCAGTTTTGAGATACAGCATATTTTCTAAAACCGCAAATATAACTTTGTAATTCATACAAACACTATGAAAAACAAAGTTATCTAGCGTAGTTGTAAAAATGTAAATAAGCTGGTTTCTAGAAATTTTTAAGGTTTTTAGGAACCCTTCATGGGCGAGTCTGGCTCGCACTTGGCCAATCGAGACGCGTCGAGCGCGGCGACCGATTCTCAAAAATAATCTTTATAGCATGATTCAGTATTCACGCGCGATGGCTTATTATTAGCGTATTTCATGTATAACTTTGGTGTTTCTATACCGATTTATATGATTCTTTTTTATGGAATAGTTAATAATGTTAACTTTTTCAATTAGGGGTGACTGAGAGTGTTATAAACGTAAGAGTAGACAAATATTATAATCAGAAAGCTTCGAACTGCTAAGCAATCGGGAGTTACACGTGTTATTGTGAGTCAACCATAAAAGATAGACATATGCTGTCGTAGGATATTTTTTATATAAATTTAAGGAGAACATTTCCGTCATACATGATTTCTGTGTAGCTTTAACCACTAAGGTAGCACACGCGACGGAAGCTTAAAAAATGGAGTAACTACTCCCGTTTTCCCAACATTTCCCTTCACTGCTCTGCTCCTATTGATTGTAGCGTGATGAAAAGTATACTATAACCAGCTCAGAAGTATGAGAAATAATTGTACCAAGTTTCGTTAAAATCCGTCGAGTAGTTTTTGTTTCTATAACGGTTATACAGACAGACAGACAGACAGACAGACAGACAGACAGACAAAAATTTTACTGATTGCATTTTTGGCATCAGTATCGATCCCTAATCACCCCCTGATAGTTATTTTGGAAATATATTTCATGTACAGAATTGACCTCTCTACAGATTTATTATAAGTATAGATAATATTTTTTTATTTCAACCTGACTTATCCAGTGCAGACACTTAATAGGCGATCTCTAAAACTTCGTTGGGTGCTCTAATAACCATAGGCAGTAGACTCACACAAAAAAAATAACTGAACATACTGATTCAAAAAATCATTTATTTTGTCAATCATTCACTCACGTTATCCCAACACTATGCACATCGCTACCCTGTACTACGTTTGCGCTACCAACGTACCACTGAATTTTTCTATCGTATCGGTATTAACGATTATTTCGACATTGTACTTAAATAAAACTATTTAGATACAAATACAATACAATACAAATACAAATAGTTTATTGTGACAAATAAAAATTACATCACATTTGAACGTGTTCGGAGCCTCCAGTTAAGCAAACAATGCCTGTATTAGAAGGCTCCGCTCTTTCATATCACTGTAGTACACTTATACTAACTAGCGTTACTATAGTGGACTGTGAGTTTTTAATTTTATAATAATAATTGTAATTTTATAATAAAAAATATTTATTTATTTCTACAAAATCGTTTAATTTTTCGAGATTTTTAACTTTATATTCTTTGAAAAAATTAAAATCAGTTTACTACGCATTTTTTTCTTTTAAAATGAATGTTTATAAAGTGATCGGAAAAACCACATACTTAAAATTCATGACCTCAAAAACTGCTACGTGCAAAGCGAAACCCAAAGTTGCATTACATTAATGCTCATGTCATTAGTATCTAATTATATCTCAACCTTAATCACGGTAATTAACAAATAGTTCTTGGAATGGACAAAAAAAGCTATACAATCAATATCTTTTTTAATGATCGTCATCATAAAGGTCATTAGCAGGCTAAATCTAACTATAATATAAGTTAATCGATCGGCAACGATATTTAACCACGGCAAAGATTTGAAAAATCACATTTCGAAAATTCAAAATTTCAAAAATTTGCTACGTGCGAAGCGGTGCCTAAAGGTACATGAATTGTATGTCATCTTGATCGCCGTGTATGGGAATATAGCTCGTGTAAGCAGCAGCCTAACAGTTCCATTAAGTTTCGAAAAAACGTACTTTTAGTGTTTTCTCCCATACAAAAAAAAACATAAATCTTTATTTTCTCACGCGTAGTGTGACTTGTACCATACATACGTTAATATTATGTAAAGGGAGGTATACCAGAGCCACTACAATTTTTGTTTTTTTAATTCTTTACTTTAAGTTTCTATGAGTATGGAGCTCGATTTCCAGAACACTGTGCGCCGCGGCCGCATGTATGCTACCTGTGTATGTAGACTGCTACAGTTTAAATGATTTAATGTATCGTGGCCCAAATTTACAGCAGGATCTTTTTATGTTTATTTTGAGATGGAAACAACATAAATATGCTATCACAGCGGACATCGAGAAAATGTTCAGACAAATCTTCTGTCATGAAGATGATCTCCAATATCAAAAATCATATGGCGTGACTCGCTCCAATAGAAGCTAGACGTATTTGAGTTGACAACGGTCACGTACGGCAGAAAATCAGCACCATTTCTCGCCATGATGACGTCTGGCAGAGGATGAACGTTACAAGTATCCTGCTGCGTCAGCAGTTGTAGAAAAATCCTTTTACATGTATGATCTGTTATCCGGTCATCATAGCATAGAAGAAGCTAAACATCTTGTTACATTTCAGATTTTGTCCCTCTAGAGGTAATGGAACTAAATCTCAGATGCAAAGTGGTTGGTATTGAAACAATAAACGGTTTCAAACAACACTAGTTTATTCAAACAAGGTAAAGTGAAATACATAAAAAAGGTTATTTCCTTATTCAAACAAGGTAAAGTAAAATACATAAAAAAGGTTATTGCCAACCAGCTTAATCTTCAGTCGGTGGAACTTCGGGTTATGGGGGGTTGAAGATAATACCAGTACTGTTCTATTCTTTTAAAGTTTAAATTGAATTTTGTCTTAAATTACTAAGTAAGTAAGTACTTAGTGGAATTAAATATCAAGGTACCACCTTCCAATTTTGGTGAAAGTGAATTTTTACAAAATGGGCGCCAGGGACTCTAATAGTCCCGGATCCCTGAGCCGACGAAGATGTTCAATATTCTTCCAGTTAAACGTAGGGGTCCTTTAATTAAATTTATTGTAGACTGGCTTCTAAATTTGAATACCGGACAGGTGATAAATAGGTTTCTTCATTAACCGTTAGAATATATATGCGTAGTTATCCATATAAAAATTAATAAAAAGAAAAAAGATATAAGAAAAATAAGAAAAACCACCCCGCCTGCGCTATAACGCTAGGCGGACACTGTCACCGCACAGCCGTCTCCGCAGGAGGCTTTGGGAGGGCTCGAGGAACGGGTCCCGCGTTCAGGCTCCAGAGGCGCCTCTAGATCCTGGCGGCGAGACGAATCTCTCGAGCTGCCTCATCTGGAATTGGCAATAGGGAGATCCTATTATATAAGGCGAAACTAATGTACTTTCCTCGAGAAAGGAGTGGGGTCACCGTCTGATTGAGCTAGGAAATTTAACCTTGGCCGGTTAACATGGCCCTTTGCAAAGACAATACAATGAGACACGACCTCTGTTTGCCTTATTGTCCCTCGTGGTGGGACAATCCCGCGCTGCGCATTTATTATCAAAACTTATAAAAGTGGTTCAGAATTGTTTACCGGATTATGATATCAAAACATGGATGGTTGGATTCAACAGCTGTCCTAGGCTGGATTCGGGGGGACCCGAACCGCTGTAAACCTTTCGTGGCCAACAGAGTGAAGCAAGTCACGGCAGCTAGATCAATAGAAAATTGGCACTATGTGAGGTCGTCGAAAAATCCAGCTGACTGCGCTAGCCGGGGATTTTCAGCAGAGCAACTCAAAGATCATGCATTGTGGTGGCATGGACCAACATGGATATCATCATTCGACGAAAGCAAATATCAAGGTCAACTAATTTATAACACGGAAGAGGAACTGAAGACATCAGTACAAACAAATGCAAATGTTTTTATTCGACAGAATGTTGACATTGCTCTAAAAATATTGAACAAATACAGCAATTTAAATCGAGCGACGCGAGTTTTAGCTTGGACATTACGCGCTATATCACATGGATAACATAAACCACAGTTTTTAACAATTAGCGTTAAAGAAAGCTAGACATATTTTTATCAAACAAGTACAACAGGCGGGATTTAAGGAATAATTTATCAGTCTACAAAAGAATAAAGAAGTCAGCATAAAGAGCAAGCTGCTAAAGTTGAATCATTTCCTCGATCAACATGGCTTGCTGAGAGTAGGAGGAAGACTCGCCAATGCAAGGATAAATCAAAGACATCCTCTCATAATTCCTGCTAACTGCCATTTCAGTAACTTACTGATTGATCAAAGACATCAGATGACGTATCATGGTGGAGCTTGACTCACTCAAGCATGGTTACGTCAACAATACTGGATTCTAGGAGGAAATCGGGCTGTGAAGAAACGCCTTAGAAACTGGGTCATTTGCAAACGGCACGATCCAATAAAACAAGAACAATTGATGGGTAATTTACCTACAGCGCGGACCAATCCAGCGCGACCTTTTTATCATACGGGAGTTGATTTCACCGGGTTTGTTGACGTCAAATCAAACAAGGGCAGAGGAGTAAAGTCAACAAAAGGATATATTTCTGTGTTTATTTGTATGGCTATAAAGGCGGTGCATCTGCAATTAGTATCGGATTTCAGTTCATCAACATTTTTAGCAGCTTTACGCAGAATGGCGGCAAGAAGAGGTACCCCGAGACATATACAACATGTAACGGAAACCCCATATCTCGCCAAAAGGACTGAAGACAACACCTGGTATGGAGTCTCTATGCAAATTTTCAGCTCAAAATAAGTGACTCACAGAATTGACCCCAAATTATTGGTTTTATATGTTTCTTGAATACCAGTAATAACCAACGTGTCACAGCACTATGAGGGTCATCACTTGCCAATAAAACGATAATTCTCTTCGTTCTTCTTAATTTGAAAAATTCGGCCTCTGGTATCAATGTATTGAAATTTCTAATACACTCCACACATGTAGACATAGGATTATCATCCAAAGTAGCCGTGCACTCGGTATGTATATACCCTTTAAATTACACGTTGTATACAGCGACAATGGTACGAACTTCGTAGGAGCAAATAAAATTTTAGCCGAATGAACTCTTCATTAATATTCAATAAATTCTAGACGTCGAATTTTACAATGACATCACAGATATGGAGATAACCTGGCACTTTAATGCCCCATCCTGGCCCAGCGCAGGAACCGTGAAGAGTCTAAAGCACCATCTAAAACGAGTGATCAGCGAACAAAAGTTGACGTTCGCTACAGTGCTAACCCAATTAGAGGCACGTTTGGATACTCGACCATTGTGCGCTCTTAGCGAAGATCCGAAGGATTTGGACTACCTTACGCCATCCCACTTTTTAGCAAGCGGTCCGATACTAACGTTAATCGAGACAGAAAAAGATTTGCGTACGAGATGCTCACACAGAAAATCCTTGATGACTTATGGAAACGGTGGTATTTAACTCAACTCTCAGTTCGTAGCAAATGGCATCAATCTCATACGAACTTAAAGATCAACGATGTCGTCATCATCCACGATATTAATTTGCCGTCAGGAAAATGGGCATTGACTAATCATTGTTGACGTCAAATCAAACAAGGGCAGAGGAGTAAAGTCAACAAAAGGATATATTTCTGTGTTTATTTGTATGGCTATAAAGGCGGTGCATCTGCAATTAGTATCGGATTTCAGTTCATCAACATTTTTAGCAGCTTTACGCAGAATGGCGGCAAGAAGAGGTACCCCGAGACATATACAACATGTAACGGAAACCCCATATCTCGCCAAAAGGACTGAAGACAACACCTGGTATGGAGTCTCTATGCAAATTTTCAGCTCAAAATAAGTGACTCACAGAATTGACCCCAAATTATTGGTTTTATATGTTTCTTGAATACCAGTAATAACCAACGTGTCACAGCACTATGAGGGTCATCACTTGCCAATAAAACGATAATTCTCTTCGTTCTTCTTAATTTGAAAAATTCGGCCTCTGGTATCAATGTATTGAAATTTCTAATACACTCCACACATGTAGACATAGGATTATCATCCAAAGTAGCCGTGCACTCGGTATGTATATACCCTTTAAATTACACGTTGTATACAGCGACAATGGTACGAACTTCGTAGGAGCAAATAAAATTTTAGCCGAATGAACTCTTCATTAATATTCAATAAATTCTAGACGTCGAATTTTACAATGACATCACAGATATGGAGATAACCTGGCACTTTAATGCCCCATTCTGGCCCAGCGCAGGAACCGTGAAGAGTCTAAAGCACCATCTAAAACGAGTGATCAGCGAACAAAAGTTGACGTTCGCTACAGTGCTAACCCAATTAGAGGCACGTTTGGATACTCGACCATTGTGCGCTCTTAGCGAAGATCCGAAGGATTTGGACTACCTTACGCCATCCCACTTTTTAGCAAGCGGTCCGATACTAACGTTAATCGAGACAGAAAAAGATTTGCGTACGAGATGCTCACACAGAAAATCCTTGATGACTTATGGAAACGGTGGTATTTAACTCAACTCTCAGTTCGTAGCAAATGGCATCAATCTCATACGAACTTAAAGATCAACGATGTCGTCATCATCCACGATATTAATTTGCCGTCAGGAAAATGGGCATTGACTAATCATTGTTGACGTCAAATCAAACAAGGGCAGAGGAGTAAAGTCAACAAAAGGATATATTTCTGTGTTTATTTGTATGGCTATAAAGGCGGTGCATCTGCAATTAGTATCGGATTTCAGTTCATCAACATTTTTAGCAGCTTTACGCAGAATGGCGGCAAGAAGAGGTACCCCGAGACATATACAACATGTAACGGAAACCCCATATCTCGCCAAAAGGACTGAAGACAACACCTGGTATGGAGTCTCTATGCAAATTTTCAGCTCAAAATAAGTGACTCACAGAATTGACCCCAAATTATTGGTTTTATATGTTTCTTGAATACCAGTAATAACCAACGTGTCACAGCACTATGAGGGTCATCACTTGCCAATAAAACGATAATTCTCTTCGTTCTTCTTAATTTGAAAAATTCGGCCTCTGGTATCAATGTATTGAAATTTCTAATACACTCCACACATGTAGACATAGGATTATCATCCAAAGTAGCCGTGCACTCGGTATGTATATACCCTTTAAATTACACGTTGTATACAGCGACAATGGTACGAACTTCGTAGGAGCAAATAAAATTTTAGCCGAATGAACTCTTCATTAATATTCAATAAATTCTAGACGTCGAATTTTACAATGACATCACAGATATGGAGATAACCTGGCACTTTAATGCCCCATCCTGGCCCAGCGCAGGAACCGTGAAGAGTCTAAAGCACCATCTAAAACGAGTGATCAGCGAACAAAAGTTGACGTTCGCTACAGTGCTAACCCAATTAGAGGCACGTTTGGATACTCGACCATTGTGCGCTCTTAGCGAAGATCCGAAGGATTTGGACTACCTTACGCCATCCCACTTTTTAGCAAGCGGTCCGATACTAACGTTAATCGAGACAGAAAAAGATTTGCGTACGAGATGCTCACACAGAAAATCCTTGATGACTTATGGAAACGGTGGTATTTAACTCAACTCTCAGTTCGTAGCAAATGGCATCAATCTCATACGAACTTAAAGATCAACGATGTCGTCATCATCCACGATATTAATTTGCCGTCAGGAAAATGGGCATTGACTAATCAATGAACTCCAACCCAGGAAAAGATGGACACGTCCGGGTCGTAACTGTAAAGACGTAAAACGGATTTACGAAAAGACCTATCACGAGATTATCCCTATTGCCTATCAATAAAAATCAAACAGAAGAACAAGAACAGAAAACTTTATGAAGTGACTCATCAAATCGACGACCACGACAAAGTTCATCAAAATTATGCAACTTCATAATATGCTATATTCATGATGTTTATGATCGTTATTCCTGCAGCAAGTACTGAATACAGGCTTTCAAGCCTTGCTAATAACCAAAGCATGTATTTCGACAAAGTTGACAATATGCGGCTACAACGTGAAGAATGGAAATTAATAGTTTACTGCGATATGGCTCCATACTGGCGAGGAATCACGCTACTCAACAATTACATGAGTCATCTACAAAACTTATGTTCAACGGGGCAAATATCACAATGTGACGTAGTCGAACTACAGTTACGTCATGGCTACGATGAACTTGACCATTATAACAACGTCCTACTTGGTCAGCAAATGCACCGATTACGCCGACGTAGAGATCTTATCAATGGTGTCGGCTACGTTGCGCATAGTTTATATGGAATTTTGGATGAAAGTTTTGCCGAGCAACAAATTAAAAACATCTTACCTTATTGTGGAGGAACCAGAATTCGATAGTCGAAGCTGAGTTAAATGTCATCAAAAAAGTGGAAAATGCCTTGGAAAAACAACACAAACTAATCAATCAATACATGATTAATTACAGTCGGGGATATATGAAATTGAAGGATGAGATTCAAAAAGCAGACAAGAATATTGAATTCGCAATGTCAGCACTTGTGGGAAACAACATTCTGTTGAACCTCAAAAACATACAAGAAACACTGGTTGACACTGTAGCAAACATCTTCTACGAGAAATTTAACTTTCATCTCTTAACACCAACACAGCTAAGAGATGAGCTCAATATCATAACAGGACAATTATCAAAGGACTTAAACCCTACCTATCAATAATATTCAGACTGATTTGGCAAAGATTTACTGAAGGTGAAAACCGGGGCAACCAAGCAATACATGATCTTTGAAGTTAGAATACCTCTTGTGAGTAGGGAAGACTATGAGCTTTACGACCTCATACCAATACCTCAGCAAGTCGCTCAAAGCATGGTCACCCTTAAGCATATCGCTCCTCACATAGCGATAAATATTCATAAAGACGCATATATTCCGATGTTTGCAGACGACTTACGTAAATGTGTGCCATATGTTTACAAAGATTATATTTGTCTACTGAAACAGCCTATTTATCAAATGACCTCAGACAACAGTTTATTCATAAAAAATCAACCTTCTAATCAATGCCAAACTGAAATTGGAGAATGTAGCGATCAATGGACTGAATTAAATATAGTTAATTCATATCTTTATTATTGTTGCGGACAATGCAGCGTGCGAGTAATATGTGAAGATCGTATTACGTCTGAACGACTCAGCAAAGCCAGTGTAATGACACTGAGCAACGGTTGCGTCATCAAAGGTCAAACATTTACGATTTATTCGGCAGAAGGATTTAGAAAAAATCGACGTTGTCATCAAGAGTATCAAGGCAAAGGAGGCAGAGACCTTGACAGATCGAGTCACTCCACCAATTTCTTTGGTAAGTCGTTCGCAGCTCAATTAGTTCGACTGTGGAATACTCTTCCCGTGTCAGTAAGACAAGCACAAACCCTTCCTTCTTTCAAAAACATGGTAAAAGATTTATAATTTGTTACTATTTTTTATAATAACTCGGCTTTGTTACTTTTAAGTATATATATGTATATGTGTATTGAGTATGTAGGTTATTACTTATTTATTGTATATAAGTGAATAGTACACCATGGACTACCCGCGTATTTATTTTCTCCTGCTGTATCAAATCCATCCAAAAGTTGTCTGTAAAAGATCGCTTTTAGCGATAAGACCACCCATTGTAACACCCTTTGTAGTTTTTTAAGTCCTTATTTAATTCTGTTATGGAGTACAATAAAGAGTATATCTATCTATCTATCTTATCATGACATACACCACTACATTGCCATATACGTTTTGATGGCAGCCGCTGGGTTCAGTGGAGCGCCGGGATATAAGTCAGCAGGAACATCAGGAACCCAACGTGCACTACGCGATCCCTGCAGGAAGGAGTCCGACCATTGACATCGTTGACAACCATCAGTGTAGCGAACGTATAGTGGACAAAGCAACGTCACCAGTTATGAGACATTAATTTAATCTTGTATCATTTAATTTTATAAGAAAATATGTTTATCACTTGTAACCCACCATTCATATCATTCACACCTCTGGCCCTGGAGCATCTACAGTGTAAACAATGTACAATTAGTTATATCATCAGTCAGCACTTTACGCGCCGAGCCGGCCTTGTTTATACGAATACTGTCTACATTTAGTACACGAAAATCATTCGTACCGCGTGCACTCATTCTATCAAATCAATTATAATAAACTAGTACTCTCGCGGGGCTTCGCACCCGTGGATTCTATCACGGTAAAAACATAACTCTCCTTTTTTGCAGTCGGGTAAAAAGTAGCCTATAACCTTCCTCAAGCTTCAAGCTACTTCCATACCAAATTTCATCCAAATCCACCCAGTACTTTCGAAGATTAGCGCGTTCAAGCAAACAAACAAACAAACAAACTAACAAACTTTTCCGCTTTATAATATTAGTATAGATATCAATCAATATCGTGTTTACTTATCAGTCAATCATCAACTCAATTTCTAAGGTAACAAACCCCACAGAATATGTGCAAACAATTTAATAAAATTCTATGCTGAAGGAATCCAATTAGTAATTGTCTTTTGCCATGGACAATTATAGATAGTTAGCTGTCAAATGGCGCCGGACTTTCTTTTTGGTCCAAGATAATGAAGAGATCGGAAGCGCTTAAGACTTGGATTGGATATTTTGACGTAATAGCGACGATGACGACGTAAACGTAGACGTAATGACGAGAGAAAGAATAGGTACTAGGGTTAAATATAAAACCCATGTAGAGACGATCGGAGATGATACCGTGAGTAAAAAAAGTTTCCTCGCTATTGAAATTAGGCCAAGTGCTAATTTTACCAGCGTCCATTTTGTGCTAACGCGTGAATTCTCTGTCTTGTTTTAGGGTCGCATGTTAGACTTAGATATTAATTAATATTAATTAAAGAAGAAATGGTCATATTATGAAGATATACTGAAGGACTAGCGATTCGGTTCCGGGAAAGGAAGCGCCACGCGGGTTTGATTATGCACACCACTTAAATGAAATACTGCTGGCGGAACCCGTACCATGGTGCAATGAACTGAAACTAATATTCAGGGTAATTAGTAAACCCGGTAATGTACGTATATTTTATTATTTAGTTTAAAAAGTGTAAAAGACGGAACTGAAGATGTAACCTATACGTGTTTGAAGAAAACTAAATATATTCAATGATATGACCAACAAACCCTGTCTATGATTTATTTCTACTGTATCCACATCATGCGATAGAACTCAGCCCATAAGTCTCATTTCCAAGTATCTACCCTTGGTTAGCTGGTGTGTAGGGAAACCAAGCCTTACAGGTGTTAAAAATTACTCGGAATATTAGATTTAAAAAAATAAATGTCAATTTAATCATTAACTTACTAATCACAATAAATCAGTCTTTACAGTAATCAATTGACAAATTATTAGTTAAACAAAGTCAGTAATTTCCTCGTTCTCTATATCTCTGGGTTCTATTACACTTTCAATTTCGGAATCGTTATTTATTACACTGTTGTCGTTCCTGGTAATAATATTTTTATAATAAGATAGATATTCAAGACCCTGCCATTCGTTCCCATAGTGTTTTGTTTGAGATTTGACATCATTAAATTTTGCTGCTTTGACGGTAACTCCAGCTTGTATTGGAATCAAACTTAGCTCACTTAATCTCTTTCCGCGTTTTGTCACCGATTTATTGTTGCAAATGTCATTTTGATAGGAAACTTCACCGCGAACATGAACTGAATTACGATTTGATTTGTTGAATAAAATTCTTTTGCATTTGCTGATTTGAAAATGCCAACTATCGAGTTCCTTTGAGAAATTCTTTGGTTTTGTCTTTCCAGTCGAAGACGGGTACTTCCGTCGCCAATCTGTAAATATTTGCATGTTCTTTAATAATGTTTTCATGATCACTTGGTGTTCGCGTATCCGGTTCAATCAAGATCGCAAACCTTGTGGGAGATGGATCGGTACTCGACGTCGCCTTACCATCCCACGTATACAAAAAAATCCATAATCTTGGGTCGCGGGTTCAAGGAAATTGAATGAAAACGAGAGAATTCCCAATATTATACTTAATCTCTCAACTTTATTCACTAAAATGGTTACAAAAAAATGGCGTCCTCGCCGGTAACAAACAATAATAATGACGCGTGCGCTACGCACCGCGAGCGCCGCCGAACAGGGCGGAAGGAAGTAGGAAGCACACCCGCGTCGACGCGCGCTAGTGATGTGCACGACTAGTGATGTACAATTGGTTGCATGAACACTTGGCTTAATATCGTTCTCCCTTTTCTTTATAATTTTTTCATTTAATGCGAACATCCTGTCGGTGGGCAAGAAAGAATGTCCTGTCACGGGAAATACATTTCAATTTGCTTGATATTAGTGGTCGTTTCTAAAAGCCATTTCATCACCATACCTACATATAATTATAGAATTTTTGTTTTGGTTGCCACAGCCGTCTGAAATCAGTATTATTTTGTTCACTCCAGTCATATCTACTGTATTTATACAGTGGTACAAAGCGGAGCAGATCTCATTGGAACCTTTAGCCGCTTCATCTTCAGTCCAAACATACGCATGGATATTATTGGACGTCATTGATGCATGTGAAGTGCCGATAATAACTGTAAAATTATATAAATACAGTTGCCTTGAGTAGTATGTTGATTGGTGCGGTATTTTTGGTAGTGGAAGATTTTTTTTCACAATCAAACGAAATTATTTGAATCCCAGGGACTTCCACTTGTAACATTTTATAGAATTGTTTAGCACGTAGTTTGTGGATTCTGTGCTGTGTCATAAGTTCCTGTTTCTTAGTTGGTGAAGACTCAACTTTAATTTTTTCGATCTGTTGGAGACAGACAGAACATACATCTGTCGTCGGTAGCCTGAGGATAGATGTATGTTCTGTCTGTCCAAATCCGATGTTAAATTTTGTGTTCAATATTTTTCTGCAAAAGCCTTCTTTAACACTGAATCCTGGCAAAGACTGATCATTATACATTTTTTTATGTTTAAATCTGGGTGAAGATATTGCCGCACCTTTATATGTTGTCTACAATAATGGCTTTCTTCTAATGGTGTCTTCAGACCCATACAGGCTTAAGGAAATGTCCACCAAAAAAGCTTGTAACGTTAAGTCCTACTGAAATATCTTTAATCCATAACGACGAATAAATTATTGGATTTGATTTTATAATGATTTTCATTTTATTTAATTTTTTACCCTAATAGTATTAGTTATAGTTTTTATATACAATTTAGTAATACGGTTTACGGTTTAAGAAATTTATTTTGCTCAAAAAGAATACAATTATTTACTTCTATGAGGAAAGATAACAATAAACGGTTTCGCTTGGTAATAAACAGAAATAAAGTTATTACTGCCAAAGTAAAAGAGACTAATATCGTCGGCATACAGTGAAATAACTCTTTTAAGTCCGATTTCATAAATATTGTTGATGTAGATAAGGAATAATAGAAGCCCTAGTATAGACCTTTGTGGTACTCCACAGGTAATGGTTTTGGGTTCACTTCGATTCTTACCAATACCGACTACTTGGTACCTATTAGTAAGATAAGAATCTAATATTTTTAACGCAGAGCCAGTAATACCAATACTTCCATCTTTTTAAGAAGAAGTTTGTGACCTACAGTCAAATGCCTTTTTTAAAGCAATGTACTTAAGTATAAAATTGTCTTGTTCAATTTTCGAGTAATTTTCATAGATTCTTTGATGAAAGTAAAAGAGATCCATACTTGTAAGTGAGAAACATTTCATAGTGTTTGAGTTATGTTTACATGGAGGCTTTTTAGGTAAACCTGGTGCTGAATATCTGAAAAAACAAAACCATTATCGTGTAGGCACCTCTACTAAATCCATACTAACCCATAAAAAACCTAACAAGCTTCATAACCCTTATTGTCTTCGATTTATTTGCTTTCAATATCTTTTGTAGGTACTTACAAATAGACTAACAAAAAAATACGCTCAACCACTCACAATAAAGAACTATTTTAATTGGAATAGAAAAGTATATCCTAAGTATAGAATTTTAGAATTCGATAAAAAATCCCGGAATTTGAATTACGTGAAAAATCGTAGTAAATGCGGTGGCAACCCTATACCTACTAGAGCAATCTCAGCCAAGGTAAAGAAAGTTAATCTTACAATTTCCGTTTTTTTTTCTTTCTTCTGCTGCGAATTTATATTTAACCTTTTCCTAGCTTTATCAGGTTCAACATTTTTCACCATTCTAACACTATTTAACTATTTAAAATGATTATTAATTTCGGAACCGTATCAAAAACGATTTGTAACCAAAACACTAATGGCCGCCATCATAGCCAGTCGCTTGATTTGATTGGTCCGTTTGGACGTATTAGATTTTATTATGAATGTCTTTGGGGACTTATTAGATTTTGGAACGAAACGGAGTTTTTGCCCAATTTTTTTGTAGTAAATAAGTGTACATATTAGAATTTGTAAAATATTGAATTTTTTTTTTCTCTATATGTTGATGTAAAAAAGTATTTTTTTGTCTGTGGTGGACATATCGGCGTTTGATATTTTTCAACTCAATTATGCGGGTGCTCATAGATCATTTAAATCCTATAAATATAAAACATGTTTTTTGAACGGAAATTAATGAAAAAATGTACATACAAATACAAATATGCATGCTTTCCAATACCCAAGAAACACAATTTATGCAGCAGTCGTGAAAAAATAAAAAAAAAATAAAAAAAACTGAATAAACACAACTGAAAAGAGATAAACAAGCATTATTTGTAATTAAAAGAATTTTGGTAGTGCATGCCATACAAACTAAACCACCCTACACCCTATTTTATTCGGTTATTGGTTTGTCTCCGACTGCAATACCAAAATTCTAGATTGTGATGCTTGTTTTTCTCTTTTCAGTTATGTTTTTACAGTTTTTGTATTTCCAGATGCAACATATAAATAGTATATAGCCTATGTTACTCCCACAATTACGACGAATCTAACAACACATTATTTAAAATCCATCAAGCCGTTTAGGCTACAGGAGGTCACAACGGAATGGACATACCTACACAGATACATGCGCGCGAAAAACATTTCCTTCTCGGTCAGTCGGGTAACAAGATACTCCTCATTATCGACATATTTCTATCGGGAAATAGTGAAGATATATCCTTTTTCAAATACTTTTTAAACGTCGCACACTGGCGAAATATTACAAAAAGTTGGCAAAAGTCTATTTTGTTGTTTTTGAACTGATTTATAGTACTGTATTACTTCAATGATTTAAAAAAGGCATTTGACACTGCAGGTCACAAACTTCTTCTTAAAAAGATGGAAGTATTGGTATTACTGGCTCTGCGTTAAAAATATTAGATTCTTATCTTATTAATAGGTACCAAGTAGTCGGTATTGGTGAGAATCGAAGTGAACCCAAAACCATTACCTGTGGAGTACCACAAAGGTCTATACTAGGGCTTCT
Organism: Tholera decimalis; assembly: GCA_943138885.2. Lineage (NCBI taxonomy): Eukaryota > Metazoa > Arthropoda > Insecta > Lepidoptera > Noctuidae > Tholera > Tholera decimalis. The sequence goes on from OW964551.2 coordinate 29,424,087, forward strand.
ATTATTCCTTATCTACATCAACAATATTTATGAAATCGGACTTAAAAGAGTTATTTCACTGTATGCCGACGATATTAGTCTCTTTTACTTTGGCAGTAATAACTTTATTTCTGTTTATTACCAAGCGAAACCGTTTATTGTTATCTTTCCTCATAGAAGTAAATAATTGTATTCTTTTTAAGCGAAATAAATTTCTTAAACCGTAAACCGTATTACTAAATTGTATATAAAAACTATAACTAATACTATTAGGGTAAAAAATTAAATGAAATGAAAATCATTATAAAATCAAATCCAATAATTTATTCGTCGTTATGGATTAAAGATATTGCAGTAGGACTTAACGTTACAAGCTTTTTTGATGGTCATTTCCTTAAGCCTGTATGGGTCTGAAGACACCATTAATTTCAGAAAAGTATTTTCCATGGCGACTTTTCTCGAGAAATTTCTAGAATAGTCTGTATTTTCTGATATCTTTATTTCTGCTTTCTTGAGCATCTTCACTCAATAGACCTATAGCAATGCCAATATTGTCTACAATGAGAGGCCCATGCACTAAAATTGTATGTATCGTAGTTGGCATATTAAACCATGGGTAAATAAAAACAAAAGCTGACGCAGTCCTTGGGAAAAACGAATGAAATTTTGCAAAATTAATTTTGTATCCACTTGATATAATTTTCAGGATTGTGTGGAATCTATTAATGAGACTTAAAGAAACTCCTGTTATCTGTGCAGTTTCGTCTGTATGCTGAAAAAGTTTACGAGCAGTGTTTCTTTCTCTTGAGTTTTTTCTAGAAGAAGACGCTCTATAAATACTCAATAAGAGTTCTTCTACTAATATAAATCTCTTCAAAGTTTGATCCTGGAAAAAAGAAAAATAAATTATGAATTAATGAAATTCTACCTTAAGAATAAAATTGACAAAGTTTGTTCAAGATGCGCAAAAACAAGCAGCTCTTTCTAGGTGTTTCTAGATGAAGAATGTGTAATGCTCATTTTAAGGTACATTTGAAGACTAGACTTTACTGGAGCTCCCACTTTTACTCTATGAGAAGTTTGATTACTGTTGAATGTTGACCTTCTTTGAGCAGTCACTGTTTGATTTGTCTTTTTTTCTATTCTATACTGCTGTCGTAGTTTTTTGAATAGTGAATGACTTAGGCAGTTTTTTTTCAGTGTCAATGTGATCGCCTGACGGCTGCGCTCATGTATTTTAATAAGTTGTTTTATTTTACAATATATCTAGTGTACAAGTTCTTCAGGTCTTTTATTGCATCAACGGAAGAACCCTCTGCAAAACGGTAACATGGTTATGGGCCCAGTATGCGCAAAGAAGAGGAATTGTACTAAGATATAATGAGCGACCGAGACCTGGCCACCATGTCTGCAGGAGGCGGAAGCGTGAGTGGGCTTTGTATTGAAAGACTGAAAGGACGAGACAATTACCTCATCTGGAAGTTCAATATGAAAAACCTGCTTATCCATGACGACCTTTGGTGTTCTATCGACGGGTATCCGGAGGTCGATAAGTCCAGTCCGGAGCTAAAACGGCGTAAGGATGAAAGGGCGTTGGCTAAAATCTGCCTGTCAGTGGATGTTTCGTGCGTGTCCCACGTGATGTCTGCGAAGACGAGTAAGGATGCCTGGTTGATCCTGGAGAAGGCGTACGACGATAAGGGCATAGGCAGGAGATTAAAACTGTTGCGGATGCTGTGCTCGGTAAAGTTGGACGACTTCGGTGGTGATATGGACAAATATGTTGGCGAATGTTTGTCGTTGTCTCAACAGTTGGCGGCTGTAAATAAACCAATTGACGATGAGTTCCTGGCGGCGATTATTCTTCAGGGATTACCTCCTAAGTTTGATCCAATGATCATGGCCTTGGAGAGTAGTGTGAGCGACCTAACTAGTGACTTTGTGAAGGCTAAACTGCTGCAGAATACGAAGTGTTCTGATAATTGCAAAGGTGGAGATTGCCTGATTGCTGATAAGTCAGAGAAAATTTCTAGTAAGAGGCGCAAAGAAAAGAAGCCGAGGTGTTGGAACTGCGGAAAGTCTGGTCACGTTAAGAAGGAGTGTACCCAGAAAGGGGGTGCGATGGTCGCGACTCAGTTCTTGGCTGATACGTGGTACGTAGACTCGGGTGCATCGAGTCACATGACGGGACGGCAAGACTGGATACACGATTTTTCTTCAAGCAGTGTAGAAGTGAACGTGGCGAGCGGATAGACTTTGAAATGCGTCGGTATCGGTAAAGTGCGTTTGAAACTCGGAGATTATGATTTGACTCTTAAAGAAGTGATGTACGTTCCGGGAATGAGTGTTAATTTACTTTCTGTAAATAGTTTAGCAGTTAAAGGGCTTAGAGTGGAGTTTATTGAGTCTACTTGTAAGATTTATAGAAATAAATCTTGTATAGCTAGTGTTAGGTCTGTTGGCGGGGTATACAAACTGCATACTAACGCGATAGCTTTAAGTAGTGTAAATAAGGTTTCAAAGGAGTCTTGGCACCATAGATTGGGTCATTTGAGTTATGACAGCTTAAAGTCACTGTCACACATTATTGATTTTCAGAATACAGAAATTGCAAATAATTGCGATGTTTGCATTCTTGGAAAACAAATAAGATTTCCGTTCAAGAAATCGACTTGTGACGTAGCGGCTAAGCGTTTGGATCTGGTGCATACGGACTTGTGTTCGATTCCTGTTACGTCTCACTCAGGTAAACGCTACATTTTAACGTTTCTAGACGATCACTCGCGGAAAGTATTCTTGTACTTCTTGAAAAGTAAGAGCGAAGTAGCTAGCGTCACCAAAAAATTTGTTTGGCTCGTGGAAAACCAATGTGAATCCAAGGTAAAGGCAATACGCAGTGATAACGGTACGGAGTATGTAAATAAAGAGCTGAGCGCATTCTTCAGACAGAAGGGGATTGTGCATCAGGTCACTGTTCCGTTTTCGCCCCAAATGAATGGTGCGGCGGAGAGGTTGAACAGAACACTTTTGGAAAGGGTACGTTGTATGTTGTATCACGCGGGTTTGGATCACAAGTTGTGGGCTGAGGCGGCTAACACCGCAGGGTACCTTATTAATCGGTCTCCGTCTAGTAGATTAGGTGGGAAGACGCCCGAGGAGGTTTGGTCGGGTAATAGGGTAAAGTATGACCACTTGCGGGTTTTCGGTTGCGAGGCCTATGTACATATTGATGACGTAAAGCGGAATAAGTTACAACCTAAGAGTAAGAGGTATATTTTTGTCGGTTATGAAGACAATGGCAGATCTTACAGGTTGTATGACTCTGTGACACATGCTATAAAAAGAAGCCGTGATGTCAAATTCAATGAAAATGTGTTCCCAGCTAAAGACCTAGGAACTGGACACGGATCAACTACTACAAAAATATTTCTTTCAGGGGAAGAAGTTGACCATTTCACTGGTGAGTGGAAGTCAAGCGTGCCTGAGAGTGAGGTGGTTGGTGATGCAGCTCGGGCGACTGTCACTGAAGAGCTGGTAACGGGAAATGTTGAGCCGGTTATGACAGCGAGCGGTGATGATGGTGGCGAGTACAATTTGGTTTTTGAAGATAGCGTTGAGGAGGTGGTGGAGCCTCCGGAGCCGAGGTACAATCTTAGATCTAGACAACCTAAGGGTTTGTACGCACATGATGCGATCCCAGTCGAACCGCGCTCTGTTAAGGAAGCTCTGGGTTCGGGGCAGAGCGACTTGTGGAAGCAAGCTATGCAGGTGGAGATTGATTCGTTCAATCAGCATGAGGCTTGGGAGTTGGTGGATCGACCTATGGGTAAAAATGTGGTTCGGAATAAATGGATCTTCAAAATTAAATGTGACGCCGAGGGGAAGATAGCCCGGTATAAGGCTAGGTTAGTAGCCAAGGGTTTCACCCAAAAGTATGGTGAAGATTATTTTGAGACGTTTTCACCGGTGGTACGGTACAGTTCGTTGCGACTGTTGTTGGCGATAGCCGTAGAGATGGATCTAGATATAGACCATCTGGACGTACAGACTGCGTTCCTCAATGGTAACTTAGATGAGGAAATTTTCATGTTTCAACCGGAGGGGTTCATTTCACCTGGTGGAGAAAATAAAGTCTACAGATTAAGGAAGGCAGTCTATGGACTGAAACAAGCTTCACGAGCTTGGTATCAGAGGGTGAAGGACGTGCTTCTGTTGACAGGTTTTGTTCAATGCCAACTTGAACAATGTATCTTCTACAGACGAAATGGTAAGTCCGTTGTTTACATTGCGCTGTACATCGACGATTTTATTGTGTGCTACAATGATACGCGCATGGCTGAAGAGCTGAAAGAGAGTTTGCGTAAACCGTTTAAGATTAAAGACTTGGGTGCGGTGCGGCATGTTCTCGGGGTCACGGTGGAGCGTGACAGGACGAACGAAACTCTTAAGCTTTGTCAGGGACGGTATGTTGAGCGGTTGCTCGACAGTTTCGGTATGTCGGAATGCAAACCAGTCCAGACTCCTTTGGACCCGAACATTAAGTTTACTGATACGAGAGTGTTAGGCGAGGGTAATGTTCCGTATAGGGAATTGATAGGTTCTCTTATGTATCTGAGTGTTTTTACACGGCCGGACATTACGTATGCAGTTTCTTACTTAAGCCAGTTTAATACGTGTCATACTATGGAACACTGGAGGGCTGCGAAACGTGTATTGAGGTATCTTAAGGGGACTCAAAGCGTTAGTCTTGTGTTTAGTAGGTCGGGTCATGCAAAGGTTGAAGGGTTTGTAGACGCGGACTGGGGTGGTGACGTACGCGACCGAAAATCATTTTCGGGATTTGTTTTCAAGTATGGGGGAAACACCATCTCCTGGGAATGCAAAAAACAAATGTGTGTTAGTTTATCAAGTACTGAGGCTGAGTACGTTGCTCTTAGTGAGGCTGCTAAGGAGGCGCGTTGTCTTAGGGACTTGGTTACTGAATTGACTGGTAGTTCTGGGTTAGTAGTCGATCTGTTCAATGACAATCAGTCCGCTCAGAAACTTAGTGTCAATCCAGTGTTTCATAGGAGGACTAAGCATATAGATATCAGGTACCACTATGTTAGGGAGGCTGTTAATAATCAAGTAATCAAGCTGAATTATTTGTCTACTCAGGAAATGGTGGGTGATGTACTAACAAAATCCTTATGTGCCCCTAAACATAAGTTCTGTGTTGTGAACTTGGGCTTAGGTTTTTAAGCCAGTTGAGCCAGCGGTGATGTCTGAGTTCAAACAGCGATTGAGGGGAAGTGTTGAATGTTGACCTCCTTTGAGCAGTCACTGTTTGATTTGTCTTTTTTTCTATTCTATACTGCTGTCGTAGTTTTTTGAATAGTGAATGACTTAGGCAGTCTTTTGAGTGTCAATGTGATCGCCTGACGGCTGCGCTCATGTATTTTAATAAGTTGTTTTATTTTACAATATATCTAGTGTACAAGTTCTTCAGTTCTTTTATTGCATCAACGGAAGAACCCTCTCCAAATCGGTAACAATTACTCTTTAAATAACGACTACTTTTAGAAGAAATAAGAAATAAAATAGATATACAATTCAAAAGTAACTTTTTAATATTTATAATAATAGTTCCTTACCGCCAGGAGAGTAGTGTATAATTGGGGATTCTGGATCACTTCGCTTTGCTCACTCCGTGATCCAGAATGCCCCAATTATACACTACTTGTATCTATTCAAATTATATCACTTTTCATCTGATTTTTAATTGAAATGTCTTGTAACCTGATTTAAATGAAAGGAATTTCATTCCTCAGTAGAATCTGGTAGAATGTCTTCTTAATCAGGTATAACTCGATCATGCATAATGTTCCTCATTGCTGATGTCTAAACACTTTGCTGAACCTGCTTTTAAATTTTGAAAACCGTCCTGCATATCGTTAACTCGGGAAAATGTTAGCTCTCTATTACCACTTTTGAGAACAAGTTCTTGAAATCCTGACTTAATGCATCATACATTTTTTGATAGAATAAATCTTCTTGCATTGTAACTCTGATCAGCGGTTTTAATGAATCTTAGCTCGATTTTTTATGAGCGGGCTGCATATCACGGACATATATAACTTCACCATTAGCATTCCAAATAATAATTTTACAAACGCCTTCAGATGAATATTTCACTGATTGATGCATTGCTAGCAAATATACTTTATTAAATTGATATGTTAATTATTTTAATTCAGTGTATGACCATTTAACTACACTTGTAGGAATCGTTTAAAATCATTGTAAGTCATTTATTTATACCTGAGGCTCTATTGCTAATAGCTTTAGTAGCAAATTCAACAGACAATTAGTCTATCCTCTTCCACTTTAGAATAGTTTTATATTTTTGTTTCTTTATGAAATAGACGTTTTGATTTGTCAACATAATCTGTTCCTTTTACAGAATTTAAATAAACGCAATCAGGAAAAAATATTGCATGTTGTATCCAAGGATCATCGTAATATTCCCAATCTTCGATACTACCTCCACACGAAAAACACATAACTTTATCGTTTAAACCACTTCCACAGTAAAAAAAACCAGCATCAGCCATTTCCATCACCAATCTTCGTTTTGAATCTACTGTAGCCCAATAGTGTCTGAATGAACATAATCGAACTTTATATTCATTATATATTTCATAACGTGGGCTGGAATAATTTTGAAACATTTTATGAGTCTCGTTACTGGCGAGTATAATGAACTCTTGTATCTGGCGTTGTAAAATTATCATGATGTGCTATGAGTCTTACCTAAAGGACCAGGACTTACCTATTGAAGTTTTCTGCTATCTTTAGAATATTATAGCACAGTTCACTGTGGTATTCAGTATCTAGTGTATTTGTTTTGAAATAAAAAAAGAAAATATTTACTCAAAATCCTTTATTTTCATTATATTGTAATGATATAAACAGGTATAAAAATTACTTTTTTTCAAAGCAGTCCTTATCTTCTAAATTACCTACTGTAAAAATTTCATTATCAACCCACTTTTTTAAACAAGTAACATTTTTTAGAGCACATATATTCGAATGATATACACAGCTAAATATATTACTAGACATTCTATAACTATCAAATAATTTTTGTAAACTAGGACAGTTCTTATCTTCTAAATTGTATATTCTATCATGTTTTACAATGTTTCTTAACCACGACACTTTTTCAAATCCTTTAACATAAATGTTTTTATCTTTCAGACAAGGTTCAATATATTGCTGTAAGTTTAAGTATGGTATAAAACCCTCTTTCCAGAAAATTTTTCTATTTCTTTGTATCCAATTGACTTGTAATCTTTCTTTTCTGGTGAGATTATTAAATGGGTATGGTGGTTTGATTAACAATACCATAATTTGATTTCCGCATGCTATTGCTATTTCTTTCACGATATCACGATAATATAATATAATAATATTTCCTTACAATACTACTTAGAGGTTTATATTCAATCAGACGATCGTTGATGATAAGACAATAGGCAGATGTATTTTCTGGTATATCTTCAGAACTTTCTATTTCCAGTCTCACATCTACAGCTCCAGATTTCAAGACTTCGTTCTGTCTTGAGCAATCAATTACAAATAAAGGAGCTTTTTCTTTAAATTCATGCAAATCAAGCATCGGTTCAGATCGGGTGTTATAATAAGACTGACGAAATTGGGTAAACATTTCGTATAATATATAATACTTATCTTCAGAAAATTTTGCATTAACAGATTCGTATGGATAATATTGAGAATTTAAAAAAAGAGTAACATTAATTAATTTGCAATGGTCAAATATTGAACAGTCTCTACTTTTCATATTTTTTATATTTGTCTGCAAGCCGAAGACCACATACCTTGGTTTTTCGAGTTGTGAAGCAGTCTTAACAACCCAGGAATGTTTTGTAGTTCTAGGTAATAAAGGGTATTCGTACAAGTCCCAATTTCTAAAAGCTATTTGAATAGGACGATATTTTTCTAAATGTTTGAGTAAAGTTAATCTTTCACGATCTCAAACTTTTATATGAGGCACCCGCCATTGCAATCTATCTATATTTATTTCAATGAAGTCATTATTATCAAGTGTAACACTGTTAAGATTCGAGCTGCTTCTGTTTATTATAAGCTCGTGTTTACAATTAATTATAATTTTGTTATAATCTTCAGCAAATCCCAAAACTTTATTTAGAGGTATAAGAGCACTAAAAATACCATCACTATCTTTATACCCATTTAAATTCCAACCCCAAACAGCAGCAGCCTTACTTTCGCCCTCGCTCATAGATACATACGATTTAAGAGTTGTAGTAATACCTACATTTTTCATTCGGTCTATCTCAACACCGTTAATCTCGTATCGAATGTCTTGAAACAGAAACGATATATGATTATTAGTAAAATTAACAACTTTTCGTGTTAGTTTTCCTGTAGCATCTTTTGAAAACGCTGTGGCGCGTCCTTCGACGTAAATGTAGCTGGCTGAAGGTAGTACATACATATCTTGCTGATGTATGGGAATACGTATTTCATCATTTTCTTTAAAACTGTTGCTATACGGATTTTAAGTATGAATTTCATAACTCACTAAAGAGTTATCGAACTGTGGTGAATCATTTATCTGAAGAATATTCATAATTTGAATCCCAAGGCTTGTAAAAATAATTTATTATCTTCAGTTAATTTTTTTATAGCTCGTGTATTATGTATTCGTCTTTTGATGGTACGTGAACGAGTAAAGCTATTAGCGTTAGAACTTGATTTTATATTGTAAATTATCATTTTCGTCAACCTAATTTCGAGTCTTCGACTTTCGAATTGACATTCGACTCTTAGAACAGATAGTTTTAAAATGTCGTCCTACGAATAAGACATTAAAATTTAAACCGTTTTATTATGATACCATGCTTTTTCCAGAATGTATTAAGAAATTCAATACACAGATGACCACAATTAAATAAGTTATTATTTTGGAAATTATTGTAGTTGTAATTAATATTATCAGAACCTACATAGCGAACGAATTCTATAGGTGGTTTTAAGTTACCATAACTATCAAAGTATTCAACATATTTGTTTAAAATAATATAGGCTACCCAATGCGTTCCATAATTTGCAGAATTATCTAAATTATTATTATTTTTTTTTTTTTTTTATTTAGAATAGGTTCGCGTTTGACCACCATCTCACCTGATGGTAAGTGATGATGTGGTCGAAGATGGATTATTCCGCACTCTCGCGAAAACGGGCGCTTCGGTAAGGTATTTCTCATGTAAACTCCGCGAAAATATGGAACGTTTTTTGTAAAATTTATTATGTCTATATTAGTAAGAGCCCGATTAGGTAGCCTGTAGTTTAGTTTTTTTTCTTTAGATATATTCCAAGTCCGTCCTTGTAACGGTTCAGCTGTAATCCATTTTCAATACTTACTCCTTCAACTTTCTTATTATTTTGTACCAACTCATCTAAACGCTTTTTTGCAGTTCTATATTCATTGATGGTTTTGACAATTCCGGATATTCCACTTGCTATACTTCCAGCAGCAGACAAACCAGCAAATATTGGTATTAAAGGTAGTACACCGCCAGACTTAGGCAATGGTATGATACGTGGAAGTTTAGTAGATGATTCACTACCCAATTCTCTAGCAGCAGCGTAGGCCAATTTTATTAGATTTTTCCTACACTGTGGTTTGATTTTTTTAATGCGTTGTTTTGTGTGGAAAACTAGACTCTTAAAGCTTTTTTTGAGTCCAGCCCCGGAACTTACTTTTGCTAGCATTATATTGTTTACTAATTCAGCAGCAACTTTTTCTCCTGTACTTGCATCGGAAGATAGAGCACGCTCTTTCGTCATTTTCAATAAAATTATATCTGCTTTGTGACGATCTTTCAAACTTTTGTAATTATTATATGCAATATCGTGATCTTTGCAATATTCGTCTAATTTGTTTATACCTATATCATCTCGAACCAATCTTTCATGTAATCTGGTTCCTGGACCACAATAATTATATCCAGGTAAATGGAGCTCGAATGGTAAATTATTAATTAAACTATTCACAAGTCCTATTCCTTTCATGTACGCAATCAGAATGAAACCAATATCATAGACAGTGATGTTTTATTAATAAACCACTCATACAACATTTGTATCATCAATCCAACTATTTTCACATGATGGTAACCCCAACCATTTTACAAAAACTTTTCTGCCTTTTCGTTTTAAGACTTTTTCAACAAGATAAATATCAGGATGTTTAGATTTTTGTAATTCTGGAAAGTAAAATGACCCCAAAATAGGTTGCCGTTTTATATCTTGTAATAAATAAGTAACAGGATTTGTATTTTGAACTTTACTGATCTTGAATATTACAGTTGACCAATTAGGAGTGTAACCTTTTTCAAAACAACCTTTATGTTTACTTATTCGAACAAAGTCACCTACCGCAAACTTATACTGTTTTATTTTTGTTCTATTTTGATTAGCATATCTATGTAGTAGTTTTATTTTATTGCTCTGGTTAACTTCAATCGGTGGTAAACCAATTGTTCTATGTTTTGTATGATTATATGTATTGACGATATTTGCAAGTGTTCCATCGTTCCACATATAATTTCCTTTAAAATTAAATTCCTTATAAAGTTTATTTTTTATTGTTCTTATTAATCTTTCAACAACTGAAGCCTTTTTTGTTGAATAAGTGCAATAGTGGTTGATAGAATTATTTTCTATGATTTTTTTGTAACTTTTATTGTAAAATTCTTTACCTTGACCTGTTTGCAAGTTTTTAGGGATACGTTTTTCTCTATTCAACAACGTATGAAAAGCTCCAGATACTGCTTGCTTATTTTTTTGTTTAAGTGGGATAGCCCAAGCATATTTAGAGAAGGCATCGATAACAACAAAAATATATTTGTAGCAGTTGTTAAATTTGGAGACATTTTGCATATCCATTAAATCAGCTTGCCAAAGATCATCAATATCTTTTAGTATAACCTGCCTTCGAGGAAAATTTACCCTTGCACTTCTGTGAATTTCATTTACAATGTCTCTTTTCACTTTACTCATTTTTTAACTGTCTTTTATGAAATTCCATAACATACTAAAGAATATTTTATATGATGAGTTCTTTTATTCTTTTATTATACCTGCTTCTTTAAGCTCTTCAATAATTGATAAGATTTCATTGTCGAGATTAGTATTACCTGCAGTTTTTGATGCAATTAAAAGTTTAAGCCTGTCTACTAATTCATTGGGATCATCCCAATAAATTAGTTCAGTGTTTTTCTTGTATTTTTTTAGATATGGCAGACCAGCACCTAGTTTTTGCTTAGATTTAACTTCAACTGGTTCCTGTAAACGATTACAAGACTCAGAAAATAATGGTTTGATTACTTTAGAATATTTTATTTCTTTATCACCTTTAATTTGACCTGTAAGTTCAAAGTCCCTTTTATGAGCGTTAGTTGCGACTAGTATTTCTTTGTAAATTAATTTATCGTCTAAATTGACTAAACTTAAATCAGGCTTTCTGCGGAGTAATAACTCTTTTAGACCTGGAGTTATTTTATATTGTTTATTGGATATATCAATGTTATATACTTTACCAGTACTCTCTTGAGTGGTAGAGAAATTAACGATTGTATTTCCGATCATGTGTTTATGATTCTCCCATCGTACACCAAACGGTATATTTATATCATCATCATCATACATTTCAAAGATATCTTCTTTTTTCAACGACACATTATTACCCTTTTCCGATTCGCATATTCCTTTATCTTCTGCATTGAATTTTAGTAAAGAGCTCGATTCATCAGATGGTTTATGTTTGTACATGTCATATGGTTTATTGTGCAAAAATATGTTTGAACTGATATCATTATTAGTTTTGTCATCATAAGAATCTTCATTTTTAATCATAGAAATTTTCTTATCAGCTGCTATTGCATTAAGTGGGTCTGCGAGTGGTTTGAAGAAATACCTCAGATGAGTATTGGTGTTAAACTCGTAATCTTTCATCTGTTTTACTTTATTTTTAATAGTGTCCGCAGACTTTATTAATTGATCTGTAATCTTTTGCTCCACTATACAACGTATACTTCGAAGTACTTGTGTTCAAATGAATAACATTTTTGGTATTCTTAATTTATATAACCGTTACTCAAAATAAATAAATTTGTCAAATGATTGTCTATATCTTCCCTTGCTCAATTCACAATCTTTATTAATAGTCAAAAAATCATAGGGATGCAACCAAACTTTAGAACACAGATCTTTGAACTTCGACCACTCCATATCAGAACCAACATGTTCATCGTATATATTCTTCATGTTAACTTCATCTTGTTTGAAAATTATTAAAAAATTAACATTGTCGCGTAGTAACTGTTTCGGTATTTTCGAATATGTTTGAGATAAATAAAAGCAATCTATATCTCTGTCTGCCCATAGTGAAATAATTTCGTATGTTAATTTGCTTTTCACAAACTACATCATCAAAAATAATGATAGAATTTGGTAATGCATTGTTAGGGTGAATAATATCACCATCACAATTAAATATAAAAAAAATTACTTCTGGAACTCTTGCTAAAATCTCTTTGAGAAACATATATTTTGGTTGAAAGCTAGTCTTGGAATACAAGTAAACGTTTTTAAACTTTAAACCGTTTTCATGGGTTAACAAGCTAATCATGACATTAGTTTTTCCGCAATTCGAGGGACCACATATTATACATCTTATATTATTCGGTAGAAGTACACTATGCTTTGCATGTAGCTTGTTTTCCTTCACCTCTATATTTTTAACTTCCAACGATACTAGTTGTTTGACGCACTTCATGTTTGTATCTGTTAGAAAAAATAATATGTTCTAGTATTTATAATAGTCATCTTACACACAGTGACTATGATGCGCAATTATCAGATTATTAAGGTTTAGTTGTAATTTTGACGAAGGATTTTGAATAAAACAACAAATAATCCAAATAGGTAAATATGTATTACATGGTTTTAATTTTTGTGTTACATTGTAAATGCTTATTCATAAACTTACAATAATCTATCAGAAATTGATAATTATTAATAATAACAAATCATAGATCTTATTACTAAAACAGTGTGTCACAATGCCCCCAAGGTAGTGTCTCAATCTGATTAGGAAGTATTTGTCTTTTATCGTCATTACTATTTAATACTATTTTATTGACTTGTTGTGAATATAACAAATGTTTAATAGATTTTATCATATTCATTTTGTGTTTAGTAACTTTATGGTCATATAATGCTTCAACGTAGTCTAACGTTTTAAGACGCTTCGTGATAGGTTTGGTTACACCCTTTGCTTTTTTTATGACTGTTTTAACGCTTTTCAGACAGTAGAGCTTTGCTCTTAAACCAACGAATTCACTAATTATTGATCCATCAAGTTCATCTTTGAATAATCCTGGAATTCTTGCATTTATTTTTGGTATTCCAAATGGATTATCTTCTTCGAAGTTACTAGTGTCAAAATGTGAAATATCGTTTTTTAAATCTTCGTAAAAGTCTTCTGTATTTATTAAAAATAGAAGACTATCAGTATCAGTATAATAGAGTTTTACATTGACGCCATATTTATTTTTCATATAACTATAGTGAAAATTGTATAAATGTTGTTTAGCATATTCGAGCACTGTAAATCCAATATATATTGGTCTGTCTAATATTAACTTCTCAGGATTTAATTGGGCAGCTACAAAATTTTCTGAAAATATAGAAATACTTTTCAGATTTGGTTTTGAAAGGATTTTTTCCGCACCAATACACTTATTTGTTTTATTACCAGAATCTTTCCATTTTGTGATTAATTTGACGTTTACTTGTTTACGTTTATTTTCTATAGTTTTGCCAAATACAGAATTGTTCAAAAATTTAAAAATGTCTTTCTCAAATACGTAACGTAGACCAGTATTCAAATCAATATACTTTTGAAGAAAAGATTCCTGTTTAAATTGAAGTATACGATGAATTTTCCTTAAAATAAGACCATGTTGCAAACATTCTTTTAAATTAACAAAATGAATAATATATTTGTGTTTATCATATAAACTTGCTATTAGTTTCACAGATTTTCCATTTGGAGGAATAAACTTTTCGCTCGCGAAAGGTAAATCTTTATGAACATCATGTAAATATTCTGGATACTCTAAATCTACCTCCAAAATGTATCCATAATCACCATCATTAGGAATTTTCATGACATCAAATTTCTCAAGATTACCCTGATTTAGAAAATTAAATTCTGAGACAGGCATTTTTCTTCTCATTGCATAACCATATATATTATTACAGTCTTAATACACTAAGTAGCTAGATAGTTTTGAATCATCAAAATGTGGAACGTATTTATTGTTAGCCGTAGCATGTCGAAGAGAGCATTGTGCCAAACCACCACGTATGCCCTTCTCTAACATTTGGTATATTTCTAAATTACTTATTAACTCAAGACGGATACCTGTACATAAAAGCATGGCATCCCAACTTAAGCTAGGGGCAGATATATAATATGCTGGGTCAAGAGAGTAATGTTGTAAACTTGTATTCCTAAAGTGTTCAAAAATATCGCACAATAATAATACATCACTTTTTATGTACAAATCAGTGTATTCCCCCAGTGATTTAATATTAAATGCTTGCCATACAGCAAGCGCATGTTTGTAATCATCTTCAGTTATATGCTCTAATTTCATTGAATTATAAAATCATTCCTTGGGAGGCAAGTTTTTTTCTTCATATTTTGACCATGAATCCATATAGTCATATGGATAAACACCTTTGTGTTTCAATAATTGCAAAGTCTGATTATCGCCTGCTACATGCGACAGATTGATAAAATCGTTAGTATCCAAGCTTTTACTTAATTCTTCTAAACTTGAACTTAAAAACTGATATGAATCAATAAACTTTATTTGTATGGGACGTGATGTTCTCGCGTTTCTAGGCTTAATAAATTTAGTTATATATGTGTATTTTTCATTAGACTTAGGTATTATTTTAATACTACCGTCATATTTCGCTAACTCTTTAATAAACAAATGCTATCGTAACCTGCTAAGTTATGAAAAACAATAGGTACAAACGGACATATTTTGTATTTCAAATTAGTAAGGGAATGCGCTGCCCCTCTATACTCAGACGTAACGTGATCATGATCTCGAACTTTGTCTCCAAATAATAAGTGTTTACATATCGCACTAATAATACAATACTGCAGTAACTCAAAAAATGTCAAATTTCAGATAACATCATATTCAATCGTAATACAAATAAGATATGGCACCATGAGGTTCATGATGACCAACCGTCATAATCTGCCACCGAATATTGCATCATCTTTAGTTACGATCAAAACTTGGCTAGGAGGGACGTGCCGCGTTGTGTTTTAGAATGCATTCATTCAAATTGAAACGTTATTGCTCAATCAGGTATGTAAAAATTTAACTAATAACTCGAGTTAATACATTATATTTGATTTAAACGTAACATATACTTGAAGTATTTTTAGTTGTTACACTATTATTGATTCGTAAAATTGCGATTTAAAATAATATTTTTACTTAAATCATTATTGGTGGTTTATTACGTAATTTTAGACATAACACAGTATTGGTGAAGAATTTGTATTAGCTGATTTTTGTGATAATTTCTTAATATTTAAACAAATACTTATTGGTTAATCATAGCATTTAAAATCACGCATTCGAACATGTTAAAGTGAACACTAGTATACTCTACTAACAATGTATTTTTTCTAAATTTCGAGTT
The DNA here is from genome assembly GCA_943138885.2 of Tholera decimalis. Lineage (NCBI taxonomy): Eukaryota > Metazoa > Arthropoda > Insecta > Lepidoptera > Noctuidae > Tholera > Tholera decimalis. The sequence continues at coordinate 29,439,897 of OW964551.2, forward strand.
ACTGCATTCTAGGTGACATAGGTTCAATAGTAAAGGTGTTTTACTTATTATATTTTTTTATTAGATTAATTATGCACTGTGGGCGATTGCTTGTTGGTATAGCGATAAAACCAACGTTAAACAATCACCAGAAGAAGGAAAACGAGGAACCTGTTGAAGAAATCTTGCTCCCTTTGAATTCTTCGACTTCATTATTGACTCCAAAAAATTGTTAAATTGTATTATAGGTTAATCGTTGGTTAGGTTATGTTTATTAATATAGGTTATAGTATTATTTTTAACTTTTTAGTGCTTTTATGGTTTATTAAAGTCGGTTTCTTTTCATGCAAAAAGAAATTGTATTGTGTTTTGGAAGGTTTAGTTTGTTGTTTTTTTTTTTTTTAATGAGTACATTATGTTTAAATAACATTTTAAATATGTTTTATAATATGAATAAAAGTTTTCTCGACTGATTTTACTTGATTGTCCAATTTTATTTATTAATTTCCTAACCCACGATTGAAAGTGATTGTGTTTGAGGTACCTACATAACTTAAAACTGAATAAAAAATTGTTTTAACTATAAAAATGTTACTCAAAACCATAAAAAAGTCACCTTTAGATTGTAGCAATTCCAAATGATTGAACAATAATTACACAACTAAAAATAATTCATCTTTCTTAAAACTTTTTTGCAAGCAATATAGTCTTAACTCAAAAATTGGCTATTAATTAACTACCTGTATTTTTTTTAATTATTGGGAAGTATATAATGGCTTTAATTTTATTAATAAACCTTTTATAGTATTAATTTTTTTATAATCTATAAAAGGAAGTGCAATATACATTTTTCGTCGATTCTCAAAAAACACACATTTTGAGTTACAACAGTATTGTATTATTAGTGCGATATATGACATTTGGTGGCGTTTTCGAAATCAATTCTTTGTTCATAAGTTAACGGGTTCATAGGTTTAACTTCAGATAATATATAATTTATCCAAGTTACATCATTAACCAGCCAACTAATAAAAGTTTCAACGCAATCAGGACCTCTATATGTAACGTATTTGTTTAAACTGGAGTCGTATGAACAACATATGTAATAAGTAAAACGTGTAATTTAAATTTCTGTGTATTTTTGTTCTTAGTATTTTGTTCAGAATAGTTTAATAGCATACTTTCAAAGTCAGCATAAATTATAAAAGGAATTATTTGTTGTCGTTCATAATTTTTGAACTGTATCATAGTATTTTTTTCAGGAAGTATTGTGAGTATTTTAGAACAATGATGGGTTGGTCAAGCTAAGGTCTGGAAATTTCTCAAAACATTAGGTATCGGGAAAAAGTCTCATGAAACGATTCCTAAAGACATTGAATTAAACTCACTTAATAGTCATTTTTCTACTTCGCCATCAATAGATAGGGCTACTAAAACTGCTACTTTAAGTTATCTTTCTAAACTTCCGATACCTGATTATTCTCCTTTTTTCATACGTCAATTTACTGCTTGTGATGTTAAAAGGAGTGTTATGTCGATTGCGTCCAACGCTGTGGGTAGTGACTGTGTCAGCCGTAAGATGATCATTCCCATCCTTGATAACGTTCTTCCGTTCATTCTATACATCCTAAATTTCTCAATTTCTAGTAGTGTCTTTCCACAAGCCTGGAAAGACGCCCAAATTATCTCTTTACCCAAAAAAACTCGTCCTGCATCTTTTTCTGACTACCGACCTATTTCTATTCTCCCATTCCTATCCAAAGTCCTTGAAAAGCTTGTCCACCAACAACTTAGCTCGTTCCTTTCTAAGTACAATCTTCTGAATCCCTTCCAATCTGGTTTTCGTCCTGGTCACAGCACTACTTCTGCACTCGTACATATTTCGGACGATATAAGGTCTGGCATGGAGATGGGGAAGTTAACTGTACTTGCACTACTAGACTTTAGTAATGCGTTTAATACAGTTGACTTCGACATTTTGCTTGGCATTCTCCGCTCGTTTAACATATCTCCATCGGTAATTGACTGGTTTCGTAGTTACCTGTTTGGTCGTCGGCAGCGTATTTCCACTGAGGACTCCTTTTCTTCTTGGTGTGATACCTCTGCCGGTGTGCCACAGGGTGGCGTTTTATCTCCTTTACTTTTCGTACTTTTTATAAATGCTATCACTCAACGACTATCTTCTTTCTACCACTTGTATGCTGATGATCTCCAAATTTACACCCAAGCTCCACTCGTAGAGTTAGCTGATGCCATTAAAGCTATTAATATGGACCTTGCTCGAATTAGTGACTGGAGCGCTGAGTTTGGGCTGAAAATCAACCCTGCTAAGACTCAGGTTATTGTTGTTGGTAGTTCTCGTACTATCTCCAGGATTGATTGGACGGCACATCCCCAGGTTTCTTTCAATAACACCGTCATACCTTTCAGTCACACTGTGAAGAACCTGGGAATACACATTGACGACACCCTTTCTTGGACTAAACAATTACAGGAAGTTAGTCGTAAAGTATTTGCGTCTGCAGGCTCCTTGAGACGCCTTCGTAATTTTCTTCCCATCTCCATTAAAATTGCAATTGCACAAACTCTCCTTCTCCCTATTCTGAACTATGCTGATGCCAGCTATCTCGACTTGACCCAAAACCAATTGGACAAGCTAGAGCATCTTCAAAATCTCTGTATCAGGTTTATATTTGGCTTGCGCAAATATGACCACGTTTCTGATTTCCGTGCTCAGCTCAAATGGCTTCCTATTAGGTTTCGCCGGAATCTTCACTTACTTTCTCTACTTTATAATGTGCTATTTAATCCTTTCACTCCTTTCTATCTTAAGGAACGTTTTCAGTTCCTCTGTGACACACATTCTAGATCCTTGAGATCATCGGAAAATCTAAAGTTGAGTATTCGTATGTATTCCACTTCTTTCTTTGACAAATCTTTTACCATACAAGCAGCTCGTTTGTGGAATGCATTACCCATAGAAGTGAGGCGTGCTCAAACGCTACCAGCGTTCAAAAGAATGGTGAAGGAGCATTACCTCTCCCTATAACTTTTCCCCTTCTTTCTCAATTATACATGTAATATTTATTAGTATATAATTTTGGTATTGTATGTATTTTATATTATTATGTTCAATTATATGTTTGTACACTGACAGCCCTTAATCTGTCTCCTTTAAGTTTGTCCATCCAAAGGTTGTCTGTAAGAGATCGCCCTGTGCGATAAGACCGCCCATTGTACACTAGTTTAATTTTTTTGTGTACAATAAAGTATATAATAAATAAATAAATAAATAAATAAACTAGTCGCGCAAGGTTTTTAATTAAACAGTAATGTCCTCTGTGATTTCGCTCAATGTACAGTAAGTTAATATGATATTTTCTCTTTGTATTCGTTAAGTATAGAGGTCCAGTTATGGTGCATTTGCTATCTAAACCATAAATATTAATACTTATGTTGGAATTATATTTCTCAAATAACTTTATATCACTCATTGAAGGTGGAAATGTCATACCCTGTATATTCAAAACTGTTGAATAGTGCGGGTAAGAACTTATTCTACATGGGTTATATTGTACCGGATATAGCGCAGCAATTATGCTCCACAAAAAACAGTGGTTATCTTTATTCTGAATATTTAAACAACATTTTTTGTTTTTTATCACAGATGGTAATTCTATGAACGTACCACCCCCCATTGGATTGTATTTATTTATATTAATTTCTAAATGATTAAGTGCAAAAAAAGACCAACCGGACTCACGGTGTTCAAATTCGGTTAGTTTCGATTTAAGCACTTCTGATATATTCTTGTAAAAAATGTTTAAATCAGAGTTCTTATAAATATTTTCATATTTCGTGTTAAAAGATTTCAGTAATATCTCATTTGTTTTTGCCAGGAAGAAGTGAGCAAATAATTCCAAATTTATTTTAATACAATCATGTCTTTGTAACGATATCTCAATAAGTTTTTTTATATCACTTTGAGCGTCGCTCAGAAATGCCTCAGGTGTGAGGTAATCTATTTCTTGAGACGGGCTTAAGCGATATGTCACAATTCTGTTCTTAAAAGCTGTCGCTATTATGTCAATATTTTCAAATTCAGTTCTCAACAAACAGTTTGATTTGTGTACATTAGTTCTCATATGGTAATTATATTTATGTTTTGGTATTTCAATGTGGCATTTATCGCATTTCATTAAAATATGTTTGTTTGAAGCAATGTTCGATGATTCAACTGAATAACAATAAAAAACATTGTTGACATAAGTTATAATGTTTATTTATATATAAAATATATTTGGTTATAATACTAGCAGGATTAATAGACATAAGATACTATTCGTATAAACTTTGTCATTTAGCTACTGAATGACATAACTATAACATTAACTTAACACGAACAAAAACATTTATTGGGGTTGACATATCCTTATTGAACAAAAACCCCCAAATTAAATAATATAAAGATATAAAAACATTTATGAACTACATATCTTGCTAACATGATTTACTAGACAGTTATAACTTCCTATATACTCGTATTGAGGTTTCTTACAATATATTTTTAGTATTAAAAATATTTGCTGATAAAAGTTTTTGGACACCCATTATATTCTTTACGCGTAGCGCTTATAAATTTGTTTAGATGGGTCCATGCCTCAGTGCCTACATCAGTTTGATTTTTTACAGTAATTACAGCATGCTGCCATCTCTTAACTGGTAAAACCTTGTCTATGTCATCACACTTGTAGACTTTGACCTCCACATAGTGTGAACCAGTTTTCTTAGGATGAGTTTGTTTAGAATAGCCGTTTGCAATCTTACTACTTATGTAAGATAAGAGAGGTGTTCTTTTACCATATGAAGCTGAAGAAGTGCGCGGCCGTTCTTCATCCTCGCTGTCGCTGCGGAATAATTCAGCAGCAGTAGGTAGATCCGGCAGCGTAACTGGGTTGATCTTCGGCTTCTTAGCTCTCGATGGCTTGGCTGACGTTGAAGCCAAGGTTGAGAGCTTGCTCCGCTTCTTCTTAGCTTGCAAATCAGCCTCCTCAAGGACTCCCACACTCGAACACTCGTCCTCTGATAGGAAGAGACCTCCGCTAGCTGAGCTGTTGTAGACCTGAAATCAAAACAAAATTTGATTAAGTAAAGGTATTTTAAGACCTCGAAATAAATCCTAGAACCTCATGCATGTATTGCTTTGAACCAAACGCAAACCTAAGCTCGAGCTGCCATGGATAATTTCATAAAATAATATCACTTTACCACGTTGCTCGATCTGGGAATCGAACCCAGAACCGCTAGAGCTTGGCAGTCGCACTTGAGACCACTAGGCTATAGAGGCAGTTTAGCCTAGTGGACCCATGTAAATCTGTCATGGAATGTATATAGGTAGTAGGTAGTAGGATGACGAATAAATATAGATTATAAAACTTACATTTTAAAGATATTTCCGACGATTCCTTGCAGCTTAGGAACTTGTGTTGAGCTTCATTCGCAGGAGCAGGCAGTGATGCTCTCCAGTTCAGTTCGATGCTTTAAATACACCATGATCCGTGTGATGCATGTCCAAATAAGGTGGATGAAAACATTGCATCGAAATATTGCAAGGTAATCTAAATTGATATACTAGCTAAATATCGCGGCTGTACCTTGTAATTTTATTTATGTGCACAATTTATTACAAAAGGATCGCTGGAGGGTCGTAGATCGTTAAGCACTATTATTCACGTAAACCAATAAAAATTAAATGTTATTAGCAATTTACCTTTAGAAATAAACTAACATCGGTAATTTTAATAACGATGCATTGTACGACTATATTTATATCCTGACTTATTTACCTTATTTTTTTATTCAATATGTAAGAATTCCTTACTATATGCTAGTATCTAAAAATCATTCCAATGAAATGTATTATTAGATATGTAACATAAACAATGCAAGTGTTGGCGCCAGATCGTCGCATGGGGTTCAATTTCATCTTACCAAATTTGGATAGTAAAGTAAATATCTGAGAAAACAAAGATTATTTTCAACCTTAAGAACTAAACTCTTTTAACGTGATTTTTTATATAAATTAGAAGCACGCATTCAAAACATCATTCAATTTTGGAAACTACAGTATATTTGTGTTCCTGTGAATCACGCTAAGTAATTATTTGTTACAATGTCGGTAAGTTTCTTTTTTTAATAAATAAATATAATTAATCAATATTTGTCAGCCATAAGTTGCTCGCAAGTTATATTAATTATTATATTTTATAATTTCAGGACACTGAAGATCTGTTCAACTTCATACCTTTAGAAAGGGGGTCTGTTCAAGCACAAGGAGTAAATCAGAAATATCTGGGTCTTGCTGAAGCATCTCGAAAAATATCCAAGAATAAACGAATGGTTTATTCTTACATAAAGAAGCCAGTTACAAAACCTTCTAAAATAATAAGAATAACTATTTTTGATGCGGAAAATTTTGAACAGAAGGATAGTTCAATCTGTAATCATTATTGTGAAGCAGAGGTCTGTGCACAACATGCTGTAAGAAACGTTTTAATGGACGACATACTCTCTAGCACTAAGGAATTAATAAATAAAATTCAGGAAAACATGGAGTACCCATAGTTTTGTTTATAAGTTCTAAAAACTATTTTATAGTAATATATTTAGGTTTAAAGTGTATAAAAATATCTATAATATTGTAAATAAACCAGCAATAAAATATTGGACAAAATAATTGTAAACATGCATGTTACTTAAAAGTTGTACCGTTTATAATATTACTTATAATAGTACTTTTGCTCGCTGCGAAATGTTAAACTCTTTGTTGTAGCATACTAGCCGCGGGAGGGTCCTGGTGACCTGTAATACAGGTTGTTGTACATACCTACATCAGGCACCAGTCCCTCACAAAGTTAGCTCTAAATTGTAAGCATTGTTAAAAGCTAGCATAAGGAAACTTTGTGAAGGGAAAATAAATAAATAAATAAATAAATAATAATAAAATAATAATATAATTAGTTTTCTAGAAATAAATGCATATTTGTTATTAATGAATTGCTTTTTCAATTTAATCCTGTTACACAAACATACAGACTACAAACCTTCAGTATTTCGTCTGAGATTGTAATAAAATAAAAAACACAAGAAAGTTGAAAATTTTAATTATAAACCAATTTCTACATAAAAAAGGCGCAGTCACGTTAAGATTTTCATCATAAGAATGAATTTACCTATTTTACATTAGCTAGTTTGCTAACAGTTCATATTTGGGTAGTTAAACAATTTAACTAGGATTTTCTACTGCAACGTGGGTGTAGTTACAGACAAAACTATATCACAACAAGCCCTTGCTGGAATATATTGCATGTAAGCATTGCATGGTCTATCCAAGTGCTTCACGCAAGCAAAAACTAAAAATCTTATACTGTACCTTTGTTAGAAGCCACTTGGAATACGCATCCGAGATATGGAATTCATGCTATCATAAATATATTGACCGCATTGAGGGCATCCAAAATAGGTTCATTAAATATCTCTGCTTCCATCAAAGAATACCATATAGGTCCGTAAATTACTTTGATCTCTGTAAGAAATATCATTTACTACCGCTGTAGTGTACAAGCATGTACCTATTATAGTTAGTTCCTAGTTCGACTGATATAACCTATATAATCAATGTTTATCCACAATAAAGTTAGTATCATTTCGTACGAGCTTGCGTTTGAATCTATTCTCAATCCCAACATTATATGGCGACCCTGCCAGAGTGGTCAGCCTCGCGCGTTTTGATACCATGACTTTATATGGCTAGTGATTAATAAACTTTGGTACAATATGAAGAAATCTAAGAGACAATATTGTGTACTGTCGTGTTCGTTGGGACAATATCTTCGTTGCGGTACAGAAAAAGTCGATGATGGGCACCACGCAAAGTAACACGAAAGAAGAGGTAGTGATCGCGCAAACAGCAGCCGGGAATGGCCAAAATTTAGCAAAAATGGAACAACTGCTGTATCATGCAAGTACCACAAACATAATACTACTAATTATTGCACTGCTCCTGGGTATTGGAGGCAGTTTTATGGTGTATAAAATGTACCGACGATGTCACGGAAAATTGGTGAAATATGCGAGTATACTTCGTGGTCAGCGTAAAGGGACGCAGCCGGGAGAAATCGCGTAAACACGCCAACAAAAGTATATAGTGCAGTGAAAGTGTGTAATCATAATATATTATAAGTGCGTAATCGTAAATCGTAGTAGGTAGGCAGTGAAGTACTTGTGTTAAATGAATTTTAGACTTTATTTTTAAGTGAAATATTATAGTCACAGTATCGGTGTGTATGCAGTAATATTGGTATGTATTATTAAATAACTTATATCTAAGATTAATCGGTAGCAATATTATTTTATGGCAGACTTTATAAAGGAACTGCATAATTATTTATTGAAAACACGAACATATTTAATTAAAATTGGCCCCAGTAGGAGGCAAGAAATTCTATGTAGTAAAAAGCTAAAGGAGGCTAATATTTTGTATGAACAACACAAAAATTATATAGAAGAAATAAAAAGGATAAAGAAATTTAAAAGTATATCAGAAATTGAAGATATTGATAAATGTGTGGCTAAGCTTTATAATTTGTACTTAGAAGTTGCTAATTTGTGTAAAAGCGAACCAATAATCTCTACCACGATGTCTAAATTCGATTTAAAAATAGCGCTGAGCTTATTACCAGTAATGAATGATACTGAATTAGTTACAAAACAATTAATAGATGGTATCGAATATTATAATTCTGTTTTAGAGGATGCATCGAAGAATGAATTAATGGAGTTTGTCCTAAAAGTCGATTATCGCAATTCGCTAAATTAAGAGTTGCTAAAAAATATAGTAACGTTTTCGAATTATTAAAGGATATGAAGAAACATTTGTTACCCAAAAAATCATTCACGGCTATATCTAGTAAATTACGGTCCATTAAGCAAAACGAAAAAGCTGTAACGGGCTACGGGCAAGAACTATCAAGTTTATTTGTGGACCTCACGATTTCGCAGTCCGAGGGACATGAGGAAAGCTATGATTAATTGAAACGCGTAAATGAAAAGCATGCAATAAAACGCTTCGCCGACGGATTGTGAAACCGTAGGTTGAGCACAATTATAGCTGCTAGAAATTATGACTCCCTAAGTGATGCTATACAAGCAGCGATAGATAAAGAAACTTCGTCATCAGAGTACACTACACCGCTAAATATTCGGCGTGACGTTTCTGACTGCGTTTTTTTATTGAAGACTTTTAACAATTCAATTAACAGCCTTCATATATTTTCAAAATTTCATTTTAATGTTCCTTGCAAGTCTAAACGATTCTATCCACCGCTAAAAATGCCACTTGCTACCTCGAAATGTAGACAGAATTGTATGTGTTGCGTGCAAGCAGGAGCTTTAATGAGGTGTGCAGGCAGCATAACATTGATCCAAATAGTACAAGTGTGTCATCAGCGAGGAGGTGCTTAAGCCTTAAATTTTTTAAGTAATAATTAGTTTTAAGTAATCGTGTAATTTTATTTAGTTGTGTTTAGGATTTTTCATATTATTATGTTATTAGTGTTATATTAAGTGTACCGTTTTCCTGCTGATAATAGAAACCAGAATACGTGTAATTTGTAAATTCGATTATTTGCCAACTTTTAGCCTGTGTGCGTCGTGGGTTTTTTCAAAATTTTTAATTTTGCTTTTTATCTTAAACTTTTTAAAGAGCATAGATCAAAGGAAAGTTTTCAACAACCCAACATCTATTTAAGAATCCTCACTAATCAACCACAAACTGCATCAAAACCGGACTAGTAGTTTTGGTTTTGCACAAACAAATGTTTTACTGCAGCGCCCCCTGGTGATTTATCACTGAAACAACTGTCTAAGAACATGCACCAATCAAACCCAAACCTATCACTTAAAACTGCATCTAAATCGGACTAGTAGTTTTGAAGAAAACATGGATTTTACCGATAAGCTTCTCTTACGCGTTTCTACAAACTACTCATATTAGTAAAAGAAAGCTAGAATAAGATAGAATTAGATAATAATATAACACACTTAGGATTCCATTATTGAAAGAAGTAAGAAAACAAGCGTTCTTCAAATAAAAATCATATATTTTAGTAATAGTTAAGTAGTGAGTAGATTTAAAACATCACATATCGTTATCAACAATAACAGCATTGAGGAAAGATGCCGAAGCAGTAAATCCCGTATGCCTCGAATAACCTAGGTACCATACGATGGACACTATATGTGCACAAGTGCCCATCGTACGTCGCACAGATAGGATGGGACATTTGGCCCTAAAAGTCGGACAAAAATATTTTTTGCGTTTTATAGTATTATTAAAGTATTTCGTTCTATTTTGAAGCATAATAGAGTAAAAAAGGCATACATTATTCTTAACAAATTTTGTTTCTAATTTTCATCAAATATCATTTTCCTCCAAAAGATTCATGGTATCCGCTGAAAGAGGACTCTTTCTTTTATGTTTAGCGTTCCTCATCCCCGTAAGCAAGGGGTCTGATGTCAAGAGCAACCTATTTAAAACGTCTGTGTTGCAGGCTACTCTCGAAAATTTTCGGACGTAGTTTACCCGAAACGCTCGGATGTGCTTATTGCGGGCTTCTGCAGCTTCTTCAGACAGTTGCCCGATTGACAGAATCGCCTCCTTTAGCACGGCTGCCCCATGACTCAACACCTTATGTAATGTCGGCGACATTGGATGAAACTTGTACAAAGAAACGTACAACTCAGTAGTTTCTTTGCAGTAAATTTCGAATTTTTGGATGTTAATTTTTATCCCGCAGCACATGGTGTCTAGGATGACTTTTAATCGGTAGACTAAATTCTGGTCAATCCCAGTTATTTCTGCAGCTTTCTCGTATACATCGAAAAATCGCCTGCTGGTATTCCCATCATTCGTGTTTCCAAAGTTAGCCTTTGGAATATCTACTAATAATCCTAGTTGTTCACGAAACTTGGTTTGGATTTCTTTTTTTCGTGCCTCCACTAGTTTCTTCTCTCCGGCAGTCAGGCGAGCCCTCCACTTCATGACTGGTAATTTATAAGCTACATGCAGTATGCTCTCCTAAAATCTTATTCGAGCGTGCAGCAAAGATAGACCAAATCGCATGTTTTCCGTATTGCAGGGCCTTTCTTTTGTAAGGTCGTTGAAATCGGAGGATGTGGCGCCACATATGTAACATCTCATGGTTGACTTGGTATGGGTTGCTGCGTTACATATCTTGCCGTCCACCATGGTAAAAACTATTTTATGTTTGACGGATATGTCGTCGATCTTGGTCTTGCTCAGTTTTTTATTTGATTTTCTACGTACTCGATTCCTCATTAATCACGTCGGTGTCTTCTTTCACAAATCGTATGCGTATTGGTCTGCAATATCGTGGTGATGACGGAGTTGGGTTTTGCCATATAATTTTTCTTTCCGTTCCATAGACTAGTTGGAGCGGAACGACAGAACTTTGAAAAATGTTGGCGTTGGAATCAGTCCCATTTGCAAATTTCATTTTATATTGAATCTGCTGAAATGAAATGAAATGAAATGAAATATTTATTTTGTAAATTGGTTATAAATAACACTTTTACACGTCATGTTTTTTTTTGCGTGTTAAGTTTAGCTAGATGAGGCCGGTATTTCCTAACTGACTACTCTGAGAAGAAACACCGAAACAAACTCAGAGGTCATAGTCTCTTTTAAAGTCCAGACAATTTGTATTTGTATATGAGAAGCATGTAGGTTAATGTCTGTGGTATTTTTTTGAGGAAATAACCACGCAAATTTGAGCGGACCTGTCCAGACAGTGCAAGCATTTGTCAGTTATCATGTAGCTCAACTTAGAATTTAAGGAGCTCAACAATTTGACAAAAAAAAAAAACCAAAGGAGATTCGCGTAGGCCACACAAGTACTCAAACTGCTTGACATCATTAAATAAATTATAGTATATATATTGCTGAGATCCGTTACAGCCCCATTTGCTGATGAGCAGAAAGGACTGCTTTTCAGATTCAGTCAGTTGCTCCAAGACCTCCTCACCAAGATGCAATAATAATCGCTCAATTTCGTTAAAACTTCTTTTTCTTGTTCAGCTGCTTGTTCTTTTATCGCTGCTGCTGCACATTTTCTTGCTTTGCGGGGGCTTCTGGTAAGGGGCTTTACGATTTTTGATGCTTCGACTTCGCCAGTTTCTCGCAATTTCATTTGTGTTGCGTATGCCAGCACATCTAAGTCAGATGTTCGAAGATTTTCAGTTTTTCACCTTTTATTCCTTTCACATAAGTCTGAAAACGACTTTTGAGGTCTACCTGGACTTAATCCTATAACAAAAGATAAACCTTTAGTCACTGATAAAATTCCATGAAATATAATAATGTTCGAACCAAAAGAATTGTTAACGTTAATAGGTACCTGCTTTTGGTAGCGATATGGTGCCCTTGAGCCATTCTTTGTTCGCTTCTAGGAATCTGGCTTTGGTATTGCGGGCAGCTGACCATTTCTGCTTGAATTGGTGACGTATCATTGAAAACTTGTGCTTTGCAAACATTGCCGATGCAATGTTTGGGTCATCTTCAGAGTATTGACGAAGAAGTTCCAACTCCATAAATTCCAACTTTTTATTGAAAGTTGAAGGATTGGAGCGTTCCATGATAGTTAGTAAGACGTTTCTAGTTAATACCCGCATCCCAGAAGAGCGTGGAAACAAAATAAACTAATTTTCATAAAAAATAACAACACGTGGTTTTTTGAGTCCATGCAAAAAAATATTGCCAAAAATGGAGGGGTGCGTTAGGATGGCTGTTTTACATATTTTAGAATACTATAGAGTTTATTCTAAAATAAACCATATAGACTTTTATTTAGAAATGCTCAGAAATACTTTAAAACGCTTAAAGATTTTTTAGATCTAGCCAGCTTGAGTTGGTATGTACCTAGCGCTAGTAGAATTATATCCTCCTCCATCATTGAAGGGAAGTTTTCTATCTGGCTCGCTTCCAACCTCTGAAAATCTACTCTTCTGTGATTGAGCCGTTTTCTCTCTACATACATATGCAGAAGATTCGCGGTATCTATTTTCTGCCTTATGATATTCACGAATTCGCTTGCGTGTATGCTATCCACGATGGGTTGGTGGAAGTGATTCGTGATAGCTGCGGCAATCTTAAAATCAGTGAACATATTGGGCAGTGATTTATTAAAATATTTTTGCCGCAAGAGCTTAAAATCTCGTTTAAACTGGCCGTTTACCACTTCTACAAGCCACCGGCATAGCGTTACCGATCGGGCTTCATTGGATTGTTCAGTGGTCAGCTGTGTTTCTTGGCAGTTCTTTGTTGGTGGGACATAGGATTCATAACCACATTCATCAATGAGGTCCAAGCTGTCCCTAAAACCTCGATCTAATATAAAAGCATCGTTTATTCGGAGTAAGCAGTGTAGTGGATGTTCTCCATCATTCATAATGTCGCCCATTATTAGAAATAGAAATAGAATAGAAATAGAAATCATTTATTTGCCAATAATGTAGGTAACAAATATGGTGTTAATTTATGGAGAGTCCCGATACATTTTGCCTTACGGCATGCAAAATTAATTAATTAATTTAATCATTGCTAATTGCTACGTTAACATTTGAATAACATTTTTATACAATTGAGACAACATAATGACTTAGAATTACATCTAACATTTTTCGCTTACTTATAGCATAAAATAATCATCATATAATGGTATTACAAAAATAAAAATACACTATTATTGATAAAACTAATAATAAAAATAAAATATTACCACACATATAATTCGGAATTAGGCACTTATCTACTATAGAAATGTCCTAAAAATAATAAAATTTTTACATCAAGAATCTGATTAGCAGAAACTTTTATCATCAAAAAAATCTTTAAGTGAGTAGTAACATTTGTCTAACAACAATTTTGTTAACTGTTTTTTAAATTTGGTGATGGGTAAGTCTTTTAAATGTATTGGTAATCTATTATATATGAGAGGACCCATAGAAAAGATATTTTTTTTAAGTAATGACGTTTTGTAGCCACCTGTATATAGTTGGCTTTTATATTGAGACCTCATTGGTCCTTTGCGTATTCTTATATCCACCATTGATATAAACAATTGACTGTTCATCTTAATGAATAGGGCTACTTCAAGTATATACAAGGAGGGAAATGTTAAGATCTTTAGTGATTTAAAACTAGGTTTACAGCTTTCTGTAGGTTTATGACCTGTCATTGCTCTAATACAACGTTTTTGGGCCTTAAATATTCATTCTCTCTCACTACAGTTTCCCCAAAATATGACACCAAACCTCAGTAATGAAGCAACTAAACCGTGATAAGCTGTCACTAACGTATTCATATTTAACTTCTTTGAGAGATTATGGAGAACATAAGCGTTTTTACTTAGTTTTTGGCACACGATTTCGACATGGTTTTTCCATGTCAGTTTATCATCAATATGTACTCCTAAAAATTTTGTAACTGAAGTGGTATCTACTATTTCGTCTTTATATTTAGTTATGATATTATTTTGCTTTAGCCGTTGGAAGAAATGCATTACTTTAGTTTTTTGTAGATTTACAACAAGATTATTTTTATTAAGCCAATCTATTATTTCTTCAAGTGTATTATTTATTTCTCTTTCGTATTGCGCTTTATTTTCACATTCAATTATTGCTGTGCTGTCGTCAGCAAATAAAGTCATTGGATGATGTATTTGACGAGGTAGGTCGTTAATGTATAGTAAAAACAACAAAGGCCCAAGCACACTGCCTTGTGGAACTCCAAATTTAGTCATTCTGCTTTCGGATAGATATTTTAATTCGCGTTTCGTTTTATGGCATATTCTCGATATTTCTGTGAACTATTTACGATCCGTGAGGTAAGACTTAATTAAATTTAAGACATTGCCCCTTATACCATAGTGACTAAGTTTATTTAAGAGGATGTCATGACTTACATAATCGAATGCCTTCGTCATGTCTGTAATGCCTTCGTCATGTCTGTGTATTTGCGCATCTGTTATTGTTGCAGCGTATGGGCCCATTACATCTAATATGTATCCATCAGTACCACAGAAATCTTAATAATAAGGCAATAGAAGTCGCAAAGACGCGTGACCTTGTCGCCGCGTATGTGACACGCGAGCCACAAGTGCGCGTGGAGCGTTTGTTGCGGTTACTTGTGTTGTTTGGGACGCGGAGAGGTAAACATGGTGTTTTGCAGCATATCCAACTGCGGAAACTCTTCCAAAATTTGTAACTTTACAAATAAAGGGATAACATTTCATATGTAAGTACTTAATTTTTGAAATAATGTCGTTTTTAAAAAATATAATCAAATCAAATATTTTCGCCACCATTACTACGATTATCACAGAAATCGTTATTTTTTCTCAATTCAATTACCATTAATACTTAAGCTTGTTCATGCCTACTATTACAACTACTAAAAGCAGCAATGAAATATTATAGTCATGCGCAATAAACAATATCGTCGTTTACGTACAATCCAGGAACACGCCGCACGAGTTGGCCGCGAATTAGTGACGTGCCACTACTATTTTGTGTATCGGTAATTTATTACCTTTAGCTTAATAGTAAATACGTAGTTTTACTGAAATTCGAATGAAATATAATTTTTCGTTAAATATTTTAATACGTATTTTCAATAAGCATGTTTTTTTCCTGTTTAAATAGTTTATAAAAAGTCGTCTTTGAACGATTATATATCTATTAATTCGTACTTTTTAACTATTTTTCATTCAGAAAATTAATAGGAGGTAGGCTTATTATTGTTATGTACGTAGGTAAGTTTGTTAAGTACGGATCCCTAAGGCGCATCGCCGACCTTGCATCCCTACGTGTTTACGCCAAACGCATAGAAACTGCAGCGTCGTCACCCGTCCAGCTACGAGCCGCCGACTCAGCGCATTCGACAGTAGAAATAAGTTAATTTTCTATTCATTCTAGATTCTAATATCGAATTAGATTCACTTATTTTAATTGTAATTTTTTAATTAATTAAATTAGTTTAAAATCACTTTGGTTTTTTTTCGATCCACCGTCTGCAACTTACGTAATTGGCGCAGTCGGTAGGATACTCGCGGGCCGGTTCGCGAATCGCGTTAGATTTATCTCAGATAGATAACCAAGTGCGCGAATCACCCGGGTGGCTGTCAAGTCACAGCAGAGTATCCTGAATCTACGGAGAAGCTGCAGAGCCGCGTGGAGAATCTAAACTTCGATTCACGGAGGAGAACCAGTGATGAAAAAATTGTGAGTACACCAGAATCTTTCTTGTGTTGCTTCCTTTCTATCCCTAGTTAATGTCCAAGATTTTTCATCCTGAAAGATCAACCCTTCGGGAACCTGCATCACGACAGGCGCGCCGAACCATAGTAGATATTGGTAGAGATTTAGATAGTGATTTAGATTTAAATTTAAGTAGTTTATTTGAAACAAATATGCCTTACGATCCAGATGTAATTTTTAAGGCCTTACGCCTGGTGCCCGACTTCGACGGAAACCCGAACGTGCTCACAAGGTTCATAAATATCTGTGACCGGATTGTTACGCAATATGCAAGCGCCGACCCAGGTAGTGAGCTAGGCAATTTATGTCTTCTGAACGGCATTTTAAATAAGATTACGGGGACAGCCGCTTCAACTATCAACTCTAATGGCATCCCTGAAACTTGGGCAGGTATAAGATCAGCTTTAATTAACAATTTTTCGGACCAGAGAGACGAAACGGCTTTATACAATGACCTCTCGTTGGCTGCGCAAGGAAATAAAACCCCGCAGGAATTTTACGATCACTGTCAAACCTTGTTCAGTACTTTAATGACCTATGTATCGTTACATGAGAGCTTACAGACAACTATTGATGCAAAACGGACACTGTATAAAAAGGTCACGATGCAAGCCTTCGTACGCGGAATAAAGGAGCCTTTAGGATCGCGTATAAGGTGTATGCGTCCCGATTCCATTGAAAAGGCTTTAGAGTTCGTGCAAGAGGAACTAAATATCATGTACTTGCAGCAGCGTAATTTATTTATTTATTTGCCTCAGACCATTGATCCATAGAGTGTTAGTAAAAAACTTAACCTATTGTTAGTAAAATAAATTAAAACATAACATCAATTTAATTGGCGACATGCACGCCTGTGCGCACATGCCTACCAGCCCAGTGCCTGACAAATGGCCCATCTATTTTGTCCGCCAGTGTAACTAGAATGTTGTTGGGGCTACCCCTGAATCGCTGCAGCGCAGATGCACATCGCTTGCGCATAACAGCATAAAAGTCATCTACTCTCGCTTCAGCAAACATACCCGATGCGCTGCAAAACCGAGGTAGCCCCAACAAAACCCTCAGCGTATTATTTATTATATTGAACGCGCAGAGCGCTGTAGGCTTTTTGCGTATACCTGATCCACAGGCTGCACGAGTAAAACGATAGACAATAGGCTCGGAATAGAGTCAGTTTTACCTCTTTAGTACACCGTGCAAACCTGCGCGCAAGCATATTGCATCTGGCCGCCAACGCTCTGCGCTCCCTATCTATGTCTTGGTCGTCTATGAGGCAATCCGTGACCACATGACCGAGGTATTTTATCTGAGTGACGAGCTCCAACGGAGTTCCTCGTAACCTTACGGGTGGAATACTTGATGGAGTATTATTGCGCACTTTAAAAACGATTACTTTGCTTTTAGTTTCATTATACCTCAAGCCATGAGCCTCCGCATAACTCTCACAGACGGCCAATAATTTCCTTAAGCCACAGATTGATGGACTGAGCAACACCATGTCATCAGCATAACTTATGTTGTTGATCATTCTTCCATCAATAGAGCATCCGACCATGGTGCCGCTCAACTCACCAACCAGCCGATCCATATATAGGTTAAAAAGACTGGGTGAAGTTAACCCTCCTTGCCTTACGCCACAATCTAGCCTGTAAAACTCAGAATGAGCATCAGCCCACCTGACATAATTCTTTTGATTCTTATACCAATATTGAAATATCTTAATAAACTCTGCAGGTAGCTCGGTATCATCCGATAATTTCTGCCACAAAATGTCATAGTTTACCAGGTCAAAAGCTTTTGACAGGTCCAGAAAGCAGCCATACACTGGTGTCTTCCGGTGAGTGTAGTACTGCACAGTCTGCTTGAGGCACAGGATTGCACTTTCAGTAGACAAACCGGCTCTAAATCCAAACTGCGCGTCATGTAATTGAACGTGTTTTTTCAACTGTTTCTCAAGCAGACTGTCCAGCACTTTGCCAATGACTGTTCCTAGTGAGATAGGTCTATAATTATTTTTTTCTGATGGATCACCTGTCTTGTTTTTAATTATGGGAACTACTACAGTTTTCAAAAGATTTTCAGGCAGGTAAGAGTGATTAATACAGAAATTGAATAACATAGTGAGCAGTCTGGTCAAATGTACACCGGCGAATTTTAAATGCTCAACACTCAGACCATCATGCCCCGGTGACTTACCTCGCTTCATACATTTTAATGCAACTTTTATTTCCTTAGCCACGAAACGTGCATGTAAATCACCTTCACACAGGGTCCTAGTGCCTCGCACAGATGTATCTGACCCAAGCGGAGCCACCTTAAAATGATTCATAAACATGGTCGCTATATCACTGCTCTGAGATAGACCATCAACGTTGCTCGGCTGGGGATTCAAAGAGTTAGTTTGCTTCCAAAAAGAACTAAATTTTTTTTCATTATGTAGTGTTGCAATCTTATCCATTTTAATCTGCGTTTTATTGTTTTGACACCACTTCAATTTACTTTTAAATCTTTGTTTCAATAACTTCATGTCATTATAAACCTCCCCAAATTTAGGTTTTCCATGCAAAATCCACTTTTGATACCCAAGTCGAGCCTTTGTATGGGCCTCTTTAACATGTCTGTTCCACCCCGTTTGATACCTATGTTTTATTTTTACAAATGATTTATGACTTGAAATAGCAGCCGTTTGTAAAACAGACACAATCTGTTCATACATATAATTAATAAAATATCTATGATGAGCATTTTTACATATCCTATCACTACATTTAATAAACTGGCTAGGAAAATCAATCTCACGTAATGCTTTTTGACATAAGCCAGAGTAATGTTGTACTTGTTCGGGACTTCTAATTCCCCAAATTACTTTATTTTGCACTACTCTTTTATTGATATGTTTTGGCACTAAAACCTTAAAATTACAAATAATTTGTAAGGGATAATGGTCAGACCACGAAACATCATTAAGTACATTCACCCTTACAATAGTATTTCTAGTAACGCTTGTTACCAAACAGTGATCTAACCATCTAACGCACCCGTGCGAGTCACTCAAGTACGTATAAGTGCTAGAGTTTATACCAAGTATGTCTATATCAGCACAAATAAAATTAAAATCTAAACAAAACTGTAATAATTCGTTACAGAATAACTCACCAGGGTGCGCGTTGAAATCTCCCATCACAAACACATTTGCCAAACTGTTACATTCCACAATTGCATTAATTTCAGCCAAACATTCTATATATTCACTTAAGTTATTAGTGTTACACACTGGCATATACACCGAAAATATAAGAATATCTCGGCTATCAACAACAACCTTAATTGCCGTCAATCTCACATTATTGCACTTTATCACGGATACACTGTCAAACGCACTAGATCTCCACAGCAGAGCAACGCCCCCATGATGCCCCAAAAACTCAAACTGCCCAGAATGCACCTAAAATACTGTATAAGCCCCACATGGCGCCTTCTGTGCCGTTTAACGCGTTAAATATTCCGCAAGCCCCAGTACCCAACTGGCCTGCTCCAGCAGGACAGCGTGGCTATCAGCCTCAGCCTCAAGCATTCAGATTTAATAACCCACAACCAAACCGTATGCCTACTCGAACTCAGCAAATTTTCCGTGCACCATTGCCAAATTCTTATCCCCAAAGTAACGTTTTCAAATTACAGCCCAGAATTAATAATCAACCACAAAACCCGGGTCCGAAACCTATGAGCGGTGTTCAGCATTTTGTTCCTAGACAACTACCCATGGTTTCAGGCCATGATTGGCAGCGTAACGGGAACCCACCACCGAATAACTATTTTAAGACGCGCGAGTTAAATATAAGTGAACTCGCTTTGCCCGACAACTCCTATTACTACTCTGAGCCAATATATTATGATTATTACACGGACGGTAATGATTGTTACGTTGTCTGTGATTTTGAAAACCCCAATATTGTTGAATATAGTGTGACTTCAGATAATCAGGTAGCTGTTGAGACAGAGCCTCATCCAGGCCCTAGCGGTGTAAATCAAAATCAGAACCAAAATTTTCAGTTGGATCAGAAATCCAAAAAGCAAAAATAGACCTTAATTTACAGACCCAAAGACAATTACCCTATATAGAAATTTCTTGCCCCCCTTTGAAATTTTTGATCGACACTGGTGCTAACCAGTCATTTATTAGCCCCGAGGCTGTACAAAAATTCTTCTATGATTATCCCCTCAACCATGACCCTTTTGAAGTAACAAACATCCATGGCATTAGCAGAAACGATTACTCCATAACGCTACCGTGTTTTAAAGAATTTAATGAGACCGATAGTATAAAATTATTTGTTTATCGTTTTCACGATTACTTTGACGGCTTAATAGGATTACACTTACTATCCAAATGGGAAGCTAAAATAGACTTAAAAGATTTTCAATTAGTAACACGAACAGCTAAGAATGAAATCAAGGTATATAATTCACGTAATGTAAATCTGTATGAGGATATAATTCCCGCTAATAGTTCCAAATTGGTTAGAATACCCATAAACGCCCCGGATGGCGACGTTTTAGTAAGCGAACAAGTCCTTTGCAATTGTATTATTCACGAGTGTCTTACCTCTGTCATTAATAGTCGTGGATATGTAGAGTTGGAAAACCCAACGCCTAATGATGTGATATTTTCGTTGGACCAACCAAGTAGTGCGGAAATGTTCAATGCTAAGTGCACACAAGTCACACAACCAAATTGCGTAGACGATGTATTAACGCGTTTGCGAACAGACCATCTTAATGTAGAAGAAAAAGCTAATCTCTTGACACTTTGCTCTCGCTATGCAGATGTATTCTACATTGACGGAGAACCATTAACATTCACCAACAAAATTAAACATCGTATAAAAACAATAGATGAAATTCCCGCCTATACTAAGAGCTATCGGTACCCTTTCGTCCATCGTGAAGAAGTTAGGGACCAAATTTCCAAAATGTTAGAGCAAGGTATAATAAGACCCTCCGATTCCGCATGGAGCTCACCCATCTGGGTTGTGCCAAAAAAAATTGACGCTTCTGGAAAGCAGAAATGGCGTCTCGTAGTAGACTTTCGGAAATTAAACGAAAAAACCATAGACGATAAATACCCAATTCCAAATATAAGTGACGTCCTTGACAAGTTAGGAAAGTGCCAGTACTTTACGACTCTAGATTTAGCAAGTGGATTTTACCAGGTAGAAATGGAGCCCCAGGATATACAAAAAACCGCGTTCAATGTAGAACATGGACACTTTGAATTCCTTCGAATGCCCATGGGACTAAAAAATTCGCCGTCCACCTTCCAACGGGTTATGGACAATGTACTAAGAGGCCTTCAAAATAATATTTGCCTTGTATATCTTGACGATATTATCGTATATAGTACCTCTCTTCAGGAGCACATGATCAATTTGGAAAAAGTCTTTCAAAGACTTAGAGAGTCCAACTTCAAAATTCAAATGGATAAGTCCGAATTCTTGAAACTCGAAACTGCATATCTCGGACATATCATTAGCAGAGACGGCATCAAGCCGAACCCTGACAAGATCTCTGCAGTGCAAAAATATCCAATTCCAAAGACCCCTAAAGAGATCAAGCAATTTTTGGGACTTCTAGGTTATTACCGGAAATTTATCCCTGATTTTGCTCGCATCACCAAACCTCTTACCCTATGCCTAAAGAAAGGAAGTAAAATTACCCTTAGCTCCGAATATGTTCATGCCTTTGAAACTTGTAAGACTTTACTAACTAATGACCCCATCCTACAATACCCAGATTTCAAAAAGGAATTCAATCTGACAACAGACGCTTCGAATGTCGCTATTGGAGCAGTGCTATCTCAAGGACCCATAGGTTCCGACAAACCCGTCTGTTACGCTTCTCGCACTCTTAATGACAGCGAACTAAATTACAGTACAATCGAGAAGGAGCTGCTTGCTATAGTCTGGGCCACTAAATATTTCAGACCTTATCTTTTTGGTAGAAAATTTAAAGTACTTACTGACCACAAACCGCTACAATGGATGATGAACTTAAAAGAACCCAACTCACGACTGACCAGATGGCGACTTAGACTGAGCGAATACGATTTCACCGTAGTATACAAGAAAGGGAAGTTTAATACTAATGCTGATGCTCTTTCCCGTGTGGAAATTCATAACGAAGAATCAAAAGAGATCACCTCTCTAATCAAAGATATCCAAAATCTCAGATCACTGATTAACCACCCAGCGGAGGCCTCACCTCCGAAAGTAAACTCTCTAACCGATACTGATTCATTGATCGAAAATACTAACAACCTCAGATCTATGATCAACAATCCGTCGGAGGCTCCACCTCCTCCAACAAACTCTTCAACTGACACCGTGCATACTAGTAACGAACATCCTATACTAGAAATCCCTATCACTGACGAACCCCTCAATAAATTCCATCGGCAAATTTACCTTTCCATAGTAGGTTACATAAAACGTAGACCAACAGTAACGAAACCATTTGAAAACCATACCCGAATTGCAATCCAAATTTCTGAATCTAACTTACAAAATGACATTATCAATGCTATCAAAGAATATGTGAATCCTAAAGTCAAAACAGGCATCTTGATTAACCCAACACTAGCTATGTATTCGGTAATACCTATCATCCAAGACAAATTTAGAAGTTCTTCGCTTAACCTAGTATTAGCCAAAACAGAACTTGAAAATGTTAAGGAATACCTTCGACAGCAAGATATTATCCGGCATTACCATGACGGTAAGACCAATCATCGCGGTATAAATGAATGTCATTTAGCGCTATCCAGAAAATATTACTGGCCTAAAATGAAAGAACAAATCACTAAATTCATTAACGAATGTACCATCTGCGGTCAAGCTAAGTACGACAGAAATCCAATAAGACCCCAATTTAATATAGTACCACCAGCAGCCAAACCACTTGAAATCATACACATGGATCTCTTCACAGTTCAAAACGAAAAATACATAACCTTCATGGACGTCTTTACGAAATATGGTCAAGCGTATCATCTACGAGATGGAACCGCTATTAGCATCATACAAGCACTATTACGTTTCTGTACCCATCATGGACTACCCTTGACCATTATTACTGATAATGGCACCGAGTTCACAAATCAACTTTTCGCCGAGTTTGTACGGCTACATAAGATAACCCATCATAAAGTTTTACCTCATAGTCCGAATGACAACGGTAACATTGAACGTTTCCACTCAACCTTATTAGAACACATAAGAATTTTAAAACTGCAAAATAAAGACGAACCGATAGTTAATCTCATGCCATATGCTCTCATAGCATATAATAGTTCCATACATAGCTTCACGAAGTGCAGACCGTTTGACCTATTAACAGGTCATTTTGACCCCAGAGACCCCATCGACATAGACTTAACTGAACACATTTTACAGCAATATGCGCAAAATCATAGACAACAGATTAAACAGGTTTATGAAATTATTAACGACTCAGCTCTGGCAAATCGCACGGCAATAATTAACAATAGAAATAAAAATCGCGAGCCTGAAGTAGAATACACGCCTCAGCAACAAGTTTTTATTAAAAACCCCTTTGCTAATCGTCAAAAAGCCGCACCACGTTATACGCAAGATACAGTACTCGCTGATCTGCCCATACACATATATACCTCGAAGAAACGCGGTCCTATCGCCAAGGCGAGATTGAAACGTGTACCTAAAACAAGCCAATTGTTACAGGATTCTGCTGTTACTGACATGCCATGCGATTCACCCTCAAGAGATAAGACTTGAGACTTTAGCCGATGGACCAGGACTATTACCTTACAAATTGGGACCTACCAGACTAACCATACATTACCACTCATTCATTCAATATATACAAATGAACGACATAGAGAATAAGATACATTCCGTACAGATGCAACTTAAAACCTTTAGAACTAAACTCAGTAATGAGACTTACATGCTTTACGAGTATCAGATTGACTATCTCACTGACAAACTTACTAAAGTACTGCAACAAGTAAAATCTTTGGAACCTGTTAGAGTCAAAAGAGGTCTTGTAGATAGCCTTGGGTCAGTTATAAAAAGTGTTACTGGCAACCTAGACTATTTAGATGCCCTGAAATACGACGAAGCTATTAAATCATTGCAAAATAATGAAAATAAAATAGTTTCAGAGTTCAACAATCACATTAGCCTAAGTAAGGAATGGATGTCCCAACATGGTACCATCCTAGACCAAATTACAAGAAATCAGGAAAAGATTAATGAGACATTACAGTTACTTCTAGAGAAAATGCTTATACAGATTACAGCTTAATCAAATTTGCGAAATTTGCCCAAATTTTAGGAATAATAACTAATAACGTAGAAGATTTAATGTTAGAGATAATTAGGTTAGAAAATATAATGGCTTTTATACGTGCGTCTAGCACTCATCATTCTATGATTGATATAGAAGTACTAAGAACTATGATAGATAGGCTAAGATCAATATATAACCAAGATCAAGTCTTGAACCTAGAGTTACGAGAATATTATAATTTAATAAAACCGGGTTCCTACTTTATTGATAAGAGAATAGTAATAATATATAGTTTTCCTATTGTTTCTAAAGACCCATACGATTTATACAGATTATCAATAGTACCTAATAAGAACCAACTTGCCCTCATTCCTGCCTCTCCCTACATAGCAACAAACGAGAAATCATTCGTGTACATAGAGGCTGAATGCCCGAAGTACAGTAATATCCACCTCTGTGAAAAGAAGACCAGTCATCAAATCCGGACAAAACCTGACTGCATTCAAGAACTCATCACCAACCAAGGTCTAGAAGACACCTGCCAATTCACCAGGATTTCACTCTCCAAGCAAGCCGTAGAAAAACTGGATGATCAACATTACGTTCTATCATTGCCCCAACCAACCAAAGTACAGTTAGCCTGCGGTAGGAAAGACTTCAACATTCTTCAGGGAAGCTACCTCGTCTCCATACCTATGAACTGCTATCTGGAAACAACGGAATTCACAATCATCAACGACAACAACGAGATAAAGGGACAACCACTAAAATTATCGAAGATACCTTACAACGACATTAACCAGACAACACATCCCACTCACATCATCAGCTTCAATTCAATCAACTTGGAAGAACTACACAGCATCCAGAACAGGGTACTCATGGAAAGCCCTATTCAGATCGACCAGACTCAGCCGGTTGTCCTATACCACACAACCATACCATTTTATATCACGGTACTTTGCTCTATCATACTGATCATCTTCGTGGTAAGCCGCAGATACAGATGCTGGAATCTTGAAACAACCAATAGAGAAAATGAACAATCTTCTAAGACACACACGTATGAAGATGTGATCCGCAAACGAGAGGAAATTCCAGCAACATTTTCTCTCAATATGAGCAAATAGTTGCTGTTCTACGGGTGGAGGTGTTAAGTACGGATCCCTAAGGCGCATCGCCGACCTTGCATTCCTACGTGTTTACGCCAAACGCATAGAAACTGCAGCGTCGTCACCCGTCCAGCTACGAGCCGCCGACTCAGCACATTCGACAGTAGAAATAAGTTAATTTTGTATTCATTCTAGATTCTAATATCGAATTAGATTCACTTATTTTAATTGTAATTTTTTAATTAATTAAATTAGTTTAAAATCACTTTGGTTTTTTTTCGATCCACCGTCTGCAACTTACGTAATTAGTTAAATAACAGTCTGCGTTGGGTATCCTTGTATAATTGAAGTGTTCAATATTTATCTTTTTTTATGACAAAATAATTAAGGATACATATTATTATGTATATTGTAAGTATAATGGATTAAGTTGGATAGGATCGATACGTTTTCATATTATTTATGCATCTGTTTTACTTTATCCAATGCTATTATTACAGGTTTCCGAAAGATCCGGATATCATCAATCCAATCTAAGATTGTCTAGAATATATCGCTATAAGCGATAAGAACGCCATCGTAACCATAGAATTTACGTAAAACAGTTGTGTAACAATTTATTTTGATGAACAATATAGTATCTTCTTCATTGTGCGGTATTAAGTTGTGCCATTATTGCTCTATTTGATTTGGTTATTGTTTTTTTTTTTTCATAAGGTGAAGTATTGGAGTGCCTTTAAGATTTGTATAACTAAATAATAAAAAATATACTTACACTTAACGTTTTATTGTATTCCCTTTTCTCATAAATAAATCGTCCAAAAGCGCGTCGAGGAATGAAAAACTTTCAATAAATTAGTTATCTATTGTTACGAGACTCCTTGGCTATTAACGCTCAACAGAAAATTATCGATAATAATATGAGCATTACGAGCTTTGCATTGCACTATTCCTAGGTGAGAGTGAGCGCGCGATATCTTTCTCTGCTTTTCGCACTCGTTACTCCACCTGAGATTATGCGTTTTTAGAAAATATTGCGTAATGTCATCACTTAAAGTTTAATTTTGTTGTAATAATGCAAAATGCATGTGTAGGCGAAAGTGTGTATCTATTGTTTGTTTATGTGCTGGTAGCTGCGAACCGGCGACACGCGTCCCAGAATTAAATGACAGTAGATAGCATTTCTATTGCCTTATTATTAAGATTTCTGTGATCAGTACATACAAGTAGGAAAGGTTTCAGTAGATTCTGAAACTTGTGTAAACTGTAGGACAATCTTTGGAATAAGAAGTTCGAGTTTTTATTTATGTAAATGTATGTACTGTCGCCAATCAATAATAACTTATCATTATTTTCATTTCCAAATAATGCTTTTGGTATAGTGACATTTTTTTCCAATAATTGTGGTCTGCCAATGTGATCCACTCCCAAATGCAGCCCAACATTTTTATTATTGAGACACTCCCTTACAATAACCAACAAACGTTCAAGCTTTCGTCGTGACATGTTAAATAATATCGTAAGTCTTTGACCTGGCTCCCCGGTACGCAGTTTTGTAAGATAAATAACTAATGCAGTTCTCGGCTCTCTACATCTTTCGTTTAGTGCAGGTGTTTGTACCAAAATAGCGTCAAACTCTTCGCACTTGCGTCCTGTCCAAAAGTGCAACTCCTCATTGGTTAAAGCGCCTCTCGTGTTGAAGTCTAGCCGAGGTCCACGTTGTAAGGACATTCTAAACATGTCACAAATATCAGTGTAAACCGGTCTGTATTAAAATCATGAGTGACATTACATGTTTGAGGTAGCTCATCCCAAACATTTCTCTCTAAGTGCTGTGTACACATTCTTGCACCATTTGGAATATAAAGCTTATATTCACAAAAGATGTGAGTTTTTATTGTTACTGAGATTCGATGGCGAATTGCAAGTTAACAATGTAAACTTAGTTAATAGTTACTTTTTGTTTGAATTTGGATTATATATTCATAGATAAAAAATATAATTTCGGACGAAAAATTATCCGTAACTCTCTGTTTTACGGAATTATTTTTGGTGTATTACTGTATGAAACATAAAAAATTTATTAAAGCATTCCAAAGTAGAAGATACACTTGAAACAGTTTTATAAATGATTAAATTATTATATTTTCGATGTAACATAGCATCGAAAGATGCTCTAAAGTGAAATTTTATTAAACATCCTTTGCAATGACAAGGTTTTACTGATTTTTATAAACAAATTGAAATATTTATTTAAAGCACTCCCAATAAAAAGAATTAAACTTTTTTGGACGTATTTTTTTTATTTGTGGCTATATCTAAAACGTAATCACACATCAAAAGTCGAGTAAAACGCTGAAATCCAAGAGAAGCCTCTCTTTAGCTTCCTCAGAAATATCTGGAAGTTCTTTCTCAATGAAATATTAGATTTAGTCATAGGAGTAAGTTCATTTGGATAGTGAAGTTCCTCAATTTCACCTGTTTGTGGCTGATTTATAATAATTCTTCTCGATTCCTTTGTGATTTAAGCCTTTCCGTCTCTATAGTCAGTCTTTGTAATCGGCTTCCTGAGCGTTTTAAAATTTTTCTTAAATTCTCATTTTTTCGCCGCAGAACTTAATTTTTTTTTGTTTTTTATTTTCTTACCCACTTGGCTACGATAGCGACGACGTGCTCTTTCAGCTTCGATTACCACTATTTTATTTTCGTTAACTTTTTTACGTTTATTTTCTCACATCTTGTTTTTCATTTGCGTTCATTACTATTTTTCGTTTTTTAGCTTTCGTTCTTTCCAAGTTTTTCTTTTTCATGTCTTCATTTTTTGTGGATTTTCTTTTTGTAGTTTTTCGCGGTACTTGCTACATCTTTCTGCGGATGATAAAGGCATCTGAAAAGAAAAAGGTACACGGCTTACAAAAAAAAAACCAACACTAACTGCTAATTTGGACAAGCTAACATCACTAAAGGTATCGAGAAAAAGTATTATAAACCTGTCAAAATCACCTCAAATCTTGGATTTTTACTATTTAAATGAACTTATTCCTATGGCTAAAAACTCACCATAACGGCAGCTTCTAGTTAGAATAAAGGCCAGCAAACGCGCTAGATCATGTTCTCAAGAAACGAAAGAGTGAATGCGAGCACGAGTGGCAGGACGATACTAAACGCACAGACAGGACATAGGACTGCACTGACAAGATACAGGACTGCGCAGGACAGTGGAAGCGAGGCTATCGCCTGCGGCACCGCAAACAGTCGCGCACCGAAGTTTTGACCGGTCGCAAGACTCACAAGGTAGATTGCGGCGATGCGGGCGGCAACGCGACCCTATCCAGTCATTTTAGGAATGTAGTTAAAGTTTAAATTGCATTAAAAATGAGACTACCCTCCGTCGTCTTGCCATGCCGTGCAATTTCAGTAAGTTTTGAGCCTAAGAGAAAATGAAAAATTGTTATTTAGGATAAACTTCCTGAAATCCCAAAGGTAACAAAGGGGGTTGAGCAAAAACTTTTACAACAGCATGCTCTTTAAGAGTCCCAAAAAAGTAGGTATTTTAAATTCAGTAGTAAAGCATTCTATGAAAGAAAAAATTAAAGGAGCTTACGGGAAGCGGAACAGGCAAAAAACATAACGTGACAACAAATCTGGCAAAAATGTAATTATTATTAAAATACAAACTCCATACCATGAGTGTTATAATAACAGCCAGTGTAACTCATGGAACAAAGACTCAATGATGTCCATGTAGCATCTAGGAGGTAAAATAGCAGCCGCGGTGGTTTTGCGGTGAGTGTTGATCATGCCGTGCCCATGTTTCCGTCTTAAATGGCACAGGAGGACACGGAGTTTTAGTGGGTTGGAGTCCCACATATCTGCACTATCTCCTCGTGGTGGTGCAGTATGCATGAGCATTTCTACATGCAAAAAAAAGGAAAAAAGCAGGTAATATAGAGACAGGCATACAAAATAAACCTACTAAAACTTTACCCTCTTAGGCTTTGGCGTAGAAAGTTAAGACTATTTTATAAATATTTACACAATAATCTAAATATTTAAAAATCATATAATACATAGGTAGCTAATGAGATTAGAATGATTGTTAACACAGCTTTATAAATTTCCCTTGTGACACGTCGCACAATTTCGTGTCACAAATCGCACAACGGAATGAAAATTATTCACGACCTAACCTTAAAGATGCAACAATTCACAAAGAACAATGGGCGTTTTTGTATGAACCCCGTCCCTACCCTTGTAGCATCTTAAGTTTTGGATGAAAACATGTATATTATTATAAAGATAACAAATGTGAACGAATGAATGATTGAATGAATGGAAAAATGCGAGAATATGGTATTTTGTGTTAAATTATTTTACTTTATTATTTTTAATGTCTTGTATCTTAATTAATAAACTATGTTTGGGGATAAATAAATAAACAAATGTGAACTAAATATATTATATTTTATTTCGGCTTTGTACAATAATGTCGTCCCAGGCACTTGCAGGACAAACGAACCTGTCTAAATGTCGGCAGACACCGAAGTACCAGATAATGCTCACGGTAGGTGTGCAAGCACCAACAGTCCTCATACCCGTTAAGCATGAGCAATAATATTCTTTTATGGCAGATCTGCCCTCCAAGGTGGAATCGATCAGTACGTAACTGTAATAAGTTTTATTTGAGATGTGCCTCGATGAGATACAACCTCTCAGGAGCATACAATCTTCTGTTTGAATGTCATACTGTGTCATCCTTGGACTTGATGTTTTGCACACTTCCATAACATATACACCTCCTCGCATATGTTCGCTAACATAAGAGCGTGCCAGGCGCAAATGATAAGTCCCCAAACAATACAAAATAACGTCTAATTCGGTGAGGACATGAAACGAAATATCAGCTACAGCGTTCATTGATATGAATGCCGCTCGCTGGCGGTTAACGTTTTCTGCTGTGACGTAGTTTCCCAGCCTGTTGGGAACATTCATTCTTTGCCGTATTAATTCTGCAATAATTGTGGCATAGCGGACATCTTTCAAAGGGTCTCGGAATGAATTGAGCAAGGCTCTAGCTATGCGAAAGTCTGTAAATAAATGTAGTAAGGATTTGGTAAACAATTGCTTTCGAAATATCTTATAACCCCTTTTGAACCATCCATTTATTACTTCTACGACCCATCGTACAATCGTGATTTTTCTTTACTCTGCCTGCTCGTCATTCAATTGGGTAGTGTTTTCTTTTTTAGATGGCGGCATGTGACAGTCATGGCCATGTTGTTCTAGGTCGGGAATTGCGTCTCTGTACATATATAACATAAAGCCGCGATCTAGTAAGTACAAATGCATCGTTTTCGTGCAATAAATAGTGTATTGGCCCATGATTTTCGTTGTGTTATGTCGACAATGTCCGTCTGTACATACCATGAGAAAAGGTTTTAGCAAGTTTTTATATTTATGTAAACTGTATGTTTTCTTCTGAAAAGCGAAATTCATACTTTGCGGATTCTTACTTATGCGGATTTGGGCCTGTGCTTCAAGCATACGTATTTCGGCTTGGGATACAGCCGTGTGCGACTCTAAGTTTATTTTGGACTGGTCGAGTTTGTGGAGTTTTTTAAGCACTTTGCTTATACTTAAAAAGAACAAGTCGGTTTCATCTATATCTTTATCTTGCTGTTAATAAAGTTGCTTTCAGAGTCGCTAATCATGCGAAGACTTCATCAAATCATACAGATCATTTAAGTTGGATTTGTTTCGTGTGTTAGATTGCGAAGAACTAGATAGTGATGTTGCTGAGCGGCATTCTTCTGAATGAGTGATATCTGATTGAGATTCTGGTATATTTGGCGGTGACTGCAGATTTGTTACTGTTGACCGAGTTTCTATATGCGGCTTTAACCTCTAGAGCCCCAGCGGCTCAAAAACGTGCCAGTATTCCAGTATTAGTTGAGCCCCGCTAGCAACAAATTTGTGTGCCAGCGGGGCTCAACTAATAGTTGACGTAAATAATGGCGGTCCTTGAGAGGTTAAAAACATCATCTGCTCTTCATGCTTCCAGGGTGTAATAGATTTAGCGGCCTTACCACTTTTTTATTTTTACGGCCTTTCGTTGCGTTCTGTTACTAAGCCGACCCCGTTTGTCTTTTAAAAAAAAAACAATTATTCTACTGGAACCACTTTAATTCACCACAATATAAAACACAGATATACAAGTTCTTGGATACTTATATTTTAACAATATCCCTCTTAATTACTCCCTTAATTTGGGCAACTAGTTTACGCGACTGCGTCCAGAATCTAACTAACTTAATTATCATACTATTTCAGTGCATTGGTTAAAAATGCAACATAAGTAATTTAGTAAAGGAAAAATACACTGTAAATAAGTAAAAGCTGACTTAGGCTCTATTGCCTTGTAATAAGGGTTATAACAGCTCCCCCTTTTAAACGAAGCTTTATCTCATCAAGATGAAGCGAAGTGAGATTGAAGATGTAGCTATTAAGAGAGACACTTTACAGCTTATATTATATTAAACATAAAGGTTACATAGTTTTGAATTAAAATTGACAACATAATGAGTGAATAGTTTTACATTAATTTAAAAGTTTAAGTTTCTGTTTGGCAGAAATTTGACTTTATTAACTTTACTAGCGGATTTATAATTTGGGTAATGAATAGGCAAAGACTGAACTGACTTATTGTCTTCTTCAGAAGTTGAAGATACTTCCGTCATCTCAATACTATTTGAAACTTTGGACTTGCGTTTGGTATTTTGATTATAACACTGATTAAATATTTGCACGCAACATCCAGCATTAGAATCATTTTTGTTCTTAAAGTATCTATATAATTTATAAACTAAGTATAAAAATAAACACACAATTAGTACATAAGTAACAGTAGAATAGTAAGGGCCATATTTAATAAAATGAGATTCCTTTTCGAGATTATTCAGTTCTTGCTCTAAACTATCCATTTGATGAGTTGCATATTTGAGAGAATCTAAGTTAATTTTACTCAAAGAGATTGGCGACAAATGTGGTAAACTTTTATTAAATATGTCCTTCTTACAGCAGTCATCAGCTGTTATATCAAAGCTTATATCTAAAGGAGACTTAGTAAGTATAGAATAAGAACTAGTCGGTATCAACTGAACCGTTTTAGAATACCCAATACAATTAGGCGATAGTTTTACAATTCCTGTTCCTGTAATAGAATGGTCACTAATGTTTTCATCACATTTAATAGTTAATTTATTTGTATTTGATTGGACATAAATCCATTTATTATTTCTTAATTTTTGCCAAATATCAATCTGACCATATAATATCTTAGCATTGCATTCTGTGGGTAATGAAAATGTTACCTCAGTTAAGATTTTAGATTCACAATTAGGGTTACTTATACATGAGTATATAGTATTTAATTCACAGATAGAAAAGTTGCTGTTTACTATCTTACATTTATCAAGAGTGTCCAACATAGCATAATGCATTCTGTCATCACTTAATGCGATATAAGAGTTAGAAGGTTGAATTAAAGCAAATGTATTATGTGAGTCATCATGAGGTGTAGGTAGTGGTATGTTTTTATAGGTCATGAACTTATCAGGTGTGATCAAAGGGATCTGTAATATAAAAATGACCTTATTATTGAAATAATAAGAACTAAATTCGGAAACATCAATAATGGAATGAATATTTTGAATGGTTAAGGGAACCGGAAAATCTAACCTTTTGCTTACTTGACTACTATGCTTAGTTAATTCTAAATAAAGATTTAAGGGGCTTATAACACTAGGATGTAGTACATTAACCTTAGAAAATAAAATAGAATTTAGTGTAGTATCTAGTAAATTAGTTATAGCGAGTAAAGAGCCTTCGATAATGTTAAGAAGGTTGTTTAATTTTGAAGTATATAGTAATAGGTTATCGGTCTTTGTAATTTGGGAAAGTACACACATCAAAAGTGTCTAGGGATCAACATATATTTTTGCAATAACTTTTCTCCTGATTGATATTAATTAAAATTTTCTTTAAGGATTCATCAAATAAAGTGTTTTCGTTTGTCACAGTAACGATAAACCAAGTCACTTTTGCATTAATAAAGAAATTTGCCATTTTCCTAATAAAGGGATTTTTGACATTTGAACCACTAACATTAAAGTTCGAAAAAAAGACTGAAATAACAGTTTTCTTTAAAATTTTATTGGGTAACTTAAACAATGAATAATCCGTGTTTCTACCGCGAACACTAACAACACAAGAACATCGGTTTGGCATACTCAAAATGAGTTCATCCAAATCACGCTGTGGAATGGCCGCCCATGTTCGTTGCAACAACAAAAAAAGGTCTTCTTGTGACTGGATACCCTCCATATTCGGCAGAGCTCTTAATTCACAGATAGAAAAGTTGCTGTTTACTATCTTACATTTATCAAGAGTGTCCAACATAGCATAATGCATTCTGTCATCACTTAATGCGATATAAGAGTTAGAAGGTTGAATTAAAGCAAATGTATTATGTGAGTCATCATGAGGTGTAGG
This sequence comes from Tholera decimalis, assembly GCA_943138885.2. Lineage (NCBI taxonomy): Eukaryota > Metazoa > Arthropoda > Insecta > Lepidoptera > Noctuidae > Tholera > Tholera decimalis. Next base: position 29,474,258 of record OW964551.2, read on the forward strand.
TAGTGGTATGTTTTTATAGGTCATGAACTTATCAGGTGTGATCAAAGGGATCTGTAATATAAAAATGACCTTATTATTGAAATAATAAGAACTAAATTCGGAAACATCAATAATGGAATGAATATTTTGAATGGTTAAGGGAACCGGAAAATCTAACCTTTTGCTTACTTGACTACTATGCTTAGTTAATTCTAAATAAAGATTTAAGGGGCTTATAACACTAGGATGTAGTACATTAACCTTAGAAAATAAAATAGAATTTAGTGTAGTATCTAGTAAATTAGTTATAGCGAGTAAAGAGCCTTCGATAATGTTAAGAAGGTTGTTTAATTTTGAAGTATATAGTAATAGGTTATCGGTCTTTGTAATTTGGGAAAGTACACACATCAAAAGTGTCTAGGGATCAACATATATTTTTGCAATAACTTTTCTCCTGATTGATATTAATTAAAATTTTCTTTAAGGATTCATCAAATAAAGTGTTTTCGTTTGTCACAGTAACGATAAACCAAGTCACTTTTGCATTAATAAAGAAATTTGCCATTTTCCTAATAAAGGGATTTTTGACATTTGAACCACTAACATTAAAGTTCGAAAAAAAGACTGAAATAACAGTTTTCTTTAAAATTTTATTGGGTAACTTAAACAATGAATAATCCGTGTTTCTACCGCGAACACTAACAACACAAGAACATCGGTTTGGCATACTCAAAATGAGTTCATCCAAATCACGCTGTGGAATGGCCGCCCATGTTCGTTGCAACAACAAAAAAAGGTCTTCTTGTGACTGGATACCCTCCATATTCGGCAGAGCTCTTCTCTGTAGCATATCCCATGCATGCTCAATCGGGTTCAGGTCTGGCGACTGAGCAGGCCAGAGCAGGACATTGATGTTAGCTGCGGCGAGAGTCTGTCTTACAACTCTTGCGGTGTGTGGTCGTGCATTATCATGCATTAACAGAAATAAGGGACCGATTTGCACTTGTAGAGGAACGATGACGTCAGATACAATCGTCTCAGCATAAATTTGAGCGTTGAGGTTGCCTCTGATCCAAATCAACTCAGTTCTTCCGCCGATCCAAATACCCGCCCATACCATGATGGTTCCACCACTATAAGGATGGACTTCCTGGCAGGATTTTAATCGCTGTTGGCGTCCAGGGGTTCTCCAGTGTCGTATACGTCTTGTATCCGGTCTCATACCAAAACGAGACTCATCAGAAAAGCACACGAAACGCCATTGTTCTTCTGCCCAATTTCTGTGTTCAAGAGCCCATTGATATCGAATCCTACGATTGTGCATTGCTATAGGTGGTACCCGTAGCGGTCTTCGGGAATGAAGGTTCACTTCATGCAAGCGGTTTCTGACTGTTTGGTCGCTAATTAAGTTCCCTGAAGAGTGATGAAGCCTCACGGCTAACATCATGGCGATTATTGTTGGAGCTCTTCGAGTTAAGATTTGAATGTATCGGTCTTGTCTCCGTGTGGTGCAGCGATACCGTCCTCCATGGCGCTCAGCCACGGTACCAGTGCTTCGGTAACGTGTCCAAAGTCGACTGATAACACTCTGACTTGTATTCAGAGCTAAAGCCACAGTACGTTGCCGGGAACCAGCTTCTATCATTCCCACGGCTCTGAGCATTTCTTCCCTGCTTAAATGACGTCGCCGCTCCATAATAACGTTGGTTTTAATCAGTAGTAGGGAAACAGTAGCACTAATAATGTCTTCAATGCGTTGTATGTTTTTATAGGGAAAATATTGACAGCTGATTTTCATCTTTTACTCGAATTTGATTAACAGTTCCTGTTTCAAATTATGAAATGCACCAAAAAGGATCCATATAAATTTATAAAATCATAAATTTATTACAAAGCCACATCTCAATCTCAAGAAATCCGCATAAAAATGCTTGATCCCTAGACACTTTTGATGTGTGTATTTCATTCATCTGATTAATTTGGGCGTTTAATTTCATCTCATTTTGATTAAGTTTATAAATAGTAGTGTTAAAATTATTTATAGTAGACTTGACAATGTGAATGTTGTCTCTCATTAAATGAAATATTTCTGTTTCACTCTTTTTGCATGATTCAATTGCAGCGTCATATTTTCGGGCATCATCTGCGTCCAATGTGCCGAAGAAAAACTTTAAGATTTCACCTCCGAATTCTAAAGATCGTTTAACTTTATTTGTTAATTGGTTGGAAATGATATGCGATAATGATTGCAATTTGATAGAACTAGACTGGATTAAAACTTCGATAGGGCTAGACATGTCTTTGCATGTACCTAACTCTTGTGGTTGAATTTTGTTGCACAAGTTTAGAGTATCGTGTAACAATGATTCGATTTTAATAATAATAATAATAATTATGTCTATCCTGAATTTTTAAAGGAATTGACCAAAATGCAGAATTTATGTCGAAAGTGGAAAAGTATTTACAGTTTACAGCTTTTACCATTAGGTCTTCAATTAAAGGAAATGGCTGTAATTGTGGTACAACAATTTTGTTCAGTTCTCTGAAATCTATACATAGCCTGGTTTTTTTGTCATCTTCTTTTTTATATGCCAGAGTAACAGGGGCAGCAAATGGGCTATAGGATTCTTCAATTAATTTTTTTTGTAATAATTTTGATATCTGGTTTTCAATTTCTTTCCTATCCTCAACGGAGCACCTGTATGGACGTTTGTAACAATACTTATCCACCATCAAGTCTATATGAGCTTCATAGTCTCGTACCGTGCCCACGTCGTATTTATCTTTAGCAAAGACTGTGTTGTATTTCTTTATTAATTTATCAATTTCTGTTTGTTGATGTAGATCTAGATGATTTTTTGAAATTGCAAATTTTTCTATATCTATATGTTCGTTGAAGTTCACTTCACATTTGTTTATATAATTAATTTCTTGTTTAAATATCTCAGAGTATGAAGACTTGTTTTTTCCTCTTGTGTATTTATTACCTAGAACATCAGGAATTTCGACATCTGTTAAATTTGAAATATTAGTATTTACAGTCTTCATATACTCTTTGTTTAGGAATCTCTTCTTTTCTTCTGGATTTCCACATTGTATAATATTTAATTCTTCAGTTTGCATTAGATTGAACGTTTTAATACAATCCAAACCAATTAGGAAATCGTAATGAAAATTTTCATTATCTATTATAAAGATATCCATAATTCTCTCAATATTATAAATTTTTATTTTTATCGTTATTATACCTTTAAGTTTGCTGGTTGTATATGACCTGTATCCGGTCTCTTTTTGATTTTCAATAATTTAGCATTAATTAATGACACATTTGAACCCGAATCATAAATTCCAGAAACTTGTAAGGTATCATTTAATAGTAATTTTACTTGTATTAATGGTGGTACTTCTAGTTTTTTGGATTCTCTTCATTCAGATTCATATTAAATTATTAAGCCATTAGCTTACTATCGTGGAAATCAAATAGTTTTTGCATTTAAATTCCCCATAATCTCTCCACTAAAATTCTTATTGTATAAGTTAGTCATTGTACCAAATAAAAATAAGCAAGCCATTATCCCGTCCTATCCATTCCTAGCAATCACTGGAAACATTCACGCGTACATAGAGGCAGAATGCCCGAAGGTAGCTTCAGAGTATCTTTGCGAAGAAAAATTCAACCACCAAATGAGAACCCATCCTGACTGCATCTGCGATATTATTGGAAGTCAAAACCCGCGCAAACCATGCAACACTATTACTATTAGCCTGACGATGCCTGCTTTGGAGAAGTTAGATGACCGCCGCTATGCTCTCGTATTCCCGAAACCAACACAAGTCCAGCTAATCTGTGAACAAGAAGAATCCATAACTGTAACAGGAAGCTTCCTAGCCACTATTCCACATAGCTGCAAGCTACGAACAGAAGAATTCACCATCGTGAACATTAACGACCACATTAGAGGACAACCTTTGAAGATAAGCAACGTGCCAGATGACATCGAAGGATCAACCATGCCACCCTTTCAAATCAGTGCTATTAACTTAAAGAAGCTGCACGACATTCAAGATAGAATAGACTCTCAGAAGCCAATCCACATTGAACCAACCGCAACTATTTATCATACAACAATCCCATTTTATTGTACACTACTTGCCTTACTTGTACTGGGAGCGATACTACTATACCAAATCCACATCCGTAGAAAGAAGCAGATGACAACTCTACATGAAGCCACGTACGCTGAGCCTGAAATATCTGAAACCCGCCAGAACCAGCCGACATCCCAAGATCAATCTAAACTCTCGACGATATTTCATCTCAAAATCTGAAATAGTCGTCGATCTGAGGGGGGAGGTGTTACGCGCATCACTATTAAGTAAAGCGCTGACACAGAGTCACGAGGCACGCCGCATGCGCATCATCGATCCAGTTGCTACGAGTGGAAACTGCTGACACAGAACAAGAGGCCCGAAGACACCGCTTACGTGACCGAGCCCGCGCACTTCGCATCCACCATCGATCGAGTCAATTTCATTTCTTTTTAATTGTAATTTTTATTGAAATAAATTAGTTTGTAATAAATTCGGTTTTTTTTGAGTCCTCCGGCAGTAGCCTACGTAATTTGTTGCTGGCACTATATTCTCTGTCATTTGCCGGGTTGTAATTTTACGTATAGAGCGTGTGAAGTGAATATCCCCGATTTTATTTCATTACACAAGTTTTCGGTCGAGATCAGTGCGTTTTTCCTGTGCAAAAGATACCTGAGTAAGTAGCCTTTACAAATAAATAAGAACTTCATGATCGCATGTGCGTATGGGCAGGGTATGCTACCCAACGGGCATATTAGTGGAAATTGCAGCCTATTTTGTTACTTTTGGCTGTAAAATAGCGGTTTAAGGGTTCAAAAAGCAGTTCAAAGTTGCATATCTGCATCCGTAAACGTCTATAGCTATAAAAGTTACTTAAGGTGCTATAAGCTGAATCAAATACTACCCTAGCCTTCACAGTAGTCCACGGTAGAACTCATTTACCACTTACACCTTTATATGAGAGTTACGAAGGTCATTCTGCCACTCACAGCTGTACAGTGGTTTCCATTGTAACTTTTATAGGTTATAGTTATAGTAACCACTATTATACTACTATAAGTTTCATTATAGAAATAATAGAAACTCTTATGCATACTATAGTTACAAAAAAATCATCAGTGTAACTAAGACCTTTAGTAGCAATAGTCATTCCTTGCAGGCTCAATCCATTCGCCATTTTATAGCCGCTTATGTAACTATTATAAAACATTTAATAAAAATGGATACTAAACGAATAAGTACGTAACTACATCTTATAACCTCAAAAACAAGAAAATAGGAGCTTTTTGTGGCTGTGAGTTGCACTAGGGGAACAAAAATCACTGGAACCGTTAGAAGGGTGAAAATTAGCGCTATGATTCTCAAAAGGGAGAGTTATTAGAGCTAAAACTGCAGGTTATGACTACATTACAACGACGCCATGATTTTTTAAGAAAACTTATAATTCACTTGCAAAATTGAGTTGATATACATTGGTTTTTCAGTTAAATGTGCATTAAATGTACCGGTAAACAATCAATCGTCCACTTGCAAATAGTAAGTTATCGACACGTAAAATACGGAAATAAAATTTATTCTGTATAACAAATAAAAAATATCACATATCTTTTGTAATTTTTTTAAATATCATAAAAGCGCGTTAAAATTACTCGAAAATTATCTTATATATCTACAGTAAACTGGACAGCGTTTTAAGTATCTTTATATATCTTGCTAATACAGAATACAAACTTTTACTTCTTTTTGTTTTATTTTCATGATGGCGACGAAAACACTTTACCAAAATATTACAAATAATGTCAACTGAAGATATACAATAAAGAACTATAATCAATTCATTCGTTCAAAGTAGTTCAAAATCATTCAAAAGTAGCGCTATGAGAGTTTTAGTATAGCGTTAATAAATCGTTATAGCTATTAAGGAACCTTTATGCTACCGTTGTGCAGGTTAAATGGAACTTTAGGCTGCATAAAATGGCGCCCAAATAGCGCTAAAGCGGCTGCTTTAAGTCTGTAGTAGACGCTCTAGCGCTTACGTCTATTACCATAAGTAATAATCAGATACGCTCCAAAGCCCTTATGCAGCCCATTTGTGCTAGTTGGGTAATATCACATTGCTTAAGTTCTTACCTCATAATTGTAGGATGCCATCTTTGATTTATGAAAATTTGTCTTTCCTGTAGACATATTTACTGTTGACTTGTAATCTTCACTACATTTGGAAAAAAGTCAGTTGTGTTACTCACTTTTTAAACTATTCAGGTTCTTAATTAGATTATATTTTTTAACTTACATAATTATTTCATAATTTATTTTGCTCACTTTCAGTTGTTTATTAATTTTTTGGAATGCAGAGCTTGACAAGCTGTTTGCCATTTATTTTTCATTGTGTCACTTGCAGCACATGATGTTTAGGGTATTTTATTAGCGGTTAATTGACAATATCAAGATACATTTTGTGCCCTACTATATAATTAATAAACATCATCATCACCAATCGTTTATTATATACGAGCTACAAGTAGTTGTTCCAGGTCTAGCTGTTAGTGTATGTGAGTTTAAATGTTTGTAAACGCACCTAAAATGCAGGAGAAAAAAAAATGAAGTCTAAAACAACCAGATTGAAGAAAGGCTAAATAAAAAGAGGAGTTATATAATAATAGGCTTTTATTATTCATCATAATCAATGATAATAATATGGTCCAAAAAGGCAGCTGGCGCAAGATTGACATCTTCATGTCTGGCCCATGAAAGATAGTATAATTATCATACTCGCAATATGTGCACAACAGCCCACTGTGCGGCGGCCATGGCTACAGGAACAATAATAGCTATGTATTCCTTTTCGTCCATTTTTTGTGATGATATTATTTTTTTTTAGGTGTAATGTGAAGTGTAAAAGTAAAAATACTAAAGTATTGAAACCTTATTTTTTCAATATTCCCATATGTTACAGGAAAAAAATGCACGGCAATGAAGTGTATAATAGTATCTATCATCTGTGACAGGTTTCGTTTGTATCCGCTACTTTTTGAAAAGCGGGGCAGAAAGTTCCCAATGTCATTTGCTTTTTAAATAACACACTTTTAAATTTGCATAAGACTGGTATGTCTATTTTCTATGACATATAAAACCATAGTTATATAAGATCACCCGACTCCTCATCTGAGTATATACGAGATGAGGAGTCTGGTGATCTTGATAGGAGAATGAAGCATATTCTTATCCGCGATTCTCATGTGGCTCCAGCTACTTTTGATGCTCCGACTAAGCCAAATTCACCAGGACTCGCAGATAGAACGACACCTGATCTTTCTATCGAAAGATCATAGAACTCAGAAGAAAAGAGTCTATTCAGATGACTCTGAAGCCTCTGACGATTCACCACAGAAAAAACGGCCGAAGAATTTCATGTGGGACGGTTTTGATGAGGATAATATTATGTTTTAATATTCTGTTCCTTTATATGTCCACAGAAGTATAATGTCTGTTCTGTGGACAAATTTAGAATATTTTTTGTGCTGAATCGGTAAAAAAAAATTATTATGATTTTTTTTAAGGGTTCAAGAGAACCCCATTTTGAGATTTTTCTCCATTGTTTCTATTCTTGTTCATATTGCTATGATTATTTAGGCCAATTTTTGTTCTCTTCTGTAGACAACACAATATCTTCTGTAGACGTAAAAAACTAAAAACGTGATTTATGCCTAAAATATCCAAGACATCATCATCACCTCTTCTGATATTTTTGTAAGAATATTAATAACTAACTTTAAATAAATATAGCGTTTCAAAAAAATCGCAGTTTTATTAAAAATATTTTTTTAATACTCACTTTTTGTATATGACCCAAATGTCGTGTAAGCCAGGTTTGTTATGATATCTTCGCTGATAATGTTCGTTTTGACGCTGAGCTCCTTAGAGATCCATCGCTCCGACTCGCATCCTAACTTTGAGTATGTGGAGGTTGCGATGCTGAGCTGCTTTGCGAGTCATTGCCGAAAACGTCAGGTGGGCTGTATGGAGTCGTGTCTATTAGTGATTCTGCTACTGGCTCTGTCAAATTAGTTTTCCTTGATTCCATGTGCGGACGTAAAAAAATCATCTGCTCTTCGTATTTCCATGCGATCACTTGTGATGCAGCTTGTCCACTTTTTTATTTTTATTTTAAACTCTTTTCATTCCCTGGCATTCAGTTATCGTATGGGATTTACTACAGTGAGAAATATAGTACAAGAAGTATGCGAAGCGATCTGGAAAAAATATTACTCCCATAGTAATGCCTCAACCTTCAGGGGAGAAATGGATTGAAATTGCAAAAGACTTAGAAACTTATTGGAATTTTCCAAATTGCAGTGGGGTATTAGATGACAAGCACGTGAACCTAATTTGTCCAATAAATGCTGGATCAACTTATTATAATTATAAACAAGAACATTCAATCGTACTCCTTGCTCTTGTTGATGCACAATACAGATTTATTATGATAAATGTAGGTGCCTATGGTTGAAACAGTGATGGTGGTATATTCGATAAGACATTGATGGGGAAAATGTTTGAGCGGCAACAATTGACTGTTCCACTAAAAATAAACCATTACCATATACAATTGTCGCTGATTCAGCGTTTCTCCTAAAAACTTATCTGTTAAAACCCTACAGTAAAGCAAAACTGGTGAATAATGATCCAAATAAAATATTTAATTATCGCTTTATCACGTGCTCGATGAACTATTTACGTTAGAGAGAAATTTAAAGAATATTTTTTTAACCCAGAGGGACAAGTTCCATGGCAAATGGAATCCATCAGACAGTGTAGAAAAGAATAACCAAGTTTTTGTTATGTGAATTATAACTACCTACTTATTTAAGTACAGACGCCAGCACATCAAGTTAATACAATCTGTCTCTTTAATAGATTTTCCACTTTATCGCTAAAGCAGTAGGTTCAAGGTTGATTGGGAAAATTTGTACAGATTGTAGTAACTTGGTGTAAAAAATATTAAAAACTTACCTGGTTCATTCAATTTTTGAGCAATTTCTTCCCCTGCTGCATTTCTTATTAAGTGATCCTTGTACTCTTTACATTTTGGATTATACAACACATCGTATTTTCGAACAAGTTCAATAAGTTCGTCCGACATCTTGTGCACAAATAAACCCAAACGACTATTCTCTAGCTAGTTAACGCGCCGTACTGCGCGAGATTCTCAGAAACATACTAGTTTAACGATATTATTTGTTCTTAGTGTAGGCGTTAATTAGTCCTTAGTCAGAAGGTTCTGAATTTAAAATATAAGTAGACACCTTGAAAACAGATAAACATGTATTTTATATATCACTTAATTTAATACAATGACACGGTTTATGACGTAAGTCTATATACGGTGTATTCGCGGGTCTATACTGTGACCTATGGGTAGCGACTGAATTCAATAGGAGCGGTTGGCCGTGAGAGCTCTGAAGGAGCTAGCTCAGCAAAATACAATGTGTCGCCACAATAACCCCCTCCTTTTTTTAAAAAATAAAAAAACAAAAAAATATTTTTTATTAACAAACCAAAGTTAGAGTCGCAATAAATTTACACTGAATTAAATACAATTATACAATGCCACACTAGCCAATGTTGTATGCTGTTAGTTTATTACATTTAATAATGTTTATTATATTAATTAAATAATGAATAACATTATAATCATTTAATACAATATGGTTATGTTTAGTGCTAGCAATAAAATGTAAATGTTGTGTTACATCAGCATTTGTTATTCAATTAAACAACTTGTTTCACAAGTACGATTGTACAAAGATTGCTTAAGCATATTGAAATTACACATTATTAAAAGTTACTGAAAATAATACATTTATGTTTAATTTAAAAACATAATTCTATTAGTAGTACTAAATACTTGATCAGCACTGGACATAGTATCACAATAATAAAAGATAATAATAAAAAAATAATATAAGAATTATGAAATGATGTTATGACTGATTCACTAGCCCTACGGCTCGGCTATGAGATCGAACCTGCTACACCGCGATAGCGGGATCACTAGTTTACTAATCCGGCATTGACATAAGACGTGGAAGGCGCGACTGACTGTGGCTGAGTTTGAGCCTGGCCTGACAGAGTCACGATCTTAGGCGGCTGGAGGTCTACAATCTCCTTACGCAGCTAGCGTTTCACAGTGGAACGACAACTGTTCCGTAACACGTAGATAACGATTATTGCCAACAACGTAAGTATAAATATTAGGATATAACCATGCTGGTTGATTTGGGTTTCAACCTGCCCATTATTTTGGGCTATGACATCTTTGCTCTGATTCTTTCCCATGTTGTGAACTGGTGTATTAAATATTTTGACACAATTATAAGACTGATACTTGTTGTCGATCGGTTATGTTGTAGTGAAATAATATCGTAAAAATTCTATCTAAGCACTTAGATTAGGTACAAATATTAATGTGTTTATTCGGCAATTGCGTTACTATTTATTAGTAAATTTAGTTATTTTAAGTTATAATGCCTGATCGGCAAATCGAATTGGAGGTCTGATTACACGTCCGGTCCGAGATATAAATCTACTAGATGCGTTATCGCGAACTGTAGAAGTACGCTCAGTAGTGCCAGTTTTACTAGATGTGTCTGGTTCGACTACGTCTGAGCTAATATAAGGATGGGGAAAAAGTTTTTTCGCATTATAGTATGTATAAACTTGTAATAAAATCTCTTTGGCTATACTATTTGTATCTGGCTGATTTTGGTATCATTGAAAGTTTGAATTTTAAAGAACATTATTCCAATTTCAAATTAGGAAAACTTGTGATTTTCATTTGTTTTTCGTACTGTCAAGATGAGTGAATCTAATGAAGAAATTCGATACATTTTAAAATTTTACTACAAAAAAGGTAAAAATGCAACGCCGTGAAAAAATTTTGCGATGTTTATGGACCTAGTGAGAGTCTGTGAGAGTAGCACAAATTTGGTTTAATCGTTTTCAATTCAATTTTGATGTCAAAGATGCACGTCGCTCTGGTCGCCCTATTACGGATAAAATGTATGCCATTTTTGAAAAAGTGGAGCAAGATCGGCATATCAGTAGTTACGACTTAGCTGAAGAACTGGGAATTGACCACAAAACAGTTATGGCGCATTTGAAAAAAAAAACTGAGTACACAAAAAAGCTCGATATTTGGGTACCTCACGAGTTCACTGAAAGAAACCTAATGAATCGTGTACTCATTTGTGATTCTTTATTACGACGTAATGAAACCAAACCATTTTTGAAGAAGCTGATAACTGGTGATGAAAAGTGGATCATGTACGACAAGAACGTGCGAAAAAGGTCGTGGTCAAAGGCCGGTCAGGCTTCACAGACTGTGGCGAATAAAAATCACAACAAGGTGATGCTGTGTGTGTGGTGGGATTGGAAGGGCATTATTCATTATGAGCTGTTACCACCAGGCAGGACCATCGATTCTGAACTCTACTGCGAACAACTGATGAGATTAAAGCAAGAAGTTGAGAGAAAGCGGCCGGAATTAATCAACAGAAGGGGTGTGGTTTTTCATCATGTTAACGCTAGACCTCACACATCTTTAGCCACTCAGCAAAAATTAAGAGAGTTTGGCTGGGAGGTGTTAATACATCCGCCGTATATTTCTGACCTTGCACCTTCAGATTTTCACCTGTTTCTCTTCAGAATTCTTTAGGCAGTGTCAGGTTAACATCACGAGAGGTCTGCCAAAACCACTTGTCGCGGTATTTTGATCAGAAGTCCCAAAATTTCTATAGCAATGGGATCATGTCCCTACCTACAAGATGGCAAAAAGTTATCGAACAAAATGGTACCTACATACTTTAGTTAAATTTAAATAAACTATATTAAAAATGTTTTGAATTTTCTTATAAAATGCGAAGAAACTTTTTCCCCAACCTATTATTTTCGTTCAAAATATAAGCTGGTTTTAACCTATCGATTGAAATATTTATTTGCCTATTGAGCAATTGAACTTTAAACACCTTGTCTATAAGGTGGTTGAAGTGGTCTGCGAACTGCATCGTTCCTAATAAAAACATATTCATGGTGTGGCCGAGGAGCAGGAGGAGCAGACTGCACAGTTGATGACGCACCTTGTCAAGAAGCATCTCAAACTTGACTTGGTGGTGTCTGGCATCAAGCGGTATCACAGGATGGGGTGCAGCACGTCTCAGAAGCCTGGACCTATTTTAGTCAAACTGCATGATTTGGTTCTTCGGGATAAAATCTGGTTTGCAAAGACTAAGTTGAAAGGGTCCGGTATCACTATATCAGAGTTCCTCACGAAAACAAGGCACATCATTAACAGGCTCGTTGGTATAGTGGTCAGTGGCCCTGACTTCTATGCGCAAGGTCGTGGGTTCGATTCCCACCTAGGACAAATGTTTGTGTGATGAGCATGATCATTTGTTCTTTGTCTGGGTGTAATTTATCTATAATATGTATGTATTTAGAAATATATATGTATGTTTATCAGTTGTCTAGTACCCATACCACAAGCTCTGCTTAGTTTGGGACTAGATGGCGTTGTGTGAAAAGTTGTGGAATATTATTATTATTATTATTATTATTACATCGTTTTCATGGCAGCATGGGACAGATTTGGTGTAACTCGATGCTGGACTACGGAAGGCACCGTGTCCGTCCTTGACTCAAAAGGTTCCCGGCATCGAATAACCTCCTTGGCCGACCTAAACAGGATCTCGCAGCAGTCGGAGCGTGTGGCGGCCCGGTCGGAGCAGGTCTCTGGACAGCCCGAGTCAAGCGTTGCTGTTCAACCGGCCACAGTGGGGAAAGTCGCCGCCAAAATCAAGCGTGTTGTAGCCAGGAAGTGATTATAGTTGTTTTGTTTTTCTTCCTTTATGTATTTGTGGTTCAGGCACTAGTAATTTTTATTTGCTTTTAAGCAGGTAGTTTCAGTATTTGATACTTTTTAATTCTTAACACTTTTTCTGTTTCGCTAACTCAGGCCTGCGACAGAATAGTACCAAAAAATGCGGTATAGCGCTACTATCGCCGGCAACCATGTTTTTGGCAGCCATTTTGTCAGTGAAACTGACCAAAGAGAATGTAATACACTATGTTTTAAAACTGACGAGTGACAGATAACAGATTGGATTTTCCGTCATTCGTGTCGAAGCTCGTGTTATGATTATAGTTTGTTTACTAGTCGTTCTCCTCGCTGTATTGCTTAAGTTGAGATGGATTCCAAGTTCCTTGCTCAATACGAATTATACTGTAGTGCTCTGGTGATTTGGTTCGCGGCCATGGCTCCTATCAAATGCTGTGTTGTCGGTTGTATTTCAACCAACAAAACTCATCCATCGCCTTTATAATTTACCTAAGGACGATAAACTTAGTGCTTTGTGACTCGTTTTTGGTATCAGTGAATTCCGAACTTCTAGGTCTATCAAAGTATCAGTTAGTGAATAAACGTGTGTGCCAAAAACACTTCGACAAAACAACTGGATGTCGACGGTGATCGTCTCAAAGATTTTTTATTTTTTTATTTATTTCAGTTCATACATACAGCTATCTTTACAGGCATTCCCAAAGTGATAGTGTAGAAGAAAAAAAAAAAACAAAAAATCAAAATGCTTAAATCACAAATAAAAATAAAAAATATGTTCATTAGCCCATTAAATAGACTTAATACAATTCAATAGTTTAGATAATCAATCATACAAAAAAGAATCAATAAAAATCATAATCAATACATAATCAATAGAAAAACAATAAGAAATGATCAATCAAAATAATAAATAAAAAATAATCAATCAAAAAGTCAATAAAAAATAAAACATAATGAATCAAAATAGTCAATCAAAAATAATAAATAAAAACAATCAATCAACAGTCAATAAAAATTAAAAAAGTAAAAAAATCAATCAATAGCATACAATAATTATCAATAGAAATAATCGTTAACTAGTCATCTCACTACTTCATAGCATAAAATATGTAAAGTTATATTTGCGAACTCGCTCAGTGAACAAGAGAACAGATCTATATCGTGAGCAACCCTATTCAGTGTGCGCATAGTCCGCGATAGTGGGACATTGGCAATTAGTTTTGTTCGACCACGCGGTGGTACAAACAAGTCAGGCCGTCTACGGCGCTGCGCATACCCATCGGGCACGAACAAACCAATGTTCTGTAACACACTCGGATTGTTTGTGTTACCCCGCAATACTCCAGATGGTTATCCATGTCGTTTTTCCACTGAAGAAGTAGAGCATGGGGTGCCTTTATCTGTATTAATGTGTTTGTAATTATTTAGAAGTGTACCTATTAAGGTACACTAGTTAAGTTTTAGTTATAGTCAGTGGGTTATCTTAGAGGCGGAGTTTCCTGCTTATGATTATGTATTTTTTATTAAAATTATTTAATTAAATTTTATTTGGTTATTTTCAGGTGTTCTTTATGATCATAACTAAAGTAACAAGGAATACACCGAGTAAATTGTAGAAAATCCAGTTGTTGTCCAAGGTAATGACACTCATTTTTAACTTTTAATCAACTTCAAAAAAGTAGGTTCTGTATTCGACCCGTATGCATGTATGCATGTTTGTTTGTATGTCTGCGATTTTCTTAAAAAGTAATCAACCAATTTTAATGATTCTTTTACTAATGTGATCTACATACTTTTTTAATACATAACTAATACATTAGGTAATTATTCTTATATACGAAGTTATATACATAAATCTACTGCATCTCCAACATTTCTAAGTGGATCTTAATAATTCTTTTTTTCATTCTTCTTGCGCTTATGTAATTGTATATTCAACTAAAAATGGAAAATCAATTTTCTTTAAAAAAAGTTAAACCGACTTATGCTTTGTTATAACTTACTAGTACTCACGCGGGGCTTCGCTTCCCGTGGATTCCATCACGGTAAAAACATAACTCTCCTTTTTTGCAGTCGCGTAAAAAGTAGTGCTTGCGCAAGTTTTATTTAGTTTGTAACTTTCTACTAATATATATCCGAACGTATCGCATATTAGAATACAGATTCATATTTTTACCGCGGTTTTTGAGTTGACCAATCATATTCCTTCCTTCCTATACAATTCCCACAAACGAGAGAGGAGATATTCGCCGCACGCGCCGCTCATTGGCGGATTCAACGCCGGCCAATCACCGTACAGATGCTGTGGCAAGAAAAAGGTATCCCATAAAAAACAATACTTGTCAAAAAACCAAGTCTCGCAACTTAGTTGTTTTACCGTAAAAAGTTGTGAGATCCATGTAATACCAAGTCGGTTATTAATTTATTCAGTCCCTACTTAAGGGACCTTCTGCCATAAGTTGTTACGTAATTATCTAACCTAACGACATCTTATAGTGACCATATCAATATTAAAAATCTTTACCGTTTTAAATAAATAGATTGACTCGGCCATCGCATGAAAACACAATATATCTCACAAGTAACACATATATAAATTAAATTGTTTATTGCGATTGCCAAGTCAATCTATTTATTTAAAACGGTACAGATTTTTAATATTGATATGGTCACTATAAGATGTCGTTAGGTTAGATAATTACGTAACAACTTAAGGCAGAAGGTCCCTTAAGTAGGGACTGAATAAATTAATAACCGACTTGGTATTACATGGATCTCACAACTTTTTACGGTAAAACAACTTAGTTACGAGACTTGGTTTTTTGACAAGTATTGTTTTTATGGGATCTCATTGCTTTTTGTAGAAAGTCCTACTTTTTCCTTTCCAGTACCTTCTACTTCTTATATACCAACAACGAATTTTCTTAAAGCCCTCTCTCTGTCTTATGAGCTTTTCTTATTTTTTGTAGGTAGCCTTCCTTTTTAGGGTTCCGTAGCCGAATGGCAAAAAACGGAACCCTTATAGTTTCGACATGTCTGTCCGTCTGTCTGTCTGTCCGTCCGTCCGTATGTCACAGCCATTTTATTCCGAAACTATTAGGACTATACATGTAAAACTTGGTAGGTAGATGTATTCTGTGAACCGCTTTCCGATTTTAAGAGAAAATTAAAAAAATATTTAAAATGAAGGGGGCTCTCCATACATGGAACTGAAACTGAAAATATTTTCTTTCATGAAACCTATACGTGTGTGGTATCTATAGACAGGTCTTTAAAAATGACATTAAGGTTTTTAAAATGACTTTTTCATAAACTTAATCGTTTAAAAGATATACGCTTCCAAAGTGGTAAAATGTGTGTCCCCCCCCTCTAACTTCTATAATAATGAAGTGAAAAATCTAAGAAAACCATATGTTGTAGATCTTAATGTAAACTTTCAACCAAAATTGGTTTGAACGAGATCGAGTCAGCACTTTTTGAGATACAGTATATTTTCTAAAACCGCAAATATAACTTTGTAATTCATACAAATACTATGAAAAACAAAGTTATTTGGCGTAGTTGTAAAAATTGTAAATAATCTAGTTTTAAGAAATTTGTAAGGTTTTTTGTTTTTTTTTTTTCAAATAAATATATTAAGTATATTATTATATTTATTATAGTTACTACGGATTACGGAACCCTTCATGGGCGAGTCAGACTCGCACTTGGCCAATTTTTTTATTTTCTGGTACTACTTCTTGAACTTCAGCTAAAGTTTTTTTCAAACCCCACTCCCTGTCTCTATGGGTTTTTTTTTCTTTGATAGGGAGTGGGCTTAATTTTAACATTCCCGTGCGTATTCATATGTGCGTATCAAAGGATACGCACATATGAATACGCACGTACGTCTTTTGCATTAGTTAGTAATAACTAATGCCGCACTCGTCAAACGTCTCGGTTAAAGTTAATCCATAAGTAAGTAATTATGCAATTTCGGGCAATTTACTATACTTAATACTCCCCAATACTCTTAATACTTCTTGCTTTTTTATTCCGTTGACCATTTAACAAGTTACCTTTGAGCATAATTATTATATCTAGGTACCTTTCTACACTGGAAGACACGGTGGAGCATATGGTCGAGGTATGCCCTGCATGGGTGGAGCACCGTCGTATCCTCATAGAGGCGATCGGCGGCGGCGACTTCTCGCGCCCTGCTCTGGTTTAGACCATGGTGCGAAGCGAGAGGGAATGGCATGCAGTTACCTCCTGCTGCGAAGCAGTCATGCTAGCGAAGGAGGAGGCCTAACGTGCGAGGGAGAGGCAACTCTCTTCCTCGCGCCCCAGCCGCCGGGGGAGACGCCCCGGGCGTCGTGGATCGCGAGTCGATTTCGGGCCACCGTAGGCGCGGGCCTGCGGATGGCGAGCATGGGTCGCTCACCGTCCGGTATGGACCAGGCCCGGGTCGGCGGCGCGTTGTGTTCCACGCGCGCCTCAAAAAGCTGTTAATACCAGTGACGGGGCCTCATAGGGCCATTGCCTGTCGGGGTTTGCGGAAAAGTTCCATCGAGATACCGCGGCCCCGGAACTTTAGGGCTTCCGAAGGAACAGGGTGGGTTTTTAGTCAGTAGAATTCTGATACACCCGAGCGGAAGAAGTCATTCGATGATATTTTTCACCAAGAAAAAAAAAGTACCCATTTACATCTATTATTTCATTATATTATACAGGTACACCGATTAATTAACCGCAAATGTAACTTTGTAATCCTATATATTTATATGGGATTACAAAGTTATTTATGCAGTTGATGTATCTAGAAAACTGGAACGACGTTGAAAAATATCATAGTTTTTCCTTGATTCATATACTAAACACTAATTGTATTCTAAATTTGAAGCTTCTATATCTGCTAGAAGTGCCTTAGACTTTTGATGATCGGTCAGTCAGTGAGTGACAAAATTTACAAAATTAAGGAACTTTGACTCGTTATAATTCTTAAACTACTGGTTCAAATTGAATGAAATTTGAAATATACCGTGTTTATACAATGCCTGTTTGGTTACTGAAAATTCAGGCTTCTAGTTTTATCCACAACGAAGTTATAGGGGGTCGAAAATGGCCTGAATTGCTTTGAGAAAAGAATGGTACGGCCGTGCCGCTTTTTTGCTCGACTTGGCGGGGGCACTGCCGTGCCCCCAGATAATTACCTCCACAATATTGTGTCTCGGAGTCTTCCAGAAGAAACCATCGTGAAGTTATCACCCCGCGCCTTGCCCGCTAAGCAAGTTATCACCCCGCGTCTAGCTGAGATTAACTAAATACCGCTAATATATCTATATATCTAAAACCTATCAAAATATCCGTGTTGGCCATACACAAGTGTGACAAATAAAGACTAAAGTGAAGTGCTTAAACATCAGAAGAAGAAAGTGATTCATCCCACGTGCACCTCAAGATATCCATGTAAGTCCCTCACAACCTTTCTTCATACCCTGGTCAGCTCATTACTGTGTGTGGTCAATATTTCACCCCCAAGTTACACCCCGCCACGGTCCTTCGAGAACTTACCGCACCAAGTAGCCTATAACCTTCCTCAAGCTTCAAGCTACTTCCATACCAAATTGCATCCAAATCCACCCAGTACTTTCGAAGATTAGCGCGTTCAAGCAAACAAACAAACTTTTCCGCTTTATAATATTAGTATAGATGTTCTGTTTTCTGATATACCCATTTTCTTATTTTAGAACATCCAGTTGATCATTTATATTCAAGAACTGCAGATATGTATGCAGATCCTCCTGCATCTTCATCTCTCAATACAGGTAATAATTATTAACAAATTTTAATTTCTTATCAAGAATATTCTGTTTAACACATAAATATGATCAGTTAAAAACCATAAAGTTAAATATCTGCATAAATATGTTACAATATATATATTTGTATACTTAAGTAGGAATTGATTCTGATCAGAGCCATTATGGTGTGCTTATTGTTATTGATTTTATTTTAGAGATGTCAAAAGCGAAATTGTATAAGCAATACCGAAAAAAAAATGCTTTAATAAATAGTGTAATGGCAAATGTTAGAATGTTGCTCAGGATCCCGAAATAGTTACCTGATTCGTCTTTACTTAGAATTGATTTTTTCTTCTATTTACAGATCTGAATCGGAAAAGAAAAAGGAGGTGTACAAGAAAAAAATGTGAAGTGTGCACCACAACAATTGCCTTCGAGAAATATAAAGCCCATAGGTTAAGAGGAAAAACAAATAAAAAGTAAAATCTTATGTCATTTTATTTTTACATTTCTTTCGTTAAATTCGTATCCATTGAATTAAACGAAAGAAACAATGAACCTTACATATAATAAAATTAACCCTATAAGAATTAATTATTCATGGCGCATCACTATGCTATCGATATTCTATGCCGGATGGTTATCGTGACGTTTATAGTACGCTGTGGGTCATCACTAGATGACATTACGACACTAACGCTTGGCGCATATTTTTGGAACTAGACGTACCATATTGCTGTCCTATCTGTCTCTGACTTATTTAAAGTTATCTGTGCGCTAACTTGTTAATTTCCCATTTGTTTACGTAGATAGGTACCATAGAGGTTTCTTGTATTTTTCAATGTCAGCTGTTACTAAAGCTGTAGCAAACCGTATCTATTCGGTACTGAGTAACGGGTGCGCCATCAAGTACCGAGTAACGAAACGTTACTCACGAATGCAATTCGTTACTCGCATGTTTCGTTAGAACTGTTTTAGATCGTGCAAGTACCGTTGATGCGAGTGTTGAATGCGGTTTCCTTTTCGTGTTTTACGCATGCGCGAGCATTCGGTGTATTTAAAAACATACGTTACAAAGAACGATGTTTATTTACTTAAAAAGGAGATTTTTGAAAATTCATTAACCTAAGGATATGGCCAATTTTACTATGGATGTCGGCATAGTTATCGAATTTAGTGTACACCAATGATTTTTGGTGTTTTATATTCGTGAATATTGACTCATTAAATTGCTATAAATAAAAAAACTCAGAAATCTTGTCATTACACCAGACTAGACAAAAAACAGTTACAGTAAACCTTTTAATCAGATCGCTAGCAATAAGGTGTTTAGATTATAATTTCATTATTAAAAACTTAAAGGTGCTTTAAAATAGTGAACAGTTGTGAATGATTGCGTATAACTGACATAGTTTTAGTATTAAACCAATAAACAAAGTAATGGCCACATAAAATATGAAGAATTTTAAACTGAATATTGACTAACATTTATTAAACTGGGTAATAGTCTCAAAAAATGTGACAATAATAACAAACATTAACATAACATCGCGCCTGTATTCCCCGCAGGGTTGGGCAGAGGTGTACCTATAGTACACCCAGATTTCACCAGTTATTTTGAGTACCATTTAATAGGGGGCGAGTCTGTTTCTATCAACCAGGCACAAATCTAGACTCCGGGCTGCTACTGAGAAATTCCTGATGAATAAACCCAATATCACTTTGCTCGTCCTGGGAATCGAACTCAGGACCTCATGCTCAGCAGTAGTGCTTGCGACCATTAGACCAACGAGGGAAACACAGAATAAAACAAAGGAGTAAAAATTATTATTTATTTACATATTAGAGAAAAAAAATAAAAATATTTTGACATATTATAATTATTATATCTTAAATGCTTACGAAGATAATATACATTAGAGCAATGCAGCGATAGTGTTAATAAAGAGACCTAGGGAGGTCAATCAACCAGCTTGGATAGAACAGAGCATTTTTATTTCACCAATACACTAACCTGGATTAAGTGTAAATATAGGGCATCAGTAATTACATAAATAACTGCATTAAACATAACCAGACTTCTTAAAAAAATACAATCATAGATTTATTTATTATTTAATGCCATTGATCGCTGTACAAATGTGTTTCACACACTCTACAGCTGCGAGGAACATAAAAACTATGTTCCTGCAAAAGCAGTCTTTTAAGGAATTGCGGGACCAAATGTACCATTCTGTTTCTGCATTGTTGAAATGTACTGTGAACAGATGTGATCGAAGCTCGCTTGTAATTAGGTAATGATATGGTATTACTTTCCGATGGCCCTCTTTGAACAGGCGGCAACCGTGGTAGCTCTGGTGGGCTAACAACTTGGCTAACATTAGGGGCTGCTGCATCATCATCAACTGAAAATAAGATGCACTGTAAGATTTCGCATACTAGAACTATATAAAAATAAATCAGGTTAAGTTTTTTCTAGTTCAACTTCTTACCTGGGTTTGGGCATTGGTTATCCAACGCGAAAGTCTTGTTTGAATGTGTGCAGAAAGCGAGGATATAAGATGCCTCTGCAACCTTTGCATGGCTATTCCGCAGTTGATGCACCTCATATTGATCCACAAAACAAATCCACAACGCGATGTAAATCAGAGTCCAGTATTAATAGTAAGGTAATCGGGTGGTAGAAGGTATCAGTACGTTGAAATAAGCAGGGGTCAAAAATTTTAGAAAATAATCGCAAAAACAAACACAGGACGCAATGTAGAATCTGCAATAACATAACATTGACATTTGACATAGACAATGACACATTGTCAAACAAGTAACGCGTTCCGTTTTCCGAATTTTTTTGTGTGAAATATAAAAAAAAAACTATCTTACGCATCAACATTATGAAAAGATAATTTTATTAAATGCCAAAAATACCAACGAAAACAGTATCGTATAAATAAAATGTTTTAATAATAGCGTTTTGTCGTCCATATCAAACGTCTATGTGATATATGCAAGTAGTATGCTTGATGTGGAACACCCATTATTATATTTATCTTACTCTATGGTCCATTATGGCGGACGTTGACAAATGGTACTTTGAATTCATCTTGATTACTAATTATTTTGAAATAAACACTGACGAGATCAGAGAGGTTAAAAACTACGCATTAAATCATTTTTCTATTTTTAATATACAATATTATTTACTATGTATGTGTACATGGAATGTACTTTTTTGTCCATGTCATTTTTCACTGTGTTTTTACTGCAATGATTGCGATATATTAGTGTGATATGTCATTCTCAAATAATATATAAAAAAAACTCCCAAATAAAAATGATTTTTTTAAATAGTTCCATCCATTGTAGATTCAGTTGATTTCGTCGCAGTTTACTTGTAATTCCAACCTTTTTAAATCAGACTAAATTTAGATTAAAAAATTATCTTATAAACATGTAACGTATAGATATGTTTTCTACAGATTACGAATGACGCGACGCCGTGACGTCATACCGTACGAATACGCAATACGACTCGATGTGTTGGTCTATAATTCTATATTATGTATGACGTGTCAAAGTAACGAGTAACGATACGATAGTAACGAGTACTTATGGCTATAGCAACGAATACATACGGGTACGCTTTTTTTCGTTACTTTTACACTTCTAGCTGTTACTGTCAATTACTTTATGTCGTTTCTGTCACTTTTGGTTGCGTTCCATATAATGGATTGATTATCTTAAACATTATTTTTAGTTTAGCTCTGTTACACGCTCCAAGTTTTTATTGTTTAATTCTAGTATTTATTGCTCTATTGATGAAATTGTGTCTATATGATATTTTGTGCCTAGACTACTTAATGCTTTTTTTTTCTTTTGTTTGTAAATTATTTTCATTTTTACTCTCGTATTATACACAACTAGCAGGTAGACGTAAATTTATAGTTTACCGCGTTAGATATTGTTTTTAACTATTTATTTATATTTTAATTCATATATTTATGCTCAGCCCAGGCTACAGTAGAGATACTGATACTTTTTATTCTTTAGGTAGTAATGAGGAAAGCTTCAAAAGTGTTCCTTCTCTAAGCGAAACTCTGGTTTCTTTATTTTCCGATGTGTCCTGACTTTTATGTAGTCCACATTAACGCCCAGAGTATTCCGGCTCCTTTCTCTGAAATGCTGGCCAGTTTTGACTGTAAGAATATACATGCAATTCTAGTTTCTGAGTCATGGTTAAAACCCTGCCTTTCTTCTTCTTCTTACTCTCTTCCAGGTTTTCAACTTATCAGGAATGAACGCGCGGTTGGTTGTGGTTTTGGTTTGGCCATTTATATGAGAAGTTACATCCCGTTTTCCATTGTTACCATGTGCTCACAGCCGACCCCACCAAACGCCGGTGAACATCATTTCGTGGAAGTTGAATTACACCACTCAAAAATACTCCTTGGAAGAGCTGTAGTAGACACTACAGCTCTTCTCTACGAATACATTTATTTTCTTCTTTTGAGCGCATATTAGAAACTTTAATTCCCTCTTACAGTCATAGCATCATAATGGGTGACTTTAATAAGTGCCTCCTTAAAAAAGACTCCCGTTCTAATTCTCTTCTTCACATTGTTGAGTCAACCAATCTCTCTATTCTCAATCTTGATGCCACTCATCATTTTGCTAACTCAGTTCCTTAACTACTTGACCTTATTTTTGTCTCATCTCTTGATCATGTCGCTAAGCACGGCCAATGTTCGGCAGACGCTTTTTCCTATCATGACCTAATTTTCACATCTTATAAAATTCGTCCTCCCAAGCATAGGTACAAAACTCTTCTCCTTCGCAATTTTAGTGGGATGAACATTGATCAGCTTGGAGGGGATGCCAGCAACATTGACTGGGCGCCTCTGGTGGAATCTTCATCGGTAGACCAGCAAGTTGAATTTCTTACTTCTTCCCTTATTCAGCTTTACGACAGGCATGCGCCTGTTCGAGCTGTAAGAGTAAGGCACCTCCCAGCACCTTGGCTGACTGATGAAATTAAACTTTTAATTAATAAGAAAGCAGCTGCTAAGTTTAAGTTCAAGATTCAACCCAATGACAGCAACAGGTAAAGTATGTGTCAATTAGAAATCACTGCAGCAAGGTGTGTAGAAATGCAAACCGCCAATATATCCACAATTCAGTTCAGAATGGTGATCCGGCTAAAGTCTGGAATTTTCTCATTATTTATCGGAAAACAGTCTGCTTTATTTCATCTGCTGAACGGCATGCCTTTATGTGCGTACAATTAGATTCTTTTAAAAGTGAATATAAATTGATTGACGCTGCACGCCCCGTTTTAAAAGAAAGTAGACTTAAAAATATTTCTCTGATACTAGGAGATGATAGACTTCTGCGTTTATTCGGCCGCACGGGAGCTTTAACTACCATAGACCCAAAGCCGATTGTGTTGGATGGAAAACACCCGATAAACTGCTTACTGATCAGCTCATACCACATCAAATTTGCCCATGGCAACAACGACTCTACGACTTTTCGGTAAATAAAGGCATAGAATGGAAATTTATCCCACCTTCAGCTCCATTTATGGGCGGTTGCTGGGAGCGTCTAGTACGCAGCGTAAAAACAGCCTTACGAGTAACGCTGAAAGATCGATCACCAAGGGTAGAAGTCTTACACACGCTACTGATAGAGGTGGAAGGCATTATTAATTCTCGACCACTAACGCATGTCCCAGTCGATGAAAGAAGTGAACAAGCGCTTACACCTCTCAACTTTCTAATTGGAACATCCACTAACGACCTGGGTTTACGGGAATTCTGCGACGCCGACCTCTCACGACGTGTAGATTGGCGGAAAACCCAACGTCTTGCAGATCATTTCTGGCAACGCTGGACGAAGGAATACTTGCCGCTTCTGTTGCCGCGTAGAACGGTTCCCTACCAACCATTGAAGACAGGAGATGTGGTTTTAATTGCTAACGGCAATCTATCCCGAAACTGTTGGCCTATGGGACGCGTCACAGAGATGTTCCCGGGTAGGGACAATATCGTTTGCGTAGTAAACGTAACAACTAAAGGGGGTGTGTTGCGCCGGCCGGTCCGCAAGTTGGTCCGCCTAAATTGATATTTGGTGTTCCACACCGCTCGGGGCCATGTTGTGGACCAACCAACCTTATTATAATATTTTTAAACTGGCAGTATATGTTTTTTATTTTAATAATCTTTTTATACTTATTTGTCAATATAAAACAAAGAAAAGGAAAAGAAAATGTAGTTATGTAAAAATGATAATAAAGACTAGAGCATTCATGAAAAGTCCATATTTTATTGGGTAATTCTAGATCTAGTGGCTCCCATCCTCCACAATTACGTCTAAGTGGAGTAGGTAAGGATTTGCATGACTCTTGGACATCTTCATCAGATGATTCGGTAAGGCTGTTATTTACTGACTGAACAGACTGAATTGTTTGTTTCTTTTTAGTATAGCATTGATTAAACACTTGGATACAATATCGAGGTTTAGTTGAACAAAATAACTTCCTTGATCTGTATAAGATATAAATAGAACAATGCTAGATATCACATATGTTACTGCGAGATAATGAGTACTATATTTATATAAGTGAGATGGTTGTTCAATCTTATTTAATTCGTTTTCGAATTCCTTAAGATGCACACTTGCTTGTAGTAGTGAACTGAAATCGTTAACATTAGATAACTTTACAAAAGGGAGATGCCTTACTGTTTTATTTATTTTCTGATTCTCGCAGCAATCATCTTCTATAATATTAAAAAACTTTTTACCAAAAAATTAAACCAACTTCCAAAAAACACTGCAAAGTGAAAAATAACTTTAATTTCGGTAGTCAGTGTCTTTAGTTTTGTATATTCGTTTTTGGAACCGAGAGGACACGGTGGAGCACACGGTCGAGGTGTGCCCTGCTTGGGAGGAGCACTGCCGTGTCCTCGTGGAGGCGATCGGCGGCGGTGACCTCTCGCGCCCAGCCCTGGTTCAGACCATGGTGCGGAGCGAGAGGGAATGGGATGCAGTCGCCTCCTTCTGCGAAGCAGTCATGCTAGCAAATGAAGAGGCCGAACGCGCGAGGGAGAGGCATCTCTCTTCCTCACGCCCCAGCCGCCGCGGGAGAGCCCCCGGGCGTCGGGGATCGCGTGTAGATTTCCGGCCACCGTAGGCGGGCGCTTGCGGACGGCGAGCAGAGGTAGCTCACCGTCCGGTAAGGACCAGGGGACTTACTCTTGAATTCAATGTCGACCGATCGACATTGGAATTGTGACGTTTCGTACTCTTGAGTTCGACACTAGCGCCTAATTGAGTGTCTATTATGAGGAACTAATTGGGATCGGGATCACATTGAGATCGGGATTGATGTGCGGTAAACGCTACTCTTGAGTGTAGTTTGACAGCTGTCTATTGCGCCCGTATTGAGTTGGGATTTTTTGTTGATTGTGATTTTTCTAATAGCAAAAGTGTAACTTTTTAGAAATTGTTTTGCGTTTTAAGTGGTTTTCAGAGAATAATAACTGTTTAATATGGCACGATTAGCGGTATAGATAGTGCAATCCACGAAGACGCGCCCCACCAATTAGGCTGAGGGGATCGCGGGGTGCGGGGGGTATAAATATCCCCACCTTAAATTAAAAATATATAAAATTTAAGTAGAGCATCTTTCCCTTTGACCGTGACGCTTTCTCCTGATTAGTCTAATTCATCCTTTCGTAGTGTGCGTTAATAAACGGTTAAGAGGAATAGTGGGGCGCGTCTTCGTGGATTGCACTATCTTTAGTATACAGTGTTATACGTAATACGCATAAAAAATAATTAAAACAAAGACGAAATGAGCGTCGGCTAATGCGATATACGGATAAAGCGTTTTCAATGAATGAAGACGAATTTAAAGCGAATTATAGAGTGAGCAAGGATTTGTTTGAGGAAAATTTAAGAAAATATTAAGCCCTTTATGCTAACTCCTAATTGTTAATGAATAAATAAAATTAATAATTGAATGAATTGTTTTATTCTGCTTAAATGTACTTTTATTTACTTACTAATAAAGGTATGACAAAAATCAAATCGTGCAACGCAAACTTTTAATCAATATCCGAAAACATTAGGAATAAATAAATCTCTGACATAAAAACCGACCCACTAAAGAGCGTGAAAAAAAACTTTTTAGCAAAAAATAGAACCGACTTCCATATAAAAACACTACAAAGGCAAAAATAACTTTAATTTCGGAAGGCGGTGTTAAAAATGAAAATATATACAAAACTAAAGACACCGCCTTCCGAAATTAAAGTTATTTTTGCCTTTGTAGTGTTTTTATATGGAAGTCGGTTCTATTTTTTGCTGAAAAGTTTTTTTTCACGCTTTTTAGTGGGTCGGTTTGTAATTTATCTAGTTACAAAAGCCAAAATGTCAGCTACTTTTCACCTTTTACAAAATATTGCTTTTCCCGGTGCAGAGCCGTTAATTTTTGAGGAGTTCTCCTGGTACATCACCATCAGCTCTACTTCACCATATGCATTGTGACGAGCATAAAGTGCTTAACATCCATATTCAAGTAATCTAATCGCAATCAACGAAATACTTATTATTGAGTAGTTTCGGTGGCCATCTGGGGTCTTCATCATCAGTTCCACTTCCTCAAATGGTGCTTCTCAAGAGCAACTGCACAAGGTACTATAAGAAATACCCAAAACGCTATAGGTGTGCCTATAATATTTGAAGAGTTCCCTCGATTTCTCCATGGTCCCATCATCAGATCCAAACGTGACGACAATGGGACCAACTAGAAAGTACACCCTTTCAAACAAAAAAAAATTTCTAAATCAGTCCAGCCATCTCCGAGTTATGAGGTAACATACATAAAAGTTCAAGACGAATTGTAAACCTCCTTTTTTTGAAGTCGGTTAAAAATGCATTAATAATTAATGTCAGAGGTTAATTTTGAGTTTTTTAGCTAAATACTTATTAAAATAAAATTCGTCAAGGATTTGGCATTTTTATTGATACATCCGAAATTGCATTAGCAATACATGCACTTGCGATATTGCCAATATTCTCGGATAATTGTGATAATGCTTGTGCTGTTGTTAATTCCGTTTCAACCCGCCGTGCATCGATAGCCACTAGCTGTTCCATGTTTACATCCGACGGCCCCGGAATTGAAGGGCGGCGCCGGCGGAGTCGTGGTGGTATGGAATTCTGAAGCGGCGTGGGACGCGCAGGTACTGAAATATAAAACATATGGGTAAATGTAAATATTGATACAAAAAAACCGGCCAAGTGAGAGTTCGAACCGGCCAAGGGGTCCGTACCATAAACCGAAAAAAACCGTTGCTTAACCTCTATGATTGACTAATTTTTTATAAGCAATTACAAATGTATAGTTTTCAGATTTTTCTCTATACTTATAGTATAAGACGCTATTACTTGCCAAAGGGTCTTGACAGAGACAGACGGACAAACGGACGGACGGCCGGACAGACACCAAAGTACCTAATCCTATTAGGGGTTAAATTTTTTCGTTTTGAGGTACGGAACCCTAAAAAACCGCGCATTTGACCAAACAAGTTGTTACAAAAAATAAGTCAATCTATATATATATAACTCAATGGTGACTGACTGACTGACATAGTGATCTATCAACGCACAGCCCAAACCACTGGACGGATCGGGCTGAAATTTGGCATGCAGGTAGATGTTATGACGTAGGCATCCGCTAAGAAAGGATTTTGCGAAATTCCCACGGGATCGGGATTTACACGGGAAAAACTTCCCACGCGGGTGAAGCCGCTGGCACAAGCTAGTCTAATATGTAAAATTCTCGTGTCACAATGTTAAGTTACCCTACTCCTCCGAAACGGCTTTATTGATTTTTACCAAATTTTATATGCATATTCAGTAGGTCTGAGAATCGGCTACTATCTACTTTTTATCCCGGAATTCCCACGGGATCGGGATTTACGCGGGAAATCCTCCCACGCGAACGAAGTTGCGGGCAGAAGCTAGTAAATAAATAATACTGAAGTTGTTTTTTTTTGCCAAAGTGTGATTGTCCCAAAACACTTCAACGTTGTCTGCTGTGCCACCAGCAGTGCGCCTCATTGAAGCTGCGAGCTGTGCATACTGCTTCTTTAGAACACATTTCTTCACAGCCCAATACCAAAAACACAAATTAATTTTAGTGAAATTGCTGTACTTAATAATAAATAGTTTATTCAGGAACAAAAACACAAAACTAGATACAACAGGTCAGACGATAATATGATATATTTGATCTAATTTATCTTTTAAAGTACTAATACAGCAGAATCGCATTTTATTTGGAAATCTTATACATAATTCAGGAAGTCGAATTTCGTAAACAAACATGTCATATTTAAAAAGATAAAGGCAACTATAGAGGGCCGTGCTGAATGATCTAAAATTGGTTTATTTTTCAAATTTAGCAAGTTAACAATTATTAGTTAATAGTTTTTTGGCTAAGGTTGTTTTGTCTATTTTAGGTTTTTCTTATAATATATGTATTTTTCACCACGACCCCTATCCACATCTATATATTATTTGTTCTGAAACCCAAATTCTGGAGGGCCTCGCTGGGCACATGGACAGATTTATTTACTTGATGTTTTTACAAAGGGTACCAAACATAAAGCTAATTTAAAATAGCCGCTTAAACTACGAAAATAACTACATAAACAAAACATAAGCCTTTATTAGTAAAACGTTACTTTAATGAATAAAATATAATTGTATATTTACTTACCACATTTATAAAACTGTAATATTAGTTAGATAACTTCACGAAATAGGTACTAATAATTACTCAAAAGGAACCAAACAACCAAACTCGCACAGTATCGTAACACAGTATACTTTAATATACTTTAAATGCTTTAGACAAACTTGCACTTCGTCGAATTCACTTCTAAAAGCACTTGAATTTATTTTTGAAATTGGAGAACTTTGACGTCATCTTTTTTTTTTAGTAGTGAAGGCAACAATCCTACCGCATGCAGCCAGTCATGATTCATTTTATGATTTTTTTTTGTTGATAATCTTACGCCAGAATGAATTTACTACGTTACAATAAATCAATTAAACAACTATTTATATAACAATATTTATTTAGTGGTCTAGTTATTTAAAAGATAAAGCATTTTAAAACCCTATTACCGGTTTATCGTAATTAGTCGACCAACACTATTGCGGCCCGTAACATTGCTAACTTCATGTGAAACAAAACAATCACGGTGCGATTCCAATCCCAATCCAATGTTGACAATATTGTTTTCAAGGGTAGCGAATCACGTGACTGCAAAATTGACATTGGAATCGTATTGGCCTTGGATTGGATTTAAAATTACTTTGAAGAGTAAGCCCCCAGGCCCGGGTCGGCGGCGCGTTGTGTTCCACGCGCACCTCAAAGAGCTGTCAGCAATAGTGACGGCCATTGCCTGTCGGGGTTGCGGGAATGTTCTAAAGAGATACCGTGGCCCCGGAACTTAAGGGCAGCTGAAGAAACAGGTTTTTAGTCAGTAGAAGTCTGACACTCCCTTCCGCTCCACCCAGAGCGGGAGAAGTCATTCGATGATTTTCCCACCCAGAGAAAAAAAAGGAGTACACATTCCCTAAAGAACACACATAACACTCGTTATGAATCACTTGACACTTATCTACTGACTCTAACAGTGAATCGAAAACGAAACGATCTATAGTTAAAGTCCGCGCCACCACTCAAGTCCGACAGCCGCGGCGCCTCAGTCGGCAGGCAGTCATGAAAGTGTTGCCAGTAAGAAGTGTAATTTCCTCATCATCCCATCAACCTAATAAGTTTTCTAATAATGTAACACAGTAGTTATTGTAGGAATAGCGGACTGTATATGTATATGAATTTTTCGGTGCTGCGGATAGTGGGCGGAGGCTTGATGGCAGAATTCAAACTACTTTTCACCACTTAAGAGTTTATTGGCACACACAAGAAAAAGCACGTCTGCTTTGCAGGCAAACCAATTCGAGAGAGTTTTTCTATAGAGAGCGAAACAGAATGAATGAACTACTTAAAACTATTAAGTCAAAATGTTACCAAACACAAAACGTAATCATTGCTATGACTAATGCATGTTATGCTTTGTTGGTGTTGCCAACATGCTGCCCACCTGCACGGCAAACAACTATTACATTGTTTTACTTACACAAAATAAAATATTGAAAATGAAACAGCTTCTTATTCACTTACACCCTACCCTACAGTACTATCGTACACAAGTTTAACTCACAAACAAAGTCAACTAAGTTGATAATTAATAGAAACATTAGTAATAAGAAAATGTTTAACAAACACAAGTTTTCTTTATTAAAGTGAATAAACTATAAGATTAGAGTAACGCAATAAAGAAGTTGGATTGAAGCTTCTTAGAACCTTATATAGGTACAAACATTTTACTAGAAACATACAAGCTAATTACATAATACAAGTTTAGTCAGCCTAGATAATAATAGATGTTAACCAAACTCTAACAATAACTATGTTAACTTACTCGCTACTATTATAGTTAAAGGGCAAAATACAGATACTTGATAAGGATCGATTATAGATTTTTCCATTCGGAATTTGTAAATTTAATGCTCTAACTTTGCCATCTTTACCAGGAAAAACCTTTACTACTCTTGCCATTGGCCAAAACAGTGGCGGCGCATTAGGGTCTTTTAAAATTACTAACATACCTTCAGTTACAATGGGTAAATCATCACGCCACTTAGGCCTATTTTGCAAAGTATTTAAATAATATTTGTGCCATACATTCCAAAATTGTTGTGTTAATTTATTACACAATTGCCAATACTTAAGTTTATTCAAAGGTTTATCAGCAACATTGGTTTCAGGATAGGCAACCATAGAGGTTCCTATTAAAAAATGTCCAGGCGTGAGGTAACTAAAATCAGCACTATCTGATGACATAGGTAACAACGGCCTAGAATTTAATACTGCCTCAATTTGAGCCAGGACAGTGTTTAATTGTTCATAGGTTAATAACGATTTTAATACAATTCGTTTTAAATGAAATTTCATGCTTTTTACAGCTGCTTCTGCAAGCCCAGCAAAAACTGGTGAATAACTTGGTGTAAAATGGAATTTTATGCCTTGCTGAGAAGCATATTCTTGTACCAATATTTGATGACTGGCAGAAGCATGCAGCTTGTACAATTCAGCCAACTGGTTGCTTGCCCCTCTAAAACACCCGCCGTTGTCGCAAAAGACTTCACCGGGCAACCCGCGACGAGAAATAAATCGTTTAAAACAGGCTAAAAATGAGTCAGTGGACAAATCTGAAGCAAGTTCGAGATGAACAGCCTTAGTAACAAAGCAAACTATTACACAAACGTAACCTTTAGAAATTATGGCGCGTCTTAATCGAGAATTTCTGACATCTACGGGGCCAGCGAAGTCTATCCCAACCTTCTCAAACGGTCGGGCGGCAGTGATACGCTGCTGAGGCAAAGAACCCATCAGCTGCTTTGCAGTGCTAGCCTTTAATCTGAAACACGTGATGCATTTATGTGTTTTCTTTTTTATCTCTCGTACACCATTTATAATCCAATATTTTTGGTTTAGATGAGCCAGCATCAGTTTAGGTGCGGCATGTAACAATCTTAAATGCTCATGGCCAATGATAAGGTCAGTTATAAATGAACCCTTTGGTAATATAATTGGATGCTTTTGTGCATATGAAAAATCTGTATTTTGAAGGCGTCCCCCCACTCTAACCAAACCCTGATTATCCAAGAAGGGATGTAATGGTTTTAAGGGATCCTTGACATTTTCATTATATTTTAAAGCCTTTATCTCATCCTTAAAATAAATATGTTGTTCATTTTTAATAATTAGAGTTAATGCTTGTTGTAATTCAGAACTATGAAGAAATGAATCTAAATTCTTATTGCTGCTTGGTCTGAGATTGTGTATGAATCTTATTACGTACGCCATTATCCTAATAACCTTATTAAGATTTGAAAATTTGGTTGAAAATTGGAAACAGTCATGATCACTTTGAGCAATCAAAGAAACCGCTGAATCAGGTACCACCTTCAGCTCGGGTAAGTCAACAGGCAATGCTACATCCACACTAACTTCTTCAAATGAATAAGTAGGAGAGTGCAAAAATGAGGGCCCGTGCCACCAAAGGGCGCATGAGGACAGTTCACAGGGATCTACTCCTTTACTAACTAAATCAGCAGGGTTGTCCTGTGACCTTACATAATGCCAACTCCAAGCTGATGTTTTTTCTTTAATTATTTTTACTCTATTTGCAACATAAGGTAATAATCTTGTTATTTCTAATTTTAGCCAAGCTAAAACAACCTTGGAATCTGAATATAATATAACGCTGTCAATTTTGACTTTTACCTTTAGTGTATTATAGACTCTGTCACTTAATATAGAAAGCAAATGAGCAGCATTTAATTCTAATCTCGGTACAGTTAACTTTTTACTTATAGGATTGACTCGCGACTTCGAACAGAGTAACGATACCGTAACCTTCCCTGACACATTGACTACACGTAGGTACACGCAACATCCATAGCCAACAGTACTGGAAGCATCAGCGAAACCAATCAACTGCACTGAGACCGCTGACTCAGGAACTGAAATATTTCTAGGTAACTCAAAGGTTTGCACTTTAGCTAAACTTTCAAGAAAATGAAGCCAATCCATTCTAATGCCTTTAGGTGCAGTGTCATTCCAGCCTATATTTTCTGACCAAAGTCGTTGCATTATTGCCTTGGCTTTAATAACTACAGGACTAATAAAACCCATGGGATCATAGAAACGTGCAATGTAGCTTAAAATATCCCTTTTTGTAGGTCTATCAGTACTTTGTGATGTAGGACAACCAATTTTAAAGCAATCTTGTTTCATGTTAATTGTTAAGCCTAAAGCCTTCATGCTACACTCTTGTTTTTGTAATTCAAGCTCATCAAATTGCCTTTGAGAAATTGGGATATCATCTAGTATTGAGGGTGAGTTTGAAGCCCATTTATGAGTGTTAAAGTTCCCCAAGCTAAGCAATTCTTGTAACTGTTTCCTTGAATCTAACATAGTATTTAGATTAGAGTCCGCATAAAGCACATCATCAACATAACAGTTATTGAGTAACATAGTAGCTCCTAATGGGTAATCATTTCCAAACCTTATTGCAAGCTCCTTTAGACAACGTGTAGCTAGATAAGCCGAACTTTTTAAACCATAAGTAACAGTTTTTAGGCGTAAGCATTTAATTTCGTCTTCAGTGTTATAGCGAAAAAGAATATTTTGTAGTGGTGTAAATTGAGGATTAAGCATCACACATCTGTACATTTTTTGAATGTCGGTTGAAAAAGTATAATCTCCAAAGCGAAATAAGAGTACAATATCAAAAAGCTCCTTTTGAACTGGAGGCCCATTCAACATTAAATCATTAAGTGAAACTTTGTTTTTTGTTTGCATGGAGGCATCAAATACTGCCCTAACTTTAGTTGTTTTACTGGTTTCATTAATGGCAGCATGATGAGGTAAAAAATATACAGAATCCTTATTTAAATTGTAAGAGCTAATTTCCACATATTCAGCATGACCTAATGTTATAAACTCATTAATAAATTTGTTATATTCAGTTTGTAAAATTGAATTTTTTTGTAACTTTTTTTCCAAGTTAAGAAATCTATGATATGCAGAATCAAATGAGTTACCAAGTGTATTATTTACATCTTCTATTGGCACCTTTAAAGGCAGATCAACATAAAATGTTTTGTTTACAAGTTGAACTGAATCTTGAAAAATACTCTCAGCGAGCTCATGTTCAGTTAAATTTTCATTAAACGTTTCTGGGACTTGTTCAGCCTTCCAAAAGCGTGATACAGTTTCATTAACATCAGATTCGCATGTTAAGCAAAGCAAAGAGGTTACCTTAGTTTTAGAGGCCTGCTGTGCATGCGACCCTCCTATTACATGCCCAAACCTTGTGTTTAACAATTGTGGTTGTGTTGTATTTGCATCCTCGGGTGGCAACAGGACCTGGAAAAACACATCCGCACCGATCAACAAATCTATTTCAGATGGCATGTGGTAATTCACATCTGCCAAAACAATATTGGCAGGAATTTTTATTTTTGAAGTATCTATCCTGCTTTGGGGAAGTTTACACGTTATTTTCTTAACCACCTGACAATTTAAAGAAGTTTTATAATTTGAGGTTAATGAACACAAGTCCACATGCACAGAAAACATGGAAGTATGTTTTGAATTTGTGACTCCTATTATATCTAACCTATTTTGAATAGGAGCCAATTTTAACTTCTCCACAACCCTACTTGATATCATTGAAGTTTGAGACGCTGAATCTAGGATAGCCTTCACATGAACTTCAAGGTTATCCTTGCCTACAAGCTTGACAATAGCTGTGGGAAGTAAAACATTGTTAAAAGTGTTACCTGACATTAATGCAACAGGTGATGGCGATGCAGGTTCATAATGTACAAGTGAGTTGTGGGATTTCTTGCACTCACCGCACTTGAAATGAAACCTACATTTCTTTTCATGTTGATTTAAACATACCTGACATAACTTTTTATCTTGAACGAATTCCAATCGCTCTTTAGCAGGTAAGCATTTGAAAGTTTTACAATTAAAAAGTTTGTGATCACTAGCATTACAATAAAGACATGGTTTGTTACCAGATGAGGTGGATGCTATGTTGACTACTGCCTTCTTAGATGGGGCCACAGGTTCAGAATTCTCTAGAGCCAACGCCCTTTTCTCGAGGAACTCCAAAAACTGCTGGACTGAAGGATCTGTCCCATCATCTCGCTCCAACTGATAGGCCCGCGAAGTGTAGGTATCTAGTTTACGTAATAAAACACATAACACAATGTCATCCCATGAATCAACTTTACAGCCTAAATTTTTTAACGCAGTAAGTACTTGTTTTATTTGTGATACAAAATCCCGAATGTTTTGTGGGGAAGACCTTGACAAACCCCTGATATCCAATAGAGAATAAATGTGTTCATTGACTATTATATACCTATTGTTATACCTTTCATCTAGTAATCTTAAGGCTTCTAGATAACTATCACTACTAAGTGGAAGGTTTTTTATTAAATCAAGTGGTTCATTTTTAAGAAATGACCTTAAATAATAAAGTTTAGCGACATTATCTAAGTTAACATCCTTGCTTATCACAGATTTGAAAAGGTTTATAAATGGTGTGTATTCACTGTACTTACCGGTAAAAGGTGTAATTTGTATTGCAGGTAGGCGTATCTTAGTATTATTGTTGGACACATTACCCTGTATAGCCTGAACATTGCGTTGTTTTTTATCAATTTCAACATTTAAAACAGAGATGATGTTGAAATACTTTTCCTCAATTTCAGTGTAATTCTCTGCATCACTAGGATCTAATGCTAAAATTAACTTATTATGCTCATCATACTCGGCAAATGTATTAATTAAACGCTCCCTCTTGGCAACTAAACTTTCGTATGTGTCGTTAGTAAAACATTGAAGGGCCAGTCTTGAGATACTGCCCTTTACATATCCCCTTGAAGCAATATGCTTCTTTAGCTCGGCCATAGTGAGGCAATATTATCTATATTTTGAATTACGAAACTAAAAGTAATACTAATAAACACTAAAGTCAATATGTAAAACTTTGATCTTGCAACTTGAAACTTCACGTTAACTTTTATTTTACTGTGCAAATGGCGGACGACACCAGAAATCGCTTGCGCAATAGAGGGAAGTAACGCGAACGAACGAATTGAACCGTCGAACGCCGCGAAGACTGCTGATTGGCGGGCCGGGCGAAATGACGTTTGAAGATAGAACCGATTCACGTCACGGCGACCGCTGATTGGTGACCGGGCGAACTCGACGCATGACGTGACCGGAAATAGTCAAATCCAGATTTGTAGCCGCTTCCACCGCCTTGTATTGTTTGTATCTTCTGATATTACTGCAAATGGATATATTTTCCTTTTCGTTGCAGCTTATAAAATGTTCTATCTATATGCTCCTCGAACCTCGTGGATGCCACAGACGGCTGCTTCCTCGCTTGCTTGTAGTTTTCGTCGTCGACACGTTGCAGCCACACTCGTAGCCACGCCACACTATCCGGCTCGATTGGACCAAATGTAGGAATAGCGGACTGTATATGTATATGAATTTTTCGGTGCTGCGGATAGTGGGCGGAGGCTTGATGGCAGAATTCAAACTACTTTTCACCACTTAAGAGTTTATTGGCACACACAAGAAAAAGCACATCTGCTTTGCAGGCAAACCAATTCGAGAGAGTTTTTCTATAGAGAGCGAAACAGAATGAATGAACTACTTAAAACTATTAAGTCAAAATGTTACCAAACACAAAACGTAATCATTGCTATGACTAATGCATGTTATGCTTTGTTGGTGTTGCCAACAGTTATCACTACATACATATTATAAAACAACTTTGTTTTATAATATGATGGTCAGTTCTGTTGGTCAGAATCAGTGTCGCTATCACTCTCTGTGGATATGATAAATCTCTCCATTTCCACGACAATTAATCCATCGTTTTTTAAATATTTGTCTTCAACATGCTCCACGTTTTTGCACTGAATGCTCCAGTCTTCAGGCGTGATGCTGTCAAAAGCGGATTATGTCAGTTTAATTATTGTTTTTGGGTCCCGAGCCACATTTTTTTCTTCTTTTTGCCAGGCTCCATATTTTTTCAATAGGGTTAAGATCACAGTGGTATGGAGGTAATTTTACCACTTCGTGATCGTATTGTTTCAGGAGCTCGTCAACTTCAAAAACTGGCGGCCCTTTGTTTTTTTTATAAGATCATATAAAACTGGTTTTGTCCAACTCTCTTCAAAGAAAATTATTTTTTCTCTCAGCCACTGTTGCATGTTTGATTTTAAGCTTGCCATTGTAGGAGCTTTGTTTGTTTGAGTGCAGTGATAAGGTGCATTATCCATAACTACAAGACATTTTTCAGGCAGATTTGGCACTACTTTGTCGGTCATCCATTTCAAAAAGTTAGTTGCGTTTGTTAGAAGTGATAGATATATAGAGAATTTTGTTATTTATAGAATTAATTAATTATCAATATCGATTTATTACGTATTTACCGATTAATTACCTATTAATCGGTATTACCATGATTACTAGGTGTTTTATCGAAATAATTAGCAGTCTGTATAGCAATATCGGTTTATTAATTTACCGCACGGTTCGGAAGGTAGCTATCTATGGAGAAGAACCGGCAAGAAACTCCACAGTTACTCTTTTCAAAACATCGTCACTTTCACATAATTTCAAGTAAAAATTAACACGTGGTTATTACTTCATAGCATATGGCTATATCTACTTATCTACACATAATTTTATGTTTAATTATTACACAATATTATTAGGACACCGATACAACAACATAATTCTATATTGTAACGCGCACCGTTTCCAAACGACTCAGAGCCATAGATGTGGCCATAGATAACATCATAGCGCCGTTAAGTTGCTAGTGTGTAGGCGTCACCAGGACGCCAACATAACAATTCCTCGCACCTCGTACCTCAGACCTCGCTCGGTAACATACGACACGCGTCGGCGCGCTAGAACGCGCCCTGAGTTCTCTTTGTTTTATTTTGTTAACTTCCTGCTACCTATGTAATGTACTACTGTGTGATTAATATTAAACCAGTTTCAACGAATGTGCGGACAATCTTATTAAAACGAACCGCTACAAGTGGCTGCCCAACGTGCCGCGAGTGTTAATAAGTGCTCGTTTGAACTCAATAGACTCAATACTCTGTTGTTAACGGTTATTCGCGTGTGTTCACCATCACCATGCCGCGGACACGCGGAGATAGAGATCGACGGCGACAATGAAAACGTTGCAAGTTTCTCATCAGGACAAGTGGCCGCCATGATGGCGGCTATGCAGCAATCCCAAACGGAAGCGTTCGAGCGCCTGTTGGAGAAAGTTATTAGTCGCCAACCGCCATCTCCAGTTCCAAACTCTACGTCTGCGTCACAGGCCGTCGGCAGCGGCACCTTCACACGCACTGCACTGCCCGTTTCGGCGGTGACGCCGAAGAGTCCGTAGACGCCTTCATAGACGCCATTCAGAGCTACAAGGACTGCGCTAATGTCTCGGAGGAAAATGCCCTCAGGGGCCTCTCAATGGTGCTCACGAATAACGCCGCAATTTGGTACCAGGGAGTGAAAAAGGAGATTCACACATGGGATGACGCCATAGAATTATTAACCAACACCTACGGTGATAAAAGACCTCCGCACCGTATATATATTGAATTATTTGAACAAAGACAAGGCGATCAAAATACGGACGTGTTCGTCGCTAAATGCCGTGCATTATTATCAAAGATTCCCGCCAACGAAATATCCGAAAAAGCACAAGTCGACATGGTGTACGGCCTACTTGACGCACGGATACGAAAACACCTTAGGAGGGAAGACTTTACGAACTTCTCGGGTATGCTTCGCCTCGCCCGTTCCATTGACATCGAAGTTTCCGATACGCCTACTCAGACGCAGCCGCAGCCCCGCCCGCCATCCAGCGGCCGCTTCACAAAGTCGACAAGCCCCGGCGCCGGCCCCGCCAACCGCAACGGCAGCTTGGCGCGGGCGCCCGCGTCGCAGCCGCGCCGCTCCGCAGTGCCAACGACGTCGAGCGCGGGCAGCGCAGCGCCAACAGCGTCGTCGAATACGGATTATAACGATGATATGTCAAAACAACGTGCGAAATCTAGATGTGTGTATTGTAAACAATATGGACACGTGCGTGACGAGTGTAATAAATTAATTCGTAAAAGCAGTGGTAATGATAAGTTCCTCAGTTGTTATGGTTGCGGAGCGAAAGGAGTTATGAGGTCGCAATGTGCTAAATGTAACAATAATCTGTCATTTTCATCTGTTACGGTCGAAACTTATTCGTCAGATTTGGTAAGTGACAAACACGTTATTCCTCCTACATTCTCCGTTAACACTCCAAGTCATAATATTGCCCGTAGTCGTAGTATTATGGTTCATATAAATAACCGAGGCTCACTCTAAAAGTTATCGTTCAACGCCGTGTTTACAATCGCAACCATGCGAATGCATGTGGGATTAACTCAATGGATTTCCAATTAAACGGCTGATTTCTTCTTAAAAACTCTATTTATTTCTCCTTACAAAATTACACGTCCTATCGTCTTGGTATCGTCCTAGTTCTCCCATTCTATATCCTTTACTTATTCTACATCTTTAACATTCATTCGCTATCTCTTTCACTCCTTGACTATTTCGTATATCCATCTCTGTCACTCGTTTATGCTTCACATCTGTCATTCATCTTCACGTCTCATTCCACTATCCTGTCATAACGTTCCATTCCTACAGCTCGGCCATTCTGCTAACTGACTGTCCCCAGTCAGATCTACATTGAAAGTATTTCTAATTGACTTAAAACACAAATCAAATGTGAATACAAATAAATTTCAGGTTATCACATAACACAACTTATACTAATACCATCATAATGAAATATTAGGTCAAGAACAAACCCCAAAGGTCCCCAACCTAACAAACAACAACTAACGAAACTTACTCACCTTTTTTTTTTTTTTTAGGTGTCTCCTCACACGTGCGTGGGGGGCCACGGGAAACCTAATTCTTCCGCAGCCCCGCACTAGTGCTGGTCGGGTCTGTCCCG
This sequence comes from Tholera decimalis, assembly GCA_943138885.2. NCBI lineage: Eukaryota > Metazoa > Arthropoda > Insecta > Lepidoptera > Noctuidae > Tholera > Tholera decimalis. Next base: position 29,514,766 of record OW964551.2, read on the forward strand.
GCCTCGCCTGCTGCACGGGGTAGTGAGGTGTTGGACTACCCCGTGCATCGCCTCAGAGGCGCGCGCCGACACCCGCGCGCGCCTGCGACTCGGGTCCATCAAATAGGGGGCGGGGGACTTCCCCAAGTCCCTCGCCCCTGGACCCATTCATGGGGGCTGGAAAAGGGCGTTGTCCGCCCTTCCCCTGCGCCCGGTGTGCCTCCTGCGGAAGGGAGTGGAGATCTCCCTCTCCCTTTCCGCAGTTTCCTTCTGCGACATCACGTCCTCGCAGAAGGACACCACCGCGTCCCACGACTCTGCGCTGCCGACCATACTCTGCACTACGGCCGGCAGCGACAGATCGCCTCCTACTTCATTTGTGAGGACACGGCGCTGCTCCTCCCAAGCTACACACTCGGCGAGCGTGTGTTGCGCCGTGTCCTCCCCGCAATGAACGCAGTGGTGGCACCGAGCGTCCGGCTCTCTGTCTATGCGGCACAGGTACTTGCCGAAGCAGCCGTGCCCCGACAGCACCTGTGTCACTCTAAAAGACAGGGAGCCGTGCCTTCTCCCGAGCCAGTCGTCGAGTACTGGCCGGATCGCCTCGACGGTAGCGAGGTAGCGAGTAGGTAGGGCGCAGAAGCCTCTGCCGCCATTCCGCCACCAAGACCTGACGGAGCTCCTCTCGGCGCAGCGCGATCTGCCGCTGCACCGGCTTCGAGCCCCGTGCCCGCTCTTCCTCGCGCCATCGATACAACGACGCGAGTACTTTCGCCTCTAGGTCCCAGGGCGGGGATCCGGCCAGGACGCAAGCCGCCTCGTAGGAAATCGTGCGGTATCCGCGGACGACTCTGACGGCCATCACCCTCTGCGGTTTGCGCAAAATGGCGAGAGTGCCGGCCGTCATGTCCAGCGCCCACACAGGGGCCGCATACAGGGCCATGGACCGCACGATTCCCACGTACAACCGCCTACAGGCGGCGCTCGCGCCCCCCAAGTTGGGAAGCAACGTTGAAAGCGCGCCCGCTGCGCCCATCAACTTGGGCACCAGCCGCCGGAAGTGGGGCCCGAATTCCCATCGGCTGTGGAGCACCAATCCCAGATACTTCATGGTGGACTCGACAGCTATCCGGGTCCCGCTGACCACGATGTGTGATCCCGGCGGCGGCGCCCGTCGAGGGCCATGAAACACCATGGCCTCCGACTTGTTCAGGGCCACCTCCAGGCCCAGGCGCCGGATGCGGTTCACCACCTGTGACACCGCAGCCGTGTCTAACAACGTCGCTTCCCTGTGCGAGCTCCCCCGGGCAGTTACGAGCGTGTCATCCGCATAACACGTCACGTCGGCGCCCGGCGGGAGTTCGCCTCTCAGCACCCAGTCGTAGCCGATGTTCCACAGGGGCGGTCCCAAGACCGATCCCTGTGGAACACCGCACGACGTGAGGTGCCGACCAGCACCGTCACGTCCCCGATAGGTGACGCATCTACCCTCCAGGTAAGCCCCTACTGTACGGCGGAGGTAGGGAGGCACGCGATGGTATTTCAGGGCCTCCCGAATACAACTCCAGGGTAGGGTGTTGAATGCGTTGGAGATGTCTAAAGACACCGCCACCACCACCCCACCCCGGGACACCGTCTCCTCCGCCAGGGCCCTCACGCGCATGATGGCGTCTATGGTGGAGCGCCCCCGACGAAAACCGAATTGGTTGTCGTCCAGGTTCGGCCCCTCCCTGCACAAGTGGCTGACGAGGCGATCTGCGATGATACGCTCAAAAAGTTTGCCCGCCTCGTCAAGCAGCACTATGGGCCGATACGCGGACGGCGAGTCCGCGGGGCGCCCCTCCTTCCTGAGGAGGACCAGCCTCCCCTCCTTCCACACACTGGGAAACTGACCCTGCTCGAGGCATGCCGTGAGAAGCCTCCTCAGCTGGGGCTCTAGCTCCTTCAGAGCCAGGACGAGAGCTCGACCAGGCACTCCGTCGGGTCCGGGCGCTGTGTTCTTAGCCCGGAGTCGCGACACGGCCGCTCCCATCTCTGCTTGCGTCACCTCGGGGACATCGGTGCTCTCCTCTTCTTCTGGAGAGTCTGTGGCTGAGGGCGAAGCCATCGCCGGGGGAACGTGTTCCGGTCGCCCTGGGAAGAGGGCCGACACCACCGCCTCTAGCAACTGGGGTTCCATGCTTCGCGTCAGTGGAGGCGCCCAGGGACGCAACTTGCTCCGTACCCAACGGTAGGGGCGCCCCCACGGATCCCGATCCAGGGACCCCAGCAGCTCCTCCCTGGCGCGCGACTTTGAGTCGCCGATGGCCAGCCACAGAGTCTCCTTGGACGCGCGGTACACCTCATACAGCGCGTCCTCCTCGGCGGAATCCCGTCGACGTCGTCTCCGGTATCGGGTGTACCGGCGGCGAGCCGCAACGCACGCTACGCGCAATTGTGCGATCTCGGCGGTCCACCAATACACCTGGCGCCTTGCGGACTGTTGGCGGACACGGGGCATGGACTGGAGACCCGGACGTCCTCGGAGTTGAGGACCTCCCTCATCTAACTCAACAGTATTGCCAAACACTGGCCATGGTTTCATATTATCTGCAGAGAAAGAAGTCACTCGAGAACCATCTGTTCTGTGATCCATCTTCTCCACATCATATCGATCATTTCTTTTTACTTTGGTAACTCTGTATGGTCCTAGATACTTCGGCTTGAGCTTCAATCCAGTACCAAACTGTGTATGTTTGATGGCTACAACATCTCCTCCTACATATTTTCGACTTTCTTTTCTTCTTCTATTATACGTCTTACAATTTTCATCTTGAACTTTTCTTATTTGTTCTTTAGCCTTCATTTTTAAGTCTTCTCTATTCTGCATGAAATTACTTCTATGCTTTTGCTGAAGCAAATCATAAATTTCAATATCTTCTTTAGTTTTCATTTTTGTACCCAACATGAGTTCAAAGAGAGTAGTGTCAATGCTTCTTTGATATGTGCTATTTAATGCTTTTTGCACCCGGCTGACCTGCTTGTACCACTGAGATGGCTCCTCAATGCATAGCTTTGCTAAAACCGCTATAATTATTCTGTGAATGCGCTCCACTTGACCATTCCCTCTCGGCACACCTGTTGTTATGGTTATATGTTGAATACTCTCCTTCTCACAATACTCCTTAAAGTCGTTGCTGGTAAATGCGCTACCACGATCTGAAATGAAACGTATAGGATTCCCAAACGTTTGCTGATGAATCTGTAACTTGTCTATAGTCTCCTTACTGGTAGTCCCCTTCACTGGAAACAACCACACAAACTTTGTAAATCCATCTACAACAGTTAGAATGTAATTATACATCTTCCTCGTCTCTGAAAGAGGTCCAATATGATCACAATGAATAGTATGCAACGGAATGCTTTCTTTATCAATGCAGTTTAAGAATCCCTCCTGTTTACCTTCTTTTTTGGTCGCTAGCAGACATTTTATGCACGACAGTAAAAACTCTTCAATCTTCTTGTTAATATTTTTGATATAATATTCTTGTTCCACCAGTTGTATCATTTTTCTTTTCCCAAAATGTCCCTTCTGGTGTATTCTTCTTAAAATCTCAAATTCTAAATTTCTTGGTATTACCAACCTTCTTTCTAGTCCTTTGTACAATAAACCATCGCTGTAGACATAGTCTTCATATGGCTGAAGTTATGTACTATCTCTATAATCGCCTTTATACCTTCATCCAACATCTGTGCTTGCTTGACTTGATCATGTAGGCTTAACTCGACAGCTCCAACAAATGGATTTCTGCTCAAAGCGTCCGCATGTTGCATTTTGCCTCCTGATCGATGTTCAACCACGTAATCATACTCTTCAAGCAATAATACCCATCTGGCTACTCTAGTTGTTAGGTCCTTCTTATTCAATGTCTTCTGAAAGGCTTGACAGTCTGTAACAATTTTAAAGTGTTTTCCGTACAAGTAATGCCTAAACTTCTTTACACCCTCAATAATAGCCAAAGCTTCCAACTCATAGCTACTATACTTCTTCTCAGCATCACTGGTCTTCCTACTGTAGTAGTGTACAGGATGTAACTCATTTGCATAGTCTCTCTGAAGCAAAATAGCACCGTATGCTATTGCAGAGGCATCGGTATGCAATTCAGTTAATAACTAAAGATCATAAAATCCTTAACACTGGGCTACTAGCTAAAGCATTCTTCAACATGTTAAATGCACTTCTCTGAACATCTTCAAACACAAAGTTAGCCTCCTTCTTCAATAAATCAGTTAATGGTTTAGCTATCAATGCAAAATCTTTAATATATTTCCTAAAATATGATGTTAATCCAACAAAACTATGAAGTTGCTTTAAAGTCTTGGGTTCAGGGTACCTGGTTACAGCATCTGTTTTGTCCTGAGAAGGTTGAACTTTTCCATCTTCTATAATGTGTCCTAGGTACTCTATTCTTCGACATAACAATTGCGCCTTCTTCCAATTAATCTGCAAGCCATATTGTGATGCGACAGCTAACACTTCTTTTAACCGTTGCAATGCCTGACATTCATCCATAGCAGGTATTAATAAATCGTCAATGAATATCACCAATATTCCCTTTGCTATAAGTTCCTGAAATACCATCGTTACAAATCTCATAAAATACTTCGGGCAAACCGACAAACCAAACGGAGCCCTCAGAAACTCATACTGTCCATTGTGTGTAACAAAAGCAGTGTACTTTATGCTTTATTTACTGACTCTCAAATGAAAGAAACTATTTTTTAAATCTAACACACTAAAAACACGAGCACCTTTAAGTTTATCTATCAAATCATCAATAATAGGCAGAGGAAATTCATCTTTAATCATCTTTTTGTTTATAGGTCCATAGTCTACACACACTCTAGTACTGCCATTTTTTTTCTTTACTAACACCAAGGGTGAGGAATATTCTGAAAAACTTACACGAATGATCCCATCCTTAAGCCACTCTGATACTTGCTTTTCAACAATCTCTTGTTCAGCCAAAGATATACGCCTTGGTCGTTGAGTTACTGGTATATCATCCTTGAGTACAATACACAATTCTATCGGCGCCTCCTTTACCTGTACTGGTGGATAATTCTTCACACAGTCAATGACTTCTTGTTGCACCTGCTTATCCTGAATAGTACCTAAAACAAACTCATCCTGACTTACCACGCACACAAGCTTTGACAACCAACTGTTTACATTTGGAGTAATTAGTATTGACCCCTTTGACATAATGGTAAAAACATCTTTAAGGAATTCTTGACCCAATATTACGCTACACGGCATACAACGCCTAGGAACAACATGAAACGCAATATCTTTATATTCGTGTCCATCTAATAACACACAAGCAGTAAACTTTTGCATCGACCTTACACTGCCGCCTAAACCCACCAGATTCGTGACAGTGTTCACAGACTTAGGAGCCCCAAGATGATCGTAAAGTTCGGTACACACCAAGTTTATCTCACTACCGGAGTCAATTAATGCTTTAACTTCGCACTTATTCACTAAAACCGTTTTGCAAGAATTTTCGAATCGAAACTGTGCCGGCGTTTTTTCTTCGACGTAAACATCAGTGAAGTTGGCGTCAGTTCCCACTGGCATCGCCATCTTGTCGCCGTCGCTGATGTTGGTACTCCTGTCAATGTCATCAGTATCACCAACCGCAGACTCACGACTGTTCGGAGTGAAGTTGGTCACACACATCGTTCGCTTATCTTCGTGAATGTTCGGTTTTCCGCCTTGCCGTTCACGTTCTCGGTTATAGGTCTTTTCATTCGTATTCGTATTATTTGTTGAACGAATGCATTGAGTAGAAATGTGTCCAAACTCATTGCACTTAAAACACTTCAGACCTTTTTCTTTATTTGGACACTTTGATGATTGATGATTTTTTTCACCACAGCTGTAACATCTCTTGATCCCCGCGCCATTTTCTTGATTTTCAAACTTCCTGTGTCGACTATGATCGTTGTTTTCCGTCCTCATTTTATCTTTGATAGTCTCGTAAATCTTAAGCTTTTCTTTTAGGTCCGCATACGTCGTAACTCCGTACAACAACATTTTATTAACTTCCGAGTCGATTATGCCGTCAATTATGTACTTAATGACAACATAATCTGGCATCTTGCCGCGTTTTCCCATTTCCTTCATGACTAACATGTAATCTAGACACCGTTCGTCCTTTTTTTTCTTTCTGGCGGCCATCATCTCGTGGATGGTTTTGCTATCCACCGTATCTGGAAACTCCCTAAGTAATCCAGCCTTTAAATCGTCCCAACTTTTATAAGGTTTTTCAGATCTGAGCAACAGCGCAGCAGTTCCGACTAAAGCCCTTCTGGCTACGATCAGAGTTTGTAGGGCCGTCCATTGAAAAATCTCGGCATTGTCGTCAATGTCCTGCGCCCATTTAGCTACTGAAAATGTCTAGTCTTGCCCACTAAAATTTGGGACAAAGCTCTCATGGAAAATAGCCTGATGGTTAAACCCTTGCCTAGCCGATGTGGATGCGTCATGTTCGTCTTCACCGTCGTTGGCTTGGCGGCGATATTTCCCTTGTCGCGGCGACTTTTCCATTTTTCGTCTTTTCTTTCCTTGTCTTTTGCAACTATTGTTACCGTCTTCAAGCAGGATATAATGTTAACCGTCTTCTTTCCGTAATAGCGTCTTAACGTCTTTCGTGCAACCCTTGTGCCGTCTTGATTTTTTGCTTCTTTTCAACGGAAACTGGAAATAATGAGCTATCCCGGACAAGCCCCCAAAAAGTTGTGGGATTAACTCAATGGATTTCCAATTAAACGGCTGATTTCTTCTTAAAAACTCTATTTATTTCTCCTTACAAAATTACACGTCCTATCGTCTTGGTATCGTCCTAGTTCTCCCATTCTATATCCTTTACTTATTCTACATCTTTAACATTCATTCGCTATCTCTTTCACTCCTTGACTATTTCGTATATCCATCTCTGTCACTCGTTTATGCTTCACATCTGTCATTCATCTTCACGTCTCATTCCACTATCCTGTCATAACGTTCCATTCCTACATGCATAACAAATAATAATAGTTCATGTTGCGATTGTCGAACATTTGTTAGTTCATGTAAGTCAGCTGGTTTTATGGACTCATATGATAGGGTAAATGTGCCGGTTACCGTTTCTAATAATAGTTCATCTGATAGAATAAACTCACCTATTCTTGTCAATTATGATAGTCACTCACCTGTTAGGGTAAACTTACCTGTTAGTGTCAATTTTGATAGTCACTCACCTGTTAGGGTAAACTTACCAGTTAGTGTCAATTATGATAATCACTCACCTGTTATCGACTCGACTCGTGGACTGTGCGGCTCAAACATTGACCAGTTTAAAACGCCTCCAGTAGTTTCTTCAATTTGCGCCGACACTACGGTGACTACTACCTGTGGTGGTGTTACCTCAATGGTCCCTCTCTCTACGTCACACGTTCTGCTAACCACAACCGCACGTTCTAAGCAGCAGAGGCCAGTAATTAGTATTCAGGTTCTTGGTTTACGGGGTATGGCTCTCATTGATACAGCGGCTAAGTGCTCCATAGCGGGACATACACTTTATAAAATATTTAAAGAGAAGGGACCTTTGGTTCCAAGCAGGTTAATGTGAAGCTAGCTGACGGTGTTGTTCGTTCACAAGAAGTTCTGGTGGCAAGCGTCGACATCATCATCTCTGTGGACAAGAGTGTTCGAGTGGACTTCGTGATTTTTCCGGATGCTGATAACAATGATACTCTCCTCGGTATCGACTTCCTCAATGCTACAGGTATGGTTATTGATTTTTATACTTCTTCCTGGCACTTCTCTGGGTGCACGCAGACTTTCCCGCTTGAGTATGAGGGTGAACCAACGTCACAGCCCAACCCAATCTCTGTGTCTTCTACGAGTATGTCGTTGAGGGCTGACGAAGGTTTGTTGCTTACCTGTGATCAGCGCCAGCTGCTCACTAATTTACTTCAATGCCATGAAGATGTCTTCCGTCTAGGAGGAGAGGCTACTCGCTATGCCGAGCATCATATTGATACGGAAGGTCACGCGCCTATTGCCGTACCACCTTACCGCCTTACGCCCGCGAAGAGGGCCGCAATGGAGGCCAAGATCAACAAGATGCTGAAGGATGGTATTATTGAGGAGTGTGAGTCAGCGTGGGCCGCACCTGCTCTCCTCGTCCCTAAGAAGGATGGCTCGACTAGGTTTTGCGTCGACTATCGTCGACTTAATGCCATTACTAAAAGTGACACTTACCCTTTGCCGGTCATCGAGGACCTTCTTCACGCTACCAAGAGGGAAGGGTACATGAGTACCATAGATCTACGGTCAGGCTACTGGCAAGTGATCGTATCACCGGCAGACCGGGACAAGACAACATTCGTGTCACCGTTTGGTACGTACCGTTTTATTCGAATGCCGTTCGGCCTTAAGAACGCTCCCGCCACTTTCCAGAGGTTAATGGACCGATTTCGATCTGGAAGTGCCTTGAAGGATATAACATTATTAGTCTTTTTAGATGATCTGCTGGTCCTGTCGGATGGGCCGTTCCAGAAGCACCTGGAAGATCTGGACGCTGTGTTCAACCGCCTACGTGTTTTTGGGTTGCGTGCAAACAGGGACAAGTGCAACATTGTCTGTAACCAAGTTAAATACTTAGGCCATCTTATTACTCCCAAGGGTATAATGCCCGATGAGTCCAAGGTGCAGGCTATCCAGCAGATGAATGAACCAACCAACCTCAAACACCTGAAATCTTTCTTACAAACCTGTTCATGGTTTAGGAAGTTTGTGCCAGGGTTTTCTGAAATAGCTCAACCGCTCACCAAGCTAACTAAGAAAAATGAACCGTGGGCTTGGACCGAAGACCAGCGAAGGGCCTTCAATGAGCTAAAGCAGAGACTCATTTCAGCACCAGTCCTCGTACAAGCAGACCACAGTAAACCTTTTATTATTCATACAGATGCCAGTAATTACGCATTGGGTGCCGTTCTCCTCCAAGGTGAAGGTAACGACATGCACCCCATTGAGTACTCCAGTCGTTTGCTGACTTCTGCTGAACGTAAGTACTCCACTACCAAGCGAGAAGCCCTCGCTGTAGTCTGGGCCGTAGAAAAGTATCGCCCATACATTGAAGTTCACCCAGTAATCTTACATAGTGGCCATCAACCACTGAGGTGGTTACTGACCTTAAAGTCTCCCAGTGGCAGGTTAATGCGCTGGGCCCTTAAATTACAAGCTTTTGACATAAAATACGAGTATACCCCTGGTAAGGTAAATGTCATTGCTGATGCACTTAGCCGACCTATCTGCAATGAGTCATCACAAGAAAGTTGCGGGATCTGTTCGGTGATCATAGATGTACCACGCAAGAGTCCAACTGAGTTGCGATCTGCTCAGCTGGATGACCCTGAGGTGAGTAAGATCATCAATGATCTAGAAAACACCACTGACCTTCTGTCTTCGACTCGCTGGCTAGAGCGCGGCTACATTATGGACCAGGGTGTCCTCTATCGTCTCGCACCTGACTCGGATTCCGAGGAACCGCAATTGGTAATTCCTGTATCTATGCTTAATGATGTTATGAATGAGTTCCATAACGCTCCTACTGCTGGTCACCAAGGAGTGGATGGTACACTTGATCGAATCAAACAGCGATACTACTTCACAGGTATGCGTAAGTACGTTACAGACTATTTAAAGAATTGTGTCGACTGCCAACGGTACAAGTTCTCCAATCAAAAGCCCGCCGGTCTTTTGCAGACACCTATTCTACAGCAGAGGTGAAGTACTGGCTGTTGATCTGTTCGGTCCCTTACCAGAAGCCGAAACAGGAGAAAAGTGGGTATTTCTTGTCGAGGATACTGCCACTCGATGGGTGGAGTTATACGCCCTCAAGGAGGCTACAGCTGAGGTATGTGCCAAAATAATGATCGAAGAGTATTTTCTTCGATATGGTTTTCTCAGGCGTGTCATTTCTGACAATGGGGTGCAGTTCATATCTGCTGTGATGCAACAATGCATGTTTTTATTTGGTGTCAGGCAGAACCTGATACCACTCTATCATCCTGAGGCCAACCCGGCCGAAAGGAAGAACCGGGACCTGAAGATCCAACTGGCAATGCTGGTCAGGAAAGAGCATCGCGTTTGGCCCCAATTCTTATCACAGGTACGGTTTGCCCTCAACACTGCTACTTGTTCGACCACAGGACTAACACCAGCGTACATGACGTATGGCCGAGAGATGCGGACACCATTTGATGCACAGCATGATATGCGTGCAATTCTAGATAAGGAAACGTATGTACCCCAGGCTACGCCATACTTGTCAAAATTTATCGACTCTTTGAAGGAAATACGAGACCGGGTCGAAAGACGCCAAGACCTTAGAAAAGAGTACGCTGACGCTTCCCGACGCCAATCTCCAGTTTTCCAGGTTGGTGACCAGGTATTGCTAACCACTCATTCTCTTAGTAATGCGCCGAAAGGTTTAACCCGAAAGTTTATGCCTCAGAGAGATGGACCGTACACTGTTAATAAAGCCATTAGTCCCACGACCTACGAGTTGGTCGATAGTCAGGGTCAGTTATTAGGCCGTTACCATGTTTCCGACCTTATACCACTTATTAGTAACACGACTGACACTATAGAGCCGATCCAACCTCGCCGTCTACGAGGTCGGCCGCCTAAAGGAAAAGGAAAGGCGCGCTCTTAGTTTTATACTAGTGACTTGGAGGAGGAGGATGTAACGTGCACCGTTTCCAAACGACTCAAAGCCATAGATGTGGCCATAGATAACATCATAGCGCCGTTAAGTTGCTAGTGTGTAGGCGTCACCAGGACGCCAACATAACAATTCCCCGCACCTCGTACCTCAGACCTCGCTCGGCAACATACGACACGCGTCGGTGCGCTAGAACGCGCCCTGAGTTCTCTTTGTTTTATTTTGTTAACTTCCTGCTACCTATGTAATGTACTACTGTGTGATTAATATTAAACCAGTTTCAACGAATGTGCGGACAATCTTATTAAAACGAACCCCTACAATATATAAAAATAAATCGTACCTTAAGATGTTTACACTGTGGCTGTCCGAGAGAGACTGACTTAAACTACGTTTTTTTTTTTTTGTAGGTTGGTCCACTCGTAGATTAGCTCACTAAGGCTGTGCGTCTACTTAACCGGTCTGTCCTGTGGTGACCTCTAATAAATTAAAGGCCCCCAGCCAGGGCTTACAAACTAAAATATACTTAAAGCTAATGACCGCACGTTAAGGGCACTCCCTGTGGAGTACGGGCCTCGGCATAGCGGGGTCATTTCGGGAGGGCAGCAAAGGGACAGGCTGGGTCGTATTTAGGGGAGTATTTATTGCTACTGGCTCAGCATCGCGGGCTGGCTCGTTTGGCAAAGGTCGGGGAGGATTTCCATTATAAGTACGCGGACGCTTAAACTACGGCGCTAAGGGCCATTTATATGGGCAAATGACAGCTACAATGATAGATGATTCAACACACAAAGAAGGGTTATTTCTAAGTAACAAATTAGTGTTTTATACAATAAAATTATTAGATTAATGTGAATATCTTTAGCAAAATATAATATTAATTATATAATATAATAATCAGTTACTATTATCTAACACGTTGATGTCATCATGATAATCTGCGGATTGCGACTGTGATTTAAAAATCAATAATGCATTCGGTACAAATCCAGAGTCCGCATGCGCAATTATAAAATGTTTTCCAGCTGATTCTGAAACCAGCACGCCCTCTCTTCTTCTTCGCTTTGCCAACAGCTTTTTGCATGATATGTTGGATGAATATAAGTTTCATCTAAAAATACCACCGGCCTCTTGTCAACTAGTCTATTTTTCCTCATTATTTCTATATACCTCGCACGCCAAGCAGTAATATCATATCGCTTCATCAATATTTTACGTTTAGACTGACAGCGTTTGAAGCGAAAGCCAATCTTTTTCAATACTCTTCTCAAACTTGTGTTACTGCCTTGAAAGTTTATATCTCGTTTTAATTCCAGACGCAGTTTATTGACAGTTGGTAATTCTTTTCTCACGACATAAAAAAAATGTATCTTTTGACGTATGGCGCATTAATCAAAATCATCCAAATGAATTTTATTGGGTTGTGGACGATTTTTATTTTATTTTATTTTATTTATTTGGGAAACAAACAATTGTACAGTAAGTATTACAAATAAAATATTACAAAGTATGGGTGAATGTACAATCCACAGCATTTCCACAGTATACTTGTGTACATTATAAATTAATTAGGTAAGTATAATTACACTTAAGTACCTTAGGCACTAAATTACATTTTAAACTTATATTTAAGTACTTTCACTCAAACATTGAATAATCTTATTCTTAAAATTACTATGGGACAAAAAGAAGATATCCAACTGAGAAAAGAGGTTATTATAAATTTTAACTAGTCGACGGAGAGGGGCTCGCTGACCAGCGTTTGTTCGGCATGTAGTTGTGGCAAACAGAGGGTAAGCACGCACCTCACGTCGTCGTATTACTGTTCTAGGTACAATGTAAACAATATTATTTACTAATTCAATACAGTTAAACTTATTATGAACCAATCCGTGAAGCATCATGGTTTGAAGTAGTAGGCGTCTTGATTGCAAAGTAAGCAAATTAAACATTTTTAGCGAGTCCTCGTACGACTGACGTATGAGGTTACATTTGTATTTCACAACTCGTATATATTTACGTTGAACTCTCTCAATTGCCTTTACATATTTGTCATAGTAGGGGTCCCATATTATACAACCGTATTCTAGCTGTGGGCGAACCAAGGACTTTAGTTGCAAGTATGTGGCCGGGCGTTTAAAATCAGTGCAAGCTCTCATGACAAGGCTGTACGTTTGGTATGCTTTAGAGATTATCTTATCAATGTGTAGGTTTAAGTGTAGCTTATTGTCCAAAAGTATTCCTAAGTCACGTATTTGAGATTCATTTGTAAGATTGTCTGTGCATAGACTATAATTAAATCTAATTACTTTTTTGTTTTTTGTAAAGTTTAAGTATTTACATTTAGATATATTTAAAGTAAGTTTATTATTATTACAATATTCTGTCAATCTATTCAAATCATCTTGGAGCAAGGCACAACCATCAAAAGTCTTAATTGATTTAAAAATTTTTAGGTCATCAGCATATAATAAGAAATTACTGTTGTGAAAGCAGTGACCAATATCTTTAATATAGATAATAAATAACAAAGGCCCAAGAATTGATCCCTGTGGTACGCCAGAGGTGGCAATAAATGTATCAGAGTGATATCCATGGGTTACCACCGTCTGAATACGGTTGTTTATATAAGAATGGAACCAACGCAGTAAATTACCTTTGATCCCGTTAAAGGCTAATTTATTTAATAATATTTCATGATCCACCCTATCAAAGGCCTTTTTGAAGTCCGTGTAAATTGCATCCGTTTGTGTCTGTTTATCTAAGTTATTAAATAAAAAAATTGTAAAAATCATTAAGTTCGTAATAGTTGACTTTCGTTTAATGAATCCATGTTGTTCGGATATTAAATTTGGTTGAATGAAAGGGTAAATGTTGAGGTGAACAAGTCTTTCAAAGAGTTTTGCTATAGCACGTAGCATTTAAATTGGCCGATAATTCTCCACTTTCTGCCTGGAGCCGTTCTTATATACTGGTATTATGTTAGCTCTCTTCCAGATAGTGGGAAATATACCTGCGCTGATGCTCTTGTTAAAGATTAAGTGAAGTAGCACGCATATGGTCTCAGCTGTGTTTTTAAGAAAGCTAGCTGGTATACCGTCTGCACCCGGTCCTTTAGTACTGTCCAATAACTTTAATTGGTTGAGGACCAAAGAAAGGCTGAAGTATATACGGTCTAGGGCAACATTATTATCATTTATTTGATCGAGTGAAGGACACCAGTGATCAGTAAGTGTCGAGGGTTCATACACTGAATGAAAGAATGACGAAAAAAAATTGCATATTGTGTGTGGATCGTTGGAAGTCTGGCTACCATTATGCATTTGCGATGGGATGCCAGACTTGCCTTTTCTGTTAGATATGTAAGCCCAAAAATATTTAATATTTTTGGGAATGCTGTCTTCGACTGTTTTTATGTACTTACAGTAGCATTTGTAACACTCAGTGCTAAAATGGGTGCGATATATAGAAAATACCTCATAATCTGAAATGCTTCCGAATTTTTTCCATTTGATCCATGATTTTTTTTTGTATTTAAATATATGAATAAGGGCAGGTGAAAACCAAATAGGGAATTTAGCATTTTTAGGTTTTGATAGCGGAATGCGGTTTTTAATTATGCCATTTATTATATTGTAGAATATTTCGATGGTAGTTTCAGTCGGTTCATTATCCAGAGCTAGCTTCCAGTCAACATCTTCTATATCTTTATTGATCAAATTGTAATCTGCTTTACGAAAACTATATCTAGGCATGTCTAGAGATCTCATTTGGGTGTATCTTATCGCTATGGACATGATAGTGTAAAATGGGGGGTGGTGGGTGTCCACTTGAAGTAAATTCTGATGAGGTGGATAAACCAAGAAAGTTGTGTTTGAAATAAGGAGGTCAAGTATGCGATTGTTAATATTATTGAGGTGGTTAAATTGCTTGATGTCGTGTATGGTCATAAAGTCCCGTAGTAGGTTACACATTAGGATACACGATTTTTGCCAGGAGTAACAATTTTTTTGAAGTGCTCGCTGCAATTTTTCCTTGTTTAGTAATTCTTGATACCGTCTTGACAGAGACACCTGAAATTAAAATAATAATAATGTAAAAAGTAAGTTCGAAAAATAAATAATAATAATATTGATATTCATGTACATAAATGAAATAGCAATTATGTATCATTTAATCAGTATATTTTTTATATTAATATTATGACAATAACAAACATAAAGGAAGGCAAGGTATCTTGTTTTATTTTTAAGTTATAATTTTGTTTGGTCCAGTGCGAGACTGATAAATACTTTTTCATTCTTTCTTTTTTTTATGGCATGTACGTTTGCTAATTTGCACGAAACAGAAAAACCCTAGAATTTACCTGTTATAGCAGCGACACGCATTTGTACATTTTGTACAGGGATCAAAACATCTTTATTTTGCTTCTCCATTTCACAAAACTGAAACAGAAGTGATTCTTAAGGTGAAAGCACCTTAAGAATCTCGGGCCGCACTTCTAATCACTTTACGCTCCATAATCAACCGGATTTCAAGCCAAAAATAATAAATACTTACTAACAACCTTCGCAACTCACACTTCCGACAAACAACAACATGGCGGAGCTGTCACATTAGTTCCAGTTTTCGTCGCAGGACTTGAGTGGTGACGTGGACTCTACGGCCACATAAGGTTTAATAATAATAATAATAATAATATATCCTTTATTTCAGGCAACTAGACCCATAAAAAACAATAAACAAATACAAAATCTTGTAAATAAACTAATACATAAATAATATAAAACACTTAAAAACAAAAACTAGTTAACACGAATAGACGGCGTCATGTTGCGCTGCGAGGTGTCGCGTAATCTTCCGCGAAATCGTCGATATATGACACCTTTCGGCCAAAATTCCTGCTTGAGGAATGTCTCTAATAGATGAGTTGGAACCCGCATCACAAACGATTTAAAATTCGTCTCATGACGCGACTTCAACTCCTCGACCCTCAAAGTCCAGTTTGTCTTAGCTCGCACGTACTCTATGATCTCCTCATCCTTCGTAGCGTAGTGAAGCCTGGACACGTAGAGCTGCGTCGTTGGTACAGCTGCACGCAGCAGGAAGTTGGGTCCAGCCAGTGCGGTACCACACTGATTATGACAAGGAGTCTGCCTTCTCTTCTTTTTCTCCACTTTCATAAAGCCATCCTTGTTACACTCGCCCTTTTTAGGGCCACGCTGTTTTGGCTGCTCGATGACAGCACTCTGCTTAACCCCCTTTACATGCTCTGTTGGTCGCTTTGTTTGCGACACAGCTGGCTTTTCTGCGGCAATTGCTGCGTAGGCACGTTTAGGGGACGAGGTACCTACATACGTCACTACCTCGATCGATGTCGAGTTGACGACGTCGGTGGATCGCGATGCAACGCATGCAATTTCGACAGCGGGTGGCGCAGTGGAACTCGGCGGCACTACACTGCTGATGGCTGCATTTTTTTCTCCACGACATGCGTACAAGTTACAGGCGCCAGGTGACCCACTTACCGCAACAGCGTTGCGCAACAACACTACTTCGGTACGGAGCTCTTCTATGGTGTTATTCGATACCTCCAACTTAGACTGCACCTCGGCCAGGTTTGTTTTCAGGGTTGTTCGACGTGACCAGACATACCTGAGGTAAGTAAATCATTCAGCAGTAAGACATACTCGAAGAAATCGTTCATCTCGCCAACAAAATGATGGAGCAGACCACATCAAACGAAGTCGCAGCACCTACATCAGCACCGCAGTCGGTTACGCAGTACCTCGTCAACGAGATAAGAAAACTCTCGCTAGAAATAGCCGATCTAAAAGCAAGACCGCCATACGATCTCAACTATCGCCGCCGCCGCTACCCATCTCACCACCGTAGCGCATCGCGATCACGAAGCCGAGAAACATCACCATCACTACACTGCTATTATCACCGACGTTTCAAGGAACAAGCCAGACACTGCACGTCGCCCTGCTCTTTCAACAAACAAAACTCGGAAAACTAGACCGAACGTTGGCAGAGGCGGACACCGGCGTTCAAGAAAATTCACACCGCCTATAAATCACCGACAAAAACTCTAAATTATCTTTCTTGGTCGACACGGGAGCAAACATATCCGTGCTACCGAGAAGAAAGGGTCAAGTCGCAATGCCGCTACCATTTCAACTTTACGCTGCAAACAATACAAAAATAGCTACGTATGGCGAAAAAACATTAACTCTCAACTTCAACCTACGACGCCCGTACAAATGGAAGTTCATAATAGCAGATGTTTCAAAACCAATACTCGGAGCCGATTTTCTCAAGTACCATCAACTTATCGTCGACTTGAAAAACCGCAGACTTATCGACGGCGTCACGAGCTTAAAGGTCAATGTTCGACCCCAAGCCCAGCCAACGGTAACTGGTATGTCGAACTGTCCGCGATTACGCGGAGCCCTACGTTGTGGTAGGCTCTTAGGCCTTATTTCAATAACAAAATGTACCACTAACCTGAGTGCTGGGGACGCCAAGTTCGACCTTCAAAGGCCACGCCCTAAGTGTGGTTGATGTATGTAAAATGGGGTGAGTAATTGAAAGGTGTGATGTAAGTCAAGTGTTGTAGAACGTTCCCAAGGCGCCGATATCCAGCTGACGCGGTCACAACAGCAATCACAGCTTAACTCGTTCCCAACAAACGCGTGCCACACGAGATGACGCAATAAGGCGATATGTTTCAAGAAATATCACTGGATTCTTGTTAATCCGAGCTTACAAAGTTCAATCAATCACTGAACACAATTAATCTGTTCATATCTCGTGAGATCCAATACGATTTACAACAAATTCCGCGTGCCGGCCGACCGACGACAAGGCGGCGTATAATTCAACAATATCCCGGGGTTTTCAACAAATGGGGAATACACTTCAACCAACAAATAATTCGCGACCCAATTATCGGTCTCAACAGGCGAATTCAACAATATTTTACCAATTACAATCAAATCAAAGTCCCAAACGTGCGGACATTTTTCCAACAAGCAAAGACAATCTGTCAAGTCAGAGAGGTTATGTCAAGTGTCAACATCAAAGACAATAGAATGTTGCCACACCAAAAAGAGCGTTCAAAATTACATTTGGGACGCAACATCTACCCCCCCCGGACGGGCCTACCCGTCCGCTAATCAATTGGAAGTCTTGACAAGGTTGCAAATTCAACACAGCTTCAATGCGGCCAAATACCGTAGCTAGTTCATTAAAGGTGAGAACGGTGTCTCCCAACAATCTCCGCCAGCGTCCCTTTGCCGCTTTCACCGCGGCCCCAAAAATACCCCCCCAATGGGGGGCAGGCTGGCGGGTCAAACAACCAAGTGACCCCTCGGCGGGCCAAACTATTACCAATGTCAACCTGGTTCTCATTAAGGAAGGCGTATACCTCCTTCAAATAGTTACTTGTACCCTTGTAATTCGTACCGCAATCAGACCTAATCAACGAAGGTAACCCACGGCGAGACACAAATCTTTCCAAGTCGCCTCAAAGGCCTCTGTCGAGAGGGAGGTTACCAGCTCCAAATGTACTGCCTTGGTTGACAGGCAGACAAACACACAAATAAGCTCCAACAATCTTGCTATTACGAAGGGTGGACGTCTTCAACAAAGGGGGACCAACAAAATCCGTTACGACGCCAGCAAAGGGCCTCGCCTCATTGACGCGATCAGCCGACAAAATCCAAAATTCTCGCTGCAGAATGGCCAACAGCGCATTGCAACCGGCATGCGAGTTCTTAGTGTGACGATCAGTCACCAACAATTGTACCAAGTTCAGTTACAACAAGGGCAGGAGCAGGACCAATTTTAGGGTAAGGACAACTCACAAGGGTGACCTCAAACCAGGTCCTTCCCTCAACAGTGGTGTCAGCCGGTTCGCCAATTCCCCAAATCTTGCCTGAAAGGTCGTTCACCTTCAGGCCAACCTGTCCCGCTAACCAAGAAGACAAAAGGCAACCCCGGACTCCCGTCTCCAAAATGGCACAGACCACAATCGAGTCACCCAAGGGTCCCCAGACCGTGACCGAGGCCGTTGGCAACAAAACCGTCTTGATCGGGGGGTTCCTTTAGCGGGGCAGGCGTCAATCTCTTAGTGATGTCTGGGCGGCGACCGATCGCCGCTTCCAGGCTGCCTTCGTTCACGACGAGGCCAACAATCAAACCATTCGTCCGCGCGGTGTCCCAAGCCGCTCGCCATCACTGGAGGGGCATATCCCACCGAATGCCCGAATGGCGGAGGCCGCGACTCCAGCGGGGGACGTTCCGCCAACGGAGGGGAAAGGCAGCGGCGCCGACCCGGCCACTGCTGCCTAGCAGCCAATGCGCGTTCTCCCTGACGAGGGAAGACCAAATGGCGCTCGTGGGGCTCCCGTTCAACTTGCGCGGGGGGTGGAGAGCGGCGTACGGAATCGCGGGTCTCAGCCCGGTGCTCGTCTCCGGGGTACCCCCCCCTGCGCGAACCCCCCTCAGAAGCTGGTCTGCTGGAGCGGTTCGCGTTGGCGCACAAAATCTCCAAGTGGGACCCATCACAAATTCTACACGGGCGGGGGTCGGGGCAGTCCCGATGGAAGTGGGCCCCCAAGCACGAAAAGCACAAACGGCGTGCGTTGACAATGCGGCGGCGGGAACTTACGTGCAAATTCAAAAAATCCGGGCAACGCGCCATGACATGCCCCGTTGCCTTACAAAAGTCACAATGATGAGGACTCCGGGCACCATCAAAACGGGGGGCGGGGCGATCATCAACAGGCCCCCTAGCCCGAGGACTCCGGGCGCCAGCAAAACGGGGGGCGGGGCGATCATCAACAGGCCCCCTAGCCCGAGGACTCCGGGCGCCAGCCAAACGGGGGGCGGGGCACTGCCCTTAATGAGGCCATTGCAACAATCAAATATTAATACAAAACAACAATCAACAACCAACAATCAAATATTAAACAAACAGCAATGACTTGTTAGCCGACCAAATAGTTTCAACAAAATAAAAATTCAAATTCAATTATTTCAAGTCCAAATGCGACCCTGTACTTATTCCAAGTATGAATCTAGCTTGGTACAGATGGCTAGTTACAAATAAATAACAATTCAATGTATAATACAATGCTGGATCAACCTCAAATAAATATCAAGAAGCACAACAATTGACTGTATAATATTGAGCCGGAGAATCTCTAACAAAATCCAATAAATACAAATAAATGAAATAAGTCAATCCACACCATTCAAGTCCTATTATGTTAGACTATGTGTAACTATTATTTAGATAACCTTTCAAATTCAGATCAATGACATTCAATTATTAATTTCAACAAATACCAAACAACTTTTACAACAATATACCAACTTATGTACCAAATTATGTACCAAATTATACCAAATTATACCAATAATTCCCAATTTCACAAATAAATCCTACCTGTCAATGCAATGAAAGAGGCTACAATACAAATTACAAATACAACTTCAATTGATTCAACTTCAACTAGATAGCCCGGATGACATGGTAATATATTCAATACTTATTAAGTTACAAGTTATGTTAAGTAATTAAACTCAAGTTTTAAGTTTTCAACAATATTCAAAACTTCCAATTAAACCAGTGGATCTTATATTATAAGAGCCGCGCTTCTGCTACCACTTTTATATTAAAACCACGCTCTGCTACCAAATTTGTTCGACCCCAAGCCCAGCCAACGGTAACTGGTATGTCGAACTGTCCGCGATTACGCGGAGCCCTACGTTGTGGTAGGCTCTTAGGCCTTATTTCAATAACAAAATGTACCACTAACCTGAGTGCTGGGGACGCCAAGTTCGACCTTCAAAGGCCACGCCCTAAGTGTGGTTGATGTATGTAAAATGGGGTGAGTAATTGAAAGGTGTGATGTAAGTCAAGTGTTGTAGAACGTTCCCAAGGCGCCGATATCCAGCTGACGCGGTCACAACAGCAATCACAGCTTAACTCGTTCCCAACAAACGCGTGCCACACGAGATGACGCAATAAGGCGATATGTTTCAAGAAATATCACTGGATTCTTGTTAATCCGAGCTTACAAAGTTCAATCAATCACTGAACACAATTAATCTGTTCATATCTCGTGAGATCCAATACGATTTACAACAAATTCCGCGTGCCGGCCGACCGACGACAAGGCGGCGTATAATTCAACAATATCCCGGGGTTTTCAACAAATGGGGAATACACTTCAACCAACAAATAATTCGCGACCCAATTATCGGTCTCAACAGGCGAATTCAACAATATTTTACCAATTACAATCAAATCAAAGTCCCAAACGTGCGGACATTTTTCCAACAAGCAAAGACAATCTGTCAAGTCAGAGAGGTTATGTCAAGTGTCAACATCAAAGACAATAGAATGTTGCCACACCAAAAAGAGCGTTCAAAATTACATTTGGGACGCAACAGTCAATGTCCCGGTACGTGTAACAGATGTTCCTACCGTACGCAGTATTGACATGTCGCAGTCATACCACGACATCCTAGCTCAGTATCCCGAAATAACGCGACTAACATCAATGCAATTGAACTGCAACATCAATGTGCAACATTGCATTGAAACTCGCGGACCACCGGTACACTGCCGCGCCCGTCCTATTCCACCGCATCGCTTCGAGATAGTCAAGAAAGAATTCGAAAACATGATAGAACAAGGATTATGCAGACCTAGCAAGAGTCCATGGGCATCACCTCTTCATATCGTGCCTAAAAAGAATGGCGATATCAGAGTTTGTGATGACTATCGCCGACTCAACTCTATCACCGTACCAGACAGATATCCCGTGCCACGCATCAAAGATTTTACGCATCATCTATCTGGTAAGACTATCTTCTCTACGATAGATCTCAACCGTGCTTACCAACAACTGAATGTCCGAGAAGAAGACATAGAAAAAACCGCAATCATCACACCGATGGGATTATATGAATTCCCACGTATGTGCCCTGGTTTAAAGAACGCGGGACAAACATTTCAACGATATATTCATGAAGTACTACGAGGATTAGATTTTGTTTTCCCATTCATCGACGATCTACTTCTAGCGTCGGAAAATGAAACCCAACACCGAGAACACCTGCATATTGTACTCAAGAGACTCGAACAAAATTGCATCACTATTAACCCTGCCAAATGTAACTTAGGCCAATCAGAAGTCCAGTTCCTTGGTTACACTGTATCAGCACAAGGTATCAAACCTCCAAAACATAAAGTCGAAGCTATCACTAACTATCCCAAGCCTACTACCATCGAAGAACTGAGAAGATTTCTTGGTATGATCAATTTCTATCGCGATCATATATCAAACGCCGCATCTCAACAAGCACCATTGAACGCATACCTACACAACGTCAAGAAGAAAGATAAAACGCAAATCACGTGGACCGATGAAGCAATGCAAGCTTTCGAGCAGTGTAAAGCCAGCATAATAAACGCAGCTTTACTCGCTCATCCATCTCACCATGCAACAATCGCTTTATTCTGCGACGCATCCGATACATCAGCTGGAGCCGTACTTCAACAGTACATACACGAAACATGGCAACCGCTCGGATATTTTTCAAAGAAATTCACCGACGCGCAAAAGAAATATTCTACATTCGATCGTGAACTACTTGCAATCTACATTGCAGTCAAACACTTCCGCAAGATAATTGAAGGACGAAATCTCTTAATATTTACCGATCACAAACCGCTGACATACGTAATGTCAAAGACTCTATGGTTATGGTTATGGTTATGTAGTATAAAATAATAGGCAACTCACGTTTAAAAGGGTGTATAATTGTCCACAAATCCTTACACCATAACAAAGGTTCAGAAGGCACAATAGGGAAGCGTTCACAAGCACAAGCAAGGTACAGTACATGAGTAGTAGCAGAAGGACGAAGGTAGAAAAGTTATAGATGGATAAGTATAGTTTTTAACTAACACAATAAGCAAAGCTAAATCGCGAGAGATACCGAGTGTAAATAATATTGAGGCGGCAAGCGCGCGCTCCGCGTCGAGGTGTAATCCTGACTGGTTTGACCTTGCGCGGTGAAAGGCATGCGTCCGCGCACCGAAGCCGGCTATATATTCATAGTTGTATGAATGTTGGTAATTAGTGGCGACGGTCCGGTCGATAGTTTAATGACCATCGACTATCGATGGTAAATTTATCGACCAACTGGTAAGGAAGTATGTATGTAGTGTTCAGTGAATGTGTTGGTTTGTGTATACTAGTTTGAAGTATAAGATATAGATAAATACGTGTAAATAATTTAAATAAATTGTAAAGTTGCCTACAACTCCTTCAAACTCAGAAACAAACAGGCGAACAAGGCAACTTTTGTTTATCAGCGAATTTACGACCGACATACGACACGTAAGCGGTAAACAAAACGTCGTCGCCGACACACTTAGCCGCATAGAAACAATCTCATGCCCACCTACAATCAATTGTACCGACATAGCCAGAGCGCAAGAAAAGGATACCAACATCGAACAATTATTATCACAAGACAACATCAGTCTCAAGAAAATAGTTATACCCAACAGCGACCTCAAGTTATTCTGAGAAACCTCTACTGCTTATGTACGACCGTACATACCAGAGCCATATAGAAGACAAGTATTTAACAGCGTGCACAACGTCAGTCGCCCTGGTACGCGCACGACTCGCAAGCTTATCACTCAAAAATATTTTTGGCCATCTATGAACGCAGACATCAGCTGTTGGACTCGTACGTGCATACCTTGTCAGAAAAGCAAAGTTCAAAGACATACACACTCAAACATCGCATCGTTCCCGCCAACCGAACGTTTTCAACATTTACACGTTGACATCGTAGGACCTCTACCTACAACATCTCAAGGACATCGGTACTTAGTCACAATGATCGACCGATTAACTAAGTGGCCCGAAGCAATTCCTACCGACGAAATATTAGCTGATCGCATAGCCCAAATCGTTTACCAACATTGGATCACAAGATTTGGATGTCCGACTACACTAACAAGCGACCAAGGCCGCCAATTCGAAAGTCAACTTTTCCAAAACCTGATGAAGCTATTGGGAATAAAGAAAACTCGCACAACAGCTTATCACCCACAGAGCAACGGCATAATCGAGAGATGGCATCGCACCCTCAAGACCACGTTACGCGCGAAACTAACAAACGCAAGTTCCTGGATAGACGAGCTCCCAACAATTTTAATGGGTCTACGAGCCTCTTTAAACACCGACTCCGGAGTAAGCGCAGCCGAACTTACCTACGGTTACAATTTACGATTACCTGGCGAATTTTTCACAGAAAATACCTGCACACCTACTATGAATTATACTTACGTCGATAAACTACGTGACATAATTCAAGTAAACAAGCCGCAAGCCGTTACCAAACACCACAGCAACAAAAATACTGTATTCATTCATCAAGACCTTTTGAAGTGCACCCACGTGTTTATCAGAACCGACGCAGTCAAGAAACCACTTCAAACTCCATACGAAGGACCCTAACGATTGATAAGCCGAACAGAAAAAGTTTTCACAGTACAGTTACCCGATCGGCAAGCAAACATATCGATCGATAGATTAAAACCTGCATACGTTATCTCAGAAGAAACTTTACCATCTACCACACCAGTTACAGTCAGCGATACCAAGAAAACAGAAGTACCAAGAGCAAGCCTGACGTCACATCCCGCTGAAAACAAGTAGACACGTTCAGGACGTATCTTCAAACTGCCGGTACGCTTCGCTTGAAGGGGAGTCCTGTAGCATACCAGCACACCCTTCACTTTGATAACCAATCGCTCATACAATGCACAAAGGAATATTATTCTAAGTGCTATAAATTAAATATACAGTTACAGTTATATGAGACGCGGGCGGAGGGCCGTGCTCCCACACAGTGACCACTGTTTAACTTATGTAAACACTACTATTATATATACACAATTCTATTTTCATAAAGAACATTCATTCCACATTCATTACTGCGACTTCACGCCTTGTCATTGCTCTCCCTAACTAATTCTCCAAAGTGCTATCTAAAGTAAATCTCCGCTACCTTATAAATAATCTCTTAAAATAGTGCTCACACATAGCACTAAAGTAGTGCTACGACCTAGCGCTAAATCTTTCAACAACCTGGTGATGTCGACGTGATCGAACGAGACGGGGGGCAGTTTGTGCAGCTCCTTCGCCACGAAAACGGGCACGTCATCCGGATCGGTGCTCTTCAACAATGTGATGATGCCTTGAACACACTTCTGGCCACCATCCCGTCTGCGTGACTGCATCTGCTCGATTTTTCCGAGCGACTGGCAAGGAAGCAGTTTGGCACTGCTCACTTCCTCTTCTATAAAGCTTGTCTTGTAGATTTGCAATATGCTCACCTCATCCATATAATCAATGGCATGATTAATGAATGCCAACAGCTCGTTGGCTATGAGCGATTTACAGCTCATAGCGACGAAATAACTGGTGACGGCTACAGCCGCACTGACGTGAATGACTGACGTGAATAAAATATTCGTACGGAGAAGCGCATACACGTCCGTACTCGACCGCGTATCATTACACTAAAAAAAGTATGTAAGTGGAACTTTATGATAAAGGTTGTATATCTTGATTGAAAGATTGTATATGTTTGACAGGCCCGTTGGTATAGTGGTCAGTTGTCCTGACTACTATGCGCAAGGTCGTGGGTTCGATTCCCACCTAGGACAAATGTTTGTGTGATGAGCACGGTCATTTGTTCTTTGTCTGGGTGTAATTTATCTATAATATGTATGTATTTAGAAATATATATGTATGTTTATCAGTTGTCTAGTATCCATATCACAAGCTCTGCTTAGTTTGGGACTAGATGGCGTTGTGTGAAAAAGTTGTGGAATATTATTATTATTATTATCTGTAGAAGAACGAGTGGGATTTTTGTGATAATAATGATTTTATTTAGATGATAATAACAAATTAAATAAAAAATGTCTATAATTATGTGTATATTTTCTAAAGATAAACTTGCAGGAAGTTCACAGTGTTTAGGAAGCTTATCTTTATGTAGGTCTAGTTCTTGGAATAATTGATAGGGACTAAGTATAGCTGGATGAAGAATGTTGAGATTGCTTAATAGGATAGCGTTGTTGACGTCATCAATGTCAAATGACAAGGCTATCGTAATGCTTTCTAAAGAGTTCAATAACATTATCAAGTAGTTTCTTATTTCTAATTTATCACTTGAGTATAATTGTTCAAATGCCATTCGAATAGTTACTAAAGGACAACAGTCCTAATAAATTAGGCCTCAATAAACAAAAATGAAATAATTTAGGTTTTCAAGGGGTAATATTAGTCTATAGCCCTGTGCAATTAGTTTTTCGATATAACATGGGATATAAAATTAAAAAAGAAAACTTTATTTCAGACCGTAGTCAATAAACCCCATTATCATTTGTTCCCGCTTTTTTATTAGGTTATGAGATTTAGTGAACGATTAAAATTAACTTTTCCAGGCTCTATCTTTTCAATATGACTATATCTTGACCTCGATCTTGCCTGATGGTAAGCGAATTATTCCTTAGCTGTACATGATCAGGGATTTAAAAGAAAAAATACGAATTCAAGTTAACAGAAAATATTTTATTAATTGCTTTCCACATCATCATAGGTGATTAGTATATTATCGAGATGCTGGGTGGGAGGTACAATATTGTCTTGGTACCTAGCCCACCCTAAGTACCATATTATGGATAAAATATGTGCACAGCAGTCTACTGTTCTCTTGCCCACATTGCAATTGCAATACTGTTGCAATATTGCGTCCCTACCGTTAAGAGAGCCGTCGACCAAAATATAAACAAAATATATTTTACGGGCTATATGGCGCGATTGAATTTTGCGTCTTAGCAGCCAAACACTATATTCAGTCGATAGCTCTGTCAATAAACTGCTGTCAACCTCTCTGCAAACTTCAATTGTGTAAGATCCATTGGCCCTTATATGCTCGCCGTAAAACGTGCCTATTTTATTTGGTACGTGCCTAAATTTTATAAAAGACAGAAAGCTTGTTAGTAAAGTAAAAATTTTGTCAGCTCGTAAATACATCTGTGAAGCCATCAGAATTAACAAATCTGACAAAAACTGTGACAACTTGCATCATGATATAAATAATTCAGTGTATCATGCTTTTGGAAAACACTCCAAGTGCAAAAAAGATATATGTTCTCACACTGGCGATATTACCACGCAATTTGACGCTTCCAGTCTATGGCAACGAATTAAAATGCTTGCAGCTAACGTTGCTTCACATTCGAGAAGTCTCATTGAGGACGTCGACAGCAACGTTGTTGAACAATTTAACGGAGTCGTTGCTAAGTTAGTTGGTGGTAAACGTGTAAATTACTCTCAGCGTCGTGGCTACCAAACTCGATGCGCCGGTGCTGTAGTATCGTTTAACACCGGGAAACTTTTATCAACTGTTCACCATTTTATCAAGTGTTCACAAAAATACACCCAGAAAATCATTAAAAAAATACGAAGACACGATTTGTAAGAAAAGAGAAAGAAATAGGCTGGCACAACGAAAAAAGAAACGCCATTTTAATAAGTTTCAGCCTTCAGATAGTAACTATGGTGAAAATGTAGAACAACCAGATATGGATCCGCAGACTTTTGAAATGGCGAAAAGAACTTTTCTAAAAAATTTAGAAAAGACAAAAGAAGAACGGGCTGATATCGCATAATTTATTCGATCGCCAGCGGCGAGTGCTGATGAAAAACCGGTCTCTGTCGTATCATGTGCGAATAATTTGTTAATCGATAATGCGCTTTCCGTACCGTTACCACAGGTATTGCTATCCACTGCACTAGTCGAAGTCATGGATAGTTAATCGATAATGCGCTTTCCGTACCGTTACCACAGGTATTGCTATCCATTGCACTAGTCGAAGTCATGGATAATAGTAAATATCATACAGCTTGAGCACTGATAGATAGTGGTAGCCAAAATTGCCTTATTTCTGAAAAGCTTTGTAAACGTTTAAACGTATCCGTAATACAGTCCACTATACGAATATCAGGCGTGGGACAATCGGTCTCACAATCGAATAAATTATGCGATATCAACAAGCGATCAAAAACTAGCAACTTTAACATTGATCTTAGATGTTTTGTTTTACCGTGCAATAATATTCAGTGTAATTTTGTACAGCAGTCGAGTATAGATACACAACTACGTAAACTTTGGGAGCTAGAAGAACTTGTAAGTTCAGGTTCTATTCTTACCGAAGAAGATCGTAAGTGTGAAGAATTTTTTGTTAGTATTACTACACGAGATAGCAGTGGTAGGTTCTCAGTGAGAATTCCATTGAAGAAATCAGCTGACGCGCTCGGTGATTCATATGAAAACGCAAAATCTCGTTTCATATCATTAGAACGCAAGTTAGATCGATCTCCTGCGTATAAAAGGTTGTACTGTGACTTTATGCGGGAATATATTGAACTAGGGCACATGTCTCGAATGAAGGAACACTCATGGCCACACTATTTTCTCCCGCATCACGGAGTGTTCCGTAAACACAGCACGACTACAAAATTGCGTGTAGTGTTTGATGCTAGTGCCACAACTACTTCAAATAAGTCATTGAACGATATACAGATTAGGACCTCCTCTTCAAAAAGATTTTTTCTATTTTACTTCGGTTTCGGCAAAATAAGTATGTCGCCTGCGCTGACGTGGAGAAGATGTACAGGCAAGTATTGATACATCGCGATCAGCGCAACTTTCAGTTAATACTATGGCGGGAAAATGCATCGGATGAATTAAGTATATACCGACTCAACACGGTTACCTATGGAACCGCGTCGGCTCCATACCTAAGTATGCGTTGTTTACGTCAACTCGCACATGAAACGGAAGATAAGGTCATTGCCAAGGTCATAAACGAAGATTTCTTTGTCGATGATTTGATTGCAGGTGATAACGATCTCCAAGTTTTGTTACATACATGCGAAAAAACTTCGGAGGTTCTAAAATCAGCCTGCTTTCCTTTGCGGAAGTGGACATTCAGTTATGACGTAAACATTAAAGCATCTAAAGGGTTAGCGATCGGGGAACATTGCCAAAATAAAACTCTCGGTTTAGGTTGGCTAGTAGATAAAGACGAACTTTATATCACCACCAACTTAGAAATAAATGTAATAAAGTTACTAAGCGAAGTATGATGTCGGTTATTTTACAAATCTATGACCCGCTAGGGATTTTGTCGCGCCTACAGTAATTATAGCAAAAATATTGCTTCAAAAACTCTGGCTATGTAAAATCGATTGGGATGATTCGGTTCCTAACGATATCGAATGCTTATGGAATCAATTCCTTCAAGACTTATCCTCATTAGGCAATATTCGTGAATTTACAGATAATAGTGAGTTGCATATTTTCACTGACGCTTCACAGGACGCGTACGGTGCATGCGCATACGTACGCACTTATAGTACGGGCGACTCATCTATAGTAACGAAGTTGTTATGTGCTAAGAGCAAGGCCGCGCCAGTCAAAACTGTATGCACCATTCGGCGACTTGAGTTATGTGGTGCCTTACTGGGCGCACGGTTATATCACAAAATTATACATTCATTAAGACTAACGTTCACTAAAGTATATATGTTATATATGTATATATATGTTAATGAACACTTGACTCTCCAGAAAAAACAGTTATTACGAGAAGCTCGCGAAGCAGCTAAGAAGTATAATTATAAATTTGTTTGGGTTAAACACTCTACCATACTTGCTAAACGGAGTGAAACCTCTCCTACTATAGCCATAAAAACAAAAAATGATTTATGTAAAATTACAACTGGCTGTTAAGTAAACATTTATCTTATAGATTATATAAAAATATCTAAGACAATTGCAATGGCTTCTAATACAAGTGACTTTTGTATATACTATCAAAACAGTAGAGGTTTGCGCACGAAACTGAACACTGTTTACATGAATATTCTATCGAACTGTTACGATATTATTATTTTTACAGAAACATGGTTAATCCCTACAATAAGCGATAGCGAAGTTATTGATAATCGATATATTGTCTTTCGTTGTGATCGTAATAGAAATGCAACTAATAAGGCTGATGGGGGTGGTGTGTTGGTAGCTGTATTGCGAAAATACAACCCTGTTAGTGTCTCGCTTCAGTCGCAAAATATTTTAGAAAACACTTTGAACAAGTTGTTATAAAAATACCTGGTAATAACGCTACCACACATACTCTCATCAGTGCTGTATATATTCCTAATAACTCACCACTCGCAGTATATAACTTACATTTTGATTTAATGGATAATTTAATTAATTCAGGTAATTACGACAATTTACTATTACTCGGTGATTATAACATGCCGACAGCTAAATGGATAAGATCGCATCCTGATCTTCACTCTTTTACTTGCATGGGTAATTCTGCAATCTGTAACCGCTTAAGAACCTTTATGACTGTTCATGATGTTCAGCAATATAACCATCTGACTAATTTAAACCAACGTACATTAGACCTTCTTATCTCTAATACTAATTGCTATGTATACAGACCTAATCAGGACCTGCTTCAAGCTGATAGCCACCATCCTCCATTTTACACTCTTCTTTCATTAAATCTAAAGCTTACTCCTATACGGTCTCTTCGCACGCCTAAATATAATTTTCGTAAGGCTGACTATGTGATTATAAATAAAGATATTGAAGAAATTGATTGGGATATGGAACTACATAGTGAATCAGTCGAAGTAAACGTTGGAGTTTTTTATGATCACCTATATGGTATAATAAAAAACCGAGTACCTCTTTCCAAACCGAAAAGCTCAAATTTTCCTGTGTGGTTTTCTAAAGCTCTTATACATATTTTTAATTATAAAAAGAAAGCCTGGACAAAATGGAAAAAATATAAAAACTTATCTGATTATGAAATTTTCTCATTATATAGAGCTCGTTTTAAGGCTGAATGTATCAAATGCTTTCGCCTTTATATTAATAGTGTTGAGGATGGTATCCCCAAAAATGTCAAACACTTTTGGACATACATTTCTAATCGCAAAGGCAGAACTGGGATTCCTTCTCAAATGTATTATAAAAATGAGACTTCTAGTGACCCTGTTAGAATATGTAATCTCTTCTCAACCTTTTTCCAATCAGTTTACGAACCATCTACTTTAGCATCTGACTGGAGCCCGGTTTCTGATCAATCAAATGTCAATGATAGGTCTCTTTGTAGCTTACATTTTAGCCTTCCACTAATTTGTAAACAATTAAAGATGCTAGATATAAATAAAGGGCCAGGACCGGATCAGATACCTCCTTACTTTTTGAAATGCTCAGCGAACACAGTATGCAAACCATTATTCAGAATATTTAATCAATGCATGTGCAAGGGTTTGTTTCCAACTGTCTGGAAAATGGCTAATATAGTACCGGTCTATAAAGGCGGTGCCAGACAAAATATTGAGAATTATCGACCTATTTCTCTTCTCTGTACACTTGCTAAATTGTTTGAAAAGCTAGTTCACCATGAGATATATCCGCTCATTCAACATTGCATAATTCCGGAGCAACATGGTTTTGTGAAACAAAAATCGACTGTTACCAACTTAATGATTTTCACTTCCTGCTTATTCAATAATATGGACATCAGAGCCCAAACCGATGCAATTTACACTGAATTCAAAAAAGCCTTTGATATAGTTGACCATGAAATACTTTTAAACAAAATTTCATTTAATGGCATCAAGGGAAATCTATTGCGCTGGTTTCAGTCTTATATTTGTAATCGTAGTCAAACAATAGTAAGTAACGGGTACCATTCTAACACATTCTTGGCTACTTCCGGAGTTCCGCAGGGTTCAATTCTGGGTCCTTTGTTGTTTATTCTTTACATTAATGACATTAGTAAGTGCTTTCAAAACAGTAAATTTTTATTATACGCTGATGACTTAAAAGTTTTTAAGAAAATTTTATCGATCAATG
Organism: Tholera decimalis; assembly: GCA_943138885.2. Lineage (NCBI taxonomy): Eukaryota > Metazoa > Arthropoda > Insecta > Lepidoptera > Noctuidae > Tholera > Tholera decimalis. The sequence goes on from OW964551.2 coordinate 29,546,568, forward strand.
ATTGTTACCTACTACAAAACGATTTAAATAGATTATCTAATTACTGCGACAAGAATAAACTAAAATTAAGCATCCCCAAATGTAAATACCTCAACTTCACCAAAAACAAAAATATAATTGACTACAATTACTGTCTCTGCGATGAACTCCTTCTTAAAGAAACTCAAATTTGTGATCTGGGTGTACTTTTGGACTGCAAACTTCACCTTAATTTACACATTGAAAAAATTGTAGCCAAAGCTTTCCAAATGTATAATCTTGTAATGAGATCGTCATCTGATTTCAAACGCCCAGACACATATCTATATCTTTTTAACTCTTTAGTACGACCACAAGTAGAGTACGCGTGTATGATATGGGACCCTTACTATGCAAAGTATGACAAAACAATTGAAAGAATTCAGCGAAAATTTTTGAAAAGTTTGCAGTTTAAATGTCACTTGCAGCGTCTACCATATGAAGAGTCGTTACAGAAATTTAAACTACTTACACTACATTCAAGGCGTCTATTACTCCAAGCCATGATGCTCCGTGGACTAATACACAACAAATTTGATTGTCCTGAACTTGTGAATAATATATTTTATGTCGTGCCCAGAACCATAATAAGACGAGAGGCACGCGCTTACCCACTCTTTGCTACGACCTCTAGTCGTACAAATGCGGGTGAGCGGGCGCCTCTCCACAGATTAGTCAAAATATATAACCAATATTTTGTTAAAATAGACATATTCGCACTATCTCATAATTTATTTAAAAAAGAATTGATTGATATACTTAAAACCTAATAGTATAAGTTTAAAATAAGCCCTATTATTATAAGCTATCAATACTGTATCTGTCAATAAAAAAAAATAAAAAAAAAGAAATTGTAATTTGTGGAAACGCTGTGAATTGTACGTTTACCTATGTAGTTATGTATATCTAGTTGTAAGACAAAATGTACAATTGTTGGTTTTCCCTAATAAAATAAAATAAAATAAAAATAAAATAAAGTAGTTTTCTGGACTGATTCCACCATAGTCATGGGCTGGATCAGAATGTCACCTCATAGTTTAAAAACGTTTGTTCAGAATCGTGTCTCACAAATAAACGAGCTTACAGACGATGCAATTTGGTTGCATATTAATGGTAAAGATAACCCGGCTGATATTGTGTCGAGAGGTCTTCCCTTAAATGAGCTTCAAACCAATAATATGTGGTGGCACGGGCCAGCTTTTTTACGACAGCATAAATTCGATTATTCAAGCGATATTTCCATAGATATAGATCAGTTGCCCGAATTAAAGACACAACATGTTAGTATGGTGTGTAGTAATACAAATAATAATGCTAGTCTAATAGATTTTAACAGATTCTCCTCATTTAATCGGTTACGGCGAGCGACAGCCTATGTACTGCGTTTTTTAGGTAACACACGTGCGAGTACAAAACATCGCAAAACCGGTTCGTTATCTGTTGATGAGTTAGACGCCTCAGTTGTAACGCTCGCACGGCTCGCGCAAATGCAATCATTTTACAATGAATGTAATGATTTAACTAAGCGATCGGTAGTAAAATCTAAAAGAATAATAGGTTTAAATGTTTTTCTTGATAAATTTAAATTAATACGCGTCGGCGGAAGATTAAGTAACTCGTCATATTTCGATAATAATAAAAAAACATCCAGTGCTATTGTGTAGTAAGCATAGATTCACAGTGTTGTTGTTTTTACATGAACATAAACAATTGATGCATGGTGGACTCCAGCTCCTGCTGTCTTGCGTGCGTGAGGCTTGGTGGCCGCCCGGAGGACGAAACCTAGCGAGGAAAACGGTACACGACTGTGTCACGTGCACACGCATCAAAGGGAAGACTATACAGCCTCTCATGGGTAACTTGCCAGCTGAACGCCTGGAACCTGGCTTCCCTTTTATGCGCTGTGGCGTTGACTACGCCGGGCTGGTGATGATTTTGAACCGTAGGGGCAGGGGGGCTAGTCTCACTAAAGGTTACATATGTTTATTTGTTTGTTTATGTACACGTTACATTCATCTCGAATTAGTTACAAGTCTTTCAACAAATGATTACATACTCGCATTGAAACGTTTCATATCACGTAGGGGTAAACCAGCCGAGATAATTTCAGACAACGGTAAGAATACTGTGGGGGCTGAAAAAGAATATGTTTCTTTTATTAAAAATAATCATAAGGATATTATTGACTTCACTTCAAATAACAATATTAAATTCAGCTTCATTCCTCCGTACGCTCCTCATTTTGGCGGTTTGTGGGAAGCAGGGGTGAAATCGTGTAAGTACCACCTGCAACGAGTAGTGGGTGGCAATAATATCACTTACGGGGAATTCAGTACGGTGTTGGCACAAACTGAAGCCATTCTGAATTCCCGTCCCTTAACAGCTCTTTCCACAGATCCTAACGACCTACAACCCCTTACCCCTGCCCATTTCCTTATCGGCCGGCCACTGACCGCCCCAGTCCACCAAGACTTGACTGCTGCACCGAGCCATCGCCTACAGCGCTACGAAATGATCGAGCAGATTAGGCAAAGCTTCTGGAAGCGATGGGCAACAGAATATGTGTCGGAGCTGCAGGCACGGACCAAACGGAAGACTCATCAAGATTCCATTACGCTCAATCAACTCGCCCTAATCAAAGACGACAACCTGCCTCCACTCAGATGGAAACTAGGAAGGAATACGAATTCATCCAGGTGCTGATGCAATTTCAAGAGTAGCGGACCTACTCACTACTTCAGGCGTCACACGCAGAGCGTTTTCAAAAATATGCCCGCTGCCAATGCCGCTGTCAGTATCTGATGCGCCATCCTGCTGATCCTGTTGGAACCTGCTACTTCCAAGGCCGGGCCTATGTTACCGCCGACACTATCTATCGGCCTGAAGAATACTTGAAGTTGCCGCTGACGGTGTGTTTGCGATGTAACATCGTCCAATTAACGTCAAGCGTGTTGGCCAATCATCGCAGAGCGTCTCCCACCTACTTTAGATTGTTAATTTTTCTTAAAAGGTCGTGTACCTCACGCGCCAATTTATTATTTATAAAAACGACTAGCTCATACAATTGTAATCTTAATGTGTAACAATAAATCCCCTTTCTAAAAGATAAGAAAATAAATCATTGAAGTACCCAAAACCAAATCCGAGGCAGCCGCCTTCATCCAGAGTCGAGTATCGAAGTTAACAGATACCTATTGTTTAGATATTGCCTGAACCATCCCTTTACCGGCCCTCGTATTTCACACTCGTCCATGGCCTGCAGCAAGCCCTCGTGGTCTAGAGTATCGAAGGCTTTTTTAAAGTCTATAAATATTAATAAAACCATCTCTTTATAATTTAACGAGCTATTTATGTCATCAGTAAACTTACTTAATGCCGACGCTGTGCTCCTATTTGGCCTAAAACCGTGCTGAGTATCCGTTAATATATTATTATTTTCTAAGAACACTGTAATTTCACCTATAATTACTTTTTCGACAATTTTATTAATTAAACTCAATATCCTATATATATTCATTAAGTAATAATAACTATCTATCGTCTAGTAAAACTGGTTAAGAATACGATTTTTTAAACGATGTAGGTAATTGGTATTTTACTCAAAGGTCACATTACCCCGTAATAAATACACACCATCATACATACTAAATGAAAATTTTATCTCTTAGTACAGTCTCATAGACCACACTATTATTTCATTTTGTGAATGTAATGAATGATGGTTGAAATTTGGGTGTTTTGTAGAATTGTGGGTTCCTGAATCAAGATTGAGTTTAATGAGTATAAAAATTATACTCGTGCATCGTCCTTGAGATTAGTAACCTGAAAACGTTGAAATATATGTAGTAACACGCTAGTGACACCACTCTTACACTGTATGTTTAGAGTCCTGCGCTCTTTTTTTTTTTTTTTCTTTTGCTGGCAACCCCAGCGTCTCGGTCTTTCAATCACGTCACAGTGCGCCACCACTCGCACGTTTTATTTTAGGAAAAAACAAAAGTGATTAGTTTTATAGTGAAAATACGCAAGCAAAAGTGCCACAAAGGAAATTCGAAATAGAGTACATAATGTGGAAGATCAAAAAACTGAAAAAGAAACTAACAAACAAAAAAGCGGCACGCCGTCGGCGCCAACCGACCGCCAATTCTACAGGGACTATTTCGGAAAAGGATGATAAAGATCAAGGTACATAGGTATATAATATATTTATTATAATATAAAAGTAAAGTGATCAAGTGCTATTATTATAACAAAATCAAGCCCTTATTAGTAAATTTACCAAAATAACCTCGTATGTTTGCCTTCGTGCAAAACATTTTCCACGAAATTGTGTACAATCTGATCTGTCAAAACGAATTGCTGCAAAAGATATTTATACAAGTGTAGTAAAGAATATACCCGTAATATAGGTTTTATTTAACAAAATTCAACATAATTTATACAATGACACAATCAATGCTGACAACTCAGTTTCTTCTTTAAATATAGCGTTCAATATTAACCAAGGAGTTAATATATATCATTACAACAAGATCCTTGCTGCAAACACACGAACTTTTACGTAAAGTTGATAGACGCTAATAATTCTATATTTTACATGGCATTATGATCAGTATTTCTGGAAAACAAATGAAAAACAAGCAATTGCCTACATACCGATAGATTTACCCTAACTAAAGTTATTACCGATCAGTGCGACTTCTGGGGCCGTATTGCCAGGTAAAACAAAATAAGTGTACTGTAATAACCAACACCTAATACCTATCAGAGCGGCTTTTGGGGCCGTATCGCCAGGTTACACAAAATAAGTATACTGAAATAACCAACACCTATCAGAGCGGCTTATGGGGCCGTATCGCCAGGTAACACAACATAAGTATATTGAAGTAACCAACACCTGTCACCTATCAGAGCGGTTTTTGGGGCCGTATCGCCAGGTTTCACAAAATAAGTATACGGAAATAACCAATACCTATCAGAGCGGCTTATGGGGCCGTATCGCCAGGTAACACAAAATAAGTATACTAAAGTAACCAACATCTGTCACCTATCAGACATTGAGGTAATATGTACTCTATCAAAGCGGTTTTTGGGGCCGTATCGCCAGGTTACACAAAATAAGTTACATACTGAAATAACCAACACCTATCAGAGCGGCTTATGGGGCTGTATCGCCAGATAACACAAAATAAGTATACTGAAGTAACCAACACCAGTCACCTATCAGAGCGGTTTTTGGGGCCGTATCGCCAGGTTACACAAAATAAGTTACATACTAAAATAACCAACACCTATCAGAGCGGCTTATGGGGCCGCATCGCCAGGTAACACAAAATAAGTTTACTTAAGTACCCAACACCTACTAGAGCGGCTTTGGGTTGTCAGTTTGCCTCAGGGTAACTTATTCAAGACAGTTGTGAGACCAATATAGTTTAGTTTTTGGGATGGTTTCACTGGCTCAATTTTCATAGTGCATCAGTAAAACCTTAGAATGGTGTTACTAACACCTGCCTCATTTGTCTACTAACATACAATCATGGTAACAAACACCCATCAGAGCAGCTCCTGGGTATGTATCGCCATGTTGCTTACTATACCACACTAATTCACAGACAATAACTACAGTTTATTTCTCGGGACTGCATTGGCATATCATATGGGTAATTCCTTACTAGGATAATCTGGTTTCAGTTGGGGTGTCATTGGACAGCCCACGGACGATACAACTTATAGAGGTTTTACCGTCAAATAAGTGCGTCAAACCTATTGAAAAGGTCACACAGCCATCCACCTCAGAAAACTTACCGCAGCAGACGTTGGTTAAGGAAAAAGTCTTGGAAGTAAACCATAATGAAGAACTAGCTGACCCGAAATACCCCGCTCTTGAGCACAGGAATCCAGAAGTGCTGGATATTCTGGGAACTGATCCCTCTGCGGTTGTTAACTATGGGATTGACATACACAAAGTTTTAGCAACAAGACTGCAACACATAGATACTCTGGGACATAGCAAAGAAACTCGCGAAGAGCTTACAGAATGGTACCTCATCCCAGCTAACAGTATCTTGGTTGGAGCACCCTACTAAATGTGGAAATAAAAGCAGCTGTAACAGAAACCGTATTAAAGCGAGACAAGGGCATCAAAGAGCGCCAAAGCCAGCTCACAATGGCAATTTCTGAGCTAGCGAGTCCTCACCCAAGAACATGAGAACAAAAATAAAGAGGGCCTCAAACAACTCATGGATGTGTACTGGATCTTGTGTGACACACAACATGCAGAGTCAGTCACTAAGCGAAACTTCACCATATTCTCCATAAACAAACATCTGAATGACACAAAAATTTACAAATAGGTAGTGAAAACCTAGCAAAAACAGAACCCAAAACCTTTTCCTCAACTTAATAACAAGTTAAGAACAATTTAAGGTGGAGAAAAAGGGTCCCAGTGCGCAGGAGTACAACGAGGTTGTGAAGCATTTCCCCCGCCGGTGCCGGGTCCCTCAGCGTGAGACAGTCGCATCAAGTCGCCGCGAAAGCATCGTGACGTCCGTCGAACTGCAACCATCGCCGATAAATACGGTAAAATACAATGGTCGGTAATCACTGAAGACCAAACTATGTTGTCATAAGTTAACGTGTATAAACTAGCAATGTTTTTCTTTTTATGCTCAATGGCGTCTAAACACCGAAGATTAAACTATGTTGTCATGGGTTTAATGTGTATAAACTGGCAATTATTTCCTTTTTTTATGCTCCACGATCTCTAATCAATGAAGATCAAACTATATTGTCATAGGTTTAATGGATATAAACTACAATTAAGAAAAAAAAAAAGAAACCTAATTAGATTACCTAACAAAAAACTGTCAAATATAAAGTCTGAACTAACAAGATGTATTGCATAAGGTGTAAAATTTGCGAAATTCTTTGGACTACTTGCATGGATGAATATGAGATACTTTACACTTAAGAAAGAGTAAATACATGAATAGACCTAACTCTATGCAAGATTCTTTTAAATGATGAGACGCATACTGCTAAGAAATATAGACTGACGCCTCAACTATGGGGGGGAGTAGCCACATGTGGGGGTGAACGAGCCAGCGAAAGATGGTCGCGAGATGAGAGAAAAATCCATATAAATCAGCTCGAGCTGCTAATAGCTTATTTTGGCCTTAAAGTATTTGCCTAAAACCTCAGAAACTGTGAATTCTTCTTCACATAGATAACTCCATAGCCATTGCTTACATAAACCGCAAGGGGAGCATCCAATACCTACATCTATTTTTTTATATATTTCATATATTACAGATAACAAAATTGCGGATGCAGACTCTCGTCGAGTACACCCAGATATAGATTGGATACTGGCTGGATTGGATTCGGCCGGCGGACCTCTTCACAAGTAGAGTAAATCCAATCCAAACACTTTGGCAGTTAATGCATTCATAATCAAATGGACAACTATTATTTTTTAGGCCCCTTGGTCCTTTCATAATAATGTTAAAAACCTTGAGAAAAATTATTACTAAGAAGGCAAGGCAATCATGGTGGTTTCTAAATAGCCCATACAACCGTGGTTGCTCATATTCCAACTTTAACCTGACAACATTATTATTTTAAAAGACAACCTCAAACTGGTTGCCGGATCATTGCGCGCTGCGGCGACGCAGGGTATCGATCATCCACAGCGGACACTATGATAGGCTCGTTGTCGGAAAATCGTTACCAGCAATATGACGTACCTAGCACTTGAAAAATTAAATTTTGTGCTCAGAACAATATAATTTTGAGTTATATGAAGCGTCAATCCCAAACATTTTATATTTTCTCACAGGCTTACTCAATCAGAGAAACCAGTACGGCACCTTGAATTCATGTAGGTTCTCATTACAAGGTTTTTTTCAGGGGAGCTTATCGGCTCAACCACGGCCTAAATATAATACCACGTGGTATACTTCGCTTGTACTAGAAATTCCAAAGGAAAATTTGCCGTTAAAAATTAACTTAAAATGATAATAACGTCGGCATAACGTATACAAAAATTATTATAAAATAAATAAATTGTAACTAAATAAATAAATAATAAACATACCCGACCAGTGACGATTTTAAAACTTCCAGGGTGGGCTCAAAATACCAACCTTGAGCCAACCATTCTTTGAGACGAAAATGGAAATGTGCCCAAAATCTTACTTTTTAATATTAGTACAAAACCAAGCCAGGTCTTTTTGTGGGAAACATATAAACCGCCGTTCAATGGTTTTAAGAAACCGCATAAACGGTAAAAATACAATCCTTACGTCCGTCGGTGGATTATAGCCGTCCTTAAAGATAGCGGGATTGACACCTCTGAGTGCACACGACACAAGGCACGCTGCTACGTCTAAACCTAACCAATGCGACTTGTCATCGATCTTATCCGCGACAGGGCAAGCTAGAGCGGAAGCTCTAACGTTTTTGGAAAATTCTATAACAGAGCAATTATTAACTCTAACGAAACGTAACTGCCACGACAGTGCTAACTGATTTATAATTAGTTCATTACCCTTAGATATAAAACTAGATTTTAAGGAGAACAAAATTAAATTATAACTAAAACAAAAAAAAAAAAGAAAAGATGTGATACTAATTAAGTAGTTTTAGAAATAAACCAATTGATTAATACACAGGTATTTTTTGGTAGTTGACATTTCCTCAGCTATCTCTCAAGGTCTACATATATTTCAACGTTTTCAGGTTACTAATCTCGAGGACGATGCACGAGTATAATTAATGATTAAACGAACTTACCTGTACGTGAAGTTCTATCATAATTATACAAAGTGCATCGTCCGAAGAGATTAGTAACACCCACCCAACCCAAAGTGTCTCCCAGTTTGCTGCAGAAATGTCAAAGCTGAACATGGTGGCTTCAAACTCTAAACTTAATGAAAGACCGAGACGCTGGGGTTGCCAGCAAAAGAAAGAAAAAAAAAAGAGCGCAGGACTCTAAACATACAGTGTAAGAATGGTGTCACTAGCGTGTTACTACATATATTTCAACGTTTTCAGGTTACTAATCTCTTCGGACGATGCATTTTGTATAATTATGATAGAACTTCACGTACAGGTAAGTTCGTTTAATCATTAATAATCAATTAGAATAGAAAGTATGAAAATAATATTTGAATGTTGATGTAATGAATGATAGAAATTGTGATTGACTGGTTGTCTAGTTCAAAAAATATTGATCGATTGACTGATTGTCTAGTTCACAAAAATATTGATTGATTGACTGATTGTTTACTTGACACAAGTGTGGAATTGGGGTTCCTGGATCTCTGATCCAGTCTCAGTCAGTCAGTCAGATCTAATTCCCAATTATACACTACTAGTGTCAAATATTTAAGCTTCGCACCTGGCCCCCTCAAAACCTTCCAGACATTCACAGGCAGGTTCACCTTCTTCATACAGGAAACACTTTCCGTCGTTAAGGCAATATCCCCGACATAAGTGCACCTCGCATCGCACCCAGGAGTAACCAATGTCACACTGAAAAAAAAACACGTATTTTTTATTTTAAATGAAATTTCGAAAAGAAAAATTGCATAAGATCTCCATAATTACACTCTTTACTAATGTTAGTTATATAAAGATGTTGATAACTAAGCAAGGGAATTCGTAAGTAAAGCTGAAATTTATAATTATATGGTACCTGCAAATAGGAAATCCAAACTCATTGACGATACAATTGCCTTGCAAGCAATAGTTCTCAAACACCGAAACGTCGCATCGCTCACCAGTATATCTTTGGTAACACATATAATCAGATGATTCATTAACTTTCGTTCCATGAATACAAAACCGCCCATCATTTCCTGTAGCAAGTTTGACCTGATTTAATGCCTCACATCCTTCAATTTGATCCGCAATTTTATAATTAGCAGTTAACCTAATCGGGGACATTCCAATTTCATATACAATTTTCCGTTGAACTTCTGCATAATTTTTCGAAGAAGAATATATGGGATTATGTATTGTGGTAAATATCACATTGATTATTGCATTTTTTGTAACTGTCAATGAATTTGGTGGATCTATTTTGAAATTACCAGATTTTACGTGAATGACGAATATTGTCAAAAAAGCTAAGTTCTGCAGCATATGCCGTTAGAAAAATACGTGGATTAACTGATATCGAAACAGCACGTTTAGTCTACTTTAGTTACTTTCACAGTGTGATGTCATACGGCATTTTACTTTGGGGAAATGCCGCCGACATTCACACAATATTTGTATTACAAAAAAGGGCCATTCGTGCAATTTATAAATTAAGTCCTAAGCACTCCTTAAGAGACAAATTTAAGGAGATTAATATTATGACTGTGCCATCTCAGTATATTTATGACAACCTCTTGTATGCACACAAAAATATTAATCTGTTTAAAAAATACAGTGATATTCATAGTGTAAATACAAGGAACAAAGACACATATGTCATTCCTAAAACAAGGTTAAAAAAAATAGGTGGTTCGTTTAGATGCCAATGTATACGTTTTTATAATAAAATTCCTAGCCATATTCAAAAACTAAGTATTAATAAATTCAAATTATTGATAAAACGTAAACTATGTCAGAAAGCTTTTTACAGTGTTAAAGATTATATTGAGGACAAGAAGGCTTGGGAATGAGATGCTCCAGTGATATACGTGTGCCTTTTTTATTTCTTTTTAAAATTATGATTGATGATTTATTTTTGATTAATTAAAATTTTGCTTTCTCAAGTATTGTATATACCTATTAATGTTTGTTTTTGTTTGTTGTTTTTTTTATATATTGTTGTTTTCTTTTTTTTTATATTGTTGTTTTTTTTTTTTATATATATAAAATTATTTCATTATTGTAAATGTGAGGACGATGTAGGTTATTCTTTCTTCATTGTTTTTGCTTTCACTATAATTTATTTAATGATGTCAAGCAGTTTGAGTACTTGTGTGGCCTACCCAAAGGTCCTTACTTTGGTATTGTTCGTCAAATTGTTGAGCTCCTTAAGTTCTAAGTTGAGCTACACGATAACTGACAAATGCTTGCACTGTCTGGACAGGTCCGCTCAAATTTGCGTGGTTATTTCCTCAAAAGAATACCACAGACATGAACCTACATGCTTCTCATATACAAATACAAATTGTCTGGACTTTAAAAGAGACTTTGACCTCTGAGTTTGTTTCGGTGTTTCTTCTCAGAGTAGTCAGTTAGGAAATACCGGCCTCATCTAGCTAAACTAAACACGCAAAAAAACATGACGTGTAAAAGTGTTATTTATAACCAATTTACAGAATAAATATTTCATTTCATTTCATTTCATTTCATTTCATTTCATTTCATTTCATTTCATTTCATTTCATTGATTCTTTTTTTATCTTCAAGTATCCAGCAAATAGTCGATATTCCTTATTCGATTCTGATTCCAACCAAAATAAATATCCTTTAGATGGGTCAATGGCTAAGCTGTGTGGCTCTAATCTGTCAGTCGTATTGACAGTCACCGTTTTAAGAACCTCAAAAACTTATCTCTGAGTGCTGAGTATACTATAAAGGCCTATAATTTGTGTATTCTTTATATTGCCCCCCCTTAAAAATTGTTCTAATAATTGAAATCTTTAAATCATTGGGATATACTTCTCGTTCTATACATTTATTTATGAAATGTGCAATGATTTTGCTTATGGGATACTTTATAATTTTTACATTTTGCACTCTAATGCCATCGGTCCCCGGGGACTTGCTAACGTTTAATTTATCTATTATTATACATATATCTCTAGCACATACTTTTTTAAATCTAAAACTCACATCACTTTCCTTTACATATTCAGATCTTTCATAAAATAAACGGTTACATAGATGCTTCTGTTTTAACAACACAATTTCATTAACAAAAGTTTGACAACATTTGTTACATACGCCATCCAGTTTCTCGTTATAAAATACTTTTGAATCACGTCATCAATATTTAACTTTTTTCTGCCAAGCCACTTGTTCGCATATTGGCATACTTTTCTCATGTCTCCATTGCAATTTTTTAATTCTTGTCGCCTGTGGGTATTTTTATCAACATTTACAGCTTTAATTGTTTTATTTCGATACTTTGTGTATTCTAATCGTAATGACATATTTTTAGGTTTTGCTTTCCATTTTCGAAACAATGCATCTTTACATTCTAGTTGTTTTTGCAAGTTTTTATCAACCCATAAGTTAGATTCTCGTTGTTTGATTAACTTGTCTGTTTTTGAAACGCTATATATGTTGCTAAAAATATCACACAGACGCCTATATAATTCCAGAGGGTCTTCAATACACATAAGATCATTCCATTCCACTTTAAGTAACTTATTTCTGACCGCTTCATTGTTTAGCGTCGTGCGATAATAAGGACGCAACAGGTGTTTGTTTACTTCCATCGTTAGTCCCGTTAAGTAGTGATCAGATACTTTAGTCGTTAGTACGTAGGCGTGCAGCTCGCCGACTGGTCGCGCACTTCGCACAAAATATGATCAATGCATGACGTCACTCGCCGTTCCGATAGCACTACCTCTCGCGGAACGTTTTGAATGCAGCATACCAGGCCTAATTCGCTCAAAGTGTCGAGATAGTCGTTGGCGCGTGAGTCAGTTTCCCCATGCAATATGTTTATGTTGCAGTCTCCCATAAACACTAAATCATTTTCAATAGGTATATCTTGCATTAATTTCTTGATTTCATTAACAGTGTCTTTTATTCATTTGTGGAGTCCTGTAGGTAATTATTATGTCAACTTTTTTCCCTTTCGTGATTATTTGACCATGCAAATAGTTCACAGTGTAGGTTATTTTAAAAAAAAAATTCAAACTCCAAACTTTCCTGTACATAAATTATTATACCCCCTCCTCTTCTTTCCTCTCTAGTTAAATAATATGAACATTAGCCATTTATTTCATAATTATAAACTTCTTCCTCTTTTATATTTATTTCGGATAGACATATTAGATCTAATTCAGGTAAACAATCCCGTATATCCCGTAGTCTTCAGTGTTCATGTTTGTATTCAAGTATTTAGTTTTTTATTTATTATATTCTATAGTTAGTTTTGTTTATTTATATATCGACTCTCCGTTCACGTCATTAACATTTATATATTTATTAATGTCGCTTTCACAGCAGATATTGTATACTTTCTTCTCAACCTCACTTTTTTTATTAAAATTTTCCCATTTTGTATCCATATAAACATGAATTCATCCTTGAGCTTCTGTTTTGCTGTCCAGAAGAGTTTGCGCATTTGACGCGTAAGATTTTCATTTATGTAGATGCGGGTATCATCATTGTTATTGTAGATTGAGTGATTTGTGAGCTGTTGTTTTCTGGATTTTAGCCATTGGGAGCGCGTTTCTTTGTTACACATTTTCACTATAACTGGTGTACATATGCCTTCGCCTCTAATTCTCCATACATTTTCTATGCTATCTACCCCCAGTGTCAATTCCTTAGCTATCTTCTCTACTACCTCTTTGATGTTTTCACCTTCCTGTTTGCGTACATTAATTAACTCAACGTTTAATTTCAACTCCTTCTGTTCCAGCTATCTTACACGATCCTCCAGGGAATAATTATATTTTTCCAGAAATATACCCTTTTGAATTAAGTCCTTCATTATATATATATATATATATATTTTTTTTCAATGAGTTTAAACACCGCGGACATTGAGGTCCGCGCCTTTTTTTGAGAAAAATATTTATTTGTAATTACGATTTACATTATACAGTATTGTGCTCCTCTTCGAACGGTGAAGCTTAAAAAGTTACTTATTATTTAGTACTTAATACTACGTGAGTTCATCTGTTTTTTTTTTATTTTTTTTTTATTATTATTAATATTGTCTGATCTTATATTTTTATGGTACAATTTTCTTACTGTTACTTAATACAATTACTTAAAATTTATGATGATGACAAAATTTTTACGAGACGTTTCTTATTACTAAATACATTTACTTGCGATTTATGATAAAGACAAAAACTTTATGACAATGACTTAATTCTTAATACTTGATACTTTCATGGCAGCGCAGTCCGCCTTACCTAGGTAAGTCGGACTACGCTGCCATTTGTTTAATTATTATTACACACACAATAACTTAATATTATTTACAACATTTTTAAAAGACATGAATTGTTAATTTGATTTACACATATATTTTTATTACAACATTTTTGATGGGGATTTTGTGGGATTTTTTATGGGAATAATGGGTTGGACTTGGTTATGGTCTTTGGATATTCGGTTTGATGACCAGGGATTTGGCAATTTTGACCAGATTTTCCATAACAGCCGCGTCTCGGTGCTGCATGGCAGTCTTAAGGTTGTAGTCGACAACCTTTTTAGTTGGCGCATCCATCGCTCTCCTAGCGAAACGGCCCGTGGCGTCGCCGGCGTCGTCGGTGTAATAAACGCAGCTGCTTCTATGTCTCGACACTGCCACCACCGCGTGGGAGATGCTGTCGTGGATTTCTAGTCTCCTGGACTTGGTGTTGATGATAATAGCACTGTCGTAGGTCAACCCCTGCGCTTCGTGGATGATTAGGGTGCGCGACCCTTCGCCCGACCCGTAACCCTGGTTAATGAGAGAAGATTTCTCTCCTTGCGTATGAACCAGGAATAGGGTGTTTTCGGCGGTCTTCGGTATTTGCGCACCCGTGAAGCGTTCCGTTCTCAGGGAGTGGACCCGGGACAGCTTCGACTGAGAGGAGTATATACCGGAGTATATATCGCTCAGTACAAACGCCACGTCCATGGGGTTCCGGTGTGTGCACAACAGTTCCTGGGTGACTCCAGCCACCAGACCTGGACGGGTATACCTTAATTCAAACAGATTCTCTCTGTCCAGGAATGGAAACTGGTTTATGTCACCGATGAGGACAACTTCGCTTGCCCCTGACAACTTAACAGCCATGACTATGGCCCCAAAATGGTTCATCAGCGCTTCGTCTACCGTGAGGCGGTAGCACGAGTCTTGCTTTTTGAACCCATTTACTAATATTGAGGCCATAGTGCGCACTTTTGTCTTTACACGATCTCCTAAGTTGTGCGCCAGCTTCTCTCTGAGATCTTTGGCTGCTTCAGTTGTAGTGGTGGCTACAACGTCTTTCTCCCCAGCGAAGTGTTTTACCACCCAGGTTGTCTTACCACATCCCGGAACCCCATTTACCCACCTTATATTGGGTACCGCCCAACGCTCCTGCATGTTGGAAGTCTCTAGAATGGACTGAGCCATTCCGAGGATCTTATCGTCCAACATGATTTTGGTGCATTTGGCGGTAACCAATATCGGGTCGTCGTCCGGTGCTGTAAATTTTGGTTTGCCTGAGCGCTCCGTCTCCTCCTCGTCCAGGGCCACAAATCCACTCTTCGCGCTGTAAGCTGCCATATACGACCCCGTCATTTCTCCCGTTATTACTTGAGATTTGACGTTGTCGTACACGGCTGCTTCGGCTTCCTCGAGCAGGACCCTGAGAAGACCATCTGATTTTCTTTCGAAGGTCTGCAGGATCTTTTTGCATTTCGCGAGGTTGACCTCTCTGGTCGCTCTCACGATTGCAACGTACTCGAGGAAGGCGCTCTTGACGTGGTCCGTGTCCGCGGAGTCAACTGCGAGGGTCGGTGGGCTGACTTGCCCTTTGTCGGCTCTGGTTGGTGTAGGCTTCCGCACTGGTGGTTCACTTGGAGGTTTACTGAGAAGCCTCTCCAGTGCTTCCCCTTGCCTTTTGGGAGGTGTTTGCCGGCTGGTGCTAGGGAGCAGAAAATTGAGGAAAGTGCCGAATGTTTTCTTTCGACTCCTCTCCCGGGCCTGTTCCTCCGGGCTGTTTTGTTTGTTCTGCTCCTCAAGACGATCTTTTGATTACATGCCTTGCGCACTGTGTCGACTTAGGTGCCGCCTTTTTTAAGGTCCAGGGTGGTCCTGATCCTCTCGATGACATTATCTCCCGTATGCTTAGGGTCTGTCGACGAGACGATCAGGGTGTGGTTTGGCTTGGGGTCTTGTTATGGTAGTTTAGGTGTGCTGGCAACCTGGGCAAAGGTTTTTGGGCCCTGTTGTTGTTGTGGCGGTCTGTCCGCTTTGCCCAGGTCTGCGACCCCTTTCTCTATGTTCTGGAGGGTCTTCTTCACCTCACCGACTGCGAGCTCTGCTTCCAGGTTCATCACCGGAGTCGGCTGGACCAGTGGCTCCTTGTCTCGCAGAACTCTGATGTCGGCAGAGACCATCTCCAGTCTTTCCGCTATGGGTTGCAGGTGTTGGGTGATGTTTATGGGTGATGGTGGTGGTGAGGGTGACGTAATTGGCTGGTTGGCGATGTTTTTGATCTCCGATCTTAATTGAGATATCTCCTCCTCAAATTTGGTGGTAGTGAGTAGATGGTCCGTGTCACAGACGTTTTGGGTGCTCCGATCCGAGAGTGTTTCCTTCGGCTGGGCGAGGTCCTCTTTAAGCCTGTCCAGAGTCTTCCTCAGCTGGTCCAGCTGGTTCGATATGCTCGTCACGTTCGTGTCAAGACGAGAAAGGCCAGTCCCCATTGTGTCCCATTTGGGCTCACCTGGGGCCCTTGCACTTTCTCTTCTCGTCACCTCGTGCTCTTTGAGGCTCTGGTGGCTCGCTTTCTTTACCTCCTCTTTGACCTCCTTGATGCCGTTTAAGGCTTCAAGGGTCTCATATCCCAGCCACTCCCGGATGTCCTTCGTCTGCTTCTTTGTGTCCGTAACGTCCGTCCGCATCAATGACAGCTCCACCTTCATGGCCATCAGTTTCCTGGTGGGAGCGCTCCTTTTCCAGGTTGTACTTATGACTACCCCTGGAGTCTGCCAGTGACAGGCAGACCTCGTACAGACCCTGTAGGCTCTCGTGACACGTGGCCTTGCACTCCCTCTTCATGTTCCCCGATGACTCCAACGCGTCTTTGCCTTTCTGAAGAAGCTCGTTGGCCTCCCTGGTTGCCAGGTCCATCTCCACCTCTGTTCCCCTTCTTGGCGTTCTATAGAGAAGACTCGGTCGCCCGCTCTTCGGGCCACTGGCTTGGCCCGCTGAGGAGGCCACCGAGCTTTTGTCATCCGAGTTTATTGGGTGGGGGGGGAGACGCCACACTGTTCCCAGTCTATGGGCTGGCCGGTGGTGACTCTGTCCCCCTGAAGAACTCCAGATTCGGCTCTTCTGGTATCGTCGACACAGATTGTGTTTCTACGTCTGGTTCCGACGCTGCCCTGCTCGCCAGTGGCTGACTTGATGGACGCGCCGCCTTTTCCGAGACCACGGACTTTACTGTGTTTTTGAGGACCTTTTCCCTCAGGGACTTGGTCACTTTTGCCGCATCCGTGGTCGTCTTGCGGGAGGTGTTGGGGTTGGATGACTGTTTTGAAGACATTTTCTTTGTTCTTAATATAATTTACACTATAATTTACAATATGAGAATTTTCTTATTCTAATTTGTTTATGTACTTTGTGATATTTTGTAATTATGTTTCTTTTTATTTGTTTTATTAAGTCTACTATTTTTTTTTTTTGATGGACTCACGGCTGCTTCCGCTGATGATCAGCGTCTGCTGTCCGATGAGGAGCCCGATACGATGAGAGCTCGATGTTTCTGAGCCCAGTGTGCGCTCGGATGGTGATTTCCAGTGGATCCGTGTGCTTTGCTGGACTTTTCCTGGGAAGTGGTGCTGAATTTCGGGTTTCTGTTGGGGCCAAGTTGTTTTGATGCCCTTTAAAATGATCCCAAACTCGGCTATCCTGCGGTCACGGGGACGTAGTTAGGCCGCGGGGGGTGAAGTAGCCCTGAGAGGGGGGTCGGGGGGGAGGGGTCTCGTGGGGAGGTCTGGGGGAAGGGGTGAGGGGGTCTCGTGGGGAGGTTGGGGGGAGGGGCGGGGGGAGTGGTAAAAAAGGGGGGGTCCGTGTGAGGGGGTGGGGGTGAAGGGGTATTGGAGGGGGGCACTCACGCGGTGCGGGGGGTGAGGTAGGTCTTTGGAACTCTGGGCCACTAGTAGGGTCTCAGGTGGCAGTTTTTTGGGGGGGGAATACAAGGGTGAGAAGAGAGGGGATTCCTGCTGGCTACGGCAAGGTCTTGGAGTTCCAAGCCAGACAAACCCAAACACAGGGGGATTAGGGTGAGGGGTTGAGGAGTTCCCTCAGGGCGTACCTGATGGCTGGTCGTGGAGTCGTCACGCTGATGATGCACTGCAGACGGATTCCTCGGCCGGCTTCGGAGTCTTTAGTGAGGGCTGGGATGACAGGTAGTTCTTGTCGGAAAACACGTGGGTGAGAAGTGAGGTTATTCTAACCTAAAACCACGTGTTTTTTGGTGATTTTCCGTACCTTATATCTCCGCCCTGCCTGCTCCGATTTTGACGATCCTGGTGTGGTTGGATTGGCCTTTTTGGCGTCTCGCAGTGATACTGTTTGCAGCTTTTTTCCACTGACTTTTTCGATGTTATTAGCCTTCAAAGTTGTGGGGGCCCTGTTCCGCAACCCGTTGACGTAGAGACTTGCCCACACTAATCCTGGTCACAACACTACACAAACACACTGGCAAACTTTGGCGCTATTTACTCAACGCGAACAACTTTTTTGGAATTTTTTACGCGGAGTTGATGTTATGTGGACGATGGTTTATCGGTTACTCAATTTTTGCGGTTATAATCAATCAGTTTTAAGTGTGCCAGATCTAATTCTTTTTGTTTACTTTCTATATTTTTCATAATAATTTATGTGTGTGTTTTTAGTTCTTATTTCAACTACCGCCTTTTTAATCTCCGTGATATCGGACTGAATAGTAGCGTATTTCTCATCCTGTTGTTGTTTCATAGTGGTCAACAAGGCATGCATGGCCTTCATTTCTTCGCAGAATGCGTTTAACGTTTCTTGTAGTGCGCTTGTTGAACAGCATGATTTAAATCGTCTATTTTACTGCGACATTCGGGAAGTGTCGCTGTCCGATTCATTATCCTCCCTTTTTTTCTTGCTTTGCCTCACAGTTACCCACTCTTTATCTCTTGTCGACGTTAAGTTTGGATCCGATGAATATTTAGGTGGTGTTCTTTGCACATTTAACATCGCGACGGTATCTTATGGGAACGATAACAGAACGCTTCGACGCAACGCTGTATTGCTAACACGTCCGCTCACGAGCGCGTCCCACGAGAACTGGAATATGGAAGCCGGTTTTATTTTTTGTTAAAAAGTTTTACCAGCAGAGCTGGTAACACAGAAATTGGAGACTTCTTTGATTAGAGCTTCGACTTTATCTAAATGCAGTTTTATATGGCTAATGTCTCAGTACGTTACGACATTCCAGTGATCGTTTGTGAACTTAACGTTCAGTAACTGGTCGAAGTATAAACCTGGACTACCTATGATTGGAGTAAGGGCGCGTTCCCACTATGTCGTAACGATTAATTTATCGTTGGACGACTGTCGTCTCTAGCTGTTCGCATTAATGCGATTGTTTGTCGTCAAATTTTTTTATCGTTTAGCGACTATCGTATCTAGGTGTTCCCATTGGATCGCGACGACATTTTATCGTTTCACGGCAGTCGCTTTGTCGTTTACACATCATTAGCAAGCTTGCTAATGATGTGTAACTGGCGACTTGAGATTTGTAGCTACAAATCTACAGTCGCCTCTACGTTTTCTTGGAGATCAGTAGTGGGTTTAGGCTCCTGAGTTCAATGAACGAAGACGAAATTACAATACTGTATTACTTTTTGAAAAGAAGGAAGATGAAGCAAACAAAGAAAAGAAAGTATTGGGTACATTCAATGTTATTGAAAAGAATTCCATTAGGATTATGTCAGAGTTATATAGACGAATTAAAAAGTGATGATGGAAAGTTTTGTAACTATTTAAGAATGACTGTCGCCACCTTTGGTAGCCTACTGATACGACTTGCAGAAAATATTAGAAGAGAAAACACAAATTTCAGAAATTGTATTAGTGCCGAAGAAAGACTAGTGATAACTTTAAGGTAAGTAAATAAAATGAAAATTGTTTAACAATGTTTTCATTTATTAGAAAGTAATAAAAAAAAGATTATCATTAAAATGTAGGGTGAACATTTTTTACGCCAACTATATATAGGAGGTACCTACAATACCCTAAAAACTCAAAAAAAAACTATATTTTCGGAAAGAAATAAAACTGCTTTAAATATTTAAAAAATTAAGAATATTTGAGTAAATTTTCCTTTTTCACAAATTAGAGCACTTTCCTTCCAGGTGGCTTTGAAAATTACCACCCTATTCAACTATGCATATACGCAAAATTTGAAATTACGTTTTTTCAATCACGAGTACTTTCAATTATACTATGTGATATGGTACTAATAATACAATGATAAAAGCAACAAAGTAAACAAAAAAAAAACATAACGTCTAAATTCTATTTTCGATTTTTTTTTAAATATCTACACCGACCTTGTTCCATGGTAACAGCTTGTGTTCATAATGTATGATAGGTTCTTTGGAATTGTTTTTCCGATAAGTCAGACATACATGACATTGATTTATGAACTTTTCTATATCATTATTTAAATTAGGCCAATAAACTATATATTTTGCTAAACGAATACAGCTGTTTATGCCTTGGTGGCCTTCATGGATTAACTTTAGAATACTCTCTCTCATTGATTCTAGGATGACAATCAAGTATGACTTGAATAAAATGTTATTTAGCACATGAAGTTGATCTTTCAGTGTATAGTATGGTTTGACTGAGTTACTGACTGATCTTTTATGCTCTGGCCAACCCTTTTTATTATTATTAAAAGATAGGTTCGCTTTTGACCACCATCTTACCTGATGGTAAGTGATGATGTGGTCGAAGATGGAGCACGCTTACGTAAAAGTAACCTATTGACTTAAAGACTCCTAGGTTATAGCTATCGGGAAACACAGACTCCGGCAGGGAATTCCACTCCTTAGCCGTACGCACAATGAAGGTCTTCCCAAAACGTTTTGTGCGTATGGGTGGGATGTCCACCATGTTTGCAGTAAAAGATTATTTGACTGAGAGTAGGGTTTTGTTTAGTTAATTGTTCAATTTCAGTAAGCTTTTTCTGACTACCTGATGTCGACTTGACATAATGAGGTTAACATGCATATCTAGATCTGAGAGTACGTTGTCTGGCAATGCTGAACGTGAGAATGTGTCAGCTATGTAAAGGAATTTTCCTGGCTTATAAATGACATTTAGATCATAGGGCTGAAGACGCATCATTATTCTTTGTAATCTAGCCGGTATATCGTAGAGAGCTTTTTTGAATAAAGTATTTTTTTTACCATAGATATATTGATGGAATTTAGTACATCCAAACAATATTGACAAAAGTTCTTTCTCTATCTGAGAATAGTTTTGCTGACGTTTGCTCAGAGATGCTGATGCATAGCTTATAGGCTGTTTCTCGTGTGACAAGACTGCACCCATAGCATCTTTCGAAGCATCCACAGACAGAATAATTTCTTTATTGGGATCATAATATGTTAAGACAGGAGCTGCACTAATTTTTTTATTTTTTATTTTGGAATTCAGTTTCATGTTGTTGTGCCCATGACCAAACTGTATTTTTGGATAGAAGTGTTCTCATGTGACTTGTTTCCTGAGATAAGTTTTTGATAAATGAACTAAGATAGTTTACCGTGCCTATGAACCTTTGAAGCTCAGTAACAGAGGTAGGGCTTGACATTTGACAAATTGCCTCTACTTTTGACTAATCTACATGGACTCCATTTTTACTGAAAATGTGTCCTAAATATCTAACTTCTTATAGACAAATGACTGATTTTTCTTTGTTAAATTTAAGATTTATTTCACGTGCTCTGTCTAACACTTGTTGTAAGCGTTCATTGTGCTCTTCAACTGTGTGATCATATACAGAGTTGATACAACCGAGGGGCTTTCCTTTAAACTGCCTACTATACTAGGTACCATTTTCAAGCTTTGAACCAAAAATCAATTAAATAGGAGAATTAGTTTAGTCGCAAATGATTTTAAGGAGTTGCACCTTAAAGCGGTAAATCTGACCAAGACAAAAGATAACACACGCCGGGCCACGTTGCCACTTTGTTACCTAGGTATTTAAGGTCAGTCACATTTATTTACAAAGGGTGGTTGCGTTTTACTCTAATTTCTAAGCTATTTAGTACGTCTGAAAAAAAAATTTTTGGCTCTTTTTATTTTTTAAGTGTATCAAATTAACACTAAACACGTATAGTTTACGTAGTGTAATTTAATGCCCCTCTGTCGTATCAACTGTGTATTAAGAAGTCATCTATCATGATTGTAATCCCTTCTATATCACTGAAGCGTTTTACCAT
This sequence comes from Tholera decimalis, assembly GCA_943138885.2. Classification (NCBI taxonomy): domain Eukaryota; kingdom Metazoa; phylum Arthropoda; class Insecta; order Lepidoptera; family Noctuidae; genus Tholera; species Tholera decimalis. The sequence continues at coordinate 29,568,963 of OW964551.2, forward strand.
CTCTCTATGAAAGATCTCTGGGGCAGCATTAATACCAAATGGTAAACATGTGAACCTATAACGTCCTTAAGGAGTTATGAATGTGCACAGCTTTGAAGAAGCTTTTGACAATTTCAACATCCAGAATCCCTTATTGGCATCCAATGTTGTAAAGTATTGTGCACCTGAAAGGTCTGACTTTATTTCATCTAAGGTAGGGAACTGATAATGAGGTCTCATGATTGCCTGATTGAGTTTGCAAGGGTCTATGCACAGGCGTAACTTTCCATTCTTTTTGGAAGTAAGGACAATAGAACTCACCCATTCAGTAGGCTCTTCGACTCGACATCATTCTTCTCCAGCTCCTCCAGTTCCTTTTTTAGTGGCTGCTGAAGTTGAAATGGTACCCTTCTACATGAATCAATGGATGGAATGACATCTGGCTTTAATGTAAGATTGCATTCGAAGCCTTTTATGCAACCTAAACCTTGAAACAAATCCTTATTTTTATCTAAAATCGGAGACTCAGGACTAAATAAGTATGTTTAAATGTTACATTATTTCCTTTCTTTATTAAGTTTAAGGACCGAAATGTTTCCCTTCCTAAAATATTATTATAACACTTGAAGTCAACAATGTGAAAATTTAATTTGGAAGAGTTATTTTTGTGACTGACCGGTAAATCACACTATCCCACTGTTGGTATTGTTTCTCCACTAAATGTTGACAGTTGAAATTTACTCTTAGTAATAACATTTAAAGGTATGTTAAGTGTGTTATATGTGTGAATGGACATTATGTTTGTATCTGCGCCAATGTCTAGCAAAAAACTAATGTTGGTATTTTTTATGCTCAAATCTGCTTTCCATTGATTATGTTTATGGTGTGACTTTACACAGAACACAAAACCTATAAAAATATCATTGCCTGTCGCATCAACATCATTTTCTACTAACTGTACTACTTTAACATTCTTATTTCTACAAACTATAGCATAATGGTTAAATTTATGGCAGATATTACACTTGACTCCCTTTGATCGATGTGCTTGACCACACTTATCGCAGATATTTGAGTTATACCTGGCTCCTGATTGAGAACGTTGCTTGTGCTGTGGCTTTTTGACTCCTGACTTTGTATATTTCATGTTCTTGACTTGTCCAACGAACCCTGTCTCTTGCAGGACTTTCGCTTGGTTTCTAGTGGCTTCTAACTGCTTGGCTAGTTCAACTGCAGCATCAAGTGAGCTCGGCTTCTCCATAAGTATTTTTTCCTTTATGTATTGATTGTCAGTATTTAAATTCCAGCTGAATATATCTCTGACTAGGTTGTCCTCTAGTTTATCCAGTTCACATTGTTTACTAATATTCCGTATATCTGTGACGTAATCATCGATGCTTTCGTCTGTGCCTAACAATTTATGACGTTCCATTGTGATATTCACTTTGGGCATGAAATACTGGTCAAACTTCTTTATGAGATCATCGAAGCTAATTGTATCTGTGTCCACATTAAATAAATAAAAAATTGTTAGCGCGTCGGTGCCGATGAAGTGCAACTGTTCGAGACTACAAAAGGCCAGTGCAACGATACTGGTGTGTCCGAACTTGTCCACGGTTCGTGGAGCCCAAAACGTTGCTTACAACAATAGTACTTACACAATAGCCTCTGAGGCTTTATCGATACCCAATATTACCACTTACCTTCTGCGCTGGGTACGCCAACTTCGACCTTCCTAGGTCACGCCCAAGTGTGGTATGTATGTAAATATGAGGTGAGTAATTGAAAGGTGTGATGCAAGTCAAGTGTTCTAGAACGTTCACAAAGGCGCCAGTCTCCAGATGACGCGGTCCAGATCAGCATCACAGCACAACTTATTTCCAACAACTCCGCGTGCCATGCGGTGGCAACCAACCGGCGATAAATCCCAAAATGTCCCAGGTTTTTCATCAAATGGGGATTACAAATTCTAATTAATCGTTACTCGCGACCCAATTATCGGTTTCAACAGGCGATTCAATACTATTTCAATTACAATTACATCACAAGAGGTCCCAACGTGCGGACATTTTTTCCAACCGAAGCAAGGTTATCTGTCAAGTCAGTAATGTCAAGAACAAATTTCTTTATGTCAAAAAGGGTACGTTCGGAAACGTTCGGTACTAAACATCTACCTTCAACGGACGGGCCTACCCGTCCGCTAATCAATTGGAAGTCTTGACAAGGTTGCAAATTTAAAGGTTGTAAATTTAACACAGCTTCAATGCGGCAAAATACCGTAGCTAGTTCCTCAAAGGTGAGAACGGTGTCTCCCAACAATCTCCGCCAGCGTCCCTTTGCCGCTTTCACCGCGGCCCCAAAAATACCCCCCCAATGGGGGGCAGGCTGGCGGGTCAAACAACCAAGTGACCCCTCGGCGGGCCAAACTATTACCAATGTCAACCTGGTTCTCATTAAGGAAGGCGTATACCTCCTTCTAATAGTTACTTGTACCCTTGTAATTCGTACCGCAATCAGACCTAATCAAAGAAGGTAACCCACGGCGAGACACAAATCTTTCCAAAGTCGCCTCAAAGGCCTCTGTCGAGAGGGAGGTTACCAGCTCCAAATATACTGCCTTGGTTGACTGGCAGACAAACACACAAATAAGACTTAACAATCTTACTATTACGAAGGGTGGACGTATTCAACAAAAGGGGACCAACAAGTCCGTTAAGACGCCAGCAAAGGGCCTCGCCTCATTGACGCGATCAGCCGACAAAATCCAAAATTCTCGCTGCAGAATGGCCAACAGCGCATTGCAACCGGCATGCGAGTTCTTAACGTGACGATCAGTCATCAACAATTAAACCAAGTGGCCCTCCTTGGGCAACTAAAGGGGGTGACGGGCCCCATAAGGAAGGCTAGAGAGCCTCAACCGTCCTCCAATACGCCAAAGACCCGTCCTATCCAAGAAGGGATTCAACTTACCAACGGCTCCCGACAACCTGACCCTACCAGACTTCAAGATCTCGATCTCCTTCTCAAAGTGTGCAGCCTGCACAGAGCGGACCCAAAGAGGAGTGACTCCTGTCGCTCTTGAGGAGAGAAAACTGGTGACAGGCGCTTGTCCCCTGGATTCCTAGAATTATGGCCAAAACGCCTGATCCACGAGGTAACGTTCAACAATTTGTCGAGAGAGCTGTATCGATTCAACAAAAAATCAAGATCAAACGGAGGGTCCTTTGTCCCAACAGCGAACACCTTAAGTCCGGGCAAAGGATCCGACATCAAGACTGGTGTTCGAGGCCAATCGCCCCCGGGGCGAGTCTGCCAGTCCGGTCCCCACCAGAGGGGGTGAGCAATCAAGTGAGGGGCCAGGCACCCGCGTGAGGCTACGTCGCCCGGGTTCAGGTCACCAGGCACGTGCCTCCAAATCAAAGGCGTTTCAGAACCTTGAATCTGCAACACTCGATTCACAACAAAGACCTCCAAAGAGTGGACGGACGTCTTCAACCAACACAAAACAATTTGACTGTCCGTCCAGGCGCAAGAAGCCCGAATGTCAACAGTTCCACCCAAAGTGCGCGCAACGTGGCTTAAGAGACTCACAAGAACCACCGCAGGAAGTGCAGATACAAGTTGGAGCCAGTCTTCCAACAGGGTTTCCCGAAGTGGCTCGTCCCAACCAAGTTCAGTTATAACAAGGGCAGAGCACCAATTTTAGGGTAAGGACAGCTCACAAGGGTGATTTCAACCAGGTCCTTCCCTCAACAGTAGTGACAGCCGTTTCGCCAATTCCCAAATCTTGCCTGAAAAGTCGTTCACCTTCAGGCCAACCTGTCCCGCTAACTAAGACGTCACAAGGCAACCCTGGGCTCCCGTGTCCAAAGTGGCACAGACCACAATCGAGTCACCCAAGGGTCCCCAGACCTTGACCGAGGCCGTTGGCAACAAAACCGTCATGATCGGGGGGGTCCTTTAGCGGGGCAGGCGTCAATCTCTTAGCGATGCCTGGGCGGCGACCGATCGCCGCATCCAGGCTGCCTTCGTGCACGACGAGGCCAACAATCAAAATATTCGCCCGCGCGATGTCCCGAGTCGCTCGCCATCACTGGAGGGGCATATCCCACCGGATGCCCGAATGGCGGAGGGCGCGACTCCAACCGGGGACGTTCCGCCAACGGAGGGGAAAGGCAGCGGCGCCGACCCGGCCACTGCTGCCTAGCAGCCAATGCGCGTTCTCCCTGACGAGGGGAGACCAAATGGCGCTCGCGGGGCTCCCGTTCAACTTGCGCGGGGGGTGGAGTGCGGCGTACAGAATTGCGGGCCTCAGCCCGGTGCTCGTCTCCGGGGTACCCCCCCCTGCGCGAACCCCCCTCAGAAGCTGGTCTGCTGGAGCGGTTCGCGTTGGCGCACAAAATTTCCAAGTGGGACCCTTCACGAATTCTACACGAGCGGGGGTCGGGGCAGTCCCGATGGAAGTGGGCCCCCAAGCACGAGAAGCACAAAAGGCGTGCGTTGACAATGCGGCGGCGGGCACTTACGTGCAAGTTCAAAAAGGCCGGGCAACGCGCCATGACATGCCCCGTTGCCTTACAAAAGTCACAATGATGAGGACTCCGGGCGCCAGCAAAACGGGGGGCGGGGCGGACATCAACAGGCCCCCTGGCCCGAGGACTCCGGGCGCCAGCAAAACGGGGGGCGGGGCGATCATCAACAGGCCCCCTAGCCCGAGGACTCCGGGCGCCAGCAAAACGGGGGTTGGGCGAACATCAACAGGCTCCCGAGCCCTAGTCCGTCCCTGGTCTCTAGGTCGAGAAGGTAGTGGGGGTGACCCCATGGCGCCACGAGTGTTATCCAAAAACCGACACTCGTCTTCCAAAAACTTGAGGAGGTCGTCAAAGGGGGGAAGATGGGTGGCACTATCCCTACCATACTTCTGCTCAAAACGTGACCTCAGCTCCGCGGGGAGCAACTGCAGCACTATGTGCACCAACAAGTAGGACCAATGTTCTACCGGTAACTCCAAGCGTCTCAAGGCGTTGGTCGCTGAGACCAACGGGTTCAGCAAGTCAGTGCGCAACGTCGACGTGCTGGCAATGGCCGGTAGTCCCAAAATCTGGCCGATGTGCACATCAGCCAGGCAGCGCTTGTTCTGATACCGTCGGGAGAGAAGCTCCAGAGCGGTAGGGTAGGAGGAGTCCGTGACCGGCAAGTGCTGCACCAAGGCTCTGGCTTCGCCCTCCAGGACAGACAATAAATAGGCCAGCTTCTGGGCAGGTCCGAGGTCCGAGCGTGCATCGACAAGACTCTCAAAGAGATTTAGGAAGCCCAGCCAGTGGTCCAAGTGACCGTCAAAATGTGGCAGCTCCAGGGTGGGCAGCCTACCCAATAGTCCAGGGCCTGCAACAACGGGGGTCTGCGGCTTGGCCGCATCAGGCACCCGGCTCTTCAAAATTTCCCGGGCTCGTTGACTTATGACATCCCCCAGGTGGACAATCTGGTCATAGTCACCCAAAATCTTATCGCGGGCTGCCTGGTCCATCACCCCCAAATCCACGTCCATGATGTACTCGCAGAAGCGTGTGAGCGCATTATCAGCTGCCTTGATCCTCTCATTCAAGCGCCCGTACCGAGCAAGGGTGAGCTCTTCCAAATCTACACTCTCAACCGTTGCAGCTGCCGATGTGAACCATCTCAACTGTGAGGTCAATCCGGCAGCAGCCTCCCTGACTGCCTTTAATGAGGCCATTGCAACAAACAAATATCAATACAAATCGGTTAAAATTCACTAACTAAACAAACAATGACTTGTTAGCCAACCGAGCAATCTCACCAAAATAAAACTTAAATTCAATTATTTCAAGTCCAAATCCGACCCTGTACTTATTCTAAGTATGAATCTAGCTTGGTACGCTTGGCTAGTTACAAAATAAATAACAATTCAATGTATATATTGTGCAGGATCTACACCAATTAAACAACAATTGACTGTATAATATTGAGCGGACAATCTCTAACAACTCAATCCAATAAATACCACAAATGCAATAACCAATACACAGAATTCAAGTCCTATTATGTTAGACTATGTGTGATTATTATTTAGATAACCTTTTAAATTCAGATTAGTGACATTCAATTATTAATTGCAACAAATATACCAAACAACTTTACAACAAATATACCAAACTATGTACTAAATACAACCCAATAATTCCTAATTTCACAAATACATCTCACTTGTCAATTCAACAACAGGGGCTACAGTACAAATTACAAATACAACTTCAATTGATTCAACTTCAATTAGATAGCCCGGATGACATGGTAATATATTCAAAACTTATATAAGTTATGTTAAGTAATTAAACTAAAGTTACTTTCAAAACTTCCAATTTACTATGTGGATTTTATATTATAAAAGCCACGCTCTGCTTACCAAAAATTGTTCGAGACTACAAAAGGCCAGTGCAACGATACTGGTGTGTCCGAACTTGTCCACGGTTCGTGGAGCCCAAAACGTTGCTTACAACAATAGTACTTACACAATAGCCTCTGAGGCTTTATCGATACCCAATATTACCACTTACCTTCTGCGCTGGGTACGCCAACTTCGACCTTCCTAGGTCACGCCCAAGTGTGGTATGTATGTAAATATGAGGTGAGTAATTGAAAGGTGTGATGCAAGTCAAGTGTTCTAGAACGTTCACAAGGCGCCAGTCTCCAGATGGCGCGGTCCAGATCAGCATCACAGCACAACTTATTTCCAACAACTCTGCGTGCCATGCGGTGGCAACCAACCGGCGATAAATCCCAAAATATCCCAGGTTTTTCATCAAATGGGGATTACAAATTCCAATTAATCGTTACTCGCGACCCAATTATCGGTTTCAACAGGCGATTCAATACTATTTCAATTACAATTACATCACAAGAGGTCCCAACGTGCGGACATTTTTTCCAACCGAAGCAAGGTTATCTGTCAAGTCAGTAATGTCAAGATCAAATTTCTTTATGTCAAAAAGGGTACGTTCGGAAACGTTCGGTACTAAACAGCAACAAAATGGCGACTTTTCTTTGATCGGTTTCCTTTTCCAAATTGTTGGCTCGTAGATATATTTTAAGCTTAGATAGCCAGTTTTTCCATTACAATGGCATATTTGCAGCTTTTTCTAAAGACTTTAGGTTACCTATACCAGGATTTGCAGATAATTTTGGTTCACCCTTGCTTCCTGAAGCTGTCGACATGTTGGTTTTTTGCGTATATGTGATCCAGTCGTCAGTGTTATGGATTCACTTACCGCTTTTGCTTCTGACACCATGTGAAGTTGTGGTTAATGAAAAATCAAGATGTAGTCGTCATAGATCTTTTGACTTTAATTATTAATACACACAGAACAGAGTAAGAGCCGACATTTGGTTAGCCCAGACGTTGGCGTCGCGTTCGAGAGCATAGACAACTTATAAGTATTTTAGGACATAGATGGTTTCTACCTGACAATATAGTTGTAACTTACAGGTGTATCCGGGGAGTGTACAAAGCTTAAACATTTTCAAGTCATATTTGTGGCGTTTACTTTTATTATACTGGCGGAAAATTATGCGCCCTCTAAATGCTACTTGACTTTCATCGACACATATAGTCTAAGAGCCCGTGAACCCCAGACCTTCGTTATTTTATAAAAGCTGAAAGTTTGTCAGCGCATGCTCCCAACACAGGTAAGAACGATGGACCATTATGAAGTTTGGGTTATAGTGGCTTTGGCAGGTAAACGGTACTAAAGGTGTGTAAAATACCGATCTAAATTCAACAAATAATAAAGTGCGATTTTCTTATATTATCTTCAGAATATTATTAAAAATCACGTTATTCATTGCCAGACACTTAACATCGTGGCAACCCCTTGCCAGACACCCTTAATGTTCATGAAATTATAGTTTTACTTACGTTATAGTATAAAAGCTGATTTTTATATATAATACTTGGGTAAATAATAATTAATAAGTAAATGATGTTTCCTCATTAGCCAGACATTTTTGATAGTTCCAACCCCTTGCCAGACAAGCATGTAGGGTTGCTGTAGGAGCGAGCGCGAGGCAGTATGTATGAGTGGGTGCGAGTGAGATGGCGAGTTAAGTCTACCGCGATCCCTCACTGCGCAGTTGTTATTTCTACTGCGCATGTATTGTTTAGTAATCAGTACATGTTTACATCAGCTAAAATAATATAATATAGAATGATACGTACATTATATGTTTACAATTTGTTTATGTGACTTTTTAAATTAAAGTGATTTTGTATTAAAAAAAAGTCATAGGTGATACATTAATTTGTGTTATTTGCAACAAAAGTAGTGACAAATAATATTATATAGTATGACTAGCTTCCGCCCGTGACTTCGTCCCCGTGGAAAAAAAATCCCCCGATTTTGAAACATTCTTCATTACTGCTCCGCTCCTATTGGTGTTAGCGTGATGATATATAGCCTATAGCCTTCCTCGATAAATGGGCTATCTAACACTGAAAGAATTTTTCAAATCAGAACGGTAGTTCCTGAGATTAGCGCGTTCAAGCAAACAAACAAACAAACAAACAAACAAACTCTTCAGCTTTATAATATTAGTATAGATACGTAGATTATAAGTTTATAATTTTTTTATGTGACATTTTAAATAAAAGTGATTTTGTATTAAAAATAAGTCATGGGTGATACATTAATTTGTGTTATTTGCAACAAAAGTAGTGACAAAATGACATTATTTTCTGACGAGACATTGAAAAAATGTGAATTAATTTTAAAATTGCGAAAAAAATATAACTGGTGCGTATAACCTGCGGAAGGTGTAAATTTCCGCTAAAAATCACACGCGGATTGAGCCTAGATTATTAGAGCAATCTAGGCTATAAATGCTGATTCTGTCATAAGTAGTTGAAGGCAACCAAATACGCAATCGGGAAGATAGGCAAAGGAGATCGTCCAATTCATTAATTGTACCACATACCTTGCCCAGCGATCCCAAGCGCGCGCAGGCGACGGCCACGTGTCCGCGTTCGGGATGAACAGCTCACAGGTCCTTTCTGGATATACTATGCTGGCCAGCAGTACACAACACACTATCATAGGTCTGGGGTAGGCTGATAACAGTTTATATAGGTTCAGTTCAGGGGTTTTAGGGCGCGATAGGACGAATTAGTGTCACACATAGCATGCGCATCCACACGATCCCAAGGTTAGAGCGAAACTGCCTATGACGCGGCGCGGCATGGCGCGCGCGCTGCATGGCACGAGGAAATCACCGAATCAGCGATATATGGCACAGATTAAATAAATTAGAACAGTAAACTAATGCCTTCCAATCGCCAGTAGGTGAGGTAGAAAAAATATAAGATAAACTATAAGTTGCGAAGCGTAACCATTTTCCCTGACTTGAAAGTTCCCACTTTCGAAACACCAAGGAGAAGTAAATAAACTTGCATATCATCACAACTCCACCAAAGCTATAAGAACTCTAGAGTGGCGACTCTATATAATATAAGAAATAAGAATACTTAACTAGCTATTCTACGCGGTAACTAAATCTAATACTGCACATTGGTGCACGGTAAGACTTAATATTAAGGTAACTAAACTTATTGCGTTGGCAAAAGGCACAACTTTACTACCGGGTGACTCTGAAGGATCCCGCTTTGAGTCTTGACAGATGCGACTCTACAAACTCCGTTTTTATCTGGAAATATTTCGTTAATTACTCCTAACGGCCAATGCAGAGGCATCACATTGTCCTGCATGGAGACGACAACCATACCGACCCGTATTGGATTGGCAGAAGTGTTCCATTTTTGTTTGGATTGTAGGGAGTGCAAGTACTCTTGGCGCCACCGCTTCCAAAAAGATTGAACCATCTGATCAGTCAATTCATATCGCGAAATAAGATGTAACCGCGTTTCATTGACTTCGGAGCGGGCAGAAATAAAAGAGGTTTAGTATGCAAGAAGTGCGCCGGTGATAATGAAGTAGGCTCTGACGGATCCGAACTGATCGCATACAGAAGCCTCGAGTTTAGTAAAGCTTCTACTTGAGTTAGCATAGTGTTAAACTCGTCAAAGCTAAGAATTTGCTGACCGATGACTTTGCAGAGATGCGTTTTGACACTCTTCACTTCACTTTCCCAACAACCACCAAAATGTGGAGCTCTACAGGGGATGTTTTTGAGTGTGATTCGATGCTCTGCAAGTTCTCTTTCCCACAAGGGGTGATACTCTATAGCCAAGAATTGGTAGAGATCTCGGAGATAGGATTTGGCTCCAATAAAATTGGTAGCATTATCCGTGTACAGACACTGAATCGGATCTCTACGCGCCAGGAAGCGTTTCAATGCAGACAGAAAGCTCGCAGTGCTAAGATCTGAGGCAATCTCAATATGCAGAGCGCGAGTTGTCAAGCATGTAAAAAGGCAGATGTAAGCTTTCCTGGCCTTTTGGCCTCTACCACGCACCGACGTGATGTGGCGTAGTGGTTGAGGTGGTGGTAGAATAAAAGAATAGACCACAGGTTTACAGCATTTAATTCGTAGCGGGGTGGATTCAGTTCACACGGGTTCTTCCACTGGTCGTAGGTATGTGGATGGTACTGCCCTGGGCTCAAGCCGCGACGCACGCAGACCGGCGGGACGACCCCGAAGCCGGTAGCGACCACGTGTTAGACGCAGAGGTTATGCAGGGCAGGCCACGCGAGTGGATGTCTCTCCTGCGGGTAGCCGCGGAGGCAGCTTGACACCCAACTCGCACGCGGCAGGCGCAGGCAGGCAGGCCACGCGACAGGGCGCCTCTCCAGCGGTTATACGCAGAAGCGGTGACACCCGTCGCGCGGCAGACGTTGAGGTAGTTGATATTAGATATGAGAGTGTAGAAGAAGAAAAGAAAAAAAACCCTGGAATCAACACGAAGGGTGCTTCCGTAAGCGTGGTGCCAGGAATCGTGAGTGCCAGCGATGCGTGCGTCTCCCGTAAGCCCAAGGAACAGCTTCAGGGAAACGAAAGGAAACTCACCATTGCGGCGGTTCACAAAGGTTACAGATAAGCGTGCGCATGCCGCGTGCAACGATATAGAAGGTAACCGCGTGGCAAGGCGTTTAAGCTCGTAGCTGCTATGAAACAGCAGGAAAGGTATGCTGCGACATGCGGACGCTTCACAAAGAAGAATGGTCAAAATGGACTACGAAAAAAAGTTCTTGTTACCAAGATGGAACTAACACCAAAATGTAGTACAAGTTGAATGTAATTATTAGATACCAACAGTTTATTTTTAAAAGCAGGGAAAAGAAAGATAATCGTCTCTAAAAATATGACTTTGCGATTTAGAACGCAGGATAAAGTGTCTTATTTCTGAACGCATCTGTAATTATTGTCATTCCTAGAGAAGTCCATCTTTTTTCCAAAAACTAAATCGATTTTATTTCTGACTCAAACTGAATTTGACACAAATCTTTTATTTTAATTAACCGTATAAATCCATGACAATTATAAAACTTAAATAGACTACTAATATAATTAGATGTTACTTAGAGGTAAATAGTTTATATAATGAAATTAAAAACTAATGATTATTATTATTAAAATCGATATTACAGTAATCGATCGATTGCGTACCTCCCTATTTTTGACGAGTAAACAAAAGATTGACGCTTTTCTGCGCAGACCGTTTTGTAGCTTTGGCAGCGATTCTGTGTTCTGTGCGATTTTGTGTTATTTTCTGATAATTTGGCTTTGCTTACGGACTCCGATTGATTCTACTCTAGTAGACTTGGCACTCGTTTATTAGACTTTGAATTTCGTCACGGTTTGGATGTTATAGTGGAAGTGACCAAAATGTCTTCACGTATTAAGAGTGTTACCTGTGGATTGTGTGTAAATCGCAATGCGCGACACACTGTCCTAGAGCTAGATACAAGAGTGGTGTCTTTTGTTGCTGAAAGGATTTCTCCTCGTATCGTAAGTTTTTAGATCATTCTCTTGCAAGTAAACCATAACACAACACGCTTTAACATACTTAGGTACTTCATTATCATTTCAATACCCTTTACACACACACACATATATATATATATTATCTAAAACATTATAGTCTATTGAAGAATTAGGAGTTGAAAAAGAAATAGATGCGTGATTCTTCAGTTGTTCTATTAAGTATTTCATTTTACAGATTACGGAGTATGATACAATCTGCCAGGCTTGTTTTGATGCTACAATGAAGAGGGTTAATGAAATTATCCATACAGATTTATCAAGCAATTACAACCAACTTCCAGGAAGTAGTCATGCTCAAGTTCTGGGCCACTCTAAAGTATGCTTAATGTGTGGATGTTCTATTCTTTGAAGAAAAAGTGACCTAATATTTCGCAACAATCCTTCGGAATTGCAACAAATGATTGCTACCATCATAATGAATTCCATAGAATCACAACAGGTTATTTTTTTTTTTTTTTTTTTTAACGTGGTAAAATTATCAAATAAGTCCTCCCACTCCGGGCAGGGTGGGAGGGACTATCAGACTTTTACTGACTAAAATCCACGGTGTTCCTTCAATAACCCTTTACATACCGGGGCCACGGTAACGGGATGAGTCCCACGATCCCGGCGGGCTTCGGCCCTCTGCAGAGGGGGCCTCGTCATGTTGCTGACGCTCTTTGAGGCGCGCGTGGAACACGACGCGCCGTCGACCCGGGCATGGTCCATGGTCGGACAGCGAGTTGCCCTTTACTCGCTGTCCGCATGCCCGCGCCTACGGTGGCCGGAGATCGTCGGCCGACGTCCGACGCCGTGGGCGTCTACCACTGCGGCTGGGCTGGAGGGAGGACGCCATCCTCTCCCTCACGCGGCCCGCCTCCTCCTTCGAAAGCATGACTGCTTCGCAGAAGGAGGCGACCGCTTCCCACTCCCTCTCGCCCCGCAGCATGGCCTCGACCAAGGCCGGGCGCGAGAGGTCTCCGCCTATCGCCGCCGTGAGGACACGTCGGTGCTCTGCCCAGGCGGGGCAGTCTTGCACCGTGTGCTCTACGGTGTCCTCAGGGCGACCCTCGCAGTGGTGACACCCAGGCGTTTCCTCCTTTCCCATCAGACACAGGTACCTCCCGAAACTACCGTGTCCGGTGAGGACCTGCGTCATGCGGTAGGTCAGGACGCCGTGACGCCGATCTAGCCACTCCAGGTTATATAAGACACCTTTTTATTAACTATTGTTTTACAAACTAATCAACTGCAATGGTAATCAATAATCATTAATCTTGATCATTATAAAAGTTGATGTTCAATATAAACATTTTTCTCTGAAAACGACATGTGAGTTTATAAATGTGAAATCAAGTTGATAAAACCTTAAAACTTGATAATATCAAATTAATTCATTAGTAAAAACACTGTTGATTATTAAACTGGATATATAGGTAAAACAAATGTCAATGTTGTTAACATTCAGTGAATCTGAAGTCACTGGATATATATAAATCCTATTAGATTTTTTTTCAACATAACAATGAAAAATGATGATATTTTGTTTTTGTTCTAGATAACTATGAACGCCAGAGTTTGTCATTCGTGTTGGATGAAATCAAAAAGAACTGCTATGCGTATACAGGCAGAGCAAACAGAAACAATATCAGCACCTCTACCTTCAACAAGTGTGGTAGAAGATGAGTTTCAAGTAGAACATAATATTGAGACAATTGAACAACCACCTTCAGCAATGGAGCAGTCGGAAACAGCTGACATACCAGAACAAAGACCTGAAGAAGTGGATATTATGGTGCTCAATCCCAGTGTATCAACAACTTCATCTTTATCAGAATGGGTTCCTGAAGTGCCATTAATGATTACACAAAATGAGCCTGCACAGGTTGCATCTATAACACTTCAAAACTACAGACGAGCACCCAATACCGCTGCACAGTGTTTATTTTTATATTGCAACAACCGGGAGCTACATCGGATTTCTGATGATTTGCGCATTAAAATAATTAATGACCATAATTTTTATATACCAGTACACGCTAGAGTTTGTTCTGACCATTTACTAAGTAATAATTGGGACACTTTGTACAATTCAGAAAATAGTACCGCCGTGTTCACTGGGGATCAAGTTGAGCATATGTTTTCTTTTATTAACTTAGACAGGAATAGTATAATTGACTTCAGTGATCCCCTGAATATAGATGATCATCTCTTTCAATACTGGCTTGGATTGACAAAAGAAAAATTCAGTAATTTATTGGTCGAAGTTCCTCAAATTCAAACTATGCATCAGGGAGTAACTGGTTTAGTAGCATTTTTAATAAAATTAAGAAATGGAGACTCAGATGAGAGAATATCAAATTTGATGGGTATACCCCGAAGAAGTCTAGAACGTTGGATGAATAATGTGAGAGAAAAGCTTTTACAATATTTTGTTCCTAATAACTTAGGTATTGAACAAATAAGCAGACAAAATATCCTAAACCATAATTTATTAATTCCCAATGGATTATATGGGAATTCTGGTGTAGTCACAGACCATCCCATTGTTATTTGTGATGGAACTTATATTTATGCCCATAAGAGTGCTAATTATAGGTTCCAGAAAGATTCGTATTCATTACACAAATATATAAATCTTTTAAAACCATTTATGTTAGTGCTATGTGATGGTTACATTTTAGATTGTTTTGGTCCATATAAAGCCACTACCTCAGATGCTGAAATAATGACTTCCTTGTTTAATGATGAAAACCTGCCTTTGAGACAATATTTCCGAGAAAGCGATATTTTTATTCTTGACCGAGGTTTTCGAGACTGCATTAATTTATTGGAAGATTGTAATTATAAACCATATATGCCAGAATCACTTTTAGAGGGGGAAAGACAATTAACCACTGCACAAGCAAACCGAACTAGATGTGTAACACTTTGCAGATGGGTGGTAGATGTTGTGAACGGCCATTTTACGCGTGATTTTAAATTATTTCGTCAAGAATTTTTTCATAAATCTTAACCACACATGATGCAAGATTTTCAAATTGCAGCAGCTTTATTAAATCGCTTTGGTGTACGGCTAAAAAATTGCGACAATGCTCCTCAAATATTAAATAGAATTAACCAAAGGATGCACTTGCATAATAATCTGGCAGATGTTGTAGAAAACAATAATTTAAATAGACGGTCTTCCAATTTCGTAAGTATAACTGCAGATAGAAATAATTTATTATATTTCCCGCATCTTCAATATGAAGATCTTATTTTATTTGCCCTTGGGACTTACCAACTTCGCCAAGCACACTCATATTATGGGGAGCATACTAGGTTCCATGGGCAGTACAGAATTGAGGTCTGTAGAGAAATACCGGTTTCTCTGGATTTATTAGATTTAGATTTAAATATAAATGAAGTCTCAATTATAAGAGGTAGAATTAAGTCAAGGCATATTGGGAGTAAACAATATTATGTATACATTTTAATTAATAATGACACATCTGGGTTAGCTGGCATAAGAGAATATTGTTGTAATTGTCTTGTTGGTCGACGCACACTGGGATGCTGTGCTAATATAATGACCATAGTTTGGTATCTTGGATGGGCCCGACATGAACAAAATGTAGCTGCTGCTGCAGCATTCCTTGATGAAGTATTCATTAGAGAATTATAATAAAGAAAAGAGAAATCAACATGTTGTTTTGCTATACCCTTTTGAAATTAGTATTCTCACTACTACTTTCTGTTATAGTGCAAGATAGAAAAGTAGAACTAGTTAAAGCTATCTTAAAAATTCTATTATTATTTGTTTTGGAGGTTAATTGGTCCACAAAAAATGTTTTTATTTCTTAGAGTGAATAAAGATAACCTAAACCTATCAGATATGGAAAAAGTTTAAAGTATTACGTGAAAGTATGCATATATAGGACCACGATTAGGCATTATGGATATATACAGTCTTATCTGACGTGTTCTCTACATAATTTAAACTGTAATACCTCTAACTCAAAATGCTACAGATTAAATAATATACTACATAACCTCAAAAACATATTACACAATTATTTGATACTCCCAGCTTTTAAAAATATATTGAATGCCTTGCTTCGTTCTATTTACACAGGCAAATGAAATAACATAAGTTTCATCAAGTTACGTTTTATTAGATTTTACTAGTCCAAGCATGTTAGGCAGATGGCCTTTGTTCTTTAGAATCACTAGTGGAAAACAGATGACAATGAAATAGCACAGTCATGTTCCAGACGGAAGCCATCTTGACAACCGGGCAATTATATAAATTTACAAACGCTGCAGATTATGGCGAAACAAGAGGATTGCGGTTGGCAAGATGGAGAAAAATAGCAGATACGTTTGAGCACTTACCCTTGGGCACAGAGGGGTTTCAATATTAGTTACTTGTAGCAGAAAACGGTGTGAAAAAGAACTCAGTAGACCGGGGGTTAGAATTTATAGCCGGTCACCGCATAAGTGTTGTCACTCAGTGAAACCATAGACATTTGGGATTAGTGTGGTAATCGATTCTAGTTTAATCGACTACCACGCTACAGTACCCCGCCTGTTAGTGAAGGATTTTCCCTAGGATAAATCCGCTAGAAGGCCTAAGCCACTATTACTGACTACCTATACGTTCATACATCCCATTCATGTGCTTCCA
This sequence comes from Tholera decimalis, assembly GCA_943138885.2. Lineage (NCBI taxonomy): Eukaryota > Metazoa > Arthropoda > Insecta > Lepidoptera > Noctuidae > Tholera > Tholera decimalis. The sequence continues at coordinate 29,585,602 of OW964551.2, forward strand.
TACTATTAATCATTCATCCATCCATTCTATGTCCATCCCTGACTTGGAAGTAGTCCTAAGTCAGTGACTTACTATCATATACGAGAGGTAAACTAATTATAGAGTAGTTTAACTCAAGACAGTCAGTAGGAAAAACAGCAAGATAAAGCAAGTGTATCTCCATAGGGTTAGGTAACCTTGGTGAACTGTTGCAGGCTATAGCCAAAGTTAGGTTTCAAAGCAAGAAGTAAGTTCATCGTTGAATATTAAATTATCAAAGTTCTAACAACAATTTAATAATAAGTTAAGGTTCAGTTTTATGTTTAGGTTTAAAATTAAATTATGTTACAGTTACAAAGCTCAGAGTATTTAAAAAAAATATAAAAAAAAAATTGTTAAAGGAAAAAAAAATTTTTCTTTTTTTGGTGATGGTCCATGTATATGTTCAAATTGGTTTAAGTTTCATTACTGGAACACGCATCTTATGTCAAAGTCTATTCGAGTGAGTTTCCGAACGTGAGGGAAATTTAAAAAATAAATCAAGTCCATATCCATACTGTTGTGAGACTACGTCGAGATGTCAAAGTCAGTACGTAAACGTCAAAATATAATATGTCAATGATCTTGAATTAATTAGGTTATGTTATGAAACACGCGGAAATAAATTCTAAGAGAATTAATTAATTTAATTAGGACATAAGTGGATCTAAGTGATATTCAGGTTACGTGTGTTTAATATTAAACGATGTTATGAAGTTTAAGTTAGGTTTCTGGTTTAGTGCTTAGGTAAAAGAAATTAGATAAGTTTGTAGACTAAATGTTGTTAGAATATTTCATGTAGATGCTATTATTAAACGATGAGATGAAGTGTAAGTTAGGTTTCAGGTGTAGTACTTAGATTAAAGTTAGATTTGTTACCAGGGTAGACTGGAATGTTCCAGTCTAAACTATGTAGTTTAACTGTGGTGGCAGATACCAGCAGTTATGAAGTTTTATGAATAGTTTAAAAGTTATGTTTTAATCTGGTTTAGGGCCTAGATTAATGTTAGATTTGTTACCAGGGTAGACTGGAACATAGTTTAACCGTAGTGGCAGATACCAGCAGTTATAAAGTTTTATGGATAGTTTAAAAGTTATGTTTTAATCAGGTTTAGGGCCTAGATTAATATTAGATTTGTTACCAGGGTAGACTGGAACATAGTTTAATTGTGGTGGCAGATACCAGCAGTTATAAAGTTTTATGAATAGTTTTAAAGGTAGTAGTGAGAAAGTTTTACAGTTATGATTAGACTATAAAGTTATAGATTACTATGTAAGTAGTTAATAGGTAGGTACGGTATTTTATATAGACATTTACCGGCTTGAAGCTGTTTTCAGAACAGTAGGTTATAATTACAAATAAGTAATGGTAGTATGCTATGAGGAAGTGTTGTGACATCTCACAAAGAGGGTCAGCTGCATTCTCCATAGCTACGCCTAGTTAGGAATTAATGTAGATTAATTAGTGTGCGGACACCCATGTTTCAGGGGGCCGTCTTTAAGACATCCATGAGGACATAATAACATAAATAAAAGTTAATGGTAGTGTACCATGGAGACTACTCTGCCATGAAACAAAAGAATTAATCGCCCTGTGGGCCCACTATGTAGCCTCTCATAGTCACGCCGTGAAGAGAAAAATAATCAAAGAAATTAGATGTGTAGTGTATGTGTGTGTGGTCAGCAGACAGGTGGTCATGGAACTGAAGTTATGTTGGCTTATAACCATGCAGTCATGGTATTTAGTTCTGTTAAAAGATAAATAAATATAGTTAATTTTAGAATAATAGTTTGGTAACTTTAGTCAGTAGGTTTTAAGTAGGATTACTACACTGTAGGTGGGTGTGAAATATGACACTAGGATAGCTATAACTAGAGTTATAGTTAACTTAGGTAGTTAGGTACAAGTCGACCCTCCACGACTAGTATGGTAGGTAGTCGTGGGTGTGTGTTCCCTTGGCATCGTGTGACCCTGTATGGGGTCAAACACTAGTTAGTTAGCTAGGCCTACGGGAGTTAGGGTGGACTGTTTCGCCTTAAATCTGCAGCGTTTGTAAATTTAGAAGGGTCCCGCGTAGTCGCAACCTGTATGAGAGAAAGCCTTAGGAGCCGACTCAACGCGACAACGTGGTAAATCCGCCATAATAGGAAAGGTAGATCGTGGCTTTGCTCGAAAGCAAATGTTACATTTAAAGGTAATGTGACGTGCAATACGTCGCGCGGACAGGATCCAATACCTTTGTCGTAAGAGTGATACGAGCAAGGTTGGACCTGTGTGGAAATTTGTCACATGATAGTGGGAAAATAAAAGTTCCACTATGTGATCTTGACGCGGAAGTAGGATCTAATGACGAGAGTCAAAATCTAGCTCAGAGTTTGCTAGGCGACCTCCAACGTGGATAAGTACTTCGTGAAGGAAGGGACTTAACCGTTGTACTGGCTTAGAGCACAACTCATTGCGGGCTAAACGAACGAGATCAGATTCAATGTAAATCCTCTGCACAGATCGCCACACAATAGATTCAGCGAACTCTAAATCAGACGTGGTAACGGGCCCTCTAGGTAGCCGTTTGATGAACTTATAAACTAAGCAAATAGTTTTTAAATATTTAAACCAGGACGTGAACCTGGTAGAGCGAACGTACAAAATGTTGTCAGAAGGAGGACTTCTGTGAAAACATTCGTGCGAGAGAACAGGTAAAGCCACGGGCTTCATTTCTGGAAGCTCTTGCGACTCGCCTGAAACGAATGGTTTTATCGGCCATTCAGCGCGGGAAAGTTTAAGCCACGACGGCCCGTTTAGCCACAACGGATGATGAACTAAGTGGGCAGACGTTAAACCGCGAGAGAGGCAATCACTGGGATTTTCAGACCCTTTCACATGGAAGAAGTGATCTGCCGAGAGATTCTCATGAATCTTAGCGATACGATTGGCTACGAAGGTGTGCCATCGATGCGGTGCGGAATGAATCCAACTCAAAGTTACAGTTGAATCCGAAAAAGCTACGATTACCTCAATGGCGTGTCGAGCTGCGAAAAGATTATATGCTCGCTTTATCACAGTTGATAAGAGGAGTACGGCGCATAACTCGAGACGAGCTAGCGAAACGACTTTCAGTGGCGCGACTTTAGATTTCGCACACACCAGCGAGACCACGACACTACCGTCAGGTCTGACAACGTGGGCATAAACCGAACCACCGTAAGCCTTCTCACTAGCGTCGGCAAAACTGACGAGTGAGAGTCTACAGCGTTCTACGACGCCAACATGTCTCAAAAATCTCAATTCAGAGATAATTGGCAGTTCATAATGAAACTGTTCCCACAGACGAACAATGCGAGGTGATGGGACGTCATCCCATCCAAGTTTGACAAGCCAAAGCCCTTTGATGAGAAGCTTGGCGTATAAAATTATCGGTGCAACGAGGCCTAAAACGTCGAAAAGACGTGCGATGGAAGAAAGAATATTCCGTTTAGTGCAAGTGCGAACATCAGGGTTAACCTGGAATACGAAACAATCCTCGTCAGGGAACCAACGAAGTCCCAGTATTTTCTGGGTCGGATCTTTACTTAGGTCCACGCTCTGTGAAAGTCGTAATGACTCTGGAATAGTCCGAAGAACATCGACACTGTTGCTAGACCACTTCGTCAATTGAAAATCACCGAGAGAGAATATTTTTATTAGTTCACGAGCCGAGTCTATAGCTAGCGCACTGCTAGGTATAGAACTAACTAGGTCATCCATATAAATATCTCGCTGCAAAATGTCCCTGGCGAGAGGCAACTGTGCTCCTTCATCCTGACATAACTGTTGGATAGTGCGAATAGCTATAAAAGGACTACACTTTAAACCAAAGGGAAGCACTGAAAACTGATAAATTTGAAGTTCTTCTTCCTCGTTAAACCGATATAAGATACGTTGTAGTGAACGATCTTGTGAGCGTATACCTATACGTAGGTACATCTGCCGACTGCTGGGGTCGACATCTGCGGAAACAGCGACACTAAAAAGCCTAAAATTTAATAAAATGTTGAAAAGGTCAGCCTGAAGGACTGGACCTGCGTACAGGATATCATTGAGCGAGGTACCGTTATCTGTACATGCACTGGCGTCTAGGACCACACGCAATTTGGTGGTCACCTTATCCTCTCGAATGACAGCATGGTGAGGAATATAGTATTCCATTTCTCGCTCCTTACAATTTTGTTTGGGCAACATACATTCAGGTACGATATTCTGCACCAAAGAAATATAATTGTTTTTTAGATAATCCCGCATGACGTCATCATAAAGAAGTTTGACGTTAGGAAGTGATTTAAGTTTACGACCATAGAATCTCTTACGAGCCATACTAAAAGAATTTCCTAATGCTGCCGCGTCTGTTTTCAGTGGTAAAGCTGCAACATACTTGCCATTTGGAGCGCGGGTAATTGTGCTACAATAAAACTCTTTACAATGTTTATCATCCACACTCCCAATGGATGAAGCAGTAACATCTTCAATCTCCCAAAACTTACGAAGATCAAAGTTATTGACAGAACTCGCAAAGAAAGACAGAGTGTCAGTTGGAGGTTCAATGATAGGTGCTTCTCCTAGAAGTATGTAGCCGAGCACAGTCTCCAATGCGTCGGGACAACCGGGTACGCTGGTCACATGACCGGGTCGCAATAACTTAGCGAACAACTTGACCCCAAATAACATGTCAATATTACCTGGCACACCCCAGCTGTCATCCGCGAGTAGTTTAGGATCAATATGATTTAATACGGACGCATCTATAGAACCCAGAGGAAGCTGTCCGGTTATTTGATCCAAAACTAAAGCGTCTATTTCATACCTAGGCTGTGAGCAAAACCGTGAGCTGAAAGTAAGATTCACCGAGCCGCGAACGGGCTGCGACGTGCCACCAATACCACGAACGGTAGTTATCGAGTCAGTATGTATAGTTAGACCGAGCATACGGCAGCAACGCGATGTCATATAATTCTTTTGCGACCCAGGGTCCAACAGACATCTGACCACCACGGCCTTACCCTTCCTACCCGCCACCAACACCTTGGCTATAGCCAGCACTTCGGTACTCCGTGTGACCTGACCTTGAGCAGAAGAATGCGTACACAAAGCCACACGGTTGGAAGTAGCTGGGTCGGCCGCAGAGGCAGAAGCGGGGGCGCTAGCGGGCGTCGGCGCAGGGGCTTGCGTCGATTGCTCGAAATGCAATAAGGAATTATGCTTACCGTGGCATTTCCTACATGTCGACTTCAATAGGCACGTAGAGGCAGTATGTTGGCTCTTAGGCAATTACCACATCTGTTATTGTCTTTTATAAACTTAAATCCATTATCAACACTCAACTTTTGAAACGCTTTGCACATAAACAAGTTTTTATGCGTGGAATGACAAAGTGAACATTTAGATTCAGTAGCCACAAACACCTGCGATTCTTTAGATGAGGCGCGGGGGCTACCTGCGGGGGCGGACTTACTAGCCGCACGGGAGGTGCGAAACAAGATTTTTACTTGTTCACGAACTAACTTTACGAAATAATCATAATCTAACTCCTGTTGATTACGAAGCGACATTTCAAAATGTTTTGCGATATCAGAGTCTATTAACTTAAGACCCCAATGAATAAATATAAAATCATCTAGGTTATGTATTTTCAATTGTTTGAGTCCCGCAACCATAGAAGTTAATTTATCGAAACCCTTTTCAATATTAGCGGGAGTTGATCCGAACGATTTCAATGAGAACAGCTGATTTAGATAATTAGTAGCGAGCACGCGAGTGTCTAGGTTCTTGGCGATAAGCGCCTCCCAAACAACAAGGTAGTTATCACCAGAAGGTACAATACCTTCGGCCACATTCCTAGCCTTTCCCTTCAAACAACTCAACAGATAATGAATGCGATCCGAATCTGTTAAATCTACGTTAGTATGTATAATACGTTTGAAAGTCTCATAAAAGAACGGAAAGCTCTGAATATCCCCGTCAAAGGTAGGCAATTCGATTTTAGGAACCTGTATATGGTGAGTATTAGGGCTCGCTGACGGGCTAAGTTTCTGGAAATCACTTGACTCAGTTAATGAAGATAAACTAAACTTTATTTCGCCGACCAACTCATCAAATGAATGCAATGCGCCATAGCTTACTTAACAGGTTGGATCCAATGTCAAATTGAGCATATTTATCTCATCCATTAGTCCATTGAATTCACTACGCAATCCATCAATTTGTTTTGCCTGAGCGATGAAATCTTTCGGTAGTTAAAGATTTAGTTGAATCCAAAATCCTTGGAACCCGCGCAAAATATGCGTCACGTTTACTTGCTAATAATCTAAGTTTAACCTTGTCACTCATTGTGAACAGAAGTTAAATATGACACAATAATAATAATATTAAATCAACCTTTTATCTTCTGCGGAACCCCAGTGAGTGAGGTTAGGGGCCAATCAAATCGATAACCCAATGAAAGATTTTATAACTTAATTAAATAGTACGAAACGACCTTTCCGTACACGCGAAACCCTAACAATATTAAATTGAAAGGTAAACAAATAATATAAACTACCGACGCTTTAACCAAGTGCACGTCACAAATCTTATATAAATAGGTTTAAGAATAACTTTATTTCTCATAAGAATTGCATACATAATTCACTTACTGAGAAACAATATCTAAAACTAAAATTAACAATTAGAGCGCACAGATGAGTACGTACATATAAAATAACAAAACATAATAGCAAAGTAAAAAAAAATAAAAACAAATGTGGGTAAACAGATAACATTAACTCGATCGTAAGTAAGTTAACTAAGCACAACATGGATGTATGATTTGATTTTTACTAGATGTGGCATTGATGGCACAGTCTGTTATTAGCACGTTTGTTATTATAACACTATTTAATTTAGTTTATTATTCCGTTTATATATTTTAGGTACTTGTAATAATGGTATTGGATTTGATTTGTGTTTATTTAATTTAAGTAATTTCTAGTGTATGTTTTTATTTAATCTATATAATTTGTGTGTTTTATAAATATTGACATATATTTTATTTAGTTTATATATATATATATATATGTATATTAGTTTCTATGCATTTCAGTTGTATATATATATATTTATTTGATTTTTTTTTTGTTATTCATTTATTTGTGTGTATTGATTGTGTGAGTTTTTAGTAGCTTTTTGAACCGGACATAACTTTGTTCTTCTTTTATTACTGATGGTAATTTATTATAAATTGTAACACCCTCATACTCTAAATTTCTTCATCCATAGTTAGTTCTAGGAGGACGGGTCACTAAGTAACTAGCACGTCTTAAGTTTATCTTTCGTGTTTGTTGTTTTGTTACAAATTTTATATTGGAATGGATTTCCTTATTTAATATTTTACGTATTAAAACACATGTATAGTATATGTACGTTTGTTTTATATTCATTATTTTTGTTTCCTCGTATATCCTTTCAGTTGGTGTCCGAAATTTATAGTTAAACAAAATTTTAATTAATCTATTCTGAACTCGTTGAATTGGATCTATATTAGTCTTCGCTGCAGTACCCCAGATTTCGATGAGGTAGTCGATATGAGGCTTCACCAGAGAATTATAGATAAGATATCGCACTTTTTGAGGCAGTCAATTTGTTATATTGCGTAGTGTCCCTGTGAGTGGAGTTAGTTTTAGTTTAATTTTTTCTAGGTGAGGCTTCCAAGTTAAGTTACTATCTAAGATAAGTCCGAGATATTTTTCTTTAGGTTTTCGTTCAAGTAGCTGGCCGTCTATTTTAAGTTGAAAATTATCATTATTTTTTTTATTTTTTGCTGCAAAAATTACATAATTTGTTTTTGTAACATTAATAGTTAATAGATTTGACTGAAACCACTCATTTAAAAGATTGAGATCATTTTGAGCGTCGGCTATTATAGCTTCGACTGAGTGTCCAAAGTAAAAGAGACTTGTGTCGTCTGCATAAAGAGAGATGTCTCCTTTGAGATCCAATTCACTGATACTGTTAATATAAATAAGGAACATGAGGGGCCCCAGAATTGATCCCTGGGGTACGCCGAAATTCAGGACACAGGGATTGCTTTCATTTTCACCTATTTTTACTATTTGTTTACGGTTCTCCATATAAGATTTAAAAATTTCAAGTGCTTTGCCTGTAACACCAGATAGTTCCAGTTTGTGTAATAATTTGTCATGACTAATAGTGTCAAAGGCTTTCTTAAGATCAATAAATATACCTAAGGCAACTTGTTTTTTATCAATTTTGTTTTTAATTTTGGTTACGAGATCAATTGTAGCAGCGAGAGTATTTGATTGAGCTCTAAATCCATACTGTTTGCGGTAAAAGAAATCTTTTGAATTAAGGAATGACTCTAATCGGTTATGAAGGACTTTCTCAAAAACTTTGGAAATCACCGGCAGAACCGATATAGGGCGGTAATTACATGAATCAAATTTACTTCCAGATTTATGAATTGGTACAACTTTTGCAACTTTTAACTCATTGGGAAAAATACCTCGTGCCAAATGGTAGTTAATGCAAGCTGTTAGTTCTTTGGCAATAATTTCATTTATGCATTTAATTGATTTTGTGCTAATACCATCAATGCCAGATGCAGTATTACAATCCAAATTTTTAATTATGGTAATAATTTCCTTTGTAGTTACTGGTTTTAGGAATTGCAATTCTGTTTTATCAATTAGTCTACACTCTTCTACTTCTTCTGACTTTCTTTTGATTTTTCAGTAATCATATTTGCTAGGGTTGAGCCAATAGTCGAAAAATATGTGTTAAAACTTTCACATATTTCCTTTTGGTCCGTAATAGTACCAGCTGCCGTTTCAAGTTTGTCCGGTCCAGTTTTGTCGTGCAGTTTATTTTTCGACAAGTCATTTATAAGTTGCCACATTTTTCGTGGTTTGCTTGAATTTTCTTCAAACTTCTTTAGGTAATAATCACTTTTCGCTTTTCTTATGTTTTGTGATACTCTGGCTTTTATATTTTTATACTCTGCTTTTAATTCCGTGTCTAACGCATTTGTTTTACATCTCTGCCATAGTATGTTTTTGTTATTTATCTCTTCTAATATTTCTTTTTTAATCCAGTCTTGCCGCGGAGGATTCAAAAGTTTACATTTTGTAATTTTGCACTTATTTAAACAGGATTGTAATTTGTCTGCCAATGTATTATATTCCACGTCTTCATGGTTTTTAGGTAGTGTTCTGGCACCGCTCCTCTTTAACATATATACCAACGACCAACCATCCAGCCCGAATACGTCGCGCTTCCTCTATGCAGATGACCTTGCTCTCACTTCCCAAGCTAGCACTTTTGAAGAAGTTGAGGTTCACCTTTCTAGTGCTCTTGGTGACTTAGCTACTTACTACCTCGCTAACTCACTCAGGCCCAACCCAAACAAAACGCAGTCTTGTGTGTTCCATCTTCGCAACAGAGAAGCGCGGCGTAAACTCAATATCTTTTGGGGAGGAGTGTCTATCGAGCATAGTGACTACCCAAAATATCTTGGAGTTTTCTTGGACAGGTCATTAACGTAGGATCTAATGACGAGAGTCAAAATCTAGCTCAGAGTTTGCTAGGCGACCTCCAACGTGGATAAGTACTTCGTGAAGGAAGGGACTTAACCGTTGTACTGGCTTAGAGCACAACTCATTGCGGGCTAAACGAACGAGATCAGATTCAATGTAAATCCTCTGCACAGATCGCCACACAATAGATTCAGCGAACTCTAAATCAGACGTGGTAACGGGCCCTCTAGGTAGCCGTTTGATGAACTTATAAACTAAGCAAATAGTTTTTAAATATTTAAACCAGGACGTGAACCTGGTAGAGCGAACGTACAAAATGTTGTCAGAAGGAGGACTTCTGTGAAAACATTCGTGCGAGAGAACAGGTAAAGCCACGGGCTTCATTTCTGGAAGCTCTTGCGACTCGCCTGAAACGAATGGTTTTATCGGCCATTCAGCGCGGGAAAGTTTAAGCCACGACGGCCCGTTTAGCCACAACGGATGATGAACTAAGTGGGCAGACGTTAAACCGCGAGAGAGGCAATCACTGGGATTTTCAGACCCTTTCACATGGAAGAAGTGATCTGCCGAGAGATTCTCATGAATCTTAGCGATACGATTGGCTACGAAGGTGTGCCATCGATGCGGTGCGGAATGAATCCAACTCAAAGTTACAGTTGAATCCGAAAAAGCTACGATTACCTCAATGGCGTGTCGAGCTGCGAAAAGATTATATGCTCGCTTTATCACAGTTGATAAGAGGAGTACGGCGCATAACTCGAGACGAGCTAGCGAAACGACTTTCAGTGGCGCGACTTTAGATTTCGCACACACCAGCGAGACCACGACACTACCGTCAGGTCTGACAACGTGGGCATAAACCGAACCACCGTAAGCCTTCTCACTAGCGTCGGCAAAACTGACGAGTGAGAGTCTACAGCGTTCTACGACGCCAACATGTCTCAAAAATCTCAATTCAGAGATAATTGGCAGTTCATAATGAAACTGTTCCCACAGACGAACAATGCGAGGTGATGGGACGTCATCCCATCCAAGTTTGACAAGCCAAAGCCCTTTGATGAGAAGCTTGGCGTATAAAATTATCGGTGCAACGAGGCCTAAAACGTCGAAAAGACGTGCGATGGAAGAAAGAATATTCCGTTTAGTGCAAGTGCGAACATCAGGGTTAACCTGGAATACGAAACAATCCTCGTCAGGGAACCAACGAAGTCCCAGTATTTTCTGGGTCGGATCTTTACTTAGGTCCACGCTCTGTGAAAGTCGTAATGACTCTGGAATAGTCCGAAGAACATCGACACTGTTGCTAGACCACTTCGTCAATTGAAAATCACCGAGAGAGAATATTTTTATTAGTTCACGAGCCGAGTCTATAGCTAGCGCACTGCTAGGTATAGAACTAACTAGGTCATCCATATAAATATCTCGCTGCAAAATGTCCCTGGCGAGAGGCAACTGTGCTCCTTCATCCTGACATAACTGTTGGATAGTGCGAATAGCTATAAAAGGACTACACTTTAAACCAAAGGGAAGCACTGAAAACTGATAAATTTGAAGTTCTTCTTCCTCGTTAAACCGATATAAGATACGTTGTAGTGAACGATCTTGTGAGCGTATACCTATACGTAGGTACATCTGCCGACTGCTGGGGTCGACATCTGCGGAAACAGCGACACTAAAAAGCCTAAAATTTAATAAAATGTTGAAAAGGTCAGCCTGAAGGACTGGACCTGCGTACAGGATATCATTGAGCGAGGTACCGTTATCTGTACATGCACTGGCGTCTAGGACCACACGCAATTTGGTGGTCACCTTATCCTCTCGAATGACAGCATGGTGAGGAATATAGTATTCCATTTCTCGCTCCTTACAATTTTGTTTGGGCAACATACATTCAGGTACGATATTCTGCACCAAAGAAATATAATTGTTTTTTAGATAATCCCGCATGACGTCATCATAAAGAAGTTTGACGTTAGGAAGTGATTTAAGTTTACGACCATAGAATCTCTTACGAGCCATACTAAAAGAATTTCCTAATGCTGCCGCGTCTGTTTTCAGTGGTAAAGCTGCAACATACTTGCCATTTGGAGCGCGGGTAATTGTGCTACAATAAAACTCTTTACAATGTTTATCATCCACACTCCCAATGGATGAAGCAGTAACATCTTCAATCTCCCAAAACTTACGAAGATCAAAGTTATTGACAGAACTCGCAAAGAAAGACAGAGTGTCAGTTGGAGGTTCAATGATAGGTGCTTCTCCTAGAAGTATGTAGCCGAGCACAGTCTCCAATGCGTCGGGACAACCGGGTACGCTGGTCACATGACCGGGTCGCAATAACTTAGCGAACAACTTGACCCCAAATAACATGTCAATATTACCTGGCACACCCCAGCTGTCATCCGCGAGTAGTTTAGGATCAATATGATTTAATACGGACGCATCTATAGAACCCAGAGGAAGCTGTCCGGTTATTTGATCCAAAACTAAAGCGTCTATTTCATACCTAGGCTGTGAGCAAAACCGTGAGCTGAAAGTAAGATTCACCGAGCCGCGAACGGGCTGCGACGTGCCACCAATACCACGAACGGTAGTTATCGAGTCAGTATGTATAGTTAGACCGAGCATACGGCAGCAACGCGATGTCATATAATTCTTTTGCGACCCAGGGTCCAACAGACATCTGACCACCACGGCCTTACCCTTCCTACCCGCCACCAACACCTTGGCTATAGCCAGCACTTCGGTACTCCGTGTGACCTGACCTTGAGCAGAAGAATGCGTACACAAAGCCACACGGTTGGAAGTAGCTGGGTCGGCCGCAGAGGCAGAAGCGGGGGCGCTAGCGGGCGTCGGCGCAGGGGCTTGCGTCGATTGCTCGAAATGCAATAAGGAATTATGCTTACCGTGGCATTTCCTACATGTCGACTTCAATAGGCACGTAGAGGCAGTATGTTGGCTCTTAGGCAATTACCACATCTGTTATTGTCTTTTATAAACTTAAATCCATTATCAACACTCAACTTTTGAAACGCTTTGCACATAAACAAGTTTTTATGCGTGGAATGACAAAGTGAACATTTAGATTCAGTAGCCACAAACACCTGCGATTCTTTAGATGAGGCGCGGGGGCTACCTGCGGGGGCGGACTTACTAGCCGCACGGGAGGTGCGAAACAAGATTTTTACTTGTTCACGAACTAACTTTACGAAATAATCATAATCTAACTCCTGTTGATTACGAAGCGACATTTCAAAATGTTTTGCGATATCAGAGTCTATTAACTTAAGACCCCAATGAATAAATATAAAATCATCTAGGTTATGTATTTTCAATTGTTTGAGTCCCGCAACCATAGAAGTTAATTTATCGAAACCCTTTTCAATATTAGCGGGAGTTGATCCGAACGATTTCAATGAGAACAGCTGATTTAGATAATTAGTAGCGAGCACGCGAGTGTCTAGGTTCTTGGCGATAAGCGCCTCCCAAACAACAAGGTAGTTATCACCAGAAGGTACAATACCTTCGGCCACATTCCTAGCCTTTCCCTTCAAACAACTCAACAGATAATGAATGCGATCCGAATCTGTTAAATCTACGTTAGTATGTATAATACGTTTGAAAGTCTCATAAAAGAACGGAAAGCTCTGAATATCCCCGTCAAAGGTAGGCAATTCGATTTTAGGAACCTGTATATGGTGAGTATTAGGGCTCGCTGACGGGCTAGGTTTCTGGAAATCACTTGACTCAGTTAATGAAGATAAACTAAACTTTATTTCGCCGACCAACTCATCAAATGAATGCAATGCGCCATAGCTTACTTAACAGGTTGGATCCAATGTCAAATTGAGCATATTTATCTCATCCATTAGTCCATTGAATTCACTACGCAATCCATCAATTTGTTTTGCCTGAGCGATGAAATCTTTCGGTAGTTAAAGATTTAGTTGAATCCAAAATCCTTGGAACCCGCGCAAAATATGCGTCACGTTTACTTGCTAATAATCTAAGTTTAACCTTGTCACTCATTGTGAACAGAAGTTAAATATGACACAATAATAATAATATTAAATCAACCTTTTATCTTCTGCGGAACCCCAGTGAGTGAGGTTAGGGGCCAATCAAATCGATAACCCAATGAAAGATTTTATAACTTAATTAAATAGTACGAAACGACCTTTCCGTACACGCGAAACCCTAACAATATTAAATTGAAAGGTAAACAAATAATATAAACTACCGACGCTTTAACCAAGTGCACGTCACAAATCTTATATAAATAGGTTTAAGAATAACTTTATTTCTCATAAGAATTGCATACATAATTCACTTACTGAGAAACAATATCTAAAACTAAAATTAACAATTAGAGCGCACAGATGAGTACGTACATATAAAATAACAAAACATAATAGCAAAGTAAAAAAAAATAAAAACAAATGTGGGTAAACAGATAACATTAACTCGATCGTAAGTAAGTTAACTAAGCACAACATGGATGTATGATTTGATTTTTACTAGATGTGGCATTGATGGCACAGTCTGTTATTAGCACGTTTGTTATTATAACACTATTTAATTTAGTTTATTATTCCGTTTATATATTTTAGGTACTTGTAATAATGGTATTGGATTTGATTTGTGTTTATTTAATTTAAGTAATTTCTAGTGTATGTTTTTATTTAATCTATATAATTTGTGTGTTTTATAAATATTGACATATATTTTATTTAGTTTATATATATATATATATATGTATATTAGTTTCTATGCATTTCAGTTGTATATATATATATTTATTTGATTTTTTTTTTGTTATTCATTTATTTGTGTGTATTGATTGTGTGAGTTTTTAGTAGCTTTTTGAACCGGACATAACTTTGTTCTTCTTTTATTACTGATGGTAATTTATTATAAATTGTAACACCCTCATACTCTAAATTTCTTCATCCATAGTTAGTTCTAGGAGGACGGGTCACTAAGTAACTAGCACGTCTTAAGTTTATCTTTCGTGTTTGTTGTTTTGTTACAAATTTTATATTGGAATGGATTTCCTTATTTAATATTTTACGTATTAAAACACATGTATAGTATATGTACGTTTGTTTTATATTCATTATTTTTGTTTCCTCGTATATCCTTTCAGTTGGTGTCCGAAATTTATAGTTAAACAAAATTTTAATTAATCTATTCTGAACTCGTTGAATTGGATCTATATTAGTCTTCGCTGCAGTACCCCAGATTTCGATGAGGTAGTCGATATGAGGCTTCACCAGAGAATTATAGATAAGATATCGCACTTTTTGAGGCAGTCAATTTGTTATATTGCGTAGTGTCCCTGTGAGTGGAGTTAGTTTTAGTTTAATTTTTTCTAGGTGAGGCTTCCAAGTTAAGTTACTATCTAAGATAAGTCCGAGATATTTTTCTTTAGGTTTTCGTTCAAGTAGCTGGCCGTCTATTTTAAGTTGAAAATTATCATTATTTTTTTTATTTTTTGCTGCAAAAATTACATAATTTGTTTTTGTAACATTAATAGTTAATAGATTTGACTGAAACCACTCATTTAAAAGATTGAGATCATTTTGAGCGTCGGCTATTATAGCTTCGACTGAGTGTCCAAAGTAAAAGAGACTTGTGTCGTCTGCATAAAGAGAGATGTCTCCTTTGAGATCCAATTCACTGATACTGTTAATATAAATAAGGAACATGAGGGGCCCCAGAATTGATCCCTGGGGTACGCCGAAATTCAGGACACAGGGATTGCTTTCATTTTCACCTATTTTTACTATTTGTTTACGGTTCTCCATATAAGATTTAAAAATTTCAAGTGCTTTGCCTGTAACACCAGATAGTTCCAGTTTGTGTAATAATTTGTCATGACTAATAGTGTCAAAGGCTTTCTTAAGATCAATAAATATACCTAAGGCAACTTGTTTTTTATCAATTTTGTTTTTAATTTTGGTTACGAGATCAATTGTAGCAGCGAGAGTATTTGATTGAGCTCTAAATCCATACTGTTTGCGGTAAAAGAAATCTTTTGAATTAAGGAATGACTCTAATCGGTTATGAAGGACTTTCTCAAAAACTTTGGAAATCACCGGCAGAACCGATATAGGGCGGTAATTACATGAATCAAATTTACTTCCAGATTTATGAATTGGTACAACTTTTGCAACTTTTAACTCATTGGGAAAAATACCTCGTGCCAAATGGTAGTTAATGCAAGCTGTTAGTTCTTTGGCAATAATTTCATTTATGCATTTAATTGATTTTGTGCTAATACCATCAATGCCAGATGCAGTATTACAATCCAAATTTTTAATTATGGTAATAATTTCCTTTGTAGTTACTGGTTTTAGGAATTGCAATTCTGTTTTATCAATTAGTCTACACTCTTCTACTTCTTCTGACTTTCTTTTGATTTTTCAGTAATCATATTTGCTAGGGTTGAGCCAATAGTCGAAAAATATGTGTTAAAACTTTCACATATTTCCTTTTGGTCCGTAATAGTACCAGCTGCCGTTTCAAGTTTGTCCGGTCCAGTTTTGTCGTGCAGTTTATTTTTCGACAAGTCATTTATAAGTTGCCACATTTTTCGTGGTTTGCTTGAATTTTCTTCAAACTTCTTTAGGTAATAATCACTTTTCGCTTTTCTTATGTTTTGTGATACTCTGGCTTTTATATTTTTATACTCTGCTTTTAATTCCGTGTCTAACGCATTTGTTTTACATCTCTGCCATAGTATGTTTTTGTTATTTATCTCTTCTAATATTTCTTTTTTAATCCAGTCTTGCCGCGGAGGATTCAAAAGTTTACATTTTGTAATTTTGCACTTATTTAAACAGGATTGTAATTTGTCTGCCAATGTATTATATTCCACGTCTTCATGGTTTTTAGGTAGTGTTCTGGCACCGCTCCTCTTTAACATATATACCAACGACCAACCATCCAGCCCGAATACGTCGCGCTTCCTCTATGCAGATGACCTTGCTCTCACTTCCCAAGCTAGCACTTTTGAAGAAGTTGAGGTTCACCTTTCTAGTGCTCTTGGTGACTTAGCTACTTACTACCTCGCTAACTCACTCAGGCCCAACCCAAACAAAACGCAGTCTTGTGTGTTCCATCTTCGCAACAGAGAAGCGCGGCGTAAACTCAATATCTTTTGGGGAGGAGTGTCTATCGAGCATAGTGACTACCCAAAATATCTTGGAGTTTTCTTGGACAGGTCATTAACATTTAGCAAAAACTGCAATACTATCCGGCAGAAAGTGCACTCTCGAAATAATCTTCTAAGGCGACTGGTCTCGTCAAAGTGGGGCGCTTCGCCTCACGTATTGCGGACTACTGCGCTGGCACTATCTGTTTCTGCGGGTGAATTCGCATGCCCCGTGTGGTGTCGTTCAGCCCATACGGAGTTAGTGGATACAGCTCTTAATGAAACGTGTCGGATCATTACTGGTTGCCTTAAACCGACCCCGGTACAGATGTTGTACCCACTGGCAGGAATAGCGCCACCGGAAGTTCGCAGAGCGGTTGCAAGTTCCAATGAAAGAGCCAAAATGGTTAGAGACTCCCGACACCCAATGCATGGGTACACTTTAGTGCCACAAAGGCTGAAAAGTCGAAGAAGTTTCCTGAAGTGTGTCACTCCACTTACTGGCGAGCAGCCTAAGGAGCGCCTAAAACTGTGGCTGGAAAGTACATCCCTTCCAAGCCCATTTGTGCCACCAGCTGAGCATCTCCCACCTGGACACGAACTGCCATGGATGACCTGGAAGTCTTTAAACAGACTCCGCACCCAGGTTGGTCGCAGCAAAGAAAATCTGTTCAGGTGGAGATTTATCGATGCCTCTGCCTTGGGGTGTATATGTGGTTCTGTTCCACAAACCATGGCACACTTAATTTCCTGTCCTGCGTGCCCTGTCAACTGCTCACTGCAGGACTTGATGGAAGCTACCGAAAATGCCAAACATGTTGCCCAGTTTTGGGCTGACTCCATCTAGCTTTTTGCCATCGACACGCTAAGAAGAAGATGGTTTTTAGGATATTCATCCAGGCACCGATAAAGTTTATTGAAGTCTATTGCGTTGTATTTCTGTTTTATGATAGGTGGCGGTTGGTATTGCTTTATCTCTAAAAGTATTTGTTTGTGGTCAGACATTGAAGATTCCATAGTGACAAAATGAAGATTATTTTCACTTAAGTTGCAAGAAACATGGTCTAACATTGTCTTGATTGAGGTTGTTTCGCGAGTACAGTGTTTTAAACTTATTTTGTTCAGGATTTTGTAGTTGTTCTCCTTTAAGGTGTTCTTATACTTGCGTGTGGCTAAGTCCGGATTGAGTAAGTCTAGGTTGTAATCGCCAAAAACTATTGTTCGTTTTAATTTGTGTAACTGTTGTGAATATATCTCGAGAAAGTTGTCCATATTCATTTTATTGGGCTTATAGATAGCGCCGATATTTAGAGAAATTTTTTTTACGTATACCCAGAGATAATGAGTATCATCCACGCATTGATCTTCAACAAGGTGATGTTTGAGGTTATTGTGCACAAATATTGACACGCCACCTCCTCTTTTATTTTGTCTATAATTATAGTAATGGGTTTAGGATGGTATCTGGAGCATTTTTGCCTCATCTTCACTCTTAATTCAAGTTTCCGACAGTATAATAATATGTAAAGTTACTTGTAGGGAAGCGATAATACATCTAAGCTCATCGAATTTTCCAGGTTTGACAATACTGCGAGCGTTGGCATAGAAAAATTTCAGGGATTTTTTTGTAAAAATAACATTTGAGTAATTATTGGTTATTTGGTAAGTTATTTTGTCTTTGGACGAAGTTAGTTTTTTGGAGTTTCCTTTGCTGTTGTTTCCTGTTTTTCTTTAGGTGTGACTATTTTGGGTGTGCCTTTGATATACTTAATATTAAGACCACTTTCTCCATTTGAGGTGCGTTGCTGAAGCTCTTCTTTTAAATTTTGAAGGTATTTTCGTTGATATGGAGTTTGATCCGAAAATATTTTGATGTGTTCCTTGTCTATCTTATTCCTATTACGTAGTATGTTTTTTGCTGTGTCTTCAGATGAGAAACATACTTTTATTGTACGAGCTTTCCCTGATTTATATTTTCCAAGACGAAATATTGCAGTAGGTTGAAGGCGGCTATTATGTATTAACTCAGTTATTCGCAGTATTTCTGCCTTATCGTAATCTTGCCGACTGGTTGCAGAATCGTTCTGGGATTCAGGAATTCCAACAAGTATAATATTTTTGGCTCTGAGGTTTCGTTCTTCGATTTCGGTGAAGATTTCATCATGTGTGGTAGTTGTTTGGTTAGAAGATGAAGGTGGGAAGGTTTTTTAAGTTACTGACATCGGCCTCAAGAACTTTCACTTTCTTTTCTGTATTTTCAGCAGCAATAGATAATTTTGAGAGTTGGTCTTTAATTTTTTTATTTTCCAAGACAATATTTTGTTTAGTTCTGCTAATACTACCGACATCGGCTTTTATCGCAGCAATATTTACAGAGAGTTTATTTATACTTTCAGTTTGTTCATTCTTGGAGGATTTTAATAATTCCAGCATTTCAGACATCTGTTTTTTTATTTCAGCAATGTCAGACTTGGTAGCTTCATTATCGTCGGGTAATTTTCGTTTATTACGAAGAGTAATCTGTGGCGTAGTTTCTTTATGCGACTCAGACAAATTCGGATAAGATCCGCTGCGTCCCGCACATATGCCACCTCCAGGCGGTGAGCGTGGTGTGCTCATTGTAGATCTATGTACGAAATTACTCACGTGGGAGTTGCGTGCGCAAATTAAAATAGTAAGCACGCCAAATATCTTATGAACGTACCCATCTATATACTATATTTATGATTAGCTCAGATATACCTACGACCCGATTATAGCATTTATGTCGGATGCGACGCGATTAACTTGTCTGCACTAACTTCTACTTGAATGAGATTAACTTACTCAATACAAGTAAATGAAGATACAATTCTTAACTAACAATAAGTTAAGTGTTGAACTTAGAAAAAAAGTATTAACTTATTTTCGTAAGCGATGCGAGTGTATTCTTAACGAAATAACTTCGTAAGAAACAATAAATTTCCTCACAAGTGGACGCGTAGATGACTGTTTGAAATAAGTTATCTATACTCGAAAGGTTTAGGTAATTAAAAAAGGGTAAACAAATCGTAAAAAGGGTTGTTTATACTTGACACTTTCTAAGTTAAAATACGGTCTGACAAAATTAAATTTATTTTCGATTGCACGATAGTTTTTTCTTTTGTTATAGTATTATGTTCAACTTTATCATTTATTCTTAAACTACTCTTCGTAGATTTAACTGCTTGAGCACAATTTTTTAGTTTGATTTATAAAATAATATAATATTTTGTATTCTGTCCATCATAAACAGCCCAAAAAGACGGGTTCCCCAAACCTTTCAGAAAATACAACGAATTAGATAACGTTGCTAAATTAAAGAGCACAATAGTGACGTAGTCTGGCAACTGAAGTGGCAGGTATTACGTTTAGTCGGTTAACCAGACGCCATTGTTGACAAACGCTCTCGACATTTATCGTACGTGTTTTTGTTGAATTGTGATATTATTAGCTTGTTTCTTTGTTTTGTTTTTGTTATTTAGTTATTGTTAAGGTTTGTTATTAATTGTTATTCGTTTTTAAATTCGTATCGTGGAAAAATGAGTGAACCCGAGGCTGGTACTAGCCAGACCAACTTCGTACACACATTTCCATCACCAAAGAAGAAACGCTTCAAAACCGGACCTCTTTCATCATCTGAGAAACAGACATTGATAAATATATTTAAATATGTAGAAGAAACATGGCCCAAAGAGTATTTTCCGTCAAAAACAGACATAGTGCAAAAAACTGGTGAAATAATGGGTATCTCTGTACCAACTGTGTACAAGGTCATTAACCAGTACAAAACATCACATAGAGTGGAGTCTCCTCCTGCACCGGCAACAAAACCAAGCAAAATTGACAGTTTCGATGATATGGATTTAGCCGCAGTGAGGAAAAAAGTACAATTATGTTTTTTTTTGCAAATGAAATGCCAACTATTGAAAAAGTATTGGAAAGTGTCAATAATGATGACAGTCTACCTAATATAAAAAGAGATGTAATGTATAAGTTGATGAAGAAATTAGGCTTTAAATACTCCAAACGCAGTCGCAAGAGTATGCTTATTGACAAACCAGACATTGCAGTATGGCGTGTAAAGTATTTAAATGAGATTGCAAAATATAGAAGAGACGGGAAGAAAATATATTATTTGGATGAAACATGGGTCAATGAAGGTATGATAACAACGTTAATATGTTTTTAAAATAAATATTGTGCACTGTTACCTTTGTAAATATCTTGTAAACTCATAAATATTGTTTTTGCAGGACACACTAAATCTTCAACATGGCAAGACACTACCATAACATCCTGTAAGGAGGCTCACAGGCAGGGTTTGTCTACAGGATTAAAGAATCCCAGCGGGAAAGGAAAACGCCTTATTTTAGGCCATGTTGGTAAGAATATTACTTAAATAGCCTTTAATAGAAATGCCAAGATGATAATTTTATTTTATAAGCTTGTGAAAAGCATCATATATAATAAACTTAATAAATCACTTCTTTGTTTCTCCGATGGGTTGGGCGGAGGTGCACCTATAGTACACCCACATTTCACCAGTTATGATTAAGGTACACGTAATAGGGACGAGCCTATTGCCATTAACCGGGCACAACTCCCGAGTCGAGGCTGCTACTGAAAATTCCAGATAGAAAAACCCAGTAACACTAACTGATCTGAGAATCGAACTGTGAACTTCATGGTCAGCTATAGTGCTCGCGACCACTAGACCAATGAGGCAGTCAATATATAATAGATTCACAATTTAAGTCAAGTACATATGAGATGCTCATATTACAAGAAAACAAAATTATTCATCAGTTGTTGAATTTATTTAAAACTATGTTTCAGGTTCATCAAGTGGTTTTGTTGAAGGAGGTGAATTAGTATTTCAAGCCACTAAGGGTGATGGTGATTACCATTCAGAAATGGATGCACATAATTTTGAGAAATGGATCACCATAATTTTCACCAAACTGGAAAAAGACTCAATTTTGGTGATGGATAATGCACCCTATCACAGCAGAAAAAAAGAAAAAGTGCCAACAACCACATCAAGAAAGGCTGATATTCAGAAGTGGTTAAATGAAAAAAATATTGCTTGTGAAGAAGCAGAATTAAAAGCACAATAATTAATAAAAGTTAAATATGAAAAACACAAATACCAATCCTATGTTGTGGATGAATTAGCTAAGGAAAATGGTGTTACAGTATTGCGCCTGCCGCCATATCACTGTGAGCTCAATCCAATTGAATTAATATGGGCTCAAGTTAAGGGGTTTGTAGCTGAGAAAAATAAAACTTTTAAAATGGCTGACCTAAAAATTCTTTTGCCAGAGGCTTTAGCTAGTGTAACTGCAGAGAATTGGAAACAATGTGAAGGCCATGTTATAAAAGAGGAACAGAAAATGTTTAAATTAGACAAAATAATGGATGATACCACAGATCGTTTTATTATTAATGTGACAGATAGTTCATCAGATTCAGAGTCAGAATAGAGGCTATTAATATGTGATTATAAATAATATGATTTTAATCTTTGAAATAAAAGGTTTTACATCTATGAGTCACGTGGTTTTTTTTTGTTTACCTTTTTTTAATTACCTAAACCTATGAAGTATAGTAAGTATATACTACGTTTAAAACGTGAGGTGCGGGTGTGATATGTATAAATATACGGCGGTTTCCATTGAGGAGAAATAACGCGTAAAGTTTATACACATCTGTTACCTTACCTGAAGGTTTCTGTCAAGAAATCAAGTTACCTTACAAAACAAAATAATAAGCGACGCGATGATAATATGGTTAATTGCAACAACTAATCATATGCGGTTGAGTCTCGCTATATAAAGCATACCTGCTCGTGCAAAACGAATATAACAGGCGTAAACCTAACGAACCTATACAAGTGTATCATACAATAACAATCAATGTTATTCATTTAGCAATTTCGATTAGTACCAACATAATAAGTATGTAAAAGTTTCTAATGCGTAACTAAATTTTATCGTGGGTACGCGAACACAGTTCAGAACTAGAACATTCCACAGTCAACGTAAGACGATTTATACCCACTACCTACAATTTTTAAAACCGAACAAAAAATATATAATTACGCCGAAAACTAGCTGATTAATTAAACAAACGTATTTAGCGATATAAATTAACGTTGATATTCAATTAATTGTATTCTTCGGAGCTTTAAATAGTGAACTTAAAGATTTGAATTAAGAATTGATTTGACGGTTGACCTATTGCAAACGCAAAGCAGTTTGAACCTTATTACTAAAGCAATAGAGTTGAGAGTTGTGTGATGATATGCAATTAACATTGAAAGTTTTTTGCTCAAAATCAGACTTTTAGGACTTAAAAATAGGCCGTAAAAAGGCCCAAAATTAATTTATCCGGCACGAAGGACCAAAATGGTGCGTATAACCTGCGGAAGGTGTAAATTTCCGCTAAAAATCACACGCGGATTGAGCCTAGATTATTAGAGCAATCTAGGGTATAAATTCTGATTCTGTCATAAGTAGTTGAAGGCAACCAAATACGCAATCAGGAAGAAAGGATCAGGAGATCGTCCAATTCATTAATTGTACCACATACCTTGACCAGCGATCCCAAGCGCGCGCAGGCGACGGCTACGTGTCCGCGTTCGGGATGAACAGCTCACAGGTCCTTTCTGGATACACTATGCTGGCCAGCAGTACACAACACACTACCATAGGTCTGGGGTAGGCTGATAACAGTTTATATAGGTTCACTTCAGGGGTTTTAGGGCGCGATGGGACGAATTAGTGTCACACATAGCATGCGCATCCACACGATCCCAAGGTTAGAGCGAGACTGCCTATGACGGCGCGCGCGCTGCATGGCACGAGGAAATCACCGAATCAGCGATATATGGCACAGATTAAATAAATTAGAACAGTAAACTAATGTATGTAGTAAAATGATGTAGAAAAAATATAAGAAAAACTATAAGTTACGAAGCGTAACCAATAACCTTAAGTATAATGACATCATTTTTCCACGTGAATATACAGAGGGTGGCTATCACAGGGAATGTTACAAATCATTCACAGGGCTAATGAAAAAATATTTTACCTCAGAACCAAAAAATTCTCAAAAGACTGTTGAAACAGAGCAAGAAAAAGAAACATTTAAAGACGTTAATACATCAACAGACGATTCAATACCAGGTTCATCGCATTTGACTGAGTCAACTGTATCACACCTACCTTCAGCTTCTCAATCAACAGAATCTCAACCTTCCCAGGTAGCTGTGGAGATTAGTGAACTTGAAGAATTGAGTGAAAATTCTAATGCAACCACTGAAGTAAATAGTTCATTTCAAAGTGATACCAGTGTTGACATGAGTAAAAATATTTTTTTATTTTGCAATAAAAAAGAAACAAGTGAGATCAAAAATAATTCCACTCCACGAAGGTGATAAAAATCAATTCCGGTCTCGTATAATGTCTAGCATCGAAAATCAAGAAGAGTATAATGAGTTGTTAAGTAAATTGGAAAATATTTCAGGTCCGAAAATATACTATCATACTGCCTGTAGGATTCAGTTTAATAAGAAAATATCTTCGTCGGCGAAAATATCCGTTAAAAGTGATTGGCATCATCATCGAGAGTACCACCAAGAAGCTTTTAATGAAATTAGTAGCATCATAGAAGAAGATATTATAAACAACGGACGCTGTCAAAAAAGAACTATCGGTTAGAACTATCAAAAATGTCTGGCTAATAAGGAAACATCATCTAATTATTACCAAAGTAATATATATATAAATCAGCTATTACACCTTAACGTAAGTAATGATATAATTAATATTATTCTTATCATTTATAACGAATATTTAATTAACAATACTTGAAGATAGCACATTTATTATTGTTTTAGTTGATGTAAGCATGTATTAAATACAAAACAATACAAACGCATCTCACTCGCACCCACTCATATACATACTACCTCACTCTCGCTCCTACAGCTACCCTACATGCTTGTCTGGCAAGGGGTTGGAACTATCAAAAATGTCTGGCTAATGAGGAAACATCATTTACTTTTTAATTATCCAAGTATTATATATAAAAATCAGCTTTTATACTATAACGTAAGTAAAACTATAATTTCATGAACATTAAGGGTGTCTGGCAAGGGGTTGCCACGATGGTGGAGCAAGTGTCTGGAAATGAATAACGTGATTTTTAATAATATTCTGAAGATAATATCAAAAAATCGCACTTTATTATTTGATGAATTTAGATCGGTATTTTACAAACCTTTAGTACCGTTTAGCTGCCAAAGCCACTATAACCCAAACGTCATAATGGTCCATCGTTCTTACCTGTGTTGGGAGCATGCGCTGACAAACTTTCAGCTTTTATAAAATAACGAAGGCCTGGGGTTCACGGGCTCTTGCTCTAATATGGTTTCATTTAGGGCGAACAATTTTTTAAAATTTTCGTTCAAAGCATTGATGAGGGTTCGAATTTTAAAAATTCTGTCGGATTTGTCCGCTGTCTTATTATCAGTGAAGTGAATCATTCTCAAAAGCAATTCAAATCGGTTCCTGCTCATAACAGTGTCTGGAAAATGTTGCCCGAACACCCTGTCTTTACTCCAGTATAAATTTATTTTAGGAAGTTTCACCAGTCCCATGTAAAAGATTAACCAAATAATTGTTTAATCTCATCTTTTGATGTCGGTTTCCACTCATTTGCACGAGACTTAGGTTTTAAGGTTTTTGATAGTGATTGCTGTGCAAACAAATTTATTTCGTTTGCAATCGTCTCAAAAAGACTGTCTGGGACCAAAACACTGAAATATTCTTCCTCTGCACTATTTTTCAATTCTCTCGCATATGGTTGCTTCCACAGAAATAAAAAGTACAGTAGAAGTGGTATCGGTGTCCGCGCAACATGGCCACAGGGCTCATGTCACAGGCAAGTGACCGTCTCCGCGAACTAGTGCGCTTTCGACGGCGATCGTGGTAACATATATGAATGCCGAGTTGTTCTGTGGTATCTTGTAAAAACCGAAGCCAAAATCAAAACTATGTGAATCATGGAATCACTTACCATATCAATGCTTCCGACAACAAAGGTCGTAAACACCAAAATAGCACTTTTGGTAATCAACGAAAAACAATAAATAATTTCGTTTTTGGCTTATATCTTTTTAACTTTAAAAGTTGTAAAATTGTGTTCTATACAAGAAATACGTAAAATACGATGGTGTTTCATAATATATTATTACTATTTATGTCAAAGCCTTATTTTAAAAGTTAGCTTGGACAAAAAATTCAAGAAGTTGGTATTTACGACCACTAACAAATCAATGGAGAACGATTTGTCTAACGGAAGTTAGAAGTATGCACCAGTTTTTAAATACAATAGTTCTGGGTTTGGTTTTAAAAACCATATACTGAAATAAAAATGAGTGTAAACACCACGATCTGATGCGATGGTATGTAACAAACATGGAAATATCTGAAGCAAATCAATGAATTTAAGACTGTAAGTTGAGTTTTCATTACTTATTTTATTTTATTTATTTGGCTCACCAACAGTTAGATACACTGATAAAAATAGAGAATACATTAAGTAGGTTTATGGATTAGTGTGTCAACTTCTTACAGGTAAGCAAAGCAAACTAAGAAGTATTACATACTAAAAACTTTCTCCTAGATGTAACAAATCTTTTTCTGCAGTTTTCAGAAAAGAATTTGTCACATCGAAGTCATTTCAGCCTATCGCGAGATAATCACAGATAAACATACATACATACAGGTCAAACTGAGAACCTTTTTTGAAGTCGGTTAAAAAAGTACTTAGCATATACCAGTTAGTTCCGTGAATGCTATGACGGATGGTTCGTGTCGTGTCCATTTTTGTACTGAATTAGATGTTTTTTCTATACGAGCAATTTGATCAGAGACATAATTTTCAACCGACTCCGACTCATTTTCGGAGCTACTTGCAATCACACGACGGTAACGTTTGTTTTATTGGTAGGGTAGCATCCTTACTAATTTCTTCCTCGGAAAAATTGCGTATCTCACTAAAAATACTAGATATTACCCGAGTGCTTCAATATGTTGTAAGTCTTCTTGAGAAATATATAAGTCAAAGTCTAGATCGGATATATCCATTACAGTAAATAAAAACGTTCACAGACACAAACTCAACCGTTCGGTAAGCGTTTACGGACGACGTTTACGGACGACTGAGGTGTGGGGGTGACCGGAGACTTGCCCTACCTGCGTTGTGGAACAGGTTGCGTGTGGTACACATATTATGTTTATGAAGTGTAAACTGTAGGCGCACCACGACGCCGTAATAATTCGGCGTCGTCATCGTTTCTTCACGAAACCTCGGCGGTCTGCGCCCGCCAGGTGAAACCCCCAGTTGCCTGAGGGAGGCCTAGCGGAGCGCGACCAGCGGCGAGGGTGCCGACTTAGGCGAGCCTACAGTTGAATGCGTGGCTCCCGCCCGTCCCGCTTCCAGATCTAGCCGGTTACGTTCCGAGCCGCAGTGCCGTGATTGTGCGTTTGTGAGCGGCATTGTTGTGTGAGTCACCGCTCAGTGCGTCGACGCCGAATAGCAAGCTATCCGGCGCTGTTATGTATACTTGTATGTATAGTGGCGCTTGTGTGAATCGGTACGTAACGTGCCTATATTAACTTTAATGCATAACTTTGCAAACTATCCAAAGAGTTTTGAGGACTACTAGCGCCCGTCTATAAGCTCTCTATCTACAGTTTTAGCTACTAAAGATAAAGAAATCTATCCTTTTGTCCTTACTTGCTTTCCTATAACCTACCGACGGTTAGCATTTCCTACCAAAGTTGTCTATCTATTGTCGGGAGGTAGGATAGTCTACTAGAGATAGAACCGCTCATACAATTCGTCCTTACCAGCATTTCAATATACATAAGTTTGAAGTTACTCTTCGATAGGCGGAGCTAACTCTAGTAACGTCATCTGCGTATCCATCATTATCGACCGGTAACGGAGATAAGTATTAGAAAATTAATATTTGTTGTGTTGTAGAAGTGTTTGTTTTCATGTCATAATGGAATATTTTTGCAGTGATGACAGTGATATGAAATTATTTCACAGGATAATACATTGTGATGAAGAGAGTGTAATGTGGGTGTGTGAATAAAAAACCGATTTACTAAATTTACAATATTTATTCACATCCATTGAAGATAGATAGATAGATATACTCTTTATTGTACACCATAACATAATTAAATAAGGACTTAAAAAAACTACAAAGGGTGTTACAATGGGCGGTCTTATCGCTAAAAGCGATCTTTTACAAACAGCCTTTGGATGGATTTGACACAGCAGGAGAAAATAAATACGTGGGTAGTCCATGGTGTACTATTCACTTATATACAATAAATAAGTAATGACCTACATACTCAATACATATATACATATACATACATAAAAAGAACAAAGCTCAGTTATATAAAAAAAAGTAACAAATTAAAGAGAGAGATAGAGATCTTTTACCATATTTTTGAAAGAAGGAAGGGTTTGTGCTTGTCTTACTGACACGGGATGAGTATTCCACAGTCGTACTGCTTGAGCTGCAGACGACTTACCAAAGAAATTGGTGGAGTGACTCGGTACCTCTAGCCTCAAGTTTTCCGATGACCTCAGAAATTTGGCATGTGTGTCATGGAGGAATTTAAAACGTTCTTTAGGATAAGAGAGGGTCTTAGGATTGAACAAAATACTGTAGAGCAGAGACAAGATGTGTAAGTTCCGGCGAAGATGTATAGGAAGCCACTTGAGTTCCGTACGAAATTCGGATACGTGATCATATTTGCGCAAACCAAATATAAATCTTATGCAAATCATCACCACCACCACCAGATGCGTCTGCCCGTGCTCTGCGAGCATATAATCGGGCTCGACAGGTACTCACAAATTGATAATCTTTATTGTAATTGTTAGATATAAGAAAAGCTTAGTAAACTAAAAAGTGAGTAAGTAGCTTAGTAAAGTAAAATAAAAAGCTTTAGCTTAAGGGAGAGAAATGTACCGTCGGTTAATGTTATATCGGGTAATATCTATATTGTGGTGGGTACTTCACTATACTTATTAAATAAACTAGTTTGCTGCTAACTCTCGCCTTTCATTTACGCTGCACAGAGTATCAGAAGTTTGAGTTTCATCTTAATCTTCAATGGCAGTGGAGACGACATTACCATCAGTTGGTCGTTGTGCCAATGAAGATTTTAAAAATAGCAACTTTTCATAAGATACTTTTGACGTTTCTTTGCGCTTGTCCCAATTTTGTCTGGTGACAATTCTCTTGAAAAGCAGGTTCCCAAGTTTAGCCATTTCTGCTGGACCTCAGCGCCTGTAAAGAAATAAAACATAATTAGTTTTTTTTTTACAGATATCTGGCAACTGGTAACAGCTTCAATGCCCTCTCGTTTACATACCGAATTTGAGCAACAACTATAAGAAAAATCGTAAGAGCTAGACATCAGTCATCATATTTGATTAATCATGCAACCAATTTACATGCCACAAAAGACAGCAGAATATTGGGTCGAAAATGCAGATCAATTTTGTGCTCTAACTGATTCCCCTAATGTTATTTGTGCCCTAGATGGCAAACATATTCGGTTAATTCAACCGAATAACTCCGGATTGTCATTTTTGTATTATAAAAAATATAATTCCATGGTGGTAATGGCTTGGACTGATGCTGATTACAAATTTATTTTCGTTGGTATTGGTGCATATAGAGTTTCCTGCGATTCAAGTGTTTTCAAAAACTCAAATATGGGAAGAAGTTTAGAGCAAAATAGTTTAAATATACCGAAAGGAAGGAAATTGCCCCATGACAATAATGGTAAAAACATGCCATTTATCTTGTGGCTGATGATGCGTTTGGGCTTTCAAATCATATTTTAAGTCCTTATTTATTTATTTATTTTGGAATAACAAACGGTTACTCATTTTGTCTCGATTAATGAATATACATATATACAAATTACAAATGTATAACCCACGACGTTATCCACAGCATATTATAATACAAAATATTTTAAAAATCTATTATGAACTAAGGCGCAAGATAAGAAAACAAAATTACTGTTACTTTATAGTTTGATTTCAAATTAGATACATTATAGTTACATATTCTTATCTTTGATCAGTTGAATCAACGCGTTACGAAATCTATTAGCTGGTACACAAAACAAATCCAAATCTGAGAAATAGTCATTATAATTTTTACTTATCCGACGTAGAGGTGCGCGAACTCCAGCCTTGGTACGACAGGAGGATACCGCAAAGAGGGGACGTGCGCGCATCTCTCATCTTATAACACTTCTTGGTACAATATAACAAATTTTATTAGTTATTTCGGTGCAGTCATACTTGTTGTTACAAGCATCAAAAAGAAACATCATTTCAAGATACAGTCGTCTAGTCTTTAGACCCATTAAATTATGTTTTTTAAGGAGATCACCGTAACTGCAGAATTTATGGAAACACCGGTAATGCATGGATCTAAGGAATTTTCGCTGAATACGTTCCAAACAATTTACATACTTTTTATAATATGGGTTCCACACTTCTACAGCATACTCAAGTTGTGATCTGATAAGTGTTTTAAAAAGATAGGAGTACGTACTTGCATGCTTGAATTCTGTCGTCGACCTCATTACGAACCCATACATACGGTAGGCGTTATCCGTAATATTCCTCATGTGCTGATCAAGATGCAGTTTTTCATCTAGCTGAACCCCAAGGTCCCGCACAGAAGATACTCTAGATAGGATAGTGTTATTTAGTTTATAACCATTAACCATTACATTTTTTTTTTTTGAAAAAAATATTGTAAAGCACTTGGAAAGGCTTAAGTGAAGTTTGAATTTGGTACAATATTCAGAAAACCGATTTAAGTCTTCTTGTAATGGGTAACAATCCTTGGGGTTTCTTATGGTTTTGAATACTTTCAAATCATCGGCATAAAGCAAGAATTTTGAGTGCTTAAAGCAATCTCCAATATCATTTATGAACAGTATAAACAACAGGGGACCTAAAATCGAGCCCTGGGGTACACCCGATGTTACTGTGACCGGTGTGGATTGAAAACCTTTGATTACAACCTTTTGAGTTCTATTCATAATATATGACGCAAACCAGCGCAGCAAATTCCCATGTATTCCTTTATATGCTATTTTGGTCAGAAGTAGATTATGGTCAACCTTGTCGAAAGCTTTTTGAAAGTCTGTGTACATCGCATCCACTTGATCTTGTTGGTCCATATTATTAAACAAAAAGTCACTAAATATGAATAAGTTGGTAGTGGTAGATTTTCTTTTAACAAATCCGTGTTGCTGTTCAATAATTGTTTTATATATAACCTCGTGAATCTCTTTATGGACAAGCCTCTCAAAAAGCTTTGACAGGGCTGACAAAATAGATATTGGACGGTAATTTTCAATATCTTCTTTAGATCCTGATTTATGTACAGGAGTTATATTTGCACTTTTCCAAATTTCTGGAAAAGTGCCTTCCAATATACATTTATTAAATATTATGTGCAGGGGTATATGTAGCATACATATACCCCTGCACATAATATTAGCAGTCATTCTAAGAAAATAAGGGGGTAAATGATCTGGGCCGGGGCCTTTAGTGGTGTCTAAAGCTTTTAAAGATTCTTAAACTTGGTTACAACTAAAGGATATAGTACTGATAGGAGTACTTTTGCTGTTCATATCAAGAGGAGGGGACCATTCCTTGATATTTAGTGTCGAAGGCTCATAAACTGGTTGAAAAAAGTCCATAAACATGTTACAAATCCGACTTGGGTCACCTGATTGTTGGTCTTTATAATGTGATGTTGAAGGAATGCCAGTATTACCTTTCCGATTTTTAATGTAGCTCAATAAGTATTTTACATTCTTTTTAATATTTTCTTCAACCGACATGATATACTTTGTATAATTTTCCTTGCATGCAGTCTGAAACCTCCGCCGAAGAAAAGAAAAATGCTCATAATCTGAGATATTTTTATAGGATTTCCATTTCACCCATGCTCTTCTTTTACTTTTAAAAAGATTTTTTAATGAATCAGAGAACCAAATAGGAAATTTGGACGACCGCGATTGGGAAAAAGGAGTATTTCTTGTTATAGAGTTATATACAATGTCATAAAAAGCTTTTAAACAATCCTCTGCTGGCAATTCTTTGAAAAGCTCGTTCCAGTCTATTTTAGATAATTCATCATTAACAAGATCATAATTGGCTTTATAATAGTTATACTTTATTATTTGTGCCGGTTTTAATGTATTTGTTGTAGCTTGGTACTCAATAACGGCGTAAAAAAGGTGGGTGATGGTTATCGGGAGGTAACAGTGAACATGATGGTACGTAAGTTGTGCAATAATTATTGCTTATAAATAAGTCTAAAATACGTCCCTTATAATTCTTGACATTATTAAACTGAAAGACATTTATTAGAGAAAAGCTGCTCATATGTCCACAAATTGTTGAGGATCCATTACCTAACAGCGCTGCAGAGTTAATATTTGATATAGGAAGCCATTCCATATCGGGAATGTTATAATCACCAAAAATATAAAACATTGTTAAAACATAAAGTGTCTATAATATTCTGTAGGGTTTCAAAATGAGAAAGATAAGTTTCTTCAGGTGATTTCGGTGGGATGTAGGCGGCATTTATCAAGTAATTGTCGGTACCGACACCAGGAAGCTGAATTAGTACTGATACTATATAAGAACTCTCAGTAAAACCGATTGGCACGTTAGAAGAGTCTAACTTTTTTAAAACAGCTATTAGAACTCCTCCTCCTTCCTTTTTATTCGATATCAGACGGTTGTGGTCACATCTGTACACTGTGCCAAGCTGTTCAACATAAAAATAAGATGTGAAATTTAACACGAGACAGTTTAAGTTTTAAAGTATATTCCCCAAACATAAAACATGGCGCAGCCGTAAAAATAAAAATAAAAAGTTAAATGTTTACTGTGAAAGTATAAAATTTGTATCAAGATGGATAAAAATGTTAAATTACTTCCGAATTTTGATTTGCGGGCGAGTGGTGCTGCTGCGGAATGGAAAATATGGCGGACATGTTTCGATGACTAATTGGTATCGACAGGTCAAGACGAGGCGAGCGACAAAATTCGATTAGCTCTCCTACGAAATATGTTGGGTATGGAGTCAGCACGTGTACTACAAACATTGCCTATACCTGAGGGAAAGGCTGGAGACTTCAACGCTGTCTTACAGGTCATCGAAAAGTATGTAAGCCCGAGAACCAACGAAGTTTTTGAAAGGTTCAAATTTAATGATCGGAAACAAAAGGAAGGTGAAAGTTTTGTCAATTTTCTCACTGACGTGAAACAGTTGTTGTTAAATTGCAATTATGGTGACACAGCTAAAGAATCCATTGAAGATCAGTTGTTGAGAGATAAAATTGTTCAAGGAATCTCTGACAAGCATGTTCAGGAACACCTGCTGAGGCTGGATGGACTAACCCTGGAGAAAGCTGCAAACTTCTGTAGGACTTCAGAGCAAAGTAAGCTACAGGTTAGAGAAATGAATCCAACATGTGAGGTTGACGCAAACAAATATAAGAAGAATCCTGACTCTAAAGATAAATTTAAATGCCGACGCTGCCAAACTCTTCATGGACGTGGACAGTGCCCTGCTTTTAGGAAATCATGCAAGAAGTGTGGGTTGAAAAATCATTTTGCGGTCAGCTGTAAGGTGCGTAGTAAAGCTATTAAAGAAGTTCAGTGTGAAAGTGAAAATTCATCAGATAGTGAGAGTCAAAATGTATACTGTACTCGTAATACGGTAGTGTCTCAGTGTAAAGCAGAGTCTGAGTGGTTTGAAGCCATACATATTGAGAGTTTTCCAGTAAAATGTAAATTGGACACTGGTATCAGCATAATGCCATTAAAAATATTCAATCAGATAAATGATAAAGTAAATTTAAAAATTGTAAAGACTAATATACAGTTAGTATCATTTGAAGGCAGTAAAGTTTCACCTTTGGGCATGGTCAATTTATTGTGTGAGTACAAAAATGTTAAGTGTTATTAATTGTCACTCCATGCTCTTGGGGTTACCAGGTTGTATTTCTTTAAATCTAGTTAAGAGGGTGCATAGTGCGGAAAGTACTTCTGACTCATTTAAAGCTAAATTTATAGCAGAGCACAAAAATGTTTTTAAGGGCATCGGTAAGTTGCCAGGCACCTATAGTATTACAACGAGGAATATTACTGAACCAATATGTCATCCGCCTTCAAGAATACCCAATTGTCTACTGGATCCATTAAAGTCTGAATTAGATAGATTAGAAAGTAGAAATTCTATTGTAAAGGTTGATAATCTCAATGAAAATGCATGCATCAACCTACCAACTTGGCTTGTAAACTGGAAAACAAATTGGAGACGGCATCTGTGCATTTAGACTGTACGCTAGTCATCTGTATTTTGAGATCTTCCTGCTCATCCATGACGTATTTAACCGAGTTCTTGAGCGAGAGAACGTCCTCTATCACGCCTTCGTTTTTGGAGTTTAGGTGGCATACCTGTTTTTCCAAGCTGTTGTGATCAGAGCGCAGGGAATTCAGCTCGTTCTTAATGTCGGATGTAGTTTTAGTCACAACTGACAGATCTGTTTTAATATTTGCAATACTATCTGATATCTTTGACA
Source organism: Tholera decimalis (assembly GCA_943138885.2). Taxonomy (NCBI): domain Eukaryota; kingdom Metazoa; phylum Arthropoda; class Insecta; order Lepidoptera; family Noctuidae; genus Tholera; species Tholera decimalis. The sequence goes on from OW964551.2 coordinate 29,620,096, forward strand.
TTGTACCATATTGTTCACTACGCCAATCATCTAACTATTTGTTAATTTCTTGGGAAAGCGTCTTAATAGCATCGGCAATTTCGGACTCCGGCTGTTTACGTTTTCTCTGTGTGGCATTTTCTGCGCTCGCAGCCACGTTGGAAAGATCCGGGTTAGAATGACATTACGTTTTTTAGTATTTGGTGATCGTAACATATTGTGCAGCAAGATATTAAACGCAATATCAAAAATATAAGTAAGCACCGCGAGTAATATGGGCTAATCACCTATTTCGCGACGGGCACTCCACGTGTCGATGGCCCAGCGGTAAACGCCTCTAGCACGGCTACAAATATCGACGCGACTCAAGTTCGGGCCCAGCTCACGCAGGTGACTTTTTTCAATGTTTCTAAAAATTTAATGAAGAGTCTTCACTCACCAGACGAGAGGGACGGTGCAATACAAATCCAAAGATGGCGTCAGCCGTATATGGGCACCTCCACAAGATAGTAAGAGAGGTACCGAGTTTCCACCGGTAATAAGTCGCACGAAACGAATCAAATAAAGTAACAAATTAAAAACAAGAAATACACGTCTGCTCGCGATGAAGTTCACAACAGCCTTATGCAAAAGGGAACTTATCTGTTACAAAAAAAATCTACAACTATAGGCACACGTGAGCTCGCCTGATGGTAGAATGCACTTTTGGAATTTTAGCTAATAAGTGGCGCATATTTCATAGACTGCTTGATGTAATTCTAAATTTTGTAGAATCTATAATAAAAGCATGTTGTGTTTTACACAACCTTGTCAGACTTAAAGATGGAATACAATTCAGAGATACGCTGTATGAGGCTCCGTTTGAAAATATATCATCTCATAGTGACAACAGAGGTAGAAATCTTACCAGTGGTGTAAACGTCCGCCAGTACTTGACGTCTTACTTTGTTTCTTCTCAAGGCTCTGTATTATGGCAATACAGCAAAGTATAAAATGTTTGGATATTAATTGAAATGATAGTAAATAAATACAAAACTAACCTCGTTTTCTTTTATTTTCTGGGTCTAGTTCACCCCAGCCAGACGCGACTTCCATATATAGTTCCTCCCATAGATTCTTTTTAAATTAAAATCCGAATACTCCTTTCGACTTTTTAAGTAAAGCGCCGGCCTTTTTTATGCTATTAATAAACTCCTCCGTATCGTTTGTAATGGTTCCCGCCCTAGTGACAAGAAACGTGGCGCCGCTTCAAATGCTAATGCGAGAAGAACAGTCGCGTATCGACTGTTTAGTCGATGTTATGCGCACTTCAATACATTAAAATACAAAATGAGCGCGTGATATAGTTATCCAACTTTTTAATCAAAAGCAGATCGATACAGCCTTTTGATTTTTTTATCAATCATCTATCGAGTTGACAGTAAGCGCACTGTGTTCAAAATAGTTGTTCAACTTAAAGTAATATGTATGCGCTAGCCCTTAGGTGCGTGCTGTGAGTAAAGCAACGAGTAACGTACGCCCCTTCCCCGCCCGCACGCCGCATCCCGCCAACGTTTAGCGAGCGCCGACCACTGCCAGCCCGTAGATTCGATTTAGTGCGCTCGCTAAGTGTTTGCGAGGCGGACGTGTCTACGGCTAATACTACATGCCTAAAACACATATAACTACTCAAATAAGCACTTTCATTGAAAAAGTACAAAAAATGAAATAACTCTATAGAAATAGAATTATATGCAAACATGCAAATGCATATAATCCGATGTCTAGTGATGGTATTCAATGATGACTTGGTATCGTTAAATGGTTTATTTTTTGTCAAGACATGACATGAGAGTTCGCACATTATAAACATCTTCCATGTTCTTTTCAACTAACAATTTCACTAAATGTTGAATCTGAATTGTCTAATAATGCACGGAAATGCAACCTACTACTAATGCTACTGCAAACGATTGAGTAACAAAATCGAACGCACAAGTATTTTGGAAATTAATGAAGCCCGAATTTGAAGAGCTTAAATGTCCATTTTTCATTATCGGAATTCTCTTAACGACCTGTTCTTGTCTTTCTCTTTTTATCACAGTACAAGTTCGTCTTTGGTTTTGAAGTTTGTCCTCTCCAGTTTTCAATGTATGAAGGTTTCTCAGACAGTATTAAATCTTCCGAGAGATTAATTATAACTTGTCTTTTTTCTCTTTTTATCACAGTACAAGTTCATGTCTTTGGTTTTGAAGTTTGTCCTCTCCAGTTTTCAATTTATGAAGGTTTCTCAGACAGTATTGAATCTTCCGAGGGATTAATTATAACGTGTTTTTTTTTTCTCTTTTGTCGCTTGAATGACTTATTGTCGATGGTTGAATCATGATAAATTTTTGTCATAGCCGATTTTAATTGCCCTGATACGTAATCGTAACGAGTAGTGTTGGGATTTAAAATGGATAAATACTCAATAAATGTCCGTTTGTACTCGAGTACTTATCCAAAAAGCGGATAAATACTACCTACAGTTTTGGTTACGTTATCTAACGTAAATTTTGTTATTTTACAAGCAAAAGGATTGCAATAAATGAAAATCTGAAAATATAGATTTGTACCGTGCTTTATTAATGACTTTAATAATAACAAGAAGCCTGTAATACTGAATCATGAATATATTCATCAAGCACTGTCAAAGGTAGATAAAGTTATTAACTTGTAATAAAGTTATTAATAACAAAATTAGTTACTTAAATCATTGTAATATTAAGAAAATAACTTTAATTTCGGAAGTCGGTGTTATTGGTTTTGGATTTTTTTTCACACCGCCTTCCGAAATTAAAATTATTTTGGCTTTGTAGTGTTTTGATATGGAAGTCGGTTTTATTTGAGGCTAAAAATTTTTTTTCACGCTTTTTAGCGGGTCGGTTTGTAATTCATCTAGTTACAAAAGCCATAATGTCAACAACTTTTTTTTTTTAATTTAGAATAGTTTCGCGTTTGCGTGCGGTCGAAGATGGAGCACGCTTACCTAAAAGTAACCTATTCACTCTTGACTTAAAGACTCCTAGGTTATAGCTATCGGGAAACACAGACTCCGGCAGGGAATTCCACTCCTTAGCCGTACGCACAATGAAGGTATTCCCAAAACGTTTGGTGCGTATGGGTGGGAACTCGTCGTCGATGTTCAAGGCTCTGGAGCTTTGATTCGACCAGTGCATCGTTGCCAATGAGTCTTTTGGCCCGCTTCTCGAAGGATATTTTTTCACACCGCCTTCCGAAATTAAAATTATTTTGGCTTTGTAGTGTTTTGATATGGAAGTCGGCTTTATTTGAGGCTAAAAATTCTTTTTCACGCTTTTTAGCGGGTCGGTTTGTAATTCATCTAGTTACAAAAGCCATAATGTCAACAACTTTTTTTTTTTTTTTAATTTAGAATAGGTTCGCGTTTGACCACCATCTCACCTGATGGTAAGTGATGATGCGGTCGAAGATGGAGCACGCTTACCTAAAAGTAACCTATTCACTCTTGACTTAAAGACTCCTAGGTTATAGCTATCGGGAAACACAGACTCCGGCAGGGAATTCCACTCCTTAGCCGTACGCACAATGAAGGTATTCCCAAAACGTTTGGTGCGTATGGGTGGGATATCCACCATGTAACGATGGCGCTTCGCCGTTTGTCTCGTAGTCCGATGATGGAACGGGCTTGGTGGAATTAGATTGTGTAATTCCACCGCACACTCCCCGAAATGTAACCGATAGAAAACCGATAGACTTGCAACTCATCGTCGATGTTCAAGGCTCTGGAGCTTTGATTCGACTAGTGCATCGTTGCCAATGAGTCTTTTGGCCCGCTTCTCGATAGACTCAAGCGCGTCCAGTTGGTATTTAGCAGTTGGTATTTACCACCTTTTACAAAATATTGCTTTTCCCGATGCATAGCAGTTAATTTTTGAGGAGTTCTCCTGGTACTTGACCATCAGCTCTACATCACCATATGTATTGTGACGAGCATAAAGTGTTTAACATCCGTACTCAAGTAATCGAATCGCAATCCACGAAATACTTATTATTGAGGAGTTTCAGTCGCCATCTGTGGTCTTCATCATCAGTTCAACTTCCCCAAATGGTACTTTTCGGAAGCAACTGCTCAAGGTACTATAAGAAATACCCAAAACGCTATAGGTGTGCCTATAATATTTGAAGAGTTCCCTCGGTTTCTCCAGGATCCCATCATCAGATCCTGATTTCGTAATAATTTGACCAACTAGAAAGTATACCCATTCAAACGCAAAAAGAATTTTCCAAATCGGTCCAGCTGTCTCCGAGTTATGAGGTAACAAAAAAAAAATTCAAGGCGAATTGAGAACCTCCTTTTTTTTGAAGTCGGTTAAAAATAACATAATAAGTAGAGAAAAATACTAAAATAACAACAGACTTTTTCGTCAAACGATGTCAATATAATATGAAAATATAGATCAGAGCTTTACTTTAATCGCTTTAACAATAAGACAACGTGAGTGAAGAGACTCCGGCCGCTGCAGTTGCGTCGAGCTCGAGCGACGAATACTTCTCGCCGCCGACGACACCACCACCTGCGCGTCGACGGGGAAGAGGCCGACCTCCGGCCTGCTTGGAATCTCGAGGCCCGCCGGCTTCTGATAGGGTTCCCGTTGCCGGTGGAAGTGTGCAGCGCATGCGATGGACTCAATCCACTAATGAGAACGTCATGCGCTCATACTATGGGGCTACAGAGGGGGGAACTAACCTGACTGCGTACCGTGGTCGGATGCTCTCTCTGTTTCAGGTACTTGAGCCAGCTGTCAACGTTTCGGCCCAGCGTCTATCGGATCAAGTGCGTGTCATCCAACGTAACCATATGTTGGATGAAGCCGTACTTGATCGCCTCCGTTCGGAAATGAGTAGCTGTGTCACTTCACATCCGACGCCGACTGTGGTGGTACCACCACAGCCCAACATCCAAGTTGAGGAGAGTAGTGACAGAGTTACAAACGTAAGTACCCAGTATAATGAGCAATTGAGGAGTGCTTTGGAGTGTGCTATTCGGGAATATCGCAACATGCCGCCTGAAATAAGACCACGCTTACCTCGTTTGCCCATGCATAATAGGAATAGGGCACTGGTGGCTGCTCTGGATTCGCAGTTGTCAGACTACTTTGATAACTGCGAAGACCTCGCCGATACCCACTCTGTCTTATACTGCGCAGCTGTCGCGGCATGTCGTGTAGCTAATGTTAAAATTTCTAATGACATAGCTACACGACCTAAACCCGCTGTGCCAGCCTGGCAGTGTAGGATCGAGCGCCGTATTGGTGAGGCCAGGGCACTCATCGGAAAACTTCTTTGCTTTAGGGGGCGGCAACACTCGCCCGAGAGTGATGCGCTTTGTGAGACGGGCGTTTTTGGGAACCAATATTCACCCACAAAATTATATGTCCTGTGTCACAGAGCGCATCGACTTCCTAAAGCAGAAGGTGTATGCATGGGCAAACCGTATTCAGAGGTATGGACGGCGAGTGGAGCGATTCGTCCAGAATCGCACATTCCGAAGTAACGAAAGGTGGGTATATAGGGCTTGGGAGCGACCGGAGCAAGGTGCGACTGATATGTGCCTACCCGATGATGACGCCTTATATACATTCTGGCGCAACATATGGTCGGTACCTGTCAGTCACACCGAAGGCGATTGGACTCGGGAGGTCGAGCGAGTGTGCGATCCAATACCAGAAATGGGGGCAATCACTATCAGCCCCCAAGATGTAGCCCATGCAGTCCGTCCGCTGCCTAATTGGAAGTCTCCAGGGCCGGATGGACTGCATAACTTTCGGATCAATTGGCTAACAAGATCGCACGCCCGCTTGGCGTCTCAGTACCAATCTGCCCTAGAATCTGGCTCGCTACCTAAGTTCTTTACCACTGGAGTTACCCACCTGCTCCACAAATCTGGTAGCACCGCGGAACCCAAAAATTATAGACCAATCAAATAAAAAATTAAATAGTAAATTGGTTATAAATAACACTTTTACACGTCATGTTTTATTGCGTGTTTAGTTTAGCTAGATGAGGCCGGTATTTCCTAACTGACTACTCTGAGAAGAAACACCGAAACAAACTCAGAGGTCAAAGTCTCTTTTAAAGTCCAGACAATTTGTATTTGTATATAAGAAGCATGTAGGTACATGTCTGTGGTATTCTTTTGAGGAAATAACCACGCAAATTTGAGCGGACCTGTCCAGACAGTGCAAGCATTTGTCAGTTATCGTGTAGATGGTGATGGAAAGTCTTTGTCGTCACCATAGCTGTCTGCACTCTTTTGGATTTTGTTAAAAATATTCCAATTATATTTGATGAATGTAATTTTTGCCGCATTTTCTGTGGTTAGGCGATTTCTTTTTTTATTGTGAATATTGGCGTGTGTACTAAAAGACCGTTCTTTTGCGGCAGAAGTACACGGTGCTGAAAGAATACGTACTGCGATTATATTTAACCTTTTAGTTTTTTTTAATGTAATTCACAAAACTGGTGTACAATCACACATTAAAACATAAAACACAATATAATATGCCAGATTGACACCTACTAGATATGAATCTAACATGCACAATATTAAGGCTGAGATTCAGAGACGAGTCTAAGCTTGAACTTACACTTCCATCTGTCAAAATCAACGACTTACCCTTGTATTCAGAGACGTTCGGAACACGTCTTAAACTTAGCGTGAACTAAGATAAGCCAAGTAGTCAATATCGACTACTTAAGACGGAACTAGCGCCACCAAGTGGGCTAAGGTGTAACTAATTTCGACAGTGAAAAAGTTGACATTTATTCGAGCGCGTGGTATTCTTTTCTCTTTTAGATTGTAAAATTACGTATTAGCATCATAAAATGGAAAATATCGAAGATATTTCTTCATTCTTTGAAGAAGTCGACGAATTGGGGACTTATGACTCAATTTCAACGAGTTCATTCCCCGAACCGCGTCGGGGCAATGTTTATTTTCGAGACCTAGCAGATTATTTTGAATTATACACTGATGAAGAATTCCGACACAGGTATAGATTCAACAAGCATACTGTAAGGAGCTACATTATACCCCTTATACAAAATGGTCTACAACATCACTCCTTGCGAGGTCTGCCGATATCTGTAGAAAACCAGGTCTTGATTGCATTGAGGTTTTACGCCACTGGATCTATACAGGTATCATTCAAATTAAATACTAGCCTATAATTATAAAATAATCTTGGAGTGGAAATTATTATTAAATATGTACTATGAAAAGAATGATTATTATTTGTAAAATACAGAATACTATAAGTTTATGTCATTTGCAGGTTGTTTGTGCGGATTTACACCATGTGTCACAACCAACAGTGAGCCGCATTATAAAAAATGTATCTGCAAACTTTTCCAGACTACTAGTGCACTATGTAAAGTTCCCAGAAAACATGCAAGCGGTTTCAGAGGCTTTTGAGGCATTACCAGGTGGTAGATACCCAGGTCTTAAACATATTATTGGGGCAATAGACTGCACTCACATTAAAATAAAGCGGCCCAGAAGAATACACCACTCGGAAGCTTATAGAAATCGTAAAGGATTTTTCTCCATTAATGTGCAGGTAAGCTATTGCTTCTTTTGACATATTTGTGATAGAAAAGCAAAATACTTATACGTGGTTGTCTAATTTTTTTTTTAATATTTCAGGTTGTACCTGGACCAGATATGAAAATATACGACTTGGTAGCTAGGTGGCCTGGCAGCTCCCATGACAGCCGCATATTCCGCACGTCAAGAGTGCATGCTAAACTTGAAGCAGGGGAAATAGAAGGCATCCTGGTAGGAGACAGTGGATATCGAACTGCAACGTACATGCTCACACCTTGTGTTTCACCAATACTCAAGCACAAGTAAGGTACAACTATGTACAGATACGGACTCGGAATGTTGTGGAGCGACTTTTTGGTGTCTGGAAGAAGCGTTTTGCCTGCCTTCAAGTTGGATTGGCTACTAAATTAACTACAACAACGAACATTATAACAGCATGTTCAGTTCTTCATAATATTGCTATAACTGCAAACGATGTTGATGAGGATGGAGATGCAATGGATGTGACAGGTGTTGTTGTGCCGTCTGTCAACAGTACACCATCTGGACTGGCTTTCAGAAACCATATAGTTGAGCGATATTATAATTATTAAATTAATAGGTAATTGAAAGACTGCATCTGTTTTATACCTTATAATTATTGTACCAAGTCTTTTTTTCTCAATGTAAGCTTAATCATAATCATATTATAAATGTAAAATATCAATATCTATTTTGTGAGACATGTAAATGTACTACCTACTCAATGTTTATTACAATTAGGTACAAGTCTACAATGTAAACTTAGGTTCATTAAACACACACATCTGTAAAGATTTGTTGCAGTTTAATTTAAACAATTTACTTTAATGTTATTGAAGTTGCTTCTTCTTAAATAGTTTTTTTTTTTTTGTGAAATAATGAACACTAGAATACTCTGTTTTATTCTCTTAAATAGCATATATGAAATGCATTTAATGCAAAGAATGTAAATAAATATTTTACATATCTCTTGCTCTGTAAGTACACCCTTACACCCCTGAATGCCGGGGTGTATGACTATCATTACAGCATAGGTTTTGGAATTTGAAAAAAGAACTGTCATACTCATACTGCACGAAGAATACTTTTAAAAAGTTAATTTTTTTTTTCTCGGTATCGATTAATTACTCGAATCGGAATCTAGACAATTTATTTTATAAAGATTTTATTTTAAATATGGAACTATTTGTTTCCACATCGTATGTTAGATGGAATCGATTTAAAAATCAAACTGGCCAGCAAGATTTGACGCGCTTGCGTGCGTGAAAAAAAAAGGCAGTCTATTAGTAGGCGCGAAAGCATCGCGAAAATAATTAATTTTCTTGTTTGAGTTCTTTTTCAAAAGTTTTAAACATGTCTAGTGACGAAGACATAGATCTAACGCCCGATTTTATTAAAGAAAGGGCAAAAACAGTTGTCGAAAATATATTACCGCCGAACTCGAAAGAAAGATATGTAAAGGCATACGACGAATTTATGAAATGGCGGTCAGAAAAAAAAGTGAAATCTCTTTCTGAAAGTGTTTTTATATCATATTTTGATGAATTATCTAAGAGGCTACAACCTTCCAGTTTATGGTGCTTTTATTCCATGCTAAAATCTACAATGATGACAAAACATGACGTGAATTTGAAAGATTTTTCTAAACTTACTGCTTTCTTGAAAAGGCAGTCTGACGGCTTTAAAAGCAAGAAATCGAAGGTATTTACTGCAGAAGAAGTACAGAAATTCTTAAATGAAGCTCCGGATGAAATTTATTTAGCAATAAAGGTACCTACGTATTTACTTGCCCTTTTTAATAAGTTACCAAAATATTTCACAGAAATACTATGCGAATTTGGTGCCTTTAATACAACTTATGTCTTTTTTACAGGTTGTTCTAATTTTTGGGATATCGGGAGCCTGCAGAACCGTGGAATTGACAAACTTGACAATAGAAAATGTAGAAAAACATAACAAATTACTACTCATAAAACTGCCTAACACGAAAACTAAAATTGACCGGTCATTTGTTGTGCATGAAGAATTTGCAAATTATGTTGAAAAATATCAAGCTCTTCGGCCTGAAAACGTGGATACAAATCGTTTTTTTCTTAATTACAGTAAAGGAAAATGCCACAGACAAGTAATAGGAAAAAACAAATTTACAGGCATGCCAAAGCAAATAGCCACATATTTAAAACTGAGTAACGTAGAGTTATACACCGGGCATTGCTTTCGCAGAACATCAGCGACTCTATTGGCTGATTCGGGAGCCAACCTCACTCTGTTAAAAAGGCACGGCGGCTGGAAGTCCAGCAAAGTGGCCGAAGGTTATATCGAAGATTCGATGGCAAACAAAAGCAAAATTACTTCTAAAATAACAGAAAATATAAACTTAAAATCACCACGTCAAAGCACATCATCTGAGCCATTTTTTAATGAAGAAAATAGTACCAGTCAACTGCCGCCATTTACGATGCAAGAACCTCAAGTCACTCAAACTCAAGTCTTATCATCACAAACTCATATTCAAACTATAAATATACCTAAAAAGAACGTGACCATATCTCTTACAAATTGTAATAATTTTACTATTAATTTTAATTAAATACACATTTTTTTCTTCTTAATAAATGTTCATTGAAACCTGCTGTCTTGTTGTTTACTTACCTCACAATCGATATGTAAAGCAGAGTATTTATCTCGGGCGTAAGCATCAATTGCATACTCGGGTTAATTAGCGCCTTCGCTTCGCTCAGGCGCCAAAAACCTCGTATGCAATTGATGTCATACAGCCCTTGGTTAATAATCTACTATTAACATATCCTAAATTAGTGATTAATAATTTTGTCAGTTGTTAGTACACGCATTTGTTTTTTCTTCTTGCTCTTTTTCAATTAATTTATATAGTTTTTTTTTTGTGTTCATATTCTAGAACAAGCATTTGATATTTAAGATCATTAACTTTTTTTTGATTTTCCATTTCTATTTTAAATTTAATATTTCTTTGGGCTATGTCATTTTCAATTAACTTAATTTTTAATGAATCAATTGTACAATCATTTGTTTTCGGAAACTTTTGAGCTCTTGCAGGGGTGCTACTGGTGGCTGCCTGTGTGTCCTCTCTTGGAAGAACAGTGTTTGAAGAAGTTAGTGGGTCTTGTGGGTTCTCGGGTTCAGGTTCAGGTTGTGGTATTGGTTCAGGGGATAGTGATTTAATTCGAGACCGCTTTGGTAACTACGCCAGGCTGTCATCATCTCCATTATTTATATGTCCTGGGCCTATAAAGATAATACTCATGAATGATTGGATTATTGATTAAATATACATTTTTTAGGTATTCAATTTTACTAATATATTAATTACTAGCTGTTGCCCACAGTTTCACATGCATTCTCCTTTATTTATACCAGGATAAAAAGTATCCTGTGTTAATCAAGGACAAGGTCTGTCTGTCTGCCAAACATTCAAATCTATTCCATGTTTGTTTATGTATGATTGAGTAACAGAAATCCAAATAATTATTTTCAATTTTCACATTAATATTATAAGTTTTTAAACTTACCGTCACTATCTTGTGTTACTTTTATGGTTGGCATGATATGAGGCACCATTGCCAACACGCTCTCATGTTCAGATGCCATATCTGGAATTGATGGCCCTCCTCCAGTATGCTTTCTTTGCTGTTCTAAACTTTTGGCATCCCGGACTTTCGACTTCATGTTTAACCAGAGCTTTCGCAGTTGTTGCATGGTTGCCTGTCACAAAGAAAGTATGAATTATTAATATATTGAGTAAGTTGTTTTACTTTGATTGTAATAATTCAAATTAAACTTTATGATGGAGGCTTTGTGTCTAGTTTGATATGTTTATTGATTTGTTAATAATATTTTATGTGTGTTTATTAATATATTGAGTAAGTTGTTTTACTTTGATTGTAATAATTCAAATTAAACTTTATGATGGAGGCTTTGAGTCTAGTTTAATATGTTTATTGATTTGTTAATAATATTTTATGTGTGTATAATTTGCTGTATGAAATTTTGTGTTTGTTACATATGGCATCATCTTGGAGGAATCTGTAACGATGCTCTAATTGGTAATTTTAAATAAATAGGTAAATAAATCTTAAGCTATTCAAAAACAATGTTGTGCTTAATTTATTCCTCCCAGTAATTCATTAATAATTATGTAAAGAACAATAAACTTACTTCTTGGCATTTCGGCGAGTTATTATATGCCCTTGTTATTTCGGCCCACAGGATCGATTTCTTTTTTTTGTAATCTGCGTCCGTTTTCTTCGATTCCAATATCGCGGTATGTGGACCAATTAACTCTTTTAGAAATTCTTTTTCGTAAGATGAAAAGGGAGCCTTTCTAGCAGCCATGGTACCATATTTTCGCTCACTTGTCAAACCAAAGAGTATGTAATACACTATGTTTATGTCAAACTTTCATAACTCCCGCGGTTTACAAAGAGGTTGTAACATAAATAAATAGGTTTGTGTCTCAAATATTTTGTTTCACTCACTCCAATAGCATTTTGTATTTATTGCGATCCTGCTTTAATTTTTATTTACGCCTGGCTACACAGTTTCATAAAAACCGTAACTCACCGATGAACATTTTGCTTTTAAAAACTTTCATAACTCCCGCGGTTTACAAAGAGGTTGTAACATAAATAAATAGGTTTGTGTCTCAAATATTCTGTTTCACTCACTCCAATAGCATTTTGTATTTATTGCGATCCTGCTTTAATTTTTATTTACGCCTGGCTACACAGTTTCATAAAAACCGTAACTCACCGATGAACATTTTGCTTTTAAAATTGGCCATAGAGAAGAGAATGTAAGCTTAGCTAAGACCTTGCTAAGACCGACGTAAGTTTGACAGGGACTGTGTCTCTGAATACGAATTTCTAAGATGCGCTTAGCCACGACTTGGCTTAGAGCGGTCTTCGCCCGTCTTATGTTCTTGTCTCTGAATCTCAGCCTGACAGGGACTGTGTCTCTGAATATGAATTTCTAAGATGCGCTTAGCCACGACTTGGCTTAGAGCGGTCTTCGGCCGTCTTATGTTCTTGTCTCTGAATCTCAGCCTAAGTCACTTACAATTTAACCCTTTACACCCGAAGAAAAAAAGTTGCAAATATTAGAAAAAAGTTAATTGACTCAATTTCTAGGAGTCTAAGGAAACATAAGAAAAATGTGAAAAAAATAATTGCATATTCAGTTTTCCTGAAAAGATGCCCTCACGATCGTGACACTTAGGTATAATCTACAAGTCTCACAATAGTGAGTGTGATCTTTTTGTATTTGTTTTTTCGTAAAAGAAACAACAAATTCTATACTAATCAATATTTATTTGTTTGAATAACCTCTCATTAATCAGTCTTTATCATTTAACAAAAAAATTAAACTTCTTTTAAATAATTATCTAACAAAAATTAGTAAATTTCTCAAAATAAACAATGTCGATTTCTGTCAAACTTAAAATCACAGAATAACAATTATTTTAAGTTTTAGGAACAAAAAAGAGATCACAAATTAGAGTAGGAATAACAAAAACTATCATAGTTTAAAAAAAACACGTCACTAGATATTATGGTTTGAGGTGATAAAATTGAAAACAGTTTTGGTTTCGAGAAAGACATAGGTAAACAGCACACTTGGAACATTTAATCTTTGATCGGCTATGGCATCCCTCCATCGTACCTTTATGTCATCAAATACAGCCAGGTGATCATATCCATCATATCTTTTGCCCTGTGATGGACGTATTGGTCTGTATTGCCTATTGATAGGCGGTGGCTCGTTTTCAGAATCGTCTACGTCGTTACGACGGACTGAAAAATTGGTTAAAGCGTCAGCAACACTGAAACGGAAATCCAGCAGTGTTAAAGTGTCCTTTGCTGGGTCACCATCATGTCACGCAATCATTTTTGTATAGTCGCCAAGAATTAACCAACGCTAAATCCAGAAAGTGGATGATTACTTTCAAAGTCCATTTTGTTGTCTTGATGAAGGTACGATAATACTCCATTTGTTGGTCGAGAATATCAACGCCTCCCATGTGTTGATTGTAGGTACTGTGAATAATTTTAGGAGCGGGTACATCAATGTAGCCTCTCTGTTTTTATCCCACCGTTTGACAGTAGTACCCGACGATGATCCTGTAGAGTTAGATGCCATGATCACTGATTTGTTGTCCCTCCATTTGACGACCTGATGCAAAGATAAACGGCCACTGAATGGTATCATCTGTTCATCTACTGAATAGTAACATGGAACTCTTTCCAGTTTGTTGCAGGTATCCTGAACCCGTTTGATAATTGGTTGCACCTTCCAAAGTAGATTGTTAGTCTCAGTTTCAGCTGGCTGATCGTGATCAACTACATGAAGAGCATTATCGGTCGCGAACTATTTTGTCGGCAATGAATCCAATCCTCATATTAGCTCGCCAATACATCGGCATTCGTGGTTATGGAAGGCATCCCATGGGAATATGCACACCAAAGACTTTAGCTATTTCCGCTTTTGTTGTTTTGAGTACTTGGCCAGTCTTACGCATGAAATATAAGTTTGTACACCGAGCAGTCTCCTCGTAGAAACCTTCATCAAAATAATCATTAAGATATGCGGATGGGGTACGAACTGGGTTTTTTGGTAAAGTTGCAGTATAGTCATGTGGCTTATCGGTAAAAGGAATATTCTTCAAGGTATCTCCATGACCATGTTGCTGCAGATTTCGCCTAGTAGCAGTGGTACGAGAACGTCCTTGGCGTGATTGCATTCGCTACGAAGCAGTATCATGAGAACGCCCTCTGTTTCCAATTTGCTGCAAAGGAGTACTACGAGAGCGTCTCCTATTTGGGGCTGTTACCTGACTTAGAGGTTCAGGTTCCATTTCATCGCCGGAATTGTCGCGTCGGTTCTACTCATGACCTTCCAGCAAGTAAGATTATGGTATCTGTATGACTCCCTACAAAAGGAGGCTAGCATTGCCTAGATTCTTTGACACAAATTGGAGAATGTAATAGTTATACTAATTATGAATAATCTGCTTCGCTTTGATTCTATGGGGTGAGTATCTGATAATAAAGAGATAAATGCATAATAACGGGTCCCTTGTAGTTTTATTCTATTGTAATCTGTTTGTCAACTACTGGTCAACTGTCTCACCTGCATGATGCAGATGTCTTTGCTCAGCCACACAGAACTCATCACCTCCCTCCACGAATAGGTCACTCCTGTTGTGGAAAGAAAGTCCATGATTACACTGTAGGACTACTAAGTACCACCGAATGGTATGAAGGTACATAATTATATTATTAACATGAGTTTTAGTACATTAATATGGACTCTATTAAATCACTAGGAGTGCAATCACATACTTATTGCTTGGTGTATTATTATGTTTATCTCAACAGATATACAATGTGAACCTTAGTGAGTTTGTTCACTTAAACAATCTTGACAGGCCGTTGCCTCTTGCCCCTATGGACGTAACTATCATGCTCCACGAACATGATTTACTGTCTACCCAAACATACTTGATACCTTGTGAGAAGATTGGCCAACCTACCACACACAGGTGAGCTCCTAAAGAGCTCTTAGGATTGTATGCTTACGATATTGGGAGTCGTGAGAATAGGGAGCACCCTTCGGTCACCCTATTGATATTGATATAGGTAGGTACTTGTATTTTATTACTCAAACCAAGGACTCTGTTGATTGCATTATATTAGATTGCACACATTATGATACAAACAATCGAAACTATCGGCACATTACGTCTATACGATGGAAATCATGTTTGCTCATCAGCTCATAAGAGTTTCGCGGCATCCACCATTTCCCATCGCTTTTAATTTACTCAATCCATAACTCAATACGCGAGTTCAATGCGGAATAATATTGGATTATAACCTAGATACTTAGCTGTCGTATTATTGCTGGCTGGCAGGCGAAGATCACACACATTGCAATTTTAAACTTTGATTAAAACTTTAAGAACAGTATGTCTGTTGCAAACGTACCGGGCAAAAAGAGTGTTGCCACTTACCAAATTTGTTTTGTGGTTGGTAACAAGTGTTGCTCTATACAATATTGTTGGGTTTATTTAATAATCACGACCCTTCGCGACAGGAATCTTCAGAATTGTCATCCTCGCCTACAAGATCAGTGAGAACACGTGGCTCTACTTCAAAATCTTCATCGTCGTGAAATTCTTCTATATCTGACTCGTTTCCATCACCAAGGAGTTCCAAGATGCGGTCATCAGATACAGAAAACACTAAAATAAAAAACAATCAAGTATATTAGCCACAATTCCAACTTTTAATCAATAAACAAAAAAACACGTTGAAATCAACTTATATGGTCACAACCGAGGGACCACGATCGTGATACTTGAACTTTAGTCTCATTTTATTTCTAACTTACAAAACGAAATGGCAAAAAGTGTTTGTATTTCATTTGATTAATGTTTTAATAGTAAAATAAAACAATAACAATACTCAAAATATAACGAAAAACAATAAAACACAATACTTACACGTGCCGCCGGTTGGATCAAAATACGTAGCCATCTTGTACCTTCGATTGAGACAAACTAACAACCTATTCCACGACTCGGACGTCACTACGCACGAGAATACATCTCTCACGATCGACCGTCGTCGGTTGCTTTCGCAAAAATGAATCCGGCTGGTCTTAAGATTTTTTTAAAGTTACCCGCACTATCGTATACCGTCGGGTGTAAAGGGTTAAGACAACGTACAAATTGCCGAAACTTAAATGTCCAACGGTTACGCAACAATAGACAATTTAGAACAAAATATAACACAATAAATATAAATATGGTATATATAAACAAGGAGATAAAAATAATACATAAAAAATATGTTTCTACATTATATCCCGTATTTTGGCTTTTATTGAGGTTACAGACCCAGCAAAGAAATTATTTCGCCTCGAACGGCGTTAGCTACAGAAAGTATGCGGCTTATGGGAGAAAAAATTTCTAAATTGGTTCGAGTATGAGGCTGGACGAAAGTTCTTCGATTAACTCTGTGACTCCTGTGATAAGTGATACAAGTCAAAAATCAACACTTTACCGGAGATCAAAAACAAGATTTAAAAAATTCTAGTTTATGAACTAAGTGGACTAGGTTACACATATAAAATCAATAATTAGTTATAATATTTAGTCAAAAGGTATACAATAAATATAATAATTTGTCGTTAAAAAATTCGATATAACATATAACAATACATAAATATAATAATTTGTCGTTAAAAAATTCGTCCATAGTACATGTTTTTTATGTCAACAGGAATTTTATTTAATTTTTTAATTTAATTTAATTTAATTTATTTGCACCATATTGTGCTTATAACATTTTACATTTGTATAGCATAATACGGCTGTGAAATATCAAAACCCAGTATCTGCATAAAACTAAATTTTACAGGAGAGCCGAAAAACGATTTCATATCTTTGACAGCGTGCCGTTTCAATAATAATATAATAATTTGTCGTTAAAAAATTCGTCCATAGTACATGTTTTTTATGTCAACAGGAATTTTATTTAATTTTTTAATTTAATTTAATTTAATTTATTTGCACCATATTGTGCTTATAACATTTTACATTTGTATAGCATAATACGGCTGTGAAATATCAAAACCCAGTATCTGCATAAAACTAAATTTTACAGGAGAGCCGAAAAACGATTTCATATCTTTGACAGCGTGCCGTTTCAATAATATTAGTCGTACCATCTTGGGAGTGATTGCAAAATTTGAGGTACATAACAGGCTTTATAAAAAAGTAATTTTAATGCGTCTATCATAAAAGATGTACGTAGAGAAGCAGTTACTAATAAAAATATTGTTTCCTTAGACCAAACTTTTTGAGTGTGACAATTTCAAAACCTAGTAAGATCACTTGCTTTGTTTTCATCTAGTTCTAAAACATACTGAGTGGGGACTAAACGCAAATTAATAGACTTAGTAAGATCACTTGCTTTGTTTTCATTTAGGTCTGAATTTACTGAGTAGGAGCTTAATGTAATTTTATAAACCTAGTAAGATACAACAGAATAAAACAACATAAATATGGCCAGTAATAAGCAGTTTAATGTAAAAGTTAAAAAATAAAACAGTTAATTGGAAACCAAACACTATTTGTTCACAGTAAAAAATCAAAAAAACACTCAAAATATTTGAAAACAGTCAAATAAAAATTAATTATTCGCATATTAATAATTGTCCACCAGAAACTAAATCAATTATTAATTGGTAAAGTTTGCCAAAACTCCCTTCTGTTCATTGGCATAAGCTGTAATAAAGTTTTTTGGCATTGGCAAAAAGGATTCTTTAACTTTAGGCATGTCGGGTAACAACATAGCTTTTTGTAAATCCATCGAATAGTATCTCAAAGAGAAAGTATTTTCTAGGCATCTTCTTGATATTTTTGTGTTGCTTTACTTGCTTTAGCTTTGTGATCCTCGTATGGAGTTTTAACATCCTCTGGAATATCTGCACCTTCATTTACTTTAAGTCTTTCTTCATACAGCCCACAATCGACACATTTATCGCCTTTTGGATATTTGAATGATATATTTATAGTCTTCAATGTCTGTCTTTATATTTCTTTACACAATTTGAAATTAAGATATTCGGTTTTAAAGTCGCTAAACATTTTATCAACAGTCAATGTCCTAGGGAGATATCTTATCTTATGTTAGGTGCATTGAATTTTTCGCTACAACCATTTTGTATGAAAGAGTATTTAGCTTTATTACGGTTTATTTTTTTTATCAATATTTGCACGAGCAGGACTTACGGACGCTTCTTGTTGATCGTTTCCATCGCTATCATTATTTATAACTCTAGAATTGTTGTTATTGCAATTTAAAGCTGTGTTTATATAAATGGGTTCTGGATAATTAACAATATTTACTGTTTTTGTGTACGTTCCTTATATATGCGATGCAGCAGGTTCCTGATTAGTAAATATAAGTGAATTCGGGTAAGTTGCTATGAATACTGAATGTTGTGGTACGTTACATGGAAGAACCGGAATGTTATTCGAAATTAAAGGGTTGCAATTAGTATCATCACCAGATTCACTAGTTTCTTCCATGTAGCGTAGGTATATTTTAATATTTAGATACTTTTGAATTGAGAAACTTGGATTGAGAACCGAATCATCACTGTCCAAAAAATTTGAAATTTGCGAAAGATTTTCAATAAACTTTTTCATGCTCCCATCACTTTGCTGAGAAGAACATGGTATCGGATTGTCGTAAATGTTGAATGGAGACTCTTCAGTTACTAAAGCAGTGTTATCAGTTGAGTTAGTAAGCGAAAGGTTGTTGCAGGGTATATCAGTGAGTGAAAAATTGCTATGCAATGCATTTGAAGATGGTGTTGTTAGGGTCTGAGGGTTGTAAGCATAGTTTTTTTTCTTGTATTTGATTACTGCTAACAAATGAAAGCAAACTTGAGGTGTTTTCATTTAATCTAAAATAAAAAATGTTTTATAAAGCCATGACATCACCAAAACGTTGCTGGTGTGTAGGAAACAAAAAGCAAAGAAAATAGAGATAACTTTACAGAACGTTCGTTGTAAACCTTGGAAAACAAAAAACCTTGACAATATTATACACTGAAACATACTTATATTTCACCATGTTGTTCTTTTAAAGCACTCAAGACCTATAAAACTGATTTTTACTCATTTTTATAGACAAAAACACGCACGTACAACGACTTCTTCTCACTTACTAAAGTTGCACGGGAGTTAAGACGTTTATTTCAACCATTTCATTGACTTAGTATCTACATGAACCATTTTAAATCCAAGTAACTACAAGCACTTACTCGGTTTTTAAAATGGTTGATGTTAGATACTATGTTTTAATCTTGTAATTTTTGCATTTTAAAAACGTTTACTGTAGATACTAGGTTTCCGACTTTGTGTAACTTCGTTTTTTACTAATTTTTGGGAGTTTTTGCTATTCTAGTATGTGGAGAGTGGTCTACAAGGTCGAAAAATGCAAAAATACACTTTTTTTTTAATTTGTCAGATACTAGGTTTTGAAATTGGACAGCCGAATAGTCATTAAAAATAAACATTAATTAAAGCACAGAATTTATATAATAATAAAAATAAAGTAAGCAACTGCGCCTGAGCTAGGCCGAGCCTGTATTTCAGGACGCAGTTTACAATAGGAATGAACAATCAGTTACAATATAATATTATGTACATCATTATAATGTGTTTTAGTGTAGTGTGACTTACAAGTACACAGAAAGTATGGTATAGTGTATAGTAAGTTGTAATGTAGTGTTGGTTTGTGTAATGTAGGAGTGTTTTTTGTATTTTGTATTGAATGCTTTTGTGTAGTGTGACTGTGGATGGATTTCATCTTAAAACTTTAAGTAGATCTTCTGTAGTAGTGTAATCACATTTAAGAAGATAGTCCAAAAGTTTTGTTTTGCATTTTTGTTTGGTTAGCGTGTATATATTAAGTTGTGAATTCAATTTATTATATAGAAAGGGACCGGTGAAGCAGAAGAACCTATGTGTAAATGAGTGTTTGAATTGGTGTGAACGTGGGACGACTGCATTGCGACGACGTTTAAATAAATTATTTTTGTCGAGGGGGGTCAGGGAATGCTGTTTAAGTACTGTAGACAAGATGTAAAGTTGGCGGACAGTAGGTAGGTTCCATGATCGATACAGGAGATGTGTAGGGTAGTCAATAGGTCGAAAAGAGCTGACTTTTAAAATTGCCCGTTGTGCTATTTCAAGAGGAAGTAAAGAAGTTTTAGAGGCTCCACCCCAAGAAGAAATGCAATAAGTTAGAAGCGATTGACAAAGTGCCCTATAGACTTTTTTTAGAATGCAAGTATTAGCTACATAACGTAGATTTTTAAAAACATATATCAATTTTCTAAGTCTAGATTGCAGTAAAGAAATATGTGCATTGAAATTTAATGATGAGTCCAATATAACTCCCAAATATTTTACTTCACATTTCCTTATCAGATTTGTGCAGTTACAAGTAGAACCATAAGCTTGGTGGACATGACAGGTATGTGATTTTATTGTAAGACCAATGGGGGGCTTATTAGGATTTCGAGAGTGAAAGGGCATGTAAATTGTTTTCTCTGTATTTAGCGTCAGACAGTTTTGTTTCAGCCAGTCTGATACCTTGTTGAAACCCTCCTGCGCGAGCATGTAGGTATCATGCCAAGTTTTAGCAGAGAAAAGCAGTGCAGTATCGTCCGCATAAGAAATTATAATACCCTGCTCCAGTTTCAGGTCACAGAGGTCATTAATATACACTAAGAAGAGTGTAGGTCCGAGTACTGAGCCCTGAGGTACACCAAAAGTCACAGATAAATCAGTACTAATATAGGAACCTAGTTTCAGGCATTGTTTACGATCGCTTAGATAGTCTTGGAATAATTTCAGCTGCAGGCCTCTTATACCCAAACGCTCTAATTTGAGTAGAAGTCGCGGGAGAGACACCGTGTCAAATGCCTTGGCAAGGTCGAGGAAGATGGCAAGTGGTTTGTTTCCATTGTCAAGATTTCTAACAACATAATCAGTAAGCTTATGTACTGCGTCCTCTGTTGACTTCCCCGAACGGAAACCAAATTGACCGGATGAAATCATATTATTGCTTTCGAGATACTTAACAATTCTACCATTAATTATTTTTCCAGGATCTTAGATATAGCTGGTAGTAAAGCAATAGGCCTATAGTTACAGACACGGTGTTTATCTCCCGACTTGAAGATAGGGACAATGATAGCTTTTTTTAGAACGTTTGGGAAGACACCCCGACTAAGACAAACATTAAATAGATGAGTGAGCGGTGGGGTAATGATATCCTTTGTAGCTTTAAGCAGGCTGTTAGATATATTATCATGTCCGACAGATTGAGAATGCTTTAAGCTATTTATAAGTGATAGAATCTCGCTTTCATCAGTGTCCAGTAGTACAAACGAGTTATTCGTAGTGTGGTTTGGTAACAGAGGATCAATAATATTCTGGGAGACTGTTGGGTAGTTGAGTATTTTAGTAGCTAGGGAACTTCCATCGTTAACAAAGTAATCGTTAGCTTGGTTCACAGAAGTTTGAGGGGAATCGCCTAGTAGGTCTGTGGTAGCTGATTTCGTTTTGCTTGTATTCGTTATATTTTTGATAAATTCCCAAAGTTTTTTATTGTTGCTGCTATTTTTGTCTAATTCATTTTTTTCGTGTTGTCTTTTCAGTCTTTTCAATAACGCATTGCAAAAATTCCTATATCGGCTGTAAGTTAGTTTTAGAGTTTCATTATCAGGTGACATTTGTGAGATTTTGTGGAGGCGATCCCTATTCTGAATACATCTTAGTAATCCTGGCGTGATCCAGGGTCTAATTGTGCGTTTTTTACGTGGAATTTTGACAATAGTGACATTATTATTGACCACGTCTTGTAACATACAAACAAATTTTTCCATAGCCTCATTAGGTTCTTTTATTTCCTTGATAGTACTGAGATTCAAATTGCTCAGCTGCTCACGAATAGCAGCTATGTTAAGTTTAGATACGCTGGATTGTGGATGATTTTGATTTTGAAGATGGTAAAGAGAGAGTAAGACCGCGTTGTGGTCCGTAATGGTTGAATTTAAAACAAAGGTATGTGATTTTAATTTAGTTTTAAGAAGAACATGATCAAGACAAGTTTTTCCCTGTCTGGTGGGAAAAGTGTGGGCTGGTAAAAATCCTTGAAAGGCTGCAGTATTTAGGTATCGCACGCTTAAACCAATACTGTCACTATCCCAAAAAGTCAACTTTTCAGGAGAGGCAAAAAATGGAATGAGAATGGGAACATTTTTGTTTAGTAACGAAGCGGACTACTGCCCGTATAGCGGTTATTTCTGTTACTTTTAGACTAGTGTAAGCGCGATTACGCGTAGTTCTACGTTTCCCAACAGATGGCATTAAAAAGTCGATTTGGCAAAATTTTGGATAGTGACAGTATTGGATTAAGCGTGCAATATGTACCTCCTTTTGTATATAAAAACATTCACTTTTGCTGTGCATTTTAATTTGTTAAATTATGTTGCACCTAAAAGTTGTCTTTGTGTAAACTGATATACAAGTAAAAAAAAAATCGAATAACTCATCGAAGATCTATTTAGCCCTTTTTTATCGACGAGTCGGGAGTAATTTATGACAATAAAATCACACCATGTACTCAGAACGTAGACATTTATTTAATATTTTCGAAGTCTCTTATGCTTTGCGTGGTAACGAAACGATAGCGCGCATTTAAACCGGCCAACGCCATCTATCGAGCCATGAGGTAAACTTTCATACAAAATTGGTTTAAGGTTTAATCTTTTAACTATTACGACTTTAACATTCCGCCCACCAAGGACCCAGTTCTTTCAAGCCGCCCACCATTACATAATTGAGACTAAATATGTGGAAAAATTCAGCGTTGTACTGAAGTCCTTGGTATTTGGAGACTACAATGTTCACATTCTCTTAATATAAATAATGTAAAAAATAGTTCAGGTTTTTAACAGGATAACATATTCAATGTGCTTACTTTTACATTTCTAAAATTAGCATCTGAGTGGACTGTATATTGTATAACATAAGAAAATAAAATTAAAGAAAAACAATAAAATTACACGTTTATCATTCATCGTTGACAGGCAAAATGCATAGCTTAGAAGTTGGACGTTTGACTCGGGAGTCCTTACACTGAAGAGTAACTACGCGCACTAAATTATCCTTGCCAGGGTGTAATTCGACTACCTTCCCGTATAACCACTTAGCAGGTGGTAAATTGTCCTCTTTTATGAGAACAACGTCACCAACCTTCGGATCGCGCGTACGTTTAGCCCACTTGTGTCGTTGGAAGAACATAGTTAAATACTCCTGAGACCAACGTCTCCAAAAAGATTGAAGCATTCTTTGTGTCAATTGCCAACGTCTCAAGCTACTGACTGTCACGTGCTCATACTCATAATCTGGTGTTGTTACCAGTGGTTGACCGACCAGGAAATGTCCTGGCGTCAACGGATTTGGATCTGACGAGTTCACACTAGACTGTGATATAGGTCTTGAATTCAGACACGCCTCAATTTGGGATAAGACGGTACTCAGCTCCTCAAAAGTCAGTGTCGATTCGCCAATCACCCGTTTGAGGTGACGCTTGGTGCTTTTTATCCCAGCCTCCCATAGACCTCCAAAGTTAGGAGAATGAGGTGGGATGAAATGCCATTCGGTTCCATTATTAGCCAATATCGGCACAATTTCTCGGGGAAGAGATGCGCATTCATCGCGAAACATTGCTTTAAGCTCGTTTGACGCCCCTACAAAATTGGTGCCATTGTCGCTGTAAAGGCGACTACAATGACCCCGTCTAGCTACAAAACGTTTAAATGTAGCAAGAAAACCTTGAGAGGTCAGATCAGAGACCGCCTCTATATGCACAGCCCGGGTTGCCATGCATACGAAGAGACATACGTAGCCTTTGTAGGACTTATGTCCACGACCCTTTGCTGTTCTTATTTGAATCGGTCCCGCGTAGTCAACACCTGAATGGAGAAAAGGCTTACTAGGAGTCACTCTGCATGATGGCAACTGACCCATCAATTGATTTTTTGTTACGGCTGCATGACGAATACACGGTACGCATTCGCGGATGTGAGCCTTGATCAAACTCTTTGCACGAGTAATCCAATATTTTGACCGAAGAAAATTAAGTGTTAATTGGGGTCCGCCATGTAGTACACGCTCATGAGCATCGGATATGAGTAATCTTGTTAAATGGGATTGATGAGGAACTATGATGGGATGCTTCATATCATTACTTAGTTGCGAGTTTGGATCCTACCTCATACTCTCATCAAGTCCTTATCATCCAAGTAAGGATTCAAAGAAGACAAACCACTGCTTTTGCTGACGTCCCTTCCGGCTTGTATTGCCTTCATTTCTGTTTCAAACCAAACCTTCTGACTCTGCTTGAGACAGCAATGCATGGTGTCCGCAATCTCAGAAGCTGCAAGGTAAGGTGGCAACTTTGTCCGTGATTCTCTGGCAATCTTTATTTTCAGGAATCGTCTGCAATAGGTGAGAGTCCTGATCAACCTACGGAACGATGAAAATCTGGACCACATTAGTTCAATCGGGTGATCATCTATCTGTGCTGCATGAACCTTGACAGATTTTAGTTCCAGTTTAGTCATTATAGCACTAGGTCTGCAGTATTCTATGGTATCCGCAAGCAACCACGACGGTCCTTGTTTCCAAAGTGAGTCGTCTAACAAAGATGTGGATGTTGTACCTCTCGAAGCAATGTCAGCTGGATTGCTCTTCGTATCGACATAATGACATTGAGTAGAATCAAGGGAATTAAGAATTTCAGATGTCCGGTTTGCGACAAGGTTTTCCATCTACTCGGGTGATCGCTTAACCAAGCCAGCACGACCGTTGAATCTGTCCAAGCATGTAAGTTGGATTTTTGGACATTCAAGACACAAGCCACTTCTAAAAGCAATTTGGTAACTAAAACTGCGCCACATAACTCAAGTCGTGGTATAGAAATTTGCTTTATTGGAGCCACCTTCGTTTTTGCAGTTACCAGATTACAGTGGACCAGACCTGCAGCCTCGACGACCCTGATGTAAACAACCGCGGCGTATGCTACGCTTGACGCATCAGAAAAACCATGCAGTTCAACCGTTTGGTCATCGCTTTTTCGTTTCAGCCACCTAGGGATTCGGAAGTGGTTAAGGGTGTGCAACTCACTACGATAAGTCTGCCACTCTGTTAAAAGATCCTCAGGCAGCTTGTCATCCCAATCCAAACCAGATATCCATAGTTTTTGGATGAAGATTTTAGCGGTAATTATACATGGTGCAATCCAACCTAGCGGATCATATAAACGGGATATCTCTGATATAACGCTTCTTTTAGTTTCAGATGCAGACGGCGGCAATGACGACGATGTTGAAAAGGGTAAGTTTACAGTATAATGGAATTCATCGGAATTGCGATTCCAGGTAAGTCCTAGAATTCTAGTGATTTCATCTTCTTCCATTTCCAGATCTCTTCCAGTATCCAGCCTTATCTGTTTTAGCAACTCTTCTCGGTTACTTGTCCATTTTTGCAAAGTGAAACCGGTTTTGTTCAATAATCCATTAAAGTCATTATATATTTTTACAGCTTCTTCATCAGTCTGGCAGCCTGTCATTAGGTCATCCATGTAAAAATCTGTCCTAACCCTACTAGCAGCGTATGGATGGAACGAGTGACCTTCATCGCTAGCAGTTTGCTGCAATGCCTTGACTGCCAGGTAAGGTGCGCTAGATGTTCCAAATGTAACTCTCAAAAGCCTGTATTCCTTTATATCAGAATGAACGCCATCCCGCCATAAAATCCTTTGAAAGTCCACGTGATCATCAGCTATTTTAACTTGGCGATACATTTTTATGATATCGGCTGCCAAGCATACTGGATGCTGTCGCCACCGCATAACTGTATGACGCAAATCAGCCTGTAAGAGTGGTCCTACCATTAAGGTGTCATTTAATGAGACACCATCGGATCCCTTGGAAGACGCATCAAATACCACTCTTAATTTTGTGGTCGACTTATCTTCGCGGACTACAGCGTGATGCGGTAAGTAAACAGCGCCAACTTTCTTCTTGTCTTTTTCATTGGAAATCTCTTCCATATGACCTAATGATAAATATTCGTTTATTACTGATGTATATTGTCCTTTAAGCTCGCTATTTTTTGATAGCTTCCGTTCAAGACTGTATAATCTTTTTAACGCTATTTCCTTTGTGTTGCAGGGCGTTTTACTGGATCGAAAAGGCAGTTTTACAAGGTAGCGACCATCGGCATCCCTACATGTAGTGGCAGCAAAGTAATCTTCACATGCTTGCTCTTCAGGGCTGAGAATTGACTTTTCAGAGCATGTTGGCTCTGCCTCTAGTTCCCAAAACTTTTTTAGGATTTCATTTTCTTCGACCTTAGCGTGCATGCTTACAATTACATTGTGACAAGACATCACTCCATCTTCATCGCTGACTTCTCCCGATATGATCCAACCAAGGTAAGTATCTTGAGCCATTGTTTTACCCTTAGGGTCCTTGATTAAGCCTTCTTTTAAGACTTTAGTATAGACTCCCGATCCTAACAAAATGTCAATTTTGTTAGGCTTATTGAAATTTGGATCAGCCAAATGATTAATGTTATTAAGCTCTGGCCAATCCACCAACGTGAATTTCCTTTCAGGTAACATCGAAGTCACCTTACTCAGCACATAAGCTTTTATTTGAAGGGTGAAGTCAGGATCTTTTAACTATTACGACTTTAACAGAATGCATTCCTAACACAATTTTGGTCGAACAAATGATAAAAATACTACCCCATAGATTAGATTGATTTACTTATATTATGAGTATTTTCATAATTTACCTGAATTGTGTCAGATTGCTTAAATTCTAGTCTTTTAAATGTGTGTCAAATGATACAAGTCAAGATATACCCCTCGTGAAAATATGTATTTATTGTGTAAATAAATACAAGTTTTAGAAAAATAATTAATGTTTATTAATCTTCTTCAAAACCATTAATTCACTTACAAAAAAGGTCACATTTTTATTAAAATTCTTAGAGATTCTTTAGAGAGGTAAATTTAGATCTTTTCAAAGGCAAGTAGTTTTAAACTTAAAACTGATATATGGCACAGATCAGTCTTACGCAGGTATCACAATAAGCAATGTGAACCTACTCAGTACAAACCTTGGTATCACAATAATTGTCTAAATTCTAAAAAGTCTAGTAAAATAATAAACAAAACAAAATTGCTGACACCTTAAAACTTACACAGCACGGTTAACAGCTCAAAAGCTGTAAACCTATCCTATATGCAGTAATTTCGCTCTATGAGATGGGCAGTTCGCAGTATATGAATATGTAATAATATCAAATGAATATAATGAGAAAAACTTAAAAAAAAATACCAACCAGTAGGTAGACTAACGTTATAACATAACTATAACAAAGAAAGAATAAAATAATCCTAATAAGTCTTAGGAGTTAGATGAAGTAGAAATTACTCATCATCAGAATCATCATTATCTGGAGGAGTGTCTTTAACATCATTCTTGTAGCTTAGATAGATAAATATATTCTTTATTGTATACAATAACAATAAAACAAATAAGGACTTAACAGCTAAAAGGGTGATACAATGGGCGATCAAAAAAAGCGATCTTTTACAGACAACCTTTGGATAGATTTGACACAGAAGGAGACTTCTGTAAAACCCATTAGCGCTCTCATAACTAAAGCACAGGAAATCTAATGAATCCTTCTTTTTTTTCTGTTGAAATAATAATCTTGGATTACTACTACGGTACCGTATTTATTGCAATCATATCGTAAGTTTTACCCTGTTTAGAACAATCCATGGTTATGTACTCAACATTCTTGAATTCTATTTCGTAAAAAAAGCGGGATATGTTTTCTTGGGTATAGAAAACAGATCGTAAGTCCCACTACAGAAAATTTTCATTGGCTGTATTGGTTTTTCTAATAGTAATTATACTCGTGCATCGTCCTCGAGATTAGTAACCTGAAAACGTTGAAATATATGTAGTAACACGCTAGTGACACCACTCTTACACTGTATGTTTAGAGTCCTGCGCTCTTTTTTTTTTTTTTTTTGCTGGCAACCCCAGCGTCTCGGTCTTTCATTCACGTCACAGTGCGCCACCACTCGCACGTTTTATTTTAGGAAAAAACAAAAGTGATAAGTTTTATAGTGAAAATACGCAAGTAAAAAGGCCAAAAAGGAAATTCGAAATAGAGTACATAATGTGGAAGATCTAAAAACTGAAAAATAAACAATAACAAACAAAAAAGCGGCACGCCGTCGGTGCCAACCGACCGCCAATTCTACAGAGACTATTTCGGAAAAGGATGATAAAGATCAAGGTACATCTATACTAATATTATAAAGCGGAAAAGTTTGTTAGTTTGTTTGTTTGTTTGTTTGTTTGTTTGTTTATTTGTTTGTTTGCTTGAACGCGCTAATCTTCGAAAGTACTGGGTGGATTTGGATGCAATTTGGTATGGAAGTAGCCTGAAGCTTGAGGAAGGTTATAGGCTACTTTTTACCCGACTGCAAAACAGGAGAGTTATGTTTTTACCGTGATAGAATCCACGGGAGCGAAGTCCCGCGTGAGTACTAGTATATAATATACTAGCTTGTGCCAGCGGCTTCGCCCGCGTGGGAAGTTTTTCCCGTGTAAATCCCGATCCCGTGGGAATTTCGCAAAATCCTTTCTTAGCGGATGCCTACGTCATAACACCTACCTGCATGCCAAATTTCAGCCCGATCCGTCCAGTGGTTTGGGCTGTGCGTTGATAGATCACTATGTCAGTCAGTCAGTCAGTCAGTCAGTCAGTCAGTCAGTCACCTTTGAATTATATATATTTAGATTTATTATAATATAATAGCAAAGTGATCAAGTGCTATTATTATAACAAAAACAAGCCCTTATTAGTAAATTTACCAAAATAACCTCGTATGTTTGCCTTCGTGCAAAACTTTTCCCACGAAATTGTGTGCAAAATATATTCCACGAAATTGTGTGCAATCTGATCTGTCAAAACGAATTGCTGGAAAAGATTTTTTTTTTTCTTTTTTTTCCACAACTTTTCACACAACGCCATCTAGTCCCAAACTAAGCAGAGCTTGTGGTATGGGTACTAGACAACTGATAAACATACATATATATTTCTAAATACATACATATTATAGATAAATTACACCCAGACAAAGAACAAATGACCGTGCTCATCACACAAACATTTGTCCTAGGTGGGAATCGAACCCACGACCTTGCGCATAGCAGTCAGGGCCACTGACCACTATACCAACGGGCCTGTCAATTATACAAGATCCTTGCTGCAAACACACGAACTTTTACGTAAAGCTGATAGACGCAAATAATTATATATTTTACATGGCACTATGATCAGTATTTCTGGAAAACAAATGAAAAACAAGCAACTGCCTACATACCGATAGATTTACCCTAACTAAAGTTATTACCGATCAGTGCGGCTTCTGGGGCCGTATCGCCAGGTAATACAAAATAAGTGTACTGTAATAACCAACACTTAATACCTATCAGAGCGGCTTTTGGGGCCGTATCGCCAGGGTACACAAAATAAGTATACTGAAATAACCAACACCTATCAGAGCGGCTTATGGGACCGTATCGCCAGGTAACACAACATAAGTATATTGAAGTAACCAACACCTGTCACCTATCAGAGCGGTTTTTGTGGCCGTATCGCCAGGTTTCACAAAATAAGTATACGGAAATAACCAATACCTATCAGAGCGGCTTATGGGGCCGTGTCGCCAGGTAACACAAAATAAGTATACTGAAGTAACCACACATATCAGAGCAGCTTACTGGCCTGTATCGCCAGGTTACACAAAATAAGTATACTGAAGTAACCACACCTATCAGAGCGGCTTATGGGGCCGTATCGCAAGGTTACACAAAATAAGTTTACTAAAGTACCCAAACACCTATTAGAGCGGCTTTGGGTTGTCAGTTTGCCTCAGGGTAACTTATTCAAGGCGGTTGTGAGACCAATATAGATTAGTTTTTGGGATGGATTCATTGGCTAAATTTTCATAGTGCATCAGTAAAACCTAAGAATGGTGTTACTAACACCTGCCTCATTTGTCTACTGACATACAATCATGGTAACAAACACCCATCAGAGCAGCTCCTGGGGATGTATCGCCAGGTTGCTTACTATACCACACTAATTCACAGACAATAACTACAGTTTATTTCTTGGGACTGCATTGGCATATCATATGGGTAGTTGCTGAATCTACACCATAACTGATGTAATAAAAATTTCTTACTAGGATAATCTGGTTTCAGTTGGGGCGTCATTGGACAGCCCACGGATGATACAACTTATAGAGGTTTTACCGTCAAATAAGTGCGTCAAACCTATTGAAGAGGTCACACAGCCATCCACCTCAGAAAACTTACAGCAGCAGACGTTGGTCAAGGAAAAAGTCTTGGAAGTAAACCATAATGAAGAACTAGCTGACCTGAAATACCTCGCTCTTGAGCATAGGAATCCAGAAGTGCTGGATATTCTGGTAACTGATCCCTCTGCGGTTGTTAACTATGGGATTGACATACACAAAGTTTTAGCAACAAGACTGCAACACATAGACACTCTGGGACATAGCAAGGAAACCCGCGAAGAGCTTACAGAATGGTACCTCATCCCAGCTAACAGTATCTTGATTGGAGCACCCTACTAAATGTGGAAATAAAAGCAGCTGTAACAGAAACCGTATTAAAGCGAGACAAGGGCATCTAAGAGCGCCAAAGCCAGCTCACAATGGCAATTTCTGGGCGAGCGTGTCCTCACCCAAGAACATGAGAACAAAAACAAAAATAAAGAGGGCCTCAAACAACTCATGGATGTGTACTGGATCTTGTGTGACACACAATATGCAGAGTCAGTCACTAAGCGAAACTTCACCATATTCTCGATAAACAAACATCTGAATGACACAAAAATTTACAAATAGTGAAAACCTAGCAAAAACAGAACCCAAAACTTTTTCCTCAACTTAATAACAAGTTAAGAACAATTTAAGGTGGAGAAAAAGGGTTCCAGTGCGCAGGAGTACAACGAGGTTGTGAAACATTTCCCCCGCCGGTGCCGGGTCCCTCAGCGTGAGACAGTCGCATCAAGTCGCCGCGAAAACATCGTGACGTCCGTCGAACTGCAACCATCGCCGATAAATACGGTAAAATACAATGGTCGGTAATCACTGAAGACCAAACTATGTTGTCATAAGTTAACGTGTATAAACTAGCAATGTTTTTCTTTTTATGCTCAATGGCTTCTAAACACCGAAGACTAAACTATGTTGTCATGGGTTTAATGTGTATAAACTGGCAATTATTTCCTTTTTTATGCTCCACGATCTCTAATCAATGAAGATCAAACTATATTGTCATAGGTTTAATGGATATAAACTAAAATTAAGAAAAAAAAAAAGAATTCTAATTAGATTACCTAACGAAAAACTGTCAAACATAAAGTCTGAACTAATAAGATGTATTGCATAAGGTGTAAAATTTGCGAAATTCTTTGGACTACTTGCATGGATGAATATGAGATACTTTACACTTAAGAAAGAGTAAATACATGAATAGACCTAACTCTATGCAAGATTCTTTTAAATGATGAGACGCATACTGCTAAGAAATATAGACTGACGCCTCAACTATGGGGGGAGTAGCCACATGTGGGGGTGAACGAGCCAGCGGAAGATGGTCGTGAGATGAGAGAAAAATCCATTTAAATCAGCTCGAGCTGCTGGTAGCTTATTTTTGCCTTAAAGTATTTGCCTAAAACCTCAGAAACTGTGAATTCTTCTTCACATAGATAACTCCATAGCCATTACTTACATAAACCGCAAGGGGAGCATCCAATACCTACATCTATTTTTTTATATATTTCATATATTACAGATAACAAAATTGCGGATGCAGACTCTCGTCGAGTACACCCAGATATAGATTGGATACTGGCTGGATTGGATTCGGCCGGCGGACCTCTTCACAAGTAGAGTAAATACAATCCAAACACTTTGGCAGTTAATGCATTCATAATCAAATGGACAACAATTATTTTTAGGCCCCTTGGTCCTTTCATAATAATGTTAAAAACCTTGAGAAAAATTATTACTAAGAAGGGAAGGCAATCATGGTGGTTCCTAAATAGCCCATACAACCGTGGTTGCTCATATTCCAACTTTAACCTAACAACATTATTATTTTAAAAGACAACCTCAAACTGGTTGCCGGATCATTGTGCTGCGGCGACGCAGGGTATCGATCATCCACAGCGGACACCATGATAGGCTCGTTGTCGGAAAATCCTTACCAGCAATATGACGTACCTAGCACTTGAAAAATTAAATTTTGTGCTCAGAACTATATAATTTTGAGTTATATGAAGCGTCAATCCCAAACATTTTATATTTTCTCACAGGTTTACTCAATCAGAGAAACCAGTACGGCACCTTGAATTCATGTAGGTTCTCATTACAAGGTTTTTTTCAGGGGAGCTTATCGGCTCAACCACGGCCTAAATATAATACCACGTGGTATACTTCGCTTGTACTAGAAATTCCAAAGGAAAATTTGCCGTTAAAATTAACTTATAATGATGATAACGTCGGTATAACGTATACAAAAATTATTATAAAATAAATAAATTGTTTTTAAATAAACAAATAATAAAAATACCCGACCAGTGACGATTTTAAAACTTCCAGGGCGGGCTCAAAACAACCAACCTTGAGCCAACCATTCTTTGAGACGAAAATGGAAATGTGCCCAAAACCTTACTTTTTAATATTAGTACAAAACCAAGCCAGGTCTTTTTGTGGGAAACACATAAAACCGTTCAATGGTTTTAAGAAACCGCATAAACGGTAAAAATACAATCCTTACGTCCGTCG
Source organism: Tholera decimalis (assembly GCA_943138885.2). NCBI lineage: Eukaryota > Metazoa > Arthropoda > Insecta > Lepidoptera > Noctuidae > Tholera > Tholera decimalis. The sequence continues at coordinate 29,653,312 of OW964551.2, forward strand.
GTGGATTATAGCCGTCCCTAAAGATAGCGGGATTGACACCTCTGAGTGCACACGACACAAGGCACGCTGCTACGTCTAAACTTAACCAATGCGACTTGTCATCGATCTTATCCGCGATAGGGCAAGCTAGAGCGGAAGCTCTAACGTTTTTGGAAAATTCTATAACAGAGCAATTATTAACTCTAACGAAACGTAACTGCCACGACAGTGCTAACTGATTTATAATTAGTTCATTACCCTTAGATATAAAACTAGATTTTTAAGGAGAACAAAATTGAATTATAACTAAAACAAAAAAGAAATGTTATACTAATTAAGTAGTTTTAGAAATAAACCAATTGATACACCACACAGGTATTTTTTGGTAGTTGACATTTCCTCAGCTATCTCTCAAGGTCTACATATATTTCAACGTTTTCAGGTTACTAATCTCGAGGACGATGCACGAGTATAATTAATGATTAAACGAACTTACCTGTACGTGAAGTTCTATCATAATTATACAAAGTGCATCGTCCGAAGAGATTAGTAACACCCACCCAACCCAAAGTGTCTCCCAGTTTGCTGCAGAAATGTCAAAGCTGAACATGGTGGCTTCAAACTCTAAACTTAATGAAAGACCGAGACGCTGGGGTTGCCAGCAAAAGAAAGAAAAAAAAAAAAAGAGCGCAGGACTCTAAACATAGAGTGTAAGAGTGGTGTCACTAGCGTGTTACTACATATATTTCAACGTTTTCAGGTTACTAATCTCTTCGGACGATGCACTTTGTATAATTATGATAGAACTTCACGTACAGGTAAGTTCGTTTAATCATTAAGAATTGTTGTTTGAGAAAATGTTGAAATCATAAAATATATCACGAGTCATCTCAATAACACTAAACTTTTCAGTTTTTTTTTGAAACTGTAAACACTAGCTGGTACCAATCTCTTGGCAAGTAAATGCTATGCTTCTTCTTACGCTCAAACAACGCATGGTTGGTGTCAGCCTTCATGTGAGTATGACTAGAAAGGAACGGGGTATATCCTAATGGTGGTGCTAGGACGAAAACGCCAGTAATATTATAGTGGACTGTATTTTAACGTGAACGGTTATAACAAGCAGATATCAAATAATGAAATTAGATGGCGAAATATTAACAAGTGTGCGCTTAGTAAGGCGGACGATGGCGCAGTCGTTGTGCCGACCGGCGCTCGCTCGTCGTTGCACCGCCCCGCGCGCCCGCAGCCCCGCCGCGGTCTCCGCGAGCGTAGTGATGTTCTCAACATGCTCCCGGCGTTGAAGACTCGTCTTCAAGGATTATACTGGAAGAGGATAGATGGTGTTGTAAGCGCGTCGGACTATGCCTTTCTTCTTCCTTACGTCTGCGACCCTGCTTATGCCGTCTTTCCCAGTATGAGACGTACGATACGGCGGAGTGGTCATATCAGTGATGGAGTCAGTCGCTCCTCGAGTACCACCATGGCTCCACTTCGTTTTCTGTTGGAGGTAAAAGATGTACTCGTTAGAGAATCTATTCCAGAATTGTTGCTTCAGGTGCACTATACGCTGGAAACGTTTCAGGCTGGAGATGTTCTCATTGATGACTTGTGGGTGTGGAAGAGCAGTGAGAGATCTTCCAATCAGGAAATGAGCAGGAGTTAAGGGGTGTAAGTCGGAAGGATCGGTGGACAGAGGAGTAAAAGGACGAGAGTTTAATATTGCTTCAACCTGAATCAGACACGTAGACATCTCTTCATAGTTGAGATGTGCTAAGCCCAGTATGCGCTTTAAGTGACGTTTTATAGATAAGCCACCGAAGTGTGGGATGCATAATGAAATGAAGTGAATGAAAGAAAAGTTGATACCTGTATATGCCATTACTGAAGAAAATATTGTTTTAATATGTCAGCTACCTCGTTACAAGTACCAATAAAGGTTGTACCAGTGTCAGAATAAATAGTGTTTGGTTTACCACGACGAGCAATAAGCCTTTTCAGTGCTGCAATGAAAGTGTGTTACGTTAGATCTGAGACAAGCTCCAGATGAACCGCACTTGTGGCTAGACAAACTAAATAGATATGTATCATTTAACAAGTCTAAAACCTCTACCTTTGCGGACGGCTATGAGGATAGGTCCTGCATAGTCAGTGCCTGTCTCTAAGTAAGTAAACTCTAACTAAACTAGCTCCTTAGGTAAGTTACCCATGATGGTTTTAAGTATTCTACCGTTGAATCGTTGACACTTGAAATAACTGAAGTGATAACAATTAAATATAAGTTAAGAAAAATTACGTTCACTACAAATAGTTATTGAATAATTAGATGAATTAATTAAGCTTGTTTCTTGATTATGATTAGAGGTATGTAGTGATTAATTATTTATTGTATGTAATTTTAATAATTCTGGAAACATTATGTTTTTATCAGAGTTTGGCGTTGAATAATAATATAGAGATATAGATATAGAGATAGATAAGGGTCTGTTGATAAGTATGAAGGTACTGACCACCACATGGAAGTTTGACCTATGACGTCAGCGCTCAGACCACGGGATATACGATCAGGTGGGTTGGTCTTAGAAGGCACATAGCGCCGGGCATAGTCACCAAAACCTTCCCGTGTCTCAGATACTTGATGTCTGGCAAATGGGTTATGTGTGACTTGACGGAAGAATTTTTCGGTATCTGAAGAAGCCACGTATTTATGCTGATGAAATTTCAATAATATGGATATGAAGTCATGGTGAATCCTAGGGCCTATGACTTGAATGTTGTTAAACGATTTGCTTGACGTTGTGACGGCTGACGCGTCAAAGACAACACCAAGCTTAGTCGTTTTGCTAGACTCTCTGACAACACTATGGTGTGGAAGATAATAAGATGTAGATGACGATGATGAAGTAGGAGTAGAGACTTCGTTCTTATGCCCTAATGCTTCGGATGTGAAATGAAATTTGGGAGAGATGGACTCAAGTTCCCCAAATCTAGTAAGATCTGTATGAGATTCGTATGTGGTGTGTGCGTTTTGCATGAACATACACACTGATTGAATCATGTTAGGTTGAGGTATGGCGCCTGATATGAGCCATCCGAGCTTAGTCTCGAATAGCGTTGGCATATGTTTACCTAACTGTATGCGATTATGACCGATCACATTCCAAAAAATGTCGGCTCCAACAAGTATGTCGATGGAGGAAGGGACATTAAAGGACGGATCGGCTAGACTTATTCCTGCCGGTAGCTGCAAGTCTGATAAGTCGATGTAGGTATGAGGTATGTGTGAGGTTATGTCGGGCAAGACAAAACAATCAATGTCGATGTTATAAGACCCATCATAAGATTGTAAGTGTAGAGCACAAGATTGCGTAATGGTAGACAGTTGATTGTTTATACCTGCAACATGTGAACTTACACTACAAATAGGTAAATGTAGCTTACCACAAAGATCCTTGGTAATGAAATTTGCAGTGCTTCCATTGTCAAGTAAGACTCTGGCAGTGTGCGGCGTCCCGGAATGGTCCGTGACTTTTACCAATGCTGTGGAAAGCAGTACATGACTAGATGAAAAACAAGTACCAGACAAAGTTATATGTTCTTTTTGATGGCTAGAGTCATCATCATGGGAATGTAACAACGTATTATGCCTTATTTTACAATACTTGCAATGGCCAAGCGGGCATGTTGACTCCAAATGCCCGGGCCGTAAACAATTTATACAAAGATTGAATTCTTTAGCTTTAGATAAGCGTTCTGCTACTGATAATGCTCTAAATTGCTCACAATTAAATATGAAATGATTATTTTTACACAAAGGGCATGCATTATTAAATTTACTTTTACCTGTAGACACAGAGTAACTTTTTGGCTTACTGTGTGATGATTCTGGTTTTAATTTGGATACCTTTGCCTCTTCAAGTGTTTCTAAAAGATTACAACGGTTAGAAATGAATTTAGTAAATAAGTCTAAAGATGGAGGTTCAGTTAAAGAGTTTCTATGTTCTTCCCACTGCCTACTGGTAACAGGGTCTAATTTTGATGCCATTAAGTGAATAACTATGGCATCCCAATGTTGTACAGGCTGCCCTAGCGTTGCCAGAGAACGTAAGTTTTTGTTTGTCACATCGATTACGTGACGTAAGCTCTGACTACTCTCCCTTTGAATGGCTTCAACATTAAATAAAGCCTGGATGTGATTATTCACTAACAACTGTTTATTGTCAAACCGTTCACATAACAGTTGCCATGCATTATTATAGTTTGTCCCCTCTAAAGTCTAAACTCTTGATTACCAACGCTGCACTGCCGTGAAGAGATGAACGTAGGTAGTGAAATTTATTAATGTTGTCTATAGTTTTTTCATCATGAATAAGTGAAACATAAATATCTTTGAATTCTAACCAGTTCTGATAACCGCCGCTAAAGTGAGGTAAATTAATCTTTGGAAGTCTAACGTTATTTTGTCTCGAAACCACTGGAAGGAGTTCATTGGAGCTTACCTTAGACGCTAGTTGAGCGCGGTGCTGTGACAGAAGAGCTCGAGCAGATGCAAGCTGCCTGTAGTAGTTGCTCTCGAATTACTCCCGTTCAGAAAATTGCTCGTCGGGCTTGGTAGACAAATACTCCAATTGACCCTGTAATTGATCATAGGTGACATATAAGGAAACTATTTTTTCAATTCTTATCTCGAGTTCGACTAATTGTTCCTCGCTAAGCTGTTCGCAAGACTTAGTTGTAGTTAAGAAGGAAGTAAACTGAGTAAGCTGTGATTTTATTGATGCCCGCTTTTTAATAAGTTCTTTCATTTTAATTTCTTCAGCCATGGTTAAACAGTAAGCTAATTATAAAGCGTGAAAGAAAAAAAGTACGAAGATAGATAATTATGCGTAACGTAACGGCTGTTGTATAAAAAAGAGCAACCAGCTGACTGCAGATGCGTCGCTATTCGTAAGCGGTGGTCGGTTAAAATATTCAAGTTCAAACTAAAGATTATTCAAAACATGTAAGTAGGTACTTTACACAATAATTGTCTAAATTCTAAAAAGTCTAGTAAAATAATAAACAAAACAAAATTGCTGACACCTTAAAACTTACACAGCACGGTTAACAGCTCAAAAGCTGTAAACCTATCCTATATGCAGTAATTTCGCTCTATGAGATGGGCAGTTTGCAGTATATGAATATGTAATAATATCAAATGAATATAATGAGAAAAACTTAAAAAAAAATACCAACCAGTAGGTAGACTAACGTTATAACATAACTATAACAAAGAAAGAATAAAATAATCCTAATAAGTCTTAGGAGTTAGATGAAGTAGAAATTACTCATCATCAGAATCATCATTATCTGGAGGAGTGTCTTTAACATCATTCTTGTAGCTTAGATAGATAAATATATTCTTTATTGTATACAATAACAATAAAACAAATAAGGACTTAACAGCTAAAAGGGTGATACAATGGGCGATCAAAAAAAGCGATCTTTTACAGACAACCTTTGGATAGATTTGACACAGAAGGAGACTTCTGTAAAACCCATTAGCGCTCTCATAACTAAAGCACAGGAAATCTAATGAATCCTTCTTTTTTTTCTGTTGAAATAATAATCTTGGATTACTACTACGGTACCGTATTTATTGCAATCATATCGTAAGTTTTACCCTGTTTAGAACAATCCATGGTTATGTACTCAACATTCTTGAATTCTATTTCGTAAAAAAAGCGGGATATGTTTTCTTGGGTATAGAAAACAGATCGTAAGTCCCACTACAGAAAATTTTCATTGGCTGTATTGGTTTTTCTAATAGTAATTATACTCGTGCATCGTCCTCGAGATTAGTAACCTGAAAACGTTGAAATATATGTAGTAACACGCTAGTGACACCACTCTTACACTGTATGTTTAGAGTCCTGCGCTCTTTTTTTTTTTTTTTTTGCTGGCAACCCCAGCGTCTCGGTCTTTCATTCACGTCACAGTGCGCCACCACTCGCACGTTTTATTTTAGGAAAAAACAAAAGTGATAAGTTTTATAGTGAAAATACGCAAGTAAAAAGGCCAAAAAGGAAATTCGAAATAGAGTACATAATGTGGAAGATCTAAAAACTGAAAAATAAACAATAACAAACAAAAAAGCGGCACGCCGTCGGTGCCAACCGACCGCCAATTCTACAGAGACTATTTCGGAAAAGGATGATAAAGATCAAGGTACATCTATACTAATATTATAAAGCGGAAAAGTTTGTTAGTTTGTTTGTTTGTTTGTTTGTTTGTTTGTTTATTTGTTTGTTTGCTTGAACGCGCTAATCTTCGAAAGTACTGGGTGGATTTGGATGCAATTTGGTATGGAAGTAGCCTGAAGCTTGAGGAAGGTTATAGGCTACTTTTTACCCGACTGCAAAACAGGAGAGTTATGTTTTTACCGTGATAGAATCCACGGGAGCGAAGTCCCGCGTGAGTACTAGTATATAATATACTAGCTTGTGCCAGCGGCTTCGCCCGCGTGGGAAGTTTTTCCCGTGTAAATCCCGATCCCGTGGGAATTTCGCAAAATCCTTTCTTAGCGGATGCCTACGTCATAACACCTACCTGCATGCCAAATTTCAGCCCGATCCGTCCAGTGGTTTGGGCTGTGCGTTGATAGATCACTATGTCAGTCAGTCAGTCAGTCAGTCAGTCAGTCAGTCAGTCACCTTTGAATTATATATATTTAGATTTATTATAATATAATAGCAAAGTGATCAAGTGCTATTATTATAACAAAAACAAGCCCTTATTAGTAAATTTACCAAAATAACCTCGTATGTTTGCCTTCGTGCAAAACTTTTCCCACGAAATTGTGTGCAAAATATATTCCACGAAATTGTGTGCAATCTGATCTGTCAAAACGAATTGCTGGAAAAGATTTTTTTTTTTCTTTTTTTTCCACAACTTTTCACACAACGCCATCTAGTCCCAAACTAAGCAGAGCTTGTGGTATGGGTACTAGACAACTGATAAACATACATATATATTTCTAAATACATACATATTATAGATAAATTACACCCAGACAAAGAACAAATGACCGTGCTCATCACACAAACATTTGTCCTAGGTGGGAATCGAACCCACGACCTTGCGCATAGCAGTCAGGGCCACTGACCACTATACCAACGGGCCTGTCAATTATACAAGATCCTTGCTGCAAACACACGAACTTTTACGTAAAGCTGATAGACGCAAATAATTATATATTTTACATGGCACTATGATCAGTATTTCTGGAAAACAAATGAAAAACAAGCAACTGCCTACATACCGATAGATTTACCCTAACTAAAGTTATTACCGATCAGTGCGGCTTCTGGGGCCGTATCGCCAGGTAATACAAAATAAGTGTACTGTAATAACCAACACTTAATACCTATCAGAGCGGCTTTTGGGGCCGTATCGCCAGGGTACACAAAATAAGTATACTGAAATAACCAACACCTATCAGAGCGGCTTATGGGACCGTATCGCCAGGTAACACAACATAAGTATATTGAAGTAACCAACACCTGTCACCTATCAGAGCGGTTTTTGTGGCCGTATCGCCAGGTTTCACAAAATAAGTATACGGAAATAACCAATACCTATCAGAGCGGCTTATGGGGCCGTGTCGCCAGGTAACACAAAATAAGTATACTGAAGTAACCACACATATCAGAGCAGCTTACTGGCCTGTATCGCCAGGTTACACAAAATAAGTATACTGAAGTAACCACACCTATCAGAGCGGCTTATGGGGCCGTATCGCAAGGTTACACAAAATAAGTTTACTAAAGTACCCAAACACCTATTAGAGCGGCTTTGGGTTGTCAGTTTGCCTCAGGGTAACTTATTCAAGGCGGTTGTGAGACCAATATAGATTAGTTTTTGGGATGGATTCATTGGCTCAATTTTCATAGTGCATCAGTAAAACCTAAGAATGGTGTTACTAACACCTGCCTCATTTGTCTACTGACATACAATCATGGTAACAAACACCCATCAGAGCAGCTCCTGGGGATGTATCGCCAGGTTGCTTACTATACCACACTAATTCACAGACAATAACTACAGTTTATTTCTTGGGACTGCATTGGCATATCATATGGGTAATTGCTGAATCTACACCATAACTGATGTAATAAAAATTTCTTACTAGGATAATCTGGTTTCAGTTGGGGCGTCATTGGACAGCCCACGGATGATACAACTTATAGAGGTTTTACCGTCAAATAAGTGCGTCAAACCTATTGAAGAGGTCACACAGCCATCCACCTCAGAAAACTTACAGCAGCAGACGTTGGTCAAGGAAAAAGTCTTGGAAGTAAACCATAATGAAGAACTAGCTGACCTGAAATACCTCGCTCTTGAGCATAGGAATCCAGAAGTGCTGGATATTCTGGTAACTGATCCCTCTGCGGTTGTTAACTATGGGATTGACATACACAAAGTTTTAGCAACAAGACTGCAACACATAGACACTCTGGGACATAGCAAGGAAACCCGCGAAGAGCTTACAGAATGGTACCTCATCCCAGCTAACAGTATCTTGATTGGAGCACCCTACTAAATGTGGAAATAAAAGCAGCTGTAACAGAAACCGTATTAAAGCGAGACAAGGGCATCTAAGAGCGCCAAAGCCAGCTCACAATGGCAATTTCTGGGCGAGCGTGTCCTCACCCAAGAACATGAGAACAAAAACAAAAATAAAGAGGGCCTCAAACAACTCATGGATGTGTACTGGATCTTGTGTGACACACAATATGCAGAGTCAGTCACTAAGCGAAACTTCACGATATTCTCGATAAACAAACATCTGAATGACACAAAAATTTACAAATAGTGAAAACCTAGCAAAAACAGAACCCAAAACTTTTTCCTCAACTTAATAACAAGTTAAGAACAATTTAAGGTGGAGAAAAAGGGTTCCAGTGCGCAGGAGTACAACGAGGTTGTGAAACATTTCCCCCGCCGGTGCCGGGTCCCTCAGCGTGAGACAGTCGCATCAAGTCGCCGCGAAAACATCGTGACGTCCGTCGAACTGCAACCATCGCCGATAAATACGGTAAAATACAATGGTCGGTAATCACTGAAGACCAAACTATGTTGTCATAAGTTAACGTGTATAAACTAGCAATGTTTTTCTTTTTATGCTCAATGGCTTCTAAACACCGAAGACTAAACTATGTTGTCATGGGTTTAATGTGTATAAACTGGCAATTATTTCCTTTTTTATGCTCCACGATCTCTAATCAATGAAGATCAAACTATATTGTCATAGGTTTAATGGATATAAACTAAAATTAAGAAAAAAAAAAAGAATTCTAATTAGATTACCTAACGAAAAACTGTCAAACATAAAGTCTGAACTAATAAGATGTATTGCATAAGGTGTAAAATTTGCGAAATTCTTTGGACTACTTGCATGGATGAATATGAGATACTTTACACTTAAGAAAGAGTAAATACATGAATAGACCTAACTCTATGCAAGATTCTTTTAAATGATGAGACGCATACTGCTAAGAAATATAGACTGACGCCTCAACTATGGGGGGAGTAGCCACATGTGGGGGTGAACGAGCCAGCGGAAGATGGTCGTGAGATGAGAGAAAAATCCATTTAAATCAGCTCGAGCTGCTGGTAGCTTATTTTTGCCTTAAAGTATTTGCCTAAAACCTCAGAAACTGTGAATTCTTCTTCACATAGATAACTCCATAGCCATTACTTACATAAACCGCAAGGGGAGCATCCAATACCTACATCTATTTTTTTATATATTTCATATATTACAGATAACAAAATTGCGGATGCAGACTCTCGTCGAGTACACCCAGATATAGATTGGATACTGGCTGGATTGGATTCGGCCGGCGGACCTCTTCACAAGTAGAGTAAATACAATCCAAACACTTTGGCAGTTAATGCATTCATAATCAAATGGACAACAATTATTTTTAGGCCCCTTGGTCCTTTCATAATAATGTTAAAAACCTTGAGAAAAATTATTACTAAGAAGGGAAGGCAATCATGGTGGTTCCTAAATAGCCCATACAACCGTGGTTGCTCATATTCCAACTTTAACCTAACAACATTATTATTTTAAAAGACAACCTCAAACTGGTTGCCGGATCATTGTGCTGCGGCGACGCAGGGTATCGATCATCCACAGCGGACACCATGATAGGCTCGTTGTCGGAAAATCCTTACCAGCAATATGACGTACCTAGCACTTGAAAAATTAAATTTTGTGCTCAGAACTATATAATTTTGAGTTATATGAAGCGTCAATCCCAAACATTTTATATTTTCTCACAGGTTTACTCAATCAGAGAAACCAGTACGGCACCTTGAATTCATGTAGGTTCTCATTACAAGGTTTTTTTCAGGGGAGCTTATCGGCTCAACCACGGCCTAAATATAATACCACGTGGTATACTTCGCTTGTACTAGAAATTCCAAAGGAAAATTTGCCGTTAAAATTAACTTATAATGATGATAACGTCGGTATAACGTATACAAAAATTATTATAAAATAAATAAATTGTTTTTAAATAAACAAATAATAAAAATACCCGACCAGTGACGATTTTAAAACTTCCAGGGCGGGCTCAAAACAACCAACCTTGAGCCAACCATTCTTTGAGACGAAAATGGAAATGTGCCCAAAACCTTACTTTTTAATATTAGTACAAAACCAAGCCAGGTCTTTTTGTGGGAAACACATAAAACCGTTCAATGGTTTTAAGAAACCGCATAAACGGTAAAAATACAATCCTTACGTCCGTCGGTGGATTATAGCCGTCCCTAAAGATAGCGGGATTGACACCTCTGAGTGCACACGACACAAGGCACGCTGCTACGTCTAAACTTAACCAATGCGACTTGTCATCGATCTTATCCGCGATAGGGCAAGCTAGAGCGGAAGCTCTAACGTTTTTGGAAAATTCTATAACAGAGCAATTATTAACTCTAACGAAACGTAACTGCCACGACAGTGCTAACTGATTTATAATTAGTTCATTACCCTTAGATATAAAACTAGATTTTTAAGGAGAACAAAATTGAATTATAACTAAAACAAAAAAGAAATGTTATACTAATTAAGTAGTTTTAGAAATAAACCAATTGATACACCACACAGGTATTTTTTGGTAGTTGACATTTCCTCAGCTATCTCTCAAGGTCTACATATATTTCAACGTTTTCAGGTTACTAATCTCGAGGACGATGCACGAGTATAATTAATGATTAAACGAACTTACCTGTACGTGAAGTTCTATCATAATTATACAAAGTGCATCGTCCGAAGAGATTAGTAACACCCACCCAACCCAAAGTGTCTCCCAGTTTGCTGCAGAAATGTCAAAGCTGAACATGGTGGCTTCAAACTCTAAACTTAATGAAAGACCGAGACGCTGGGGTTGCCAGCAAAAGAAAGAAAAAAAAAAAAAGAGCGCAGGACTCTAAACATAGAGTGTAAGAGTGGTGTCACTAGCGTGTTACTACATATATTTCAACGTTTTCAGGTTACTAATCTCTTCGGACGATGCACTTTGTATAATTATGATAGAACTTCACGTACAGGTAAGTTCGTTTAATCATTAAGAATTGTTGTTTGAGAAAATGTTGAAATCATAAAATATATCACGAGTCATCTCAATAACACTAAACTTTTCAGTTTTTTTTTGAAACTGTAAACACTAGCTGGTACCAATCTCTTGGCAAGTAAATGCTATGCTTCTTCTTACGCTCAAACAACGCATGGTTGGTGTCAGCCTTCATGTGAGTATGACTAGAAAGGAACGGGGTATATCCTAATGGTGGTGCTAGGACGAAAACGCCAGTAATATTATAGTGGACTGTATTTTAACGTGAACGGTTATAACAAGCAGATATCAAATAATGAAATTAGATGGCGAAATATTAACAAGTGTGCGCTTAGTAAGGCGGACGATGGCGCAGTCGTTGTGCCGACCGGCGCTCGCTCGTCGTTGCACCGCCCCGCGCGCCCGCAGCCCCGCCGCGGTCTCCGCGAGCGTAGTGATGTTCTCAACATGCTCCCGGCGTTGAAGACTCGTCTTCAAGGATTATACTGGAAGAGGATAGATGGTGTTGTAAGCGCGTCGGACTATGCCTTTCTTCTTCCTTACGTCTGCGACCCTGCTTATGCCGTCTTTCCCAGTATGAGACGTACGATACGGCGGAGTGGTCATATCAGTGATGGAGTCAGTCGCTCCTCGAGTACCACCATGGCTCCACTTCGTTTTCTGTTGGAGGTAAAAGATGTACTCGTTAGAGAATCTATTCCAGAATTGTTGCTTCAGGTGCACTATACGCTGGAAACGTTTCAGGCTGGAGATGTTCTCATTGATGACTTGTGGGTGTGGAAGAGCAGTGAGAGATCTTCCAATCAGGAAATGAGCAGGAGTTAAGGGGTGTAAGTCGGAAGGATCGGTGGACAGAGGAGTAAAAGGACGAGAGTTTAATATTGCTTCAACCTGAATCAGACACGTAGACATCTCTTCATAGTTGAGATGTGCTAAGCCCAGTATGCGCTTTAAGTGACGTTTTATAGATAAGCCACCGAAGTGTGGGATGCATAATGAAATGAAGTGAATGAAAGAAAAGTTGATACCTGTATATGCCATTACTGAAGAAAATATTGTTTTAATATGTCAGCTACCTCGTTACAAGTACCAATAAAGGTTGTACCAGTGTCAGAATAAATAGTGTTTGGTTTACCACGACGAGCAATAAGCCTTTTCAGTGCTGCAATGAAAGTGTGTTACGTTAGATCTGAGACAAGCTCCAGATGAACCGCACTTGTGGCTAGACAAACTAAATAGATATGTATCATTTAACAAGTCTAAAACCTCTACCTTTGCGGACGGCTATGAGGATAGGTCCTGCATAGTCAGTGCCTGTCTCTAAGTAAGTAAACTCTAACTAAACTAGCTCCTTAGGTAAGTTACCCATGATGGTTTTAAGTATTCTACCGTTGAATCGTTGACACTTGAAATAACTGAAGTGATAACAATTAAATATAAGTTAAGAAAAATTACGTTCACTACAAATAGTTATTGAATAATTAGATGAATTAATTAAGCTTGTTTCTTGATTATGATTAGAGGTATGTAGTGATTAATTATTTATTGTATGTAATTTTAATAATTCTGGAAACATTATGTTTTTATCAGAGTTTGGCGTTGAATAATAAGATAAGATATAGAGATAGATAAGGGTCTGTTGATAAGTATGAAGGTACTGACCACCACATGGAAGTTTGACCTATGACGTCAGCGCTCAGACCACGGGATATACGATCAGGTGGGTTGGTCTTAGAAGGCACATAGCGCCGGGCATAGTCACCAAAACCTTCCCGTGTCTCAGATACTTGATGTCTGGCAAATGGGTTATGTGTGACTTGACGGAAGAATTTTTCGGTATCTGAAGAAGCCACGTATTTATGCTGATGAAATTTCAATAATATGGATATGAAGTCATGGTGAATCCTAGGGCCTATGACTTGAATGTTGTTAAACGATTTGCTTGACGTTGTGACGGCTGACGCGTCAAAGACAACACCAAGCTTAGTCGTTTTGCTAGACTCTCTGACAACACTATGGTGTGGAAGATAATAAGATGTAGATGACGATGATGAAGTAGGAGTAGAGACTTCGTTCTTATGCCCTAATGCTTCGGATGTGAAATGAAATTTGGGAGAGATGGACTCAAGTTCCCCAAATCTAGTAAGATCTGTATGAGATTCGTATGTGGTGTGTGCGTTTTGCATGAACATACACACTGATTGAATCATGTTAGGTTGAGGTATGGCGCCTGATATGAGCCATCCGAGCTTAGTCTCGAATAGCGTTGGCATATGTTTACCTAACTGTATGCGATTATGACCGATCACATTCCAAAAAATGTCGGCTCCAACAAGTATGTCGATGGAGGAAGGGACATTAAAGGACGGATCGGCTAGACTTATTCCTGCCGGTAGCTGCAAGTCTGATAAGTCGATGTAGGTATGAGGTATGTGTGAGGTTATGTCGGGCAAGACAAAACAATCAATGTCGATGTTATAAGACCCATCATAAGATTGTAAGTGTAGAGCACAAGATTGCGTAATGGTAGACAGTTGATTGTTTATACCTGCAACATGTGAACTTACACTACAAATAGGTAAATGTAGCTTACCACAAAGATCCTTGGTAATGAAATTTGCAGTGCTTCCATTGTCAAGTAAGACTCTGGCAGTGTGCGGCGTCCCGGAATGGTCCGTGACTTTTACCAATGCTGTGGAAAGCAGTACATGACTAGATGAAAAACAAGTACCAGACAAAGTTATATGTTCTTTTTGATGGCTAGAGTCATCATCATGGGAATGTAACAACGTATTATGCCTTATTTTACAATACTTGCAATGGCCAAGCGGGCATGTTGACTCCAAATGCCCGGGCCGTAAACAATTTATACAAAGATTGAATTCTTTAGCTTTAGATAAGCGTTCTGCTACTGATAATGCTCTAAATTGCTCACAATTAAATATGAAATGATTATTTTTACACAAAGGGCATGCATTATTAAATTTACTTTTACCTGTAGACACAGAGTAACTTTTTGGCTTACTGTGTGATGATTCTGGTTTTAATTTGGATACCTTTGCCTCTTCAAGTGTTTCTAAAAGATTACAACGGTTAGAAATGAATTTAGTAAATAAGTCTAAAGATGGAGGTTCAGTTAAAGAGTTTCTATGTTCTTCCCACTGCCTACTGGTAACAGGGTCTAATTTTGATGCCATTAAGTGAATAACTATGGCATCCCAATGTTGTACAGGCTGCCCTAGCGTTGCCAGAGAACGTAAGTTTTTGTTTGTCACATCGATTACGTGACGTAAGCTCTGACTACTCTCCCTTTGAATGGCTTCAACATTAAATAAAGCCTGGATGTGATTATTCACTAACAACTGTTTATTGTCAAACCGTTCACATAACAGTTGCCATGCATTATTATAGTTTGTCCCTTCTAAAGTCTAAACTCTTGATTACCAACGCTGCACTGCCGTGAAGAGATGAACGTAGGTAGTGAAATTTATTAATGTTGTCTATAGTTTTTTCATCATGAATAAGTGAAACATAAATATCTTTGAATTCTAACCAGTTCTGATAACCGCCGCTAAAGTGAGGTAAATTAATCTTTGGAAGTCTAACGTTATTTTGTCTCGAAACCACTGGAAGGAGTTCATTGGAGCTTACCTTAGACGCTAGTTGAGCGCGGTGCTGTGACAGAAGAGCTCGAGCAGATGCAAGCTGCCTGTAGTAGTTGCTCTCGAATTACTCACGTTCAGAAAATTGCTCGTCGGGCTTGGTAGACAAATACTCCAATTGACCCTGTAATTGATCATAGGTGACATATAAGGAAACTATTTTTTCAATTCTTATCTCGAGTTCGACTAATTGTTCCTCGCTAAGCTGTTCGCAAGACTTAGTTGTAGTTAAGAAGGAAGTAAACTGAGTAAGCTGTGATTTTATTGATGCCCGCTTTTTAATAAGTTCTTTCATTTTAATTTCTTCAGCCATGGTTAAACAGTAAGCTAATTATAAAGCGTGAAAGAAAAAAAGTACGAAGATAGATAATTATGCGTAACGTAACGGCTGTTGTATAAAAAAGAGCAACCAGCTGACTGCAGATGCGTCGCTATTCGTAAGCGGTGGTCGGTTAAAATATTCAAGTTCAAACTAAAGATTATTCAAAACATGTAAGTAGGTACTTTGCTGCAGTACTGAATACTTTTACGGGCTAAATTAATATAAATGAATAATGATAAGATTGCATAGACTATTAAAAATTAGTGAAATTCATATGTACGGAGTTAAAACCAAAAAATAAATCGAATAGAGGGTGGAAGAAAAATTTTTACGATTCAATTAGGAATGAGTACGTAACGAACGTTATGCGTAACGTAACTAATTAGCAAGATGAATACTATGTATGATTCTACGGCTTAATGCGATATTTAACACTCGAATGTAATGGGATGATAAGTTAGTATGTGTAAATAAATGTTAGTAAGAAATGGAAAGATCTCACGAAGATAGGCTGACTGCGAGTCCTGATGAAACGTCTTCTTGTTTAAAATGCTTGTAATGGATGGCGATGTCCTTGGGCTCTGCTTGGGTTGCTGTTCAGCAAAGACCCAGCAATGATGACCACTGAAGAACAATGATCGCTCCAACAAATACTTCTTGTCTTCAACAAAAGCTGGAACCGGGCACGTACGCTTGATGCGAAGTCCTCTTGGTATCCAGATGTTCAACGGCCGTTTTCAAAATTTGAAAAACCGCTTGTCACTCCCGTTAACTGGTCAGATTCATGTTGAAGCTTGAAGGACCATGGAAAGGAACGGGGTATATCCTAATGGTGGTGCTAGGACGAAAACGCCAGTAATATTATTGTGGACTGTATTTTAACGTGAACGGTTATAACAAGCAGATATCAAATAATGAAATTAGATGGCGAAATATTAACAAGTGTGCGCTTAGTAAGGCGGACGATGGCGCAGTCGTTGTGCCCGCCGGCGCTCGCTCGTCGTTGCACCGCCCCGCGCGCCCGCAGCCCCGCCGCGGTCTCCGCGAGCGTAGTGATGTTCTCAACAATGACTGAGTACGAAATTTATGTTCAATAGATTGTAATTATGGGGATAGTTTAGCAATCAGCCCCAATTGTTATAAACATCGAATTTTTATTTTGACCCGGGCAACTATCAGAGTACATGATCAACTTCTTAGCGTTTGGGTTTAAATGCGGCAGTTGATTTATTATAAAATCGTATTGAAATAAAGCATTGTCGTTCTATTCCCTTCACATTCCGGTCACATGTAATAGAAAGCTTTGTTGTTAAATCATGTATGGTCAAATTAAAAGTCCAAAGCTGTCTCTTGTAAAATGCTACGTTCATTTGCAAGTTGAAGGGCAAACATTATATCGATACCGGAAATTTCAATTGTCGTAAAGGACATTTTGCCGAAAATGAGTTATATATATATTTGGAATCAGCGTCGCAAGCTCTATCGATTGGTAGTAATAAAAAAATTCTATCGTTAAAAAAAGCCCCTTACGACCTGGCTTTCCAACATCTCTAGCGCGATTTTTTTTTACTATTTGGGATGTATCGTAAAAATATTTTTCAATAGGGAGTGTAAAGTCATGTTTTAATTATTTAAGAGGTCGTAATCCTCATTTTTGCATTAAACTTTTTATACGACATTATAAATAATAATTATTATAACAAATCAAAAGGTCGTAAACATGTTATTTGATAATCGAAACCCTTACGACCAAATCTATACTTTGTTTTAACTTACGTAATTAGGGCGTAAAGGACGTTTGTTTTATTTATTGACCCTAATTTTAACAAAAACACAATTAAAGTTTTTGTTTCGTTCTTATTGCCAACGGCGCAAAGACGTGTGCGACAGGTTGACTTGATTACATTATAAACGAAGGTGAAGGATCTAGACCAGTATGTCAAAAGTTTTTGATCAACACATTAGATATTACCCAAAAGTTTATTTTATATACAGTAAAAAATGCACACGAAAATATGGCAAGCGTAGAAAGGAGAACATGCCATGCACAGAAGTATAGTGATGAAGATAAAGCATACGCAAAAGCTTTTATCGAAAGCCTTCCAGCCGTTCCTTCCCATTATTGTCGTAAAAAAAGTTCATATCTGTATTTACCTCAGAATATTAAAATGCTACAAATTTATTCAGAATTTATCTCAAACACTGCCAAAAAGATTCTAAATTACACTTCAGTGAAAAAGTTCTTATTAAAATATTTAACGATTTCATACACCAAAAAAAAGACAAATGTGCCACATGTACAAAAGCTGAAAATACAAAATTATTATCAGAAAAAGAAATCAAGGACATGGCTGTTCATCTCGAGGAATAAAAGGCTAGCTACCAAAGATTTAAAATTCATCAGAAATTAACTTTCAACGATATGCTTACAGTTATCTTTGACCTGCAAAAAGTGCTTAATACTCCTCATGGAGTGAGTATGTTGTTATATTAGTTTAGGAAATACGCCGTTTTACTTTATTGCGACTCTTGCCCTGGGCAGAATAAAAATAAGATAATTCTCACAGCCCTACACTACTTTGTACAGAATTCCAAAAACGTTGAAGTAGTACAAATCAATTATTTACTGCCTGGGCATACTTATATGCCCGTCGATTCAATGCATGCAATCAATGAACGCGAGGTTAGATGAATTATTATTTGGAGTCCGAGTCAATGACCAACGTACATAGAATCTGCAAGAATACGTCCTGAACCATACAAAATTAATGTTTTGGAGTACTCCGATTTTCTCAATTGAGACAGCTTGATGTCTGAAAAATTTACCAATATTTCTCAAAGACAAATACAGCTAAAAGCAATGCGCATTGTGCATTCAGTCATTATGTCGTATTCAAGAAAAAGAAAATGCTAAAAGTATGGAAGGAAAATATTCAATGAAAGAAAACAAAGAAGCTCAAGTAGTAACATTATATGATGAATATAAAGGAAGAGGATCAAAAGGAAAAGGCAAATGGAAAAAAAATAAAAACACAAAACCAAGATTTAACAGGTAACAAAGTAGAAGATGATACTTCTAATATTGGTTTATCAACGCTTTATGACAAACCTAACCCTATACCGGTCGCCAAGTATAACGATTTAAAGCGTTTATGTACTAACGGAACTATACCAAACCGATTTCATAAGGAATATTTCGATCTACCGTCCTTAGGGGACTGTTAAAGACAGTCTTCCTGAAACTGACGAGGAAGACGATATCGACACAAATGATCTCTAAGATTTTACTGTTTACAATTACAAATAATTTGAATAAGAAATACAATATAATAATCAAGGTACAATAAAACTTAAGACTAATGAACAAAAATGTGTATATTAATTTCCATAGAAAAATAGTTCTCCTTCTTCCACGCAGAAATCACACTTGACCCAATCACCCTTTTCATCTTTAGTTTCCCATTTGCTTGTTCCAGCAGACAGTAACTTATCCTTTTCTGAGAGCAATTCATCCTTGAGTTTTTTAAGCGCATACTGTAACTGCGTCGGTTCGCTCGTGAAGTTTAGAGCACTCTTGCCCGTTGTTATATACGTAAGGAATTCTTGGGTAAAATGACGTTTCCGGAAACCTGTAAATGATGGCCCGCTTACTGACATAGGGTCAATATTGCCAAGTGATTTAGTGAGCAACGCCTGGGCCATTTTAGAAACGTACTTAAATGTTATGGGGGAAAACACTATTGAAGGTTGTTCACTCCTCTTCAAAAATACGGAGTTTACTTCTTTTCTCGTATGCCACTTGGGCCTGTTAGTTATTCTCTCAAGAACTGTTAAATTTTCAAGGTAAGTCCCAAACATGGCATGGAATACCACTTCAGATGTTTTTATCGGATCAGCTCCACTCCGCATTTTGAATCACAGTCCTTTTGAAGATACTAGATCAGTGTAATATTTGAGAATGGGAGCCCCCGGAAAACACCATTGAACGCTACCCTTATATGCCCACATAATATAGAAAAGTAATAGAGGGAAATATGCTTTTTGTGTTGATCTTGAGGTAGTTAAAAGTAAAATATCTCCCAACTCTTTCATAACTCCAGACACATTTCCTGGGTGGGTTGCCTCCTTAAGGGAGTTAATTATTTCTGAAGCCATCGGGAGCATTTGGAGACTATGGCCCATTGCTGATTTGAGCTTGTCATAAAATTTGTCCTCCATTACTAATAAAATTGCTTGAGTGAGTGGACCCAGACTCCGGAGCACCCCAGTTCTTCTTTCTGGTGCCAGTGTCACACCCTGAAGCAACGAAATATGTTGATTTGTTAAGCCGTATTGGGATATGTTTTGGGTGTGTTCTTGAGCTTTTGTTTGAGTTACAAGCTTGCCCTCACGAGACCTCTTGACACCTCTCTTAGCTACTGACTCCCGCACTCTAAATCTTGTCACCCCTGTTCTCACTTCGTCGTAGAAGGATCTAAACAATGTTATTATTTCCACAATAGGGGTACAAATTAGAAAGTTTATTTCAATTTTCTTAGCTTTTATTTTCTCTACCACTGTTCTAACTGACACGTCAATCCCAGAGATTTTAGCTGTGTATTCCAAAAACCTCAAGTGACCAGGCTTGTCGTTCTCCTCCTTACGAAGGCATGTGAAAACAGTCATAAGGAATCCCGACAACTCATCTGATAAGTCCAAATCCACCAAAAATTTGCCTACTTCACCCTCTATTTGTTTTCTCTTAGTTTCTCCTAATTCTGTTATAATAATCTCAATTATTAACACTAACTTATTAATCTCTATATCTCGTTCCCTAGCTACGTTTTCCTCGGTTTCCATTGAAGTGCTTGGGCCTGCCATTATTTTTAATAATTGCTGAAACTATTGATATTTTTATCATATAATCTCTGTTCTTGCTTAGTCATATTGTGTGTGTTTAAGGCCCAGTTTTTTGATAACTCAACCAATGGTAAAATTTCCCTAATTGTATCCCTAATCCCTATCCTCAATTGTTAGTCTTACAAATTTAATGGTCTAATAATTAACTATCCAACTTATTTGACCATTTGTGAGACTAACAAATGAAGAAACATGGTATTTTACCGTTTGCAACCATTGGTTAAAATATTTAACCATTGGTTGAGTTAACTACGGATCAAAAAGCTAGGCCTAAGATTCATTACTATAATTTTAAAAGACTGAATTTTCTTGTCATTTAATTAATACTTTAGAATGTCAATTGTTTGAGTTTTGAGCTCTGGTGGGCAAAATTTGTTATCATTTTGGTTATTTTAACTTTATTATTATGTTTAAGCAACTTTTTGAAATTTAAATCGCCAGTAATCGTTGCAATGCAAACAACAGAACGTTGTTTGAGTTGCATTAATTGTGAAAAAAATACTAGTTAGTAGATTAGTCTATTAGCTGATTATTCTAAAACTTGAGTTGTTTGCATTGCAACGATTACTGGCGATTTAAATTTAAAAAAGTTGCATAACATTGTGTTTAAATTTTGAATTCCTATTAGAATAACATTTTTGATACTTTTTTTACAAATATTTAAATAATAAATGAAACATAATAAAAATACTTTTTTCACTTGGTTTTACTGCCTATTGTAGTTGAATTTCTATTTAGAACTTTAGGTTTTTTGTTCCTTTTACCCCCTTAGTCTCTGATTTAATTGACTTGTACTACCCATTGATGATCATGATTAGTCCTTTACGACATATCTGACTTTATCATAACCAATTTTTCGTGGTTGTAAAGTACTTCATTTACATTTTTTTTTGGGCTGTAAAGGACTCTCATTTTCGTCAATAATTAAATTTGGTTTATTTTGATAATTTATATGGATAGATCACGAAAAAATAGTTAGGGTTTCTTTTGACATCATAAATACCTAGTACTTTGTTTGAAAATTATTCAAGAAAAAGACATTTTATTTTTGTTTTTTGGCTCTACTGAAAACTCGTGTTTTGTCCTTTACGACAATTGAAATTTCCGGTATCGATATTATATTAGCCTTAAATGCTTTTTGGTGTTCTTTGAGTATATTGTTCAAATTTTCAGCCAAATCTCGGATGCATACTCAAGTTTCATATTTATGCGGTCACATTTTGAACAAGTATCTAGTGATGGCTCTCCCCGACCTGATCTTCTTGATTCTGATCCCCGACCCCGCGTCATTTCACTCCTGCGCCACCCCGCGTACCCCCGCCACCCTCATCATGTGAGCACTTGTATCATTTAGCACATCTTGTTCTTCATAAAAAATAATTGATTTGGTTTGAGTTTTAGATACAATTTATTTTATATCTGTTGTTTACACATAAAAACAGATTTGTGTAGAATGATTTAAGTCAAGTTGTATCACTTTTCACAAAAAAAGACATGCCATACATTCAGATTGATAGATACATCTCATCTTTGTACCCTTTTTTTTTAACGTGGTAAAATTATCAAATAAGTCCTCCCACTCCGGGCAGGACCCTAGAGGCATTTTAAAAAATTTAGTCGAAAGGGATATTACTCTAGTCACATCAATATTCACGATGAAATGTCCTGAAAAATAAAATGTGAAATTAAATACAATAGCATTTAAATCACGAAGCACGAAAAATAGTGTGTTAAGTGACTGGTTCTGCAACAACTTGACAAATATCGATTTTCACAATTTTTTTGCCAAAATCCCAATTGTTGTATCACTTTGCACAAAATGATCTCCGAAACTATAGCAGATAGAAGAACGTGAGTTAGACCAAAAAAATCGTAATTTTTTTTGATAGTACTCATGTGAAAATCACAAAAAGGGTACAACTTGAGTTATATCACTTATCACAGGAGGCACAGAACTAAACGACTACTACTGCGAGGAATACTGATGTTTACCTTTTCTAAAAGCTCAGGAGAATATATTTTACTTAAATTTGTCGAAGTCCTTTCCACCAAGTTAAGGGGCTTATATCGATAATATTCTGCCAAATAAAACGTTTTCGCCAAAAACCTTCCTTGGCCTTATATGCTGCTAATTCTGGCATTATTTCCACGTTCATCAAACCTGCCATTTCGTAAATAAAATCCATTGCTTCCAGTTCTTCGTCTTGATTTAATCCGATACCTTGAGTCTTTGGGTCAAGCAGATAAGCGGATAAATGTGAAGGCTTTACGCAGTCTTTCATCCTTTTTGCCACTGCTGAGAGAATTTGATTTATGGCTTCATATTCAAGAATCGTAATACCAGGTAAAATGAAGCTCATTATAGATTTCATATCCTTGAAGATCATAAACACTGTATGGGCATTGCATTTGTTGGACTCTAGTTGAAAGATAGGTTCTGTTATTGGTTCAAGTACAGATATGCATTGATCTACGTAATTCCAAAAAATATCATCAAGCAAAGCTGCTTTTGTATCATTTAACATGATAGTATTTTCTTCTATAGCTAACGCTAATAGAGCGACTTTTGTATTCTTAAAACTCCTTAGTGATGTAAGGCAACTGCCCCATCTTGTGCAGCACGGCAGCCTTAATTTTTCTCCTGATTTCTTTAGTTTCACGATTTGCTGTAGCTTTGATCCCAGTATTTGCGATTTTTTTATAGATTTTATTACATCTATGCAGAGTTTAATGAAATTGTTGAAATCTTCACATTTCAGTACGTCATGAGCTAGCAAATTAATAGTGTGTGCTGCGCAGTGTAGAGGCACATGTGGTTGTACTTCTATGACTAATTGAAGAGCCTTTTGTATATTTCTAGCGTTGTCATCAAGAACAACAACAAACTTCTCTTCGCTGTATGTTCTCATGACTTTTAAAATTTCTTCCCGGACATATATGTGGCGATTCTGTTCAGTGTTTAAACTCTCAACAAAGAATGGTTCTGGTTTTGAAATAATAAAATTTATAACACCTTCGTTGTTTATATTCCTCCATCCGTCCAACTGGAGATGCATATAGTTTACGGTTGCAAGTTCTTCGTTCTGCTTTTTTCTTTATTTAGTTTTTTTTTATTGAAAATAGGTTCACGTTTGACCACTATCTCACCTGATGGTAAGTGATGATGTGATCGAAGATGGAGCACGCTTCCCTAAAAGTAACCTATTCACTCTGGACTTAAAGACTCCTAGGTTGTAGCTGTCAGGAAACACAGACTCCGGCAGGGAATTCCACTCTTTAGCCGTACGCACAATGAAGGTATTCCCAAAACGTTTTGTGCGTATGGGTGGGATGTCCACCATGTAACGATGGCGCCTTGCCGTTTGTATCGTAGTCCGATGATGGAACGGGCTTGGCGGAATTAGATTGTGTAATTCCGTCGCACACTCCCCGAAATGTAACCGATAGAAAACCGATAGACTTGCAACTCGTCGTCGGTGTTCAAGACTCTGGAGCTTTGACTCGACCAGTGCATCATTGCCAATGAGTCTCTTGGCCCGCTTCTCGATAGACTCAAGCGCGTCCAGTTGGTATTTCGCAGATCCATCGTTGTAGATTTTATTCAAATATTTGCTTGATAGGGCTTTTCTGGAAAGCAACTTAAACGATGGCTGAAGATAACCAAATAATTCTATCCAAAGAGGATGTTCAATCATCAACAGCAGGGCTCCTTACACAATTATAGCTCTGGCAAGCTTTTCAGCGAGGGTAGATTGATCAACACCTGAAGAAAAACACTTTATGTGTATTTTTTTAACACAAAAGTTGACTGGTAGAGAATGCCTTGCTGCATTAAGTCCGCCCGTGTAACACAATTGTACATAAAGTGTAAATAAATAAAAAAATAAAATAATAAAAACTTATGGAAGGCATATTCTGGCTCTCGATGCTCATATTTGAGTTATTACTATTTTTACTCGGTGCTTCGTTAGTAAGATCACAAGACGAATAGTCCACTGGTGGCACATTTTCTGATCTTGTTTGGAACGGCATTTGTTTTGAACTTAAGTTATTTTTCTACACTTCTGTTCGAATAATTTCCGGGCACTTAAAGCATTTTATTAAATGCGTGCACATCTTGTTTACGTTTCCGATTTTATATTTTTTGTCGCAATAATTGCATTGTACATATTTTGAATCAAGAATGCAATAATGTTTCTGAACACGTTCATTTTTTGGTCTTCCCATGATACCTAAAACAACAAAACATAAGTTAAAACGCTGAAAAATAAACATGCAACAATCTACACTGATTGACACAACTATAAATTGTATTGTCATCTAGTTCTAAGTTATATTCGAAGTTACAAGTTTTTAGCTTATCATAGCTGTTGGACGTTGACACCAGTCAAATGTTGATTTCGGAGAGAGGTTGACACGATAAAATGGTCATCCCACTCCGATGTGCACCGGCGCCGTCCAGATCTTGGTCTTCTGGTTCTTGATCAAACTGGCTTATATGGGCTGGCTGTGAATAACTTCACCCTGAGCCATATTGGGACAGTCAATCGCTGCGGCGATTCACAATCTGGATAAAAACCATTGTTTTGGATAAAGGCCATTGCCTTGTGTATCTGGTCCTCGTGAAATCCGGTAGGTCAATTGTTTCGGTTGGCGCTGCTAGTACATTAACAGCTACTGGAGCAAGAACTGGAACTCTGTCAGCTCGCTGCCAACACGGATAACAGATGCGATCTGATCCATGAACCTTTAACTAGAGAATTCTAAATTAGTGGCACTTCAATATATTACTTCTTTTTAGACACATAAATTCATTATCAGCCTAGCAAAGGCTAGGCTGATAATGTCGAAAAAGGGAAAAGTCCCAACCATGTTGGTGTCGGCTTCCAATCTAACTGTATGCATCTGAATGCCAGTATTTTACATGGAGCAACTGCCTATCTGACCTCCACAACCCAGTTACTGACTAATACAATACCTTTTGGTAAGACTGATGACCCGTAACAATTGTCAAAAATCCACAAATGATAGCTGGGCTTAACATACTATCCGGGACTTGGATGGGTCTTGGTATGTGATGATGGTCACCCATTCACGGACCAACCGCGTCAAGCGTAGCTTAACGTGATCAAACGATCCATGCTGCTGTTGGTACTTAGTCACAAACCTCAAATAATATATCATATCCATATTTGTTTGTTTATTATATACTTTATTGTACACCTTACAATACATAAAAGTTAAAATGTGCTCACCTGCCGTGGTGCTATCCTCTCGCTAATCACATTTCTTTTATATGTTTCTCTTTCTGTATTTGTATACAAAACATGGAATCTGGTACGCAATGCAGAACATTGACAGTTGACACATAGTTGTCGACGATGACCACTTCTTGTGCTTTGTTTATTTTCTTGGCTATGGGCTGTTGTAACCTGTAAATAAGACAAGCATTTATACATGCAGTTTTTTTATACAATAGACATAATTAATATCTATATCTTTATCTATAAAACATTCAGGAACAGAAATTATATTAAACAAGACAACTGAGTCTGTTTCAGATGCTTCTCAAGCAGTCGTCTAGTCGAGAGATGTCTAACTATCTAATATGGGCTATTTTATATAAGTACTATCTACTGAAATCGTGATAGTTTGTGAGAACCTATTTTTTTTTTTTTAATTAAACATGTTTTAGTTTTGAAAATAGACAAGACTTACGATTTGAGGAGTAGTCCATTGTCGAATAGTTGATTGTATTTCAACGAGCTCCAAAATGCATCTTCTGCGATGCGTAATATCGATGCCACAGTTAACACATCGCAATTCTTCCTCATAATCCTTATTCCCACGCGAGGAAACTAGACGATGCGCAGGAGTGTCCGCGTTCGTGCCAAGGTTTTCGTATAAAGCAGATTCAATGTCCAAAATAATGCCAGGGTTAACGTTAGAAGCATATTCGGCGTCCAAAAATAAAGCCGGGTCTTCGTAAGGTGCCGGTATCGGAATCAATTATAACAAAAACAAACGTTCGAAAAAAAGCAACACAAGACAATATTCACTCGCAAGTAAGTAGGTACTCACAACACGGAAGCAAAGTGAATAGTTATTTTTTTCAGTAATTGGTGACAGATGATGCAGTTGGTGTTGCCAGGTAATAAAAAAACATGTCTAACAATAATCGTTTTATAGATTTCATAATCGCGTCTTCAGTCAGATGTAAATTGATTTACACAGAGTAATATAAATGTTTTGATTGTTTTCATCTAATCACAGATTAATAATCATAAAAAGAACCAAATCAGTTAATCAAGTTAGTAAAACGTGCTCAAGAAAGGCCACATATTTTAATCAAATATTTGAAATCGATTTCTTATCAAATAAAAACTGAAATCACATATTTTTTTACGTGTTAACCTAGAACCTAAGCCACCGAGAGCCTGCAACCAAAAATAACGAATTGGCGATGCTTTGCGCACGCAATTGGCGTGGATAATATTAATACAACAATTTTTATTTAAAACTTTCCTACGAAAATATTTATTTCAGTATTTATTTGATAAAATACTTTTTACTAAACAGCTTGTCCACGTTAAGCCGATAATGGCGATACCCCATAGAGGAAAATAATATATCGGGTATAGAGAGCCCCCTCGCAGAATTTGTTGAAGACCGCTAATGTCAATTCATAAGACAAATAGCGCCATCTATTATCGCCATCCACAAACTTGTGATATGTATAGCTATAGCTATAGATACTATAATACCTATACAATAGTATTTAAACTTCAGCTTCTTACTATTTTACTTGTATTGAAGTTGATAAAGTTTTACTTAATTTTGTTTTCTCTTTATTAACAAAATCATAGCAAAACTTTATCAACTTCAATACAAGTGAAATAGCAAGAAGCTGAAGTTTGAAAAAGTGAGTGGATACATAAGTAAAAACAACTTTTATTTTATACAATATTATTTATTTATTATAATATGGTTATGTTTATTTTTATAAATTTGAGCTACTGTTTTTATTTCATCGTCACCATGATATGTGATTTTGCCAGACAAAATCCGGTTTATTGAACGGCACCAACTGTATATAAGTACACGAATGACTGTGTTTTCAAAATAATGTTTTAATGTTATTTTATGTTTTTCACAATTAAAAGGATAGTCAACAAATATGTCTGTAAACATTTTTACTTTTTGTTTTAATTCTTTTTAAAATCTCCGTTACAAAATTTTGCACTAGAATGAAACATTTTTCTATTGCTTTTGAAGGATGTATTAGAGAAAATTTATCTTTTTTATATTCTTTGGCCATTATGTATTCATTTGATGTGTTGTAATATTAGCTTAATAGAATTTTATGTCTATTAAATATTGGCAGGTTTTAAAGTCTATGGTTTTTAAAAGTGTTATGTTGTTAGGAACATTTTGAATATGTCTTGACAGGTGTAGAAGAAATCGTGTGTAATGAAAAATATGAGTCAGAAATTAGCTTTTGTTGAAGTATATTGGAAATTATTGATATGTTTTAGTTTGAAGTGAGATAGTTCGGAATCAGTTTTGTTTAGCAACAACCATGTAAAATAGTTTTTAGAGTGTTATTAAATATTTGTTACAAGTCTTTTATTTTGAAAAATAAATGAAGTATACAAAAGTTTAAAGACATTTATTTTATAAAGGATCCTGGATCATGCGAATCACACAACTCCAACAGGTTATGGGCCTGCGCTATGATTAGATTGAAAAACTCCTCAGTTTGAAGCAGAATCATGAAGCCCTAAAATTGTGAAAATCGGATGAAAATTTGAAAAAAAAACAAAAGAACAAATTAGAAAATTAAAAATGGCGGACGAAATACCAAAATTATTGAATGAAAATGATTACAATTTATGGAAAAAGAAAATATTAATGTGCATTTATGCGAGAGAGTTGGATATTTGTTTGGAATTAATTAGCAATAAAATAAGAAAAAAATTATAAAGAAAGATGCAAAAGCAAAACATTTAATTATCAGTGCTATGAGTAATAATTATGTGAACCATATAATTAATTGTGATTCCGCAAAAGAGATGTTGGAAAAACTCGATAGGATTTTTCTGGGTCAGAAAGAAAATCAAATAAGCCAATTACTACAAGAATTTTACAATTATAAATTGAAAGAAGAGGATATAATGTGGAGCATTAGCAATTAGGAAAATATTGTTACTAAAATTAAGACGTTAGGATTTAAATTAGAAGATACACAGGTTATTTCAAAGATACTATCCAGTCTACCTGAAAGCATGTCAAACTTCAGAACTGCGTGGGAATCAACAGGAACAAATGACAAAAATTTATTAAATTTAATTTCGAGAATTGCTCTAGAGAATAGGAATAAAAATCAAAAATGTAGTGAAGATGTAAAGAATACAGAATTTAACACCTTCCTAGTGAAGGAATGTTTTAAATGCGAAAGAAAAGGACACATCGCAAAATTCTGTCGGGGGAGAAGTTTTAATCAGGAGTTAAAATGCTATAAATGTTTGAAGAATGGGCATAAATTGATGGAATGCAGGGAAAAATTCAATTGCATAAATTGTAAATCAGACAGTGATTACAGCAAATTCTGTCTACTACAAGCAAGCCGTTCTGTAAGTTACTTAAATAATGTAAATGGTTATGAAGAAATTGAATTTATTCTAGATTCCGGAGCTACTTGCCACATAGTCAACTCAACATGTTACCTACAAAACCGTGAGAAAGCATCTTATAGAATTATGACAGCTGATGGAAATGAATATTCTGTAGATATTATTGGAAAAATATTCTCTAAACCATTGAACATAAATTTTAATAATATTCTATGTGTACCAGAATTAAATAAGAATTTATTATCAATCTCTAAGATAATGGAATATAATTATAAAATTGTATTTTTCAGAAACAAATGTGAGATTTTAGACAATGAGAATTGTATCCTGTCTGGAGAGCGCGGTGATGACGGATTGTATTACGCCAGAATACCAGTGAACCACAGAAACAAACAGGATATAGACAAGTTATTTAAAATTATTAATAGCATAAATTCGAATAATGATATAACTTTTTGGCATCGAGCTTTGGCACGTACAAAAGTAAGTAAAACTGCTAAATTGGTTAGAGGCATTAATATTAAAACGAATAATGAAATCGACACCTGCGAGGTGTGCACGCAAGCAAGGCTCTGTCGGAAACCTTTTAATACTGAAAGACACCGAGCTTCAAAAAGTTGAACATAGTGACATCTGTGGACCAATAGGGGTAGATACTTGGGATGAATATAAATATTTTATTACTTTTCTAGATGATTATACAAATTTCGTTAGAATTTTTCATTTGAAATCAAAAGATGAGGCTTTTGATAAAATAGTTAGATATGTAAATTTATCAGAAAATCATCTTGAGTCCAAAGTAAAAACAATACGTTGTGACAATGGTGGGGAATATATTAGCAAACGGTTGAAAACATTCTGTGAGAATAAAGGGATTAATTTAGACTACACTATACCGTACACACCTCAAAACAATGGTAAAGCTGAGCGGTTAAACAGAACCATTATGGAACGAGCAAGAGCTTTACTTTTTGATATGAAATTACCCAAAGAATTGTGGGGTGAAGCTGTACTAACTGCTGCATACTTAACCAATAGGTGTTCGAATTCAGTTAATCCTAAAACACCTGCGGAATCCGAAAATATAATTAAAGGGCTAGAAAAGGATTTTAAAATGAGAAGTTTTGATAAGGTAGATAAGTTTGTTGGGAGACAATGACCAAAAGCAACATCGTGTAGCGTTGTAGTCGATTAAACTAGAAGTCGACCACCACACTAATCTCTAATGTCTATGGTTTCATGGAGTGACAACACTTATGCAGTGACCGGCTATAAATTCTAACCTCCGGTTCGCTGAGTTCTATTTCATCGCCTACAGTTGCAAGTAACTAATATAGAAATCCCTCTGTGCCCAAGGGTAAGTGCTCGTCGTATCTGCCATTTTCTCTCCATCTTGCCAAATCGTAATCCTCTTATTTCACCATAATCTGCAGCGTTTGGAAATTAATATAATTGCCCGGTTGTCAAGATGGCTTCCGTCTGGAACATAACTGTGTTATTTCATTGTCATCTGTTTTCCACTAGTGTTGCTAAATTTGTGAAGCGTAAGCAGGCCGCAGCATCCCTTTCCTGCTGTGTCATAGCAGCTACGAGCTTAAACGCTTTGTCACGCGGTTATCTTTTATATCGTTGCACGCGGCATGCTTGCGCTTATCTATAATCTTTGTGAACCGCCGCGATGGTGAGTTTTCCATCCGTTTCCCGGGTACTGTTCTTTGGGTTCACGGCTGGGAGACGCACGCATCGCTGGCGCTCGCGATTCCTGGCACCACGCTTACGGAAGCACCCTTCGTGTTGATTCCAGGGTTTTTTTTTCTTCTCTCTTCACCTCTACTATCAACTACCTCTACGTCCGCCGCTCGACGGGTGTCACGCTGCCTCTGCGCCTGTCTGCGTGCTATTGCGTGGCCTGCCCGCATAACAACTACGCCGTCTGCGCGCTGTTGCGTGGCCTGCCAGCAAATCCTCTGCGCCTGTCTGTGCGCTGACGCGTGGCCTGCCGGCATAACCTCGGCGCCTACCACGTGCGAGCTGCCTGCTACGGGGTCGGCCCGCCGGCCTGCGTGCGTCGCGGCCTGAGCCCAGGGCAGTACCTTCCTTAAACCATCGACCAGTGGAGGATCTTAGTGAACTGAACCCACCCCCCTTTTTCAAATAAATGCTGTAAACCTGTGGTCTAAGTTTCATTCCTCTACCACCTAAACCGCTACGCCACAGCGGCGCCCACTCGGTAAGGTTCACTAAGGTTATCTTCACTGGTCGCTATTTACCTTTTCTCACACATCGTGGCGGTAAGTACTAGTGTGTAATTACCAATTTTCTAGTGCGTGTGTGTATTTACTAGTGTGTTCTTACTGTATTTTTTTTTAAATTTGTTAATTTTGTTTCTGCTAGGGGTTTGATCTCAATAATTGTAAAGATCACAATGAGCGCTAACTCAATTAACTTTATCCACCTAAGAAAGGCCGAATTAGAATATGAGGTCATCATTAGAGGCGGTGAAAAGGGCACAGTCACTGACTTTAGAAAACAAATTAACAAAGCTCTCCTGAGTAAACTCACCCCTAGTACATCACATAGTTCTGCCAGTCGTCAGCAGGCTGAAGCAAGTGCCACAAGAACCCCAATTCTAAATATAATCTAATCTAATAGATATAATAGTAAATATAATCTGATAAATCTAATAATAAATATAATCTAATTAATCTAATAAATATATTAAATCTAATAAACATAATACAATCTGAAAAACATAATACAATCTAATAAATATAATATAATCTAATTATAATATAATCTAGGTCTAAAGTTGTTATTGACAACCATGCAGAACCCACGGCAGGTCATCTACGCATTTAAAAAAAAAAAAACTTATAAAAGACTAACTCTTCGTTACTACTGGCCAGGAATGCACAGTGACGTAGTGAAAGCTGTAACTTCATGTAAAATCTGTCTAGCTCATAAACAAGTAAACCATGCCCCACTGGAGGTCATGGGGAAACCTAAAGAATGTTCTCAACCATTCCAGATGCTCAGTATTGATATTGTTGGTCCTCTGCCTGTCTCTAGACGCCAAAACGCATATCTTTTTATAGTGACATGTTGTTTCTCTAAGTATTGTCTTCTTTTCCCAATGAGGAATGCTAACACTAAAACTATCTGTAAACTAATGGAGGATAATGTATTTTTGGTACATGGAATACCTCAATGTATAATTTTAGACAATGGCACTCAGTTCACTTCAAATGAAACTAAAAACTTATTCGGTAAATACAACGTACCTAGCATACACTTTACTCCAAGGTATGCACCACAGATTAACACCGTGGAAAGGTACAAAAAGACAATCATAACAGCAGTTTCTACCTGCAAAAATAATGACCAACGCTCTTGGGATCTACATATGCCAGTTAAACAATTTGCACTAAATAACTCAACTAGTGAAGTTACTGGCCTCACACCTAAAAGGGATGGCAAAATTGCGGTTCTGTTTAGACAGTCGCAAGCTAAATCCAGTAACTAAGAAGGATGCTTGTAATCTGGTTATCTAGAATTTCAGAGATATATGAAATTCTAGATAACCTAAAGGATGCTAAATACCTAACAAGTCTAGATCTTTATAAAAGTTTCTGACAGCTACCCTTGAATGGAAAAAAAAACAAGCATCCCGTAGGCCTAGCTAACTAACTAGTGTTTGACCCCATACAGGGTCACACGATGCCAAGGGAACACACACCCACGACTGCCTACCATACTAGTCGTGGGGGGTCGACTTGTACCTAACTACCTAAGTTAACTATAACTCTGGTTATAGCTATCCTAGTATCATATTTCACACCCACCTAAAGTGTGGTAATCCTAATTAAAACCTACTGACTAAAGTTACCAAACTATTATTCTAAAATTAACTTTATTTATTTATCTTTTAACAGAACTAAATACCATGACTGCATGGCTATAAGCCAACATAACTTCAGTTCCATTACCACCTTTCTGCTGACCACACACACTTACACTACACATCTAATTTCTTTTATTATTTTCCCTTTACGGCGTGACTATGAGAGGCTACATAGTGGGCCCTCGGGGCGATTCTTTAGTATCATGGCAGAGTAGTCTCCATAGTACACTACCTTTAACTTTTATTTATGTTATTATGTTCTCATGGATGTCTTAAAGACGGCCCCCTGAAACATGGGTGTCCGCACACTAGTTAATTTACATTAATTCCTAACCTACTGTTCTGAAAACAGCTTCAAGCCGGTAAATTTCTATACAAATACCGTACCTACCCATTAACTACTTGCATAGTAGTCTATAACTTTATAGTCTAATTATAACTGTAAAACTTTCTCACTACTAACCTTAAAACTATTCATAAAACAATATATATCATAGTCCATTGTATTGTTTTCCTTTTATAACTGCTGGTATCTCCCACCACAGTTAAACTATATACCAGTCTACCTTGGTAACAAATCTAACTTTTACCTAAACACTAAACTAGAAACCTAACTTTAACTTCATAACACCTTTTAGTATTCAACACGCCTATCCTGAATATCACTTAGATTCAACCTGCCCTAATTAAATTAATTAATTCTCTTAGAAAATATTTCCGCGTGTTTCATAACATAACCTAATTAATTCAAGATCATTGACATATTATATTTTGACGTTTACGTACTGACTTTGACATCTCGACGTAGTTACCAACCTTGGATACTTGTCTTTTAGAATTACGTCTATAACGTTCGGATATTCTCGCAACAGTATGGATATGGACTTGATTTTTTTTTTTTTAAATTTCACTCACGTTCGGAAACTCACTCGAATAGACTTTGACATAAGATGCGTGTTCCAATAATGAAACTTAAACCAATTTGATGAAATAATGTTGAAAAATGAAACTTATACCAAAATTTTTTTTAAACCTTAACAAATTTTTTAATTTCTTTTAAATACTCTTAGCTTTGAACTTTAACATAATTTAATTTTAAACCTAAACATAAAATAGAACTTTAACTTATTATTAAATTGTTGTTAGAACTTTGATAATTTAAAATTCAACGATGAACTTACTTCTTGCTTAGAAACCTAACATTAGCTATAGCCTGCAACAGTCCACCAAGTTTACCTAACCCTATGGAGATACACTTGCTTTATCTTGCTAATTTTCCTACTGACTGTCTCGAGTTAAACTACTCTATAATTAGCTTACCTCTCGTATGTAATTGTACGTCACTGACTTAGGACTACTTCTAAGTCAGGGATGGACATAGAATGGATGGATGAATGATTAATAGTATGGAAGCACATGAATGGGATGTATGAACGTATAGGTAGTCAGTAATAGTGGTTTAGGCCTTCTAGCGGATTTATCCTAGGGAAAATCCTTCGCTAACAGGCGGGGTACTGTAGCGTTGTAGTCGATTAAACTAGAAGTCGACTACCACACTAATCTCTAATGTCTATGGTTTCACGGAGTGACAACACTTATGCAGTGACCGGCTATAAATTCTAACCTCCGGTTCGCTGAGTTCTATTTCATCGCCTACAGTTGCAAGTAACTAATATAGAAACCCCTCTGTGCCCAAGGGTAAGTGCTCGTCGTATCTGCCATTTTCTCTCCATCTTGCCAAATCGTAATCCTCTTATTTCACCATAATCTGCAGCGTTTGGAAATTAATATAATTGCCCGGTTGTGAAGATGGCTTCCGTCTGGAACATAACTGTGTTATTTCATTGTCATCTGTTTTCCACTAGTGTTGCTAAATTTGTGAAGCGTAAGCAGGCCGCAGCATCCCTTTCCTGCTGTGTCATAGCAGCTACGAGCTTAAACGCTTTGTCACGCGGTTATCTTTTATATCGTTGCACGCGGCATGCTTGCGCTTATCTATAATCTTTGTGAACCGCCGCGATGGTGAGTTTTCCATCCGTTTCCCGGGTACTGTTCTTTGGGTTCACGGCTGGGAGACGCACGCTTCGCTGGCGCTCGCGATTCCTGGCACCACGCTTACGGAAGCACCCTTCGATTCCAGGGTTTTTTTTTTCTTCTCTCTTCACCTCTACTATCAACTACCTCTACGTCCGCCGCTCGACGGGTGTCACGCTGCCTCTGCGCCTGTCTGCGTGCTATTGCGTGGCCTGCCCGCATAACAACTACGCCGTCTGCGCGCTGTTGCGTGGCCTGCCAGCAAAACCTCTGCGCCTGTCTGTGCGCTGACGCGTGGCCTGCCGGCATAACCTCGGCGCCTACCACGTGCGAGCTGCCTGCTACGGGGTCGGCCCGCCGGCCTGCGTGCGTCGCGGCCTGAGCCCAGGGCAGTACCTTCCTTAAACCATCGACCAGTGGAGGATCTTAGTGAACTGAACCCACCCCCCTTTTTCAAATAAATGCTGTAAACCTGTGGTCTAAGTTTCATTCCTCTACCACCTAAACCGCAACGCCACAATCGCATTAAATAGAAGATTTTGACCATAAAAATATACTCATAAATCATAAAATATTTTTTTAGCCTCTCTTAGTTCATTTAGTTCAAATAGAATGTGGGGTTTAATATTTTGTATTAATTAGTTGTTTATTGGATTTTTTCATACTTTTTAAATGGCGGATAGTTGTAAGAGCAGTGTTGCCAATTTTAAAAACCTCCCCTATATTTGGTCTTAAAATAATTTAAACTATGACATTTTTCCTTAATATTTTTTTACTGTTGATAGGCTTGCGTTTGACCGCCATCTCACCTGATGTAAAGTGATGATGTGGTCGAGGATGAAGCACGCTTACCTAGAAGTAATCTATTCACTGTTGACTTAAAGACCCCAGGACCCTGGTTATAGCTATCAGGAAACACATACTCCGGCAGAAAATTCTTCTCCTTAGCTGTACCTACGCATAATAAAACAATTCCCAAAACGTTTTGTGCGTATGAGTTGAATGTCTGGATGGATGTCCACCATGTAACGATGGCGCAGCGCCGTTTGACTATTTTTTTTTTGTATTTTACCACAATTAAAATACGGTATTTTTGTTAATTACGCCTTTAAATAATATTTATTATTTTACTAACTAAATATTTCTTTGGTTGACTAGTCACTTACAGTCAGGCTAATTTACATTGCTTGTTGGTAACACTATCACC
This sequence comes from Tholera decimalis, assembly GCA_943138885.2. Lineage (NCBI taxonomy): Eukaryota > Metazoa > Arthropoda > Insecta > Lepidoptera > Noctuidae > Tholera > Tholera decimalis. The sequence goes on from OW964551.2 coordinate 29,689,570, forward strand.
CAATGCCAATGTGAAAGGTGAACTGTCACAACTGAAAAAATTCTTTTAAACTTGGAAATGTTTTTATTTTACATAGTGTGTTACATTCTCTTTGTAATTGACCATAGAACAGGCTAATCGATCAAGATTTGTTATGATGTGTCGATGGGTGGTGGAAGTTGCAAATGGGTGCATAAAACGCGTTTATAAATTATTTCGCCAAGAATACTTCAACCGTACATCGACACACCTGATGTTAGATTTTAATATACCATGTGCACTTCTCAATAAGTTCCATGCACCAATAAATGTGGACGACCGACCTGATGCTCAAAAATTCCTGGAAATAGCTAAAGCTAGATTAAAAAGAAGAAATTATTTGGGAGAGTACATTCAACATGAAAATATGAATATCTATTCATATTTTTGAGGAGAGCAATTTTCTTAACTATAGATGCCAAACATCCTCATTTAGATACATTTACAAAACTGTTACTACATAATGAGGATGACAGTAGCTCTAAGGTCGTATCCGATTAAACAGGTACGGTCATATTATAGGTAGCGTGTTTGTAGGAACGAAAAATACGAAATTGAAGTAGCAAATAGAATTGAGGATGAATTGCCGTTGGTATTGGGAACGGATAAGTATTTAGTAAGGGGAAGAATTAAGTCACGAAATATTAGCAGTAAGGTGTACTACACCTACATTTTAGTTAATAGGGCTATAAGTAACTGATGTTACCAGTTATTATTACAATTGTTTGGTGCGTAATCTGCTGTGCTTACATTATGAACATTTTGTGGTATCTAATTTGGGCTCGATTTAGGTTTGTTGAGCCGCCGGCTCCGTTTTTAGACGACATATTTTATGAATACTTTACAAGCATTTTTATTCTATTTCCTATACGTACCTATAAACCTATATAACTACATAAATGCACATAAAACAACAGAAAACGGTTTCAAGAAACCAATTAATGATCCTAAATAATAATAATATTTCATATAATATATGAAATATTATTATTATTTAGGATATATTATATGAAATATTATTATTATTTAGGATCATTAATTGGTTTCTTGAAACCGTTTTCTGTTGTTTTATGTGCATTTAAATCATATTGTTGTAAAGGACTGATTTTTTTAGTGAAAGGTTTGTTACAAAACTAACCTCAAACCTGAACAGAAAATCCAAATTTAAATGATCTTGCAAATATTAAAAATATTTTTAGATATTTAAAGAGCTCGGTGTCCTGTGGCATTCGGTATTTGAATGGGAGTGACTCCGTCTTGAGGACCTATTGTGATGCGGACTTCGCAGGTGATCCAGATACCAGGAAAAGTACTTCAGGTTTTGTAATCCTGTATGGTGGTGGACCTATTCACTGGTGTTCGCGTAAGCAATCAGTCACTGCGCTCTCCAGTACGGAAGCAGAGTACATTGCCTCAGCTGAATGTATTAAAGATCTAATATATGTTCCAAGCTTGATTTATGAGATTACAGGAGTTATGCCAAAAACACAACTGTATGTAGACAATCAGTCAGCAATAGTCTTAATTAAAAATGGTATTCTTAATAGAAGGAGTAAACACATAGATGTGAAATACCATTTTATTAAAGAAAAAATACAACAAAACTCAATTGAGATTATCTACTGTCCAACTAGTAGTAACATTGCTGATATTTTAACAAAGGGATTAGACAGAACAAAGTTCCTGAGATTAAGGAAGTGTATTATGTATGAGTGATCAGTGATAACATTGTTGTGAACTCTTTCAACTTAGATATAACTTAGAAGTTAAGGTAGTTGTAGTGTTTTGAACGATAATTCCGAATTCTTAGTCTTAGTTTTAGAATAAGATCTTTAGGTCATTAATTTTAAATTAGGATGTGGGAGAAGAGTTAATTTTATATAGAGAAGTGATGAGTAACTTTTGTATGAACATGTGTGTTTAGTGATGGTCAGGGTATAAAATTCAGAGGGGATTTTATAGGTTTTAGGTTGAGGTATTGGGCCTCCTTTGCATAGCTGGCAACTTGAAGTAATGAATGGGTGGGTTGTATGTTAAGGTTTTCAATAAACATAAAATTCAGAGGGGATGTCTATTAAATATTTCCAGGTTTTAAAGTCTATGGTTTTTAAAAGTGTTATGTTCTTAGGAACATTTTGAATATGTCTTGACAGGTGTAGAAGAAATCGTGTGTAATGAAAAATATGAGTCAGAAATAAGCTTTTGTTGAAGTATGTTGGAAATTGTTGATATGTTTTAGTTTGAAGTGAGATAGTTCGGAATCAGTTTTGATTAGCAACAACCATGGGAAATAGTTTTTAGAGTGTTATTAAATATTTGTTACAAGTCTTTTATTTTGAAAAATAAATGAAGTATACAAAAGTTTAAAGACATTTATTTTATAAAGGATCCTGGATCATGCGTATCACACAACTCCAACATGATGTGCTCTCAGGGTCGCCATACATATCTTTTTCGCAAACTGCAGTTTTTGATACATTTTTAATACATTTAATCAGGACACATCCACACACATAATTGCCATGATCAACATCATTTACAGTGGTATTTAAATTAATGAAAAGCACCACAATCTCGTCTTTTGTGCTTTCAGAAAATTGTGATGCTCCCTCATCAACTGGACTGGGAATATCAGAAGTTGACGACGTAATATTTTCTCTTAGAAAAAAAATCTAGATTCTGCAAGCAATTGTCTTCATCTTTTTCACAGTTTGCATGCAGATAATGGGGCAAGTTAAAATTATTTATTAAAAGGGACTTAAAGGCCCCTTCAAATGCAACCGTGTCTGGTGCCGTATTTCTCGCCCCATAACTTCTGATATTCCCAAAGAAATTCTCTAGTGGGTCCTGGTTAAAATTACGAGTTAGCATAACATCAAATGAATACGTTTGAGACAACAATAACCATATTTGTTGCATTCCTTCAATTGTGCGTATGAAGTTTTTTACAGATGGTATTGCCTTTGTTTCAATTATACGGATTTTGTTATTGTCTTTGTTTTTTTTAACAAATTTTACTGTTTTTAAAACTTTAATGGCATTGTTCCACAAATCATGGTGCAAACTATTTCTTCGTACACACCCTTTATACATTTTACCATCAGGCACATGGAATGTGTTACAATTTGGGGAATCGAAAAGATTGTCCATTAATTTAGTAAACTTTACCAAATTTTGGCATTCTTCTGCAATTTCTCCTCTTGCCACCAGATGTCCTGCAGTCGCAGCCATTGTATGACTAAAAATTTGGGCTGCTGGTTTCACCTTCATTTTTCTCATTTTGTCTACACATATGTGCTCATCAGTGATTTTCAGCAGGCATTTCAACTCTCCATATGATTTGTCAGCTTCGTAAGTAAGCTTGAAATACTCCCATTTAACAATTTTTTCACACTCCTCTTCAAAATCGTTCAATTCAAAAAATTGTGTCGGACTCCTTTTAACAAATATGGAACATCAAATAGAGGGATTAATTTGGTCTTCCCTATTTCAATAATTTCATTTTTCCATTCTTTTTGTTCTCTTAAATATTTTTTTCTTGTGTCTTCTACACACAAGTCATTAATGACACATTGACTGTGCTTTGATCACAAACAGTTCATAAAACCTTTAAGCCTGTATTAAGTATGTATTATGTATGTTCTACGAACAAACATAATTATTTTTTGTAAAATTTCTTTTAATTGTACCTTATTCAAGGCATTGGTGAAATAATATGCAATGGGTTGTTTAAATTTTTATTAAGTCCCTTCACCATGAATACCAATACATGGTCTGCAATATTTTTACCATTGAATGTGAATCCCTTAAGCTGATCTTTTGCAGCATTATAGTGAATTTGGGGGGAAATCGATATTTCATCAAAAATTAAGCTGCATAATCGGTCTTCTGGACATAACTCTTTAACGGTATTTTTGATTTTTATAAATATGCATTTATTCAGGCCTGGCTCTACTTCTATTTTCGTCAAAAGTCTTTTCAATGACTTAGGAGATGGCAATGTGAAATATTTTGCCAAAAGAGGGTAACTTCTTGGACTCTTCTTATATAAAGAGAGTGAGAGCACTTTTTCTTCAGAGTGAATCTGTGACCAGAAGGCTTCTTTTTTGTCTGGGTGTACTGCATTTTGATGAAAATTTTTGCTGCTGTAGTCATTTTGCATGTTAGTTTTTTAAACAAAAGGTCTACAGACATTTTTTTTAGCACTAGCTATTCTGGATTGCAGGGTTTGTTTTCTTTTTAGTGATCTTATCAAGTTCGATTGCAAAATTTTAATTTTTCGTCTTGTTGTTTTTAGTTGATTCAACCAGAATGACGGCACCTCCTGCTGCTGATGATTACCTGTATAAAGAAACACAAATTTGTTAGATAAAAACTAAGCTAACTAACACTTATATGGTATGCTGTATGTATTAATCGATTAGTCATTAAAATTGGCCAAGTTCGAGTCAGACTCGCCCATGAAGGGTTCCGTAGTAACTATAATAATATGTATATTTATTTGACTTAAAACTAGCTTATTTACATTTTTTATAACTACGCCAAATAACTTTGTTTTTCATAGTGTTTGTATGAATTACAAAGTTATATTTGCGGTTTTAGAAAATATGCTGTATCTCAAAAACTGCTGACTCGATCTCGTTCAAACCAATTTTGGTTGAAAGTTTACATTAAGATCTACAGATATTTTTTTTTTTTTTATATTTTCACTCTATTATTATAGAATTTAGAGGGGACACACACACACACACATTTTACCACTTTGGAAGCGTATATCTTTTAAACGATTAACTTTATGAAACCTTTTTTTTAGAATTTTAGAACCTTCAATGTCATCTTTCATTGCAATTGCACTTTATCACCAACCATCTTAACAATCTAAAGAAATACTTACTTTTGTTTTTATTTATTGTCTTCTGCAGTTGACAATAATTGTGTTCGGAAGATATAATTCTGGCAGAGTTATCTGTAATGTAAGAAAAATATTCATGACAAATATTGTTATTGTTGTTTTTAGATTTAGTCAACTTTATGTATATATTTCTGTTGGTCTAGTGGTCAGTGGCCCTGACTGCTATGCGCAAGGTCATGGGTTCTATTCCCACCCAGAACAAATGTTTGTGTGATTTTGAAATATATAATTTATCTATAATATCGACGCTGGAAAGGAAAAATTATCCAAGCGACATTTTTGGCCATTTGGAGTTATAATATTGTTGGAATCGCCTGATTTTTCTGCGTCGTTTGGTCTTACTCACGTCCTTCTACGACGACTTTTGATGTCGCTTCGACATTTTGAAGTTCGCGAGAGTTCACTTTTTTTTCCTTATTAAACGACAAAATTTTCGAGCATTTTTGAAAATTTGGTGGCTGTCGTAATTGTGAAATGCTCAATTTGCCTTCGGTCAAGTTTGACATTTCTGTTCGTACGGTCATTACTCCACTTAGTTAATTTTTCCAGTATCTGGCGATATAGTGTTAGGCGCTTAGGTAATTTTGAGTTATTTGGTTTTTTTCCTACATGCATTGAGGTAATATAAAAAAAATATATTAAATTAATATTTAGGTTGTTTTGCCTCAACTTCCACATGTTTTTTATTATGCATCTTTTACTCTGATATAAATTTAAAAAAGGATATATATTTTTACATATACAGTTTTACCGTACCTTCCTTAATCAAAGCTTGTCGGTTAGTCAATTTTTCCCGTTTCTACTTTTAGGGAAAATTTTACTAAGCGACACTAACTTTAAAACTAAGCATTATTTTTAATAGTTACGTATACTCTAATGTAGATAAAAAATATCCAAATAAATTTCTAAGAATTAGGCTTTTAAGACCATAACAAGAATTTACACGATTTTTTTTCTGAAAACTCAAACTTTAAACTGCTCTACTGTAGTCTGATGTCGCTTTTTTTTTAACGTGGTGAAATCATCAGATGAGTCCTCCCACCCCGGGCAGGGCCGGAGGGACTGTCAGACTTGTATTGACTAAAATCCACGGTATTCCTTCAATAGCCCTTTACGTACCGGGGTCACGGTGATGGGATAAGTCCCACGACCCCGGCAGGCTTCGGCCCTCTACAGGGGGGGCCTCGTCATCTTGCTGACGCTCTTTGAGGCGCGCGTGGAATACAACGCGCCGTCAACCCGGGCATGGTCCATGGTCGGACAGCGAGTTGCCCTTTACTCGCTGTCCGCATGCCCGCGCCTGACCCCGGTGCCCGGTGGTCGGAGATCGTCGGCCGACGTCCGACGCCATGGCCGTCTACCACTGCGGCTGGACTCGAGGGAGGACGCTATCCTCTCCCTCACGCGGCCCGCCTCCTCCTTCGATAGCATGACTGCTTCGCAGAAAGAGGCGACTGCTTCCCACTCCGTCTCGCCCCGCAGCATGGCCTCGACCAATGCCGGGCGCGAGAGGTCTCCGCCTATCGCCGCCGTGAGGACACGTCGGTGCTCTGCCCAAGCGGGGCAGTCTTGCACCGTATGCTCTACTGTGTCCTCAGGGCGATCCTCGCAGTGCATTTCTTCCTTTCTCATCAGACACAGGTACCTCCCGAAACTTCCGTGTCCGGTGAGGACCTGCGTCATGTCAGGACGCCGTGACGCCGATCTAGCCACTCTTCAAAGAGGGGTCTTACCGCCGCAATTGCGGCGTGCCCGAGTCTGATGTCGCTTGGATAATTTTTCCTTTCCAGCGTCGATATGTATGTATTTAGAAATATATATGTATGTTTATCAGTTGTCTAGTACTCATAGCACAAGTTCTACTTCGTTTGGGACTAGATGGCGTTGTGTGCAAGTCGTGGAATATTATTATTATTTACCAACAACATGAATGCTATAAATAATTGAAAGTAATATGTAGTACCTGTCAGTGTTGATTCTGAAACAGTAAGGCTGCTTTCTTCATGTGTGGAAGCAGGTACAAGTATAACTTTTCCTGAAGTACCAACATCATTCAAACTTGCCTGAAAAATAAGAGAATATGTTTGAAGTATAACGCTGAGCACAGGTACAAATAGGAAGATTTTATTTATCATTGAAGTTATGTTTTAATAGAATCTAAATGGTCAATAATTTTATCGAGCCCAATAACTATAATATTTACAGTATGTTTATCATGGGTAGGCCAAAAATTAATCATGATAGATTTGTATTTGATTTGTTTTAACAAATAACTAAATAACTGGTGAACCGTTTGAAGATTATGATAGCACCTAGACTACTAATCCACTTAATGCATAAAACAATTATTTTGCTTCTCTTTAATAGCCTTCTTTGATAAGTAGAATCGACATGTAACCTGTACATACCTGTTAGTGTCGGATTTAGTGTAGCAAGGCTGCTTTCTTCGATCAAAGGTTCAGGTGGAAGTAAAACTTTTCCTGAAGTACCAACTTCATCAGACTTGCCTAAAAAATAAGAGATTTTTTTTTATTATTTTAAAAATATATAAAAAACTTATAATGACAGAGAATTTTTATTTTGAAGTGGGACTAAAATATATACTTAAATGTTTTATTTTTGTAAGCACCATAAACATGTTTTCTTATTATTATAAAATAAACAATATAAAAATACTGAAATGCATAAAAATCAAACTATACTAGCAATGTAACCTACATATTATTATGCATTGTCAAATATTTATACTCAATATTGTTGTTGGGTGTGTAATATCATGTTTTTGCCTAATGTGTGTGTGTATGGGAAGGATTTCAGTTAAATTCAATATTAGCAAAATACTAACTTCAACTCAATAAGTTATAATAAATAGATTATGAAAATGGCATAACAGGAAAAGTGCCACTATGGCCATTGCCATTTATTCCAATAACCATCGAAATAGTCTAGTAATAAGTTAATGTTTATTGCCTAATTTAAAAATTATGCAAATCTTACCAGGAAGATGAAGTGATGGCACAGCTAGAAAATTTAACCGGTTATTACGGTTCCTATCCCTGTCTGTAAAATGGATATCACAGATGACCTTCTTTCTATATAGTTCATAATCAGCAGGAGTATCTTACTTCCCACAAGCTATATGAACCCAAGCCTTGAAACAGTCACTATCATTTTCTGGATGTGGAAATTGATGGTAGGAGTTCTCTGCAAATAAAGAAAGATCACTTTTAGTTTTAATTTCAATTGAAGTGGGGGCTGCATGTAACTAACTCAACGTATATGCTGTGTACTATAACAATATTGACATCTTAGCCCATAATCCTACTAATAATATAAACAAACAGCCAAGTTAGACTTAAACGCAAAAACTTTCATATCACCATGTGATATTTAACACTCCTTTTTTTTAATACTTTCTTAACAAGAAATGTTTATTTTCAATTTTACTTAATTAATTTTATTTGTTGTTACACCAACTATAGAATTTCACATTCTGCGAATAATTTCAAGTGTCAATCTATTTCGGTTTAAAAGATACAGTTCTACAATAGACAGACAGCAGAGACAGTAAGTAGAAATAAACGGTTTAAAAAAATAAATTCCATTAGCAGTTGTTATTCCTGTTATTGGCATTAATTTTTGTACGAGTGCACAAGCGCTTAAACCCTTAAATGCATGAATTTTTTAAATATACTGAAAAAAAAAAGGAAAAAGAATTAGGGGTACAAAACTCGGGAAAAATAATTAAAAAAATATTTTCCAACTTTTAATATATTCATTTCTAATAAAACTTCAAGTATCATTTTTGATACTCCATGTATTTAGCTCAAAAAAATGTTGGTTTTAATTTTTATGAAATAAATAGAAACAATTATTGTTTCTGTTGTCACACAAAGACACCTTACATTTTGAACACATTACAGATGTCAACTTCCGACAGTTATTATATTTACACTTATTTCTCTTATTACAATATTCTCTTTCATGCCCTACATGGTCAAAACGGACGTCTCTTGTTGGCATTGCTTATTCATGCGCTCGAAATGTTCTTGCTTTCTTGACGGTTACTTCTTCTAAGCGACTAGAACTTGGCCGACCACGTTTGTTATCATGATTATAACTTTGGTACTTACATAGAGATTCTGCTAGATCTGTTTTAAAGTCAGCTAAATTCATTATTTGTTTCGGATTCTCTCCTTTTTTGGTCAGTACTTTTTTATAGAGCACCCACGCGTTGATGACCGTCATGTCTTACAGATGATAAAACATTCGTGTCGTCCATTTGCGAGAACTGCTCTGAGAACATCAGCTTTCATTACGTCTTTTTTTTTTCTGGCAACTTGCAGGTGTTTCCTAGTCTATTTTTTTGCACAGTACCCAAGCAGTACATTCCTTCTCCCCAAAGATAATAGAGTAGAGCACAATTTGTATAAAAATTATCGAAATACACGATATGATTTACTTTTCGAGGAACAGATCGCAACAAACGGATGACTGTGTTGGACACGGCACCTAAATCAGGTTCATTTTGTAATCTTTCAATAGTTTGTGCCCCTGAATAGATCTCAAACCTGTACGCATATCCCATCAAGCAACATAAGACAAACAATTTGAAACCCCACTTATGGGGTTTGTTTGGTAAGTATTGCTTCATAAAGTGTGAAATCTTGGTTGCACACATCTGTTCATCAAGAGATAGTCTATGCTCAAAAGGAACACTCACAAATCTTTTGTTCAGATAATCGATTACAGGTCTGATCTTGTGCAATCTGTCGTGATTAGGATGACCAACGGGAAGGTGATGTACGTTATCATTCATATGGAAAATTTGGCGAATTTTTTTAAAGCGATTTACAGTCATGCGATAGGTGCAAATCTAGCTTTTGCTGACCAATACGATTGCACACTTGGGAAATGGTAGACAGAAGAATAGATAAGTATGCCTAAAAATTGACGAAGCTCCAAGACGGTAACAGTATCGGTGAAGTTAGCATTTATCTGTATTGCATACTTGTTGGATTCATTTACTATTTGTTCGAGCAAATCATCTTCAAAGAAATAAGAAAAAAATTGGTATGGGGTGGATAGATCCATAATATTCTGTGGGTAAGTTATATTTCTTTTGAATGCTAATGCTTCTTCATCAAGGTTTAAATTTTTCCGTTTCCAAACTAGGTTACGAGAGGTTATATTTCCAGTAACACTTACTGAAGAAGTCGATGGGAGCGGTGGCGGTTCAACCTCCTCATTTGAAACTAAACTGCCATTTTCATCGTGAAATAATATTGGCGGATCACCATCTACATGATCAAGATCACCATCTACATGATCTGAGCTGCCTTCTAAATCAGCTAAAATATCATTACGATCAGCATAATATCCAATTTCGTCTTCATCTTCCTCAAAATTGTCATCAGACAGTTCTCCACTTTCCAGTTGCCGCAAATATCCCTCGATGTCACGTTCTGCTAATCGCTTAGCCATAAGCTGTAAATAAAAGCATCAAGCAGTTGTAGCAATCACCCAAAACTAAGAATATGCGATAATTTATGCAATTAGAAGCCAAAAACAAATATAATACGACATTCAGGAAAGTAAGTAATTCTTGAATTTTTTTTTGGCGCCAATGCATGAAGTATCAGTTTTGATACCTCACAAAAATAGCAAATTAGAGTATGAAAGCCGACAAATAAAGTAAATACGCGTACTCGATAATATGAATTGCATACTTACGATGGTCAGAACAATTTTTGTTGGACGAAAAGTCTCTAAAACAGAAAGCCACAACAGAAACAAAATCACGCGGGAATACCTGTACTACGAACGTTCACTAACTTTTGAAAATCGCAGAAAACCATAGACTTTACAATATGAATCCAAGTTTTTACACTTTTTTTCGTTTAGAAATGAATCAATACACTCTACAAGCACATTAGTTATGTCAGTAAAAGTCTACAATAAATTACCCGATATACTTACAAATGTACAAAAAACAATATATTTATAAATAAATTAAAACAATTTCTAATTAATAAGTGTTATTATGATATAAATGAATATTTTAATGATAAATTAAATAAATAAAATATAGTATTTTAATAAATGTATAAAATAGTAAGTAGTTAAAGTAATATTTAATAGTAATACTTTCGTAAACAATTTTTGTTTTTGTAAAATTTGTTTTGCTCCAATAAATTATCTTATCTTATCTAATACACATTCTATATAATTATAATAATTGTAATAGGCTTCTTTCTTCTTTTTTAATTTGCTGTGCCCGACAGGGTCCACAATGATCTAAAACAATGTCTATCTTGTATGTACCTACCACCTAAGTTCACATTGTGGAATGCAAATAAACGTATTGAGTATTGAGTATTGAAAATATTTTAAAAGCCAACTAGCTTTACATTAAATTTGAGACCATAACCTAATTCAAACTTTAGGTATCATTTTTGATACCGTATGCATTTAAGGGCATTTAAGCCTTACTTCATGCTCGCCAAGTTAGAACGGCCGTATTGTACACCCACATTTAAATAATTTAATAAACAGAACAAACGTAGCGTTCGGGTCGCAAAACAACGACTGCACTGGAATAGTGGAGGAACTAAAAGCTCAACTGACACAACAACTTTGGGAAATTCGTACACTTCACTACGGAGGAGAGCACTCAACTCAGCGTGGATCAGCGGATAAATTTCACGAAGAACAGCACAAATATGGAACGAACGAAACTACAAATAAGCGCAAACGCAAGGAGCAGTCGCCATATTTGTGAGCTGATAATTTGACAATGCTAGTTGCTATCGTAATTATTACCCAGCTTGTGAGCTACACTATACTATAATTGTAATACGAGTTAAATAAAATTATTGGGTAGTGAAATTAGTACTCTAATGTATTTATTTTTTAGTACTAAATTATTTTTGTGTCGATGGTAACGCCACCTGTGATGATATAAAGTAACTAATTGTTTTTGGATGGCGATAGCAGATGTCGCATTTTGAAAAAAAACCTCATTTCTGTCATTCTATGGAATTGTCCTACCCCTGCGATACCCTTTCTGGCATCGGTGACACTGGGCGGGCCTACGTTTGCACCGCCACGTCTCTATCTTGACACCACACATGCACATGAATGTCGTTGTGTTGAAGATACTGCGTACGTCCGCCGTGCGCTGAAGACTTGCTCAAATTGTTCGCATAAATTTGCTACGGACGAAATATTTTCTTCATTCTAAAAAAAAATCAATTTCTATATTTATAACTAAACATTTATATTTACACTGATGTTAATCCGTTAGATTTTTTTTCAATATTTTATTCTACCACTTTGTCGGCGTAACTAATCTGTATATTCATGCCAAATTGCAGCTTTCTAGTACTAAGCGTCTCTGAGTTAAGCTACGGACAGATAGACTGGCGGATGGACGGACATGACGAAACTATAAGGGTTCCTTGTACACTACGTGTTGTTGTTATGATTGATTAAACCTTCGATATGTGGAACTGCGTCCTTAGGGGAATTTTAGCCGTGCACATACACATGAAAGCAGGGTTAGGAAATTAAGGTAACTCACGGGTCTTCGTCGGCGAGTTGAATCCGTGGCCAATGATCACTACACTGCTCCGTTGCGCCCCATTAATTGAATAAATCACCAACGTAGATTGATAAAGTATTAGTCTTGGTAGGTAGAAGTATGTTTGATTTAGAGCCGATAAAATTACCGCGCCATGTTCTTGTTGAGAGTTTAGTATCAGACTGACTTATGGACTATGGTTTTGGATTGGGAGGAAGTGAATGAATTAGGGATGGGAAGAGATAAGAATGAGGAAATGTGACTGTGCATAGACAATTAGTATCGATTGATTTGTTTTCTTTTGATACTTTAACATTCTTCCCCCCTGCTGGCGAAATTATGGAGACAGAACTCTACAATGAAAGCTACGTCTATATTAACCAAAAACATGTTTTATGATATGATTGGTGAATAAAAAAAAATATGTTATGATGATGTGTATTTCATAAATACAATACAAAATTATGATTTGATATATATAATATTTTTTTTTTGATTAAAGTCTTGAAAATTTACTCGTGTCCATCAGGGAGAGGACATAATTTTACTAAAGGTCTGTCAATAGTACCTTGAGCAGTTTTGACCGTAGCCGAACGAGGAATCCCATCACGACCAGGATATAATTTTATGATCTTACCAAACCGCCATCGTAACGAATGATTACATTCGTCTTTGATAATGACTAACTGATTGATATGAGCATCACGTGTGGACTTGTTCCATTTCAAGCGTTGTGTTAAACTGGTTATATACTCAGAATGCCATCGTGACCAAAAGTCTTGATGCATTCGTTGCAAAAGTTGCCAACGTGTCAGCCTGTTAGTTGGTGTGTCTGTATAATTTGGTGTTGGTAACGTTGTTAATGGTGCCAATGTTAAAAAGTGACCTGGTGTGAGTACCGTAATGTCATTGGGATCCATACTAACTGAACACAATGGTCTAGAGTTTAGTAAGGATTCCACCTGGACAAGAAGTGTGTTTAACTCTTCGTATGTGAGGATTTGTGTACCTATAACACGATAGAGGTGCGTCTTTACAGACTTAACCCCAGCTTCCCAGAGTCCTCCGAAGTGGGGGGCCCCAGGAGGGTTGAAATGAAATGCTATATGCTCGGTCTCACAAGCCGATTTCATAATATTGGTCAACTCTGATTGAGCGCCTTTAAAATTTGTTCCACAATCTGAATGGATGATGTTACATCTACCACGTCGAGCAATGAATCTACGTAATGCCGCTAAGAATGCTGCAGACGACTTGTCAGATGCTAACTCTAAATGGAGCGCTTTTGTGGCAAAGCACACAAAAAGACACAAGTACGCCTTCGTAACACGAGTCCTACGATTTTTGATGGGGGTTACATTGAAGGGTCCTGCGTAATCGCAACCGACTGATTGAAATGCTTTTAATTGAGTGATGCGTGATTTTGGTAAGTCTGCCATTTTAGGCTCAAGAGTTGTTGGCTTGATACGAAAACAGCGATAACAATTAGATAAAACTTGTTGAATTGCTCGCCTTGGGGACAAAATCCAAAAATTTTGAAGGAGTAGAAAATGAAGTGTTTGTAATCCTGGATGCATGTTTTCGTTATGAACAGATTCAATGATACGCTGAGTTAAAAGATGTTTACGAGGAAGCAAAGATGGATGTTTTGTTTCAAATTTTAAATCAGAACGAGAGAGCCTTCCCCCCACCCGTAAAACACCAGAGTTATCTATAAATGGGTTAAGTTTCCTAAAAGGTTTAGGTAAAACTTTTCCTGCTAATAATTGTTTGATTTCATCTTTGAATTCAATATGTTGTACGTGTTTAACAAGCACCATAAGGGCGTTGTTTAGCTCAACTTCTGTTAAATGTTGAATTGTTTTGTTTTTGCGTAAAGCGTTAATGAATCTGAAACAATATGCTAAAATACGTTGAATTTTCCGTAATGATGAGAATTTGTTGTTGAGATTATCTAAAGGGTTGGTATCAATCATGCTGTTTGATAGCACTGTGATACGTTGTTCACAGGCTACATCACTATCTGCGAAGCAGTGTGATTCTGTGGTTATTGGCTCGTTAGGCCATTGATTATTTTATTTATTTATTTATCATCATACAATTATCATTACAGGCTTATCACCTAATGCGATAATGTAGTCAACTTTCATACATATTTAAGAACTACAGCTAAACAATTATTATTACTATATTATCTATACTAATATTATAAAGCTGAAGAGTTTGTTTGTTTGTTTGTTTGCTTGAACGCGCTAATCTCAGGAACTACCGTTCTGATATGAAAAATTCTTTCAGTGTTAGATAGCCCATTTATCGAGGAAGGCTATAGGCTATATATCATCACGCTAACACCAATAGGAGCGGAGTAGTAATGAAGAATGTTTCAAAATCGGGGCATTTTTTTTTCCACGGGGACGAAGTCGCGGGCGGAAGCTAGTTATTATTATAAAGTAAAAGTAACAGCTTTCGATACTTGTACTTTGTTACTAAGTACATTCTCCATGTCTATATCACAACAGGACCGTAACATATCTCATAGAGAGCTCTCACTATGAACCCACCCAGAGTACAACAAAATAAGTCTATGCCTTCTGCTATATTGTTGAGGATACGGATTGCGCGCGTAAACGGTGCTTCATTCACTAGCTTAGTGCGGCCGCGCGGCACTGCAAGCAATCGCGGCCGCCGTCGCCGCCACACGTATCTGTCCGGAACACACATGTGCACTTGTTGTAATACGTCCGGATTGTGAATGTTTCCCCTCATCACCTTAAAGATATATGAGACTAGCGCTAAACTCCTTCTAACTTTTAACTCATTGTATCCTACCATACCTAAGATGAATAAAGTAGGATACTTATTTGGGTAAAATGGATATACTCCATACAATTTCTTATATAAATATCTAATAAATTTATTTTGCACTCTCTCCAACATGATACTATATTTAGTTTCATGTGGAGACCAGATGACTGCATTAAACTCTAATTGACTCCTCACTAAAGAGTTATACAATGTAATAATTGCCTTAATATTCGTAAAGCCCCTAACTTTGACTGTTGACTGGCAACACTGGTGTCATACAAGTAGTCCGCGTATTTAAAATGCGTAAATAATAAAATTACTAAACTGAGTGGAATAAATAGTTGTGGAAGTGAATATACTGACAATAATCTTCAAGTGATATTATTAGTGGCAAACGATATAAGTGAAATAGCTGGTAGCTGCGTAGGAAAACTTGAGTGCTAAAACCGTCAATAAAAACAAGAAACCTGCACTCGAATGTCATTCCTCTTAGCATTACCAAAGCTAACAATGAACTAAGTGTAAAATTGAGCTTCAAAAGTGGACATTTAATCATATTTCGTAAATTTTGTAAAATCTATAGACAGTTACGAAAATATTTTTTTGAAAATTGGACTTTGGACTCTGTTATGACTCTACAACTAACGCCATTACTCAACCGTGGCGAATAGAAGAATTAGCCCATGGTACTACTACTGCCACTTTGGTCTCTGGTGGTGAGTAGATGAACTAAAACTGGGTTGCCATACAAAATAAATATTTTTAATTGGTAGATAAATCTAAAACCTACCATCATTTAATTCATCGTCGTTCCTGTCACGGTGACTGGACTGTGTACTACAGGAAAGTGATAGCTAACACTTTGTCACGACTATGCACCAAACAGTTAACTACTGCTCCACTGTGCAAATTACCCGGGAGTATTGTCTCTATCTCCTTCCTACGACGCACGCGGAGTAGCTGACACTGGCTACTGCCACAAGTGAGCTACTACTGTGTTACGGTTTCTGCGCTACGCTTACGACACTGCTCACATAGAACACTGAATATTTGTGCTGTAACAGATTTCGTCTTATGCTTATTGGTTTACAACTGAACTAAACACCTTCTGATTTTTAACATGCCTAACGTGAAAAGAACCCCGCCATCAAATTCTACGAATGTAATCCTAACAAGAGAGCCTTCTTACTCCGACTCTGAAGTCATTCCATCCCCGCAAAAGAACATTACTTCAAGAACTAAGCGTCCGCGAGTGGAATCTTCACCAAGTAAACAAGAATGCTCTAGCAATGTCTCACTTGAAATTATTATGAATACATTGACCGCTATGAAAACACAACAAGAAGTGACATTTGCCAAAATTTTCTCGGAAATATCAGATGTGAAGGAAAAAGTACACCAAATACAAAAAACAAATACAGAAATCGAAAAATCAATTGAGTACATGTATAACCACTATGAGGACCTAAAGCTTCAAATTTTGGACCTTGAAAAGAACCGAAATGAAAATGCTGAAACTATCCACAAGCTCGAGGGGCAACTTCAAGATATAAAACTGAGTTCGAGGTCATCTACTGTCGAAATTAGAAATGTCCCGAACAAAGATAACGAATCCGTTGAGGACATGATAGATATTGTGTCTCAGATTAGCAAAACTATCAACTTTGAAGTAACAGCTTCGGAAATACGCGATATATATCGCATACCAACCAAACCTGGCATGAACAAAACTATTGTGGCTGAGTTTTCTACTGTGCGTACTAAAACCAAGTACCTGTCTGCAGCTCGCAATTACAACAAAAATCGAAAACTAGAAGACAAACTAAATACGCAAGTAGTAGGCATATGCGTAGATAAAAAACCAATATATGTCGACGAATATCTTCCCGGCTCCATGAAGAAACTATTCCTGCAGTCTCGAGATTTTGCCAGAAAGAATGGTTTCAGATTCTGCTGGATTTCTAACGGAAAGATTCTGTTACGCAAAGGCCCGGACTGTAAAGGAACGAACACTGTTAAGTCGGAAGACTGCCTGGCAAAAATTCTGAAAAAATATGACTTTCCGACCTGTGCTATATAATTACCATGTTTCTGTTTTTATTATTAGCTAGTTACTATTTAGAAATATTATGTAAATGCCTTAAAATTATGTTTGTGATATTTTCTAACATAAGAAGCAAACTTCGCACACACAACACTGTTTTCACAAACCACTCAACTTACACGCACGCTTTATCACACCTGAAACCTTATGTCACACTTTCTGTAACTCGTACTTTATTCCTACTTAAACAAACACAATTAAGTTCACACTACAGTAAATCAAAAACAATCTCTCCAATCATTTCAACACAAAAAACACATTTAATAGACTGTCCTTTAGACCTATCTGTAAAATTAATTAATGTAATTATAAATGGCTTGTATAAACAATATTCTTGATGAAATTGATCAACACAGTGTAGCTACTTTTGAGGTCTGTGCCCCTCATGCATACAATTCTCTACAAAAGATGGCACAATCGTCGATTAAAATTATTCACCTTAATATCCGTAGTATTCACAAAAACCTTAATAGTTTTTTGGTTGTTCTTGCTCAGATGCCTATACAATTTGACCTTATCATATTGACGGAATGCTGGTTGAAAAATACAGGCCCTGCCCCAACTATAGACGGCTATACCACATATTCCACTATAAACAACCAAATCCAAAATGATGGAGTAGTAATCTACGTTAAAAATAACATACAATGTACCATAACAGAACCGTCTTCTTTTGTGGATGCTAATTGATTAATCTGTCGTACACAGGACACTGCAATCGTTGGCATATATCGGTCACCTTCATATACTAACCTAACTAATTTCTATAATAGCTTGGAAACTACTGTATCTACCTTAAAAAGCAGCAAGTCGGTTATAGTAATGGGTGACTTGAACGTTGATATTAAACCTGACAATAAGGACGCACACTCTCACGAATATTTGCTACACACAGCGACACTAGGCCTTTTGCCCGCTTTTCTACATCCTACTAGACCAAGTTCAAACACTTGTCTAGATCATATTTTACTGCGAACGAAATCAACATTAAACTCCTTCTTATTAGAGATGAGTGTCACTGATCATCATGCTACGGCTTTATGTATAAACAGAAACAAAGTGAACCGCAAACTTACTCAACAGATAACAACTCGTTTAAATTATACTAATGCCGTAAATGACGTAGGAAGCGCTGACTTTGCACTGGTGATGGATGCTACTGATGCTAATATTGCTGCAGATAATTTAATCACTATTCTCAAAGGCATTGTTTTGACTCATACCTCACATAACAAAATTTCTAGAAAGGCCAGAGTAACTAAACCTTGGATGACACCCGGTCTTATCAGGTGCATTAAAAACAGAGACAGGATGCATTTGAACTTAAATTCAGATCCGCAAAACACTGTTCTCAAAAAGACTTACACAAGATACCGAAATTTTTGTAATCGGCTTATCAATAAACTCAAACGTTCGTATGAGAAATATCAATTTACAAAAGCGCAAAAAAATTGTAAAGAAACTTGGAAGGTTGTCAAAAATATTACCTATACAGAGAAAAACAATCAGAGGGCCACGAATCTCTTAACATTATCCTCGGACCCCTTGTCCTCTGTTAACTTAATTAACAAATATTTTGCAAATATAGGAAAGACGTTGGCATCTAAAATAATTACCTTTTCCACTGGCTGTGATATGTCAACCAAGAACAGTACGCTGAACTCGATTGCGCTTCTCCCGGTTAGTGCAAGTGATGTCGAGATAATTATAAAAAACCTTAGGGATGATTGTGCGACAGGGTGGGACAATATACCAGCCAAATTAATCAAAATGGCTCGGAACGTTCTTGTGCCTCCAATCACACATATTTGCAACCTTGCCATAGCACAAGGGGTATTCCCGAGGGCCTTTAAAATGGCGTTAGTCACCCCTGTATACAAAACTGGAGATAAAGATCTGATCTCCAACTATCGCCCCATCTCCGTCTTGAGCGCTTTATCTAAAATCATGGAACGAGTTCTTAACAACTGCCTTACTAATTATTTAACTAAATTTAACATTCTCACCAATAACCAATATGGTTTCCGACATGGCATTTCTACGGAAGATGCTGTGGTTGATCTTGTACAGTCAGTTGCTGACAAACTTGATAAAAAGCTGAAATGCTATGGCATTTTCCTAGATCTCAGTAAAGCATTCGACACCGTCTGTATTTCTAAATTAGTAGAGAAAATGGAAAATGTGGGTATACGAGGTCTAGCTCTCGATATTTTTAAAGACTATCTTTCTAACCGTAGGAAATGCGTCAGAATAGATAATATAATAAGCGCAGAGGAACAGATAATCTTCGGAGTTCCCCAGGGAAGTATTTTGGGTCCCACCCTTTTCTTAATTTATATAAATGACCTCTGTAATCTGCCTCTAGTCAACTGTGATATTTTCACTTACGCAGACGACACTGCACTAGTGGCATATGGTAAAAATTGGGATGATGCCAAATTACACTCAGAAGATGCATTACGGAGAGTAATGCATTGGTTAGCAAAAAATCTGTTAACCTTAAATGTTAAAAAGACCCAATTCTTACGCTTCATTCTACCGCACACATCAAAACCGGCTGTAGAAACCGAAAACCTAAAAGCCCATACCTGTCCGCAAAACACTGAAGCCTGTACATGTCTGTCGTTGACGATGGTAGAATCCATAAAATATCTCGGAGTATTCTTTGACGAGAAACTAGACTGGACTACTCAATTAGAGTCATTAACATCTCGCACCAGAAGACTCATTTTTATATTCAAAAACCTAAGATTTTCAGTGGATAAAGATACTCTCCGAATGGTTTACCTGGCTCTGTGTCAATCTATTCTGACGTACTGTATCCCGGTCTGGGGAGGAACTCATAAAACTGAGCTGTTGAAGCTTGAAAGAGCTCAAAGGGCTGTGTTAAAAGTAATTCACTGTAAACCACGTGACTACTCTACGTACATGTTATATTCAGAATGCAATGTACTAACAGTTAGAAAATTGTATATCTTAAGTTCCATCATCCGCCAACACTCTATGATTTCCTTCGATAAGCAGCTTGTCAGTCAGCGGCGACGTGGCTTTCCTTTATGTCCAACTGTCTCTTGCAGGACTGCTTTCGCAAGACGACAGTTTAGTGGCCTAAGTGCTAGGCTCTATAATAAAGCTCACAAACAATTAAATATCTACACCTTAACTAAGTGTAAGGTAAAACACGTGCTTTATTCTTGGCTGCAGAAATTAACATATTGTGATGCCGAGGAGCTTATAACCGCTGTACAGTAAAGTCAAATAGGTTTACACACACACAATAGACTTTAAAACAATCAATCAATCAAACACACACACGCAAATTCACTCTCCCATAAACACACACAAACAAATTCACTCTAACATCCACACACACATACACACACACGTACACACGCGCGCGAGCGCTTTCAAACTGACACACACACGCACATACAAATATCAGACGCACACTCAGAGTGACATATATACATATATACCATTGCTTTTTTTTTAATTTTATTATTTAATGTATTAGTGTACTTTGTTCGCCCACTGCACGCGCCGATATTTTTGTGTAACACCAATTAGACCCATTATAAGGGCTCTCTTTCCTAAGATACAGACAGGTTTTCTGCCTAGTTTAGGAAAGGGAGGCCAATGACTCATTTTATTATTTTCTATATAATTTCTAAGTATAAGACAACTTTGTACTTACATTGATCTTATATGTACAAATAATTTGCACGCTTGTTACAAGCAAAACATGTTGTACCAATTTAGAATTTTTGTATCAC
The DNA here is from genome assembly GCA_943138885.2 of Tholera decimalis. Lineage (NCBI taxonomy): Eukaryota > Metazoa > Arthropoda > Insecta > Lepidoptera > Noctuidae > Tholera > Tholera decimalis. The sequence continues at coordinate 29,710,764 of OW964551.2, forward strand.
CTATTATACCTACCATGTTTTTAGCAAATAAATAAAAATAAATATTATAAAAAAAAAACTACTCGGAACACGAACCCTAAATTTCTGTAGGCTTTCTTACAGATTTTGGTTACATAATCTCTAAAAACAAGTTTAGAGTCAAAGTGGACACCTAGATCTCTGACTTCCGACACTTTTACTATTGGTACCCCGTTAATTTGGTACTGGTACGTAACCGGAGAGTGCGCTCGGCTAAAAGTCATTGACATGCACTTCGAAATATTAAATTGCAAATGATTATGTTCGCTCCAGGCTACCACCCTATCTATATCTTGTTGTAACTTTTGGCAATCTTCTCTGTTCCTAACAGCAAGATACAGTTTCAGATCATCTGCAAATAGAGTGCAATGCGCATCTTTGACAACCGTCGGTAGGTCATTAATCATTAGTACAAATTCTAACGGACCGACGTTGCTGCCCTGACTTACTCCGGACCTAGTAAAATAATGTTCTGACCTGCACTCCGCATATTCTACATACTGCTGTCTGTCCCGCATGTAACTAGCAAAAAAGGTTAGTAAATGGGGTGTAAACCCTACACCTGCCATTTTTGTGAGCAGTATGTCATTATCCACTAGGTCGAAAGCTTTTTTGTAATAAAAGAAAGCTACGTCTGCCTGTCCTCCTGCATCCACTTCAGGTACAATATAACTCATGTAGTTAATTAGGTTACTGGTGGTGCTTCTACCGGGTCTAAAACCGTGCTGCTCATCTGAAAGCTGCACATTAACCTGCGAGAGAATACTCTTGTGTACTGCAGCCTCCAGTACTTTAGCTGGTGTCGAAAGCACGGCTATCGGCCTGTATTGGTCCACGTTACATGCTGACTTCCCTTTGGGTACCGGGACAACCTTTGTTGTTTTCCATCTATCCGGAAATATGGGCTCCGCCAGACACTGATTAAAAATATAAAGAAGCGGTCTACAAATTACTAGCCGGCAGTCTTTGAAAATGTATGGCGGTATACCATCAGGTCCCGTTGACTTTTTTGGTTTGAGTTTTTGCAGAGCGTAAAGTACTTCATCAAGCTTTAGCTGATCTAAGTGCACCCTAGCCGCCCCATTCTCACCACCCGCCTGTTTCATGGCCGCCTCCACGTCCAGTTTGGGTATCTTAGGGCTAAAAACGGAATAAAAATACTGCGCAAACTCAGTAGCACATTGTTCCTCCGTAAGTACCTTACCACCTTTTAAAATTTTGGGTGGAATCCTACTGCATTTTTTAGAGTTAACATAATCCCAAAATGCCTTTGGATTTTCTTGGAACTCACTCTGCATCCGGTTTTTATAATTTTTATATGCAGCGTTTATTAAAACTTTTACCCTCGCCCTACACTTAGCAAACGCTTCATAATCCGGCCCTGATTTACTAACCTTAAATTGCCTTTAATTGTATGTTGCGAATAATGTCTATCGTGTACCACTCAGGATAACTATACTCCGAGTTTACACGTCTTCGCTTTTTTCTTGGAACGCAGTCATCCATAACACTGTTTAAAACCTCATAAAAATAATCTAAACTACCATTTACATCTAACCTATACATTGGCGTCCAGTCTATAGCCGCTATTAAAGAATACATTAACGGAAAGTTTGCTTTGTAAAAGTTCCATCCAGTGTGCGTCTGGGCGCTCTCCTCAAACTCAGCTAGCGGCGGCGGTGAGGCCGCGGGCCGCTCGCCGCGGCGCGGTCGCCCCCGCTGCGGCACTACAGTGGCAAGCGGCGGGTGATATGGATCGGGCGGTACGATCGGCTCAGCCGCGCGCACCTCCAAACCGTCCCCCGCTGAACGCGTGCTCAAAACAATATCTAATTGGCGTTCATTGCAATTTCCTATTTTGTTGTACTGGGTGAATTCACAATATGTACTAAAGTACTCAAAATAATTTCGCACATTTGTTGAGCTAGAGTATAAATTAAAATCGCCTATCACTATTAAGTTATTGTAGTTATCACGATAATTTTCTATTATACTAAACAAGCACATATATTCAGTATCACTACAACTCGGTGGAATGTATACTACACACAAAACAAACATGAACTTATTATGTAAATAAACCGCAGCACTAACCAGTTCGAATGCTTGATCTTGAATACGCACATCGTTCGGTGTACTTAGTTGCCGTAGCTCGTACCGCGGTGCGGCCACTAAACACGCGCCACCTTGCTTGCGCCCGTCTGCACGATCACACCGAAGTATCTTGTATCCAGGTGGGATTAGTTCTGAATCATAGATAGACTCGTTGCATCCTGTTTCTGTTATTGCAAAAAGGTCATAACTATGGGAAGATATTCCCACATAAAAATCGTGTAATTTTGTTCTCAATCCTCTCACGTTCTGATAGTATATCTCCACAGAATTTAGTGTTTTTTTATTAGTTGTTGGGTGGTTTACGAAACCACACCCATTCACAGAATTCTATGTTAACTGCCCAGCATTCTGGTTTACACAGTATCTCGTATGAACTTTCTGGAACTCCTATTATAAACGACGCATAGTCTCTTTCCGTTTTATGTTTAATTTTATCCACTGTTATTGCTGTCACTTTTCCACATATGTTCTTAACATGTATTTCTAAATTTTCTACTGTGGTATCCTTTTTTAAACGCCAGACATGCAAAAACTTTTTCCTTTCAGTACCTTGAATATTTACTACGCTAGTATTTCCTCCTTTGATGACTTGCTTGCCAGGAAATTTTTTCTTTTTCTGTACAGTAGTCCATGATTCCTCCCTTTTGCTAGTTTCCATCTGTAATTCTGTATTATCCGTCGATAATTGTTGTTTATCAAAAATTATGATTTAATGATAACCACTCCGGTCCAGTCCACCAGAGGGCGTGGCTGATGAGCTCATCTGGTAGTAAACCACGACTTGCGCAATCAGCTGGATTCTGCTTGCCTGGCACATGTTTCCAGGTAGCATTTGCTAATTTTCGTTGAATGTGTGCTATACGATTGCCAACATATGCTTTAAAATTGATTGAATTTGATTTGATCCATGCTAGGACTATCATGGAATCAGACCATGCGAACACGCCGTCAATGTTGATGATGTTAGAATAGATGTTAATGAGATAATTCATAAGATCTGCTAATAATGATGCACCGCAGAGCTCGAGTCTCGGTAGCGTTCTGCGTTTGGTAGGAGCAACACGTGATCTTGCGCTCACCAGACAGACTTGATATTGATCTTGATAAATGCTGGAACGAAGATAGACTACTGCTGCATAACCAGCTTCACTAGCATCGCAGAAGCCATGAATTTGATATGATGCTGCTTGATCATGTGTAATACGTCTTGGAATACGTAATTGAGAAAGATTCGATAATTGATACGTATACTTCGTCCAAATGTTATGAATGTCATCGGGTACTGGTTCATCCCAAGACGTTCCTAGTAACCACAGACATTGAATTAGAAATTTTGCTAAAAATGTTAATGGTGTAAGTAGACCGATAGGGTCATAGATACGGGCAAGCTCAGAAAGCATTGTCCGCTTTGTACAGCCGCGTGGAACTTGATTGACTTAATAATTAAAAACATCTTGATGAGCATTCCAGGCAAGACCAAGAACCTTGATAAAGTTGGTGTCACTGTCGAACGTCAAATCTGGTAATCTTATGTTGTTCAGGTATGTTTTGCAGTACAGCCACATGGTTACTGGACCTTTCTGAGCTCAAAATCACCGGCAGCCATGATTTGGACTAACTCTTGTTGTAAGTGAATTGCATGTTGGATGTTATCACAGCCGGTGACTACGTCATCTACGTAGAGATCCTTTCGCAACACCTCTGCTGCGACAGGGTAGGACTCCTGTTCGTCTTGAGCCAGCTGATGCATGGTACGTATGGCCAGAAATGGCGCGGACGAAACTCTAAACGTTACGCGATTGATTTTATATTCTTGAATTGATTCGTCAGGTGAAAATCTGAATAGGATACGCTGATAATCTTGATGATCCTGAGTGATGATGATTTGACGGTACATTTGACGTACGTCGGCTGATAATACGACTGCATGGAGTCGAAATCGTAAAATGATGTTGATGATATCTGCTTGTAACTTAACGCCTGTTAATAATGTGTCATTAAGTGATCGACCCTGTGTATCCTTAGCTGAGGCATCATAGACAACTCTCAGACGTGTAGAAACACTACTTGGTTTTAACACTGCATGAAGTGGTATATAATATGCTGAAGATGATTGATACTCATCAGGTGGGACAGGTTCCATTTGCCCGCTTGATAATTGATATATACTCCATGATGTGAGATTTATACTCTTCTCCGAATGTCGGGTTCTGATAAAGGCGTTTTTCAAGCTGATTAAATCGCCTAAGCTCAATAGTATACGAATTGTTGAATGATGGTAATGATGAATCTCTAAATGGTAGATGCACGATATAACGACCGTCAGCATCACGCTTACATGTTGATTGATAAATGTCCTCGCAACGAGTGTTGTCGGCAGAGGCTGCTGGTTTTGGTTCCGATGGTATGTTGTCGGTATCCCAAAACTTTTGGACTGCAATATCTAAATTGGCATCCATTGATACATGATTGATTGATACAGGAATAGACTCAATGGGATTGGCTACTTGGGAGGAACCCATGAGAACATATCCAATTATAGTGTTAATTGCTGTTGCAGTATGATTACCGCTATCAATTTTGCCTGATAACAAAATCTGCGGAAAATCTCTCCATCAATCAAAATGTCGATAGAACGAGATTTATGAAAGTCAGGATCTGCTAACTTAAGATTTGATATATGTTTGAAATCATTGATGTCTATTGCATGTGTAGGCATATCGCTACAAATTTTATCTAAAGTCACCGCTTCTGCTGTAAATGATGCATTGGAATTGCCCAGTGGACGAATATCCAGAAAAACCTTACTACCTGATAAAGCAGGAGTATCCCCTATTCCTGACATTGGAGTGTTACATTTGACACGATTCAGTCCAAGTCTCCGTACACAGGAATTTGTAATTATATGACTCTGGCTCCCTGGATCTAACAGTGCAAGAACCTTTTGATAAGTGTCATACCCATCTCTGATTTCAACTTGCACGGTGGCAAGCAAAACAAAGGATGAAGTAGATGCTTTTGTTATATTTGATAATGTTGTAACCGGTGTAACGGTATCAGAAGCACTAGCTTGATTTGCTGCAGCTTGAATTTGTGATGAATTTTGTTGATTTGAATTATTATTTTGGGGAGCCTGGTATGATTGCGTACTCTTTGGAAAATGTAGTAAGCTGTTATGACGCTGACTACATGTTTTACATACATTAGTTGATACACATTTGGAAGTGTTATGATTTGACCGCAGACAATTTAAACAAAGTTTATGTTGCTTTGCAATTTCAAAGCGCTCTTGAGGTGATTTGGATACAAAATTATTACATGAAGAAAGAGGATGATTTTCTTTGCAAATGATGCAATTTGATAATTGAGGCGTTTGAGCCAGTAACATAGTTGATGCTTGATTTGTTAAATGGTTTTTATGTTGAGTACGGTTTGATGAACTGTTGTTATTGTTGTTAAAATTATTATTTAAGTTTGAATTATTTTTGATAATATTATTGTTATTAGGCAAAGCCACTGTTGCTGAAGTATTTGTTAAAGATGAGCGCTCTACATCTTTCTACTAAAAATGTTTTTAATTGATCAAACCGTGGAAAGTCACAACCACTGCTTGATAGTTCGAAAGCTTCACGAGATTTTTTATCTAATTTTACCAAAAGTGAGTGAAATAAAACAAAGTCCCAATTTGAAGTGGGTAAACCTAATGAATTTAACATTGAAAGATTTTCGGAAAATGTGTCTAGAAGATTTCTCAAGCTTTGAGCAGATGGTGTGTTTATTGATTTGAGGTTGCATATTTGCTCCTAACATAAAAATGAGAGATATCGCTTGTTATTATATCTATTAACAAGTGCTTCATAAGCGCTAATATAATTAGCTTCTGAAATTGGAAAAGCTCTGATAAGTTTAATTGGTTCCCCTGAAAGGGAAGTCACAAGGTATTGGAATTTTTCTACATTTGACAAATCTGTCCTGTTATGGACTAATGTGTTAAACAAATCAATAAAACCAGGAAAATCCTTAAACTGACCTGAGAAAGTAGGTAGCTTTATCGCAGGCAATTTTGTAGGTTTCCTGTTTTCTGTTGAGGATGTGGAATCCTGTACCACATCTGTTTTCTGATCAGGTAAGAGTTTACGTATAGTTTCTAAAATCTCAAAATACATGTCATCTGCTGGTTCTTGATATATTGTTTGTTTTAACATTTGTTCCTCACTAATATCAAGGTTTTTATATTCTGCTAAAAGTTTTATGTGAGCTTCATTAAATGCTTCCATAAGTGATTCTATCCGCGATTCATGATGAGCCGCCATAGATTGACTCATGATGAATAAATTTAATTAATTTACTCGGTGAAATATGTTAAAGTATCTTATTGTTACTACAATAAGTTATAATAATGTTTCCAAATACTTCAAAATATTGTTTGATGACAGCAATGGTAGAATTAAAAAACTACCAATTAGTAGTAATTTTCTAAGTATGGTAATAATTTAGTGCTGACAACCCTGAATATTGAGTGAAGTTAGTAACAGAACGATCGAATATGTTTTGTTACGCTAGTGGACACAAGATGTCGCTATTAGCTTATGTATGCCTATTCAACGAAAATGAAATAATGTTTGAAATGTTGCGAAGGACCTTATATGATGAAATACAAATGCTAAGTTGTTTATAAATTGAATGTTATTTTATAAATGTTACGAATAAAGAAAACAGAATGATACTAATAAGTTATAAAGTATTCATTGCAACGTTATATGTTACGTATACAAACCAACTTACGTGGAAAAATACGCTAAATGCTTAGAAGAATATTTTTCTATGATTATGTTATAAAGTAATGTTTGAGTGCTATATGTTACACTTCGAAACAATGCTTGAAAAGAAAAACTGAATGATAGGTACTCATAAGTTATCTATACTAATATTATAAAGCGGAAAAGTTTGTTAGTTTGTTTGTTTGTTTGTTTGCTTGAACGCGCTAATCTTCGAAAGTACTGGGTGGATTTGGATGAAATTTGGTATGGAAGTAGCTTGAAGCTTGAGGAAGGTTATAGGCTACTTTTTACCCGACTGCAAAAAAGGAGAGTTATGTTTTTACCGTGATAGAATCCACGGGAGCGAAGCCCCGCGAGAGTACTAGTAAATTATGAATTCCAACGTTATATGTTACGTGTGCAAACAAACTTACGTAAAAATACGCTAAATTAATGATTATGTTATAATGTTTTGTTTTAGTGTTATATGTTACACTTTAAAACAATGCTTGAAATGTTCAAAATCACATTTCTGTTGAACGGTTGAACTGAATATCTACCTACCTACCTACGACCGGTCAAAACTGGTTCAAGATTTCAAACTTTATATCGAAGTTTAAAAATCTAAAAACCACTTGTTATGATGATAATATGCTTGTTTATATATGTTATTAATTGATAATTGTGATAAAACGCCGCACATGTTATGTTACAACTAAGATTAGAAGTACATGTATATAAATCCGACTCTAAAGGACCAAAATGTTGTATTCGCGATCCATCTCGATCGCGAACCTTGTGGGAGGTGGATCGGTACTCGACGTGGCCTTACCATCCCACGTATGCCAGAAAATCCACAATCTTGGGTCGCGGGTTCAAGGAAATAAGATAAATGAGAGTATTCTCAATAGTATACTTAATCTCTCTACTTTATTCACTAAACATGGTTACAAAATGGCGTCCTCGCTGGTAACAAAAACAATAAGAATGACGCGTGCGCTACGCACCGCGATCGCCGGCGAACAGGGCGGAAGGAAGTAGGAAGCGCGCCCGCGCCGACGCGCGCTAGTGATGTCCACGACTAGTGGTGTACAATTAGTTGCATGAACATTCCCAGGGGGCCCAGCCAGGAGGTTGGGAAACCTAGTCCTCCCCTACAGGTAACTTACATAACTTAACTACTGGCCTAACAAGTTCGCCAGATTGGGTTCTTAACCTTACAGATCTTACAACATTATCTTTACCCCTATGTAACTCTAACACCCTACCTAGCTTCCAGTGTAGTGGTGGAGTATTTTCATCTTTAATGAAAACTAAGTCATTAACATTCAAATTATCAACATCATGATACCATTTGTTTCGCGACTGTAACGTACTAAGATACTCGAGATGCCAACATGCCCACACGTTCTGGTGCAGCTTCTGCAACATCTGAAATCGAGATAAACGTGACATTTTAGTTTCTGACCAAGGAATCGCAGGCACTGCTACCAATGGCTGATCAATAAGAAAATGTCCTGGCGTCAAGACTTCTAAATCCCCAGGATCTTCAGACATCACTACAAGAGGCCTAGAATTCAAAATAGCTTCTATCTTGCACAGGAGCGTCGATAACTCCTCAAACGTCATTATAGTATCGCCAATTTCCCTCTTCAGAAGCTGCTTCACACTCTTGACCGCAGCCTCAAATAATCCACCCATATGTGGTGAGGCTGGCGGGTTGAACTCCCAGTGTATATGCAGCCTTCTGAACTGCTCCTTTAGAATGTGTTCCCTTTCCAGCAGGAACTGATTAACCTCCTTGAGATACACACATCAAAAGTGTCTAGGGATCAACATATATTTTTGCAATAACTTTTCTCCTGATTGATATTAATTAAATTTTTCTTTAAGGATTCATCAAATAAAGTGTTTTCGTTTGTCACAGTAACGATAAACCAAGTCACCTTTGCATTAATAAAGAAATTTGCCATTTTCCTAATAAAGGGATTTTTGACATTTGAACCACTTACATTAAAGTTCGAAAAAAAGACTGAAATAACAGTTTTCTTTAAAATTTTATTGAGTAACTTAAACAATTAATAATCCGTGTTTCTACCGCGAACACTAACAACACAAGAACATCGGTTTGGCATACTCAAAATGAGTTCATCCAAATCACGCTGTGGAATGGCCGCCCATGTTCGTTGCAACAACAATAAAAGGTCTTCTTGCGACTGGATACCCTCCATATTCGGCAGAGCTCTTCTCTGTAGCATATCCCATGCATGCTCAATCGGGTTCAAGTCTGGCGACTGAGCAGGCCAGAGCAGGACATTGATGTTAGCTGCGGCGAGAGTCTGTCTTACAACTCTTGCGGTGTGCGGTCGTGCATTATCATGCATTAACTGAAATAAGGGACCGATTTGCACTTGTAGAGGAACGATGACGTCAGATACAATCGTCTCAGCATAAATTTGAGCGTTGAGGTTGCCTCTGATCCAAATCAACTCAGTTCTTCCGCCGATCCAAATACCCGCCCATACCATGATGGTTCCACCACTATAAGGATGGACTTCCTGGCAGGATTTTAATCGCTGTTGGCGTCCAGGGGTTCTCCAGTGTCGTATACGTCTTGTATCCGGTCTCATACCAAAACGAGACTCATCAGAAAAGCACACGAAACGCCATTGTTCTTCTGCCCAATTTCTGTGTTCAAGAGCCCATTGATATCGAATCCTACGATTGTGCATTGCTATAGGTGGTACCCGTAGCGGTCTTCGGGAATGAAGGTTCACTTCATGCAAGCGGTTTCTGACTGTTTGGTCGCTAATTAAGTTCCCTGAAGAGTGATGAAGCCTCACGGCTAACATCATGGCGGTTATTGTTGGAGCTCTTCGAGTTAAGATTTGAATGTATCGGTCTTGTCTCCGTGTGGTGCAGCGATACCGTCCTCCATGGCGCTCAGCCACGGTACCAGTGCTTCGGTAACGTGTCCAAAGTCGACTGATAACACTCTGACTTGTATTCAGAGCTAAAGCCACAGTACGTTGCCGGGAACCAGCTTCTATCATTCCCACGGCTCTGAGTATTTCTTCCCTGCTTAAACGACGTCGCCGCTCCATAATAACGTTGGTTTTAATCAGTAGTAGGGAAACAGTAGCACTAATAATGTCTTCAATGCGTTGTATGTTTTTATAGGGAAAATATTGACAGCTGATTTTCATCTTTTACTCGAATTTGATTAACAGTTCCTGTTTCAAATTATGAAATGCACCAAAAAGGATCCATATAAATTTATAAAATCATAAATTTATTACAAAGCCACATCTCAATCTCAAGAAATCCGCATAAAAATGCTTGATCCCTAGACACTTTTGATGTGTGTATTTGTTGGCACCAACAAAATTCGTACCTCGGTCTGATCGTATCAGACTGGGAAGTCCGCGTCGACTTACAAACCTAGTAAATGCAGCTACAAACGCCTCGACTGATAAGCTAGAGACCAACTCCACATGGATGGCCTTTGTAGCTACACAAACAAAGACGCAAAAGTAGGCTTTCACTGACTTTGCGTTTCTTAATAAACTTGATTTTACCAAATAGGGTCCAGCGAAGTCTGTAGCGACTCCTTCGAAAGGTCGTGCGCGACACACGCGGTCCGCAGGTAGGTCTGCCATGCGCGGAGGTTGTTCTGCCACAGAAAATCGAAAACACCTCTTGCACCGTCGAATCGTCCGTGCTGCCTGCTTTCGGACGGACGTTATCCAATATTCCCTGCGAAGAATCGCAATTAAACCATTAGCGCCAATGTGACAATAAGTTTTGTGATAGTGCTCCATTAACAACTGAACAAATTTGGTATCCTTAGGTAACAATACCGGGTGCCTTGCCCCATATGTGAGTTCCGAATGTCTAAGTCGGCCTCCGACTCTGATGACCCTCTCAGAATCCAAAAACACACTCAGCTTCTGAAGTGACGTAATTACTCGTTTATGCTGCTTCAACAAGTCTATTTCCTTTCCATATTCCAATTCTTGAATTCTCTTAATCCAATACTTAACAGCACCTCGGGTCTCTGATATTGAGAGTATATAACTCTCGGGTCGCATCAACTTATCTGTCCTTAGATTTCTAATGAATCTCAACACATACCCTGTAGTATTGATGAGTCTGGTAAAGCTGCTTACCCTTTCCAATAGACTAATATCCCATGGTTCCACCTGAACAACATTAGTGTTAACTACCCTTTTGAATCCTGGTAGTTCTGTAGGTCGTACATACTTGTTAGGCCACTTAACTTCTTCCTTTCCTAGCCATGGTACTGTCCACCACAATGGATGATGAATTAAGTCTTCGGCTGTCACGCCACGTGACGCACAATCTGCTGGGTTCCAATCCGATGGTACATGTCTCCAATTCAGCTTCCTAGGTGAATTTTGTATATACTGTACCCTATTACACTCGAAGGTCTGCAAACAGTGTGGCTGCGTCTCCACCCATGCTAGTACGATAGAACTATCGGACCAAGCGTAAAGATTATCGATCTTGATCGATTTTGCATAAGCATCCGCTACATGGTTAAGCAGTTGACAAACCAGATGCGCTGCGCTAAGCTCCAGCTTTGGGATTGTTTGTCGGGTCTTAATAGGCGCCACCTTAGATTTAGCCATAACCAAACTAACCTTCACGTTACCTCGTGCGCCCTCGCTGCGGAGGTAAATACATGCTGCGTATCCTGCTTCTAAAGCATCCCCAAAACCGTGCAGCGTGTAAGACACTGCGTTTGGTAATGCAAGACACCTAGGTATCTTCAGTCTTTCCATATTGTATAGATCATTAATCATATACTTCCAGTTTTCTACTATCGCCTTTGGTACTGCCTCGTCCCAATGTAGGCCATCCATGAACAACTCCTGCAATAAGTTCTTAAATCTTATTATCACCGGTGCACAATAGCCACACGGATCGTATAGCCTCGCTATAGTACTTAATATTGACCGATATGATATGATATTTAACCGATAAGACATTGTATCCGATATTGGTTCCCATTGTATTCCTAATACTTTAATGAAACTCTTGGGGTCATTTGCGTCGAACTCCCTTGGTTGGTCACAATGATCTGCCGGTAGATCTCTCAGTAAATATGGCTCGTTTGTAGACCACTTACGTAATTCGTAGCCTGCGCTTCGCATAAGCTCGATGAGTTCTGTCTTCAAGACTTCCGCTTCCTCTATGGAGTCCTCTCCAGTCAGGATATCATCCACGAACACAGCATCCCTCACAACGTCAGCTGCCTTTGAATCAGGATGTGCCTCCATCCACTGCGCCGCCAGCTCCAGCAGCGTCCGTATTGCTACATACGGACTAGACCTTAGTCCATAGGTATTAGTGTTTAGCTCATATACCTTGAGCTCCTGCGACGGATCACTCCTCCAGAGTATAAGTTGATACCTTCTGTCTTCAGGGTGTATCCAGGTCATCCGGAACATCTGCTTCACATCCGTGGTAAACACAACTTGGTGTCGTCTAAAATTTATTAAGATTTTTGTAATATCATTCTGTAATGCTTCACCAGAATGTAAACACTGGTTTAACGAAACCCCCTTTGTTGCCTTACAACTCCCGTCGAAGACTACTCGGATCTTATCCGAGTCCCGTTTAAATATACCATGATGTGGTATCACATAGTGTTCAGAGTCAAATTGAAAATCTGACTCAGACATGTGACCGAACCGCTCATAGTCTTCCATAAACTCCTTGTATTTCTGTGCGAATAATGGATGCCTCCCCATCTTTTTCTCGAGCGCATAAAATCGCCTCGTTGCAGTATCCAAAGAATTTCCCAGCTCCGGTCGGTCAGATAATAAAGGTAAACATACCATGAATTTTCCATCACCTAGCCTCAGTGTGGTGGATTTGTACAACTTCTCACATTCTTCGTGACGAGGGTCCTTCGGAGCGGGTGACAGCGGCTCTTCCGACGTCCAGAAACGCTTGATGGCTTCCGTCAGCGTTGTGGTGAAGACCGGCTGCAGCACTTCGGAATCGTACCCGTCCACTGGTCTCATTATAGCATGCCCAAAGCATGTTCCATAGGCTGCGACGCCACCTGTTCCAATATCAATTTTAGAACCATCTAAAATGTAATTTAGTACATCAGCTCCGAGTATTATGTCTACCCCATGTGGTAGTGTGAAGTATTTGTCTGCAAGACTTAGTGTAGGTGGGGACTGGTTCAATATTCCCTGAGACGGAGTCTTCTCCACTGGTAAATTAGCTGTCAGCTCCAACATTACTATTGCTACAGTGCTGATGACTGGTACCTGTTTATCTAAAGGTTTTATAACTATTTTAACTTGGTTGGTTGATGTTTTCGCCGTGGTATTCCCAATACCCACTACCTTGACTGAGCTCTTCTGTCGGTGTAGTCGTAGTCTTTCCACTAAAGCCTCTTTAATGGCGGTCATACTAGCCCCGGTATCTAACAAGGCACGAGCCTCCTCATATTCTCCTTTATGATTCCTTATGCCTACTGACACAGTAGGGTTTAGGCAGGTTTTAAAATCACTACTTAAGGAATCAGCGACACCGACAGGAGCCTCACATCAATAATCGTCTTCGTTTCGTTCCCGCTTCGGAATAAAAACAGATGGCCATACCTCATCTTGGGTTTGTTGTTGTTGGTACCTGGTACCAATCGGTCGCCTCCTCTGCTCCAGGGCGTGCGGCTGCGGTTGCCCCTGCTCCGGAGCACGTCGCTGCGGCGTAGTTGGCCGGTTGGGTCCTACCGCGCTAGAGCGGGGCGGAGGTGTCTTCGCATGCTGCGGCAGCGGCGTCCACGCCTGTGGTGCCGTCCGAAGGCGCGACGCTGGTCTAGGTGCCAGCTGTGTCGTGTGCCTCGTTGTTTCCCCAGCTGCGGTACACAAAAGGCTATGGTGAAACTCAGATCCACACAATTCACATCCAGTCCTTTCTGCACATTCCCGTGCATAATGTTGCCCCAGGCACACAAAGCATGCCCCATTATTTCGTGTCCATGTCTTGCGGGCCGTGCGATCCAGACGCTTGAACTCATAGCACCTTGCTATACTGTGGCCATTGTGAGTACAATAAATGCACCTTACCTCCACTGCCGCAATGGCTACTTGGCCACGAATCCTGTTTGATGGCGACGAGTGGCGTCCACTCGTTGATGTGGTGCCCCTACGTGGGGTAATTGTGGGAGACCCCCGTGGCCGCGATGGCTTAGACCTCTCCTGTTCCATGTTCGATGGGGCTACGAGTTGCCTCCTGCACACTTCGTCGAGAAAGGTCATCAATGCCGAGAAGGAAGGAAGTTCCCCTGGAGCCGTTCCACTTCGCTCCTCGAACTGATTTCTTAGGCGGGAGGGTAACTTCTGTAACAGAATAAATAGTAGTATATAAGACCACTCTGCTATAGGTAATCCTAACTTCTGAAAAGCCTGCGTCGACTCCAGAAGAGGATTGTAGAAGGACTGCCGCAGTCCCTCCATAGATGAAGAGATATTAGGTAACGACATGATCTGCTCCAGATAGGTGTCCGCTAACAACCGAGTGTTTTGATACCTGTCCCTCAACAGGCCGAGGGCTACCTCGTAATTCTTGGCATCAACAGGCAGGTGTTTCACCAACATCAATGGCTCCCCATATAAACAGCTACGCAGGTAGTAATGTTTCTCTGTCTCCGGAAGGTTTGGTCTGTCATGGACCAATGACAGAAATAAATCGTAAAAACTCACCCAGTCCATAGGGTTACCACTGAACCTTCCCAGTTGAATGAATGGCAGCTTAGCCGCTAAACTGCCTCCATCATGCGGGTCACTTGTAGAAGTCACGGTTTTAATCAGTGGTGAGGGTCCAACCTCGCTCTCCTCTGCCTTAGTTTCCACTGAAACCAACATGCTATTAATTGCAGAGAACTCATGCCCCAAGTCCTCAATATCGTCAACACCGCTGGCGACCAGCTCTTCATAGGCCTGTAAGAAATCTATATAATATTTATCGAATTGCCGTTTAATCACCTTGACTGCAATCGATGAGGCTGTAGCTTCAATTGAGCTATGGAAATCCCGGAGCATCTTAGCTCGTATCTTAAAACTCTGCCTAGCTACTTTGACATCCATTTTGATATTCATAAAAATACTCCACTTACAAATTCAAAATTCAGCATATAACACCAAGTAATAATAAACAAAACAATTGCCCCAATTGATGTCATACAACAAAATGAATGTGTTATTAACAAACAGGTTTAAACATGTAAACAAAATACAATCGCAGTGACGACGCCCCGCAGTCGACTGCATATACTAATAAAGTATAATAATAAAAAACGAAAGTCGACTGGTCTCAACTTGACGTAAGTACAGGTTACAAACAAAACCTAAACTTGTAATTTTATATAACCTAATTTACAAGTTACCTTAATGACAAACTGTATCGACTAAACTTGTCTTTTCTTAAACAATATACTATAACGTAATAAACAAACAATGAACACTGCTAGTATTTCACTACTAACCTACTTTTGATATACATTTTCATAGATTTCGACAATCGCGACGACGTCCTCTAACAAAACAAATTAATGTGCTATACAATTAATAATTGGCAATTAAAATAAAAAGAACTGACTTACAGATGGTGTCCGTGTACACTAATTAACATAAACAAAACACAGTTCACTGCCGTACGCACTTATCCACTTGTCGCTTCGACTCGCACGTTGTCACGCGGTGTTCCCAGGCGGTCACCCATCCAAGCATTGACCGCGCCCAATGTTGCTTCACTTCGGTGATCGGACGAGGAACGGTGTATTCAACGTAGGACTTATCACTGATATCAGTCGGCACCACGGTCCACGGCGCGCAGGGCTCTGCCTCTGCGTCTGCGTCTGCCGTCGGCCGATTCCCGCTGCGCTGCGCCGGTTGTTGGTCGCTCGCCGGAGTCGCCGGCGGCGTGAACAATCGATTGACACCTCAACACCTGTGTCAGCTTCTACACAAGTCGTCTGAGGTGGCAGGTGACTCTTCCCCTCATGGGCCACCAAAATGTATTCGCGATCCATCTCGATCGCGAACCTTGTGGGAGGTGGATCGGTACTCGACGTCGCCTTACCATCCCACGTATGCCAGAAAATCCACAATCTTGGGTCGCGGGTTCAAGGAAATAAGATAAATGAGAGTATTCTCAATAGTATACTTAATCTCTCTACTTTATTCACTAAACATGGTTATAAAATGGCGTCCTCGCCGGTAACAAAAACAATAAGAATGACGCGTGCGCTACGCACCGCGATCGCCGGCGAACAGGGCGGAAGGAAGTAGGAAGCGCGCCCGCGCCGACGCGCGCTAGTGATGTCCACGACTAGTGGTGTACAATTAGTTGCATGAACAGTTGTTGTTATATGTGGAACTGCATCCTTAGGGGAATTTTAGCCGTGCACATACACATGAAAGCAGGGTTAGGAAATTAAGGTAACTCACGGGTCTTCGTCGGCGAGTTGAATCCGTGGCCAATGATCACTACACTGCTCCGGGGCGCCCCATTAATTGCCACTTATCACCAACGTAGATTGATAAAGTATTAGTCTTGGTAGGTAGAAGTATGTTTGATTTAGAGCCGATAAAATTACCGCGCCATGTTCTTGTTGAGAGTTTAGTATCAGACTGACTTATGGACTATGGTTTTGGATTGGGAGGAAGTGAATGAATTAGGGATGGCAAGAGATAAGAATGAGGAAATGTGACTGTGCATAGACAATTAGTATCGATTGATTTGTTTTCTTTTGATACTTTAATACTACGGAGCCCTAAAAATGGTGACAATGTCGTGTATAGGCAAAGATACATTATTTCATAGAGATTTACTTTATACAATAAAAAAATAACTTATGTAATCATACAGTATAATACAGGGTGGTGCAATAGAACGTGCATATTTAAAAAATATATTAAAAATAAACTCAAAAGGTATCGTTAAAATAAAACTAAGGAATTGTAAGGTAATAAATGAAGTTTATTTTTTAAAATAACATCATCTTAATGAATTATTGAAAAATTTCTTCAGTAATGCTGTTGTAATTGTTGCCAGTTCACCACGGATATTCTTGAGCTGATCGATGTTTTTCGGATTATTACTGTAAACTTTGTGTTTGAGGTATCCCCACAAAAAAGTCAAGAAGCGTCAAATCTGGACTACGTGGGGGCCATGGGATATCACCTCTTTTCGAAATCAGTCTGCCTGGGAACATGTTTCACAACCACCATGGAGTCATTTGACGTGTGACTGGTAGCTGCATCCTGTTGTCCTAGTCTTAAGTCCTAGAATTCACTATTATTGAAGTTTTCAGTTCTGGAGCCAAAAAACATTTTAACATTGACATTTTGCCCCCGCGCATTTTCAAGGAAAAAAAGACCGATTATTCCTCAGCTCGAGATTGCTGCCCATACTGTAACTTTAGGACTATGCAGTAGGCATGGCTAATATCGGTTTTAATCTGTATCAAATCGTACCTATGAATCGGTATTGAATATCGGATATCGCATCTACATATCTTACTCTTACTATATACTAATACTAATAATATTATAAATGCGAAAGTTTGTGAGGATGGATGGATGTTTGTTACTCTTTCACGCAAAAACTACTGAACGGATCTGAATCAAATTTGGTAAGTAGATAGTTGACATTCTGGAATAACACATATGCTACTTTTTATCCCGAAATTCCCACGGAATCGGAATTTGCGCGGGAAAACCTTCCCACGCGTACGAAGTCGCGGGCAAAAGCTAGTATATATATATCGTATATATTTCAATATCTAACGGGTGGTTAAATTTTAAGGGCCCATGTTGAATGTGAACCACACCTAAACGTCAAGTTTTTTTCTGCATTTCATTTGACATTTCTCAATTTCAGACTAACTCAATTTGAACCATGGAAAGATACACAACCGAGCAACGCGTTAAAGTTATTCAGGCTTATTATTAAAATGGGCGTTCAAATCAAAATGCACTTACTGTAGTTACTGTACTGCAGTTACTGTGAATGGCGTTCGCTATCGTGAGATGATAACGAACTTTTTATGGCCCAAATTGGAAGGTATGGATGTGGACGATATGTGGTTTCAACAGGACGGTGCCACTTGCCACACAGCTAACGAAACAATGGCTCTTTTGCGCGACAAATTCAATGGCCGCCAAGATCATGTGATTTGACACCGTTGGACTTCTTTCTTTAGGGTTATTTGAAAGAAAACGTGTACGTCGATAAGCCAGCAACAATTCAAGAGCTAAAGGATGAGATGATTCGGCACATTAACGGCATAGAACCTCAATTTTTTATTTTTTTATTTATTTATAAGGCACACCAACAACTTATTTACAAATGTAATAATATAAATTGTGACATTAAGGGTCCTGTGTAAATAAGTCACTTACAGGCATGCACATCTTACACAAAACGAGTTTTACAATATAATTGAGAATATTAATTAAAAGTATTATAAAATAAATGTAAAGAAAAAATGTCATTAACAAATTAAGAATAATTTATAGACATAATTATAATGACATAAATATAAATTGATTGGGTTTAATTTTATGAATTAAAATTATAAGATTAATATTGAATTAAATTAACAGAAATTAACTTATTTGAATTGTAAAATGAATGTCAAATTAATAAAAAATTAAAAATTAGTACAGATTTACAAAATACTAAACTTAAAATTAAATAATAACTAAAACACTTAAATAAAATAAAATAATAAAATAATATGACTAAACTTGTAAAGAAAAAAATAAATTAAAATAAAAGGGACTACGGATCATCTATTGATTTCATAATTTTGGACTTAAGTTGGGCTAGTGAGTCTGAGAAGATGTCGATGTTGACTTGGCTGTTAGAGCAGATCCCGTTGTACGTGCTCATCATTCTACTCAGCGGAGCGGAACGACCAAGGTTAGTGCGACAACTTCTGCTAGCGAATGTTCTACCTATTCTCACCGATCTGACCATGCCCCGGCGGGGTACCTCTAAGTACATTTTTTCAAGCAGATCGGGAGTAGATGTTAAGCTGTTAGCAATTTTGTATAATAGAACCATGTCAGCTAAAGTTCTACGTTCTTGTAGAGAATGCAGTTTGAAGTGTCGCAAACGCTGCGTGTAGTCGGCTCTGTAAGGACAACTGTGGTCTTTAAATCTGAGGTACCTCGTGAAATTACGTTGGACTCTTTCAATACGGTTTGTATGGACATTATAAATTGGGTTCCAGACAGTTGTAAATAAGTTGTTGGTGTGCCTTATAAATAAAAAAAAAAAAAAAAAAATTATGCCTCAGCGTCATCGAAAATTTAAACCATCGGATGAAGGTGTGCCGCCGAGGTCGCGGCGGCCATTTGACCGATATTTTGTTCCATACATAATTGAACCATACCATATTATCATAATAAAAAGAAATGACAATAATTTCCTAAATAATTTGTGTTTTATTCAAAATCAACATCGGCCCTTAAAATTTAACCATCCTTTATATGTATATTGGCTGAATCTGTGTGGAACTCTGAAAACGTAAGATACTGTGATTTTTAGGTTTCGGTTTTGTTCGATATATTTACGTCATTATATTTTATTTGTAACTGTATACTCGAAATCAGTGAATGTATTTCTGTGTAGTGTTGATAATATGGCACTCAATAATGAACCTAGTACAGTCGTTTTGGTTTTTCTGGCTTAGGACTGACTGCATTACTAATGCGAATCTTATGAAAACTGTCAATAAATGAAGGTATGATTTAAGGCAGGTGTATCTAAAAGTTCATTTATAATATATACATATTTTCAATTATATACAAACACTTTTTTTATCGTGGTAAAATTATCAAATAAGTCCCCCCACCCCGGGCAGGGCGGGAGGGACTGTCACACTTTTACTGACTAAAATCCACGGTGTTCCTTCAATAACCCTTTACGTTCCGGGGTCACGGTAATGGGATAAGTCCCACGAACCCGGCAGGCTTTGGCCCTCTACAGGGGGGGCCTCGTCATCTTGCTGACGCTCTTTGAGGCGCGCGTGGAACACGATGCGCCGTCGACCCGGGCATGGTCCATGGTCGGACAGCGAGTTGCCCTTTACTCGCTGTCCGCATGCCCGCGCCTACGGTAGCCGGAGATCGTCGGCCGACGTCCGACGCCGTGGGCGTCTACCACTGCGGCTGGGCTGGAGGGAGGACGCCATCCTCTCCCTCACACGGCCCGCCTCCTCCTTCGGCAGCATGACTGCTTCGCAGAAGGAAGTGACCGTTTCCCACTCCCTCTCGCCCCGCAGCATGGCCTCGACCAATGCCGGGCGCGAGAGGTCTCCGCCTATAGCCGCCGTGAGGACACGTCGGTGCTCTGCCCAAGCGGGGCAGTCTGGCACCGTATGCTGTACTGTGTCCTCAGGGCGGCCCTCGCAGTGGTGACACCCAGGCGTTTCTTCCTTCCCCATCAGACACAGGTACTTCCCGAAACTTCCGTGTCCGGTGAGGACCTGTGTCATGCGGTAGGTCAGGACGCCGTGACGCCGATCTAGCCACTCCTCAAAGAGGGGTCTTGCCGCCGCAATTGCGGCGTGCCCGATATACAAATACTTAGTTTTTTTGTTTTTTTTTTCTGTTTTTTAGTTATCTATACTAATATTATAAAGCTGAAGAGTTTGTTTGTTTGTTTGTTTGTTTGTTTGTTTGCTTGAACGCGCTAATCTCAGGAACTACGGTTCTGATTTGAAAAATTATTTCAGTGTTAGATAGCCCATTTATCGAGGAAGGCTATAGGCTGTATATTATCACGCTAAGACCAATAGGAGCGGAGCACTAATGAAGAATGTTTCAAAATCGGGGGATTTTTTTTCCACGCGGACGAAGTTGCGGGCGGAAGCTAGTAATTTATAAGAAACCTTTTTTCGTCTAAGTTAACGTTTAAAAGAGTCAGTTGCTTGACTTGTTGTGACTTAAGTCGCGTCCGACGGTCACTGATGATGAGGCCCGTTTTGCTAAAGATTCGTTCACAGGGAACAGATGAGGCCATAATATTTGCATATTTTTGGACAAGTTTGGCGAGATGCGGGTAGGTAAATTTGTGGACACGAGACACCACTTGAGAGGATAGGTCCATTTGTCTCCTAGGAAGGTTGGCAGGGGATCGTCATTAATGTACGTGTCGATCTCTTTAATGGCCTTCGACAAAGTAGTACCAACTGGGTGTTGCCTTTGACCTATAATTTCATAAAGTATAGCTCGAAATCCATCAACAGTGTTGCTGCTACTGGCCGATGCTGACGGAAGAGACGTCGACTGTTCTTGAGCACTTTCTTCAACAATCATCTCAACTAGCATTTCCTGCACGTGGCTTTTGGTATTTCTAGCCTCATTCTGATCGCCAAATACAGATAAATTGTATCTGGGATCTAGGAACATGCATGTAGAGAATATTCTGTTTCTTTCAACAAGACCGAATCTTGTCACCAGCCCTGTTCTCAGGCGATATATGACATCTTTTGTCGCTTCATAGAATGGCTCTATTAAAAATGTATCACAGGCCGTTAGAAGGCAGCGTGTCATTACAATGACTAAGCTTCCAGTCATGTATTTTTCACCACTGATTGTTTTTGTGGCTTGATCGTACGGCTGTAAAATTTTTGTTAGTTCGCATAGCAACAACCACTCCTCGTTTGTGATGATGGGTAAATACTTTTTTTTTAAATCGCCATTGTGGCCTTCAAATACTGCTCCAGTTCTACGAAACGCCTAACCATATGGAAACTTGAGTTCCATCGCGTGGGTACTTCCTGTATCAGACGTTTTGGTGCAAACGTAGAGGAACCGGGTAAATTTTTACCCATAGGAGTAGTGTATAATTGGGGGTTCTGGATCACTTGCTCTCGCGTTCGCTCGAGCAAGTGATCTAGAACTCCCCAATTATACGCTACTATCGTGATCTCTCTGATTTTAATAATTATGCAAGTTCTATTTCAGTTTTGATGAAAAATTAAAATTGAAAAATAAGAAATTTAAAAAACCCGAAATAAAAAATTCTAAAACTAAAAACTGATAAATTTTAAAATGAGAATTTACCAACTGTTAAATAAAAATTGAATAAGTGATGATATTTATTTGATTTAAATTAATTATTTTATATTTTACATGTACTTTTTCAGAGTTTCGATGTAAAATCGAAATTGAAAAATAAGAAATTTAAAAAACCCGAAATAAGAAATTCTAAAACTATAAACTGATAAATTTTAAAATGAGAATTTACCAACTGTTAAATAAAAATTGAATAAGTGATGATATTTATTTGATTTAAAATAATTATTTTACATGTACTTTTTCAGAGTTTCGATGTAAAATCGAAATTGAAAAATAAGAAATTTAAAAAACCCGAAATAGGATATTCTGAAATTAAAAACTGAGAAATTATAAAATGAGAAACTATCAATTGTTAAATAAAAATTGAATAATTGATAACATTAATTTGATTTAAAATAATTATTTTATATTTTACATGTACCTTTTCAGAGTTTCGATGTAAAATCGAGAATTGAAAATAAGATATTTAAAAAACCCGAAATAAGAGATTCTGAAATTAAAAAGTGAGAAATTTTAAAATGCGAATTTATCAACTGTTAAATAAAAATTGAATAATTGATAATATTAATTTGATTTTAACTAATTATTTAATTTATATTTTACATGTACTTTTTCAGAGTTTCGATGTAATATCGAAAATTGAAAAATAAGATATTTAAAAACCCCGAAATAAGAAATTCTGAAATAAAAACTGAGAAATTTTAAAATGAGAATTTATCAACTGTTAAATAAAAATTGAATAACTGATAACATTAATTTGATTTAAAATAATTATTTTATATTTTACATGTACTTTTTCAGAGCTTCGATGTAATATCGAAAATTGAAAAATAAGATATTTAAAAAACCCGAAATAAGAAATTCTGAAATAAAAACTGAGAAATTTTAAAATGAGAATTCATCAACAGTTAAATAAAAATTGAATAACTGATAACATTAATTTGATTTAAAATAATCATTTTATATTTTACATGTACTTTTTCAGAGCTTCGATGTAATATCGAAAATTGAAAAATGAGATATTTAAAAAACCCGAAATAAGAAATTCTGAAATTAAAAACTGAGAAATTTTAAAATGAGAATTTATCAACTGTTAAATAAAAATTGAATAACTGATAACATTAATTTGATTTAAAATAATTATTTTATATTTTACATGTACTTTTTCAGAGCTTCGATGTAAAATCGAAATTTAAATTCTGAAATTGAAAAATGAGAAATTTAAAAACCCAAAATAAGAAATTCTGATATTAAAAACTGAGAAATTTTAAAATTGAATAACTGTGATAAAATACAAACATTAACATTTAGTAAAAATAGTTTTTATAATATTTAAGATAAGTTTAATGAATATGTTTTTTTGTAAAGACTGTAATATTTATGTTTCAAAATTATCAGCGCACAGTAGAACAAATATTCATAAATCTAATCGATTACTCTGCTCCGAATTCGAAAATATTCAAATTATTGCTACTGCATTTAAAAATAGAATCATAAGTTACAAAGTGAATCCGCTTAAATCTAGTGAAGTAATAATAACTCCGGAGACGTTTTTAAATCAAATTTCAAAATCTGTATGTGACGTTATTAATATTATGATACAAAAACAGAAAGCAATTGAAGTCAATTTTGAATTATTTGTGTCATATATTTTGCCTAAAAATAATGAAAGCTCTATAAAATCTTTCAACACCAAATATATGATAGCAGTTCCGAATACAGATATTTATGATATGTATTTTAAATGCTCTGAAAAATTAATATCTAAATGTATAATCAGTTTGAACTTGCTGAATCTGGATGGACTATTAATTGTATAAGCCATTTGGAAATAAACATAAACAAGTACAATCCTTTAAGAGCTGGAACATACTTAGAATTGCCTGCAGTTATAAAAAACACAAAGTCATGTTTGAATATACGCTAATACAAAAGTTATATTAGATCGCCCTATTTATATCGGAATTTCTATTCTAGAAATTTCTAAAACACATTTATATAATTTTCATTATTCTGTAATTAAAAAAACGTATGGAAATAATGTAATTTTATGTTATACCGATATGGACAGTTTACTTTATTTTGTAAAAACTGATAATTTTTATGAGGATATGAAAAACAATATTTGTTATTTTGAAACAAGCAATTTTGAGGATAACAATATATATGGGTTACCTAAAGCGAACATGCAAATGCCAGGCTATTTCAAAGACGAATTAGGCGGAGAGATTATTTCAGAATTTGTAGGTTTACGAGCTAAGTTGTATTGTGTACGTACTGAAAATAAAACTATAAAGAAAGCAAAGGGAGTAACAAAGCCGGTAACGAAAAAATTGGACATTGAAAAATATAAAAGGGCATTAATGTTTAATGATAACATGCGAGATGATATGTATGTTATAAGATCTAAAAATCATCAAGTTTTTACACAAAAATAAATAAGCTCATACTTAATAGTGATGACGATAAAAGGCAGAGAATTGAAGGTTGTTTCAACACATTACCTTGGGGACATTATAGTTCAATACTTTAGTACTTGTAGGATTACTCTATTTGTTCTACTGTGCTAAAACTACATTATAAGATATAAAATCTAATTACATTTTAATGCTTAATAATGAAATGTATAATAAATATATATATATATATAATCAAATAAAAAATGTAATAAATGAATGTAACTATAATCAATAAATGTATAATCTATATTTATTTGTTCTTTTTCTCTTTCCGAAAGTTTTTTTCCTCTTATAAACACAACGTAACATGAGATTATGTCGTGAATAACGTTAGTATCATCTATACTAATTTATTAGGTCATTAAAAACAAAGTATGTAGAATCAATTTTAATTTTATTGTTATACATTTACAGTAACTAATAAGTTTCATTTAAGGTCTTTAAGTAGTAACTTAATTTTCAAGAATTTTACTGATGAGATATTCTACATTCAAATAATAATTTAATTAACTTTTTACAATAATATCAATAATAAGACATTAGACATTAGATTTGCTTAACTTTTGCACTATTTTTACTAACTAAATGATCAGTTTTGTCTAATTTATTAGGTCATTAAAAAACAAAGTATGTAGAATCAATTTTAATTTTATTTTTATACATTCACATTAACTAATAAGTTTCATTTAAGGTCTTGAAGTAGTAACTTAATTTTCAACAATTTTACTGATGAGATATTCTACATTCAAATAATAATTTAATTAACTTTTTACAATAATATCAATAATAAGACATTAGACATTAGAGTTGCTTAACTTTTGCACTATTTTACTAACTAAATGATCAGTTTTGTCCATGATATCATCGTAATCACTTGTCACTATATACTGCACATTCACATTCGCATTATCAGTTTCAACATCTTTTTCATCTATATTATGGCCATCAAAGTCATAGACCATAATTTTTATTAGGTGACGTACACGCCCTTGCTCCTTTCGTATGATAAAAGATGAGTTTTTAATTGATTTACTTTTTTTCTTCTTCAATTTTTGCGTCTGTATTTTATGCTGTCGACTCTCCTCACATGCTTTAGCTGCTTCTTCCATATAAAAGCTCTCCCTATCTTGAGCGTAGTAATAAGGATTGATAACTGGGTCTGCGTCTTCTATCACATTCTGAAAGAATACCAAGCATAACAAGCTAAACAGCATGAACTATGGATTTAATATTTGATTTAAGATAATCCTAATAGTTACATACCCCTAAATTTTGTGGATTGTTGATATCTAAAACGGGGCTGTAGGATGGTGAGAGTGACATGATTCTGTAAAAAAAAGGATGCATTATAATTACTACTTTAAATAATGAACTAAATAAAAATTAAATAAAAAACTTACCTTGAAAATATAAAATCGTTAACAAAATGACCTGCTTACGCAAAGAACGTCTGCGAAGTGATCGTTTATTTTATTATTTGAAGCTCGATGTGTAACACAAGTCATTACTCATTACCTAGATCATATTTATACATTCCTATCTTGTAAGATGAGAATAGGTCCGTTCCTGTAGCGACAAGTCTAAAGATAGTCCAAAATAAAGTATATATGTCTATGTTAGGCAATAATAAAATTAATTGACAAGATGAAGTTGATCAAACAACCCATATCATTAAACGTTAAAAATATAAATCTTGGTGAGTCTCCTCAAGAGATTAAGCATAGCGCTTTGTTGCCAAATACGATTCGTTGTATAATTTGTGGTCCCTCAAATTGTGGTAAAAGAAACGTTGTAATCAGTTTGTTGTTGCATGAAAATGGTCTCAAATTTCAAAACCTTTACCATAAAAAATAAAAAATAAAATATAAAATAAATAGTAAAATAAAATAAAACAAATGAAAACTCAGGAACATACAATGAGCTTGTCACTTGATAAAATGCTAAAACCGGTGACAGATCCTCTTAAAACTCTAGTTAATTCAAATAGTTCTATAGAAAACGTAAAAACTAAAGAAAATACAAGTCTGAGTACTTCGGAAGAAATTGAATCGGATGATAATGCTAGCTCATCTACAAAGTTCAGTGATTGTTATGAACCAAAATTTTACTCTGCATAATTGTCGAAACAAAATCCTAAAAGAGGATTGACAGATAATTTAGAAATTTCATTAGAAGGTGATGACATCCATGGTATTTATGATGGTGTTAATATACCGTTTGGAATAAGAAGTGAACGCAAAAATTTACTTATGGGTAATTCAATTGTATCATTTTCTAAAATTGATAGTTTAAATAATGATAATATAATTTTGATTAAAATCGGTGAAAAATCGTATAATTTGACCCCTGGCCTGAAAGAACTTTTACTACGAAGAAAACCTGATTTAAAGTTAATATCGAACAAAGATAAACTTATAGGATATGTTACATTATACAAATGCACATAAAAGAGATTTTAACTCTAAAGCTCAAATAAGAGGCGATAAAGGGATAAAATATCGTGAGATAATCAAACCATTATTTTCTGAAACTTTAAATGATGAAAGTGAGATCAAACTTGGAGGTAACTTACCAAAACTAAAAAAATATAAAACCAACATTGATTTAGTTTATTGGGATGATCCCAATGAATTGGTTGATAGATTAAAGTTATTAGTAGCTTCGAGAGATGCTGGCAATACAAA
This sequence comes from Tholera decimalis, assembly GCA_943138885.2. Lineage (NCBI taxonomy): Eukaryota > Metazoa > Arthropoda > Insecta > Lepidoptera > Noctuidae > Tholera > Tholera decimalis. The sequence continues at coordinate 29,737,937 of OW964551.2, forward strand.
TCATGATAATGAAATTTTATCTATAATTGAAGAATTAAAAGAAGCTGATATAATTAAATAATAATAAATAGTGGCACTGACAAGATTTTGATTCAGTATTACAAACTTATTCATCATGAGCATTGTCAAAGCTCGTTACTGAATCAGCTTAAAAACGTAACATTTGTACTTTTATGTAACACACGCAAGCCTAAGAGATTGCAAATAATAAGACTTACAAAAATATCAATATGAGCAAATCAGATGTGGTAAATGAAATTCATAAAAACGCAAGAAAGAACTTTCCTCGAAGACGTGTCATTATGAGAGACATAGATGATTTATGGCAAGCAGATTTAATTGATATGCAATCTGTTGCCCCAGAAAATAAGAATTTTAGGTTTATTCTCGTCATTATCGATACATTTTCAAAATACGGTTGGGTCTTTCCTCTTAAAACCAAATCCAAGGATAGTGTGTGTGAAACTTTTAAGATATTGCTGGATAAAGGTCGAGTGCCTAAGAATCTACAAACTGATAATGGAACAGAATTTTATAATAATAAATTTAATAAGCTCATGAAATGCTTTTGCATTAACCATTATTCAACCTTCTCAACAAAAAAAGCCTCAATAGTTGAACGATTCATCAGAACATTGAAGTCTAAGTTGTACAAAGAATTTAGTTTAAAAGGTAACTACAATTGGATAAATGGCACTCTTAATGATATCATTTATAAATACAACCATACTCATCATCGAACAATTGATGAAATTCCAGCAAATGTGGATAATAATAATAAAAAACGAATATTAGAAAAATATGTAGTCAGAAAAAAAAGTTGGTTTAAAAAGTAAGTTTAAGGTGGGTGATTATGTACGTATTAGTAAATACAAAGGAACATTTGAAAAGGGGTATACTCCCAACTGGTCGACAGAAATATTTAAAATTCGAAAAATAAACAATACATCTCCCATAACCTACTTAATTGAAGATGCAATCAGAAATCAGCCTATTTTAGGAGCATTTTATGTACAAGAGCTTCAAAAGATAAAATATCCTAATGTACTTTTCAACTAGATAGTTGAAAAAGTTCTTAGACGGAAAGGAAATAAGGTTTTAGTTAAATGGTTAGGATTGTTTTCTGCTGAAAATAGCTGGATTGATAAGTCAAATATATTGTAAAAAAAAAAAGAAAAAAAGTTAACATTTCGAAGATATTGATGAAAGTTGTATTATATTTATTAAGTGTCTAATTTGTGATTGATCAGTCGTGCGATGTGTATTGGAGAGAGTAGTCTTCTCAATTGGCTTATAAATCATTTACCATTTGAATTACATTTACCTGGATATAATTATTGTGGTCCTGGTACAAATCAGATTAAAAGACTTACACGTGGGGATAAAGGTGCGAATAAATTAGACGAATATTGTAAAGAACACGATATTGCCTATAACAAGTCGAAAAGCTTAAGGGATCGGCATAAGGCGGATTTAGTTTTATTAAAAATGGCTAAAGAGCGGGCAGTTGCCTCTGATGCGAGTGTGGGAGAAAAGTTTGCAGCACATCTAGTCAGCAAAGCTATGTTAACAAAAGTTAAAACTGGAGCGGGTTTACAAAATCGTAACTGTGATAAAAAAAAAAACTAAAAAAATTAACGTATGGCAACGGTTTAAAAACAAAATTAAAAAATGTTATTACTAAAACGAAAAGACACATACGGAAATTGAAACCAAAAGGCAAGAAAATGGCGATAGAAATAGCTATGGCTGCTGCAAGAGCATTAGTTAATGATTCATCTATAAAACTTCCCCGTATTATTCCTATACCAAAAACTGGTGGAGTGTTACCTTTGATTCCTATTTTTGTGGGCCTATCGGCGGCAGGAGCTTTAGCAGGAGGTGCGGCTGGAATAGCTAAAACTATAAATGCATTCAAAATGGCAAAAAAGCGTTATGATGAATTGAAGCGACACAATGAAAAAATGGAGGCTCTTTGCATAGGAAAGGGATTAACATTTCGAACTTCCTTCCATTCCATCTTAAACCTCATAAAAATGGGCTTGGAATTTTTTTGTCGAAAGAAATAAAACTAAAATACCGGCTACCCAAACGAGCCTTAACTAACATTGACATTCTGAAGTATGGTAATAATATTCCTTATTTTCGAGGTGTATTTATGAGAGATGAGCTCCCTAAAATACCCTTTAAAAAAGAATGTGGAGTTATAAATTTAGATAATTCTAGAAATACTGGTTCTCATTGGGTAGCCTACGTAAAATACAATGATTATGTAGAATATTTTGACAGTTACGGAAATCTTAAACCGCCAAAAGAATTTATAAAATATTTAGGTTCTAAAGTTCACTATAATTATGATAATATACAGCGCGATCATCCTTTCAATTGTGGACATCTTTGTTTAAAGTTTTTAAATAATTATTGGTCTGGTCAAGGAATAAAATAAACAGGATCGTCCAGAAGTGTTCAGTATGCAAGCATGTCCTTAACGGTTACCATCTCTGGAAATAAATCAGAACTGGATTCATACTTTCAACTACCTCTAAGTTTATCTGGTCAATACGAGTGTGGTTTGCTATATTTCTCAGTATTAAACTCAATACCAGGAGGGCATATTGATAAAAACGTTTTGCCCGTAATCAGAATCGAATGTGATCTTGTCCATGGTTCATACTCCAACGGATTACCAACCCATATTATTCACGAATTCATATCTAATACTACTGCAGGTCATCAGTACATAGAAATACCGCAAAACGTTATTTACTATCCAGTGAATAAAAATATAATACCATCTATATCTATTAAGATTGTTGATCAATTTGGTTACTGCATTAACTTTAAAGAAGCACATAATCAAATACAACTTCATTTAAAAAAACAACATGATATTATATTATAAAAACCCTGCAGTCAATATAAAGCGCTCTGTTTCTTCTAAAGCCGCTAAAGTGCAAGGACGTAAGAAAAAAGTTAAGAAATTGACTAAAATTAATAAAGATTTCCTTAAAGCTCTAGGTTTTAAAATATGAATATACTACAGATTACTGAATCACCACACTTTGATACTTCGATTGAAAGTTATGAAGTCCATTCTTACAATCCCTACAACAACAGCTTCAGAGAAAATGATGAAATCAGAATTCCCATACACCAGCAAGACATATACGTGCTACCGTCGGCCAGTTCAATTTACATCGAAGGTCAAGCAAAACTCTTCGGTAAAGATGGAAACGCAATTAAGAAAACTGTTACGTTCAGTAATAACCCTGTTATGTTCTTGTTTCAAGATATCAGATACGAAGTAAATGGCATTGAAATAGATCGTATTAAAAATTCTGGAATAACATCAACAATAAAGTACTATGTGTCAATGAATGAAGGAGAAAATAAAGTTGCCGCCTTATGGGGTTGGGATATGGATGGATTTAAAAGTGATGGTCATTTTAGTGCTATCATACCTCTAAATAAGATTTTAGGGTTTGCAGAGGATTACAATAAAATTGTGATAAATTGTAAACATGAACTTATACTAAATAGAAGTAACTCTAACTTAAACAGCACCATATTAACTGATTGTTCGATACTACAATAGGCCAGCGCAACGATACTGGTGTGTCCGAACTGTCCACGGTTCGTGGAGCTTAACGTTGCTCTCAAACAGTAATAAACAAAAGGCTCTTCGGCCTACAAACCATACAAATAACAGTTCTAACCACTAACCTTCTGTGCTGGGTTCGCCAAGTTTCGACCTTCCTAGGTCACGCCCAAGTGTGGTATGTATGTAACTGAGGTGAGTAATTGAAAGTGTGATGTAAGTCAAGTGTTCTGAACGGTCACAAGGCGTCAGTCTCCAGATGGCGCGGTTCAGATCAGCATCACAGCCCTAACTCACACCGGATTGAAGCTATTTATCACTACTTATTTCCAACGAATGCGCGTGCCACGAGGTGGCAACAACCCGGCGATAAATCCAAAAATATCCCAGGGTTTTTGTCAATCCGGGATTACAACTTCAAACAATAGTTAACCGCGACCCAATTATCGGTTTCAACAGGCGATTCCAAACGATATTTTACCAATTATAATTAACTCAACAGGTCCGCCGCGGACATTTTTCAACAAGGAAGCAAAGTCTATCTGTCAAGTCAAAAAGTTATGTCAAGTGTCAACATCAAAAAGACAATAGAATGTTGCCACACCAAAGATTGTTCATTTGGGACGCAACACTGATGATGTAGCTCATTTTCAAATAGATGTACAAAGAATACAATGGCGTGTACCACACATTAAAGTGTCAGACCGGGAACGACTGACACTTTTAAAACATTTAGAAAGAGATAAATCTATTCAGATGGCGTTTAGAAATTGGGATTTGTATGAGTATCCATTACTTCCTAAAACTACTAAGCATTCTTGGTCAGTTAAGACTGCATCTCAATTAGAGAAACCGCGATATGTAATTTTTTGCTTACAAACTAATAGAAAAAATAATAAAACCAAAGACAGTTCGTTGTTCGATCATTGTGGAGTAACAAATATAACACTATTTTTGAATTCACAATATTATCCGTACGAGCCTTTAGGCTTAAGGTTTACCGAGAACAAATATAATATATTATACGAGATGTATGTGAAATTTCGTCAGTCGTATTATAACTGTCCTGCGGACCCGTTGCTTGATATAGCCAATTTCAAGGAAAAGGCTCCTCTCTTTATCATAGACTGTTCAAGACAAAACGATAGTTTAAAAACTGGTCCCGTAGATGTGCGGTTGGAAATTGAATGTTCTGCCCCGATACCAGATAATACAACTGGATATTTTTAATAATTAACGATCGGCTTGTGGAATATAAACCTTTGAGTAACATAGTGCGAAAATTGTCATGACTGCTATCGTAGATGTTCAAGGTTTTAAAACAGAAGCAAATGAATTTATCGTAAAAGAAATTGCTGTATTATGTAAAAACAAAATCCAGGTGTTTTTAATTAAGCCACCATTTCCTTTTTACAATTTGTCGAAACGAGAAAGACGAGAAGTTAGTTGGATTGAACGAAATAGAAAGATAAGCTGGGGTGAAGGATTTGTGCCTTACTCAAACCATCAGGATCTGATTGTAAATATTTTACGAAACAAATGTATTTTTACCAAAGGTTCCGAAAAAGTTTTATGGTTGAAAAGTATTTCAAATAATAATAATGTAAATAATTTTGAAGCTAATGGTTGTCCTAGTTTGGTAAGCTTGTATGAAAAATATGATCATTCTCATGAAAGGTATAGTTGTATTTATCATGACTCAATATGTGCTTTAAAAAATGTTTTGTGTTTGAAAAAATGGTGTTTAGATAATAAAATTTTTCAATAAATATTTTCTTGTTTTATAGTTACATTTAAAACTTACCTATGATTTTTATAAATCATCTAGTAGAAGTCTGGCAAATTAAAAAACAAGTAGTGTCTTTAATTATCATAATAACGCCCACCAAGTGGCAGAATCCACCCATTTGTATGGGAGGAACACTATATTTTTGTATCGCCATATCACATCAGAATCAGAAGTATATTTTACGTTCGTTCATTACGTAATAATCTTCTATACTGGTTCCTGTCCTGAGTTTCTTCATACAAATGGAAGGATTCTACGACTAGGTGGGTGCTATTGACAATTATCATTTGGCGATTGTATATATGCTAATTAGTCGGAAAACTTTACTTGCGCGATGCAGGATTTCGTGACGTCATCATGTTTCAAAAAACAGATGGCAATAACTCTGTTAGCAATGAGATGCATATGAACAACAGTTCGTAACTACATTGCATTCCACTACGTTTCTAGCGGAGCGGATTCGTTATAAATGAGCAGTTACAGACAGAATATGATATTCACTTGATGAACGATGATCAGGGTGTAATTGGTGGCTGAACTATATTGCAGATCACGATAGTAGTGTATAATTGGGGAGTACTTAGTACGCGCTCGAGCGAACGCGAGAGCAAGTGATCCAGAACCCCCAATTATACACTACTCATAGGTACATGAAGCGTCCCATTTTCCAAACGTTTTCCAAGATTACTTGTGCAAAAATGCCGCCATCACTGTTCCGTCCGTAAGCGCTAACATCAACTGCAATAAATTGGTAGCATGCGTCCACTAACGCCAATAAAACAATTGAGAATGTGTGTTTTAATTAAAATATATAGAACCACTATTGGCTGGGGCTTCAATAACAAAATGTTTTCCATCCAATGCGCCTATACAATTTGGAAAACCTCTAAGTTTTTCAAAATATTCGGCAATTTTACGCCATATTTCTTCTGTTGGTTGTGGTATAACGTTTTCCTTAAGTCTTTTAACGATAGATCGACATGTGCTATGTACAATTTCGGCCACAGTTGAATGGCCCAATCGAAAACTATACGAAATATGTAGTTTTAAATGAATCCCCAGTAGCCAGAAACCTGAAAAAATAATAATGGTATAATTTCGGGGTATCTATGACCACAGTGAGCTATTACGTATAAACAGTACCATTTATATAGGGTGTAAAGAAAATTACTTGACTTGTTCAGTCTATACTATCTTTTTGCAGATGATGTATGTAAAAAAGGTGGGCAAACATACGGGACCAATTCAAAAAACATAGAAACAAACGTAAAACCAAGAGTGGACAGGGTGTCGTTGCTATAAAAAAATATAAATATGAAGAGAGCCTGAATTTTTTACTGCCTCATATACAGGATCGATATACAATAACAAGTATCGAGTCTGAGAACGGAGAGACAAAACGAAACGGTTACTTCGCCAGTTACTACGCCCGACGAAACAATTAACACCGATGAACAGCAGCAGCAGGAAGATCGCTCACCAGCTATTAGTGAACTTTACTCCATCTGCTGATACGAATCCAAATCCCCCGTCAATTGCACAATTCACTCGTTCTGGCAACTGCAGTCGCAATGCAACTGCACACAATCGCCGTCGTATAGTGCCACAATCCCAGTCCTCTGCGTCAAGCATATTAATGGAGTACATTCTAAAAAATAAAGAAAAGTCCCACACGCAAGACATTCATCCTATTGATGCTTTCTTCAACGGTTTGGCAGCCACAATAAAATCTTTTTCCCCGTACTATCAGCATCTTGCAAAAGGAAGAATATTTGCAGTAGTACAAGATTTGGAGTGGAAGAAATTGTTAGCAGAGCCTTCTTCCTACACATCTCCAATAAGTGGAACAACGTCGGCGTCGTCTACTTATTCAACACCGGTGTATACACCGTTTCCGATGACTACACCAACGCCAACACTGGAATCAACTTGAAACCTATTCATTTGTCTACTTTATTTTTAGAGTTCACGGCAGACTAATGTAATGAATGAATGAATACTATGTGAATTATTTAAATTTTTACTTTTTTGCATTCATAATGCAATGTTGATTATTGGAAAATTGAAAATGAAATATTTATAGAAAATCGACCCGTCTCACAACCATACATCGGAGCTGGTTGTGAGACGGGTCGATTTTTTCTAAATACTTCATTTTCAAATCCTATGTGGTTTTATATATATCAATTTATTATTTACCTGAGGCAGACTGCTAATCGTTCGATGAGAGATATAGAGGTAAATAAACTAAATGTGATTCTACAGTATTTATTTTCATGCTTTTTTTTTAATATTACCAAATGAATTTTAAACTAATTATAATGGTTCTCGGGAATGAAAAAGGATAATGTATGTGAAAGGTTTTTATTTTCATAGATATTTACATTTGAAAATTTATTGCAGTGATGGAAATGACGACAGTAGGATGGAAATGATATTCTGATTTTTGGAAATAACATGACATGCCTGGTGATGATTTAGTCTAACAAAAAGTTTTTATTCATCAAGTATCCAAGTTGATTTAAATGTTATTGAAGGATTAATAGGTCAGATCTCAGGGTTTATAAATAAAACTTTCGAGTAATCAAGATTGGTTACGATAAGTAATTTGAAATCGACAAGACTTGATTATTTTCTTACAACTGATTTTCCCAAAGAATTTAAATTAAATATTAAATTTTTATACAATTTAATTTCTTTGGGAATATCAGTTGTAAGAAAATAATCAAGTCTTGTCGATTTCAAATTACTTATCGTAACCATTTCTTAAAAAATGGTGTTCTATATAATATAACACAATGTTCCACAACCACAGTGGTTGAAGTTTTAAACAAAATATAAAAATCAAGCGTAAAAACTCAACAGAATATATTTTTCTACATTTTTATGATTAATAAATAACAAAAAAAAAAACAATCAAGAAAGAGAATATCAAAATTAAAAACTAATTATTAACAAAAACATTCTCAAACTAACCTACAAGTCTGTAGAATTACAAAGTCTACGAGTATTCATTTATTGAAATCATAAACTACCTTTTTATTTGACAAAATAACAATGTTTTTTGGCGTATTAGAAGTAATATTAATATTGTGAGATGTATTTGATATATTAGTAAGAATAGGGCGAGAATTTTGAGTCCTTACGAGAGGTGCTACATATGGGTTACTTGGGAGACCAGAACTAGATGCAAGGCTTTCTTCTTCAGTTTGGCAATAGTTGAGGACTTTCAAAAGACCTAAATGTTTATCGTGGATACAAATATATTCACAGTCAAAACAGCTGGCTTTTCTGAATACGAGATTCGAAAAACGTTGTTGCCACAACACTTGGTGAACATTTAACGTGCCTTGGAATGGTTTCAATTTTTTTGGAAGTAGGGCTTCTTTGGCTGAAACTTCATCTTCATCAACCGTCATTATGCTAATATTTTCTACGAGTCAAGCCGCGCGCGCGCTTGCGAACGGCTGGTTATTTGTACGTGACGGTGTGTGTCGAGGAATTAAGAATGTCCTCAGTGGTTAAATGTGCAAATTGCAATGTAGTGATTAATGAAGTATTAGCATTTGTCCATAATAAAATATCTGTGATGGACGATGTTAGTATAAGCAGAATCTGTGTGAGCGCTTTCTCTGAAAGTGACATTGTGACTGCAAAAAATTTGTTGTTCGATTCTTTGCCGACAACAAAGCGTAAGATAACGCGGAGGAAGGCGGGAAAAAGTTTCCGAGATATAGACGACATCATCTGTCTGATCCGCGATACTGACTCCGAGGATATCCCAGTCTTCGTGGCCCGCGACCTTGAGAAGTTACCCCCGGTTCTATTCGACCATGTTGACGTGACGAGGCTTTTGAAAGATATTGTTAAGCTACGGCAAGATCTTGACATGATGAAAGAGGACTATGCTACAGTTAAGCAGATGGACCAGTTGAGAAGTGAGGTGCAGCATCTTTCATCAGAGTGTTGCAATGTAAACCCCAGAAGAGGTGCATATGTTGACGGACTCACAAGCTATGAGTGCGATAGTGGTCCCATGGGATTACTTTTTCTGTGTATATGCCTACCGAATCCAATTAAAACTTAGTGGAATTCACAGAGTGTCTAAGTGAAATGACAGCCATAATAGACAGCCACAGTGTTGAGTCAGTGTTTTTGTTGGGAGACTAGAAGGCGCACCCTGGTGAGTCATTTGCTACTGAACTCTTAACTTTTTGTGCAGAACAATCATGGTCATGTGTAGACATTGAAATGTTGTCGCCGGACAGTCATACGTTTGTCAGTGACGCGCACGGCTGTCGGCGCTGGCTCGACCACTGTCTTGTGACTAGTGCCGCGAGGCACTCTGTGTCCGCGGCCGCTGTGTTATACGATACCTACTGGTCGGATCATTATCCTGTGTCTATACTTTGTAATTTTAATTTAGTAAAGCCTAAGATTTGTAAATCAACTGTTTGTATAAATAGAATAGTCTGGGGTGAACGTGACTCGACTCAAATAGCGAAATTTAAAAATGTATGTCACTCTAGACTACGTGAAATTGATTTTCCTGCAGAACTAAGAAACTGCTCAGATAGTATGTGTTGTAACAAAAGCCACAAAATCCTGTTAGATAACATGTATGACATGATTATTTGTGTACTTTCGGAGGCCGCTTTAAGTAGCTATAATGTTAGCAAAAAGCGCAGAGGTAAGTACATTATTACCGGGTGGAATAGGCACGTCCGTGATGCTCACGGGAGGGCTCGGCTATGTTTTCAAACTTGGTTGTATGGGGGTAAGCCCGGGGCTGGCCGTCTATATAATGACATGTGTGAAACTAGGCGCACTTTTAAATCGAGGTTAAAGTGGTGTTTGAATAATGAATATTAGATAAAAATGGATATTATAGCTGATCTTCACTCAAAAAAGAAATTCGGTCAGTTCTGGAAAAACACCAACAAATTGAATCATAAGCCGGGCCTCCCCGTCAGCGTGGCGGGAGTGCATGAACCGAGCGAGATCCCCGCTTTGTTTTCTCGACATTTCAGAGTGAACTCCCCGCTAGGACGAGCGCGGCAGGTGCCCGATGCTGAGGAAGGTAGTGAGCGTAATGTTCATTTTACTGCCAAAGAAGTGGGCGCGGTGATCAAAGGCATGGTGAGGGGTAAATCCCCGGGTCACGATAGCCTTAGCATCGAGCACCTGCAGCACGCAGGTTTGCACCTACCCAGAGTGCTTTTTATGTTTTTTACCTTGTGTTTAGACCACTCACATCTGCCTGATAAACTTATGGGTACTATAGTTGTACCTATCACCAAAAATAAAACTGGTGATGCATCAGATGTCAACAACTATAGACCTATCTCTCTAGCCACAGTGGTAGCCAAAGTGCTGGACAGTCTGCTTGGTCAGCACCTGAAAAGGCACGTCTCGCTTAACGACGCGCAGTTCGGCTTCAGGCCTGGGCTTTCTACCGAGAGTGCTATCCTGTGCCTCAAGGAGACTGTACAGTATTACACGAGTAGATAGACCCCAGTTTATGCATGCTACCTTGATTTATCGAAAGCTTTCGACCTTGTGTCGTATGATATTTTATGGGGTAAATTAAGGGATGAAACTGGTGTTCCTGGGGAAATTGTGCTATTATTTATGGAATGGTACAATAATCAAAAGAACTCTGTAAGATGGGCAGGCTCTCTCTCGGAGGAGTACGGGCTGGAGTGCGGGGTGAGGCAGGAGGGGCTGACCTCGCCCACGCTCTTCAACCAGTACGTCAACCGGCTGATCGACGAGCTCAGCAGCACCGGTATCGGGTGCCATATCAATGGAGTTTGTGTGAATAACATCAGCTACGCTGACGATATGGTGCTGCTGAGCCCCTCGATCGGTGCGTTACGAAAACTCCTGAAAATTTGTGAGTCCTACGCGGTGACACATGGGCTCAAATACAACTCAAAGAAGAGTGAAATAATGTTTTTCAAACCGGACACCAAGCGCTACACATTCGTCCCGAATTTCACTTTATGTGGTATAGCTCTACAAATAGTCGAGTATTTGGGCCACTGGGTCACTGAAGACCTAAGGACAGTAGAGATATAGAAAGGGAGCGTAGGGCGCTGTCTGTCCGATGCAACATGTTGGCCCGCAGGTTTTCACGGTGTACGAGGACGGTCAAAGTTACTCTTTTTAAAGCGTACTGTCAGTCCTTTTACACCTGCAGCCCGTGGGTTAACTATACGCAGCGGACATACAGCGACCTGCGTGTTCAATACAATAACGCGTTCCGGGTGCCGATGGGGCTGCCGCGCTACTGCAGCGCCTCCGCGATGTTTGCGGCGGCTGGCACAGACGGCTTTGCGGCCATTATGCGTAAGCGGTGCGCATCTATCTTGCACCGAACGCGCGGCAGTCCCAATATCATCCTGCGAGCGCTGGTGGACCGGTGGGACTCCCCGATGCTGGCTCACTGGATAAGATTGCATGCAGTCGTATAATGATTGTCACCATCATTGGGGATTCCACCCGGGCATATCAGTTAGTTGTGTAAGATTATTAATAATTAAGTTAGTAGTAGTAATAATTTATAAATTATTACTACTACTAACTTAATTATTAATAATCTTATTAATTTAATTTATTATGTTTTAACTATATTTTTCTTTTTTTGTATTCGATGAATTTTTATTATTTTTGAATTATGTTGTTAAGAATAGATGTACAGGAACGGGAACGGCCTTAACGTTGCAGTTCTTCGCTCGATACGTAAATCTCCTCTTCGTATTTTCATGCGGCGAATCTTCGAAGATTTCAAGCTTGAACTCCTAATCCGACTCGAAGAACCATTTTATGTACAGGAACGGGAGGCAGGTGCTCTTCAATGATGGATTTATTGATTTGATTTCGGTTTATTTTAATTCGTCCTTTTACAAGCTGTGTGTATTAGGGAGTAACAAATATTTTTGAACAGAGATTCTATATATAAAATTGAATGGGAACAACGCGTGCTGTGATTGGTCACCGATGTTGGCGAGCCCTTATTCGTAGATATAAAATGTGGTGTCCCGGTGTGTCAATAGATGGCGTTAGTAGTCGCGCCAACATGCCGGCCGCCTTGGAAGCTCCAGCTTCCAATAAAATGATGTGTCTACGTTGCCGCTTGATTGGAGACGCCGCAGGCTGCATTCATGGTGTCGTCCTCTGCTGATGATACAGGTAAAGGGCAGATTTTGGAGAACGCCCGTTGTACAGGCCCCGTAGCAGTCTGGATGGTGGCGACACGCGACACGCCGTCCTTTACTGGGAAAATATGGGTAACTCTGCCCATACGCCATTTTAGAGGTGGTAAATTATCCTCCTTAATGACCACGAGCGTGTTTAAAGCTATGTCTTGACTATTCGTCTTCCACTTCGTCCTTGTCTGAAGTTCAGCAACATACTCTTGTGACCAGCTTTTCCAGAAATGCTGTTTTATTTGTTCCACTCTTTGAAACCGTGTCAAGTTATGAGTCCGTGCTTCGGTGAGGTCTCTGCAGGCTGGTGCGGTGAGTGGCCGGCCGATGAGGAAATGAGCTGGGCTTAGTGGACGAAGGTCATGTGGATCTGAGGACATAGGAGTCATAGGACGGGAGTTCAGGACTGCCTCGATCTGTGCCAACACAGTGCTGAACTCCTCGTACGTCAAATTAGCGGTACCCACGACACGCTTAAGGTGGAACTTGCAGGATTTTACTCCTGCTTCCCATAATCCCCCAAAATGAGGAGCATAAGGGGGAATAAATTTAAATTCAATATTGTCAGTTGATAATGTATCAATTATTTGCTGTGAATTTTCGTCTAACATTTTATTAATTTCTTTCATGGCTCCAATGAAAGTTCTACCATTGTCAGAGAAAATTTGAGCTGGTTTTCCCCGTCGTGAGATAAACCTTTTAAGCGCTAGTATAAATTCTTGAGCAGCTAACGTACTGACAAGTTCTAGGTGAATGGCTCGAGTAACAAAACAAACGAATATGCAAATATAGCCCTTTTCGAGTTTGGCTCCCCTTCCTTTGCGATTTAGTACGGCTATGGGCCCAGCGTAATCTACTCCACATCGAATGAATGGGAAACCAGGATCTATTCGTTGAGACGGAAGGTCGCCCATAATTGGCGTTAGGGTTTTACCTTTCATTCGAGTGCAGTGGACACATTGGTGGACAACCCTTCTGCCTAGGTTTCTACCCCCTAACGGCCACCAATTCTCACGCACGGTAGCCAATAACAACTGGGGACCAGCATGAAGAAGCTCTTTATGTTGATGTTGAAACAACAGCTGTGTGAAGTTATGTTTACTAGATAAAAGTATCGGGTGCTTCTTTTCGTAATCAAAGTTAGGTGAGTTACTGAGACGGCCACCTACTCTAATTATATCCCTTTCATCTAGAAATATATTTAGCCTAGAAATCGAACCTAAAGTTTTCAATGGCAAGTTATGTTTTAAATTATCATATTCCTTGGGAAATGATTCGCGTTGAGCGAGACGCGCTAATGACTGTAATGAGTCATTCAATTCAACGACTGATAACGGCCCCTGTGTACGATCTTTCTTAGGTGTGCGTAAGTTGCGTATGTATTGCAACAGGTAAGCGCCGGCTCTCAACATACGCTGATAAGAACGAAACCTTTCAAAATGAATAACTTTATTCTGTGTTACATCACAAACCATAACGGTTGTCGTTTGTGATTTCAGTTCTGGTAGGTCGGAGTGAGTAGTCGCAGATTGCTGTGACCATGAAGACTCAGAGGTTTTTAAGAACTCAGGTCCGCTCCACCACAGATTACTGTCAATGAGTACATCAAGGCTAAGCCCGCGCGAGACCAAATCCGCTGGGTTGTTTTTGGTGGCTACATGTAACCATAACGCGTTACTTGTTATTTCATTAATCTCGACGGTTCTATTTTGGACAAATGTCTTTCACGAATGTGGTGACATTCTTAGCCAACCAAGGACAATAGTTGAGTCTGTCCAAAAGTAAACTTTGTGGAAATTAACACGCAAGGACTTGATAATTTTCCTATATAATCGTGCGCCTATTAAAGCCCCACACAACTCTAGTCGAGGTATACTGACGGGTTTAATTGGTGCAACTTTACTCTTCGCACATAATAATCTAATAGTCACGAGTGAGTCACCAGAGTAGGTACGAACATAGGCGCATGCACCATACGCATTCTGCGACGCGTCCGTGAATACGTGTAATTCTATGAACTGTGTATATGCACTCATAACTTGACGCGGTATACGTAATTTATGTAAATATTGAAGTGTGTCTATAAATTTTTCCCAAGACAATGCAACATCACTGGGAACGGGATCGTCCCAATTTATCTTACACAACCACAATTTTTGCATCAATATTTTAGCTACGACGACAACCGGCGTTAAAATGCCTAAAGGATCGTATACTTGTGAAATTATCGACAAAATGGTACGTTTAATTAGTATAGTCGGTCTAACTACTTGTGTGGTGAAATGAAGTTCATCACTTTTGTTATACCAACCCAATCCTAACGTCTTACTTTGGCAATGTTCACCTAATGATAATCTTTTAGATATTTCGTGATCACTGATATCAACGTTAAACAACCACTTCCGCAAAGGTAAACAAGCCGAGTTTAGAGTATTTCTTAACCTTTCACAGATACCTAGTAACCTATTTAAATCGTTGTCACCGAGGACGACGTCATCAACGAAAAAATCATCCCGGATCACTCCTGCAACTTGATCATCCTTACATTCCAACGCGAGCTGACGCAAACATCTCATACTAAGATATGGCGCAGACGCGGTGCCATAAGTCACTGTGTTAAGGCGATATACACATATTGGGTCCGACGGAAGTTTACGCCATAATATCAATTGTAAATCTCGTTGGTCTGATTGTACAAGAAAATTCCGAAACATTTTCTCAACGTCTGCACACCCGACGTATTTATATTGTCTGAAGCGTAGTAGTATGCTAAATATGTCATTCTGAAGTGGTGGACCAATATGTTGAATATCGTTCAACGACTTCCCTGACGACGTCACTGCGCTTGCATCGAAAACAGTGCGCAGTTTAGTCGTACTGCTATTTTCATTAATAACGCCGTGATGCGGCAAAAAATAGTGAGGTGACTCATAAGTTTCAACGCGACTCATATGACCGAGCCTTTCATATTCTTCGATGAAATCTAAGTATTTTTCCCTAAATTGTGGCAAACGAGCGAATTTTCGTTCTAACGACAACAAGCGTTTTTCAGCCGCTGTATAACTGTCTCCGAGTACCTCAGCTGATTCCTTTAAAGGAATGCGTACGGAAAACCTACCATCTTCCATACGTTTTGTCGTTTTAACAAAAATATCTTCGCACGCACGTTCGTTAGCACTAAGGGCATTTTTAACGCTATTGTTTATCTCTTCGAGTTCCCAAAACATTTTCAACTGTGTGTCAATTGTTTGGGAGAAATTACATTGCACACTTTTAGCTTGAAGCGTGTTATTATGTAAAGGTCCCGATACTATCCAACCCAACTTTGTGTTTTGTAAATAAGGTCCTTTATTCAACTTAATTCTGCCATCACACAATAATTCCCAGAACTTATCCGCGCCTATCAGTAAATCGATGTCTGACGGTGAGTGAAAGTTCGTATCCGCGAGTTGAATATTGTCAGGTATACACATATTATTTACATCGACACAAAATGTGGGTAACTTATTTGTAATGCATGGCAACACTAAACAATCAATGTTCATACAATACGAATTTAACCTTGAACGTAACGTACGTAACGATTTTTTTATGAAACAATGTTGACTACCATTATCGAGCAGTACGCGCACAGTGTGATATTCATTACTATAATCTGCTATATCCACTAACGCTGTGGACAGCAAAACGTTGGGTAATAACGAATATTCCTGAGTACTGTTTTGCGAATCTGAATGATTAGTCATAACGTGTAATGATGCCGAGACAGCGGAGACGTTAGCGGTGACCGGCTGTGCTGGCGCACTCGACCCGCTCACCTGTGATGCGCCGTCTACCTGCCTATCAACGTGAAGCAAACTATTTTGTTTTCTATCACACAACCTACACTGCCTAAACTTGCATTCGTCAAGCGGGTGGATTGTGCGTAAACAATTGATACATAGCTTATGCATTCTAACTATATTATCCCTATCTTGGACAGACGAATTAAGAAACCTTGAACATGAATAAATCGCGTGATCACCACTACACATCGCACACATGCGGCTTTGCTTTGTCTTTGTGATCGTATTACCCTTTTTGTTATTGTTACTAACGTGCGTGGCAACATGAGTATGTGAATATTGCTTCTTAGATTGCGTTTGTTCGCTGCCTTTGTTCTCGTGGGTTTTGTTATGATTCGCTTTAATCATTTCTAACACGTCGGCCCTGTCTTTAAGAAATTTAAGCAGGTCATCTAGTTTCAAGGCTGACATTGGCTCAATTAACGAACTAGCTGTACCTTTAAAATCTTCCCATTCGCGTTCAGTGGCCTGATCTAATTTGGAAACGACCATGAAAATGATTAAAGTGTCCCATGAATCCGTTGGTTCCCCTAACGTTTTAAGGGCACGCAAATTTCTCAAAACAATATCTATTAAATTCCTAATCTGGGAACCAGATTCTTTATTTAACGATGGAATTTTAAATAATGCCTTCACATGATTATGAACCAATAGCCGCAGATTATTAAATCTAGTCTCTAATAGCTCCCATGCGTGAGTATAGTTGTTAGCCATAAATTCCAATGCACTTATAACGTGTGCCGCGTTACCGGACAGTGACGATTTTAAATAATGGAACTTTTGAACAGGATCTAAATCTTCGCGACCATGAATCATACTAACGTAAGAATTTTTAAACTCTAGCCAGCAATCGTAGGAACCGTCAAAGGAAGGTATTTTAATATCGGGTAATTTTATGCCTATCGGCCTACATGTTGAGACACTATACTTGTCAGTTACCTCCTTATGCAATAAAAGTTTCGCAGAAGCTACAACACGATAATATTGATCTTCAAAACGATCTCTCTCTTCTAGCTGTTTTGCAAGATCGAGATCTACTACTTCCTCTTCAATTTTAGTCTGTATTTCACTATATATGTCCATCAAGGTCGAAATACTCTCAACACGTAACTTTAATTCTAATGACTGTTGATCACTCAAGGGTAAACTGAATTTTTTAACGTAATTTTCAAAGAGAGTTAATCTACCTTTTAAAACTCCTCGTTTCTTAATTAAATCTGACAATTTTGCCTCACTCATTTTGGGAATTAAGGAAATCAGGAGTACTTACAGTTGCGAATTGCAGATACGCGCGATCCAGCGTGGGTGCCACCACTTGAGCACTGGAATAACAGAACAAAGTCAACACAAATCGAAGGATGAGATGGGGAAACGGACGGGAAGTTCAGACCTGCCACTCCTGTCGATGCCTTAACGTTGCAGTTCTTCGCTCGATACGTAAATCTCCTCTTCGTATTTTCATGCGGCGAATCTTCGAAGATTTCAAGCTTGAACTCCTAATCCGACTCGAAGAACCATTTTATGTACAGGAACGGGAGGCAGGTGCTCTTCAATGATGGATTTATTGATTTGATTTCGGTTTATTTTAATTCGTCCTTTTACAAGCAGTGTGTATTAGGGAGTAACAAATATTTTTGAACAGAGATTCTATATATAAAATTGAATGGGAACAACGCGTGCTGTGATTGGTCACCGATGTTGGCGAGCCCTTATTCGTACATATAAAATGTGGTGTCCCGGTGTGTCAATAGATGGCGTTAGTAGTCGCGCCAACAATAGAATTAATGTAAATATTATTAGCTTTTATATGGGCCTGCGTGCCTGCAATAAATGAATTTTTTATTTTTTTTATTTTATGCTTCACAATGTCAATAAACTGTCTGAATGTGCTGACGTCTTGACCAAAAGTCACAAGGTTGTCTGCAGTCCTTTTTAGAACTACTCCGATTCCATCTGGCGCCCCCTTTCCGTGCCCAGCTTCACTGTAATTCCATGTTATTGCCTTTAGTTGTGGAAAATCCTTACAAAGAACTGAAAACGTGTAGAAAATATATTTGTTTCGGTACTGGGAACTTGGAGAATCTGATTGGAAATGGATGGTATCTATAAAGGGATTTATCTCTATAGCAAGTTTAATCATCGGCAATAAGTGCGCCCAGATGGCTAAAGCATCATGTCTCAAGCACTGGCTAACTGTGCATGCACATGTTGTGCCAATGGCACTACGATAGAAATCAAATGTATAAATGACACCAGTATGCAAACTGCTTTGCACTTCTTTTCCGTATTTAAGACCAAAATTTTCAGAAAAATCGATATGGATGCCTCAGTGACAGTCAAATTTTCTTTTTTTTTTGTTACGTGATGTTATGTTGAACATTTCGATGGTCCCTAGGTAAAGTATCGAAAGTGAAAAATGCTACTTTACAGGAGAGCGATTTAAAGTTTATTTTTTGCATAACTTTTTTTTAATTATTTGATTTCCATAAAAATTTGGATTCACAGTTGTGTTGGGTTTACATACTATTACTGTGCATCAAAAATTAATATATATATGAATAGTTTTTGAGAAAATAAAGTTACGATAGTATACCAAGTTACTGAACTTGCTTTATGAATCGAAACTAGCACTTTCAATCATTTACAGGGAACCGCAAATTCAAAAATGCATCGGATCTGCCGATTTCGGTATTCTACGTTGTTTTGTGTTTAGAATATTTTATTGAAAGTGTCACATACGATTATTTACTTCGCAGATTGGTTGTACTTACAATTATTTTTGTATAGAATACCAAAAACACAGTTAACATGGAATATCTTTATTAAAGTGAATGTATTACAAATTGAAATAGTAATACTATATTTAGCTAAAAGTATTTAAAGCCAGTGCTTGATACGTTAACTTACGGTAAAAAGCTGAGATCACTTATTACTGTTACTTAAGTTATAACAAATGCAAGCTCTGGACACTTAATATGCTAAAATAATAAGAAACTTTTTAAATCAAATCACAATATAATCACATTACTATATACAAGACAAAAACTAATTAAAACTTCTAAGAAACTTCAAATAAAAGTGACAAATAATTATAATCTATAACATCAATTAAATACTTACCACAAAATATAATTACTAATTGTAGTTAAATAGTTATGATAGGTAATTTGTAAAATCCAATAAACAGAATAAAGTATAAGAATACTTTGGTAAAATAAAAAGTATTAATAAATCAGGAAATGTTTCTGTTTTAACAAAAATAATAAGACGTGACACATAAAAAAATCTTAGTACGTAAATATTACTCATCGGACTCATTTTCAGAATTTTCTGCGGCTGTAGAATAATATAGCATAGCTTTCGTAAAACCTATGATATTCTTTGAGTATCGCTCCTGAATTACATAATGAAATCAAATCTTTATACTTTGCCACTAGCAAAGCTAGTGAATCCGAATAAAGATTTTTTAATTACACAGACTGAAACTTTCTTTTTTAGGCTTCTTGTTTCTACAGAAGTATTCACACAAAAATAATCAGCCTTCAAATCGTATTTTAAGTATATGTTATTTGGTTCCTCTTTTCTCACACTAGCTTCCTTAATGCTGTTCCATCTCATGTTTTCACTTTTGTTGTCTTTTTCCAATTTTTGTCATTTATTAAAAATTTTAAATCATAAAAATCACGAGAAATAAAGAAGCGAATACTCGCACAATCTCACCAACACGCGGCTGCTCGACACAGGCGCGCGGGGGCACGTCACTTCACCGCGGCGTGGGCGGGCGGGTCATTCATAGAGTATGGAGTAAAGATTTTATGCAAAATGTCTCAAGCAGTTTTAAAATTATAATAATTACGTAAAATAAAAAAAACATTGATAAACATTTTTTAGTCGTGTTTATTGTTTCTTTACAAGCTATAGGTATATCTCTTAAAATATTTCGTGTATGAATAGATACACCTTATATAGGTATTGGATATTGTACCGATACATAAGTATTGTATCTATATACGATTTGTATCACCCACCCCTACTATGCAGTAGTTTCTGATGTTTGAGTTTGGGATTCTAACTGTTCCAGTAACGACAATTTTGACGGTTTAATGGCAGGAAATGGACCTCATCAGAGAAAAGCATATTATCAAATTGGAAAATAGATTAAGCATTTCATTAGAAAATGCGAGCCTGTCTTTGAAGTCACACTCATTCAATTCTTGTGTTAATTGCAGCTTGTATGGATGCATTTTAAGATCCAAGTTTAAAATTCGTTGCAATCTTCGTCGCGATAAGTGTAAGACAGACGATCCCTTGCAAGTAGACAGTCGTGGATCTTCTCGTGCAGATTGCATAACACTCTCAATATTGTCTTCTGTCCTAGATGCTCTAGGGCGACCTTTTGCTTGTGGTTTTAACGTTGTATCCGAACTTGGGACATAAGATGCTTATATCGAAGTAAAACTCTTGTAGTTGATGCTCTTAACTTGTTTAATTACGTATCTTTATTCTAGTATATTTTTGGTTTTATGGCAGATTGAGAAGATTCTAGATGATTAAGGTGTGCAAACGTAAGTACTTGGTAGGTGAATACGCGGCCGCGCATTGACTCATATATTGAAGTGTCAAAATAATCTTCGCGTTTTTTTCTAGTTGAACGCAGCTTGGCTACCGAGGCTTTTCGCTCTTGCGGCGCTGTATGGCGCGAACATCTTCCCCCCCAGTTGAAATCCCTCCTTTCAGTAGTTCAGAGATGGGATTTTAACCTTCCATAAGATGAGTAGTATCAGGTAGGGGACAGAGTCGCGTGAAAGGTCTTCGAAAACTTCCTCGATTGGTCTGCACTTCCGCCACTCTACATATGCCGTCAGGGCCAGGGAACAGCTTGCTGATGCACCCCAGATGCCAGCACAGTGGGGGCAGGTTCTCTTCTTGGAGCAGCACGAGGTCTCCCAGGACCAGAGGAGTGTCAGGCGTTCGCCATTTGGACCTCTGCTGCAGCTCAGCCAGGTACTCGCGTTGCCACCTCTTCCAAAAGTGCTGTCTAATTTGCTCGAGCCGTTCGTAGCGCTGAAGACGGGTAGCCTTGGAGTCGACGAAATCCGGCGAGGGAAGCGCAGTCAGCGGCCGACCAAGCAGAAAGTGCACTGGAGTGAGGAAAAGGTAGTCACTGGGAGAAGAGGAAAGAGGACAAATAGGACGACTGTTCAAAATAGCCTCCACTTGTGCAAACAATGTGCTGATTTTCTCGAACGTCAAATTCGTGTTGCCCATTACACGCTTCACATGAAACTTGGCAGACTTTACCCCGGCCTCCCAAATGCCACCAAAATGGGGAGCGTATGGCGGAGAAAATAAAAATTTAATTTCTTCCTCAGTGAAAAAAAGATTGATTGCTTTCTTATTGCCCTTTAAAAAATTACCTATTTCTTTCGCCGCGGCCACAAAGTTTCGCCCATTATCACAAAAAACCTCTACAGGTTTGCCGCGACGTGCTATAAATCTACGTAAGGTAAGTGTGAAAGCTGAACTAGAGAGGTCACTCACCGCTTCCAGGTGTACGCATTTAACTCTCAAGCAAATAAATATACACAAATAACATTTCGTCAACCTTGCCCCGCGCCCACTTTTATTCAGAACAAAAAAGGGCCCATCAATGGGGACAACGTCTTGCCTTGCACCTTCCTACATTGTATACAGTTGTGTACAGTTCTCCTGGCGAGGTGTCGACAATTGATAGGCCACACATACGCACGGACGCTCGCGAGGAGAAGCTGTGGACCAGCGTGCAGCTTACGCAAGTGCTCCCACTCAAAAATAAGCTTAGTGAAGTGATGTGATGAATGTAATAGAATAGGATGTTTACTATCATATGGAAGAGAGGAGGCGTCCAAGCGACCACCTACACGTATCAAACCCTTGTCATCCATAAATGGAGACAGGGCTATAATGCTAGACTTAGAATTAAGAGATTTGTTACTAGCCAACAATTTGTACTCTAGTGGGAAAGATTCCCATTGTGCCACACGGCATAGCAAGTGAAATGTCTCCTGCAACTCTGGTACCGTGAGGTCATATCCTAGACGCTTGTTCTTGGGGTTCTTTAAATTATGCATAAATCGTAACACATAGGCGTACACTCGCTTCAATTTGTTTAATTTAGAAAACTTAGTGAAAGGAATCATTGATAAATTATCCTGATCAACATTTGCGACATTTGATCTCAGCTCTAGCACATCACACTGTTCTTGAATACCACTAGACAAAATAGGCCAGGAAGACTCATTTAACAATAGGAAACTAGGACCTGACCACCATAAAGAATTATCCCTAAGCTCATCAGGGTACGCCCCCCGCGAGACAAGATCGGCAGGGTTGTCAGAGGTAGGCACATAGCGCCAAGACTCTAGCTTAGTGACTTCTAGAATTTCCGCTACTCTGTTTGCCATAAATGTTTTTAGTTTATTAGAACTAGCGCGCAGCCATGCCAGCACTACACTGGAGTCGCTCCAGTGGAAACCACGCTCTATGGGACACCTCAAGGAATCAACGACAGCCTGGCACAATCGTGCAGCTAGCAAGGCTGCGCATAGCTCGAGACGAGGTATAGTACAAGCCTTGACAGGTGCTACCTTCGACTTGTAACATAAAATACGGACATGCACGCGACCTGCAGAATCAATAGACCTCATGTAAATACAAGCACCATATGCCTTCTGCGAGGCGTCGCTGAATAAGTGAAGCTCCGTCACAACAGGCGAGTCGCACAGGACCCGTCTTGGAACTGTAATTAGAGATAGATTATGCAAACAATTATAAAACTTCATCCAGGCTCGCTTCATTTCACTGGAAATATCGTCGTCCCAGCCGACCCCGTCTAGCCATAGCTGCTGCATGATTAATTTAGGAATTATTATGCAGGGGCTCACGAAACCTAAGGGGTCAAAAATCTTGAAAGAAGTGGACAATATGTAACGCTTGGTGAGCTTATCGGTACTAGGAGGCATGTCAAAACAATAATACAGACAATCTAACCTTGAGTCCCATCCTAAACCGAGAGCACTAGCAGACTCACTCAAAATTAATTTGTCCGTAGACCTTGAA
The DNA here is from genome assembly GCA_943138885.2 of Tholera decimalis. NCBI lineage: Eukaryota > Metazoa > Arthropoda > Insecta > Lepidoptera > Noctuidae > Tholera > Tholera decimalis. The sequence goes on from OW964551.2 coordinate 29,761,478, forward strand.
GCACAAGATTCTAGAACATGAGAAGAATTAGACTTGTATTTACGCAAGTCAAAACATCCTGCCTTCAAAGCATCAGACACCGAAACCTGAATGCGCTTCAGTTCCTCCTCTGAATCACAGCCCGTGATCAAATCGTCAACATACAGATCATGTTGTGGTGAGTGGTTCGTCACACTCCTCCCCCAGCTGCCAAAGACTGTATTAAGTCTCAATATTTTGAGAGGATGTGACTCGTCCTCCCTCCATATTATAAGTTGCAAGTTTCGATCATACTCGTTGACTAGCACTTGCCGATACATTTTTTCTATGTCAGCAGTCAAAATGTACTTGTAGAGACGAGCTCGAATTAATATGGAGAAAAGAGAGTCTTGCACTTGAGGCCCAATCATTTGAAGGTCATTAACAGACACACCGGAGGAGGTGCGCGCAGACGCATCGAACACCACTCGTATCTTGGTTGTTTCACTGCTTTCCTTGAACACAGGATGGTGAGGTAAGTAAAAACACAAATTAGAAGCGTAATCATCTAGTGCGATTTCAGAGAGATGACCCAATTCGGCATACTCTCTGATGAACTCTACATATTGAGACTTGACCTCGGGCTGTCTCCTAAAACGCTTCTCTAAACTAGAAAATCTTTTCCTCGCCATGGTATATGAATCGCCCAGACAATCTGCTGGTTTCGCCAATGGCAGCCTTACACAGAACCTACCATCCTGCAAACGTTGTGTGTGTTGCACAAAGTGCGACTCACACGCCCTTTCACTTGTACTTAAGTATTTTTTGGATGGAACCTCTTCCAATTCCCAAAATCTACCCATGCTAGACTCTTGCGTGGAGTCATCATCTTGCATGCTACTAGTTACAGCATGATTACACTTTACATTTTGTATTTGCTTGTTGCTGCATGGCAAAGGACCCCCTATTAGCCAGCCGAACTTGGAGCTGTGTAATTTAGGATACCTAGGGCCCAATGACTGCTGCTCACAGCCAATTATGTCCCAGAATAGATCTGATCCAATGAGAATATCTACCTGAGATGGCTCATAAAACTTGGGATCCGCTAGCACTACATTCCTAGGAAACTTGAATGAACTAATATCGAAATATGCATTAGGCAATGAATTAGTGAGCTGATCCATGACATAAAAACTAGAAATAACATTAAATGATGTGTTACGCGACTTGAGTTTAGCGATGCAATATGCAGTTATAGTTCCTGAATGACTATTACCAAAACCTATGACGTTTGTTGAAATTAAGGGGCAGTCCTCCAAGGATAATCGTTGTTTCAGTTTAGACGTAATAAAGGAAGATTGACTGCAGCAATCTAGCAAGGCACGCACGGTTTCAGTCTTGCTCGTCTTGGGATTAACCACCTCAATCAGAGCCGTCGACAGTAAGGACTGACTAACCTGCTCATTACTAAAGTTGACTATGGTGTCACCTGGTCTAGCATCACCAGTGACACTGTCCGCATTGACCTCAGTACTTGCAGCTAGATGCAACAGGGAGTTGTGCCTTCTCTTGCACTCACGGCAAGGACCGAAACGACACTGACGAGCAAAATGACCAGACCTTAAACAATTCCTACATAACCTGAATTTAGATGCCTCTGCTATACGATCATTGACACTCATAGCCTTAAATGATGGACAATCAAATATTTTATGCTCTGCAGACTTACAACTAGAGCATGCACTAGACGACGCAGATTTTTGTTGGTCACTATTGTTGGTGTGGTGCATGTGTGTGCCTTTGGGTGCGAGCGTTCAGACTTGGCATTAACAGGGGCTCCAGATCGCTGCTGTCCCTGATTAGTCTTGGAAACACCATCTGCCTTACTACGGTGCACAGATTCTAAAATGGCAGCACGGTCATTCAACATTTTTTTTAAATCTTTGAGCGTGGGTGATTCGGTTGACAGCGTGTTACAACGTTCTTCCCATTTCACAAATGTAGCATTGTCAAGTTTGGAAGAAACTAACTCTATTACCATGTCATCCCAATGCTCAGTTGCTCTACCTAATTGTGCAAGGGCACGCATATTTTTTGTTACATGGTCCACCAAGAAACGGAGAGATTTCTCAGACTCCCTTTGCATAGGCTCAACATTCAATAGAGATCTTATGTGATGCTTTATCAATAACCGCTTGTTATCATAACGCTCTAGCAACAAGTTCCAGGCCTCCTGATAGTTGTTGGAAGAAATTTCGAAATTCAAGACAGTACGAGCTGGTTCTCCTTCTAGATAAGATAATAAATAATGAAACTTATTTACTGGACTAATTCTACTGTTCTCATCAACTAACGATTTGAAAGTGTCTCGAAACTCCATCCACTTCAGGTGTGATCCATCAAACTTTGCAATACTAATCAAAGGAAGCCGGATACCTGTCTCGTTATGATCATGAATACACTGACCACAATTATGCATACTACTAGAATCATGGGCATTATCATCTTTACTTTGAATTTGCAATAAAGTTTGAGCAGCGACAATGCTGCTAATAAACTCCCCTTCAATATTCTTTCGCTCCTCAAGCTCAGTCTCCAACTTATCAGGATTGGAAATCTCTATTAGGCTTTGTAACTCATCAAATCTAGAGGATAATGCTTCGAAATTACGGAGCCTGAGGGTAAGTTCTGCCCTATCTCTGACGGCAAAAGCTTCAAGTCGTGACAATTTATCAATATAATTCCTAAATTTAGTAACTTGTCCTTTGACGGAGCTACGCTTAACGCATAAGTCAGTCAAGCTTAATTCTTCTTGTAACATAGTTTAGTAACAGAAGGAAAAGTATTATCACCGAGAAAGAAATCAAACTTGAGGGTAAACAACAAGATAAATTAATTACTTGAATACTGAAATGTAAATGAATACGCTCACGCCCCTGATTGGTGATATCTGCCGCACGGGAGACCGGAGCTGTAGGCACTGCCTCGGCGGGCACGTGCCGGCTGCGCAGCGGCGTGGGCGGCACGGCGCGGCGAGGCGGCCAGGCACGACGCTAGACGGGCCGCCGGTTGAAATAGCCTAGAACGTTCGACGGAATGGTCACCAAATGGGCATGTACATGAGGCACACACGGCGAATCGGGGCCTAAACGGGAGAAATAAGTAGTTGAATACCTACCAAATACCTGTCGTACAACGTGTCAGTTTCGAGAAAAAACCTACCAGTCAGGTTGAGGTGCTAATTGAATTAGTATGTGCAATATACTATACTAGATTCGTTGAAATAACACAATAGACTACGAAATTACTTGATTTCAACGAAAGTGTCGTATTTGTCAATGCGTGACGCACGACCTTGAAAAGGAAACGAAGTTTTTGCGCAAGTTTGCACAAGTAAAAACTCAAGAACAGTTTATGATTAGGTTTCTAGGAGAGTTTAGGGACGAAGGAAGGGCACTGATACATGCAAAAGACAAAACCAATTATGGAATATTGGTTTTATTCAACATTAAAATACAACATGAGAAAATAACAGACAGTGACAAGACAGTGAAAAACAAAGTATGACAATCTATCATAAAATCTTCTAAATGGACAAGGAGTTCATATCATTCACCCCCCATGTAATCCTTGAGGTAGCCTGGAGGTCTACGTTCGCGTGCGGAGTGGCGCACTTGAGAACCACTCGCTTCTGGGTTATCAGGCGTGTCTGTACCTGCAATAGGCTGCTCAGGTTCCTCTTCATCCAACAGATCATCATTTGAGATCCTTGGCAGTGGTGCCAGAGACCTATTAGACACCGTCGTTTCACGCCCATCTGGTAAACGAACAAAAGAGTATTCAGGATTGCTTTGTAGTAGCTGAACTTCTTGTACAGCTGGGTCGTATTTCGAGGTCCTTACGTTTTTCTTCATATAAACAGGTCCAGGCGAATGAAGCCAGGATGGTAAAGATTGGCCATTTATCGAGCAGCGAGGATGGTTGAACATACGCTCATGCAGGGTAGCATTGGTTCCTGTAGACAAAAGAGATCTAATGGAGTGTAGCGCCGGTAGTATAGCTTTCTCCCAGTTTGCGGTATCCTCGTTATTGGATCTGAGCTATAGTTGGATTAAGCGCCATAGTGTACCATTTAAGCGCTCTACCAAGCCGTTTGCTTGAGGATTGTAAGGCGTTGTGCGACTACAAGATGTACCGAGTGTAATTAAGAATTGTCTTAGTTCGTCAGATAAGAATGAGGTCCCTCTATCCGAATGAACATAAGCTGGTGTGCCAAACGTAGAGAATAAGTCTTTCAGACATCTAATTACTGTTCCAGAGGTCATATCTTTACAGGCATAAGCAAAAGGGAATCTGCTATATTCATCGATAATCGTGAGGATGTATCGGTTTTGAGTATTAGAAGGGATTGGTCCCTTGAAGTCTAAGTTCAATCTTTCAAATGGTGCAGTTGCTTTTATGAGATGTCCTTGATGACCGACATAACGTGGTTTAATTTCGGCACAGATTGGGCATGCTGCCGTGATTTTCTTTACTTCTTCAATCGAGTATGGCAAATTTTTCGATCTGACCCAGTGAACCATACGGGTGATACCTGGGTGGCAGAGAGAACGATGGAGCTCGACGAGTCTGGAGTGAGAGGTCGCAGTGTCTATGTGCATACAGACTCGCGAGAGTGCGTCAGCAACTAAGTTCTGTTTACCAGGTCTATAAACAATATCATATCTAAAACATGACAATTCTAGGCGCCATCTTTCTATTTTTTCATTTTTGATTTTGTTTGAATGTGTTTGGTTGAACATAAACGCAACTGACTGTTGGTCAGTAATTAGTAGAAAGTGTCTTCCGATTAGGAAATGTCTCCATTTGCGTAAAGCTTCGACAATTGCGCTTGCCTCCTTTTCAATTGTGGGTTGTCGCTTTTCAGAATCGTTAAGAGATCGTGAAAAGAACGTCCTTTCTGTGACAGAGTCGCTGCGATTGCGAAGTCCGAAGCGTCGGTTTCAACGGAAAATGTCTCCTTTTCGTCTATTCCAGCCAATGCAGCTTCACAAATATCAGTTTTAAGATTATTGAATGAATTGATAGCGTCTTCAGTTAACGGTAGAGTAGCTTCAATCAGTGGTCTTATTTTGGAAGAAAAGTTGTAGATCCACTTTGAATAGTGGGCAAATAGTCCAAGTGATCTTTTCAAAGTAGCAGTATCGATTGGGATTGGAAGATTCATCAGTAGTTCCAAACGAGATTTGTCAGGTTTTATAATGTTACGATGAATTGTGTAACCAAGAAGATTGATCGAGTCTGTTGCAAAATTGCATTTGTTAGTATTCAAAGTGAGTTTGTATTTCTTAGCGGCTTCCATGAATTTGTGAAGGTTTGCGTCGTGATCTTCCTTATTTTTCCCACAAACGGTTACATCATCAAGGTAAGCGTACGTACCTTTTAGATTTTCAGAATCAATAATATATTGCAGAGTTCGCTGAAACGCCGCTACACCATTTGTTACCCCGAATGGTATTCGAGTGAATTGATAGAGGTTACCGCATGCTTCAAAGGCGGTGTATTTCTTTTCTCTAGAGAGAATGGGAACTTGATGATAGGCACTTTTGAGGTCAATTTCGCTAAAGACGTTATATTTAGCGACTTGCGTTATGATAAAGTCAATGCTCGGGAGGGGATATGCGTCTAGCTCAGTAAATCTGTTTATTGTTTGTGAATAATCTATTACAAGGCGCTTCCGATGATGGCCCCCTCCGGCAACGAGTACTTGAGCTCGCCAAGGTGAAATACTGGGTTCAATGACTTTGTCTTTAAGTAAATCATTTATCTCGTTAGATATGAATTCTTGGTCTTCTTGAGAATGCCTTCTCGAGCGAATTGCTATAGGCCTAATATTTGGCGCAAGGTTAGTAAAAACTGATGCTGGCGGGACAGACGCCTCCATTACATTGCAAATTTTCAGGGGTTGTTTATCTCCCCCGAACTGGAGTTCCACCGAAGAGTGTGTTTTCAGTATATCATGTCCGATAATTACGTCATCACATAGATTAGCAATAATGAGTAGAGGTCGACGTTGATATTTGTGCTCACCAATTTGAATGTTAGCGAAACATAGCCCCTCTACGTATGAAATGTTGCTTAGAGATGCTAGAGTTATTGCTTGTTTGCAGGGCTTGCGTTTTAGATTCATAGTTTGAGCAGGATTCTTATCGATAAAGCTGAGAGCTTCCGGTATCGAGTAGAGCATCCACACGCGAGTTATTTAAAATTATATTGATAGTCGCTTTTTGCAGGCTCGTCGGAGCAGCAGCAGAGATAATTGACAGATGAGAGCCAGGGGCTTCAGATTGAGAGTCATCGTCGTTCGTACTAATAGCGTTCGCGGCGCGTTGGCTTTGTCCGATGCTACGGCATACGTTGGCGAAATGTCCTTTTTTGGAGCAAAGCTGACAGTCAGCGATTCTAGCAGGACATTTGGTGGACATTACCGCCGCAGAAAAAGCATCGACGGCTATTTAGTATAGGGCGTCTATATTGAAAATTTTTTTGAGTGCTGGTGGTTGCTAGATTTTGCCGCATTGACGTTTCTTGATTTTGAGAGATTGCATTGACAGGAAAAAACGACATAGGAGGAGAAGGCGCTGCTGTTAATAGTTGCGAGGTATTTTCAGCAGTTTCTAAAGATATAGCCAAGTCCAAGGTTTCTTCGAGGGTCATAGTGGATTTCTCTAAAAGTCTTTCTTTAATTTTTATTGACAATATTCCGGCGATAAATATATCACGCACGGTTTCATTTTGGTGCGCTTCGGCAGTGACTGCCTTAAAGAGGCAGTCACGAGCAATTATATTAAGAGATCTCGAGTACTCCGCCAACGATACGTCAGATTGTTGTTTCCTGGTATTCAAGCGGTGGCGAGCAAGAATAATATTTTGCCTCTTTTCGTAGGCGGTATTCAGAGTAGTAATCGCATCATCGTACGTAGCGCAGGCACGGATATAGTTGAATATTGACGGCGATATATGGTTGACAAGAAGTTTATACTTAAGGGCATCATGTGCAGAGGAAGCTTCTAGCGCGATAAAGTTCTCGAACGAATACTTCCAGTGAGCCCACTTCAGGTCCGAGCCAGCCATGGAAGGTTCTATGTCAAAACGTTCGGGCCGTAGGTACCGCGACATCGACGAACATTTTTCTTCTTCGGTAGTAGACATGTTAGAAACACAAAATTAATGTTGAATAAATTGATACATGCAAAAGACAAAACCAATTATGGAATATTGGTTTTATTCAACATTAAAATACAACATGAGAAAATAACAGACAGTGAAAAACAAAGTATGACAATCTATCATAAAATCTTCTAAATGGACAAGGAGTTCATATCAGGCACTTAGCTGAAATAGTCGCGCTGCGCTGCGGTTTGACCCCGGGTGGGTCAGAAAACCGGCGAGGCAAGCGATTCACGCGTCGTCGTGGTGAAGTTGCAGCTCGTTCCCGATGAAACTTGGCTGGATTAGGTGCGCTGCTGACCGGCAGTGTGCTGCGTCGCTGTCGCTGACCTTCCAGTGGGACACCGAGCCTCTTCCTTTGGTTATTGCGGTCCTGTCACGGTCGCCAATTTATGTCCGAACTTGGGACATGGGATGCTTATATCGAAGTAAAACTCTTGTAGTTGATGATCTTAACTTGTTTAATTACGTATCATGATTCTAGTACATTTTTGGTTTTATGGCAGATTGAGAAGATTCTAGATGATTAAGGTGTGCAAACGTAAGTACTTGGTAGGTGAATACGCGGCCGCGCATTGACTCATATATTGAAGTGTCAAAATAGTCTTCGCGTTTTTTTCTAGTTGAACGCAGCTTGGCTACCGAGGCTTTTCGCTCTTGCGGCGCTGTATGGCGCGAACACGTTGAAACAGTCTTTTCAAAACGCTTTACCCATATTTTAATTAAATTAGCACTCGGAGCTTCACTAATTTGCCGTAGTCTATATTCAGAACAATATAGTCGCCTAGTAACAATATAAGAATGACAGTTCTCGTAAAATGCTCGACGCTTCCCGTCAAAGTGACTCATTGTGACTAAATTTACATAAGTTCGCCTACAAAACGGTAGTAAGCTTCCCCCGCCTGCGCGCTTTTTACGCTGCAAAAAAGATGATACAATATGCACGTTCTATTGCGCCATCTCGTATAATATAATTATAGGCTTTCTATTGGTATTAAATAATAATGCTGTCGGTTGTCATAGCCCAGCCTCATATAAATTTTTACCATGTCATTTATTTCACTCAGTCTACATTCAAGCCATCCTTTAGCTGCAGTCAAACCAATCTAAGGCAATTTACTCACGACGCTGATTCTGTGGCAATACGCCACGCGGTCCAGTGGTTTTTGTGTTAGGATTAGTTACTTAGGAGTCAGAGTGACTTGAAGTTGGCCTCACCGCCTTGTCTACGTGGCCCGTCCATGTGTGATTTGACTAAATGCTAGACTAACACTGCTTATCATTAGATAGTAAAAGCACTTACCGTGATACACTGCAGCGCCAAATCATTCATGTCAGTTATATTAATTTCATAACGTTTTCTTGGCAAGCGTTCTTCTTCAGTGTCACTTTTACGCTGCATGCGCGCGAGTTCCATTTGTGCATCATCATAAGTCAAGTCGCACCTTTTTAATCGATAGGGTGCGCTTTTTTGTAATTTTTACCTTTTTCTTCGCCATAGTAATAAGTTCTCGTTTTCCCAGGCACCGGTACACAGGAAAGGATTTTTTTCCTCTTTCAAATTTTTACACTATCTTAAACGGCATCCATGAAATATAGGTAGTAGAGATAAAAATCATCTTGATACGTGTGCTTACATAAAGTAAAAGTACCTAGCATAAAATAAATAACAAAGAAACATAAAATAATTATTTAACTACCTTTTCAGTATAGAGCTGGAAGAAACTAGTGAGTAGATAGGTTCTATTCTGACCGCGGGACAACGCGTCAGTGTTGTATCTGATCAAGAGCTAGTTCAGAGACAAACCGCGTGATTCTAAGCGCAAGAGTTCAGATAGGCGCGGATGTGTATGCGGAGTGTCGTACTCCGCATAGGGTGACAGTCATTCCTATAATGCAAGTCGAAGAAGCAATGTGTGTACTTGTTGCTCCGTAAAACAAAGAGAAGAAAACGAGCATATTTGGTGCATCCAGTTTTACGTGATCGGCTTACCCATGGTAAGTTTCAGACTTTATTCAAAATAATAATAGTATCCAAAATTAAGGAGTTTTGAGCCAAAATTCTTCAATTACTTGAGAATGTCGAAAATATCATTTGATGAATTATTAGCAATCAGTGAATAAATTGCATCATATGATACTCATATGAGGTCAAGCGTGTCCCCAGAAGAAAATCTCGTGATTACTTTAAGGTACGATGTTTATTTATTTATTTATGTACACACATGACACTTACAAAAAAAAATTAAATACAGACAAAAGAGCACAAAGGTGCTGCTTATTTCCTAAGAAATTTCTTCCAGCAGACCTGCGACAGGAGACTTCAAGAGGAGATGATAGACACAGTGTGTATAAATACTAATTACGATAAATAAAATATACTTAGCTGTACAATTAAACTATAATTATATAATAAACAAATATATACATACATAGAATTAAAATAAATTTTTAAATTAATGCTATAAAAATATATACCTATAATAAATATATAAAATTACGGGATGTTAGTTAGGTATTGATCTTTGACCAGCTTTTTGAAAATATGAATGGATTGGAACTCACTTTCCGCTAAAATCCGTGAAGCTTTCACGGATTTTAGCGGAAAGTGAGTTCCACAGTCGTACTGCATGAAAGGAGGAGTGGGAATAGAAACGGGTTTTATGGGATGGGAAATTGAGATGGAGTTTAAGGTGGGATCTACAAAGTGCGTCAGTAGGACGAGTAAATGAAAAACGATCGCGCAGATAGTTAGGATATGCAGGGTTGAATAGGATGTTGTACAAAAGGAATAATATTCGAGTGTTCCTGCGAAGACGGAAAGGGAGCCACTTGAGATCCTTGCGAAACTGAGAGACATGATCGTATTTCCTCAGACCAAAAAAAAGCGAATACACAAGTTTTGCAAGCGCTCAAGCTTACGTAAGAGCTCCCGAGTGGCATCCAAATAACAGGCATCGGCATAATCAATAATCGGCTGGATTAAAGTTTGAGCTAAAGAGATTTTAGTTTTGAAAGGCAAGAAGCTTTGAAGGGATTTTAAAGAGTGGAAGGAAAAGTGCACCTTTCGACTAACCTCACTTACTTGCGCTCGCCAAGAAAGATTGCTGTTAAGTAATACGCCGAGATTCTTTGCCACATCTGTGTACGCAATGACCGAGCTGTTAAGGGATAATGGCTTCAAAGAGGAAGTGTCAAGTGCAGAGCGATAGTATCGACTAGTACCACAAGCTGTACTCAGTTTGATACTTGACGGCAAACAAATTGATCTTATTACTGAAACTGTATTTTTGGGTGTAACTATTGACTGAAAGTTGCAATGGGGCCCTCACATTAGGACTCTTTCAGGTAAATTAAGCTCAGCTGCATATGCAGTAAGAAAAATTAGGCACTTGACTGATATAGCGACAGCTCGGTTAGTTTATTTTGCTTATTTCCACAGTATTATGTCTTATTGTATACTACTGTGGGGATCCGCAGCTGATGTAGATTCAATCTTCATACTACAAAAGAGGGCAATCCGGGCAATTATTAAAATGGGTCCCCGCGAATCCCTTAGAAATGTATTTAAAGAAGTAAATATACTGACTCTGCTTTCTCTTTATATATTAGAAAGCATATTGTATGTACGCAAAAATATGTATTAGCCCTAGTAAAGCGTCGGTACTTTTTTCGTCGTTATAATATCTAACAACCACGCAAAGGTATTTAATACATCCCATATCAGGACATTCGTCTACGAAAAGCGAAAAGGATGACGGGCAGAATGTATAGAATCTGGTGCCCGCTCCAGTAGAAACATGTTATACATAATTGAAAAGGTATTTTTGTGTAGAATAATGTAAACTTGAGCGCTTGTCTCAAATATTAGTATTTAAGGAGTTAGAGCAATTTTGTGTCATGCGTTTTTGATTTAACATGCGGGTGTGAGTAGTCACTAAGAATAAAAATACACGTTTGTTTTTTTAAATCAGGCACGTATGACAAAAACGCATGACTCAAAAGTAATTTTACGCTCAAGTGAGTTATTTATTTGAGTAAAAAAATACAAGTATAAATCAAAAACAACTTTATTTTTTATAGTTTTACAATCATAGACTGTTTTCGTTGTCTACAATGACATCATTGAGAAATGCTGCTGGAGCAAGGAACCCTTCGCGTCTGGCATATCCTAAGTACCATATAATATAAATAATATGCGCGCATGTGCCCATTGTACGTCGCCAAGTTAAGCATGTGCAATAACAATGTAATATATTGTTGTTTTGACCTAGGTTACATTTTATCATAATATAACAATAATACGTCCTAGAACGTACATGACGCGACTCTATTCGTCCGCGTAATAGCCAGACGGCATCATTTATACCGTAGTCTGATAAGTCATCAAGGTTATGTTGTTGATATATTTCTATTAGATAGAGTCCATTTGTTAAATGTTCTTTGCAATAAGAACGGGCGAGTTTCAATTGATAAGTACTCAACGAAAGTAAAATAACTTCCTCTTCAGTTAATTCTGGGAAGTTTTGAATATCATTAGCTTCTATTCTTTCAAAGTTAGCTCTACGCGCATTCAATCGTTTTCTTTCGACATAAGTATATAAAATATTTGGTGTATCTATTTTAGTCTCGATTATGTTGAGAAAGGATTCTACATGTATGTTGTCAGTAATAGGAATATGAAAATGATTTAACATAGCTGCAGCAATTCTAAAGTCAACAAACATGTTTGGAAGCGTTCTATTAAAGTATTCTTGTCTTAAAAGTTTGAAATCGCGCTTAAAGCGCCCGTTAACCACCTCGACAACCCATCTGCAAATCGTAACTGAGTGCGACTCATTTGCTAGCTCAGTGGTTAACTGTGTCTCGTTTCTATTTTTTGTTGGTGGCATGTGGGGTTCATAGCCATTGGCTTCAATGTCACCTACGCTGTCCCTAAAACCCCTGTCCAAAATAAATACGTCTTCCGGATGTAACAAAATATGTTTGGGATTCTCCCCATCATTCATTACATTAGACATAATATTCGCGTTCGTTTTTGCTGCAGCATATGGGCCAAGTACTTCTACAATGTATCCATCTGAACATACGATTAAAAAAGGTTTAAGTAAGTTTTGGAACTTATGTAAACTGTCAGATTATCTTTGAAATAAAAAATTCAAACTTTTATTAATATAAATATAAGTTCCATCAAATATTAAAATGACCTTATCGTTATTCTCATTACCGAACAAAGCTTTTGGAATTGAGAGATTCCTCTCTAATATATTATTTCTAGTTATGTGGTCAAAACCTAGGTGTCTTGGAACATATTCGAGACTAAAGCGTTCTCGAATTATTTTCAAAATTCGCTCTAACTGTCTGCGGGACATATTAAATAATGTGGATAACCTGTTATTTGAATCCCCTGTTCTTAATTTTGTCAAATAGATATCTAGCGCATTTCTGGGATCCTTGCATCTCACACTAAGAGAAGGTATTCCGTCTAGTATAGCGTCAAACTGGTCTGGTTTCCGCCCTGTCCAAAAGTGCATCTCCTCTTCAGATAAAGCACCTCTTACATTGAAATCTAACTTTATTCCATTTTGTACAGCTGTTCGCAACATGTCACATATGTCAGTAAATTGCTGTGCATTAAAACTGTGAGAGACATTGCACAATTGAGGCAAATCATCCCAAGCATTGCCCTGAAGGTGTTCTGCACAGACTCGAGCACTATCAGGAATGTATAACGAATGCGCACAAAAAATATATGTCTTGATAGATGCTGGTATTCGGCATCGGGTTGCATGAACACAGTTGTTGAAGATACAATGTCTTGGTGTATTTGGTGCTCGCATATAACCTGGGACCTGAATCTCCCCATCATTTGGTCTTCTTTCGGGTGCAACGTTTTCGATTCTCTGCCAACAACGGTGACACATACGCTGCGTATTGTTAAATGCCACCTGAAACCAACATGTAATAATATTAATAGTTTTATATATACTTATAGGTCTTGGAAGCGATTCCACTATTTGGTCATTACGTTTACAATGTTCATTCATTCATTATACTGCGTGCTTCGTTCTCGATATATTTACCATGCAGCTTTCTCGAGTCACTCGGCAACTGTACGCAATTTTCAGAGCTAAAACTAAACAGAAGTGTTAGTGTGCGTTATCTGTGTCCTTACGCGAACTGTCATTCTTTTCGTTTGCGCGGCAACTGATACTATGTTCTACGAATTATTGGTGTAAATTTGAGTGTTAAGAAGTTAAAATTGTGTACATTAGACCACAACTATGCCTATAAGGCGCCACGAAGAAAATGATATACAATACTACAAAAAGAAAATAAGAAAAATTGAACAAAAACTGAAGCGTCGTTGTCGTCGTCGAGATGACTATAAAAGTGGAAGTGATACTTCAAGTTCTAATATTCCAGGTAACGAAAGGTTGTCTTGTGATTGCTATTATACCGGTACGGCTACTGGCTTGCATAGCAGTAAAAGCCACAAGGTCTTTTCATAACCTTAGTACCGGAAGGGACGGGTGGTGTACGAGATACATCGACGTTCCCACTGGACTCGGGTCGTATACGAGATATACGGACGAGATCCCTAGATGCGGGTCGTATACGAGATATACGGACGAGATCTTTAGACTTATGTGAAGTCCGTGAGGCTTCAATAAGCAGTTTTTTAGCAATCGCTAGTACAAATTTCCAGTGGTACCTATGGTTTTCGTTTTTCAGATTATAATACTGATAACACTTCGAACGAGGTCAAAATCATTGAAACATTACCACGAGATATGTCACCAGGACCTATGACAAATCTGGTCCCAGAAGAACCTGGACTTCTGATTGTAGAAAATTCCAACTCAACTCCTGTGGTGAATCCTGAGCCTACCTCAGCAATACCTACAATGATTTTGGAGGTACTTTTAGCACTGGGTGATCTCATGCCAGATAAACCTGCATATGGTCCTGCCTTTTGGGCTCGTATTTGGAGCAATATTTTGAAAAACTGTCGGAAGAGACATAAAGATAGAGTTGGAACAAAACCAGCTAGGCATTGGACTGTCTATAGTCAGTAATGCAATATCATTATTGATAAATAATGATACAGTGGACAGATTGAAACTGATGTCACTACTTAGTGATGCTGGAAGGATCTTGACGGATCTACATTTTGTACAGACTAAGTCAAGAAGAAACTTAATTTTCCCTGTTATAGACAATTTTTTTTTATAGTACTATCAAAGATGTTGATAGAGACGAGTATATATATGTAGTTAATCTTAGTGACAAGATCAAAGTTTTGAAAATATGCCAACAAAGTGGTCAGTCTATCAAGAAACCTACATTCATCTAATACAACAATACAGCAAATCATAAGAGAAACTTGCAAGGTCCTCCTCGCTACAATCAGAGGACATCAGTTATGGACCCAAAAGGAACCAGTTTTCTGTACAGGCCTGGAAACATCACGGCCACTATTATCAGTCCACTACCAAGAAAACTAAAGCCTCACAGGAGAAACCTCCTGCTTGTACATAGAGGTAAGTCATGCTGGAAGACTGACTCATTTTTTATTTTGCTGGAACAAAATTTGCAAAGATGAATCTGTACTTAATTATATCAAAGGATATTCAGTTACCTTTGTAAAAAAACTTTAACAGAATTCAATGACACTCCCCCGTTCAGTAATACCTGCTGAAGAATATACTGATATGCATACTGCTATCAGCAATTTATTAAAATAGGGAGCTATATTCCCTTGCATGCCATGTAAAGACCAGTTTGTCTCCCCTATATTTTTGATTCCAAAGCATATTGGTACAAAAAGATTCATACTAAACTTAAAGTCATTGAATAAATATATAGAAACATCCCATTTTAAAATGGAGGACCATAGGACAGCAATAGCTTTACTTTCTCCAGGCAATCGCCCATGGCGAAAATAGATTTAAAAGAGTCATATTTATTAGTAAATATAAATCCACAGTGTAGAAAATACCTACGTTTTCAATAAGATAGATTATTATATGAATTAAGGCCCTCCCTTATGGCCTGTGTTCTGCACCTAATATTTTCACAAAGATTATGAAGGTTGTAGTGACACATCTAAAATAAAAGGGTTACAGGTCAGTTCAATACCTAGATTATCTACTTTGTATAGGATCTAGTTATCAATCATGTTTACAAAATGTTCAAGAAACAATAGCTCTCTTGAAGCGCTTGGGATTTGTTATAAATTTTAATAAAAGTATAATAATACCATCACAGTCTTGCAAATTTCTAGGTTTTGTGTTTGATACAAAAAATATGTCATTACAATTGCCCATAAACAAAGTAAAAAAATTAGTTCAGAAGTACTTAGACCTGGATAGCTGTCTTATAAGAGATCTGGCAAAATTAATTGGAATACTAATTGCAGCCTGCCCAGCTACCACATATGGTTGGCTTTACACAACATTTTTTGAACATCACAAGTACAAATATTTAGTTAAAAACAATGACAATTATTATGATGTGAAAATATACTTAGATTCAGATATAAAATTAGATCTGCAATGGTGGAATGTTAATATTAGTACGAATAGTACTAATATTAACATTCCACCAGTATATTCAGTATGTAATAGTATTAGTAGAATACTTTTACATACTGTTTTACATGCTCATCATAAACATGATATTGAACTGTTCACTGATGCGTCCCTGTCTGGATGGGGAGCTGTTTATAAAAACAAAAGAGCACATGACTTTTGGAGTGAATATGAGAAAACATACCATATAAACTATTTGGAATTACTGGCACTATTTATGGCATTAAAAGTTTTTGTAAAGGACAAGCAATACCTTAACATTCTATTGCATGTAGATAATAAGACTGTCATAGCTTATGTAAACAGAATGGGTGGTATTCAGTTCCCTCATGTAAGTAACTTGGCCAGGTCTATATGGCAGTGGTGTGTAAAGAGACATATTTGGCTAGTTGCCTCCTACATTAAGTTTAGTGAAAATAAAGAGGCTGATGAAGAGTCGCATAAAATCAATCCAGATAGAGAATGGGAGTTAAACACTGGCATTTCAACAAATTGTATCTGTGCTGGGTGAACCTGAAATAGATTTATTTGCATCCCGCACTAATGCTAAATGTATTTCTTATGTTTCCTGGAAACCAGATCCAGAAGCAATGAACATTGATTCTTTTACCTTGTGTTGGACGGAATATCTCCTTTATGCCTTTCCTCCATTCAGTTTAATATAAAAATGTTTACAAAAAATAAAAAATGAGAAGGCAACAGGTATTATGATCATGCCCCACTGGCCATCACAACCTTGGTATCCCTTAATGCAGACTATGCTTGTCTCAAAGCTTATATATTACAAACCTCAAAAATATCTTTTATATTCTCCTTTTAGAGACCATCACCCTCTTCACCATCAACTTACCTTGATTGCAGGAATGTTATCAGGCAAGCTTGGCTGAAAGGAGCTATTCCCCCAACATCAATAATAGATGTCATGTTTGCTTCCCTTTCACATAATACATTAAAACAATATAATGTTACATATACTGTTTGGTGGACCTTCTGTCAGGAACATGGTATAAACACATTCACTCCATCTATACCATTTGTTATGTATTTCCTAACAAAATTATTTGACTCTGGAGCTGCCTATGGGACCCTAAACCCTCATAAGTCAGCTCTATCTTTGATAATAGGCTCTAAAATTGGGGAGGATGATCGTATTAAGAGGCTCTTCAAAGGATTCTATAAGTCGAAACCGCCATTAGCAAAATACCAAAGTACATGGGACCCAAATAATGTTCTAAGCGTATTATGCAACTGGACCCCCAAAATGACATTAAGTTTTGAATGTATATCAAAGAAACTGGTGGTTTTGCTTGCACTAAGCACAGCTCAACAGGCATTAACCTTAGCTTTAATAAAAATATCCAATATAACACAGAGTGAAAGTTGTGTCAATATTGCCATTACTGATACAACTAAAACTTCGGCTGCGGGAAGAACCCAGCCTAATCTTTTCCTACCCTTTTTTGAAAAAAACTGAGATTTGTCCAGCCAAAACACTGTGTGATTACATGAGATTTACTAGAGAGATAGGAGGTCATAATGATTACATGTTTTTATCACTTAAAAAAAAAAAAAAAGTTCAAGACGAATTGAGAACCTCCTCCTTTTTTTTTGGAATCTGTTAAAAAACCCCATAAACTGGTTTCGGCTTCTACTATTGGTAGATGGATTAAGAATACGCTCTCAGACTGCGGTATTGATACGTATGTCTTCTCAGGCCATAGTACACGACACGCCTCTATATCCAAGGCTAGGTCAAAAGGAATTTCATTATATGTAATTAGACAGACTGCCAGTTGGACAAATAACTCATTAACATTTGCGAAATTTTATAACCGGCCAATTCTGAATTCAGGAGAATTTGCCCATGCTGTGCTTAATGCATAATAATAATATATATTTTTTTTAGCTTACACTATTGTCTCTATGGACATTGTGATCTTAAGCATGCCATTATTAATTTGTAAAAAAAAAAGCAGATGATTATATACCAGATAAGGCTGATTAATTGATTAATAACACGATGACTGATTGTTAA
The DNA here is from genome assembly GCA_943138885.2 of Tholera decimalis. Classification (NCBI taxonomy): domain Eukaryota; kingdom Metazoa; phylum Arthropoda; class Insecta; order Lepidoptera; family Noctuidae; genus Tholera; species Tholera decimalis. Next base: position 29,779,295 of record OW964551.2, read on the forward strand.
TTAAATTTAAGATGTTTATGAATAAAACAATGTTGATTTGAAAACTTAAATATATTTATTTTAAAGGACAAGGAGTCAGGGTCATCTCAATTCTCAACTTTACCATATCTCTAAACATCTGCATGGTAAATATATCGAGAACGAAGCACGCAGTATAATAGATGATCAAACGAACTTACCTGTGTGAAGTTCGATCATTATTATACGAAGTGCTTCGTTCGAAGATATATGTTCCCTACCCACCTCACCCCAGGTAAAATTGAGATAACCTTGCAAGAATCTAAAAAGAATGACAGTTCGCGTAAGGACACAGGTAACGCACACTAACACTTCTGTTTAGTTTTAGCTCTGAAAATTGCGTACAGTTGCCGAGTGACTCGAGAAAGCTGCATGGTAAATATATCTTCGAACGAAGCACTTCGTATAATAATGATCGAACTTCACACAGGTAAGTTCGTTTGATCATCTATTGTAGCCACCTACATAAAGGCGTAAGCTTATTAAATAATATCAATATTAAGTGCCTACATATGTATTCAAATGCATTAGTTATCTAATAAAATATACAAATACGCGCAAAGACTACGCCAGCTCCTAGCGCTAGAGGGATAGATAATTATATTCCGTATGTACAATCATATTGGTCCTTAGATGCTTCTATACGAATGGCTTTGATAGAAAGAGATGGGAAAGCAACAGTAAAATAGTTTTAATGTTGAAGTTGGATGGTAAGAGGAAAAGTATAACAGACCTAAAAAGTGTTTAACAATTAAAAACATTTCTTAGAAATGCAGTTTATTGAGCGCTTTCATGGGCCTTACAACAAAATATCTTTCCAGGTATCTGTTGTAAATACTGTTAAAGTAGTAATAAATTATTTGTGGTTAATTTCATAAATAATAGTTTTGAGTCTAATATGTGGTAACACTACTTTAGTTCCGTTTCCCGCTCTCCACTTTTTGATATACTGTACTGTGCGTGTGCGATGTATCAACTTACGATCTGTTTAATAACAATAAAAGGCATTAATTAAAGTCTCTTTCACTTAAAATCGTAACAGGGTTATGGGCCCAGCACGCTTCCACTGCGTCACTCTGCTAGTGCTATGTACAAAAAGTTATGTGAAATGTTCGGCGGCACTGAAGACAGACACAAAAATAAAATCATGCAAGATTTCTTTAACTACAAGTTTGACAAAAATAAAGATATGATGCAAAATTTATCTCATCTGGATAACCTGGTATATAGGCTGCGACAGTTAAACATCTCCTTGGACGATAGCTTAGTGGAGTCAAAAATTCTAACATTTTTATCTACTGAGTATGAACATTTTGTAACGGCATGGGACTCTACCTCTAAAGAAGAAAAAACCCTTGCAAATTTAAAATTAAGATTAATTAAGGAACAAGAAAAACATACAAGTTCACAAGACAATGAGGTTGCATTTCGAGCATCTAAGTCATTCAAGAGAGCGGAGAAACAGGATTCACAGTCTTCTAATAAAGTGGGTAACCATTCTGATTATAATAATAAGATACGTTGTTTTGGTTGCAATAAAATAGGTCATGTAAAAAAAGATTGTAAGAAAGTATGCTCTATTTGTAAGAAAAACAATCATAAAGAAAGTAACTGTTTCTTTCGCAACAATAAAAGTTCTGTTTCATTTTTAGGTTACAAAAGTAACAATGCAGTGAATAATTGCTGTTATGACTTTGTTGTAGACTCAGGTTGTACATCACATATGGTAAATAATATAAACTTGTTAAGTAATTTGGAATGCCAAGAGACATCTATATGTTTGGCAAAGAAAGATGAAAAAATGTTGTCTGTACAAAGTGGCACTTTTGAAGGTGACAATTGTGTCTTAAATAATACCCTGTGCGTTCCAGATCTATGTAAAAATCTGTTTTCAGTTTCAGCAGCTACAGAAAATGGTGCCGTTGTAACTTTTAAAAATAACAATGTTGAGATTACTGCTAAGTGTGGCACTAAAATATTTGGTAAAAAGGAACAGTCAACAGGACTGTATCATTTAAAATTAAAACAAGGTAGTAGTGAAGTGTCTCTGTTAGCAAATAAAAAGGAAAGTGTCTATGACTGGCACATTAAAATGGGTCACCCAAGTAATGAGGTACTGGGGAAATTGGTGGACGCTGCTACGGGTGTCACATACAGCAAGGCTGATATAAAACAATTGCAGGACTTATGTGAAATTTGTGTCAAAGCTAAGCAGGTAAGGAAACCATTTAATAAGACTAGAGAACGTGCTACTAGGGTACTTGAAATAATACATAGTGATGTTTGTGGTCCTGTAGAAACCACAAGTTTTGATGGAAAAAAGTACATACTCACAGTGTTAGATGACTTTAGTCATTATACAAAAACCTATCTGTTATCAAATAAAAGTGAAGTTAGTGACTGCTTAAAACATTACATTAGGGAAACTGAGAGAGAAGTTAATGCAAAAGTTTCTGTGCTGCGTTGTGATAATGGAGGTGAGTACTCCAGCAGTGAATTTAAAGCATGGTGTTATAAAATTGGTATAAAATTAGATTACAGTATTCCGTATAGCCCACAACTTAATGGCAAAGCCGAGCGTCTAAATAGAAGCTTGATGGAGAAAGCTAGGGCGTTATTATTAAATTCAAACCTTAGCAAAGAACTATGGGGAGAAGCTATGTACTCAGCTACATATCTACTCAATAGGTTGCCATGTTCAGTGATTGATTTTAAAAGTCCATATGAAGTATGGAATAATAAGAAACCGGATATTTCTAACATAAAAGTATTTGGTTGTGAAGCATTAGCAAAAGATTTAACACCTATAAAAAAGCTAAGTTCAAGGTCACAGAAATTAATAACGGTAGGTTACTCTAAAAATGGGTATAGGTTATATGATGAAAATAAAAAGAAAATTGTATTTGCTCGAGATGTTGTCTTTAATACAATAACTAATAACATAATAAGAGAAGATGGACAGCAGCAGTTACAGAGCATAAAATTGGATGTAAATGTTGAAGATCATGGTGGATATCTGCTTACAGACCCAATATGTCCTGAAGAAAGCAGCATAGTACCTGAAAAAGAAAAAGAAACATTAATACAGGAAAACACAGAAATAGAAGAGGATAGAAATAAAAAGGATGAGCAAGTAATAGATAAAAGGACAAGAAGAGTTCCACAAAGATTTGATGATTATGTTCTACTCACATACCAAGAAGCCATGGAGTCACCTGAAAAAGAAAATTGGAAAAAAGCAATAAGTGAAGAAATAAAATCCTTAGAGAAATATCAAGTGTGGGAACTAGTGGATGAAAAAGATGTCAGAGATGCTAAAATTCTAACTAATAAATGGGTATTTCGAGTTAAAGAAGATGGATCATATAAAGCCAGGATTGTTGTAAGGGGTTTTGAACAAAGAGATATAGACTATGATGAAATCTTCAGCCCCGTAGCATGTCAATCTGCATTAAGGATTATATTCTCTATAGCGGTGATCAATAACTACCATCTTATGACATTTGATGTCAAGACCGCATTTCTAAATGGAAATCTTAAAGAAGGGGAGGTAATCTATATGAAAGTACCTCAAGGTTTTGAAGAATGTTATGGGAAAGTATGTAAACTTAGAAAATCCCTATACGGGTTAAAACAGGCACCAAAAAGATGGAATGAGGAATTTATTAAAATAATGAAGAGTTTAGAGTTTGAACAAGTTAAAAATGAGCCATGTGTACTAAGAAACAAAGAAACTACTGTTATTATTGGTATTTATGTTGATGATGGAATAATAATTTCTAAAAATAAAGAAGATGGCTGTAAGGTACTCAATAAAATAAATAAAATAATAGAATTAAAAGTATATGAAAAACCTAAAACATTTTTAGGCTTACAACTTACATATAAAGATGATGGAGTTCTGCTGTCTCAGGAAAACTACACCAGAAACATACTAGAAAAATATAATATGTTGGACTGCAAAGCCGCTGACACACCTTGTGTAGTTCCAGAGGGAATAGTCTTGAATGAGGAAGGCAAGAATCTTTTTCCTTATAGAGAGGCTGTTGGGAGCCTGCTATATCTTTCAACCAGGACAAGACCTGATATAGCTTATGCAGTTGGGTTAGCTAGTCGCAAAATAGAAAAACCTACTAAGCAGGATGTAGTTTTAATAAAACGGATTTTCAAATATTTAAAAGGTACTATTAGTGATGGATTGTTCTTTAAGAAAAGAGGTAACATAAAAGATTTAGACTTGTACTGTGATGCTGACTATGCTGGTGATTGTGACACTCGTAGAAGTACCACAGGGTATATTATCATGTTGGCTGGGTGTCCTATTGCCTGGTGCTCAAGAAGGCAATCTATAATTGCACTTTCCTCCACAGAGGCAGAATTCATATCAGCTGCAGAGTGTTGTAAAGATGCAATATTCATAAAATCAGTGTTAAAAGAACTTAATATTAATATTCAGATGCTTCAATTCTATATAGATAATCAAAGTGCTATTCAATTGATTAAAACAGGTATATTTAACAAAAGGTCCAAACATATAGACGTCAGGTTTCATTACATTCATGAACTATACATGAATAATGAGCTTCGTATTACGTATTGTCCAACTGATTTACAACCTGCTGATGTAATGACAAAAGCTTTGAACAAGCATAAGTTTGTAAAACATAAGAATACTATAATGTGTTAGACAAGTGTATTTGCTAACATTAGACAACTAGATGTGGCAGCTATATTTTTTTTGTTTTGTTGATATGTAGACATTGTTTAGTAGTCTCGACTCTAATGCAACATTGTGTATCTCATAATAATTATGAAAGCTAGATTTTGTTAGTAATAATATTTGTGATTGTATTCAGTTTAAAATATGTAGGTATTTACCAAAACCTTAACTGGTTAAAAACTTAACTGTTGGATGTTATATAAAGTGTGAAGATGTAAGTAAGCATACATATTCCATTTGTATTGTTGATGAATAAAATATATTGTTAAATATAATCTTGCTTAGAAATTTAAGGACTTAGGTACTAAGTTACATATAGAGATTGTTTGTATAACAATACTTCAAGTACTTAAGTGAAATTCTGTTTCTTTCAATAATAAGATTAGTTATTTAAGAAATTAAAGGAGGGTGTTAAAGTAGTAATAAATTATTTGTGGTTAATTTCATAAATAATAGTTTTGAGTCTAATATGTGGTAACACTACTTTAGTTCCGTTTCCTGCTCTCCACTTTTTGATATACTGTACTGTGCGTGTGCGATGTATCAACTTACGATCTGTTTAATAACAATAAAAGGCATTAATTAAAGTCTCTTTCACTTAAAATCGTAACAAATACCACTCCTATTGTTACCGCCTAATGACCGCCTCAAGTAAAATTCTGCCATTTCATTTGAAATAAACTATCCGCCGTATGTTTAATATTAATAAGTGAGAATGATTTAACTATTTATGATGTAACATCATTGATTAATGGTACCCATTCATAAACTAATAAAACGTGCACATTTACATGATAGCTGATTAAAAGGTTCATTGAACACCGACTAACATGAATGCAAAGAACTCTATATTAAGACATAATGTATTAAACAAAATTAAGAAATACAACTTTTACATACCTCTAAAACAGCATTTTCTTGAATATAAGCGGCTAACTCAGGACGCAAGCTAGGTAAGTCGTCACGTAAAATATGTTCCTGACATCTTTCATGATATAAACCTCGCCGACACATCACACAATTGTGATTTCCTTCCATTTTGGTAGAAAATCAAGTCCATAAAACAGGCCGAAGTCAACGATTTTAGCGGGTAACGGAGTCCAAAAGAAAAGCATGGGTCAATATGAAAGATAAAATAAAGTAGTAGAAAGTAGCATAACGTAGTCTCACGAACGGAACGAACGAGCGACTGACTGACTGATAGATGGAGATGTATCAGCCGATCACGCGCACTGCACCCCCCACTCCGCTCCCGATATATCCCGTGGTGCCTCCTAGGTTGGTTGATATCAGTAAATAAAGTTTTCAGTTGTATCGCTTAAGTTTTTAATATGATACTTATATTGTTATGTTGAACAAATGAAACATATTCATATATCAATATCTCTGAAGATACTAACATTCAGGTTTCGTCACCATACAATTTTTTTCTCCTATAGGTTAGACCAATTCAATAATACAATAATTATTATTGTTATTGGACCGGGTACCAAAATGTCTCATCATCCTTTGCCGTTTCGGCACTGTTCAATAACATTATTTTCATTCATTTTCTCAGTAACCGACTTTTAGTTACAAACTAAAGTTTAGTACATCTTTTTCTTTCTATTTCATTAAGAAAAGGACAGAAGATAAATTTTAGTTTAGTCCTGTCAAATTAATCAGCGCTTGACAATTGCTTGTAAATTGTCGTAATTTTAGTAGGCAAGTTTTTAATCACGTCTAAACTTGTATGGAGTAGTATCAGGCGCTGATTAATTTGACAGGACTAAACTAAAATGTATCTGCTTTCCTCTTCTTAATGAAATACAAAGAAAAAGTTGCACTGAACTTAAGCTGGATTTACATTACGAAACAAGTTTCATGCATGATAAAACTAGTTTCGTGAAACTAATTTTAGCACAGGTGAAACTTCTTTCGTTTAAATTATAGTGTCGTGAAATTATCAGTATTGCGGAGATAATGGCCTTGTCAAAATCAAAGCTGTATTTTATGATGCAAAACGTCGTTGTAGAAATGATAAAATATAAAATAAAAAAGGTTATCTCGGAAGAAAAGACGTTGCTGGATTCGAGAAAGGGTTGAAAAAAAGCATCTGGGTGCAACACAGTTAATATCTGAATTGGCAGATGAAGACCCTGAAAGCTATGCAAACTACTTTCAAATGAGTGAAAATCATTTTAATTTCTTATTAACTAAAATGTCCAACAAAATCTCTAAACAGAATACAGCATGTCGAGAAGCACTGATAGCAAAATTGAAACTTCAAATAACTTTACGGTTTCTTGCAACGGGAAATAGTTTAACGTCATTATCGTACGAATTTAGAGTGCAGATTGCACTATATCGAATTTTTTGCCGGATATGCTGAATGAAATATACGATGAATTGAAACACTACATTGAGGTAAGAAAAACCATTTTTTTTATTTGGTTAATCAACAACAGTTATTTTGATATATTTAATCATTATTATATTTCAATGCGCTCCCCCGTTATGCTTGAAATTGCTTGTGAAAGAATCTTGTCACTGTATACGTAATACTCGTCTGTATCATTAGTGACATAGGTGCCGCTATCTGAAGCAATTGACTCTGTTTCCTCGGAGAATTGGGAAACTTGCTGATCCTCTGGTATAGTGATGGTTTCAATCTTGGTAGACTCCATACTTGCCGGCGCAGATGATGATGGACCGCTTTGTGATGACGAGTGCTTTGATAATTTAATACGTTGTCTTCTTATCGTTGACAAAATCGCAAAAAGAATGGTCAAATTAGACTTTGTATTTACACTAGACATCTTAATAAGGCCATAATGAGACCTGATTACCAATTTCCAACATTAAATGAAATTAGATCTGCTCTTGTAGGTGCAAAATATTTCTCATCTCTTGATGTTAACAAAGGGTACTGGATGCTAAAATTATCTGAAGCTTCTTCTAAGCTATGTACCTTTATAACTCCCTTTGGCAGGTTTAGATTTACTTGGCTACCCTTTGGCATTAATGCAGCCCCTGAAATTTTTCATAATGAGATGGTAAAAAGATTCAGTGATATAGAGGGAGTGAATATAATCCTCGATGATTTTTAAATTTTTGGTAGAACAAAGTCAGAACATAATGAACGTTTAGAAAAAGTGTTACCAAGAGCAGCTGAATGTAATTTAAAGTTCAATAAAGCAAAGTCTAAAATTTGTCAAACGGAAATTAAATATCTTGGTCATGTATTCAGTGCTGACGGTGTTAAGGTTGATGAAGCCAAAGTTGAGGCAATATGTAAAATGCCTAGTCCAACCACTGTCCCTGAATTACAGAGGTTTTATGGGTATGGTAAATTATTTAGGTCCATTCATAACGAATTTGTCACATTAGTCTAGTCACTTAGGTTCACTTTTGTCAAAAAATGTAGCTTGGAATTGAACGAAACAACACCAATCTGAATTTGATAAAATTAAAAACCTTATTAGCTCTACACCAGTCCTAACATATTATGATCCTGATAAGGAAGTTACACTGTTAGTTGATGCATCTAAAGATTCTATGGGAGCAGTTTTGTCTCATGGTAAACAACCTATTACTTATGCATCAGCATCCCTCAATAACTGTCAACAAAATTATTCTTAAATAGATAAAAAATTACTATCAGTACTGTTTGGATGCACAAAATTTCATCAGTACGTATATGGACAGCAGTTCACAGTTGAGACGGACCACAAACCCCTAATTACTCTTTTCAAAAAAGCACTACATGATATACCTCCCAGGTTACAGCGTATCATGCTAAGACTTCAACGCTATGACATAAGAATAGTATTCAAACCAGGTCGTTATCTCTATGTTGCTGATACTCTTTCTCGTATGGCTTTACCAGAAATCTCTTTGGAAGACCTAGATAATGACTTACATTTACATGTAAAGGGGAATGCCCACCCTCCATAGACACTTCGGCCTCGAGTGCACACGTTTTAAAGTATACGGATATCATAATATGCAATTTAAACAATGAACTGGTCAAGGAATTAGTTTAAAAAAGTCCGGTAAAAGTAAAAGTAAATATTATTATTATAAAAAAGTAAAAAGTTGCAATGTCAACTTAAAGGTTAATTCATTGGCTTTTCAATGATACCACTTAACCTTATTTAGAATGTTCAAAAGGATCTTTTAGGAGATGAAATGAAACTTACAAGAAAAATTGCGACTATTGCATTTAGACAACAAGACATTGTATTGAAAGGAATCAGGAAATTATCAATAAAATCAGTATTAAAGGGTAGTGTTACCTACCCTAGCTTCTAAGTACAGCTCTTAATCTGTTTTTCATCGACCGTATTAATTTTACGATGAATTCCTGTGGTATAGCGTTCCACTCTTCTTCGATGGCTGGTTGCAGCCCTTGGAGGTGTGTAAGAACTGAACTTCATGCTCTTACACACCATTTAAGATGCCGCCAAACATGCTCGATTAGGTTGAAATCAGGACTGCGAGCTGGCCACATCACGTTAATATTGGCGTCTTCCATATAATCCCAAACTGTCCTAGCGACATGTGGCCTGGCATTATCATGCATAAGTACGAATTCTTCCCCCATAAGCCATGACATCGGCCTATCATGGTGTTCGAGAACTTCTTACACGTATCGCGGAGCTGTTAATCCTCTCGATCTAGGGCTTGTTTAGCCATGGTAATGAAGATAATGTCGGTTTAAGAATGAGGCATTATGCCACCCCAAAACATACACGATCCACCACCAAAAGCGACACGTTCACTTATGCAGCATTAAGCAAACTACTCTGATGACCTTCTATAGACTCTTAAGCGTCCATTGTGGCCATGTAAAATCATCTTGCATTCATCAGAAAACATAACTGCTCTCCTCTGATCGAACGTTGAATTTAATGCTCGCGGGAAAATTGAAGTCGGGCTTGTCTGCGGGCTGTGGACAATTTCGGACCACTTGCTAGTCGATGTGCAGTAAATCCAACTTCAGCTAATCTTCTTCTGACTGTCCACTGACTTATGCTGACATGGCGTTTTTCTCGAAGCTATCTTCCCAGTTCAACCGCGTTCAGCTGTCAATTTCGCAAAGATCTCGTCACAAGTAAGCGGTCATCGTGCTCTGACGTTGTACGATGCCGGCCTGAACCTGGTTTCCAAATATAGCCCCTTATTTCTTGAAACCTTTGGTATACACGTCGAACTGAATATTGACTTAAATTGAACTGTCCAGCTACTTTACTTTTATTTTTTCCTGCTTCCAGTAAGACAATAACTTGAGCAGCTTCTGCAGGTGTAATGTCCATGTTTTTCCAATTTTTTTTCATATGTATCCACACGAGGTGCTATCACGTTACAGGTCAGGGCAAATTTAAAAAAAAATCCTTTAATAAACCCTTTTATACCTGCGGGAATGGGTGCAAGTAGTGCCTATTCGAAGCGAGTTAATTTGCGGAATTTCGTTGTTTTGATGTTTGTGCGTGTAATTTTCAGGTAAATTATTTTCTTATTACATTGATCAGATGACCTGTCCGACGATTTGGATGTAGAACGGGAGCGCAGAGCATTGGCCGTGAGGTGTAACATGCTAGCTCATAGGTTTGCACGATGTACTGATGACGTAAAGATCACATTGTTTAGAGCGTACTGTCAGTCTCTGTACACGTGCGCCCTATGGGTCAATTACACTAAACGCTCCTACAATGCTCTGCGAGTCCAATACAATAATGCTTTCAGGGTAATGTTGGGGCTACCGCGCTTTTGCAGTGCGTCGGGGATGTTTGCGAAGGCAGGTGTGCCTGATTTTTTTGCATTAATACGGTCGCGTATAGCATCCTTGATGCGGCGAGTGCGCGATAGCTCCAACAGCCTGATAGTTGTCGTCGCCGGCAGGATGAATAGTCCAATAATGTGGCACTGGATGACGACTCACAGAGCGTCATTCACATACATTAAATAATTACTTTTTCTTCTAATTTGTCTTGTTATTATTGTATTTTATATATATTTTAAATTTGTGTGTTTATTTTTTGTTTATGTGTAAATGTGTCTCCATATGGACTTTGGTCTGAAAATAAAGTATTATATTATTATTATTATTATATTACATTAGTAAGCTAAGACTGTGTATTTTTATTTAGCTATTTTTTACAAAAAACCATCGTATTTTAGTAAAAAATTAAGAACTAAACTCATGAACAAGGGGTGTGCGATTTTATTGCTCTCGAGTGTATTATTTATGATCTTATACATCGTTTGTATCATATACAATTAGTTACACGCTCCCCAGCCCATGGCTCCGTCTCCGACGGAACCTGAAGCTGGCGCAAACGCGGACCACAGCGACGACGACGTCTACGACGCTCCAAAGGTGACCGAGGTAGACTTGAGAGTGGTGGTACAACGGCTCAAGGCCAAAAATACCGCCCCAGGACCCGACGGCTTGCCAGGGAAAGCCTGGGTCCTGGCCTCGGAGACTCTCGGGCCTCGACTAGGGGGGCTCTTTAGCGCATGCCTGGAGAGGGGCCAGTTTCCGCTTCGCTGGAAGACGGGAAAGCTGGTCCTGATCCAAAAAGCCGGGCGCGCTGCGGACTCTCCGTCCGCATTCCGGCCCATCGTGCTGCTCGACGAGGCGGGTAAGCTCTTGGAAAGAGTAATTGCAGACCGCCTCTTCGGGCACCTGAATCGGGTAGGCCCGGATCTTGCGGACTGCCAGTTTGGCTTCCGCAAGGGGCGCTCGACGGTGGATGCTGTCATGCGCGTGAGAGCCCTCACGACGGGGGACGCGATGTCCCGGGGCAGGGTCGTCTTGGCGGTGTCTTTGGACATCACCAACGCCTTCAACACCCTGCCCTGGAGTTGCATCAGGGAGGCACTCCGGGTGCCGACCTACCTCCGTCGCATAGTCGAGGACTACTTGACGGACAGAGCCGTCATCTACCCCGGTCACCGGGGAGAGTGGAACCGGCGAGAGATGTCGTGCGGTGTCCCACAGGGATTGGTCTTGGGGCCGCCCCTGTGGAACATCGGATACAACTGGGTGCTGCGCGGCGACCTCCCTGACGGCGTCAGCGTAATATGTTACGCTGACGACACGCTCGTCCTGGCGCAGGGAGAGTCGCACCAGGCGGCGGCCGACCTGGCGACGCAAGCGGTTGCGACAGTCGTTCGTAGGATCCGGCAGTTGGGACTCGACGTGGCGCTGCACAAGACAGAGGCCATGTGCTTCCATGGCGGTCGGAACGCGCCACGGTCCGAGTCCCACATAACGGTGGAGGGGGTTCGCATCGGCGTCGGGAGGACGATGAAGTACCTGGGACTCGTCCTCGACAGCCGGTGGAACTTCAGGGAGCATTTCCTGAGTTTGGCCCCAAGGCTGAACCGGGCAGCAGCCGCCTTCAGGCGACTCCTGCCTAATCTCAGCGGGCCAAACGCCTCCTGCCGAAAGCTGTACGCCAGCGTCGTGCGGTCCATGGCCCTCTACGGGTCCCCAGTGTGGGCCCTGTGCATCCGGACGCGACCACTAAAGTTGGTCGCATGCCAGAGGGTCATGGCTATCCGAATGATCCGGGGATACCGCACGATCGCCGGCGAATCAGCCAACCTCCTTGCCGGATTGTTGCCCTGGGATCTGGAGGCGACTGCCCTCCAGCGCGTCTATGAATGGCGCGTGGAGGCGCAGCGCCGGGGCGTATCCCCGCTGCCTCGAGAAGTCGAGGCGCGGCGGGAAGAGCTCCGGCGTGAGCTCAGGGCAGTATGGAGGGAACGACTGTCGCAACCGAAGGCCGGGCACGCCGCAATTGCGGCGGTAAGACCCCTCTTTGAGGAGTGTCTAGATCGGCGTCACGGCGTCCTGACCTACCGCATGACGCAGGTCCTCACCGGACACGGAAGTTTCGGGAGGTACCTGTGTCTGATGGGAAAGGAGGAAACGCCTGGGTGTCACCACTGCGAGGGTCGCCCTGAGGACACAGTCGAGCACACGGTGCAGGACTGCCCCGCTTGGGCAGAGCACCGACGTGTCCTCACGGCGGCAATAGGCGGAGACCTCTCGCGCCCGGCATTGGTCGAGGCCATGCTGCGGGGCGAGAGGGAGTGGGAAGCGGTCGCCTCCTTCTGCGAAGCAGTCATGCTTCCGAAGGAGGAGGCGGGCCGCGTGAGGGAGAGGATGGCGTCCTCCCTCCAGCCCAGCCGCAGTGGTAGACGCCCACGGCGTCGGACGTCGGCCGACGATCTCCGGCCACCGTAGGCGCGGGCATGCGGACAGCGAGTAAAGGGCAACTCGCTGTCCGACCATGGACCATGCCCGGGTCGACGGCGTGTCGTGTTCCACGCGCGCCTCAAAGAGCGTCAGCAATATGACGAGGCCCCCCGTAGAGGGCCGAAGCCTGCCGGGGTCGTGGGACTCATCCCGTTACCGTGACCCCGGTACGTAAAGGGTTATTGAAGGAACACCGTGGATTTTAGTCAGTAAAAGTCTGACAGTCCTTCCCACCCTGCCCGGGGTGGGAGGACTTATTTGATAATTTTACCACACTAAACAAAAAAAAAAAAGTAAAGAGCAGTTAGGACTGAAATTCATTCCTTCCATAATGCTGTTCCTCTGGTTATTGCAAACTTCAATCTGATAACAACCATTAAATCTAATATGTTCTCCATAATAGGAGCGTGCTTGCTTTAATTGGTATGTGCTACAAGCAATTAATATTAAATCGCTGTAAGCTAGGATTGGGAATTCCCTAACATTCTCTGAATTTACATTTATGTTTCTAAAGTCTGCCCTAGCTCTATTTAGATTGCGTTGCCTAACATAGTCAGATAGATCATTTCGTGTTTCTTATTTATTAGCATCCCTTGTTGTCAACTGAGATTCACCATCATCTGGAGACAAAGGTACATGGACGTCATAACCACAATTTTCTAAAAGTGACAATGAGTCCCTAAAACCTCTATCCAGTATGAACTCATCTCCAGCTTAGAAGTATTGTCTTAATGAACTGGATTCATTACCAAATTCGTTATATATTATATCCGCATCAGAGGTTGTCGCAGGATAAGGGCCAAGAATATCTATGATGTAACCATCACTACACACAAAAAGAAAAGGCTTTACAAGATGACGATACTTTTGTAATAAGTTTTTTTTTAATACAAATAATTGGAACTTTTTTCTATGTAAATGTATGTTCCATCTGCAATTACAATAGGCCTTTTCTCTTCTCCCCCATAAAGACCATTTGGAATCAAAAGATTCCTTCGAGCTATTTCTGCTCTGGATATATGGTTTATGCCCTGATTTCTTGGAACAAAATCCTGGTTTAATATTTCACGAGCCATTTTCATGAGGCGCTCTAAGGTGCTTCGTGGCACTTGAAATAATGCCGACATGTGCTCATCATTATCTCCTGTTCTTAATTTCATCAGATATGCAGCAAGTGCAAAAGAACCTCTATGTTTATTTGACAGTCTGGGAACTTCAGACAGAATTTGTTGAAATTGGGACTTTGTTAAGCCTATATAATAGTGTACAGTATGCTCAGGCATACTCTGAATATTTTCAAAATCTAAATGATTATGCATATTATCTTTTAGTAACGAAGAAAATATTCAATTTGTGCTGCACTGAATGTTTTTAAAGGATTATATATAGATTTTAAAAGTAAATCCCAGGAATTACTACTTAAATGGTATGAACAGATTCTACAATCCGGTGGTACATAATAATTGTACTCACAAAATAGATGTACCCGCAATGCAGATGGTACTGTGAGCCGATTGGTCTCGTTACAGCCAGGAAAGAAACATTGATTTTGAATGTTTGGTGCTCTTACTATAGTATTTGTTATTACAAATACCAAATAACTTACGTTTTCTTTGTAATCATAATCCATAATTCATCCATCAAAACAAATATTTTCTTGTCATGACATTTTTTACGTCAAGGCTGACAAACTGTAATTTCTTCTTCTTTGTAGTCACTGAATGGCTAATAGACTAAAAAGGTTGTTCATACTTTTATTATATAATTGTTATTCACTTTTATCGATAGGACTAGCTTAATATTGTATATTATATTGTGGTTGTCTACTGATTAACGGCATTTTAAATTATAATTATAAATTTCTAAAACACACTCTCAGATTTTATCGAAGAGGTTTAATAAATTATGCTCGAATATAACTGGCTGATCAAATAACTGGCAAGATGGACTATTTTGGACTCTACAATTTGAATTCTGGTACAGAATGAGAATGGAATGAATTTTGAACGCTGAGCTGGGTATAAAAGGCGCTGGGGGCCATCTCCGGCAGTTCAGTCTTTGACCAGTTTTTGAAGAGTTTAGTTCTCGACGAGTTTTGACGAAGAGTGATGGAAGAGGAAGTGCAGTACCCGCTGCCCTGACTCCTTGTTGGGAGCCTGCTGCCTTGACGCCTTGTTGGGAGCCTGCTGCCCTGACTCCTTGTTGGGAGCCTGCTGCCTTGACGCCTTGTTGGGAGCCTGCTGCCCTGATGCCTTGCTGGGAGCCTGCTGCCCTGACTCCTTGCTGAGAGCCTGCTGCCCTGACTCCTTGTTGGGAGCCTGCTGCCTTGACGCCTTGTTGGGAGCCAGCTGCCCTGACGCCTTGCTGGGAGCCTGCTGCCCTGACGCCTTGTTGGGAGCCTGCTGCCCAGACGCCTTGTTGGGAGCCTACTGCCAGACCGCCTTGCTCAAGCTGCTGTACGACGAAGACATCGTGGAGTAGAAGGCGATCCTGGAGTGGTCTGCCAAGCCGTCCCGCAAAAGCTATCGTTACAGTTTGGCGCCCAACGTAAAATCATAGCTAGTCGGTTTAATTTTTTTTCAAAATTCCAAAAAAACTATTACTGGTAACTTTTTTCTTTGGACTCACTTTTTGGCTTAGACTCTTTTTTAATATTAAGTTCTAGGATAGGAGACTCACTCTTTACACTAACACTATACTAGACTTCCTCTTCACACGAACACTAGTTTATCACCTCTTTTACCACTAGTTTATTCCCTCTTTAACCTCTTATAACACTTTTTTTTATTTTTTTGTGATCTTACTCTTACTCAACCTCTTTCTTATATTTAATTTATCCTCTTGAGTTTTTTTTAGCACTCTTTAACCCTCTCATTTACCTGCCCTCTCCCTCTTTACCTTCTTTTGCTATCTATAATATTAATTTTCAGTCATGGATAGAATTATACTCCACTCATCGTCAAAAACTAAACAACGATTTAAGTATATAATTATGTAAATATATTCATCTTTCGTACTATATTCATGACTCATCTCTATCTTCTTCTCTTCTTTTAACTATCGAGTTCTTTTCGGCTTATTGAAACTCAATAGTTTATTTTATTTCTTTCTTTAACTTTGTTCTTAAATTTTAAGAGGCTTCTCTTAATTTTTATTTTTTCTCTTCTATCTGAACTAATCAGATATCACTTAGAAGTGCGTTTAGGTACATATTACCAAACCTTCTCCCTTTCTAACTCTCCAAGTTAGTTTATTACTATTTATCGACTCTAAAGTTGATCGAAGCGGATAGCAACTTCGTAAAAATAAGCCTTTGCTAAACCTTGTTTTTTATGTTATCGACTCTAAAGTTGATCGAAGCGGCTAGCAACTTCGTAAAAATAAGCCTTTGCTAAACCTTGTTTTTTATGTTATCGACTCTAAAGTTGATCGAAGCGGCTAGCAACTTCGTAAAAATAAGCCTTTGCTAAATCTTGTTTTTTATTTGATGGGTTTTCGACGCGAGCGGACTGACAGACTCCGAAAACAAGCCTACTGTCATGTACTAATCAGGTCGAGTAGTGATCATTGAATGTGAATCCTACCTGACCTAACTTCGTGAGATGTTGGTGTGATTGAATGAGGCATGTAAGTTATATGAATGTGGATAAACTTTAACCTTACGAAATTTTTGTTCTAGACCAAAAATTTTCTCGGGGTCGATGGGGAAATATAGTATTTGTTATTACAAATACCAAATAACTTACGTTTTCTTTGTAATCATAATCCATAATTCATCCATCAAAACAAATATTTTCTTGTCATGACATTTTTTACGTCAAGGCTGACAAACTGTAATTTCTTCTTCTTTGTAGTCACTGAATGGCTAATAGACTAAAAAGGTTGTTCATACTTTTATTATATAATTGTTATTCACTTTTATCGATAGGACTAGCTTAATATTGTATATTATATTGTGGTTGTCTACTGATTAACGGCATTTTAAATTATAATTATAAATTTCTAAAACACACTCTCAGATTTTATCGAAGAGGTTTAATAAATTATGCTCGAATATAACTGGCTGATCAAATAACTGGCAAGATGGACTATTTTGGACTCTACAATTTGAATTCTGGTACAGAATGAGAATGGAATGGATTTTGAACGCTGAGCTGGGTATAAAAGGCGCTGGGGGCCATCTCCGGCAGTTCAGTCTTTGACCAGTTTTTGAAGAGTTTAGTTCTCGACGAGTTTTGACGAAGAGTGATGGAAGAGGAAGTGCAGTACCCGCTGCCCTGACTCCTTGTTGAGAGCCTGCTGCCTTGACGCCTTGTTGGGAGCCTGCTGCCCTGACGCCTTGCTGGGAGCCTGCTGCCCTGACGCCTTGCTGAGAGCCTACTGCCCTGATGCCTTGCTGGGAGCCTGCTGCCCTGACTCCTTGTTGGGAGCCTGCTGCCTTGACGCCTTGTTGGGAGCCTGCTGCCCTGACGCCTTGCTGGGAGCCTGCTGCCCTGACGCCTTGCTGAGAGCCTGCTGCCCAGACGCCTTGTTGGGAGCCTACTGCCAGACCGCCTTGCTCAAGCTGCTGTACGACGAAGACATCGTGGAGTAGAAGGCGATCCTGGAGTGGTCTGCCAAGCCGTCCCGCAAAAGTTATCGTTACATTACATAGGCAGCAGTATACTGTCGGATGTGTCCAAGCTTTGTTGCCCCGCTTGCGATACACTGCCAGCTACTTCAGATTGCACCGAAGGCAAACTGGATCTATCTATTCTTCGCCAGCAATTATGGCACAAACGAGATGATGATGGCAACTGAAATAAAAAAAAATTAAGGCTCAATGAATAAAAAGAGAAAACGTGTGGATTAGTGTGATTTTGGAACAAGTAAATGCTCGATCAAAAAGTATGTGTCAATGACATTTTATATTAATTAATTTCTAGAAAATCTTTCTTAGCGGGTGCCTAAATTCATGTAAAATCTGAAGACAATCTGTACCTTTGTGAAATATAACTTTTACAAAAGAAGTAGAATATTTTGGATTGTTAAGCCATTGGACACAGAATCGACACACAACCTAGCTGGGGGGTTTGTGTACACAACACGTCTCGCATGACGCATTCGGATAACACAGCGCATCAAACATGCCTGTTATCACACTCGTGGGCTTGTCCAACGCCAAGGTTCAACGAGAAGCCGATGTCGGTCAACGCCAATCAAACGCAATGTTTTCCACGATGCTGGCTGTAGACCTCCTCCGTGGAGCTGGGTCGGGTGCAGGTGGCGCTTCAGGCCTCAAGTGCTTCACAGGCAATTTGCGAAATCAACAATACGCATAAATTGAAGTGGCTAGGAGTGCGGCGGCTGCCAATGCATAGATCACAATGTACTGGTGTACATCGTGATATGTTATCTCGTCAGATAAGATGTTCTCTGAGGTGGCGGCTTTCAGCTGTTCTATTTGTCTTCCCAGATCCAATAACTTCTTTTGGTCTATTTGTTCTGTCGTCAGACTTTCATTCTTCAAGTCCTTCCCCAAATCAGGTACAGGCAGGTGAGTGATGTTGTTTATTGGAGGAATTTCTGCAGGAATAGAGTCGACTTGGGCGTGAATTACATTCGTTAATCATCGGTGAGTGTGATAACCCCGGCCTTGCTTAGTATTTGTTTTGATACTTGATGCCCACATATGATGCGTATCTTGCTTTCTTTACAACATAAATATAAATATCTGTTTATGTTATGCAATTCTAGACACATATCTCGGGCATGACCGGATTATGGAGTCATATTTCATGCATTGATGGAACTCTGGGGCTGTCATTGGGACGTATGAGTCCTTCTGAATGTTAATGGCTAACAGTTCCGATATGGGCAATAAGGTGACCATATTTTCCTCGCTCTTCTTCGGTACTGGAATCGCTTGATATATATCGTAATTATCTCTGCTGATCAATGGCACCTTTATTTCAATAATGAGGTATCGTTCCGTCATTTTAGCTTTTGTTTGGAGCAGCGGATACAAGTGATAAAATTCAGTTTGAATGTTGGTGATGGGCAGAGCCAAATCTATTGACAGGTGTCCCGAAATCGTGTTCAGTTCATCCCGCACTTGTTCTGGAGGAATGAGATGTAAATTCATTTTTCCGTTGTAAATATTTGTCACTATATTCAACAGAGCTTCTTGAACGTTTCTTAGATGTTCCAAGAAGTTGTTCGCAAAGCTGACATCGCAAACTCAATGGAGAGTTCTTGGGACTCCAATTCTTCCTTCAAGGCGCTTGTCAACTTGTCAAGTCTCAATAGATGCTGATTAAACAACTTGTATTGTTTTTCGATTGTCTCTTCCGATCTCCGAAGTAAATTGTACTGGGCTTCTATCACAGATGTCTGATTCTTCGCTAGTAGTACCAGATGATTTTCAATTTGCTTAATCAGCTCGATGTCTCGTTGGTATTGTTCCGCGAATTCGTCATTGAGTACTCCGAACATGACACGTGCGATAGACCCGACACCGTTGATAAGTCTGCGTTTGGTTCTCATATTTCCCCGGCCTTTTTTTTTTGCGGATTCAGCAACATATTATTATAGAGTTCATGTTCAGAAAATGTGTGACTCAACTGTAGTGAAATTAAGTTGCATTGTGACTTCTGTTTTATTTTATCGCAGCTACTTTCTAAGTGCTCTTTGAATTTATCGAATATTCCTATGCCATGCCAATAAGGCTTGACGTCATAGTAAGCGATAATCTTCATGTCCGACAATTTATCAAAATAAAGGCCTTGTTGTAGTTTGACCGTATTTGTTGTTTTGATTGCGGCAACGGGGCTCAGTACATATTGCAATGCCATAACTAGTCCAATAAAATTGACTTTTCCACATTCCTTGATAGATTTCAAGTTTGCCTGATTTTTGTTTGTTTACTGGTTGCGGCTTTTCTGTTTCTTTGGCATTTTGATCAGCATTCTTGTCATTGTGTACTGGAAAAATTGGATAGTTTCGTAACTGGCCTCTTCATATACCCGTTCTTTGTCTTGAGGGTAACGACATGAACATATTCGTCCTCCCCCGGGTGAACGTCGGCTACTCTGCCCATGAGCCATTTCCCTGCTGGCAGATGATCATGAATAACCACCATGTCACCGATCCCTATGTTTTTCTGCGGTTTCTGACACTTAGACCTAGTTAACAGTTGCCCCAAGTATTCAGCTTTCCATTTTTTTCCATATTTCGGCAAATATTTTTCTCCCATCTTGTTCTGGCATCCTCTTTTGTTTCAATGACGGTTAAACCTGAAAAGTGTGCAGGGGTCAGACCGTCTAAGTCTTCGACATTCTCACTCAGAGGGCACAAAAGTCTTGAGTTCAAGCAAGCTTCTAATTTAGATAGGATTATGGCGAACTCTTCGTAAGTTAATTTTTGCTCGCCCACCACTCGTTTTAAGTGATTTTTGAGGCTTCTTACCGCTCGCTCCCACAATCCTCCTGCCGATGGCCATGCAGGTGCATTAAAATGCCATTGGATTTTCATTTCGGCGATTTCTTTTTGCAGTTGTTCACGCTTGTAGGTACTTTCAATTTCCTCATATTGCTCCATAAGTAGCCGATTCGCGCCGACAAAGCTTGTTCTATTGTCGCTATATAAATACCCAGGGGCGCCTCTCCTTGCTGTCATCCTATTCAGGGCTGCAAAAAATGCTGCTTTTGTTAAATCGGAGACCAATTCGATGTGTACCGCCTTCGTCACCATGCAGATAAAGACAACAATGTAGCCCTTCGTTGTCTTAGCACCTCTTCCTTTGTTCATCTTAATATCCACAAACCTTGTATAGTCTCTTCCTGTGTGATAAAACGTTGTAG
This sequence comes from Tholera decimalis, assembly GCA_943138885.2. Taxonomy (NCBI): domain Eukaryota; kingdom Metazoa; phylum Arthropoda; class Insecta; order Lepidoptera; family Noctuidae; genus Tholera; species Tholera decimalis. Next base: position 29,800,125 of record OW964551.2, read on the forward strand.
CAGAATTAGTTCTGGCGGTTGGTAATTCCCCCATCAGTTGATGTTGTTTTATCGGACTCAGCTTGCGGCATGACACACATTTTCTTACTTGCATCTTTGTGGCTCTGATACCCCCGATGATCCAGTATTTTTTGGCCAAGAAATGACAAAGTGAGTCGCGGTCCACTGTGGAACGTCATTTGATGAGCTTGATCGATGAGAAGGTGAGTTAAACGGTTGTCGTAGGGAATAATAAGCGGGTGCTTCATCTCTACGCTGATCATAGCGTTTTTAATCTCCCTCCAACTTGTAGCAAATCGTCTTGATCAATGTACGGATGGAGGGGTAATAATTTGCTTGTCGATGACACACAGCCGTGTTTGCGGATATGAATAATATCTGTGCCAAATACGTGTTGTTGTATTTGTTTAATAATTACCTTGGTCTCTTTATCTAGTTCATGCAACGTAAGGTACTTTGGTAATTGCCGATGCTTAGGATTCAGCGCTCTTAGTAACCATGCAGTAATTCTAATAACATGATTCATCGAGCTGTGATTATGTAACAATCTTTCTACAACGCTCGTTGTTTCTATGCCAATTTGAGTTGCATTTGCTTGTTTATTAATCATTGTTTTCTGTTCTTGATTTGTTGAATAGATGTGTTTTTTCTAAATTCTTTGTATCTAGCGATGCCAGCCACCTTTTTTTTTTCTCGTTGAGAAATGACAATTACGCACTTCCGCTCGCTGGGGGGGCGAGACGGGGAGTGTGGGACTCCCTGTCGCATGACGGCGACAGTATATATACCCACTAAAACTCAGCGGTGTTCCCTCCGGCGCCTTGTTGGGTGGGCTATGGGAGACGTTCTGCGTCCACGGCCCTCTGGCGCGTGCCCGCCTAGATGGCGGGCCCTACGTGCCCCCCGGGCTGGGGGGCGACGGGAATGGCCGAGAACACCTGGCCACTCCCGTCCGGCGCTGGTGAAGGCGCGTGCGATGTAGGCAGGGGTGCCCCCGCACCCGTTGCCTGCTGGCCTCCACCAGGGAGGAGTCGGAGGTGCTCGTCATACTGACGTCTTCTCCGACCCCTCCTCCGCCTGCGGAGCGCCGGCGCGAGAGGGTCGTCCTCGCGCGCGCGCTCCGCCGCCTCCTTCTGCGCCATGATCTGTTCACAGAAGGAGGCTACCGCCGCCCAGGACCCCTCGTCCCCCAGCATGGCGTTGATCACGCCGGGGACCGAGAGGTCCGGCCCAATCGCCGCAACGAGGCCGCGGCGCGGCTCCGACCACGACGGGCACCCCTCCAGGGTGTGCTACGCCGTGTCCACCGCCGCACCGCAATCGTGGCACGACGGTGTCTCCTCCCGACCGATGCGGTGCAGGTAGGCCCCGAAACATCCGTGGCCGGTCAGCACCTGCGCCAGTCGGAAGGAGACCACCCCGTGTGACCGATCGAGCCACACTCTTGCAGGAGCGGCCCGATCGCGTCGAGTGTGCGGCGACCGAATGCCGCGGCGGCGAGGTCCGTCGCCCAATGCCGGACGACGGCTTCCTTCGCCTCCCGCCGGACGGCCTCCCTCTCTTGCGGGGCTGGGCGCTCTCCGCTCGCCCGCCTCCCCGCCATCCACTCGTACACTCTGGCGAGCACCCACGCCTCGAGCTCCCAAGGCGGGGTGCCTGCCAGAGCGCAAGCCGCCGCGAAGCCCACCGTGCGGTAGGTCCGCACCACCCGCTGGGCTATGGCCCTCAGCGGGGCCCGCAAGGCCGCGGCATTCTCCCTCCTCCGGAGGGAGTCCTCCCAGATGGGGGCCCCGTAGGTGGCCATACTCCTCAGGATGCCGGCGTAGAGTCGCCGGCATCGGACGCTGGGTCCCCCCACGTTGGGGAGCAGCCACGAGAGGGCGCCCGCGGTCTTCAGCAGGCGCGCCGACAGCCCGCGGAAGTGCGGGCCGAAGCGCCACCTGCTGTCGAACACGAGGCCCAGGTATTTCATCTGGGCCCCAACCGCGATGCGGACGCCCTCCACGTGGATGTGGGCGTCGGGCGGGGGGCGCTGCCGCTGCCGAGGACCGTGGAAGTACACGGCCTCGGTTTTGTGCAGCGCCACCGTCAGGCGGAGGCGGCGGATCCTCCCCGCGATGAGGGAGCCGCCCGCCGAGGCCATGTTGGCCGCCTCTCCGAAACTCTCCCCCCGAGCGGTGAGGAGAGTTTCGTCCACGTAGCAGACGACCCTGACGCCCCGGGGGAGAGTTCCCCGCAGGAGCCATTCGTAGCCGACGTTCCAGAGCAGGGGCCCCACGACCGACCCCTGCGGAACGCCGGCTTCCGCGGGATATCGCCGGTCTAGGCCAGACCTGTCCACCAGGAGGACCCCCTTGTCCTCCAGGTAGCTGGCCAGCAGACGCCGCAGGTATGGAGGCACTCCGTGGAAGCGGAGCGCCTCCAGGATGGTAGAGTGGGGACCGAGTTGAAGGCGTTGGCTATGTCGAACGACACCGCCAGCAACCCGTCCCCCGCCTGCATGGCCTCCTCCACCTGCCCCTTGAGGCAGGCCAGTGCGTCCACCGTAGAACGCTCAGCCCGAAAGCCGAACTGAGCGTCCGACAAGTCCGGTCCGACATCCCGCAGGTGCTCCTTTAAGCGGGCGGCGACTATCCCCTCAAACATTTTTCCAACATCCGGCAGGAGCACTATCGGCCGCTATGCCGAGGGGGAGTCCACCGGGCGGCTCTCCTTGCGAAGGAGGCACAATTGGCCCTCCTTCCACGCGAAGCATGCGTCGAAGAGGTCCCGAAACCGCGCCTCCATTTGGGCGGCGGCGATCGCCACCACCCTTGCGGGGACCCCGTCGGGGCCGGAAGCCTTCTTCCTGGCGCGGACACGGTCGATGGCCGCGCCGAGCTCCTACTCCGTGACCGGCGAGGCCTCCTCCTCCCCCCCTGGCGGGGACGGCGGCGGCGGCGGCGGCGGCGGCGGAGCCATCACTGGCGGGGTGAAGTTGCCCCTGCGCGGAAACAGGGACCGCACCACCCCGTTTAGGAGGGAGGGCTCCAGGGTCTCGACAATGGGGGGGCCGAAGGGGCGTAGCTTGCTGCGCGCCACCTTGTATGGCCTCCCAAAAGGGTCGTTGTCGAGACCCTCCAGCATCTCGGCTCTCGCCGAGTCCTTGGCCGTGGCAATGGCCCGATCGAGGACCGTCTTGGCCTCCACGTACACCTCGTAGGAGCGGTCCCCGTCGGCCAAGTCTCTGCGACGCCACCGCCGGCTCCGCGTGTAGGCCCTCCTGGCCCGCACGCACGCTGCACGGAGCTCCGCCAGCTCCGCCGACCACCAGTACACGGCCCGTCTGGGTAGCGGCCGGCGAGACCGAGGCATGCTGGAGTTGCACACCTCGGTCAGGGAATCCCCCAGCTGCCGCGCAGCGGTGTCTACGTCCAGACCGGCGGCGGGCGGCGACAGCCAGTCCTGAATGAACGCCGCCTCCCTGTCCAGGTGGGTCAGAGCCTACCGCGGGAACGGCGATTGCCCCGACCCAACGGACTCTCCGGAGCCCATGGCGGAGACGATGTCGAACCACACGTAGCGGTGGTCCGACAAGGTCTCCACCAACTCCACCCGCCAGTCCACGACGCGGGCGGCTATCGCGGGGGTGGCGAACGAAACGTCCACCACCGACCCTCCCCGCTGCCGCACACACGTGTGGACCGTCCCCCTGTTGAGCAGAGAGACGCCGGACGTGGCCGCCCAGAGCTCCAAGGCGCGACCTCGGACGTTGCATTTGGCGGCCGGGTTGCCCCAGGCTGCCGACTTGGCGTTCAGGTCGCCCAGGACTACGACCTGACGCGGCGTCGCCCTGCCGACCACGGCGGCCAGGACCCCGAGAAAGTCCTCGAAGTCCTGCAGGGAGCGGTTTGGGGAGAAGTACACGGCCACGAGGGCTGAGTCTCCCCACGCGGCGGCCACGTATCCCGGTCCCCTCTCTAATAGTGAGAGGGGAGGGGAGTCCGTGGAAGACCGCGCCGCTAGTGCCACCACGCCGTCCTCGTCGCCCAGCCAGCTGCCGGGGATCGAGTACGGCTCGGCGACCGCCGCCACGTTCACCAACCACTCGGCCATGACCTGAACCACCAGGTCCTGGGCTGCTTTACAGTGGTTGGTGTTCGCCTGGAGGAAGCGATGACGGTCGACCCTATCCATCGATCGTCATTGCTCCCCCATCTGTTGCCGCCGCTGGAGCTGCGGCGGCGACGACGACGGCAGTGGCGGCGGAGGCGGCAGGTCAGACCTGCGCCTGCACCACTCCCTTTCTGACGGGGGGCTTACAGCTCCCGCCCGCCATCTTGTGGTCGGCAGGGCGGCCACTAGTGGCGCACGTCACGCAGTGTGGCGTGGTCGCACCGCAGTTGGCATTTTTGTGCCCCTGAAGCCCGCAGCGGTAGCACGTGTCCCCCCAGTCGGCTTTGGAGGGACACGTGGCCCGGGTGTGGCCGAGTGCGAAGCACTTGAAGCAGCGCATCGGGCCGTCTTCTAGCGCCCGCACTACGGCCGTGCTCAGACCCAGAGGCAGCCGCCCCTTGGTCGCAGCGAGGAGGGCCCTGGCGGCGAGGATTGGGCACACCACGCGTGTGGTGCCCATGCCGCGGCGGCCAGACCTGATGGGCCCGCACCTCACTGCGCTGGCGTCGCAGCCACCCGCCGCCGCAACGGCCGCCACCACATCCTCCCTGGTGGCCGAGTCGTCGACGTCGGCCACCTCCAGGGGTGCGGTCTTCACGGGCCTGGCGACCGTTGCCGCGTCCGCTATGACCTCTCGCAATTTTGCCGCGAAGAGGTCGGCGTTATTCTCGCGCCGCTCCCCCCCGAACTCGAAGATTCGAGCCCCGGTCATGGTCCGCCGGCAGGTTATGTTGCTGATCCCTAGCTGGGTGGGATCATCGTTGGTACGAGCCCGTCTGAGGACGGACTCGTACTACTCGTTTGCTCCTCTTGCCCCTGCCTTTGCCCTTCCCTGTGGGCTGGGCGCCTGCTGCCGGGCCCGCCTGGGGCACGGGTTCCGGCTCCGTCTGTGGCGAACACTTGTCCGCCGCTAGCGGCGGGCGGAGTCGCCTTTCCGGCTGGAGCCGGTCCTCTATGCCCGCTAGGCAGGCCCTCGTTAAACTTCTTTCCTCCGCTATCACCCTCCTAATAATTTCCTCCAAATTGGAGGAGGAGGAGGAGAGGGAGGCCTCCAATGCTGGTGCCCGTTCGGCCTGAATGGGCCGGGCCGTGGCCTCAGCCAGCTTCTGATGCAGCTGGCTGACCTCAAGCTGCAGGCGGTCGACGCGCGCCTGCAGCTGCCGTGTCTCCTCCGTCGCATTGCGCTGGGCCACCTCCTGAATAATGGCGCGCATGCTCGCGGCCCGGCACTTGAGGGCCTTTTGGTACGTGCCCTTCAAGTGGGAGGTCTTGGCGGCGATCTCCACGATCTCCTCCTCGTCCTCCTCCGCCATTCGCTCTAGCTCGCCCAAGGAGCGGTCCGCGTACTGGGGAAGGGACGCGCCGTACCCGGACTTGGCCCGCGTATCGCGCGCCCGCTGCTCCCTCGCAGCGACTCGCTCTTCGAGGTCCTGCTCCGCCTGGGCCCGCTTGGCCAGGTTCGGGCGGCGCTCGGCCTCCGACAAGCCTACATCTTGGGTGCAAGGCGAGGTGGAGGTCGACGCCTTCTTAGTCCTTGGCTTCTTCCTTGCCCCGCTGACCGACTCCGAGGAGACCCCGGAGCCGGGCTTCAGGAAGGCCCTTTTCTTCCTTTGGCGGTCAGTTTCCGCCGCCGACGTGTCCATGACGGACGTGTCCGAGTCGGACGTCACGTCGAGGCCGTTCAGGCCGGCCGCAGAAGGCGCGCGGCTGGCCTCTGACGCCGAGGCGTTGAAGTGGCCTTAAGAAGGGCATTTGGGTTGGCCCTGAGAAGGGCCTTTGGGTTGGCCCTGAGACGGGCCGTTTTTCTTTAAAAACCGCCCGGAGGCGTCCCACGTTTGTTTCGGCATTCCGATACGGCAGGTTCGTAGACACACGGCATTTAAAATACAATCAAGGCAGGTAAAATAGTATTAAAATAAGTCTACGAGGTCACAGCGCACTTTAGCCCCGGTCTGCCACTCCGTTACGGTGGTCAGACACGGCGTTGCCCGGGGGATACTACGAGGAAGTATGCACTGTGGGGGATCCCTGCCAGCCACCTGGGATCCTGCCAGCACAGCTGATTATTTTTCAATTGCCCTCTGTATATTGGCCTCTGCTGACGTCGAACGTCCGCGGGGTTTTCATTTGTTTTGACGTAGTTACAATTTGAACGCGGTATTACATCATTGATTTGACGGACTCTGTTCTCCACATACACTTTCCATCGTGAAGGATTACCTTGTAGCCGTCCGAGAACTACCATTGAATCAGTCCAGCCATAGACTCTAATTTCCTGTTGATAGGCCTCCTTGACTTTACGCATTAATTTGGCTAGAAGATATGCTCCATTTAATAATTTCTCAAAGATCTGGTCATTGATTGTAGAAAGTAACAACACTTTGTTGTGACTGGGGTGCTAACTAACTAATGTTCGTAAAGATATTGGCCATTCACGAAGCTCTTGAGGAAGATGAAGAAAGGCAAAAGAGAATTTGGGTACATCCTTTAAATTTAAAGAGATGTCATCTTGCTCAGTTTCATCGTTTATATTTGGAATACGAATTATTGTCATTAATACGTACTAAAGTATATAAAAGGACACTAACTACAGACGTGCTATTGGGCCAGAAGAAAGATTAGCGGTTACTTTAAGGTAATTAAATTAAAAATATGTATTATAGTAAGTTTCAAATCACCATTATTTTTAGTTATATATAAATCACAATTTCTCACACAATAGGAACATGTTGTTAACAGACACATCTTGACTTATTAATTTTGTGCGTTCAAAACTAGAATCTTAGTGGATACATAACTGATGGCACTGAATGTATTGAGTTCGAGTTGGAAATAAGTTTTATAAACACCCTCCCATAATTCGCTCAATATCTTCAATTGAATCTGACTCCGATTGTTCATCTATTGTTGCTCTTTCTTAAAAAACGTTAGAATTAGATGACGATGATACCAAGGGATCATTGGTGTCGCTTTGTAGAGGTGAGACCCTGTTTTGATATAGTTTTGATGGGAATGAATTTGGTTGTGGCCGGTTATCGTATGTTGATGACGTGTATCCATGACCCACCCTACTATATTCATAACTTGGTTGATCCTCATATGCGCTAGTCGAAGGGCCCGATTCGTAACTACTGTAGTTATCTCTGTATTTAATTTTTTGCATGACTTTCATTATCTCAAACTTGAATTTAAACAATTGCCTTTCAGACATCGTTTGCATGTCTGGTAACAGAGATAAGAGAAAATTAAGATGTGGATTCATGTTTTTTTATCGCTTTCCAGTTCCACTGTCCGCAGGTTATCATGATTGCTAATGTAGATATTCAAGGTTTTCGAACAGAAAGAAATTAATTTATAATAAAACAAATTGCTATATTGTATAATAAATAAAATTCAATCATTTTTAATTAAGCCACCGTTTTTATTTTACAATTTGTACAAAAGCAGAAAGAAAACAAGTTACTTGGATTGAACGTAACAGAAAGATATATTGGTGTGAAGGATTTGTACCATATTCCAATTACCAGAATACAATTGCTGATATTTTAAGAGATAAATGTGTCTATGTTAAAGGTACAGAAAAAGTCTTGTGGTTAAAAAATATATTAGAAAACAGTAATACGAGGGGCGGCTGAAAAGTTTTGAGCCTAACGTATTAAAAATGCTGGTAAAAATGTATAAAAAAATTATTTTTCGACATAGTCTCCCTCTATTTCAATACACTTCTTACATTTATTATAAAGGGCTTTTAACCCGGTCAAAAAATATTCGCCGTTTTTGTCTTCAAAATATTCATTTACGGCCATCTTCATTTCTTCGTCACTAAAAGATCTCCGTCCCCGAAGGTCCTTTTTCAAAATTGAAAAAAGAACATAATCGCTAGGAGTCCGGTCTGGACTGTAGGGTGGGTGGTTAATTTCTTCGAATCCTGTCTCAGCGAGGGCACGCCTTGCAACTCGCGCAGTGTTGACGGGCGCGTTGTCTTGCAAAAACAGGACTCCTTTCGCCAGTTTGCCTCTCCGTTTCTGAACAACCACTTGACGTACCTTTGTCGACAATGCGGCATAGTAATCTCCGTTTATTGAAGTATTTTTAGGAAAGTAATCAATAAACAAAAACCTTCACAATCCCAAAACAGTTGCCATGGACTTGGACGCCGATCTTTCTACTTTGAACTTCCTCGGCGGCTTTTCTCCCTTTTCTATCCACTGCATGGACTCCTATTTTGACTCCGGATCATACTGTCGAATCCAGGTTACATCGACAGTAATAAGGCGAAAGAAAACATCGTTGGATTATCGCCACAGATCTCCAAAAACTCATGCGAAGTTGTGACTCGACGTTGCTTGTCCAGTGGCGTCAGCATTTTCGGCACCCATCGCGCGAACACTTTTTTCTTGTGCAGGTGATTATGCAAAATGTTTCCAATTCATGCCTTGCTAATGCCCATAGCTTTAGCTATTTGCCACATCTTGATTCGCCGATCTTGCAGAACAAGTTTTTTTACTTTTTCAACGTTTTCTTCGGCAACGGCGGTGTTTGGGCGTCCCGACCTGGGATCATCTTCAAGCGACTCCCTGCCGTGTTTGAACTCTCAGTTCCAATCTTTAACGGTTGCAAATGAAGGGTCAGACTCTCCATAAACTGCTGACATTTCTTCAAATATTTCTGTCGGCGTTTTGTTCATCTTTGTTAAGAATTTTATAACAGCTCTGTACTCCAATTTCGTGCAAAGTGCGGATGACTCGGACATGGTGACGTTTATGGTTCAATTACTAAATGCGTAATGATGCTAATAACATGAAACTTGACATATATATTTCTTAGGATACTCGCAATTAGTGGTATGATGCGCGAATAATTAGTAATACTTAAAGGTACTTAGGCTCAAAACTTTTCAGCCGCCCTGGTAGTAATATATTTAATTTGGAAGCCAATGTTGTCCTAGTTTGTTAAATCTGCACAATCAGTAAAAATATTCGTATCATAAAGACCAGAGCATGGTCAGCTATTTTCTTCTGCTTTAATTTTCCAGAATTAACAAACCCTGAAATTTCATCTTTCCTTTGATTGTAGTTAAAGTTTGGAGGAAATTTTGTCAAATAATAAAATTCACAATTTGTCATCAGCATTCATTTTCTTTACCCTTCTTTTTTAGTTGCTCAAAGAGATTTTCATTAACTCCAGGTTTTAAATTTGCTTGTGCTATTAATTGTACAAGTAAATAAAATGTTATAAATTATACCATTACTATGTTGTATCCTAGGAGTAAACCATATCCAAAAAAGAGACAACATGTATTTATAAATTTTCCAGGCAATGTTAACATCATTTCTTCTATTACCTTTCACTCCAAATGCATTGGCATAACAAGTGTCGTGTAAATAAAATATCTGCCAATGTATACGCGCAATGAATTGCCTTACCCCCGGGATATATCACCGAATACTTTTGCTTTAACTTTTGTCTTACGCTGCTTTCTGATAGCTGTTTTTCTAATTCATTTCATTGTTGGATTTTATCAACTGGTTCGACATAAAAAGCTGAGTTACTTAATGTATATCTAATTTCATTTCATTCAGTGACCGGAGAATCTCTATCAATTGTTTGTTTACTTTGCATTATTGCATTTTCTAATTGTACAGGAAGTAATGCAAGTTTTTGAATTACGGTGTTGATAGTATTAAGTTGCTCAAAGTTAGTACTAGTATAGGCTCAATCGGACTTTGTAATAAAATATTAGTGAACTTTTTTAAAATATCCCATAATTTACATGGACAACGGATACGAATACGATACGCGTCGGTGACAGTGTTGCCAGATGATCCTCTCGTGTTCAACCCGGTTGTTCAGTACCAAGCCAGCGCAACGATACTGGTATGCTGTCTGAACTGTCCACGGTTCGTGGAGCCCTAAACGTTGCTTACAAACTCAATGTAGGCTCTCCGGCCCTATCAATACATAATATTAGTAAATATGTACACTTATAGCCTAGACTTACCTGAGCTGTAGACGCCAAGCTTCGACCTTCCTGAGGCCACGTCCGTGTGTGTGTATGTGAGTATATTTGAAAGTGTAATGTGAGCAAGTGTGGATGGACGAAGGTTCTCAAATATGCAGGTCCTCCCAATGCGGTCCGTCAGCAATCACAGCACAATTACGTTTAGCAAATCTCGCGTGTCAGACAGGCTGACGACATTCGGCGTGGTAGTTCAAAATATCCCAGGTTTCCACTCAATTCGGGATTCTAGAGTTCAATTAGTCACTGATCACGATTAATCTATTTTTAACTGCGCAGATTCAACTCGATTTTCCACAAAACCAATAAATCAATCTCAACAAGCAGGCAGTTAGTTTTTACAAGGAACGGAACACGTCAAGGTGAAAAAAGTTATAGACAATAGAATATAATGTTGCCAACCAAAAATATGGGTGCAGATATTCTCTTCGGACGGAACATCTACCCCCCCCGGACGGGCCTACCCGTCCGCTAATCAATTGGAAGCCTTGACAAAGTTACGGCCGCTCTCTTTATGATGGATCCGTCCACCAAAACCTCAGCAAAACGAGGGACCCCGTCGGTGCCAGCCACCAAATTGAGAATGCGCCCCCTGCGCCAATAAAAAGGCTTAAGGTTGGCATCCTTAATCAGGACGAGTTCTCCGATCTTGGGTGGATGAGTTTTATCCGTCCACTTGACGCGTTGCTGGAGGATGTGCAGATACTCTAAGCTCCAACGCTTCCAAAAGTTCTGAGCGAGCTGTTGCACCAACTGAAACCGCGAGAGCCGATTTTGGCTCAAATCAACAAAGGGGTACTCCGGCAAGGCGACAAGTGGCTGTCCAATCAAGAAATGGCCCGGTGTTAGAGCCTCCAAATCATTCGGGTCCGAAGCGAGCGGGCACAAGGGGCGCGAATTCAACACAGCTTCAATGCGGCAAAATACCGTAGCTAGTTCCTCAAAGGTGAGAACGGTGTCTCCCAACAATCTCCGCCAGTGTCCCTTTGCCGCTTTCACCGCGGCCTCAAAACGACCCCTCCAATGGGGGCAGGCTGGCGGGTCAAACAACCAAGTGACCCCTCGGCGGGCCAAACTATTACCAATGTCAACCTGGCTCTCATTAAGGAAGGCGTATACCTCCTTCAAATAGTTACTTGTACCCTTGTAGTTCGTACCGCAATCAGACCTAATCAAAGAAGGTAACCCACGGCGAGACACAAATCTGTCCAAAGTCGCCACAAAGGCCTCTGTCGAGAGGGAGGTTACCAGCTCCAAATGTACTGCCTTGGTTGACAGGCAGACGAAAACACACAAATAAGCCTTGACAATTTTACTATTTCGAAGTGTGGACGTCTTCACCGAAAAGGGACCAGCAAAGTCCGTTCCGACGCCAGCAAAGGGCCTCGCCTCATTGACACGATCAGCCGGCAAATCTCCCATTAGGGGCTGCATAGTGGAGGCCTTAGTCCGATAACACGGCATACAACGGAAGACAATGCTACGAATAGTACGACGAGCCGACAAAATCCAAAATTCTCGCTGCAGAATGGCCAACAGCGCATTGCAACCGGCATGCGAGTTTTTAATGTGACGTTCAGTCACCAACAATATTACCAAGTGGCCCTCCTTGGGCAACAAAAGGGGGTGACGGGCCCCATAAGGAAGGTTAGAGTGCCTCAACCGTCCTCCAACACGCAAAAGACCCGTCTGGTCCAAGAAGGGATTCAACTTACTAACGGCTCCCGACAACTTAAACCTACCAGACTTCAAGACCTCGATCTCCTTCTCAAAGTGTGCAGCCTGCACAGAGCGGACCAAAAGGAGGAGTGACTCCTGTCGCTCTTGAGGAGAGAGAACTGGTGACAGGCGCTTGTTCCCTGGATTCCTAGAATTGTGACCAAAACGCCTGATCCACGAGGTAACGTTCAACAATTTGTCGAGGGAGCTGTATCGATTCAACAAAAAATCAGGATCAAACGGAGGGTCCTTCGTCCCAACAGCGAACACCTTAAGTCCGGACAAAGGATCCGACATCAAGACTGGCGTTCGAGGCCAATCGTCCTCGGGGCGAGTCAGCCAGTCCGGTCCCCACCAGAGGGGGTGAGCAATCAAGCGGGGGGCCATGCACCCGCGTGAGGCTACGTCGCCCGGGTTCAGATCACCAGGCACGTGCCTCCAAATCAAAGGCGTTTCAGAACCTTGAATCTGAGACACTCGGTTTGCAACAAAAACCTCCAAAGAGTGGACGGACTTCTTCAACCAACACAAAACAATTTGACTGTCCGTCCAGGCGTAAGAAGCCCGAATATCAACAGTTCCACCCAAAGTGTGCGCAACGTGATTTAGGAGACGCACAAGAAGCACCGCCCCTGACAACTCCAACTTAGGGATGGTCAATGCCGTCCGGAGGGGGGCCACCTTGCTCTTGGCCATGACCAGTGACAACTTCACCTGGCGCGCGGCGCTGACGGTGCGCAAATAAACAGCGGCGGCATAACCGTGAGAGGACGCGTCACAAAACCCATGAAGGGTGGCAGTATAAACCCCAGGGGGAGGATGGCGCGTGGCAGCGCGACCTCATTGACCACAGCGAGCACGGATACAAATTGGAGCCAGTCTTCCAACAGGGTTTCCCGAAGTGTCTCGTCCCAACCAAGTTCAGTTATAACAAGGGCAGGAGCACCAATTTTTAGGGTAAAGACAACTCACAAGGGTGAGTTCAAACCAGGTCCTTCCTTCAACAGTGGTGACAGCCGTTTCGCGAATTCCCCAAATCTTGCCTGAAAAGTCGTTCACCTTCAGGCCAACCTGTCCCGCTAACCAAGACGACAAAAGGCAACCCTGGGCTCCCGTGTCCAAAATGGCACGGACCACAATCGAGTCACCCAAGGGTCCCCAGACCTTGACCGAGGCCGTTGACAACAAAACCGTCTTGATCGGGGGGGGGGGGGGGGGTCCTTTAGCGGGGCAGGCGCCAATTTCTTAGCAATTCCTGGGCGGTGACCGATCGCCGCATCCAGGCTGCCCTCGTTCACGACGAGGCCAACATTCAAAATATTCGTCCGCGCAGTGTCCCGAGCCGCTCGCCATCACTGGAGGGGCACATCCCACCGGATGCCTTAATGGCGGAGGGCGCGACTCCAACCGGGGACGTTCCGCCAACGGAGGGGAGAGGTAACGGTGCCGATCCGGCCATTGCTGCCTAGCAACCAACGCGCGTTCTCCCTGACGACGGGAGACCAAATGGCGCTCACGGGGCTCCCGTTCAACTTGCGCGGGGGGTGGAGTGCGGCGAACAGAATTGCGGGCCTCAGCCCGGTGCTCGTCTCCGGGGTACCCCTCCCTGCGCGAACCCTCCTCAGAAGATGGTCTGCTGGAGCGGTTCGCGTTGGCGCACAAAATCTCCAAGTGGGACCCTTTACAAATTCTACACGGGCGGGGGTTGGGGCAGTCCCGATGGAAGTGGGCCCCCAAGCACGAGAAGCAGAAACGGCGTGCGTTGACAATGCGGCGGCGGGCACTTACGTGCAAATTCAAAAAGGCCGGGCAACGCGCCATGACATGCCCCGTTGCCTTACAAAAGTCGCAATGATGAGGACTCCGGGCGCCAGCAAAACGGAGGGCGGGGCGAACATCAACAGGCCCCCTAGCCCGAGGACTCCGGGCGCCAGCAAAACGGGGGGCGGGGCGAACATCAACAGGCCCCCGAGCCCTAGTCCGTCCCTGGTCTCTTGGCCGAGAAGGTCGTGGGCGTGACCCCGTGGCGCCACGAGTGTTATCCAAGAACCGACACTCGTCTTCCAAAAATTTGAGGAGGTCGTCAAAGGGGGGAAGATGGGTGGCACTAATCCCACCATACTTCTGCTCAAAACGTGACCTCAACTCCGCAGGGAGCAACTGCAGCACTATGCCAACACCAACAAGTAGGACCAATGGTCCACCGGTAACTCCAAGCGTCTCAAGGCGTGGGTCGCTGAGACCAACGGGTTCAGCAAGTCAGTGCGCAACTGCGACGTGCTGGTAATGGCCGGTAGCCCCAAAATCTGGCCGATGTGCACATCAGCCAGGCAGCGCTTGTTCTGATACCGTCGGGAGAGAAGCTCCAAAGCGGTCGGGTAGGAGGAGTCCGTCACCGGCAAGTGCTGCACCAAGGCTCTGGCTTCGCCCTCCAAAACAGACAATAAATAGGCCAGCTTCTGGGCAGGTCCGAGGTCCGAGAATTTTTTGCATGACTTTCATTATCTCAAACTTGAATTTAAACAATTGCCTTTCAGACATCGTTTGCATGTCTGGTAACAGAGATAAGAGAAAATTAAGATGTGGATTCATGTTTTTTTATCCCTTTCCAGTTCCATTGTCCGCAGGTTATCATGATTGCTAATGTAGATATTCAAGGTTTTTGAACAGAAAGAAATTAATCTATACTTCTATACTAATATTATAAAGCTGAAGAGTTTGTTTGTTTGTTTGTTTGTTTGTTTGTTTGTTTGTTTGCTTGAACGCGCTAATCTCAGGAACTACCGTTCTGATTTGAAAAATTCTTTCAGTGTTAGATAGCCCATTTATCGAGGAAGGCTATAGGCTATATATCATCACGCTAACACCAATAGGAGCGGAGCAGTAATGAAGAATGTTTCAAAATCGGGGGATTTTTTTTTCCACGGGGACGAAGTCGCGGGCGGAAGCTAGTTTATAATAAAACAAATTGCTATATTGTATAATAAATAAAATTCAATCATTTTTAATTAAGCCACCGTTTTTATTTTACAATTTGACAAAAGCAGAAAGAAAACAAGTTACTTGGATTGAACGTAACAGAAAGATATATTGGTGTGAAGGATTTGTACCATATTCCAATTACCAGAATACAATTGCTGATATTATAAGAGATAAATGTGTCTATGTTAAAGGTACAGAAAAAGTCTTGTGGTTAAAAAATATATTAGAAAACAGTAATACGAGGGGCGGCTGAAAAGTTTTGAGCCTAACGTATTAAAAATGCTGGTAAAAATGTATAAAAAAATTATTTTTCGACATAGTCTCCCTCTATTTCAATACACTTCTTACATTTATTATAAAGGGCTTTTAACCCGGTCAAAAAATATTCGCCGTTTTTGTCTTCAAAATATTCATTTACGGCCATCTTCATTTCTTCGTCACTAAAAGATCTCCGTCCCCGAAGGTCCTTTTTCAAAATTGAAAAAAGAACATAATCGCTAGGAGTCCGGTCTGGACTGTAGGGTGGGTGGTTAATTTCTTCGAATCCTGTCTCAGCGAGGGCACGCCTTGCAACTCGCGCAGTGTTGACGGGCGCGTTGTCTTGCAAAAACAGGACTCCTTTCGCCAGTTTGCCTCTCCGTTTCTGAACAACCACTTGACGTACCTTTGTCGACAATGCGGCATAGTAATCTCCGTTTATTGAAGTATTTTTAGGAAAGTAATCAATAAACAAAAACCTTCACAATCCCAAAACAGTTGCCATGGACTTGGACGCCGATCTTTCTACTTTGAACTTCCTCGGCGGCTTTTCTCCCTTTTCTATCCACTGCATGGACTCCTATTTTGACTCCGGATCATACTGTCGAATCCAGGTTACATCGACAGCAATAAGGCGAAAGAAAACATCGTTGGATTATCGCCACAGATCTCCAAAAACTCATGCGAAGTTGTGACTCGACGTTGCTTGTCCAGTGGCGTCAGCATTTTCGGCACCCATCGCGCGAACACTTTTTTCTTGTGCAGGTGATTATGCAAAATGTTTCCAATTCATGCCTTGCTAATGCCCATAGCTTTAGCTATTTGCCACATCTTGATTCGCCGATCTTGCAGAACAAGTTTTTTTACTTTTTCAACGTTTTCTTCGGCAACGGCGGTGTTTGGGCGTCCCGACCTGGGATCATCTTCAAGCGACTCCCTGCCGTGTTTGAACTCTCAGTTCCAATCTTTAACGGTTGCAAATGAAGGGTCAGACTCTCCATAAACTGCTGACATTTCGTCAAATATTTCTGTCGGCGTTTTGTTCATCTTTGTTAAGAATTTTATAACAGCTCTGTACTCCAATTTCGTGCAAAGTGCGGATGACTCGGACATGGTGACGTTAATGGTTCAATTACTAAATGCGTAATGATGCTAATAACATGAAACTTGACATATATATTTCTTAGGATACTCGCAATTAGTGGTATGATGCGCGAATAATTAGTAATACTTAAAGGTACTTAGGCTCAAAACTTTTCAGCCGCCCTGGTAGTAATATATTTAATTTGGAAGACAATGTTGTCCTAGTTTGTTAAATCTGCACAATCAGTAAAAATATTCGTATCATAAAGACCAGAGCATGGTCAGCTATTTTCTTCTGCTTTAATTTTCCAGAATTAACAAACCCTGAAATTTCATCTTTCCTTTGATTGTAGTTAAAGTTTGGAGGAAATTTTGTCAAATAATAAAATTCACAATTTGTCATCAGCATTCATTTTCTTTACCCTTCTTTTTTAGTTGCTCAAAGAGATTTTCATTAACTCCAGGTTTTAAATTTGCTTGTGCTATTAATTGTACAAGTAAATAAAATGTTATAAATTATACCATTACTATGTTGTATCCTAGGAGTAAACCATATCCAAAAAAGAGACAAGATGTATTTATAATTTTTCCAGGCAATGTTAACATCATTTCTTCTATTACCTTTCACTCCAAATGCATTGGCATAACAAGTGTCGTGTAAATAAAATATCTGCCAATGTATACGCGCAATGAATTGCCTTACCCCCGGGATATATCACCGAATACTTTTGCTTTAACTTTTGTCTTACGCTGCTTTCTGATAGCTGTTTTTCTAATTCATTTCATTGTTGGATTTTATCAACTGGTTCGACATAAAAAGCTGAGTTACTTAATGTATATCTAATTTTATTTCATTCAGTGACCGGAGAATCTCTATCAATTGTTTGTTTACTTTGCATTATTGCATTTTCTAATTGTACAGGAAGTAATGCAAGTTTTTGAATTACGGTGTTGATAGTATTAAGTTGCTCCAAGTTAGTACTAGTATAGGCTCAATCGGACTTTGTAATAAAATATTAGTGAACTTTTTTAAAATATCCCATAATTTACATGGACAACGGATACGAATACGATACGCGTCGGTGACAGTGTTGCCAGATGATCCTCTCGTGTTCAACCCGGTTGTTCAGTACCAAGCCAGCGCAACGATACTGGTATGCTGTCTGAACTGTCCACGGTTCGTGGAGCCCTAAACGTTGCTTACAAACTCAATGTAGGCTCTCCGGCCCTATCAATACATAATATTAGTAAATATGTACACTTATAGCCTAGACTTACCTGAGCTGTAGACGCCAAGCTTCGACCTTCCTGAGGCCACGTCCGTGTGTGTGTATGTGAGTATATTTGAAAGTGTAATGTGAGCAAGTGTGGATGGACGAAGGTTCTCAAATATGCAGGTCCTCCCAATGCGGTCCGTCAGCAATCACAGCACAATTACGTTTAGCAAATCTCGCGTGTCAGACAGGCTGACGACATTCGGCGTGGTAGTTCAAAATATCCCAGGTTTCCACTCAATTCGGGATTCTAGAGTTCAATTAGTCACTGATCACGATTAATCTATTTTTAACTGCGCAGATTCAACTCGATTTTCCACAAAACCAATAAATCAATCTCAACAAGCAGGCAGTTAGTTTTTACAAGGAACGGAAAACGTCAAGGTGAAAAAAGTTATAGACAATAGAATATAATGTTGCCAACCAAAAATATGGGTGCAGATATTCTCTTCGGACGGAACATCTACCCCCCCCGGACGGGCCTACCCGTCCGCTAATCAATTGGAAGCCTTGACAAAGTTACGGCCGCTCTCTTTATGATGGATCCGTCCACCAAAACCTCAGCAAAACGAGGGACCCCGTCGGTGCCAGCCACCAAATTGAGAATGCGCCCCCTGCGCCAATAAAAAGGCTTAAGGTTGGCATCCTTAATCAGGACGAGGTCTCCGATCTTGGGTGGATGAGTTTTATCCGTCCACTTGACGCGTTGCTGGAGGATGTGCAGATACTCTAAGCTCCAACGCTTCCAAAAGTTCTGAGCGAGCTGTTGCACCAACTGAAACCGCGAGAGCCGATTTTGGCTCAAATCAACAAAGGGGTACTCCGGCAAGGCGACAAGTGGCTGTCCAATCAAGAAATGGCCCGGTGTTAGAGCCTCCAAATCATTCGGGTCCGAAGCGAGCGGGCACAAGGGGCGCGAATTCAACACAGCTTCAATGCGGTAAAATACCGTAGCTAGTTCCTCAAAGGTGAGAACGGTGTCTCCCAACAATCTCCGCCAGTGTCCCTTTGCCGCTTTCACCGCGGCCTCAAAACTACCCCTCCAATGGGGGCAGGCTGGCGGGTCAAACAACCAAGTGACCCCTCGGCGGGCCAAACTATTACCAATGTCAACCTGGCTCTCATTAAGGAAGGCGTATACCTCCTTCAAATAGTTACTTGTACCCTTGTAGTTCGTACCGCAATCAGACCTAATCAAAGAAGGTAACCCACGGCGAGACACAAATCTGTCCAAAGTCGCCACAAAGGCCTCTGTCGAGAGGGAGGTTACCAGCTCCAAATGTACTGCCTTGGTTGACAGGCAGACGAAAACACACAAATAAGCCTTGACAATTTTACTATTTCGAAGTGTGGACGTCTTCACCGAAAAGGGACCAGCAAAGTCCGTTCCGACGCCAGCAAAGGGCCTCGCCTCATTGACACGATCAGCCGGCAAATCTCCCATTAGGGGCTGCATAGTGGAGGCCTTAGTCCGATAACACGGCATACAACGGAAGACAATGCTACGAATAGTACGACGAGCCGACAAAATCCAAAATTCTCGCTGCAGAATGGCCAACAGCGCATTGCAACCGGCATGCGAGTTTTTAATGTGACGTTCAGTCACCAACAATATTACCAAGTGGCCCTCCTTGGGCAACAAAAGGGGGTGACGGGCCCCATAAGGAAGGTTAGAGTGCCTCAACCGTCCTCCAACACGCAAAAGACCCGTCTGGTCCAAGAAGGGATTCAACTTACTAACGGCTCCCGACAACTTAAACCTACCAGACTTCAAGACCTCGATCTCCTTCTCAAAGTGTGCAGCCTGCACAGAGCGGACCAAAAGGAGGAGTGACTCCTGTCGCTCTTGAGGAGAGAGAACTGGTGACAGGCGCTTGTTCCCTGGATTCCTAGAATTGTGACCAAAACGCCTGATCCACGAGGTAACGTTCAACAATTTGTCGAGGGAGCTGTATCGATTCAACAAAAAATCAGGATCAAACGGAGGGTCCTTCGTCCCAACAGCGAACACCTTAAGTCCGGACAAAGGATCCGACATCAAGACTGGCGTTCGAGGCCAATCGTCCTCGGGGCGAGTCAGCCAGTCCGGTCCCCACCAGAGGGGGTGAGCAATCAAGCGGGGGGCCATGCACCCGCGTGAGGCTACGTCGCCCGGGTTCAGATCACCAGGCACGTGCCTCCAAATCAAAGGCGTTTCAGAACCTTGAATCTGAGACACTCGGTTCGCAACAAAAACCTCCAAAGAGTGGACGGACTTCTTCAACCAACACAAAACAATTTGACTGTCCGTCCAGGCGTAAGAAGCCCGAATATCAACAGTTCCACCCAAAGTGTGCGCAACGTGATTTAGGAGACGCACAAGAAGCACCGCCCCTGACAACTCCAACTTAGGGATGGTCAATGCCGTCCGGAGGGGGGCCACCTTGCTCTTGGCCATGACCAGTGACAACTTCACCTGGCGCGCGGCGCTGACGGTGCGCAAATAAACAGCGGCGGCATAACCGTGAGAGGACGCGTCACAAAACCCATGAAGGGTGGCAGTATAAACCCCAGGGGGAGGATGGCGCGTGGCAGCGCGACCTCATTGACCACAGGGAGCACGGATACAAATTGGAGCCAGTCTTCCAACAGGGTTTCCCGAAGTGTCTCGTCCCAACCAAGTTCAGTTATAACAAGGGCAGGAGCACCAATTTTTAGGGTAAAGACAACTCACAAGGGTGAGTTCAAACCAGGTCCTTCCTTCAACAGTGGTGACAGCCGTTTCGCGAATTCCCCAAATCTTGCCTGAAAAGTCGTTCACCTTCAGGCCAACCTGTCCCGCTAACCAAGACGACAAAAGGCAACCCTGGGCTCCCGTGTCCAAAATGGCACGGACCACAATCGAGTCACCCAAGGGTCCCCAGACCTTGACCGAGGCCGTTGACAACAAAACCGTCTTGATCGGGGGGGGGGGGGGTCCTTTAGCGGGGCAGGCGCCAATTTCTTAGCAATTCCTGGGCGGTGACCGATCGCCGCATCCAGGCTGCCCTCGTTCACGACGAGGCCAACATTCAAAATATTCGTCCGCGCGGTGTCCCGAGCCGCTCGCCATCACTGGAGGGGCACATCCCACCGGATGCCTTAATGGCGGAGGGCGCGACTCCAACCGGGGACGTTCCGCCAACGGAGGGGAGAGGTAACGGTGCCGATCCGGCCATTGCTGCCTAGCAACCAACGCGCGTTCTCCCTGACGACGGGAGACCAAATGGCGCTCACGGGGCTCCCGTTCAACTTGCGCGGGGGGTGGAGTGCGGCGAACAGAATTGCGGGCCTCAGCCCGGTGCTCGTCTCCGGGGTACCCCTCCCTGCGCGAACCCTCCTCAGAAGATGGTCTGCTGGAGCGGTTCGCGTTGGCGCACAAAATCTCCAAGTGGGACCCTTTACAAATTCTACACGGGCGGGGGTTGGGGCAGTCCCGATGGAAGTGGGCCCCCAAGCACGAGAAGCAGAAACGGCGTGCGTTGACAATGCGGCGGCGGGCACTTACGTGCAAATTCAAAAAGGCCGGGCAACGCGCCATGACATGCCCCGTTGCCTTACAAAAGTCGCAATGATGAGGACTCCGGGCGCCAGCAAAACGGAGGGCGGGGCGAACATCAACAGGCCCCCTAGCCCGAGGACTCCGGGCGCCAACAAAACGGGGGGCGGGGCGAACATCAACAGGCCCCCGAGCCCTAGTCCGTCCCTGGTCTCTTGGCCGAGAAGGTCGTGGGCGTGACCCCGTGGCGCCACGAGTGTTATCCAAGAACCGACACTCGTCTTCCAAAAATTTGAGGAGGTCGTCAAAGGGGGGAAGATGGGTGGCACTAATCCCACCATACTTCTGCTCAAAACGTGACCTCAACTCCGCAGGGAGCAACTGCAGCACTATGCCAACACCAACAAGTAGGACCAATGGTCCACCGGTAACTCCAAGCGTCTCAAGGCGTGGGTCGCTGAGACCAACGGGTTCAGCAAGTCAGTGCGCAACTGCGACGTGCTGGTAATGGCCGGTAGCCCCAAAATCTGGCCGATGTGCACATCAGCCAGGCAGCGCTTGTTCTGATACCGTCGGGAGAGAAGCTCCAAAGCGGTCGGGTAGGAGGAGTCCGTCACCGGCAAGTGCTGCACCAAGGCTCTGGCTTCGCCCTCCAAAACAGACAATAAATAGGCCAGCTTTTGGGCAGGTCCGAGGTCCGAGAATTTTTTGCATGACTTTCATTATCTCAAACTTGAATTTAAACAATTGCCTTTCAGACATCGTTTGCATGTCTGGTAACAGAGATAAGAGAAAATTAAGATGTGGATTCATGTTTTTTTATCCCTTTCCAGTTCCATTGTCCGCAGGTTATCATGATTGCTAATGTAGATATTCAAGGTTTTCGAACAGAAAGAAATTAATTTATAATAAAACAAATTGCTATATTGTATAATAAATAAAATTCAATCATTTTTAATTAAGCCACCGTTTTTATTTTACAATTTGACAAAAGCAGAAAGAAAACAAGTTACTTGGATTGAACGTAACAGAAAGATATATTGGTGTGAAGGATTTGTACCATATTCCAATTACCAGAATACAATTGCTGATATTATAAGAGATAAATGTGTCTATGTTAAAGGTACAGAAAAAGTCTTGTGGTTAAAAAATATATTAGAAAACAGTAATACGAGGGGCGGCTGAAAAGTTTTGAGCCTAACGTATTAAAAATGCTGGTAAAAATGTATTAAAAAATTATTTTTCGACATAGTCTCCCTCTATTTCAATACACTTCTTACATCTTACTATCTTACTAATATTATAAATGCGAAAGTTTGTGAGGATGGATGGATGTTTGTAACTCTTTCACGTAAAAACTACTGAACGGATCTGAATGAAATTTGGTAAGTAGATAGATGACATTCTGGAATAACACATAGGCTACTTTTTATCCCGAAATTCCCACGGGATCGGGATTTTGCGCGGGAAAACCTTTCTACGCGTACGAAGTCGCGGGTAGAAGCTAGTTTATTATAAAGGGCTTTTAACCCGGTCAAAAAATATTCGCCGTTTTTGTCTTCAAAATATTCATTTACGGCCATCTTCATTTCTTCGTCACTAAAAGATCTTCGTCCCCGAAGGTCCTTTTTCAAAATTGAAAAAAGAACATAATCGCTAGGAGTCCGGTCTGGACTGTAGGGTGGGTGGTTAATTTCTTCGAATCCTGTCTCAGCGAGGGCACGCCTTGCAACTCGCGCAGTGTTGACGGGCGCGTTGTCTTGCAAAAACAGGACTCCTTTCGCCAGTTTGCCTCTCCGTTTCTGAACAACCACTTGACGTACCTTTGTCGACAATGCGGCATAGTAATCTCCGTTCATTGAAGTATTTTTAGGAAAGTAATCAATAAACAAAATACCTTCACAATCCCAAAAACAGTTGCCATGAACTTGGACGCCGATCTTTCCACTTTGAACTTCCTCGGCGGCTTTTCTCCTTTTTCTATCCACTGCATGGACTCCTATTTTGACTCCGGATCATACTGTCGAATCCAGGTTACATCGACAGTAATAAGGCGAAAGAAAACATCGTTGGATTATCGCCACAGATCTCCAAAAACTCATGCGAAGTTGTGACTCGACGTTGCTTGTCCAGTGGCGTCAGCATTTTTGGCACCCATCGCGCGAACACTTTTTTCTTGTGCAGGTGATTATGCAAAATGTTTCCAATTCATGCCTTGCTAATGCCCATAGCTTTAGCTATTTGCCACATCTTGATTCGCCGATCTTGCAGAACAAGTTTTTTTACTTTTTCAACGTTTTCTTCGGCAACGGCGGTGTTTGGGCGTCCCGACCTGGGATCATCTTCAAGCGACTCCCTGCCGTGTTTGAACTCTCAGTTCCAATCTTTAACGGTTGCAAATGAAGGGTCAGACTCTCCATAAACTGCTGACATTTCTTCAAATATTTCTGTCGGCGTTTTGTTCATCTTTGTTAAGAATTTTATAACAGCTCTGTACTCCAATTTCGTGCAAAGTGCGGATGACTCGGACATGGTGACGTTTATGGTTCAATTACTAAATGCGTAATGATGCTAATGACATGAAACTTGACATATATATTTCTTAGGATACTCGCAATTAGTGGTATTATGCGCGAATAATTAGTAATACTTAAAGGTACTTAGGCTCAAAAATTTTCAGCCGCCCTGGTAGTAATATATTTAATTTGGAAGACAATGTTGTCCTAGTTTGTTAAATCTGCACAATCAGTAAAAATATTCGTATCATAGAGACCAGAGCATGGTCAGCTATTTTCTTCTGCTTTCATTTTCCAGAATTAACAAACCCTGAAATTTCATCTTTCCTTTGATTGTAGTTAAAGTTTGGAGGAAATTTTGTCAAATAATAAAATTCACAATTTGTCATCAGCATTCATTTTCTTTACCCTTCTTTTTTAGTTGCTCAAAGAGATTTTCATTAACTCCAGGTTTTAAATTTGCTTGTGCTATTAATTGTACAAGTAAATAAAATGTTATAAATTATACCATTACTATGTTGTATCCTAGGAGTAAACCATATCCAAAAAAGAGACAAGATGTATTTATAAATTTTCCAGGCAATGGTAACATCATTTCTTCTATTACCTTTCACTCCAAATGCATTGGCATAACAAGTGTCGTGTAAATAAAATATCTGCCAATGTATACGCGCAATGAATTGCCTTACCCCCGGGATATATCACCGAATACTTTTGCTTTAACTTTTGTCTTACGCTGCTTTCTGATAGCTGTTTTTCTAATTCATTTAGACAGGCCCGTTGGTATAGTGGTCAGTGGTCCTGACTGCTATGCGCAAGGTCGTGGGTTCGATTCCCACCTAGGACAAATGTTTGTGTGATGAGCACGGTCATTTGTTCTTTGTCTGGGTGTAATTTATCTATAATACGTATGTATTTAGAAATATATATGTATGTTTATCAGTTGTCTAGTATCCATATCACAAGCTCTGCTTAGTTTGGGACTAGATGGCGTTGTGTGAAAAAAAAAAAAAAAAAAAAAGTTGTGGAATATTATTGTGGAATATTATTTCATTGTTGGATTTTATCAACTGGTTCGACATAAAAAGCTGAGTTACTTAATGTATATCTAATTTTATTTCATTCAGTGACCGGAGAATCTCTATCAATTGTTTGTTTACTTTGCATTATTGCTTTTTCTAATTGTACAGGAAGTAATGCAAGTTTTTGAATTACGGTGTTGATAGTATTAAGTTGCTCCAAGTTAGTACTAGTATAGGCTCAATCGGACTTTGTAATAAAATATTAGTGAACTTTTTTAAAATATCCCATAATTTACATGGACAACGGATACGAATACGATACGCGTCGGTGACAGTGTTGCCAGATGATCCTCTCGTGTTCAACCCGGTTGTTCAGTACCAAGCCAGCGCAACGATACTGGTATGCTGTCTGAACTGTCCACGGTTCGTGGAGCCCTAAACGTTGCTTACAAACTCAATGTAGGCTCTCCGGCCCTATCAATACATAATATTAGTAAATATGTACACTTATAGCCTAGACTTACCTGAGCTGTAGACGCCAAGCTTCGA
Organism: Tholera decimalis; assembly: GCA_943138885.2. Lineage (NCBI taxonomy): Eukaryota > Metazoa > Arthropoda > Insecta > Lepidoptera > Noctuidae > Tholera > Tholera decimalis. The sequence goes on from OW964551.2 coordinate 29,825,219, forward strand.
CCTTCCTGAGGCCACGTCCGTGTGTGTGTATGTGAGTATATTTGAAAGTGTAATGTGAGCAAGTGTGGATGGACGAAGGTTCTCAAATATGCAGGTCCTCCCAATGCGGTCCGTCAGCAATCACAGCACAATTACGTTTGGCAAATCTCGCGTGTCAGACAGGCTGACGACATTCGGCGTGGTAGTTCAAAATATCCCAGGTTTCCACTCAATTTGGGATTCTAGAGTTCAATTAGTCACTGATCACGATTAATCTATTTTTAACTGCGCAGATTCAACTCGATTTTCCACAAAACCAATAAATCAATCTCAACAAGCAGGCAGTTAGTTTTTACAAGGAACGGAAAACGTCAAGGTGAAAAAGTTATAGACAATAGAATATAATGTTGCCAACCAAAAATATGGGTGCAGATATTCTCTTCGGACGGAACACCGGTCCTTCCCCGAAATCCCCCAAAATTCAAGATTGAAAAAAAAACCCTGCCTAGCCTGTTGGTCTAGTGGTTAGTGGCCTTGACTGCTATGCGCAAGGTCGTGGGTTCGATTCCCACCCAGGACAAATGTTTGTGTGATGAGCACGATTATTTATTCTTTGTCTGGGTATAAATCAGTTGTCTAGTACTCATAGCACAAGCTCTGCTTAGTTTGGGACTAGATGGCGTTGTGTGAAAGTTGTGGAATTGTTAAATGTAATTTTGAATTCCGCGCCTTGCAACACCAACTTACTTTTTGACAGCTTTGTCTATTTTTTCCGCTATCCGATCTCTACTCTGTGACATCGTAGTGATTTATGTTCTACTTATAATTAATTCTATATTAAAGTAATAACAGCAAACAACAGTGATAAAATACTTTTCATATGAAAATAACCTATAAACTGCAACGTGACTTTCATTTTTCTCATTCGAACTTTTTCAAAACGTGTTTTTGTACGTATAAACTAAGTGAAATCATTCAAAATGGCAGTAAATAATCACATGGCACTCACTGAAAAGCTGTCTGGTCGTGAAAATTACACAACTTGGCGATTTGCGATGCAAACATACCTACAGCATAAGGAATTGTGGGACTGTGTAGAATCCAATTCCGAACCGGATCCGAAACGAGATACTAAGGCGAAAACAAAAATCATTCTCTCAGTTGATCCTACAAATTATGTGCATATCCAAGAAGCTCGCACTGCTAAAGAAGTATGGAACAAACTATCCTCAGCCTTTGACGACTCTGGGCTGACACGCCGAGTTGGTCTGCTGCGTGATCTTTGCAATACGTCACTAACAGGATGTCAAAATGTAGAGGAATATGTAAGCAAAATTATGAACACAGCTCACAAGCTCAGAAACATTGGTTTTGAGGTGGATGATGAGTGGCTCGGCACACTGCTGCTCTCTGGTCTACCAGAATCTTATCAACCAATGATTATAGCTATTGAAAGCTCAGGCATGAAGATTACTTCAGATGCCGTCAAAGCAAAATTATTACAAGATGTCAGACTATCTGAAAATGATATCAAAGCATTCGCAGTTAACAAGAAGTTTCAGAAAAGTTTTAAAAAGCAGTCTAAAGGACCACGGTACTATACCTGCAACAAATATGGACACAAAAGCCCGGAATGTAAATTAAAATCTAAAGACACATCATTAAAGTCGAGTAGTTCTTCATCATATGCTGCTGTATTCATAGCAATAACTACACAATGTGATGCCTGGTATGTGGACTCGGGTGCATCCTCACACATGGTCAAAGACAAGAGTATACTTCAGAATAAAACTACTTCAGTTATAAAGAATATAAGAGTATCAGACAATAAAATATTACCAGTGCAATGCTCAGGACAAGTGAGCTTAAATACTTACAATGAAAATGGTCAAGAAAATAAGGTACTGTTTACAAATGTATTATGTGTTCCAGAACTTGCAACCAACTTGCTATCAGTAAGTCAGATTATTCGCAGTGGTGGCCAAGTAAGATTTGACAAAAATGGCTGTGTTATTTTAAACAAAAAAAGCTATGAACTCCATAGATAAAAACATATGCATAAAATCTATTGATGAGGAACTGGATGCTCATCAGAAAAATAATACATGGACATTGGTTAAAAAGCCTGTAAATTCCAAAGTGATACACTGTAAGTGGGTGTTTCGAATTAAGGAGGAACCAACAGGACCAAGGTATAAATCACGCTTATGTGCAAAAGGATATGCTCAAACCAAGGGCATTGACTATCAGGAAACATTTGCACCAACGGTCAGGTATGATTCAATACGATTATTACTTTCTGTAGCTGTTCAAAATAATTTCAAAGTCATTCAGCTAGATGTCAAAACAGCATTCCTATATGGAGAACTAGAAGAAACCATATTTATGACACCACCAGAAGGGCTAGACCATACAGAAAATATGGTTTGCAAACTCAATAAATCCCTCTATGGACTGAAACAGGCTCCTAGATGCTGGAACAGTAAGTTTGACTCTGTACTAAAGAAATTTGGTTTTGTCAACAGCAATGCTGACCAATGCGTATATATTTGTAGAACCAATGGAAAGAATTGTTACTTGTGCTTGTATGTTGATGACGAATTGTTATTTTCATCAGATGAACAGGCACTAAAAGAAATAACTGAAGATTTGAAAACCATTTTTGATATCAAAATATTAACTAAACCTAGAAATTTTGTGGGAATGCAAATAGAACAATTCAGTAAATGTATATTTATACATCAGACTAAATACATTGAACAAATGTTAATCAAATTTAACATGACTGACTCTAATTCCAACAGTGTACCAGTAGATCCTCACATGAAGTTGAATAAAGTGGATGGAGAACCTGATAAAGATATCCCCTACAGAGAAGCAGTCGGCTCCCTGATGCATCTAGCCATTGTGAGTCGACCTGATATAATGTTTGCTGTCAGTCTGGTGAGTCGTTTTCTTAATTGTTACAACACTACCCATTGGAATGCAGTCAAGAGAATATTCAAGTATTTGAAAGATACAAAAGACTATGGGCTGTGTTACACACAAACTGAACCACCTACTGAAGTCACTGGTTATAGCGATGCAGACTATGCAAATAATCTGGATACGAGACGTTCAGTTACTGGTTATGTATTTATCAGAAATGGGGCAGCTGTAACTTGGTCAAGTCAAAGACAACAAACAGTCGCTCTGTCTACAACAGAGGCCGAGTTCATGGCAGCCTGTGCTGCTACAAAAGAGACTATGTGGATCAAACAATTTTTAAGTGATATTGGTCATTACAAACAAGACTCAGTGTGTCTTTATTTGGACAATCAAAGTGCTATTAGTGTAATTAAAAACATTAACCTTCATAAAAGATGTAAGCACATTGAAATTAAGTACTACTTCATTAAAGAAAAATATCATCAAAAGGACATTGTATTAAAATTTGTTAATAGTAATTATCAGTATGCAGATATACTCACAAAAGCTTTGTCAAAAGATAAATTTCAATTTTTGAGAACTAAACTTGGTATGTGTTCATATAAGTTGAGCTACACGATAACTGACAAATGCTTGCACTGTCTGGACAGGTCCGCTCAAATTTGCGTGGTTATTTCCTCAAAAGAATACCACAGACATGAACCTACATGCTTCTCATATACAAATACAAATTGTCTGGACTTTAAAAGAGACTATGACCTCTGAGTTTGTTTCGGTGTTTCTTCTCAGAGTAGTCAGTTAGGAAATACCGGCCTCATCTAGCTAAACTTAACACGCAAAAAAACATGACGTGTAAAAGTGTTATTTATAACCAATTTACAAAATAAATATTTCATTTCATTTCATTTCATATAGCTCACTAAAGTAACTAAGCCAAAAATTGATGTAAGTCTAAACATAATCTTAAACTGAAAAATTATTTTATGATTTTCTTTGGTTAGTTAATTGAATATAGTAATATATAAGTATTCCACATTGATAAAGACAACTGGAAAGTATAGGTTCAGGAAGGGTATTAAAATTTTATTTTGAACTTTGCATTATATAATATTAAAACTATTTCATTTTAGTAAGGCTTAAATTCAGGAAGGGTGTTAAATGTAATTTTGAATTCCGCGCCTTGCAACACCAACTTACTTTTTGACAGCTTTGTCTATTTTTTCCGCTATCCGAACTCTACTCTGTGACATCGTAGTGATTTATGTTCTACTTATAATTAATTCTATATTAAAGTAATTACTAAGTTTATAGTAGTTGTGATTCGCCTAAACCCATCAGGAATATTATATTATTATATTATATGGCGTTTTTTTTTATATAAAAGATAAAATTTTATACAATTTCAGCAATAGCGCCCATGAATAAGTCAGCCTCTTCACCCACGTCGTTTGCAGTTCCGTATATTTTTTCCAACTTAAATCTGTTTAGCACTTTCCACAACTGCGTTAGAAAAAGGTAACGACAAAATTCCTAATGCCAATTTGCTAACATGTCCGTATATTCTATTACCGGCTGCATTTTTGAAATATAAACTTGAATCCAGAACTCTTCGGTATAATGCGTGGATTTCCAAATTGTACGATACGAACCATTTCATTCATGCACCACTGAGTCGACATAATTGCAAACGGTCTTGAAAAATTGAGCTAAAGGACCATGGGCAAATTTGTATGGAGACTGGACCAAATCCTCAACATTAATGAAACCCACTCCAAATGAAAGATTTTGGGGTGTTATTTAATTGTTACTATGAGAGCCAAATCGAAATCGAGCGCCAACAAGGTGATTTGGAACATCAAAAAATATATTGATTGGTAGTTTGTAGCGAGGAACTAAACACATTATTAACAACAAACAAAACAACATGTTTATATTCGTGTATTGATTAACATTTATTTTGAACTACACAGGTTTTTTTTAACATGTAGGTATATAAACTGTATATAACTTAAAATATATACTTTATATCATACATTGTCTTAAAATGATTGACAACGACAAAAAAAAACTGGCAATTATATGTCCACAATAATGTCATCTAAATGTAGTGCTGGTCGATGACATTCATCCAGTCTACCCCGACCCAAGAACCATATTATTGATATTACATGGGCACAACTTCCTATCGTGCGCCGACCCGTAAGACAGGTATATAGTATTGTGTTATGGAATTCATGCCCACTTGATCGCGGTTAATTAACACACAAGTGTAATATGTCCTTGCCCTTATGTGTCGTGATTGGACTCGCCCTCTTAGCAGCCATAAGTTATTTTCAAGAATATTGCATTCCAAGTCCGGTAGGTTATTCTCTCGATATATTTCTATTGTGTATAGATCATTAATTCGTAAATGTTCGCTAGTGTATGAACGTGCAAATTTCAACTGATATGAACCAAGAGAAATAAGTACTAAATCATCATCCGTTAATACCGGGAAGTCTTGCAACTGAGGAAGATGAGCATCTATCCTTTCAAACGCAATTCGTTGTCTGTTAACATTTTTTAATGTCACATAGTCAAATAAAAGATTCGGGGTATTGATCTTAGCATTAATAATGCGCAGAATGTCTCCGGCAAATCTATTATTTACGGCTACTCTATAAAACGCGTTAATTAGGGCAGCTGCAATTCTAAAATCCGTAAACATATGTGGCAACGCTCTATTAAAATAATCTTGGCAAAACAATTTGAATCTGTTCTTAAGCTTGCCATTGACTGCTTCCACCACCCAGCAAATAGCGGTTACTAATCTAGATTTATTAGCCCGCTCTGTCGTCAATTGACTTTCATTTCTATCCTTTGTAGGAGGAAATGTGCTTCATATCCCAGTGATTCTAAATCTATAATACAGTCTCTGAACCCTCTATCTAATATAAATACATCATTTGGTTCGAAGAACCAATGAAAAGCTTGATTTTTATTTTCACACAGGTTGCGCATTATTGTTGCATGACTTGTAATTATATATATTGTATATATACATGCTAGACAATAAATCAAAACAAAAGAACGTACACAGCTGCATTCTTATGATTTCGGCAACTTACAAAGAACTGTTTATCGCCTTAGTGTTGTTATTTACAACCAAGATCAAGTAATGATTTTATAGAGAGTTTTCTGCGTTATATGGAGTTTATAGTGTATTTATTTGATTATTACCTATCAAAAAGAAAGTTATTAGCGATATTATGAAAGTAAATAAATAAACACACCTCATCAACCAAGGCATTTTGTCGAATATATTCTGGGGTTGATTTTCAGGAATGTCTCTTCCCAAAACATGGCGTCTATTTTGTACAGTGCGCAAGCGCAGGCACATTATGCAAGGTTTTGCTGCCATTGCGCAAAAATCACAATTCACCACTAAGTCACTAAAATCTTGTCCAGTTGGATTGCCAGATAGTCACATAGGAGCTGATATCCAAGTCAATTAACGAGCCGGAGTCAGTAAGTTGCAATACAAGCCGATAGTAACACAAGAACAAACAACGTTAACAACGTAGAAGCAACGACTGATTTGCCCATGACCAATAGTATTGTAGCTGCCGCACCTGTAATAAACACATCTGCACGCGGCGAGCGCGCGCGCATACTAAGCGCACCGCTTGCCGGCCACCGCAGCCCGGCCAGCGCGCAGCGCTGCGATCGACGCGACCCCTACGGACGGAATGTGGAACTTAATAATGAAATACTGTTGTCTCATTGGCTAGATGTTTTTTGGGAATATTTACCTCACATTAGGCGCCAAAACGTTAGGCTATAAATATGCATCTATTTTACCTAATAAAGCACTGCTATTCAGTACACCGTTCGATACAGTTCTATATTCATCTGGAGTTTTACTTGAACACCCTATACGCCCTACATTGGTGACCCCGACGTGATCATACTCTGCGTCCCGACGTGATCATACCCTGCGTCCCGACGTGATCATACCCTGCGTGCCGAAGTGATCATTACCAAAGTGATTCGACAAGAATCGCTGGTCGTGATTCCTGACAAGGAGCTCCAGAATCGAAGCACATCTATCCTGGCAACGATGGCAGACCGAAACTTTGAGCGGACACAACTCCATGGTGCGATCACTACAGGTTCCACGACCTGTACCGCACATGTACCCACATCCATCGCGGAAAAAATCGAACTGCTGACAAGAAAAATCGCTGAACTACGAGCAGACCAGTCGAACCATCATAGAAGCAGACCAGAAAACGAATACCGTAGAAGGTCAAACAGACATAACCAGCATCACACAAAGAGCAGCAGGAATTTACGGCGCACAGAACAGACAGGAATATGTTTTTACCACCGAAAGTTCGAGAAGGAAGCACAACGATGCACGCGCCCATGTAGTTTCCAAGACCCATCCGAACCAAAACCTGCATTGGACGAGGCGAGAACCAGCACAGCAAACTCTTCCTACCGCCTATTCGTAACCGACAAAAATTCACGTATGTCATTTTTAATTGATACTGGTGCCAACGTTTCCGTGATTCCCAGAAGAAAATGCGGGAACGAAACGCCGACTGATTTTTGTTTGTACGCTGCAAACAATATCGTCATCCCAACTTACGGTGAGAAGACACTTCAGCTTGACCTCAACCTGAGGAGACCCTACAGCTGGAAATTTATCATCGCTGCAGTCAGCAGTCCCATCATCGGTGCCGACTTCATAAGACACCATAAGCTACTTGTCGACTTAACCGGTCGATGTCTAGTCGACAAAGTAACTAACCTAACCGTCAAAGCACCCGTCTCATATTCCTCCGAGCCAACCGTAAGAAGTATCGACGTAGAACAACCGTATCACCAATTACTAAGCAAGTACCCTGACATCATGAGGTCATCATGCATGAAAGATACTCCAAAGCACCGCGTGGAACATCACATCGAAACCACCGGACCGCCAGTACATAGCAAAACAAGACCGCTACCGCCACACCGATATCTGATCGTGAAAAAGGAATTCGAAACTATGATGCAACAAGGATTATGCCGTCCAAGCAAAAGTCCCTGGTCCAGCCCACTGCACGTAGTACCAAAGAAAAATGGTGACATTCGAGTTTGCGGAGACTACAGAAGGTTAAATGACGTCACAAAACCAGACCGCTATCCCGTACCACGTCTCAAAGATTTCACCTACCTACTTCACGGCAAGAAAATCTTCACCACTCTTGATTTAAACCGCGCTTACCAACAATTACCTGTATATGAACCTGATATTGAGAAGACAGCCATCACAACTCCTTTTGGCTTATTTGAATTTCACCGAATGTGCCCAGGTCTGAAGAACGCAGGACAGACATTCCAACGATTCATACATCAAGTACTCAACGGCTTAGATTACGCATTTCCATTTATCGGCGATCTCATTATTGCATCAGATAACGAAGCACGGCATATCGAAGATTTGCAAGAGGTACTACGCAGATTAAACGAGTACGGTATAACGATAAACCCTTCAAAATGCGTATTCGGCAAAGAAACCATCAAGTTCCTCGGTTACGGCGTGTCAAGCGAGAGTAACAAGCCACCACACGACAAGGTCGATATAATCACCGCATACCCCAAGCCAGAAACAATTCACGAATTACGCCGATTTATTGGTATGGTAAACTTTTACCGTGACAGCATACCTAACGCAGCACACATACAAGCACCACTCAACGCATTCTTACATAATTCCAAGAAGCGTGACAAGACAAAGATCGACTGGAACCAAGAAGCACTACAAGCATTTGAGTTATGTAAAGTCAGCATTCAAAACGCAGCTTTACTCGCTCACCCATCTTCATCACCAATGCAAGCAATTTCACTCATGTGTGACGCATCAAATACCTGTGCCGGAGCTGTACTTCAACAACTAGTCAACAAAAAATGGCTACCGCTTGGATATTTCTCGAAGAAATTCTCAGAAACACAGCAGCGATATAGCACTTTCGATCGAGAATTACTATCGATATACATGGCTATCAAACATTTCCGAAAAATGTTCGAAGGAAGAGAACTCATAGTCTACACCGACCACAAGCCGCTCACATACGCCATTCGCAAGCCACCGTCAGACAATGATACACAACGACGCACTCGTCAGCTGTTATTCATAAGTGAATTCACTACGGACATACGTCATGTGAGCGGAGCAAATAACGTAGTCGCCGACGCACTATCACGCATAGAAACCATTGACTTGCCATCTACAATAAACTACAACCAACTATCGCAAGCACAAGACAAGGACAGCAATCTACATAACTTAGCAAAACAAACAAACATCAAACTTAAGAAAATCATCATTCCCGGCTCAACCAGTTCAATATACTGCGAAGTATCAACGCCACACATACGTCCATACCTACCTATAGACTATCGTCGCATCGCATTCAACGCCGTGCACAATATAAGCCATCCCGGTATAAGGACTACGCGCAAACTAATGCAAGAACGGTATTTCTGGCCATCCATGAATACCGACGTTGGCGAGTGGACAAAAACATGCATTTCATGTCAACAATCGAAGGTACAACGTCACACTCACACTGACGTCACCTCGTTCCCACCTAGTGAGCGATTCCAACACGTACATGTTGACATCGTTGGACCACTACCCAGATCATCGTGTGGACACCGATACTTACTCACCATGATCGACCGCTGCACACGCTGGCCAGAAGCCACACCTCTCAGAGAAATAACAGCTGAAATCGTCGCAAGAAAGCTATACGAAACATGGATTTGTCGTTTCGGTTGTCCTACCAGAATCACAACCGATCAAGGACGACAATTCGAAAGCAACTTATTTAAAAATCTCACTCAGCTGCTAGGAGTGGAAAAAACCCGTACTACTGCCTACCACCCGCAGAGTAACGGTATCGTAGAACGCTGGCATCGTACACTAAAAGCCGCACTCATGTCATGACTAACAGACAACAATAAATGGTTTGATGAAGTACCCACAACATTAATGGGATTGAGAAACGCGACGCGCACAGATACCCACATAAGTGCCACGCAACTCACCTACGGACAAGCTTTACGGCTACCTGGCGATTTCATATCACCATCACGTACTAATACGAAGATGGACAACGAGTACGTGGTCAACCTGCATCGCACCATCACGAGCTTAACTCCCACATATAAGCCGCACACCAACCGACGAAGTACGTTCGTGCACAACGACTTGAAAACATGCACCCACGTATTCGTGCGCAATGACGCAGTACGTAAGCCACTACAGCGTCCTTACACAGTGACTAGCAGGAGCGATAAGTACTATACAATACAGCTACCTAACAGTACCACCAATATATCACTCGACCGTCTGAAGCCGGCATACACTATAAACACCGAAGAAACAACCGAACACAGTGCGACACATCCACCAGCTACAGCACAAGATCACTCCAACCATCTTCCCACTTCCGATGCACGAAGAACACGTTCAGGAAGACTCGTCAAGATGCTAGTACGCTTCACTCAGGGGGGAGTACTGTAGCTGCCGCACCTGTAATAAACACATCTGCACGCGGCGAGCGCGCGCGCATACTAAGCGCGCCGCTTGCCGGCCACCGCAGCCCGGCCAGCGCGCAGCGCTGCGATCGACGCGACCCCTACGGACGGAATGTGGAACTTAATAATGAAATACTGTTGTCTCATTGGCTAGATGTTTTATGGGAATATTTAAAAACGTTAGGCTATAAATATACATCTATTTTACCTAATAAAGCACTGCTATTCAGTACACCGTTCGATACAGTTCTATATTCATCTGGAGTTTTACTTGAACACCCTATACGCGCTACAGTATTATCTAAAAAGGGAAGGGAGCAAAGGAGCGCGCAGGGTGGGGGATGAGTTCTCACTAGCCGTAGGTATACAAGAATGTCAGGAATAAATATTTTGTTTACAGTTTTTATACTATGAATTTTGATGCTTTCTCAGTTATGAAAACGTTCCAAAACACCATGTTCGCGCTTGAATTCGATGTAGCTGCCATAATAAGAAATGAATAATACCCTAAAAGCTTTCATATGGAATAGGTTTTATCACTGTTGAGTAATTGGTCCAAAATGACTCATGGTCCTTTGTGATACCTGGTTTTATTTGAGATGTTGCATTCTTCGGGCTCATTAATTTACAAATTAAATTTTGAAGTTTTCAAATTATTGGGTAGTCTCCTCTGTATTTGTTTACATACTCCTAAGGCATTCTTTGCAGCGTTGCTTCAGGTCTTTTAATTCATATTCTCTTATATCTTCAGACTTTTCATTAAATGCATACCCAAAATTCATGTATGACGAGTCCATAATGAACTTTTCAAAATACACTTCACGCGCCACGCTTTTTGACATTTTCTCCATACAAATGTACTTATGGGATTACTCCATTATTTGATATCGTATTTTCAAAGTTGAGTATAATATCGATTTGTCTTACCATTATATATGCCGGTGATATACAAAAATAGTAAAAGAATAAGGAATTTGAAAGTTCTGAGCCTCCAAAGTTCCGTATTTTACCACGAATTTTAACGCAACTTTGGGCCTAATTTAATCACAGTAGAAGTATAAAATCTCTGAAACATCTGTATAATCCTGCAATAAATACCTATGAATTGATTTCCTATTATAGGTACCTACAAGAATCGTAAAAACATAGACGAAAAATACGTCTAGGTAAGTATAGATACAGGATATCTCAAAACGATCCAACTATTTCAAGAGTGAGCGAGAAGCAAACAAGGCGCGGGGGAGGAGTGAAGCGGGCGTCGTTTACATGAGCGTTCCTTAAATTTTTGGTTGCCATCATGCCGTACACGGGAGACTAACGCTCGTTTTGCGTGCGCGCTTATCTCGAAAACAATCAATCACTCGTTCGTGTTCGACGGATGTATAGGTTACATTATCGACTGCGCAACATTGTAGAAACTCCAAGAAATGTAACAATTTTAGCTTGGATCCAGACATTCAATACTACTGGAAACACTATTGGCGAAATCCATCACGGCCGTCCAAGAACAGCAAGACCGCCTGAAAGCATTCAGTCAGCTGCAGATTCTGTAAGCCGACAGCCTCGACTCAGCATTAGAAAGCGTGAGTCTCAGCTGGGATTATCAAGAGCGACAATTCACCGCATAATGCGATCTGATTTACACCTAAAGGCCTATAAAATTCAGATTGTGCAAGCTCTTTAAGAAAGTGATTACGTTACAAGATTGAATTTTGTGAATGTAATGTTAGAGAGATTTAATAATTTCAACAACATGTTATTTAGCGATGAGGCACATTTTCATTTGGATGGATACGTCAATCGTCAAAATTGTCGTTTTTGGAGAGAAATGTATCCACAGACATTACATAAACGCCCGTTGCATAGCCCCAAGGTGACCGTGTGGGTCGCTATGTTGGCGAACTGCATTATTGGGCCTTACTTTTATGAAGATAACAGAGGACATGCAGTGACTGTAACTTCTGCATGCTACGTCGACATGATACGCAATTTTTTCGAGCCTCAACTGCAATAATGTGAGCATTATAACCGGCTGACATGGTTTCAACAGGATGGGGCCACATCACACACCACTAACAACTCTTTAGCTGCATTGCACGAGTTGTTCCGAGAAAAGGTGATTTCACGAAGAGGTGATATTGAATGGCCAACTCGGAGCCCTGACTTAACCCTACCTGATTTTTTCTTGTGGGGTTATCTTAAGAGCGTAGTCTACGAGAATAATCCACGAAATTTGACAGATTTAAGAAACAATATTGAAGAAAAAATCAGGAGTATTCCTCGACCACTTCTTCAAAAACTTTTTGAAAGTGCACGCAAACGGTTTGAGGAGTACATCCTGTATAAAAACCACACACCTGAAAAAAAAGGTGAAACAATTTCACATACCTACATGATAGGAAGTCTCTTAGCAAAGAAATTGAAATGAAACCAAGGTTAGGTACCTATGCTATCAGTGCAGAATGTATAGGGGAGTATAGGTACGTCCGCGCACCGAGCGCCGCGCCGCTTCAGTAAATAACGTTGTTGAATAATTTTAATTTTACGTTTTTCCTAAACTGTGCGTCCAAATTATATACTGTAAAAGACAAAGCCTATCTTCATAAAAATGTCTTGATGATAAAACTAATTTTGAACGTAAGTATCCATATAGCGGCAAAATAATAATACTACAAAGTAATGCCTTATTGTTTCTTATTTATGAAAGTTAGATATGAAGTACCGCGTATTTTTTTAGATCTGCATAAACCCTACATTTTTGTAGTGCATGAACTTGTGGTATATCTCAGCATTTCGACAGCGATATAGTAATTTACTTCCGACTTACTTCACTAATGCCCTTATTTTTGGAAAACCGAGAGTATTAGCGTAATGCTAGATATCCGATCTACCAGCCTTCCTCATGAAACTGCCTATTATAATCAGAAATATTTTTGATTTCCATCCAGTACTTTCGAAGATTAGCGCGTTCAAACAAACAAACTTTCCGCTTTATAATATTGGTATAGATAATATCTGAATCGTAAGTACGTAGGTACCTACATTTCTCTAATAAAATCTAATAAACCCAAATTCATGCGTAGGTACCATAGTAAAAACTATAAGTACCTAACCGATCGCTGAGCTTGCGCAAGTATGCGGCACGACGGCACCCTAAAAATCAACTTTTTCATTCATGTTGTGTTGAGTTATGCGAACAGCAAAGATATTATTATAATACGTCATTGTGGAACAGCCGACTTTTTTCGCGATTTCAGGTTTGGTCTTATAGCTGGTTCAGAATGATGAGTTCAGTGTCCTATTTTCAGATTATGAGTTATTTCCACTATACTTTGAATTAAATTCCAGGATAAATTGGTAAATATCACAATTTAAAATAAAATACTAACATTTATTGCATCAATAAAACTAACAGTTGGAAGTAAATTTCTCAGACCTAAAACAATAAAAAGAAATTTAGAAAAAACATAATGAAATTCTTATATAATAAAATCTGCGCGGAATCATTTACGAGCGAACTTTTGATACCTACTATCCTGCTAATGAAAACATTAATATGTCAGATATGATAATAATTGTAGGTGTATTTAACATCTATAAATAAATATTCTAACGAGATACCACAGCCCCGGATCGGGGTGGAGTGGAAGGGCGTGGCAAACTCCTCGTCTGATTAAAAACCGCCTCTTCCTTCGGTTGTATTTGCGTTCCGAGGCTCGTTAGAGTTTCTCGTGCGAGTTCGTTCCGTTCCCACAACCCGGGCGAATATCGTTATAGTTAGTCTATGCGTTCTCACATCGTTCACTAGATTGACTACAGTATTATAATTACTTATAACTGTGATTGGTACTTAGGTGAAAATGTAAGGCTATTTTATAAATAAACTAGCTTTTACCCGCAGCTTCGCACATGTTGTCTAAGTTTCTTTCTTTTACCTCGGGACTTCCTATTTGATTCTTAGTGTCTTAAATTTTTCAATCTCTACATATAAGTATATCAAATCAACTACCAGTAAACTTCTTCGAAACGGCGCGATAATGTTGTGAAAAGGACGCTGGCTCACGGAGCTAATTACTTTTTGGTGGCGTATAATTTGAAATCTATAATATCTTCTAAAATAATTATTGATTTGTATAGTGCAAAGGACAATTTTGATCTATATTACATGGCAAAGCTAACAAACGCATTTATTTAGATACTGAACAGCAAAAACCTTGAAAATGACGTAATATTTTTAATTTAAATTTTGAACATTAATGTAGTTATTGTGAGTCGACCATAAGAGATAGAGACATGCTATTGAGGACTTTTCTGTAGTATTTTTGTAGATCTACAATTCTTTATTACATTAATTTAGTATATTTCAGCTGGATTACGCGGTGCACGCGAGTAACGCTCTCAGTAAACGAGACATTACTACCGCGCAACAGTTTTTTCATCAGTAATCTTTATATTTCAGCTAATTTACATAAAACCGTTATGTAAATTGTGTGTTTGTACCTTCCTCAAGAATCGCACTACCTTTTAGTAAAAACAGTATAAAAATCTGTTCAGTGCGTTTTTAGAAAATCAATTCACATTCTAATGATTAAACCTTTATTGGTTGGTAATGTTATTGTAAAACCAATCTGTACCAAGTACCACTTACGTACATAACTTTATTTTGAAGAAATGTTTATCAGTAAAAATTTTCACTATAAATAACACGTTGTTTAGGGTTCCGTAGCCGAATGGCAAAAAACGGAACCCTTATAGTTTCGATATGTCTGTCCGTCTGTCTGTCTGTCTGTCCGTCCGTCCGTATGTCACAGCCATTTTATTCCGAAACTATTAAGACTATACATGTGAAACTTAATAGGTAGATGTATTCTGTGAACCGCTTTTCGATTTTCAGAAAAAAATTAAAAAATATTTAAAAAAAGGGGGTCCCCATACATGGAACTAGAACTGAAAATATATTTTTTTTCATGAAACCTATGCGTGTGTAGTATCTATAGAAAGGTCTTTAAAAATGATATAAGGGTTTCTAAAACCACTTTTTTATAAAGTCAATCGTTTAAAAGATATAAGCTTCCAAAGTGGTAAAATGTGTCCCCCCCTCTAACTTCTATAATAATGGATTGAAAAATCTAAAAAATACATGTCTGTAATCTTAATGTAAACTTTCAACCAAAATTGGTTTAAATAAATTCGGGTCAGCAGTTTTTGTGATACAGCATATTTTCTAAAACCGCAAATATAACTTTGTAATTCATACAAACACTATGAAAAACAAAATTATTTAGCGTAGTTGTAAAAATGTAAACAAGATAGTTTAACAAAAATTAAGGTTTTTTTTATTCGTCAAACAAATATAACATATTTTATTATATTATTATAGTTACTACGGAACCCTTCATGGGCGAGTCTGACTCGCACTTGGCCAATTTTTATTATTTTATGAATTAGTAACTAATAAAGTCCATAATATCATACTCGTGGTCGGCAAAGCCACAGTATAAACATAAGTGTATATCTCGGCAGCAAGAAGTCTTCGTAAGTATGTAGGTACATTTCTCTATCCTATCCTACTAATATTTCCTACTTCCTACTAATATTATAAATCCTACTAATCCTATCCTATCCTACTTCCTACTTCCTACTATCCTACTATCCTACTAATATTATAAATGCGAAAGTTTGTGAGGATGGATAGATGTTTGTTACTCTTTCACGCAAAAACTACTGAACGGATCTCAATGAAATTTAGTAAGTAGATAGTTGACATTCTGGAATAACACATAGGCTACTTTTTATCCCGAAATTCCCACGGAATCGGGATTTGCGCGGGAATACCTTCCCACGCGTACGAAGTCGCGGGCAGAAGCTAGTAATGAAATAAATCCAAATTCGAGCGTAGTTACCGTATAAAAAAAATGTGAGTAACTCGCGATCGCCCGCATTTATCAACGAGATTGCGCAAGTGTGCGGCGCGACGGCACATTGCCGTGTGGCGTGTACTACACGGGAGCGTTTGTGTGCGCGCAACAGTTTCGTCTCGCTCATTACTGAGTTTATCTCTTTCTCGCACGATGTTGGGTGAAATAGCATGCGAATTAGCTACGCCCACCAACGATTTCGCGTCTCTAAACAGTGGACTCTTAAGGACCTCCCGTAGAACAATTTTTGCAGCTGATGACCCTATCTAACCCCTAGTTGCGCCTTAGCCGTAGAAACCGCCGCGAACACCACGTTTTTGTGTTGTTCCGCAAATAAAAATCAATAAGAGTGTTTTTTTCGACAGCCACAGTGACGAGTGATACACCAAAAGACGCGTCTCGGTACGGCGCTTGTGACCGTATAAAGTGTTTGAACTGGAAAAACAAACGTTAAAAGTTCTAAGTGAAAAACCAGAAAAGTCGGAAAAAAGGAACAATTTGGAGCCTCATAACTCCGGATTTGAAGCAACGACATATCGTTTTTTCTACATCATAAGGTGCTGCATAATTAGACGCACCCAACGACACCCTTTTCACGAAAATTTATTGGCACACTCCGGAGAAAACTAGAAAAAAGAAAAATTTTAACCTCCAAAATATCCACGTGGTTGGTGAACCAGACAAATTTCGACATTGATTTTTAGGAAGCAGAAAATAGACACCAAGACAAGCTGAACAGCGCTCGGAACAGATTTTTGTCTTTAACAGGGAGGCAGCAATTTTATATCAAAATAGAAAATTTTGACGACGGCTCCTGAAAATTCTACAGGCAGGACCCCAACATTTTTCACCGGATCCTGCTGCGCGCTTATCCAAAGAAGAGCCCTGTGCTAAGACAAAAATTTCACACATCAAAAGTGTCTAGGGATCAAGCATTTTTATGCGGATTTCTTGAGATTGAGATGTGGCTTTGTAATAAATTTATGATTTTATAAATTTATATGGATCCTTTTTGGTGCATTTCATAATTTGAAACAGGAACTGTTAATCAAATTCGAGTAAAAGATGAAAATCAGCTGTCAATATTTTCCCTATAAAAACATACAACGCATTGAAGACATTATTAGTGCTACTGTTTCCCTACTACTGATTAAAACATACGTTATTATGGAGCGGCGACGTCATATAAGCAGGGAAGAAATGCTCAGAGCCGTGGGAATGATAGAAGCTGGTTCCCGGCAACGTACTGTGGCTTTAGCTCTGAATACAAGTCAGAGTGTTATCAGTCGACTTTGGACACGTTACCGAAGCACTGGTACCGTG
Organism: Tholera decimalis; assembly: GCA_943138885.2. Lineage (NCBI taxonomy): Eukaryota > Metazoa > Arthropoda > Insecta > Lepidoptera > Noctuidae > Tholera > Tholera decimalis. Next base: position 29,842,939 of record OW964551.2, read on the forward strand.
GCTGAGCGCCATGGAGGACGGTATCGCTGCACCACACGGAGACACGACCGATACATTCAAATCTTAACTCGAAGAGCTCCAACAATAATCGCCATGATGTTAGCCGTGAGGCTTCATCACTCTTCAGGGAACTTAATTAGCGACCAAACAGTCAGAAACCGCTTGCATGAAGTGAACCTTCATTCCCGAAGACCGCTACGGGTACCACCTATAGCAATGCACAATCGTAGGATTCGATATCAATGGGCTCTTGAACACAGAAATTGGGCAGAAGAACAATGGCGTTTCGTGTGCTTTTCTGATGAGTCTCGTTTTGGTATGAGACCGGATACAAGACGTATACGACACTGGAGAACCCCTGGACGCCAACAGCGATTAAAATCCTGCCAGGAAGTCCATCCTTATAGTGGTGGAACCATCATGGTATGGGCGGGTATTTGGATCGGCGGAAGAACTGAGTTGATTTGGATCAGAGGCAACCTCAACGCTCAAATTTATGCTGAGACGATTGTATCTGACGTCATCGTTCCTCTACAAGTGCAAATCGGTCCCTTATTTCAGTTAATGCATGATAATGCACGACCGCACACCGCAAGAGTTGTAAGACAGACTCTCGCCGCAGCTAACATCAATGTCCTGCTCTGGCCTGCTCAGTCGCCAGACTTGAACCCGATTGAGCATGCATGGGATATGCTACAGAGAAGAGCTCTGCCGAATATAAGAGGGTATCCAGTCGCAAGAAGACCTTTTTTTGTTGTTGCAACGAACATGGGCGGCCATTCCACAGCGTGATTTGGATGAACTCATTTTGAGTATGCCAAACCGATGTTCTTGTGTTGTTAGTGTTCGCGGTAGAAACAGGGATTATTAATTGTTTAAGTTACCCATAAAATTTTAAAGAAAACTGTTATTTCAGTCTTTTTTTCGAACTTTAATGTTAGTGGTTCAAATGTCAAAAATCCCTTTATTAGGAAAATGGCAAATTTCTTTATTAATGCAAAGGTGACTTGGTTTATCGTTACTGTGACAAACGAAAACACTTTATTTGATGAATCCTTAAAGAAAATTTTAATTAATATCAATCAGGAGAAAAGTTGTTGCAAAAATATATGTTGATCCCTAGACACTTTTGATGTGTGTAGAAAGATTTTTCAAATTTATAAATTTGTCACATTTTCCAAAATTTTGTTCAGTAATCTTCTCAAAATTTAGTTTATTTGAAAGCACCATATTTTGCACATTTTTTACAGTTTTTTTTTATAATTTTATCTTGTATGGTTTAGAAGTTATTAATTTTTTCACATTTTTGGCAATAAAATCAAAATAATAAGAAATATTAAGAATATAACTACAGAATACTGTTCTGAGCACGTGTTGCACGTAGTTTAAGCCCAAATTCGAGCCCAATAGCTTCGGAAACAACGAATTCAGACTTTTTCGGCCATTTTGGTTTCTTTGGTTGCCGCTTAAAACATTGCATATATCCGAAACTATTGGACTTAGAAAACCCGGATTTTCACATTTGGCGCGGCGATTTATCTGGGAATTCTTGTGTTTAGCTTTCAGGGGTTTTCAGGTCCTGAAAATTTTCGGACCTGAAACCATTTTTGGCGGCTAGCGGGGGTCGAGCCAGGCACTGAGTTCGAAACCCTGACTTTCTGCGATTGACGGTCGCGGAGTTACAGCCTCTGCAAGTTGACGTTTGACAGTTAGGCGACCATCTTGGAAAAGTTTGGCTCGCCGTAGCCGGACTCGGTTGTCTTAGAAAGTTGCCGTTTCCACATTTGTGCTTGGGGAGACGCCCTCTATCCGACCAATAGGCTTTCGGGTGAATTGGTGCTAAAAAGTTTCAGGACCCTGAAAATAACCTTGCGCGTTGGTGCGGGCTGAGCTGAGCCGGAAAACACCGAACACGAGTGTTCTGCGACCACTAGGATGGAAGTTATAACGGTCTGAAGATCGACTCTGACAGTTCTTGAACTGTCAATATATTTTTTGGACCGGGATAGCTCCGGAACCGGGGGTCGTAGAGGAGTCGAGTTTTCTTTGGGGACCTCGGCTGGCTCTGCTCTACCCGTCTATTCAAATTTCTGGATTTTTCAGGAGATCAATAATTTTCAGACTGAAACAGGGTCCAAACGATAGGTCTTGTTGAGCCCATTCCGGAAAGCCCAAGCACGGCGACATTTGGACGATCGGTTCCGGAGAGCACCTCTGGTAACCGAATTCGGGCTGCCATATTTAATTGGCAACCAGAATTTCAAACCAGGTTATCTCCGGAACCCTTTAGGCTAGGGGGGCCGTGTTTGGGTTTATTGGAGAGGGGATTAGGGAGGCCTGTCTTCTGGATCTATTAGACCGACTCTACGAAGAGTCCAACATTTTTGACCCTTCTTTTTGTTAAAGAAAAAATTCAAATTTCAATATTTTACTTATTTGTTTTGACAAGATTGACTCCTGAAGAGCCACTGACTCAAATTAGGCTAAGAAATATAATAAGTAGTGCAAGACAAAAATTGATTTTTTTTAAAATCTTATTTTCTGCTTATTTTTTGTTTTTCTTATTCTTTTAATTTTAGTAGTTTAATTACAATATTTTATACTTATTTTTACTGACCGGGGTATCCCTATACAATACCCCGCTTTAACTTTGACGTTGAGCTAGTTCCTAAGTTTCCTAGAAGTTCCTCGACAAAATGATGGGAATAAGAACACCCACAAAGAAGGCACCAGCCAACTCACAGGCACAATTAACCGCCCACCTTGTATTTCTTTCAATTTGCAGAAATCTTCCAATTTTGACCCCATTTTATAAGAGGTACGTTGCAAGCGTACCTTTTAGGCAAAAAATAACACAATTCTTGAAAAAAAAGTCGTTTATTATAAAGATGCACACCAAAATCGATTTTGTGAAATTTTCTGATGAAAATTAATCTGTTTTCATTTTGTAAAAAAAAAACCCACGTGAAAAAAATATATTAATTGTGAGTGTTGCCTCCTCGGGCCTTTATGACTTCTTGGAGCCGGTTCGGTAGTCCATCCATGATGTCTTGGATATTCGATTGGGGGATATTGTGCCACTCCTCTACTACAGCCGTCTTGAGCTCTCCTAGGGTGGTAGGGGCTGGAACTCTTGCTCGGACACGTCTTTTGAGGTTGTCCCAGATGTGCTCAATTGAGTTAATATCAGGACTCCATTGTAGCGTGGTAGTCGATTAAACTAGAGTCGATTACCACACTAATTCCAAATGTCTATGGTTTCGCTGAGTGACAACACTTATGCGGTAACCGGCTATAAATTCTAACCTCCGGTCCGCTGAGTTCTTTTTTTCACACCGCCTTCTACTACAAGTAACTAATATTGAAACCCCTCTGTGCCCAAGGGTAAGTGCTCAAACGTATCTGCTATTTTTCTCCATCTTGCCAACCGCAATCCTCTTGTTTCGCCATAATCTGCAGCGTTTGTAAATTTATATAATTGCCCGGTTGTCAAGATGGCTTCCGTCTGGAACATGACTGTGCTATTTCATTGTCATCTGTTTTCCACTAGTGATTCTAAATTTGTGAAGCGTCCGCATGTCGCAGCATACCTTTCCTGCTGTGTCATAGCAGCTACGAGCTTAAACGCCTTGCCACGCGGTTACCTTCTATATCGTTGCACGCGGCATGCGCACGCTTATCTATAACCTTTGTGAACCGCCGCGATGGTGAGTTTCCTTTCGTTTCCCTGAAGCTGTTCCTTGGGCTTACGGCTGGGAGACGCACGCATCGCTGGCGCTCACGATTCCTGGCACCACGCTTACGGAAGCGCCCTTCGTGTTGATTCCAGGGTTTTTTTCTTTTCTTCTTATACACTCTCATCTCTACTATCAACTACCTCAATCGTCTGCCGCGCGACGGGTGTCACCCTGCCTCTGCGCCTGACTGCGTGCTGTCGCGTGGCCAGTCTGCATAACCTCTGCGCCTGCCGCGTGGTCTGCCTGCATTACATCAACGTCTGCCACGCGTGCGAGTTGGGTGTCCAGCTGCCCCCGCGGCTAACCGTGGGAGAGACATGCCCTGCATAATCTCTGCGCCTGCCACGTGCGAGCTGCCTGCTACGGGGTCGGCCCGCCGGTCTGCGTGCGTCGCGGCCTAAGCCCAGGGCAGTACCTTCCTCAAACCAACGACCAGTGGAGAGAACCCTTAGTGAACGAACCCACCCCTCTACCAATTAAATGCTGAAAACTCCTGTGGTCTTCAGTTTTATTCTACCACCTAAACCACTACGCCACAGTGGCGCCCACTCGGTAAAGTTCACTAAGGTTTCTTCACTGGTCGCTATTTACCTTTACTCACTCATCGTGGCGGTAAGTACCTAGTGAGTAACTACTATATTTTCTAACTGTATTTTTGTCTTTGTATTTGTTTTTGTTATTCAGCTGCTAGGGTTTTGATTTCAATTGTAAAGATCACAATGAGCTCTTACCCAATTAACTTTATCCACCTAACAAAGGCCGAATTAGAATATGAGGTCATCATTAGAGGCGGTGAAAAGAGCACACTCACAGACCTTAGAAAACAAATTAATTATTATTAACTAATAAATTAAAACAAATTAATTAATTAATTATTATTATTTCCTTTATTCCTAATTATTATTATTATTATTATTTATTAGTAACTAACGATACTTGGTACCTAAAAATCTATAATGGCTGTATACAGAGCCCAATCTCTTATCCTAATTATCTTATTAAGAATGACAAGTTATTTCGGTACATGAAAAGTAAATTCGCTATTTTTAATGAGTTTGACTGGAAGGAAGATTCCATATGAATCTAGGTCTAAAGTTGTTGTTGACAACCATGCAGAACCCACGTCAGGTCATCTAGGCATTTTTAAAACTTATAACTTACTTACTTTATAACTTACTTTTTGTAGTGACATGCTGTTTCTCTAAGTATTGTCTTCTTTTCCCAATGAGGAATGCTAACGCTAAAACTATCTGTAAACTAATGGAGGATAATGTATTTTTGGTACATGGAATACCTCAATGTATAATTTTAGACAATGGCACTCAGTTCACTTCAAATGAAACTAAAAACTTATTCAGTAAATATAACATACCTAGCATACACTATACTCCTAGGTATGCACCACAGATTAACACCGTGGAAAGGTACAAAAAGACAATCATAACAGCAGTTTCTACCTACATTAATAATGACCAACGCTCTTGGGATCTACATATCCCAGCTGTACAATTTGCACTAAATAGCTCAACTAGTGAATTTACTGGTTTCACACCTACATTCCTTCGCTCAACTTTCAAGGACTCAACAAATAAAAGCAGATAACATTATTACACAACATGAAACTATATCTTCAGATAAAAAAGGTCTAGGTCGTACCAATCTCATCACACACTGCATAAATACTGGAGACATGCTAAATCTAGATGTTGTTGAGCCCTGTGAAAGTCCTTGGTCTTCACCTGTACTTCTCACACCTAAATGGAATGGCAAATTATGGTTCTGCTTAGACAGTCGCAAGCTAAATTCAGTAACTAAGAAGGATGCTTATAATTTACCTTATATCTCTGAAATTATAGATAACCTAAAGGATGCTAAATACCTAACAAGTCTAGATATTTATAAAAATTTCTGACAGCTACCCTTGAATGAAAAAAAAAAAAAAACAAGACAAGCATCCCGTAGGCCTAGCTAACTAACTAGTGTTTGACCCCATACAGGGTCACACGATGCCAAGGGAACACACACCCACGACTGCCTACCATACTAGTCGTGGAGGGTCGACTTGTACCTAACTACCTAAGTTAACTATAACTCTAGTTATAGCTATCCTAGTGTCATATTTCACACCCACCTACAGTGTGGTAATCCTACTTAAAACCTACTGACTAAAGTTACCAAACTATTATTCTAAAATTAACTATATTTATCTATCTTTTAACAGAACTAAATACCATGACTGCATGGTTATAAGCCAACATAACTTCAGTTCCATGACCACCTGTCTGCTGACCGCACACACATACACTACACATCTTATTTCTTTGATTATTTTTCTCTTCACGGCGTGACTATGAGAGGCTACATAGTGGGCCCACAGGGCGATTAATTCTTTTGTTTCATGGCAGATTAGTCTCCATGGTACACTACCATTAACTTTTATTTATGTTATTATGTCCTCATGGATGTCTTAAAGACGGCCCCCTGAAACACGGGTGTCCGCACACTAATTAATCTACATTAATTCCTAACTAGGCGTAGCTATGGAGAATGCAGCTGACCCTCTTTGTTAGAAGTCACAACACTTCCTCATAGCATACTACCATTACTTATTTGTAATTATAACCTACTGTTCTGAAAACAGCTTCAAGCCGGTAAATGTCTATATAAAATACCGTACCTACCTATTAACTACTTACATAGTAATCTATAACTTTATAGTCTAATTATAACTGTAAAACTTTCTCACTACTACCTTTAAAACTATTCATAAAACTTTATAACTGCTGGTATCTGCCACCACAGTTAAACTATGTTCCAGTCTACCCTGGTAACAAATCTAATATTAATCTAGGCCCTAAACCAGATTAAAACATAACTTTTAAACTATCCATAAAACTTTATAACTGCTGGTATCTGCCACCACGGTTAAACTATGTTCCAGTCTACCCTGGTAACAAATCTAACATTAATCTAGGCCCTAAACCAGATTTTAAAACATAACCTTCAAACTATTCATAAAACTTTATAACTGCTGGTATATCTGCCACCACGGTTAAACTATGTTTCAGTCTACCCTGGTAACAAATCTAACATTAATCTAGGCCCTAAACCAGATTAAACCATAACTTTTAAACTATTCATAAAACTTTATAACCGCTGGTATCTGCCACCGCGGTTAAACTATGTTCCAGTCTACCCTGGTAACAAATCTAACTTTAATCTAAGCACTAAACCTGAAACCTAACTTGCACTTCATCTCATCGTTTAATAATAGCATCTACATGAAATATTCTAACAACATTTAGTCTACAAACTTATCTAATTTCTTTTACCTAAACACTAAACCAGAAACCTAACTTGAACTTCATAACACCTTTTAGTATTGAACACGCCTAGCCTGAATATCACTTAGATCCAACCTGCCCTAATTAAATTAATAAATTCTCTTAGAAAATATTTCCGCGTGTTTCATAACATAACCTAATTAATTCAAGATCATTGACATATTATAATTTTGACGTTTACGTTCTGACTTTGACATCTCGACGTAGTTACCAATCTTGGATACTTGTCTTTTAGAATTACGTCTATAACGTTCGGATATTCTCGCAACAGTATGGATATGGACTTGATTTTTTTTTTTTAAATTTCACTCACGTTCGGAAACTCACTCGAATAGACTTTGACATAAGATGCGTATTCCAGTAGTGAAACTTAAACCAATTTGAACATATACATGGACCATCACCAAAAAAAAAATTTTTTAACTTAAAAAAAAAAAAATTTTTTTTTTAAATATTCTTAGCTTTGAACTTTAACATAATTTAATTTTAAACCTAAACATTAAAAAAAATAGAACCTTAACTTATTATTAAATTGTTGTTAGAACTTTGATGATTTAATATTCAACGATGAACTTACTTCTTGCTTTGAAACCTAACATTAGCTATAGCCTGCAACAGTTCACCAAGGTTACCTAACCCTATGGAGATACACTTGCTTTATCTTGCTGTTTTTCCTACTGACTGTCTCGAGTTAAACTACTCTATAATTAGTTTACCTCTCGTATGTGATAGTAAGTCACTGACTTAGGACTACTTCCAAGTCAGGGATGGACATAGAATGGATGGATGAATGATTAATAGTATGGAAGCACATGAAGGGGATGTATGAACGTATAGGTAGTCAGTAATAGTGGTTTAGGCCTTCTAGCGGATTTATCCTAGGGAAAATCCTTCGCTAACAGGCGGGGTACTGTAGCGTGGTAGTCGATTAAACTAGAGTCGATTACCACACTAATTCCAAATGTCTATGGTTTCGCTGAGTGACAACACTTATGCGGTGACCGGCTATAAATTCTAACCTCCGGTCCGCTGAGTTCTTTTTTTCACACCGCCTTCTACTACAAGTAACTAATATTGAAACCCCTCTGTGCCCAAGGGTAAGTGCTCAAACGTATCTGCTATTTTTCTCCATCTTGCCAACCGCAATCCTCTTGTTTCGCCATAATCTGCAGCGTTTGTAAATTTATATAATTGCCCGGTTGTCAAGATGCCTTCCGTCTGGAACATGACTGTGCTATTTCATTGTCATCTGTTTTCCAATAGTGATTCTAAATTTGTGAAGCGTCCGCATGTCGCAGCATACCTTTCCTGCTGTGTCATAGCAGCTACGAGCTTAAACGCCTTGCCACGCGGTTACCTTCTATATCGTTGCACGCGGCATGCGCACGCTTATCTGTAACCTTTGTGAACCGCCGCGATGGTGAGTTTCCTTTCGTTTCCCTGAAGCTGTTCCTTGGGCTTACGGCTGGGAGACGCACGCATCGCTGGCGCTCACGATTCCTGGCACCACGCTTACGGAAGCACCCTTCGTGTTGATTCCAGGGTTTTTTTCTTTTCTTCTTCTACACTCTCATCTCTACTATCAACTACCTCAATCGTCTGCCGCGCGACGGGTGTCACGCTGCCTCTGCACCTGACTGCGTGCTGTCGCGTGGCCAGCCTGCATAACCTCTGCGCCTGCCGCGTGGTCTGCCTGCATTACATCAACGTCTGCCACGCGTGCGAGTTGGGTGTCCAGCTGCCCCCGCGGCTAACCGCGGGAGAGACCTGCCCTGCATAATCTCTGCGCCTGCCACGTGCGAGCTGCCTGTTACGGGGTCAGCCCGCCGGTCTGCGTGCGTCGCGGCCTAAGCCCAGGGCAGTACCTTCCTCAAACCAACGACCAGTGGAGAGAACCCTTAGTGAACGAACCCACCCCTCTACCAATTAAATGCTGAAAACTCCTGTGGTCTTCTGTTTTATTCTACCACCTAAACCACTACGCCACACCATGCAGGCCACGGTAGAACTTGAATCCCGACCTCGTTAAGGTATTCAGTGACGGATCTGGCGGTATGGCAACGTGCATTATCATGCATTAATTTGAAGTTATCACTGATGAAAGGTGCAAAAGGTATAACGTGGTCTTGTAGAACTTGCTCCACGTATCTTTGAGCACTCACACTATCCGCTTTTTATTCGTAAGTGTTTGATGAATGTGACGCTGGTGGGCATAAGCGTTGTAGTGTATAATTGATGTAATTTAACTACCTATGTGTATGTACTAATAAGAACCTATATAACCATGTGTAATCATAAATATAGAGAGTATTATTCGAGCAGTCACTGGTATCATTTATCTCCCGATACTGATCACTGTTTGTTATTTAGCTGATTCCATTCTGATTGTATATCATTTTTGTTTCCATAGATATGGAAACAAAAATATAGATATGTATGTTTATATAGAGATGTCGGGCTTGACTTGGGAGGTGGCGATTTTTGAGTTCAGATCCGCGAACATTTTCAAAGTCGTAAAGTTCTCTGGCAGCCGTTTTTTAATCTCCTCTGCTTAACAAATCAAAAAACTCTTACATCTTTCTCTCACGTGTATTAAATCACTTCCTTCAAGTTCTTAAGATATTTTTTGAAAGTCATGCCAGAAATAAATTGATGATGTGTGTATTAGATATTGTTTGAAATTAAAATCGACGAGTTCAGACTCTGATAACCTCTTTAACTAAGAGGGTACAACAACTTTTTGAAGAAGATTTTTGTACACGTCAAGTCACACAAGTCTTCAAACAACCTCTTCGCTTTATCGGTACAACATTATCGCTTTAAAAAAGGAAATTCAGTTGAAAAACTTTGTCAAATCGTTTCTTAAAAAAAACGCTTAAACGGTAATCGCTTCATAATATCATAAAGTTGCTCCGCCATGTAACACTTATCTTCTGATTTGGCAATAGAGAAAAGAAGTTTTAACTCTTGCCATTGTTCCAATATTGTATTGATAGCCTCATAACGTGCTAGCTAGCGTGTCCTGCTCAATCCTTGTATTTTCTTTGATGTTCTACTATTATTCATTATCTCGAATATATCTCTATACTTATCTAAACGTTTAGAGCTGTAGCTAAACCAATTATGCGCTTCTCGTACTAAACATTCTAATTGCCGAGGTAATAGCTTATCTGCATTTTCAGCACATACATGAAGAGAATGACTTACTTATTTCACAATAACCAAATCAGGTAATTCCCTTTTTAACAGAGCAGTTACAGAGTTATTTTTCCCGACCATGGCATTGGCTTCGTCTACACCTATTTCATATATATTTTATATCTTTAAACCATCTTTTGTGAGTTGGTTTTTAATGGCTTCATACACAGTTTTTGCATCGCATTCAATTATTTTTATTAATCTATAGAACGTTGTGACAGTCCTCAATGGTGACAATTAGCTTTTTTTAATGAATAAAAACACACCATGATTTATAAAACTTTCTGCGTCAAAAGATCTGTGCTTTCGTCTTTTATAATTGACTAGGGCGACTCTCGTATCTCTTCTATTAAATCTTTTAACAAAGTAGGGCCAAGCGCATTTTAAATATCATAGAGCATTTGGTGCGATGCAGTCGTAAATTTTTTAGGGCATCCGAAGACGGATCCAACAGAGGCAGCATTTCAATTTAATGATCCACTGTCAGAACAGCAGTATGCTCTGTAATAAATGCAGCAATTTGAATCTGCAATTTTGGTTTTATCCGTTATAACTGATTTGTAAATCGTAAATAACAATTTGCAGGATTTTGCAGATTATTCCAATGAAACTGTTTTTTTGTGTTTTTCAGTTATAGCATGTCTCAATAACGCTTTCTTATGAGCTTTTAACCTTCGGTATGCCTGGTAGGGTCTGTCAGACCTACATGTGGACATAAACCGTTGTATTTCCTTCAAATTCGAATTTTGCGCCTAACCGCACTTAGTAGCTGTCCGTTATTAATTGCTAGACGCCCGCCGCCCGTCACCTCAGTCTGGAGCGCGTTCTCGTGGTAGTATGACGTACGTATAGTTCGCGCGGGTCTCACAGACCCGACCAGGCACACGACGTGACGTTTCTATGTAAGTATTTTTTGTTAGTGTTTTTGGAAATTGATGTTATTTTTGTGCTTAAATATAATATTGTTTTACAATATTTTAGTTTCAAAATGGGGAGCCATTGTGTGATGATGATATTAGTAATTTTATTACTCGAAGCGGCTGAAGAAGTTGACGTAATTTTTAATTCAAGTGGAGAAGAGTCCGAACACTTGAATCAGAGAAGCGAGGCATCTGAATCAGAGGCACAAAACAATGATATTGGTGGGGCTGTTGCGAAAGTAAGTTCGTCAGATTCTGAAATGGGCGTGCCGTTGTCTACGCTAGCTTCATTGCCGTCAGGGAGAGCGTACAAAGGTAAGGATGGAAGTTTATGGCATAAAAACCGTGGTCGATCAAACGTACGTACACGAATTGAAAATATAATATCTGGTATACCAGGAGTAAAGCCTCAAGCTAGAGATGCAAGGACCTTCCTTTAGAATGTTTTGGACTCTTCATCAACGAGTCTATGTTGTTCGACATAATGCTTCACGCAAATATAAGAATCTTCTAATCTTCTAATGAATATTGCTAAGCAGAAATTTCATACAAGATGACACGCCATTGAAAAAGTCGACTCCTGGTATAAAACGTAGATGCTACGTATGCCTAGTCAAGAAAGATCGCAAAATGCAATATATTTGTGAGACCTGTAAGAGTCACTTATGTCTGGATCATGCAATTTTCCAATGTGCAATTTGCTTCCAAACCAAATGTTGATAGAAGTGATGAAGACTGAATATTTTTTAGTTATTAAAAGTATAGTGGCCATCACATCAAGTTACCACAAACTGTCAAATTTTCTCAATCGATTTTGAACTTAACACTCAACGTTTTAAGCTTATCATTTGTGAAAAATTGACAGTTTGGTATAACTTGATGCGCTGGCCACCGGACATAGAAGTGCCTTATATTTTTATATAGTCTGATTGAGATCTCTTTAGTTTTTAATAAGCAATGTATGTTATGAGGGTAACGAAGTATTTTATTTTGTTAAAAACACTACCTAAGTTTAATTGGAAAAATAATTATTAAAAGTTGTTGATTTGCAATATTTTTTATTTTATTTTGTAACATACACCCCTGTTAAAAAATATTCGTACATTTTAATAACTTATTTATCAATAATTATTTGAGAACATACAATTTAAAAATCCGGGTCTGATAAACCCACCAGGCATACCGTGTAACTTTTTGCCACCAGACATACCGAAGATTAAAGATATCCGACAATATTTGCATGTTGCCAATGTGCTATCAGTGACATCAGGATAAAGCCAATCTGAAATCAAATAATAAAATAAACAATAAAATGTATTTATATGTAGTAAGTTACAAATGACGGATATTGGGTTAGGCATGGGCTTACGATCTAGGGTTAATAGTTTCCCACAAATATGATAATTGCTTAGATCATGGCAACACTCGAGCACATTGTCTGAGTTGCTCAAAAGGTTTAGTTGTAGGTAAGGACATTTGGGTGGGCCGTATAAAGCACTCAAACTGCTAGACAATGTGGTAATCTATTCATAATATTTGTTGTTATCTCACATTCACAACATAGCTTTTGCTTTTACAATAAAAATATATCCGTGGCTGGCGTGAATACATTGGCAACTCGACTTGTATGTTTTTTTTTTATTGGCTTAATACGTCCTATGCATTAGGAATTTATATGAAAAAAATTGACAGCTCATAATATACATAACTTTTAGAGCAATCGACAATGGTATTAAGTTGATATCTCGCATTTTTACATGTTTTACTTGACAACACAACATGTCAAATTAACGATTCACATGTTTTTGTGAACGAACATTGATATTATGTTACGTCAACTTATAAGTTGACGTAACATAATATCAATGTTCAATCAATGTTAAACCCAGTAACCGAAATATTATTTGTTATTTGATATCTCAACTTATACACATAAAAGTTTTCTCTTTTAATTGACAAATTGAGATATCAAGTTATAGAGTCTGGCTAACGAAAGCGTGTCCTGGAGTTTAATATAATATGGCAACATTATTAAGTTGTCAAAGTCTGTGATTACAATTGTCAGTAATTTGTAAAGACAATTAATATATATGGGTAAAACAATAAAAAGTAACGTGCGAAAGCTGCTACATACTATGATCAGTAAGTTTAAACAAAAACAAGAAGAGAAAGAAATTGATTTCAAAGAAAAACAACAATGTTTACATGCGATCTCGGATTTTTTAGGTTAGTACGACTTTGTAATGTTGATCCTTGGTGGCTGATTATTAGATATATTTACGATATTATGATACTTTTTCTTATCATTATAGATAATATTGAAGATATTCAAGGAATCTGCGAAGTTAAAAACCATGTTGAAACGTTAAAAAATTTGGAGAAAAAATCTTTAATAGAAACTCAGACTAAGTTCTTAGAAGAAATATCTTCATTAACTGGTATGTATGTTACGGTTAAGAATGTTTTATTTGATTGTTCCATTTCACAAGGTTGTGTTATTTGATATTATCAAACTGTTTGGATACCTTAATTTCTTAATATGCATTTTATACTTTGTTTTGCAGAGGTTGGTGTCAAAACACTAAAAAAAATTAAAAAGGAAGGATCTGTGAATGAAGGGATCTGAAGCACTCCATGAAAAAAAAAACGCCCTCACAAAAGCTCAGTATCGGATTTAGACAATTTTGATATTGATTCAATAAGAAATAAAATCAATGAATTTTATATTGTGAGAAAGGAGGTCTCGACATTGCGAACATTGTTGGAGGAACTCTACGTAAAATATTAATTGCTAATGGGTATGAGTTCAAGAAAAATAAAAATGAACAAAGGGTTCTTGTCGAACGTTTTGATATTGCTGCTTGAAGACATCTACGAGAAATTGCTGCTAAACGAATGGAAGGAAAACCAATCATCTATTTAGATGAAACATAATTATGTACACAAAAATTATAAGCCTAAAATGTCATGGCAAGATCCAACAACGAGTGGTGCCCCGCAATCAAGCCCGCTGGAACATATCTCTACAGGGAAAAGATATATTATAGTACATGCTGGCTCTGAAACAGGGTTTGTACCAAATGCACTGTTAGTTTTCAGTACGAAATCAAGGTTGGCGGACTACCACCATGTCATGAATGCCGAAAACTTCAATAAATGATTAAAAGAAAAATTGATACCTGATTTGAATGAGCCCAGTGTCATTGTGATGGATAATGCGAGCTACCACACTGTACAACAGAATAAAGTTCCTACGATACAAACAAAAAACGCTGAAATACAAGAGTGGCTCGATTCCAACAGAATAAATTACGAAGATTGCCTAACAAAAGCAGAAATGTTATGTTTAATTAACAAACATAAACCCGAGCCCCTGTACGTAGCTGACGAACTTTTGAAACAACACGGCCATGAAGTACTGAGACTGCCACCTTACCACTGCGATTTCAACCCGATTGAGCTTATATGGTGCTCAGCTAAGCGTATGGTGGCAAAAAAAAAACATTAATCTGGCTGCAAAAGAAACAGAAACACTGATAAAAACCTCATTTGGCCGAATAACTGCAGAAGATTGGAAAAAATGACAAATCATGTAATAAATGTGGAAAATAAATACAAACAAAGAGATCACATAACAGAAAAAGTATTGCAAAAATTCATAATAAGTGTAGGTGATGACGACTCCACTGATACAGAAGAATCCTTAGAGGTTGAATTTTTGGACACGGATTTTGAGTAAGATGATTAAATAATTATCATACTCAAAACGCCTGTAGTTGATTAAACAAATTGTTAAAGAAATTTAATAAACTACATGTTAAGTAGGTTAATATTATATAAATAAATAAATAAATCTACGCATTCGTTTTTTTAATCAATCCATGACATAAGCTCCGAGACACCAAAAGGAGTCTTTAAAAACATTATGTGATATTATCCCTAAATTATAAAAGTTCGTAAACAACTATTATACAAATTGATTGTCGTAAATACATAAAATTCCCAAGTACCAAAATGATTTTCTCCTACTATATTCAGTAACACCACATAAAGATTTTTTGAATTTGCCGCGTTTTCTCAGGTCACGCTTTCGTTAGCCAGACTCTAGCCAACCAAAATATTTCTGTTTAAATTGTGATATATTGAGATGTCCAGTTACGGCCAGCTAAGTTCTGAACCCTAAATGTAATAAGTATGGTTATCACTAAGTGTCGGGTACAAAAAACTGTGACATTAAATGAATATGTTTAGTTGCCAACGTATGGACCTAAATTGTATTAAAAAAATAATCGAGTTGTCAAGATGCTTCCGTAAAAAGTAAAAATTTGAGAATATCGTGGCACAAGCACGTCCCTAGCGCATTCTCGCTCGTGTGTTGGTAAACAAACGTCACGTCAGTTCAGAAGCCGCGTGCGTGGCAATTCTAAGTCTGTTTTGATTTCGTTTGTTTTTGAGTTTTATTTCGAAAATAACGACTACGTAACAAGAAAACTGTGTACTGTGTAACTGTGTTTAAGTTTTTGTACGTGTTTCAATTCATAATTTGGTGTTTGCAATGGAGGAAAAAGTGAGTACCTACCAAACCTTACCTACCTTAGTGTATTATTCTAATAGAGGGAATACCTACCTATTTAAGTAATTGATACCTAGGTATTTTAATAGGTATTCGGTTTTTGCAGAATCCGACGATTGACGAGTTAATGGCTACGAAACGGAAGTTAACAGAACATTGTGAAATAAAGTTAAAATCATCTCGCAAGCGCATAAATGTGAATGAAAACGGTAAGAAACAGATCTATGTTATTTATACGTGCTGATAACCGATCGTATCGAGCTTCTAGGGGTAATACTAACTTCTAGCCTCAATTTTGGCCCGTTTATCGAGGCTAAGGCTCAACTAGCATCAAAAAAGTTGGGAATCCTAGCAAAGGTGAGACGGTACTTCACACCCGAACAGCTGCTCAATCTCTATCAAGCCCAGGTTCGCTCGTGTATGGAGTACTGTTCTCATCTTTGGGATGGATCTGCCATGTACCAACTGGATGCGCTTGAGTCAATTGAGAAACGGGCCAAAAGACTCATTGGCAACGATACACTGGTCGAATCAAAGCTCCAGAGCCTTGAACATTGGCGACGAGTTGCTAGTCTATCAGTTTTCTATCGATTACATTTCGGGGAGTGTGCGATGGAATTACACAATCTAATTCCGTCAAGCCCGTTCCATCATCGGACTACAAGACAAACGGCGATGTGTCATCGTTACATGGTGGACATCCCACCTATACGCACTAAACGCTTTGGGAATACCTTCATTGTGTGTACGGCTAAGGAGTGGAATTCCCTGCCGGAGTCTGTGTTTCCCGATAGCTATAACCTAGGGGTCTTTAAGTCAAGAGTGAATAGGTTACTTTTTGGTAAGCATGCTCCATCTTCGACCACATCATCACTTACCATCAGGTGAGATGGTGGTCAAACGCGAGCCTATTATCAATAAAAAAATGTCAATTTGTCAAAATGACAGCATGCGCTTTATTTTAGAGGTGTGTCGATCATTCGTTTTTCGTGACCCGGGTCGACCGCGACCCATAGGGTAGGCGATCGAGTCAAAATGATTCAATCATATCGATCGTTGGGTCGCAGCCGTTGGATTTCTAACTATTTCCTTTTCCACTTGTTGGTCAAATACTGACCACATAGTGCTCGTCGATGGTCCTTCATTAACTGTAACGGTTGGCGCTGCAGACATAGGCACATTGCTGTCCACCTGATATGAATAACATATTTTTCAGTGCTGGAAAAGGCGTATTTCTTAAATCGGGGATCTAAAAAGGCTCCGTCAGCTACCAAAGTATTTGTTTCGATTTCACGAAATCGTTCGTATAATTGATTTTGAAGTCCTTCTAATAATAATATTAGTTGTGGGTGATCATGCCCTGCTGCTGCAGCCAAACATTCCGCTACGTGGGTCTTCATTATGCGGACAAGAACTAAAACTTTGGATATAGACACAGATTTTTCAGAACTTATCTCCTGTGTCACTTCATAAAATGTTTGTAGAACCCCAACACTCTTTTCTAATAACAGTCAATCGTCTGGCTTTAAACAGTTGAGTCGAGGTTGCTCTATTGCAAGGGTGTACACAACTGCGTCTTTTATTTTTATCAAACGGTCAAGCATGTCGTATGTCAAGTTCCATCTTGTGACAACACTTTGCTTAAGGACAGGCAATCCCAGCTGTGTTTGGTTAGCTTGAAGACGGCTGTAGGCGGAATATTTTAAACATAGCAGATGTTTAAAATATTCAACAATAGACCTGTCCTTTAATGGCATTTAAGCTGTGTAGCACAACTAGGTTCACAGTGTGTGCAAAGCACGGAAAATGGCGCTAGTTACTTAAAAACACAGCAGCAACAATGTCAGGGGCATTATCTGTTATAATTCCAACGATTTTGTTTTGTAGACCCTATTTAAAAACTTCATTTATAAAAAAAAATAGATAAATTTTCTGCAGTGTGTCGTTCATTGAATTCAATGCACCCTAAAAGCGGTGACTTAAGCTCGCTTTCTTTCGATAAGTAATGAGCTGTCACAGCTATATAGCTCCTATTATTCATGGATGTCCAACCATCAGTTGTAAGACACACCGTCAGCCTCAGATTTTAATTGCATAACCTTTTCTTTTGTCTGGCGGTACATTCTTGGAATGAGACTGCTCGATACAGTTTTTCGATTAGGCAGGATATATGTCGGCAAACTCATGTAAATAAGTTTTTTAAATTCTTCCTCCTCCACAATGCTAAACGGGTGATACCCCTTAACAATAAACTTTGTAATCTGTTCATCGAACTATTTTACCTTACTTATTGGTAATGGTCTCGTCCATCTAGCAAAATGTTCATTCTCGTTTGCACAGCTGAAGTTTGTGGTAAGTCTGCTGAAATTGAATGTCCGGATGTTGACGGGACATTTAAATTTATGTCCATCGTATTTATTTGTTCTATCTGTGGCTGTGGCATCGCTGTTGGTAATATCGTCGTCGTCGATTCTATTGATATTATTGCATGGACTTTCTTCATGTGCCTTATCACATTTTCCGACCCTCCCCCACCGTAACTTATTACTTTTGAACAATATTCACATTTCGCCTTGTCGCTACTTATCACAGAAAAATACTTCCATATGGGACTCCTCTTTTTGGCTAGATTCGACATGATTTAATAATATTTACACTCAAAGCTTAATAGTAAGCACCCGTTGCCAAACAAATTGAAGCTTTAGCACATGCAACATGCAACGCCAAAACATACACCAAAACGAAAAGATTATTAAAGAGATGATTAAAGATCAGAAAATTAAACTTAAACTTAAATTATAATTGTATTACCGTTATTTACAAATATATACAACACACCAAACTCAAATACGTACATAAACCAAAACAAAACAGAGCGGGTCAAAAGGTCACGACACGAACTACGCTTAGTATTGATCGAATCATTTCGATCGCGATCCGTGCCCGGCGGCGGCGCGGATGTGGCTCACGAACCATAGTAGAGTGAGAAAGTAATACATTTATAGCGCGCCATCTCGTTTTTGGGTCTCCGTTAGAAAGTGACAAACACATGTGTATTTGATAGAAAGTGATAAACATATTTGTTGTTTGGGTCATTTTGTAAGCAAACAAAAGTGTGTTCTAAACTTTACTACATATAGTTCAATTTTCTTTTCGATTTCGAGTACCCAAATGATCGAATCTTTTAATGCTTAAATACTCGATCACTCGCGTTCGGGTAGTGATCGAGTCAAAGTGATTCTATCAATCGTGATCGACTCACTTCTACTTTGTTTCTTTCTACGTTGTTATTCTGTGTTTTATAGCGACTACTTTGGTTTTTTTTAAATGGATTCCGATTCTTCCCTTCCTGACGACCCCGACACTTCTATGGACCCCGAACCTTGTATTTACGTTGAACCTGGCACTCCTATGGACCCCGCACCTTGTATCTACGTTGAACCTGGCATACCTATGGACAACGAACTTCGCCCTAACGATAACCCTGGCTTGAATGTGGACATGGATCCCGTGTTACCTTACGGCGATCAGATGACGAAGGAAGTGACAACGCAGCGATGTGTGAATTGTGGAAGCGATTTATTTCAAAGAAGGACACACAGTCTCATTCTAATGGATGTGCGGTTAATTGTACAACATTGGATTGCTCCTCGTTTGGTAAATGATTTTGAATAAAAATGAAACGCCAATAACAATATCTATTTTTTGGTTTATTTAGATTGAAGATGATAGTTTAGTTTGTCATCCTTGCTGGACTATAGCTCTTCATCATTCGAGGACGCAAATAATAAATAAACCATCAACTAGCAGTGGTCATCGTCGACGTATCTGTGTCTACTGTGGATGCTCTTTGTTACGGACAAGATCTCATAGGCTGCATACTGAGACGGAAAGAGAATCTCGTATAAGGAATATGGTGATGAAATAGATTGCTCCTAGTCAAGTAAGTATTTTAAATAATTATTGAGTGTATTTATAAAATGATGAAATGTAAATTATTTCTCACCACAGTTTTGTTAAAATTCACATTTACAATAAAGCGGGAAACTGGAACATAAATTAAACAAAATGGCATATTGGCACCACCTCACAGCAGCATTTGAACATTGTTTGGCATATGTGTTTACATGCCTTGGTTTTGTGTATATAAATATGAAATCTAAGCACATCTTTTTAATTAGTTTTTTTTTATGACTTGATATTTATTTATTTTGTTACAGTTACATGGATCCAATCATATCTTTCATACCTGCTGGCGACGAGTAGATCGAGCTGCTGTTTGTTCCGCTGAGGCTGAAAGACATTCAGATGAAACAATGATCAACTTGCCTTTGTATACCAGAGCATCTGGCACTCAAAGTTTCTGTTTTTATCCTGATTATTATTCAACCCAAAGGCTAGCTATCCCTAAATGGCTAAGGGTGAAGTTATTTGTAGATCATAAATTCTATGTGCCACAGAACTGTAGGATTTGCTCATTACATTTATACAGTAATAATTGGGAAGTTCTAGCTGATAACTGAAGTCAGTTATCAGCTAGAACTTCCCAATTATTACTGTATAAATGTAATGAGCAACTAAAGTAAGTAATAAGTGACTACTTATTCATAGTTTTAATGCAGAACACATCCAAGATTTTGCATCATTTGTAAATGAGCGACAGGGCTGCCTATCTAATTAAATTGTGTACGGGTGATAGTGACCAAAGGATCTCAACACTTTTAAATATACCTCGCACTACACTTATGAGGTTAATAGGTCAAGCTCGAGATATAATAGAGCAAGTATTTGTCCCAAATAACTTAGGGATCGATAATATAAGTAGAACAAATAAATCTTTGAAAGGAATTAATTAATGACTAATGGATTATTTGGTGGTGAAAATAGGCAACCAATTATTATAAGTGATGGAACATATTTATATGTACAAAAATCATCTAATTATATGTACCAAATATACGCCGTTCGTTCCAATTTAAGCTCCAATTGTAGCCAAAGTCACATGACTGCCTTTTAAGAAATTTTTCCTCAAAAGCAGCCTTTAAGTGAATTATTGTGAAGATAATTCTATAGAATAGAATTTGCAAAAGACAATTTTGTACAACACAGCCTTTTAAGTAAGTTTTTGCTTAAAATATTCTCAAATATTTTTCATTTAAAGGACTTTAACCGCCTTTTTAAGATTAAATGTGATATGACTGTCTTTTTATAAATTTGGCACTAGTATCAAAACCACTTCACAGATTTTTATGAAAAAAATATCTCAATAGCTAAATAAGTTTCAGAAAAAGGGGTTAGATAAGTCGACGCACCTTTTTTTCGTGATGTCGCTCAATGTTTAACTCAAAATTTTAAAGAATCACGGCATAATGCTACCCAAATCTAAAATTTTACCTATATGATCATTTATAATCTCATATTTATTATTGTAGCGATCTCTTAATAGTTTACAAGCTTCAGTATAGCTTTCTGGAGTTAAACTTAAATTCTTTATCAAATAGTATAGTTTACCTTTCAAAAATGATCTTAAATAATAAAACTTTTGAATATGGTCAAGACTACTGTCATTGTGAATCAATAAATAGAACAAGTTAATAAATTATTATTATTATTTATTCTGTAAACGCACCATCAAACGTTTTTATGCAAATTGATGACGATCACGTTTGGTGACCAGCTCATGTACAACAACAGACGAAAGGATTAATTTAAAATTTAATTAAACAAAAATTAGGTAAAGGAACATTTAAAAAAATATTAGTTCTATAAAATAGTCACTAAAATGGTTAAAATTAAAAATAAATCACATTATAAGGTCGGTCTGTTACAATGGTTACATAAAATATGTTTCATTGATAGGATTCTAAAATAGCGATTAGTGGATGATACAGCGAAGATTTGGCTATAAAATTTCCCTGAAGAAGGTGGTTATCGGCTGGTACGCTCGAGATCTAAAATGAAAATTACGTCGTATTATTTTCTTACATTCTTGAATCTCAGTGGTTGGTGTATTTGTAAAGTCATAAATGATGTTGCAATTGAAACAGTATCGTCTATAATTTTATTATACATTTTTTCAATTATTTCATTAAATAGTTATACCATTATAATTATTTTTAAAAGGTTAAATTGGTAAAAAACTTAGTTTTCATTTGACATTTTGAACGCCTGTTTTGGATCACTGTACGCTGCACTATAAACAAATTCATATTCCATTATATTAATCAATTGTACACCTAGATTTAAGTTAGTAATTAAGCGGTAATCTGGCGTCGTTGCTGTCAATGTTGTGTTTACCTGTAATTGGCATATATATTAGAATATTACCGTATGATTAAGTATATGTATGTGCTGTGGGTGAACTTTAAGTAAATAAAAAAATAACAATCCCACCCAGGACAAATGTTTGTGCGATGAGCACGATCATTTGTTCTTTGTCTGGGTGTAATTTATCTATAATATGTATGTATTTAGAAATATGTATGTTTATCAGTTGTCTAGTACTCATACCACAAGCTCTGCTTGGTTTGGGACTAGATGGCGTCGTGTGAAAGTTGTGGAATATTATTATTATTATTTTATTTCTCCTGTAAAATTTGTTTTTGATATTACCGCTTTATTGCCCGAGGCCAGCGATATATTTCATAATTGCGTAAGACGTACTATGAGCTTTTTATCATATGACATAGGAATTGTGATTTTAAAAGTTTATGCTCATTTTTCACATTCAAAAATTTGTAGCATCAGTAGATGGAGACTTTCATGAAGTGAAACGCCATGTGGGAACAAGAAGGCTCTCTCTTTTGCCATTGGTCACCTATTAGAGACTACTTTTTAAATTTAGACCACTGTCCAATGGTTTTTCAAAATATATTGATGCTCAATGAAACTGAGAATGATATGATTGAAATTTATTTGCATTTTTATAGTCACTTTTTAAATTTATTTAATAATTGACTATAAATATTTAATATAGCAACTGCATACCAATTTTAGATATTTAAGGGATAATGGTTAGTCTTAGAGATGGATTAACACAAAGAAAACAAACTCCTGACTCCCTTCGTTGGTCGTATCCAAGCTCCGGTGTAGGAGAAAAGACGGAGAGGGAGGCCTCGTAAGCGCTAACCCAAACGCGAGGATGTTCGTTCGGGTTAGAGGGGGAGACTATAACGCGGAGCATATTAGGCGGGAACTTTGGTAGCTAGTTTGGCTCTTGCTCCCTCGCGCCGTTTATTGTTATAACCTTAGTTTTAACTTAGTTACTACTACGGAAGTTGTGAAAAGATAATAAACAGTTTGTGATAAAAAAAAACTTTCTTTGTGTTCACTACACCTACCAAATACACACCATCATCATAAACCTTAGCTATTATTCCCAAATATCCTTACCTTCTGGTGAAAGGAATGAAATACTTACCGCTAATAAAACCATGTCGACCACTCTCAGCTGGCGATCAGTTTTTATGTACTGCAGACAATCAAGCCTTATACTATGAACTTACCTGTGCAGAACAGTTGATGAAATTTGAAGATGACCATACTCCCTGTAAACAACGAGAAATCCAAATCGAGAAAGTCAGGGTCCAGCAAATCAACGCAGTTAGCTGGCTCCTTTATAGTAGATTGAGAACAACACTGACTAAGCAATGTGGCGAAGAGATCAGTAAACAACCAGTATTCGGCACTTACCTGGTGACATTTAGACGAGCCTTGTGACCTGCAAATCTATGGAATTCAAATTTACCGTCGTATTTCAGTTGAGTTGAAAGTTGTAGACAAGATCCCCATTGTCACACTACCCCAGTTACACGTGAATGCCACTCTCTCCAAATCAAGTGCAGTTAACCCTTAAATTGGTAAACGAATTTATTTATAAAATGTTATAATGTTTTGCTATTTCCTGGTTTATAATGACCCAGGCCTGAAAATAATTGTGAAAAAAATCTACTTATTACAGTTTTCGCGAAAATCTTTGTACACCAGGGAGTAAATTGCCAACTATAGTAAAAATAAGGTTTGTACTACGTGGATCACGGTGCTAACTTGCCAATCAAACACATCTTAGTTAATTTTTTGTTTCATAATTCTAATTTGACTGCAACGAGATTGTTTATTTGCCGATTCTGGAAAATCTACGGCATCGTACCCAACACTGTGCACCCAGCTGTAGGTTTATGAATGATTCTGACATACCTGACTTAGCGATTTTTCATCCTGCAACATGCTGTATGACATACAAATAGGGAGATAGATAGAATATACTTTATTGTACACCAAAATGTAAACACACCTAATTAACATTATTGCTTATTAATTCTATGGTTACAATGGCTGTCTTATCGATGAAAGTGTTATCTTTCAGACAATCTTTGGAAGGACTTTTAAGACTTCAAAATCCACACCTGAACCGATTCAAGTCGTAATTTTTTTGTGTAGTTGGCAATGTACTTCATGTATACCGAAACTTATTTTGTGTTCTTTTGGCAACGGTATTCACGGAGTACACACTAAGTTTCGACGTTATAAAAATGCAATTACGTAATTTACACATAAAGTTATTTATATTGTACATAAGCAATGTAAAGTCTAGTTACTACAAATTCCACTCAAAAAAGTATAGAAATACTTAAAAACACAGACATTTCCTGACCGCTTAAAAAAAGCTCTCATTAAACTAATCCATAAGAAAAACTCAAAAACTGACCCAAATAATTATCGTACTATTGCCCTCTTACCAACAGCTTCTAAAATATTCGAAAAAGCTATGTGCAATAGAATCTACGGGTTTTGTGAAAAATTTCACATATTTAACGATTGTCAAAACGGTTTCCGAAAAAACCGATCCACTATCTTAGCAGTCTATAAGTACATACAACAAGCTCTCAATATTATTAACGATAAAAAATACGCCATAAGTATATTGCTAGATATGACAAAAGCATACGACAAAGTACAATTTCAAATATTATTAAACAAACCATTTAGCATAGGAATCCGCGGCAAATGTCATGAATGGTTTACATCTTACTTACAAAATAGAAAAAAACTGGTAGAAATAGAATATTACAACCATAAATCAAAAGAAAGAGAACTATTCCGGTCCATTAACATCCCAATCAAAGCCTCAATCCCACAAGGAACCGTTATTGGCTGTCTTCTATTTCTTATATACATCAATGACCTTCCTAACCATATAAAAGAATCCTGCGTTTTGTTCGCGGATGACATATCAATAGTTGCCTCATGTGACTCCCATATTAACCTAAATAATAAATTAAACTCCATATTTAAAGAAATTATAAATTGGATGACAGAACATAATCTGGAAATAAATTTCAATAAAACCAAAATAATGACGTTCCACCCCCGCCAAAAAACACCGTTAGACATAAATTTTAGTTTCAATGACTCGAAACTGGAAGTTGTTAGCAGTTTCACTTTATTAGGCTTAGACATAGACTCACACGTCGATTGGAAGTCACATATCCAAAGATTAAGGACAAAGTTATCCAAATTCTTATATGCATTCCGGGAAATTAAAAAAACTACAAACTTAAAAACTGCGCTGGTCATGTATTACGCGTACGCCTATGCATGGCTCACATACGGGGTCATTTTATGGGGAAATAGTACTGACGCGCCCACATTATTTACTATGCAGAAAAAACTTGTAAGAATTATTGTAAACATAGATGATACTGCCAGTTGTATACCTCACTTTAGGGAACTGAAGATTTAAACTTTGCCTTGCCTTTATATACTTGAAATTTGTAAATTTGTGCGTAAATACCCCGAATCCTACACCAAAAGAGAAGACATACAGAATAGATTTACTTTGAGACACAAAAACAGACTAAACATTCCAACATTACGACTTAAAATGCATTCATCAAGTACATATGTAATGTCAATAAAAATATATAATAAACTACCAGAACAAATTAAGAATATAGATAAATATAGTATCTTTAGTAATAAATTGAAGCTATTTCTATTAAATATAAAAACTTTTTTGCAAAAAATAAAACCGACTTCCATATCAAAACACTACTAAGCCAAAAATAATTTTAATTTCGGTAGTCGGTGTTATTGGTTTTGTATTTTCTTTTTTTTTCACACCGCCTTCCGAAATTAAAATTATTTTTGGCTTTGTAGTGTTTTGATATGGAAGTCGGTTTTATTTTTTGCAAAAAAGTTTTTATTTTCGTGCTTTTTAGTGGGTCAGTGAATTTTCCAAATCGGTTCGTAAATGACGGAGTTATGCGCGAACAATAAACGCAATGCAGCGTAAATGAAAAGATCATCAACGTAAACATTTTTTTAGACTTTTGTTGATTTTTCAGAAACGGCTTGTCCGATTTTGATAAAATTTTCATGGGACCATTTGGAAAGTATACCCTTTCTAACAAGATCAGAATTTTTTAAATCAGTTCGCAAACGAGGGAGTTATGCCTGGACAAATATAAAAAAAAATACAAACATCCGAATTGAGAACCTCCTCCTTTTTTAGAAGTCGGTTAAAAAGCTACTATACTGTAAATGAATATATGAATGATAAACTGTGACTGCTATTGTAATTAAATATTTGATTCAAATTAATATGACATTTTGCGAACATACACTAAAATAAACATTGGTATCTCTTAATTATAATTAATAAATGCAGAAGTGATCTCAATATTTAATATTTAATAATGATATAATTTGTTATTTAAGTATATTTAATATGAATTGTTATGATTAAAATTTTAAATGCTGTTAGTTAATTTTAAAGTTTTATTTGATTTTAATTTTACTTTAATTTGATTTATTTTTTAATTTGTATTTAGTTTCAGTTTTGTCCTTCCTACAATAATTGTTGCTGTGCCCTTACAGGGTCCTAAATTGTACCTTAGCTTTAGGCCTATTTTAAGACCTATAAAAACATTATGGTATGCAAATAAATGAATATGAATATGAAAAATCTTACACGTGACGCAGAGAAACCAGATCTCTTCGAAGACATTTTCAATTTAACTGATAATTTTAGATTTTACTATGTCCCAATATTTTTTTCTAACAAATTTTACAATAATTGCAAAATAAAAATAGATGGTATTTTTATTTTTATTTGTACTACAATCGATTTTTTAATGTTTATGTCTTTGGTGGAGTACACTGATGGAAGGAATCAGTTTAGACGAAGTGAAATAGAATATTACAACCACAAATCAAAAGAAATAGAACTATTCCGGTCCATTAACATCCCAATCAAAGCCTCAATCCCACAAGGAACCGTTATTGGCTGTCTTCTATTTCTTATATACATCAATGACCTTCCTAACCATATAAAAGAATCCTGCGTTTTGTTCGCGGATGACATATCAATAGTTGCCTCATGTGACCTTAATATGACCTTTTCGTTAAAACCAAACCATCCATGCTCCTGCTGAATACTTAAATATCTGCCGAATGGCATACCTAGACCAATAACAAAAAATACCAATGTGAATATTTGACTTTTCCCTACTTCAAGGATTCCAAACAAAACGCTTTTTATAAATCCTTTCGATCAGGGAAAATGAAAGGGGATTAAAGGTATATACGCTTATTTTCTTTCAATTTGCATGCTTTGTTTCAACTTATCATGACTTAAGACCTTCTTTCTACATGTTTGTTATGTGATTATTTACAGGGAAGCTTTCTAAAATCAAGTGTTTTTTTTTACAGGTTTTTACTCAGAGCTCTGCAGTACAGACCTAATGGAGATGTAATGTACAAGCTGCGGTTTAACGAGGAGTGGCGGATCCTCAATCAAAGAAAATCCCAAGTTGTCCCCGTGAGGGTGGAGGACCTAATCAACTTACATGACGAAAGAAGAAAAATCACGAAATAAAATATTTCTGATCTACAGGAACTTAAGTCATCTATGCCCCGTGATTATCACGCCTATTACGATGCGTTGCCACACGAAAATTAATTATTTTCATTTATAAAACACATTTTGTTTGTACGATTGTACTCTGCTTAAAGTTTAAGATAAAAACAAACAACTCCACTTTTAGTTTCAGTTATTGCTTAAACCAAATCTAACAACTCCTTTTTTCACTACAAAACCCAATGGTTATAGAAAATATAGGTTTTTAAGTGTTTTTAGTTAAATAAAAAGCATAATTTCCAACGGTATTTTTGGTTTTGCTTTATTGCAAATTGCAAATTAGGGTATCGATTTGTGTGTTTTAAGCATGCCAAGAAGTGCGATTCCATCCCGTGCGCAAGTAGAGATGTTAATAGAGAGTTTGGAAGAGCGACGTTGGCTTGCCACAGGGCACCCTCGGATATCACATGCACGAGACCGCACACAAGCGGCATTGCAAGAAGTAGCCGTCAAGCTAAATAGTGATGGAAGTGGCTGCACTAAAAGTTGGAAGCAATGGTCAAAGGTTTGTTAACAGCATGTACCTAGGTATTGCATTACTGATGTGCTTCGTCAGCTTGCTTATGTTATATCTTTTAAATTTTTAGCACAATATTTTGAATTGTTTAAATAATATTAAAACTCTTTGATTCCAGAAGTTGATTCGGTTGTGATTCTTATCATAAAATCATTGTTAAAACCACTGTTATACTATGTATATAGCAATATTTAAATGCATAATATTGATACATTAAAAACAGTCTAGTTAAGCAACATTGTAAACCTCGTTAGCAACAGTTTGGTGGCGCCACTCATAATTCCAAACACATGTCTTTTTCCAAGTAAAACGGCTTAGTGACTCGCCTCAGTTTTTTGTAAGACTTACTTAATTGGTTTTCGTAGAATCTTGTGCAGAATTCTAAGAAAACTAATTAAGCATCTCGGAATCTTCAATTGTTAGTTTTTGTACTCACTACGACTTAATTGATTTTCGTGGAAGTCTTGCGACAAATTCTGAGAACCCGGCTATTACGCATCAACGGTTATTTTTTATAGCAACAAAGTAACGACTGTACTTGTCTGTCACTGTCTATAAAAGGTGAACCGAACCTCTTGTAGATCATTTGATCATTTTGGATTCGCCAGTAACCACTCAGCGCTCAAGTGTAATAGTGTCTTCGTTACCAAAGTGTTGTGATTTTCGCGTACGGACCGTTTTTCGGTGTTGTCTCTCTGCGAGTGTACGAGTGAACGCCGTTCGCTCGTACAGGCGCAGAGGGCGCCACCCGTCGTAGTTTCTCGACGTTTCGGGAACGTCGTCGGTCGCGCGACGGTTACGTCTATCCCCAACTTTTCGACGATAGTTGAAAAAACTAATAACTGAATCCTAGTGGAAAAATAACAATATCCAAGTGCGGGATAGTGTTCCGTGATGCCTAAACCCGGCTCCCGCGGCTCTCCGGGCCGCGGTGATGCCGTACCGTTAGGGAATGAAGAAGCCGCCGAAAAGGTAAGGAGCCACCAGAAGCTGGATCGGGCGTCGTCGCTCCCGGATATCGGGATGGCGACGGCGAGCTCAGCACGCATCTCCTCGGTACAACTGAGGCAAGAGCTGCAGGGGAAGAAGGTTGCCGCCGACCCACCGCCGCCGCCGGCGCCTGCGCGCGCTTCGCCCGCGACGGCGTCGAGCCGCCCGCAACCACCTAAATCCCAGGCAAGTCCCGCGATGCAGCGCCCGGTCGCTACCGGGCCCGCCGCTGCCCCGCGCGCCCCCGTTGGCGCTGCCTCCGCGCCCGCCGCCGCTGGCACCTCGCGTGCCCCTGCCGCCGCCGCGCACCCATCCTTCGCGCGTGTATGCGCGACCCCGTCTCGGGACCCGCGCCTGCGTAAGTACGCAACCGGACCCGCGTCCCAAACGCCTCCACGCATCGCCGCGTACGATGCGCCCGCGACGTACTCGACCGCATCGTCGCGTGCAGGGTCGCCCACACCCACGCCGATGTCGTCGGACACCGACTCCGACGCCGTCCATCCACCTGAACCGCGCCCTCAGAGGCGCCGTCGCAGCCCAGAAGAGTCAGCAGAGGAGGAAAGGAAGAGGTACCGCCTCGACCAACAGCGCTCAAGAAGGGAGCGCCCACTGCAGGGAAGAGAAGAAGAAGAAGATTCCTACTCTTCAGAAGAGGAAACCATGGCTACAGAGGAGGTAGGTGTAGTGCCAACACCTGCCCCCGCCACCACTTCTAAAGTGGCCCTCGCCACCACTTCTAACGCGGCCCGCGCCACCACTTCTGGTGCGGCCCCCGCCACCCCTTCTAACACAGATAACACAAATGCTCAGCGGCCCAAGAGGCCTCGCTACCCTCCGCTGGTAGTGGAAAAACTACCGAATTGGGCTCGACATTTCCGGGCCATCGCGGCCCAGCTGGGTCGGCCACCAAATGCCCGTCCTTACGGCTCCGGCGTACGATTCACCCCGGAGTCTGAGGGAGAGTATAGGATGATCCAGCATTACCTCACCGAGTTGGAAAAAACAGACGGTATATCATGGTTTGCATACTCGCTACCAGCGGAGAAGCTGATGAAAGTGGCCATCCGAGGCCTGCCCGCTGACACGGAACCCTCAGAGATTGAGGAAGACCTCCGCGCGCAAGGGTATGAGCCGGAGTACGTGCGCCACATAAGGGCGCGCCAAGGAAGACCCAACTGCGTTTTCTACGCCCTACTTAAGCGGACGCCAGATGTGCGCCGCATATATGACACCTCCGTGTTCCTCATGATGCGGGGGGTCAAAATAGAGGCGTGGCGTGGAAAACGCGGGCCCGCACAGTGTCACAGGTGCCAAAAGTTTAGGCACTCGTCGCACCAGTGCCACCGCCCGCTCGCCTGCGTAAGATGTGGAGAGGGGCACGCAGCGAGAGACTGCCCACGCCCTCGGGAGGAGTCGGCCACCTGCGCAAATTGCGGTGGCCCGCACCCGGCGTGTCACGTCAAGTGCCCCGTTTTCCAAAAGGAAATACAGAACAGGCGGGCGGGGACTGTCGCCTTGACAACCAACTCGCGCCGCCCAACACAGCCGGCTGGAGACAGCGTCAGGCAGGTGGAAGAAGGCCACGGCGGCGCGACCCTGATGGCGGCAGCCAATGGGCCCACAACGCGCGGAGAGGCCACCTCTTCCAGGCGGAGGAGGAATAAGAAACGAGGGGGGAAAGGGAAGGAAAAGGCACAACCCCCCCCCCCCCCCAGCACAGAACCCAAACAGAACGACCAAGGCAGAGGTTTCGCAGGCCGCCCCCGCCCAGAGCAAGGCGCAGGTCAAACAAATTGAGAACGCGGCGACTAGAGGCGCCGGTGTTACAAAGAAGAAGATCCCGAAGGAACAAACAACGACCACCGAGGCTACCGGCGCCTCAGTGGCAGTTAATAAAGAATTCATGACCTGCGCCATAAAGATCATGATGGACCTAATCCAGGCCATCGGACGGGGGCAGGATCCACAACAAGTCATCCTAGATGGCCTAGCCACCTTATTAACGCTTACCCATGGCTAGGCCACTGCGGGTAATCAATTGGAATGCCCGCGGCCTGCGAAATAAGGTCGCCCTCCTCCGCCATCTTCTGAGGGACCAGGATATCGACGTGGCGTTGATAAACGAAACACACCTGGGACCCGAAGACAAGATGAAGATCCCAGGTTACCACATGTATCGCAAAGATGAACGGTCGGCATTCAATATCAGATATCGCGGTCTGGCAGTGCTGGTGAGGCGAAGATTCGTCCATCAAGAGCTGCCCCCCTCGACGTCGCAGAACTCACTGTACACGCTGGGCGTACAGATCCACATGGCCGGCGAGGACCTGCGCGTATACGCCGCCTACAAACCGCCTGCAACCCAGCTAGATCTGACTGAGTTGCGGGCCCTTCTCCTCACAGAACACCCAGTTATCCTCGCCGGGGACTTAAATTCAAAGCACCCAGCGTGGAACTCACATAGTACGAATACTCAGGGGAGACGACTCTTCGCGGACGCGGAAGCCTTTGGCTACACAGTGTCCGGCCCAGAGACGCCTACCCGGTACCCGGACGACCCCAATCACATGCCGG
This sequence comes from Tholera decimalis, assembly GCA_943138885.2. Lineage (NCBI taxonomy): Eukaryota > Metazoa > Arthropoda > Insecta > Lepidoptera > Noctuidae > Tholera > Tholera decimalis. The sequence goes on from OW964551.2 coordinate 29,874,715, forward strand.
ACGTGCTGGACATTGTGATCCACCAAGGGCTAAGCTGCCAGATCGCACAGCAAGTGATAGACGACGAGTTACAGTCGGACCACCAACCTGTACTCGTCGTCATATCTGGAATGCCGACCCGACAGAAGCCGCCAACGCCACGTCGACTCCTGGACTGGAAGAAGTTCACGGAAAAGGTTGAGACCACGACGCCAACTCGGCCCGTCACTACCGCCGCTGACGTCGATCAGTTTGCGGAAGAAGTCACTGCTTGCGTCCAACACGCGATAGAAGAGGCGGTCATACCACCACCGACGCAGGGGAGAGGGCTACTGCCGCCCCTGCCTCCGCGACTTCGTGCTATGATCGCCGAGAAGAGACGCCTACGCAAGCAGTGGCAACAAACGAGATGTCCGACCATGAGGACCCAACTGAATCGACTCGCGGAGAAGGTTAAGGCCGAGCTACAGGCGTCGGCCACCGCGAGCTGGGAGGAACACATTGACGCCACGGCTGACAGCTGGCCGTCAATACACAAACTATGCCGCACATTTACGAATACCCCAGCCCCGGTGCGCCCACTACGAGGCACCGACGGGGCTCTTAAGTACATTGTGGAGGATCGCGCGGAGGTCTTCGCTGGAGCACCTGGAGCGTCAATTCCGCCCGAATCCAACTGACCAACACGCACACGTCGCGGCAGTCGAGCAACACCTTGGAGACTACTTCGCGACGCCGATAGCTCCCGAAGAAGACCCCATATTTTTCTCGCCGGGCGCAGTCAGACGCGCCATCCTAAGAACGAAGCTTAGAAAGGCTCCCGGGGCCGACGGCATCACAAACGCCGCGCTACGCCACCTACCGCACCGGATGGTGGCGGCGCTGGCGCGCCTGTACACGGCGGTGCTGCGCACGGGGGCCTTTCCCGCAGCGTGGAAGGAGGGGCGCGTCATCATGCTGCCCAAGGCGGGGAAAAATGTGTCGAAGCCGGAGAGCTATCGGCCCATCACTCTGCTGTCCACCATCTCCAAGGTGTTCGAGTCGCTCCTGCTGCGGCACCTTACGCCACACGTAACTCCAAGGCCTGAACAGTTCGGGTTCAGGGCGGAGCACAGCACGACGCTCCAGCTGTCGAGGGTACTCTACCAGCTGTCCAGCACGATGAACAAGAAAGAGTACGCGGTAGCAGTACTCCTCGACATGGAGAAGGCCTTCGACCGCGTATGGCACGACGGCCTAGTATACAAACTGGCCACCTCCGCCACGCCCCGTCGCGTAGTAAAGGTGGTCCAATCTTTTCTGTCCCACAGGAGCTTCAGGGTGCTGGTCGACGGAGCACTCTCTGCCCCCCGCCCCATTGAGGCGGGAGTACCACAAGGCAGCTGCGTATCGCCTGCGTGTTACTCACGCTACACCGACGACATCCAAACCACAGCGGACACGACGCTCGCGCTGTACGCCGACGACGCCGCGTACATCTCCACTTCGCTGAGTCCCAAGTACGCGGCGAAGAAGATGCAGCGCGCGCTGAATATGCTCCCAGAATGGCTCGCCAAGTGGCGACTCTCCGTAAACGTGAGTAAAACGCAGGCTATGCTCACTGGCCAGAAACACCCTCCACCACCCCTGAAGCTCATGGGAGCCGAGGTCGCGTGGTCGTCGCAGGTCAAGTACCTCGGCGTCACCATCGACCGTCGGCTCTCGATGCAGCCGCACGTCAAAAAGGTCGCGGCGCAGACAAGGGTCGCCCGTGCACTGCTCTACCCGGTGCTCTCGTCCCGCCTCCCGGCGCGTGTCAGGCTGGGCGTGTACAAGCTGTACATACGCCCGCTTCTGACATACGCCGCCCCCGCCTGGTTCGCCCTCACTAGCGAGTCGTCACGCAAGAAGCTCAGTGCGCAGCAGAACATGACGCTGCGCACCATATTCCACGCCCCTCGCTATGTGAGGAACGATGTCATCAGGCGGGACTCCGGGATTGAGAGCCTGGAAGAGTTTGTGCAGCGCCTCGCGAGGGCAATGTTCGCGCGTGCCGACGCCTCTGCTTGGCCCCACGTCAAGCACTTGGCGCCCTGGCATGCGCGCCCGCCTGACGCGAGGCGGCTCCCCAGAGACCTGCTCCCGACAGACGTTGCGGCTCCATCTTCCCGGACTTGACTCCTGGGTAAGTCGCCCCACGATACACGCGACTTACTCAAACAATGAAACTACACAAATTACACTTCACCCGGTACGTAACGTGTTCTAAGTTAATATAGGCACGTTGCGTACTAGAAACACACATTCACGACTCCACAAGCGCTATACATAACTAGCACCGGATAGCAGCGCACACTATTCGGTGCAGATGCACTGAGCGGCGACTCACAATACAAGCCGCTCACACATACATACTCGGCTCTGCGGTCGAAACGCAACCGGCTAGCTCTGGAAGCGGTACGGCCGAGAGCCCCGCATTCACTATAGGTGCGTCGGAGTCGGCACCCCTGTCGCTGGTCAGCTCCCGCTGGGCCTCCCCTAAATAGGGGTCTCACCTGGCGGGGTTAGATCGCCGGGGTGTCGTGAAGAAACGACGCCGAAAATACCTAAAGGTCGGCGTCGAGGCGCGCCTATAGTAACACAATAGCAATTAATCACACGGGTGTGCGTTTGCCGTTCACTTTTGAACAGGCACTTAACGCACACCCGAATTACATCTACGCCGACAATAGGCAACCCAAGGACGGTCCCGTATTGACGGGACACGGCATAGCTCCTGCGGTCAGAGGGCGAAGCCCTGAGGCCGCTTGCCGCGCCCCTAACGGGGCGCAGCGACTGCCCAGATTGTAGATCATTCTAAGTCGAGCAGTTGGACCGAGCAGATCCTCAGCTAAGTACCTTAACTATTTAAAATGTTTCTAAACTATGTATATTATGTGATATTATGTGTATACTGTGTTTATAGATATAACACTATGACATAAATGAATATGTGTTATATCTATGTTGTGTGCTCACTAAAATGTTGTGTCATCCCTAATAATGTTGTTTGAAGTAATATTTTCTTTAACCCTTAAATTGACATTGTATGCTACAATATACACGATATTGAATTATATCTCTTTTAATAAACAAAACATTATTTAGGGTTTTCTGCAGTTATTTCGGTGGCAACATTAATTTACATTTGGTACTAAAATAATTCGTTGACCTAGCAACATTTTTGACGTCATAAAATAAAAATGTCGGCGACGAAGAAACAAGTGACGCTCAGCAAGGTATGAATCTTTTGTTTTCTTTTTATTTGATCGTGTTTGAGTGTGTTTTATGTTGTTATTTTGTGCTTGAAAGATCAATAATTACTATTGCATCATAGTTTGCACTAAACTAACAAAATAACATAATTTTATTCAGCATCTATACTCTATTCAACTTACGAAAAAATAAAATGTAAACAAATCGTAAAAAGAATTCTTTGGATGTCATTTTTGCAATGATAAACTTTATAATAATATTATCATAGCAAAATTTAATTATTTATTACAAATACCCACCTATATTCTTAACAGTTATGAATAACATAAAAAGCTTTTAATTTCACAATTGAAATTGATAACAATATTAACATATAAAATTTACATAAATACAAAATAAAACGTTTAATAAAAAATAATGTAAGCGAGCATGATAAAGAAACTAAAAAGACAATGTTTCCAAACTCGAAACGATTTTATATACTGATAATTTAAAGAGTACTATATTAAAAACTATTTTACATAGGAGCGAGTATTTCTTAATTCGGTTGGATTATACCCTCCATGTTTTTTTAACTCTTACTGAATTTATTGACGCTAGCGTGCATTCTCCGTGTTATAAATCGATATTTCGTTGTGTTTTCGTTAAGTTATTGTTATTATTAAGTTTGTCTTGTTTGTTACTTGTTTTGTTGTTATATTTTTTTAAATGAGTGAACCTGGGCCGAGCAATATCTGCACTTTTTCTTCGCCGAAGAAAAAGCGGTCCAAGAGGACAGTGATGCGCTCAGTGGACAAGGAGACTCTTATTAATGTCTACAAGCATGTAGAAGAGACGTGGCCTAAGGATTCTTATCCCTACAAGTACGACATAGCTAATAAAACTGCAGAGATCATGGGGATATCTCGAAGCTCTGTTTTCAAAATTCTTCGTGAGAGGAAAGAAAAAGGCCGTGTGGAATCCCCTACGCCACGATCGAAAAGGCGATCAATCATTGACAATTTGGACGATTTGCAATTGGGAGCTATACGTCGCAAAATCCACACTTTTTTTTTTAACAAAGAATTACCCACCATTGACAAAGTTCTGGAAGCTGTGAATACGGATGACACATTTCCCGACTTCAAGAGGACCACTTTCTATAAAGTTTTCCAAAAACTACAAATGAAATATGTGAAACGCAGCAGAAACAGTGCATTATTGGAGCGGGATGATATTGTCCGCTGGAGAATTAAATATTTGCATGAGATTGTTCGAATGAGGGCTGAAGGGAGAAAGATATATTATACGGACGAAACTTGGCTTTATGAAGGTTAGCTATAATTTTAGTAATCAACAATATTTACAATTTTTATTATTCACTTTCTAACCATCCAATTCTTGGAGATCCAACAAGCATAGTGTAATTTTTTGATATATATCTATTCTGACCTTGTTACAGGACACACTATGAGCAAAGTATGGCAAGACCAAACAATAATGTCTGTAAAAGAAGCTCACCGTGAAGGCCTATCAATGGGATTAAAAAATCCAAGCGGTACAGGCAAACGCTTGATAATATTGCATATTGGTAAGTTCTCCATTAATAATACTCGCATAATTATGTACATAACATCTGATTCCCATATTTATAGTAACTACAGATTGTCACATACTTTGATCCGAACACACTACTTTTGCTTCTTTTACATACATGCATTATGATAATTTATAATGATTCTATTGTAAATGAACAGACCTCTATGTCAACACATTTAATACAATCACTATTCTATGTTTTGTACAAATTATGATTATGTGTAAGAATTCCTGTTTCTGTGTTTTGCTGTTTTTGCCAGTTCAACTACTGAAAAATAAAAACTTTCTGAATTGGATTTGTACTTTATTATATCTTGTTTACAGGATCAGATACAGGCTTTTTGGAAGGAGGTGACTTAATATTTGAAGCTAAGAAGACCGAAGGAGATTATCATTCAGAAATGGATTCATACAATTATGAAAAATGGTTTACCAAAATACTCCCTATTTTAGAACCAAACTCTGTTGTTGTCATAGACAATGCACCTTACCATTCCCGTAGGAAGGAAAAAGTACCTACCATGGCTAACAAAAAAGATGAATTACAAAAATGGCTACTTGAGAAAAATATACCCTTTGACCATTCAGAAGTTAAAGCACAATTAATAGAAAAAATTAAAAAAGAAAAAGACAAATACCAAAGTTACATTATTGATGATATGGCTCAAGAAAACGGTATCACAGTGGTTAGGCTTCCACCTTACCACTGTGAACTAAATCCAATTGAGCTGATATGGGCCCAGGTCAAAGGCTATGTTGCTAGACATAATAAGTCATTTAAATTAAATGAAGTAAAAATATTGTTAGCTGATGCAATCAAAAGCATAACAGCTGAAAATTGGAAAAAGTGCATTGACCATGTCATAAAAGAGGAACAGAAAATGTTGAAAATTGATGAGATAATTGATGATGTGGTTGATCATTTCATAATTCATGTGGGTGATAGTGAAAGCTCTGATACAGATTTAGATTCTGAATAAATATATTTTAAATGAAATGCTTGTTTTTTTCCATATTTTCTTCGTTGTCCATGTAATATTTTGAAAATAATAACAGTGCCAACATAGATAAAACACAAGTATTTTCGAGTAATTAACTCATTACCACAGCATACCTTTTTAATGTACAGTCGGTTAATGAAAACAAAGTTTGAGAACCATTGGTTTGTTTGTTTACATTTTATTTTTTCGTAATCTGGATAGGGTACAACTTTTTGTATTTCACCACATACACTGCCAATTACCTATAAAGTTATCGGTAAATTTTCTTGTATGTCGCGTTGTACACTGCCAACTCCATAGTAAAGTATTTGCGTTTTTGTTTGTATGTTGTGAAATACATTGCTAATTTGAGGTTATGGCTTTTTTGTTTATTTATATTTTTGTTTGTGTGGTATGACGGTATTTGCTTAGGTGTTTTGTTTTTCTTTGCCGACAACAAAAGCTACTAACACGCGGTGGTAGAATTCTTGCACTAGTACCTGCTCAAAAAGCTCCTTCAGAGTGTAACGAAAAATCCGATTCCGAAGAAGAAATCATAACGCATGTCTCATCTCATTCTTCTTCACCAGCTCCCTATTGATAGTTCTTTAGAAAGATTTATAACATACTCTGACGAAGAAAGTGATAATGATCATTCCCAAAGCATCCGTCTAACACCTATATTATATGAAGTTTATCCCAGCCCATCACAAGAACCCAATTGCAGTAATGTACCAACTTTATCCGATCTACCGTCCCTACCCTCGCTCAGTCACGCTTCTTACGCATTACCTGCAAGTATTTCAACTCCTGCAACTCCGCTTACTTCTATTTCTATTAGGAAAACCAGATCCAAAAAACTACGTATACAGCCTACATTGACAGCTAAACGAGCTAAGAAAATAAAGAAGTTCATCCTGAATTACGAGTGGCGGAATGCCGTCTTTTGTCATACAGCTACATTAGAAGACACCACTCGTCATCAGATCTCTCAAAGCATCAAATCTCCGTTTGAATATTTTTTGTTGTTTTTTTCCCAAGATATAATAACTGATATAGTAACACAAACGAATGCGTATTCCATAGGTAATACTGGCAGATCAATAGCTCTAACGGAGGATGAATTCCACGATTTCCTAGCAATAAAAATAATGATGGGTATTGTGCAGATGCCCGCTTATGTTGATTATTGGAGTCAACGCTTCAGATTTTCTTTAGTGGCAGATTTGATCACACTGAAAAGATACCAACAAATTCGAAGGAACTTGCACTTTGTTGAAAATAATATGGAAGACTCGGACAGGTATTACAAAGTTCGTCCTGTTGTTCAAAAAATCAGGGATAATTGTTTGGCTCAAGAAAATGAACAACAATTCAGTATTGACGAAATGATTATACCCTATAAAGGGACTAAAGCTGGCAAAAGACGCCAATATATGAAGGACAAGCCCAATAAATGGGGCTTCAAAAACTATGTGAGGGCGGGTGTTTCATGCATGATCTACGATTTTATATTATATGGTGGCGAAGACACTTTCCGATTCCATACATTTACCGACGAAGAATCTACTTTGGGATTTGGAGCCCAAATTGTATTAGCTTTATGTAAAAGCATCAAGAATAAACCAGCTGTTATCTACTGCGACAATTTTTTTTCTAGTCCCGAATTATTTTATATATTGAGAGAACATTACGGGGTATTTGGACTTGGAACAATACGGAGCAATAGACTTAGAGGCGCAGACATTATTTTACCATCAAAAAAGGTTTTGAAAAAAAAACCTCGAGGTAGTTACGGTGAAGTCGTTTGTAACAAAAACCGTTTATCTGTTGTCCGTTGGAATGACAACAAGCCGGTCACCCTGATAAGCACCTACGTGGGGGCCTAACCAGTAAAAAAAATCAAAAGGTATTGCAAGGAATCGCGTAGTAGAGAAGAGGTATACTGCCCACAGATCGTGATGGAATATAATAAGCATATGGGAGACCTTGCGGATATGCTTATCTCTTTGTACAAGACCCCTTTCAAAAGCCGGCGCTGGTACATGGAAATATTCGCCCAGTTGATAGATATTTGTATAAACAACGCTTGGCTTTTATATAGACCAGGTTAAAATATCCTCCCAGGCTCCAATGCCTTTGAAAAATGTTCGTTTCGAGATTTTCGAAGGCTTGAAAAAGACAGGTAGATCTGAGACGTCAGTAGAAAAGCGAGAAGGTAGAAAAAAAAGACAGTCTACGCAAGGTGCACCGATTACTGATGTCAGACATGACAATGTAGGACATTTCATAGACATGACTAGCCAGGGTCGATGTCGCCTTTGTTCAAAATTGACCTCAGTTATCTGCATCAAGTGTCAAGTACGGTTGTGTTTCGTAACTGGCAAGAACCCAAGGAATTGTCAACTTGATTTTCATACCAAAAATTTATTATTTTATTACTATTCTCTTAATTAAAATATATTTTTCCTTTAATTTGAGTTTCATTTAAATTTACCAGTCGTTACCATTAATTGGCAATGTATGCCACAAGATACATCAAAATAATTAGTAAAGTTTTCACTTAGTTGGCAGTGTATACCAGGTCATACATGGTTTTTTTCAAAAAGTAATAAATACAGTTTTTTTATAATATTTTTTCTGTACTTATTTACTCATATAAATATAAAATATATTAAATAAAATCATATTTTTTTAAGATATTTTTGTCTGCCAATTAAAGGGTTAAAGTAATTTTTAAAGATATTTTTGATATGGTTATCTAAATATTTAATTGGTTCAATGTAATTTACTTTCCCGAATATTGTTAAATCAATTGTGGTGTATTAGTGTCTGTATCAATCCTTATGGATACAATGTAAACATGATATTTTGAAAAGAGTAACTGTGGAGTTTCTTGCCGGTTCTTCTCCACAGAAAACGACCCTATTTCGAACCGAGCAAAACTTCTGACAAGTACTGAAGGTTTATGAGAAGTATAATATTTTGAGTTGGGTTTAGTAAACTTATTATTGAAATGGTTTAAAGTAAAATAAATACTTGTCAGATTTGTTTCTTGTTTTTATAATAAATCTCCTATTACCCCACACCACATATATATATCTAGGTATCAATATCTAGGTACACACAAATATCTAGGTATCAATTATATCCAGTAAATCTAACACATGCATACTGTCAAAGTACATAAGTTTCTTAACTAAGTTAAATTCCAGTACTTAAGTTATGCACATTGGCTCTAATTGTAACATAGGACATATTTCATTACTTATTACAATATGTTATAATGCAAAATCTTGATATTTAGCCATGGATATATTTTTTTAGTATTGGAAGGATAAAAAGACAGCGGTAAGAAAAAAGCTAGTCAAATACGAACGGCTAGGCAATGAACGGGTGGTGATGAACTAGAGGAAGGGTTTCTATCTGCAATAGGAAAAAAAATAGTTGCAATAATGGGTGGCGAAAGCTTTGTTACTGGTGATAAGGAGCTAGAAATTGACCTTCATGTATTTATGTTTGTTTTTAGTTATGCTTGTTTTAATTTTATTTATGAAATCTTTACTAAAGTACATAAAATAGTAAGATATTTCCTGAAATCGACAAGCACCGCGTAATTCTAATATATAAAATTCTCGTGTCACAATGTTAGTTACCTTACTCCTCCGAAACGGCTTTACTGATTTTTACCAAATTTTATATGCATATTCAGTAGGTCTGGGAATCGGCTACTATCTACTTTTTATCCCGGAATTCCCACGGGATCGGGATTTACGCGGGACATCCTCCTACGCGAACGAAGTTGCGGGCAGCAGCTAGTCTAATATATAAAATTCTCGTGTTACAATGTTAGTTACCTTACTCCTCCGAAACGGCTTTACTGATTTTTACCAAATTTTATATGCATATTCAGTAGGTCTGAGAATCGGCTACTATCAACTTTTTATCCCGGAATTCCCACGGGATCGGGATTTACGCGGGAAATCCTCCCACGCGAACGAAGTTGCGGGCAGCAGCTAGTATCAATCTAATTTTCAATTACTTATTTAATTTTGAACCTGGGCCAAGTTTTAATTTAACTCCTGACATGCCAAATGCTGAAGTATCAGATGATGTGCTCATGGTACGTTTATTAAAATATTATTCAACACTGTCGGCGCATCACCTATGCGCGTGATCCACCGCTCGGAGCGGGCGTAAAAATAAATTCGATACCTTCCTGCGCCATTTTAGATGCAACATTTGATGATTGCAAGAATCTACACATCTCGTTTGATGCGCCTACAAAGTTAGTCCCGTTATCGGACGTGATGCTTCGAGGCTTGCCACGACGAGCCACGAAACGATTTAGAGCGGCCATGTAGGCCTCAGTGGTGAGGTCGGTGACGAGCTCCAAATGTACGGCTTTTACTGCCGAGCAAACAAAGATGCACATATAGGATTTTGTAAGTTTGCATCCTCGGCCTTTACGATTGGCCACCAATACTGGCCCAGCATAGTCAACATAGCTATTTAAAAAAGGAAACTGAAGATTTGTTCTTGAGCTAGGTAGCTGACCCATTATAGGCTGTACGTTCTGAGCCTTGTGTCTAAAACATTTAAGACATTTATTCACGACTAATCTAGACAAGTTTCTGCCACCTAGAGGCCAATAAGTTTGTCGTATATGTGACAATAACAACTGTGGACCAGCATGTACAAGTTTTAAATGTTGCATTTGAAATATAAGTTTTGTAAGTGTATGTTTACTGCATAAGACAATGGGATGTTTCACACTAAAATCGTAGGGGGAGTTATCGAGCCTTCCGCCCACGCGAATGAGGTTATGATTGTCAATGAACGGTGTCAGAGGAAGCAATCTACTTTTGCGTGGTAATTTTTGTCCAGACTTTAACAAGTTATACTCTTCAGAAAACATTTCAAGCTGTGAGTAATGTATAATTAAATTTAATGAATTTTCTAGTTCTGTTTTTGAAAAATTACCATGCATTTTATTTTTATTTTTTACATTGTAAATAAAGCGTTGTACATATGTAAATATATTTTGTATTTTTGTTAAGCTAGAATATTTTACTAATAAATCATGAATGATTGATGAATGAATGGTTACGTCTGAATGATTACTAATAAATGAATTATTGTCACTATCACTACCAATGAAATGAGTCACTACTTCCGGCAGACTATCCTTCCCGTTGTTTGGCATGCTGGGCCACTCATTTTCATTATGTTGTAAAAATGAGGGTCCAGACCACCACAGAGGTGTATCCATAATAATGTCGGCCCTGAGACCACGGGAAACAAGATCCGCCGGGTTGTCCTTCGACGGTACGTAGCTCCAGGTATGACCACAAGTACTTTCCTGTATTTCATTGACTCTGTTTCTTACAAAAGGTTTCAATTGATTTGAAGGAGTAGAGAGCCAACCCAGGACAATGGTTGAGTCGCACCAGAATTTACATTTATGAATGGGCATGGTAAGCGATTCTTGAACCTTAGTACACAGCCTTGCACCTAACAAAGCTCCACAAAGTTCAAGTCTCGGTATCGTCGTTGGTTTGATGGGCGCTACACGATTTCTAGAGACTAGAAGTTGTACGCCTATGGATCCACTGCCATTAGAAGACCGAATGTATACACAAGCGCCATACGCCCTCTCGGACGCATCGGTAAAGACGTGTACTTCATGCGTAATGGAGTCTTCACGCAAAACCCAACGAGGAATTTTTAAGTTATTTAATGCTGTTATTGTGCCTTCAAATGTAGACCAAAGGTTTCTGACTTCATGCGATACTTCGTCATCCCAGTCACATTTATCTAGCCATAGACGCTGCATAATTAACTTTGCTTCGACGATGCACGGACCTACGAGGCCTAGTGGGTCAAAGATTTGACTGATAACAGAAAGGACATGACGTTTGGTGACTTTAGTAGTGGAGGTGATATTTATAGTATAAGTGAGTAAATCAGAGTCACAAACCCAGTTGAGACCTAAAGTCTTAGATTGAGATGAGTTTGGACCTTGGTCAGAAAAATTTAAAGTATTGTGTAACTCATTATTATGTGCGATTTCTTTGAGAATTTGAGGATTATTTGATCGCCATTTACGTAAATTAAAATTTGCAGATAATAGAACGGAATGTACCTTTTTAGAAATTTCAACAGCTTCAGCTATGGTATCCCCTCCACTAAGATAGTCATCGACGTAGAAGTCACGTCGTATGGCACATTGGGTACGACTGTCCTCAATGCTATCAGCCAGACCTACAAGACACTTAGTGGCTAAATAGGGTGCAGAAGCGGTACCATAGGTAACCGCATTTAAAGTATAAGTCCTAAGTGGTTCTGAAGGTTCAAACCTGAAAATAATTTTTTGAAGAGGTCTTTGGACTGGATTTAACTCTATGGCTCTGTACATTTTTTCTACATCGCCTGAGACCACGTACCTGTGCTGACGAAAACGTGTTAGAATGGAAAACAGATCATCTTGGACTACGGGACCGACCATCTGAATGTCGTTAAGTGACACCCCCGAGCTAGTAGAGGCTGATGCGTCGAATACTACGCGTAGTTGTGTAGTGGTGCTAGAAGTGCGAATGACTCCATGATGTGGAATATAATATTTATTCATGGGTTTTTCTGGTGTAGGAGTACAGTCTGAGTCTAACGTCATATGACCTAGGCGTTCATATTCACTCATAAACTCATTATATTTTTTGTGAAATGATGGATCGCGTTTAAATCGCCGTTCAAGGGAAAGAAAACGATTTCTAGCATTAGTAAAAGAATGACCTAATGTACTAGGATCCCCTCTTAAAGGCATAGTGACGACAAATCCTCCACCCTCATTACGAACGGTGGTTTGAACAAAAGACTGCTCACACATTCTCTCCTCAAGTGAGAGTGAATGCTTTAAAGAGACGTTGTCAAGCTCCCAAAATTGAGTTAGGTCGGGAGTCACATTGGAATGATGGCAAAAATAAATAGTGGAAAAACATGATTGGTGCGAAATACTACCTGAAACTAACCATCCTAATTTGGTCTCGCATAATTTAGGTAGGTTTTTCACTAAGTCTATTGTTTTGCTACCTAAGACATTCCAGAAAACTTCAGCCCCTACCAGGATATCTACGACCGACGGAACGTTAAAGTTCGGGTCCGCTAGCTTAATACCTGAAGGAATAGGGACGTGATTGATATGCACGAATGAAGACGGTAGAACCTTTGTGATTTCAGGCAAAATGTGACACTCGATATCTGCAGTAAAGGCACAGCATAAAGATTCTATTGTGAGGTTGCAAGACTGTGTACTGGTGGATATGTGATTATTAATACCCGTTACCTTGGTGCTCGTACCGTGTCGTAACAAACCCAGTTTCTCTGATAAGCTCTGCGTAACAAAGTTCGCCGTACTACCGTTGTCCAGCAGTAGGCGCGCAGTGTACTTCTTACCCGTCACGCCAGACACGTTCACCATAGCTGTGGTCAGTAAAACATGCGCAGAAGTAGCAAGCTGCATAGAATTGGCTGAGAGCACAATATTTGAAGAAGGCGAAGCGGAAGGCAGTGCAGAAGACATAGCAGAAGGCAATGGATTGGAAACAAGTTTGGGCTCGTTACTTTCTAGATGCAAAAGCGTATTGTGCTTGGTTTGGCAATATTTGCAGTGTGAAAATCTACATTTCTTAGAAGTATGTCCAAAACGTAAGCAATTAATACAAACATTAAATTCGATTGCCTTTTGTATACGATTATCACTGACAAGTTTCTAAAAGATTCACATTTAAATAATGTATGTGCTTGGGAGCAAAGTGGACATTTATTATTTTTATTTCCTAATTTTGTATTTGTTTGATTGTGCTTAGTATTAGTTTTATTTGAATGACTATTATTTAAGGCGACTATAGCATTCGTTTCAGAAGAACCCTGATTTGATTCCACTGATTCTAACCAGTCCGCTTTCCTGCTTAAAAAAGAACAAAATTGTGTTAAAGTAGGATCATCTTTAATCGTATTGTTTCTATGCTCTTCCCAGTCACGACTTGTTGTTAAATCTATTTTTTTTACCATAAAATAAATAACAATATCATCCCAGTATTGAGTGGGCCTTTTTAATGATGTTAGTGCCCTAATATTTTTATTAATAATATCGACAAGGTTTCTTTGATTCTGTTATAATGGATTCGACTTCAAATAAAGCTTGAAAATGATTTTTCACTAGAAGTCGGTTGTTATTGTAACGTTCGCACAACAGGTCCCACGCAAGTATATAATGATCAGCTTTAAAGTCAATGTTTTTAATAATTAAAGCCGCATTTCCCTGGAGTGAAGCTCGCAGGTAGTGGAACTTGTTAATGTCACTTATGCTAGAATTGTCGTGAATCAATGACTCAAAAGTATCTCTAAACTCAAGCCAGCATTGGTAGTTCCCATCGAAATGTGGCAAATCTATTTTAGGCAAACGAACAAAAGAATTCCTAAATGAAACATGTGCACCTGAGTCAGCATCTTTGAAGCCCGCCTCCGACGCAGCGCTGTTGGTCGACGAGATACCGAGCAGGCTGCGCGTGAGTGCTACCAGACTGAAGAACTGGCGGTCAAAGTCCTCACGTTCAACCAACGCCGACTCGTCGTCCTCGGAAAGCACTTCGATGTGTGTCTGTAAGGCGTCAAATTCGGTGTGTAAGTTCTCGAATTTATTAAAACGGTCCTCTAAATCTAAACGTTGCAACTCAGATATTGCGGAACTACTTTTTATTAAATTTAGATAGTTGCTGTAAATAGTAAGCTTCGATTTTATGGAACTACGTTTCTTTATCAATGTTTTTATATTATCTGCCATTGTAAAGGTAAATAACAGCTCGATGCACTGATGCTAATGTATTTAATAGATAAAAACTGCAAAATAGCTGTTCATAAGTAAAAGGGATCGAGAATCAGTGTCAAGGTCAACGACTCAACACGCGTTTACAAAGTGCTAATTAGCTAATGACCAGGCGTTTTCGATACAAAATATGCGTATTTTAATAAGCAGTATTATAGAAAAAACTAGGGAAGGACTAATATTGAAATACTGTGAATAAACTGAAAGATATTTAGAAGATGAATCAACGATTTTCGGCAGGAAAAAGAAGCAGAAAAATAACTAATTGGAACGGACTCACTCAAATACAGTATTATACTCCCAAAGAATGACATCAGCTCCCACGATGACGATGCAGGCGCCCTCGGGAACGACTCCTTTGTTCTTTTCTTCGTAGTCGTACCGCGTGGTGCTCGCGAGCGGTCAAAGTTCGCTCAGACGAACACGACGACCGTTGAAGTTGACGATGATAATTATGGCTAAACCGGTAATTATTTTTGCGCAATCTGAGGACCACTGCGCAATCGAAGGACCAATGCATAGGCTCAATTGGACTCAAGAATGAAAGACTAGTGGACTGTATATAAAATAGGTGTAATCCCACAATTAACATTACAAAGAAATGCCCGTGGCGGAGCGCGTCGGTGAGCTGAGTGGCGTGGCGGGCGCGCAGCGGTCGCTCGGAGTGGGCTCGCCCCCCCGGGACCCCGCGCATTCCCCGCAGTGGATCACGCGCATAGGTGATGCGCCGACAACACCTATGTACCAAAATTTGTTTGCAGAGTATACAAGATGTTACAGAGGACGCAAATGCAACACCAGTGTCAGAGAGCATACTTCAGGTATTACTAGATTTCAATTACTTACATTACATATTATGAAAACTGTATACTTTGAAGTTATAAATTGAAAATTTAATTTTGTAGAGTCATGTCCCTGTAGAAAATACTACGGCAGGCATGCTCCGGACTGAACATACCGGTATTGGAGGTGTGGACCGCCTTCAATACCAGTAAGTTAATTCTAATAAAATAAAATATTGTGATGTTAAATTCTAAATTAGGCTGATGATGCTGATCTATACTAATATTATAAAGCGGAAAAGTTTGTTTGTTTGCTTGCTTGAACGCGCTAATCTTCGAAAGTACTGGGTGGATTTGGATGCAATTTGGTATGGAAGTAGCTTGAAGCTTGAGGAAGATTATAGGCTACATTTTACGCGTCTGCAAAAAAGGAGAGTTATGTTTTTACCGTGATAGAATCCACGGGAGCGAAGCCCCGCGTGAGTACTAGTTACAATATAAAATATATTTGCAGGATGTACAACCAGGCCCATCTTGGCATAGAGACAACTCCAACCAACCAATGGAAAACCAGCCTAATACGGAACAAATGGTGAGGTTTCAAATAAAAGTCTTACAATATGTTAAGATGGACATTTAGATAAAAAAATAACATTTTTGTATTACAGTTTGAGACTAGGATAACACCACCTACAGTGCCTCTCAGGAGTAATGCCCGAATTGCCTCTCTCTCATGTAAGGTTAACTTAACCTTTTCACCACCAACGTACACAGAACGCCGATGCCTCGCCAGCGCCAAGCTATAAATGTATATCAAACAGTAGTGATGAGGGTATCGTCATATGGATGAATTAGATTTATACGCGTTATGTTAAGTTTTATTTATAATTTTACCGATATAAAGAAAAACTGATTAAATATTTACATATTTGTTTTATTTCACAGTATCCCTAGTAAGGAAAACAGTATAAATTATAAGTATCAAAGAAACAAATTACATAATTCAATTAGAGCTATAAGAAATGAGGTACATCTCTATTTGTTTCATGACATCATTCTTTGACTTCATTTCAAGTTCTTCGCACTCAGAGCTCGTTAAATTAAATTCTGATTAGGGATGTGGTCTATGGTCTTTCTTCTATTTTTATCTATTCCCGTGTTTTTTACGTTTATTAACGTAGGTATCTAAACGGCAGAACTTTTTTTGTATTTATAGTGCTTTTCGCCGTGTTCTTTGAAATGGAAAGTAAGTATGGATTTAAAAGTTATAACACACTTGTAGCAGTTTACCTATCACAGCATTGTTTAAGTTTTGTCTCAGTTCTTTTCTTTACTCATGTAACGGTAGCGTTTACCTACTCGTCAAGCCGGGCATACTAATGCTGTGGTCCGAAATGTGGTGCAAAAATTCCGAATCATTCCCGTCGAATACTTCGGAAGTATTCTGAAATATTCCGAAACTTTGGGAATATTTCAACTGTCAAAAAAAAAACAGGAAAATCGACCTTTGAAATCTGTTAATATACCAAAACCTGCTCCTAAGTAGGTATAACAAATACTTTTCTGAAAACCGCATCAAAATGTGTTTACTTGCAAGGTTTGCCTTTAATTGTTTTTATTGACTGCGCTATTATACGCGTTAAGTAGGTAGGTAATGATTAATACCTACCTATGCGACTCGTGAATACTCGCGATGCGTACAGAGCTACATACAAACTAACCAAAAACATAGGTAACCCTTTTTCAAAAAGCAAATCAAATATGCTTGGCCTGGTTTTTTTGTTTCACAACTGACATTTAAGGCTATAATCACATAGCACGACTTACAACTCGATCGCCTAATGCATGTATTTTGTCCAATAGGATGCGCGAAGCGTATTTTAGTAGTGTTCGTAATAGTAAGTACTAATAATGTTACACGCCCTGTACTCACAAAACGCATATTATTTATAATTGGGCGAAACCAGTAGGCTTACTCTCGACACTCGATCTCAATTAGAATTCGAAATTGGGATCGAGATGTTGTCATTTGGCACTCTTGAATGTTACACTAGCGCACGATTAGAATCGAACTAGGTGGATTTTTTTGGAACTAAATGAAATCGACTTTACTCGAACGAATGCACTTTTTCGGTACTCTTGACGAGATTTTGACGTTGACGTATCGAGTTTGAATTCGTGTTTATGCTCAAAGTTGAACGATTACAAAAAATATACTTTTTCGAGATCGAGTGTGTTATTGTGACTGATTTGTGAAGTTTTTATTGTAAATAATGGCACGTGTAGGACTTATTTGTGATATTTTGGACAATGCTCATAAGTTAGATATGAGACAAAGGCGGAATTTGAGACGAATGGAGCGATATGCAGACAACGCGTTTGCCATGACCGACGATGAATTTAGGCGAAATTACCGTGTAGATAAAGAGCTTTTCGAAGTGATTTACAAGGATTTGGAACCTTTGATGCCCCAGCCTACTCGCCGTAGCGACATACCAAGAAAATACAAGGTTTGTAACCTAGCAATTCCATTTTCACATAGTATATTTTTTATATAGGTAATAATATAAACAAGTTTTTTTCTTTACGTTTTAGTGGCTCTTTCTTTCTACGCCACAGGCAGCTACCAAAGATTAGTAGGAGGGACACAAGGTACAATGATGTCCCAACAATCAGTTTCGAGAGCAATAAGAGAAGTAACAAATGCTCTTAATTCAAGTGATGTTGTAAATATGTAAATGGCTTAAGTTTCCACAGACTCGCCGACAACGGGACTTAATTAAACAAAGGTATTTAGGTACTTTTTTACCTTAAAATATTAAGTAGTAGTACTTACCATTCAATACTTTTGATATTTGATGTTTATTTTCAACTTATTTGTTAAAATTAATATGATGATTGTTCGATGCAATATTTTGCAATCGACCACGTTTGCTTAGCAAGCGATATAACGCGGTCGCACCAAGTGCGCCGCGAGCTTAGTGTGTATTTCGGACAGCAACCGTGTGCACTCATTTCCATCATTTAGCGATAATTTTATTACTTTGTTAAATTATACTTAGCAATAAACCCTTGAAGGTTATCAGTGTGTTTAACTTAGTAGTATAGCGAATCCCACAAGGTACCACTTAGATCACGCCCCTACATTTTTTTTTCAGATTTTATGAAAAGTTTAAAATTCCTGCAGTCATAGGATGTATTGATGGTACTCATGTGGCTATTGTAAGACCATCACAAAATGAAGAGCGGTTTTACAACAGAAAAGGTTACCATTCGAGAAATGTTTTAATTGTGAGTTAGGTTGGATATTTAAATAGTTATTCACTATTAGCTTATGTAACTTTCTCTATATAATATTTCTTTTACAGATTTGTGATGCAGATCTCAATATACTGAGTGTCGATTCTTCATTCGGTGGAGCCTCACATCATACTTTTGTTTGGAATCAACATCCTGTGAAGAATCACCTATCAAATTTAATATATGCAAGAAAAAGAGTTTTTTTACTTGGTAAGCTCTTCATAGTTGTTAAAATTGAAAATTAATTTACATATTATTTTATATACATATAATTACTAAACTATTATAATATAATTATAGGTGATTCCGGTTATCCTCAAAGGGAATATATGATGACCCCAATAGTGGATGCACCGGCAGGCTCAGCTGAATATTACTACACAAATCTGCATTGTGTGGCTCGCAATACTGTTGAGCGCACCATTGGTGTTTTAAAAAATAGATGGAGATGTCTTCTGGGCCATAGAGTTCTTCATTATCATCCAGACACAGCTGCTAAAATTATAAATGCATGCTGTGTTTTACACAACATTTGTAACCGAGCTCGATTAGGTCTGGATGATATTGAGGATGCCGTACCACCCATGGAAGACATGCAATTGGCACAGAGTGAGTTAGACGTGGATCGAGGTTCTGCCTCCATCGAACTGCGCAGGGGTCATGAGGCTCGTGCACAGCTTGTGCAAGAACTGTGGATAGCTTGGCATCTTTATTAATGTAATTTTTTATTATGTAAGAACTATCTTTTGACTAAGACTTTTGTACCTACATACAAAACGTCTTAGTCAAAAGGTTGTTCTTACATAATAAAAAATTGAAATTAATTATTTAATGAAACTACCTACTACTAATGAATTTATTTTGTAAATTAATATTTTTTTAACTACACATACTATTTATAGGTAAATATTTGTGGCCAAGACTTGTACTCTCTTTTATTATAATTGTAAGACTATTGTGTTGTTTGATTTCTATTGTGTACTAAATAATTTAATTGTTGTGAAGCTTACTTAGTAAGTTTATTATAATATAATACATTTAAGTTAAGTATAATCATACAATTATTAAAGATCTTAAGTCTAATCATCTTAATATTAACAAGTATTTGAATAAATATAACTATAGCCTTTTTATTACGTATTTTTCATTTACCTATATTCACATAAAGGCATTTCAGTTCCTTAGTTAGAACTTGAACTTGTGCTTTTGAACGTAGCACTCTATTACATTCCAAACTAAACACTTGAAAACTTTTAGATAACATCGCTTTGAAACTTTTGTTTATCACAAGTCACAACAGTAATAATTCACAGTTTTTATTCAAGTTTGGAGAACTTAAGATTTTTAAGTGGATGGCAAATGCGCGGGAAGTTTTATTTTATTGTAACTAACGTAGGGAATGACATACACAATGAGCCAATGCTGCCTAAGTATTAATGTTAAAATACACACTATTGCAAGCAAAGAACACCTAAATGATAATTTATGTTATAATAAACATCAGAATAAATCAATTAATAGATTTTAATGAGTTTTTCAATATTTTTAAATTTGGTAATTAATGTTTTGATTTGTGTGGCCACCCCATGTCAATCAGTTTAGTCGAACATGCAGACGATTCCAATCTCAATCTCGACTTCGTTCAAGAGTGCCAATTTTCTGAAGATTGGAATTGAAACTGGATCGAATTGGAATACGATCGAGATTCGGATTGATTTCAAGAGTAAGCCTGCAGGAAGGGATGTGGTTTGTCACTAGCTGCGCTTCCGCAGAAATATTTTCTTAAGTGAGTATGCGTATCTTTGGCCGATAGTACCTACCTAAAAACAAAAGAATAAAAATCCTGTAAATCGCAGGCTAATAAATCTACCTATAAACATATCATATACTTAATCAATCCCATTTATGATAAAATAAACATTTATATTTTACTCTCGTAGCGTACGTACTCTCGCACTGAACAATAATTAACTCACCCACCACACAACAAGAAAACACATTTATTCCCATTGAATTATTTGGGCGAAATATTCGGAAACATTCGATTGCGGGGTACGAATTTTTTCGCAGGGGGGGGGGGGGAAACTTCTCCGGGGAGCATCTCGTGGCCGGTGGCAGCGCGCGCGTCGCGGCGCCAGCGCGACGGCAGCAGCTGGCGCACAGAGGGGCAGCGGCGGCGGCGATCGACGATCGATGCAAAATACGATTTTTCAGCAAAAAAAGAAATGAAATATTAATAAAAATTAAAAGTTTCTTTAAATCAGAATGATTCAAAATGAATTTATCATTTTGAATAATTCTGATTTAAAGAAACTTTCCCAGAAGTATTCCGGAATTATTCGGAATTATTCAGAAGTTTTCCCACTACCCATTTTCTCACAAGCTAGATCGCATCAGGCCAGGCCGACTAGCCGTGGGAACAGTCGCATCCAATGAGCCTTGCGATGGCCCGTCGTCGTCCGTCCGATCGAATATATGGGATGAGGAGTAGGAAAAATAGACCGTTATCGTGCTGTGGGACCTCGGCTTAAGCACTGCACCGAAAACAAAATCTACGCACGGGACGCGCCCCCCGCGTTGTTTACGTTTTCCATACATACTGATGTAATCTGCCACCCCGAGAAACCCGCGCGGACCGTTGCTCTTTACAAGTACATTTTGTGTCTTAGCTGTGTAGATTGTCAAACTGACCTATCCTCTAAATAATGGACCTAGAGATTAGTATGAAATTCATTTATATTTTTCTAATTACAGAATTCAAGCAAAAAGGCAATGACGACTACATTCCTGAAACACAGGATGACAACGAAACTCAAATGGACACGCCGAATCATGACTTTGAAACTAAATATATGAAAACAAACACACATCCATGCATAACAAATAAATAGCATGAATATATTGACTTATTTTAAGCTCAATTCACAAATATATTATCTGAACCATGCCGATTATTATAACGCATTCGAAGCTTCAATGGAAGCAAAATACAAAAACCATAAAAAATAAAGAAACAGCATGAGGATAAGGCATAACATACGATAATTCTAAACCGAAAAACACCACCGATTATTAACCTAAAATTAAAGTAACTTACTTTACGAATATTGGTTACGCATTTCTCTACTACTCTGTAAAAAAATCAAAATAAGTAAAAAAACATTATTTACATCGATCTTCCAACCGGGCTAAAACGGTTGACAGATTGAAAAATAAACTATTGTAGCGACGGCGACGTCGGAACTCCTGACGCATGCTGCGGGCGTAAATTAAATTGTTTATTTTTTTTTACTTTTTTGTACACTTGACTTTTCAACGTATTTTTATTTCTGTCATCTCATGTAAAATTAAAGTTAAACATATTTTCTTAGAGGTTTCCGTATGTTATAAAAAACTTTTTACCAAAAAATTAAACAGACACCCAAAAAACACTGTAAAGTGAAAAATAACTTTAAATTCGGTAGTCGGTGTCTTTAGTTTTGTATTTTCGTTTTTGGCACCGACTTCCGAATTTAAGTTATTTTTCACTTTGCAGTGTTTTTTTGGGAGTCCGTTTAATTTTTTGGTAAAAAGTTTTTATTTCACTCTTTTTAGTTGGTCGATTTTTAATTTACCTAGTTACAAGAGCCTAAATGTCAACTACTTATATTCATTTATAAAATATTGCTTTTCCCAATGTTGGGCTGTTATTTGTTGAGGAGTTCTCCTGGTAGTTCACCATCAGCTTCACTTCACCATATGCATTGTGACGATCATATTGTGCTTAATAACCACATTCAAGTAACCGAAGCGGAACACATGAACTACTTATTATTCCTACTTATATATTGAGTAGTTCCAGTGGCCATCGGTGGTCTTCATCATCAGGTCTACTTCAAAATGGTGCTTTTCGAATGCAACTAACTACACAAGTTACTATAAAAAATACTCAAATCACTATAGGTGTGCCTATAATATTTGAAGAGTTCCCTCGATTTCTTCAGGATCCCATCATCAGATCCTGACTTGGTGACAATGGGACCAATTTCAAAGTATACCCTTTCAAACAAAAAAAAGCATTTTTCAAATCGGTTCAGCCGTCTCCGAGTAATCGGTGATCATACATAAAAAAATAATAATAATATACGCGTCGAATTGATAACCTCCTCTTTTTTATGTCATCGAAAAACCCCTAAACTATAATAGCAATATTTCATTCGTCAATCGACATTGCTGTCGATAGCCTACGTTAGTGGATCTGCACAAGCACATCACTAATTCGTCGCAAGAAGTGGCGGCCTCACTACGCGATGAATCCGCGTAATACAGTTTCGTATGTTATGTTTACATTGCTTGTCCAGTTACTTAGTGACGAACTCAGGTAGTGGTTAAGGAGCAATGTATTTATAGCAAAACGAGTACAGTCGCTCTGATATTTGAAAACAAAAATAACATAGTAAAACCAAGAAATATTTTACGATTTATTGTTTTTCATGATTTTAAAGACAAATATTGTAAAATACTTGTACTTACTTATGGTAAGTGATTCCATGATTCACATAGATTTGATTTTGGCTTCGGTTTTTACAAGATACCACAGAACAACTCGGCATTCATATATGTTATCACGATCGCCGTCAAAAGCGCACTAGTTCGCGGAGACGGCCACTTGCCTGTGACATGAGCCCTGTGGCCATGTCGCGCGGACACCGATACGCCCCCTTACCACTTCTCTGTATTTTTGATTTCTGTGGATTTTATATTGTGGATACTCAACTGATAAGGAATTTGCGTTTAAGGCTCAAAAAAAAGTGTATAAGATCTATATGTGGGATACACCAAACAGATTCATGTAAACCCCGTTTTATAACCCTCAAGATATTAACCCTTCCTTGGCTTTATATCTATGCAGCTTCAATTTTAATTAAATCGGACATCAGTAGCTATGACACATTAACAAACAGTAGACTTAAGAATATATTACGCAATAAATCATCCCACACTAAAGTGTATAGCAACAGTATATTTTGTATGGCCATAAAGATATATAATAAGTTACCCATAGAAATTAAGTTAAATTCAATTAGTACTTTTAAAAGGAAGCTAAAAGACTCCCTTATAAAAAATGCATATTATTCCATAAAGGAATTCCTTGAAGAAAAATAATAATTTAAAAATATTAAAATAATTGTGATATTAAACATTAAGTGACATAAATACTGTGATATAATAAAATAAAAAATGATAATTAGTAATTAATATAATGTAACCTGTTAGAAAACTAATATATAGACTAGACTATAAGATAAACATAAATTGCAACGCCTTAACAGGCAACTAAGTTCTAAGAACCTTCCTATAGTTAACATCCTCAAAAATATATTGTACACTTAGTTCGCAACAAAGAATTTGAATTTGAATCTTTTAAAACAAAAAAAAAATAATTTTATTCATATTGTACTTGTTATGCTTATGCTTAAAATGATTTAATTTAACTTGTTATCTAACAATGATCCTAAGGAAGAGCAGAACTGCCCAATACAAGCATTACTACATGCTTCCTGGGTAGCTCTGGCAACTAATTAATATTGTAAAAACATGTTAAAGGAATAAACTATTTTTTTTTATATATACAAAGCGAAGTACCTAGCTTACCTAGTAGGTACATAATATTTCAAATACAAATATCAAGAATATACCTGCCTAACGTACGTAATAACTACTCGAAACGCTCAATAGATGGCGATGTTAGATGAGCGCCATAATTTATAATTCGGTGTCAATATTCTCCGCCGATGAATGACATCAGTTTGATTTCAAAAATATATTTGTACTTGCTCATACGGAAAACGTTGTTTTATTTACAATAAGTTCCCCGGGCTGTTGTCTAGTTCCGACCAGATACTAAGGTGCAAATGATAATAGCACAGTCAGCCCTAGTATACATACATTCACTATACGCACGACCTAAAATTACGTAATTGTAGCATATTAGCAGACTGACCGGTGTAATTCCGCGAAATGCACACAGGCACTGGTTCCCGGCTTGTGTGACTGTGTGCGTGCGCCCCGCGCCGCCCGCGCGCCTGGAGTGTAAACATTGAAGTGAAATTCAGAATAATTCTTGTAAGAACTAGGCGCCTAAAAATTGACGAGTAGCCTTTTAGGAGAAATGTTTTTACCAAAAAGCAAATAGGTGTTTTAATTCGAAATAAAGTTATTTAAACTCTTCAATAACTAAACTATGTCAGTACTAATTTTGTTTCAGAGATTTTATACTCCTACTGTGATTAAATTAGGCCCAAAATTGCGTTAAAATTCGTGTTCAAATACGGAACTTTGGAGGCCTAGAACTTTCAAATTCTATATTCTTTTACTATTTTTGTTTATCACCGGCTTAGGTAATGGCAATGAAAATCTATATTATACTCAACTTTGAAAGTACGATATCAAATAATGGAGGAATCCCATAAGTACATTTGTATGGAGAAAATGTCAAAAAGCGTGGCCTTAAATTGGAATAAAGAGTTTTGTATAAACATCCAAGTACTGTGGCATTCCACTGGGTACTGAGAGTTAACAACCCAAGTTATTTTTAAACACAAACTTACTGCAGTCAATATATTTGAGACGACATAAAGATCTTAATTGATGACTACGAAGTAAGTTTTGATATTATCAAGAGATTCACCTACAATAATGATAAAAGGCTGCACAGTGAGCCCGTACTCTTGAAATTTTGTTTGCTTACTTGTTACCATAGTACGAATATCAGAGTCATATTTGACAAGAAGAATAAAACTGGCCACTGTCTGCTTTTGAAGGACGCTAATTTTTTTTTTTGCTGCGATCTTTGGCCCTTTGCTTGTGACAGCTAAGAGTGCTTGTGACAGCAAGATTCCCTAAGAAACATATGTCGGAATGTGAACTTTTATACGATGTGTGATCAGATTGTGTCATTATATTTTGTATGAGTAAAGTTTTTTTTTTCTTATTTCGATCTATGTTGCGTAGGAAAAGTTTTTTAGGATCATGGGTAATATCGGATTAAAGAAATATTTTATGTATGGTAGTGTCTACAGTTTAAAGGATGAGCGTACTCAAACTAACACTCAGTAGGTTCACACACACGTATGATTAAAGCGGCCTCTTTATCTAAGTTTTAAATAACAACTGGCGATAATAAAATAACATAAACAAAGCGGCACGGTGTTGACTTCAGTAAGTATCTAGTAGCACTAGGTCCTTTTTAGGGTTCCGTAGCCGAATGGCAAAAACGGAACCCTTATAGTTTCGACATATCTGTCCGTCTGTCTGTCTGTCCGTCCGTCCGTATGTCACAGCCATTTTATTCCGAAACTGTTTGGACTATATATGTAAAACTTGGTAGGTAGATGTATTCTGTGAACCGCTTTCCGACTTTTAAGAGAAAATTTAAAAAATATTTAAAATAAAGGGGGCTAGAGCCCCCTTTATTTTAAATATTTTTTAAAGAATAAAATGGCTGTGACATACGGACGGACGGACAGACAGACAGACGGACAGATATGTCGAAACTATAAGGGTTCCGTTTTTGCCATTCGGCTACGGAACCCTAAAAAGGACCTAGTGCTACTAGATACTTACTGAAGTCAACACCGTGCCGCTTTGTTTATGTTATTTTATTATCGCCAGTTGTTATTTAAAACTTAGATAAAGAGGCCGCTTTAATCATACGTGTGTGTGAACCTACTGAGTGTTAGTTTGAGTACGCTCATCCTTTAAACTGTAGACACTACCATACATAAAATATTTCTTTAATCCGATATTACCCATGATCCTAAAAAACTTTTCCTACGCAACATAGATCGAAATAAGAAAAAAAAAACTTTACTCATACAAAATATAATGACACAATCTGATCACACATCGTATAAAAGTTCACATTCCGACATATGTTTCTTAGGGAATCTTGCTGTCACAAGCACTCTTAGCTGTCACAAGCAAAGGGCCAAAGATCGCAGCAAAAAAAAAAATTAGCGTCCTTCAAAAGCAGACAGTGGCCAGTTTTATTCTTCTTGTCAAATATGACTCTGATATTCGTACTATGGTAACAAGTAAGCAAACAAAATTTCAAGAGTACGGGCTCACTGTGCAGCCTTTTATCATTATTGTAGGTGAATCTCTTGATAATATCAAAACTTACTTCGTAGTCATCAATTAAGATCTTTATGTCGTCTCAAATATATTGACTGCAGTAAGTTTGTGTTTAAAAATAACTTGGGTTGTTAACTCTCAGTACCCAGTGGAATGCCACAGTACTTGGATGTTTATACAAAACTCTTTATTCCAATTTAAGGCCACGCTTTTTGACATTTTCTCCATACAAATGTACTTATGGGATTCCTCCATTATTTGATATCGTACTTTCAAAGTTGAGTATAATATAGATTTTCATTGCCATTACCTAAGCCGGTGATAAACAAAAATAGTAAAAGAATATAGAATTTGAAAGTTCTAGGCCTCCAAAGTTCCGTATTTGAACACGAATTTTAACGCAATTTTGGGCCTAATTTAATCACAGTAGGAGTATAAAATCTCTGAAACAAAATTAGTACTGACATAGTTTAGTTATTGAAGAGTTTAAATAACTTTATTTCGAATTAAAACACCTATTTGCTTTTTGGTAAAAACATTTCTCCTAAAAGGCTACTCGTCAATTTTTAGGCGCCTAGTTCTTACAAGAATTATTCTGAATTTCACTTCAATGTTTACACTCCAGGCGCGCGGGCGGCGCGGGGCGCACGCACACAGTCACACAAGCCGGGAACCAGTGCCTGTGTGCATTTCGCGGAATTACACCGGTCAGTCTGCTAATATGCTACAATTACGTAATTTTAGGTCGTGCGTATAGTGAATGTATGTATACTAGGGCTGACTGTGCTATTATCATTTGCACCTTAGTATCTGGTCGGAACTAGACAACAGCCCGGGGAACTTATTGTAAATAAAACAACGTTTTCCGTATGAGCAAGTACAAATATATTTTTGAAATCAAACTGATGTCATTCATCGGCGGAGAATATTGACACCGAATTATAAATTATGGCGCTCATCTAACATCGCCATCTATTGAGCGTTTCGAGTAGTTATTACGTACGTTAGGCAGGTATATTCTTGATATTTGTATTTGAAATATTATGTACCTACTAGGTAAGCTAGGTACTTCGCTTTGTATATATAAAAAAAAATAGTTTATTCCTTTAACATGTTTTTACAATATTAATTAGTTGCCAGAGCTACCCAGGAAGCATGTAGTAATGCTTGTATTGGGCAGTTCTGCTCTTCCTTAGGATCATTGTTAGATAACAAGTTAAATTAAATCATTTTAAGCATAAGCATAACAAGTACAATATGAATAAAATTATTTTTTTTTTGTTTTAAAAGATTCAAATTCAAATTCTTTGTTGCGAACTAAGTGTACAATATATTTTTGAGGATGTTAACTATAGGAAGGTTCTTAGAACTTAGTTGCCTGTTAAGGCGTTGCAATTTATGTTTATCTTATAGTCTAGTCTATATATTAGTTTTCTAACAGGTTACATTATATTAATTACTAATTATCATTTTTTATTTTATTA
This sequence comes from Tholera decimalis, assembly GCA_943138885.2. Classification (NCBI taxonomy): domain Eukaryota; kingdom Metazoa; phylum Arthropoda; class Insecta; order Lepidoptera; family Noctuidae; genus Tholera; species Tholera decimalis. The sequence goes on from OW964551.2 coordinate 29,903,051, forward strand.
TATCACAGTATTTATGTCACTTAATGTTTAATATCACAATTATTTTAATATTTTTAAATTATTATTTTTCTTCAAGGAATTCCTTTATGGAATAATATGCATTTTTTATAAGGGAGTCTTTTAGCTTCCTTTTAAAAGTACTAATTGAATTTAACTTAATTTCTATGGGTAACTTATTATATATCTTTATGGCCATACAAAATATACTGTTGCTATACACTTTAGTGTGGGATGATTTATTGCGTAATATATTCTTAAGTCTACTGTTTGTTAATGTGTCATAGCTACTGATGTCCGATTTAATTAAAATTGAAGCTGCATAGATATAAAGCCAAGGAAGGGTTAATATCTTGAGGGTTATAAAACGGGGTTTACATGAATCTGTTTGGTGTATCCCACATATAGATCTTATACACTTTTTTTTGAGCCTTAAACGCAAATTCCTTATCAGTTGAGTATCCACAATATAAAATCCACAGAAATCAAAAATACAGAGAAGTGGTAAGGGGGCGTATCGGTGTCCGCGCGACATGGCCACAGGGCTCATGTCACAGGCAAGTGGCCGTCTCCGCGAACTAGTGCGCTTTTGACGGCGATCGTGATAACATATATGAATGCCGAGTTGTTCTGTGGTATCTTGTAAAAACCGAAGCCAAAATCAAATCTATGTGAATCATGGAATCACTTACCATAAGTAAGTACAAGTATTTTACAATATTTGTCTTTAAAATCATGAAAAACAATAAATCGTAAAATATTTCTTGGTTTTACTATGTTATTTTTGTTTTCAAATATCAGAGCGACTGTACTCGTTTTGCTATAAATACATTGCTCCTTAACCACTACCTGAGTTCGTCACTAAGTAACTGGACAAGCAATGTAAACATAACATACGAAACTGTATTACGCGGATTCATCGCGTAGTGAGGCCGCCACTTCTTGCGACGAATTAGTGATGTGCTTGTGCAGATCCACTAACGTAGGCTATCGACAGCAATGTCGATTGACGAATGAAATATTGCTATTATAGTTTAGGGGTTTTTCGATGACATAAAAAAGAGGAGGTTATCAATTCGACGCGTATATTATTATTATTTTTTTATGTATGATCACCGATTACTCGGAGACGGCTGAACCGATTTGAAAAATGCTTTTTTTTGTTTGAAAGGGTATACTTTGAAATTGGTCCCATTGTCACCAAGTCAGGATCTGATGATGGGATCCTGAAGAAATCGAGGGAACTCTTCAAATATTATAGGCACACCTATAGTGATTTGAGTATTTTTTATAGTAACTTGTGTAGTTAGTTGCATTCGAAAAGCACCATTTTGAAGTAGACCTGATGATGAAGACCACCGATGGCCACTGGAACTACTCAATATATAAGTAGGAATAATAAGTAGTTCATGTGTTCCGCTTCGGTTACTTGAATGTGGTTATTAAGCACAATATGATCGTCACAATGCATATGGTGAAGTGAAGCTGATGGTGAACTACCAGGAGAACTCCTCAACAAATAACAGCCCAACATTGGGAAAAGCAATATTTTATAAATGAATATAAGTAGTTGACATTTAGGCTCTTGTAACTAGGTAAATTAAAAATCGACCAACTAAAAAGAGTGAAATAAAAACTTTTTACCAAAAAATTAAACGGACTCCCAAAAAAACACTGCAAAGTGAAAAATAACTTAAATTCGGAAGTCGGTGCCAAAAACGAAAATACAAAACTAAAGACACCGACTACCGAATTTAAAGTTATTTTTCACTTTACAGTGTTTTTTGGGTGTCTGTTTAATTTTTTGGTAAAAAGTTTTTTATAACATACGGAAACCTCTAAGAAAATATGTTTAACTTTAATTTTACATGAGATGACAGAAATAAAAATACGTTGAAAAGTCAAGTGTACAAAAAAGTAAAAAAAAATAAACAATTTAATTTACGCCCGCAGCATGCGTCAGGAGTTCCGACGTCGCCGTCGCTACAATAGTTTATTTTTCAATCTGTCAACCGTTTTAGCCCGGTTGGAAGATCGATGTAAATAATGTTTTTTTACTTATTTTGATTTTTTTACAGAGTAGTAGAGAAATGCGTAACCAATATTCGTAAAGTAAGTTACTTTAATTTTAGGTTAATAATCGGTGGTGTTTTTCGGTTTAGAATTATCGTATGTTATGCCTTATCCTCATGCTGTTTCTTTATTTTTTATGGTTTTTGTATTTTGCTTCCATTGAAGCTTCGAATGCGTTATAATAATCGGCATGGTTCAGATAATATATTTGTGAATTGAGCTTAAAATAAGTCAATATATTCATGCTATTTATTTGTTATGCATGGATGTGTGTTTGTTTTCATATATTTAACAATTTCTCTACTAACTAGGATTTTTCTTATAACAAAAACCTATTATAACCTACTAAACTATTACCTGCGGTTACCCCGCAGGTAATAGTTGCGTAACACACTTACAGTAGGAATCGGTTTCATTATGCTAAATCAACAACACTCACTGCGGTATTTACGTTGTTGAGCAGACCAATATTTTGAACATATGTAGCAATGGATTAGCAATATACGTCAAAATCATTCAGATCTTGATTTATAGTGTGGTACGTAATTATTGCGATGCTTATTATATGGTGATGTTTAGAAGTAGCTTAGGATGTATGTAAATGATAAATAAGTGCTTTTCGTACTTTTCAGCTTCCCAAAAGATGGTAACATAAAAAAGGAATGGATTGATGCCACAGGCATGCCACCTAACTGTTACCCTACAAAAAATAGCACCATATGCTCGGTTCACTTCAACGCAGAAATGTTCTAGTCTCTAAAGAAAAGTCGCAGGCTTTTTGAAAGGACAATTCCAAAATTAAGAGTACAACTGATATTTGCAGAAGTGTGTTAAATTTTATTTTATTATTGAAAGCTATTCTCATGATTTAGGGTATTCATAAAATCAGCCATTCAACTTTTCAGGATTCTATACAACCTATACGGCTGGTATGTTCCGATCAAGAGCGTAATGTAAGTTAACATCGACTTCTATTTGACCTATCACTATGATAATTAAATATTAAGATTTATGTCGAAAGCGCCAGGGTAGCCCTTAATACTTAGTAGGTAGTACTTAATAATAATTATGTAATGTTATGTTCTTAATAATATGTTTATTGTTATTGTAATATTTTCTGGACATGCCATTTTTTATTTGGTTCATTTTCAGGTGCCCAAAAAAATTGTACAATAATAAATGGAAGAATCGATAACTTTCCGATTTAGTCAATCACTAGCGTATATGTAAAATAAATTGCTTTTGCACAGCACAACGATAGCGACCGATGTTTTTGTGTGGGTAAATTCTACGGTGCATGGTAAATACACGCTGTGTTTGACGGAATAAGGTTTATTATTGATTGTATAGTACGTTCTGATTTAAGAAATGCGGGTGTGTGTGCGAGTGCGTACCTATTGATTTTATTAAACTGCATGTGTAGTTGTTGCCCCGCCCAGCGCCTAACTGGAGACACACGGTTCCGATATAATTTCGTCTGTTGACCAAATCTACTTATTTATTTTATCTATGATAAAATCCCATACGATAGAGTGGATCCCACGTAGGCATGATAAGCATTTAGTAGTGTAATTTGGTTAGATACTTTTTTGAGCATGTAGAGGGCATAGGAGAATTGATTTAATTTGCTACATACACTACTTACATGTGTTTTCAATGACAAATTAGAATCTATATGGATACCTAGAAATTTTGTATTTGTAACCTCAGATACCGTTTCATTTTTGTATTTAATAGTTAAAGGAGTTGATTTAGCATTTTTATTTTTGAAATTCATGTAATGGGTTTTTTTAAGATTTATTTTAAGATTATTAATATTTAGCCAATTAATTATGTTAGATAAAGAATCATTTATTTCTAATTCATGAGCTTTGTTTTTATTATTTGTGAAAATAGCCGTACTATCATCTGCAAATAAAACCATAGGCTGTAGAATAGCGTAAGGTAAATCTATACTAATATTATAAAGCGGAAAAGTTTGTTTGTTTGTTTGCTTGAACGCGCTAATCTTCGAAAGTACTGGGTAGATTTGGATGCAATTTGGTATGAAAGTAGCTTGAAGCTTGAGGAAGGTTATAGGCTACTTTTTACGCGACTGCAAAAAAGGAGAGTTATGTTTTTACAGTGATAAAATCCACGGGAGCGAAGCCCCGCGTGAGTAGGGCAGAGCGGGGTCTTATGAGCCGCGGGGTCTCCTGCACCACCCACACTAGTACACAAACGGTATAGGTTAGATAGGAGTGAGGGACGCCACAAAGAGCGGGAGGGACATGTGGCTCGTCCGCTGTTGCGTCAGTAGCCGGCCAGCGTTCGGCTTGAGTGTGCACATACGTTGACTCTATTTTCGCACCAAAAGTAAAAAAAGCGGCTCTTCGTACCTTTTGGTCTCCAGCCTATGTTTTTTGTGTTACAGCAATCAAGTAAGTGTATTTTAATTTCATAAATTGTGTTTATACGATGACACAATTAAAAATAATGTAAAATTAAGAGTCTTTATGTAGCTCGGTCAAATTGGTAATAAAATAGGGAAGGGGTCATTTGAGCCAAAATAAACGGGGTCTCGTGAGCATGGCTCATTAGACCCCATGGTTGCAGGTTGATGTTGTGTTGTGCTTCGTAACTAAACTGTTATCAATTTGGATTAAACTCTGGTGTTCAAATCACCCCCAAGTGAATGCCCCCCAATGAATCTTTCTACAATAGTATTTATTGTTTTCAAGATGCGAAACTACAAAAGAAAAACTGAACGACTTATAGTCTCCAAAGATCTAATTAAACGTGCTGCAGAAGAAGTTATCAATGGCAAAAGTATTCGAAAAGTAGCAAAAGATAACAAAATAGATAGAACCACGCTTTCAAGGTATGTCAATAAATTAAAACAAAGCCCTGAGTCTGATGTCTTTAAGGAATACACTAACCCTCGGCAAGTATCTCCTAAGGAACAAGAAAAAGCTATTGAAGTTGAGCTAGATCATGCAGTAACATCAACGCAATCGCGCGTCACTGTATCAACTACGCAAGAATCATGGAATGACAAAGAAAATCGAAGGCCAAAGGTTGCTACGTCATATACCTTCAAAGATGAAGTTGTCTTTTCACCAGAATTTGTGAGGCCATTTCCAAAAGCAGGGCCATGAAATCAACAGCAAATACGAAGGAAATAGAGAAATTGTGCCGTATTGACTGATACACCAGAGAAGGACCAGCTTACTGAAGAACAGAGTAAGCGGAAGAGCAAGGGCAGTAAGAAGATACTCAACACAAAAAGTCTATAGAGCTTGAGTCTATCGAGAAGCGGGCCAAGTGTCTTTAGTTTTGTATTTTCGTTTTTGGCACCGACTTCCGAAATTAAAGTTATTTTTCACTTTGGAGTGTTTTTGGGAGTCGGTTTAATTTTTTGGTAAAAAGTTTTTATTTCACTCTTTTTAGTTGGTTGTTTTTTAATTAACCTAGTTACAAGAGCCTAAATGTCAACTACTTATAACATTTTACAAAATATTGCTTTTCCCAATGCTGGGTCGTTAATTTTTGAGGAGTTCTCCTGGTACTTCACCATCAGCTATACATCACTATATGCATTGTGACGAGCATAAAGTGCTTAATATCCATATTCAAGTAATCGAATCGCAATCCACGAAATACTTATTATTGAGTAGTTTCGGCGACCATCTGTGGTCTTCATCATCAGTTCCACTTCCTCAAATGGTACTCTTTGAGAGCAACTGCACAAGTTACTATAAGAAATACCCAAAACGCCATAGGTGTGCCTATAATATTTGAAGAGTTCCCTCGATTTCTCCAGGATCCCATCATCAGATCCTGACTTGGTGACAAGTGGTACCAATTTCGAAGTATAACCTATCAAACAAAAAAAGAATTTTCCAAATCGGTTCAGCCGTCTTCGAGTACTCGGTGATCATACGTAAAAAAAAAATACGCGTTACTTGATAACCTCCTCCTTTTTTGTCGTCGGTTGAAAAAGTTGTTGAATGTCTGTGCTATGGTATCAGGATCAGTTGGTTATTATATATTATTCTATTAATTTTTTCAGAGGGGTTATTGTTTTTGTATTTATTAATTATTTGCCACACCGCTTTAGATTTATTTGTGGCTGTTTGGATGTGATAGTTGTTTTGCGACTTTTGAGTAAGTTTTATGATTTTTTTAAACTTTTTGCTATATTTCTTAAAAACACTCCTGTCTTTATTATTATTTGATATTCGATATTTTTAAGTAGCATTCTTTTACGGAGGGAACATCTTTTTAATCCTTTACTGAGCCATTTAGTATTTCGTATAATTGGAACCTTGATTTTTATGTTTGGAAAGCAAAGGTCATAGAAAAGTATAAATAATTTATGGAATTCTTGAAAAGCAGCATTTGGGTCACTTTTCGCATAGCAATTACTAAAAGTTAAGGTTTTTAAATATTTAACAAATTTTGAAACATTTTCTTTGCTATAGTCTCTTCGGAATTTATAACAGTGTGTTATTAAGTTTTCCTGACAGGACATGAAAGTATTTGTGCAGTATGATCAGATAGTCCTAGTTCTAAGACACATTGTTTACAGCCGCTTATATTATGCGCAATATTATCAATGCAGGTTTTGCTTTGTAAATGGGTTGGTTCGTTAATTGCAAGTTTTAAGTTAAAGCTCTGTAATAAGATTTCAAACTCTCTTGAAACAGGACTATCTTTTAGTCGATCGATGTTATAATCACCACAGACAATAAGCTTTTTTCCTTTAGTACTAAAGTTTGCAAGTATTTCCGTTAAGCGGCCAAAAACTATCTCTACACAATCCCTTTTTGTTATAGGACGCCTATATATACATATGACAATTAATCCTTCCTCTAATAATTCAATAGCCGAACACTCTATGAGGTTGGGTATGCTTACAAGTTTTGCTTCATGAAGAGACTTAAATTTATGATTTTTTCGTACTATGCTACATGAACCACCATTTCTACTTGTTCTTGAGAAATTTGCCGCCATAGTATAATTGGGAATTTGGAGACATTTAGTATCATTAGTTTAGGGATAATGTATACTTGGGAGTATATATATATCCTAATTATGAAGGTAAGTAAAAGGCGTGTTAATAGTTACTAGGTGTATTCACGACTGTAAGCTTAGGCGACGGGACGCAGCCGTCTCTACTTATCTATATGTAAGTATAGGTATGTGTGTACACGTACATATCATGTTATGTGTCCCTACACTATTCCCCCCTTACAAAAAAATAACAAAACATTTTGTCATACCCAGTCTATATAAAAATAAAATAAAATACACAGGTTTACAATGAATTCTACCAACACGTAAACACTAGCCAGTCGGTTAAAGGTGATTAATTTGAGTCGTACGGCGCGGCGACGACGCGTCTGCGCGGGCGCGGCGCGACACAGTGGCACGGCGGCGCGGCGGTATACACCGCCTATGATGCATACTGAGGCGCGGTGGAATGCTGACGAGGGATCGTCTGCAGGGTCACCAGCGCTGGGTTGCTCGCGATCACCTGCTTGTGCGTATCCAGCTCTTAGCATTAGTTTGACAGCGGTGCCACACCATGTATCCAACGAACAAACTGACGATGATTATGATGGCGATTACAATCCATGCCATCGTATCTAGCTTCTGAGTAATCATGGAGTTATTCACAGTTGCTTGAGAAATAACTTGATCTTTGCTTTGAGTTCCACCCATTATACCGACTAGTGTTCCGTGCTGACGAAAATTATGGACTAATTCAAAATAACTAATTCACTACGTATATTAAAAAAATATGTGCTTACATTTTGCAATATTTTATTAAAATTTAGAACAACAATAAAATAAAATTGTTGCAATAAAATTGATGAAATGGAAATAAATTTCCGATTTATACTTACTCTTACATCTAATTACATAAAATTATAAGTCTAAAGTAGTTAGCATTAAGGTTCACAATATTATAACTATACTTTAATATTAATCTATGTACATTACTACCATGAATATTCGTTACGCGTAAAAATGCTTACGAAGTAAAACGTATCGGGGTTTTTATAACGCGGCCACTTCGCGTCGTTCTCGGATGTAGAACTTTGCTGGATGTGTCTGCGTTATTTTTACTACAAGTATCCTTATTATTAGATAAAAAATTACTACAACTAGTATTATCACTAAAATCTATTGGTGACGACGATTCATCGATTACGTAGGCGGGTTTAAGCCTATCTACTGAAATAGTAGTTTCTCTATTACCTATTTTTATTACGAACGTTTTTCCTCTTCTCTCTATGACGCTGTATGGGCCATCGTAGGGAGGTTGGAGGGATTTACGCATGACGTCATTTCTGACAAAAACACTTTTACAGTTTGCAAGATCACCAGGAATGAATATTGAGCGGGAATTACTATGACTTGACGGTCTAGGCTTCAAATTATTTATACTATCTCTTAGTTTTTGTAAATATTCTGAATCTGTTCCACAAAAACTAATATTATCGTAAAAATCGCCTGGAAGTCTTATCGTCTTGCCATACATTAACTCAGCTGCGCTCACACCACTATCACTTCTAGACATGGCACGTAATCCTAATAACACAGATGAAAGCTCATCTACCCATGAACTGTTGCATGTTAGACGTGCCATAAGAGCCACTTTTAGTGCTCTATGCCAACGTTCGATCATGCCGTTACTTTGCGGATGATAAGGTGTCGTACGTATTTTGTGAATAACTTGTAATGACGTCATGTCACTTGTTATGTATTGAACCCTAAATTTGACATGTTAGCATAAGCTTCCTTAGTGACATGTTTCCGAGGGTCGACTGCGGTGTCATGAGCCGTACGATCGATCCCGGCCATTGAGCAAGTTGTCTTTTTGTAAGTTTACAATGGTGATATTTCGTCTCATAGTTAAAAATCTAGTTATAACAGCGGTCGTAAGTTTGAAGGCGACAGAGCACCGCAAACCTTGATTGGAGACAGAACTGTGTCACTCCATAGATAAATGTTGTGAATATACCGCCATTAGAAATATATAATAGTAAGAAAGTGAAAACTAGACTCAAGTACTATTTTTGTGATTTGTGCATTCAACAACAAAGGGGTGAGTTGCATCAGTACACTACCATTAATGAGTTTACCATTTTACCCTGGAGGTTAATCGTTGTACTGAAATAAGTGTTATATTGTTCTAGCCTACTGTCACGCCCTTTGTTGCTTGGTGAATGATGATGGGAAGATCTCATCTCTAGCAAGTTAATCGTATGTAATCTTATGATGATGGGAAGATCTCATCTCTAGCAAGTTAACCGTATGTAATCTTTTGATATATCTCGTACCACCCATACCACTATTTTGATGAGGACTCACGCCTAGCCGGCTGATCCGTGGATTGGAAGGGTTCCTAGCGCCTAACACCCAGCCGCAAAACCCTCCTGGCGCCCTCTTAGATATAGTTAGTTTTAAGTAGTTTTAAGGTTCATTGTCACTGTGTCGATTGGATCATAGGGTCATTAAAAAGTGAATAATTGCAAGAATGTTTTATTGTCAAACCACCTCCATTCAGACGAGACGTAACATGGCGCCTAACGCTAAAACAATGTAGTGGTTTGCACAGTGGATATTCTTGGTTATTATATTCGTCTTTTTATTAATTTCGGTTATGTATATTATATTTTGTCAAGTGTATGTTGATTTAAGACGTTCTTAGCGATAAGTCACGAAGAAATTTTGTTTTATTACGAGTAGGTAGTTTTGTGTCAGCGATTTGGTTGTTATATCAAGGAAATTGTAGGTAACCTATATATCTATACCATAACAAGTACCGTAGCTTGAATCCGGAAACTTATTGCCTGTTGTAGTTATTTTATGATTTAAGGGCTACAGGCTGTTGTTCTTTGTTAAAATACAGGGTCACAAAAAATTGTCAATTATTTTATTAACATTGCATAAGGTTTGCAAAGAATAGTAGAAAAGTTTGGGGAAAGTTTGGCCATAATAGTAGTATATATTATTAAAAAAAAAATAAAAAAAAAAATAAAAAAAAAACCCCAATTTCTGTTAACGGTTATCAGCATATCGTTCTAGCTTCTTTCTTGTTTGCTTCTAAAATGGATCCACACTTCCTATTAAAAGATGAACTGGAGTTTGAGCTTGCGTATCGGGGCATAGGTGTGACAGCGGTCGTATCCACTTTACGGAAATTGCTAAAGGAAGTTCTTATAAGTGAACAGACCGGAGAGTACAGTCATGAGATAAAAGCTCCGAAACAGAGTTTAGAGTCATTTTCGGCGGAACTTGATATTTGTGTGTCAAAACTGAAAATACTTACACAATACATTACGGAATGCACAGATAGGCCGGATAAACCATTATTCAGAAGATTATTATCTAGGTTAATACATGTCCAGAACAGATTAGATTTTATCGTACCGAAATCAGATGGAGAAGTAAAACAAATTTCTGTCCTAAAGAAAAAAGTTGAAACTTTAGTAGCACAGAAGAGCGAGATGAATCGCCACAAGAAGGCGACTTAAAAGCTGAGGATAAAGATAAATTAGTAAAGACTTTAGGCGCGATTGGTGACAAGATAATTAAGAGAATAGAAGAAAACAGTGATGCAGTAGCAGCAAACCCACAGCAGGAGTTAGATCAGCCGTTACTTGATAGGAAAACTTGCACTTTTGAAGATTGCCCAGATCTAAAAAATAAAGGGTCTCAGCTATTTAGGTCTTCCACTATGGAGGACGGGGTGTACAATCGTAAGTTAGTTCCCATCAGTAGTTGGGGTATAAAATTTTCAGGTAGAAATAATTTAAGTGTTATGCATTCATAGAACGAGTAGAAGAAATAAAAGAAGCCCGCAATGCTAGTGATATGGATTTGTGGAGATATGCAATCGATTTCTTTGAAGGAGATGCGCTTATATGGTATAGGGCGAATAAGGACAAAGTAGGAGATTGGGAGGAACTGGTTTTTCTTCTTAAGCGTACATTCCAGTCTCCATATTACCAGGAAGAATTATTAGAAGAGATTAAAGCTAGGACACAGGGTAAAGATGAGTCATCAGTGATTTATATTTTCGTAATGCAAAATATGTTTAATAGACTTCCCAATAAAATTCCAGAAAGAGAAAAAATTCAGATCATTATAAGAAATCTACAGCCATATTTTCAAAGAGCCGTTTGCAGAGATGCGTTCATGTCTGTGGAAGACATGGTGAATATACTTCAAATATTAGAAAAACACAAAGATGATTGGTATTTAAATCAGGTGAAGCAAGTTTGCGAAAACCCTAACAAATATAATAACTGGGCGGTACTTAAAGGTTTGCTCTTTAGAAAAGTGTTATTAAAGCAATATCCAAACGAGAGTTTAAACTGGAAGTTATTCATTCCGGACAAACTAAAAGATGAGGTATTAAAATTAAGTCATGATGATATTAGGGCTGGTCACTTGGGGGTGCGTAAGACATACTACAGAATCAAAAAAGATTTCTTTTGGTTTAACATGTTGAAGGATGTGGAGCAGTATGTTAGAGAGTGTGAAACTTGTGCAAAATATAAGGTCTCACAGCAACAACCTTTTGGTCTGATGGGGCGACATAGAGATGTATATCAACCTTGGCAGGTAATATCATTAGACTTAATGGGTCCATTTCCTAAAAGCAAATTAGGAAATACCATGTTATTAGTCATGTCATGTTGGTTTAGTAAGTTTGTTTTACTTTTTCCTTTGAGGACGGGTAAAGCGGAAAAAAATTGTGAAATAGTGGAACATCAAATATTGTTATTTGGATCACCCAAGGCAATCATTTGTGATAATGGTAAACAATTTGAATCACAATTATTTAAAGAACTAGCCACAAAGTATCAGAGTAAATTATGGTATACACCTCTTTATCATCCACAAAGCAATCCGACTGAACGGGTGAATAGGGTAGTAGGAACACTAATAGCGGCTAATTGTAGTGCTAAAAAACATAACGAATGGGATGTTCACTTACAAGGCATTGCTCATTCTATAAATACAGCAGTACACGAGACAACTGGTTACACGCTGATAACGTGTATCGTTTGCAAAACTTACAGGGCAAGAATATAGGCATTTGGCATGCGAAAGATTAAAAGAGATAAAAAAAAATGTGTTTTTTTTTTCCTGCGGTTGGGGAATATTTGTAATGACGTCATGTCACTTGTTATGTATTGAACCCTAAATTTGACATGTTAGCATAAGCTTCCTTAGTGACATGTTTCCGAGGGTCGACTGCGGTGTCATGAGCCGTACGATCGATCCCGGCCATTGAGCAAGTTGTCTTTTTGTAAGTTTACAATGGTGATATTTCGTCTCATAGTTAAAAATCTAGTTATAACAGCGGTCGTAAGTTTGAAGGCGACAGAGCACCGCAAACCTTGATTGGAGACAGAAGTGTGTCACTCCATAGATAAATGTTGTGAATATACCGCCATTAGAAATATATAATAGTAAGAAAGTGAAAACTAGACTCAAGTACTATTTTTGTGATTTGTGCATTCAACAACAAAGGGGTGAGTTGCATCAGTACACTACCATTAATGAGTTTACCATTTTACCCTGGAGGTTAATCGTTGTACTGAAATAAGTGTTATATTGTTCTAGCCTACTGTCACGCCCTTTGTTGCTTGGTGAATGATGATGGGAAGATCTCATCTCTAGCAAGTTAATCGTATGTAATCTTATGATGATGGGAAGATCTCATCTCTAGCAAGTTAATCGTATGTAATCTTTTGATATATCTCGTACCACCCATACCACTATTTTGATGAGGACTCACGCCTAGCCGGCTGATCCGTGGATTGGAAGGGTTCCTAGCGCCTAACACCCAGCCGCAAAACCCTCCTGGCGCCCTCTTAGATATAGTTAGTTTTAAGTAGTTTTAAGGTTCATTGTCACTGTGTCGATTGGATCATAGGGTCATTAAAAAGTGAATAATTGCAAGAATGTTTTATTGTCAAACCACCTCCATTCAGACGAGACGTAACAAACTAAATACTTCATTAGATGCTTAAACAGATCACTCTCGAATTGTCTGCCCTGGTCGCTGGTCAGCTGTGCAGGACATCCAAAACGGGAAATCCAGCCTTCAAACACCACTCTCGCTACAGTTTCGGCTGTTATGTTTTGTACCGGAAAGGCTTCAGGCCAACCGGTGAAACGGTCTATCATAGTTATACAGTATCTATAACCATCGACTGTTGTACTTAGTGGATATGAACATGTGAAAATTTATCCGATCTCTCGTATTGTTCTAATCCTGACATAGCATGCCTAGTGATTTTTACTTTTTGGCATTGGATACACGATCTTGCCCAGTGCGTTATGTCTCTGTCCATATCAGGCCAAAAGAATTTTTGTTTAATTAATTGTTTACTAATTTTAATACCTGGATGGCTAAGGTTATGAATGGAATAGAACGCTAATTTTCTAAAATTTTCCGGTAAATAAGGTCTTATATTTTTTGTTGAAGTCTCACAATAAATCATTGAATCAGAGTCTGGCAAACATATTTGCTTAAATTGCAATTTAGAGTTGCTATCCGATGCGCACAATGCTTGGCGTAGGTACTCGTTGCTATCTTGCACTTTTGCTACGTCAGTGAAATCGAGGAACGTGGAACACTGTATGGTATCAACACGTGAGAGTGCATCGGCGACGACATTATGCTTACCACTAACATATTGGATATCCGTGGTAAATTCACTGATATAAGAGAGTTGCCTAATCCTTCTGGGACTTTCTTTATCATTATTACGTTTTGTAAAAGAATAAATTAGGGGTTTGTGGTCTGTATATATAGTTAATGGTCGACCTTCGATCATATTTTTGAAATGTTTGATGGCCATGTATACTGCTAACAATTCCCTATCGTAAGTAGAATATTTGGTTTCTGTTTGCGTTAGTTTTTTTGAAAAATAACCGAGTGGTTACCAATTATTATCTATTAGTATTTTGCTGTAATACTGCACCAAGACTAGTGTTTGAAGCGTCCGTCATTAGCGCTAATTTAGTATCAGGCAATGGATAAGATAATGTAGCGGCGCTTTGTAAGCTCTCCTTACATTTCTTAAATGCCTCGTTGGCTTTATCAGTCCACTCTATAATAGTTTTATCATTCTTTTTAGAATTATGTAAGTATTTATTTAGTTCCGATTGAAATTCGATAGCCCTAGGAATATGTGAACGGTAAAAATTAATCATACCTAGGAAACGTCGTAACTGACCGATAGTTTCAGGTCTTGGAAAATTCATCACAGCTTGCACTTTGTCATCAAGTGGACGAACTCCCTCCGTTGACACTTCAAAACCTAGAAATTCAAGCTTAGACTTGCCAAATCAACATTTAGAAACATTGATCGTAATACCGTATTGGTTAAATCTTTGGAAAACTATATCTAAATGCATTTTGTGTTGTTCGACAGTTTCACTTACAATTATGACATCATCAATAAAATTGAATAAAAAATTTAAATCGCGTAGTACGACTGTATCCATAAATCTTTGAAAAGATTGTGCAGCGTTGCGCAATCCAAAAGTCATACGCGGAAACTCAAACAAACCAAACGGTGTTATTATCGCAGTTTTCTCTATGTCCTCTGGAGATAACGGAATAAAGTGATAGGCTCGTTTTAAATCTAAACGACTAAAAATAGTTTTTTTACCTGCCAATAAGTACTTAAAATCATGAATTCTAGGAATCGGGGAACGATCGGGCTTAGTTATAGCGTTCAATCGTCTATAATCGCCGCAAGGACGAAATTCGCCGTTCTTTTTCGGCACTACATGTAATGGACTTGCCCAAGCACTCTTGGACGGTCGACAGATACCTAACTCGGTCATTATCCAAAATTCTTCCTTAACCTTAGAGTATCTATCCGGGGGTAGGGGTCGCGCTTTCGCGTAAACAGGTGTTCCAGACGTTTCAATTACATGATATACAGAATGTTTAGGTGTATCTTTATATGATACAGGCTTAGACAAATCTGGATATCTTGATAATAAATCATGCCATATATTCCTAGAATCTAATGTTTTAAGTGATGATTCGCACAAATTATGCCTAACGATTGAAGTGAGAACGTTTAGATGGGTAATTTGATCTCTTAGTTGCCGTGAGCTTAAATCAACTAACAACCGATAATGGCCTAAAAAATCGGCACCAATTATAGGTTGTTTAACAGCTGCCACTATAAAAGTCCATCTAAATGCTCTCCTTAAATTAAGATCTAAAACTAAAGTACATGTACCATATGTCCTTATCTCCGTGCCGTTTGCCGCGTACACTTTGTAATCACTCGCGCTAGTTTTAGACACACACTGTTTTGACACTGGAATCACTGAAATATCGGCACCCGTGTCTATTAAAAATTTTAAACCTGTTTTTTTGTCCATTACGCACAGGCGGTAATTACATACACCGACACAATCCTCCGCCCTTGGTTGTATCGCACTCAGTTTTCCGCTGCAGGGGTTGGCTTCTCCTTCTTCCAGTTACAGGGCTCAACGCATTTTGCAGCCTTGACTCCATACCGATGATGATAAAAACACAACCAATCTGGATGCTTGCGACTTCTACTGGAGCTTCTATTCCTTGACCTTGAACTTGAACGGTCATGCTGCCTTTGTCTGCCCCTACCTGATTGCGGTGGTCGTGAGCGACGAAATTCAGCTACCTCGGCGCTCAGCTTCTTCATCATCGCGATCAGGTCCTTGGTGCCAGAGTCCGTACCCGATGAGTTAGACGAAACCTCTGCCACCTCGGTAGGTCTTGTCGCTTCAATGACCTTGTCTGCCACGATAGCTAGATTTTCCAGGTCCTTCACCTCTGTCACTGCTAAAACTGCTTGGTACTGCCGACGGAAGATGGCTATTCCACATAATTTGGAGTGTGGGGTCTGGAATTTTTCCTCTTGCGAGATCCCTCATCCTTCGTAATAGCTGGGAAGGTTTTTGACTTCCCAGCTCCATTTCCCCTAATAACTTCTGGAACTGCCGCGTCTCCGATTCTTCAAAGACTTGCAATAATCTGTCCTTGAGCGAATTATATTTTCGGTTTTCTGGTGGTGCCAATAATAAATCACTTACTTGTTGTTGGCGGTTTTATTAAGTTTGGTCACCACTAGGTTTTGTTTTGCGCTATCGCTTAATTTCTGACCTTCTACCGCGGCTTCAAATTGCACGAACCACAGTCGTGGCTGGTCCGCCCAAAATTCGGGAATTCTCGAGGACACTGTGATGTTCGCTAACGCTGCTTCGTCACGCGTCTCGGGCTTTTCCTGAGGAGTCACCGGCGGGTATGCAATATGCGGGGTTACAACTTGAGGATTCATTGTTCAAATTAATTATTAACACGACACTTAAATGTTCAAACGGGTCACCACTTTAGGGAATATGTATACTTGGGAGTATATATATATCCTAATTATGAAGGTAAGTAAAAGGCGTGTTAATAGTTACTAGGTGTATTCACAACTGTAAGCTTAGGCGACGGGACGCAGCCGTCTCTACTTATCTATATGTAAGTATAGGTATGTGTGTACACGTACATATCATGTTATGTGTCCCTACAATTAGCTATCATATTATGCTCGGTAATACACACCACATCAATCAGGTTATCGGTATTGTTAATATTATTTAGATTTACAGTAAATATTTGAATGAGAGTGAATATTTTGATGAAGTACATGTATTTTGTCATATACGAAAAAAGTTGCTGTCATTACACTTATTATTTACCTTAACATGCAAAGTATCATTCGATTTTTCTTATTTTTTTGTACGTATCATCTACATTTATAGTGTTTAAATCTACGATCAGGTCTTGTAAGTCGTTTAAAATAATATTTAACCCTTTATTATTTAAGCTTCCGTACCTTTAGCTATAAGTTTCGTAGGTGTACGGAAGATTAAGTTGGAGTCCAAAATATACGCATATTTATATGTCTCAACATCCATATAGATCAAATTATTGAAAGTATCAATTCTACTATTGAACATCAAATGTTTTGTTAATCATATACTTAAAGGTCGGCAGACATACTATAAAGTTTGTGTGGGTAAAACTTGCAATTTTTCGCGAATAAAAGTAACTATGTCAATATAATTATGCGTTCTTCTGAAGTCTTCTTCTCCAACATAAATAACACAATAATCAGAGCAAGTGAAGTTTTGTACTTTCTTATCAAGATTATCGAATAGAGTCTTTAATCCACAGTTTGGCATGCGATAATGACTTATATCAAAATTACTTAGATAGGTTCTTTGACAGGTTGAATATATTCTGTTACATGTTTCACTACTTAAAATACATATACTGTGCCTTACGACAACGATGATTTATTGTTAATAATATTGTTCTTGTTCGGCGAGTTTTCAGAAGAATCGTCAGCAGTGGTTATGTGGCAATTCGGAGTTCCTTGAACAGAGGGTTTACTGATTTTCTCGATCATAGAAACAGCTTTATTTCTCTTCGGTGTTTGTATTTTCTTCTTAAGAGGACTACTGGTGACTTTTTTATAGAACTCATTTTTCATTAATAAATCGGCGTTTGTTTGTTTAAGTGTGCTATTTTCAACAGATAACAACTCTATTTCCTGATGTGCGCTTCTCAATTGGGACCTAAGGTCCTCTATCTCAGTTTTTAGGATGTCTATCTGCTTATCCTCTTCGTCTTCTGACATTTCCGGCATACTATCTGTAGTCTCATCCAATGTTTGAGAAATAATTACACTGGTGTCGTTAATGGGTTCCGATATGGTTCGAGTACGACGGAAAGTGATGTTTTCTAGGAAATTCATAGTAACTATTTATTTTATAAATTTATACAATCACAAAAAGTTACCACGGCGGTGAGATTCGATCTCGAAACTAAGAAGGTTCATTTATTACTTAGCCACTTGAACGATTTACTATCTCTCCGAATTTTGTGATCTAGTGTAGTTTTAAAAGCGTAAGTCCTTGTTTTTGTAATAGATGTCGCTACTTCACACTATTAATTGTCAATTTGTTAATAATTAGTTCGGTTACACTGTGTCGATATTAATACTAGTTAGTGTTTGAGGTTTTGGCTAGATGGCGTTTTTTTGCTGTATCTTCAAGTCACGCAGGCGTGCAATATTTGAATAAAAAACGATTTTTGGCGATGACAATGATTGTTTAGCTCACTGTTTTTTTTTCAACGCAATGGGGAAATTGTTTATAATTATGTTTGTTTTGTACGTTGTTTACACTGGTATAACTTATGGCACTAAGTTTATCGAGTTTCTAAGTCAATGTTTCCATATTTGAGAATCAACACTTGTATATTATTAACACAGAGCTTTTAATTAATGATAACACTGTTTCTGCTTGTTTATGAGTCTTATTTCACATTAAATACCTATATTACACTGTTTAAAATACTGAATTTACTATTTTTATAAATATTTAATTACGAGGACAATTACATGTAATGTTTACTTGTCAACTGTCATCCAATGATACTGGTATGACTCTCTGTGTGGGGGTGTGAGTTTGAATGGAGGGGTGAGTGTGTGTGAATGTGAGGGTGTGTGTGTGTGGTATCTGTGTCAAATGTATGAAATATGCCCTTATTTGGAGATTTTAGCCCTACGATCTAATATCTTGGGATTGGTAAGTACCACTAGAAACCATTAACAATGTCTAAAGTTCGTATTTAAATAATAAGTTTTCTATTTCACTGTACCCAAACGGCTCAAGTTCTTGGATAATTGTTTTTTTTACATTTATGGAACTGAAGGTTATATATTGTACATCTGTTGTGGAGCTTGTTGTAACTGGCAACAAGAGTTCTACAGGAAGGGGTAGTAGCCACTTTACATTTTCTTCTACCTGTTTGAGCTTTATATACGTAAGGTAACGTTCTATGTAGTTTAAGTAATGAGTTGATAATATAAAGTTTTCTTAGTGACAATATTTTATGAATTTGGTATAAATCGTCAGTAGGAAATCTAAGTGGTTTAAAGAACATTGTCTTTATCAAGCATCTCTGGGCTCTTTCTGCTTCAAGGAATTTAATTTTAGTAGCTCCACCCCAGATGGAAATACAGTAACACATAACTAATTGTGCCAATGCTAAATAGACAGTTTTTAAGAGGTTTTGAGAAGTTACATACCTCAACTTTTTTAAAACCCATATGAGCTTATGGAGCCTATCATTTATGACTTCAATTTGAGGGTGCCAGGAAAGTCGGTTGTCAAGTATTACTCCCAGGTATTTACTGGATTTAACACATCCAATCTCTTCGCAACCGCATTGTGTAGTATTAGTGAAGCCACAAGTATGAATTCTCAATATCAAGCGTGGTGGGGGAAGTGTACGCTTATTTATAGCGAAGCAAATATAATTAGTCTTGGCTATATTAAGGGTAAGAAGGGCACACTTAAGCCAGTCTTCAACCTTGCGGAGACCATTCTCAGCAGCCTCAAAGACGGAGTTCCACGATGTCCCATTAAATACAATAGCAGTATCATCTGCATATGAGAATACTTGCTCTCCGACAATCTCGAGGTTAGTTAGTTCGTTTAGGTATATTAGGAATAACGTGGGACCTAAAACGCTTCCTTGGGGCACGCCGTACTCAATTTTTATGTCAGAACTAATGAAACTATAATTTTTTACGCATTGGGTCCGGTCTTTTAAATAATCAGTCAAGAGTTTTAGCGGCATATCCCTAATACCTATAGACTCCATCTTTTGTATAAGAGTCGGAACTGACAGTGTCGAAAGTTTTTTTCAAGTCTAAAAAGACTGTAAAACACTTTTCTCCACGGTCCAAATATTGAGTTACCAAGGAGGTCAGTCCTGATATGGCGTCTTCTGTGGATTTTGCTTTTCTGAATCCAAATTATGAACTGGATAGAATTTCAAATTTTTCGAGATAAGTAATTAGGTGTGAGTTGATAAGCCTCTCGATAACTTTAGAGATAACAGACAAGACTGAAATAGGTCGGTAATTATTGATATCACTTTTATCGCCACCCTTGTAGACGGGTGTCACGATGGATTTTTTAAGCAAAAACGGGAATATACCTTTTCGACAGCAGAGGTTGGCAAGATGGCTGATAATGGGAGCGACAAGTAGTTTTACCAATTTTATGAATTTAGTCTGGATACCGTCCCAACCGGGAGCACTATCAGTTTTCAAGCTCGATATAACACTGTCAACTTCCCATGGGTCAGTCTCCAGAAGTACGAAAGACGTTAACTGTGATTTTGGAGTAGATATTAGGCCACCAGCTGGATGCGAGGACCTACTGAGGATGCCCTCCGCGAGGGGCTTGCCGACAATGGCGAAATAACTATTTACACAATTAACTGACTCTACAGGTGAACTATTAGTATTGAGTAATTCATAGCTTCCCATTTTAGATGTGTTAAGATTCGATATTTGTTTGATAGATTTCCATAGTGCTTTAGAGTTTTTAATATTAGTTTTTAGCAGTTCAGATTCATATTTACGTTTCCATTTTTTAATTAGATTATTACAATAATTACGGTATCTAGTAAATGTTATCTTTAATATTTCATTAAACGGATCGGACCTTAATTTTAGTTGCATTCTGTTTCTGTTCCTGATACAACGTAATAGACCACTGATAATCCAGGGCTTAATAATGCGTTGTTTGCTAGAGATCCTCTTCACCTCCACACTTTCATCCAGGGATGATTTAATGTTATTAATTAAATGTTCAATCACAAAGTTAGGGTCGTCGCTTAATAATAGGGTAGTAGGATAGATTTTTGTTTATTAGCTTTTCAGAAGCTGCTTCAAAGTCAACGAAGGTTTTGATAGTTGGGGAACGGTATTTTGTTTTTATTTTAGATAGGTTCATGAAGACCGATGCGTGATCTGTTATAGTAGTGTTTAAGACTGTAATACTGGCTGAGAGTTTGGTTTTATCAATCTTTAAAATGAAATGGTCAAGACAACTATTTTCTCGCGTGGGAATTATGTGTCCTGGTAGAAGACCATGTGAGGACAGCATGTTAAGGTAGGAGGCCCGGTTGCTACATTGGTAAGATGATTCATCGTCTTTTATAATTAGATTAATATTTATATCACCAGATATTATAATATTCTAGTTGCGTTTAATCGTTTCTACTCGTAAAAGAGTATTAAGTGAGGCAATAAAATTAGATGCATTATGAAGTGATGGTAACCGGTATATTCTCAGTATAGTACACCCACATATGTTTAACTGTATGCACGAAGCGTTATCCAAGTTATGTTCCTTAAAAACTGGATTTAGACCACTCCATCATTTTGATTACAGTTGTTCGTGGTAGCATAATGAAAATAATTTGTTAAAGAAAGGACGGGCTTGTTTGTATTTAATCGACATTCAGTAAGAATTATGACATCAATATCTGTACTATATATAACCCGAGAGAGTGGCTTCAAAGTTATCAAAGTTGCAATAAATACTTCTTATATTTTGTTAGATTAATGTAAGATCATTTCTATTGTAGTTTATATGTTTGTTTAAATTAACTATATCACATGTTACCGATTTTGCAACTGCGAAGCCGTCTAATTCATTTGAGTTTCTGAGGTTATCTGTCATTTATTTTAAGGGTTTCAGACTGAATTTCATTTTGTGGTGGAGTGGTCACATGCAAGAGAAGTAATAAAGAGCGCTTACAGTGAGGAGTAGTGATAATTTTGTTTAGGGCGAATGTATGAGTACAATAAGTGTTAATGGTGTATGTCGTGTAAGTGCGTGGGCAATAGTGTGTGCGAGTAGTTATGAATGTACTGGAAAGCGTAGTGATTGTTTTTATGGTGAGTTTGTTTAAAATGTTACACAATACATGAATTAGAGATACCAGATTTAAGATATAAAAAATATAGGCTCTAAAATAACAACAATCTACAAATCGCTTTGTATATTATATAAAAAATAATAGCCCGCCGGGGTTGCGGAAATGTACTAAGAAGATACCGCGGCCCCAGAACTTACAAGCAGCTGAAGGGACAGGGTGGGTTTTTAGTCAGTAGAAGTCTGACACTCCCTTCCATTTAAGTTATTTAATGAT
This sequence comes from Tholera decimalis, assembly GCA_943138885.2. NCBI lineage: Eukaryota > Metazoa > Arthropoda > Insecta > Lepidoptera > Noctuidae > Tholera > Tholera decimalis. The sequence continues at coordinate 29,925,210 of OW964551.2, forward strand.
TTTCCCACCCAAAAAAAAAAGAGTGATAAATGATACCTAAAATGATACCTACTATCATAAAATCTTTGCACGAAATCATTTGCAAGCAACGATATGCTTTGTAGTCGGCCGATAGTTTTCTTGGACCTATTTTGAATGTTCATAACTTTTATACAAATAGGCACAAATATATTTTAATAGGTAGGTACTTATACTATATTTTTTAATGGCTATGTACTCGGTTCTGCCAATGAAAATTTGTATGTCTAATATGATATGTAATAGTAGGTATATTTAACATCCTGCGGGTTTTGGGTTTCTAGAATGTTTTAACGAGATACCGCAGCCCCGGATCGGGATAAAGCGGAAAGGCGTAGCAAACTCTTACTGACTGTTCCATCCGTTGTCTTTGAGATGCGAGGCTTGTTAGAACGTTCCTGCAACTCCGGGAATTTGAAAATTGATTTGAGTAAAACTGTTGTTGGTAGGTGTTTGTGAATGCACCTTACATTATCTACTTACTTTGATATTATCTATGACAACTGTGATTGTCTATGTCTATGTCGTGTGTGGAGTAAAATTATAGAGAATCAATTTATAAATTAATATCTTTTATTTAGCTAAATAACATGGTGTCTCGTGGATAAAATGGCAGATGAAGATTACAAAGTGCTTCTGGAGCAGCAGACTAAGCTGTTAGCTGCGATGCAAACTCAAATGCAAGTCATGCAGCAACAAATGGTTAACACGATGGCGGGATCCACTAGAGACGCTGTAAAAAGTCATGTCAGCGTCCCATGGCCCCAACCTTTGGATGTAGAATCGGGAGACCTATTCGAAAATTTAGAATTCTTCCGCAATGGCTGGGAAAATTACTGCACGGCTACCGGAATGTCTAAATGGGGACCGGAGAAAAGTGAGGTTAAGGCCAGCATTCTTTTGAGTGCAGTGGGCACGGTAGCAGTGAAGAAATTCACGGAGTTCGGTCTCACAGAGAAGGAAAAGAAATGTGAAAAAGAAATTTTAAGAAAAATGGAAGAAACTATCATAAAAAAAAACAAATGTCATCCATTCCAGGTATTTATTTAACTCCAGGAATCAGCTCAGCGAGGAAACTTTCGAAGACCTTGTAAGAACCTGTGGTTATGGTACAATGGCAGACGAATTGATGAGAGATCGCCTAGTGGTTGGAATTAAGGATGCTGAGGTTATTAAAGAGTTATTGCGAAAAGAGGACTTAACCCTAGATTCTGCCCTCAATATATGTCGAGTAGCTGAGAGGGCTACAATTCAGCTGGCAGTTCTGCAAAGAGAAAATGTAGTGAATAAGATAAATACAAATAATAACAAGGATACATACAAAAAAAAAAGGATGAAAAGAAAATGCAAATTTTGTGGGGATAATCATGTTTTCGATAAAAATATATGCCCTGCATTTGGTAAACGATGTGAAGAATGTGGTGTTCGCAATAATTTTCGGAAAGTATGTAAAAAGAAGAACAAAATAACTAATGAGATTAATGAGAATATGTGTGATACTTCTGATGATAGCATTGTGATTGCTCAAGTTAGAACAAATAAGAGTTCTGGCCATTTCGAAGCACCATTGATGTTTAATATCAAAGGCAAATGGAACAAAATTTATTGCATATTGGATACAGGTGCGCAAGTATGTGTGATGGGTGCTGATTATTATAAAAAATAACTGGGGATGAAGATTTCTACAAGTTGATATTCTCATCAAAGAAACTCAAATGTTTCAATGGTTCAGGTATTTCTCAATATGGCACGGTGATGTTTGAATGCAGGAATAAAGATAAAAAAAAAATCCAATTTCACATAGTAGATGTCCAACATGAGCCACTACTTTCAGAAAAGGCATGTGTAGCTTTTGGATTTATAAAGTATTGTGATGTGGTGAAATCTGACATATGGTCAGATAATGGTGTAGAAAAATTGGACCGCACAAAAGCATTGGAAATTATTCAAAAATATGATGATGTTTTTAATGGTTATGGAGAGCTACCAGGAGAAGTTAATTTAGAGGTGGACACATCAGTTATTCCCAAAATACAACATGCCCGGCGTGTTCCTGTGTGCCTGCGGAACAGATTGCAGAAAGAATTAGAACAGTTGGAAGCAGATGGCATCATTGTGAAAGAAACTCAACATACTGATTGGGTAAATAACATTTTAATAGTTTCTAAAGACTCAAAGTTCAGAATATGTTTAGATCCTATCCCATTAAATAAAGCACTGAAAAGACCCAATTTTCAATTCGCTACATTGGAAGAAATGCTGCCTGAATTGAGCAAGGCTAAGGTGTTTAGTACAGTTGATGCCAAGAAAGGCTTCTGGCAATGCTACTTAGCAGAACGCAGTAGTAAATTAACTACATTTTGGATTCCTTTTGGACGTTATAGGTGGCTGAGACTGCCCTTCGGCCTGTGCTCTTCGCCAGAAATATTCCAGCAGCAACTTACCAGTTTGTTGAAGGATCTTAAAGGTATAGAGATTATAGCTGATGATATACTTATTTATGGAGTGGGTGATAGTATTGAAGAGGCCACCATTGATCATAACATAAAACTAGAGAATTTGTTGAAAAGATTACAGGAGGTAAATTGTAAACTCAATAAACAAAAAGTCAACTTGTTGCAAACCTCTGTGAATTTCTACGGCCACATCCTGTCAAAAGATGGTTTGAAAGTAGATGAATCCAAAGTATGCTATTAAAAATATGCCGACACCTATTTCAAGTAAAGATGTGTTGCGTTTTTTAGGCATGGTTGGCTACCTCAGCAAATTTATAAATAACCTCAGTATGAGAGCAACTAATCTCAGAAAGCTTACCAGAAAAGATACGGAATTTGTTTGGTCGGAAAAAGAAGAAACAGAATTTCAGAATTTAAAGAATGTTATAAGTAACTTACCAGTCTTAAAATATTTTGACATCAACAAAGAAGTTGTTATTGAATGTGATGCCAGTGAGTATGGTCTGGGGGCTGCATTATACCAGAATAATCAGATTATATGTTTTACATCAAGATGTCTAACTCCTGCAGTAAAAAAAATATGCACAGATAGAGAAGGAGATGTTGGCAGTGGTGTTTGCCTATAAGAGATTTAACCAGTATGTTGCAGGTAACAGCAAGACAATTATAAAAACTGACCATAGACCCCTGATTAACATTACTAATAAGCCATTGCTTGAAGCCCCAAAGAGATTACAAATGATGTTACTGACTTTGCAAAAATATAATGTACAGCTAGAATTTATACAAGGTAAAGATAATATACTTGCGGACACTCTATCTAGAGCACCTGTTAGTGATGATAAGGACACATTTTATAACCTGGAAGAAAAAATAAAAGAAAGGAAAGTCTACAAATTATTAAGCAAAGTATCAAGCATTAAATATCTAAAGGTGTCTGATAAACTTCTCAGTGAGATCAGTAAATCTACAGAAAAAGACCAGAGTCTGCAACAGTTAATAGACTACATACAAAAAGGATTTCCAAAGTATATGTCTGGCTTGCTCATAACACTAAGGGCTTATTTTAGTTTTAAACATGAATTGTCAACATTAGATGGATTAGTATTTAGAAACAATCAGGTGCTGATACCAGAGCTTCTGAGAAAGGAAATGACTCAAAAAGTTCATGTAAGTCATAATGGTGTCGCTAGCACTCTCAAGCTGGCAAGAGAAAATATATTTTGGCCCAGTATGTCGTAGGACATAAAACAATATACAGGGTTAATTGTAAAACACCAAAAACCTCTCAGGGCTATGTTACTAATATCATAATCAACAACTTTTGTTCTATGACTTTTAAAAATTCGTCATATTTTAGTTCACCAGATTTTCATAAAAAAAATGAAAATATTTAAATTGATCGCCCTAAATGTTACGTATGTATGAAAAAGCGATTAAAACTATCGCTTTCTTTTGCTTCGCATAGACTTCGTAACCTACCCAAATGTCCGTTGGTATTTTTTGTCAAATTGTTGAGCTCCTTAGGTTCTAAGTTGAGCTACACGATAACTGACAAATGCTTGCACTGTCTGGACAGGTCCGCTCAAATTTGCGTGGTTATTTCCTCAAAAGAATACCACAGACATGAACCTACATGCTTCTCATATAAAAATAAAAATTGTCTGGACTTTAAAAGAGACTATGACCTCTGAGTTTGTTTCGGTGTTTCTTCTCAGAGTAGTCAGTTAGGAAATACCGGCCTCATCTAGCTAAACTTAACACGCAAAAAAAACATGACGTGTAAAAGCGTTATTTATAACTAATTTACAAAATAAATATTTCATTTCATTTCATTTCACGTCATTTGGTCTTATAGGTGGTTCAGAATGATTACACACTATACTTTGAATTAATTTCCAGGATAAAGAGGTAAATATCACAATTTAAAATAAAAAAATAACATTTATTGCATCAATAAAACTAACAGTTGGAAGTAAATTTCTCAGACTTAAAACAATAAAAAGAAATTTAGAAAAAACATAATGAAATTCTTATATAATAAAATCTGCGCGAAATCATTTACGAGCGAACTTTTGATACCTACTGTCCTGCTAATGAAAATATTAATATGTCAATTATGATAATAATTGTAGGTATATTTAACATCTATAAATAAATATTCTAACGAGATACCACAGCTCCGGATCGGGGTGAAGTGGAAGGGCGTGGCAAACCCCTCGTCTGACTAAAAACCCACTTTTCCTTCGGTTGTATTTGGGCGTATTTTTATTTTCTTGTACCATAGTTTAGAAAAATAAAACTGCAATAAAATACTATATGCTTTTTTTTCTAATCATAAATATATGTATTATCTGAATATCTATATGTTTTTAAAGTTAATACCATATCTTTTTAAATAAAAATTAGTTTAATGCGCTAGTTCTGATAAAAGGCTCCATTGAGTTACGAAAAATTGATAGAATTTTTGTAAATTAAATAGGCTAGTACTTATAAAATAACATTTATTTCGAGCAATCAGTCAGTGCTACAATTATCTATTAACCCTAGAGTGGGCGCGCTATGAGCATTTTGCCGCCCGCGCTAAAAAAAGGGTTATAATTTATAAAACAACTGCCCGTTAGGTTTGCGCTTTTTAGTAGCTGCCCCCACTCTCGCTTGTAACGCGTGCCGAAAGGCTGGACACCGTCAGTGCGCGGGGGATCGCTTGAGGAGCAAATTGTTACAATCGGGTGTCACCGGATGGCGAATCGCTCACCACGCGCTGTAACTAAACTCCCTTGCAACCCTTGAATTTGAAGATTTGATTGGCCAAAGATCGTCTCACCTACGTTATGTTTATAAGTAACCTGAGTCTTTTAGAGGAAAAAGACTATTTACAGAAATGGGTAAATGACTTTGGTTAATTTAAATTAATTATTTCTGTGGCTGAATAAAGGTCTTGATCAGATGATTAAACATAATAAAAGTTATTTTTAAATACCTTATACCAAAGGAAGACAATTCAGTTTTTCCTGAATTAAAGATTCTAACATATATAATTGACAATAAGGAATAAAGGAATTAGGAAATCTGCCCCTACAAAATTTTGTAGGGGTTAGTAGGCTCTACACCAAACGCCTCAACTAAAATGAGTGCCAACCACTATGTGCACCCCCTTCAGATGGGATATTGGATTCAAAACGGTTTTAAGTCCTATACAGTAATTAGGTACAACCATTCAGTCCAACATTAATCAATAATAAATTGAACACTTTAATTAGTATGTTACTTTCCATTCTTAGTAAAAGGTTAAACCTTAGTATATGATAGGACTAAGCCTATAATTATAATGGTACTGAAACTCTTTTATAAATTATTGAGATGTACTCAATCCATTAATTATGTCACGGATATTTCACAACCTCTTTATCCAAGAATTTCACAAGTGGTCAACAAGTAATGTCACACCAGTCTAGCATCAGACAGAGTCAGAATTTACACGAAGGGGTCCCATAAGTGCTCCTACTCCTCATAGGGTATCAACGGAAACACCCATGATATTCTATCAGTGCCGGATGCCTACATACATTGAAAGGAGGAGAATCATTCCCATAATATTCCACCCATGGAATTCCAAGAATTAGGTTATTAAATTCATTTATCATAATTAAATTGTTACAATTATAAATTAATAATGTTGGAGTGAAATAGTATCACAGGAATATTTTCCTATAATTTGTTTAAAGTTAGAAGGAATGGGAAGGAAATGATTAGTTGGAAAAGAAAGGAATAAGGAAGAGGTAGGACCTAGCTAATTAACTTACAATACTAATTTAGTCCCAATTAACTATGTAAGTTTGATGTGGTGAGTTGAATTAATAACACAATGTTTTGTTGGCCTACAAAACATTGCTTACCAATTACAGTTGTAGAGTGTGCATAAAGATCTTTGCTGCATGTGAAGTGTTCCTGCTTGCAATAGAATATAATCACCAATGAGTATCTTCTTAGGAGGCTACACTTAGAAGGGGTTTTCCAGGCCCCTTAAATTCATAACAACTCCTCGAATAGACATTCACTTATGAAAATACTGCAGGTTGTGTAAAGTCAACTGGTACAAAATTAGCATATTCATGTTCTTGAAGTAAGTCTACTCTCACGACGAAGTTACGCGGAACTAACTACACTTATTATCTAAACAACTCTACTATTCAGCTTAAGAAATGAACCAACACAACCTGGTTAAGTATGAATTACTTTCAATAACAAGTTACAACCAGTTCCTGTCTGTTTTCAAATCATAATTGAACTGGTTCTACGCATTTCTTATTATTATATCGCATCCTCTACTATAGATTAACTACGCATATCTGCTTAAGTTTCTAATACTAGGTGTTGGCGCGAAAGGCTAATTTAGTGGACTGTATTTGCGGTGCGGAGCTAAACGATTGACAAACGCTTGGCGTTAGGTAATTCGAGTTGCAGTGGGTGTGGGACAATGGAATACAACCCGAAATAAATAGGGAAGGAAGCACAAACCTTTACGGGAGTCACGTGCTCGCGTCGTCGCCGGTGCACCGGTTCACTTTTCCAGGTTCAGGGCAGTTGGGCTTCAAGTTATTATCCTCACACGTTAAACACAAGCACAAACTATGGATTATAAGTCTTATTACATGCGAAAATGCGGTGATTCCAAAGTTATTAATATTTTTAAGCGGAGCGCGTCGACGCCGTTGTCAACTTGTTTGCGGAGCGATTCGGAAAAAAAAACGAGTTTTTTCGACAAATGGCGGGCGAATCTTCTTACTCACTCGCGAGGTATGTGCGGGAAGGAGATGGATATAGGAAATAGCGGATGTCAAAGAAAATGTTGGCGCAACCATTCCCCCCGGTTTGAAGGGTTACCTTCAAAAACTATAAGCGAAACTAATCAAAGAACTAAACTCTGGAGTAACATCTAACTTCTAACCTTATTCCTAAACTATAATATAAAGCGTTACCATAACTACTAAACTAATTTGAAGCCTGCTGCTGATTGGGCAGAGAACAGAGGCGAATAACCGGACGTAAATACGAACCGGTCGCGGTTTTAACTTTTACTATACGCGTTACTCCCTTTGGATCAGGGAAAACTTCCTCCACTACACCTAGAGGCCAGTGTAGAGGAGGCGCACTCTCGGCCATTAAAACTACTACAGTACCAACGGTGACTGGATTCGATGGAGTATTCCATTTTTGACGCGACTGAAGCGTGTGCAAATAATCTGCACTCCAACGCTTCCAAAATGATTGAACTAATCTATCCAAAAGAGCATGACGCTTTAGGAGATGTAGTCTGTCTTCATCAACATCCATAGCGGGCAAATACTTAAGAGGAGTCGTGGTTAAGAAGTGAGCCGGAGTTAAAGCTAAAGATTCTTAGGGGTCACTAGATAGAGTTCGGCACAGTGGACGAGTATTCATTACTGCCTCTATCTGAGCGAGTACAGTACTCAGCTCCTCATAAGAGAGAATCTGTACGCCTACAACGCGGAACAGATGCGACTTGAGGCTCTTAATATTCGCCTCCCAATTACCACCAAAGTGACTAGCAGCGGGCGTATTAAAATGCCATGGAATACGATTTTCGGCCAAAACATGAGCGAATTCACTCTGATAATACTTTGACCGTAAGAACGCATGCAACTCCGAAATATTACGGCGAGCTCCAACATAATTGGTACCGTTGTCAGAATATAAACGTTTGACGGGACCACGGCGCGACAAAAAGCGCTTAAACGAGGACATAAAACTTTGCGTACTTAAATCACCGGTCAATTCTATGTGAACCGCACGAGTTGTCATGCAAATAAATAGACAAACATAAGCTTTTGTGGAGCGTATTCCGCGACCACGGGCAACAGTTACCCTAAACGGGCCGGCGAAGTCTGTACCGGTGTGAACGAAAGGTTTAGCGGATTGAACAACACGACAAGAGCGATGATCGGCCATTTCAGGCGCGATAAAACGCGGGCGAAGCTTAAAACTGGGCACACATTTGTGTACTCTAGCACGAATCAAATTGCGAGCGGAAAGTATCCAATACTTCTGTCTAAGGATAGACATCAACAAGTCTGGACCTGCGTGGCAATTCAACCTATGATGATAATCTACAATCAAATCTAAAATATGGTCCTTGCGGGGTAAAACTACTGGATGCTTTTGCTCAAATCCTAAATCGAATTTTCTCAAACGACCACCTACTCGAATAAAACCATTCTGCAAAAAAGGTTTCAAATGTTGAAAGGCGCGGCTACAAGGTTTGTTGGACTCCAAACTACTAATTTCGGATGCGAAATAAAATCTCTGCAATTCACGTAGCACGACTGACTCAGCTTTATCCAGATCAGCGGCGGTTATAACACTGCGCGTGGGTAACAGTTTTAGAAAACGACATACATACACCACACAACGCAAGTCTCGACCAAGACGAGACGCGATTAGATATCGATAAAATAATCGACTCTTCACGTGGAACCGAAACTACAAGCGAATGCTTCTTCTCCTCGGGTGGTTCTGAAACGGCAGCTGGATTAAAGGGCTTAACCGGCCATTCCTCGAGCACGCTATGAATCCAAGACGGAGCGCAGAACCACAGCGGATGATCTAAAATTTGCGAAGGGAGCAACCCACGGGAGAGACAATCGGCGGGATTATCTGTGCCAGCAACGTGAAAGAGATTTTGTGGTGGTAATTCGGACTGGAGTTTGGCCACCCTATTGGCGACGAATGTGTCCCAGCGATGGGGCGAAGAATGTGCCCAACACAAAGCTACAGTAGTCAGAAAAAGCCATAATTCTATCAATAATAATGCGGTGCCCACAAGCATTGACAATCGAGCTGATTAATTGCACTAACAAAATATAGCGCACAGCTCCAGGCGCGCCAGAGAAACGACCTTGCGAGGGGAGACTTTGGATTTAGCGCTTATAAGACTAACCGAAACCTTGTCAGCATCCAAAACGTGAAAATAAACTACCCCCCCGTAAGCCTTTGCACTGGCGTCGGCGAAGCCTACAACAGTAACTATACTGTTCGACAATATACCAACATGGCGAGGAATTTTTATTTGATTGAGCAATGGAAGTTCTTTCCGGAAGCGAGCCCACAATTTAACAATATTTTCGGGCGCGGGGTCGTCCCAATCACTATTGGAAAGCCAAAGTTCTTTTATAAGCAACTTGGCATATAAAACGACGGGAGCTACAAATCCCATAACATCCCATATACGTGCTACACACGACAGGATAATGCGCTTAGTACAAATTTGCGGAGTCGAACTAACTTTAAGACTGAACATGTCAGACGCGGGTGACCAACTTAAACCTAGAACCTTGTGCGTATCATCACCATCAAATTCCTTCACCGAAGATAATTGATGCGATAGTGGAATCGAATCTAGAGCGGTCTGCGAATTACTAGTCCACTTCACAAGATCAAACTGACCGGCCTTTAAGATTATTACTTGAGCGGCGGTCTCAACGGCATCCGCCTCGCTGGCTACACTATTAACAAAGTCATCCATGTATAGCCCAGTCTCAATAGTGTCTTTCGCTTTCGGGAATCTTTCAACCTCATCAGCGGCTAATTGCTTGATAGTGCGAAGCGCATGGAAAGGACTCGACTTAAGCCCAAAACAAACACGATTAAACTCGTAAACTCTCAAAGGTTCTTGAGGCGAAAATCTATACAAAAAACGTTGAAATTTGCGGTCGCATTCGCGAATACCAATAGAAAGAAACATTTGCCTTATGTCGGCGGAAAGCGCGACAGCAAACAAGCGGAAATTCACAATAATGTCAAATAAGTTACTGTTCAGGACTACAATTGGCCAGTGCAACGGTAACTGGGTGTCCAAAACTGTCCACGGTACGTGAAGCTATAAACGTTGCTTACAAACAACAAGGTTACCCAATAATCTACAGGCTCTCCGGCCGACAACAATCCATAGCCTCTGAGGCTTTATGAATACAAATAACAGGTCTAACCACTAACCTTCTGTGCTGGGTTCGCCAACTTCGACCTTCCGAAGGCCACGCCCCAAGTGTGGTATGTATGTAATATGAGGTGAGTAAGTGAAAGTGTGATGTAAGTCAAGTGCGTGGAAGTTCACAAGGCGCCAGTCTCCAGATGGCGCGGTTCCAACAGCAATCACAGCACAACTCGTTTCCAGCAAAAGCGCGTGCCACGCGATGGCAACCAACCGGCGAGGAATCCCAAAATATCCCGGGTTTTTCATCAAATGGGGATTTCACTTCAACCAATTGATAATCGCGACTCAATTATCGGTTGCAACAGGCGATTCCAAACGATATTTTACCAATTATAATTATCTCAACAGGGTCCCATGACCGACATTTTCAACAAAGAAGGAAAGTCTATCTGTCAAGTCAGAGTAATGTCAAGAACAAATTTCTTTATGTCAAAAGGGTGCGTTCGGAAACGATCGGTACTAAACATCTACCCCCCCCGGACGGGCCTACCCGTCCGCTAATCAATTGGAAGTCTTGACAAGGTGCAAATTTAACACAGCTTCAATGCGGCCAAATACCGTAGCTAGTTCCTTAAATGTGAGAACGGTGTCTCCCAACAATCTCCGCCAGCGTCCCTTTGCCGCTTTCACCGCGGCCCCAAAAATACCCCCCCAATGGGGGCAGGCTGGCGGGTCAAACAACCAAGTGACCCCTCGGCGGGCCAAACTATTACCAATATCAACCTGGCTCTCATTAGGAAAGCGTGTACCTCCTTCAAATAGTTACTTGTACCCTTGTAATTCGTACCGCAATCAGACCTAATCAAAGAAGGTAACCCACGGCGAGACACAAATCTTTCCAAAGTCGCCTCAAAGGCCTCTGTCGAGAGGGAGGTTACCAGCTCCAAATGTACTGCCTTGGTTGACAGGCAGACAAACACACAAATAAGCCTTAACAATCTTACTATTACGAAGGGTGGACGTCTTCAACAAAAGGGAACCAACAAGTCCGCTACGACGCCAGCAAAGGGCCTCACCTCATTGACGCGATCAGCCGACAAAATCCAAAATTCTCGCTGCAGAATGGCCAATAGCGCATTGCAACCGGCATGCGAGTTCTTAACGTGACGATCAGTCACCAACAATTAAACCAAGTGGCCCTCCTTGGGCAACAAAAGGGGGTGACGGGCCCCATAAGGAAGGCTAGAGAGCCTCAACCGTCCTCCAACACGGTTTCCCGAAGTGGCTCGTCCCAACCAAGTTCAGTTATAACAAGGGCAGGAGCACCAATTTTAGGGTACGGACAACTCACAAGGGTGATTTCAAACCAGGTCCTTCCCTCAACAGTGGTGTCAGCCGGTTCGCCAATTCCCCAAATCTTGCCTGAAAGGTCATTCACCTTCAGGCCAACCTGTCCCGCTAACCAAGACGACAAAAGGCAACCCCGGACTCCCGTGCCCAAAATGGCACGGACCACAATTGAGTCACCCAAGGGTCCCCAGACCTTGACCGAGGCCGTTGGCAACAAAACCGTCTTGATCGGGAGGGTCCTTTAGCGGGCAGGCGTCAATCTCTTAGTGATGCCTGGGCGGCGACCGATCGCCGCTTCCAGGCTGCCTTCGTTCACGACGAGGCCAACAATCCAAATATTCGTCTGCGCGGTGTCCCGAGCCGCTCGCCATCACTGGAGGGGCATATCCCACCGGATGCCCGAATGGCGGAGGGCGGGACTCCAGCCGGGGACGTTCCGCCAACGGAGGGGAAAGGCAGCGGCGCCAACCCGGCCACTGCTGCCTAGCAGCCAATGCGCGTTCTCCCTGACGAGGGAAGACCAAATGGCGCTCGTGGGGCTCCCGTTCAACTTGCGCGGGGGGTGGAGAGCGGCGTACAGAATCGCGGGTCTCAGCCCGGTGCTCGTCTCCGGGGTACCCCCCCCTGCGCGAACCCTCCTCAGAAGATGGTCTGCTGGAGCGGTTCGCGTTGGCGCACAAAATCTCCAAGTGGGACCCCTTACAAATTCTACACGGGCGGGGGTCGGGGCAGTCTCGATGAAAGTGGGCCCCCAAGCACGAAAAGCACAAACGGCGTGCGTTGACAATGCGGCGGCGGGCACTTACGTGCAAATTCAAAAAATCCGGGCAACGCGCCATGACATGCCCCGTTGCCTTACAAAAGTCACAATGATGCGGACTCCGGGCACCAGCAAAACGGGGGGCGGGGCGATCATCAACAGGCCCCCTAGCCCGAGGACTCCGGGCGCCAGCAAAACGGGGGGCGGGGCGAACATCAACAGGCCCCCTAGCCCGAGGACTCCGGGCGCCAGCAAAACGGGGGGCGGGGCGAACATCAACAGGCCCCCTAGCCCGAGGACTCCGGGCGCCAGCAAAACGGGGGGCGGTGACCCCGTGGCGCCACGAGTGTTATCCGAAAACCGACACTCGTCTTCCAAAAATTTGAGGAGGTCGTCAAAGGGGGGAAGATGGGTGGCACTATCCCCACCATACTTCTGCTCAAAACGTGACCTCAGCTCCGCGGGGAGCAGCTGCAGCACTATGTGCAACAACAAGTAGGACCAATGTTCTACCGGTAACTCCAAGCGTCTCAAGGCGTTGGTCGCTGAGACCAACGGGTTCAGCAAGTCAGTGCGCAACGTCGACGTGCTGACAATGGCCGGTAGCTCCAAAATCTGGTCGATGTGCACATCAGCCAGGCAGCGCTTGTTCTGATACCGTCGGGAGAGAAGCTCCAGAGCGGTCGGGTAAGAGGAATCCGTCACCGGCAAGTGCTGCACCAAGGCTCTGGCTTCGCCCTCCAGGACAGACAATAAATAGGCCAGCTTCTGGGCAGGTCCAAGGTCCGAGCGTGCATCGACAAGACTCTCAAAGAGATTTAGGAAGCCCAGCCAGTGGTCCAAGTGACCGTCAAAATGTGGCAGCTCCAGGGTGGGCAGCCTACTCAATAGTCCAGGGCCTGCAACAACGGGGGTCTGCGGCTTGGCCGCATCAGGCACCCGGCTCTTCAAAATTTCCCGCGCTCGTAGACATATGACATCCCCCAGGTGGACAATCTGGTCATAGTCACCCAAAATCTTATCGCGGGCTGTCTGATCCATCACCCCCAAATCCACGTCCATGATGTACTCGTTGAAGCGTATGAGCGCAGCATCAGCTGACTTGATCCTCTCAATCACTTGCCCATACCGAGCAAGGGTGAGCACTTCCAATTCTACACGCTCAACCGTTGCAGCTGCCGATGTGAACCATCTCAACTGTGAGGTCAATCCGGCAGCAGCCTCCCTGACTGCCCTTAATGAGGCCATTGCAACAACAAATATTAATACAACAGGCTAAATTGACTAAACAAACAACAATAACTTGTAAGCCGACCAAATAATTTCACCAAAATAAAAACTCAAATTCAATTATTTCAAGTCCAAATCCGACCCTGTACTTATTCCAAGTATGAATCTAGCTTGCTAAGGATGGCTAGTTACAAAATAAATAACAATTGAATGTATAATACAATGCTGGATCAACCTCAAATAAATATCAATAAACACAACAATTGACTGTATAATATTGAGCCGGAGAATCTCTAACAACAATCCAATAAACAAATAAATGCAATAAGTCAATCCACACCATTCAAGTCCTATTATGTTAGACTATGTGTAATTATTATTTAGATAACCTTTCACTTCAGACTAGTGACATTCAATTATTAATCACAACGAATATACCAAACAGCTTTTACAACAAATATCAAATTAACCTGATAATTCCTAATTTCACAAACAATCTTACTTGTCAGTGCAATACCAAGAGACTAGCACTACAAATTACAGTACAAACTACAAGTACTATTTGAGCCCGGCTGACAAAGCAATATATTCAAAACTTATTAGGTTATAGGTTATATTAAGTAATTAAACTAAAGTTATTTTCAAAACTTCCAATTTACTATGTGGATTTATTATTAAAACCCACGCTCTGCTACCACTTTGTTCAGGACTACAATTGGCCAGTGCAACGGTAACTGGGTGTCCAAAACTGTCCACGGTACGTGGAGCTATATACGTTGCTTACAAACAACAAGGTTACCCAATAATCTACAGGCTCTCCGGCCGACAACAATCCATAGCCTCTGAGGCTTTATGAATACAAATAACAGGTCTAACCACTAACCTTCTGTGCTGGGTTCGCCAACTTCGACCTTCCCAAGGCCACGCCCCAAGTGTGGTATGTATGTAATATGAGGTGAGTAAGTGAAAGTGTGATGTAAGTCAAGTGTGTGGACGTTCACAAGGCGCCAGTCTCCAGATGGCGCGGTTCCAACAGCAATCACAGCACAACTCGTTTCCAGCAAAAGCGCGTGCGATGGCAACCAACCGGCGAGGAATCCCAAAATATCCCGGGTTTTTCATCAAATGGGGATTTCACTTCAACCAATTGATAATCGCGACCCAATTATCGGTTGCAACAGGCGATTCCAAACGATATTTTACCAATTATAATTATCTCAACAGGGTCCCATGACCGACATTTTCAACAAGGAAGGAAAGTCTATCTGTCAAGTCAGAGTAATGTCAAGAACAAATTTCTTTATGTCAAAAGGGTGCGTTCGGAAACGATCGGTACTAAACAGTTACCTTGAAGGTTTTGACCACAATACAAAATATCATTGAGCGATACGGAAGTGCTAGTCTTAGCACTGCCGTCCAAAACCACGCGGAGCTTAGTAGTAAGCTTGTCTTCTCTAACAACTCCGTGGTGCGGGATGATGAAAGATGGATGATCAAGAGTCTCGTCAGTCTCGGCGGTGGATGCAGGTGAGATGTACCCTTTATCTAAGTATTCGGTAACCACCTCATCATAGGCTTGCTTCAACTTCGGAGATGCTTGCATCTTACGTTCTAAACAAGGAAAGCGTTTTTCCGCGGAAGCGTAGGAGTCACCAAGCGAAAAAATATCTCCCTTGAATGGAAGCGCGACAATATAACGACCATCATTATCACGGGTAGTCGTGCCACAATAAATCTCCTCAACCACCTTATCATCAGGGCTTAGGATAGGCGGGACATTGACCTCTTCAATTTCCCAGAACCTGCGGATGGTAGACTCCAGCGGTGGCTCAACAGTGCAGCAATGTGACACAGTCGAGTAACTATCTAAATGTGCGGGTGCGGAACCAACAATAACAAAACCTAGAACTGTTTCTAGGGCGTGCGGTGCGGGAAACGACGAATGACCTTGAATCTTACGAGATAACTGAAGGTGCGGGAGAATCGATGCGCCGATCAACATATCGACGTCTCCAGGGACACCATAAGATTCATCTGCCAACGGTAGGTCTTTAAATTTGGTCAATAAAGACGTGTCAACCGGGACAGTAGGCAATTGTTCCGTAATTTTATCTACGACAAGCGAATCCATATCAAAACAAATATTAGAATTAAAACGCGATGCAAATTTAATTTTAATCGAACCATGAATGGTTGATTTTAAACCACCGAACCCCTTAACTACTGAGCGGACTGGTCGGTTATTAATACTAAAACCAAGGCGTTGACAACAATTTTGAGTTAAAAAATTACTCTGCGAAGCGCAATCTAACAACGCTCGAACAAGACACGGATTACCAAAAGCATCATCAACAACAACGTGAGCGGTCGCGAGCACCACGGTAGTGCACGTATTGCTTGCGGCGGACATCGAACACAACGTGACGTCACTCACGGCGGCCTGCGAGCGGGCAACGTCGCGCGTTGATTGCGGCTGCGGCTGCGAAGCGGACGCAGAGTTCGCACCGACTGACTGCGACGACGTGTCACCGCTTGGTAAACTAACTGTGCTCACATTGGATGCGGCATTATTACAACTTTTCTCCATGTGAAGTAAAGTGTGGTGCTTCGAAGGACACTTACGACAACTTTGACTACTATTACAAGACGTAACCCGATGCTTGTCACTAAGGCAGTTAAAGCACAAATTTTTTTCGCGAACAAACTTATAACGTTCATAGGGCGTAAATTTTAAGAAACCAGAACACTTGTACAATTGCGAATGTTGACTATTACACAAAGAACAACTCGATTGTACAGGAGCAGGTGCTGTATTCACATACGTATGTGTCGACTTTTGTGACTTCGAAGCCGCATCTGTTCGACGGTCGGACTTCTTCGTAACTTCATGGGTTGACGAAGTGCGTTGTAATATTTTAATATGATCGCGAACAAAACATTCTAAATCATTGAATTTTGGCAGTTTACTACTGCGATGGTCTATTTCAAATAAACGAACAGTTTCACTATCTAATTTCTTTAAACCCAAATATAAAAACAAAAAGTCGCAGAGGTCATCGACCTTCAGGTTCTTTACTGCGCGAACAGATGATGCAAAAGTATCTAAAAACTTCTCTAAATTATGTTCATTACAAACTGTAATATTTTTCAACTCGAATAGCTGATCTAAATATGCGGTAGCAACTAATCTTTTGTCTTCATATTTCGACTTTAAAGTTTTTAAAATTAATGAATAATTTTCGGCACTAAAAGTAATGCCGGCACAAACAGTTTTAGCTTTACCAGTTAACTTTTCAACCAGATAGTGTAACTTTTCATGATCTGTCAAAGAGACGTTCCCATTTATAGTGTTTTCAAAACTATCTATAAATAGATTCCAATTGCGAATATCACCATTAAATTCAGGTATCTGAATGGGCGGTAATTTGGGTCGATCGCGAGTGTGATTTGCCTGGCTTTGATGGACAGACGGCTTCTCCAAGCTCCTCGCGACGCGTTTGATGCGACAGAATAAATCATCAAATGACGCCAAAGCCTGATAACTCACAGCGTATTCTGGATTTAATTCTAACTCTAAAACGTTAATATTATGAATTACGGATTCAAATTCCGTGCGCAAACTATCCAAGTTTTCTATAGAACATAAGAACGAATCTCTAATAGCTAGATCAAGTGTTTTAAGTGCATTATCACAAATAGATTGCACGCGAGAAAATATCATGTCTCTTTTAGCATATAAAAGTTTCAATTGAACTTTGATGTCCTTATGAGACATCGTGAATAATAATTATTTATTACAAACAATCAATGCGGTAAACAAGCAAATAAAGTTATTTTAACAAATAAGCGATGGAGAACAGCGACGCGGACAATATTAAATACCTAAAGTGGGTAGGTAGTTATAACGAACTGCGGGTGAAATAAAAGAACTGTAGGTAGTTTTTAAACAATCTTAATTTACCCACTAGGTTGTGTCTCTGTTTCTGATATACAAATAATTTTAGACTTCCGAATGAATAACTAATACGAGCGATCTATGGCTACGTAGGTATGTAGGTATTACGCACGTACGTAGGTAATAGATGAACAAACAACGAATTGGGTTAGGTATAAGACTGCGGTGCGGTGCGTTTATTCCTTATGGAATAAATACCAATGCGATAACTACAACAAATATGTACCTAATTCAAATAAGTACCTAACTATCCGGTGAGAGGGACCAAAGAAAATGTTGGCGCGAAAGGCTAATTTAGTGGACTGTATTTGCGGTGCGGAGCTAAACGATTGACAAACGCTTGGCGTTAGGTAATTCGAGTTGCAGTGGGTGTGGGACAATGGAATACAACCCGAAATAAATAGGGAAGGAAGCACAAATCTTTACGGGAGTCACGTGCTCGCGTCGTCGCCGGTGCACCGGTTCACTTTTCCAGGTTCAGGGCAGTTGGGCTTCAAGTTATTGTCCTCACACGTTAAACACAAGCACAAACTATGGATTATAAGTCTTATTACATGCGAAAATGCGGTGATTCCAAAGTTATTAATATTTTTAAGCGGAGCGCGTCGACGCCATTGTCAACTTGTTTGCGGAGCGATTCGGAAAAAAAAAACGAGTTTTTTCGACAAATGGCGGGCGAATCTTCTTACTCACTCGCGAGGTATGTGCGGGAAGGAGATGGATATAGGAAATAGCGGATGTCAATCATATTTTGAATGTTGGCGCAACCACTAGGTATATGAAGAAATAACTTCACTCGAAGAACTGAAATTTCACACAACATTATAAATAACAAGGGAAAATTTACAATAAGTATGGAGGTGTATCTGCTTATATTGCTAATGTAACCTGGAAGAAATAATTCATCCTAAATTATGTTGAAATTCACATAGCACTATAAAATATCAAGGAAAACAGAAAAATCACAATAACAAAAACATCATTCTTTGACATAAGAAAAGGGCTGTCAAACGCTTCCACCGATACTCCATAAGCAATTATAAACCAATAAGTGATTAAAGTTTACTCTAGTTATACAATAAGTGACTTTATAATTATCTCCTAATAATTGTATCAGACATTAGTAAAAGCAAAATAGTCACCGATTATATTAACGAGGAAGGCCATGTTGTTTCAAATACTTCTCTCTCTAATAATATGTCTATTGATAAAAGAATTTACTTTAGGTTTAAATAAATTTCAAAATATAAAATAATTGTTCAGTAATTAAACCAAAATGGCGAATATAAGGAAATCATGCTACTAACTTTTGGTCTCTTCTTTTGCCTGTGAGTTATCATGTAATTAAACTCCTGTAAATATCCCTAATTTCTATTCTTTCATTCTCTCCTACTTTACAAAGGGTACCCTTATTAAATATTGTAGACCTATTCTTCTTCCTAAATTATAAGATTGTATTATAAATTAGCTAACCGGTGTACATGATAACCCACAGTGATGCAGTTCTCATTCCCGAACTCCTTTGTTCTGTAAGAAGCAAAATTAACCTTCCCCATGCCGTATAATAAAGTGTTACGAAGGAATAAATATTAAAATATTCTACTGAATCGCGAGGGAGGTGAAGTGGTTTTCATATGTCCATCACAAGTGGTACACGCTTCTAACTACTATTTATTAAATTAAATCTACTCGTAGAAGCTGAAAGAAAATTCCATATTAACTTATAACTACATGTACCTCCGGTACACGATTATGAGTAACCACAGTATTGATTGTCTTTTGTCGCACTTCCCTTTTTACCATTACCTTAAGGAATACTAATCCCTAAAATTTTGGATATTTTTAATACACCTAAAGGTAATGATTTCATTTGGTAATAAAATATCTCGAACAAGATTTTACAATAATATTTTTAGAAGCTAAGTATCTACATTCGCGTCTGTGCTCATTTTCCAAGGAACTATTAAATATAGTTAAAGAATAATATTATACTACTTAGTACATTCACACATAGAAAGCTCAACACCAGTGTTCAGGATACAATTGGCCAGCGCAACGATAACTGGGGTGTCCGAAACTGTCCACGGTTCATGGAGCTCTAACGTTGCTTACAACAATAATAAACAAAGTACAGGCTCTTCGGCCTTCAACCATATACAAATAACTGATCGGTACCACTAACCTTCTGTGCTGGGTTCGCCAACTTCGACCTTCCTAGGTCACGCCCAAGTGTAGTTTGTATGTAATATGAGGTGAGTAAGTGAAAAGTGTGATATAAGTCACGTGTTCTAGAACGTTCACAAGGCGCCAATCTCCAATGGCGCGGTCCAGATCAGCATCACACCCAACTCACACCGGATTGAAGCTATTTATCACTACTTGTTTCCAACAAATGCGCGTGCCACGCGATGGCATCAACCCGGCGATAAATCCAAAAATATCCCGGGGTTTTCGTCAGATGGGGATTAGAACTTCAAACAATAGTTAACTCGCGACCCAATTATCGGTTTCAACACGCGATTCCAAACGATATTTTTCCAATTATAATTAACTCAACAGGTCCCAACGCGGACATTTTTCAACAAGGAAGCAAAGTCTATCTGTCAAGTGAAAAGGTTATGTCAAGCCCACAGATAATTAATGTTGCCAACCAAAAAGGTGCGTTCGGTTTCACGTCGGACCGAACATCTACCCCCCCGGACGGGCCTACCCGTCCGCTAATCAATTGGAAGTCTTGACAAGGTTGCAAATTTAACACAGCTTCAATGCGGCCAAATACCGTAGCTAGTTCCTCAAAGGTGAGAACGGTGTCTCCCAACAATCTCCGCCAGCGTCCCTTTGCCGCTTTCACCGCGGCCCCAAAAATACCCCCCCAATGGGGGGCAGGCTGGCGGGTCAAACAACCAAGTGACCCCTCGGCGGGCCAAACCATTACCAATGTCAACCTGGCTCTCGTTAAGGAAGGCGTATACCTCCTTCAAATAGTTACTTGTACCCTTGTAATTCGTACTGCAATCAGACCCAATCAAAGAAGGCAACCCACGGCGAGACACAAATCCTTCCAAGTCGCCTCAAAGGCCTCCGTCGAGAAGGAGGTTACCAGCTCCAAATGTACTGCCTTGGTTGACAGGCAGACAAACACACAAATAAGCCTTAACAATCTTACTATTACGAAGGGTGGACGTCTTCAACAAAAGGGGACCAACAAGTCCGTTACGACGCCAGCAAAGGGCCTCGCCTCATTGACGCGATCAGCCGACAAAATCCAAATTTCTCGCTGCAGAATGGCCAACAGCGCATTGCAACCGGCATGCGAGTTCTTAGTGACGATCAGTCATTCAGGTCACCAGGCACGTGCCTCCAAATCAAAGTCGTTTCAGAACCTTGAATCTGCAACACTCGGTTCACAACAAAGACCTCCAAAGAGTGGACGGACGTCTTCAACCAACACAAAACAATTTGACTGTCCGTCCAGGCGCAAGAAGCCCGAATGTCAACAGTTCCACCCAAAGTGCGCGCAACGTGGCTTAAGAGACGCACAAGAAGCACCGCAGGAAGTGCAGATACAAGTTGGAGCCAGTCTTCCAACAGGGTTTCCCGAAGTGGCTCGTCCCAACCAAGTTCAGTTATAACAAGGGCAGGAGCACCAATTTTAGGGTACGGACAACTCACAAGGGTGATTTCAAACCAGGTCCTTCCCTATACAGTGGTGTCAGCCGGTTCGCCAATTCCCCAAATCTTGCCTGAAAGGTCGTTCAACTTCAGGCCAAGCTGTCCCGCTAACCAAGACGACAAAAGGCAACCCTGGACTCCCGTGTCCAAAATGGCACAGACCACAATCGAGTCACCCAAGGGTCCCCAGACCTTGACCGAGGCCGTTGGCAACAAAACCGTCTTGATCGGGGGGGTCCTTTAGCGGGCAGGCGTCAATCTCTTAGTGATGCCTGGGCGGCAACCGATCGCCGCTTCCAGGCTGCCTTCGTTCACGACGAGGCCAACAATCAAAATATTCGTCTGCGCGGTGTCCCGAGCCGCTCGCCATCACTGGAGGGGCATATCCCACCGGATGCCCGAATGGCGGAGGGCGCGACTCCAGCCGGGGACGTTCCGCCAACGGAGGGGAAAGGCAGCGGCGCCGACCCGGCCACTGTTGCCTAGCAGCCAATGCGCGTTCTCCCTGACGAGGGAAGACCAAATGGCGCTCGTGGGGCTCCCGTTCAACTTGCGCGGGGGGTGGAGTGCGGCGTACAGAATCGCGGGTCTCAGCCCGGTGCTCGTCTCCGGGGTACCCCCCCCTGCGCGAACCCCCCTCAGAAGCTGGTCTGCTGGAGCGGTTCGCGTTGGCGCACAAAATCTCCAAGTGGGACCCTTCACAAATTCTACACGGGCGGGGGTCGGGGCAGTCCCGATGGAAGTGGGCCCCCAAGCACAAACGACGTGCGTTGACAATACGGCGGCGGGCACTTACGTGCAAATTCAAAAAGTCCGGGCAACGCGCCATGACATGCCCCGTTGCCTCACAAAAGTCACAATGATGAGGACTCCGGGAACCAGCAAAACGGGGGGCGGGGCGATCATCAACAGGCCCCCTAGCCCGAGGACTCCGGGCGCCAGCAAAACGGGGGGCGGGGGGAACATCAACAGGCCCCCGAGCCCTAGTCCGTCCCTGGTCTCTAGGCTGAGAAGGTAGTGGGGGTGACCCCGTGGCGCCACGAGTGTTATCCGAAAACCGACACTCGTCTTCCAAAAATTTGAGGAGGTCGTCAAAGGGGGGAAGATGGGTGGCACTATCCCCACCATACTTCTGCTCAAAACGTGACCTCAGCTCCGCGGGGAGCAACTGCAGCACTATGTGCACCAACAAGTAGGACCAATGTTCTACCGGTAACTCCAGGCGTCTCAAAGCGTTGGTCGCTGAGACCAACGGGTTCAGCAAGTCAGTGCGCAACGTCGACGTGCTGGCAATGGCCGGTAGTCCCAAAATCTGGTCGATGTGCACATCAGCCAGGCAGCGCTTGTTCTGATACCGTCGGGAGAGAAGCTCCAGAGCGGTCGGGTAAGAGGAATCCGTCACCGGCAAGTGCTGCACCAAGGCTCTGGCTTCGCCCTCCAGGACAGACAATAAATAGGCCAGCTTCTGGGCAGGTCCGAAGTCCGAGCGTGCATCGACAAGACTATCAAACAGATTTAGGAAGCCCAGCCAGTGGTCCAAGCGATTGCTTACAACAATAATAAACAAAGTACAGGCTCTTCGGCCTTCAACCATATACAAATAACTGATCGGTACCACTAACCTTCTGTGCTGGGTTCGCCAACTTCGACCTTCCTAGGTCACGCCCAAGTGTGGTTTGTATGTAATATGAGGTGAGTAAGTGAAAAGTGTGATATAAGTCACGTGTTCTAGAACGTTCACAAGGCGCCAATCTCCAATGGCGCGGTCCAGATCAGCATCACACCCAACTCACACCGGATTGAAGCTATTTATCACTACTTGTTTCCAACAAATGCGCGTGCCACGCGATGGCATCAACCCGGCGATAAATCCAAAAATATCCCGGGGTTTTCGTCAGATGGGGATTAGAACTTCAAACAATAGTTAACTCGCGACCCAATTATCGGTTTCAACACGCGATTCCAAACGATATTTTTCCAATTATAATTAACTCAACAGGTCCCAACGCGGACATTTTTCAACAAGGAAGCAAAGTCTATCTGTCAAGTGAAAAGGTTATGTCAAGCCCACAGATAATTAATGTTGCCAACCAAAAAGGTGCGTTCGGTTTCACGTCGGACCGAACATCTACCCCCCCGGACGGGCCTACCCGTCCGCTAATCAATTGGAAGTCTTGACAAGGTTGCAAATTTAACACAGCTTCAATGCGGCCAAATACCGTAGCTAGTTCCTCAAAGGTGAGAACGGTGTCTCCCAACAATCTCCGCCAGCGTCCCTTTGCCGCTTTCACCGCGGCCCCAAAAATACCCCCCCAATGGGGGGCAGGCTGGCGGGTCAAACAACCAAGTGACCCCTCGGCGGGCCAAACCATTACCAATGTCAACCTGGCTCTCGTTAAGGAAGGCGTATACCTCCTTCAAATAGTTACTTGTACCCTTGTAATTCGTACTGCAATCAGACCCAATCAAAGAAGGCAACCCACGGCGAGACACAAATCCTTCCAAGTCGCCTCAAAGGCCTCCGTCGAGAGGGAGGTTACCAGCTCCAAATGTACTGCCTTGGTTGACAGGCAGACAAACACACAAATAAGCCTTAACAATCTTACTATTACGAAGGGTGGACGTCTTCAACAAAAGGGGACCAACAAGTCCGTTACGACGCCAGCAAAGGGCCTCGCCTCATTGACGCGATCAGCCGACAAAATCCAAATTTCTCGCTGCAGAATGGCCAACAGCGCATTGCAACCGGCATGCGAGTTCTTAGTGACGATCAGTCATTCAGGTCACCAGGCACGTGCCTCCAAATCAAAGTCGTTTCAGAACCTTGAATCTGCAACACTCGGTTCACAACAAAGACCTCCAAAGAGTGGACGGACGTCTTCAACCAACACAAAACAATTTGACTGTCCGTCCAGGCGCAAGAAGCCCGAATGTCAACAGTTCCACCCAAAGTGCGCGCAACGTGGCTTAAGAGACGCACAAGAAGCACCGCAGGAAGTGCAGATACAAGTTGGAGCCAGTCTTCCAACAGGGTTTACCGAAGTGGCTCGTCCCAACCAAGTTCAGTTATAACAAGGGCAGGAGCACCAATTTTAGGGTACGGACAACTCACAAGGGTGATTTCAAACCAGGTCCTTCCCTATACAGTGGTGTCAGCCGGTTCGCCAATTCCCCAAATCTTGCCTGAAAGGTCGTTCAACTTCAGGCCAACCTGTCCCGCTAACCAAGACGACAAAAGGCAACCCTGGACTCCCGTGTCCAAAATGGCACAGACCACAATCGAGTCACCCAAGGGTCCCCAGACCTTGACCGAGGCCGTTGGCAACAAAACCGTCTTGATCGGGGGGGTCCTTTAGCGGGCAGGCGTCAATCTCTTAGTGATGCCTGGGCGGCGACCGATCGCCGCTTCCAGGCTGCCTTCGTTCACGACGAGGCCAACAATCAAAATATTCGTCTGCGCGGTGTCCCGAGCCGCTCGCCATCACTGGAGGGGCATATCCCACCGGATGCCCGAATGGCAGAGGGCGCGACTCCAGCCGGGGACGTTCCGCCAACGGAGGGGAAAGGCAGCGGCGCCGACCCGGCCACTGTTGCCTAGCAGCCAATGCGCGTTCTCCCTGACGAGGGAAGACCAAATGGCGCTCGTGGGACGACGAATCCAAAAATATCCCGGGGTTTTCGTCAGATGGGGATTAGAACTTCAAACAATAGTTAACTCGCGACCCAATTATCGGTTTCAACACGCGATTCCAAACGATATTTTTCCAATTATAATTAACTCAACAGGTCCCAACGCGGACATTTTTCAACAAGGAAGCAAAGTCTATCTGTCAAGTGAAAAGGTTATGTCAAGCCCACAGATAATTAATGTTGCCAACCAAAAAGGTGCGTTCGGTTTCACGTCGGACCGAACAACCAGGTTATAGCCTCCTACTTGCAAAGGAGAAAACTTCATTCGAAAAGCTTTCGCCCTTGTTAGTACCTTCTCTTTTACCCATCAGAGTTCCAATGAATTCAAGTATTTAGTATGTAGCACAGCCTAACCACCCTATTTCCCATATTAAAACTAGCTGAAAAGGTGGTATTATTCAGGATAAATATTAGAAAACAATACACAGAAGGTGTATTTACTAAATTATTGAGACTTATAAGTCTAGTATTGGTTGAAGTACTCCCTAGCCTTACAGTCTAAAATTCGAGAGATATCTACAATTTATCCCAATACTATGACTCCAACCAATACCTCTGCAAATTCGTGAAATTGAGTTATGTTATGGTGAATGTTCAATATATATATAAACCTATTACTTCCTTATTGAGGGTCTTTATTAATTTTTAACATAATTTGTTTCCACTTTATAGACTTAATTAAAAAACCCTCAACTACATACATCTAAAAATAAACTAAAATATGGCATCCAGAAATTCGTGCGCATCGCTGTCCACTGGTAATGTGCCCAAAAGACTGGCGGCATTGCCACGTTGTATGGCAATGCTTAACCTCTGTCCAAGGTAAAAGCCAGCCCTTGGGTCACGCGAAGTGTCAACTAGGCGTCTGGATAGATCTTTAAATAATCTGTGAGCACTCGGACCCCACGACCCCAAGGTTTCAACCCCAAACGGCTCGAAAATATAACTACCAACAAGGTTATTATATTTCCGCCGCTTGAGGTTTTCAGCAGCCGCAGCGGCAGCGCTAGCACAGCAAGACGAGCTAGGAAGATGGGATCGCGCAAGAGTATCGACACAAGTTGCGTCCCACACTAAAGGCCTACCCATCTTCCAAGGAAATAAAGACATGCCGTCCGGTCTTTTGCCATCGTCGCGTGCCAGGCCATTGGGTTCTAATACAGCTGGAACGCCGACAGTGACAAGAGCTCGTCGGATAATGTCGTTAATATTCGCGTGCCGTGCTATACGACCCGCACTGCGGCCGCATGAAAGGCCGTGGTGACCGAGGCTGTTGACAACTTCGCCGCAATGGCAGCGATGAGCAGAACAACATGGAGCACCTAATCGAAGGGAAGCTGCGAGGCGGAATGTAGTATCATCGAACAAGGTGCCTATGTTCGATGACGGTAGTGCGTGAAGCCAGAGACCCGACTCCCATTCACCCACAGCCAGCAGGCGCGCACGCTCTGCAGCCGAAGCAGATGTGGCAATAAGGTCACTCTGAACTGCTCTACAGAGCGGCTCATCCCACCGCCTCTGAGATGATGGATTGTCGGGTGGATTTAGGTTCGGGCAAGCGAGTTTCCAGGTATCTATAGCCTCGGTGAAGAACGGCACATTGAAATCAACCAGTGACTGAGCTAGGATATTCCTGATTAATTTCTCAGTGCCGTGTACCGAGGACATAAAAGCCGGTAGACTGATACTAGTAATTTTGCGGATGCCGAGACCACCCATACAAATGGGAAGAGTAGCTTGTGCCCAAGCTCGGTCATCCAAAGCCACATTTAAAATTCCTGTCAGAGTTTGGCGAATAATTTGGTCCATTTTTTCCAAAAGGTGAGGATGATGCCATAGATGTGAAGAACGAAGAAAGTACATTAATTTAGGTCCAAAACAACAGTAACGAATTAAGGTGATGGCCGAATGCATATTAATTTGGTATAATCTGTCCGAGATGTCATTAAAATTTTGTATTTTTTCCTTGACAAAATCGGGAAAGGAATTCTCATAAATTGGAGACCCAAGAAGACGAAGAGAACTTTTTTCCACAATTTGGATATCTAGGGCTATTGCGTTGAAGTTTGAAAGTGTCAGTTGTCTGTCAGTACTGTCGGATATGAATAGTTCACACTCCGAAAGGTTGAAGTCCAATCCTATGGAATGGAGTTGATTTATCTATAATATGTATGTATTTAGAAATATATATGTATGTTTATCAGTTGTCTAGTACCCATACCACAAGCTCTGCTTAGTTTGGGACTAGATGGCGTTGTGTGAAAAGTTGTGAATAAAAAAATAAAAAAATATTAAAAACTGTAGATCATCTAATACTGTGTCTACATCGCCTCCCAGGGTTCCATCATCGAGATACCAAACATTGAATTTGGAATTTAGCTGTCGAATGATTGGATGAATGGCTAAACTAAAGATCGCTGGCCCGAGGGGATCACCTTGTTGGCAACCAACAGCTGATTCCAAAAGGTTTTCCTTATAAAGCAATTTGGTTGGATGTCTGTAACATTGCCAAAGAAAACTAAAAATTTGTAGTACTTCTTTTTTAGTTTCTGCCAACAAAGCGTCCCTATTGACTGAATTAAAAGCATTTTTGATGTCAACCTTCAAGATGACCTCTCCTTTACCTGAATTTAAATAGGTCGTCAAGGCGTGTACGGCAGCCTCACAACCCCCTTTGGAGCCGTAACCCAGTTGCAGGGGCTGAAATTTGGTCGAAATATCCTCACCATAAAATTTGGAGCAAATCTTGGCTGCCATACGACGGTAGGTAGTTCCCACGGCAATGGGGCGGATGCCGCCATCCCTCTTGCGTAGGGCACATAGATTGGCCCCGTACAAGATATCGGTGACGGCTTCGTTCACCTGGCCTGAGAGCATAAGGTTAATCAGAGCCGTTAGCTCCTTCAAAAGCAACTCACCAGACTCTCCGGCGCCTGAGCTGAGTAGGTCCTTCAGGTGCTGCGGGCTCAGCCCATCGAGGCCGCCAGCAGAGCCGCTTCGGAAGGAACAAACGGCTGTGATCACTTCTTGACCTGTAACGGTGAGGGTGTTTATGTCCTGATTGGGGGGGTCGGGAAAGGAAAGACCATCCGCTGGGGCAGGGTGTTTGCTCTCCAGAGCTGCGAGAGTATCTGGAGAGTACGGGGCCACCACATCACTACTGAAAACTATTCTGGCAGCTCCGCTAATGTCACCTTCCCCTAATTTAGATTCGACCAAGCGGGATATACTTCTTGTGGTGGAAGTAACCCTCTGTGTCGGTAATTTTGCATCCTGAATATGGGCCGAAATATTACAATTTTTTTTAATTTGTGAAGTTAAAGTTTTTTTGGTTGCCAAATTCTTCCGAACATGTAGGATCCTTACTTACTTCCTTATTATTTTCTTTCTTAATTATGTTATGGTATTAATAATTTATGTTGAATTTCTATAGACCAGAAACTCACCCCCAGCAGCTGTGAATCACACCAGATCCCATCTAGAAAGTCTCGAATTTAATCGACTAGTCAGGAGCAATGGACTCACCTACCCCTTACCATAACCCAATTATATTTTGTTTAATAAATATTTTGTCTCTTATTTGTAGGTATGTGTTATGTAATATAATTCTTCTATGCATACATTCTACGTGTCGTGTATATTTGAGGCAGTGATGTGTAGATATTAACTTATGAATAATTGTGTAGGTACTTATTTATTTAATGCTGAACCTAACAATCCTCATGATTTATCGTATCCAGTCTGGAGTGATAAATCATATAATATTGAGAAGCGTCCCTATGATTTTATCGATCGGATCGATAAAATAAACTATCACTTATGTTATCGTGTTTACTTGAATAATACCACATACTACACATGAAAAGACACACACCTTTAAGAACAGTAATATAACATCCTAAAATAATTTAGAGATAATTTGTTTACCAAACCTTTTTGCTTATTGAATGCAAAAGAATAATTTAATAAACAAATTATCATACTACTCATAAATCAAACGGAATAGTATTCACATAAAACATTAGTATAGAACCCTCTATGATGTATTAATTTATCAATCAATATTAGGAATAATTCTATTGTAATAAAATATATTATTTGGTTTCTTAACTTAATATACTAAATTAAATAGCATAAGTATATCTGCAATGAAAGTAATCTAATTTGTATTGATATGATTCAGTTAACATTTTCATTTACTCTATTCTCCACTGTTTATTTAAATAGGATTATAACTTAATAGAACAAAATTAAACTCCAACATAGCTTCCAGAAGAATTGTTTTGCAAATATAAATGACGAGTTATAGAGTTTATTTCACGTAATTAATAACACTTTGGATTAAATACTCAATTCTAATCACCATAATAAGATTCTCAAGGATAAAGAATATTGACTTACCAAGTTCTGATGACTCAAACCACAATCACTGATACTTAGTACTTAGATCGACATTGGCTTATATATTGGCTTATATGACGCAGCGCCGCGGCGCTCCCCCCCAGCGCACGACCGGCGTCGCTCCCAGCATGCGACCGGCGCATTAGCAACAAAGTACCCTTTGTTTTTGTTACGAATTTTTTTTTTATTTTCATATTCGCGTTGAATCAAATTGAGCTACTCGAGATTATGTACGTTCACCCCCCAAAATTTTAAAAGGTACATCCGATTAAAATTTTGTAACCTATATCGAGTTGTGCACACAGTCATCTTCATGTCGTTATAATGCTAACCCATGGTGTTAGTATAATATTCTCTTATGTTTTATTTTCCCTTGATCATCAACCTTGTAACCTAGTCATAATTAGTCATGTAGATTTAATATTGGAAAAAAAAAGAATTAAATCAGATTTACTTTATATAAAACAAAAGAATTACGTTCTCCCATCTTAAACTCTTGTCTCATCTCTCATAACCAATCATAACAAATCACATCTTAAATAAACCAAATAAAATAATTAATCTATCAGCTTTTCTTATAACGATAACAACCTTCTAAAATACGTACGACAATTAAGTTATTTTCTTCCATTATAACAATAACACAATAGTTGTCCCTAATCAGCTTCATTTATAATATTTGGACAAATGTATCGCATTTTAACTAAGTCTCCTACCTGTTGGCAACACAACATGTAGACTATTTTTTATCTGTTCTCTGTTTTATACTAATGAAAAAAGTGTCAATGTCACTTGTTCTGTACAACGCTATTAAACGAAGCGCACGTTTTTTCTATCAATCTGCATTTTATTTTATTCAGTTCACTACAAATACAAGTTTACCAACATGGTCCTTCGAACAATAATTATAGTCAATCCAGCGAAATAAAAGTGAATTTATGTAGTAGAAATTGGCTCCAGAACTTAGAAGATACCCACGCCGCCGGTACGCAAACCAAAATCTTAAGTTAAGTTAAGGATATCTTAACATTGCCTACTAAATCTACGGTTCTTAGATATACACAACAACCATAACCAGTATTGCTAGATGCATCAGCAAACCCTATAATTTGTGTAAACCTTGTGTCATGCACACCTATATGTCGCAGTATAAACATTGGTTTCATTGTAAGCAAGCTATTATAAAATTTGTTCCAAAGCTGTAGCAGTTCGCCTTTTGGCACCGAATCCCAGTCCAATTTTTCTTGCCACAAGCGTTGCATTATAGCTTTCGCACTTACCACAATAGGTCCAGCAAGTCCTAGTGGGTCATAGAATCCACTTATGAAGCTAAGAATTTCACGCTTGGATTGAGGCATGCGATCAATAGCTTTTGGACTTGAAATAATGAATGAATCTAACTTAATATTGTAATTCATACCTAACGTTTTTATGGAAAAGTTATTTTTCTCGAGATCAATCTCATCAAAATGTTGTTGATCTTTTTCTATTTCTATTAATAATTCTGATGAATTTGAAACCCATTTGTGTAACTGAAAACTTCCTAAACTTAACAAACTGCACAGTTGTTCTTTTGCTTCTGATAATTTAACTAATGATTGTTCAGAAAAAAGAATGTCATCGACGTATGTAGAATTGTTTATAATAAAAGCAGCTATAGGGAATACATCCTGGTATTGATCTGCCAACATTTTCAAACATCGAGTTGCCAAATAGGATGAACTCTTTAAGCCATAGGTAACTGTGTTTAATTGAATACATTTAACACTATCGTTTGGAGTGTCTCTCCATAGAATATTTTGTAATGACCTGTGTTTTGAATGAACATTTATATTTCTAAACATATTTTTGATATCTGTTATAAAAAAATATTCATTAGCTCTGAATAGCATTAAGACATCTATTAATTCTTTTTGTACTACAGGAACATTAAGTAATAAATCATTCAAAGATGTTTTTGTGTTGGTTTTCATGGAACCATCAAATACAACCCGGCATTTTGTTGTCTTTTTATCTAATCTAAGCACAGGGTGATGTGGTAAAAAGTACACTGGATCAGTAGACAAGTTATATTGACTAATATCAATTAATGTACCATGACCTTGCTTTAAATATTCATGAATGAACTTTTTGTATAACATAAAAAGATTAGAATCCTTTTTAAATCTAAGTTCTAAGTTATGAAATCTTTTTAATGCTAAATATAATGAATCTCCTAAAGTCTGATTGATTGAATCTAATGGTAACTTCAGTGGCAAGATTACTTGAATTTTATTATTTTTTGTATCTTGCTGAACATTTTCACAAAATATGTTTTCACACAAGTCATGTTCAGAATGTGTCTCTGGAAAAGTCTCTGGATCACTTTCACACTTCTAAAACTTAACAATAGATTTATTTAAATCAGAATCACATTTTTTGCAAAATAAATTAACTAAATTTTAAATTTATATTAAATTAATTAAATTATTACCTATCCCGATAACCGGAGTGTTGGCTGTATCAGTTGGTAGTTTTAATAGATTTGCAAGTTCTCTAGTCACAAAAGATGCCTGTGAACCAGTATCTAAAAGAGCCTTGACATGAACTTCAGTGCCATTGCTCGCTAACAGTTTTACTTGTGCTGTAGGCAACAGTACTTGCTCGGAGGCAGCCTCAGACATCAATGTTACTGGAGACGATCCTTTATCTTCATGGAGCAATGTGTTATGTCCTTCTTTGCAGACATCACATTTAAAGTGATATCTGCATTTTTTACTATGATTATTTAAACAAATCTCACATATTATTTTTATTTATTTTATATAAATGTGATTATTTAAAAAAAAAATTAAATACCTATTCTCGCCTGAAACACAGGATTACCTAGTTCAGGCACATGACATGTGTGAACTTAATGTAGATTTAAGTGAAATTGTATTTAATATTTACCTTAAGATTTTGAATAAACATTTTATTATTATTTCCTTTATTCAACAAATATCTCAAAAATGACATTTTTAAATATTTTTCTATAAAAACTTACAATAAAAAAACATTTAAAAATATAAAAAATGGCAGTCCATCGGTGTCGGGAGCAGGGTCCAAGCTACCGGTGGTTAGGTCTCCAGAGAAAGGAACCTCCTCACAATGCGAGCTGTATCGAGGAGAACTGCCTTCTGTATCAGGCCCTTTATCCAGCTGTGCAACGCCAGCTTCGACAGATGGTCGTCGAAGCTTTTAGCTATCAGCCCATTGACTGACATGACAATCGGCACAATGACAGCCGAGTCCACATTCCACATGTCAACAACCTCATGAGCTAAGTCGAGATACTTTATGTGTTTCTCTTTCTCAGCTTTCACGAGATTCTCGTCATGTGGGATGGTAACATCGATTATCATTGCGCGGCGCACTAATCGGTCTATCACCACTATATCAGGCTTATTGGCAACAATAGTCCTGTCAGTGATGATAGACCGATCCCAGTACAACGTGACATGGTCATTTTCGAGAACTGGGTCGGGCACATACTTGTAATACGGTACCTCAGAATCGACAAGTTTGTATTTCAAAGCAAGTTGCTGATGGATAATTCTGGCTACTTGGTTGTGTCTATGCAAGTACTCGCCGTTAGCAAGACGAGAACAACCGGAGACAATATGTCTGATGGACTCACCAGGGTGATGGCATGCCCGACACACGTCAATCGTCCCGTCCTTCATAATATGTCTCCGGTAATTATTCGTCAAGATAACTTCGTCCATAATTGCACAGACAAAACCTTCAGTTTCTCCGAAGAGATCCCCGAAGCGTAGCCAGGCAACCGAAGCTGTCAAATCTACATCGGGCCCATAGAGAGCCCGATAGTAGCGACCATGAAGCTCCTTGCTTTTCCATACCTCCTTGCGGTCATCTGCGGTGAGTATAACAGGTTTGTGCCAGTTCTCTTTAGCCATGGTCAGCGGGGTGAGTCCCTTGTCCACTGCAACCACATCTCGGTGCATACCCACATCGGCTTGAAGGAAATATTCCCTGAGACTGCAAATCTCGCGGTTGTGGAGAGTTTTGGCGTTTAAAAAGCCTCGACCTCCACACTTCCGCGGGATGTACAGTCTCATCACCGATGATCGTGGGTGATGCATCCGATTTGCGGTCAGCAGTGTGCGGACCCTCCTATCCAGGGCGTCCAGTTCGGTTTGAGTCCATTTGAGTATGCCGAAAGAATACATCAACACCGGCATGACCCAACCGTTGAAGGCGCGCACCTTATTTCCTCCCGACAAAAGGCTGTTTAATACCTTTGTCAGGCGGCCAAAGAAGCGCTCCCTCAACGATTGCTTCATGTCAGCAACATTAATGCCCAAAGCTTCCGACATACCCAAATACTTATAAGTTTCGGTCAAGCAGAGAGATCTAAGGTGTATGGAGTCTGAAAGTTGAATTCCCTCAGATTCCATAATCTCTCCTCGTTTTACATGCATGATTGCGCATTTGTCCACACCAAATTCCATCTTGATGGCGCTACTGAAAGTTTCAGTTACCTTCAGTAGTTCCATCAGTTGCAAGTTGTTGGGGGCAAAGAGTTTCAAATCATCCATGTAAAGGAGGTGGGATATACTTTGACCTCCTCTTCTCAACCGATAGCCCAGGCCTGAGTCCTCTAACATTGTGCTTAGAGGATTCAGGGCCAAGCAAAACCAAAGTGGACTCAAACTGTCACCCTGAAATATTCCCCGTCTGATCCATATAGGCTCATCATTCCCTCGGATCGGTCGACATCCTGGATAGCGAAGTACCGTCTTCCATTGCCACATACATGACTCAAGGAAGGTGCGTAGAGTTGGATCTATTTTGTAAAGCTCTAGCACCTTCATGAGCCAGGTATGAGGAACAGAGTCATAGGCTTTTTTGTAGTCTATCCAGCATGTTGATAGATCTTTGCGGGATCGACGAACCTGTTGGCTAATGGCCATGTCAATGAGGAGTAGCTCCTTAGTGCCACGGGACCCTTTCCTACATCCATTCTGAGAAGCGGACATAATTGAGTTGCACTCAATGTGCATATTTATTTTCACTCTCAGAATGGACGTAAGAACCTTATAGACCGTAGACAAACAAGTAATCGGTCTATAGTTTTTGGGTTCCATGGGACTACCACTCTTATGGAGCAGGTGGGTACAGCCAGTCGTAAGAAACTCTGGTAGAGACCCAGCCTCTAAGGATGCCTGGAATTGAGAAGCCAAAAGCGCGTGCGAGCTGCTATACCACTTGAGCCAGAAGTTGTGCAGTCCATCCGGTCCTGGAGACTTCCAGTTTGGTAACGGATGAACTGCTTTGGCTACATCAGACTTATTGATATTTATTTTATCCATTTGTGGTATAGCTTCACATACGCGTTCAACTTCACGCATCCAGTCACCCTCAACATGACAGACGGGTACCGACCAGATGTTGCGCCAGAATAAATTCGTGGCGGTATCATCCGGGCGGCACACGTCAGTCACATTTTGATTGGGTCGCTCCCAAGCTCTGTATACCCACCTCTCATCGCTCTGGAACATGCGATTCTGTGAGTACCGTTCAACCCGCCGCTTAAACCGTCGGATACGGCTTGCCCATGCATAAATTTTCTGCTTCAGGAAGTCAATGCGCTCCGTAATGTGGGGTGTGTATTCTCGAGGGCTGATTCCAGTCCCCGAGAAAGCCCGCCGTACAAAACGCATCACACGTGGGCGTGCATTGCCTTCCTTGAAGCAGTATAGTTTGCCGATGAGTGTTCTGGCCTCATCGATACGCCTCTCGATCCTATACTGCCAGGCTGGTACAGCAGGTTTTGGTCGAATAGCTTCGTCGTTATTAGGGAATTTGACGTTAGCTAAGCGACATGCCGCAACAGCCCCGCAATACAGGATTGAGTGCGTATCAACGAGGTTTTCGCTGCTCTCAAAAATGTTCTCAAGCAGCGAGTCCAAAGCACACACCAGCGCCCTATTTTTTTTGTGCATGGGTAACCGTGGTAACCGGGGTCTAAGTTCAGGCGGAGTCGATCTATACTCGCGAAGCGCATCCTCCAGTGCGCTCCTCAGTCGATCGTTGCATTGGCTACTTACCGTAACAACCCTATCATCTAGCTCATTATTATGACTATTGGGCCGCGGTGTCATTGCGCCACTAGCGGGCGCTTGTACCACGGCTTGCGTCGGGGACGAGATGATATGGTTGCTCAGTACCTCTGAGCGCAGCCTATCAAGTGTTGCGTCATCCAACCTGTGGCTACGCTGGATGACCCGCACCTGATCCGACAGTCGTTGGGCCGAGACGTTGACAGCTGGTTCTAGGTCCTGGAACAGAGACAGCATCCTGACACGATACGCGGTGAGGTTAGTTCCCCCCTCTGTAGACCCATAATATGCGCGCATGACGTTTTCGTTTATGGACTGAGTCCATCTCATGCGCTGCACACCACCGGCAGCGGGGACCCGACTCGGAGCCGGTTGGCTCCTAGGCCCCAAGCTGTTCGGTGGCCGGCCTCTCCCCTGCCGACGCACAGGTGTTGGCGACGTCGGCGGAGAGAAATACTCGTCGCTCGAGCTCGACGCGGCTGCAGCCGCCGGTGATATTGATGATCCTGAGTCCGGCGGCGGCGAGGCGGAGCTGAGCGACAGGTCCGGGGGTGGTGGGCGTGCACGTCGCGAAGCTGCTCTCGTAAGCATCGTCCAAGTTTATTTGTTCACATATTTACATATTATTTCTCGCATTTTTTCTTGATTGGTGAGATTGACACTTGACAGTTGTCAATGGCTGGTTTATTTTCATTTTGTGTAAATATTGGTGGCTTTTAGATATTGTTATTTTTCTGTGTTTAATATGTCCTCTTTTCATGGATATTGGAAAATTTGGATGGGAAAAACTTAATACTATTGTTTGCGGATTTAATTTGTATAGACGGAACATAAAACTTGGTTTGACGGCTAGTGTTGCCAGCTTATTTTTTATTATTATTCCATTTATTACATTTTACAAACATATTATTTACATTTTTAAATATTCCTATAAAAACAAAAAACATTTAAAAATATAAAAAACAGTAGCCCACCGGTATCGGGTACAGGGTCCAAGCTACCGGTGGTCAGGGCTCTTGAGAGAGGAACCTCCTAACAATTCGCGCCGTGTCCAGAAGTACTGCTTTCTGGATCAAGCCCTTGATCCAGCTGCCCAACGAGAGCCTCCTAAGATGTTTGTCGAGGCTCTTGGCTATTATGCCATTGGCCGAGACGACTATCGGCACAATGATTGCTGTATCCACATCCCACATGTCGACAACCTCGCGAGCCAGATCAAGATACTTAAATTGCTTATCTTTCTCGGCTTTCACGAGGTTTTCGTCATGAGGGACCGCTATATCAACAATCATTGAGCGACGCTCTAATCGGTCTATCACCACTATGTCAGGCTTATTGGCAACAATAGTCCTGTCAGTGATGATAGACCGATCCCAGTACAATGTAATATTGCCATTTTCGAGAACTGGGTCGGGCACATACCTATAGTACGGTACTTCTGATTCCACAAGATTGTATTTAAGAGCAAGTTGCTGGTGAACAATCCTGGCTACAAGGTTGTGTCTATGCAAATAGTCTCCGTTAGCCAGACGAGAACAACCGGAGATAATGTGACGAATGGATTCTCCCGGTTTGTGACATGCCCGACATGTGTCTACCGTACCATCCTTCACAATATATTTCCGATAGTTATTCGTCATCATAACTTCATCCATAATCGCACAAACAAAACCTTCGGTTTCCCCGAAGAGGTCACCAAAACGTAGCCAGGCTACGGACGCTAATGTATCTACGTCAGACCCATGAAGGGCCCGGTAATAGCGTCCGTGAAGCTCCTTGCTCTGCCATACTTCTCTGCGGTCATTAGTATCTAATACTACAGGTTTGCGCCAATTCTCGCTACCTAAGGAGAGCGGAGTGAGGCCTTTGTCCACCGCTACCACATCTCGATGCATACCCACGTCGGCTTTTAGGAAATATTCCCTAAGGCTGCATACCTCGCGGTTATGCAGGGTCTTTGCATTTAAAAAGCCACGACCCCCGCACTTCCGCGGGATATACAGCCTCATCACCGATGAACGTGGGTGATGCATCCGATTTGCAGTCAGCGTTGTGCGGACCCGCCTGTCCAAGGCGTCAAGTTCAGTCTGAGTCCATTTGAGTATGCCAAAAGAGTACATCAATACTGGCATGACCCAACCATTGAAGGCACGCACCTTGTTTCCGCCTGATAGAAGACTATTCAGTACTTTATTCAGGCGGCCAAAGAAGCGTTCCTTCAGTGATTGTTTAACATAAGCAACATTGATGCCTAGTGCCTCTGACATACCCAAATACTTGTAGGTTTCAGTTGAGCCGAGGGATCTTAGGTGTA
Organism: Tholera decimalis; assembly: GCA_943138885.2. Classification (NCBI taxonomy): domain Eukaryota; kingdom Metazoa; phylum Arthropoda; class Insecta; order Lepidoptera; family Noctuidae; genus Tholera; species Tholera decimalis. The sequence continues at coordinate 29,963,114 of OW964551.2, forward strand.
TGGAGTCCGAAAGTTGAGTTCCCACGGATTCCATAATCTCCCCTCGCTTTACATGCATGACCGCACATTTGTCCACCCCGAATTCCATCCTGATGGCGCTACTGAAGGTTTCCGTTACCTTCAGTAGCTCCATCAGTTGCAAGTTGGTGGAGGCAAAAATTTTCAAATCATCCATGTAAAGCAAGTGTGATATGACCTGACCACCTCTTCTCAACTGGTAGCCTTGCCCCGAACCCTCCAGCAGTGTACTGAGGGGGTTCAGAGCCAGACAAAACCACAGTGGGCTCAGACTGTCGCCCTGAAAAATACCTCGCTCAATCCTAATCGGTTCGCTGTTCTCCTGGCTCTGTCGACATCCTGGGTAGCAGAGGACCGTATTCCATTGCCCCATACATGACTCAAGGAAAGTGCGTAGTATTGGGTTTATTTTATACAACTCCAACACCTTCATGAGCCATGTATGTGGAACCGAGTCATAGGCCTTCTTATAATCTATCCAGCATGTCGACAGATTCCTTCGGGAACGACGAACCTGTTGGTTAATGGCAATATCGATGAGGAGAAGCTCCTTAGTACCGCGGGACCCGTTCCTACATCCATTCTGAGAAGCAGACATGATTGAATTGGTATCGATGTGGTTATTAATTTTGGCTCTCAAAATGGATGTAAGAACTTTATAGACCGTCGGTAAGCACGTGATCGGTCTATAATTTTTAGGTTCCGCAGTACTGCCTGATTTATGGAGCAGGTGGGTTATTCCTGTAGTAAGGAATTGAGGCAGCGATCCTAACTCTAAGGCAGACTGGAACTGAGCGGCCAAGCGAGCGTGCGAGCTTTGGAAACATTTTATCCAGAAATTGTGCAGCCCGTCCGGTCCTGGAGATTTCCAGTTGGATAACGGACGGACTGCACGGGTTACATCTTGGGGGCTGATCGTAATTGCCCCCATTTCTGGTATAAGATCGCACGTGCGCCTGATCTCACTCATCCAGTCACCCTCGGTGTGGCTGACAGGTACAGACCAGATGCTGCGCCAGAACGAACACATGGCGTCATCATCCGGTAGGCACGTATCCGTCACACCTTGGTCAGGTCGCTCCCAGGCCCTATAAACCCACCTTTCATTGCTTTGGAATGTGCGATTCTGAGTGTATCGCTCCACCCGCCGCTTATATCGACGAATTCGATTTGCCCATGCATAGACTTTCTGCTTCAGGAAGTCGATACGCTCTGTGGCGCGGGTCAGATAATCCCGAGGACTGATATCAGTCCCCGCGAACGCCCGCCTCACAAAGCGCATCACTCTGGGACGAGTGTTGCCCTGCCTGAAGCAGATAAGTTTACCAATGAGTGCTCTAGCCCCAGCGATACGACGTTCGATCCTGCACTGCCAAGCTGGTACCGCCGGTCGAATAGTTCTGTCAGTCTTTGGGAATTTGACATGAGCTACCCGACATGCTGCTACAGCTGCACAGTACAGGACCGAATGGGTATCGGTGAGGTCTTCACTATTATCAAAATAATTTAACAGTAGTGAATCTAGAGCACACACTAGCGCCCTATTTTTCTTATGCATGGGTAAACGGGGTAGACGAGGTCTAAGCTCAGGCGGTGTGGAGCGATACTCCCGTAATGCGTCTTCCAAAGCACTCCTCAATTGTTCACAATTGCACTGGGTACTCACGGTTATAGCCTCGTCATCATCATGATCACTGACGTGGTCGGGTCGCGGTGAGATACTGGGTTGTAGTTGCACCGCGGCCAGTGGTGAAGCAGATGAGACACGGCTGCACCGTGATTCGAGGCGTAGTCTATCAAGTACGGTGTCATCCAACATACGGTTACGCTGGATGACCCGCACCTGATCCGATAGTCTTTGGGCCGAAACGTTGACAGCTGGTTCAAGTACCTGAAACAGAGAGAGCATCCGACCACGGTACGCAGTCAGGTTAGTTCCCCCCTCTGTAGCCCCAAAGTATGAGCGCATGACATTTTCATTGATGGAATGTGTCCATCGCATGCGCTGCACACTTCCACCGGCAGCGGGGACCCCATTGGAGGCCGGAGGGCCTCGAAGTCCTAAGCCGACCGGAGGGCGGCCTCTTCCTCGCCGACGCGCAGGTGGTGGTGTCGTCGGCGGCGAGAAGTATTCGTCGCTCGAGCTCGACGCTACTGCAGCGGCCGGAGTCTCTTCACTCACGGCTGGAGCAGGTCCCGGCAGCTGCGAGGCGGAGCTGAGCGATGATTCCGCAGGTGTTGGGCGTGTGGATAGTTGTAATTGTGCCCGGCTTCTTGTCAACATTTTAAATCAATCTGTTATAATATTATTGTGTTCTGTCCAAGATGGTGCTATTTCATATTTGTTGCTTTCTTGTTCCTTTTTTTACGGTTTTTAATTTGCAGTAAGTACATCTTTTGTGATGGTTTGCACAATAAAATATTATTTAAAAAATCGGGATGAAAATTTCTGACAGCCTGTTGACAGCCGGGCCACAGATTATTATTATTATTATTATTATATTATTTTGTTAGACTTAGCAAACTTGATTCGATCACTCGCAGGCATAAGTTTAAACTGTGGACAAGTAAAAAGTTTGTGATTGGACTTACAGAGCAAGCAGCTTCTTGTTCCTACTGTCTCCGCAGCAGGACCTGCATCTGGATTAGTTTTCTTCACAGCTGCGACATGAGCCACCTTTAACGTTGGGTGTGATCTCTCCATCGGCCGATCTGCATTCTCAAGTGCAAGTGCACGCTTATCTAGAAATTCAATTAGGTGTGCAACTGTGGGATCTCGTACTCGAGCCAATTGGAATTCCCTACTGCATAATAAGTCTAACTTTCGGGTCAGAATGCAAAGTACTATTAGATCCCATTGTTCAACTGAATGACCTAGGTTTTTTAAGGCAGCTAATTGTTGTTTTACAATGGATACGAAACTTCTTAAATTATTCGCTGTTGACTTACATATAGGAACAATATCTAACAAAATGTGTATGTGTTCATTTGTAATTTTATACTTATTATCGTATCTATCGAATAGAATTTTCCTGGCCTCGTGGTAACTCTCAGAAGACAAGGTGAGATTTTTAACCAGATCGTGAGGTTCCTCTCGTAGAAAATTACGTAAATAGAAAAACTTTTGCACGTCATCTAAATTGTGATTGTTATGTATGAGCGAATCGAATAGTTGTATAAACGGCTTAAACTCGGAGTACTTACCAGAGTACGTTGGTACATTTATGGTAGGTAACTTTGTATTGAAATTTTTCGTAACACACTCGTTTATACTACACACGCTTTCACAATCAATTTTATCTATCAACTCCCTGATGACGGTCAGCGTGTTGATGTACTTTTCTTCAACATCATCGTCGGCGTCGAGGTTGGGTTCTATGGCGCATATCTCCAACGAAAATTCCTCATACTTCTGGAATGCATTTCGAAGACGCTCTTCCTTGAGAATCAACGCCTGTTTTGAGAACTCTTTGTTTTCCTCTTTGAACATGTTTTCAATTTTCGTAATCGAACCTTTAATTGACGCTCGTTTCCTGACGAGCGTTTTGATTTGTTCGGCTTCCATTGCTGAAAACTTGTTTTGCACTCGATGAAAATTATAAGAACAATGTGTTTCGGTTATCACTGAAATTATCTTGACTGCACAACAAGACAACACGTTTTTTTTTTCTTTTGATGAAATTCAAACTGCTTGTACAAGTGAAAATGTGGCGGTTGGCCGGTTGCGCTTGCGACGCGTTGCGATTGGAACACGATGGACTTGCCCGTCGCTGGTTGGCTCGTCGGGCTTGCGTGATGTTACGTGCACCAATCAGATGCGTTCTGCTTAGCGCGGCGACGAATCTATCTCGGCGTCCCCCGGAAATTGTTTCTTCCTTGTTAAATAATATAATACTGGAATCAAGACCAATTGGATTTCTTCACAGAATAGAATACTCGAACGACCCGGCGCGGCACTCGAACTTTCTGGAGCGTTTTTGACTTGCCCTTCAAACTTGGAAAAATGGACTTGCCCGTTCCTGTTTGCGTACCGGCGGCGTGGGTATCTTCTAAGTTCCGGAGCCAATTTCTACTACATAAATTCACTTTTATTTCGCTGGATTGACTATAATTATTGTTCGAAGGACCATGTTGGTAAACTTGTATTTGTAGTGAACTGAATAAAATAAAATGCAGATTGATAGAAAAAACGTGCACTTCGTTTAATAGGGTTGTACAGAACAAGTGACATTGACACTTTTTTCATTAGTATAAAACAGAGAACAGATAAAAAATAGTCTACATGTTGTGTTGCCAACACTACCTGAAATTGTATTATTCGATGTCTTGAATTGTATTTTCCTTGTCGGTTTTCACTAGCCTTTCTCAAATTGTGCTTTACCTGTTCTCGTACTGAATTTATATCCATTGACCCTGATGTCTTCGGTAAATTTTCATCTATTGTCAATTTAGTACTATTGCCGTATAATATTTCATTAGGAGTATATCCTGTACTATCGTGAAAGGAATTATTGTACAACGACTCAATTTTTGGCAATCAACTTGCCCAACTGACATGGTTCTTATGACAATTATGTTCTAAATAATCTGCCTAGTTTCTTGTTTACTCTCTCGATTGTGTTAGGTCTGGGGTTCCGAACTGTTGTATAAATGGTGTTTATTCCCATTTCTACATGAACTTGTATAATCACATCTTCTATCAAAATTTGATGTAAATAAATGAATCTTTTATCAAGTGGGTCAATTCGAAAATAAAGAATATTATCTATCCACTGACAATGTTTATATGGATCAAATGTTGATCCAATCTTCTTTGCGCAATAATAGTTAAATCATCTAGATAATTTATACAAAACTCCCTAACTTCCGGTCCTAGAATAACATCCATGACCCTACTAGACCTACCAACTGAAGTCTTTAATCCAGGGATTAAGTATGTATATAATGTACGATTTCCCATTAAACGTGAATCCTGTAAATTGTTTACTTTCCTCTGTCAATGTATCACAAATAAACGATTTGATTTGGATGGAATCTGAAAATATGCATTATTTATATCTACTATGCTTATGTAGCTTACCCCATGGAACGAACCCAATATATCATTAGGAATTGGCGGCTTCTCTGAATCAGCTACCATATACTTATTTATTTCTCTAGCATCAAGTAAAACTCGTATTGACCCATCTCTTTTATAAGGTGTAGTTTTGCGGCTAATTATTCTTAATTCAACCATTTTATTTATGTTCCATTTTGTCTCGATAAACGTATGGAATAGGGTAAGGCCTTCTTATGAAAGGACGCCCTAGTTGAGTTGAAAATAGATTGATATAATTTTTCCACACAGCTTGTAATTTGTTTAACTCGGATTCTCCCAAAATTCCCTTCCTTTTTATGCTTTGTATTTTATCCTCTAAATGTTCATTATTCGTAGAAAATTATCAAGGTTTAAGGTATTTATTCTAGTTCCTTCTTTAACCAACAGTACAAAATGTTCCCTTCCTTCGTATTTAATAAGTATGCCGGTATTTTCCTTAGCCAACTGTACTATTGTTTCTTATTTTCTTAACCAATCAAATCTTAAAATTAATTCCCTGACTAATTTGGGATTAATCAAGAATCCGGTCTCAATTTCCATATTTCCTACTTTCATCGATAGCATAACCATCTGCTGTACCTTGGAGCCCTTTTGACCTACTGCGCCCTTTATTTGTATTGGGTTTATAGGTAATAATTCTACATTTACATTGCAACTCTTAAGTTCTTGCCAGAAAGAATCTGAAATACACGTTATATCCGTGTCTAATAAACCTCTATTTTGTAAATTAAATATCTTCAAATTAATTTCAGATTTTACAAATCCTAATTGTTGTTCCTCTTGTTCACTTTCATTAAATACTGAATTAACTAAATTTTCTTTTACAAGAATTTGTTCAATTATCATATTTGATTTTAGTTTGAAACAATTTATAAATCTAGTTGTGCCTTGTTCTCTCAAATCAACGTCGCTTGAGTAACCTAAACCACACTTATGTAACCAACAACAACCTGTGTGATTTTCAATTGTACAACGTCCCTGTGGACAATTATATCCTAAATAGTACTCACGCGGGGCCTCGCTCCCGTGGGTTCCATCACCGCAAAAACATAACTCTCCCTTTCTTGCAGTCGCGTAAAAGTACCCTATAACCTTCCTCAAGCTTCAAGCTACTTCCATACCAAATTACATCCAAAATCTACCCAGTATTTTCGAAGATTAGCGCGTTCAAGCAAGCAAACAAACAACTAAAATAACTTTTCCGCTTTACAATATTAGTATAGATAATAACTTTAATTTATTTTATACTTTCCCCTCACCCCCCAAGTCTAATTCCCCTACAAATCCTGAGCAATATAAATAATGTCTCACTTAAGAGGGTACCCTGAGCAAATAACCTTGAGCATTCGTTACCCCTTTGCCGCACCTCACCTCCATAATACTTCGTAAAACATTACTAGCGCCAACTGGCGAGCAACTTACGAATACAAGTAAAACCCACAGAGCTTAGAATTCACAGATACGGCATTAAATAAAATAAAAAAATATTTCTATGAATGATTGAAATGGTGCGCATAAATAATTTTGGTCATGAAGTCAGTGACTATATACTTACGTCCATGAAAACTTTAAACTTTTGGAATGAATAACGAAAAAGCGATGCCACTCCATGAGACTTTCTCTCTTACAAAAATTGCCTAAAGCAAAATCTAGGGTCAAAATCAAAATTAAAGATGGCGCCACCAAAAATTTGCACATTGGTCGTCATAGGTGTCATTTCCATGATTTTCGAGGGTGATGATAACGATTATGGGGTCAAAATCAGGATTCAAGTTGGCGTACGCCACCAAAAACTTGCATATTTTTCGTCATGGGTGTCGTTTTGATAGTTTTCGAGGGCGCTCATAACGATTATAGGATCATAACCAAAATTAAAGATGGCGGCACTAAAAATTTGCAAATTTTTCGTCATGGGTGTCGTTCCCATGGTTTTAAAGGGCGTTGTAAACGATCATGAGGTTTAAATCAAAATTCAAGATGGTGCTAACGAAAAGGAGATAGTTGATTGATAAAAATCGTCACGTTAGGAAAAAGCGTTATGCCTCCTCCATGCGACTTTCTCTCATTGCTCCTTTCTATTATGTGTGTGCATGTGAGTATTGAGATTCGGGCAGACGAGCCATATTGCGCCACTGGTTGTATATCCTAAATTCTGAACTAATCTTCGTTTCTGACGGGGCACACGTTTTTATACACATTATTTAAGGTAATATAAGTATTCATGGCACTCTATAATAAATATTATGCGTTGTTTATTTTTAAGATTGAAGGTGAGTTACCTTTTATTCGACTGTGATAAAAGTATAAAAATAATAAATAAATAACAAAGTCAATTTAATCATCATTTATTACTATAAAGAAAAAAAAAATACAAATACAAATTATTATTAATTTAACTATTTCTAGTTTACATATCCCTAAAATCTAATTAACGAATACATGTAGGCATATGGACGTTAGAAGGCTCGTCACCTTCACTTCTCCTATATATATCTTCTTTTGTTTTCTTCTGTGTTTTAAGCTTCCGTCAAGTCTCCCGTAAAGTTCTCTCGTAAACTGCATAAGAAATGTTTTGCATAATGATAACAGATTTTTAAGGTTTGGGTGACTATTAAAAGACTGAGATATACCTGAAAAATGCAATATCAGGGCTTCCAAATAGAAGTAGGTATGTAAAAATACCAGGGTTGAAAGCAGGGTTTCAAATACTCGTTGCAGTAATTGTTCTAAACAGACAGACAATAGACACCGCGACCCCGGAATGCAAAGTCACCAGAAGGAGCAGGGTGGGTTTTTAGTCAGTAGAAGTCTGACACTCCCTTCCGCTCCACCGAAAGCGGTTGGAGTCATATGATGATTTTACCACCCAGAAAAAAAAGGGTTTCAAATACTTGAAAGTATTTAGTAGCAGTAAGTCACGTTGAGACCTGCCATCTTGGGTTTACATTTTGACTCGAAAAATATGGAAAATACACCCATGACGAAAATCTTGAAAATTTTCGCAGCCGCCATCTGGTATAGTCCCAGCCACCCACATGGATTGCCATCGGGTGGCAATTGGGAAAAAAAATGCTAAAATTTTTTCGCTTTTGTTTTTACTACAATAGTATTTGCAAAAAAAAAACTACTTTGAACTTCCAAATATTTTTTTCGTAAAAACGATTATGTTCATTATTCTTATAATTATACGGATCGATTTCCTATGCAAGTATTTTCATCTCTACAAGCTGCCGTGGCGCAGCGCACAGTGGGCCCGTACTGAAAATTAGTGGACTTAGGCAACAAAGTTCCAATATCGATGCAATTATTTTTTTATATGACGTTTTATGATATTCCTGATAACTTTTATTCTTATAAAATTTCTTTTCAAGTTGATAGTTCTTCTAAAAAAAAAAATTAATTAGACTTATTTGTATGGAGCGGATCACGTTTAATATTTTTTTCTTTAATTGTGCTAATATGTTGGGTGTGTGGCGTGAGTTAGTAGTAGCTAGGGTCATTCTTTATCCACGAAAAAAAAATCAGTGCCGGCCATCCGTGGCAGCGCAAGTAATCATTCGTTAACAAAAATGTTTTGTAAGAACTTTTTTTGCCATTTCTAATAAATTCAAAGTATATTTTTGTCTCATTTGGCTGTTTTGACCTTTTTTTTAGTTAAATATATAGTTTTAATAGCGCATAGGTACGTATAATTAGTAATTCTGTTAGAGATTTAGTGATTATTGCATGACTGCATGTTATCGGTAGGGGTGCATTGTGATTGATGACTCATATGTTTGTGCGCTCGGCTAAGCGCATAACTAATGGGTCATCGAAAAATGCTCGTCTCTGATTGGCTGAATAGTTTTCACTCACTGTTATGTCCACTACTTGAGTAATTAACACTGACTATAAATATAAAGACATTCATTAAGTCCATCTCCGGTTTAGTAGTGACCAGCCTTAGTGTGCTAAACTACGAGTGGCCCTACCTAAAAAAAAAATAAGTCCATCTAGTTTCGCTCTTGTCACTTATTTGTGAACACAGTGAAATACATTAATTTTTATATTTACATTAGAACTATGGCTGGATTTTGTAGAAGTGGCGGTGATCTGAAAAATCATATGTTTCTATATGAAAGTATCATTTCTGTCTTAACTACCGAAGTTTCTGAAGAAGACAAGAACCAAATCAAGGAGTTCTGTCGACTTTTTTGTGTAAATCTAAATAAAAAGTGGGTAGAGTCAAGTAGAAATCAAAAAAGCTTTTATGAATCGTATAAGTAATCGCAAGTGGTTGGAAAAAAAACATTAACTGGCTTGTTTGTGACAGTGTTTACCTGAGAAGTGAGATGGGCTTTTCAGACGCAGCCTTATCTGAGTTTGTGGATATAGTTTCCCATGTTCCTACTCTTGCAGTATGTACTGCGGAAGCGGAAACATCTACAGAAAAAGAACACAGAAAACCGTTCGAAGAGTTAAGTAATAAGCAAAAAAAAAAAAGACGTTCTACTTCCATAGTAGAAGAAAATTCTTTCTGAGGAAGAGTTGCAGAACTGGTACATAACAAAATTGAAAGACAACGGCAAAACGAATCTGGCAAAAGTGGTCGAATACTTTTCTAGTAATCCAGATGCGCTATCCGAAGTAAACGAGCGACTATTCAAAAAGCAGAGTTTAAGTACTGTCTCTGAAGATAAATGTTTAGCTCTTTATACATCAGTTGCGCTCTCGAAATGGAAGTACTTAGCTCTTCGACAATTTCTGAAAGAAAAAAGCTGTGTTGCCTTTGCATCTTATCCAAAGCATGTAAATGCCAAGAAAAGATGTTACCCACCACAAGGGAATACCTACTTGAGTGCGAAAGCCGTATCATTGAATTTTGTTTCTTCGAAAACCTTTCAACGACATCTCTATACTGCGAAGGCTTGTTAAATCGACGTCTTGTTACTGCGATATTTCGTTACATCGAAAAACTGTACTGCGAAGGATTTTACTGCGTAAATATCATACTGCGAAGCCTTGTTCAATCGATGTCTCGTTACTGTGATGTTACTTAGGAAAACTTACTTCGGACGACCAAGTAAGTAAGTAATAACCAAGTACGTCGATTTTCTTTTCCAAAACAATATCTACATTTTTAACATTTCTTTAAAAGCAGAGAGCCTGTGCAAAATTTGTCAGCAATAAAGGAATGCGAGGTTTTTTGCTATAATTTATACAACGTGTAACGGAAACCCCATATCTATCCAAAAGGGCTGAAGACAACATCTGGTATGGAGTCTCTATGCACAGTTTCAGCACAAAATAACTGACTCAAAGAATTGATACCAAATTATTGGTTTCATACATTTCTTGAATACCAATCATAACAAACGTGTCACAGCACTACGAGGGTCAATAACTTTCCACGTCACTTGCCAATAACACGATAATTCTTTTCGTTCTTCTAAATTTGAAAAATTCGGTCTCTGGTATCAGTGTATTGGAATTTGTAATAAATTCTACACACGTAGATTTAGGATTACAAAACCCTTGCCATATCGTTTGTTATCATCCAAAGAAGCCACGCACTTGGTATGTATATACCTTTTAAATTACACGTTGTATATCAGGCGCTTAAGGTTGCTGGAGTTCTATGAAGAATAATGTGGGTAGATTAAAAATTTTAATGATAAGAAATATAACGAAATATACTTGCATTTGTATAGTGTTAATCGTTTAGTGTTGTAGAAGAGTTCACTGATAATTGTTTATTGCTAAAATGACTGAGTCTGTTATCATAGAAAAATCGAAGCGCGGAAATGACATACTTATTATTAGTGGATATGAGTTTTGTTTGAATAAAAATGAGAATGACAAATGTTATTGGTGTTGTGTGCTTAAGCAAAGGAAGCAGTGTTCAAGTACTATGACGACCGAATTATGTACAGGTAACGGACATTCGGTAATTAAAAATATGACTGAACATTCTCACGCTCCTAATGCGTCACTGTTGCAATCGATTTCATTTAAAAACAAGTTAAAACAAGCTGCGGCTACCACTTCGATGACACCTGTACAGATAATTCAGGCTAATTTGGCTAATTTGGCTCCCAGAATCAGTGCATCAGGTCTGCCGAATAAAAATGCTTTGAGGCAAATAATTCATCGTGTCATGAAGAAACATAAGCCTAAAGAACCGCAGTCTATAGATGAAATTAAAATACCATCTGCATATGCTTTCGTCGAAGGAGAACGATTTTTGGCTCGTGATACTAAATTCGGTGATAAAAACCGCTTGCTGTTATTTTGCACTAAACAAAGTATCAAGATACTTTCTGATTCATCAGTTTGGTTGATGGACGGAACTTTTAAAACTTGTCCGGCCTTGTTTTGTCAGATTTATTCTATTCACGCTATAGTTGGACATGATGATAAAACCAAAAAGTCAGTACCGTTGGTTTACTGTCTGTTGACCGACAAAACAGAGGAGAGCTATTTGGCTTTTATAAGAGAACTCAGATTATATGCTGCAGAATATGAATATGATTTAAATCCCCAGCATATTGTAACAGATTTCGAGATTGCAATCATAAACGTGATCAGGATTGATTTCCCTAATGCTCATCATCAAGGTTGTTTATTCCACCTTGGTCAAAATGTGTGGAGGCAAATCCAACTATCTGGGTTAGCTTCGCGCTATGGCAGTGACAGTGACTTCTCACTGAAATTAAGATACTTAATTGCTCTGGCCTATCTTCCGCCTGAAGAAATTCCTGACGCATTCAAAACTCTTAAAGAAAGTGTACTACCAGAAGAAGCGAGAAGCATTACAGAGTGGTTTGAAACGTACTATGTTTCGGGAAAACGTATGTGCCGAGCCATTAATAGTACTTCAGTCTCCATTTCAAGATCTTCTCCAATGTTCCCTCCTCAATTGTGGTCTATAAATACGAACAATGAACTGCGGTTGCCCAGAACCCAGAATAAAGTAGAGGCATGGCATCGTAGGTAGTGTAGCGTTGTAGTCGATTAAACTAGAAGTCGACTACCACACTAATCTTTAATGTCTATGGTTTCACGGAGTGACAACACTTAGGCGCTCTCAGGCTATAGATTCTAACCTCCGGTTGGCTTAGTTCTTTTCTCGCCGCCTACTGTTGCAAGTAACTTATATAGAAACCCCTCTGTGCCAAGGGTAAGTGCTCATCGTATCTGCCATTTTCTCTCCATCTTGCCAAATCGTAATCCTCTTATTTCACCGTAATCTGCAGCGTTTGTAAATTAATATAACTGCCCGGTTGTCAAGATGGCTTTCTGCTGGAACATAACTGTGATATTTCATTGTCATCTGCTTTCCACTAGTGTTTCTAAATTTGTGAAGCGTACGCAAGCCGCAGCATTGTTTTCCTGCTGTGCCATAGCAGCTACGAGCTTAAACGCCTTGCACGCGGTTACTTTTTATATAGTTGCACGCGGTATGCGCACGCTTATCTCTATTTAACCTTTGTGAACCGCCGCGATGGTGAGTTTCCCATCCATTTTCCCGGGTACTGTTCCGTGGGGCTTACGGCTGGGAGACGCACGCATCGCTGGCGCTCACGATTCCTGCACCACGCTTACGGAAGCACCCTTTTTGGATTCCAGGGTTTTTTTTTCCTTCTCCTTCGTTTCTACTGCCTTGGATTTCTACTATCAACCACCTCTACGTCCGCCGCTCGACGGGTGTCACGCTGCCTCTGTGACTGTCTGCGTGCTATTGCGTGGCCTGCCCGAATAACCACTGCGCCCGTCTGCGCGCTATTGTGTGGCCTGCCCGCATAACCTCTGCGCCCGTCTGCGCGCGAGCTGCCTGCTACGGGATCTGCCCGCCGGTCTGCGTGCGTCGCGGCCTGAGCCCAGGGCAGTACCATTCTATACCTTCGACCAGTGAGGGAACCCAGTGTGAACCGAACCCACCCCCCTTCAAATAAATGCTGTAACCTGTGGTCTAAGTCTTTTATTTTACTACCACCAAAACCACTACGCCACAGTGGCGCCCAACGGGTAAGGTTCACAAGGTTTTCTTCACTGGTCGCTATTTACCTGACTCACACATCGTGGCGGTAAGTAGTGGGTAATTACTATATTTTTCTTCTGTATTTTTTTAATTTGTTACTTTTATATAATTTGTCAGCTCAGTCAGTTTCTACTAGGGTTAATTTAAATAATTGTAAAGATTACAATGAGCGCTAACCCAATCAAACTTATCCACCTTAGAAAGGCCGAATTAGAATATGAGGTCATTATTAGAGGCGGTGAAAAGGGCACATTCACTGACTTTAGGAAACAAATTAACAATGCTCTCCTGAGTAAACTCACCCCTAGTACATCACATCTTTCTGCCAGTGGTCAGCAGGCTGAAGCAAGTGCCACAAGAACCCCAATTCTATATATAATCTAATCTAATAGATATAATAGGAAATATAATCTAATAAATCTAATAAGAAATATAATCTAATAAATATATTAAATCTAATAAACATAATACAATCTGATAAACAAAATATAATATAATCTAATTATCATATAATCTAGCTCTAAAGTTTTTATTGAAAACTATGCAGAACCCACATCAAGTCATCTAGGCATTTTTAAAACTTATAAAAGACTAACTCTTTGTTACTACTGGCCAGGAATGCACAGTGACTTAGTGAAAGCTGTAACTTCATGTAAAATCTGTCTAGCTCATAAACAAGTAAACCATGCCCCACTGGAGGTCATGGGGAAACCTAAAGAATGCTCTCGGCCATTCCAGATGCTCAGTATTGACATTGTTGGCCCTCTGCCTGTCTCTAGATGCCAAAACGCATATCTTTTTGTACTGACATGCTGTTTCTCTAAGTATTGTCTTCTAAATAAGACAATCATAACAGCCATTTCAACCTACAATAATAATGAGCAACGCTCTTGGGATCTACATATTCCAGCTGTTCAATTTGCACTAAATAACTCAACTAGTGAAGTTACTGGTTTCACACCAACATTCCTTCGCTCAACTTTCAAGTGAAAGTCCTTGGTCTTCACCTGTACTTCTCACACCTAAAAGGGATGACAAATTGCGGTTCTGCTTAGACAGTCTCAAGCTAAATTCAGTAACTAAGAAGGATGCTTATAATTTACCTTATATCTCTGAAATTCTAGATAACCTAAAGGATGCTAAATACCTAACAAGTCTAGATCTTTATAAAAGTTTCTGACAGAGCTTCCCGTAGGCCTAGCTAACTACTAGTGTTTGACCCCATACAGGGTCACACGATGCCAAGGGAACACACACCCACGACCGCCTAACATATTGGTCGTGGAGGGTCGACTTGTACCTAACTACCTAAGTTAACTATAACTCTGGTTATAGCTATCCTAGTGTCATATTTCACACCCACCTACAGTGTGGTAATCCTACTTAAAACCTACTGACTAAAGTTACCAAACTATTATTCTAAAATTAACTATAATTATTTCTCTTTTAACATAACTAAATACCTAGACTGCATGGCAATAAGCCAACATAACTTCAGTTCTATTACCACCTTTCTGCTGACCACACGCACATACACTACACAACTAATCTCTTTGATTATTTTTTCTTTACGGCGTGACTATGAGAGGCTACATAGTGGGCCTTCAGGGCGATTCTTTAGTATCATGGCAGAGTAGTCTCCATAGTACACTACCTTTAACTTTTATTTATGTTATTATGTCCTCATGGATGTCTTAAAGACGGCCCCCTGAAACATGGGTGTCCGCACACTAGTTAATCTATATTAATTCCTAAACCTACTGTTCTGAAAACAGCTTCAAGCCGGTGAATTTCTATATAAAATACCGTACCTACCTATTAACTACTTACATAGTAGTCTATAACTTTATAGTCTAATTATAACTGAAAATCTTTCTCACTACTAACCTTAAAACTTTTCATAAAACAATATATAGCATAGTCAATTGTATTGTCTTCTTTTTATAACCGCTGGTACCTATCTGCCACCACGGTTAAACTGTTCCAGTCTACCTGGGTATCAATTCTAACATTAATCTAGGCCTAAACCAGATTAAAACATAACGTTTAAACTATTCATAAAACTTTATAACTGCTGGTATCTACCACCACGGTTAATCTATGTTTCCAGTCTGCCCTGGTAAACAAATCTAACATTAAATCTAGGCCCTAAACCAGATTAAAACATAACGTTTAAACTATTCATAAAACTATAACTGCTGGTATCTCTACCACCACGGTTATATTATGTTCCATTCTACCCTAGTAACAAATCTAACTTTAAGCACTAAACCCGAAACCTAACTTGCACAACATCTCAACGTTTAATAATAGCATCTACATGAAATGTTCTAACAACATTTAGTCTACAAACTTATCTAATTTCTTTTACCTAAACACTAAATCAGAAACCTAACTTGAACTCCATAACACCTTTTAGTATTGAAACGCCTAGCCTGAATATCACTTAGATTCAACCTGCCCTAATTAAATTAATTAATTCTCTTAGAAAATATTTCCGCGTGATTCATAACATAACCTATTTAATTTAAGATCATTGACATATTATATTTTTGACGTTTACGTACGACTTTGACATCTCGACGTAGTTGCCAACCTTGGATACTTGTCTTTTAGAATTTCGTCTATAACGTGCGGATATTCTCGCAACAGTATGAATATGGACTTGATTTATTTTTTATAAATTACACTCACGTTCGGAAACTCACTCGAATGGACTTCTACATATGATGCGTATTCCAGTAATGAAACTTAAACCAATTTGAACATATACATGGACCATAACCAAAAAAAAAATTTTTTAACTTAAACAATTTTTTTTACCTTTTCAAAAAAATTTTTTTTAAATTTTCATTTTAAATACTCTTAGCTTTTAACTTTAACAAAAACTTTTTTACCTTTTCAAAAAAAAAATTTTTTTTTAATTTTTTTTGTTAAATACTCTTAGCTTTGAACTTTAACAAAATTTAATTTTAAACCTAAACATAAAATAGAACCTTAACTTATTATTAAATTGTTGTTAGAACTTTGATGATTTAATATTCATCGATGAACTTACTTCTTGCCTTGAAACCTAACATTAGCTATAGCCTGCAACAGTCCACCAAGGTTACCTAACCCTATGGAGATACACTTGCTTTATCTTGCTGTTTTTCCTACTGACTGTCTCGAGTTAAACTACTCTATAATTAGCTTACCTCTCGTATGTAATTCTACGTCACTGACTTAGGACTACTTCCAAGTCAGGGATGGACTTAGAATGGATGGATGAATGATTAATAGTATGGAAGCACATGAATGGGATGTATGAACGTATAGGTCAGTAATAGTGGTTTAGGCCTTCTAGCGGATTTATCCTAGGGAAAATCCTTCGCTAACAGGCGGGGTACTGTAGCGTTGTAGTCGATTAAACTAGAAGTCGACTACCACACTAATCTTTAATGTCTATGGTTTCACGGAGTGACAACACTTAGGCGCTCTCAGGCTATAGATTCTAACCTCCGGTTGGCTTAGTTCTTTTCTCGCCGCCTACTGTTGCAAGTAACTTATATAGAAACCCCTCTGTGCCAAGGGTAAGTGCTCATCGTATCTGCCATTTTCTCTCCATCTTGCCAAATCGTAATCCTCTTATTTCACCGTAATCTGCAGCGTTTGTAAATTAATATAACTGCCCGGTTGTCAAGATGGCTTTCTGCTGGAACATAACTGTGATATTTCATTGTCATCTGCTTTCCACTAGTGTTTCTAAATTTGTGAAGCGTACGCAAGCCGCAGCATTGTTTTCCTGCTGTGCCATAGCAGCTACGAGCTTAAACGCCTTGCACGCGGTTACTTTTTATATAGTTGCACGCGGTATGCGCACGCTTATCTCTATTTAACCTTTGTGAACCGCCGCGATGGTGAGTTTCCCATCCATTTTCCCGGGTACTGTTCCGTGGGGCTTACGGCTGGGAGACGCACGCATCGCTGGCGCTCACGATTCCTGCACCACGCTTACGGAAGCACCCTTTTTGGATTCCAGGGTTTTTTTTTCCTTCTCCTTCGTTTCTACTGCCTTGGATTTCTACTATCAACCACCTCTACGTCCGCCGCTCGACGGGTGTCACGCTGCCTCTGTGACTGTCTGCGTGCTATTGCGTGGCCTGCCCGAATAACCTCTGCGCCCGTCTGCGCGCTATTGTGTGGCCTGCCCGCATAACCTCTGCGCCCGTCTGCGCGCGAGCTGCCTGCTACGGGATCTGCCCGCCGGTCTGCGTGCGTCGCGGCCTGAGCCCAGGGCAGTACCATTCTATACCTTCGACCAGTGAGGGAACCCAGTGTGAACCGAACCCACCCCCCTTCAAATAAATGCTGTAACCTGTGGTCTAAGTCTTTTATTTTACTACCACCAAAACCACTACGCCACAGTGGAATAGTATATTAAATAATAATCGACATGGCCTATATGAAACTATTCGGGAAATGATGAAAGAGCAAACTGCTACCAACCATGCCGTTGAAAAAGCCTTATCGTGTATACCGAGGACTCCGCCCCGAAAAAAAATTAGAGATCGTTCACATGCACTTTCGAAACTGTGTAAAAAAAGGCATACTATACAATTAAAACTCTGTTCAATTACAATTACTTAACACCTACGAAAGAACTCTACGCTAAAACTAAACTATTTAACCTACAAAAACTATACACATATCACACATGCATATTAATAAAGAAAATTAAAACTAACAAAATACACTCACAAATCACATTCAAACGCAAAACATACCACTACTATGCTAGGAATAGGGATAGTATAGAACTACCGTCGATTAGAACACTGTATGGAAGAAAAACAATTCAGTTTGAGGGAGCGCAGCTTTATAATAAGTTACCAAAAGAAATAAGGGACTCCACATCAATAAATATATTTAAAAATAGGTTAAAGTTGTATTTGGCCAACCAGCAGTAATAGACTACTTACAAAATGTACTCGATAGATCGAACGACAATGTTTATATTTAAGATCTTTTTTAATGTTAAGTTTCTCATATTTAAGTGAACTTTGTATGTTCTTTTGAGAAATAAATTTCTTTAAACCGATACTATGGATTTACTTACGTTTTTAAGAGGTGTGGCAAACAATACCGAATTGTAAATAATTTGTTAGTGCAGATATACAGTGCGTAGCTAATTTTGTTTAACTTTGATTATCTTTATTTCTAATTATTTACTTTGTGTGATTGAACGTGGTTGTACCTTTATTTTGTCGTTAATTAATAAATAACAAGGAACAACTTGTTGTTAATGTAGTTACCTAAAAGAGAATGCCAGTACCTGTACCAAATGCTTTTAAAGAAATGATATGCCGTTAATACTTTGATACTTTTTGACTGCCATTACTAAATTATGAATCATTATTAAATCCGCGTTTACGAAATATTATAAAAAAGTTCGGTAACCAAAATTCTTGACTTCCGAACTTAGATCAACAACTTCCGAATGCATTTCCGGTACTCAAGAATTTGATAGATGCCTATACATTGCCAGCACAAAAAAAAGACGATTCCGAGCGACAAAAAATCGATAAGAGGAATCGACTACCAAACGATAGAGAGGTATTCGGGTGTCACTCCTTAATTCTTTATTTTTTCAACTATTTGTGCTTCTAATCTTATTTCATGTCTCTGTGTACTTAATGGTGTTTTCTCTCTTCTATTGTGTGCATTTATATCTGCAGGGATAATTCTTGTGGTGTACATAATCCTAATATACGCCGCCATTTTGTGCATTTTGTACGCGCCATCTTTTTTCATTTTTGTCATTTCATTAGTTGTATAAGGCAGGGACGCCGTGCGCCCGCGCTTTGGCCGCCCGACTCTCGCAGCTCTGGATGAGCTCCGAGCAGTAAACCGCGCCATCTTTTTTCATTTTTGTCATTATTTCTTTAGTTGTATAAGATGAGAATAAAGCTGTTTTACTTGGTGGTGGTGGTGTAAGTAGATAAGATATAGGTACGTTGATATCCTCCGTTCCTGTAACCAGAAAGCAGGCACAGTATCATCAGACACTTTTCCGTTACTTTAGAATAAGTTTTTTTCCTTTCGTCGTCAGCATTGTCTACAGGTTTAATATGTTGTATTTCTGCGGTGTTATAGTAATAAATTTGTATACATTTAGTTAAGTGTGTTCCGTCAACAAACGTCAGATTAAACAGAGTTCTGATGGTTAAAAAAAAAAAAAAAAAAAGAGGGCGCTGCAGTGCTCAAGTAAACATCAGCTCTGTGTTTAATTTATTCTTAAAAATAGATAAAGCGCATATAACGTTACAAAAAGTAAATAAAAGTGGAAATTAAAGAGACCAACAGTGATTAAAGATATAGTTTATCGAAATTTGCTATGAAAAGTGAATAAATGATCAAATTGAAAAACTGTGTAGATGCTGACGACAAAAATTCAAATTATTACGTGTTTACTGGAAAGTGAGATTGATAGTGAGAAGAACCCAAATATAGTACTTAAATGAAAAGGAAATGAATAACAAACAACCCGAAAAGGTAAGAACTAGTTATTAAATACCTTAGCGGAGAAAAGTTCAAAAATAATAGAAAGTGCTAATCATTCACCTCGCCTAACAGCTCCATCTAGCGTCAAATAAGGAAATCACCATTGCTATATTGTCAACTATCAAAACCGCTTACGCTACTTTATACTAGAGGGCGTGATATAAAATTCTACAGATGGCAACTTTAATTTCTTGTGCCGGATGTAAACAAAAACTCCCAAAAATTGAACAGCTTACCTGTTATATATGCAAAGATAAATACGACTTACTATGTGCGAATATGACGATCGACCTCTTCAAGAGCATGACGTCAGAGCATAAAAAACATGGCAATGCCAGACATGCCGTTGCAAGACTCCAAAAACCGGTAACATAAACACACCTATACGACCTCACGACTACAAAAGGACAGACCTACTAAATTCACCTCTAGAAAACACTACCAACAACAATATTACTGTTAGAAAGAAGACTACAAATTTCAACAATGACACCACTATATCAGAGCACTCGTGCTACCTCGGTGATACTAACCACCAAGAAGATACACAATTTAATATTAATACAGGTACACAGAAAACCCTTACTCTAGAAAATTTGAGCGAAATTATAATGCAGCGATTAAAAGATAATAATAAATTTATAATAACAGAACTGCAAAGTACAATTGAAGTGGAAATAAAAAAGCAATTACCAAGCTCCAATTGGATATTGAACAGAAAACTGATTTCCTGTATAAACAAAACGATAAAAAAATTCAGGAAATAGAAGATATAAATAAAAAAAATTGAAAAATTAAGCAAAGAAAACGATAATCTAAAAACGAAATTAAAAATATGAAGAATTACCCCACACCTACTGAAATTATCAAAAATGTAAGCTGTTCCAAAAGATTTGTAATCTATGGCTTCTCAGAATACTATAATGAGACAGAATACGAACTACACAACAGATTGATTGACATGTTCTATGAAATTTTGCATGTGGATCTCACCGGATATATAGAAGAAACAAACCGAATAGGAAGAAATATAACAAAAAACAGACCCCTAATAATTGAGCTCCTAAGCAAAAAAATGGCTAGGTACATTGTAGAAAATAGCCATTATTTCCACGGAACTAACATACAGGTGTCCGAATTTCTAAATGAAAATGCACGAAGAGAAAGAAAATTAATGCGTGAGGAAATGCTAAAAGCACGGAAAAATGGACAGTATGCAGTGATAAGAAATAACAAATTATTCATAGATGGAAAACGAATATTAACTAGAAAACAGACAACCAAAGAGACGTCATTGTACCAAAATAACGTCACTATAAATACAACCGAACAAATAAATAACGATAAACATACCCCCACTGCAAGCCAACGTTACAAACCTAATAACAGCGAATATACTCAAAATAATTCATTTCGAAACTGCAGAACAACAATTTAAAATCCTAAATCAAAACGTCCAAAGTATTTATAACAAGCAACATATTCTTGAAGCTTTCATCCATGAAAAACCTATTTATAATGTTATATGTCTATGTGAGACCTGGTTATCACAAGAAAAATTGGAAAATCTACAGTTTAATGGCTACAAGATTGCAGCATCTTACTGTCGACGAACTCGAGGAGGCGGCGGCGTCAGTATCTTGTTGCAAAACAATATAGAGTACAAGGAAATTTATGATATTAGTAAAATGTCTGTTGAGTATTGTATAGAATTATGTGCAATAGAATTACCTAAGGAAAATCTGATTATAGTTACAATGTATTGGAATAAAAGAGAGGAGGAAATATTTACTCGCCAAATTAAGGAAATGTTGTATTATATCAATAACAAGTTTTTAAAATATAATGTTATATTAGGAGGAGATTTAAACATAAATATTTTAGACCGGTGTTCAAAAATAAACTTGTTCTTAGACCTAATGTTGGAACATAAATTCATACAACATATAAAAGCCCCTACACGAATCTCACAAACTACCTCAACATGCTTAGATTTAATCTTTTCAAATTTCAGTGATATACATACATACACTACGGTAGAGGAATTAGGTTTCTCCGACCACTGTGCAACCATCTTTCACATGAAACTACCTAGTGACAGCAATAATAAAAAAACTAACTGGTTTGCGAAAAAACGATTGTATAATACTCAAAACATAGACAAATTTAAATCCGAGTTAAGTAAGCTAAATTGGAATGAAATAATATCATCTAAGAAAAATATAACATTGCTTTTAATAATATATTAAGTAAAATTTTAAATGAATGTATTCCTTTGCAAAAGATAAAAATAAAAACAAAACATAAAAAGTACTGGCTTACTAAGGGTATTAAATTATCCTGTAAAAACAAAAGACTACTTAAAATTCTTTCTATGAAAACAAAAAATCTCACATTATTACAATATTATAAAAAATATGAAAAGATCCTGAAGCAATCTGTAATAACTGCAAAAAAGCTACAATATATAAATAAAATAAAAAAATCAACAAATAATGTAAAAGCTATGTGGAGCATAATAAATGAAAGAACAAATAAAATAATTAAACATGAAAAACCGAACATTGATAACCGAACCCACGCAAATTGCTAATATTTTCAATGATTTTTTTGCCTCCATTGGAGAGAAACCCTCACCAGCCAAAGGGGCCCCTGTGATGTGTCCCACAGAAAACACCATGTTTCTCACCCCTGTAGACCCTTTGAAGTGAATAAAATAATAAAAAATCTAAAAAATAAAAAGAGCTTCGGCATAGACGAATTTCCCCCTTTTCTACTTAAAAAATGTGCAGACGAGCTAACCCTACCATTCTTTAAATTAATTAATCAATCTTTCGAAGAAGGAACTTTTCCACACCATCTTAAAAAAGCTTTGATAAAACCGATACATAAGAAAAATTCTAAAACCGATCCAAACAACTACCGGCCTATAGCGCTATTACCAACTGCTTCTAAAATCTTTGAGAAGGCTATGTGTGACCGTGTATACCTCTTTTTGTGAAAAATATAAAATACTAGATGATAGCCAAAATGGCTTCCGTAAAAACAGGTCTACAACATTAGCAGTCTACAAATACGTACAAGAGGCTCTAACCATAATTAACAACAAAAACTACGCCATAGGTATGCTACTCGATATGACCAAAGCTTATGATAAGGTAATATTTAAAATACTTCTAGACAAGTTATACGGGATAGGAATAAGGGGTAGAGCTCATGAATGGTTTGCTTTGTACCTAAAGGATAGAGAACAAGTGGTAGAGATTGAATTTTTCGATATTAACAGCAATGAAATAATAAAAATAAGATCCGACAGTAAAGCAGTAAACGCGTCCATTCCCCAAGGTAGTGTAATAGGCTGCCTTTTGTTCCTTATATATATCAATGACCTACCTAAAATTATAAACGAATCATATGTTTTGTTTGCAGATGACATCTCCCTACTCACCACATGCCAAAACGATAATAATATAAACACCAAATTAAACTCCCTTCTTTCTTCAGCCGTCAATTGGATGGAAAATCATAATCTAGAAATAAATTTTACCAAAACCAAAATAATTACTTTTCACCCCCACCAAAAATCCCCGTTAAAACTTAACTTCATGTTTAATGGCACAAAACTAGAACAAGTTAACGAATTTACTCTCCTTGGTCTGTCTATAGATACGCACATAAATTGGAAATCCCACATTCAGAAAATAAGAGCAAAATTATCAAAATTCGCATATGCTCTACGTGAAATTAAAAAAACTACCAACTTGCAAACTGCACTTGTCACTTACTACGCATATGCCCAAGCATGGCTCAGTTATGGGGTAATGCTATGGGGTGACAGCACAGAATCAACATCTATATTCACTTTACAAAAGAAATTAATTCGAATAATAGCAAATATTGAACCGACAGACAGCTGCAAACCACACTTTCAAAAACACAAAATACTCGCACTTGCCTGCTTATATATCTATGAATTATATAAATTTGTCAGAATTCACCCAGATTTTTATACCACTTGCCAAGAAACACAAGAAAGATACAGTACACGACACAACAAAAACAAATTACACAAACCTCAATCCCGACTCAAAATGCACTCAACCAGCCCTTTAATTATGTCCATAAAAATTTACAATAATTTGCCAATGGATATAAGAGATATAAGCAAAACCAACATATTTCTTAATAAATTGAAGCGATTCCTAGAAACCAAATCATATTATACAGTTAATGAATTTTTAGATGATAAATCTTTTGCAAAATAAAACTTTCAATAACATATATTACAAATATAAAATTACAAATTATACACAATATACAAATTGGTCTATTTTTGCAATTTTTATGTACACAGATTATTGCGTAATTAGTAATTTGACATCAAAATATACAATATAGGTACATATTTTTGTTTTATGACATTTGTAATCAGACATTGTTTTTTAATTAGTTTTTATTTATTTAGTTTCTGAAATTTTTCATTTTATTTTAAGTATTGACATTTTTGTATATTCATTTTGTATAATACTAAATTTAATTCCACTTTCATAATTATTGTTTTTCTTTTTTTTTTAGCATGTATTTTTATACCTATAATAGTGTAAGCCGACCAATGGCTCATGTGTAACTTTGCTTTTTTTTATGGGTTTCAGACCTGAATGAAATTAATGTTATTTTTGTTTATTTATAATTGTTAATATATAGCTAACGATAAAGACCAATAAAATAATATATACTTATACATAAATAGTTAATAAGAATTGAAATTCATAAATATTGTAATATAATTTATCTTAAAGTTGAAAACTTAAGAAATCGTTTATAATATAATTAGCGCTCTTCCTCTCTTCAAATTTTTGCTGTGCCCGACAGGGTCCATATTGATCTAAATTGTAAAAAACCACCCATGTAATACATATGGAATGCATTAAATAATTGAGTATTGAGTATTGAGTACGATTGCTTCATCATGTCGGCTGAACGACGCCCATTGCTGGGCATAGGCCTCCTTCAAGGATCTCCACAACAATTAATCCTGCGCTGCCCGCATCCAGCAGCTTCCCGCGATATTAACTCGGACCACGGAACTCGTCCGGTACGCAATTGCCATTCGAGAACCTTCCGGTACCAACGGCTATCGGTTCTCCGCGCTATGTGTTCCGCCCACTGCCACTTCAACGATGCAATCCTTCAAGCGATGTCGGTTGTTTTAGTTCTCCTGCTGATTTCATTATTTCTAATTCGATCACGTAGGGAGATACCGAGCATCGCTCTCTCCATTGCCATTGCTTGCTGGGTGACCTTGAGTGTTCTTATGAGAGCCATAGTAAACGACCACGTCTCGCTTCCATATGTCATAATCATAACATAACTGGCAACACATACTGGTCAAAGACTTTCGTCGTATCCAAGCTGGATTCGGCGAGAGATCTCTTTCTCGACGTTGGACTTACCTAACTACCCCTGTACCGGCTAAAAAATATGGATATGGACTGGGCTTCATTTGACATTTATTTAAAGCTCATATTTTGTTCTTATATGGGCTTCAAATGAAGCCCACGTCCATATCCATATTTTGTAGCCGGTAGCCTCCTATGACCGTCTGTCCTAGAAAACATAGTGATCAACAAATCGAGTGTAATATTCTCAACATTAACGATTGCTTAGACGATTAAAATGATTTTGGATTCAATAAAAGGCACTATGATAGTGAATTAAAAAAACTGTGTTCTGTGTGATTTTATTGAATAGAAATACATATTTGGCTACTTAACTTGATTTCAGACTTTGGTTGATTAATTTATTCATTAATCGATTGTTTTATAGGCGATATCAATTTAGGATATAATTGAATGGAGATAGCAACACTTGCGATGTGACATTTGATAACTGTTGAGCAACTGTCAAATGTCAACCCCACAAAAAAAAACTTTTCGTTTGTCGCCTACGCATCGTTCGTGTGTGTTTGTGTTATTATTTTGTTTTTATATCCGTTAAGTTAGCTTTGTTTCTCCGGGTCGAAACTACGTTTCTTTTAACTTGTAATTAGCAGGTTACGGGTTTGCAGTGACTCTTTCGAGATAGTGACTGTGTTATTGTGCTGTGGTTGTTAGACATTATAGACAATGTTTAGTGATACCTGAACAATGGCCACTGGGAGGCGCGGCGTAACTTCGCTTCAGCGGCGGCAGTGTGTCAACTGTTGGCTTTTAGTTCCAAGGAACTTATCAATAACGGACGTAGAACGGTTGCCGGACTCCGTTGCAACTGTATTACGATCTTGGTTTACACCTACTTTGGTAAGTTTTCTATCCAATAAAGATTTGATAACTATACCATTACCATATAAGTGTATAGTATACATTAGGCATTGTTTATAATTTTTATAATAAAAATAAATAGCTAAATGTGTTGCTAAGTGCAAAACTAGAGAACATCTTAACCGATTTGGATAATATTTTGTTAGGACAATGTTTTTAGGAAAGAAAATGTTAGAGAAACCTACGGGCTTATGCGGTTGAAACCGCAGGCGAAAAGCTAGTTATTTATAAATGACATTTACAAAATCCTGCACATTAATACACACACACAGTGTGGATGATACACACTCCGACTAATAACATTGCGATTTATATTCACAGTATGTACAGTTTTATCGAATGAAACTGAAAGATCACTCTGACTTCTATCTACATGCTAAGACAAAACTGCAACCCAACTCCGCAGTCCCTTTGTGCAGTTTAATAACTGTCATAATATGTACCATCCATAATAGACTACCTGACTAACGTTAGTTTTACGATAAAGTACATTTAATCTGTCATTATGCTGCATTTGAACATTATAATGTACAGAAAATATAAATAACTTTTCTTTTCCTTATAGGTGATCTCTGAACACATTATCTGCAATGATTGTCTGCTTTTAATTCAAGAAAGAATTGCTTCTGTAGGCCCCCTGGATGTTCCAGCATATGGCCATGAAAGTGTCTGTTTTGGCTGTGGCATATCAATATTACATTCAAGAAATACTTACCGAGTGAGGTCTGATTCTGCTGAGCGAAATATACTTGTAAGTATAGCTGGTTTGAATAACCTATCTCCCGGTAAAAATAAGCTTATCTTATTTATGAGTTTAGTGTCAAATAACAATGTTTGCTTAGTAATGTCACTGGGATAAGTTTACTTTTACCAGGAGATAGGCTATTGAAACTGACCATTATTGCATTGTTCTTTTCTTTTATAATAAAAATAATGAATAGTTTTAGAGAACATACAATAAGAACCAAATATTTGAAAATAATTATAATATAATCATGTTACATTAAATCTAAAAATCAAAATATGTATTAACAAAAAAGTCTTTTTAAGGTATCAAGACTGGAGAGAGTTTGTGGTGCTTGCTGGAGGGCTGCTAATAGAGCTGTAAATAGACAGCAACAACATGACCTTCAACAACCAATACGTAATTATAAGTTTCAAAAAGAGTCGTACAGCCTACAAAAACTAGATAATTTAGTTAAACCATTTATGATTGTTTGTTGCAATAGTTATATCATTGACTGTCTAGGCCCATACAAAGCCACAAGTAATGATGCCACAATTACTAGTATCAACTTAAATAATGAAGAACAGTTTAGGTCCTTCTTTCGCAGTGGAGATATTTTTATTTTATTTTTTATTTTATTTATTCGGGAAAACAAACAATTACACACTGTAAATGAACTTAAAATTATCATGCAACAATATGTATAAGTGTGTAACCCACTACGTTATCCACATTTTATATAATTATAAACTAAGTCGTTTTAAAACATGCACGAGTGACACTATATCCTATGTTTCTGAGTTTTTCATTTCAACACTAACAATATTGCGAAATTTGTTGGCAGACAACGAAAATATATCAATATCTGCAAAATGTGAGTTATAGGTTTTCACTATGCGACGCAAAGGTGCACGGTTCCCAGCATTAGTACGACAAGAAAATACCGCAAACAGTGGACGCACGCGCACCTCTCGTCTTACCACAGTTCTAGGTACAATATAACATAGATTATTCGTTAGGTCAGAACAGTCATAACGGTTATTACAGAGATCATACAGAAACATTGTCTCAAGAAGAGTGCGCCTGGACTTCAATTTGCTTAATTTGTAATAATTTAATAGTTTATCGTAACTTAAAGTTCTACGAAAGCATCTGTAGTGCGTTGATCTTAAAAATTTATACTGTACCCTCTCTAGGTTGTGAATGTATTTTTTGTAATAGGGATTCCACACTGTGACGGCGTACTCTAGCTGTGATCTAATAAGAGCTTTAAATAGGTGTATGTATGTATGTGGGCGTTTAAAATCAATTGTAGCTCTCATTACAAATCCGTACATACGAAACGCATTGCTTATAATATTATTAATATGCTGGTCCAAATGCAGTTTAGTATCCAGCAGCACCCCAAGGTCTCGAACTGAAGATTTATTTTGCAGAGGGGTCTGATTTAGATAGTAAGTGTGTGATATTATCTTTGTTTTTTTTGTGAACGTTATAGATAGACATTTCGAGATACTTAATTGAAGCTTGTTATTGTTACAGTAACATGAAAATCGATGTAAGTCTTCTTGAAATAAATTGCAATCATTAATATTTTCAATTTTTCTATAAATCTTGAGGTCATCAGCGTAGAGTAAAAATTTTGAATGTTTAAAGCAACTATGAATATCGTTAATGAATAAAATAAAAAGAAGAGGGCCTAGAATTGAGCCTTGGGGTACACCAGAGGTAACACTAATTGAAGAGGACTCATAACCGCGTATAGCAACTTTTTGGGTCCTATTTGTCACATATGATGAGAACCACCGCAAAAGATCTCCACGTATGCCATTGTATGCTATCTTAGTAAGAAGTAACTCGTGGTCTACCTTGTCGAAAGCTTTCCGAAAGTCAGTGTACACTGCATCCACTTGCACACGCTGATCCATATTGTTAAACAAATAATCGGTAAAAACTACCAAATTGGTCACGGTAGATCGTTTTTTAACGAATCCATGCTGTTGTTTTATTATTATGTTGTACAAGATAGGACTAATCTCATCGTGAATAAGTCTCTCGAAAAGCTTCGACAAGGCAGACAGTATAGAGATAGGTCTATAATTCTCAACATCATCTTTGGGACCTGCTTTATGAACTGGAGTAATATTTGCTCTTTTCCAGATTTCAGGAAAAGTACCCTCTGCGACACATTTGTTATAAATAATACACAATGGCACACATATGGTACTCGCGGTTTTATTAAGGTAATATGCGGGTATGCCATCTGGTCCGGGACCTTTTGTATTATCTAATGCTTTCAATGCTTTCAAAACTTTGTCAACAGTAAAGTGAATGTCACTAATGATATCCGAGTTGTCTAGATAATTATTGGGAGGAGACCAATTGTCCATTTTAAGAGATGATGGTTCATAGACGGATTGAAAAAAGTCGGAAAATAAGTTGCATATTTCTGTAGGGTTACTGGTGCTTTGGTTTTTATATGAGACTGTAGAAGGTATTCCTGCCTTTGATTTTTTGTTTGAAATGTAACTCCATAGATACTTAACGTTCTTACTTATGTTATCTTCAACGGAACTAATGTACGCATTGTATTGCTTTTGGCACTCCAATTGGAATCTATGTCTTAGGAAAGAGAAATGCTCATAGTCTGACAAGTTTTTGTATACTTTCCATTTAATCCAAGCTTTGTTTTTATTTTTAAAAATTTTTATTAGGGATTTCGAAAACCAAACAGGGAACTTTGAAGAATGTGACGATGTCCTAGGCACGTGTTTTTTTATTGTGTTCAAAATATGGTCGTAAAAAATATCTACACAATTCTCAGCAGATACACTACTGAATATGTTATTCCAATCTATTTTAGCTAAGTCTGCGTTTATTAAATCGTAATTGGCTTTGTGAAAATTATATTTTAGAATTTTAGCGCGTGGTAACATTTGGAGGTCAGTTTTATAAGTAATTGTTGTAGCTATGGGGGGGTGAAACTTATCAGGCGGTACCAAAGATGAAGGCGCGAAAACATTACAACTTGTAGTACTGATTATTAAGTCTAAAGTTCGTCCCATACTGTTTTTTATAGTATTATATTGGTAACTATTTATTACTGACATAAAATTGTCCATGTGTTTACATATAGATGAGCTGCCGCTGCTATACAATGCACCAAATTGATTATAAGTAACAGGAAGCCATTCAATTTCCGGTAAATTATAATCACCAAATAAGAAAAGAGTTGCTGGGTCCGTTGATTCGAGTAACTTTTGTATCGCTTCAAAATGATCTAAGTAAATACTTTCCGGGGTATTAGGCGAAATATAAACAACACTTATATAATATTTATCAAGACCATCTCCAGGTAGTTGGACAATGACATGCTCTGTACATGAGTGATTTTATATTAGATAAAGGCTTCAGAGATGTTATACAAGAATTACAATCCTATGGTTTTGTGACTTATATGCCTGAATCGGTGTTGGAGAATGAGTTTCAACTGACAACTATTCAGGCAAATCGGTCTAGATTTGTAACTATGTGTCGATGGGTGGTGGAGATTATTAATGGTAGGATTAAACGAGACTACAGGCTAATTCGACACATCTATAATAATAGATCTGCTCCACATTTGAAGGTAGATTTGCGGATAGCTTGTGCTCTAATAAATAAATACCATGTAGTCATAGATATCCAAACGCTGCCTTGTATGCATCAATAGCAAAAGCTAGACTGTTCTTGCCAAACCACTTGTCAGATTTTGTAAATCGAGAGAATATGAACACAATTCATCACCCTCAATTAAATAGTTTCCCTGAACTGTCAATTGAAGAATTAAAGATATTTGCTTTAGGGACATATCAAATTAAGCAAGCAGTATAGTAGTAGCACGCGGGTAAAAGCACGAGGATCCGCTAGTAATAAATATTGTTCATATTCATCAAAAAGAAATCTTAAATATACATATTCTAACATTTTTTGTTTACAAGGATTGTTCCTGTCAATGTCTAAATGCAAAAAAATGCATTTTTATTTAGATTAAGGTTGTGAACCTTAATCTAAATAAAAATGCATTTTTTTACATAAGTGAGAATGTAATATCCAGTTTAACTCATAAAATGTGTATCTTTTACGGTAATAAAAATGTAAGGAAATAAGGTTTGCATTTTATTAAATTAAAATCCTTCATAATATTATTCTGTTTATGTCGAAACACCTGACCCCATATTAAGAGCTTTAAAAAAAAACGCAAGTTGGCGCTATACGCGCATATAACTGTGTCCCAAATCCTCACTGGAACTTGATTGTTTTAAGAGCTCATAATTCAGCCTCTGTAGTTTTCCACATAACTTACATAGGTAGTGAGCATTAATTAACAGAGCCCCTTAGATGCCCGAGTATCTCATGATATACCTATTACTTACATCGTAAAAGTATTTTCTGATTACTTAAGCTAAGATTTTTAATCAATAAGCTGTATTAAAAAAAAAACCGTCTAAAATATGCAAATATACCATTCACTATAAGTAATATAAGGGGAATACGTTCCTGATTTCTTATTGATTCTAACAGTTCTATTAAATAGTTCATTTATTTATTGAAACTGTTATAAACAATATGATATCAAGGACGAATTCCTTCCTTTGCTATATTTTTGGCGGGTTTTTTAAAAATATGGTTATGAAGAAAAATCTCAGAACTGCGGATTCGAAAACAAAAACGCTTCATGCCTTCGGTAATATTAAATAATAAGCTGGCTAAAAATGTTTATTTCATGAAAAAGCAAAAGGTACAGGCTTCCATACAAAAACCGGTATTCTCTTTGAACAAGGCTTCGCAGTATAGACGTACTTGGTTATTACTTAATTACTTGGTCGTCCGAAGTAAGTTTTCCTAAGTAACATCACAGTAAAGAGACATCGATTGAACAAGGCTTCGCAGTATATTTACGCAGTAAAATCGTTCGCAGGACAGTTTTTCGATGTAACGAAATATCGCAGTAACAAGACGTCGATTTAACAAGCCGTCGCAGTATAGAGATGTCGTTGAAAGGTTTTCGAAGAAACAAAATTCGATGATACGGCTTTCGGACTCAAGTAGGTATTACCGAAGTATGGAGATTACCGAAAAAGGAGCTCACATTAAATTGCAAGAAGGTCAATCAGCCTAATGACACAAAAAATATACTTTGAATATTTTAAATGGCAAAAAATTTCATACAAAATATATATTTTTTACTGAATGAGCACTCGCGCTGCCTCAGATGGCCGGCGCTGATTTTTTTTTCATGGATAGAAAATCACCCTAGCTATTATATACCCACGCCACACACCCAACAACAAGCATGAAGAAAAAAAATTAAACGTGATTCGCCCCATACAAAAAAATCTAATTAATTTTATTCACGATAACTTATCAACTTTAGAAGAAATTTTATAAGAATAAAAGTTGTCAGGAATATCACAACACGTCATATAAAAGAATCGCATCGATATTAGAACTTTGTTGCCTAAGTCCACAAATTTTCAGTATGGGCCCACTGTGCGGCGGTGCAGACTGGCGCTGCCGCACTGGTTGCGAAAACTTCTTTTAGTTTTAGTTCGCGCCTTTTATCCTCACTTCTATAAAAGTAAGACAGAATAATATAACGAATCAATACTAATCGAAACTCGCCAAACCGCCTCATCGCTGTCTGTGTTACGGCCGCAATGATGGGGTTGGCGGTCACATTTTCAATGTGTTTTTATTAGTAGATAAGTGATATTTTTTGGGGAGAGACATACAAACAAGGTTTAAAGAAAACCAAAAAAAAAATATTATTAATAAAACCACACACTAAACTACCCGACGGACTAAGTCATAAAACACGTGTTTCGTCAAAATTAAAGAGTTAGTTAAAACTTCATGAATGTAGAATATCCTTTTATTTTTGTGTAAACAATCGTAGAAGCTTGTAAAACGTTAGTTTATTATTAATTTTTGCGTTTAAATATTTGGAAGCACACCTGTCTTCAAACAAAACAAATGAATACTGACTATTATATAGGCAGCTTCAGTTGGCGCCGCCGCCACGAGACTTGGCTTGTAGGTATGAAAATACTTGCATTGGAAATTGATCCGTATTATTATAACAATAAGGAACATAATCATATTTACGAAAAACAAAATACTTGAAAGTTCAAACTAGTATTTTTTTGAAAATACGATTGTGATCCTTATTTATATGACAACAAGTATTTCCCGCCCGCGCCAGGGCGCGCACTAGGTACTTCGAAACGAAGCCCTTGTTCCGGGTAGCGTAAATACATAGGTATATCATCCCTACTAGTGATGAAATAATTTCTATAAATTCGTAAATCATTAAGATATAGAGAGATTGTTACTTGTTACAATACTACCTAGTATTGTAACAAGTTCTCTGTTTCACACAGAGAGGGTGTGTAATAGAAATGTGCTACCTACTTTTTATAAAATGAAAGTTCTATATCGCCAATTAAATTTAATATGACATTCAATAAAATTGTACTTTAGCATGCTAAAAAGGAAATATACCCTGTAAAGAAAAGGCCGAGAAAAGGATTATATGTAACTAGCTGTTACCAGCGACTTCGTCAGCGATTCCGCATGAACAGTATATATGTCCTTCTCCAGATCATGGTTTACATATGTGCCAAATTTCATCCAAATGCGTTCAGCTGTTTTAGCGTGAAAGCGTAACAAAACAAAACAAACTCACTGTCGCATCTATAATATTAGTAAGGATACTCACTCATTATTGTTTATTTTCATCGGTTGTATATTAGAAATATCCATTAGAGGTGTATCACTTTGGACATCTTTTAACCTACAAAAGATAATTTATTTTAAAATACACCCAAATATATACACACAAAAATCAATAGGTGCATGACAAGCACACCACGTAAGTACTGAATCAAAGTAACTAAATGTTCATGAATGTAGTTTACGCGAAGATTAATTTTTATTTGTTGATAAAATATTATATGCCCATGATGAGATGTTATCACTTTACTGAATGTGAATACTCATATCTTAAAACAGTACTTAGATTTACAGTAGGTAGGTACATACCTGCTATCAACGTAATTTTGTTGAGAATGTGTTGAGAATTGTTGGGGTTTCGTCATCATAACTAATTGTCCTTTTCTTTTAGCCCTGCTACAAAAAAAAAGATAGATAAATAAATTGTATCGTAAATAAATAATTTCACTGTTATTTAAAATGTAAGTAATTACGAGACAGCTTACCGTGCTACGTTCATCTTTGCTATTTTTGCACGTCCTAATCGCACAACTTTCTTGTACTTTGGCATTTTGAGTGCTTTCACAAAACTCAATAGTTCTAAATACACACACAAAGCGTCTTTTCGCAGTAAACAACACAATAAATAACTAACACAAAAACTATAACCAAAACAAACATCGATTGTTGACGTTTGTATTGATAAAACAAATATTATTATCTACTGATAATGTGACCTGTCACTTGATCGAGCGGCGACAAGCGATACGTGTCTCACCCTCGAAGCCTTGTGGCACACTGAATCCCGGTACGGGGCGTATGTGAATACGCCCGGATTTTAGAATAAAATCTTTATAAAATCAAATATTGGTCATATCAACAAAAACAAAACTACATAATGTTCATTATTAAATTGTCTATCCATTAGTGTCAGTACCAATATTAAATCATGTTTACTTTACGAGGAGATACAGATTATCAATCATTATTTCTCAATTTTTATGGTTTCGTTAGAAGTAGATTAATGAAACATAAACAACTTTAACAAAAAAAAAAAAAAAATACCCTTTTGGAGTCAAGATTATGAAGAAATATAATGTATTTTTATTATTTACTATTTCTTTTTAAATAACAAGGAGATAGCTCCTAAAAACTAGGCTAGCGCGTCGTTTTGCTAGGGATAACGCCTTAATTCACCTTTTTCTACATCTTCCTAAAGTCTAGCAATAGAACACCTCCTTAATTATGAATTTGAACATCAATGGTGTAGTATTAGTACTAAAAGAATACTCGTAATAACAATGATACATCATTTATACATAACGTCACGGCTCGCATTGGACGATGGTATTTTAAGTTTATTAACATCGGCAACATGATGTGGCTGTATCATTCGAATAATCGATTTATACTTGTCCGGTTTTAGTAACATTTTAAAGGGTACATCACTATTTTCGTTTGTGACTTTTCCATTTTTAGGTGTTATCAAATAGTTTTTATTATTTTTTTACAGCGTCTAAGCGGATTAATGTGTGTTAACATTGCCTACACATTACTGTGCCTATCGTGCGTCTTTTCTTTGTGAATATGTGCGCAAATTCGACCGTAAGTGAAAGTTTTAAAAGTGAAAACAAATCACATCACTGTGAGGCAATGCTAGTCCGATTTGTCCAATGAAGGGTACAAGTATTTAAACAAGCTCACAACGAAGCCAGAAAGGTACATTATATAACATGATAATGGTTATAAATTACCGATTTCTCATTCTTTCTGAAGCCTTACCCAAAAATCAAAGTACGTACTTTAGAGGTTATAAAACTCAAAATAAACTTGAAATTGAATTCTGATCAATTGTCATATATGCAACCGAAAGAAAGATCCCACTTTCAGATAATAGTCTCTTCAACTCTTTCCATTTCACGAACATCAAATTGTAGGCTATATAAGCCTACATATAAAATAGAATTGATGACCAGATATCCTGGTCACCGCGGCACCATATTGTAACTAAACTCCCTTGCAACCCTTGAATTTGAAGATTTGATTGGCCAAAGATCGTCTCATCTACGTTATGTTTATAAGTAACTTGAGTCTTTTAGAGGAAAGAGACTATTTACAGAAATAGGTAAATGACTTTGGTTAATTTAAATTAATTATTTCTGTGGCTGAATAAAGGTCTTGATCAGATGATTAAACATAATAAAAGTTATTTTTAAATATCTTATACCTAAGGAAGACAATTCAGTTTTTTTCTGAATTAAAGATTCTAACATATATATTTACAAAAAGGAATAAAGGAATTAGGAAATCTGCCCCTACAAAATTTTGTAGGGGTTAGTAGGCTCCACACCAAACGCCTCAAATAAAATGAGTGCCAACAACTATGTGCACCCCCTTCAGATGGGATATTGGATTCAAAACGGTTTTAAGTCCTTTACAGTAATTAGGTACAACCATTCAGTCCAACATTAATCAATAATAAATTGAACACTAATTAGTATGTTACTTTCCATTCTTAGTGAAAGGTTAAACCTTAGTATATGATAGGACTAAGCCTATAATTATAATGGTACTGAAACTCTTTTATAAATTATTGAGATGTACTCAATCCATTAATTATATCACGGATATTTCACAACCTCTTTATCCAAGAATTTCACAAGTGGTCAACAAGTAATGTCACACCAGTCTAGCATCAGACAGAGTCAGAATTTACACGAAGGGGTCCCATAAGTGCTCCTACTCCTCATAGGGTATCAACGGAAACACCCATGATATTCCATCAGTGCCGGATGCCTACATACATTGAAAGGAGGAGAATCATTCCCATAATATTCCACCCATGGAATTCCAAGAATTAGGTTATTAAATTCATTTATCATAATTAAATTGTTACAATTATAAATTAATAATGTTGGAGTGAAATAGTATCACAGGAATATTTTCCTATAATTTGTTTAAAGTTAGAAGGAATGGGAAGGAAATGATTAGTTGGAAAAGAAAGGAATAAGGAAGAGGTAGGACCTAGCTAATTAACTTACAATACTAATTTAGTCCCAATTAACTATGTAAGTTTGAAGTGGTGAGTTGAATTAATAACACAATGTTTTGTTGGCCTACAAAACATTGCTTACCAATTACAGTTGTAGAGCGTGCATAAAGATCTTTGCTGCAGGTGAAGTGTTCCTGCTTGCAGTAGAATATAATCACCAATGAGTATCTTCTTAGGAGGCTACACTTAGAAGGGGTTTTCCAGGCCCCTTAAATTCATAACAACTCCTCGAATAGACATTCACTTATGAAAATACTACAGGTTGTGTAAAGTCAACTGGTACAAAATTAGCATATTCATGTTCTTGAAGTAAGTCTACTCTCACGACGAAGTTACGCGGAACTAACTACACTTATTATCTAAACAACTCTACTATTCAGCTTAAGAAATGAACCAACACAACCTGGTTAAGTATGAATTACTTTCAATAACAAGTTATAACTAGTTCCTGTCTGTTTTCAAATCATAATTGAACTGATTCTACGCATTTCATACGCATTTCTTATTATTATATCGCATCCTCTACTATAGATTAACTACGCATATCTGCTTAAGTTTCTAATACTAGGTATATGAAGAAATAACTTCACTCGAAGAACTGAAATTTCACACAACATTATAAATAAGAAGGGAAAATTTACAATAAGTATGGAGGTGTATCTGCTTATATTGCTAATGTAACCTGGAAGAAATAATTCATCCTAAATTATGTTGAAATTCACATAGCACTATAAAATATCAAGGAAAACAGAAAAATCACAATAACAAAAACATCATTCTTTGACATAAGAAAAGGGCTGTCAAACGCTTCCACCGATACTCCATAAGCAATTATAAACCAATAAGTGATTAAAGTTTACTCTAGTTATACAATAAGTGACTTTATAATTATCTCCTAATAATTGTATCAAACATTAGTAAAAGCAAAATAGTCACCGATTATATTAACTAGGAAGGCCATGTTGTTTCAAATACTTCTCTCTCTAATAATATGTCTATTGATAAAAGAATTTACTTTAGGTTTAAATAAAATTCAAAATATAAAATAATTGTTCAGTAATTAAACCAAAATGGCGAATATAAGGAAATCATGCTACTAACTTTTGGTGTCTTCTTTTGGCTGTGAGTTATCATGTAATTAAACTCCTGTAAATATCCCTAATTTCTATTCTTTCATTCTCTCCTACTTTACAAAGGGTACCCTTATTAAATATTGTAGACCTATTCTTCTTCCTAAATTATAAGATTGTATTATAAATTAGCTAACCGGTGTACATGATAACCCACAGTGATGCAGTTCTCATTCCCGAACTCCTTTGTTCTGTAAGAAGCAAAATTAACCTTCCCCATGTCGTATAATAAAGTGTTACGAAGGAATAAATATTAAAATATTTTACTGAATCGCGAGGGAGGTGAAGTGGTTTTCATATGTCCATCACAAGTGGTACACGCTTCTAACTACTATTTATTAAATTAAATCTACTCGTAGAAGCTGAAAGAAAATTCCATATTAACTTATAACTACATGTACCTCCGGTACACGATTATGAGTAACCACAGTATTGATTGTCTTTTGTCGCACTTCCCTTTTTACCATTACCTTAAGGAATACTAATCCCTAAAATTTTGGATATTTTTAATACACCTAAAGGTAATGATTTCATTTGGTAATAAAATATCTCGAACAAGATTTTACAATAATATTTTTAGAAGCTAAGTATCTACATTCGCGTCTGTGCTCATTTTCCAAGGAACTATTAAATATAGTTAAAGAATAATATTATACTACTTAGTACATTCACACATAGAAAGCTTAACACCAGGTTATAGCCTCCTACTTGCAAAGGAGAAAACTTCATTCGAAAAGCTTTCGCCCTTGTTAATACCTTCTCTTTTACCCATCAAAGAGTTCCAATGAATTCAAGTATTTAGTATGTAGCACAGCCTAACCACCCTAATTCCCCATATTAAAACTAGCTGAAAAGGTGGTATTATTCAGGATAAATATTAGAAAACAATACACAGAAGGTGTATTTACTAAATTATTGAGACTTATAAGTCTAGTATTGGTTGAAGTACTCCCTAGCCTTACAGTCTAAAATTCGAGAGATATCTACAATTTATCCCAATACTATGACTCCAACCAATACCTCTGCAAATTCGTGAAATTGAGTTATGTTATGGTGAATGTTCAATATATATATAAACCTATTACTTCCTTATTATTTTCTTTCTTAATTATGTTATGGTATGAATAATTTATGTTGAATTTCTATAGACCAGAAACTCACCCCCAGCAGCTGTGAATCACACCAGATCCCATCTAGAAAGTCTCGAATTTAATCGACTAGTCAGGACCAATGGACTCACCTACCCCTTACCATAACCCAATTATATTTTGTTTAATAAATATTTTGTCTCTTATTTGTATGTAACATAATTGGTATGTGTTATGAAACATAATTCTTCTATGCATTCATTCTACGTGTCGTGTATATTTGAGGCAGTGATGTGTAGATATTAACTTTTAAATAATTGTGTAGGTACTTCTTTATTTAATGCTGAACCTAACAATCCTCATGATTTATCGTATCCAGTCTGGAGTGATAAATCATTTAATATTGAGAAGCGTCCCTATGATTTTATCGATCGGATCGATAAAATAAACTATTACTGATGTTATCGTGTTTACTTGAATAATACCACATACTACACATGAAAAGACACACACCTTTAAGAACAGTAATCAGAATCAGAATCAGAATTGTTTATTTGTGATACATAGGTACAGTGGTTGGTCAGGTTTTTATATACAGTGCGCTATGATCAGCCTATTAAAGGCATACAAAAAATAAATAAAATTTATACATGCAAATAAAGATAAGTTATTATAAGTACGATTAAGTCAAGTAGTCAAAATAATTTGTTAAGTAAATGTCAAAAAAAAATTAATTCAGATTTAAATAAATTATTAAGATTGGTGATTACAATATAGTCAAGGAAACAAATTACATTACATTACAAAAATAACAATTACAAAATGTCAAAATTTATCTAATAAAAAATCTGATACACTATAATAACATTTTTGACACAGCATACTTCTCAGTTTTTGTTTAAATAAGTTAATATGTAGTGTTTTTAGTTCTTTTGGCAATTTATTATATATAACTGGTGCCATGTGAAAGATACTTTTATACATTAAGGCAGTATTCGTTTTTGGGATACACAGACGACTTTCGTCCCTTTGGGTCCGATTAAAAGCTATAGATGCTAAAGTATATAGATGAGGATTTTGTTTAACGAAAACCGCTACTTCAAATATATATAGTGATGGTAATGGAAGGATACCATGCTTTTTAAAGAAAGGTACACAGCTTTCCGTTGATTTGAGACCAAACATAGCCCGAATGCATCGTTTCTGTGCCTTAAAGGCGAGGTCTTTGTCGGTGGAATTGCCCCAAAAAATTATGCCATATCTGAGAACAGATGCCACTAGCCCATGATACGCAGTTAAAAGGGCACTGGAGTTTATTTTTTTTGCAAGTGTATGTAAGGCATAGGCAGATTTGCTAACTCGCTTGCATAGTTGTTGAATATGCGGTTTTCAGGTCATTTTGTCATCAATATACAAGCCTAAAAATTTACAATTGTCTACTTCCTCTATTGTTTGCATGTCAAAATTTACATTTAGGTTATTTGGTGCCGGTAAACGTTGTCTAAAGTGCATTAATTTAGTTTTGCTTAAGTTGGCTTTCAGATTATTAATATTAAGCCAATTCATGACTGAGCTCAATGTGTTATTTATGTCATCTTCATAGGTATTTATGTCTTTACATTTTATCGTTACTGTACTGTCGTCCGCAAAAAGAGCTAAAGGATTATCAGTGGCATTGGGTAAGTCATTGATGTACAATATAAAAAGTGGTGGTCCCAAAACGGTTCCTTGAGGAACACCGTAGTTTACTAGACGTTCACGTGATCGGGAAAGGTTTCCTCTTTTTTTGTTAGGATATTCACTCTAGTCAATTCAGTGTACTGGTGACGGCCTTTGAGGTACGATTCAAATAATTGCAGAACATTACCTCTTATTCCATAATCATTAAGTTTGCCAACCAATATATTATGATCAACGTAATCAAAAGCCTGTGTCATATCCACAAAGATAGAGCAGACAGGTATTCTTTTGTCAACATTAACCATAACAAAATCGAGAAAGTCATATATGGCCATATTTATAGATTTATTGTGTCTAAGACCTTTTTGTTCTTTTGCTAGAATATTGTTATTTTCTAAATAGTTATTAAGTTCTTTGTAAATATATTTTTCGAATATTTTGGAAATAACTGGAACTAAGGCAATAGGTCTATAGTTTTCTAGACATTCTCTGTTATCTTTTTTGAAGATTGGTTTTATGACAGTTGTTTTTAATTTATCAGGGTAGATTCCAGCTTCAATAGATAGATTTATCAGATAGGAAAGATGAGCAGAAATATTTGTAGCTATGTATTTCAAGACTTTAGTTGATATGCCATCATAACCTACACTATTCGTATTTTTTAAACTCCTGATAATCTGCAATACACCATGTGGTAAGCATGGTTTCAGAAACATAGACTTAGGCCTAGTAGACATATAAAATTTATACTGCATGTTGAGTGAATTATCCTTAGGTAATATTTTATCGATGAAGTAATTATTAAAAGCATTAGATATTTCACAAGGATCAGTTATTGTTTTGTTATTTATTTTAATGCTAGTTATAGTATCACTTGGTAAATTTTGTTTAGATTCGTTTATAATTTTCCATACCGATCTACTCTTATTATCCGACGTGTTAATTAAATGATTATTTTTTACACGCTGGGTTAATTTTATTACTTTTTTATATCTTTTTGAAAATTGTGTCAGTTTAGTTTTATTTATTTGGCTGGGTTTTTTTCTGTATTGCCATAAAAGATCACGTTTTTTGATACTACAAGCCTTGATTCCTCGCGTTATCCAGTTAGCTTTACGATGTGTATTAATGGTGATATATTTAAATGGAAAGCAAAGATCATAAAATAACTTAAACAAATCAATGAAAGCAGAATAGGCTATATTTGGATCAGAGGCTGTGTACATTTCCGAAAAAGATTTTTTCTCTACATAAGTCCTAAACTTTTTAAGATTTTCCTCACAATAATCTCTACGTTTAATTTTCCAACTTTTTATCAGGCACACCTTTTTGACCTGGCACTACAATATCTGAGCTGTGTGATCGGATAATGCAAAGTCAATCACCTCTGCTTTACACTTATTGTGGTAGTTGTGAGCAAAGTTATCTATACATGTTTTGCTGATTTTTCTGGTAGGTTCGGTTATCTTAAGCCTTAGGTTATAGTTAAGAAGTAAACATTCAAATTCAGATGTGATATTATTTTGTTTTAAAGTATTAATATTAAAATCCCCAGCTATCACAATATTATGCTTATTATAGGTTCTATTAACATATTTGAGCATCTTATCTAATCTTTCAAAGAAATTACTTAAGTTACTAGCAATCGGAACCCTATACAAACAGATAATAATAACTTTGTAGTCTATCAGTTCTATTGCAGAGCATTCAAAAGTTGAGCACTCAGTGAATAACACCGACTTTGGAATCGTTTTCCAATGATGACCTTTCTTCACGTAGATACACGACCCTCCTCTGTTAGAATTACTTCTGCTAAAGTAGGCAGCTATGCAAAAATTGGGTATTACACATATATCTTCATGACCCGACATCATAAAATGTTCAGTCAGACAAATGACATCAATATCAGTTTTACGATCCGATAATTCTTGTAAGCAGATCGTTAATGCATCCGACTTGCTCCTCAAACCTGCAATATTTTGGTGCAGTATGGTGATGTATTTATGGCCGAAAAAGCTTTTGCGGAGTAGGTTTAAGGGTGATATTTTGACTTGGTGACATTTCCTTGTTTTGATCAACTACATATTTACAACTAGTCATGGAGGATTCTACATAAAAAAATCATTCTATAAATATCCTTGAATAATAACTGCATTCCGGAACTATTTATTGAGCCAGTGCGTTTGTCGAACATCGTGTCGTCATATCTCAAATTCTCGTTGCTGTCCAAAAAGTATGCATGTTCGTGAGTAACTGTATCCAAATATAATAAATTATTGAAGGTTTCTACTCTTGAATTGTACAAGTAGTTGTTAGTAAAGAATTTGTACGTAGGGGTGCAGATAATTATGTTAGTGTTTGTGATTTCCTGTAGGACTTGTCTTATCTATAATATACAGTCTAAATATCTATTTGTCACTTTAAAGTCCTCTTCACCTAGTAGAATAATGCAGAAGTCCAGTGCAGTAAAATTCGCTAACTTTTCTTTAATACCTTTCAACAGAACTTGCATACTACCATGGGGTGTGATGTAGTGACAAAGTTCACTTTTCTCAAAAACACTTTCTGCAATATAAAGCAAGTTGTTTTTGTTGTCTGTGCTTATAATACATATTTTGTTGCATTTTGAATCATTTTTGACTGTAGTCTCTCTTTGTAGTGTTGGTTTATTAGTATTATTTAACTTCGATTTTGGTGTTTCTGTTTGAGTTTGTTTATTGTTTTTATTGTTACTGCTTTTGTTCTTTTTTGAGCTGGACGACTTCAGTTTAGTGGGTGTTAAAGTTACTTTCTTATACAGATCATTATTTTTAATCAATTTTTCGTTTAAAGACTTGAGATTACTATTTTCCAAAGACACAGATTCAATTTCCGAGTGAGCGTTCTGTAGTTCTATTGTAAGATGAGTAATTTGTTCACGTAGTTTCTTAACTACATAACTTCGTCATCGGACATTTCGGGTACACTGGTAACAGTCTCATTTAATGTTGGTGTGGCTGCTATTACCTCACTGTCGTTTAATATTGACTCTGACTGCGTCCTCGTACGGCGGAATGTGATATTATCCAGAAAATTCATGTTAGACTATCACACAATAGTACTAATGTTTGAAATAAACTTTAAAAAGTGAATTCGACTCTCTGGGATCGAACTCGAAACTCTTCGTCAACACGATATTAGAGGCACGACTGCGGCCCCGAGACCCATCGTACAGTTACGTAGTTAGGCGAAATAGTGATACATATTCATCGTGTGTTTAGTTTAAAAATAAAAAGACGTTGTGATGATTCATGCAATAGTTATTTTTGCACTTTTTTTCCACAAAAACATTTTTTTTTGTCACGGTTGTGTTCAGAATGTGTCCACTGTTATGTTTTAAATTACACTATTCACCTTCCTAATACACGCTCACGTTTATTGAAGAAAGAAGTTTATGATTTTATCATTGTTTATTTTTTACTATTTTGCTACAAATAAAGTTGATTGGTTCGTTTTATTACAGCTGTTTTAACACCTTAACGATTGTTACTTTAATGTTTTTAACACTTCAAATGTTTTACTTATTTATTGGTTGGTTAATACACTTTGTAATGTTTTTTATTCATGAGAAAAACTGAGTGATTTTGTCCGAAAAAATCACTACTTTCAAAGGAGATAACACTTGACCTTATAGTTAATATCGTACTGTATAAATTTAAGTAACTTAATTACAAATCAGCACTATAATCTATTTTTAACAAAAATAATATACGGAGCTCATTTACTTTGATGTTCACTTGTTGACAGCGCCATCTGTCGAACCTGATAATATAACATCCTAAAATAATTTAGAGATAATTTGTTTACCAAACCTTTTTGCTTATTGAATGCAAAAGGATAATTTAATAAACAAATTATCTTACTACTCATAAATCAAACGGAATAGTATTCACATAAAACATTAGTATAGAACCCTCTATGGTGTATTAATTTATCAATCAATATTAGGAACAATATCTATCTTCTATACTTATAATAAATCTGTAGAGAGGTCAATTCTGTACATGAAATATATTTACAAAATAACTATCAGGGGGTGATTAGGGATCGATACTGATACCAAAAATGTAATCAGTAAAATTTTTGTTTGTCTGTCTGTCTGTCTGTCTGTCTGTATAACTGTTATAGAAACAAAAACTACTCGACGGATTTTAACGAAACTTGGTGCAATTATTTTTCATACTCCTGAGCTGGTTATAGTATACTTTTCATCA
This sequence comes from Tholera decimalis, assembly GCA_943138885.2. Classification (NCBI taxonomy): domain Eukaryota; kingdom Metazoa; phylum Arthropoda; class Insecta; order Lepidoptera; family Noctuidae; genus Tholera; species Tholera decimalis. The sequence goes on from OW964551.2 coordinate 30,007,796, forward strand.
CGCTACAATCAATAGGAGCAGAGCAGTGAAGGGAAATGTTGGGAAAACGGGAGAAGTTACTCCATTTTTTAAGCTTCCGTCGCGTGTGCAACCTTAATGGTTAAAGCTACACAGAAATCATTTATGACGGAAATGTTCTCCTTAAAATTATATAAAAAATATCCCACGACAGCATATATCTATCTTTTATGATTGACTCACAATAACACGTGTAACTCCCGATAGCTTAGCAGTTCGAAGCTTTCTGATTATTATTCTGCTCCGAAATTTAAAACAACCACAACTTTGCAATGGAACTCGGCTAAAAGTAACCCAGTTGCAACAAAATATAATCGAGGCTCAAATTTTAACAGGTTGCGGTGCAGGAGAAACCGTCTTTATTCCCAGAATTCCCATAATACCAAATAATTTTCCATTCCAATTTAAAAGAACGCGATTCCCAGTATCGGTGTGTTATGCAATGACAATTAATAAGGCTCAAGGGCAGACTTTTCGTGTTGCTGGAGTAGATCTCGGTGTCAGTTGTTTCTCGCATGGTCAGTTGTACGTCGCTCTTTCCCGGGTTAGCAGTTCTAGAAATCTTTATGTTCACGTGCCGGACGGGTCAACTTTCAACATAGTTTACCCGGAAGCTTTGCGCTGAAGTATTGTCGTTCTATAGGTACTTAAGCCTCATGTGAACGTGATCTAAACAATATTACCAATACATTAACTTAATAGCACACAAGGAGTTACACGCTGACGGAGTCGCGGGCACAGCTATTAACAATAATATTGTTCGGTTCGGTATTGCGATATTTTTCAACAGTATTATAGATTGACATATTATATTTTCCTACTAAATTACGAAAGTTAATCTGTCTGTTACATCAAAATCACTGAAGCGTGAGGAAGGACATAGGCTACTTTTTTTACGAAAAACGACGGAAACGTGGACGAAGTCGCGGGCAACAGCTATCTATGCTAATGATATAAGGCTGAAGAGTTTGTTTGTTTATTTGTTTGAACGCGATAATCTCAGGAACTACTGGTTCGAATTGAAAAAATATTCTCCGCAAAAAGGAGCCAATTTGAACCGGCTCCTACTTTCCGAGGTGTAACTGTGCCGATAACTGACCATATCGAGCTTCTGGGGGTAACATTAACTTCTACCCTCAATTTTGGCCCGTTTATCGAGGCTAAGGCTCAACTAGCATCAAAAAAGTTGGGAATCCTAGCAAAGGTGAGACGGTACTTCACACCCGAACAGTTGCTCAATCTCTATCAAGCCCAGGTTCGGTCGTGTATGGAGTACTGCTCTCATCTTTGGGATGGATCTGCTAAATACCAACTGGACGCGCTTGAGTCTATCGAGAAGCGGGCCAAAAGACTCATTGGCAACGATGCACTGGTTGAATCAAAGCTCCAGAGCCTTGAACATCGACGACGAGTTGCAAGTCTATCGGTTTTTTATCGGTTACATTTCGGGGAGTGTGCGATGGAATTACACAATTTAATTCCAACAAGCCCGTTCCATCATCGGACTACGAGACAAACGGCGAAGCGCCATCGTTACATGGTGGACATCCCACCCATACGCACCAAACGTTTTGGGAATACCTTCATTGTGCGTACGGCTAAGGAGTGGAATTCCCTGCCGGAGTCTGTGTTTCCCGATAGCTATAACCTAGGAGTCTTTAAGTCAAGAGTGAATAGGTTACTTTTAGGTAAGCGTGCTCCATCTTCGACCACATCATCACTTACCATCAGGTGAGATGGTGGTCAAACGCGAACATATTCTAAATAAAAAAAAAAAAAAAAAAAAAAAAAAAAAAAATTGTCAATTTATAGAGAAAGGCTATAGGCTATATATCATTACGCTAAGGCCAATAGGAGCGGAGCACCAATGAAGAATGCTTCAAAATCGGGGTAAAATTTAACGTTAGCCCAAAGTAACTATTCCACGCGGACGAAGTCGCGGGCAAAAGCTAGTTAGGAATAATTCTATTGTAATAAAATATATTATTTGGTTTCTTAACTTAATATACTAAATTAAATAGCATAAGTATATCTGCAATGAAAGCAATCTAATTTGTATTGATATGATTCACTTAACATTTTCATTTACTCTATTCTCCACTGTTTATTTAAATAGGATTATAACTTAATAGAACAAAATTAAACTACAACATAGCTTCCAGAAGAATCGTTTTGCAAATATAAATGACGAGTTATAGACTTTATTTCACGTAATTAATAACACTTCGAATTAAATACTCAATTCTAATCACCATAATAAGATTCTCAAGGATAAAGAATATTGACTTACCAAGTTCTGATGACTCAAACCACAATCACTGATACTTAGTACTTAGATCGACTTTCGCTGTCCACTCTCGACGAGTTTCTTCTTTTTCTATTCGCGAATCCCGCGAACATTGGCTTATATACTCTAATTTCTCTCCCAATTATTGCCGACCATGGACCATGCCCGGGTCGACGGCGCGTCGTGTTCCACGCGCGCCTCAAAGAGCGTCAGCAACATGACGAGGCCCCCTCTGCAGAGGGCCGAAGCCCGCCGGGGTCGTGGGACTCATCCCGTTACCGTGGCCCCGGTATGTAAAGGGTTATTGAAGGAACACCGTGGATTTTAGTCAGTAAAAGTCTGACAGTCCCTCCCACCCTGCCCGGAGTGGGAGAACTTATTTGATAATTTTACCACGTAAAAATAAAAAAAAAAACATACAGTTATTCAGTATATCATAAGCTTCTGACCCGTTTGTTACGTCTTTACCAAAAGCCACTTGACGATCTAATGCTCTTTTTGTAGATCCACCAATTCCGTCTGCCACCCCTTTTCCGTGGCCCGCTTCAGTGAAAGACCAGGTAGAATATTCAAATCCCATCCGTTTAGTAAGTAAATACAAAAGGAAAAAGTTCTTTTTTTTTGTCTGTACTGAGACGTGGGTCCATCGGAATATACATGGTCTACCTTCGTCTCAGACATCATTTCTTTTACATATCTCAGCACCGGTATTAAATGAGCCCAGATTGCCGGAGGCTCATGAGAGTTATTATCGGAAATAGTACAAAAAGACTTTGCTTCTTTATTCCCCATGTAAACCATTCCAGTGTGAAGGTTTATTTAATTCTTCGACGCTCCAAAATGTGTTGCCTGAATTTCTTCGGAGAGCTTACAAAGATAATTTTCCGAAAAATCGCAAACTATTAATATTTCATTTGGTTTTAAGTTCTGTACGCAGATTTGATATTGTCTGTGTAGATGTAGCCAAATGAAATAATGTTTCTTAAAAACAGGAATATTTTTCTCGAACATATCTATAAGTTCAGCTACGGTCGCGCTCTTTCTCAATTTTACAGTCTTTTTGGTTACAAAAGTTTTTTAATACCTTTTTCAGTTTTCTGGTATTCGTGGTTCACTCTCTCCCATTGATACCACTCTGTTTGTGACTCTGCTTTACCTGGCTCTAAACTGTAGTTCAATTTACATCCATTACACTTTGGACAATTACCCATCATACATTTTTCTGATTTTAAGTCACAGCACAATTCTTTCAAGACGTCGTTCATACTTGGATAAAAAAAGACTGTTTTTCTTTAATGCATACAACATCATTTCAGTGTTGTTATGCTTTATGCATAAGCAGGTTTCTCTGTTTTGAATATTTGGGGTCACAACATAAAAGGGTTTATATTTGTAAAATGTAGAAAAACTCCGTTTTCCTCCTTCTTCTCTGTATATGTTATATAAATTCAGTAACGTATCAGTTAGATAGCGTATTTGTATTGTAGTTTTGCCAAGTGTCCGACATTCTCTTTTCCTTGCTGTTATTCGAGTTATATCATCTCTGACATAAAATCTCTCAATTTCTTTTATAATACTGTCATCTTTCTGCTTCCTCTGAGATAATCTTATTTTCCCCTTAAGTCCCAATATATTAGCCACGTAAGTTTTCTTTCTAGCTGCTTGTACTTCATCGCTTACTACCATCTCTTTGAAAATTTTCTTCTCCTTTTGTGGTTGACATTTGGCGTAAGTGTTCTTTATGGTACTTTCCATGAATTCGTTTCTTGCTTTGACTATTTCTAAACTATTTTCTAATTTATAAATCTTTTCATCGGTCTCTTTCTTTTGCCTGTGCAGTTTTTGTTTATATCTGTTCACTATCTTTTTCAATGCACGTATCCTTTTCAACGCCGCATTGTACTTCTTAACTACAGCGTTATTACAGCGTTTCTTTGTCGAAGTTTCTTCTTTACTGCGTGTTGTTACTTCTTCATTTACAGTCTCTTCTGCACGAAAATCCTTTTTTTTTTGTTTTTGATGGCGTTTTTGTTCTCTCCATACTTTTCTTTTTCTTTCTCTCTTCATCCGATAATTCACTTACTTTCTTATTTTTGGACTTAACATATTCTGCATGTTTTTTTTCTTAGCCTCATATTTTTCAGGATCATTTTTTAATTTTTCCCTATATTTCCTCATACGTTCCGCAGGTGTCAAAGGCATTTTTTTATATTGTACTTTAAGTATCCTAAAACAAAATAGTATTTTAATATTGAGGTACATAGTATAAAGCAAAGTCGCTTCCCGCGTCTGTCCCTATGTATGTATGTATGCTTAGATCTTTACAACTACGCAACGGATTTTGATGCGGTTTTTTTTAATAGATAGAATAATTCAAGAGGAAGGTTTTCATGTATAATTACCTACTACCTCCCGAAGCTTCTACACTCGCCTATCGGACATCTGGGCAAAAACCTTCCTTTACCATTTCCAAATATCAAAATTTTCTGCCATGCGGTTGGGTGAAATTGGTCTAAATCGCCTGAAACATTTGAATTTATTTTTATAACATTTTTACTGTAATCTTATTTTACTATGTACTACTTAATTCTTTATTATTTTTTATAGTGATTTTTAATAAAAAATTGTTATTTATAAACCTCTCCTTTGGTTTTATTAAAATCGCTTGAAAACTAAACAGATGTGAAAAATAAAAAACCTACCAATTAGTATTTATGAATGTTACTAGTCTAAAATTTGAACTAATATGCTATGGTACTAGTCTAAGATCTGATTATTTATCTGTTTGTTTTAATTATGTAAACCAATTTAATGAATTCTTACATATGTAAAAAGACAAATTTTTAGCGAGTAGCGTAGGCTAATTACTTATTATATTAAGGTATCAAAATATTACTTAAAAAATTATTGTTTGACGTGCGCTGAAAAAACTATTGGTTATACTTACATAAAATCACAGTCACGTATGATCATGTAAGTACATATTATGTACATTTTGTTTTAAATTAATCAAATCGGACCTTTCGTTAAGAAGTTACGACGGGTATAAAATGCTTAAAATAAGAAAAACGGGGAATATCCGCTATGTGGGCTTACAGCCTTACGCTGAGTCTATGTAACTAACATATATTTTTTTTGTTTCAATATAAAATTACAACTCCGAACTGCTCCCGTGCCGAAGCCGGGGTGGGTCGCTAGTCAATTTACAATTTGAACACGCCTTTACCTTCCACTGAGTTACAAATTCATTCCAATGAGTGAAATGTTTCTCAGCCGACGTAACTCAATCTATGTATGTGAGTGATATTACAAAAATGAATTCACAGGTTATTACTTGTGCCTTTGCATAAACTTTATGATATATTCAGAGTTTAAACCTTAAGCTTTCTAAAATATAACACAAAAACACTTAAGTAATTATTCTTACCTTGATTTTGCCTTGAATATTCCCGTTTATCAGTGGAAAATTTCAACTGCACCAAACTAACATCCACACTTATTAGCGTCTCGTCACGGTTTGCAAAATGGCTGACAGTTATGACGCTTTGAGTTCTTGTTGCCGAGTTGAAAAATATATTTACAACCGGTAAAAAATAAAAAATATGGTTTAAATTAACGTAACTCAGTAGGAACTTTCCACTTAGATCCATTTTGAGTTACGAGAAATAAACTCTTATAATGCATTAATTACGGTTGATATTTCCATGTAAGGCATTTTGAACGTTCAGAAATATACAACTGCCTTTGGAGTCAGTTAAAATTCAATGTTTTGGCGGCAAACAGTGATGTTATGTAAAGATTAAACCACTGTACTTAGTGAGTTACATCACATTTTCATACATACGAGTACTTTCAGAAAATCAGAAAAAATACAATTTAAAGAAAACCTCAAAATAAAAATAATGTTTATAAACAAAAATAAACACTAATCTTTATTTTTTATTCATATCATGAATATTGATAAAGATCACCAAAAAAAAAATAGCACAAGTGAGGTGACAGGTGAACAAAGACATGGTAAAAAAAAATAAAAATACGCCCATTTGCGTTCCGAGGCTCGTTAGACCGTTCCCGCAACCCCGGCGAATATCGTTATAGTTCGTCTAAGCATTCTCACATCGTTCACTAGATTGACTACAGTATTATAATTACTTGTAACCAGGTACTCCGAACCACACTTTATCACATTAAAAATCCTGACCATAATTCACGTCCAGGTCCTTCCACTATATTAACTGAAAAGGAAGAAAATGATCTGGAAGAGTGAATATGCTGCAAGAAGGGGTCCCCGAAAAGGGAAGAGGATTTAATTAACAATGTTGCCGATTTTTTAAAACAGCAAAAACAATGTAATTTATAAATGTATGTATTACTTGTGAGATATATTGTGTTTTCATGCGATGGCCGAGTCAATCTATTTATTTAAAACGTTAAAGATTTTTAATATTGATATGGTCACTATAAGTTGTTTTTAGGTTAGATAATTACGTAACAACTTAAGACAGAAGGTCCCTTAAGTAGGTACTGAATAAACGAATAATCGACTTGGCATTACATGGATCTCACAACTTTTTACGGTAGAAAAACTGAGTTGCGAGACTTGGTTTTTTGACAAGTATTGTTTTTTATGGGATAGATTTGTCTAAGTGTATTCATGCTATGTATCTAAGTATATTGATCGGGTTATGAACCAATAAGCTAAAAAAATTGTGATGAATTTAAGTGCCATACTTTGATAATTTTATAAATTAAAAATAAATGAAAGAGTTATTAGACCTGATTTAATGTTTTTTTTTTTTTGTTTAACTAAGCAGGTAGGTATCTATTTAAGTTTTACCTAGCTACCAAATTATAACTACAAAAATGATTCGTTTGGGGTGTCAATTAATTAGTATTCAGTGTGGCAATAATCAGTAAAACAATGTCAATAATGGGTGAATCTCATATTTATTGTAGTATGGTGAATTAAAATATATAACGACGTATAAAAACCATTTAAGGAAACTGGTAACATTTCCTAAGGTCTAATGTAACCAGCCTAAAAAATATATTTTGGCAAATTAACTTCAGGCAGTGAGAATTTTCAATTATTTTAAGTGGTAACCCTTAAAGTGTCAATAAATGGGCATCTTACCCTAATTGTTTTTATCAGGGGGGTGAAACTCCCGAACAAACTTCGGACATCCCTGGTGTCAACTTAGTTTTGTACGTAATGCATTTGTTATGCTAATAGATGGCAGCAGCTACGATATATTTATACTACTACGATACGATATATTTATAACCCAATGAAAACAAAATAGAACTTGTGAGTGAAGCAAAATTCTCGGGCATACATATGGACGAATCGCTCAATTGGAAGAAAGAGCTAGCCACTATAGATGCAAGTATATAATCTGCATGTTATGCATTGAGAACCCTTCGTGATGAAATTGACACTAGACAATTAAAAATAGTATACTACGCGCTAATTTAATCTAGATTAAGATATAGCATACAATTTTGGGAAAACTATAATTATAATTGCCAAAGAGCTTTCGTCCTTCAAAAAAGAGCCATACGAACCATTGTCCGAATTTCACAAAGACAGAGTTGTCGTCCACACTTTGTACATCTAAAAATTCTAACCGTACCCAGCCTCTACGTGTTAGTACCTGACTCACCTTAAAAAGTATATGCACGAATATGAGACATTTGAGGAAAGACTGGTTAGGGAAAATACACGCAGGAAGGATTTAAATAATAAAATTAGTCCTTGCTTAAATATAGTGAAGCACAGTCCACGTTACCAAGCAGTGCAAATATTTAATAAATTACCCTTATCCCTAAAAAGCATTATTTACACATCCGCATTTAAGAAAAATCTTCAGGTCTTCCTATTGGATAAGTGTCTCTACTCAATTAATGATTTGTAACTTTAAGACCATATGTGTTTGCACTTGTATATTACTATGTTTTCTTTTTTTTTTCTTCTTATTGACAAGAACTTAATATTATGTGTTAATGTTGTGAACGTATAGGACTTATATTTTTTTGACTATGTTATTTTTATTTTTATTATTGTATTGCAACTGTAGTTTTATAGGATAATTTCGCACACAATATATATTGTTAAATGAATAAATGAAATGAAATACATATATGATAATCAAAATTAATAAAAAAATATTATTTGTATCGAAAAATTCATAAAACATTATTTAATGTATTTAGGCACCTAATTCACAAAATTAAATGACATTACAATTTTACTGCATCATAGACTCTATACACCTCGCTTGTTTATGAAAAACAAAGAAAAAAGGAAAAATATAAAACTGTCAAAAACAGTTTTTAAATTATAATTTTTCGAAACTGCTGTTTGCTGTTGAGTTACGTTCTTTGTTTTAGTTACTGAATTTGTTTGTTGGATTTTATTTTGACGACTTGGCTTTCTTCATGTGGATTTTGAGATTGTTGCATACCTGTTAACACTTGGCTTTGAATTGGGATACCGATAACTGCTTTCACGACTTACTTTGGCAAGATTCCTGGACTACTGACTGCTCACATTTATATCATGCCCAATAAACATCGTTTGGTGTGCTATTTTGGGTGCATCATTGATGGTAAGTCTAATATTTAAATAGTTTAAAAGTAACATCAAAAAATTTTGTTATGGTACGCGGCAAATATGTTGAACCATTTGCTTTGGTTACGCGCAGCCCTCCACTTCGATAACTAAGACCAACCGGTAATAATACCCAAACTGGATAATAATATTTGTACTACTACTATACTGCAACTACTAGAAGAAAGTACCTATAGTTTCCATTACGATATTTTTAATTTTTAATGAGCCATCACTATTTTCTACCTATCGTCATTATATCAGCCTATTGACGTCCTTTGCTGAACACTACAACAGCCTATAAATGTTTATTGTTTGTCCCAATCATATAAATTAAATTACTATTATAATTATATAATTTCAGGCCCTCTGCACCATTTTCCGGACCCAAAAATCCAAAATGTGGACAATATGCATAAGTTTGTACAATGGAAGGCTGTGCTAGATGGAACAACGCAACAGGAGGAGATAAATATATTTATAATAATCATTTAAGATTATGCAACAAATACTTTTTGGAATGTTACTAACTACCCAGCCATCGTCACACCAAGAATGCTGTTCCTTCTTTAAATTTGAACATGATGCTCCACCAAACTGAACAACCATCAACATCTGGGATTGTTATACTGGATACGGGTAAGTTAATCATTTTTATCATCACATATTTAATTACAAAAGTATTACCTTTCTAACATTATCTAATTTTATTTATTTTTATTTTCCAGATATTGATGCGATAAATCCAGCAATAGAATCTGCTGTCACATCTGGTCCTTCAACATTTTTTACTCCTCTGCAGCCTAATCGTAAGTAGAATTTTCGTTTTATATGCATGTTTTAACATTACATTTATAACTAGTTTTTGCATGCGTCTTTCTCTGTGTGAAATATGATTTCATGGGTTTTAAATTTTTTTCATAGTACCTTAATTCTTTTTCTAAATTAGCTTAACTTTACTCCTTATAACATCAGCTATCTACTCATTAAAAGTCCAGCAGTTTCGTTGATTATCCGGAGCAAAATAAAAACAGATGGATATAAATTTTAAAACTATTCTTGTCCATGGGAACCGTACTTTCACAATATTGTTTAAGCGTGGACTGTAGTTTTAGGTTTTGTAGGTCTTTTATAGTGAAACATTGCAAGTAATTACCACAAGAACTATTTATTGTATTGATTTTCACGGAATACAAAGTTTGCACACTGCAATGGTAGACGGAAGTGGTTTCAGACCGAATGAACAATTGAGAAAGTATAAAAATGGCAGTATTGCCAGTTATTAATATTGTAGGATTCCTACATGCTCCCGGCCACAAGATACCTAGAAGAGATACCTAGAGTTTATATATATAAAAAAAACAAAATTAAAGCTCGAAACATGAAATGTTTGTTATAAAAGAAGTATGAAAGTTCTTATTTAAGGGCCTAGGATTAGAAATAGGTTCAACAAATAAGCACTTACAAATGTTTATAAAAAACAGAAGTTTTAAAACATTTAAAATTAAAAATAGAGACTAACTAAATGCCTACTTATTGGCTAAGTACAATCAATGGGGAGTAAGCATATTTTATTTACTGCCCTTCTATGTGTTTTTCCATTTGGAGTTCTCAACTCAACAGTTCTAACTCTGTTGTCAGAACCTGGATATACATTTACAACTTGGGCCATCGGCCAATGAAGTGGTGAAGTGTTATCCTCCTTTAAAATTACTAAAGACCCTACCTTAATATTATCTGAACTATTTCTCCATTTGGGTCTGCATTGAAGAACATTGAGATAGTGTTTACTCCACACTTTCCAGAAACTCTGAAACATATTACAACAAATATTCCAAAAATTCAACCTATTTATAGGCGTGTCTATAACATTTTTGTCTGGATACGCGTTCAATGCAATTCGGAAATGTCCTGGAGTAAGATAGGAGTAATCACTTATATCGGTAGACATAGGAGTTAAAGGCCTACTATTTAGAATTGACTCTATTTGACATAATACAGTACATAGTTCCTCAAAAGTTAACAAAGCTTTTTGAGTAACTCTTTTTAAATAAAATTTGGTGCTCTTTACTGCAGCCTCCCATAGACCCCCGAAGACAGGCGAGTAGCTGGGTATGAAGTGGAAATTGATACCTTGCTCAGCTGTTTGTGACTGCACCTGTCGTCGGTGGTCTGCAGAATTCTGCAGTTTGTAGAGCTCATCTAATTGGTTCCTTGCCCCCTTGAAATTAGAGGCATTGTCGCAATAGACATCACTGGGCAGGCCACGACGCGATACAAAACGCTTAAAGCAAGCTAAAAATGCCGCAGTAGTTAAATTGGATGCGATCTCGAGATGCACTGCCTTCGTCGTAAAACAGACGAAGACACAGATGTATCCTTTTGATACTACGGCACGCCTGATGCGAGACTGTTTGATAGAGATCGGCCCAGCGAAGTCTACGCCTACCTTTTGAAATGGTCTACTTATATTCACTCTATCTGGGGGCTAGGAACCCATCAGCTGATTAGCAACTTGAGCTTTGAGTCTGAAACAGATAATACATGAATGGATGATTTTCTTAATCTCCTTTAAGATAAGATAAGATAAGATTTCTTTATTTGCTCCAAACATGTGTACACATACAGAATAAAAATGCATGTGAGATAACATAAAAATGAAAATAAAGTTCAGACATGTTTGCCTATACGATGGCGTGCAAATGTTTTAAATAATTAATATGACAATTTTAATTTAAACCCAATAATATAAATTGATACAGATTAGCAATAATTAAAAAAAAAAATTTCAAAACTATACATCACAAAAATAAAAATATTAAATGTCAAATTATACATAACAAAACGAAACAAAAGTAAAAAAAATATCATATGTCAAAAGTAAAAAATAAAATAAAGTCAAATTGTACATGTCAAAACTAAAAAAAAAAAAATAATATCAGAAGTATACATGTCAAGATTAATAACATACAATATTGATTCAATAAATCTATGTCACAGTAAATTGTTCTGCAAGATATTCATTAATATTGGTTGCGCTGATATACGATTCTTTTCGTTTATATTTTTAATTATTGGCAACACGCATAATCGCTAATTGGTTAGACATTCCCCTTCCGCATATTATCCTTTCTCCCTTGCACTAGACCTTCGTCTATTCGAGAGTGAGGGAGAGAGACTATACCGCTCTAGAAAAATCGATCGCGTCTGGATCTTCCGATGGACAGGATCGGACCTTCAATGGCTGTCGAGTCGCGTTAGAGCACAAACGCATCGAATCGCATTCGAACGGTCGCGTCGTTTTGTGCGACCAATTCGTAGCAGAAGAACGGTTATACTGTGGTGGTGAACTGTGATCAGAGTGCTGGCAGTCCTGAATATCCTGGATTATCAAGGTTAGTGCTGCCTTTCCTATACGACGCTGGACTCTTATCTTTTGTTCCAACCAGCGCCGGTTCCCGTCAATTGTGTAACCGAAAACTTCTAAGTCGCATACGTTGCATTACCGCCCATCCATTTAATGGTCCTTCCCGAGTCGGATAATAATCAGCACAGCCATTCCCTAGAATTCGCTAGGTATATCGTAGTTTCGTATTCGTATTTCGTAGTCAACCCCGCATAGATACTTATTTGCCAACGCGTGGCAAGTAAGTACATCATAATTCATTACGTCGTTTTCGTGTCTTCCTAGCTAATAATCGATTAGTAAGGAATTTCGCAACCCCGCTAGTAGTTAATTATCGTTACTTGTAAATTAAATACCAATCGGTCGAGTCAAGGTTACTCGAGACCGCGTCGCGCACCCGGCCGTTATTTCGCAAAACGGTGGGTAGTTACTAAATATTTCTTATAATAATTAGTTTGATATTCATAGCTCATAAATATGGCACCGACCGATATTACTCTTAAAAGACTGATAGCAAAGAGAGATCGTATCTTTGCTCGCATGCAGAGTATTGCAGATAAAATAAAACACATTCATTCGGATGAAAGCGTTAAGGAATCATTTTTGTGCGACATCTCGTTAGTACAATCACTACGTGTGGATTTTGAAAGTGCTTTGGATGAAATTGTTATTCATGAGCTAAAATTAAACCCTGAATATGTTGTAGATTATCAATCGCTTTCTGCGTTCGAAGACCTTTTAGGGCGCATTTTACGGGCTGAGAAGAACCTGACGGCTCACTCTCATAGTGAGGTCCAAAGGTCACCTCGATTGCCGCCAATTGAAATACCCGAATTCAACGGAGATATTAAGAATTGGCCATTATTCGTCGCTAGTTATCGTAATGTCGTGCATAATAATGTTTCTCTAACAGACTGTGAGAAATTATATTATTTATTAGGTAAATTAACACATAAAGCTCGTACAATTTTCGCTGGTATTACCCCGTCTGCGGATAATTACCCACTCATTTTCGATTTGCTTTGTAAAAAATATGAAGATAGTCGACAATCGGCAACTTCATACTTAACTCAAATATTTGAATTTAAATCTATTACATCAGGTACCCCTAGTAGTTTAGAATCATTTATTGATAAGTTCGCTTCGTCGGTAGTTGCTTTAAAACATACAAAAGTCAGTGACCTTGCTGATTTTATATTGTTGCATGTCGCGCTTAAAAAACTGGACCCAGACACCGTTCGTACGTTCGAATCCAATTATCAATTAAAGTCGAATGGATCCGAAATCCCATTGTTTTCCGATCTAGTTAATTTCGTTAGTGATCATATAAAGGTTTTAGAACGAACTTCGATACCTGTTGCTCGAGTCAATACTAATAAAAGGCCTTTAGATCGTAAATCAACTAACGCATATGTGTCCAGTTCTCAACCAGTCGCTTGTAGTTTGTGTAAGGAAAACCATGACTACATTTATAAGTGTACGGTTTTTAAGAGTTATAAACCCGATCAACGTTTTAAATTCGTTAAGTCAAACAACTTGTGTATAAATTGCTTAAGTAGTGGTCATCGCGTGTCTGCGTGTGAGTCGACGTCTACATGTAAAAAATGTAGGTACAAACATCATACATTGCTATGTTTTGGAAATAGGCCTGCGTCAAATATGTCGCCGTCACGCTCAGTCGAAGAGCCGAGCGCGGGTTCGATTCCCGCGAACTCGGATGTAGCATTATGCTCAAGTGCAGTCGGCCCTTATAAAGGCTCTAGAACTGTGTTGTTGGGTACCGCACGTATCGTTATTCTAGATTCTCGTGGTCACGAACATTGCGTTCGTGCATTGTTGGACAGCGCGTCTCAGAGTAGCTTTATTACTCGCGATTGCTGTCAACGTTTAGGATTAAACATAAATAATAGACCTACTTGTTCCACTGTTAGGGGTATAGGAGGTTCGAGTAAACCCATTCAAGGTTCCGTACAATTTAAAATTCATTCTCGTTTCGATCATAATATAACTTATGATATTGAGTCGATGGTAATAGATAGGATTACCGAACGTCTGCCAACCGCGACAGTCGACACTTCGCGACTGTCTAACTTCGAAGACTTACCGTTGGCAGACGATACATATTATTCATCAGGCCCGATTCACGTATTGATCGGCGCTTCGATTTTTCCGCACCTGCTTTTGTCGAACAGAGTTCAAGGATCGACTTCGAATTTATCGCCGCTCGCCTTAGAAACGGTCCTTGGCTATGTGATCGTAGGTGACGCACCAGCATGTACTGACGGTAATTCGACCGTATCGCATTGCTGTATCGCGGACACATTAGACTCTGCTGTCCGGAAATTCTGGGAATTAGAGGAAGTGAGTGTTCCCCCGGTATTCAGCCCGGACGACCAATTGTGTGAGGAATTTTACACCCGCACTACCACTCGGGATAGTGAGGGACGTTACGTAGTAGCTTTGCCTTTCAAGGCTGATGTCGAATCCCTTGGCAATTCGCGCCAAGCAAGTGAACGGCGGTTTTACTGCTTGGAAAGGAAGATGCAAGCTTCTCCACAATTAAGGGTCGCGTATGACAGTGTCATCCGGGAATATTTAGAAAAGGGCTACATTTCATCTACGAATCCTGATTCGTCGGGAAGTTCGTATTTTATTCCGCATCATGGTGTGATCCGAGATGATAAGGTCACAACCAAACTTCGTGTCGTTCTCGATGGTAGTTGTAAAACTACTACCCGCATCTCGCTTAATGATCTCTTGTATGGTGGACAGAACCTACAAGGGAACTTGTTCAATATTATTATTGGTTTTCGTTTGTTTTCGATAGCGCTTTCCGCAGACATTCGTCAGATGTTTCTCAGCATTGGAGTCCGGGAATCTGATCGGCGTTTCCAACGCATTTTGTATCGCTTTTCCCCGCAAGAACCTTTACAGGTTTATGAATTTAATCGTGTCGTTTTTGGGCTTAAGTCTAGCCCCTTTCATGCACTTCGAACTATTAAGCAGTTGGCTGAGGATGAGGGTGACTCCTACCCTCAGGCCAAAGATATTGTCGCTGCGGGGTTGTATATGGACGACTACGTCCATTCCGTTCGCACGGAAGACGAGGGCATTTCCACCGCTTCGGAAATGATAGGTCTCATGAAGGCTGGTCAATTTGAGCTAGTTAAGTGGACCAGTAATTCCCAAGTCGTATTAGATTCGATCCCACCCTCGCACCGCCTGCCAGTTGTCAAGGAATTCGATGAGTCCGACCAACATAAAGTACTGGGCTTGTGTTGGTCACCTACGTCGGACAACTTCGGCATGAAAATTAATACTCCCGCTCAGATTTGTACTAAGCGTACAATATTGTCGTGTGTCGCTAAAATATGGGACGTCATGGGATTTGTCGCACCTGTTGTCCTGTACGCTAAACTTCTAATCAAGCAGCTTTGGCTGTCTGATTGTGACTGGGATGATACTCCACCTGAAGATATAGTCAGGCTGTGGATTCGCTTCAAAGAAGAGCTTCCCTTGCTCTGTAATATAAGGATCCCACGTCACGTTGGTATCGTCGGCGATAGTGTGGTCACTATATTGGCTTTCGCGGACGCCAGTGAGAAAGCATACGGGGGGGTTATTTACTTCCACGTTCAAAATAGTGATGGCAATATCGTTAGGTTGTTGACCGCTAAGTCGAAGGTCTCCCCTAAAAAGGTCGTTTCTCTTGCTCGTCTGGAGCTGTGCGCTATTCTTGTGCTAGCTCAACTCATAAAAAATGTCGTAGTCGCTTGTCAAAACCGCATTATATTTCGCAACATATTCGCATTTTCGGATTCAACAGTCGCTCTCTGTTGGGTACATTCGTCGCCCCATCGGTGGAACACCTTCGTGGCCAACAGAGTCTCGAAAATACAGGACGACTTATCGCCACAAAACCTGTATCACGTGTCCGGTACGGACAATCCCGCAGATTGTCTGTCACGTGGGCTCACACCTTCGCAAATCATTGATCATCCGCTTTGGTTCAGTGGTCCTCCGTGGGCCAGCTTAGACGTTTCAAAGTGGCCTGTCATCCCCTTCAATCCCTCTTCGGTATGCGAAGTGCCCGAAGAGAAGAAACATTCGTTGCTCTCCGCTACACCAACTGAAAGATCTACTATTCTTTCTTTGGTCGATCGTATCTCGTCTTGGAGTAAATTACTTCGAGTAGTAATTTACATTTGTCGTTTCGCTAAACTATTGCCTATTGGTTACCGCATGGCGGCAGCGGATTACAACTTCGCTGAATTGCTCATACTTCGCGAGCTTCAACGCTTTTATTTCTCCACTGAATTGGTTAAACTCAGGAAAGGCAAACATTGTAGTCCTGCTTTTCGACACTTAAAACCGTTTCTCGAAGACGGACTCATTAGAGTCGGAGGCCGTTTAAGAAACTCGGATTTAAGTTATGATGGGAAACATCCCATTCTGCTTCCAAGCAAGGACCTCGTTTTGAATTTGTTAGTCGATTATCATCATAAATTGAACTGTCACGCAGGTCCCGACCTGCTAATGTCGCTCTTGCGTCAGAAGTATTGGATCCTTTCTGCACGCAATTTAATTAGGAATAGGATCCATAAGTGCCTTCCCTGCTTTCGGCTGCGCCCTAAGCAGAGCTTTCCTGAGATGGCCGATCATCGCTCTTGTCGTATCGTTCAAACCGCTAAGCCATTCGTCCACACGGGCACGGACTACGCCGGTCCGTTTAAGGTTACGATGTCTCGCGGTCGAGGTGTTCGCTCCACCAAGGCCTACGTGTGTCTGTTCGTCTGCATGACTACACGCGCGGTGCACATAGAGCTCGCTGGGGATCTTAGCACAGCTAGTTTTATGGGCGCCTTTAAACGGTTCCTGTCAAGGCGTGGCCCGGTTAGTAGAATTTATTCCGATAACGGGACTAATTACATAGGCGCTAAACGGAAACTCTCGGAACTTCACGCATTTCTTTGTTCGAAGTACCATAATTCGGAATATGGTCATACATTAGCTATAAATCGAATAGATTGGTCACTCAATGTCCCGACGGCTAGTCACTTTGGCGGCAATTGGGAAGCTAATATTAAAAGTTTAAAGTCACACCTATATCGGGTCATAGGCGATACTATTCTGTCGTTTGAAGAATTAAGTACCGTTCTTATTCAAATAGAATCGGTAATGAACACTAGACCTCTTTGTAGGACACTCTCTAGTGATCCTTCAGAGCCGCTCGCATTGACTCCAGCGCACTTTTTGAATCTCACGCCTCTGAAATACTTGCCTGCCGAGGAAATAGACGAGAGAACTCTTACTGCTAGACACGAGCTACTAGATAAGTTAGTACAGTCGTTTTGGAAGCGCTGGAGAACTGGATATCTCCATACTTTGCAATCTCGCCGCAAATGGAACACGCCGGTCGATCCGGTCTCTGTCGGCACGGTCGTGATTCTTATATCCGACAACTCGCCCCCACTACACTGGCCTTTGGGTGTCGTGGAGGAAATTTTCCCTGACTCAACCGGAGTCACTCGTATCGTTCGGGTTAAGACAACCACCGGATCCTACTTGCGTCCCGTGGTGCGTCTTTGCCCATTGCCTAACCAGTAGTTTATTTAATTCGTCTTTAAGGTTAGGTTAATATTAGTTATTAGGTATTTAGTTTCGTAGTTATAGGATAGTAATTATCGAATAGATTAGTTTTCTTGTGGTTTGCCTCACTCTTGAAGGCATCCCTTCAAGCCCGGGGGAATGGTTGCGCTGATATACGATTCTTTTCGTTTATATTTTTAATTATTGGCAACACGCATAATCGCTAATTGGTTAGACATTCCCCTTCCGCATATTATCCTTTCTCCCTTGCACTAGACCTTCGTCTATTCGAGAGTGAGGGAGAGAGACTATACCGCTCTAGAAAAATCGATCGCGTCTGGATCTTCCGATGGACAGGATCGGACCTTCAATGGCTGTCGAGTCGCGTTAGAGCACAAACGCATCGAATCGCATTCGAACGGTCGCGTCGTTTTGTGCGACCAATTCGTAGCAGAAGAACGGTTATACTGTGGTGGTGAACTGTGATCAGAGTGCTGGCAGTCCTGAATATCCTGGATTATCAAGGTTAGTGCTGCCTTTCCTATACGACGCTGGACTCTTATCTTTTGTTCCAACCAGCGCCGGTTCCCGTCAATTGTGTAACCGAAAACTTCTAAGTCGCATACGTTGCATTACCGCCCATCCAAATATGATAATAAGCTTTATCGGTTAGGAATGTTTTAAGTTGTTTTTTCAGTTCATTATTATTAGGCTCCCTCCAACTTTTAGGTAACTTATTATAAATCACGGGAGCCATGCAGAAAACACTTTTGCGCATAAGTGCAGTCCTACTCCTATGCTGACAGAGCTGATTTTGATCACGCCTATTTCTGGGAAATTTTTCTGCCATTCGCGAAAATAAGGCGTTATTATTTCTGATGAACATGACTGTTTCCAGAATGTACAGGGAAGTTAGTGTCAGTATTTTATATTGTATGAAATAAGGCTTACAACTAGTAGTGGTACTCAAATTAAACATGGCTCTGAGACATCTCTTCTGTGCCTTAAAAGCATCCTCTTTGTTAGTTGAGTTACCCCAAAATATAATTCCGTATCTAAGAACCGATTCAGTTAGTCCGTAGTAGGCAGTTAATAAAGCATCTATTTTAACCTTACGTGACAATATGTACAAGGCATATGCACTACTACTTACTCTTTTAGTCAGAGCCTCTACATGCGCCTTCCAATTTAAGCTCTGGTCTATTGTTACTCCTAAAAACTTAGTGGTATTAACTGTGTCAATTTTGATATTATTATATGTTATGTCAAGATTGGGAAATGTCAATGCACGCTGGCTAAAATGCATAATTACAGTCTTTTGTAAGTTTATTTTTAAATTATTATTGTCTAACCACATAATAGTGTCCTTTAATGTATTATTTATCTCTTCTTCATATAAATTTCTTTGATTACAAGGAATAGTTATCGTACTGTCATCAGCAAACAGTGTCATAGGATATTTTATTGCCCTTGGAAAATCATTAATGTATAATGTAAAAAGCGGTGCTCCTAGTATACTTCCTTGCGGAACTCCGTAAATAACGTTACGTTCCTCTGATAGAAAAATTTCTTCTCTTTTGGTGTTAATATTTATTCTTTTAATTTCTGTTATCTGTTTCCTATCCTGTAGGTATGATTTTAGGAGTTCAAGGATATTACCTCTTATACCGTAAGCCTCAAACTTTTTCAGTAAAATATTATGTTGGACATAATCAAACGCTTGAGTCATGTCACAAAATATTGCGCACACTGGATTGTTTTTATCCATATTTGTTATCACAGTATGCAAAAAGTCATAAATGGCCACGTTTATTGATTTATTTTTTCTAAACCCCTTCTGCTCATTACAAAGAATACTTTTAGCTTCTAGATATGAGTTCAGTTCTTTATAAATATATTTTTCAATTATTTTAGAGAATATAGGTATCAAAGAAATTGGTCTGTAGTATTCCATTAACTCTCTATCTTGTTTTTTAAATAAGGGCTTAATTACTGATTTTTTCAGTGCATCTGGGAAAACACCTTCGCTTATACATAAATTTATAATATAACTCAAAGGGAAACAAATAACCCCAGCAACTGCTTTCAATACTTTTGTACAAATACCATCGTAACCTACACTATTTGTATTATTAAGAGTCAATATAATTTTGAATACGTCGCCTGGTAAACTTGGGGCCATAAACATAGAATCTTTTCGATTTAAGATATGTTGTGTGACTCTTTCTCCCGAATTAACAATAGGTCTAATTTTATCTATAAAATAATTATTAAATATATCAGATATACATTTTGGATCGGAGATTACATTATTATTTATTCTGAGTTTATTAATATTATTTTTAGGTATATTTAACTTATTTTGATTTATAATTTGCCATGTTGTTTTGGCTTTGTTATTTGAATTCTTTATTATATGAGTATTTTGAGCTCGTAAGAGTTAAATTAATAATTTTTTTAAGTAATTTTGAATAATTTTTAAACTTAATTTTATTCCTTTGTGTCGGTTTTAAACGACACTGTAACGGTAATTGTCGTTTTTTCTCGCTACATTTTTTGATACCACGTGAGATCCATTTTTGTTTTTTCTGGACATTTACTGAAACCACATTTTCGGGGAAGCATTGTTTGTAAAGCAGTAAAAAGATGTCAAAAAACGCATTAAATGCTTCATTTGGGTCGTTTGATTCATAAACTTCTGAAAACATCAAACTGCTGAGATAGTCTTTAAATTTATTAATATTTTCGTCATGATAGTCACGGCATCTCCTACTCCAGCGATTGATAGTACTTACTGTGCTAATTGGGCATTTCAGTACATGTGCTGTGTGGTCCGACAGTGCAAACTCGAATACTGAAGCCTTACAGAACCTATTAAAGTTATGCGCAAAATTGTCAATGCATGTTTTGCTCTTAAGACGAGTTGGTTGATAAAGTGCCAATTTGAAGTTAAAGCTTAATAACAGATTTTCGAATTCTACTGATTGGCTATTCCGTTTGAGAACATCAATATTAAAATCTCCTGCAAAAACAATATTCTTATAATTCTTTTTCATTAAACAATGCAATATCTGTTCTAATTTACTTATACATTCATTGAAATTGTTAGAGTTTGGTACTCTGTAGACGCAAACACATACTATTTTATGAGGAATGAGCTCAATGGCGCAACATTCAAAAACACCACTTGTAGATATGTTTGCTATTTTTGGCAACTCTCTCCATTGCTGACCAGATTTTACTAATATGCACGCTCCTCCTCTCTTTGAGTTTTTACGGTTGTATGAGGCGGCTAAACAGTAGTTGTTTAAGTTCAGGTGCTTTTCGTACGTCTCCATCATAAAGTGCTCCGTAATGCTTAACACATCCACATTAATGTTCCTATCAATTAACTCATTGAGACAGACTGCAAGAGTATCGCATTTAGTTAGCAAGCCTGCAATGTTTTGGTGCATGATGTATAGATGATTAGTCAAGAAAAAAATGGTCTTCTTTTGAATTATTCAAATTGTGATGTATGTCAACGCTTTGGTTAATGTCTGTAATTAAGTCCAATAAATCTTTAAATATAGTACGCAGTCCCAGTCTATTTATCCTGCCTGTGTACTTATTAAACATGCTGCAGTCATATTTCAGATTTAGGTTACTGTCCAAAAGGTATGCGTGTTTATGCGTCATTATATCTAAGTATAAGAGGTTATTAAACATCTCCACTCGACAGTTAAATAAACTTGTGTCAAATGGATACTGATATGTCGGCATACAAATAATGATATTAGTGTGTTTCACTGTTTGAAGTACCTCACGTATATGGCAAATCATGTCGTAATAGTCATTAGTCCTCTTGAAGTCTTCTTCCCCGAGTAATATAATGCAGAAGTCATTCATATTATAATTTAGTAACTTAGTCTTCAATCCGCCTAGAAGCTGTTTTGTATTTCCGTGGGATATTAAGTAATGACATAAGTTGTAATTATTTTGGAACGTACGTTCAGCAGTTGATAGTACGTTTAGTTTATTATTACTACTGAGTAAACATATCTTACGTTCAGGTTTTGGTGACTGCGCTGTTTTAACACTGTCAATATTTTCACAACTTTCCTCTTTGGAAAAGTTAAGGATTGTTTTGTTTAATAAACTGTCCTGTGAATTTGCAGCTGTACGCGTCATATATTCAAAAGAAAGCCGATCATTGACTCGAGGTGACCTATTTTTGTCAGCCACAGCATTGTTTAATGCAACAGCTTTTGGGCTTATCAAATTTAAGGCCTGTATTGTGTATTCTCTAGAACAAGTCCTTGGTATCCCAGTTTTCATTTGTAATGCCCGTACTCTCCGCTGATAATTAGGCGAAAAAAACTGCCTAGGAAGGTTTTCTTTATTAGAATTTTCGTCTTGTATTCCTATTGATTTAAGTAATTTAATTTTTTTATCACAGTCTAGTAACTTATTCTTTAGCGTGTTATTTTCTAGGCTTAACTTATCAATTTCGGAGTTGGCGGATAGCAACTCCTGTTTCAAGTTATTTATCTCCTCCCTTAACATTGAAATGTCATCATTATTTCCTACAATGTTAGGTAAACTTTGGTATGAAACGTCCATGTCAACTTCGCTATCACTAAACGTCATATTTTTGTTTTTAGCCTGATATTTTTGTCGTCTTTCGGTAATATTTTAAAAGTCATTCATTATGAGATGTAAAGAGATCGAAACAACTTACAAAAAGCGATGTCAACGTTATGTCGGGATCGAACTTCAACCTCGTGCTCTCCAGTCCCGTAGACGATGTTAGAGGCTACTTAAGCCTAATTACTAGGGTCGTAAAACTCGACCTATTGTACAGAAAAGATACTGTTTGATCGACCAATGTTATATGTGATGTTAGTGCATGGCCGGGTCACTAGATGTCACTACATATGTATAATTTCATTGAAAATTTTCGAATTTTGTTGAGTAACCGTTCAAGATTTTATAATTATTGTTTTTTAGCACTTTTCCAAAGGGTATCACAGTAGTTAAGTTATTAAATCACTAGTTCTGTTCACAGTTAAAGATTATTGCGAAGATTCACATGTTTACATCATATAAAATTTTACTTATTGTCACAGTTTGAGCACTGGTTTAAAAATCGAAGTTCATCACTATTTATTATAAGTTTTTGGTTGATAACACTATCACTGGCAATTCTGCACTCAATTGTCCGATTTATGATGATATAAGGTTAAAACGAATGAAATTACTATTTTATTACAATTAATATTGTCAGAGCCGATAGGTATCGTGACAGTGGCGCCACCGTTCTCTTATACTATTGATAAGCCAGAATCGCTGATTAAGTGAAGACAAAATAAGTTTTTGACCTGCATGTAAATTTTTTACATGTTCATTAGTAACAATCAATTGTGTAACTCGTGATTTGTTGGGCAAGATTACAGGGTGTTTTTGTGAGTTAGGTATTGTGGCACTATCTAAACGACCACCTACTCTCAGCATACCATTGCCATCTATAAAAGGATAAAGTGGTTTTAAGTTGCCTATGACAGGTTTATTTTGTCTTAATAAATTTATTTCGTTCGAGAAGTGATTCTGTTGCTCATACTTGACAATCAATAACAAAGAATCATTTAGCTCAGCGCTAGTTAAATAATTAAGTTTAATTTTTATTGACTGTGGGTTCAAATTTTTACAAAAACGACGTACATAGGTAAGTACACGTTGCATTTTAGTAATAGTAGAGAATTTGTTTAGAAACTCTAGATTTAAAGAATTATTATTATCCACACTACAAACCATAGCACTCGAGCATGGGAGTCCAGCAGCACCAATCT
The DNA here is from genome assembly GCA_943138885.2 of Tholera decimalis. NCBI lineage: Eukaryota > Metazoa > Arthropoda > Insecta > Lepidoptera > Noctuidae > Tholera > Tholera decimalis. Next base: position 30,031,534 of record OW964551.2, read on the forward strand.
TCAACTCAGGTAAGTCTTTTATAATTTTATTAATATTTGTTTCAGGTGGAGTATACTTACTGTTATGCAAGTAACTGGGGCCCTGCCACCACAGCACGTTTTGTTCAAGCTCATGAGGCTGCACACCGCGGCTTAGACAATCTGCAGGGTTGTCTCCTGTTTTTACATAATACCATGAAAAGTTTTCAGCATATTCGCAAACCATCTTTACCCTGTTCGCTACATAGGTATTTAATTTGATAATATCTATTTTCAGCCACGCCAGTACTATTTGCTAGTCTGAGAAAAGAAGTACATGGTTGAAATGCAGTTTGAGAGATAATAATGAATATACTCTGTGGACAAGTTTAGCTAGTAATAGTACTGCATTTAGCTCTAATCTGGGCGTAGTAAGTTTTTGGCTCAATGGGGCCAGTCTGGATTTTGAACAGAGTAAAGTGATTTTGACATTACCTGTTTGGTCGACTTCACGTAGATATAAACAGCAGCCATATGCTGTCTTGCTGGCATCTGCATACCCTACCAGTTGAGTTGTAGTAGGGCCTTAATATCTACTCTACTCTGTATAATAATTTTGGCAGACACTGTGACCGGGCCAGCTAGACCTAACGGGTCGTAAAATCGAGCGACATAACTAACAATTTCGCGTTTTGTGAGAGGCGTAATTTTCTCTTGACTTGGACTAGAAATTTTAAATGTGTCTGTCTTCGTATTGTATGTAACACCTAATGTCTTTATGTAGTAATTTTATTTTTGAATGTCAAATTCATCAAAGTGTTATTTTTCTTTAGGTATGTCCTGTAAGATCTCAGCAGCATTTGAAGACCATTTGTGTGCCTGGAATCCACCCAGTTACAAGAGCCTTATCAATTCATCTTTCATCTGAGATAGAGACTCTAAAGAGTTACTGGAGACTAAAATGTCATCACAGTATGTTTGATTTTGCAGAATGAAAGATGTTGCAGGAAGCTCGGTCATGTACCTACTCGCTAGCTCTATGAGACATCTAGTAGCTAGAAATGTTGAACACTTGAGTCCATATGTGACTGTATTTAGTTCTATACACCTTATGCTTTCGCTTGGTGTTTCTCGCCACAAAATAAGTTGAAGTGGACGGTGTCTCGGATCCAAAAGAACACATCTGAACATTTTTTTTTAAATCAGTGCTGAAAACATAAGCACCTAATCGAAAAAGTAATAAAATGTCAAATAGTTCTTTTTGAACTGTGGGACCGTTCAATAATAAATCATTGAGAGATCTTCGCTGACTTGTTAACATTGATGCATCGAATACTACTCTACACTTAGTGGTCTTTTTGTCCGGCCGTAATACAGCGTGATGTGGCAAAAAATATATTGGATCACTAGTGAGGTTATATTTATCAATATCATAGTATGTGCCATGACCTAAAGCAATATATTCATCAATAAAAGATTTATATTGGTTATACAAGTCAGAATCTTTTTGTAGCCTTTTTTATAAGCTCTGAAACCTTTTTAAAGCCAGATGAAGTGAATCACCGAGCATTTCATTAACTTCACTGAGCGGCACTTTTAAGGGTAAACTAACTTGAAACTGATTATTATTAAATTCAACAGTTTCCTGAAAATGTTTTTCAGCTTGCTCAAACTCGGGTATTTTCTCTGGGAAGATTTCAGGCACAGATTCAGCTCTCCAAAAACCTTTGATAGTATCATTTATGTCATTGTTACAAGATTGACAAAATAAAGAAGTTGATTCTTTTTGTGCTTTTTGATTGTGACTTAAATTGGGAATAGTACCTGCAATTACTACACCAAACCTTGTGTTTAAAAGATATGGAGATGCAGACTGGTGCTCAGGATCGACTGGACTACATGGTGCTGATGGCTCGTTCTTGTGTTGTTCAGACTGGGGTAGCAATACCTGGAAGAATACATCAGCGGCCATGAGGATTTGTATATTGCTGGGTGTGTCAAAGCTGGCATCAGCAAGAGCTAATTGAGAGGGTATTTTACTTGCACTCATATCTATTTGGGTCTGTGGAATCTTAGATGTGATTTGCTCAATAACATAGCAATTTATTGACATCTGATAAGAAGACACCACTGACTGGACTTCCAAATGTACACTCTCTTTAATTGCGCTTGAAGCATTCCCAATGCCTATCACCCTAGAGCTAGTTGTCTTTGGCTTAAGGCCCAGCCGCCTTACCAAGTCAGAAGTTACAAGAGAATTTTGAGACCCGCTATCAAGCAGGGCCTTGGCTCGCATCTCAGTTCCATCTGCTGCTAAAAGTTTTACCTGTACAGTAGGCAGCAATACTTGCCACCATTGTGACAGTGGATTTCACATGCTCATCCTCATGCAAAAGCTTGTTATGCTTACCGTTGCATGTAGCACATTTAAAATAAAATCGACATTTCTTGGCATGTTTGTTTAGGCATATATTGCACAGCTGATTGTCCACCGCAAACTTGTTTCTTTCAGAAGAAGAACATAATTTGAATTTAGGGCAATTATAAAGCTTATGTTCACACTTACAGTAGGCGCATGCAGCAGGGTGCTTGATAGCTACATTGCTTACACTTGCAGATGCAGAACGCTTCTTCGGACCCATTGCTGACTCGATGCACTGTGCAGTAGAAGCACTGTGACCACCTCGGCTTGCTGACTCCGCATTCTCGAGTGCTAAAGCGCGTTTTTCTAAGAAATCAATCAATTGCTTCACTGTAGGTTCTACATTAAAATTGCGATCTAATTGGTATTTCCTGTTAGAATACAGATCGAGCTTCCTAGTCATAATGCAAACAATAATTTGATCCCACGCATCAACACAATGATCAAGATTTTTGAGCGCAGCCAGCTGCTGCTTAACTGTACAGAGAAATTCCCTAATATTGGCAGCAGTAGACTTTGTTATAGGTTGCAAATCAAGCAAGCTGTTTACATGATCATTTATTATCTTATATTTATTATCATATCTTTCTTTTAGGATTTTCAGCGCTTCAGAATAACTTTCTCCTACTAAAGGTAAGTTTATTATGAGGTTATAAGGCTCATCTTTGACAAAATTACGCAAATAGTACAACTTTTTAATGTCATCTAATGATTTGTCATTGTGGATCAATGATTCGAATAAACCAATAAATGTTTTATATTCACTTGACTTACCGTTTAAAACAGGTATGGTAATCACAGGTAGTTTAGTTTTAGTTTCAGAATTGCGACTGTGTGAGCAACTTTGCGAACTGAGAGGAGGCTGAGATTTCTCATTTATGAGCTCGCGCAACATGGTAAGATTTTTCAAATAATTTTCTTCACACACCTCTGCAGCGGATGTGTCACTATCGCCAAGAGCGTATACACTAATACAAAGATTCTCATAATCGCAAAATAGCGTTTTTAAACGATTTTCTATCACAGAAAGCGCCTCGACTGACAAGATGGCACAATCCTTTGCTGCAATAGTTTTAAACAATTTAGTTAAGGATTGTTGTATGTAGCCTCGTTTTAGTTTGCTCAGCTTTAACGTTTCTTCGTCGGCTCCCATTTTGACGCCACAACAATATGCAAAATCAAAAATGCAAAAAAATTACAACGTGGATCGAACACAAATCGATAAAAATGGATGTCAAAATGGCGTCGACGGAACGAACGAATTTAGAGAATTTATACAGATAGACAACATAAAAATGTCGTGTCGGCCAACAGGAACTGTCACTCGACGAAGTCTTCTTCTTTCTCGCTCACTCGCTCGCCGTACAGTGTGCGTCGCAAGTGAGAGAAGATGCTGCCAACGCCAACACGTTGGACGAGCGTTTGACGAATGTTTCGTTTTTGGAAGTTGGCACTCTTGATTTTGTGCGCGGATTTGTTAATGAAATTGGACAAACCCGCCGCGCCGATTGAATGTTCTGCCACGTAACACGTTCACCTTCACCAGCGCCACCAAAAAATTGAAAAAATAAAGATGGATGGCTGAATTGGCTGGCTGAGATTTAGACTTCTTTGTTTGGTATGCTTGCAGGTTGATATTTGATGGCGTCAAGACTGCTCATCAAACACGGAATCGTTGCACTCCGTGGTTCCTGGGTTCTCGCGAAGTTGGGCGCACTGCACAGTTCGGTTGTAATGTTTTCTCACAACGATGCACTTATCACACACCACGCTCCACGTACTTACAGTTTTTGTATTTTTCACTATAATTTACGGATCGTTTGGACCATGTTTAAGCGTGGACTGTAGTTTTAGGTTTTGTAGGTCTTTTATAGTGAAACACTGCAAGTAATTACCACAAGAACTATTTATTGTATTGATTTTCACGGAATACAAAGTTTGCACACTGCAATGGTAGACGGAAGTGGTTTCAGACCGAATGAACAATTGAGAAAGTATAAAAATGGCAGTATTGCTAGTTATTAATATTGTAGGATTCCTACAAATATACATTTAGTAAAAGCTGTTATTCTGACAATGCTATGATGTGGCCGCTAAAAATTGCTAAGCCATGTCCAAATATGTATCATTTGAACGATCAGCATGATCCGTACATGCATTCAATATTTAAATACGAAAGAACAGAAAACGCACGTTTTTCTGAGACATGACATGTATTGGCCTTTGTTCCGAACCTAATAAAATTGTAGAATAGGTCAAATTACTGGTAAACTTATTATTTATTACAGGTAAAAGAAAACGCTCTTATCAAAGGACTCTTAGAAAACAATCTTATCAAAGCAGGAATTCTAAATGGATAAAGAAACTAAAAGTGAAATTAGGAAAACTTGCCATGAAATATAAAGATCAGAGGAAGCAAATACAAGTAGCCAAAAAGCTTTCAGTGAATAAAGCATTTTTAAGAGCTATGGAAAAATGACCAGAGGAAATTCAAATTTTCACTAAATTGCAACTGAAAAGTACTACAAACCTAGAGGAAGACGTTTCTCAAATCAAGAAAAAATAATGGGACTGACTGTACTAAAGCAAAGCCTGAAAGCATACAAACTTTTACAAAAAATGTTTGTCCTGCCATCGATACGTTGCTTGCAGAATTTACTAAGCACATTTAGTTTGCAACCTGGAATAAATTAAAACATATTGAATGATTTACAAAACATTTCTAGAAATTTGCCACCAGAATAAAAGTTGGTGAATGTTTTATTTAATGAGGTTTCGTTAGCACCAGGATTAACATATAATGAATCTATTGACTTAATTGGATTTGAAGATTTCGGAAAGCATAGAAATAGGATTCTGGCTGACCATGCACTTGTATTCATGATAAAAGGGATTAAAAGCAAATGCAAACAGCCCATTTGTTTCACATTTTGTAAAGCCTCAACAAAGAGTTGTGAATTGAAGAAACTTCTAACAAAAATCATAAATCAGGTTAATGAAACTGGCCTGTGTGTAGTGGCAACAATTTGTGATCAAGCGATAACAAATGTTAGAGTGGTGCGGGACTTATGTAAAGATACAAAAGCAAAATATTTGAAAAGAAGAATGGAATACGATTCGAAAGCATTTGAAATAGAAAGTTATAAAATATTTCCCCTCTTCGATACACCCCACCTACCTTCTTAAACTAGTGAGAAATAATTTATTTAAGAAAAATGCTAAATTTGTACAAAATGGCGAAATCAAATGGGCTAAATGGGAACATTTAAAAATGTTATTAGATATAGACGATGGAGATGACGAAATTCGATTAATTAGTAAATTAATAGAAAAACATGTGATGAGTAATAAAATCCCTAAAATGAAGGTGAAATATGCAGCACAAGTGTTCAGCCAGAGGGTGTCTAGCGCTTTACGTTTATGCAAATGTTAATAACATTTGCAAAAGGAGATCACCCATTTTGTTTCAGAACACAAATGACCAACATTAATATTTTGTTTCGGAACACAACATTCTGCCCGAAGAGTGCAGAGGAACCGCAGATTTCTTTTTATTATTTGATAAGCTCTTCGATTCATTTAATGGTCATTCTTACAAGGGGTCATCAAAAATATAATATTCCACAATAATATTCCACAACTTTTCACACAACGCCATCTAGTCCCAAACTAAGCAGAGCTTGTGGTATGGGTACTAGACAACTGACAAACATACATATATATTTCTAAATACATACATATTATAGATAAATTACACCCAGACAAAGAACAAATGACCGTGCTCATCACACAAACATTTGTCCTAGGTGGGAATCGATAAAGCACATGGAAAACTGACAATATTTTTTAACATAGGCTTTAATTTCAATAAAGATTAGTATACCATCCTTGTGCTGAGTTTTATTTCAACCCGCTTTATCTTTTATGACATAAATGTAATAATCTGTGTCACATTTACGGCCTTCATTATTATTTAAATCCATAAATAAGTCAATACCGTCACAGCACTATTGTCCATCATGACGTAATATTTTGTCACTCTATGACGACAGTGGCGCAGCTGGCACGGATTTCTTGAAATTGCTCGCTTCTGCTCTAGAGGTGCGACACCGATACTAATTAATAATATCGAAATATTTATTCTTATTGTTTTGTACTTCACGTGTGACGTCATGGGACTGTCAAACATAGACGACTGTGGCGTCCCCGGAACAGACAATACAACAGTGTGATAGAGATGGGCATTTCAGTCATTACAATTAATCGATAATCTACTAACACTCCACGATTAAAGAGCGTTAGCGTTAGTAAAAAAAAAAAGTACTATAAAATTTTCTTGATTTCTCAAACAAAAGTTCAGTATCAAATGTTTTATTTATTTATTAGTGCAGAATTCAGAGTAAATTAAATATAACGTAAGTTGCCGTCAAGGTCGATATTCTTGTTTTATTGACTGGTATTTACATCACTACGTGTCCTGTTATGGTGACTGTGACGCCGAGGGCACTAACTTTTTCGAACTTTATAACTTGTTTTCTTTTTTGTCATCTTATGTTACTCTACATGAAACCTGAGACCCACAACATGAGAGGGTACCTGGCCTCTAAAGCTGCGCAAGTGTCAGAATATTTCTGCGGCTTTAAAAATAAAACCAAAGCTTTAAACAAAAACATTCATTATAAAAATGCTTAATTGAGTGTAGTAAACAAGTGACGTTATTACCTAGTGATTCTGTGCTGTGCAAACTTTAAAAATATACATTTAAACCATTACACTATAGGGGATTGAAATCTAACTACCTGTTTGTGTAAAAAATTAAAATATTTTTATTAACTTTCTAATAAACAACTGTGCCCATACACCAGTGCGTGCGCATCCTTATGCAAGTGCAGTGAACAACTATAAGGTGTCTGTAATCAACATTAACGCATTGATAAATACTATCAACGCCACAGCTATCAACAGCGACATCTGTTTTATTCTACGCGCACTACGTCGTTGTTTGGTCGATACAAACAACCGAGCTAAATTGAACGTTCGCTATGCCTAAGTGTCGTGGCTGTGGTAAATTTCTCTCGCCGACAGATAGCGCTAAATGCGATATCTGCTGTTCTACCTATCACCGACGATGCGTTGGGGTCAACACAACAGGCCTTATTACGACACCCTGGCACTGTCCTGAGTGCACCAAAAATAAAGTTCGGGACAATCGGGCTGAAACACCCGTGAGAGGACAAGCAGTAGCACCACTCGAGGACAGCCTGGTCAATCTGATGGACACCAGTCCTATCAATACCACGGCCCTAGACGCCACGCAGGAGATGGCACGAGATTTCACGGCGGAGTTGAACAAATTTAGGGAGGAATTTGTTTCTACTGTAAGGCACGAATTCCAATTAATGCGCGATGATCTGGCCGAATTGAGATCTTCAATAAAAAAAACCAACGACCGTATGAGCGCTATGGAAGAGAGAGTTTCAGCATTGGAGAACCGGAAACAGGCAGAACCGGAATCTTCAGATGTCGGCGAGATCATCGCTCAACTTCGGAGTGACATCAACGACCGCGACCAAGAGCTCCTGGCTACCGACATACAGGTTTCGAATCTGCCTGAGTCACGCGGTGAAAACCCAGTTCATACGGCTTTATTAGTGGTGTCAAAATTGGGCGTTAAGGCTGAGGCGCGCGATATAGTGAGCGCCGAGCGAGTCGGGGGTAGGCGCATAAATGCGACGCAGCCGGCGCCGGTCGAGACTCGCCCGCGATTCCTTGTCGTGCGCTTCGCGCGCCGTGATTTACGCGACGAGGTGTTGGAAGCCGCCCGAGTACGTCGTGGAATGACTTCAGCTGATCTGGATTTGCCTGGCCCGGCGGCGCGCCTATACATCAACGAGCGCCTTACAAAGACCAATCGGGAGTTATTTCGTAAGGCGCGAGAGGCTGGTGGTCGCCTCGGGTGGCAGTATGTATGGGCCAAGCGAGGCCGTATACTCGCCCGTTACAAGCCTGGGGACTCAGCTCACCAGATCCGATGCGAATCTGATATTCATCGCGTGTTTGCAGCTGTACCCATACAGGTTTCTGCCGATCGTACTTTGCCTTAATTTTGTAGCCTTAATTTTTCTTTTTTTTCTTTTTAGTTTTCCACTGCATTTTAAAAATATTTGTGTTTGTATACCTGTCACTAAATGTTACAAATATGGTGCGATATTATTACATGTTATTGTTTTTAAATCTCTTGTTTGTCTCACGGCCGCGCAAATGGAAGTGTCCAACTTGAACCGGTTTTATTACAGTTATTTTCCCCGCACACTAACTATTTACAATCACGTACAATCGCCAAATATGCTTAGTATTATATTTAATCTTATATTAATTTTTCTATTATATTTAACTCATAAATTTTCTATTGACATTAAGGGTAGTGCAATAGTTACTGGACAAAAATACAACGTTATAACTAAAATCACTAAGGTGAAAGGTGTTCTAATTGATTCGGGAATAACGGTGCAATATACGGAATTAGTGTTTATGATCGAAATTAAATTATATAGTAGTCATGACTAAAAAAGACAAATATCTAAAGGTTGGCTTTTTGAATGCAGGTTCTTTGGGTACTGGACATGAAGATTTTATTTGTGCAGTAGTAAAGTATGATTTTGACATTCTGGCAATTAACGAAACTTGGTTACGTCCGGGCGAGGAGGGGCGCGCACCTGTTGTGCCCGGCTATCGTCTACGCCACTCGCCGCGGCCGACATGCGTTCGCGCAGGCCGTGGTGGGGGCGTCGGTTTCTATTTACGGCGGGGTTTGAGTGCGCGTACCTACGCCGGGCCGATAGATCCCAGGTTCGATTCCGTCGAGCAAATGTGGCTCACGGTTACAATGGCAGGTAAGAAAGTTGCCATCGGTACCGCTTATCGACCACCATGGTTTGACATTGACCTATTTTTGGATGGTATAACAAACACGTTTGCTGCACTGGGAAATTGTGACCACTACATTCTGCTCGGTGATTTCAACGTCAATTTGTTAAATACTAACGAGTCCGGAACTAAGAAGGTGCACGAGTTTCTGAATTGTTTGAGCCTGGCTCAATTAGTTACTTTGCCGACTCATTTTACTGACACAAGTGAAACTCTTATTGATCTGCTCTGCACGGACCTGAGCGCGCGATACACAAACGTGGAATCCTTTGGAACGTATACTGGTCATGCCTTCATAGTGAGCGAGTTTCATATAAAACCTGACAAAATCTTACCATATGTGGTAAGTTTTAGGCCTATTAAAGATATTTGCCGGGATAGTTTTATCAGTGATTTGTCACAGTTAAACTTGGACAATATTGTTCAAATTTTGAATGTTCATGATATGGTTAATATTTTCAATCAGCGTATAATATCGTTATTTGACATACATGCACCAGTTAAGACCTGTACAATAAAGGAAGCATCGTATCCCTGGATTACTGACACAATCAAGCTCATGATGCGGCTGCGGGACAAAGCATTAGCTAATTATAGAAAAACCAAGACAGAACAAAAAAATCAATACTATAAACAATTAAGTCTTTAGTAGAAACCTCATTGTATTATGAAAAATCTGCATATTTTAGGCACAATATTAATAAGCAAATTAAAAATCCAAAATTGTTGTGGAAAAACATTAAATCTACACTTTCTTCCTCTAAGCGCGGCCAAGACCTACCATCACACTTTAGAGATCCAGATTTAATAAATAATTCTTTTTTGAATGTTCCTGGCAACCCGTTGGCCAGCCTGTCGCTTACAGCATACTATAAGTCTCACAGATTTAATGAAGCAACTTTCACCATTTCACCTGTGGACCGCGATGAAATCTCACGCATTCTTTTTAATTTGCAATCGAATGCTGAAGGCTGCGACCACATATCGTTGAATATGATTAATTTAACTTTGCCACTTACTTTGGATATCGTCACATACATTGTAAACTACTCAATTTGGAGTTCTACGTTTCCCGACCAATGGAAGATTGCTACTGTAAGACCTATACCGAAAAATTCAAACCCCTTAGAAATTAAAGACTTGCGGCCTATTAGTATACTTCCCTGTCTCTCAAAGGTATTGGAGAGAGTAGTGTGCCTTCAACTAACACGTTTCTTGGAAGAAAACCAAATGTTACCTGACCTACAATCCGGTTTCAGAAAGCAGCGTAGTACTTCCACAGCATTGTTGGATGTAACTGATAATATTTTAGCTGCCCAAGATAAAGGCATGTGTACACTGATGGTTCTGCTTGATTTTTCCCGCGCTTTTGACTGTATAAATGTATCTCTGTTACTGTCTAAGCTAAGCTACTATGGATTCGACGATAATGCTATACAATGGTTCCGCAGCTACCTCAGTGACAGAAAACAATTTGCTGAATTGCGCTTAAGTGACGGTACTACCTTAGCTTCAGCCCTGGCTTCTTTGGAGAGGGGAGTTCCTCAGGGCTCAATTTTAGGCCCAATTCTATTTATACTGTACTGTGCTGACATAATTGAGTGCCTTCAACAGTGTCAATATCATATTTATGCTGACGATGTCCAAGTATATATATATTTTAAACCGGAGGATTATAGTACAGCTGTTAAGCATTTAAACGATGATTTGGATAGAATCGCTGCCTGGTCAGAAGAACATTGTTTAGTATTAAACCCGACAAAAACTAAATACATGTTGTTTGGTACAAGGCAGCAGATGAAGAAAGTTCCCTTAACACTGAATCTGTCTCTGATGGGGGAGCCTATTGACCGTGTTGGCGAAGCGCGCAACCTTGGGTTATGTATGGACTTCAATCTTAGATTTGAAAAACATATTGCTAGCTCAGTTCAAAACTGTTTTTACCGATTGAAGCTACTGTACAAAATGAGGCCTTTCTTGTCTGAAAAGCTACGCGAGCAGTTAGTCGAAACCCTTGTACTATCAAAATTAAATTACACTGATACGGTTTACGGCCCTCGCTTGCTAGCTCGTACAGACAGACTTATTCAAAGAGTCCAAAATGCATGTGCACGATTTTGTTATACTGTCCCCCCTAGAAGTCACATCACTCCATTTCTAAACAAGCACTCTGTGCTTAAAATGAAGTCAAGACGTAAACTTCACCCAGCATGTCTGCTTTTTGGTATAATTAAATATAAAAAACCAAAATATTTGTATGACAAGCTATGTTGGATGACCAGTCGACGAGATTGCGCGCCCAGACTCTGTGCACAACAGTTAACAACGCAGGCTCACAGGACGGCAGCTTTTAGAGGCAGTTTTAGATACGCTGCATCCAAGGTGTGGAATAACATTCCGCCACCAATAAGAGTGGTGGGCACAATCCATACATTTAGAACCCGTCTACGGCAGTACTTGATAGATGCGCAAAGGAAACTGGATATGGTGCAACAGAATATTTCAATAATATGATTTATATTTAACCATTACTACTATTATGATGTGGAACGTAGTCGTTGACCCTTGAGATAGTCGTCGTCTGTCGTGGTTGCCTGCTGTTGCTTGCGCGGTTTAGTACGCTCTTTTGGGTGCCTCTCGTGTCCCCCGGCTTGGAGCTGGACATACCCACATATACAATGCACCAATTTACTAATGTCACCATAATGTCATCAATAAATTATTATAGTAATAATAATCACACTCATCTCGTATTCTTTCTTTCATTTTCGTATACATATAAATATTAAATTACATTTATGTGTCATTTCAATCTAGCACCTAATTAGTTTATTTATACCCAGTCCCTTAAAATTAGAGAACAAATTATTATATATTTGTAAATTTGTCGCGCCCCGATGCACACAGCCACTCGCAGTGATTGTATAAAGCTAATTTTCTCTTCACCTCTCAAACAGGACCTGTTGAAAATCAGCGTCAGGCACCAGTTGTCTGGCATTTTGCTGAACAGGGCCTGTTTGGCACTGCCGTGAGTCACACATAGAAATATGTCTGTCATATTATCTTAATTATGTAGTTTTATTTTTAGTTTTCATTTTTTTAAGTTTTATTTTTAAGTTCTATTTCTAAGTTTTTGTGTTTTTTTATTTGTGTTCGTGTGTACTTGTGGCATGTAGCCAATAAACGTTTTTTCTTTCTTTCTTTCTTTCTTTCTTTCAAACCTGATGAAAGAAGTTCACTTCAAATAAATAAAAATAAAGAAGAGATAAGGTATATAATTAACAAGGGAAATGAACAAAACAATGCTGTTTGATGATATTTATTTACGTTTAAAATTCTGTCTACCAGTCGCGACCGTGGCGTGCTGGGCACATTTTGGCTTGTCGTCTATACGCGACTGTGGCGGTCAAAAGGTTTACCATTACGCTAACTGGCGATCAGGGTCAAAAACACAATTTTCGAATCATAGAGTGGCGCATCTATCTCTGTATTTATATGTATCATCTATAGTTTTTATCACCAAACAGTATTTTTATGTGTCTCTCTGAATTATTTAATTAAAATATTTAATGATTCCATTACATATTTATTAAATGTTTTATTTTCAGACCAATGAACCGATTCCATCTACCTCCAGTCAGACAAGCCAACCACTGAGTCTTAATTTGGATTTGCATGAGGTTGTTGTGGAGTACGTCGAACTCAGCCAAGAAGACAGACAGCTTGTAGAACCTCAACCACCGGTGTCACGAGAATCCCTGACTTCCACACTTTGTAAGTATATGTCATTGTTATTGTGGTATTTTCAGTAACGCTATCATAAAAAAATATTAGGTACATGATATAACATTACTTATTTTGTGAGTTTATTTAATACTGTTCTAGAAAAATAAACTATTATTACTAATACTTACTGAAATGTCTTTACTGATATTTCTACAGTTACTTTGACACATTAAAATAATGTCCATTTAGATACCTAACTAAATATTCACTGAACCCATTCAAGCGTCTTCGGCATTTTTTGTTGAGTTAAATTAAATTAAATTAAATTAAATTAAATTAAATTAAATATCGTTTATTTCAGGCATAGGCACCCATAAAATTACATTAAAAAGAAATAACAATGTTTTTCTTAAATTAAATTCTAAAAATAAATAAAAATATATACGTTATACAATAGAAATAAACAAAACAACACAATAAAACAAAATCATATTAATTTTTCAGACCGAGAGAGGCAAAACAAATTCACCACCATTAAATTGGTTGGATTTATTTTGTCTCCCTCTGCACAAGTACGGTATGAAACACAGCCTTTATAAGCTTATTATTACATGCTCCTACTCGTGACAAAAACGATGTTCTGAACTTCTTTATTAGCGCAAAGAAGTCGGTAACCCTGCTTTCAGCGAACATGTCAGTCGCACTACACCGCCAGGGCAAGTTGAGCATGGCCCGGAAGGCATTATTATATTGTACACGAAGAGTGTTGTAAGCACTCTTGGTGTATTTGTACCACAGTTGGCTAGTGTAGAACGACTGGCAGTAAGACTGGAACAGGGTTACTTTGACTTGTTTTGAGCAGTGGAAGAAACGTCTATTTAGCATATTGCTTCTACACGCTATGCTACGCCTTTGTCTCTCCAGATCGTCATCATCTTTTAAATGATCGGTAATTATGTGACCGAGATATTTGAACTTCTTAACAATTTTTAGTTCTGTACTGCACAGGGTAATTGGCAGCAACTTTTCAGGCCCATTTTGATATATAAATACCATAACCTCCGTTTTATTTACATTATAGGTTAGTTTATGCTGAGCTGCATATCTTTCACATACAGAAATGAGCCTTCTGAGGCCCTTGATCGAGGGACTAAGCAGCACCATATCATCTGCATAGCTAAGATTGTTTAAGCATTCACCGCCTACATGGCATCCGACTCTGGTGCTGCTCAGTTCCTCGATCAGGTCGATAACGTATAGATTGAACAGAACCGGTGAAGTCAGGCCACCCTGTCTTACTCCACTGGTCAGCCTATAGGTATCCGATAAAGAATTATCCCATTTGACTTGGTTTGTTTGTTTATTGTACCAGAATTCAAAGAGATTTATAATTTTAGGCGGCACGTGCGTTTTTCTAATTTTATTCCAAAGTACATTATAATTTATTGTGTCGAAAGCACGACTGAGGTCTAAAAAGCATGCATAAACTGTTGTATTTCTGTTTACGTATTGATAAATGGTGTTTTTGAGAGCAAAAATGGCTAAATCAGTGGATAAACCTCGCCGAAACCCGAACTGTGCGCTGTTAAGAGGAATGTTACTTTCGTTAAAATGTTTCAACATGAGGTTTTCAAAAAGTTAAGAAAAAAAAGTTGCAAGGGATATTGGGCGGTAATTAGACAGGCTGGACACGTCACCAGTTCTGTTTTTTACTATAGGCACTACAATGGTTTTCATGAAATCTTCGGGTAAGTAACAATGATCAATACAAACATTAAAAAGAAGCGCAATTTTTTCAAACACCAATTGAGGTGCAAACAACACGTGTTCGACACTGAGCCCATCGTGACCCGGAGACTTGCCGCGCTTCATAGCTTTAACACATTGGAATACATCGTCAGCAGTGACGTGAAGCTCGCTAGGTTCAGTGGGCGTCGCCGTCTCTGCCACCGACGGCGACACAGGCAACGCGAGCGCCGGGCTCTCCGCGCCGCCATAGGCCAAAAGCGCCCCACTCATACAGTTGATAGTAGTGGTCGCAAGTGGTGGTGGAGCCGGATTAAACTTTTTCACAAACATATTTGCAATACTTACTGGGTTTTGATCACCATTTATGGATAGAAGCAGACGAGATTTATAGTTTAGTTTATTAGTTTGTTTCCAGAATTTTACAAAGTCTTTATTGTACCTGTGTGCAGCTATAATGTCCATTTTTATTTTATTTTCATTTAACTGACACCACCGTATTTTATTTTTAAAAACTTTTTTACTGTGATTCATGTCGTCATAAATCTTTCCCTGAGTAGGGCGACCATACGAAAGCCATAACTGATAGAAACGTCTAGCTACCGTGTGACATTCCTTCACATGATAGTTCCAACCAATAACTGTCTTTTTTTTGGTACTAAAGGTTTTGCCTACATATGAGTATTTAGCAGCTTTAATAATACAATTAACTAACTGAGCATATAAACTATCGATGCTGGCAAAGTGATCGATGCTCTGGCATGACGCACCTTGGCAAGGGAAACTAGACCAATCACAAGAATTTAGAGACTCATCACATACTTTTGCATAAATACATTTTTGTTCGTAGGTTCTGGTACCCCAGAGTACTTTATTATTTTTCTGGCTGTGTAATTTGTTAATTTTAGGCATAATACAGGGTGTCTCATAACGACCCAACTACTTTAGTTAGAAAAAAAAATACATTTAACTTATTTTTGTATGCATTTATTGTTATGAATTAAAAGATTAGGAACAAAATTTTACTTTTTAAACACGACGTTATTTAAATGACGGCCATCACGTTGACGGCACTCCTCAAACCGTTTGCGTACACTTTCAAAAACCTTTTGAAGAAGTGGTCGAGTAATACTCCTGATTTTTTCTTCAATATTGTTTCTTAAATCTGTCAAATTTCGTGGATTATTCTCGTAAACTACGCTCTTAAGATAACCCCATAAGAAAAAATCAGGTGGGGTCAAGTCAGGGCTCCGAGATGGCCATTCAATATCACCTCTTCGTGAAATCACCTTTTCTCGGAACAACTCGTGCAATGCAGCTAAAGAGTTGTTAGTGGTGTGCGATGTGGCCCCATCCTGTTGAAACCATGTCAGCCGGTTATAATGCTCACATTGTTGTAGTTGGGGCCCGAAAAAATTGCGTATCATGTTGACATAGCGTGCAGAAGTTACAGTCACTGCATGTCCTCTGTTATCTTCATAAAAGTACGGCCCAATAATGCAGTTCGCCGACATAGCGACCCACACGGTCACTTTGGGGCTATGCAACGGGCGTTTATGTAATGTCTGTGGATTCGTTTCTCCCCAAAAACGACAATTTTGACGATTAACGTATCCGTCCAAATGAAAATGTGCCTCATCGCTAAAGAACATGTTGTTGAAATTGTTAAATCTCCCTAACATTACATTCACAAAATTCAGTCTTGTAACGTAATCATTTTCATGAAGAGCTTGCACAATCTGAATTTTAGAGGCCTTTAGGTGTAAATCAGATCGCATTATGCGGTGAATTGTCGCTCTCGATAATCCCAGCTGAGACTCACGCTTTCTAACGCTGAGTCGAGGCTGTCGGCTTACAGAATCTGCAACTGACTGAATGTTTCCAGGCGTTCTTGCTGTCCTTGGACGGCCGTGATGGATTTTGCCAATAGTGTTTCCAGTAGTATTAAATGTCTGGATCCAAGCTAAAATTGTTGCATTGCTTGGAGTTTCCACAATGTTGCGCAGTCGATAATGTAACCGATGCATCCGTCGAACTCGAATGAGTGATCGATTGTCCTCGAAATACGCGCGCACGCAAAACGAGCGTTGCTCTCCCGTGTACGGCATGATGGCAACTAAAAATTTAAGGAACGCTCTAGTAAACGACGCCCGCGCCACCCCTACCCAGCGCCTTGTTTGCTTCTCGCTCACTCTTGAAATAGTTGGGTCGTTTTGAGACACCCTGTACAATCAATATTACAAGTAATTACTAATGGAAAATGATCTGAATAGTAAACATCATTTAAAATGCGAATGCTATCAATTATACTTAACCCTGCTGAGGTTGCAATACAATGATCTAACCAGCTTGTGGTGCCATGTGCATCACTTAAATATGTAAACGAATTTGAGGACATACCAAGCATAGCCAGATCCGCACACACCCAGTTCTGGTCATGGCAGAACTCCATCAGTTTTCCTCCAAATAAACTATTTGAGCGCGATACATCAGCATTAAAGTCGCCAAGCACAAAAACACTCTCAACATCATTCATTTCAATAACCGCACTAATAACACCTAGGCACTCCGTGTACAGCGGGAGGTTGTCCGCGTCTTCCGTAGGCATGTAAACCGACATTACGACGAAACTCCGACCGCCGTCGAGCTGCATACACACGGCCGCCACGCGCGTCGAGCCGGTGTCAATTGGCGTCACATTGAAAAACACAGATTTCTTCCATAATATTGCAACGCCTCCATAAGGTCTTCCTTTTAATACGCCGGCACTCGTGTCCACTGCCGATACTCCATGGTATGAAAAATCAGGGTGAATATTGTTAAGGTACCCCAGGTCATCAGGTAGTAACCAGTGTTCCTGAAGAACAATAACTTCGTGACTATTACATAGATCTGTGACATGGTTACATGATCGTTTAATAGATCTGCAGTTAAAAGAGACTAAGTTAATTTTCATTATTATTCAGTGCAGGTTGGTTATTTAGATCTATAAAGCGTCTCACTGTATATCTTCTGTACTCCACACCACGTGGCCAGAATTCTGCGTTTAGAAAAGTAGATTCCTGTTCTTGTTCAATCGTAATTTTAAACGAAGAAAAGGCCGTATCTTTAAATTGGGATAGTTTTTCAACTTTCACAGCTGTGTGTCCGCAATCCGTAATAAAATCCTGAATATCTTGCTCCGTAGTATGAGTATGGAATCTAGACGCGTATACGTACGACAGCTTAGGCACTACCCTTATTTTAGGTACTTATTGAAATTGGAATGTTGGTTTGCAGCCTCACGACTTACATGTCCCAGAAGGAGACAATCGGCTGCTGGCTCTGATGTCAGAAGCAGATGGTACCATTATGAAGAGGGGCGTGTAGGGAGAGAAACAGTCAGGAACACCGAGCCTGCAAGCATCAGGGCTGCCCTGTCACGGCTTGAAACCATGTTGGGCACCGAGCTCACAGGCATCAGGGCTGCCCTGGTACAGCTGTCTGAAGTTCTTAGAGAATATTTAGGCCATAGGAATTAAGATTATGTTATTGTAGATTAATTATAAATTTTATTATTTTATTGTTACTGTAGATTAATAATTTTGCCTTTAATATTTGTTTCCAGATAGGGTTCAAGTAAATAAAACTTTATGATAATTATACATTTTATTCTTTTATTAAAGTCAAATAAGAAAAACATAATGAAAATAATTATAAATGTCACATAAGATAATACCTAATTGACTTAAACTTTACACTACCTACAATGCGGCCGTTCTAACTTGGCGATGTGAAGTTAGGCTCTGCGAACTTTAACGCTTGTGCACTCGTACAAAAATAAAGGTTTTAAAAAAAAATGCAATTAGCAGTTGTTATTCCTGTTAACAACTGTTATTGGTATTTATTTTTTTAAAACCTTTATTTTTGTACGAGTGCACAAGCGCTAAAGTTCGCAGAGCCTAACTTCACACTCGCCAAGTTAGAACGGCCGTACTGTATTCCTCTCCAACATTTGCACTAACACAGCTCTTGCTCTTCGACCTGCTTGTAGAGCTTGAGCTGAAATAGTGGCTGATTGAGAGGGAACCTGCCTGCTTCGTTCAGCTTGGAGTTCATCTTCAAAGACTTAACGCGTTTTTCTGACTGGAGTTTGGATCATGGTTTGAGGGTTAACCCTGCTGTCTATGACATAAGATTTTTTATATTAATTTTTAGTGTTCTAATGTGGCAACACTCTTTTTCAATGTAAAATACGTGTGACCTATTTTCATATATAATAAATCAAAAGTACAGTAATAATACAGTTTTTCATTGATCAAAGCCCCAAAGGGCGACAGAAACATTGGTGCCGAAATATTTTCAGTTTTAATAACTCTTACAGAGCTATTATATACAGTGATCCAACTTCGTGTTGAGTCTTGGTTATTTTCGCCGGCCGGCAGGACGCCATTTGCATTGGAGGAATTTTATACATACAACGTGCAAGTGCGTTTTCGAAAACTTTTCATTGCGCACTGCATAGACCGACAGCATTGGCCGACTAGAACATTGGCTGACGTCCCAACACATCAGACGAGCGTTCAATCACAAGAAAAAAAGTTCAACGGATCGATTCGTCGCATGCATCGTCGTGCAATGAAAACAGACTTGGTTGAATGATTTGCCCCGCTACAAGTACGAGGCAACGTGGTGTTTTACAAAAATATAATACAATTCGTGTTCCAGAATTAAATCAGTTGAATGAGCATTTATTCGAGCGTCAGCTCAGGATCGGATCGACCGGATTTTTCAAGCAGTTCGAACGACGAAGAATCGAGCAATATTATGGCAGATGTGGAGAAGAAAAAACTTGTCGCCGCACGAGGCCAATGCAAAGCTTCGTTTACTAGGCTAGAGAAGTATCTGAGCGAAAATAGCCAATTCGTGCTCGAGGAACTAGAGGTCCGCAAGCAAAATCTGATTGATATTTACAATAAATACAGAGGCATCTCCCTAAGTTTGGAACTTTTGGGCGAGAAGGAGGAAGATGAGGATCCTGAAGAAAGATACCTCACGCTGCTAGCGACATTAGAGCGTCTATTAAAGGTGCACAATCCTCCAGCAAACTCTTCCACAGATAGCCATCATGCAGCCAAGCTTCCTACATTGGAAATACCAATATTCGATGGTAAGGAGATTGCCAACTTTAAACCATTCATGGAGATGTTTAAAGCTGTAGTACACCACGACAAGAGAATAACAGACATACAAATAATAATAATAATAAATAATAAATTGTTTATTGTTCCAAAATCTTTACATCATTGTTTTATGAGGCTGCCCCATTAAGTAATTAACAATACTTGTGTTGGGGCCGACTCGCTACTTCCCTTTTACATTCACAATGGAGACTAATAAACAAAAATAGAAGTCAAAAATAAATGAAAACAGTTGCAATTAAGAAACAATTAAAAATTATGATATTTACATATAACTTAAATAATACTATTAGGATAGCAGCTCAATTGCGTGCGTGTGTCTGTATGTGTGTGTGTGTGTTTGAGTGTGTTTGTGTGTGTGTGTATTGGTCGTGAGTTTATATGTGTTGGAGTGGGATTGTATATTTGTGTATTCATAATTTCTGTATATATTTATGTATATTATGTATTAGCAAAGTCTGGTCAGTATTTGTTCAGTTTCCTCGTATGTCAATGTTTTTAGCCAATCACTTATTATCTTTTTGCATTTATGTTGAGCCTCTGGATGGAATTTTAATTTTGAATTTAATTTATTGTAGACATAGGCTGATTGAGCAATATACTGACGCTTTGCAAAGACTGTGTGAACACGCGATGTGTGCACCACCATATCATTGCGTCTTTTATTCTGGTCTCCTAGGTTACGTGGGGTAGATTTATGCAGGTATAAGGTCATGTTTAAAAGGTATAGCTGCCTTACTGTTAGCAAACCACACGAACTATATAGTGTGTTTGTCGGATATCTGTATAGTTTAAAATACATGACCTTTAAAAGTGACCGCTGAGCTCTTTCGAGTTCAAGTAACTTAGTTTTGGCGGCTCCTCCCCAGACCGGAATGCAGTATGTTGTAACAGATTGTGCCAGCGCAATATAAATTTTAACAAGCAAGTTCTGAGGCATTACATAGCGTAGAGTTTTAAAGATCCATATCAGTTTTCTTACACGAGAGATATTAGCATCAATCTGTGGCTGCCACGATAAACACTCATCAATTATAATGCCTAAGTATCTAGTAGAGGTGACTCGTTGTACGTTTTGACAATTTCGATTTAGGTCTGTACTCATCACATTGTCGCGGATTATTATATTAAAGCCTGGACCTGGTTTAGATTTAGCACTTGGGGAAAAGCAGATGTAGTTAGTTTTAGCGATGTTTAAGGTTAGAAGGTTCGCTTTTAACCAGTTTCCAATAGTAGTTAGGCCGCATTCAGTTTTTTGGTGCACAATCTCCCATGTTTGACCAGAAAAGACAATGGCTGTATCATCCGCGTAGGAGAAGATCTTCCCACCGCTATCCCCGAGGTTACATAGGTCATTTATGTACACCAGGAATAGCGTCGGGCCGAGCACGCTCCCTTGCGGGATGCCAAAAACAACGTTTTCTTCTTCACTGTACGAGTTTTCTATCTTAACTTGTTGCTTCCTTCCCTGAAGATAGCTATCGAAGAGGGAAAGAGCTGTACCTCTTATTCCTATTGTTTCAAGCCTCTGCACAAGGATGGGAACAGAAACGGTGTCAAACGCCTTTTTAAGGTCCAGGAATACTGTTATGCATTTATACCCTTTATCTACTTCTCGAACGATTTCAGTTGTCAACGCAATAACAGCATCCTGTGTCGAGAGCCCTTGTCTAAAACCATATTGAGAACTAGAAAGAATATTATATTTATTAAGGTAGCTTATAAGTCTTTTATTAAGTATTTTCTCTATAATTTTGGAGATTGATGGCAAGACAGAAATTGGGCGATAGTTATTGACATCGCTTGTGGCCCCCCCCTTGTGCACAGGTGTGATTAAAGAACGTTTTAAAGCGGTTGGAAATATTCCCGTTTTGAAACAAAGATTTGTTAGGCTACATATTAAGGGAACAACAAAATCTCTGGACAACTTAAGGAAGTTATTGGGTATGCCGTCCCATCCAGATGCACTCCCTGAATCAAGGGCCATCAGTATTCCATTCACTTCCCCTAGGTCAGTCTCTAGTAACACAAAAGAGCTCATTTGCGAGTGTGACTTAGAATAGCTTGGTCTGTGAGTCGTATGTCCAGTCTGCGTCATAATTTCTTCTGCAAGTGTTTTACCTATTGTAGAGAAAAACTGATTAGTTCTATTCAACGAGTCGAGTGGGTGTAGTGAGATTTGTAGTAAGTGTACATTAGAAGATTTAGGTCTTTTATAGTGAGTTATATTATTAATGTTACGCCAGAGTTTATTAGGGTTTTTAATAGAGCACGCAATGTGTTCTTTATGGTATTGTCTTTTAAGTTTTTTAATTAAGTTAGAGCAGAACGTGCGGAAACGTTTATATGTTATTTTTAATACAACATTGTGAGGATCTTTTCTCAACTGTAACTGCATTTTATTTCTAAGCCTGATGCATTTTAATGCCCCTGTCGATATCCAGGGCTTTAAAATACGTTTACAGCAAGAAACTGTATGAGATACAGTGTGAAGAAGGAGAGACTTCCTGATTATCTCTATTAAAGAGTCCGCAAAATAATTAGGATCCTTATAAGTGTTAAAAACAGATATATCCGTGTCTACCAGGTGTGAATAAGCTTTTTTAAAATCAGTTATTTTTTTATATTTTGCAATATATTTAGTTTGATACAAATGTGAAATTTTTAATAAGACAATAGAGTGGTCAGTAATTGTAGTATTCAAGATTACAACACTAGCAGAGTTCTTAGACTTTTCAAGTTTTAGCAACATGTGATCGAGGCAACTCTCTCCTCTAGTAGGCAAGGAGTGTCCTGGTAGAAAGCCATGAACTGATGTCATATTTAAATATGAAACTCTATTGTTCCTTACTTGCGATGTCTCCGTGGATCTTTCAATTAAGTTTATATTTATATCCCCGGTAATGATAATATTTTTGTGGGTGTGAATTGATTCGAGATGAATATCTAATGAATTTATGAAGTTTTCCGCTGATACGTTAGATGGTGACCGATAAATTCCGATTATTGTGAAATTTTTGACAGTAATTTGTAAAGCAGAGGCATGTGAAATGCTAATTTCTTTGACCTGGGGTATATGACAACTTCTAACGTATGCAACGACTCCATTATTTTGATTTAGATGATTAGACGTATAAAATGACGTATAATTACTTAGAACTGGTATGGGTTTGTACGAGTTAAGTCTACATTCAGTTAGAATAATGACGTCCACATCCAGTTCGATTTGAGACAGTGCTATTTGAAAATCGTCAAAATTGCCATAAATACTCCTACAAAGAATATGTTTCTTGAAAAAATATGTAAAGGGAGAGCCCCTACAAATAATGGATAACCTGCCCATCATCGGCAAGTCATATGAAGCCGCATTGGAATTGTTGCAAAACAGATATGATAATCCAGCGTTGTTGATACATAGCCATGTGTGCAATTTACTTGATATGCCAAGTATACAGCGTGGTACTGCCCAGCAGTTGAGAGACATTGTTGCTAAAGTCAGACAACATGTTACTGCATTGAAGAATCTTGAACAACCAGTTGCAGAATGGAATGCCATTTTATCATGCATATTGATGCGCAAGATTGACTCTCTCACGGTAAGATTATTTCACTCAGAGAGGGACACAACACAAGTAGTAACCACAGATGAGCTACTGACCTTCTTGGACAAGCGAGCAGCTTCCTTAGAGGCCAGCACACCTATGGGTGATAAAATACAAGCCAAGGTGAAATCAGCAGTGAGCTTATCAGTGCAAGTAAACAAAAGTGAACCCTCAAAGTGTTCCATGTGTTCCCAAGTGCATAAGCTATTTAAATGTCCCACATTCAATGCAGAGTCAATCCAAAAAAGACTAGAATTTGTGAAAAAGAACAGTTTATGTCAAGTGTGTCTGGCATTCCACACACAGAAATGTAGGTACAAATTTAAATGCTCTGTTTGTAATTCCAGTTTGCACAACTCATTGCTACATCAACCAGAAGATAAAGCTGGAGCAGAGATAAATGAGGGTAAAGCTGCTGCACCGGTAAGTTTGCACATTTCTCAACCCCTCATTGCAAGTGTAGTGCTTCCCACTGCCAAAGTTTTGGTGACTGGAGCCAACAATGAAAAGTTCATTGTTAGAGCCCTCTTGGATAGTGGTAGCCAATCTTCATTTTGTACTGCATCTTTGGCTGATCAGCTAGGGTTGCCTCTTATCGATTTGCATAAAAACATTTCAACCTTAGGTGATATTTGTAACAATTCCACTAGCAAAGGCATACAATTACAATGTGAATCATTAAAAAATAATTTTAAATTCAGTGTTACTTGCTCAGTTATCAACAAGATAACCTCAAAGGTCCCCCAAAAGAAAATAGATTTAAGTAGCTTTGTTATACCTAAACATGTAGACTTAGCTGACAAAGATTTTTCTACTCCAGGTGAGATATCAATACTACTCGCCTGTGATGTATTTTTTAAAATAGTTATTGATGGAAAGATAGAGGGTGGCCCAGCAGATCCCATTTTATTGAACACACAGTTGGGATACATCATCTCATCTCTAGGAATGTCCACTAATGATACAGCCGTTGCTATGCATACAGTCATAAGCCCAGAGTTTGATCACTGCATAAATCAGTTCTGGGAGGCAGAAAAGGTACCAGATATATATCATGAGTCCTTGCCTGAGCACGAGTATAGTGAAAAGGTATTTAATGAGTCGGTTTCATTAAAAAATAATACATTTGAGGTCAAGTATCCACTCAAGGTTGAATTGCAGGACATTGACCCTTCTAATTCATATGCAATTGCCTTGCAGAGATTATACAGTTTAGAAAAAAGATTTACAAAGGACCCTAAGTACTATGATTTATACAAAGCATTTATACAAGAGTACATAGATTTAGGGCATGCAAAATTAATTGATACAAAAACCTGTGACCCTAGAGATGAGCCACGGTTTATTTTGCCACATCATGGGGTACTTAGATTAGACAAAAAAACAAATAAGTTGAGGGTGGTATTTGATGCCAGTGCAAAGAATAAAAATGGCTTAAGTCTCAATGACATTATGTGCAATGGTCCTGTGGTACAAAATTCACTCTTTGACATATTAATACTTTTCAGAACATACAAATACACTATACAATGTGATATCCGTCATATGTACAGAATGATAAAAATACATCCGGATTTAAGATGTTTGCAAAACATTCTTTGGCGTGAAAATGGGATCATGAATGTCCTGCAATTACAGACAGTAACTTATGGTTTGACCAGCTCAGCTTATTTGGCTACTAAATGTCTCATTACATTAGCAAAGCAATACAAGGATCAATATCCTTTAGCAAGCACAGCAGTAATAAATAATTCATATATTGATGATATCCAGTCAGGATGTAATACAATTGAGCTAGCTAGGCAGCTAAAATATGAACTTGGCATACTTCTCAGTCATGCCAATTTCAGGTTACATAAATGGGTATCTAACAGCTCAGAGCTACTTCATGATGTTCCTCAGGAGTCCCTAGGCTCTTATCGCAAAGATTTAGATCAGGACAAGTCAATAGTCAAAATATTAGGCTTAGCTTATGATGCTGGTAGTGATGCATTCCTGTTGGATGGTAGAGATGTAGTTCCCACTAAAGTACCAACAAAAAGGCAAGTTCTAAGCTCAATAAGCAGATTATTTGATCCAATGGGATTTGTTGGGCCTGTCACTATGAGGGCCAAACTTTTTATGCAGGAGCTGTGGCAACATAATTTAGACTGGGACACCCCATTACCGCTTGAGCTAGAAACTTTCTGGAATAGTTTTTATACAAATCTTGTGAGTATGCCAGAAATAGTTATTCCACGCTATGTACAAACCAAAGATGGCAGTGAGCTTGAAATCATTGGCTACTGCGATGCATCTGCAAAGGGATATGGCTGTTGTGTTTACATAAAGGTAAAAAATGGTGGTGAATGCAGTTCTCATTTACTCTGCTCCAGATCTAGACTTAATGGTATTAACTCTAAGTTAACTATACCTAAATTAGAGCTCAATGGAGCATTATTATTAGCAAAACTTGCATCACATATTGCTAAGTTGCTAAAAATTCAAAATATTCATTTATTTTGTGATTCAAAAATTGTTCTCGGATGGTTAGATTTATCACCTGTAAAGGTCCCTGCTTACATAGGCAACCGTGTAAGAGAAATAAAAAAAATTACACAAAATTCAATTTGGCATTTTACACCAGGAATTTTAAACCCTGCTGATATTTTATCCAGAGGTTCTGAGCCAATGGATATATTTGATAATTCATTATGGAGGCATGGTCCTAATTATTTACTTGACTGTAATAATTACAATCTTTATTTGGCTTCTGTCGAAAAGCCACTTTTTCAACCTGTCACTATTTGTGATGAAAATACATCATGTACAATGACCATAAAAAATGAAATAGTTGAGACATTTATTGAAAAATATTCTAGCTTATACAAAACGGTGCGTGTTACGGCGTACGTCTTACGTTTTATTAATAAATGTAAAAGGCTTAATAATGTGACATCTGGGGAAATATCTGTAGAGGAAAGCAGAAAGGCTTTGAGCAATATACTAAGGGTCATTCAGAAACACTATTTTGCTGAAGAATTAAAATGCATTGCTGAAGAATCACCTATCAAAACCTCTTTGAAGTCCTTACACCCATTTCTAGATAGCAGTGGCATTTTGCGTGTAGGAGGCAGACTGCATAATGCAAATGTAGATTATTCTCAAAAATTTCCTATAATTTTGCCAAAGCATTGTCACATTACAAAATTAATTATTATACAAGAGCACTTGACTCTAATGCATGCTGGCTTAAAGCTTGTTTTAAGCAGTTTATCACAAAGATACTTCATAATCAATTCTGTAAGAGAAGTAAAAAGTGTAATCCACAAATGTACTATTTGTTGTAGGTATACGGCAGAAACTGCCAAACAACTCATGGGTTCCTTACCTAAAGATCGTGTAAACCCTGCTCGGGTATTTGAACGGGTGGGCATAGACTATTGCGGACCCTTTGAGATAAAACAATCGACAAAAAGAAATAGTATAATTAGTAAGGGTTATGCTGCCGTCATTGTTTGCTTCGTCTCCAAAGCCATACATTTAGAGGTTGTATCTGATATGACAACTGACACATTTTTAGCTGCATTTAAAAGGTTCATCTCGCGTAGGGGTATACCTTCACACGTTTATTGCGACAATGCCAGCACCTTTAAGGGTGCCAGTAACCAACTTATAGAATTATATAAATTATATAACAATAAAGAGTTTCAGGAAAGTGTACATAGTTTCATGCTGCAGAAAGAAATTAAATTTCATTTTATCCCAACGTACAGCCCAAATCATGGTGGCTTGTGGGAAGCAGCCGTCAAGTCAACTAAGTTCCATTTAAAAAGAATTTCAACTTGTAAAATATTTACTTACGAGCAGTTTAGTACAATAATGGCCGAAATTGAAAGTATTTTAAATTCGCGTCCACTAATGGCTAAACCATGTCAGGATTTGTCTGATTTTTCATGTCTCACTCCGGGACATTTTATAATCGGCAGCCCTTTAACAGCCATACCGCAGCCTGATCTTACCGAATGCCCAACTAATCGACTCCGGTTTTGGAGATGTTGTGAGCAAGTTCGCCAGCATTTCTGGAAGGCCTGGTCAAAGAACTATTTATCTTCACTCAACGAGAGAACTAAATGGAGAAAGGTTATACCTAATCTGAAACTAGATGATGTCGTTCTATTATTGAATCCTAACACCCCACCCCTTCATTGGCCCATGGGTAGAATCACTAAGGTGGTTTGCGGCAAAGACAACCATGTAAGAGTTGTAGAAGTTCAAACATCTGATAAGAAACTGCACACTCGAGCAGTGTCCAAAGTTGTACTATTACCTATAGAATAAAATAAATAAACCTAAGTTTAAGCATTTACAGTGTAAGTTTAGGGATTTAAATTATTTAAATTTAAACTTAAGTTTAGGGATTTAAGTTTAAGCATAACATTATAGAAGTAGGACATAATGTACTTAAGTGCCAGATTTAAATCAGCTTATCATTTTCTTTGTTATACAGTTTTGTTTCAAGTAATATCTCTTTGTTATACAGTTTTGTTTCAAGTAATATCCTTCCCCCCCCACCTATGTCTATGACATAAGATTTTTTATATTAATTTTTAGTGTTCTAATGTGGCAACACTCTTTTTCAATGTAAAATACGTGTGACCTATTTTCATATATAATAAATCAAAAGTACAGTAATAATACAGTTTTTCATTGATCAAAGCCCCAAAGGGCGACAGAAACACCTGCGAAGACTCAAGTCATTATTGTTGGCAGCCCTAGGCTACGTTCCAAAATTGACTGGACGACCCTTCCCCAAATCGTTTTTGATGGAGCTATTATACCTTACTGTGGCTCAGTAAGAGACCTTGGTATTTATATTGATAAGGATTTGCCTTGGGGTTGCAGGAAGTGAGCCGCAAACTGTTTGCCTCTGCGGGGTCTTTACGCAGATTGCGCAATTTCCTGCCGACTGCCACTAAAACTGCGCTTGCCCAATCTCTTCTTCTCCCTATCCTCGACTATGCTGATGCAAGTTACGCAGATCTCACTGAAGTGCAGTTAGATAAGCTTGAGCGACTCCAAAATTTTTGTATCAGATTCATTTTTGGTTGCGCAAGTATGATCATGTTTCTGAGTTTCACATTAAACTCAAGTGGCTGCCTATCCGCCTTCGCCGGAATACACATATTTTATCATTACTCTACAGTATTCTTTTCAATCCAACGACTCCCTTTTATCTCAAAGAACGATTTAAGTTCCTTCATGACACACATGGTAGAGATTTGAGATCATCGGAGAATTTAAGTCTTTTGATGCCTACACATTCCACTAAATTTTACGACCATTCTTTTACGGTGCAGGCTATTCGGTTGTGGAATGCATTGCCGGTGTCAGTAAGACAAGCACAGTCACTCGCTGCTTTTAAAAGCTCGGTTGCCAATCATTTTCTTTAAAAAATATGATTATTTCTTTGTTTTTCTCCACACGATGTTAAAGAACACATTACATTTATATATTTTATATAATTATGTATTGTATTTATATATATATATATACTTATATATTTCAATTCGTTTTTTTTTCCCTTATGAGTATTTGTAGTACACTAATTTAGCCCTCCCCAAATCAATTAAAGCTTTTAAAGTCCATCCAAAGGTTGTCTGGAAGATATCACTCTCAGCGATAAGACCGCCATTTGTAACCAAAGTTATAGAAATAAGGTTATGTAAGTGTGTTTCAATTTTTGGTGTACAATAAAGTATATTCCATCTATCTATCTATCAATACCACCTCGTACACATAACTTAAGTAAAACACAGCAGGCTATTATAATTTTACCTGCTGTTTCAGGACAGTAATGCAGTTCCCGAGCTGCATCTCCATCAACCTTTTAAAATACCAAATGTGCGTTCTATGGCGGAGCGTGGACGCTTTTGGACAAAGTTGTATCTGCCTTCAGAAGAATTTTCAACAGTATTATCTATAGGTGTCATCATATGCTCCCTTAGAGCATAACCAGAATCACCTGAAATTTAAAAAAAGTATTATTAATATGAATTATGCTATAATCATATTTAATATTTAATAATATTATAAATGTGAAAATTTTTGAGAATGTATTACTTTCTCACACAATAACGGTTGAATAGATTTGGATGAAACTTAACACACAGATAAAACATAAGCTGCGGGCAGAAACTAGTAATATATATTTTAAACACAAACGATAAATTCAAACACACCTAATAGATAAACTGTTTCATTCTGGAGACTCTCCATGTGGATTCTTATATCACACTCTCTCCAAATATAAGCATCATGTGTTGCTCCACCAAATGAAGCATCCACATTCGTTATGTAACAATCACTGTCGCACATCTGAAAAAGAATGTCATCCAATTTAACATATATAAAAGACTAGTACTCACGCGGGGCTTCGCTCCCGTGGATTCTATCACGGTAAAAATATAACTCCTTTTTTGCAGTCGCGTAAAAAGTAGCCTATAACCTTCCTCAAGCTTCAAGCTACTTCCATACCAAATTGCATCCAAATCCACCCAGTAATTTCGAAGATTAGCGCGTTCAAGCAAGCAAACAAACTTTTCCGCTTTATAATATTAGTATAGATAAGTTACATATAGAGATTAATGAGAATGATATTATTGTATACAATGTCACAATAACATCATTAATATTCAGTTCTAATACTTACAACATGAGTGTTAATTGAATGAAAATGTTTTCGGTTAAAATATTGTTCCTCATGCTCAGAAGGTCTAACGATTGCTATATGAGTGCAATCAATGCAC
Organism: Tholera decimalis; assembly: GCA_943138885.2. Taxonomy (NCBI): domain Eukaryota; kingdom Metazoa; phylum Arthropoda; class Insecta; order Lepidoptera; family Noctuidae; genus Tholera; species Tholera decimalis. Next base: position 30,061,883 of record OW964551.2, read on the forward strand.
CCTATCACACCAGGAAGCCTATATTTTTCATAAAACCTGCAACAATAATGATAAAATTCATTCTAAATACATTAGCTGATACAAATAATAATACTTAGCTAAGTTATATTTTTAAACACTTACACCGCCGCTTAATATGATTCTTATTATTTCTATTTTGCGGGAATTTTATATACTTCCTTATTATATGGGGTGCATTGAGTGTAGTTGTGACCTCCTGCAAAGAACGAGAAACAGTATGTTGTGCCATGGGCCCGTCCATCTTTTGCCCCACAGACCCTTGGTAACTGCCTCGGGCATAAAAATTCAAATCCGTAAGAATCTGAAAAAGACGAGGAATAAGAACATGAAATGTGAAATGCTAATTTTTTATTGAAGAAAATGGTAATAAAAATATACACCACCTTAATTGTGGGCTCGATTCCATGACGCCTTGCCTTTGGAGGCAATAAAGGCACTATTTCCTGGCATAACTCCTCGAATAATTGCCGACTGAGTCTGTTATTTCCTACAAACTTTAAGTCAGGAATTTGACTTATAGTATATTAAGTTTATTGCGCAGGCGGCGCCGGTTCCTTCTACGCTCTACACGTTCTTGACGTAGAGCAGATGTTCGATGAAAAGCATTCTTGTAGCCATTTCAAGTAATTCTGTCAAATTCAAAAGTTCGGTCGGAACATTAATGAATTTAGAGTAGGTTTAAAACGTTAAACAATTTTCGTTCGGACGAAATTTCGGAACGAATTGAAACCGTGGTAGGAAACAAGCGAAATTTCGATCGAAACTTCGTTTTTCGTTGAATAAGAGTAGACCTGCAGAGCCGGTCTCTCTTAGTTGCCGGTAAACTTCGTCAAAGACACTGACATCCGGTACTCGGTGCCCGGGATATCGTGCAATGTACTCATCCCGAGCTCGCGCGGATACACAATTGCAGTACCCGTAACAAATTAAAATATCACTGTCACAAATCGAAGGGAAAACAGTCCAGAAACACAAGGCAAGTCGAATAAGAATCCAAGAGCACTAAGTATCACATCTATTATATTATATATTATTAACCACTTAAGCAGACTAAAACCAAACAGAATAACACATAAATCGTCCTGCTTGCACGCACCACAGCTCCGTCGAAGGACAATAGTACCGTAATTTCTGCTACTACCTGGGACCCTTTTATGAAAGTGTTTTCTAAGAGATGTGGTAATACCCTAGCTTGTTATACCTTGTTGGATAGCTAAAGAAACGTAGATTTTATTTAGTACATCTGCAGCATAACTGTCGTAGACTTTTTTTGAAATATTCTTAAAAGAAAAAAAAAATGTTTATACAAATTTGTTATTTTTTTAAACTTTCAATCGTCGACTACTACCCAGTTCGTTCAGTTACCTGTTTTTTTTTTGTGTTGAGAGTAATAACCAAACTAATCTACTACACAAAAATAGCTAAAACATTATAAATTAGAGGCACAAAATCCGAAAAAACGGACAATTATACAAAAAATCTTCATTTTATTTAAAAAATAATCAAAATCCAATATCTCAATATGGGTTAGGTTTGGGGTGGGGTGTTTCATAGTCAAATCAGCTAGGAATGATGAAAACTAAAACTTCTTAAAGGATCTAGGTCGACCTAAACTTTAACCCTGTATAGCGTCAATTTATGTAGTACAAAATGTAGTCAACAGCTTAGGAAATTGCCTTATTTCGCTGGTTCCTATACTTCAAAATACTATTACTAAGGTTTGCGTGGAAAATTCCATTACCACTGACATTTCTGAAAGGGTAACAGAGGAAGTGGGGTGTAAAATAAAATTGTCATTGAATAATTTTTCAACAGGACATAAACGATTGAACTACTTTAAAAAGTACAGATCTTATATTAAACTACAAAGAGTAGTTGTTGGCGAGCGATTTGATAAGGTGACAAGTCAAGGGGTATACCGCTGGATGCCTATAGAATGCAACACACAGTTTAGTTTTATTCCCTTAACACTAATTTTGAAGATTTTTTTCTCTCTCAACGACATTTATCTGAAACTTTACAATACACGGATAGTATACAATTAAAAGAAACTAAAGAAAATTTTGTTCAAGGGTCCTACTGGAAGAACAGAATGAGTTATTATTCTGAAAAAAAAATGTGATTCCTTTGTTTATGTACTTTGATGATTACGAAACAAGAGACGTCTTAGGCAGTCATGTTGGTATACATAAATTAGAAGCAGTTTACGTTTCAATTCCATGTTTACCACCCTGCCGCTCTTCTGCTCTAACAAATATATTCCTTACATTACTATTTCATTCATCAGACCGGATTGCATTTAGCAATCGTGTTATTTTTAGATCCCTTATAACCGCTCACTTGCTTTTGGAAACGATTGTTTCCAAAATTGAACACCCGTGATTGCTTCTGGCAACAATCGTTTCCAACAACCTGTTTTTACTAAACAGCTTTAAACTTTATTTTGTAGTCCATAAAGTCCTCGTGAAACGTTATTAAACTATTGACTGATATTATCCGACCTTCAAATACAAGTTGACTACATTATAAATTTAATTCTTATTACACGATACAAAATAAAGCTTGACATCACCATTTTGTGTTTTTCTAAGTGAGCGTTTCTGTGTGCTGGAAGAAAAAATGCCGTAAGTATTTTAATGTATTGTTATTTAATAAAGTTGAGGTATTCCGTATTATATTAATCTAGAAGGACTATTCTTTCATATTTCAATATTTCTATACAATACTTACAGTTACGTGAAGCTAAAATCGAATGATCCGAACACATTCACACTGCCGTCGTGTGTTTACATATTTTGAAGAGGTAATTTGTTGCTTTTATTCAAAACCACGTAAAACCTAATCAAAATCAAAATCAAAATTGTTTTTATTTTACATAGGCCTAAATGGGCACTCATAAAACGTCAGAAGTTAGTGCACGGTTCAAAATTGGTCGTTTCCTATGGAGAAGAACCGGCAAGAAACTCCACGGTTACTCTTTTTAAAAAATTGTTGATTTTCACAATCTTTGCATAACAGATACAACTTTTATTTATTTTTTTGGTATGAGAGGACAGTATAGACTAATTGACATAATAAAATGTAATATAACTAAATAGAAATGAATCTCAGTCTATAGTGTTCACACATTTACATTAAAAATTAACTTTACTAAACTGCAAATAAACTAAAGCAAATGACATAAAAATAAAAATTATATACAAGTAAAATAAAATAAAAAAAACAACAACAAAAAAAAAACAAAAAAACAAAATAAAAACAAATAATAACAAACACAAAAAAGTGGGGTTGTTAATAGACCTTTATACAATAACGCAGTCACAATAAGCCAGGGAAGCCACATGTGCAGAAGGAATCATTGCCAAGCAGTCTTATCTTCAACGTAGTCCTTAATCTTATAATATGCTTTTTTCAAAAGGACACGTTTAATATGGGTTTTAAATTTTCCCTCGCTAAGATCTGTCACATAATTTGGCTACTTGTTATAAAAGCGTATGCTGTTTATAAGGAATGACTTGTTTGTCTTGGCTAATCTCCATTTGGGTATAACAATTTCATGTTTATTGCGCGTGTTTATTGTATGGAAATCGCTTCTAATCTTAAAAAGTCTTATATTTTTGCGTACATACAATATGCTTTCTAATATATAAAGAGAAGGCAGAGTCAGTATATTTACTTCTTTAAATACATTTCTAAGGGACTCGCGGGGACCCATTTTATAAATTGCCCGGATTGCCCTCTTTTGTAATATGAAGATTGAATCTACGTCAGCTGCGGATCCCCACAGTAGTATACAATAAGACATAATACTGTGGAAATAAGCGAAATAAACTAACCGAGCTGTCGCTATATCAGTTAAGTGCCTAATTTTTCTTACTGCATATGCAGCTGAGCTTAATTTACCTGAAAGAGTCCTAATGTGAGGGCCCCATTGCAACTTTGAGTCAACAGTTACACCCAAAAAATACAGTTTCAGTAATAAGATCAATTTGTTTGCCGTCAAGTATCAAACTGAGTCCAGCTTGTGGTACATTAGGTAGTGAAAACTTGAGACATTTTGTCTTATTCGCATTGAGTGCGAGATTATTAGCTGAGAACCATTTCGAGAGAACAGCCAGACTTTCATTGATTTGTAAAACATCTGTATCTCTTCTAGCTATTTTAAAAATGAGTGAAGTATCATCGGCGAAAAGAATTATATTACATAACTTGGACATCATGAGAGGTAGGTCATTAATGTATACAAGGAAAAGGAAAGGACCTAGAATTGAACCTTGTGGCACGCCCATCTTCACTAAAGATCCTGAAGATATCGCTCCGTTTACATTAACTTTTTGTTGTCTGTCTGATAAATAGGAAAAAACCAGATCAGCAGCTAGTCCACGAATTCCGTAATGGTGTAATTTACATATTAGTGTTTCGTGGTCAACGCAGTCAAAAGCTTTGAGGAGGTCACAGAATATGCCAATTGCATCATGGGATTTCTCCCAAGATTCCAAAATGTGACGGATGAGTGCTACTCCTGCTTCAGTTGTTGACCTACCTTTCGTGAAACCAAACTGCTGACTATGTAGAATTCCATTTGAATTAAAATGTGACAGCATCTGGTCCAGCATGATTTTTTCGTAAATTTTACTCAATGCTGGAAGCACAGATATCGGTCTATAATTAGAGGGATCACTCTTACAGCCCGACTTGAAAATTGGTACTACTTTACTATGTTTCATTAAGTCTGGGAAAGTACCGCTGTCTATACATTGGTTAAAAATGCCTGTTAAGACGGGAGCAATTGAGTCTATGATATCTCTAAGAACCCTAACAGATATACCCCATAAGTCTTCAGTATTTTTAATGTTAAGACTTGCGAATGTTTTTTTAATTACATCAATAGAGATACGCTTAAATGCAAATGTTGGTATATCCTTCATAAAGTTTTCTTTCAGAAAAGATTCTGCTAATATTGGAGAAGATTGCAACGGTTTTGTAACCTCTATTGGAATGTTGGTGAAGTAATTTTCCAGCGTCTCAGCCACTTTTGACTTATCTGTGATGATATTATCATCAATGTTCAAAATCAATTCATTCCGATCTCGTTGATTTGTGTTTCCAGTTTCTTTGTTTATCACCTTCCACACAGTTTTTATTTTGTTCGCAGAAGTGCAAATTTTATTACTAATAGATTTTGATTTAGCATGGGCGCAGACTCTTTTAAATATTTTTGAATAATTTCTTACATAATTATGGAAGGATTCATTAGAAGTCAACGATTTTTCATGATATAATTTGTATAAATTATCTCTGCTTATTCTAATTCCAGCAGTGGCCCATTCATTAAATTTAGATTTATTATTAACTTGAACTCTCTTAACTGGACAAGCCTTGTTAAATTCAAGGCAAAGTGTAGAAAATAATGTACTATAATTTACATTGGGGTTTTGGGAGTCAAAATTGGCTGTTGAGAGATTACTGAGAATGTTATCATTAAAACCTTTTAATTTGTTTTTAGTAAGAGGCCTAAAATCAATAGTTTTATTTAAATTTAACTTTTTAATCAACTCAAAAGATACAAGTTGACCTGTATGGTCAGACCTAACACCACTAACCAGGGAAGATTCTTTGACAGTAGTACAATTGGTAAAAATATTATCAATGCATGAAGCTGATGTTGCTGTTATTCTCGTTGCTTCATTGAATATACATTTTAAATTGAAAGAACTAAACAATGAAATAAGCTTGCATTTTTCAGGCGAATTAACTAACAAATCAATATTAAGGTCACCACAATCAAAAACTAATTTATTATCTCTTATAAGGTTAGTTAGAATTTCTTCCATTATTATTAAGAATGATGAAAAGTTTGATGCTGGTGGTCTATAAACACACAAGAAAATTTGGCCCTCAACCTCTGCACATGCTACCTCACACAAGCGATCAATAGAGCAAGCGGTGATATCTTTACGTTCCTTATATCTAAGATAATTCCTACATAATATCAAAGTACCACCCCCTACTGAGGACCTGTTATATGCACTGGCAACCGAAAAATTATTAATATTAAATAACATTCTATCTGATTTTAACCAGGTTTCACAAAAACATAAGATATCCATATGATATTTATCTATTAACAGTTCCACATCAGGTATTTTGCCAGAGAAGCGATTTATATTTTGATGATAAAGTAAAATGGTATTATTATACCTCTCTTTTGTCACATCTAAGAGTTTAAAGAATCAATTTCAGTATTATTAGACACCCTAGATAAAACTGAATAGTCACTTAACCTAGGATCAGTCAAATTACCAATAACTGAGTGTATATTGAAAGCTAACAAAGTAGCCAATAGATGTCGACTTTTTTTGGGAAGATAAATATGTTCCCAAGTTAAAACAAAATCTCTAACAAAATTGTTAGTATCAAAATACAATAAACGGTCACTATGACGGCATACTAACATATGCATTAAGTTATTGAGGCTAAAAATGTATTGATTTTGATAAAATGTCAAATTATTAGAATATGGTAAAGCACATAAAATTAATTTGTCTAATTCTAATTTAAGGAGGGTGTCAATACCATTAACTAAGTCCTTTTTAGTTACATTAAGACTGTTGCCAAATAAAAGAATGACTGTGGTGTGCTCATTCAATTTTGATTGGTCAATTTTATGAACAAGCTCAGTGAAATGCAGGTTATGGTAACAATAACTTAGTATAGCGTGATTACAATGAGTATTTAATAGTGAACCAAAACCTGTCCCTAAACTATCTGAATACACTAAAATGTTACTTTGGGCTGGACTTATGGTTTCCAAGGTATGTGGCACACTGGGTGATGCAGGAGTAATATTCGATGAAATGATGGCCGTGGGATTTGGAACACAACTGCAGGTGAGGTTATTTGTCATTGACTCATACCTCTCCGCGTTAAACTTTACCAAGTCCGCCAAGTCACAGGCCTCCTGCATGCGCTCACTTAACATTTTTTGGCTCGACTCATACTTATAAAAAATATCCCTAAGTGTATTTTCCCTACTCAGTAATTCCTGCTCTAGATTTTGTATATCAACATCATACATCTTTTTCTGACTATCTAACTTGCAATTACATTCTCTTAATTGGCTATTTAGGATAACACGCTGCTTTCTAAGTTCTATATTATATTTATAAACACTTTTTGATTTTAAAAGTTTCTTGTACTTTTGAATGTTTCTATTAATTTTGATATATTTCTTTATTTTATTGTGGCTACTTAAGATAGGACAGTTAGTTAACGTATCGTCCCCAGTCAAGTCTATGGTATAGGTGGGCTTCTTACACTCCAGTCTAGATCCACTACCCACCAGCTCGTCGAATTGACTGTTTGTGTTGGCAACTTGTTCACTGGATCTCAAGGATTCGATTGTAGAAATTGTATTCCGAGCCTTGTATAATTCTGCTTCAAGTCCTGATATCCGTTTCAGTGCCTGATCATGTGTGTCGCTGCATTCTTGAAACTCAGACACTAGATTGCGGAGATGGTGATGCTGGTCCAATATGTCCATGTGCTGGGTGTGCAGTTCCACGAGCTGTCTCTTGAGTTCAGTGTTTTTGTCCACTAACTTCGTTACTTCCACCTCGCTTTCCTCTCTTTCTCGCAGCAGGTCATCGCAGGTCTTCTTTGAGACCTCGAGCTCCTTCAGTGCGGCATTCAGTTTCACATTCATGTCACGAACAGTAGCTCCGCGGGTCATCATATTCAAAAAGTTGACCGAACCGCTCCTGGAATGTGACAGAAATCAACTGAGTATTTGGGGGATATACTAGGGGAGTTTAGAACCTGAAGAAGTAGTAAGAAAACAACTATTAGAATTAAAAGAAATTACAAGAGAGAAATGGAGAATTAAATTGTTGAAAGGATAATAAATAAGAATGTAGGTAGCAGAAAAATAGAGAATGATAGTACTATTAACTTCTAATTTTATGTTTAATATCTAACACATTACTTTTTGTCTTTATATTAACAGAAAGTCATTTGCTCAGATTACAAGAAAAAAGTTATTCGCCAAGCTTAATGTTTAATAGTTAACACTATGGATTACTTGCTTATTTAATAAAAGTTACTGGTTTAAACAAAGCTAATAGTTGATTAATAAGAATTGAATATAATTATGTAAGTATATGTGTAGTAAATATGCAGTATGATTTTTGTCTGGGGCGAATGTTTTCGTCATCGATTTTGCTTCCACAGTTTGTCAAGCAAAAGGAGACATAAACGGTGCCAATGTTTACTGGACGTTGCTCAAAGATCTGAGCAGTATTTGCAGGTGTTGAGAAGTGTGTAAAAGTAATAAGTATAGGTAAAATTATGAAAAAATATACTCCCCGGGTTTGGTGATTTCAAGTCCGAGTCCAACCAAACTGACAGCCGGTACAAAACTTATTGTTTTATAGATTTTTGAAGTTATTACAACAAAAACACGGCACAGACACTGACTGAGTCTCTTTATGCCTTGAATCTAGCGTTAATAGCCGATCTTACACTAATTAATACACAATTAAGAATATTTAATGTAAATTTTACTACGAGATCGTTTTTTTTTTCACGACCTGTCACCGGTGTTGCCAACCAAAAAAGCGTAATAGCGTAATACGTGACATATTATAGTTTAGACATTATTTTAACTATAATATGTTCTAAAATCCTAAAATATTTTGTAGATATTCTGGATTACTCGAATATAGGCGAACCGTGAGTATGTACAAAACAGACGATTGTTTTGGCAACAATCGTTCCACAAAGCAAAGTTAGTTTTGCTCTCAGGGCTGGCACCTAGCACGCGCTTTATCTCACGTTTGCATTTTTCATTTTATTGTGACCATATGTGTTGGTGACTTGATTACTAATGTATTTTTTTTGCGATTTTTAGGTGTTTGTGGTTCTTATGCTCGAAATATCGAGTAAGTTAGTTTGCCGTTTGGCAAACTAACTTTCCCGGCATTTGGCACATAAATGTACTTTGGGTATTTTATGATATTTTAGTCTATTATGAACGTGAAAAATTATTATCAGTGCCGTGCAGTACTTTGTGGTAATACTACTATAAAACGCCCACGAAACTATTTATTCATGTCCCTTTAAAAAGAGATATTCGCAAGAAGTGGTTAGAACTTGCCCGTATTAATGCAAAAAAATTATCAGCCAAATCAACTTTATTTTTTTGTGAAGATCATTTCGATGTAAGTAAAAAATAAGATACGGCAAATGTAAAGTTAGCACTACACTTACATAGAAGTTTTAACATTTCTGTATTCAAAAGAACAAAGTTAGAGTTCGTGACAAAATAGTTCGCCCCCATAGTGTCTACTTTAGGCAAGTTCGTACTGTCAACTGTTATAAATCCTTGCTCCATCTTTAAATTTTCACATCACCAAAACAATATAATTATTTTCTATTCTATTCTATTTTTGTTAATGGCAAATATAATTATTTTGTCTTATGCACCAACCAAAGATAACCTGTCAGCTGTCAAAATATGAAAATATTGAACGATGACGTCACGTTTTCTGATTAGAATTTCTAATCACGTGACTCACAGATAAAAATTCTCATTTTACTCAAGGAAAAATAAAACAAAAATAAATAATAATCTTTTCTTCGTTTGTACTATTTTGTGCGTCATATCAATAGATTCACATAATTAAATAGTACTTCTTTTTTTATCCTCATGTAGATATTTAATTTTAATTATTTTTCACCCTGATTTTTATCAAAAATTTTGAAATAAAAATCATCATCTAACACCAGCCTTGCTAAGGGATATTGGGTTACCAGCTACGGGCTGTGGAAGTCAGATAAAGAAAGAAAGAAATATTTGTTTAGATATGTAGTAATTCCACTAAAACACTAGTACTCAGCTGCATCTACTTGGTGGAAACCCAAATTGCAAAGGCTAAGCAGCTGATATAAAAATGCTAGACTAGCGATTTCGGGTGAAATGTTATGGGAGTTGCGAAGTTTTGCTACTTTCAAGTGATCACTAGTAGTGAAGATAGACGGTTATAAAATTACGACGAGGAGGAGGATCTTGTAGGCGACACCGTAGACTTAACACCAGCTGCGTCCCATCCGGAAATGTTGATCTAGGGCGCCGCACTGTGGAAAATCGTAGAACAACTGCTGATTAAAAATGGTTTTTGTCAGTGTCGCTACTGCCATGCTTTTTATTTTAATCAATAGTTTAAGGACCAAACTAGACTATAATATCAAAAAATTATACATATTATATGAAATGATTTTTTTACAACACCACAAACTTTATAGTTTTGACGGACGTCCATGTTAAGCCCGTTCAATTCATCACTTTCAAATTGATTTTATTGTTATACGTTACAGGAAAAGGTATAATGTATTATATTTTTCTGGAAACCTCGTCTTTTGAAGAATATGAAACAACTAATATGTATTTAATATTATGTTAACATTTACCTTAAAATAACTGCAAAATAATATATGGTGAAAAAAAAGTTTTTTTAAAGTTCATCGAGACTTTTAACAGTTGCCCACGTTTACCCCTGCTTTACATTTAATGTTGATTTGTAGCCTAGCTATGCATAAATATAACCAAATAAAAAAAAGCTGCGGAAATTTGCGGCTTTCGGAGTAATTAGTAAAAATGTGATAAAAGTCAGAAAACGGAAAACCGCTCGCTATCTATTGCGGTTTGAAATGTTGGTGTTTACATCAACAGTTTGCGATAACTTTTCTAATTTATCATTGATATTAGGGCGTTTATCTTTTTTTGCACTCATTTTGCGTGTGAAAATATTAATCAACAAGATGCACACTACCCTCATATTTCATATAGTATATAAACTGTTGTTTCATTTCATTGTAAATAACAGAATAGTGGTGAATTAACAGAAGTGTAATTGTTACGAATACAATATAACTAACTACGTGTTTTGTTGACTCTTCAAAATGTCTACTTTCAAGTGTTCTAAACGTGAAATAATACTTTCGTATATCGAAGGAGGAAAATCATTAGAGGCATTATCAACAGTTTTAAAAGAAAATGATCATGTATCTGAAGACAACTTATGTTTCATCCTCAGTGATTTTCAAAGACATATTATTCCCGCTTTTAATAAACGATGGACAGAAGCTTCACGGAAAAAGGATAGTTTTTTAATGAAAAACAGTAATTGGTTAGAATCAGAATATTCAGTAACTGTTCAGTCCTACAATAGGCCAGCCAACGGTAACTGGACGGTCTGAACTTGTCCACGGTTCATGGAGCCCTACCGTTGCTTTCAACAACAATAAACAAAAGGCTTTTCGGCCTACAACAATCTATAGCCCAGAGGCTATAGATTGTTGCCTCAGAAGGCTTTCTCAATACCTTATTACCACTAACCTTCTGTGCTGGGTTCGCCAAGCTTCGACCTTCCTAGGTCACGCCCAAGTGTGGTATGTATGTAAATATGAGGTGAGTAAATGAAAGTGTGATGTAAGTCAAGTGTTCTGAACGGTCACAAGGCGTCAGTCTCCAGATGGCGCGGTTCAGATCAGCATCACAGCCCTAAGTCGCACCGGATTGAAGCTATTTATTACCTTTTTTTACCTTTTTTTACCTTTTTTTACCTTTTCCCAACAAATGCGCGTGCCACGCGGGTGGCGACAACCGGCGATAAGTCCAAAAATATCCCAGGGTTTTCGTCAATCCGGGATTACAACTTCAAATAATAGTTAATCGCGACCCAATTATCGGTTGCAAACGGCGATTCCAAACGATATTTTTCCAATTATAATTAACTCAACAGGTCCCAAGCGGACATTTTTCAACAAGCGGGAACAAAGGCTATCTGTCAAGGTGAAAAGTTATGTCAAGTGTCAACATCAAAAAGACAATAGAATGTTGCCACACCAAAAAGACCGTTCAAAAATACATTTGGGACGCAACAGTAACTTTACCGAACACTGAAGACGTTACAACCGTCTCCACACCATCTACTTCTTCTGGAAAACGTAGGAGACCGTGCGTATCTTATCCAAACTTGTCAGAATCTAGTAAAAGAAGAAAAAATACAATGTTACTTAATGAATATGGATTTGAACACGTCTATAATGCATATCTTCAAGGGTTACGTTCGATAGGAGAAGGAACAGAAGCTAAACTTGTAGAAACATTAAGGTTTGCTGAAACTGAAAATAAGACCTTATTCTCGATTCTCATAGAAGAAGCAAGGCAGACAAAAATGTTAACGGATGAAGAGGCATTGAGCGTATTTATTGACTTGGATTTAACGAAAGCACAGTATTTGTACTTGAGAAATTTAACGAACGAACGAAAATGTTTTGTGTTTCCACCATATTACAAAGTGCAAGAAGTTAAAACTACTTGCTATCCACCATCTTCAGCTATAGAAATTACAGACACAAGTGCAAAAATATTAAGACTTCAAGATTTATTAGATCACACTGCAGCTAGAATATTGAAAATAGATTCAGTGTATAGGAATGGATTGAATAACTTACTTCTATACAGTAAATGGGGCTGTGATGGCTCATCCGGTCAAAGCCAGTACAAACAGAAACTGCCTGAAGAGTCTGAACTAATTTCTGATGCAAATTTATTTATCACTTCTTTGGTGCCTATTAAGTTAATTAACGAGCTAACAGGTGATGTTGTCTGGCAAAATCCGGTACCGACATCTGTTCGATTTTGCCGGCCTATATTAATAGAATTTTGCAAAGAAACTCCCGAGAAAACTAAAGCTGTTGTGGATGAAATAAAAGGTCAAATAAATTCTTTGGGTCCATCATTAATTAACAAAGAAGGTGAGGGAGTGCAAGTGAAGCATGATCTCTTTCTTACAATGATAGATGGCAAAGTAGCTCAGGTATTAACAGATACGCCTTCGGGTTCCACATGTACAATATGTGGAGCTACTCCACGCCAAATGAACGATTTGACTAAAGTGACTGCTAGGCCTGAAAATGAAGTTTCTTATCAATACGGACTGTCTACTTTGCACGCCTGGATTCGTTGTATGGAAATGATTTTACATATTTCCTATAATCTGTCTTTCCAAACATGGTCAGCCACAAGCGAAGAAAAGAAACGACTAAAGCAAGAGAAGAAAACCCTGGTACAAAGGCGTTTCCGTGAAGAGCTAGGATTAATCGTCGACAAACCAAGACAAGTAAGTGGTAATTCTAATGACGGTAATACTGCCAGAAGCTTTTTTCACAATGCAAGCTGCTCTGCTGAAATTACAGGAGTGGATATAAATTTGATTAAACGACTTCACATAATTCTGCAAGCTCTTTCATCGGGTGTAATGATAAATGCTGAAAAATTTGGCAGTTATGCTCTGGAGACTGCCAGGATCTATGTGAGCAATTATGACTGGTACTACATGCCATCTTCAGTTCACAAAATTTTGATTCATGGAGAAAGTGTCATAAAGTATTTTGCAATACTTCCTATTGGTCAACTTTCGGAAGATGCACAAGAATCTCGTAAGGATTACAAAAAATTTCGTCTACATCATGCTAGAAAATGCTCAAGATCCGCTACAAACGAGTATGTATTTCATACTCTTCTTTATACTTCAGATCCTTACATAACCAGCATTAGAAAACCATATACTAAAAACGTGAAGGAACTTGATGAAGACACCTTAGATCTTTTGAAAGTGAACGAATTCATTTTAGATCCCGAAGTTCATCAAGTATAAATAACATAAAATTTAGTAAACATTACAATTAATTAATAATTAATCTGTGTTCGTTTTTAACCACAAGATTTTTTTTTTTACATGGTTTTATTATTTAAATTGATTTGTATTTTGATGTACTATATGATATTTGGTTTTTGTAAACATTAAAATAATAGTATTCAGTGTTAAAAAATAAATATTGGACATTTTTGATAATTTTGAATTTGTTTTATTTTTTAATGTATGGTTTCAAATCCAGTCATAAAAAATTACATTCCATTTGAAGCCATATACACTATTCTATATTTGTGCAAAATTTTAGAACATAATATTCAGAAATAAAAAAGTTATTGATTTTTAATCAGAAACAGACCTTTATTTTCCATAGTGCGCCGCCGAAATGCCTTCTTTGGCCTCGCGGCGCCCTAAGCCACCACCGCGACTGCGCTAATTTCTAACGCGTGGTTGACGTTTTTTTAAATCAGTGTTTTTCCTTGGATTATTATTTAATTAATAAAAATCCAAGCACGAGCGACGAGCTCTTGTCACTGTCGGCGTTCCAGCTGTATTAGAACCCAATGGCCTGGCACACGACGATGGCAAAAGACCGGACGGCATGTCTTTATTTCCTTAGAAGATGGGTAGGCCTTTAGTGTGGGACGCAACTTGTGTCGATACTCTTGCGCCATCCCATCTTCCTAGCTCATCTTGCTGTGCTGGCGCTGCCGCTGCGACTGCTGAGAACCTCAAGCGGCGGAAATATAACAACCTTGTTGGTAGTTATATTTTCGAGCCGTTTGGGGTTGAAACCTTGGGGTCGTGGGGTCCGAGTGCTCACAAATTATTTAAAGATCTATCCAGACGCCTAGTTGACACTTCGCGTGACCCAAGGGCTGGCTTTTACCTTGGACAGAGGTTAAGCATTGCCATTCAACGTGGCAATGCCGCTAGTCTTTTGGGCACATTACCAGTAGACAGCGATGCGCACGAATTTTTGGATGCCATATTTTAGTTTATTTTTAGATGTGAGTTTAGGGATGATGATGAGAGATGTATTTAAGTAATGTTTTAGTAATTATTCTAATATTTTAATTAATTAAATAGTTATTTTCAATTTTTAAACATACTGTCGACTCGCGGGTTGATGCGGAAATCAAGATCAAATACAAAAAAATATTATCCAAACTCGAACCGGGAGTGCAAGAGCTCGATGCACGGAAACGATTAAAACAACTTTCGCGATCGCTTCTACCTGATGCGCCGCCGCGAAAGAGACAAAAGTTAGTAAATATAGGATATATATATATAAACATATAAATTATAATATATGACATAAAAATACTATTCTGATGTGTAATAAAATCAATCAAATTTTAGAAAAATATCTCCTGAACGAGTCCATTGCCGATTGACTTCTGGCATTTCTACTACGCCGCCAGCGCCTATGCTTGGGAAATACGGTATGTACGGTACGGAACAATATTTAAAAAATATAAGTATAATCGAAAACTCATCTTTTATTTATTGTTTTCAGCAAGCAGCAATTTGACGCCGCAAAAGCTTCAAAACGAGAGTCCGAAGACCATATATTGGCGAGGCAGGATTCGTGTGCTACTCCAATTAGGTATATCGTAACTTAAGGATTTACTTGACCTTTGTCACTACTGTGATTATATGACTGATACATTTTTCAGCACTATAAGCAATGCCGAAAGCTCGATCGTAGGTGAATTCATGGTAGACTTCACAAAAAGGATTATTAAATAAGTAAATAAAGTATTTTATTAATTTTCAATATTCTATTAAACATATAATGTCCTTACTTTAACTTTCAGAAAGTGATGAGGGAAATTGGCTTTGTTTGCCTATTTCTGAAATGTCGTCACAAAAACTATCTGGTGAATTTTATAGAGTAAAATTTTATGTAAACAGATTTTTACAATTTAAACAGATTTTAATAATGAAAATTTATTTCAGGTTCAGCTATAAACTCCCCGGCGGTGGAAGTGGACAAGGCACCACCGGCAAAAGGCCAAGAAAATAAAGTTGGGTATGTATATGTGCGTGAAGAATATATCGATGGTAAATCGAAGTAGTATTCTGGCTTCACCAAATAATAAGTGTTACATTATAGGCAATTAAAAAAGGATTTTTGATAATTAAATCCTTGAAGAACTTACAAAGTGTTTTTTCCAGGTTCCTATTCGGAGAAAACTGAAGCTGATCTACAAATGTGGCTTGACAGCGTGGACTTGGACGAAGACGAGGTGGACATGGTGGATGTGGTGGATGTGGCAAACATACAAAGTGACAGACCGACAAACATATTACCCCATCAAATGACGACTGCTTACAAATTTGACGAGATTACGACAGACTTGCATACCTAGCTGACAAACGACGACAAAGAATCTGATCGAGTATTGACAGAATTAATTCCGACTGACCATTTATCTTTCGACTGGGTTCACGATCATAACTCTTTCCGGGAGAAACGTGAACCATTTACTGGAACTGCAGGACCGACCTTCCCAGTGACTGATAATATGACCCCACTTGACATATTTTTAAAATTTTTCGACGACTATCTTTTTGACCTCATCATAAGACAGACAAATAAAAACGCGACTAGAAAGATTGACAAACATTTGACACCTCACTTAAGACTAAACTATTTAAAAAATGTGGACAGAGATGAGATAGCCAAGTTCCTCGCATTACTTATCTTGCAGGGTTTGTTCACGAATCCTGTCGAGAAAAATTATTGGGAGGAAAATGGCTATCTCACACTAAAATATTTCCCTGACATAATGACTTACAACAGATTTGTATTACTAAAACGACTTTTGCACTTTAGTGACCCGACTGACAACAAATAACGAAAACAAGCTGCAAAATATACAGCCAGTGATAGATAACTTGCAAAAGAAGTTCCGCTCATTGTATCTTCCGCGACAGGAGATCGCTATAGATGAATCTCTCTTCAAATGGTCATCTGTCATTCGCACAAAAAATTGCCACCAAAGCTGCGAAAGTAGGGGTAAAATCCTATGAGTTGTGCGAATCAGACACCGGCTATTTGTGGAGATTTTTCATCTATACTGGAAAGACGGACGGACATACAAATGACCTCACAGACAGACAGACAGACTTGACTGAAGAACGAACAGATGGACAGATAGACTTGACGAAAGAACCAACAGATGGACAGAGAGACTTGACTGGTGAACCGAGAGACGCACTGATAGACTTGATTGAAGGACCGAAAGACGCAATGATAGACATGCTACCACTACCCATCAACGCTACCTCCAGAATTGCCCATGATCTGGTGAAGCCCTTGTATAATCTAGGGGCACGCTTCAGTCATGAATAACTTTTATAATTCGCCTTTACTTGCTCGTTACTTGAAATCAAAGAGGACAGACTGCTTCGGAACTCTTCAACTAAACAGAGAGTTTGTCCCCGAAGCGATGAAGAAGATTCAGAAGCACGAGCTTAGGAAAGGCGAGATTGTCCATAGCTACACTGAAGATTTAAGTATGATGTTGTGGTGAGATTCCAACGTAGTGTCACTAATATCGACATATCATGATGGTGTTGTTGGGGGAGCAGAAAAATATGGCCGGTTCAAATACAAGCCTAATGTTGTACTTGATTACAATCGCGCGATGGGGGGTGTCAATAGGAAGGACCAACTCCTATCGGCATTCCCAATAGAGCGAGTGCGAAATATTGTATGGTATAAAAAGGTCTTCCGACGCCTTCTTAATATCACGCTAATTAACGCCAACACGCCAACAATGTAGTGCGCTGAAGGACTTGTAAAAGTTTTTCAGCCAGCTGAAATTGTACAATCAGTCAATATACATACCATAAAAACGATACAGGCACCTAAAACTAAATAATTTTGGTCATGAATTCAGTGACTATATACTTACGTCCATGATTTGCACATTGGCCGTCATGAGTGTCGTTTCCATGATTTTCGAGGGCGATGACGACGATTATGGGGTTAAAATCAAAATTCAAGATGGCGCCTCTATAAATTTGCAAATTTTTCGTCATAGGTGTCGTTTCCATAATTTTTGAGGGCGATGACAACGATTATGGGGTCAAAATCAGGATTCAAGATGGCGCACGCCACCAAAAACTTGCAAATTTTTCGTCATGGGTGTCGTTTTGATAGGTTTCGATGGCGCTCATAACAATTATAGGGTCAAAATCAAAATTAAAGATGGCGGCTCTAAAAATTTGCTAATTTTTCGTCATGGGTGTCGTTGCTATGGTTTTAAAGGGCGTTGAAAATGATCATGAGGTTTTAATCAAAATTTAAGATGGTGCTAACGAAAAGGAGATAGTTGATTGATAAAAATCGTCACGATAGAAAAAAACGTTATGCCTCCTCCATGCGACTTTCTCGCACTGCTCCTTTCTATTATGTGTGTGCGTGTGAGTATTGAGATTCGGGCAGACGAGCCATTGTGCGCCGCTGGTTGTACCTATATCCTAAAATTCTGAACTAATCTTCGTTCCTGACGGGACACACGTTTTTATACACATTATTTACAAGTATTCATGGCGCTCTATATTATGTGCGCATAACATTATACGTTATTTATTTTTAAAATTGAAGGTGAGTTACCTGTTATTCAGACTGTGATAAAAGTATAAAAATAATAAATAAATAACAAAGTAAATTTTATCATCATGTATTACTATGGTATAAGGTACCTTTATACAAATTATTATTAATTTAACTACTTCTAGTTTACATATCCCTAAAATCTATATAACGACTACATGTAGGCATATGGACGTTAGAAGGTTCGTCACCTTCACTAAGAGAATATATATCTTCTCTTGATTTCTTCTGTGTTTGCAGCTTCCGTCAAGTCTCCCGTAAAGTTCTCTCGTAAACTGTAAAAGAAACGTTTTGCATAATGATGACAGATTTTTAAGGTTTAGGTGACTATTGAAGGGCTAAGATATACTTGAAAAATGCAATATCAGGGCTTCCAAATACGAGTAGGTATGTAAAAATACCAGGGTTGAAAACCAGGGTTTCAAATACTCGTTGCGGTAATTGTTCTAACGACACACCACGAACCCGGAATGCAAGGTCAACAGAAGAAGCAGGGTGGGTTTTTAGTCAGTAGAAGTCTGACATTCCCTTCCGCTCCACCCAGATGATTTTATAACCCACAAAAAAAAGGGTTTCAAATAGGTACTTGAAAGTATTTGGTAGCAGTAAATCTTGTTGACACCTGCTATCTTGGGTTTACATTTTGACTTGAAAACTATGGAAACTACACCCATGACGAAAAACTTGAAAATTTTCGTAGCCGCCATCTGGTATAGTCCCAGCCACCCACATGAATTGCCATCAGGTGGTAATTGGTAAAAAAACCCCAAAATTTTTTCGCTTTTGTTTTTACCAGAATCGCATTTGCAAAAAAGAACTACTTTGAACTTTCGAATTTTTTTTCGTAAAAACGATTATATTCCTTATTCATATAACAATAGGAATCGATTTCCTATGGAAGTATTTTCATCTCTACAAGCCGCAGTAGCGCGGCGCACAGTGGGCCATACTGAAAATTAGTGGACCTAGGCATCAAAGTTCCAATATCAATGCGATTTTTTTGTATATGACGTATTATGATATTCTTGATAACTTTTATTCTGATAAAATTTCTTTTTAAGTTGATAGTTTGTCAGAAAAAATATTTTTATTTGTATGGAGCGAATCACGTTTAATTTTTTTCTTCAATTGTTCTAATATTTTAGGTGTGTAGCGTGAGTATATGATAGCTAGAGTCATTGTTTATCCACGAAAAAAAATCAGCGCCGGCCATCCGCGGCAGCGCGAGTAATCATTCAGTAATAAAAATGTGTTTTGTTAGAATTTTTTTTTAAATTAAAAGTATTTTTTTGTCTCATTTGGCTGTTTTGACCTTTATTTTAGTTAAATATATAGTTTGTGTGTGTGGCACTGTGCGGCGCGGCGCTGCGGACTGGCGCTGCTGCACTGGTTGCGAAAACTTCTTTTAGACTTAGTTCGCGCCTTTTATCCTCACTTCTATAAAAGTAAGACAGAATATAGCGAATCAATACTAATCGAAACTCGCCAAACCGCCTCATCGCTGTCTGTGTTACGGCCGCGATGATGGGGTTGGCGGTCATATTTTCAATGTGTTTTTATTAGTAGATAAATGATATTTTTGGACAGGGGCATACAAACAAGATTTAAAAAAAAACAAAAAAAAAAAAAAAAAAAACCACACAATAAACTATCCGACGGACTAAGTCATAAAACACGTGTTTCGTCAAAATTAAAGAGTTAGTTAAAACTTCATGAATGTAGAATATCCTTTCATTTTTGTGTATTGTGTATGTACACAATCGTAGAAGCTTGTAAAACGTTAGTTTATTGTTAATTTTTGCCGTTTAAAAGTTTAGAAGCACACCTGTTTTCAAACAAAACAAATGAATACCAACTATTATATAGGCAGCTTCAGTCGGCGCCGCGCGCCGCTGCAGCTCGGCTTGTAGAGATGAAAATACTTGCATTGGAAATTGATCCGTATTATTAAAACAATAAGGAACATAATCGTCAACAAAATACTTAAAAGTACAAAGCAGTTTTTTTTTGCAAATACGATTGTGGTCCTTATTTATATGACAACAAGTATTTCCCGCCCGCACCAGGGCGCGCAATAGGTTCTTCGAAACGAAGCCCTTGTTCCGGGTAGCGTAAATACATATATCATCCCTACTATTATAGTGATGAAATAATTTCCATAAATTCGTAAATCATTAAGAAATAGAGAGATTGTTACACTACTAGGTTTCTCTGTTTTATTGTGTATAAATTAATAGTCAAATAAATTATTAATTACTAAACAATGGTGAGCAAATAGTTTACAACGCATTAGCAAGGGAAATGAACATTCACTTTCACACAGAGGGTGTGTAATATAAATGTGCTACTTTTTATGAAATGAAAGTTCTATATCGCCAATCAAAATTAATATGACATATTATAATAAAATTGTACTTTAGCATGCTAAAAAGGAAATTTACCCTGTAAAGAAAAGTACGAGGAAAGGATTAAATGTAACCTATGTCCTTCTCCAGATCATGGTCTACATATGTGCCAAATTTCATCCAAATGCGTTCAGCCGTTTTAGCGTGAAAGCGTAACAAACAAACAAACTCACTGTCGCATCTATAATATTAGTAGAGATACTCACTCATTATTACTTATTTCCATGGGTTGTATTGTATATTAGAAATATCCATTAGAGCTGCATCACTTTGGACATCTTTTAACCTAGAAAAGATTGTACATTTTAAAATACACTCAAATATTTACACACAAAAATCAATAGGTACATGACAAGCGCTGAACCACGTAAGTACTGAATCAACGTAGATGTTCATGTATGTAGTTTCATAACTCTATGGCACACACATGATAACGACGATTTACGCGAAGATTAATTTTTATTTGTTGATATGCCAATGATGAGATGTTATCACTTTACTAAATACTTATATAAAACAGTACTTAGGTTTATAGTAGGTAGGTACATACCCGCTATCGACGTAATTTTGTTGAGAATGTGTAGATGTTGTTGGGGTTTAATTATAACTATTATGTCCTTCTCTTTTAGCCCTGCTATAAAAAAAAGATTGATAAATAAATTGTATCATAAATAAATAATTGTTATTTGGAATATAAGTAATTACGAGACAGCTTACCGAGCTTCGTTCATCTTTGCTATTTTTGCACGTCCTAATCGCACAACTTTCTTGTACTTTGGCATTTTGAGTACTTATACAACAATAGTTCAAAATACACACACAAAGCGTTCTTTCGCAGTAAACAACACAATAAATAACTAAGACACAAACTATAACCAAAACAAACATCAAATGTTGACGTTTGTATTGATACAACAAATATTATTATCTACTGATAATGTGACATGTCACGTGACCGAGCGGCGACAAACGATACGTGTCTCACCCTCGAAGCCTTGTGGCACACTGAATCCCGGTACGGGGCGCATGTGAATACGCCCGGATTTTAGAATAAAATCTTTATAAAATCAAATACTGGCAATTTGAAAAAAAAAATGTTTCAAAATGTTCATTATTAAAATGTCTATCCATTAGTGTCAGTACCAATATTAAATCATGTTTATTTTATGAGGAGATACAGATTATATACATTATGTCTCAAATTTTATGGTTTCGTTAGAAGTAGATTAATGAAACATAAATACCTTTAACAAAAAATAGAAATGTACTATTTAGGAGTCAAGATTATGAAGAAATTTAATGTATTTAATTTTTCTTTTTTATATTTTAATTCTTTTTAAATAACAAGAATATAGCTCCTAAAAACTGCACAAAAAGCGGCTAGCGCGGCGTTTTGCTAGGGCAGGCGCCTTAATACAAATGCTGCAGCGTTGAAGTTCAATATTCCAAGACGCACCCTTAGAAACCATTTAGTAAGCGGTAACAGTACTAAAATAATTGGGAAGACAACTATTCTTACAAAACAATTAGAAGAAGATTTATCGCAGCGAATCAAACGTTTTGCAAAACTGGGTGTACCACTTACGCATAAATTTATCAGGAAACAAGCCTTTTTATTTTGTGAGAGGTTTAAAATCAAGCACTCGTTCAATATGTCAACAAGAATGGCTGGACGCAAATGGCTCAAAATGTTTTTGGCTCGAAACCCATCAATATCAAAAAGAAAACCCCAGCTAATGAATCCAGCTAGAGCTCAAAAAATGAATAAGCCCATTGTGAAACACCATTTTGAAGAAGTGAAGATGAACGCTTGTATAACATGGATGAAAAAGGGTGTCACATTACGGTCCACAAACAAACTGTAGTTTTGGCTGAAAAAGGGAATACAAGAGTACATCTTGTTGCTCCGGAACACGCCGAGAACGTTACAATAGCGATGTGCGTAAATGCGGTGGGTATTGCTATACCACCCATGATTATTTTTAAGGGGATTAGGTACAGATCAGAATTAGCATCAAATTTGACACCTGGAACAAAAGTAAGCATGGCACCCAAAGGCAGCATGACCTGTAGCTTATTCGTAGAGTTCATACAGCATTTAGCACAACATAAAGTACCCGGTAAGTGTCTGCTTATCTTTGATGGCGCAAAGTGTCATTTATCATATGAGTCCCTGGAAGAAGCAGATAAAAATAATATAGTACTATACTGCTTACCTTCGAACACCACGCACGAACTCCAACCTCTAGATAAATCAGTGAATCGGTCCTTCGAACATCACTGGGTTGAAGAAGTTTTGAACTACCTGTGCAATTCTCAAGAGAGAACTTTAAACAAAGCTGCATTTAACAAAATTTTCTCCCGAACATGGCCAAAGTGTATGACTCAAACCAATATAACGAATGGATTCAAAGCCACTGGTTTATACCCCCTTGATCCTGATGTAATACCCGAAGATGCTTATGCTCCTTCAATTGTAACTGAAAGACCTTTATCGAAAACGTTACAACACCAGATCGACCAACCACTTATATCTATTCAAGTCTCGCCCCCTGTGTCTGAATTTAAAAAAAATGTCAGAATTGTCGTCTCAGTCTCTAATAGATGAAAGCAGGTCAGCTCATGTTTCTAACGTCTCTTCAATTTTTCCATCAATTTCCAAAGAGAAGATAGTATCGACATCGCCAAAATTTTCAGCTGCAACAGCAAAAAGAAAACCCGTTCTTGTTTCTTACAGTTCTTCCACTGATGCTTCAGACTTAATCAGTGCCGCCCCATGCTGCTAAGTTCAGTACATCGTCTCAACGTCGCAGATACGAAACATGACCCTCAACCATCTCTGTACGATTATCCTCTTCCGAGTACGTCCGGCCTACAAGAAAATATCGTCTGTTCTAGCTCTGATTCTGATTTTGATTTGAATCTTAGTGAATCATTTATCAAAAATAACTACATGACTGAACTTCAAGTCTCGGATTTATACACTTCTTCTTCGTCATTTGATGATGACCTAGAGCAGAAAAAAGAAATCACTCCGAAAAAACGATTAATACAAAACAAAAGCTCAATTAAAACAAAAGCTCAACTAAAGAGTCATGAGACTAGATCTTCGGATGATGACGAGCCGTTAATTAATCTAATAGAGGATGAAGAAAAATCGTTTAATGCTTTTTTGCCTACTCCAAACTACGCTACAATAAAGTCTTCACGTCCACGGCAAAAAGCTATTAATTATAAGGGACAAAGAATAGTTAAAGAATTATTCAAAACTGAAGAAAAAAAACCGGTCAAGTGCGTGTCGGGCCACGCGCAGTGTAGGGTTCCGTAGTTTTTATAACAGCCAAGTGCGTGTTGTATTCGCTGACTGATCGTTTCGTACCATGCTCTAACTAAAAGCCAAACATAACTACCTAACTAATTTGACTTCCTATACAAATCCTCACCTGATCCGACAATTTTGCACGGAAAGTTTTAATTTTTTTTAGAGATTTGTATAAAACTTGTCATAGGCAGTATTTCGAATTTAAATACGGACACAGAGCTACACTACTCAATCGTCACAAGAAGCTAGCACGATACAACTGGCGCTTAGCGCCATCTATCGATATTTCTATAGAGTTGTTCGAAATTTTCGAGTCAAATACAATTGGTCGACTATTACTCGTAAACCTGTAAAGCCCACTTATGTGTGATAGTTTTCCTTTAAATTTCGTTATATATAGGTACTATTGCCGTGACATTTGAATTTCTAACTACAACCGTTTAGTTGATACAGGGGGGGACACTTGACTCTAACGAAAATTGGTACTTTAAAGCTTTATAAGTCACGAACGGTTTACTTAATCAAAAAACGGTCTTACCAAACCTTAATTTAAAAACCTAATATTTTTGAAAGACCTAATCCAACGATATCCCACACTATGGGAAGAACGAAAATAAATAATTATCATCCCACTTTACATGTATGGGAGGTACCCTAAATAATTGCTTTTTTCAAAATTTTATTTTACCACTTTTTCGGCGTCATTAACGTGTATACTCATGCCAAAGTACAACTTTCTAGTACCAATAGTTTTTGAGCTAAACCGCGGACAGACGGACAGACAGACGAACATGGCGAAACTATAAGGGTTCCTTGTTGACTACGGAACCCTAAAAAGAATGAGATGAAGCAAGCGACGAGTAAGAAAAAAGGAAAGTCTACAATTAAACAAGACCAAAAAAAGAAAACCAAAAATAAAAATGATTCCGTAAAACGGCTAAAAAGAACAGTACAACAAGAAAACAGTAAAAGATCGAAAATAGAGATGAAGAAAAGTGCAGAAGGTGAAGAAAAGGAATGGTACTGGCACGCATGTGGCGAGAATAGAATGGAAGACATGAGAAAATGTACCGAATGTCAAAAGTGGTATCACGAGTGGTACTCCTCGTGATACCACTTTTGGCATTTCTTTTTTTTTAGTGAGACCCATATACTATGGGTCTCACTAAAAAAAAGATCTCAAATTTATATGCCCAGATTGTGATTAAAATATCCAAAATTATTATCCTTTTTAGTTTCTAAGTTTGTTTCCGAAGTTAATTTTTATTTTGTTACAATTATTTTCCTTTTTTAATCTTAAGAATTGTTGATTTTAAACATTCCTGACTTCAAGACTGACTATGTACCATAATAAGTTTGTAATAAGTACAGTACTTAGTCTGTAGTGTCTATTATTTTATTATAATTAATATAAGAAAGTCATTGATAATTTTTAGTTTGGCCTTCTTAGGAACATTTTGGCCTTACAAAGAACGGACCCATAAGAAGGCCATTTGAGGTAAAAAACAAAGTTTTTAATTTCATTATAATACGCGTTGGCAAGTTATTTGATGTCAATCTAATACTCATTACTATTGTTTTTAAATAATTTCCATTAATATATTCTTAGTTATACGATGGTGTTCAAGTAATGTTCGTTGAGTTTTTTATAAATGATAAAAATATATTGAGCATTTAATGTTTTGCTTAAATGAAAGAGCTTATTATATAGTTTTAGTAAAAGCGAATATATTAATTGTTACAACTCTATTTTTAAGTTGAACGACTGATGTATAATATTGGCCTTGTTTGGAGCCGTGTTCCTTGCAAGGCCATTTGGAAGAGCTAAGTTTAATGAATACTGATTAAAGCTAGGTTAAAAAAAAGTGATTTATATGGTACACAATAAAACAAAGTATTATTGGATAATTTGTTTTTTTCATTTATCCAGTTAATAAACGAATAAAAAGCGTTTACTCGTTAGAGTGGCCTTCCATGGTCCACCCACCTTATTAAACTTTTTGTATTCCCGGTAGCCGGCGACTAATAATGACGTAATTTACTCTGATTGGTTGGAGCAGGTAATAAATCCCAACCCTTTGGTCATAATTCGTTATCAGTTTACTTCGTTTCGCGTGTGCATTAAGTGCAGTATTTGTGCCATTTAAAAATGACGTGGATTTTAATATAGGTAAGTACTCAGTTATTTTTAGATTCAAAATTGTATTTTTTATGTTATTTTAATTTAGCGATGCCGCTATATTTTATTTTTTCATAAAAAAAATCTTATCGATTGTTTCATGTAAAGACAAATATGTCTAGAAAAGAAGTCGCAGGCCCATAATTGGCTAACAGAAATACATTTTCATTCATCAATTCTCAAAGAAATCGTCCAATTTTATTAAAAGATGGATATTTATTTATTTTTTTATTTATGTACACACAGTAAAATACATTAAGATAAACATAATTATAATATCTGAGTACAAAGGTACTGCTTATTTCTTAAGAAATTTCTTCCAGCAGACCTGCGAAAGGAGAAGTGAAAAAGAAATGTAGACAATAGTGTGTGAGAACAAGAAGAGAAATAAATATGAATATGTGAAGTCTAAAACTAAAACTAAAATATTAAATATACTTACACATACTTACAATGCAATAAAAATAACATATACTTAAATAAATACATAATGTTAGAATATATAAACATATAATATAAATATATATATAAATAATTAACACAGTTAAGAGGAAAGGTAATGCTCTTTTAATCGACATTTGAATAGAGATATAGTTTTTAAATCACGAATGCTAGGCGGAAGTGAGTTCCACAATCTTACAGCATGGACAGAAAAGGAATAAGAGTAGTAGATAGTTTTATGAGGATGAGATTTAAGGAGGGATCTAAGGTGTGATCTACACGGTACGTCGCTAGAACGAGCGTAAGAAAAACGCTCACGCAGGTAGGAAGGGTAAGACGGGTTGTGTAGAATGTTGAAGAGGAGACACAAAATCCTAGTGTTCCTGCGAAGACGGATTGGGAGCCACTTGAGTTGCTTGCGAAGGTGAGAAACATGGTCATACTTTCGAAGACCGAAAACAAAGCGAATGCATAGATTTTGCAAGCGCTCAAGCTTGTTTAAAAGCTCCTCGGTAGCATCCAAATAGCAGGCATCGGCATAATCTATAATCGGCTGAATAAGTGTTTGTGCCAAAGAAATTTTAGTCTTCAAGGGAAGAAGACTTTGAAGGCATTTCAGCGAATGAAAGGAAAAATTTACCTTTCGGCTGACCTCGTTGACCTGAGCACGCCACGAGAGATTGGAGTCAATAACTACACCCAGATCTTTAGCGGTTTCGGTATATTCAATGCGAACACCATCAAGATATCGTCGCCGTAGAACGAAAAGTCACCAAGTAGGTCAAAACGTGTTTTGAGTTATGAAGGTTTAAAGTTTTATAAAACAAAAAAAAATCATAACTTAGTTTTGGCATGAGATAATTGTTTTTTTATAGTTTTGTACCTTAGAAAATAGATAAGAGCATAAGTTGACATTATTTTTTTTAACGAATTACTTATAATTATTGAAATAATGACAAAATACTAACTTAGTTATTTTTCACCCTCAAATCCCGTACCAAGATTTTTGGTTCTAGGACCATTGTTAAAAAGAATAACTCCAGTTAGTTACAATATTACTTATATTACGAACTTCAATAGATCTTTTAATGAATTTCAACTCTCTAATTTACACCCTTTTTAATTATTATTATCTGGTTTTGAAATCAAGGCAAAGAAAAGAGTAAAACATATGCGTTACTTACTAAATGCGTTATTAGTTTATTAAAAAAAATACAAAGAAACATTCATAAGAAAAAGTATTATAAATAATCATAATTAAATTAATCCGACTCTTCACTTTCATTGTTAACATCAGGTTCCAATGCCCTGTCTTGAACGTCATTGCTGGTAGGTAGAGACTCATACCATGAGTGAAGTTCTTGGGGTATGATACTTTTGCGACAGAGACCAATAAGGTCTCTTTTCTTAGCCTCTGAAGTCGGAAGAGGAGTAGTATAATTGGAATAGCATATGCTTTTAATTGAGCTATCAAATCGCTTCTTCTAGTTTCCGAATTACTCTCTTATTCCATTCTCTTCCTGAAGTCTCCTTTTTTTTTCTTGTTCGAAAAACCACTTTTTCTTCTTTTTGAAATACGTCAAACTCAGAGTACGGGCCATCGTGAGTATAACGAAACTTAACTATGCCTGGACATTGCTTTTCAAACATATAACATTTGATTTTCAGCCACATAATTTTCTTTCCGTGTTTATCCTTGCTTGTATTACTGATAAATTTTCCATTTAGAGTCTTCACATCAAGAATTTAATTTTCAGTAAGTTCTTTTACTATATAAGGAGATGCTGTTTCACGGTGTCTCTTTGAGCGCGCGCGACGCATGGCTGACTTCCAGTCAATCATTGAATAAACTGGCGTATACTTTTGCTCTTTTTCTATTGCGCTATGCATGGAGTCAACCTCCATGTGCGTGTGACCACTTTCCAAGTATTTCTGCTCAAAAACGTACAAATGTAAATCGGGTCTTTGGATCAGATGAACCAAAAAGGCAGTTATAAATTGGTTTCTATTTTGCCCTTTTTTATTGAATATAGGTTCGCGTTTGACCACTATCTCGCCTGATGGTAAGTGATGATGTTATCGAAGATGGAGCACGCTTACCTAAAAGTAACCTATTCACTCTGGACTTAAAAACTCCTATATAACGATAGCGCTTCGCCGTTTGTCTCGTAGTCCGATGATGGAACGGGCTTGGCGCAATTAGATTGTGTAATTCCATCGCACACTCCCCGAAATATAACCGATAGAAAACCGATAGACTTGCAACTCGTCGTCGGTGTTCAAGGCTCTGGAGCTTTGACTCGACCAGTGCATCGTTGCCAATGAGTCTCTTGGCCCGCTTCTCGATAGACTCAAGCGCGTCCAGTTGGTATTTCGCAGATCCATCCCAAAGATGAGAGCAGTACTCCATACGCGACCGAACCTGGGCTTGATAGAGATTGAGCAACTGTTCGGGTGTGAAGTACCGTCTCAACTTTGCTAGGATTCCCAACTTTTTTGATGCTAGTTGAGCATTAGCCTCGATAAACGGGCCAAAATTGAGGGTAGAAGTTAGTGTTACCCCCAGAAGCTCGATACGGTCGGTTATCGGCACGGTTACACCCCGGAAAGTAGGAGCCGGTTCGAATTGACTCCTTTTTGCGGAGAAGAGACACGCTTGGGTCTTAGCTGCATTAAACTTGACCAGGTTGGCATCGCCCCATTCGGAGATAGCCTTCAAGGTCAAGTTCAAGCGCCCAACCATGTCCTCACGGAGAGACTGGATCTGTGACCCACCAGCTCGCGCGCTGGACACATATCTCTCAGAAACTGTGCTGTCGTCTGCATACCCAAACGTACCGGACATTAGCAGATCGTTAATGTGCAGCAAGAATAAAGTTGCTGAGAGAACAGACCCCTGAGGGACCCCGGCATTAATTGCCAATTGGCCAGACTAGCAGCCATCAATGACCACTCGAATGGACCGATCCCTCAGGAAGTCTTCAATCCAAACGCAAAGTTGAGTGGGTAAACCGAAAGAAGGAAGCTTATAGCAATAAGGATATCGTGCCAGACCCTGTCAAAAGCCTTGGAGATGTCAAGGGAAACAGCAAGTGCTTCCCCTTGCTTCTCAATGGCCTCACTCCAGATATGAATGGCATACGCTAGAAGATCCCCAGTTGACCGGTTTTTGCGAAAACCGTATTGCCGGTCACTGAGGATGTTGCTCTGCGCAAGTGTCACTATAAATACAGATTTCTTTAATAGTATGTGGCACCTGACTGATCCACCAGTTTAAAGCACTGGCGATTTCAACAGTTCCTCTTTTGCCATTAACTTCGTTCCATGTTATACAATAAGCTTCATTAGGATGCTTTGCTGTATGAACCGTGTAGTTCTAGACATTTAGTTTCCTTGTGTAGTATGGAATGCTGACGTCACAAACAGGTATGTGTAACGTAGATTGCATGTCAGCAGTGAGCACAAGATAGGTTTCGTCTGCAATAGACCGTTCCTTATCACTTTCTTTGGCAGTTTGTGCCGCGATTTTTCTCTCAATATGGGCATCATATTATTCTTTAAGATTATCAGGCCGACCTGCAGTATCGAACCGTGTACCTATCATGCAGAGATCCTGTTTTGGAGTGAAAAATGACAAGTTAAATTCAGATCCAAATATTCTTTTATATACTTAAAATGAACATGGGGGGGTATCATTAGTTGATCGTTGATGCCAGTTTTTCTTTGTATATCTCGTACATTTTGGCAATGCTGAGTTTGCTCTCCTTTGGGTAGTTTTTCTGCAATAATGTGATTCAAGTTGAGGATAGGAATTAATGTGATTAATTATTTTTGACGTGACAACGTCTTATAATTCGATGAAGCTGGCTGCCCGCACGAAAATACATGACTCATGCGGCGTTACCTTGCTCTGAGGCGTTCCATCGCTCTGAGGCGTTCCATCGCTCTGAGGCGTTCCAAAGCAAATCAAATTGGATCTACAAGTTGACATTTATGTATGACTCAACGAGTCAAGTACTAGGCTATCATAAAACGGTAAGAGATGACGTCACTGTGTAGGGATTCTTTGACATTTATGAATGACTCAACGAGTCAAGTACTAGGCTATCATAAAACGCTAAGAGATGACGTCACTGTGTAGGGATTCTTCCATTGTGATGAGAAGTGCAGTAATAGTGATGTAAAATTAAAATTATCTTTTGAAAAATGCAACCATTCGATCAGTATTTTCTTATGACGTTGTCACGTTCAACTATCGTCAGTAAACCGACTTTACAGACAACCGATTTTTTTGTTCAGAATCACGATTGGCTTTATTAATAGGAATTTGGGAACCACGCCCGTCTTTTCCCTCAAAAATGCCGAACTCGTTCTTTTGTTTGACACCTTCATTGACCGGTCCATTTGAAATGCATAATGTTTTGAGGAAAAACTGCTTGCACACTCTTATTTTAGAACCATTTTTATTAAAATAGTATTCATATGAGGCACTTCGATGTTTATCTTTTGAAATAAGCACCTTCAAAGTTTTTACAGTTTTGGCAACTATAAATTGCAATAAAAACTGTTTTTGTGCCACATAATCCATAATATTCCAGTATTGTTGACATAGTGAAACTCTATCATCTTTAGAAAAGTTATACAAACAAAGAAAGCGGAATTTTGTATTACATTACACGGACTTAGGCATCTTAGCGGGCATGATTTTCTCTTTTTTATTCTTATAAGGCAAACAATTGTGTCTATTCGCTTTTGCTTGATTCTTTTTCCATATACTTGGGCAGCATTTTTTCCATCTTTTAGTATTCTTGTTCTTTGTGGCAGCAGTAGTAGCTGATGCTAAGTTTTGATCTTCAACAGATTTTTGTGTATTTGTTTCTGATTTGTTGTTTTCGACAGAATTTAAAACGACACCAGTAGTAGCCGATGGAGAGTTTAGAGGTTCAACAGATTCTGGTATTTCAATCACTGCCTTTTCGTTTTCATCTGCGTTGTTAGTTGTTATTATTATTTCTTGCTGTTTATTAGATTCTTTGTTTTCATTGGCAAAGGTAATACCCAGGTTAATTTTCAACTGTAAAGTTACTGTTTCTATTCTTACTTTGTACGAGTAAATAAGAATTCATTAAATCTTCGCTATCACTTCTGTCACTTGAAATGTTTCTAATTACTCTTCGTTTATTCTCCAAATAGTGTTTCTTGTCACTATCTGGATACCTGGAAAATCCACCAAAACTGCTTTTATCGGGTATTTCACCAGAGGTTACTAATCAGAAAAGTCTAATAAATACTTAAATCACTCACCTGTACAGCAACATCTTCTTTATTGAATAAATTTAAGATTAACTTTGCTCGAGTCATTGTTTATTCGAGTTAATAAAATCACGTACAAAAATAATAACGGGACGCGTGCGCATCGGACGGCGTTCCGCCGAGAGTAAAAGTCACCAACGCGTGCGGAGGCACGCATGCAACGGCCAACAAACCTAGTTAAAAAAGCAAAACTAACCAAGTGGCGCGCGAAAATCGCCTAATTATCGTAGCTGTACAAAGATAGTGATTGAAATATTCACTAAAAGTTTTTAGCGAAAAGTCGAATTAAATTTCTGTGACCATAGCATTAGGATAGAACTGATTAAATAAGTTTGACGATTTCTCGCGTTAAGATTATGTTCACTTAATTACTATAAATGTCGGTCTCGTAGCCACTAACTTGACTTGGTTAGTTTTCGCTTTCTGTTTTTTTATCGAACGAGTCATTCTAAAACTAATTAAGTTATTTTAGTTATCTTTGCCTTGAATTAAGTCCCGGCTATGATTTATTTTGTAAAGAGGAAAGGTAATCAAACCGAGTTAAGTACAGAATTGCAATCTTACCAAATAATGAAAAAGTATTTAAGTAAATTAATTAATTTTCGATTAATGTGTTGTAAACCAAATGAAGAATTAGTGATGTTTTGCACTATCTAAAATGAAAATTATGACACGTATAGACATGACTGTAAGGTTGATATTTGTAGAAAAAATTGGTGATTTTGATGACATAACTAACTCAATTTTGGCCAAATGTCGACTTGGTGACTTTTCGCTCTACGGCGACGATATAAAGGCATCAGAGATGCAACAACAGCCGCACTGCGAACGAATCTGCTGCCAATGATTATGGCCTGGGATTTAGTTGGGTTAATTTGCAAACCAAATGACTTAGCCCAAACGCTGATGCAAGCCAGGTCATGATTCATTGCAGCAATTGCAGAAGTCAACTTGTCGAGCTATGCTCAAATTAAATTTCAATAACACCACTATATTAAAAGCAACTGATCATAATCATGAAGGTGATTTGACGAATAACGAGATTCTAATGAATTTAAATGATTACGAGGATCAATTAAAGCATAATCTAGCTGCTTCTGTCTCAAGTCTACTTTGATACTATTGAGCGAATAGAAGAGAAAGGACTCCATTTAGTTGCAAATAAATATCCCACGATTCCAGTGTGAAAAATAAACTATATAGAAAAAGGAACAAATCTTTGGGCGTTCAACGCATATCATTCAATAATATAGCTAATACATATAATAGTTTCAAGTTATCTTGCTTGCAGATCGCATCCGAGATCAACGTATTCTCGTTTATGGCCACTATAATATGAGAGAAATTGTTGCACATTTAAAGAGATTCTTCTGTGATGGAACGTTTAAAACATGCGTTACAAAATTCCATCAGCTATTTAACATTCATGTCGATATTGGGAGTACGAAATATCATACGAAAATTATTCCCACTATTTATGCTCTGCTGCCCAATAGAACAGTTAACACTTACAAAACATTATTTTGTTTAATTAAAAGCCAAATACCGAAGTGGCACCCAGAAACCATCACATGTGATTTTGAAAAGTCTTTTATACAATCTTTGCAACATGAATTTCCAAATATAAAAATTGTGGGCTGCTATACTCATTTCAAGAGATGTCTGTGGCGAAAAGCAGAAACGTTGCGCCTAAGAAAGTCGAAATTGGGAAAAGAGCACGTGAAAAGATGTTGTACATTGCCACTTTTACCGACTGACGCACAATCAGATGCCTGGTTATATATCATAGCTGATTGCTTAAATACTGAAGATGCAACAACATTTAACGACTTTATTATATAAGACGACGATTTTATTAAAACGTGGCTCGATGACAATTCCGATTATGAAAACACATACAACTGCTATAAAGAACATCATCGCACTAATAATTCAGTAGAGGCATGGAATGCCGGAATAGCCAAAACATTGAAACGGAAACCAAATAAATTTTGAATCAGGAGTAATTAGCATCGGTCACTGTATTGAAAATCTTTTAACCATTCTGAAATAAACTAACTCCATTCACAGCTACTCCTCATCTCAATATTTGCCTCACATACATTATTACAAATACATACTTCATACACCTCTACACACACTCACACTCCTCACCTAAACAAAACATATCACACACAACCTCACTGACACTACACTTCTCACTCACACACCCGATCTCATAAACCGAGTCAATAATTTCTGTTTAGTTGTAGTTTTAATTTTTTTTTTATAACCTTTTCCTTTATGTTATAGCTACATTTCTATTATTTTTTATTTTCTTTTTTAACATTTTTTACAACTTTGTCCTTAGACGGCACCAAATTAAAAGCTTATTCTAGCCGTGAAGGGGCCTGGTGACCTGTAACATAGGCTTTTTTCCAAAAACCTATTTCAGGCACCAGTCTCTCACAAAGAGTACAGCTTATGAAATTGTACCTATATTAATTATAAGGCAACTTTGTGGAGAGAAAATAAATGATTTATTGATTGATTGATTGACTGTATCGCAAAGATTAAGTAAATTAAAATATATTTATAATGTCTTATAATAATATTCTATGTTTTACTATTGATTTTATTGATCTCTATAATCATTATCTTAGTAAAATCATTGTGATACAATTACCTTAATTATTACTAAAATACTCTATTTACAAAGTGTCAAATATTGTTGTTACAGAGTTATGTAGAATGATTATTGATTGTAAAATTACCCACCCATTTTAGTATTGTTATGTCATGAGTATGCTCTACTGATGATTATTTTGATATTTTATTTTATTACGGTACGGGAATCGAACCCGGGACTTAAAAAATTGCGTATCTCCGGAACCGGAAGAGATAGGAGGTTTTAGACCCCAAATCCGACCTTTGTAGTGTCGACACTACGGTGAAAACCGCCACCGGGATATCGATCCCCCTCCCCATTTTCCTTTTTCCTCAAACTTTCCCTTCCCTACCTCTTAGCGGGCCATATCTCGGAAGCGAGAGGAGATAGAGCCGATCCGGCTTCAAAATCAGCCTCTGTGGTGTGTGTGTCACCACGGCTAAAGTCGTATAAGAGGTATCCTTCCCCCCCCCCGTTTGAAGCCTCCCCCCCACCCCTCACATACCAAACACCGATATCCCGGAAAATACGAACCATAATAAGACTTCTGACTGCGGATCCTTTACTATTCGGCGGATTACAGTAGAGAGTTGCCCGGAGAGGTTTTGGGAAAGAGTCAAGACCGAACCGTACATTAGCTTTATTTATTTTTATTTTTTTTTTATTTTAAGATTTTTACTTTATTATTGTACACTTCTAGGTTTATTGACCTCTAAGTTAACTTGACCCAGACCTGTTTCGGAAGCGGTCAAGACCGAGTCGCGGTCAAGTCAGAGTCGCATTTCAAAATTTTATTTTTATATTAATTTTTTGTTACCGTATTTTCACTTTTATGGAGACCGAGCTGTATTTTAATTTTAATTATTTTATTTAAATTTAAAAAGTTACACATTTGTTTTTTACATTTTTATCCTTTTGCCTGACATCCTAACGTAGTTTGACCAAGGTAAAGTCCACCTGGTCCAAGACCAGTTTCTGAAGCGGTCAAGACAGAGTCGCGATCAAGTCCGAGTCGCATTCTAAAATTTTATTTTTATATTAAATTTTTTTGTTGCTGTTTTTTTTTTTGTTTTTTGTTGCTTGTACATTTTTATCCTTTTGTCCGACACCCTAACATAGTTTGACCAAGGTCAAGTCCGAGTCGGATTTTAATTTGAAATTAAATTATTTTAGTTTAAAATTTATACTTTTGTTTGTAACTCTTAAATTCTTCAATTGTAAATTATAGTGTTTATAGTCTATATTACAAACAAAGAAAGACCGAGTCGCGGTCAAGTCCGAGTCGCATTTTAAAATTTTATTTTTATATTAATTTTTTGGTACTGTTTTTTCACTTTTATTGAGACCGAGCTGTATTTTAATATTATTTATTTTATTTAAATTTAAAAATTTACATTTGTTTTTACATCTTTACCCTTTTGCCTGATATCCTAACGTAGTTTGACCAAGGTAAAGTCCATCTGGTCCAAGACCAGTTTCTGAAGCGGTCAAGACCGAGCCGCGGTCAAGTCCGAGTCGAATTCTAAAATTTTATTTTTATATTAAATTTTTTTGTTGTTGTTTTTTGTTGCTTGTACTTTTTTATCCTTTTGTCTGACACCCTAACATAGTTTGACCAAGGTCAAGTCCGAGTCGGATTTTAATTTGAAATTAAATTATTTTAGTTTAAAATTTATACTTTTGTTTGAAACTCTTAAATTCTCCAATTGTAAATTATAGTGTAAAGGAGGACGGGCAAAAATGTATGGAAGCCAGCCTAGGAACCAATAACAACAAGCGATATATCATTGGAAAGGTTTTTTTATGTACTTCAACTATTGTTATGGCGGAAAGTTCCAAATCGCTGTGTGGATAAAGTTATGGCGCAATAAAGCCAGATTTCATTCACAAAAATGCCATTTCTCACTAATTTCGACCCAGGTGTTTTATGGCACCTCAAGCTCAAAATACCTTATGTATTGTTTTATTTAACGTTTGAATACACCGCGTAGAGTATTGTTTAACCGATAACTCTGTTTTTGTTATACTTGTATTAGTTGCGCGTGTTTTATAGGGGTGCCTAATACATTCGGCCAAAGCTGTATCTCGCTCTCACTGATTTCATGCTACAGGCGCTGGTATGCTTAAACTTGAAGTACCTACATACTAACACTACTTTATCCTACAGATTTCATTTTAACACTGGTTGTTAAGAGGCCGAATACAGTCTTGCCATGTAAGGGCGAAAATATATTTATGTAACCTTTTGGTTATTAGGGACGTAATTGGTATTAGTGCGATAGTACAATATTATTGCACTTGCTTGACAGGGCGCAGGACAATATGGAGATGTGCCCATATAACCTCTATTGTCTGGTATTTAGGTGTAGGAAGGCATGAGCCGTTTAATTCTCTAGCCGAAGATTAAATTAGTATTATTATTGATGAAGATTGAAAAGGAGCTTTGTTATCTTACTGTAAAACTGGCATTATCAAACTAATAAAAATATTATGTATTTGATTAATTATTATATTGTATTTTATACGACAAGTGTTAGCCGACGTTCGCACGGACAGAATAGAATCGAGCGAGAGTTTCTTCGCGTACTGGATCTTCAACGCACTGCTTAGCACCGAGAGTTGAAAACCCAATAGTGTGGTTTTTCGACGCGCTGTTGATGCGACGCGATGCACTCTGCTATTCTCAATGCTCAGTTCAACACCAAGAGTTGCTAATACAGTGCGTGAAAAAATCCCGCCGCGATTCTATTACGTCCGTGCGTACGTCGGCTTAGGGCGCGCTGTAATATTAATACTTTGGTTTTCCTTTTAAATCCTTAACATGTACCTGTTGTCATTAATGTAATGACCGTATCAAATGTTTCTTTAGCAAAGTATAATATTGTTAAAAGTTAAAATTAATTGATAGTGATATGATAATAGATCTCATATGTGTTTTCACTTGATTGTTTTATTTTGTAGAGCAAGCTCTACCTGACCTTATTTTATCAGAAATAAAATGTGTGGGATAAAGTAGTGTTACGACTTTAAGTTTAAGCATACCAGCGCCTGTAGCATGAGATCAGTGAGAGCGAGATACAGACTTGGCCGAAAGTATTAGGCACCCCTATAAAACACGCGCAACTAATAAAGTACAACAAAAACAGAGTTATCGGTTAAACAATACTCTACGCGGTGTATTCAAACGTTAAATAAAATAATAGATAAGGTATTTTAGGCTTGAGGTGCCATAAAACACCTGGGTCGAATTAGTAAGAAATGGCATTTTTGTGAATGAAGTCTGGCTTTATTGTGCTGTAACTTTATCCACACAGCGATTTGGGACTTTCCGCCATAACAATAGTTGAAGTACATAAAAAAACCTTTCCAATGATATATCGCTTGTTGTTATTGGTTCCTAGGCTAGAATGCCCGTTCTCCTTTATAGTGTATATTACGAACACAGAAATAATGTGTTCCAAACAGTCAACTAACCCCAACACCTCCCGCAAGACGACCACGGATGCGGCAAAAGTGACCAAGTCCCTGAGGGAAAAGGTCCTCAAAAATACAGCGAAGTCCGTGGTCTCGGAAAAGGCGGCGCGTCCATCGAGTCAGCCACTGGCGAGTAGGGCAGAGTCGGAACCAGAAGTAGACACACAATCTGTGTCGACGTTGCCAGAAGTGCCGAATCTGGAGTTTTTCACGCCGGAGGAAGGGAGAGTCATGTCTGTCACCTCTGGCCAGGCCACAGAATGGGTGCAGTGTGGCATCTCCCTCCCCCACCCGATAAACTCGGACGACGAATGATCGGTGGCCTCCTCAGCGGGCCAATCCAGTGTCCCGAAGAGCGGGCGACCGAGCCTTCTATATAGAACACCGAGAAGGGGAACAGGGGTGGAGATGGACCTGGCAACCAGAGAGGCCAATGAGCTTCTCCAGAAGGGCAAGGACGCGTTGGAGTCAGCGGGGAATATGAAGAGGGAGTGCAAAGCCACGTGTCAAGAGAGCTTGCAGGGTTTGTACGAGGTCTGCTTGTCACTGGCAGACTCCAGAGGCCGTCATAAGTACAACCTGGAAAAGGAGCGCTCCCGACACGCACAAGAACTTGTGCGTGTCGAGAGAGCTCACACCAGGGAACTGATGGCCATGAAGGTGGAGCTGTCAGTGATGAGGACGGACGTAATTGACACGAAGAAGCAGACAAAGGACATCCGGGAGTGGCTGGGACACGAGACCCTGGAAGCCCTAAACGGAATCAAAGAGGTCAAAGAGGAGATAAAGAAGGCGAGCCACCAGAGCCTCAAAGAACACGAGGTGACGAGAGGGGAAAGTGCAAGGGCCCCAGGTGAGCCCAAATGGGACACAATGGGGACTGGACTTTCTCGTCTCGACACGAACGTGACGAGCATATCAAACCAGCTGGACCAGCTGAGGAAGGCTCTGGACAGGCTCAAAGAGGACCTCGCCCAGCCAAAGGAATTATCCTCGGATCGGAGTACCCAAAACGTCTGTGACACGGACCATTTG
Source organism: Tholera decimalis (assembly GCA_943138885.2). NCBI lineage: Eukaryota > Metazoa > Arthropoda > Insecta > Lepidoptera > Noctuidae > Tholera > Tholera decimalis. The sequence continues at coordinate 30,101,068 of OW964551.2, forward strand.
CTCACAACCACCAAATTCGAAGAATAAATATCTCAACTAAGATCGGAGATCCAAAACATCGCCAACCGGCCAATTATGTCACCCCCACCACCACCAAAACCCATAAATATTACCCAAAACCTGCAACCCATAGCGGAAAGACTGGAGATGGTATCTGCAGACATCCGAGTTCTGCGAGACAAGGAGCCACTAGTTCAGTCGGCTCCGGCGATGAACTTGGAAGCAGAGCTCGCAGTCGGTGAGGTGAAGAAGACACTCCAGAATATAGAAAAAGGTGTCGCAGACCTGGGCAAAGCGGATAGACCGCCACAACAACAACAGGGCCCAAAAACCTTTGCCCAGGTTGCCAGCACACCGAAGCTACCACAACAAGACCCCAAGCCAAACCACACCCTGATCGTCTCGTCGACGGACCCTAAGCATACGGGAGATAATGTAATCGAGAGGATCAGGACCGCCCTGGACCTTAAAAAAAGCGGAGCCCGAGTCGACACAGTGCGTAAGGCACGTAATCAAAAGGTCGTTTTGAGGTGCGCCAGTAAGACCGACTTAAACCTGATCAGAGATCAGTTCAAGTCCGACGCAGGTCTCAAGGTCTAGCCTAAACCCCAAAACCCCCTGGTCTGCATAAGAGGGGTTCTGTCCAGCTACGGCGACGGGGAGATAGTCGATCTCCTCAAGGCGCAGAACAAACACCTTCTGCAAGACGTCGCCGTGGATGGACAGACCCTAAAAGTACGGTACAGGAAGCGTGCGAGAAACCCCCACGAGTGCCACCCGGTTCTGGAGCTCTCCCCAGAGCTCTGGAAACGGTTCACACAAGCACAAAAGGTCCACCTAGGCATTCAGAGATGCCCGATTGGAGATCAGGCCCCTCTCGTACAGTGCACAAGGTGTCTTGGGTATGATCACAACAGGACCATATGCAAGGCCCAGAAAGACACGTGCAACTACTGCGCAGGAGCGCACACGGGAGCGGACTGCCCCATTTGGGCAGCCGGAAAGCAGTCAGCCTGCGCAAACTGCCAGGTGGCCAAAAGATCCAGCAGTGACCTCGCCCACACGACGTTCAGCGAGGACTGTCCGGAAAGACAAAAGTGGGATGGGATAGCGAGGTCGCGCGTTTCGTACTGCTAAAGGCGACCAGGAGGAACACACCACACAACCCGTCATCCTCCAAATCTCCACAAAGCCGACAGCAAGGTTGAAGTTCATACAGGTCATCCTTCAACGCTCCAAACTGGCTACAGAAGAACTGCACATGGCGGCCCAGGCAAAGGGTGCTTCAGTAGCACTAGTTCAAGAACCCTATGTCGGAAGAACAGGTGTGATGAAACAGTGCCCCGGCACACATGTCATCCAGTGCAGCCTGAACCGCCAAAAACCAGTAAAGGCGGCGATCATTGTTTTCAGAGACAACCTGGAGGTCATCCACGACCCACAGATTGTAACAGAGAATATCGCCGCCGTCTTGCTGAAGGCAGGGCAGCTCAGTTTTGGAGTACTGTCGGTGTATTTCGAGGGTGACCAAGACATAGCACCCTACATCACCGCTACAGAACACATTATTCACAAACTTCATACTCAAAACATCCTGGTGGGAGGTGACGTAAATGCCTGGAGCCAGTGGTGGGGAAGTGTTTCCGAAAACCACCGAGGGGCGACGTACAACTCCTTCCTCAATGAGCGGGATCTCCAGATCCTAAACACGGGCCAAACTCCGACTTTCGAGACCTACCGAGGTGACAGATGCTTCACAAGCATCGTCGACGTGACCGCGTGCCACTGCTAGGAAAGGTCGAGTTGTGGCGCGTAGAAAGAAGTCTCACAACATCGGACCACAATGCAATTACTTTCTCGATGCGCTTAGAGAAAGCCTTGGAACCCCTAAGGCCGGTTTCTACGCGCATCTATAACACAAAGAAGGCAAAGTGGTCAGACTTCAGCGCGCACTTCAAAGCCGGTCTGGCGGATGACGGTCTCACGCCGAAAAGAGTCTTGGAAGTCACGAACCCAGAGGATCTGGAAAACCTCATAACAAACTACACCCACATCATCCTCCGCTCATGCGAGGAAACGATCCCAAAAATCGGATCTCAAAAACACAACGCTAAGCCACCATGGTGGAGTCCTTCTCTAGGGGTAGGGTATTGGTAGTGTAGGGTTTGGGTAGGGTAAGGGTAGGATAGGGGTAGTGGTATCGGTTGGGTAGGGGTAGGATACCCCGCGAACGAAGTCGTTGCGGGTCAGCTAGTATGAAATAAAGTATGTTAGTATTCAAAACAATTATAGGCGTATTTAAAAAGTTCATTGATTGTATTTTTAATCAATATTGCGTGTCCTATCGCTGTTTATTTACACTAAAAAGCACGAAGCATAACAACATTGTTTATAATATTACGTTACGTGAGCCGCCCGAGTTTGCAATATCGTACGCGGTGCGTAAAATGATTTAAATGATTAAGCACGCGACCGATAGCAATCGCTAGCATTCGACGACTGGCCACCGCGCAATCACCGAGCTACTATTGCTTAATTTGCTTATTACTACGAGCGTTTGCAATCATGCGATGTGCGACGGACAGAGACGATAAGTGCGATGTAAAGCAAAAAGCAAATAGCAACAAGTGACAGCCACGATAGCATTTGCTTTATTTTACGTATGATAAGCACGGTGCTTTATTTTGCTATATGCTTTATTAACCACCACTAACCCACGCTCGTAATAATTACCGTCGTATGCCGCCGTCGTATGTTACCGTCGAATTGGCGCGAGCGTTCCTTTGTATGACCCAAACATTTAATGAACGAAATCACATTTAAAAAGTTTATTAGGTTTGGACGTGGATCTACGTTTAGGTACATAAGGGTAAAGATTTTTCGAACGTGGATCCACGTCTTAAACATACGAAGGGTTAATGTTATTCAAAATAGATTCATTTTAATAAGTGACTGGTATTCAAATGATGATGGAGTAATCTGTATTTAAATTTTTAGTGATAAAACATGGAATCAGGAGTGCGAGCAAGTCCCGGACAATTGTCAACGCTGCTTGAGTATATGGAAACGTAAGTAAATCCAAGTTTTATTCATGAGTATATAATGTAAACAATGACGCGATCTTATCAATGAAATACTTATATTGAATCTTTGTTTGTTTATGTTACAGTCATGGTGACCTGGCGAGGCTTCTTGCTGGATCACAAGGTCGGGTAAGGTCAGACCGATTATGGTTTGAACTTACCAACAGTTTGAATGAATTTGGAATTATCCGTAACCGAATCCGAAATCCGAAAAAAAAAAAACTGTTTACTTCTATTGTCGTCTTATCATACTCGTACCTAACTTGTGTGTATTTTTAAATTCGACAAATTAAAACGACAGTGTTGTGTTACAGAATTGATTGAATTGGTACAAAATGCGTCATAATTCGACTATAGTTTGGACATTTTTTGATGAAATGACTGTCGATTACGCAAAATGTAAACAATGTGGTAAAAGCTTTTCACGGAAAGGAGGTGGCACTCAACGAATTAGGAATGTCCTAATTCGTTGGTGGCACTACATCGCTAAAACTTCATCTTAAATCACAACTCAGTGATAAGTACGAAGAACTTTTGATACTGGAAAAAGGTAACCAACCAAATAAATCACAAACATCCAAACAGCTGACATCTTTACAAGAGTGTAAAAAACAGTTGACACTAACAGATTATTTAAAAATAAAGGTGCCTGGGATGAAAGTAATACCAAACAAAAAGAAATTGATAAGTTAGTGGCTGAAATCATTGCGTTACAAAACTTGCCATTTAATTTTGTGGAAGGTGTGGGATTTCAAAGATTAGTGCAGGCAGCCTTGCGACGTTATAATCTTAGAGGTCGGCAGTATTTTCCTAATTTACTGTGCAATGATATCTACAATAAAATGAAGTCAAAGATTCTGGAATTAATGAAGCAATTTGAAAAGTTATCATTTACTACAGATGTGTGGTCCGAGCCGAGCGCAAACGTCTCGTTACTTAGTCTTACTGCTCATTGCATCACGAATAATTTTGAAAGAGTTTCTATAATACTCAAGTGTGAACAATTAGAGGGCCGACCCACACAGGTGAAATTATAGCGAATAATTTAAACAACATTTTGCAAGATTGGGGCTTAAGTACTGAATCAGTTCAATGTATTTTACGCGACAGAGGATCTAATATGATAAAAGCTATTAGTACGGCCAATTTCACTGATGCAAACTGTACTATTCATCAACTGTAATTATGTGTTCGGTCTGCAATGGAAACTGAAGAATTTCTCTCACCAGTGGTTTTAAAATGCAAAACAATTGCGACTAATTTTCATCACTCACTAATTGCTCAAAATGAATTGAAACGAATTCAAACAGAAATACTGAACCAAACAGCACTAGGTATGATTCAGGATTGTTCTACAAGGTGAGATATTTTATTCTAATCTAAAATATACATACACCTACCTGTTATGTAAATTTCATTTTTTTTTCGGTACTTTATTTAATTCACACATGTTTTATTTTTCAGAAATGGAATTCGACTGTTGGTGGCGATCAAGTAAAGTCGACGGCGTTTAGTGTACATTCGTTTATTCGTTACAAGTTATATTTAGTTTTACAAAAGGGTGCGCGACATAATGCGTACGCGCGATCAGCCGTAGAGAAAAAAGGGGAAGAGAAGATGGCCGCCACAGGATCTTGTCATCGCGTCGCGTTCCATCTTTTTGTGGTGATGCTCGGTTCGCGAGCATTAGTGCGTTCCGGTTTCGTTGTAAACATCCTCCCCCCCCTTGGGGACATGTTCCCCAAGGAGCTCTTGGGAATTTAGTAGGGCTAGTCGAGAGACGGGCCTATGAATGACGCCATTCTCTGTCTTGACGTCGACTACCCTGCATACACCGTCAGTTCCTGGATACAGCTTCAAAATGCGGCCCATGAGCCACTTCATAGGTGGCAGCTGGTCATCCAATATTAAGACCAGGTCGTCGACACGAACTTCGTGCTGTGCTTGCTGCCATTTGACGCGTTGCTGCAGAGTGACTAGGTAGTCCTTTGTCCATCGAGACCAGAAGTGCTGTCTTAAGCGCTCAATCAGTTGGTATCTATTGATACCGATTCGTTCAGTAACGGGTGAAGGTAGCGAGGTCAATGGTCTACCCACAAGAAAGTGCCCAGGTGTAAGTGCGGACAGATCAGATGGATCAACAGACATTGAAGTAATCGGACGCGAGTTCATGATAGCCTCGATCTGTGCAAAGAGTGTATATAATTCCTCGAAAGTTAAACTTGAGTTACCCGCTATTCTTTTTAAGTGATATTTGGCCGTTTTGACTCCGGCTTCCCAGATACCGCCGAAATGCGGTGCATATGCGGGAGAGAATTTAAACGTTATACCTTCCTTGCTCGCGTAGTCGCTAACTAAACGTTCACTTTCCTTAAGCAGTCTGTTCAGTTCATTATTCGCACCTACAAAATTTTTACCGTTATCACAGTATATAGTGTGAGGTTTGCCTCGTCGTGAAACAAATCTACGCAAGCATAAAATAAAGGCATCGCTACTTAAGTCGCTTACGACTTCTAAGTGAACAGCCTTGGTGCTGAAACAAACAAATATGCATAAGTAGCACTTAGAGGTTTTGGCACCGCGGCCCTTTCTATTTAAGATTAAAAAGGGTCCTGCAAAGTCAGTGCCACAAGTCGCAAATGGTGGAGCAGGAGTTACACGAGGTTGCGGTAAGTTACCCATTATGGGGTTTAAAGGCTTAGCTCTAAATCTTTGACAACGAACACACTTTCTAACAGTAGTTACAGCTAATACCTTTCCACTTGTAGGCCAGAATTGCTCACGAATAGTATTTAAAAGTTGCTGAGGGCCACAGTGTAGAAGACGAAGATGTTCTTGCTCAAATAGCAGTTTCGAGAAAGTGTGTTTGGAGTCCAGTAGTATAGGATGTCTTTTCCCATAAGGACAGTGAGATGCATTATCGATTCGTCCACCGACACGCAACACACCGTGTTCATCCAAAAATGGATTCAAAGAGAGAACTCTCGATTTAGAATTTAATTTATGTAAAGTTTCAAGTGAGTGAATTTCTTTTGAAAAGCATTCTTTCTGTGACGCCTTAGCTATTAGTACCAGTGAGTTGTTCAATTCAGAACAGGTAAGTTCACCATTAAATTTAGTATGCATATTTTTTATGTTATTTATAAATCTTAGTACATAAGCAAATATCCTTTGCAGTTTATATAGTTTAGAGTATTTTTGAAATGGAACAATATTAGTGGGCATAGTTTGAACATTTAAACTTATTTTTATTTCAGGTAAAGTAGAAGAAGTAGATTTAAATTGGGGCCATTCATTTTCTGACTTGGCCAGAAATGAAGGGCCATGCCACCAAAGAGCATTATTATAGAGAAGACGTGGTTGAATGCCCCTGGACGCCATATCAGCAGGATTATGCTCAGATGGTACATGACGCCAAGTAGTTATATCAGTTAATTCCCGAATTTGTTCAATCCGGTTGCTTACATAAGTTTTGAGAGTTTTGGGTGGAGTGTGTAACCACCCTAAAACTATAGTTGAATCTGTCCAAAATACTGAGCGTGAAATCTTAATTCTTAAAGATTGAAGTACTTTAGAGTATAGTTTTGCACTAAGTAAAGCACCTAACAATTCCAGACGGGGAATCGTTTCAGTTTTCAAAGGAGAAACTTTAGTTTTAGCACATAACAAGTTACATTTAATCTCAACTAAACTATTCGTTGATTTTAGATAAATGCATGCACCATATGCATCTTGTGAGGCATCAGAAAAGCAATGTGCCTCTATATAAATAGGAGAACTACAGAAAATGTATCTAGGTATCTGAATCTGAGTGAAACATTGAGTTTCATTATAGAATTCTATCCATGAGTTTTCAATATCCTTTGGAATTTCATCATCCCAGTCGATTTTTAGTAACCAAAGTTTCTGTAGTAAGATTTTATGAAAAATAGTGCAAGCAGATAAAGAGACCTAAAGGATCAAATATTCGACACGAGTTTGACAATATAGAGCGTTTCGTTATTTTAGGAATAGATTTAATTTCGACTGAATAGTGCAAAGTATCAGAGCTAGGTGTCCATCCCAATCCCAAGACAGAGGCTTGTTTACTGAAATCCTGAGATTGGTCAGTAGTAGGTATGTCATCAAAAATATCAGGTGAATTTGATCTAAATTTACGCAAAGGGAAACGGGCTTCAGCAAGTTTGTCGATTACTCCTGAAATGTTAGCTTTTAACTGCGATTTTGAGTCCGATCCAGTATTCAAATCGTCAACAAAAAAGTCATGTCTAATAATATTGGCAACAGCTTCATTAGTACACTCCGCTGCGAGTTGAACAAGACACCTAGTACTCAGATACGGAGCTGAAGATGTTCCATAAGTGACAGTATTCAGCTGTAAGATTTTCAGTGGTTGACTTTCGTCTTCCCTCCAGAGTATCAGCTGTAAATGACGCTGTGATTCATTTACCATAACTTGTCTATACATTTTTTCAATATCACCTGTCACTACATAGGTATACTGACGAAACCTGAGTAAAATTTCCATTAAATCGTCCTGAACTACGGGTCCAACAAATTGGATATCATTTAGCGATTTGTTTGAGGAAGTTTTACAAGATGCATCAAATACTACTCTTAAGCGAGTGGTTTCACTACTTTCGCGAATCACTGCATGATGAGGAATATAGTATCCGAAGTTCGGACGTGTTACTTCAATTAAATGTCCTAATTGTTGATACTCATTAATAAATTTAGCATAGTCATTTTTCATTCTAGATTTATTCAGATTCTTTTCCAAATTCAAGAAACGCCTTTCAGCAGTAAGATAAGAGTCTCCTAAAGCCTCATTAGGTACTTCACGCAAAGGAATTTTTACACAAAACCTTCCATCATTCAGACGGACAGTGTTCTCGATAAAGTGGTTTTCACAATAATTTTCCTCATTGGAAAACTTAACATTTTTATTTGGCAGAGTAGGAATACTTTCAACTTCCCAGAATTTAGCCAGAGAGTCCCTAATCTCTTGAGAAAAGTTAGAACAAGTAGTAGTAGTAGTAGGCCTCACACCGGTAGGGCCTGACACGAGCCAACCCAGTTTAGAATTTTGTAGTGTAGGTTTATTTTTCCCTAATTTAATTTGTCTAGTTTCCACAATTTCCCAGTAAACATCAGCACCTAGCAGTAAATCTATTTCAGAGGGTATATAGTAGGTAGGATCTGCTAGGTCTATAGATTTAGGAAGGTTTAAATCAGAAGAGTTAATCACGGAGCTAGGCAACATGCCAGTAATCTCAGGCACTACAAAACATGTTACATTTGTCTGGAATAAGTTAATCCGCGATTTAAGTTTTATCTTACACATTTTACTAGTATGAGTCACTTTATTATTTATGCCAGCAATTGATATGTCTGTATTAGAACAAGACAAATTCACTTTTCTCTGCATTCTTTCAGTTATAAATGAGGACTGGCTGCCATTATCTAAGAGTGCCTTAACAATGTATGTTTCAGAGGATTGATTGTCAATTATTTTCACTTGAGCAGTGCATAGCAGGATCTGCCCAGGCATTGCCGCAGAGAGTGACACAGGATTGAACATAGCAATTGTAGAAGTTGCCTGGGAAGAACTTGCCTCTTGAGGAAGTGATATTGCAGAAGTCTTATGAGCAGATGAGTTTGTCTTGTCATTATTGGACTGTGATTTATGTAGCAGTAAATTGTGCTTTCTGTTGCAGAATTTGCAAGAGTGATGTTTGCAGTGAGCAGAGAAATGACCAGGACGCAGACAATTATAACAGAGTTTGTGCTTGGAAACTTCACTGTATCTAGCGTCTACAGACATATCCTTGAATTTTTTACATTTATATAGTAAATGATCTTGTGAACATACAACACAGTTATTATCATAATTTGTGTTAGAAGAAACAAATGATTTAGTTTGTTTAATATCTTTAGAATAAGGACGTTTTTCAGATTTACTAGTATTAGTACTGTACTGCAAGGTTTCCAAAACATCAGCTCGATTTCTTAAAAAAGTATAGAAATCCTCAATCGTTGGAGCAGCAGCAATAGTATTCCTATGCTCCTCCCATTGGCGACCCGTGGCGCCATCTAGTTTAGACACCATAATGTATACAAGTAAAGTATCCCAGCGGGATTCAGGATCATTTAAAGTAGATAGGGCTCGAATATTTTTAGAATAGTAATCTATCATGGAACGCAGAGATTTGTAATTTTCTTTATTTATAGTGTCATAATTCAAAATAGCCTTTAAATGATTATTTGTAAGTATCCTCTTGTTATCAAAGCGTTCAGTAAGTAAATTCCAAGCTAATTTATAATTGGTAGCAGTGAAGTCTATTGACTTGATTATATCAGACGCTCCTGACTCTAATGAAGAACGGAGGTAATGGAACTTATTTATTTCTGGAATACTATCATTATTATTTATTAAAGAATCGAAAGTGTCTCGAAATTCCATCCACTTCAAATAGTTACCATCAAAGGAAGGCAGCTGAATGGTAGGCAATTTAATATTATAGTTACGGCAATCTTGTTTATTATTCTGACAGCTAGTTATAGAATTGCAGTTAGTATTTTTAGTAGGACCAAGATTTTCAATCAACAATTGAGCTTTAGCAATGTTAGAACAAAATTCACTTTCTATCATGTCATTTTCTTCCAACTGATCAGGATCTAAACTTTCAATTTTAGTTTTTAAATCATCAAACTGTAAGAACAATTCTTTAAATCTAGATAACTTTATCTCAGTTTCGACAAGTATTTGCTTAGGAATGCTGTCAGTTTCTATCAGTTTTATAGTATTTAAGTATTTTGAAAATAAAGTTATTCTAGCCTTTATCGTACCACGTTGCTGAATAAGAGCTTTCAATTCAGCCGACATAGTGAAAGCTTATAAGAACTGAACAGACCGTCAAGAAATAAGTTATTCCGGTATAAGATACCACGAGTAGAAGTTAACAAACAAAGCCAAACCGTGCAAGTCGCGCATTAGCTACGACAACAACTCTTCAGTCAGCGACACACACGAGCAAGCAGGTCACACAGCTCAAGAACCAGCAAGCAGTTGCTGTAGCAAGTAGATAGGTGTATAGCAGCGCATTCCAGCGGGACCCAAGAAGCAGGTGCACACGGAGAATCTGGAAAATGCCAGGGTGTTCCCGTAAGCGAGGTGCAAGTAGAAAGAAGTTAAGGTAGGAGGTATAAATGTCGTTAAATAGGTACCAACCTACTAAGAAATTATCATTAATCTGAGTCCATAGAATGCAAATTCAGTGAATAAGAAATTAGATAGTTAGGAAGGCATAATTGTCATTTAAATAAGTAGGTGCCTAACTATTAGTTTATCTGTATCATTAATCTGACTCCAAAGAACAAGCAAAACTTAGGAAAGTAAGTTAGGAAGGTATACATGTCATATTTTAGGTACCTCCCTATTATTCATCGTTAATCTGACTCCAAGTAATATAGGCAAAACATAAAAGTAGATACTGCAGGCTATATTTTCATTTTACAGTTAGTAGAAATATGACTAAATTGGGCGTACTTCCCTGTGGCCAAACCAAATCACTCACTACATGAATCCGTTATTTTGAGCAGGTCATCTTTTCTTCTTTTTATTGTTCAGTCATGTACCAAACATCAGGCATCAGATTGCAGGCGTAGTGGAAGAATTGTTGGAGATTATAGTTGGCCGCCTCGCGGTTTCGTCGCCGCCATGCCACCAGTCTTGATCTTCAAATAAGTACGTTTGATCACGTCGAGGTCTCCAAATGTTAGTGGCGATCAAGTAAAGTCGACGGCGTTTAGTGTACATTCGTTTATTCGTTACAAGTTATATTTAGTTTTACAAAAGGGTGCGCGACATAATGCGTACGCGCGATCAGCCGTAGAGAAAAAAGGGGAAGAGAAGATGGCCGCCACAGGATCTTGTCATCGCGTCGCGTTCCATCTTTTTGTGGTGATGCTCGGTTCGCGAGCATTAGTGCGTTCCGGTTTCGTTGTAAACACGACTTATTACATGATGGAAAGAATATTAATAATATAATATAACATAATCACAACTTTCACACAACGCCATCTAGTCCCAAACTAAGCAGAGCTTGTGGTATGAGTACTAGACAACTGATAAACATACATATATATTTTTAAATTCATACATGTTATAGATAAATTACACCCAGACAAAGAACAAATGATCGTGCTCATCACAAGCATTCGAAGAAATTACAAAGGAGTTAAGTAGTGCAACTGTGACAATAGCATCGGTGATTCCTTTAATTTATACTCTTAAAACTCATTAGAAATAGAAAAGATTAAAGAAGACACATCAGAGAAATTTAAATTAATGGTTACAAAAATGGTCCATGATATCAGTGTTAGATTTCAGGACATTGAGAATAATTAAATATATACAATAGCTGCTTATCTAGATCCACGATATAAGCTCAAGTTTTTCACTGAAATTACTAAGGAACAAGTACAGTCCGAGATTCTAAGAATCCTTGGGTGTTCAAAAACTTCTCATGATGCAGTTGAAGGTCCTTCTTCACCGAAGAGATCACGGAGTGAGCTGCCATCAACAAGCTCAAGCACCTATTCATATTACATTCAATCTTGTCTAGCTGAAATCTGTCACTTGCGCGACGAAGAAGAGCAATATATACGTGCTGATGATACAGTCCACAATGAATTCATTATTAAAAAAGCATTACTAAATGAATACAATAGAGAGAAAAGGTTTACACTCAGTGAAAATCCACTTTTATGGTGGAAAATGCACACCAAGTACAACAGTTTAAGTACTTTAGTACGACAGTACCTTTCTCCGCCTCCTGCAAGTGTACCGAGCGAGCAACTTTTCAGTGCTGCTGGGTTAATTTATGATCCTTTAACACGTTCATTGCCACATCACGCGACGTCGCGCGAAGCGGCCTATTACGCTGTGGCTGTTCACGCGACGTCGCGTGATGGTGCCTTACAATTGTGTATGAGCCACAAAATAGCGGCTGCAGCGTATTGGATTCTGGTATTTGTTTTGGCCACTAGGGAAGGAAATGACCTATCTATTTCTGGGCGTGGCCTGCGGTTAGCCAGCTTGAATTTTTTATTTCGCGTGCAGCCAGCCGCGCACTAGTTTGCTCTGTGCAGCCACGTGGGGTAGGAGTGTTTTTGTTTTTTATCGGCTGTTTTCGTTTTGTTTACATCAAAACTTTGTATTTATAATGAGTAGTAATCTGAAACCGACAAAAAGGTCATCAGAGCCTAGTACATCGCGAGTTGCAAGAAGAAAACGACTAAAAGGTTCGGAAATGGAAGAATTATTACGGGACTCAGACGAAGATGTTTATGCAGGGAGTGATGTAGATGATTTAGACTATATAGCAGACGAAGGTGATGCAAGTTCAGAATCTGCAGGAGACGAGGAGGAGGAGGAGAACGTGGAGGCTGTGTCTGAACAACGTTTCGATGCCTCTAGTGATCAGACTCCATCGTCGCCACCGACTGACCTTCAGCAGCCATCCAGAGCAGCATCTACGACACGTTGGACTACCGATTCTAATTCGTTGAGAGATATTTCTTTCACGAAGACAAATGAACTGCTTGTGCCACCGCCAGACAGTCCTAGAGGGTATGTTGATTTATTTCTTACTGATGATTATCTACAAAAAATCGTCGATTGCACTAACAGGAATGCAGAAAACATAAGGAATTCTTCGTAGTTTCGCAGGTCTCGTATTACGAATTGGAAACCACTAACTATAGAAGAATTGAGAATATTTATTGGTTTACTTTATCACACTGGCACAGCCAAAATGAACCGCTTAGTTGATTACTGGAAATCGCATCGATTGTATAAGTCAGTTTTCATATGTCGAGAAACAGGTTCCAACTTATTTTGCGATGCTTACATTTTGTTGAAGAAGGTGACGATCCTGCCCGCATGAATAAATGCAAAATTATAATAAATACCTTCAATGAAACAATAGACAGGATTTATTATCCCGGTAGAAATTTATCCTTGGACGAATCTATGGTTTTATTTCGTGGCCGCCTGATATTTCGGCAATACATAAAAGGAAAAAGACACAAATACGGAATAAAACTTTATATATTGGCAGAACCAAATGGAACTATTATAAGAGTTCATGTTTTTGCCAGTACAATGGATGAAACTTCTGGCACAGGACACACAGAAAAAATTGTAGAAAAATTATTGCAAAATAATTTAGATTCCGGCCACGCTGTCTTTATGGACAATTTCTATAATAGCTATAGCTTAGCTACCAAATTATTGAACAGGAATACCTACTGCACTGGCATATTGAACAAGAAACGCAAAGATAATCCATCAGAAGTGATTTCCAAAAAACTAAAAAAAGGTGAAAATATTTCACGCTATCGTAACGGTGTTCATATAGGAAAATGGAAGGACAAAAGAGAACTAAATTATATCTCATCGCAATTCGAGGATCAAATGCAGGAAATTACCAACAAACGCGGCATTGTTGTAAGAAAACCATTAGCTGTCCTACAATATAATCAAAACATGTCAGGCGTAGACCTACAAGATCAAATGCTCAGCTATTACCCCTGTGAAAGAAAAACTCTAAGGTGGTATGTGAAAATTTTCATACATTGTATAATGATGAACATGATAAATGCTCGACAGCTCTACAACAAATTCTCAGACAAGCCTAGGGTATCGTTATATGATTTTAGAGAAAAAGTCATTGAGTCATTTTTGCCTGAACGTCAAGTTGAGCCACAAGTGTCGCAGGCGTCACAGCAATTTAAAAACCACAGATTGACTAAAATAGAGAAATCTAAAGAGCGTATTTTCAGTACTGGTAGAAAAGCTACTGTAACGGCCAGAAAGGATTGTCGAAATTGTTATTCGAATAAGAAAAGGGTAAATACTACTATGGAATGCAAGCAATGCCCTGATTCCCCCCCGTTTTGTATTGATTGTTTTTTTGACCTGCACAAGTTTGCCGGTTTTTCTAATAAATAAAAACACCTACCAATTACCTACCAAAGTGTAATTTTTGTTTTTCTTAGTCTATCTATAAGTTCATTGTTACCTATAAGTTACATGTTTCTACATTATTATAAGAAGTGATTTTGATCTCTAATAAAAGTTTATTACAAAATGCATATTGAATGTTTTTTTACTAATAAAAGCCTATTTTGCCATGTAAATATAAATCACGCGAATTCGCGTTACCGGCCATGTGGGCAATATGTATATAATAAACGCGTCCCGTATGGCCGATCACACAAACACAACAAAATATACACATATATTTAAGAACTTATCTATACTAATATTATAAAGCTGAAGAGTTTGTTTGTTTGTTTGTTTGTTTGTTTGCTTGAACGCGCTAATCTCAGGAACTACCGTTCTGATTTGAAAAATTCTTTCAGTGTTAGATAGCCCATTTATCGAGGAAGGCTATATCATCACGCTAACACCAATAGGAGCGGAGCAGTAATGAAGAATGTTTCAAAATCGAGGGATTTTTTTTCCACGGGGACGAAGTCGCGGGCGGAAGCTAGTATATTATATAATGGTAGATTCCTTATATAAAAGTATTACTGGAACAATAAAAACCACATTCAACGATTTTTTTAATTTGGCCATCTATGTAAGTTCAGCATTTTGGCTTGGCAATGAACGTGTTAAGAAATAGACTTTCTGGTGATAAGGCTGCGAATCTACTTTTTGTTAAGTATAATTTACCTTTGCTAAATTTTGATTATTGAAAATGTTTAATGTTATTATAATTAATTATCATAACTAATAAAAAAAGAACGCTATGATTGTCATGTTAAACTTAAATTATAGTAAATAAATAAGTGCTATGTGCATTCTAACTTTAATTCTAATTTTAATATTTTCTTGGAATACGAAATCACTGATTAAGTATAAGTAATAATTTTGTTATTACATTTTTAATTTAGGTAGGTAACACTCAATATTAATTTAATAACATAGCTATAATTATTACTCACAGACTGATCGTAGTTACTACCTAATGGTGGCATTTAAATAAAATCATTTTATTTGCTATTTGTATTTTACTTTTCAAATTCCTTAAAAATCTAATATTCGTAACCGAAATTATCCGAAACTAACGGATAATCCGAAATAATTCATATCATATCCGTATCCGTATCCGGTATAATAATCATTCCTATATCCGTATCGAATCCGTATCCGAAATTTCATATCCATAACATCCCTGCTGTTAACATTGGTCAACCATTCATACATAAAAATAAATGATGTTAGTTAATGACAACAAAAGTTACTTAGTTAACATGAAAGACACCTCAAAACTCAAAACAATAAATACACATGGTAAATATCCCGTTTTAAGTTCTAATGATACTGTTAGTGACCATGTTAGCTTGAAAACATATGAAAAAAAACATTAAAATGAAATGGTGTCTACCATTTCATTTTTATTTTTTGATAATTTAGTTTAAATTGGTTAAAGTGGTTATTAATTAGTATTTGTAAATATTATAAATATAACTGAAAAATGTCATAATTTTTACATAACTACATTCTAAATATAAATACATATTTTCAGTAATACATCATTTCATTACTATATACATATATACATTATTTTAATAAATCTACCACAACCAATCTTTTTCAGAGACCTCAATATTCTGCACAAGATGATCCCGTCGCCCAAGATGATACAGTATATTTGGAAATTGTAGATATAGACTTATACTTAGTATATAGACTTAAAATATCATAATATTTTTTATACTGATTTTTTATTAGGTATATGTAAAATATACCTAATTATAAATTAAATTCTCTAAAATTACCTAGGGAACCTCAATTTTGATATGTATATTCTATATCTGTGTGGGTCAATTTTCATCCAAATTCGTTCAGCCGTTTTTGCGTGATTGAGTAAGAAACAAACAAACATCCACACCTTCACATTTTACAATATTAGCAGCATTTGATTTAAGAAAACATTTTCAACAAACAAAGGAGGTCTCCGTAAATCGTCCAAAATAACACTCATTTTCTTTTGCAGAAACTCCACAACTGACATCTTCACCACAACCTTTCACTTCGCAGCCCTCAAATAGTTGGCTTCTGCCTTCCTCATCCCAGATGCAAACACCACCATCCCTCCCGCTCGTGCTCACTCTGCCTTCGGCTCAAGGACGGCAGCCTACTGTACCATCCCTGCAAGCCCCAGCAGCCCCGGCAGCGCCATCCCTGCCAGCCCTAGCAGCGCCGGCAGCGCCATCTGCCCTCCGCGCGTCTACTTCTATTACTACTTCTCCATCTGCCAAGCGTCGTCCGCGGTTGAGGTCGCCAGCGACACCACAGTCTGCTGCCTCTCCCGACCACCCTCGTTTACGCGCCCGCCGTAGACTAGCACCGACCCCCTTGTAGAGAGCGGCAAGCGAATTTACGGCCGTGGAACTACGACGCCTGGAGCTGGAGGAACTCCGGATTCCTCTACAACACGAGCGCGACTTGCGAGCGTTAGGGGTTGAGCACGAACGGAATCAAGTTTTTCCGTTCTTAGTAGACGTCGCTCAAGCTTGGCTTGATTATTATTGCAGTAGGGACAACACAGAACCGCTGAACACTGAGTAGTTCAGCGCTTGTGTTGTCCCTATTTCTATAGTTATCAGAGGTTTTTTAGTATCTATGTGTGAAGTTTTAGGCGTTCTGTATCTCAGACTTTTGCGAGCATCCCAAGTTTGTTTTAACATAATGTGAACCCTTTGGGCGAAATAAGTGACATTGTTAGATTACCTAATGTGTTGCCTCTTTTACTGCTCGATTTTAAGACTGCAACAAAAGAGTGTATGACAATGTTATTCAACTGTAACTGTGAGACTGATTTTTTATTTTGCGTTTTTAACTAGTATTTACCTAAGGTAATAGTAAAAAGAAGCCTTTCTGACCCATGGAACACCAAAGTAGTTTACCTAGGTGTTCCACGGCTAACTTTCTGTACCCTCGGTTCTTCTGTTTATAGATAGTGTGTCACACACATGGCATTTATTATAGTTTTATCTCAATAAAAGTTAATAGAGATTTATTATCCAGTAGATCTAGCTTGCATATTGGATTATGGCCTATTGAGGTAGGCTTGTTTTGTGCCCAGCAGTAGACATATAAAGGCTGATTAATATAATTATTATGTTTAGTAGAGATACAAATTATATAAGGTTAAAATTTTATGGAGTTTGTCAAGTCTTAATAAAAATATTAAAATATTTAATAGTAATTTTATTTATTTACCTATATATCCTACTAACTAAGCGATTGCGCATAGCCCTGCCTCGGATTAACTCGTTTTGGTTATCATTGGTGGAGGTGCTATGTTTACAGCATGACCTTCAATACCTTCTAGGCCCCCAGCTGGCTATGAAAGGACAGACGCTAATTTTAAACACTGGTTTATTATAAAAATTATGTACTGAACGAAAATACAAGGGAAACAAGACGTCATACAACCTATCAGACTAAATAGTGCTGAGCGATGGCAGTAGCTTCTTCATCGATATCGATAAAGCCGAATAACGGGCTTACTTTTAACTTTTTTAAATGTATGTGTAGATTTGTGTTGAAATAAAGCAAGGTTGGAGTTTTTAAGAAAAACAGTATAGTTTTAATTATTAAAACTAGTACGGAATATTAGACTGAATAATGTTTGTCAAAGATTGCGTTAATTTATTCCCAATCTTCTTCTGGACGCAAACCTATGCCGTTCATACATATTTCATTCGATGGAGCCTCGTCGTCAGAACATCAGCGACTATGTCTTCTGTATTTGATAAATATTTCCTTGACTGCAACCTTCTTTCTGATGAAATGATTTCGGTCATCTATGTGCTTACTTCGTGCGTGATAACTTTCATGACCTGAAAGACTAATGTCAGAGTGAATTAGCTTAAATAGGCTCTGTCCACGCAAGCTACTACTTGGGAAAGGTTGTCTAAAGCCAACTAACTTCTTTAATTCCTTGTCATATTTATATCTAAAGAAATTATATCAACAGTTGGTATGACTCACGTTTATTATATCTTGTACACGTTATTCAAATGAAAATATACCAAATAACTTTATATGATATGAGACGCACCCTACTTAGTCAGGTGCTCGGGAAGATACATTGTGTTTTAACTAAGAAAAAACTTCAAAAATTTCCTGTGACTAAACTATTGCTTCTAGTGATCTGAATTTTGGTGGGTAGCCTGAAAATTGTACATAAAGTAAATGCGGTTTCATTTAATGCCTCTCGCTTTTATCAACGTTGTTTATAAGCAATTAAAAACAGACACACCATTTTACAATTATGTTTACTGAACAAGAACCGATCACTTTTTACAAATTAAGATAAAAAATTAACCGTAAATAAATTATGCCAGAAAATAATAAACACAAACTTACAAAATACAAGAAGACACACAACAAGTAAACATATATGGCCGACCATAGATTAAAAAGTGGCTGACTGTCATGAAAGAAAGAGAAAGCGCACTGAACAGGTGAGACAGCAAAATCTACCATTATTTACCCGTCAAAGTCCATACAACTTTTTTCCCCTTGAAGTTGCAGTAGCCTGATGACTAGTTGCACCGCCTGAGTTCTAAATCTGAAACATTTGACACATTCTCTGAATATACGTTTAGATAGATTTCTGCCTCCTAATGGCCTGAAAGTCTGACGAATGTGTGACAAAAGAAGTTGTGGCCCTGCGTGTATAAGTTTAAGATGTTCGCAACGAAATAATATTTTTGTAATGTAATGTTTACTATCCAGCAATATCGGATGTTTAATGTCGTAACTGTAGTTAGCGTTATCTAATCTGCCACCTACGCGAATTACACCTCAATCATCCAAAAATGGAGATAATGAAACTAGTCCATTTTTCCTAGATAATGGCCTTTTTAGACTTAGTATTTTGTATTCGTCAGGAAACATTTCCATTTGACTAATACGTAGCATGACCGTAAATGCTTCCTGTAATTCATCACATGATAAATGCCCACTCAACCTGTCGTTAGGATGTTTTAAATTAAAAATGGACCTAAGTATATAAACGATAATACGTTTTAATTTGTTTATGTTTGACTTATCACTTATTAAACGACTGATAGCCGATTGAGTTGATTGATAGTTATCTAATAAATGAACTTTAATTTTTGGTATGTTGGAATTCTAACCTATATTTGGCATTTTAGGCTAACGGTCTTCACCGAAATTTAAAAACTCTGGGCCCGACTGACACGGTTGCGGACAAAAGGCTTTATTTGGTGATGTAGATAACCAACAGAGAACTATCGTCGAATCACACCAATAATAGCATTTATTTATTCTCATAGTTAATGAGGCCTACCTTTACACACAGTCTTGCTCGCAATAATGCCCCACATAGTTCAAGACGGGGTATGGTTGTATGTTTAATGGGAACGACCTTATTTTTGGAAGTTTAAAGATGAATGGTCGTTGTACCATCATTAGCAACGAACATACACGCATGCCCCATAGGCACATTCGGATGCATCTGTAAAAAATGTGCAACTCAATTAATTTGTGGTTAAAATTAAATGCATGCCGTGGTACATTTAAATTATTCAGACACGATAACGTAGTGACGAACGACAACCAACGTTCTCGAGTGTCATGAGAAACTGGTTCATCCCACGAACATTTCTCTAACCATAATTTTTGCATTGTTACTTTTGCCAATACGACACATGGCCCCACTAGGCCTAAGGGGTCAAAGATTTGGCTAATGCTAGATAAAATATAACGTTTAGTTATTTTATTACTTGGAGGTAGATTTATAAAAAAGGTTAATATATCGTGTGTTCCTCTGTGGCCGGACCACAGTTTAGTACTCAGATGCTATAGTTCGAAATAATACCTACCTAAAGTCTACTTTCATCGGAATATACACACATCAAAAGTGTCTAGGGATCAACATATATTTTTGCAATAACTTTTCTCCTGATTGATATTAATTAAAATTTTCTTTAAGGATTCATCAAATAAAGTGTTTTCGTTTGTCACAGTAACGATAAACCAAGTCACCTTTGCATTAATAAAGAAATTTGCCATTTTCCTAATAAAGGGATTTTTGACATTTGAACCACTAACATTAAAGTTCGAAAAAAAGACTGAAATAACAGTTTTCTTTAAAATTTTATTGGGTAACTTAAACAATTAATAATCTGTGTTTCTACCGCGAACACTAACAACACAAGAACATCGGTTTGGCATACTCAAAATGAGTTCATCCAAATCACGCTGTGGAATGGCCGCCCATGTTCGTTGCAACAACAAAAAAAGGTCTTCTTGCGACTGGATACCTTCCATATTCGAAACGATTAGAAGTAGATGCAGTGTACACGGACTTTAGCAGTGCGTTTGATAAAGTTGACCATTCCCTGTTACTGTCCAAATTAGAATTTAATGGTATACATGGATCGCTTTTAAACTGGTTTTCATCATATTTGTCCCGTAGATCGCAGAATCTTGTTCTTAATGGCTACGAATCTTACCCGTATTATGCTGACTCAGGAGTTTCTCAAGGTTCTCACCTTGCACCAATTCTATTTTTACTCTTTATTAATGACATTACTGACCAAATCCATCACTGTAAGTATCTTATGTTTGCTGACGACCTCAAAATCTATAAAACCATTACCTCAAATGAAGATGCTACCCTAATACAAGAGGATTTAGATAGAATTAACCAATGGTGTAACCGGAATCACATGAAACTTAACGTACAAAAGTGTAGTCATATACGATTTACTAGGAAAAAACAATCCAATACTGTATCATATAATATAAAAGGAGTGCCGTTAGAAACTGTAAATGAGGTTCGTGATCTTGGAGTTATCATGGACAGTAAAATAAACTTCAGAAGTCATATTGATAACATCGTTACGAAATCAGCACGACTACTAGGATTTCTAAAGAGGAGCACTAAAGGGTTCAAGCTAGTAAGAACAAAAATTGTGCTATATAATGCCTTAGTTCGGAGCCACCTAGAATTTGCCAGCGTGGTGTGGAATCCACACTACGCAGTTCACTCGCAAAGAATAGAAAATATCCAAAGGGCCTTCACAAAACATTTAGCGTATACCTTCGGTGATATATCTCCTCGATGTCCATATAAGCAACGTACTCAATGTTATCAAATGAATACTCTGCGCGACCGACGACTGATACATGATTTAATGTTCTTCTTCAAACTGATTAATCGTAAATTAGACAGCACTAAATTAATAGAACAAATAGGACTAAAAGTTCCCTGCAAAATTCCCAGATATCCCATAACTCATCTATTTCATACAAAAAAATCTTACACAAATATAGGAGTAAACTCACCTCTTAATAGGCTCAGTCAGCAGATGAATTCATTTATAAAATCCGTTCCAGATGTTGATATACATCATGATTCCATAACTATCTTTAAAACCCAATTGCTAGAATCCCGAGACCCAAAATCCCAAATTTATTAAGATATATAGTATACTTATATTGTTGAACTATAAGTGTTACTTTGTTAGCTGTTAGCGTATGCTTGATCTCATTCATCGAAATAACTTTTTATTTTATTTTATAAAATTTTTTTTTTTTTTTTTCTTCTCTTGATTTATGTAATTTTATAATTTGTCTTTTGTTATTTTGTATTTGTAATTGTATAAGAATATATGCTTAAGTTAGTTACCACTTCTACTAAGAATGCTGGTTAACCTGTAATTGGCAACTGTGTAAGCCTAAAACGATTTGTTACATATTGTTAAAATATTTTATACACAGAAGCTGTTGGTGAACCTTGAATAAATAAATAAATAAATAAATAAATAAATAAATAAATAAATAAATAAATAAATAAATAAATAAATATTCGGCAGAGCTCTTCTCTGTAGCATATCCCATGCATGCTCAATCGGGTTCAAGTCTGGCGACTGAGCAGGCCAGAGCAGGACATTGATGTTAGCTGCGGCGAGAGTCTGTCTTACAACTCTTGCGGTGTGCGCTCGTGCATTATCATGCATTAACTGAAATAAGGGACCGATTTGCACTTGTAGAGAAACGATGACGTCAGATACAATCGTCTCAGCATAAATTTGAGCGTCGAGGTTGCCTCTGATTCAATTCAACTCAGTTCTTCCGCCGATCCAAATACCCGCCCATACCATGATGGTTCCACCACTATAAGGATGGACTTCCTGGCAGGATTTTAATCGCTGTTGGCGTCCAGGGGTTCTCCAGTGTCGTATACGTCTTGTATCCGGTCTCATACCAAAACGAGACTCATCAGAAAAGCACACGAAACGCCATTGTTCTTCTGCCCAATTTCTGTGTTCAAGAGCCCATTGATATCGAATCCTACGATTGTGCATTGCTATAGGTGGTACCCGTAGCGGTCTTCGGGAATGAAGGTTCACTTCATGCAAGCGGTTTCTGACTGTTTGGTCGCTAATTAAGTTCCCTGAAGAGTGATGAAGCCTCACGGCTAACATCATGGCGGTTATTGTTGGAGCTCTTCGAGTTAAGATTTGAATGTATCGGTCTTGTCTCCGTGTGGTGCAGCGATACCGTCCTCCATGGCGCTCAGCCACGGTACCAGTGCTTCGGTAACGTGTCCAAAGTCGACTGATAACACTCTGACTTGTATTCAGAGCTAAAGCCACAGTACGTTGCCGGGAACCAGCTTCTATCATTCCCACGGCTCTGAGCATTTCTTCCCTGCTTAAATGACGTCGCCGCTCCATAATAACGTTGGTTTTAATCAGTAGTAGGCAAACAGTAGCACTAATAATGTCTTCAATGCGTTGTATGTTTTTATAGGGAAAATATTGACAGCTGATTTTCATCTTTTACTCGAATTTGATTAACAGTTCCTGTTTCAAATTATGAAATGCACCAAAAAGGATCCATATAAATTTATAAAATCATAAATTTATTACAAAGCCACATCTCAATCTCAAGAAATCCGCATAAAAATGCTTGATCCCTAGACACTTTTGATGTGTGTATATATATATTTAGTACCTCAAGAGATATCTTTTGAATTAACAATTTATGTGGTCCGGCCGCCAGGCAGTGCTCTCTGGCCGCGCCACCTCAAAATAACAAGAGTATAATGAACTATTAATAAATCAATATCCCGAAAAAAAAACTACCTAAAGAGTACCTTGCATACGACAAATATGGTCCAATAAACCCCTTTAGTTAAGGAGTTATCGGTCGTAGGGTGTGGTCCGGCTGGAAGGTATACTCTGCAGCAAGTCAATTTTGCAATATTTAATATTAACTATCCATAAATCAATTTATATAATAGTACCTTTTCTCTACTTTTCGTTGATACTTTTTTCTCTCAAGAAACTATTCATTTTGATTAATTAATCTTTAAAGTATGTGGCTCGGCTAGGGAGGATTACTTTCAGCAAATATAACGAAATATGCTTTATTTCTTAATGCCAACGAAAACTGCATAATAAGTACTTTACAAAAAACTTTTATTTTTGTTAACAACAATTATTTTGAAAAAGGTACACTTTTTTGTTTTTGTTTACCTATCTACCTAAGAATAGGTTGTTAATTTGACGAAATAAGTGAATATTTTGGTTTAAAATAAACAATAAGTATACGAATAAAAAATATATTTTCATAATCAAATATTAACAATTATTAATACAAGATATTGTAAATGACGGAAAAATGTTTTATATAACAAACTAAAGCCAATAGATTGAATTTAAGCATTTAACCCTTTAAACAAGAAATATCATTAAAAAAACAAGAGATTACCAAAACCGCGTATTAAAAATATAGTCAATCAGTATTACAAATAAAAGAGTTTTGAAGTTATTTTCCAATTTTAAAATGCAAGGTCTAAATTAAAAATAAACATTTTGATAAAAATAAGTTATAATTTACAATTTTGCGTATAAAATACAATGAACATTCATTTGCTGGTTTTTAGTCCTTGTAACTTTAGTACTTAAATCATCATATGTTTCTCAAGTATCATCCAGACGCTTGCAGTGAGCGACATAATGGCGAATATTTGATAAATACTCAATCACTGACAACAGTGTAAATAATTTTCCTTGTAATGTCATAGTGTCAGGAATGTCATTTAAATCAACGCCTAAATCAATTTCAAATATTAATAAATCATTCAATGTGTAGTTGATAATTTATTTACCGGTACACTGTACACCGTCGTCATTACTTTTAACACATAGCACACCTGAATCAATCTCTAACATTGTTTGAGCCGATTCTTCAAGGGCTGAAATGCCTTTATCAGACAAAATTAGTTCATTCAGTGGCATGTACGAACATACTCGTTTAGATGTGGAGTTGTTCTGACTGCATTGTGTTTTTGTGCATCGTTTTTCCGATATAACTAAGGAATATCTTTTAATAAAATTTTGTCTAAAACAAAAGTAATATTCGACATACAATTTATAATCGTCAAGACATTTGTGATTGTTTTGTCACAATAATATTTGTTTATAATATTGGCTCGTATGCTGTATAAATTTATGGGATCTTTATTAGCAAAAGACTTAATAAGCGTCATAAAACCGGATGTTTTTGTTTCTATTAGTTTGCGGATGTTCATTCTATCTATATAAGCAACTGCTAAAGATTAGACCAGACAATCGAAGGCGCAAGTATTTTCTGCAACTACGCCTTTAATACCAGTTGAACTACTACTTCCATTTACCAAAAAATTGACCGACTTATTTTTGGACCACATCTCTCGCTTTTGTTTTTCCTGTTTTCCTATAGTCAGGCCTCGCCAGTTCTCTAGAAGGATGGGTTCATCAGACATGACAGATTCTTGCGAAAAGTCACTTGACTCAACTTTAGCTTTTTCAGTAGCCTTTGTTTTCTGTTCACTAATATCATCACTGAGTTTGTTCTTTAAATCCCCAGATATATATTCATGGTGCTTCATTAGGAATTCATCCACCCGTAGTCTGTTGTTTGGACTTTTCAAAAGTGTTTTAATATTTTTGAAATAACTTTCTACGTCTGAACTGGTTGATGTCACATTTTCTGTATAAACAAATGACAACATCACATTTGACCAAATTGGCAATCTAGACATTAGCCTCTTGAAGGTATTAATAAAATCAGGTAAGTAATATAAATTTTCATATATTGTTTTTATCTCAGATAATTGCAATTCAAGTGAAACTTTATCAACTTCCATGGTAAATTCTTTCATAAAGTCTGAGGTAACATTTTCAATTTCTTCTGAGTTGAGCAGGTCGTTAATAATTGTATTCACTTCCTCATATCTTCGTCTTCTCTATTTGTATTATCTGTGTCTGTCTGTAGCAACTCCTGTAATTTTTGGTTACATAACGTAGGATGGCCGTTAGAATATTTTCCTGTGTATCTATTAAGTGCAATAACAATAAGATTTTCCATTATCAATTTGATTTCGCCGAACGATGAAGAATCTTTGATTTTGCAAATATATTTTATATAAAATTTCATAACCCTTTCGTCAACGTATTTGAAACATTGGTAATTATAAAGTATTTTCAAAAAATTCGATGTGTCCAAGCGAATAAGGCAATGATTTGTTTTTATTTTTTCTGTTTTCATTAGGACATCAAAGCAATATGCAATATAATCCTTGGTAGATTCAAAGTCAGTAAAAGCTTTAATGATTGCTCCAACTAATGCAGCCGAATCATCGCAAACTACTTCGTCAGGAGTTTTCTTGGTGCCTATCCATTGTTTGAGCCATTTGTATATATTTTCTAACGTATGCAAATCAATTATCATTTGAGTTACCGGTACACAAGAATTTCCTGTTTGTAATACAGCCACGTAAAGAAAAATGTACTTAGCCACATATATTTATGCAGGATCTCTAGGAGGTATTATTTTTTAAATATTGACCCTGTAGCGTCAATACTGAGCTTTATTCTTTTATTACAATTGACAAGATGACAGTAATATTTTTCTTGTAGATCCGTCCAATAATATAAAATGAAAGGCAAAACAAAAAATAATCGAATCACATTCTTGTATAAAGTACTACCCATAATCCATAATGAAAGTACAACATTCTTGTCCAAATAAGCTTCTTGTTTAGATCGTTGCCTGATATTCTGCAATGTCTTTAATGATGGTACAAATGGTGGCTCATAGGTGTCATCTTCGTTCATGACTTTGTTTACTATTTTGTTCCGAATTACGATCGCATGTTCATTAATCAGTTTTTCAGACAGCTCGTCTTTTTTCTTTTTAGTCAATTTATTTTTAATCTTTGGATCATGCACAATATTTAAATAACCTACCTCAATAATACATTTGATTTTAGCATGAGTTTCTGACGCTTCTGTTGACTTTGCTCTAATTTTAGCTCCACATTGCTTACAATATCCACTGAATCGAATATTGTAATCAACAGCTGAACTGCGTTTAAATATCTAAGTACATTCTCGCCTTGTTTCCTTCCATAAAATCTCACTCATAATGTTTGTCCACTTATGTTGAGGTAAAACTGTCTTCTTGTGCCGCGTTACTGATGGTCTATCTTTATCTGTTAGCGAACAATAGCTAGTGACTGGTTTTATATTTTGCCAATCGTATAATGATATTTCAAAATTCTCAACGATATAGTTATCTTGTACAGAAGACATTGGTGAATCTAAGTTTTCAGATGTCGAATTATCATCATATTCTGGAGAAGAACTCTGTTTCATTGTATTATTGAAGAAATAATCAAAATTCTTTTTTAAAGCAAGATACATAGCTTTCACGCTCTTTCGACATGATAAGTTTTTGCGAATATCAAGAAACATCTTACTTTATGGTGGTGGCAGCAAATCTTTATCTTTAAGTTGGTCTTCATATTTCACGAACTCATATTTTTGTTCATCAAGGGAAACTGATAGCACTTTTCCGCGTTTTTTCTTGTTTTCACTCATTTTCGCTGTTATATATAATGACCGATACAAAATAGTAGGAACAAACTACTAAAGTAAAAATTATTCAAACTATGATAATAAAATAATAACAAACTACCCCCGTAAGTAAAATATTGTAATAACGCCTGCACATTCTGCTAACATTGTAACGCTTATTATACTTGCACTCCGTCCTCGAGATAAGTATCCTGAAATAAATTATTATTCACACAATGTAGTACCGCATAGGTGCCACCGTTCATGCACTATGGTTGAAAGTGTTTTAATAAGTCAATTTCATCTTCCAGTCACTGTCAACTTCACCCGATTCCCGCGCTTTGTAGGCCCGCTTGTCATTCGCGTTTTAGTGCTCAACCGTTCTGCATAAACTATTTCGCACCAAAAAACTTTCTAGTGTAATCAAGTGTTATCAAGTGTTATCATTATGCCAAAACGCAAGCATAGTTACGATTATATCAGTGAGCAACTAAAAAAGCTAAAAAAGAAAATCAAACGTGTTCGTAAACAAGAGGATTCCTCGAGTTCTAGTGATAACTCGTGTGAACAATTGGAACTGAATAACAATACTAATGACGGTACGTAAGTATTTACTACTTATTTTCTGAATAACTACACTTGAATACGATACAATGCAATCGAGCTGATCATCGGACTGACTCATCGCATCACACTATCGTACCTACCATCAAAATATGTAAGTTACCTCCCTAAATTCCTCTGTGTCCTCTGGACCAAAACAAAATGCATTCTCGAGCTGATCTATGGACTGTCTCACTGCAAAAATTGTTATGAATGTGTTCGGGCTGTTCCTTGGACTGTCACACTACATTCTAAAAAATTACTGAAATAGGTAGTTTAAATAAAACTATGATATGCGATCGGATATGCCTATGGGCTTTTCCAATGCACATAAAAACTTATACTTTCTTAACACATACCTACGGCTTCACATAAGTTATGTGTTTTTAAGTCCTACCTACCTATACATATAAAAACACAACAAAAATTGATTGTGATGTAATAACATTAACCGAGTCCTGGCTTCCCAACATTCATAGCTTGCCTAACATGGATGGTTATGATTGTTTTAGTACTGTTCAAAATCTCACTCAAAATGAGGGTGTAACCGTCTATGTTAGAAAAGAACTTAAGGTTTCCGTTGAAGAGCCTTCATTCCTTAATGCAAACTGTTTACAAATAACAATTGGTCAAAACACTATACTACTGGCAATATACCGACCGCCAGGATATAAAGACATAACCAATTTTCTAAACTCATTAAACCACACGTTAACAAATATTGCACATTACAAGAATATAATAATTAGCGGTGATATTAACATTAATATTCACGATCAAAGCCAAGACTCAAACAAACTCACCTATTTAAATTTATTAGCCTCGCACGGTCTACTGCCTACTCACACATTGCCTACACGACAACATGCCTGTCTTGATCATTTCGCCTTAAAAGCTCAGCGGCCTGCCTCAACACTTGTAGCTCATTCGGCACTAACTGATCATGAAACGGTAATGTTATTCCTCGCAAATGAAAATCCTAAAACGGTTGTAAGAAAATCAATGACCCGAATTAATTATGTGAAGTTAGATATAGACATCAAACAACTCAACTTCAGCGAAGTATATAACACACGTGATCCAAATGTTGCAGCTGAGACTATGGTGAATCAAATAAAGAAAGTTATAGATATTAATTCACAAACTGTCAAAGTCTCAAATCGTAAAAAGATCATGAAAGCATGGATAACGCCAGGCCTTCTTCGTTGTGTCCGACACAGAGACAACTTGCATAAAAAATTAAAAAAGACACCAGAAAATCACGTCCTAAGAATTACTTTTAATAGATACAGAAACTTCTGTAATAAATTGTTAAAGAGAATTAAAAAAGAATATGAAAAAAACGAAATAGCCAACGCAGGGACAAATTCTAAGCTACTTTGGGCAGCAATAAATAACATCACACATAGAACCAAAAAGAAAGAAGCACAGACTGATTTGTTAAGGGTATCATTGACCCCTGAACTATCGGTTAACTCAGTTAATAACTTTTTTGCTGAGATTGGTAAAAATCTTGCAGAAAAAATTTCGAGCCCGATAGATACTTCCATTTCGTTTACAAATAGTACCGCGCAATCAATGGTTTTATTACCAACAAATGAAGATGAAGTTGAAAAATTATTAACGTCTCTTCGCAACGACTGTGCGGTGGGATGGGATAAAATATCCAGTGGCCTTCTTAAGAAGCATAAAAAGTTAATCGTACCACCCCTGACTTACATCTGTAATCTAGCACTCTCGTCAAGCAAATTCCCCAAAGTTTTCAAAAGATCTATCATACACCCGATCTTTAAGAATGGGGACAGGAGCCGTGTCAACGATTATAGGCCAATTGCAGTACTGCCAGCTTTGTCTAAAGTACTTGAGCGGGTCATGAATAATAGGCTAAAAGACTACCTCGAGAGGCAGAATCTACTTTCTCCAACACAATATGGGTTTAGATCTAGTAAATCCACGTCGGACGCAGTTCACGATCTTACCAACTATATTGTTACTAATTTGGACTGTAGGAAAAAGGTATTAGGTATATTTCTGGACCTAAGAAAAGCATTTGACACGGTTTCTGTACCCATCCTTATCCGGAAAATGGAAACCATGGGAATCAGAGGGGCCCAGCTGGAGCTGTTTAAAGACTACTTGAGTGAGCGTACTCAGTGCGTTAAGATAAATGAGTTCATTAGCGAGGAACGATCAGTCACTTACGGCGTGCCCCAGGGCAGCGTACTTGGCCCAACACTTTTTTCATATACATTAACGACCTGGGTATGCTCACACTCCCTAAAGGGAAGATCATTACATTTGCTGATGACACCGCATTACTCTTCAGTGCTGACACGTGGGATGAAGTGTTTTCACATGCCCAGTTGGGCTTCAATACTGTGACAGAGTGGTTACGAATTAATAAATTAACACTAAATGCTGAAAAATCTAATTACATAACATTCACTCTAAAAACAAATAATAATGCACGAACATCAGTAACAATCTTCTACAATTGTAGCGCACAACTGTCCAACACCACATAAATAAAATTCATGTAATTGTCCACACCTGCGAAGTACTCAAATTGTTAAATACTTGGGTATACAAATAGATAATACGCTAAGATTTCGAGAACATATTGATGCACTTAACACTAGGTTACGCAAGTTGATATACATCTTTAAAACTTTAAGGGAAATAGCAGACGCGAAGCTAATAAAATCAGTATACTTTGCCCTTGCTCAATCATTGTTAAACTACTGTATCATTGTATGGGGTGGAGCTCCGAAATCTACACTTCTTATTTTGGAGAGGACACAAAGAGCCATACTGAAGGTGTCTTCGTTCCTACCTTACCGTTACCCCACAGAGTTATTATATAAAGACGCAAAAGTTCTAACAGTGCGACAGCTTTTCATCAAAAACATTATATTAAAACAACACTCCTTGCTTACTTACAATCCTTCGGCTTTA
The DNA here is from genome assembly GCA_943138885.2 of Tholera decimalis. Taxonomy (NCBI): domain Eukaryota; kingdom Metazoa; phylum Arthropoda; class Insecta; order Lepidoptera; family Noctuidae; genus Tholera; species Tholera decimalis. Next base: position 30,131,679 of record OW964551.2, read on the forward strand.
CAAGGTAAAAGACGCTACAACCCCGTAGATCGCCCAGAAATTCGGCTCTCAACCCAATTCTCGAAGCGCTTCTACTGCCATCTAGGTGGTTTTCTTTATAATAAAATAAATAGAATGCTACCGATACTAAATCTTACTAAGATCATTTGTAAAAAGGAAATAACTTCCTTTCTACAAGGATTAAATTATGATGACACTGAAAACCTATTCGCTACCAATGCTACCTTAGTGTAATCTTGTAAATGTAAGGTAAAAACTCAATCATACACACAAACCCACTGTTATCACACCCAAAAGACTTACCAACACCACACCCACAAAAACACACACACTCCCATACACAACACACGCACACACACTCACACACTTTTATACATACACGCTTACTAACAAATATTTAGTGATAATAATTATGTTCAGGTTCAACTATCTGTTTTCAATACTTAATGTTAAAAGGTGGAGTCCTGGTGTCCTGAAATACAGGCTTATAGCTTAGTTTAGGCACCGGTCTCCCACAATAATAAAGCTGTTAATATACAAATCTAAATGATGTATTGTAAATATTGTGGAGAGAAAATAAACATATATTATAACAATACTCAACTGCTATAAATCATTCCAGACAACTTATTGGAAGAACTGATGGCAGACCCCTCAGGTTATGATGATGCTTTACCTAGAGAACAAAGCCTACCCGAGACATTAGAAATACTTATGCCTTTGTCGAACACTGAAGTAATTCCTGATTTAGACATAACAAACAAGGATCAACCCTCAAGCGACATACAAAACAAAGAGGATGGGGACATTGCCCTTGACAAAGAAATATTGGAAATTCTTGGAGAAGATCCTGCCAACAAAGAACAATTTGGGCCAGAAATACACAAAGAGTTGGCAAGTCGACTGCAACATATTGCGACCTCTGGCCTTACCAAAGAAGCCAAAAAAGAATTACAACAAAGATACTTATTGCCATCAAATGGTGTTCTTTTAGGCGCACCTGCAATAAATGCTGAAATAAAGGCTGCCTTACCAGAGTCTCTGTCTAACCGAGACAAGGCTATAGAAGCTAAACAAAAAGTTCTTGGCTCAGCTATTTCTTGCATCGCATCGGCTACATCTCAGATGCTGGGTTCCCAAGATAAGAATCATGAGCTCCTTAAAAAACTAATGGATGCAAATAGAATACTATGCGATAAACAACATTCTGACTCCATTACAAGAAGAATGTTTAGCACATCCATACTGAAAAAGGATGTGAAAACCCAGATACTTAATTCCAAGATCGACAGACTTTTGTTTGGTGAGAATCTACCGGACACACTCAGAACAGCTAAGGCCGTTTCCAAATCTAGTGCCGAAATAAAAAGCTCGTACAATAACAATAATAATAAGAAGCCGCAGCCGTCGACATCTAAGAGCAATCATTTAAACGTGAAGGGCCCGGCGGCCCCGAACCGGAAACTGCCGGGCACAACACAGAAGTTGCGGCAGCCTGCCCCTCAACAGAATCAGCACAGCAGATCATTCAAGACGTCATCACATCCGCAGAAGTTCAACAACTATCGTCGAACATAGAAAAGGTAAATTATGCTGGACGATTATCTTTATTCTATAACCAATGGTTACACATCACTAAGGATAAGATGATCCTATCATGGATCTCTGGCTATAATATCACATTTTCTGATCCTGTAGAACAAACGACATTACCTACAATTCCTAGCTACTCACTAACAGAAATAGCACAGTATGAGGAAGCTATATCACATCTTCTTAGGATAGGAGCTATATCCCCATGTACACCATGTGAAAACCAATTCATCTCTAGTGTTTTCCTAAGACCAAAACCAAACGGAAAAATGAGATTCATTGTTGAAATCTGATAAAAATACATATGCAACATCACATCGGACATCGTCACTTGGCACCGTAATGAGTTTTTTACTCCCACCGACAATTAGATTTATAATTTTTGTAAACCATATTCTAACAATACATCGATTCAAGGAATAACCTATTTTCATTCAATACTCCTGATTTTCGCAAAACATGGTCCTACGAACGGATTCGATATATATTCATCGGAATCAGTGAAGAAACAATGATAATATAATCAAAAAGTGGAATATTATTGGAGAGAAGACTGGACAAAGGCGACTGCGGCACGGCAAGGTCACAGTGTTAAGCGAGATATTAATTTAGTGTATTTAACCCAGTGCTCTCTTCATCAGGTAGTATTTTATAGTGTTATTTCGATTTAAAAGGTCAGTATCATTTTAATTACACTTAAAATTGTATGTTGTGACATAGTTTACTTGTTGAAAAGTTCAAGTCCAAAGTCCAACCGATCTTTTTTATTGTATTTTGAATCTTTTTGTCATATAATATCAACTTTGGTCAGTTTATTTATATGTAATATGTGTAGTAATTAATTGCAATTATAATTGAAGTACGTTTACCCAGTTTACCCACTTATCTCATACATAACGTATAAATTATGTTCATAAATTTTTAAGCATTGTAAGTTATTTTCAATCATATTGAGGTATAACTGGTTGCATATTACTGTTTCTAATTATTTAAATACTGTCCTAATGTTGTAAATTGATAATTAATTAAGTATATGAGAGTTTTTTGCAATCTTATTATTGACTGTCCACTTAATGAGATCCTTTGTTCTATAATTTAGTTCAGAACGAATCTTATGATATGTTATAAGCCTTTAGCTTTAAGTGATCGTTTTATTATATAAAATCCAGGTTGACCACATACTCGCCTTCCAGTCTGACTGACAAGGAGGAGCTAAAGGAGTTAGTTAAGAAACGGGGTAGCTATAAAGGTCGTCTCACAGTCTTCGCTACGTACTTAAGCGGACTGGATAGGTCATTAGGCCAAACTGAGGTATGTGAACTACAATTACGTATCAATAAAATGGAATCATTGTATGAACAATATGATGGGGTGCAGTTACGAATAGAGTGTCTCGTGGATGACGTCGACCCTCAAATGTTAGAGAGGAACGATTTTGAATCGACCTATTACAAATCTATTAGTAAAGCACAGAGTATATTGTCGCGTAATATTAAGAAGAAGAGCGATGAGGGAAGTGAGAAAGGTACCTCGCGCTCACGTGTTAGTAGTAATCACCAACTCGTTAAGCTACCGACCATTAAGTTGCCAACTTTTAGTGGTTCATATGATAATTGGCTGGAATTTCACGACACGTTTTGCAGTCTTATACATTTAAATGATGAAATAGATGACATAAATAAATTTCACTATCTTAGAGCATCTTTGGATGGTACCGCTGCCTTAGTGATAAAATCTATTGAGTTTTCAACAAAGAATTATAAAATTGCGTGGGATTTGTTGTGTGAACGCTTTAATAATAAACGTTTACTCATACAAAATCATGTCAATGCCCTATTTAACATTGAACCTGTAATTAAAGAGTGTTCAAGTAGTTTAAAGCGTATTATAGATAGTTTAAACAAGAATTTGAGAGCTTTAGAATCGTTAGACGATCCCACTAAACATTGGGATACGCTTCTCATACGAATCGTTAGTCATAAACTAGACGCCAAGACCTACCGTGAGTGGGAGGAGTTTAAGGCCAGATTAGACAAAGATAAGCGTATATTATTATGTCATTTATATGACTTTTTACGTAGCAGGGCAGATTTGATTGAAACATTGGAGTTATCTCGTGGTAGTCAGCACACATCAAGCAATAAAAATGTTAAGTTGAAAGGTATGGTGGGTCAGTCAATTAATAATAGTACACAGCAGCAGATAAGCACACGGGATGTTAGTATCGCACCAATTAAGTTGTGTCCTAAATGTCAGGGTGAACATAGCCTACAGAATTGTCCTCAGTTTTTGGCACTTAGCACAGACCAACGGTTACAACTATTACCTTCTCTAAAAATTTGTTTTAATTGTTTTAAAAGTGGTCACTTTGCTAATAGTTGCAGATCGAATGGTTGCAGGCTATGTAAACGTAAACATCACACACTTATGCACATGACGGATTTTAAACATAAGTCGAGCGCATTCCAGAGCACAGATGGCGCTGAGAAGCCGACTACGTCAGCTGAATCACCTTTTAATGATTGTGTTAAGAACTTAACGTTGTCTTGTGTAGCTAATTCGCGCTCCGCTTCTGATGTACTGTTATCAACCGCTTTAGTTAAATTATATGATATTGATAATCGACCACATGTCGTCCGGGCTGTACTGGATAGCGGTAGTACGTCTTGCATTATGTCTGACGATCTGTGTCGACGATTAAAATTAACCTTTCGCCGAGTAGATAAATCTATTCTTGGTATTAATAATTCTGTTTCGCAAATAGGTAAAATGGTTAACGTATTGATGAGGTCATTAAGCAAATCTTATTCAAACAAAATATTTTGTTTTGTTTTACCGTCTATCACTGATTGTGTTCCTAATCGTCAAATAAACATATCGGCGGTAAAAATTCCGACTGATATTTGTTTAGCAGACCCCAATTTTCATACACCGTCTGCAGTAGATTTAATTATAGGCGCTGATATTTTCTGGGATTTATTGGGACCGAGTAGTATTAAATTAGGCAACGGCAATCCGGTACTTTACGAAACTAGCCTCGGTTGGATAGTTTCTGGCCCTATTAATGGCGGCCATGTATCGAACTCGTCGCATCAAATTAAATGTAACTTCACTAAATTAAACCATAATAGTGAGCCTCTTAACGATGACCTTCAAATCCATTTAACGCGATTTTGGCAGCTTGAAGAAGTTAGCCCTAAGTCATCGTATTATTATGAAGAGGAAAAATTATGTGAAGAGCATTTCAATGAAAACACAACTCGTTTAAAGGATGGTCGCTTCTGCGTGCGTATCCCTCTCAAGCAGAGTCCAGCTATACTAGGTAACTCGCTACAACGAGCTAAACACTGCCTTTTATCTTTAGAGCGCAGAACACAAAATAAATCTGCATTTAGAAAAGGCTATTGTGATTTCATGTCTGAATACATTTCACTTGGTCATATACGTCTGAAAGTAAATTAAATCCAGAAAATGTAGCTTACTTCATCCCACATCATGGTCTCCTTCGTGAGTGTAGCACTACTACAAAGCTAAGGGTTGTTTTTAACGCAAGTTCACCAACTAGTTCAGGAGTTTCATTGAACAATATTCAAATGGTGGGACCTACTATTCAAGACGATTTATTATCTATACTGATTCGCTTTCAGCAACATAAATATATTTTTGACATTACACGTTACTACAAATACTCATGTAGATCTAATCGATTTCACTCGTTTTTCAAATTTTCTAAGATTAAAACGTTCAGTAGCTTACGTTTTGCGGTTTATCGCTGTTTGTAAAAAGCAATCAATTCCCTGTAAACATTTAACTGCTAATGAATTACAGAATGCATTAAATTTATTAGTTAGACTTTCTCAAATGGATTCGTTTCCTGAGTACAAACTTTTATTAGAAGGAAAACCATTACCAACGAAAAGCCCTTTGCTCAAATTTAATTTATTTCTCGACACCCATAAACTAATGCGTGTAGGTGGTCGGCTAGAAAATTCAGATTATTGTTATGCAAAGAAACATGCGTTAATTATACAGTCCACTCATATATTTACAAAGTTGTTATTTAAGTTTGAGCATAAAAAATTAATGCATGCTGGACCTCAATTACTGTTGGCTACCATAAAGGAAAATTACTGGCCAATAGGTGGTCGTAATTTAGCAAAATTGTGCTATCGTCAGTGCGTCTTATGCAACCGCATGAAGGGAAAGATTGTTACCCCTTTGATGGGAAATCTCCCACAACAGCGTCTCTCTCCTAGTCGCCCATTTGATAGTGTAGGGATAGACTATGCAGGTCCTATTTTAGCTGCAAATCGTCATGGGAGAGGTTGTAGACTCGTTAAAGTATATATAGCCATTTTCATATGTTTCTCTACTAAGGCTATTCACACTGAGTTGGTTGGTGACTTAACGAGTAGTACTTTCCTTTCAGCTTTACGTAGATTTATTTCGCGTAGAGGAAAACCTAAAAATATCTATTCAGATAACGGCACTTCATTTGTTGGTGCATATAATGAGATCGGTATTTTTTTAAAAGATAATTGCAGTTTACTGTCCGAAAGTGCGGCCAATGAGGGGATTTCATTTCATTTTTCTCCGCCTTACTCTCCTCATTTTGGTGGTCTCTGGGAGGCGGGTGTGAAGTCAATCAAATTTCATTTATATAGAGTACTGGGCAATTGTCATTTTACATACGAAGAGCTTAACACTGTCCTTATACAAATCGAAGCCATTCTTAACTCTCGCCCGCTATCTCCTATTTCATCGGAGCCCGACGACCTATCACCCTTGACGCCTGCGCACTTCCTCATCGGACGGCCGCTCACTGCGCTACCGATGCCCAACTACGAAGACGCATCAACCTCTCGCTTAACACGCTACCAGAGAATCGAGCAAATACGCCAACATTTCTGGACCCGTTGGAGCAAAGAATACATTGCTGAACTGCAACAACGTGTTAAATGGCGATCATATGCTGGTCAATTGGAGAAGGATACTCTTGTAGTTCTGAAGGACGATCACCTCCCACCACTTAAATGGAAGCTGGGACGTATTATGTCGGTCTATCCAGGAAAGGATGGAGTCAATCGCGTTGCTGACGTAAAAACGGCGAGTGAAATAGTCCGGAGGGCGTTTAATAAGATTTGTCCACTATTTCAAGATGGATGAGCGCTTGGATTCGGTTGAAAGACAAGCTTTCAACGCGCGGGGGCATGTTGAAATCTGATAAAAATACATATGCAACATCACATCGGACATCGTCACTTGGCACCGTAATGAGTTTTTTACTCCCACCGACAATTAGATTTATAATTTTTGTAAACCATATTCTAACAATACATCGATTCAAGGAATAACCTATTTTCATTTAATACTCCTGATTTTCCCAAAACATTCATTCTTAATCTAAAAAACCTAAATAAACACATCCAAACAAATCATTTCAAACTGGAAGACCTGCGCACAGTTCTGAAATTAGTATCTAGAGAAAGCCTCATGGCAACAATAGACCTGAAGGATGCTTATTTTCTAGTTAAAATGGCTGATAATTCCAAAAAATATTTAAGAATTATTTATAATAATACTCTGTACCAGTTCAAATGCCTGCCATTTGGCCTGAACACATCTCCATACATCTTTACCAAAATTATGAAACCGGTGGTAAAAATATTGAGATCAGCTGGCTGTATTTCTAGTATATACCTAGATGATCTTTGTTTGATATCTGACTCCCAAGAAAGCTGTACAGAAAATGTAAACATAACCAAACAGTTTCTTACTAGTCTTGGATTCATAATAAACAAAAATAAGAGCGTCCTCACACCCTCTTACATATGTAAATACCTTGGCTATGTCATCAATACCCAGGAGATGAATGTTCAATTACCTTCTGATAAAAGAAACCACATTATTAGCGAAATAAAACATTTCATAAAATAAAAAAATTGTAAAATAAGATTGCTTGCCCAACTTGTTGGACTACTGGTCTCTGCGTGTCCAGCTATTGAATATGGATGGCTTTACACAAAACAATTAGAGCGCTGTAAATTTTTAAACCTCCAAGGTCATGAAAATTATGAAAAAGTCATGAAAATTCCTCTTTCTTTACGGTCAGATCTCGAATGGTGGCTAGAAGCCCTCCCTCACTCGGTAAAAAAGATTAGGGACGACAATTTCAGTTTGGAGTTATACTCTGACGCCTCAACTACAGGGTGGGGTGCTGTCTGTGGGAATGACACTGCCAATGGCCCATGGTCCAACACCGAGAAAAAATTTCACATTAACCAACTAGAACTTCTAGCCGCATTTATCACTCTTAAAACTTTTGCAAAAAATTGTTCAGACTGTAAAATTTTAATACACATAGATAATTCTACCGCTATTAGTTACATCAACCGGATGGGCGGTGTGCAATTCCCTCACTTGTCTGAAGTCGCAAAAGCCATTTGGCAGTGGTGTGAACAGCGAAAAATCATTGTAGTCGCCTCATATATAAAATCTATGGACAACGATGTAGCTGACGCGGAGTCTCGCCGTTCTCATCCCGATATCGAATGGGAACTAAAAGATACAGCTTTCCAAAGAATCACAACAAAGTTTGGGTCAGTTAGTATAGACCTATTTGCCAGTCGCATTAATAAGAAATGTCACACTTATGTCTCATGGAAACAAGACCCTGATGCATTTACTATTGACGCATTTACTATAAACTGGGCTCCTTTTTACTTTTATGCATTCCCTCCGTTTGCTGTTATCCTAAAAACGCTCCGTAAAATAATAACAGACCAAGCCAAAGGCATTGTCGTGGTCCCAATGTGGCCCACGCAACCATGGTATCCAGTATTTAGAAAATTATTAGTATCTGAGCTAATAATTTTCGAACCTACCAAAAGTGTTATTATCTCCCATTCCAGCAAAGGACAGATTCATCGGAATCTTACCCTGGTTGCAGGAGTCTTGTGCGGGCGGCGCTGTTGAGACGAAGTGTACCACCATCATCCATTGAAATCATGCTGGCATCGTTAAGTAGTAACTCCATCAAGCAATATAATGTATGCTTAAAACGATGGTACAACTTTTGCTCTACCAATAACTACAATGTGTTTGAAACTTCAGTACCTAATATTATATATTTTCTTACTCAAGCATATCAATCAGGTATTCAATATGGGACACTTAATAGCTATAGAGGAGCCTTGTCTCTTATAGTCGGCTCACATATATCAGCAGATGACCGAATTATGAGATTCTTTAAAGGTGTGTTTAGGCTTCATCCCCCTGTTCCTAAGTATAGCGTAACATGGGACACATCTAAGGTACTAGACTTCCTAAGCACTTGGTTTCCTTATGAATCTCTCACATTAGATAGATTAACAAAGAAATCCATCACTTTACTAGCACTTACGACAGCTCACCGGGTACAAACCCTTCAAAAAATTAAATAGAGTAACATAGAATCACAACCTACCAAATTAGTCATAAAAATACCTGATCTTTTAAAGACCTCAAAAGCTGGTATCAATCAGCCCGTTCTTCACATACCTTTCTTCACAGACAAACTGGAAGTATGTCCAGCCACTACCTTACTCGCATATATTAAACAAACATCCGCTTTGCGCAAAACAGACAATTTATTCATTTCTGTTAATAAACCTCACAATACTGTGACCACACAAACCATTAGTCGGTGGATAAAGGGAACATTAAAAGACAGAAGTATTGATGTTAACATATTCACGGCACATAGCACCCGCCATGCCGCTACCTCTAAAGCTCACCAATTGGGCATCAACATCGATACCATCCGACAGACTGCTGGCTGGAGTGGCACTTCTAAAACGTTTGGTCGTTTCTATAACAGACTGATTATAAGAGATGATGATCACACCTCCCTCGCTAGAGCCATAATAAATAATAATTCCTAAGGGATCCTTATATGAAGACACAAGGTCTATTGTTTTTGTCCTTATCTATACTTATAATAAATCTGTAGAGAGGTCAATTCTGTACATGAAATATATTTCCAAAATAACTATCAGGGGGTGATTAGGGATCGATACTGATGCCAAAAATGCAATCAATAAAATTTTTGTCTGTCTGTCTGTCTGTCTGTCTGTCTGTCTGTATAACCGTTATAGAAACAAAAACTACTCGACGGATTTTAACGAAACTTGGTACAATTATTTCTCATACTCCTGAGCTGGTTATAGTATACTTTTCATCACGCTACAATAGGGGCAGAGCAGTGAAGGGAAATGTTGGGAAAACGGGAGAAGTTACTCCATTTTTTAAGCTTCCGTCGCGTGTGCTACCTTAGTGGTTAAAGCTACACAGAAATCATTTATGACGGAAATGTTCTCCTTAAAATTATATAAAAAATATCCCACGACAGCATATGTCTATCTTTTATGGTTGACTCAAAATAACACGTGTAACTCCCGATAGCTTAGCAGTTCGAAGCTTTCTGATTATAATATTTGTCTACTCTTACGTTTATAACACTCTCACTCACCCCTAATTGAAAAATTTAACATTATTAACTATTCCATAAAAAAGAATCATATAAATCGGTATAGAAACACCAAAGTTATACATGAAATACGCTAATAATAAGCCATCGCGCGTGAATACTGAATCATGCTATAAAGATTATTTTTGAGAATCGGTCGCCGCGCTCGACGCGTCTCGATTGGCAAGTGCGAGCCAGACTCGCCCATGAAGGGTTCCTAAAAACCTTAAAATTTTCTAGAAACCAGCTTATTTACATTTTTACAACTACGCTAGATAACTTTGTTTTTCATAGTGTTTATATGAATTACAAAGTTATATTTGCGGTTTTAGAAAATATGCTATATCTCAAAACTGCTTACCCGATTTCGTTCAAACCAATTTTGGTTGAAAGTTTACATTAAGATGTACAGACATATTTTATTTTTTATTTTTCACTCCATTATTATAGAAGTTAGAGGGAGGGCGGACATTTTACCACTTTGGAAGCTTATATCTTCTAAACGATTGACTTTATGAAAAAGTGGTTTTAGAAACCCTTATATCATTTTTAAAGACCTATCTATAAGTACCGCACACGCATAGGTTTCATGAAAAAAAATATTTTCAGTTTTAGTTCCATGTATGGGGATCCCCCTTTATTTTAAATATTTTTTTTTTTTTCTTAAAATTGGAAAGCGGTTCATAGAATACATCTACCTACTAAGATTCACATGTATAGTCGTAGTAGTTTCGGAATAAAATGGCTGTGACATACGGACGGACGGACAGACAGACAGACAGACAGACAGACGGACAGACATATCGAAACTATAAGGGTTCCGTGTTTTGCCATTCGGCTACGGAACCCTAAAAAGGCGGGGCGTCCGAGCGCGAGCTTCTTTTGTTTTTTTTTATAAAATAGGTATTAGTTATTTTAGTATACCGATAGGTAAGTTTTGGCTAATTTACGTTCACTTTTTTATATTAGTTTTATTTTCACCCAGTTGCAACAAAATATAATCGAGGCTCAAATTTTAACAGGTTGCGGTGCAGGAGAAACCGTCTTTATTCCCAGAATTCCCATAATACCAAACAATTTTCCATTCGAATTTAAAAGAACGCAATTCCCAGAATCGGTGTGTTATGCAATGACAATTAATAAGGTTCAAGGGCAGACGTTTCGTGTTGCTGGAGTAGATCTCGGTGTCAGTTGTTTCTCGCATGGTCAGTTGTACGTCGCTTTTTCCCGGGTTAGCAGTTCTAGAAATCTTTATGTTCACGTGCCGGACGGGTCAACTTTCAACATAGTTTATCCGGAAGCTTTGCGCTGAAGTATTTTCATTCTATAGGTTACTTAAGCCTCATGTGAACGTGATCTAAACAATATTACCAATACATTAACTTAATAACACACAAGGAGTTACACGCTGACGGAGTCACGGGCACAGCTATTAACAATAATATTGTGCGGTTCCGCATTGCGATATTTTTCAACAGTATTATAGATTGACATATTATATTTCCCTACTAAATTACGAAAGTTAATCTGTCTGTTACATCAAAATCACTGAACCGTGAGGAAGGACATAGACTACTTTTTTTACGAAAAAACGACGGAAACGCGGACGAAATCGCGGGCAATAGCTATCTATACTAATAATATAAGGCAGAACAGTTTGTTTGTTTGGTTGAACGCGATAATCTCAGGAACTACTGGTTCGAATTGAAAAAATATTATATATCATTACGCTAAGGCCAATAGGAGCGGAGCGCCAAGTAAGAATGCTTCAATATCGGGGTTAAATTTAACGTTAGCCCAAAGTAACTATTCCACGCGGACGAAGTCGCGGGCAAAAGCTAGTTAGTAATAAGTTTAATTAATTATATTCATTACGTCGAACTGTAATTTCCTACTGATTATTATTAAATAATTAAGAGAGAAGATACATTACCATAATGCCTTGTAAGTTAAAATAAATAAATAATATTAATTATATATTTATTTTTTCTTAATGATTAACTGTGATATTCCCAAAAATTACTCTCAACGTCTACATTGTGTGAATAATAATTTATTTCAGGATACTTATCTCGAGGACGGAGTGCAAGTATAATTAATGATTAAACGAACTTACCAAGTGAAGTTCTATCATAATTATACGTGGCACTCGTCTGCGTCGTCAGCGTCCGAAGAGATAAGTATCAATCACCCACCCAACCCCACAGCAGAGCTGGGCAACCCACGAATACTGGTAATATCAAGTTAATGGACTTTAAACTAAATGACAAGCGGGCCTACAAAGCGCGGGAATCGGGTGACGTTGACAGTGACAGGAAGATGAAATTGACTTTTTAAAACACTTTCAACCATAGTGCATGAACGGTGGCACCTATGCGGTACTACATTGTGTGAATAATAATTTATTTCAGGATACTTATCTCTTCGGACGGAGTGCCACGTATAATTATGATAGAACTTCACTTGGTAAGTTCGTTTAATCATCAATTCTATTAACTTGTAATACAAATTGCTTACAAAATATTGGAAGGTGTTTAAATTTATATTAAGTATTTATAAAACCTATTGTATTAACAATTTTTTATTGTTTATATTTGATTATGAAAATATATATTAGTTTTTCGTATACTTATTGTTTATTTTAGACCAAAATTTTCACTTATTTCGTCAAATTAACTACCTATTCTTACGTAGATAGGTAAACAAAAACCAAAAAGTGCACCTTTTTAAAATCATTGTTGGTAATAAAAATAAAAGTTTATAGACGAAGTCCGGGTCTTTTTTAAAGTACTTATTATGCAGTTTTCGTTGGCATAAAGAAATAAAGCATATTTCGTTATATTTGCTGAAAGTAATCCTCCCTAGCCGCGCCACATACTTTAAAGATTATGGTGTGGCGATTATCGCCCCTCAATTTTAAGTTGGTGGGTAAAGCAGTACGTAGCACCGAGTGTGCGTATGCCTAGCTATAGGCTTGTATTGAGCGGATGAGACCGCCATTTCTGGAAGCATCGGCGACCATCCAAAATCAGATGTCATGTGCGCTCGCGCCGTACGCACGCGTCTCACCGCGTCTTAAATTATTGAGACATTATTAACCCGAAAAAACTTTAAAATCCTGAGTATTATCCCGTAAGCAATGGGGATTTGCTGAGATATAATAATAATCCAATATTACCGCGTCTGTGTAATTTGTGATCAAGCAAACGAAGGTGATCGACACGCAAGACCTGGCAGAGAGACAGGTGGTACCACCTGCGAAGACCTTCGAGGCTGAACAAGGAAGAATCAGGTACCGCTTTCATTTGCATCCTAGAGTTAGGCTGACATACGAAGTCTACTGCCGCCACCCCCAACTTGAAAATTATACAGACAAATATAGGCATTTTGAATCAGCACGCAATCCAGGTGTTAGTTTGTAACGAGTCCTCAAACCGCAGAGAAACACGGCTATTTACACGCCTGTCCCTCCATTTAGATGGTCCTTACGAGCCTAGATAGGCACCAGTAAAATTAAGTACGCATAAGTACAAGTCATTAAGTTAGGTACATAACTTCATTAGTGCCTCAAAATGGCTACCCCGCAAGCAAGAAGCTAAATTAGCTCAGCTTACCGCTAAAAAGCAAATGATTTTCGAGCGAATTAATCGCTTATATGACGCTTCTAGAAGCATCTAGAACTTTGATCCGCGCTCAAATGAGTCTTTCCTAGCGCAGTCAGAAACAATTAGTGAACAATATAGCAAATTTGAAGAAATAATTGAACAGATCAATGACTTGCAGTTTGAGATTGACGAAACCGCTCCAGATTATTCGAGTCTAAATTCTATTGAAGACTTATATTCTCATATAAAATATAAACGTAATCTCATACTTTCAAGCCGAACATCAGAGCCGAAAGTAGGTAGTCGCATAAAATTACCACCCATAGAATTACCATCATTTGACGGTAAAACAGAAAGTTGGCCCATATTTTATGAAATGTTCCGCAGCAATGTTCATTTAAATACTGATCTTAATGACTCGCAGCGTGTGCAGTACCTGGTCAGTAAATTAACTAATGATGCCTCAAAATTAACTGCAGGTATTGTTCCAACAGGTGAAACATACAGCGTTATGTGGAACAGTCTCGTTAAAAGATATCAAGATAAGCGTGGTCTAGGGATTCATTATCTCAATAATATACTGGACATTAAAGGATGCGCCGGCCATGCTGCTAGTCTTAATACGTTTGTGGAACGATATTCGGCGTCGGTCGCTGCCTTGAAGCAGTTAGACATTCCAGACTTGCTAGATTTCGTGTTATTACACTGTGGCTTAAGAAAGGTTGACGCGCAAACTGTTCAACAGTTTGAAAGCCGTGTGAGTGGGGAAAAATTACCTTCATATACGGAGTTTGTAGTATTTATGCAAGACTATGTTAAGGTACTACAGCGCTCACACGCTAATAGTTCACAGGCGGAACCACGCGCCAAGTCTAGTTTAACGCATAGTCGCTCAAAGTCATTTGTTTCGCGTAGCGAACCGGTTTCAAATAGCAAATGTGTTCTGTGCAATAGTGACGGCATTGAACACCGGCTGTTTAATTGTCCGCGATTTAAAGATATTAGTACACCGCAAGCTCGTTTCGAATTTATTAAAAATAAACGTGGCTGTATAAATTGCTTAAGTTTATCTCATTCATTAGTTAAATGTAAATCACGAAGCGTTTGTAAAATTTGTAAAAAGACACACCATTCTCTGTTGCATTTCTCCGAATTAAAAGGTGAGTCATCGCTTGAGCCACAGGTGACGACCAATAGTTCCGTATCACTCACAACTGCGGTCAAGACTTGTTTACCGAATGAGTCAACTATTTTGTTAGCGACCGCGCAATTATATGCATATTATAGGGTCAGCAGAGATAAGGTGGTTATCAGAGGCTTGTTGGATAACGGATCGCAAAATAATTTAATTACTGCGGACTGTTGTAAACGTTTGAACTTACCCATAATTAAATTAGGCAATTCATCCTTACAGGGCGTTGGTATGACATCAAAACCTATACACGGCTTTGTTCATCTCAACATAGAATCTCGGATTAATTCTCACACTAAATATTATATACAAGCGTTAGTCGTCGATTGCATTACAGATAAACTTCCCGCTAGATTTATTAGATTAAATGACGATAATAACCTGTCGTATTTAAAGAACCTACCACTAGCCGACCCGACCTGGAATGTACCAGGCGGGATCGACATTGTGCTTGGAGCACAGCTGTTTCCTTTTATTTACCTAGGAGATAGGGTTGACTCAGGCAACCGCGCCCCTCCAGCTATATTGACTAGTTTCGGTTATGTACTGATGGGTGATATTGATTGTTTCAATAGTGATTTATCATTATCGAACAGTACATCTTCGTTTACCGCTCTTTCCGACATTGAACTCGAGTCAAATTATCAGAAGTTTCTTGAGTTAGAGAAAATTCCAGCTCAACGTTTTATTAGTCCGGACGAATTAGAGTGCGAGAATAATTTTAATTCTTCTGTCTTATTTAAAGAAGGCAGATACTTTGTCGATTTGCCTTTCGCGCGCACCCCGTCCGAGTTAGGCAGCTCACGCGGTGTCGCTCACCGGCGGCTACTTGCGCTCGAGCGTAAATTCGCGTTAGTGCCAACCCTACGCGAGAATTATAATAAAACTATCGCGGATTACATAACTCAGGGGTATTTATCAGAGATACCCAACTCTGAATTGACAGAAGAGGGTTACTACATACCGCATCACGCCGTCATTAGGCCGGACAAAGACAGCATTCGAGTGGTTTTGGACGCTAGTGCCAAAACGCACTCAGGGTTGTCACTCAATGACATTCTACATGTCGGACCTAATTTACAAGCCGACTTGTTTTTGTTATTAATTGATTTTCGTACGCTCCCTGTCGCGATGACAGCGGATATAAAACAAATGTTTTTACGTATCGGTGTAAATAAACATCACCGCAAATATTTACGAATCTTGTATCGTTTTAACAAAAATGAGCCTATTCGCACCTTTCATTTTAACCGCGTTCCCTTTGGACTAAAGCCTAGTCCTTATTTAGCGATGCGCACACTGCGTAACTTGGCGTATGAGCATAGCGACCGCTTTCCTGAGGCTTCTAACTTGGTGGAAACTCAGTTTTATATGGATGACTATGTCCATTCTGTTTCTGATGAACAGAGTGCTATGCGTATATCCCGCGATTTAATTGACTTAATGAAGGAAGGTTCCTTTGATTTGGTCAAATGGGCTACTAACTCACCCACTTTATTGGAGATTCTCCCAGAGTCTCACCGCTTACCAGTTAATTTTTTTGGCATATATAATGATGTCCATAATTTCAAAATTCTTGGACTAACCTGGGAACCCGCTGATGATTATTTTTCTTTGACAACAGTTGCCGTGGATAATAAATGCACGAAGCGCGCGATTCTATCGCTCGTTGCTTGCTTGTTCGACGTACTTGGTCTTGTAGCACCCGTTGTATTGTACGCGAAAATATTAATTAAGGAACTTTGGTTAGCCAAAATAGGTTGGGATGAAGTTCCTCCGGACTCCATCACTAATCGGTTTTCGACTTTTACACGCGATTTCCCTTCGCTCTCTTCGCTAAATGTTCCTCGTCACATTGGCGTCTTTAGAGAAGCTGTAGTGAATATCGTATCCTTTTGCGACGCCAGCTTTAGTGGGTATGGCTGTTGTATTTATTTACACATTACCAATCCTACAGGCAATACCACCGTCCAGCTTTTATGTGCAAAGTCCAAAGTTTCCCCCGCTAAAATAACAACGCTAGCTCGGTTAGAACTGGTCGCCGCTTTACTTCTGTCTAAACTTGTTCGCGTGGTCAAAGACAAACTTTCCGCTCGTGTACCTATTGCAGGTGTCTACGCTTTCTCGGACTCCACCATAGCTCTCTCGTGGATCCTCTCATCTCCCCATAGATGGTCTATCTTTGTCAGCAATCGCATCGCTCAAATACAGGAAAACATACCTGCCGCTTGTTTCAGTCACGTGTCAGGGAAAGAAAATCCTAGCGATTGTCTGTCTCGAGGCATGCTACCATCTGATTTAATAAAACACTCATTGTGGTGGAACGGCCCTACATGGCTCCATCAGCCCATGAGCGAGTGGCCTTTAAAATTCTCTCCGACTCAATGTGAGACATTGCCGGAGTTTAAATCAAAGATTTTCCTTGTAGAAACATCCAATACTGAATCGCGTATTTTAGACACTATAGCTGACCGTGTTTGCTCATGGAATAAATTGTTACGTGTATTTATGTACATTCTTAAATTTACGAGCAGACTACATAGTCATAGCTCTGTCGAAAACATCAAAACCACCGAGAACTTCATTATTCGAATAGTTCAAAGTGTACATTTTTCTAATGATTTAAATTAAATTAAAGCAGGCGAACTTCCTTCTAGGAAGTTGCACTGTTTGTCTGTCTTCGTTGATAGCTTCGGAATCTTACGTATTGAGGGCAGATTTTCTAAATCTGACTTACCGTATGAAGCCAAGCATCCCGCGCTTTTACCTAAACGCGACCGCGTAGTCGATCTAATTATTGATCACTATCACAATACATACTGCCATACGGGCCCCGGGTTATTGATATCCATTATAAGGCAGCGGTTTTGGATATTGGATGGCCGCACAGTCATACGTTCCCGCTGTCAGAAATGTAATACTTGTTTCCGTCTAAACCCTAAGCATCCAGTACCCAAAATGGCTGAGCTTCCTGGATACCGCGTCCGTGATGCTAAGGCCTTTGTACATACTGGTGTAGATTTTGCCGGGCCGCTTGCTTACATACCTATTCGACGTAGGGGTCAACGTTCGCAGAAACTTTATTTATGCTTGTTCGTGTGCATGGTGACTAAAGCCATACATATCGAGCTTGTATCGGACCTCACATCTGAGGCTTTCCTATCCGCATTTAAGAGATTCATTTCCCGCCGCGGTCCAGTGTCTGTCATGTACTCAGACAATGGTACCAATTTCGTTGGCGCTAAGGCGCAACTAGATGATATTTACTCTTTCTTATTAAATTCGACTGTTCAAACGGATATTAAAAATGAGCTTCTTAAATCACGCATCGAGTGGAAAAGAATACCGCCGCGAGCTCCACACTTCGGGGGTATTTGGGAATCGAACATTAAGAGTGTTAAAACTCACATGTTTAGAGTCATAGGTAAACAGCTTCTCACTTACGAGGAGCTCTCGACCGTATTGGTGCAAATTGAGGGCCTTTTGAATTCTCGACCTCTTGGTGTTCTTTCATCAGACCCACATCTGGAGGTACTCACGCCCGCGCATTTTTTAATGTCCAGTCCGCTCACGTATTTGCCTTCTTCGGAATTGACAGAAGAAAACATAAACCTAACAAACCGCAAAAGGCTTTTGGATCAGCTTGCGTTATCCTACTGGAACAAATGGCGAGTTGAGTACTTGCACACGTTGCAAGTTCGCCAGAAGTGGTGCACTCCCGATCGCCCTATAGAGATCGGTACTGTCGTTCTCTTGGGTCAAGATAACGTACCTCCATTAACCTGGCCATTAGGGATCATAGAGGAAGTTTTCCCGGGATCGGATGGTGTAATTCGAGTCGCTTAAGTAAAAACCGGGTCAGGTACATATAAACGTCCTGTCACTAAGTTGTATCCTTTGCCAACCCAATAAAGTAAAATTACTACGTAGTTTAATTTAGTTTAGAGTTTATAGTAAGTATACGTTTTAATGGCACGCCATTATATAATTATAATTTAGATTAATTCGACTCATCTTAGTCAAATCAAACCGCAATTTCATTCTCTGGAGTCAGATAATAATTGATCCCGAACATTATATCATTGTGATGGTGTTTCAGACTGCCACTTGGATTTCCCTTAATGCTCTCCAACAACCAAATACTTACATGTCACCCCCGCTTCTTAAACCGCATCCGGGCCGCATAGATTAGCTGTTTTGAAAGCTCTGGACCTTTCAAGGCGGGGAGTATGGTGTGGCGATTATCGCCCCTCAATTTTAAGTTGATGGGTAAAGCAGTACGTAGCACTGAGTGTGCGTATGCCTAGCTATAGGCTTGTATTGAGCGGATGAGACCGCCATTTCCGGAAGCATCGGCGACCATCTAAAATCAGATGTCATGTGCGCTCGCGCCGTACGCACGTGATGGATTATTCAAATAATTTCAGTTAATTTATTACATTAACTCAAGTTTATTTCTTTAATTGAACACAAATTAAAATATCACTATAATAATTATAACCTTTTTAACATGTGATACACAAAATTTAACTATTTATTATCAAAACATTGTAAACACTATTACGAAACCTATTTATAAGATAAGAGTTTAAACTGTTGTTTCATTGTTATAACAGAATATTTAAACGTTATTTGAAAAATAACGTTGCTTGTTTACTAATTCTGTCATCGTAAAACTTATAAGTAATTGAACTAATTAATTTCAACATATCTACTGTATTTTTATATCATTTAATCATAGCTTAATGTTAAAATACAAAGGTTAACAAATCTGTTTTAAAATCGTACGATGTGACGTCACTTGTTTACCACTGTGTATAAAAGCCGCCGCTCAGTCGTTCTAGACACAGTCACTCTCAGTCGCTCTGGAGCAGTCACACCGAACGGACCTAAGTTAAGTGAACTTGTGTTGTTTCTAACTTTTATTAATATTTTCTAATATTTTTATGTGTAGAATTGGTATAAAAATCCTATCGTATTGCTATTGTATTTGAATATAAATTAATTATTTTGTATTTGTTACTTTAATGTGACAGTGTTATTAATTGATAATTGTGTGATAATTACTTATATAATATGTAATGAAATAGTAGATACACAAGTAAATAAATCTATAAGTGAGGAGTGTCTTTTCAAAAGGGTTTATTTCTCATTTTGGAAAATTTCTTTTTTTTGATGCGATTCGATCCTAACACTATATTCTCAATGATTTTCAATGATATTTTGATTCTAAACAGCTTATTTCCTTAAGAAATCGATTACAAAAAAAGCCTTACGCGTCAAATAGACTTATATCCATAGCATTTTAGTCCATTTAATCAATTTAAACATTCTCTTTCAAAACAGCTTAATTCTAATAGAAAATTGTTTTTTTTTCTAATATTTACGGAACAAAAGGGCTTATATAATTTATATATGTACATCGCTGTCCTTTTTGATGCTTTTTCCCCATTTAAGTTTTTGAACAGATACATCACACTTGGCTGTATGGCTTATGAGGCTCTTGCTTATTCTATATTAAGTTAATAAAAAAAAACGATTGTCAAATGTCAAACGGTGGAAGATTTTAGGCGCATTGTTTTGCTGTCATAACGGTTTTATTTTACAACAACAGATGCTATAATACACTACTCAACTTTATCTAAATATAACTTGAAAATAATAATAATTTTATAAACTAAAACTTCGAAAAAGTGTAATAATTTGAGAAATGGCTGAAAAAACTGTCGGGGTATTGAATACAGGTGGTCGAAAATTTAGGTCTCGTCTTAAAAGTCGTACAAGGAAATCGTAAGTGTGCCTTTTGCATTGACTGTCCTACTTGTAATTTAAGCCACAAGTTTTGATATTTTTCCAGATTTTATTATTTATTTGTGTTGTTTTAGATATACTGACGATGATCCTCTTGGATTAAAATTTAAAGTGCCATGCAAACACAGTGAAAATAGCAAGTTCCGGTGCTCGTCTTTTAACATGCGAATGGTTTTGAAGACCCGTAATGCATTTTACTCCAAAGAAACCAAAGTAAGTCAAGATATTTACTTGTCAAGATTAAGCCATTCTTATGAACCTATAAATACGACAAAACCTAAAAAAAATGTGAAGTCACGGAATGTGAGCTGTTCATACAATTTGTTTGTGAAGAAAAACAAAATGAAGTGTGTATGCAAGAAGATGTTTTCTGCAGTCTTTTCTGTATCTGAAAAACGGTTAAATAACATTAATAAACAGACAATCCAAGGAAATATCCCTGCAGAAAACCGTGGCGGGGATCATAAGTCTCACAAATCTGTGAACAGAAAGGAATCTTTGAGACAATTTTTAAACGGCCTTCCCGCCAAAGAGAGTCATTATAATAGACAAAAATCCAAAAGAATTTATTTAAGTGCCGAACTGAACTGTAAGAAATTGCTGCAGTTATATAATAATTCTGTAATACCAGAGTTACGAGTAAAAAAGACAATGTTTTATAAGATTTTCCATCATGACTATAATATAGGCTTTTCAAGCCCTTCTTCAGACACTTGCAGTGTATGTTTACTTTGGTCAAATAAAATAAAAATGGAAAAGGATCCTAGCAGAAAACAACTACTTATAACTGAACTTAGAGTGCATAAACTAAGAAGCAAAGCCTTCTATAATCATATGAAGCAGGACATACCAAACTCTGTTTCACTATGTTTTGATTTACAACAGGTTCTGCCCTTGCCGCGAACCCCCATCCAAGATGCCTTCTACGCTAGGCAGATAAGTTTGTACAATTTTTGTATTGTAAATTTAGATTCAAAAAGCCCTTGGTTTTACTCATGGGACGAAACAGTTGGTAACAGGGTCTACAGAAATTTCATCTGCACTTTATCACTACTTAACTTGCATGGATTTAGCAAATAATGTAGAAATTATTCGTTTATTTTGTGATGGTTGTGGAGGGCAAAATAAAAATAACTATGTCCTCCAAACGCTGATCCAATGGCTGTTTTCAAAATCTCCTATGCATCTTAAGGCCATCCATCTGTACTTTCCAGTTCGTGGTCATAGTTTTTTGCCAGCGGATAGGGTGTTTGGGCGATTAGAAAAGGAAATCCGCAAAAAAACTATTATAAATACAAGGGATGGCTATGACGAAATTTTGAAAAGGCACGGAACTTTGAAATTATTAAGGCAAGATTGGCAACTACTCGAGATAAAAGATCTAAAAGAAAATTTTAATAACTTAGAGGGATTGCAAAAATGAAACGGATTAAGATAGAAAAAAAGACAAAAGAGGAATGACAGTAGGCTGTGAAATAAAAGCTTTCGAAAACTACAGATTTGAGACTAATGAAGTCGCTCAAACACTGTTGAAACGGGGAAAAAGAATACCTAGAGAAATATGTACTGCTGTATTTGAGAACAAGGAACTATCAGCAAATAAGAAAAAAGATGTAAATAATTTACTCACTAAACAATTTGGGAAAGAGTGGATCAATATACAAGAATTGGCTTGGTATAAAGATATTATTAACAGTTGCAGACCTGCCCCTGATACAGACATAGAAAATCCAGATGAATCTTTGTGTAATTGCCTTGATGATGATGTAGGAGAAGTGCGTATTTAGGTTACAATAAATAACTTGATTTTTCTTTTTAATTGTGAGACTTAATAAAAAATAATTCATTATGAAAGGGTTTTATTAGTACAGATCAAAACAGCTTATTTCCAACAGGTACTAAACAAAATAACTTAATTCTAAAAGTCTTTGTCAAAAGTGCTTATTTCTAAGATACAGCCTTAAATATATACTTTCGTGGGGTCGGTGGTAAAAAAATAACAGTGCTATAAAAATCATGTCAACATTATGTAAACATAGTATTAAAATTCAAAATACATTATTAATCATCAAATCATTGTTTGAAGTTTTTTTGATTTTCTGAAAAATATGTTAGTGATGAAATAAGCCCTTTTGAAAAGACACTCCTCAAGTTATAACGATAGTAATCACATTGTGGTAATATTGTAAAGTACATATAGTGAATTGATGTTTATGTGAAAATGAATTATGTTTTGAAAAGAGTAACTGTGGAGTTTCTTGCCGGTTCTTCTCCACAGAAAACAACCCTTTCCGGACCGTGTGGTAAATGAATAAATTGATATTGCTATACAAATTGTTAAATTATTTCTGTAATATACCTGACAATCATGGTAATATCGATTAATTGATAATTAATTGGTAAATACATAATACATTGATATTGATAATTAATTACTTTTAAAAATAACAACATTCTTTATACATATACTATATACATACATCTATTTTATATCCTTAATCTCACACACGCGTCTCACCGCGTCTTAAATTATTGAGACATTATCAACCCGCAAAAACTTTAAAATCCTGAGTATTATCCCGTAAGCATTGGGGATTTGCTGAGATATAATAATAATCCAATATTACCGCATCTGTGTAATTTGTGATCAAGCAAACGACGGTGATCGACACGCAAGACCTGGCAGAGAGACCGGTGGTACCACCTGCGAAGACCTTCGAGGCTGAACAAGGAAGAATCAGGTACCGCTTTCATTTACATCCTAGAGTTAGGCTACCATACGAAGTCTACTGCCGCCACCCCCAACTTGAAAATTATACAGACAAATATAGGCATTTTGAATCAGCACGCAATCCAGGCTGCGACTCAGAGCGGAAGAAGTCATTCGATGATTTTCCCACCCCAAAAAAAAAAAAAAAAAAAGGCTGCGACTCGGACGAGACGGACGTGTCGCTCCGCTCCGAATATTGTACTGCAAAGGCATTTTAGATTTGAAATAAATATTGTTTTTATGGGGTTTTAAATTGGGAATGTTTTTGCTTTGAGGGAATTTGTTTTGAGGGAGTATTTTAAATTAATATATATTTTATTTTAGGGATATTTTAATGATATTTTTATTGTAAATATATTTTAATTTAAAAAGGAGGGTTTGTTTTTGAGAGGGGTTTTTATTGAGATGGGGGGTTTTTAATTTTATAAATTTTATTAATTTATAAATTAAATTTGGATTTTGTTTTTATTTTTAACATGGCCGGGAAAAAGAAAAAAGGCTCAAGTATACCGCTCCGGGACGCCTCAGGGCGGCTTCCGCTGAGGGTCCCTGCTGGGGGCTCAGTGGGTGGCTCATCTCGGGGCACATATGGGAGCCGATCCGGGAGTCGATCTGGGGGCTCATCTCGGGGCCCAGCTGGGGGCTCAGCTAGGGGCCCAACTGGGGGCCCATGCGGGGGCCAAGCTAGGGGCCCAACTGGGGGCCCATGTGGGGGCCCAACTGGGGGCTCATGTGGGGGCCCATCTCGGGCCCAGCGGGGGCCCAGTGGGGGCCCATCTAGGGGCCCAACGGGGGCCCCACCTGGGGCCCAACGGGGGCCCACCTGGGGGCCCAACGGGGGGCCATTGGGGGTCCCAACTGGGGCCTCATCAGGGGCCCCAACTGGGGACCAGAATGGCGGCCCAACTGGGGGCACAACTGGGGGCCCATCTAGGGGCCCAGCTGGGGGCCCGTCGAGGAAACTCGTAGGGGCCCATTTGGGGGGTCAAGTGCCCGAGTCGGACGTGACGTCCGATTCGGATACGTCCGTCATGGACACGTCGGCGGCCGAAACCGACCGCCAAAACCGAAAGAGGGCCTTCCTGAGGCCTGGCTCCGGGGGCTCGGAGTCGGTCAGCGAGGCGAGAAAGAAGCCGAGGCAGAGGAAGGCTTCGACGTCCACCTCACCCTGCACCCTAGATGTAGGCTTATCGGAAGGCCGAGCGCCGCCCGAACTTGGCCAAGCGGGCGCAGGCCCAGCAGGACCTCGAGGAGCGGGTCGCTGCCAAGGAGCAGCGGGCGCGCGCTACCCGGGCCAAGTCCGGGTACGGCGCGTCCCTCCTGCACTACGCGGACCGTTCCTTGGGAGAGCTGGAGCGGATGGCGGAGGAGGATGAGGAGGAGATCATGGAGATCGCCACCAAATCCTCCCACCTGAAGGGCACTTTCCAGAAGGCCCTGAAGTGTCGGGCCGCGAGCATGCGCGCAATAATTTTAGAAATTGCGCAGCGCAACGCGACGGAAGAGACGCGGCAGCTGCAGGCGCGCGTCGACCGCCTGCAGCTGGAGGTCAGCCAGCTGCACCAAAAGCTGGCTGAGGCCACGGCCATTCAGGCCGAACGGGCACTCCATCCCCTCCTCCTCCTCCAACCTGGAGGAAATTATCAGGAGGGTGATAGCGGAGGAGAGGAATTTTACCAGGGCCTGCCTAGCGGGCATAGAGGACCGGCTCCTGCCGGAAAGGCGACTCCGCCCACCGCTAGCGGCGGACAAGAGCTCGCCACAGGTGGAGCCGGAACCCGTGCCCCAGGCGGGCCCGGCAGCGGGCGACCAGCCCGCAGGGAAGGGCAAAGGTGGGGGCAAGAGGAGCAAAGCGGCCCCTCCTCCTCCGCAAGCCCCTACCAACACAAGCCCAGAGGGGGCGCCCGAGCCGGTGCCCGGGCCTTCCTCCGCTACCCAGCCGGCCCCTCCCCAAACCCAGGACGCCCTTCTTCCGTCCACCACCCCGGCCAACATGTCGTGGACGGAGGTGGTGAAGAAGGGCAAGAAGAAGCCCGCAGCGCCCGCAGCGTCCGCAGCGCCCGCAGCGACCGCTCCTCCAGCCAAAACGGCTCCAGCCGCCGGCAGGAAACTGCCTCCTCCTCCCCGAACCGCGGCCGTCGTGGTAACAATCACCCCGGAGGCCGCGGAGCGGGGGGCGACGTACGAGTCCGTCCTCAGACGGGCTCGTTCCAACGCTGATCCCACGCAACTAGGGATCAGCAATATCACCTGCCGGCGGACAATGACCGGGGCTCGAATTTTCGAGTTCGGGGGGGAGCGGCGCGAGAGCAACGCCGACCTCTTCGCAAAAAAATTGCATGAGGTCATTGCGGACGCGGCGACGGTCGCCAGGCCCGCGAAGACCGCACCCCTGGAGGTGGCTGACGTCGACGACTCGGCCACCAGGGAGGATGTGGTGGCGGCCGTCGCGGCGGCGGGTGGCTGCGACGCCAGCGCGGTGAGGTGCGGGCCCATCAGGCCTGGCCGCCACGGCATGGGCACCACGCGCGTGGAGTGCCCAATTGTCGCCGCCAGGGCCCTCCTCGCCGCGACCAAGGGGCGGCTGCCTCTGGGGCTCAGCACGGCCGTAGTGCGGGCGCTTGAGGACGGGCCGATGCGTTGTTTTAAATGCTTCGCACTCGGCCACACTCGGGCCACGTGTCCCTCCAAGGCCGACTGGGGGGACGCGTGCTACCGCTGCGGGCTCCAGGGGCACAAGAATGCCGCCTGCGGCGCCGCCACGCCACATTGCGTGACGTGCGCCGCCAGTGGCCGCCCTGCCGACCACAAGATGGCGGGTGGGAGCTGCAAGCCCCCCGTCAGAAAGGGAGTGGTGCAGGCGCAGGTCCGACCTGCCGCCTCCGCCGCCACCGCCGTCGTCGTCGCCGCCGCAGCTCCAGCGGCGGCAACAGAGGGGGGAGCAATGGCGATCGATGGATAGGGTCGACCGTCATCGCTTCCTCCAGGCGAACACCAACCACTGCAAAGCGGCCCAGGACCTGGTGGTTCAGGTCATGGCCGAGTGGTTGGTGAACGTGGCGGCGGTCGCCGAGCCGTACTCGATCCCCGGCAGCTGGCTGGGCGACGAGGACGGCTTGGTGGCACTAGCGGCGCGGTCTTCCACGGACTCCCCTCCCCTCTCGCTATTAGAGAGGGGACCGGGATACGTGGCCGCCGCGTGGGGAGACTCGGCCCTCGTGGCCGTGTACTTCTCCCCAAACCGCTCCTTGCAGGACTTCGAGGACTTTCTCGGGGTCCTGGCCGCCGTGGTCGGCAGGGCGGCGCCGCGTCAGGTCGTAGTCTTGGGCGACCTGAACGCCAAGTCGACAGCCTGGGGCAACCCGGCCGCCTCGTGCAACGTCCGAGGTCGCGCCGTGGAGCTCTGGGCGGCCACGTCCGGCGTCTCCCTGCTCAACAGGGGGGCGGTCCACACGTGTGTGCGGCAGCGGGGAGGGTCGGTGGTGGACGTTTCGTTCGCCACCCCCGCGATAGCCGCCCGCGTCGTGGACTGGCGGGTGGAGTTGGTGGAGACCTTGTCGGACCACCGCTACGTGCGGTTCGACATCGTCTCCGCCAGGGGCTCCGCGGAGTCCGCTGGGTCGGGGCAATCGCCGTTCCCGCGGTGGGCTCTGACCCACCTGGACAGGGAGGCGGCGGCGGAGGCGGCGTTCATCCAGGACTGGCTGTCGCCGCCCGCCGCCGGTCTGGACGTGGACACCGCTGCGCGGCAGCTGGGGGATTCCCTGACCGAGGTGTGCAACTCCAGCATGCCTCGGTCTCGCCGGCCGCCAGCCAGACGGGCCGTGTACTGGTGGTCGGCGGAGCTGGTGGAGCTCCGTGCAGCGTGCGTGCGGGCCAGGAGGGCCTACACGCGGAGCCGGCGGCGGCGTCGCAGAGACTTGGCCGACGAGGACCGCCTCTACGAGGCGTACGTGGAGGCCAAGACGGTCCTCGATCGGGCCATCGCCACGGCCAAGGACTCGGCGAGAGCCGAAATGCTGGAGGGTCTCGACAACGACCCCTTCGGGAGGCCATACAAGGTGGCGCGCAGCAAGCTGCGCCCCTTCGGCCCCCCCGTTGTCGAGACCCTGGAGCCCTCCTTCCTGGACGGGGTGGTGCGGTCCCTGTTTCCGCGCAGGGGCAACTTCACCCCGCCAGTGATGGCTCCGCCGCCGCCGCCGCCGCCGCCGCCGCACGAGGCGGAGGAGGAGGAAGCCCCGCCGGTCACGGAGTCGGAGCTCGGCGCGGCCATCGACCGTGTCCGCGCCAGAAAGAAGGCTCCGGGCCCCGACGGGGTCCCCGCAAGGGTGGTGGCGATCGCCGCCACCCAAATGGAGGCGCGGTTTCGGGACCTCTTCGACGCATGCTTCGCGTCGGGGAGGTTCCCGAAACCGTGGAAGGAGGGCCTATTGTGCCTCCTTCGCAAGGAGGGCCGCCCGGCGGACTCCCCCTCGGCATACCGGCCAATCATGCTCCTGGCAGACGTCGGGAAAATGTTCGAGGGGATAGTCGCCGCCCGCCTAAAGGAGCACCTGCGGGATGTCGGACCGGACTTGTCGGACGCTCAGTTCGGCTTTCGGGCTGAGCGTTCGACGGTGGACGCACTGGCCTGCCTCAAGGGGCAGGTGGAGGAGGCGATGCAGGCGGGGGACGGGTTGCTGGCGGTGTCGTTCGACATAGCCAACGCCTTCAACTCGATCCCCCACTCTACCATCATGGAGGCGCTCCGCTTCCACGGAGTGCCTCCATACCTGCGGCGTCTGCTGGCCAGCTACCTGGAGGACAGGGAGGTCCTCCTGGTGGACAGGTCTGGCCGAGTCCGGCGATATCCCGCCGAAGCCGGCGTCCCACAGGGGTCGGTCGTGGGGCCCCTGCTCTGGAACGTCGGCTACGATTGGCTCCTGCGGGGAACTCTCCCCCGGGGCGTTAGGGTCGTCTGCTACGCGGACGACACTCTCCTCACCGCTCGGGGGGAGAGTTTCGGAGAGGCGGCCAACTTGGCCTCGGCGGGCGGCTCCCTCGTCGCGGGGAGGATCCGCCGCCTCGGCCTGACGGTGGCGCTGCACAAAACCGAGGCCGTGTACTTCCACGGTCCTCGGCAGCGGCAGCGCCCCCCGCCCGACGCCCACATCCACGTGGAGGGCGTCCGCATCGCGGTTGGGGCCCAGATGAAATATCTGGGCCTCGTGCTCGACAGCAGGTGGCGCTTCGGCACGCACTTCCGCGGGCTGTCGGCGCGCCTGCTGAAGACCGCGGGCGCCCTCTCGTGGCTGCTCCCCAACGTGGGGGGGCCCAGCGTCCGATGCCGGCGACTCTACGCCGGCATCCTGAGGAGTATGGCCACCTACGGGGCCCCCATCTGGGAGGACTCCCTCCGGAGGAGGGAGAATGCCGCGGCCTTGCGGGCCCCGCAGAGGGCCATAGCCCAGCGGGTGGCGCGGACCTACCGCACGGTGGGCTTTGCGGCGGCGTGCGCTCTGGCGGGCACCCCGCCTTGGGAGCTCGAGGCGTGGGTGCTCGCCAGAGTGTACGAGTGGACGGCGGGGCGGCGGGCGAGCGGAGAGCGCCCAGCCCCGCGAGAGAGGGAGGCCGTCCGGCGGGAGGCGAAGGAAGCCGTCGTCCGGCATTGGGCGACGGACCTCGCCACCGCGGTATTCGGTCGCCGCACACTCGACGCGATCGGGCCGCCCCTGCAAGAGTGGCTCGATCGGTCGCACGGGGCGGTCTCCTTCCGACTGGCGCAGGTGCTGACTGGCCACGGATGTTTCGGGGCCTACCTGCACCGCATCGGTCGGGAGGAGACACCGTCGTGCCGCGATTGCGGCGCGGCGGTGGACACGGCGCAGCACACCCTTGAGGGGTGCCCGTCGTGGTCGGAGCCGCGCCGCGACCTCGTTGCGGCGATCGGGCCGGACCTCTCGCTCCCCGGCGTGATCAACGCCATGCTGGGGGACGAGGGGTCCTGGGCGGCGGTAGCCTCCTTCTGTGAACACGTCATGTCGCAGAAGGAGGCGGCGGAGCGCGCGCGCGAGGACGAACCTCTCGCGCCGGCGCTCCGCAGGCGGAGGAGGGGTCGGAGAAGACGTCAGTATGACGAGCACCTCCGACTCCTCCCTGGTGGAGGCCAGCAGGCAACGGGTGCGGGGGCACCCCTACCTGCATCGCACGCGCCTTCACCAGCGCCGGACGGGAGTGGCCAGGTGTTCCCGGCCATTCCCGTCGCCCCCCAGTCCGGGGGGCACGTAGGGCCCGCCATCTAGGCGGGCACGCGCCAGAGGGCTGTGGACGCAGAATGTCTCCCATAGCCCTCCCAACAAGGCGCCGGAGGGAACACCGCTGAGTTTTAGTGGGTATACTGTCGCCGTCATGCGACAGGGAGTCCCACACTCCCCGTCTCGCCCCCCCAGCGAGCGGAAGTGCGTAATTGCCATTTCTCAGCGTCAAAAAAAAAAAAAAAAAAAAAAAGGTGTTAGATTGTAACGAGTCCTCAAACCGCAGAGAAACACGGCTATTTACACGCCTGTTCCTCCAGATTAATTAATCAAAATTAATAGTTTCTTGAGAGAAAAAAGTATCAGCGAAAAGTAGAGAAAAGGTACTATTATATAAATTGATTTATGGATAGTTAATATTAAATATTGCAAAATTGACTTGCTGCAGAGTATACCTTCCAGCCGGACCACACCCTACGACGAATAACTCCTTAACTAAAGGGGTTTATTGGACCATATTTGTCGTATGCAAGGTACTCTTTAGGTAGTTTTTTTTTCGGGATATTGATTTATTAATAGTTCATTATACTCTATTTATTTTGAGGTGGCGCGGCCAGAGAGCACTGCCTGGCGGCCGGACCACATAAATTGTTAATTCAAAAGATATCTCTTGAGGTACTAAATATATATATATATTCCGATGAAAGTAGACTTTAGGTAGGTATTATTTCGAACATCTGAGTACTAAACTGTGGTCCGGCCACAGAGGAACACACTAATATATCTAAATCGTAAACCCAGTTCAAACCCAATATTTTAGTAGTGTGGGGAGATACGTCACTGTTTAAATCGAGTATGTTATTATCATTTGGATCAAGAGATGATAATATGACCTTCATCACCTGTGGACTATTAGACTGCTATTTTCTTAATTTGAATTGAGCTGATGCGAGAATCAAACTCACCTCCTTGCATAACTGTATGGTGGCGGACTCACTGTCATGCCCCCCGAGATAATCGTCAATGTACATGTCTCGTTGTATAGCTTGATTTACGCTATCATTTGAGGCCTGTGAAGCGAGACTAACGAGTGACTTTGTCGCTAAATATGGTGCCGAAGCTGTTCCATAAGTAACTGTGTTAAGAACATATGTTTTAAGCGGTTCATATTGATTAAATCTAAATAGGATTTTTTGTAAAGAGTTTTGAGATTTATTTAATTCTATACCTCTGTACATGGGTGTACAAATTAATTCGGTCCGTTTTAAAAAATGTATCTGGCTGTTATGAATGTTTCATTGTGTCAGTTAATCGGTGGTTTTAGAGAGGTTAGACATTTGTCAATAACATTCAGTTTCTATCACTTCGAATTTCGTAAAAGAACTTGTTTTTAATTTTTTTGAATATGTCAAATTTTGTGTTAACTAAGCAGCATGTGCGAGAGGTTTCAATTTTTTGCTTTAATTGGAAGAAAAGTGCAGCGGAAGCGCATCGAATGCTTGTGGAAGTTTATGGTGATAATGCTCCAACTGATAAGTCATGTAGGGAATGGTTCCGACATTTTAAGGATCGTTATTTCAGCGTTGAAGATATGCCTCGACCCGGACAACCAAAAAAGTTGTTGTGGACTATGAGTTGTTACAAATGGCGAATCTATTATGAGCGATCGGTATAGGCTACAATGGACTCGTTTGAGCCGTGCATTACGAGAAAAACGGCCGGAATACGATCAGAGACATGATAAAGTTATTCTTTTGCACGATAATGCTCGACCTCATGTCGCAAACGTCGTCACAAAATATTTAGAAACACTCAAGTGGGATATTTTACCACACCCGCCGTATTCTCCGAACCTTGCTCCTACTGATTACTGGTTATTCCAGTGGATGCAGCACGACTTGGCAGGTCACCGGTTCACTTCTTTCGCAGAAATAGAAAATTGGATCAGAAGTTGGATTGCCTCAAAAGACGAAACATTTTTTCGAGATGGAATTCGAAAATTGCCTGAGAGATGGGAAAGAGTAGTAATCAACGATGGATAATACTTTGATTAATCTATTAATTCATTTTGATTTAAAACTAAATATATTTTTAACAACAAAAAACGGACCAAATTAATTTGTACACCCAATATGTTGTCGAAAGTGTCATAAAATAGAATAAAGATCGTCTTGCACAGTGGGACCAATCATTTGCAAGTGATTTAAAGAAATACCTGAAGTTGTCACAGCTGACGCGTCAAAGACAACTCTTAATTTAGTTGTACTTTGCTGGCGCATAACACCGTGATGAGGTAAATAATAACTTATGTTATCATTTCAATTATTATAGAATAGAATATACTTTATTGTACACCAAAATTTAAACACACCTATTTAACATTATTTCCTAAATCTATGGTTACAATGGCGGTCTTATCGCTAAAAGCGATATCTTCCAGACAACGTTTGGAAGGACTATCAAAACTTTAATTTAAGTGGGGAGGACTAAAATAGTGTACATATATATATATTACTGCCTTTGCCAAAAGTATTAGGCACCTTCAAATTTTCTGACTTTTTCGTATTTAAGGTGAAAAATAAAATGAAATTGTTTTCCAAATTACTATCTATACTAATATTATAAAGCGGAAAAGTTTGTTTGTTTGTTTGTTTGTTTGCTTGAACGCGCTAATCTTCGAAAGTACTGGGTGGATTTGGATGAAATTTGTGTGGAAGTAGCTTGAAACTTGAGGAAGGTTATAGGCTACTTTTTACCCGACTGCAAAAAAGGAGAGTTATGTTTTTACCGTAATAATATCCACGGGAGCGAAGCCCCGCGTGAGTACTAGTATTCTTATAAAATAACAAAAAAATACTAATATTTAGTTGGCCCACCCTTCGCATTGATCACAGCAGCAATACTTTGTGGCATGGTGCTTACAAGCTTCTTACAATCGGCTGCACTTATGGCGTCCCACTCTTGAATCAAAGTATTTTTTAACGCTGATTTGGATCTTACGCTTCAGAATACCCCAAAGATGCTCGATAGGATTGAGATCTGGGGATTGCACCGGCCATTCCAACAAGTCGACACTGTTGTTTCTAAACCAGCGCATGGTGGCCGCTGATTTATGACAAGGAGCATTGTCTTGTTGGAATTTCACTCCATCTAAGTTGGTGTCACCGAAAATGCGTGTAAGCGAAGGCAATAGCGCAGTTTCGAGCACATTTATGTTATTTTCACTGTTCATCCTGCCTTCGCAAACGAACATTTTGTCAACGCCATCGGCTGCCATGTAACCCCAGATCATAATGCTACCTCCCCCGTGTTTAACAGTGGGCACCACGCAATCTGAATGGTATTCCTCGCCGACGCGCCGCCTCACGTAGGTTACACCCGTAGTTCCAAATATCTGGAAAAATAGTAAAAAGAAGAATTTAAATGAGTGTTCATATTTTTTATGAAATCAGACTAAAATAAGAGCGATCAATTTTATTGTTTTTAAGAAATGGTATAGAAGCTTACCTCAAAGTTTGGTTCATCGTACCAGACAATATTTAACCAATCTTCCTCCATGAAGTGTTAGTGACGTAGAGCCCATTCTAAACGGTTTTTTTTTGTTATCTGCCGAGAGCCATGGCTTCTTTCTTGCTTTACACCCCTTTAAACCCGCATCTGCAAGCCTTCTTGCCGTTCGAGCACCAATGGGGTGTCCAATTTCATCGGATAGGGCAGTAAGCTTAGAAGTTTTTTTTTCGATCCTGTAGAGAATCGCGGATGAGTTTCGTGTCCTGGCGCTCAGTCGTCACGCGTTTTCTGCCAGTCCGTATTTTATTTGCGTGGGAACCAGTCTCCGCAAACCGTTTAATAGGAAATTGCACAGCGCACCGCGAACATTTTACAAGTTTGGCAATCTCTACTTGGGACTTCCCTTGTTCATGCAATAACTGGATTTTAATTCATTTTCCGTAGCAAACTTCACTTTTTTGGCATTTTCGAAAAAGGGGAATGTTAATTTCAGCACTGAATCACACACGGAAGCTTCTTTACGCTATGAATAGCAAAGGAATACTGATAATAATTATGTGTATTTTTTTGAAAATACACATTATATGGGTTTTGTTCACCAGATGTTTTATGGCCCATAGAAATTTGTTTGCCATTGTTTTAATTATCGTTTGGCGGCCCTACCTTGGCTTTTGTTAAAAATATAAGCTGTTTTTTTTAATACGTTTTGTATAATCTGTGTTTTATTGGGGTGCCTAATACTTTTACCTACTAATATATAAATACTATACAATACATAATTAATTATATATAAATATAATGTGTTCTTTAACATCATGTGGAGAGGAAACAAAAGAATAAGAAAGAAAATGATCAGCAACCGAGCTCTTAAAAGAAGCGAGTGACTGAGCTTGTCTTACTGACACCGGCAATGCATTCCACAAACGAACAGCTTGCACCGTAAACGATGAGCCATAGAATTTAGAGGAATGTGCAGGCATTGAAAGTCTCAAATTCTCCGATGATCTCAAATTTCTAACATGTGTGTCATGAAGGAACTTAAAACGTTCTTTGAGATAAAACGGAGTTGTTGGATTGAAGAGAATACTGTAGAGTAATGATAAAATATGAGCATTCCGGCGAAGGCGGATAGGCAGCCATTTGAGTTTAATGCGAAACTCAGAAACGTGATCATATTTGCGCTAACCAAATATGAATAGTCCAATGATGTAATAGTCCAATCAGGCATAAACTCAAAATCCCGATGAAAAATACCCCAATGAAAAAGTAACCGTTTAAAAGCAAAACGTGCACTTGCTTCAGGAGAACTGACAAATGTTCAGAACGCACCTGTAATTGATGAGGCAATTAGAAGCTCCGGAAGTACTCAAGAAATGACGTCCCAATTTTTCAAACCTAAAATATGTGTAATAAGCAGTGAAACTAGTAATAGAATATATAAAATAAGTGAAGGCACACATCTTAGTAATTATAATATGTGTCATTATCGTACACCTCGATGTGTAATTGAGCATATTTTAAGGAATATAGAGGGAAAAGTGAGAAATTCTACTAACTCGGATTATCGCATTATTTTTATTGGCGAGGAGGATTTCAAGGTAACAAATAAGTATATTGAATTGGTGACTATAATTCGTGAGAAATTGTTACAGTTAAGACTGCTAAAGTACCTCATTAGTAAAAATGTTAAAGATAAGTGTAACAAAGAATATAATAAGTTATTTCCTATTTGTAAAATTGTACCAATAGATAAAAAAGTAGATTATTTGGTAGGACTGAAATATTATTATAACGATGAACACAAAGTTAATGTTAAGAATAAGTACAATACACGTAGGGTTCGAGAAAATAAACTGGTTCTACCCAAGATAACGAATTATTACGGAAAGAGGACATCTAAGTATTTGGTACCTCAAGTATTTAACAAAATAGAGTTATTAAGAGAAAAAATAAAAATAAGTAAAGGAACGCTAAAGAAAAAACTAAAAAATATATTGGAATGCTAATCATATATTTAGGTAATTAACACATTGTTACTGTGAGATTATAGATTATAGATATAGGATTGTATTGCAACATATTGTGTAGAAGAAATTGGAATGGTAAATGTTAACGTATAAAGAGCGCCTCTCGCCATCAAACGTAAAAGTTTGGCGAGTTTAGATTTAAGTGATACCTCTGTATATAAATAAATTAAATAAATAAATTAAAAAAAAAAAAAAAAAAAGTTGAACCATACAAATTTTATAATATGTCTCCCTACGTTTAAATACATGGTCAACTCGAATATTATGTTTAATAGCCATATAAATACCTTTAACAACTTAATTTATATGGACGCTCAAACATAATTACGCGTTAATCTTAAACTCAAATTTTAATCTTCCATACATTCATGAGACCTATCACCAGTGGCATGGTTATCTCAATAACAAAGGCTTTAATATTATAATATCGGATTTGAATGACCTCATCCTAGCTCTAGAACCTTTGAGTATGAAGCAACAAATCGACTGTTCCCGGAAGGGATAATTTGAAATAACACAACACTCATCTCAGTTTGAAGTAAGTACGCCAAACGAACCGCATAACGACTGTACATTTCGAGGACTCGAGAATGAAAATGGATTTCGAAAATCGGGATCAATACATTAATATTCTCTTTCAAAATATCCAAAGTTTATTTAATAAACAACACATAATGGAGGCATTTGTGTCCGAAAACCAAAAATACCAGGCTATATGTATTACAGAAACATGGCTAACTCGAGATAAACTTAGCATTATTGATTTTAGCGACTATAAAATTGCAGCATCCCATTG
This sequence comes from Tholera decimalis, assembly GCA_943138885.2. NCBI lineage: Eukaryota > Metazoa > Arthropoda > Insecta > Lepidoptera > Noctuidae > Tholera > Tholera decimalis. The sequence goes on from OW964551.2 coordinate 30,167,722, forward strand.
TTGAAAAAACCATATAGGGGCGGAGTCTGCATCTTACTAAAGCAAAACAAGGAGTACATAGAAAGAAGTGACATAACCGCAATGTCACTAGAATATATTTTAGAAGTTTGTGCGGTGGTATACCTGCCGATAATTTGCTATTAGTAACTATGTACTGGAACAGAAGAGAAGAAAGCACATTTTATAACCAACTTTATAAAATACTGACCTACATCAACAGTAAATACATCAAACTAAATACAGTCATCGGCGGTGATTTCAATATAGATATTATGAAAAATAACCCTAAAGTTAATAACTTCTTAGACCTTATGTCTGAATATAAATACACGCAACACATAAAACACCCCACACATATAGCTCAAACTGCGTCAACGTGCCTAGACCTAATATTAACAAACTTCATTAATAGATATTTCTATACACACGTAGAAGAACTGGGGTTTTTCGATCATTGTGGTACCATTATAAAATTTAAAACACCCCAGCGCCCTAAACAAACTATCTGGTATACTGAAAAACGGCTGTATTCAAGGAGTAACATCGAAAGTTTCAAATCTGAACTACAGTCAATAAATTGGAGTAATGTCATTCTAGAAAATAATAACACAAATCAAAATTATAATAACTTTCACGATACAATAATTAATATACTGAACAAAAATATACCAAGACTTAAAACTAAATTAACTACACATTACAAAAAAATACTGGCTAACAAAAGGCATAAAGACCTCATGTACAAACAAAAGATTATTAAAAATATTAAGTACTAAGTCTGACAACCCCATAATAAAAAAATATTACAGAAAATACGAAAAAATACTTAAACGAACGGTCATTACATCTAAAAGACTACATTACATTAAGAAAATGAAAAAGGCTCTAAACAAAGTCAAAACTATGTGGAATATAGTAAAAGAACGAACTAGCAAAAAATCATTTATAGAAAAAAATAATATACAACTAAAAATTAACAATAAATTAGTCTCAGATCCAAAACAAGTTGTTAACCAATTCAATAACTTTTTTGCATCAATTGGCGAAGAGTCCACGAGCTCAGTAAATCGTGAGGCGCAAGGACAACCAGTCCTAAATCCTTCTGAAAACACCTTATTTCTGAGACCTTTAGACTGCCGAGAAACTCTTAAACTCTTACAAAATTTAAAAAACAAAAACAGTCACGGAATAGATGAGATTCCACATCACTTATTAGACAATGTGCAAAAGAATTAGCTATTCCATTTTGTGTATTAATTAATCAGTCCTTTGATGAAGGAGTTTTTCCTGACAAACATAAAAAATCTATAATAAAACCATTATTTAAAAAAAAAACTGAAAATCTGACCCCAATAATTACCGGCCTATAGCTCTTCTACCCACGGCTTCAAAAATTTTTGAAAAAGCAATGTGTAACCGGGTATATAGTTTCTGTGAAAGATTTAAAATATTTGATGAAGGTCAAAACGGTTTCCGTAAACAGCGGTCCACGACCCTAGCAGTCTATAAATATATGCAAGAAGTAATCAATATTATTAATGATAAAAAATATGCGGTTGGTATTCTTCTTGACATGACGAAGGCATACGATAAAGTACAGTTTAAAATTTTACTTAAAAAACTATACGGAATAGGAATACGGGGAACTGCTCATAAGTGGTTTGCGTCATATTTAAAAGATGAACATTTTGACGAGTACATCACGAAATTAAAGAGTAAAGTGAAAAACTGTGGTTATGGCGACTTAGAAGAATCAATACTTAGAGATCGCATAATAATTGGCATAAAAAGTGACTCCACAAGAGAAAAATTGCTTGCGGAGACAAATCTTACATTACAAAAAACCATAGACATCTGTCACTCTGCAGAACAAGTGAAAATACAGCCTGATACAGAAATAAAGGGAAATTAATAAACAAACAAAATAAATATAAAGAAAAAAGTGAAAAAGATCAAGAAACATTTCACTGCGGAAGGCGTGATACTAAACATGGCATAAGAGCTTGTCCAGCTTTCAGAAAAGTGTGTAAAACATGTAACAAAAGAAATCATTTTACCAAGTGCTGCAAAACAAAGAAAATAGAAACCATTGAACATGAAAATATAAAAGAGAGCTCGGAAGAACAAATAAGCGAAAACCTTCATGTCTTTTCAATAGATACTGAGTTCCTAGATACTGAAGACTGGTATGAAGTAGCAAGCTTACCTAGAGAAACAACAGTGAGATTCAAACTTGATTCTGGCAGCCAGTGTAACGTGATAAGCAAAAATATAGCGGACAAAGCAAAAGCCTACATCAAACCATCAACCACGAGGTATCTAACATCATTCTCAAATCACAAGATTCCAGTCATAGGAGAGACACATATCAAAACACAAATTAAAAGTAACTCAAATGAAATAAAGTTTATAGTTTTCAACAAAGATATTACACCTATATTAGGAAAAGCAACCTGTGTGAAACTGAACTTAATGAAAAGAGTAGATATGTTGTCTAAAGAAGAAGAAGAAGACCTGTTTGAAGGCATGGGATGCCCGAAACAATTTAGATATGACATAGATTTGATAGATAACCCTAAACTGCCTATATGTCCGGCTAGAAAAGTCCCATACATAATAAGAGATGAGGTGAAAAAAGAGTTGGATAGTATGGTTGCACAACAAATTATAAAACCAGTGACAAAACCTACACCAGCCGTCTCACCCATGGTAGTTGTAAGAAAAAATAATAAGATTCGACTTTGTATAGATCCTTCAGCAATAAATAAAAACTTACAGAGAAGACAATACCCACTAAATACTGTAGAAGAAATAACTGCGAGGATACATGGGTCGAAATGGTTCACATTGCTAGACTGTAAAAGAGGATTCTGGCAACTCAAAGTTACAAAAAAAGCTTCTGAGTACTTAACATTCAGCACCCCGTTCGGTCGATACTCCTGTCTTCTAATGCCATTCGGTCTGGCATCGGCTCCAGAAGTGTTCCAACAAGTGATGAGTCATTTACTCATGGGAATAAAAAATGTAGAGGTCTCGATGGACGATATATTACTTCATTCTAGAACAAAAGAAGAATTAGAGAAGACTACACAGAAAGTACTAGAAAAAATCAGAAATTCAAGCTTAAAACTAAACAAAGAAAAATGCATATTTAATGTACAGACGCCAGCACATGAAGCTACCCGAAACTGTCAAATTTTCCCAATCAACCTTGAAACTAATTTCTTTAACAATAAATTTGAAAATCTATTAAAGAAATTTGACAGATTGTTGTAGCTTGATGTGCTGGCGTCTGTACAAGAAGTTAAGTTCCTAGGTCATGTAGTTACTCACCAAGGACTTAAGCCAGACCAGAAGAAGCTCGAAACCATCAGCAAGATTAAAAGACCTATACATACATCTCCAATTTGTTTGAATGTCATAAAGCGGGAGGGGAGGTCATAAATGGAGAGACTAAGTATACGGAGGATTTGATCCTGTCGTTGGTTCTTACCTCGCACCTATAGAGGTGACCTGCATCTCAGGCCCCCGCCTGGCAACACCCGATGCCAGACCTGCTCCAGCCACCAAGGAAGCCCAGGATCCCCTTGATCCTGTCCTGGCAATAACTCTCTGCTCTCATGACTTTAGCAAAGCCCATTACACAACAGAACCAGCCTGCCTATGCCAATCGGTGGAGGACAGCGCTCGCCTTCGTCAAAGTAGTCGACATGGTGTCCCCGGAATCTTGGGCAGCAATATTAGTGTTATCAGGCAGGTTCACTCAGATAGTCACGGGGAGGGATGAGCTCCGACGCGAAATAGTGGACAGAGTGCTGGTGATGAACAAAACAGGGGCAGAAGGAGCTGTCCTGGCCCAAATTCCTCTCTTAAGGCCGTCCAGTATATGGACCAATCCGTAAAATCCTACTGCAGGGCTCTAGAAGTACCTGCTGTGCTTGACCAAGCCTTGGAATTGAGGTCCAAGTGGGACGCTGACATGACTGAAGACATTACTAATTATGTAATAGAGTGCAAATCATGCAATAAAATACAAAAAGCTAACCCAATGGAACCTATAATTTTGCAAAATATACCAGAAAGACCTTGGAGCATCATAACATCGGATTTATTTCAAATGAAAGGAAAAGCAAACTCTTACTCAGGATACTTTGATTTTCAAGAAATACAAAACATAAATAGTGCAAGTATTATAAAAGCATTAAAAGTTTGGTTCTCAACATTTGAAATCCCTGACATATTTCAGTCAGATGGAGGCAAACAATATGATTGTGAAGAATTTAGACTGTTCACTAAAGAATGGAATTTTGAACATAGAATCTCAAGCTAAACTTTGCAAGATCTAACGGACTAGCCGAACGCTATGTTCAAGAAGCAAAAAACTTGTTTAAAAAATGCAATGAAGACAATACAGATATTTACTTCGTATTGCTACATCATAGAAACACTCCCAGATTGGACTTAGGCTCACCATGCCAACGCCTTATGAATAGAAGAACCAAGACTTTACTACCTACTAATCAAAAACTTTTCAAACCAAAAATAATAAGAAATATAAGCAAGCAGTTAAAGAAACTTAAAGAAAAAGAAAAGTGCAGACAGAGGAAAGAAGGAAAATAAAGAGTTTGGAATAGGAGAAGAAGTATGGCTAAGAAAAGACCATCATAATTGGATTCCAGCCAAGGTTGTAACTCCTGCAACAGAAGGACCACGCTCATATATTGTACAAACTAAAGATGGAAGAACCTATCGTAGAAACGCATGGCACCTTAAGCATGCCGCTATATCGAGTTCGCCAGACGACGAACAACCCTCTAATGGTTTGTTCACAGATGGTCCCGTTCCAACCTCAGTTTCTGCTCCTACGACACCGCCGGCAGAGCCTGTTAGCGCGATCGAGCCGAGTTCAGAGCCGCTGCCAGCTTTACCGCAAGTCTCCACTGCGCCTGCACAGAAGACTACCCGCAGCGGCCGCATCATCATACCACCCGTGCGCTATCGCTGAAAAAAGGGGATGTCAGGAAGCAAGCAAGCTTCGTAAATGCACCGCCTTTGTAAACGCCACCCTTACGTCAGTGGCCATAACATAAGAACATGGCGTGCGACATTGTTTTTTGTGACTTGCGTATAATTTAATATAGTTGATGTTGTTTCAAATTACTGAAATTTAAGGTGTATTTAATAAATGGCCTTTTAATAAGCATACAACATTACATTTACGTATTACACAATCTAATTCCACCAAGCCCGTTCCATCATTGGACTACGAGACAAACGGCGAAGCGCCATCGTTACATGGTGGACATCCCACCCATACGCACAAAAAGTTTTGGCAATACCTTCATTATGCGTACGGCTAAGGAGTGGAATTCCCTGCCGGAGTCTGTGTTTCCCGATAGCTATAACCTAGGAGTCTTTAAGTCAAGAGTGAATAGGTTACTTTTAGGTAAGCGTGCTCCATCTTCGACCACTTCATCACATACCATCAGGTGAGATGGTGGTCAAACGCGAACCTATTTTAAATAAAAAATAATAAAAAAAACTGCTTTTGTTGCATTTTACAAAATATTTTAGTTATTTGAGTTGTTTAAAAGTTACTAAAGTTTATGTTATCTAATGCAATATTCGGTTTTGGCACTACAACAAATATGTTTCGCTATAATCGAACACACTTGTAACTTAACTAAAACTATTTTTAATCGCCTATGTTGCTATTTTTCAACTCTGTTATTAGTTTGTTTCCAGCTGTAAAGTATTGTTGAGATTTGTGTTGTAAAGTTACTACAAACAAACAAAAAATTTGACTGAGACCAACTATTATTGATTATGTTGGTTTTAGAATATTTTTGGTCATCAATCACACAGCAATTTATTAGGTGGTAATTAAAGTTATGCTGCGCATAACGAAACGTTTTGTTCCCGCTCGCTGACCAATTGTGTCAAATCCTACCCTACGCTACTCTCGAATCGGAACCTGTAGAGACCTGTTTTTTTCGTTTTGCGAGGCGAAACAGCCGGCCGGCGCGTCGCGTGGTTTGCGTTTTTTTGTAAGTTCTGGTTGTTTTGTTTGTTTAAATAACCAGATCAGTGTCCCCAGTGATGTGTTGTATGAATATATCAAGCAAAATCACAAAGCTTTCAAAAATGGAGCTGCCGCCGGCAGACGAGGCGGCGGAGAAAACAATCTCAGCATAGTATAAAGAGGGGAAGTAAGTTATCTTCATACAAACGCACTGCGCGCGGCTTGTATGTGTGCGCCGTAGTATCTATGCGTCGCCGCACGCACACTTAACAAAATTTCGACTCATTTCGGGTTGTGCCAGTCGGGGCTAACACTGCACGAGGTTCGCGCGTCACGGCTTTTCGGCACCGCTAAATTAATCAAAAATGTCTGATAATCGCGGGAAAAAGTATTGCTGTGTGTTTGGGTGTCTTAATAATTCATCAATTCCAGAATTGTCTCTGTTCAGATTACCTGTTGAACAGGAAAGGTAAGCTACTCACTTATTCTAGCATATTATTATAATTTTTACTTGATGATGAGATACCTACTTACTTCTTTTTTGTTGTATTAGTTTTCTATCACAGAGAGGAAGTAGGTAGGTCTACTTTTAGGTCCACTAGAGTGTTTTAGGTACTTTTGATCTGTCAACTGATTTGCCGCTATTGCTTTGTTTACGTTTAGTTGTGTCGATTTCTCAGTATTGTAAGTATTTAACTGAGTACCTAACTACTTACAGTTATAAAATCGTAATTAAAAATAAGGAATTGACTAATTGTAAATTAGATATACACATAAAGCAAAGTTCGAATCATAACAACAGATTTGATTATAGTCTAGGAGACTGATGTTAGTTTTTAATTTTGTTTTAAAGTGTTTTTTTTTATTATAATATTTTAGTTACCTTATTCAATTTTTTATTACAGATACCTAATGTAAATTAAATGTGCTTTCCATTTCAGACGTCTTCAGTGACTGCGCTTAATTGACCGCGAGGATTTTATAAATAAATCCCAAACCAATCATGTTGTTTGTGAAGCCCATTTCCACCCAGAAGACATAATGAAAAACAGCGTAAGAAAATTACTAAAAAAAATTGTTTGCCGAGATTAAATTTGCCTAATCCTAAAAAAGTTAACAAGCATACACAAGTGGAAATAACTTCATATAATAATTCAAGTCAAACAGAAACAACTAGTGCTTCAGGGTCGAATGAAATTGATTCAACTATTGGGACTTCATCATGCCAAACGGATATTAAAACCACGGATAACCTAACTCAAACTACTGCTGGTCTTTCTGCAAGTACTCCACGCAAGAGGAAACTAAAATCGGAGTTAATAGAATGTAAAAAGCGTTTACGAGCAAATGAATCAGCAAATTCTTCACAAGATATGTTTTATAAATTATGTGATCGTTTTTTGTCTAAGGACTTAGCCGAACTTGTTAAAGCTCAAACTTACTTAAAATATGCTAACAAAGGAAACAGATACTCAATAGCCTACAAAATTTTTTGCTTAAATTTATACTACGTAAGTCCACAAGCTTACCGTTTACTAGAAAAAACTCTTTATCTGCCCTGTAGAAGTACGTTAAATAAGTTAAACATTCCGATAACTACTCAAATAAATGACGAATTAATGACAGCACTAAAATTAAAAGTAAGCAATATGTCGGAGAGAGAAAAAAGTTGCACTTTAGTGATGGACGCTATGAGTTTAAAAACGAACGTATTTTATGATATAAAAACGATAAGATAATAGGCTTCCATGAAGTAGACGGCGTTCAATCGCCGACACCAGCAAAATATGCCTTAGTTGTAATAATAAGAGGTATTTTTATAAAATGGAGCCAGCCAATTGGCAAGGCCTTATTGTCGGAATGTTCGAGTGATGCTAATGTATCTATATGGATTGATAAACTTATCATTAAACTCTTTGAGATCGGATTAAAAACCAGAGTGTGCGTTTCAGATATGGGACCAGATTTGTTAAAAGCTGCTAAAGAAAGAGGGATTTGCGTGAACAAAACATATTTTACTGTTAATGGTCATAAAATTTATTATATTTTTGACGCACTACATTTGATAAAGTTGGTTCGTACCAACTTGATGGCCTCTCCGTGACAGCTATAAGTACAAAAGAGCGTTTTGTGGACGTAAAGAACAGATTGATTTTTTTAATAAATTGCTGATTTTTTTCCGAACATTAAAATTACGAGATCCTCGAACCGGAAACGACGCTACTCAAAACGTGAAATTTATTAAAGGGTTTCAGATCACAATCCAGTCAATTTTACATCTGTATGAAGATCTTAAGCAAGAAGGATATCAATACATTCTGACAAGACGTCTTAATCAGGACGTGATTGAGAATTTTTTTGGTAAAATTAGATCGAAAAATGGAAATGCTCTAGAACCAACCAGCAGACAATTTATATCTGCATATCGTAAAATTTTCTTTGCCAATATTACCCGGGCTCCAAAAGAAGGCAATTGTACGGAAGATTTGACAGAATCCCTCGTTCACTTAAGTAATTTAAAAATACGGATAATGACGCTACTGAAATCAATAACGTTCCAGCCGTTATCAATATTAAACAACCAGAGATATTGCAGTTAAATAGTCTATTGCAGGATATTAGTTGTTCAGACTATATAGAATTTGATATTCCCGAAAAAAATGCTTCTTTTTACGTTTGTGGAGCCTTGTTGAAAAAATGCATGGATCGTCACGAGGGTTGCGAACAACTTAAATCGTATTTAAACGCTAATCAGCAAGTTTGCAATTTAAGTGCAGAATCTAGGTACCTTCACTACAAAAAATATTCTAAAGACCAAATTTTGTTAGTAGTTCCACCGGACGATTTTGTAGAAAATATTAAGAGGATGAAGCAGATATTCCAAAAAGCATTTAAAAATAAAAGATTTACATTTTTCACAGCCCTGCCCATGCTTTCCGAAATTATATTTGCAAAAGTTATTTATAAGGATGCGGATATATTACACATTAAAGTTTAATAACAAGGCGTTTCGTAATAGTCGAAACCGAAGAAAGTATTTTTCTGTAGCTAATTTGTAATAAATGTGTAAGTCAATAAATACACACATCAAAAGTGTCTAGGGATCAACATATATTTTTGCAATAACTTTTTTCCTGATTGATATTAATTAAAATTTTCTTTAAGGATTCATCAAATAAAGTGTTTTCGTTTGTCACAGTAACGATAAACCAAGTCACCTTTGCATTAATAAAGAAATTTGCCATTTTCCTAATAAAGGGATTTTTGACATTTGAACTACTAACATTAAAGTTCGAAAAAAAGACTGAAATAACAGTTTTCTTTAAAATTTTATTGGGTAACTTAAACAATTAATAATCCGTGTTTCTACCGCGAACACTAACAACACAAGAACATCGGTTTGGCATACTCAAAAGGAATTCATCCAAATCACGCTGTGGAATGGCCGCCCATGTTCGTTGCAACAACAAAAAAAGGTCTTTTTGCGACTGGATACCCTCCATATTCGGCAGAGCTCTTCTCTGTAGCATATCCCATGCATGCTCAATCGGGTTCAAGTCTGGCGACTGAGCAGGCCAGAGCAGGACATTGATGTTAACTGCGGCGAGAGTCTGTCTTACAACTCTTGCGGTGTGCGGTCGTGCATTATCATGCATTAACTGAAATAAGGGACCGATTTGCACTTGTAGAGGAACGATGACGTCAGATACAATCGTCTCAGCATAAATTTGAGCGTTGAGGTTGCCTCTGATCCAAATCAACTCAGTTCTTCCGCCGATCCAAATACCCGCCCATACCATGATGGTTCCACCACTATAAGGATGGACTTCCTGGCAGGATTTTAATCGCTGTTGGCGTCCAGGGGTTCTCCAGTGTCGTATACATCTTGTATCCGGTCTCATACCAAAACGAGACTCATCAGAAAAGCACACGAAACGCCATTGTTCTTCTGCCCAATTTCTGTGTTCAAGAGCCCATTGATATCGAATCCTACGATCGTGCATTGCTATAGGTGGTACCCGTAGCGGTCTTCGGGAATGAAGGTTCACTTCATGCAAGCGGTTTCTGACTGTTTGGTCGCTAATTAAGTTCCCTGAAGAGTGATGAAGCCTCACGGCTAACATCATGGCGGTTATTGTTGGAGCTCTTCGAGTTAAGATTTGAATGTATCGGTCTTGTCTCCGTGTGGTGCAGCGATACCGTCCTCCATGGCGCTCAGCCACGGTACCAGTGCTTCGGTAACGTGTCCAAAGTCGACTGATTACACTCTGATTTGTATTCAGAGCTAAAGCCACAGTACGTTGCCGGGAACCAGCTTCTATCATTCCCACGGCTCTGAGCATTTCTTCCCTGCTTAAATGACGTCGCCGCTCCATAATAACGTTGGTTTTAATCAGTAGTAGGGAAACAGTAGCACTAATAATGTCTTCAATGCGTTGTATGTTTTTATAGGGAAAATATTGACAGCTGATTTTCATCTTTTACTCGAATTTGATTAACAGTTCCTGTTTCAAATTATGAAATGCACCAAAAAGGATCCATATAAATTTATAAAATCATAAATTTATTACAAAGCCACATCTCAATCTCAAGAAATCCGCATAAAAATGCTTGATCCCTAGACACTTTTGATGTGTGTATGTTTGTATTATTTGTTTGTATTTTTTCTTTCCTTTATGTGTAAAAATTATTTTGCATTATGCGTATTAAAATATACAAAGCTGACTAGTATATGTATGAACTACTGCGCAAATAATTTAAACACAAGCTCTTAGTCTATGTTACCACCTGTGCCACCTAGCGGCAACATGAAGAGTCGGGACCGCGACGTTGCCGCTGTGGTTGCGAACGAAGCGCGGACGGCCACACCACCCCGCCGCACTATAGGCTGAAATCAGCGTTTCATAGACATTCAAACCATTTTCTTAAAAGTGTAATTATTTTTACATGGAATGCTAGAGGAAACTAATTACATGCCTAAAAATATATTCTTTATGAAATGGGTACGTAAACGGAAGTCTGAGAATTTTTATCTTTAAAAATTTGTATGGAGACAACATAAAAAATACGATAATTCTGCTATCGCACAATTGGCCCTAATTCCCTTATAGGGGATTAATCCTTGAATTATTTTGCATTTTTTGACATTCTCGGTATCACGGCCTCAGGTGCGCTTTTTTTTTTTTTAAATGTACATAGTTATGTGTTTTTTTTTTTTGGTTTATGTGGCAATTTCGTTGGACCTATTTGGCGTAACATGTTAAGATGTTATAGATTATCTGTGACAGGAAGTCACCAAGATGGCTGTCTGTGGTAATAGTGTTCTTTACAACTGTAAAGCAAAATGTTCAATAATAAACTAATAAAAGATAATCACGAAAGTCTTTCATATATAAAAGATAGTTTTCATAGGTTATGCCCAGACGCCAAATAGTGTCGCGTAGGAAATAGATTGTTGAGATATTAAAAGATTTAATTTCACGCAACAAAAGCGTAACGAAAAAAAACATGGCCGGGCAGCAAACTACGTCGTTTAGCAATTTTCCCCAACTAAATCCAGAAGCTTTCCACAATTGGATGTTCAGGGTGAATTGTATTTTAGAAGAAAAGGGGTTGAGTGAAGTTTTGTTGCTACCAAAAGTCGAAGACGCTAATAAACATGCCGATGCAAAAGCAAAAAACATTATTGTTCAATGTGTTACGGATCAGCATCTAAATCTGATAAAAGAATGCGTAAACGCAAAGGATATGATATCTACTTTGAAAAGTACATTCCAAAGAAAAAGTGTAATCTCCAAATTGAGTCTGCGAAGAAGACTTGTAAACTTGAAACAGCAAGGAAATCTTCAAGAATATTTTTCAAACTTTGATAACATCATCAGGGACTTAGAGGTCTCAGGAGATAAAATTAATGACACAGACAAAGTATGCTACCTGTTAACAGGACTGAGTGAAGAATATAACCCCATAATTACAGCTTTGGATGCGGTGAACACTGATATAAAAATAGATTTTGTAAAAACTAAATTACTTGATCATGAAATAAGAAAAGAAACAGTTTCAAACGAGCCACATACATCTTTTATATCGTTTATAACATGCTATAAATGTAAAAAGAGGGGACATAAGTCCTATGAGTGCTACAGTAGAGGACGAGGCAGAGGAAGAGGATATCGAGGACCAAGATCTCGTGGAGGAACTGCTAATCCTGCTGAAAGTCAGCCAATATTTATTGCCTCAAAGGAAGCACTTACTTGTAATAGTAATGATGGAATATTAACATTTGTTGTGGATTCAGGAGCTACTCAGCATTTCATAAAAGAATCTTATGAGAAATACCTCACAGATGTCAAGGAACTATCACAGAAACTAGAAATAAGAATTGCTAATGGCCAAATACTGACGGCACATAAATCAGGATATCTTGATGGATATTACAAAAATGAACCATTAAGACTGGAGGTCATCCTTGTACCAGGAATTAGTAACAATTTAATGTCGGTCAGTAAATTAGCAGAACGAGAAAAGCAAGTAATATTTAAAAAGGATAAGTTGATAATAACCACAGGTAAAAGGAAATATTTTGGAGAAAAGAAGAATATGTTATATACTATAACTAATATGTTAGACGACCACATATTCTTCATGTACCACGTGTAAAAACTGCCTATAGGCAAAATTCGTTTATGTTACGAGCTTGTCGAACTTTCAATATGGTGTGCCAGGACACGGAGTTGGATTTATTCAGAACCAGTGTTCAGCAATTAAAAAAACGCCTATGTAGCCTTTTCTTTGACAAATGATGACTTAACATTTTTTTTTTCTTTCATTTCTATCAAATGATATATATACATTTTGTACTGATTTATGCATGTTTTACTTCATAATATGTATGTACTTGTCCATGACCGTGCGACATCCGCCGTCGTATCTATGTTACATATAACTGTTTATTAGCGGAAGCTTGTAATTGGCCTTTTTCTACATATTGTCCATGATCACTCAAATGTATTAGCTGTAAGTTTCCTTAAAATTTATAAAATAAAATAAAATAAAATACTTTCTCAATAAAAATAAAAGATAAAGATGAATGTAATGTGATACAAGAAGATAATGATTTATGGCACAAAAGAATGGGTCATATGTGTAGAAAACACCTAGCTATACTAGGATTGCCATATAGCAGGAAAGTGTGTGAAGCATGCATGAGGTCAAAATCAACCAGACTACCATTTAACAGGTTACAAAGTCCAAGGTCAAGTAAGATAGGAGATTTAATACACACTGATATTGCTGGACCAGCAAGAGAAGCAACTAAACAAGGATATAAATATTTCCAAACAATAACAGATGACTATTCTCATTACACTCAGACATATTTACTAAAAAGGAAAAGTGAAGCCACAGATAAGTTAATCAACTATATAATAGAACAAGAGAGGCAAGATGGGATAAAAGTGAAAAGGATCAGATGTGATAATGGAGGAGAATTTACAGCTGAAAGCCTTAAAAAGTTTTGTTATGAAAAAGGTATCAAAATTGAATACACCCAGCCATATAGCCCACAGCAAAATGGGAAAGCTGAACGTATGAACAGAACAATATATGATAAAGCGAGAACCATGTTACATGAATCAAATCTACCAAGACACCTATGGGGTCAAGCAGTCTTAACGGCTACTTTTCTTATCAACCGATCGCCATGTTCTTCAATAAACTATAAGGTACCTGCGAGGATCAGAAACAAAGAATTAATTTTCAATAAAATCAAAGTTTTTGGATGCAAAGCATGGGCACACATTATGCCTAAACAGGATAAATGGTCAAGTCGAGCAGTGCCAGCTCGAATGGTAGGATATTCAATGAATGGATATACCTTGTGGAACCCAAAAACTGATAAGACATTTGTCTCAAGAGATGTAAGATTTGATGAAACAAACATAAAATATCAACATGAAGAATGAAACAAAAATATAAAAGGATATTTAGAAGAAAATGAAAATGAAATGTGTGTGGAACCTAAAGAAAAACAAATAATAAAAGAAACAAAGTATTCAGAACCAATACAAGATGAAGAAAGTTTAGATCCAGAAGAAAATGATTTCTCCACTCCAGAAAAACAAAACGAAGAAATCAAGCGAACAAGAAGTGGAAGAGAAGTAAAAAAGCCTAAACAATTTGATTTAAATACATATGAAGATTATTGCTTACTTTCAAGTGAAAGCGATCCAGCAGGATCGCTTTGCTGTGTATGTAGCAACATACACAGAGGCTATTCAACAACATAAAGAATGGAAAACAGCAATAGATAAAGAGATTAAATCATTAAGGGAACAAAACACATGGATAGAGTCAGAATTGCCAAAAGGAAAAAGTGCTATTGACACAAAATGGATTTTTAGAACAAAATCGGATGGAACTAAAAAGGCAAGATTAGTTGCACGTGGATTTCAACAGTATACAGAAGATTATGTTTATTCTCCTGTAGCTAATATGACTACCATAAGAATGGGATTATCACAAGTAATAAATACTACCTACGCTTATGAATCTACGATCTGACAGTGCCCCCGGATGGGACAATATACCCACTTGCTTCTTAAAACTTGCTAAAAATGAAGTTGTACCAATTATCACGCACCTTGCCAATCTGTGTTTTCAAAAAGGTGTTTTCCCAGCCCCATTAAAAAAATCCATTATTACACCTGTGTATAAGGGTGGTGATAGAGACGATGTCAACAATTATCGACCTATTTCCGTTTTAACTGCAATTTCCAAAATTATAGAAAAACTAATAAATACACGCCTCTTGCAGTATCTAAATAGATTTGAGCAATTTGGATTTAGGCAAAAAAATCAACTGAAGATGCTGTTATAGCACTAAGCTCATTAGTAACTGAACAACTCGATAAAGGAAATAAATGTATGGCTGCCTTTCTGGATCTAAGAAAAGCTTTTGACACCGTCTCTACTCCCATTCTTTTACACAAGCTTGAAGCTATTGGAATTCGCGGAATACAACTAGCACTTTTTAGGGATTATCTTTCTGGTAGAACACAAAAAGTAAAACTGAAACAAATTGTTAGTGAGGACGCAGATGTATCATACGGCGTACCACAAGGAAGTGTACTGGGACCTACGCTATTCTTAATTTACATTAATGATCTCTGTAGCATGAGGATTAATAATGCCAAATTATTCTCGTACGCCGACGATACTGCTGTCGTCTTCTCAGGGAAAACATGGGAAGATGTTAAGCATAGTGCAGAAGAAGGACTAGGACTTGTTGCAACGTGGTTAAAAAAAAATCTGCTCACATTGAATACAAGTAAAACCAACTACATTTGTTTTAATATCTATAATCAGTTTCAGCCAGACAAAGAATTTAATTTAAAAATCCACACATGCGACGTTACTGACTATGGAACTAGCTGCAATTGCCCTACTATCCAGCAAGTTACTCAAGCAACATATCTAGGAGTGGTTATTGACCAGCGTCTTTCTTGGTATCCTCAACTGGAAAAGGTCATTAGTAGAGTACGTAAACTGATCTGGATATTCAAAGAGCTGAGATATGTTGTACCAGGGAGAATAAATGTAAATAAAAATAAAAACAATCAAAGAAATTTATTAAATGAAATTTATGTATCCTTGGTCCAGTCTGTTTTAGTTTATTGCATAACTGTATGGGGTGGAGCAACAAAATCTAGTTTTCTAGAGTTGGAACGCGCTCAAAGAGCGATACTTAAGGTGATGTACTTCAAAAAAAGAATATTCTCTACAGAAAAACTTTATGAATTATGTAATCTGCTGTCAGTGAGAAAATTGTACATCCTTCTTATCATCCTCAAAACGCACAAAGAGACTCCATATGATTCTAAAATTTTACAGAAAAGAAATAAACACTGCATAATAAACGTTCCCATAACTAAAACGGAATTTGCCAGCAGACAATATAAAAAACGCTCAGCTTTCTTGTACAACAAAATTAATAAACTAATGTACATCTATGATAAAAAAAAAATAGATTGCAAAAAAGAATTAACATTATGGCTACACAATTTAAATTATCATGACACAGAGTTACTTTTGCAACGTGTGACTTAATAATAAAGTGATATTATTCGCTTATAATGGTCACAACATGTACACTTAAAATTTAATCTCATTCTCTCTCACACACACCCAGACACCCCATCACACACACACATACACCCCATCACACACACACATACACACACGCACACAGACACACTCACGCACATATAAAATTAATCGTATTTTCTTTATATTTGCCATTTGTAAATTTATAATGTAAGGGAAGAGCGGAGCCTTCAACTACAAGCATTTCTATGCTTAAATGGCGGCTCCTCGACATGAAATGTAAGCAAAAATGATATGTAATAAACTTATTTTATTTTATTTTATTTTTTATTTAAATAATAACTGGGAAACAAAGCAATTGGACATACCTACTGCATTTCTAAATGGAAGTTGCATACAGAAGTTTACATCAAAGTTCCAGAGGGAATAAGTTTGGAAAATAAACAAAAAGGAACTGTTCTGAAACTTCAAAAAGCTTTATATGGATTGAAAGAGTCACCAAAATGTTGGAATATAAGATTTGATAACTTCTGTCAAACGATTAACATGACAAGATCAAAACATGATATATGTTTATACACAGGGAAAGATATACGGCTGTTCCATTGGCGAAGATATATAACACTTCAATCCAATCTGGTCAATTCCCTAAAAAGTGGAAGCAGGCAAAAGTAGTACCGGTCTTCAAGAATGGAGACCCTTGTGACGTAAAAAACTATAGACCAATATCCATTCTATCAATTTTCGGTAAAATATTGGAGTCTTTGATTTGTCCACACATCCAACGCTATTTTTCCAAATTCTTAAGCGACCATCAGCACGGTTTTGTAAAGAACAGATCCACGAGTACAAACCTGGTGACGTTTGTTGAAGCCTCATATGAAGCCATGGATGAAGGTATGCAGGTTGACGCTGTTTATACTGATTTCAACAAGGCGTTTGATAAGGTTTCACATAAACTGCTTGTTAAAAAACTAGCTACGTACGGCGTCACCGGTAGTCTTCTGAAGTGGTTTGGTTCATATCTAGCTGGTCGGGAGTTTTATGTGGTTGTCAATGGGTTTCGGTCAGGCAGGTATGCAATTGCCTCAGGTGTCCCACAAGGTTCTCATCTGGGCCCAATATTATTCAACATTTATATAAACGACGTAACATCATGTTTCCTTAATACTAGCATATTTCTTTTTGCAGACGATTTAAAAATCTCAAGAGCCATTAGGTCTCTAAAGGACGTAAACCTAATGCAAGAAGATATTGATCGGTTATCTGTATGGTGTGAAAACAATAAAATCTCGTTGAATAGTTCGAAATGTAGCCACATAAAATTCACCAGGAAAGTCAATACAGTGAATTCGGCGTATCAAATAAACGCAGTGAACTTATGCGAGGTGGATGTAGTACGGGATCTGGGAGTTATCTTGGACTCTAAACTCACATTCATACCACATATTGAGAACATAATTAGTCGGTCCCAACGTATGCTTGGATTTGTCATTCGCAATGGCTTTCCAGAAAACTAGTATTTGGGTGTTGCAATACCTTTGTATTGCAACACCCAAATACTAGTTTTCTTCAATGGTCTTGTAAGAAGCATCCTGGAATACTGTAGCGTGGTATGAAGGCCTCACTACGCAACTCACTCGCTGAGAATGGAACGAGTCCAAAAAAGGTTTATCCGATACTTGGGGTACTCAAAGGGAAGGCAATTTAAATATCTCTCCTACCCTGATAAACTGGCCTGCTACAAAATGAATACCCTGGAATCCCGAAGGGAGCTCTTGGATTTGAGATTCGCTTATAAGCTGCTCAATAATAACATTGACTGCCCACAATTGTTATATAAATTCAACTTTAGAGTACCCCGTAGACCACCTCGCAAACCTATAACACCCTTAGCTCCACCTCTTCGCCGTACAGTGTTTGGTGCTAATTCACCTGTACTCCGCATGTGCAAACTCATAAATGAACGCAGCAACCTGGCTGACGTCCACTCAGAGTCAATATCCAAATTTGTCAAATTAATTAGGAGTTAATTAAGATATTTTATTTAGATGTAGGACTTTGCTCTATCTTTTCTGATTTTAAAATTATTTTATAGCCTGTAGCGCTCGCAAACTGTGTAAACTTTCAACCAGTAAAAACATGTTTAGAATGGGATAACTACTTCTAAATAATACTCCCTATATACAAAATTGCAACCAAATTTGTCTGTTTATAATATTAGTATAGATTTAAGTACTTACAATTTTTTTTAATTATATTACCAAGAGCATATTGTTTGTGGTGTTTGCCTGTAATTGGTTGTGCAGTTAGATTTAAGACACTAATACATATATTGTCCTATCTGTGTTATATCTGTAACAACTATTGGTGAACCTTAATTAAATAAATAAATAAATAAATATTATTTGTAGACGATATTTTACTGATGGGAAAGAGTAGTGAAATAAATAAAATATCAAGACAATTGCAAAAAGAATTCAAAGCTAAAGATATGGGAAGAGTTCTAAGGAAACTTCTTAGAGAACTTCTTAGGAATTGAAATTAAGAGAAATGAAAATGCATTGAAATTATCACCAAAACTGTTTATTAAAAACTTATTACAAAAGTATAAGATGCAAGATTGTAAAGAAGTGAAGACGCCAATGGAAAACAATTTTCAAGCACCTGAAACAGAAGAAATAATTAGTGATATACCATACAGAGAATTAATTGGAAGTTTAACTTACCTGGCTACAATAAGCAGACCGGACATCACTTTTGCAACCTCATTCCTCAGTTGATATCTTGATAAACCAACGAGAAGCTTATAGATAGCTGCAAAACGTGTATTACGCTATCTGAAGGGCACGATGAATAAAGAGTTGACATACTATCGTCAGGACAAAGAAGATAACACTAATAACTATTCTAATATTTCAGCATTTTCAGATGCCGATTGGGCAGGTGATAAAACCACAAGGAAAAGTGTCGTCAGTGGAGCATTAATATATCACCAAGGAAACCTAATCTCAAGGTCATCACGGAAACAGAGGACTGTATCTCTCTCCAGTGCTGAAAGTGAATACATAGCTGCTGCAAGTTGTGTCAGTGAACTATTATTTGTGAAAGGATTATCAGTTGACTATAATGAAAAGTGTAATGTTGTGCTTTATGTGGACAATCAGAGTGCTATAAAAATGATACGTAATTGTGAAAACACGAAACATTCCAAGCACATAGACATTAAATATCATTTCATAAAAGACATTGTAAACTAAAACTTTTTGATTGTTAAATACTATAGATGCTGGCGGGAAAAAATCCGAATCATTCCCGTCGAATACTTCGGAAGTATTCCGAAATATTCCGAAACTTTGGGAATATTTCAACTATAAAAAATAAAACAGGAAAATCGACCTTTGAAGTCTATTAATATACCAAAACCTGCTCCTAAGTAGGTATAACAAATACTTTTCTGAAAACCGCAACAAAACGTGTTTGCTTGCAAGGTTTGCCTTTATTTGTTTTTATTGACTGGCTATTATACGCGTTAAGTAGGTAGGTAATGATTAATACCTACAGCTATGCGACTCGCGAATACTCGCGATGCGTACAGAGCTACATACAAACTAACCAAAAACATAGGTAACCCTTTTTCAAAAAGCAAATCAAATATGCTTGGCCTAGTTTTTTATTTCACAACTAGGCTATAATCGCATAGCACGCCTTACAACTCGATCGCCTAATGCATGTATTTTGACCAAAAGGATGCACGAAGCGTATTTTAGTAGTGTTCATAATAGTAAGTATTAATATAATGTTACACGACCTGTACTCACAAAATGCATATTATTTCTAATTGGGCGAAACCAGGAAGGGATGTGGTTTGTCACTAGCTGCGCTTCCGCAGAAATATTTTCTTAAGTGAGTATGCGTATCTTTGGCCGATAGTACCTACCTAAAAACAAAAGAATAAAAATCCTGTTAATCGCAGGCTAATAAATCTACCTATAAAAATATCAACATATACTTAATCAATCCCATTTATAATAAAATAAAAATTTATATTTTACTCTCGTAGCGTACGTACTCTCGCACTGAACAATAATTAACTCACCACCACACAACAAGCAAACACATTTATTCCCATTGAATTATTCAGGTGAAATATTCGGAAACATTCGATTGCGGGGTACAAATCTTTCTCGCGAGGGGGAAAACTTCTCCGGGGAGCATCTCCCCTCTTACCGCACCCCGCACCGCCATCACCTGCACGCACGACTCGTGACCGGTGGCAGTCGGGCGCGCGCATTGCGGCGCTAGCGCGGCGGCAGCGGCCGGCGCACAGAGGGGCAGTGGTGGCGGCGATCGACGATCGATGCAAAATACGATTTTTCAGCAAAAACAATTGAAATCTTAATAAAAAATTAAAAGTTTCTTTAAATCAGAATGATTCAAAATGAATTTATCATTTTGAATAATTCTGATTTAAAGAAACTTTCCCAGAAGTATTCCGGAATTATTCGGAATTTTTCAGAAGTTTTGCAACTATATTAAATACGTAAGTACCAGTGAAAATACTTCGGACATTATGACGAAACCACTGTGTAGTGTTAAGTTTTGCTATTTTCGTGATAAGTTGCTAGTTATGTAAGAACATTGTTTTTATAGAATGTTTAGAAATTGTAATTTTAGGTTAGGTTGTCAAATGTCACATTTATCTGTCATAACTGTCAAAACTTTAATGTGTCAGTTTTAGTGTTGCTAGTTCAGGAATTTAAATATTTCTAAGTTTGTGTTGCCATGTTAAAGTTGAAATTTGGTAGAATTTATTTTAATTTAGAGAAGCAATTTGTAAGTTTTGTTAAACATAAAATTGAGGGGGAGTGTTAAGATGTTATAGATTATCTGTGACAGGAAGTCACCAAGATGGCTGTCTGTGGTAATAGTGTTCTGTACAACTGTAAAGCAAAATGTTCAATAATAAACTAATAAAAGATAATCACGAAAGTCTTTCATATATAAAAGATAGTTTTCATATAACAAACATGAATTAGATCTGAATAATTAACTACAACGAAAGTTCAAAGTTTTATTTAAAAAAACTAATTAAAATAATAAATTTTATTTTTTTATTAATGTGTAGATTTTGGTGGACCAATTTGGATTTAAGTCTAGAATCCAAATAATTATTAAATAAACACAAAAAAGTGGTATTTAAAAAGTATTTATTAATTTATCACAAAGAAAAATACAGAAGCTTCAAATTAAATAAACAAAAAGGACATGAAAATTAGAAACACTGAAATATACAAAATACAGCAAGAATTACAATAAAAGTAATTGTTTCATCAGTCATCAATATCATTATCTGAGTCTAAGAGTCAGATTCTATTTGGGAAGCTTTTACAACCTCTAAGTCAGAAGAATCAGATTCAGGTAGCTCAAGCAGAGTTAATGTTTCTTCGCAAAAAAAAAAACTTTTTTTATTGCATCCATCGTAAGTCTTACTGATGAAATAAGTAGATCAGATGAAAGAAGAAAATTTCAAATATCCTCGTTGGAATTCACTCTACTTTTCTTCCGAGAATGGTGCTCTCGGAACCTCCTGAAATCTTTGTTACGAGCTTCCGATGCCTCTTCAGAAAGCTTTCCGATTGGTACAATTTTATTCTGGTTGATAATGTCAGATCCATGAAGCAGTACTTTGTGTACTGTTGACGACATATAGTACCAATTATATAATGCCACATATCTTTCAGCAGTCTTGTACGTATATTCTTTGAATTTCTCAACCCTAATATGTTCACCAGAGGTAATAGTTTGTAAAATTATTGCAAATCTGCGGATCAGTTCTTCGTCTAGACCAGTGATGGCAGCAGTTTTTTCTGGAAACTCAAAGAATCTTCTTGCAGTGTTACCATCATTGGTAGTTCCGTGATCGTGCTTAACCATATCGATGAGCAGATTCATTTCTTCCTTAAATCGATTTTGGATAATCTTCTTTCTTGCATCTCTTGAATCCTCTTGAGCTTTGGTTTTACAAGACGAAACTTTAACATCCAGTTTGTAGACAATATGCAGGAGACATTTCATCATGTTGATGCGTGCATGTAGAGAAGAAATTCTAAGATCCATCATGCAATCTGATGTCCCTCGTTTTTCAGTTGCCTTCAAATTGTTCAATTCAGACGGATTCGCTAAACAAACGTAGCATGACGCATTTGACTTTGCATCTGAAATATATGTGCAAACCTTAGCATCAAATCAATCATGGTCAGCATAAGTTTGTGTCGAACAGTATTGCTGCCACATTCAGTAGGTCGAAGTGCTGATATTTCGGGGTCCATTTTTCTTTTTTCTTCTTTCACTACTGCCTCGCTCTCCTTAACAAATAGTAATTGCACTGGCCGACATAATGAAACTGAGCAAGGCTTTGGGTTCTGCCATACTGTCTCTTCTTCACATGTCATTTTCAGTGGTACCAATGAGGTCATGAAGATATTCGAGTCATCATCGTCAGTGTTTTGCGTTGATTCCATCTTCTGCTTGTATCTACTCTGGCTGGATGCTCCATCAAAACCCCACTTAGATATGAATATTAGTTTTTTTTTCATGATGATCTTGCGGTAAACATTTCATGATTCTTTTTACCGTTAAATCCAACAAAGCCTACAGCGTAATTTTTGCTGAAGAGTCTGTTACTGTAATGAAGTCACATTGAGCTGGGTAGCACTCGTTCTTTTCTTGCTGCACTCTATAGTAAGAAGGGTATAAATTATTAAGACCCTCTCGAATAGCTGACTCTCTGAATGTAATTGCCATTTTGACAGTTTGAGGAATAACAATAAACCAAGAGCCTTTTGAGCAGTAAAATTTCTCTGTGAGGTGGTTTCTTTATCATGTCTTGAAATTGGTCGACTGCTTCTGGATGTTTTGTTAAATATTCAATAATAGATGCAAAACTGTTTTGTCTATCTTTTTTCAATTTGGATACAGCTGCATAAATAAGTTCCGTCGAATTATAGTCCATTAGGTCACCACTCCGTCTTTTTTTTTTGCTTCGTTTCCAATTCTTTAAAAGGCATCCGAGAGCTAATTTTTCTCTTCGTCGTCGTTCCACATGTTGATGTTGATGGCTCCGCAGAAACTGATGTACCAGGGCATTCTTCATGAGCTATATTAGTTGCATTCTCGTGAAGATTTTCTTTGATACAGCTCGGCCAATCAATCTCAACCTCGAGCCAGCTTCCATATTCTCTTGTATTCTCTTCGAAAATTATCAATATTCCGGTGTGTATCGTTTTATCGATTCTTGTAAATTTTTGGCAAAATTCTTTTAAAGTAACACAATATTGTTCTGATAAACTATGCGTCAACCGAGAAACTAAATTTTGAAATGAATGTTGATAATCGCGGATGCCTTCGGAACTTTTTAAAATAACGAACAAATCAAGGTTTGTCACAATGCTATCCATTATTGCTGTTGTACTTTCTATGCTTAAAGAGTATTTGATTTGCAATTTGAATGCACTTCTCTTTTATAGTGTACGCCATTAACAAAAATCGAACTTAACTACCCTCATGATCATGTTTGGTTAATGATTCGACGAAATACTAACATAATTAGGTAATAGTTACTCAAATCATACGTACATACATTAGCTTATCTGTTTCACGTATTTGATTATATTATACAGTGCACTTATTTGAATATGTAGGCCATTAACCGCTAATGAGTAATAATTAACCGGTATAATTATGAGGGTAGTTAAGTTTTACTGTCTTATTTTTGGTTCTAAGAAATTTTGTTAGTTACATTGTATTATTAATTCAATAAATACATAATTTTTTAACCTGTTTTACAAACGATGTAGGTATATGACATATTTTTTTTATTATTTGTTTGTATTAATATTTGGATTACATTTTACAATGTTAAGTCAAACTAGTCCACCAAAACTGACAAATTAATAAAAAAAAAATATTTTTATTAGTTAAAAAAAAAACTGTTGTAGTTAATTGTTCAGATCATACTCATGTATGTTAAGCCGAATTGGTCCAAAGAAATTGCCACATAAACCATAAAAAATACATAACTATGTACATTTAAAAAAAAAAGCGCACCTGAGGCCGTGATACCGGGTATGTCAAAAAATTCAATATAATTCAAGGATTAATCCCCTAGAAGGGAATTAGGGCCAATTGTGCGATAGCAGAGTTATCGTATTTTTTTATGTTGTCTCCATACAAATTTTTAATGAAAAAATTCTCAGACTTCCGTTTACGTACCCATTTCATAAAGAATATATTTTTAGGTATGTAATTAGTTCCCTCTAGCGTTCCATGTGAAAAAAAATTTCACTTAAGAAAATGATTTGAATGTCTATGAAACGCTGATTTCAGCCTACAGTGCGCCGCCGCCGCTCGGTTTATTTTATTTATTTATTTATTTTATTATTTATGTACACACAGTAAAATACAATAGGACAAGCATAATTATAATATTTGAGTACAAAGGTACTGCTTATTTCATAAGAAATTTCTTCCAGCAGACCTGCGAAAGGAGAAGTGAAAAAGAAATTTAGACAATAGTGTGTGAGAACAAGAAGAGAAATAAAAATTAATATGTGAAGTCTAAAACTAAAATATTAAATATACCTACACATACTTATAATGCAATAAAAATAACATATACTTAAATAAATACATAATGTTAGAATATATAAACATATAATATAAATATATACATAAATAATTAACACAGTTAAGAGGAAAGGTTTAATCGACATTTGAATAAAGATATAGTTTTTAAATCACGAATGCTAGGCGGAAGTGAGTTAATAATTCTGCTCTGTATCTTGAATACATTTCTATATTTTATTGACTAATAAGACATGTGTTATCTTTGGCAAGGGCCGGGCTTTAAACTAATGAATTTGTGACAGTACAATAGTACTGTCACCAATTCATTAGTGAGGCCTGACAAACCCTGTACCCAGACGATAAAAGTAAAAAATACAACTTCCCGACCCTTGCCAATTTATAGCTACTGAATTAAAATTTAGCTAAAAGTGACAACCCTAATACAGTAGGCAATTAAATCGCGGATTGGGCCGGAGATAACCTACTTCCCCTCTTTATACTATGATCTCAGACTATAATCTGCGATCTTGGGGATTAGAAACCTATATTCCAACATTTTTGGGTGAGTACTTTTAACTTCTAATAAACAATATTGTTTCATTCAATAAATCACTATTTTAAACAGGGCATTTCCCGTTAGATACACTTCACTCCTCTTCAACCGCCACCGCCGTTTTTGTGGCAGCGTGGTGTCCGGCAAAGTAGAAAAGCAAGCACCATACTACTAAACATCAGGCCGTACAAGGCGACTGATGTCAAGGTTTACTGTCTACCTTCGTAGGCTAGGAAACGGGCAGCAGCGTTTTCTACCGGGTATCTATCACCACTGCGATCTCCAACCCACCTGCCAAACATGGAGATTATGACTATACCCTTCAGTATTGGAGGAGGCTTTAGTTTCAGCAATGGACTGTTACGAGCTGTTGTCTGACTTTTGACTCTTCAACCAACTTTGAGTGAACCTTAAAGCCCTGTATGCAAGTCTTTCTCTTTCATAATGTATGATATTATTAACTGCATGTCTACCGCATTTTAGAAAAGTACCTTGTGAAAAAGCTGAATAACCTACTCAGTGCGGAGATAAAAAAAAAACAATAATAGACTTATTGTTCATGTGACTATCAACAATTTTACCAATAATTTATGTATAATAAGTATCTGCTTTTGTATATACCAATTTCCATTAATATTTCAGAAGAGTGTATTGATGTGGAGACCCTCCAAATGTTGTCAGAGGCTGACCTGAAAGACTTGGTGCCAATTATTGGACACCGGGCTAAGCTGACCACACAAATCAGACTTTTGTCTAACATTATGTCAAATGCTTTTAAGAACACTGTAAGTAATAATAACAATATTTAATAATTAAGTTTCAACAATTTAATAAATAATAGCAAACAAGAATTTTTAATATTACCTACGTATTAAGTAATTTAAATTAACAATAAAATATTTCATAACTATCCTATAAAAACAAGTATTATTTCATGTATGTATGTTAGTATTCATTACTTTTTAATTTTTACTGTCTCTGTGGTCTAGTTGTTTGGAGCTACGGCCCCTGATCCAAAGGTTGTGGAATCGAATTACATGGAAAATAGTTACTTTGTGAAGTTGTTCCCAGTTTTATTAGGATAATGCAGGCCGAACCACCTAATTGTCTGTTAAGTAAGATGATCCTGTGCTTTGGAGAGCACATTCAGCCATCAGTCCCTGTCACTGTCTCTGACAGTGGTCGTTATACAAAACCATGTTAGATATTGATCAGGTTATTTTTTTTATTTCAGTGTCATACTACTCCGGACTCAAACAACTAAATAATGCTATATACAGTAGAAGACTTGCCAGTTACATACCCTGATGAGGACCCCCCTGAAACGTCTGAAACAAATGCAATAGAAGAAGACAAGTCGGAATATGATTGCATTAGTTATTTTGACATAAATTATTTTTAGGGTTCCGCTAAGATATTTCAATTCTAGCTGTGGAGAAGAAATGGGCATGGTTGACTATTTTAAGACTGTTTTTTATTCTTTCCAAATGTTTACATTTTTATGTTTTTTTTTTTATTCTATTAATAATTATATAAAATGTTTCCAGGAATTAATTGGAATCCTAAGTTCCATGAATGAATGAAGGTTTAACGTATCTTTAGATTTGTTCGAAGATTTAATTTGACCACGTGCGTTGTCGTGTATCACGTCGGGAATCACCAATTTAACGGATGTTTGACGAGGATTTAATTGTTCCTATGTTGTCGTTAATTACTCCTCAGATCAGAAGGTTGTAAATTCAGACAATAAGTAGACACCTTGAAAACAGATAAACTTGTATTTTATATACCACTTAAATTAAATACAAAGACACGGTGTATACGCGGGTCTATACTGTGGCATATGGGTAGCGACTGACTTCATTAGGAGCGGTTGGCCGTGAGAGCTCTGAAGGAGCTAGCTCAGCAAAATACAATGTGTCGCCACAATAACCCCCTCCTTTTTAAAAAACAAAAAAGAAAAATATTTTTAATTACAAACCAAAGTTAGAGTCGCTATAATTTACACAAAATTAAATACAATTATACAAATTGCAATGCCACACTAGCAAATGTTGTATGCTGTTTATTTATTACATTTAATAATGTTTATTATATTAATTAAATAATGAATTACATTATAATCATTTAATACAGATACAATATAGTTATGTTAAGTGTTAACAATAAAATGTAAATGTGTTACATCTAACATCAGCATTAGTTATACAATTAAACAACTTGTTTCGCAAGTACGATTGTACAAAGATTACTTAAACATAAGTATTGAAATTACACATTATTAAAAGTTACTGAAAATAATACATTTATGTTTAATTTACAAACATAATTCTTTTAGTATACTAAATGCCAGCACTGGACATAGTAGCACATTAATAAAAGATAATAATATAAAATAATATAAGAATTATGAAATAACGTAATGACTGATTCACTAGCCCTTCGGTAATACCTTGGGATCGAACTTGCTACCAATGGTAGCAAACGGTTACTATGCAACCAAAAGGTTCTCTAGTTTACAGCGGAACGGCAACGGTTCCGTAACACTTTGATGACGATTAATGCCAACAACTATTATTACCCAACCTAGCTGTCAATGACACTTTTAGGGAGCGGTGCCACCGTTCTACGGCACCATTGCTCTGTGGGTGGTAAGGTGTGGTTCGAATTCTATCTATTCCCATACATTTCATCAATTCATTAAACAATGAACTTTCAAACTGACGGCCTTGATCACTACTGAGGCGCACTGGGCAACCAAAACGAGTGATCCAACCCTCATAAATAGTTTTTGCTACCGTATCAGCAGTTATGTCTTTAACGGGAAATGCTTCTGGCCAATGTGTACATCGGTCTATAATTGTGACGCAGTACTTAAAACCATCTGAAGATGTATTTAAAGGACCTATTATATCGACATGTATATGTTCGAAACGGCCTGACTTAGGAAAACATTCGACACGAGAAATGGTATGACGCTGAATTTTAGTTCTCTGACAGTTAATGCAAGTTCTTGACCATAACGTAATATCTTTGTTCATACCTGGCCAGAAGAAACGGTTACATATTAATTTCTTGGTTGTTCTAATACCTGGATGGCTTAGATTATGTATAGAATTGAATGCTATTTTCCTAAAATGTTCAGGTAAATAAGGTCTAATATTATGTGTAGAGGTTTCGCAATAAATATGTTGTTCGCTATCTTGTAATTTAATTCGCTTCATAACAATATTATTACTAGAATTACACTGTTGCAATTGTTGCATTAAGTAAGCATCGTTATTTTGCGCAGTGGCTAATTCTGCGAAGTCAAGAAACGTAGGACATGTTATTGTTACTACGCGCGATAAGGTGTCGGCTACAATGCTATTCTTGCCTGTTATGTGACGTATATTAAGTAAGTATGTAACGGCTAAGTAAGTTAAGGGCTTATGGTCAGTATAAATGATCAATGATCAACGATTCCCGACCCTCAAATAATTTGCGAAAGTGGATGATAGCTTCATAGATAGCTAGTAATTCACGATCGTACGTACTATATTTAGTTTGAGGCCATAATTAACTTACGCGAGAAATAACCCAATGGGTTCCAGCGATTATTAATACGCTGCTGGAGAACTGCGCCTATACAAGTACTTGAAGCGTCGGTCACAAGAGCTATCGTAATATCCGGTGTCGGATACGATAAGGTAGCCGCATTAGTTTGACACTGCAAAAATGCTTTGTATGCTTCGTCTGACCAAATAATTTTAGTTTTATCTTAGTTATGTAAATAATTATTT
The DNA here is from genome assembly GCA_943138885.2 of Tholera decimalis. Taxonomy (NCBI): domain Eukaryota; kingdom Metazoa; phylum Arthropoda; class Insecta; order Lepidoptera; family Noctuidae; genus Tholera; species Tholera decimalis. The sequence goes on from OW964551.2 coordinate 30,196,811, forward strand.
AACAAATGCTGATATTCTATATCTGATTGACCAAAACACTTTTATATACATATTAATAGTTACACGATGCGATGCGATGCGATGCGATGCGCTGCGATGCGATGCGATGCGATCGATGCGATGCGATGCGATACGATGCGATGCGATGCGCTGCGATGCGATGCGATGCGATACAGTGCGCTGCGATGAGATGCGATGCGATACGATACGATGCGATGCGCTGCGATGCGATGCGATACATTGCGCTGCGATGCGATGCTATGCGTGGTTCGTGACGCAGCAGGACAACAGGTGACGACAGATATTGGTGGTTGCACAGAATTCATTTTAACTGACAGTCTTGTTAACACAACTATTTGATTTGATTTGATTTGATTTGATTTTATTTGATTTGACTTGATTTGATTTGACCACAAGTATAGACCTTTTTGTGAGCCGCTACCGAAATTATTTATTTATGTATGTTTAACGAGAATTTAATTGTTCCTATGTTGTCGTTAATTACTCCTCAGATCAGAAGGTTGTAAATTTAGACAATAAGTAGACACCTTGAAAACAGATAAACTTGTATTTTATATACCACTTAAATTAAATACAAGGACACGGTGTATACGCGGGTCTATACTGTGGCATATGGGTAGCGACTGACTTCATTAGGAGCGGTTGGCCGTGAGAGCTCTGAAGGAGCTAGCTCAGCAAAATACAATGTGTCGCCACAAAGGCAAAAGTCTTTTGCTGCAATACCAAGAAAAAGGTCTCTTGAATAATGCAGTCAGGCGAAGACTTTGCAATCTAATTGTTGAAATTGCTTTTGTTGAAATTGTAATTGCTGAAAAACAATGCGGAGAAAAAAAATCTAGTTCAAGATTTTATCAACTGGCATACGAAATAAGCAAAATCTTCAAACAGGAAAGTTTATCGGTATATTTTATACCATATGCAAGCTTCAGCCCGCTGCAAAAGACTTCAGCAAAAGGAAAATTACTAGACCAATATCGACAACGTCGTCGAGATTTTATCAAAACAGGAATCATTAAAATGGTTTAATTTAAATGGTTTAATTGAAATAAATGATTTTAGTTTGAGTTTGAATCTGAGGGGCAGCCATAAATTATTCAAAAAGTTCATTTACAGATAACAAAATAGTTTGGTTACAATAATAGTATAGTGATGTAACTATTAACTGAACGATACCGAACCCATGACCAAGTTTTAACCAAACGGTTTTGTACGCGCTAACAATAAAATATGGCTATTTTTACATAACACTTTTGTTTTTAATAATACACTTAATAAGTTATTTACTCTAGAACACTTTGGTACAACGTGAATTATAAATTTGTTAGGAAGTTATCATTTTTGTCGAGCCACTAATAACAGAACTACTAATACCAAAATTGAATTTGTCTACTAGGAACTATAGTTCTCGACCTGAGATGCATAAGGTCGAATGTCGACATCAGAGTAAAATAACTTTAATAGTCAGCTGAAACCAGTATCTCGCACTCTTTCTATGAATATAACAATCATAATTCTATCTCTTTTTTGTCTTTTCCGCATTAAGGGTGAACAAAATTCACTAACCCTTAATGCGGAAAAGACAAATTTCATTAAATTTTCGATGCGGAAACAAACACCTATCATTGCCTCAAAGTTGTATGCTCATTGTTGTTCAGTCCCTCTCAATGGTCAGTGTATGTGTCAGAGATAGTTCGTATTTTATTTAAAAGTAATAAAGATTAAGAATAAGAGACTAACATTATTTTCATATTATTTACACCTTTATACATTACCTAAGATGACCATATACAGTTTATTTTATATAAATGTGATTATAAAAAAAATACCTATTCTCGCCTGAAACACAGGATTACCTAGTTCAGGCACATGACATGTGTGAACTTAATGTAGATTTAAGCGAAATTGTATTTAATATTTACCTTAAGATTTTGAATAAGCATTTTATTATTTATTATTTTGTATTGAGATTAAGAATGTTCCCAAAACCGTTGATGAATCAAAATTGTACTTGTAATTGTAATTGTATTGTATTGTATTGTGTTGTGTGTATTGTGTATTGTGGCTAACATGGTAAGAAATATCGGAAATGTCCACAATTGTCCAGTCAGATATTAAGGATGTGTACAGAATAAGCTCAAAAAGTGCCATGAATAATACTATCATAGTCGACTTTACTACTGTTATGCTAAAGACCAAATTACTTCAATCGATCAGAAGCTTCAACAGAAACAATATTAACAACAAACTAAATACAACGCATTTGCGACTCAGCGGGCCCAAGGTACCTATTTATAAATCCGATAATTTACCGTCAAAAACTAGAAAGATATTCTTTCTAACAAGAGATTTCGCCACTCAGCATAAATATAAATATTGCTGGTCAGCGTTCGGTAAAGTTTACTTGCGCAAGGAAGACGGAGCTCAGCGTGTTATAGTAAATTCTGATAAAGACTTAGCCAAGCTAACTCAAAGTTGACTAAGTAATAGTTGTGTTGTAATTACAAAATACTAAAATATGTCTTCAAATTGTTGCTGTAATGATTCGTTTAACTTTATTCGCGTCAATAGCCTAATGGATAAGGTGTCGGACTTGTGATCGAGAGGTCACGAGTTCGAACCCCACCCATTACACTATTGTCGTGAACCCACTCCAGGCACACGCATAATTAGCTTAGTTGGTAGCTTAGTTGGAGGGGTTAACAAGACTGCTAGTAATGTGAAATGCACCCACATTGCTAGTAATCTTTAAAAAAAAAAAAAAAAAAAAAAAAAAAAAACTTAGTTAAAATTACAAAATGTATTCTGCTTGTTAACTTCTAAATACCCAAATGTTTATTGGTTTCTGTTTTTGCTAATATTCACGTTTTGTAAAGCAATCACTCACACGTAAACAATCAATGACTATAAATATAATGCCGACTCACGGTTCAACTTGTCTCAAGACAAGTTGAACCGTGAGTCGGCAACGCCAATCACGCCAATATTAAAACTTTCTTTTCTGGCACAGTTTTGGTTTTAGAATCTACTGTTACGGATCACTTTGCCGTTATACTCGCATTGTCAATAAATAAAACTAAAACTCCTAACTTACTCCAAATGACAAAAATTGATGAGGATAAGCTTGCTAATGACATTCGTAACATGAGTTTTGACTCCGTTTATAGTACGAAGGATCCCAATCTGGCTCCTAAACGTTTAATAGAACCAATTCTCCTAGCTTTATCTGAAAACACCAAAACGATTTCAATTTCACATAGACGCCAAACGATCAAACCCTGGATTTCGCAAGGATTGCTCAAATGCATGCACCATAGAGACAATTTATTTAAAAATCTTAAAAAAGATCATACAAAAGGTATCGGAATTTTTGAACAAATTTGCTACGTAAAGCAAAAAGCGATTATAAGAGGTTGGAATTTGAGAAGGCGGGTCGAAATTCAAAAAGGCTGTGGCGTGTAATCAAAAATGTTACTAATATAGGTAAACAAAAGTCATCAGCTCATGATCTCATAGTGGATAAGAATGATAAGCAGAGCACTTTAAATGAAATAAATTCTCATTTTGCAAATGTGGGAAGATGTTTAGCTGAAGAAATACAAAGGAACTCCCACTCTTCTAAGCTGCTCGTTCCCCAAAAGGACTCATTTGTGTTGCTTAAGACAGATTAACAGGAGGTGGAACCCTTAATACTTTCACTAAAAATGATTGTGCAGTCGGCTGTGATGGTATTTCCTCTGGTTTCCTTAAGCATCATAAAGATATTCTTATACCTCCGCTGACGTATATTTGTAACTTGTGCCTTGAGACCAGTATCTTTCCTGATTGGTTCAAAAAAGCAATTGTCCACCCAATATTCAAATCTGGGGATCGTGACCGTGTCGATAATTATAGACCCATATCAGTCTTACCTGCGATGTCTAAGATACTGGAAAAAATAATAAATAAAAGGTTGGTTACATACTTACGAGACGAGTAAACTTTTGTCGATTAACCAATTTGGCTTTCGGAAAAACTTATCCACCGCTGATGGTGTTCACAAAATGGTTAATCACATAGCTGAAAAACTTGACAACGGTAAGAAATGTGTGGCATTGTTCCTTGATCTCGCGATGGCATTCAACACGGTTTCGATTCCCATCCTAATATCTAAGCTTGAATCCCTGGGCATTCGAGGTACCCAACTTTCTTTGTTTCAGAGCTATTTAGCAAATAGAACTCAGAGCTTTAAGCTTTGTGTGCCACAGGGAAGCATCCTAGGCCCCAGTTTGTTTTTGGTATATATGAACGACCTATGTGGCCTCTGCCTTAATAAAGGCACAGTGTTTTCTTAGGCAGATGATACGGCACTTGTACTTACGTCAAACAACTGGGCAGAAACATATCAGCACGTACAGAGGGGTATTGAAACAGTCATAGAATAGCTCAAAGACAACTTGCTTACTTTGAATATATCGAAAACGAAAATTATTAATTTCTCAATACGAAACAAAAATATGGCCAAAACGAATTCACTAAAAATCACTGTTCAGTTACCACGATCTGGTAATGGTAGTGATGAAAATGACAACATTCATCACAGTATTGAACGGGTTTCGTCTATTAAGTACCTTGGTATCATTATAGACGGCAATCTTTCTTTCAAAGATCACATATTGCAACTATCAAATAGAGTTAGCAAGCTCATTTACATTTTCACAGAACTACGTCAATCAGCGGATGCGTTTGTCATGAAAATGGTATATCAAACTTTGTGTCACAAAGTTTGATATACCATTTAAAATCAAATCCAATCTATCCTAAAGTCACCGCCAGATAAGAAAAAATAAAACTTGTTGACCAGACTTGTAACAAAAAGTGTGCAAAACTTCGTTAGAGATCGCTCGTCATTCAAAACTGTCGCTAACAATGCATCGGTCGAGGATCTAATACCCAACACTTAATCCCAACGACATAAGTAAGAAATAAGTAAATTTGAATAATGATTGTAATATTTTTTTATGTTTCAAATATACATATTCAAACAATGAAATATGTAATTGCTATTGTTCATGTATTTAAAAAATAATTTTCATGGTGTTTTTTTTTCATGGTTACTTATGTTTTCAACATATCTATACTAATATTATAAAGCTGAAGAGTTTGTTTGTTTGTTTGTTTGCTTGAACGCGCTAATCTCAGGAACTACGGTTCTGATTTGAAAAGTTCTTTCAGTGTTAGATAGCCCATTTATCGAGGAAGGCTATAGGCTATATATCATCACGCTAAGACCAATAGGAGCGGAGCACTAATGAAGAATGTTTCAAAATCCGGGTTTTTTTTTTCCACGCGGACGAAGTCGCGGGCGGAAGCTAGTATTTTAATATAAGAACATGCCTTAATTGGATTTATTTATTTAGCTTCAACTTATATTCATGGAAGTATACAAGTAATTAAAATAACCGAATCTTAAAGTTCTTACCAGAAAATTAGATTTTTTAGGTTATGCGCTCATTCTCGGCGCTGTGTGTGACGTCAGAGCGAGACAGGACCCAATACCTGTCCGCCATTTTGTAATTATTATGGAATCCCAATATTGGAATCCCAACACTAAGATTACTAAATTATGACTGCACATCACTATAGCTTCTCTATGCATAGCACAACACTGGCGCCCACTGCCAGTTTCAGTAGCCATCTTCATCTCGTGTGATTTACACGTACGCGGGTCACAGTGACAATAGTAACGAAAGGATCAAATTGGCCATATTTAGTATAGTAGTACATATCGTAGTCCTGTGCCCGATTATAAATTGTTGATAAACGCAATAAATAGTGTTAATTATACAAGACTGCGTTTACTGGCTGCTCACCCTTTCCCACATGGTCCTTCGTACGCGAGAACTAGGCCATATATTGTCCTGCAAGATTTCATATACAGTCCTCCCGTCAGCGCGGCAGTGCAGTGCGGACATAAGGGAAGAGAACTGATACCTACAGTGCAGCATCCCTCGAAACAAGGTAAACAAATAATACCTACAACTGAGCCTGCAGAACGGGAACACGGTGCGAGCGACGCATGTACTAGAAGAAGTGGGCGGGGCGCCGGCGGTATTCGGCGGTCAACTCAGCGTTCGCGGGCGCCAGGGACGCCATTTTTGAGCCGCAAGCGCAAACGTCGTGGACTCGTGGTCGTCAAGTTTAAATATTAATATTGTGATCGGCAAAGTAGTGCTTCTTTTAACAATAAGTTTAACTACATTATTAATAAGTTTAAGTGGATTATAAATATTAAGTTAAATCATGGAGTTGAAGGATCTAGTCGCGGCACGCGGCTATATGAAAGGTACGATTACGAGGTTACAATCTTCTTGTTCGCAATCATTATCTAGTGTTTCCAAAGAAACTTTATTAGCTAAACGACAAAAGTTAGTAGATACGTTTACCCAATATGAATGTCACAACATAAAAATCTCATTACTCCATTCAGAAGACAAGGAAGACATAGAACAAGTAGAAAACAGCTATTATTTCATCATCACTGCAATTGATGAGGAACTCAATCGCCGTAACAATCCTAGTGCTAGCGACGATCGTACAGCTCCTAAGTCAGTGCCTAGGGTTAACTTACCTCCGATTGACATGCAAGTGTTTAGTGGTAAGTTCACAGAATTTGTACCATTTATTAACCTGTTGAACTCATTAATTAATGACAATAAGTGCCTTGACAATGTTCAGAAACTTTATTATTTACGTTCATACTTAAAGAACGAGCCATACGATTTAATTAAAAACTTACCTTTGACTGATGAAAGTTATGCACAGGCCTTACAAATAATAAATAAAAGATATAATAATAAGCATAGATTAATAAATGAGCACGTCAATTTGTTGTTAGATATTAAGCCGCTATCAAAATCCACGGCATCTAACTTAAGAGAATTTGTGTCAAATGTTAAACAAATACATGCTGCTCTCAGTAACTTGGAGCCTAACGTACGATTTTGGGATGCTGTAATTTTGTGTATTTTATATCGAAAATTAGATGCGTACACCTCCCGCGCATTTCAACTCGAGAGGAACGCCAATGAAGAGCCGACTATAGAAGCTTTCTTAGACTACATGGACAAGCGTGCTGGCGCTTGAGAATGCTGATCCGGGGTTTTTTTTTTTTTTTTTTTTTTTTTTTTTTTTTCTTTGGGAGGTAGTTGATAGAGTGACACACAAATAACTTTGCTCTGTTACAAAAATCGATTTTTATTATAAAATTTTGTTATTCTGCACAATTTTATATGAATAATAGAGCCTACTAATACTACTACCTGCTAGTTGTGTGTATTTCCTTCATTGCACTCTTATTATTATCAAAACTAACTTACACAAAAATGGATTCACTCAAGGGGTCAATCACTGAATTGATGGCACAATTTAATGACAGAATGTCGAAATTTGAGGCTGAGTTGATCAAATCAACACCCAACACTTCATCCAGCAGCAGCTCGGACAGTCTTGCAGAGGAGTACACGGCATTCAAGAAGTTTGTTATGGAGTCTCTTGGCTGTCTCCAGCGTCAAATGGCTGCCCTTGCCAGAGATGTTGATTCACTGGAGATGAGGGGTCGTCGGAAGATGCTCCTTATCCATGGTGTTGCAGAGGTCAGCAAAGAGGAGACATCGTTAGTGGTTGCTGAAGTGTTCCATGAAAAGTTGAAAATTGACACCTTTACCGTTGCTGCTATTCGTCGATGCCACAGAATGGGCGGTCAGAGCAGTGCCGGAAAGCCTCGACCTATACTGGTCAAGTTTCAGGATCTGGATGTCCGTGACAAAGTTTGGTTTGCCAAAACTACATTAAAAGGTTCTGGTATAACCATGTCCGAATTCCTAACTAGGTCGCGGCATCAGGTTTTCATGAAGGCTCGTGAGAAGTTTGGCATCACGAATTGCTGGACCAGGCAGGGATTCGTATACGTTCTGGGAGCTGATGGTGGCAAGCATCGGGTTTTAAGCTGCTGTGAGCTAAATGCTATTGGTGTGCCTGGACTCGACGCTGATAAGCCGGATCGCCAACATGACCATAAGGCACAGGCTGAGAAGCAAGCTTCAACGCCTTTAAAAAGGATCAGAAAGCCTGCGGTGAAAAAGTGAATCGTCCCTTTCGCTGTGTCGCTCGGGTAAATGCCTCACGTCTCTTTTATTTTATTTAATGCTCGTTTACCTTCAGTTCACTTTTTTTTTTTACTATTTATCTACTACCTCTCCTTTTCTGCATATTAATTTTCTGATTTCTCACTAAAATTGTTTTCATTATCGGTATTTTGACAATTGACATATGTCAGCTGTCATGACAAGTAGTCGCGTTCCGTTTCACTTTGAATCATTTGTGACAAATTGAGCATTAAATAACTTTGGAAAAATGTAGTTCATACTGCAATAATTATGCATTGTGCATACTTCTTACATTAAAATAATGTTTTGCTTTTTTTTTTGTATTGTTGTAAGTATGAGCTTTGCTTGTATCCGAAAGACGCACTTAAGAAATTTGTATGTTATGTTTATTTTTTATGTTTTTTGTAAACACATAACTGGCGGGTGGACTTTTAAGTCTAGTTAGTAAAAACCTTTTATCTTTATCTTATATACGTTTACTAATTTACTTACCATATTATATTATATTTTGTGTTTTTTTAATGATTGTTAGTAGCAATGATGATGACAGCTTCATATCTGCTAGCAGTGACAACAACAGCTTGAATAGTATTTCAAATCTTGCTGATACCCTTCAGTCTCAATTTTCTGATGTTCCCAAAAATCTAAATGTAGTCCATATTAACGCTCAAAGTATTCCGGCTCATTACCATGATATGCTTGCGAGTTTGGACTGTAAGGACATCCATGCAATCCTCGTTTCCGAATCCTGGCTGAAACCATGTCTCCCATCTACATCATATTCCTTGCCCGGATTCCAACTAATTAGGAATGATCGCACAGCCCGCGGCGGTGGTGGTGTTGCCATTTATTTGCGTGCAAATATTTCTTTTACCATTATTGATGCTTCACCGCAGCCATCACCGTCAAATGCTGGCGAGCATCTTTTTTTAGAGCTTGATTTACATCATTCGAAGGTTTTGCTGGGTGTCTATTACTGTCCATCTCTGCGAATCGATTACTTCTCCTCTTTTGAGAGTCTCTTGGTAAATCTTATGCCCTCTTACAGGCACACGATTGTGATGGGGGACTTCAACACTTGCCTACTCAAAAACGATTCCCGCTCTTCCTCGCTCCAGTCTATTTCTCTTTCTTGCAATTTGTCTCTTCTTCCATTAGGTGCAACTCATCATTTCCCTAACTGTTCTCCTTCGCTCCTTGATCTTATTTTTGTTTCTTCCACTCAACATGTCGCTAAGCATGGACAATGCTCAGCAGACGCTTTCTCTTACCATGATTTAATTTTCCTTTCTTACAAAATTCGCCCTCCAAAGTCTAAACCAAAAAAGATTCTACAGCGCAGTTTTGGTGGAATGAACTTGGAAAGTCTTCGTGAGGATGCTAATAATATTGACTGGTCTGCTCTTGTTGATGCGGAGTCAATTGATGACAAAATCAACATTTTGAATTCCTACCTAAACAAGTTGTACGATATTCATGCGCCTGTTCGGCTGGTTAAAATCAAGCATCTGCCTGCTCCTTGGCTATCGGATGACTTGAAAATTATTTTGGAGAAAAAGGCAGCAGCAAAATCAAGATACAAGAGCAGACCTAGCACCTTGACTCGTGAAAAATACGTTGCTATCCGCAATCGCAGCAACTTGGCTTGTAGGGATGCTCAGCGCCGCCACATTCATAAGTCTGTTGAAAATGGTGATCCGGCTAAAGTCTGGAAATTTCTTAGAACAATGGGAGTTGGAAAATCACGCCAAGAGTCTATTCCTAAAGATATAGACCTTGAATCACTCAATCAATATTTTGCTAGCTCTTTTAACTTCAGCGGGGCTGTTAAAGCTAAAACTCTACATAATCTTTCATCACTTCCTGCTCCCAATTATTCTCCTTTTATTTTTAATCAATTTACTAGTTGTGATGTTAAGAAGAGCTTGCTATCTATAACCTCAAATGCTGTTGGTAGTGACTGTATTAGTCGTAAGATGATTCTCCCTATCCTGGATGAAATTCTTCCTATCATTTCCCATATCCTCAATTATTCCATATCCTCAGGTGTTTTCCCATCTTTGTGGAAAGAAGCTCAGATAACTCCTCTTCCTAAAAAGTGTAATCCTGTTTCTTTCTCTGAATTTCGCCCTATTTCCATTTTACCATTCCTATCCAAAGTCCTCGAGCGCCTTATCCACAGTCAGCTTAGTGCCTTCCTTTGTAAAAACCAACTCCTAAATTTGTACCAATCCGGGTTTCGTTCAGGACATAGCACTACCACAGCTCTTGTTAAAATTACTGATGATATCAGATCAGGTATGGATAATGGGAAGTTGACGGTCCTTTCGTTACTGGACTTCAGCAACGCTTTTAATACTGTCGATTTCGATGTCCTGCTCAGTATACTCCGCTCTCTTAACATATCTCCAACAGCAATTGATTGGTTTCGAAGTTACCTGTGTGGCCGCCGACAACGTATTCGCATTGAAGATTCATCATCTTCTTGGTGCAATATCCCTGCCGGCGTTCCACAGGGGGGCGTTATCTCTCCTCTTCTTTTCGCTGTATTTATAAATTCTATTTCTAATGAACTTCTCTCATCCTACCACCTTTATGCTGACGATTTGCAAATTTATTCGCAAGCTCCCGTAGATGAACTGTCTGAGGCAGTGATCATTGTGAATAATGACTTAGCACGTATTTCTCAATGGAGCTTGGATCATGGTCTGAAGGTTAATCCTGCGAAGACCCAAGTCATTGTGGTTGGCAGCTCTAGAATGCGATCCAAAATTGACTGGATGAACCTTCCCCAAATTGTTTTTGATGGTGCAGTAATACCTTATAGTGATGTAGTGAAAGACTTGGGTATTTACATAAATAAGGACTTGTCTTGGGGTCCCCAGTTACAAGAAGTGAGTCGCAAACTGTTTGCATCTGCGGGGTCTTTGCGTAGACTGCGCAATTTCCTGCCAACTGCCACTAAAACTGCGCTCGCCCAATCTCTCCTTCTTCCTATTCTTGACTATGCTGATGCAAGTTTTCCAGACCTCACTGAAGTGCAGCTAGATAAGCTTGAGCGACTCCAAAATTTCTGTATCAGATTCATATTTGGTTTGCGCAAATACGATCATGTTTCTGAGTTTCGTATTAAGCTCAAGTGGCTGCCTATCCGTCTTCGCCGGAATGCGCATATTTTATCATTACTTTACAATATTCTGTTCAATCCAAGAATTCCCTTTTACCTCAAAGAACGTTTTAAGTTCCTTCATGACACACATACTAGAGATTTGAGATCATCGGTAAATTTGACACTTTCAATGCCTGCGCATTCCACAAAATTTTATGATTCATCGTACACGGTGCAGGCTACTCGTCTGTGGAACGCATTGCCGTTGTCAGTTAGACAAGCGCAGTCACTTGCTGCTTTTAAAAGCTCTGTTGTCAATCATTTTTATACACTCCTATGATTTTACCTTGTATTTCTTTCCTTATGACATATTTATATATATGAAACACATATATTTATTTATACTTATTAATGTATTGTATTGTATTATATATACCTATATATATAGTTATATTAGCTACTTTAGTTACTTTTTGTGTATGTTATACCTATATTTGAGGTAAGTACACTGACTTTCTCCTCCCCTCTTTGTTTTATGTTCTTAAAGTCCATCCAAAGGTTGTCTGGAAGATATCGCTATTAGCGATAAGACCGCCATTGTAACCATTTTTTTTTGCATTATTGTAAATCAAGTGCTTGTTTAAATTATTGGTGTACAATAAAGAGTATTCTATCTATCTATCTATCTATCCGGGGAGTTCCCACGGGCAGCTACGCCAGTCACCGAAGGAGCCCGCTGGTAGACTAGTGGCCAACGCAGGTACTCAAGAACCTTCATGCCTATACTGTAAGTTGAAACACAAACTACATTCTTGCAGCAAATTTAAATTACTGAATGTAGACCAGCGAGTTAAGTTTGTCAATGAAAAGAGCTTATGTAATATTTGTTTATGTGCTCACACTGGAAAGTGTCGATATCGTTTCCGGTGTGTGAAGTGCAAGGAAGCACACAATACCCTGTTGCATTGTGGCACAGATAGCAATGTGTGTGAAACACCTACTGGATCAGCGTCAACTGCATCTTTAGCTGCAAGTAATAATTATAATAATGAAATCCTTTTACCCACAGCTAAGGTGAAACTTGTTGCTCGGGATGGCGCTGAAGTTTATCTTAATCCCTGCTTGACAGTGGGTCCCAGCTGACTTTTATTACACAAAAGGCATTACAGCTGCTCAATTTGCAACCTGCTCGTAGTAATGTCAATGTAGTTGGTATAACAAATTCAAAACCGAAGTTAAAGCATTGCTTACCTCTAGAAATTCATTCCTTATCCAACCCATTCAAGGTCTCGGCCACATGTCATGTTGTTGAGCAAATAACATGCAACTTACCTCAAAATAAATTTAATATGTCAGACATTTTGATTCCCAAAGGCATTCAACTGGCAGATGATCAGTTTAATGTACCAGCTGAGATTGATTTACTAATGGGAGCGGACATATTTTTCCAGGTGCTGCTACCTTCAGAGCTGCCGGTGCTGCGTGAATGCCAGCAGTCTGCAACAGAGGCCAGCAGTCCGCAACCACATCTTGTCAACACTCAGTTTGGATATATTGTTGGAGGTACCCTACCACATTCTAATTTATCAAAGGTCTGCAATAAGGTAAGCTTAAAATGTAATAAATGTGAGTCAGATATTAATGACACCCTAACTCAGTTTTGGCAAACAGAAGATGTTCCAAAAATCTATGATGGAAGATCGTCTGAGCAAGAGCTCTGTGAATATATATTTAATGGCACTGTTCAGTTGAAGGAAAATTATTTTGAAGTAGCTCTACCATTGAAATTACCTCTAAGTGAAGTCAATGATTCCTTAGGTGATTCCATTAATCTTGCATTAAAAAGATTCTTAACTTTAGAGAAGAAATTACATATAGATCCCAAACTTTTCTCCAAATACCAAAAATTCATTCATGAATATTTAAGTTTACATCACGGTCATTATGTAGACATTGGGCAGTATGAATTAAACAAAAATGCTATATATTTTTTGCCACATCATGCATTCTTAAAACCTGACAGTAAAACCACTAAGCTGCGTACTGTATTTGATGGTTCTATGAAAACTAATTAAAAAGTTTCACTTAATGATTTGCTTTTAAATGGACCCATAGTACTAAGAGACTTGTTTGAGATACTGCTATTATTTCGTTGTGGTAATTTTACATTTACCTCTGACATAAAACAAATGTTTAGAAATATACATATAAAACCGGAGCACACCTCACTTCAAAACATACTGTGGAGAGATAGCCCCGATGAGCCCATCCAATGTATTAGGCTTAACACAGTGACATATGGTTTGAAAAGTTCAAACTATCTGGCCACTCGTTGTCTTAAAGAACTAGCAGTAAAAAATAAAGACACTTTCCCGCTAGCTTCATTAATTATAGAAAATTGTACCTATGTAGATGACATTCTCTATGCAGATAATGATTTTAATACTATTTTAGAAGCTAAAGCACAGATTCGCCAACTTCTGAAGTTAGGTAACTTTCATACACATAAGTGGTCAGCCAACGATAATAGAATATTGTCTGACATTCCTTCAGCTGAACAGCACTTTGATGATTTAGAGCTACAAAGTGATGATTATAGTTTAAAGACTTTGGGCTTACAATTGCTAGTTAAAGATGATAAATTTAAAATGGCTTGTCCAGAGGCATGCAAAAATGATAATGTTACAAAGCGAGATATCCTCTCCTATATTGGGAAAATGTTTGATCCCATGGGCTTTGTTAGTCCTATTACTGTACAAGCTAAAGCGATAATGCAAAGGCTGTGGTCTTCCAAGACTGAATGGGATTCTATGCCTGATGATGATATTAAAAAAGCGTGGCATGAATTCTCGTCCAGCCTAGCTATAATGAAGCCAATTTTTATTGATAGAAATATACATGTAACTGAATTAAGTAAACTTGAACTAATAGGATTCTCAGATGCGTCCAGCACTACGGCCTATGGATGCTGCGTGTACTTGCGAGTTACAAATCAGTATGGTAAAGTTAAAATGTATTTGCTGTGTTCTAAATCACGCATAAATCCGCTTCAAAATAAAAACAAAACTGTACCGCGCCTAGAACTTAACGCTGCACTGCTTCTCTCTATTGTTATGGCAAAGGTTTATTGCACGCTGAAATTAAAACACAATATAGACAATGTCTATTTATTTTCTGATTCATAAATTGTTCTCGCATGGTTGCACACAGAACCCATGAAACTTAGTGCTTATGTTGCAAACAGGGTAAAAGCAATCGCTAAAAATATGCCTGACTGTCAGTGGTCAGTGGCACCTGGAGGACACGGTGGAGCATACGGTGGAGGTGTGCCCTGCTTGGGCGGAGCACCGTCGTGTCCTCGTAGAGGCGGTCGGCGGCGGCGACCTCTCGCGCCCTGCTCTGGTTCAGACTATGGTGCGGAGCGAGAGGGAATGGGATGCGGTCGCCTCCTTCTGCGAAGCAGTCATGCTAGCGAAGGAGGAGGCCGAACGCGCGAGGGAGAGGCAACTCTCTTCCTCGCGCCCCAGCCGCCGCGGTAGACGCCCCGGGCGTCGGGGATCACGGGCCGATTTCCGGCCACCGTAGGCGCGGGCCTGCGGACGGCGAGCAGGGGTCGTTCACCGTCCGGTAAGGACCAGGCCCGAGTCGGCGGCGCGTCGTGTTCCACGCGCGCCTCAAAGAGCTGTCAACACCAGTGACGGGGCCTCATAGGGCCATTGCCTGCCGGGGTTTGCGGGAAAGTTCTACCGAGTTACCGCGGCCCCGGAAATTTAGGGCAGCCGAAGGAACAGGGTGGGTTTTTAGTCAGTAGAAATCTGACACACCCTTCCGCTTGACCCAGAGCGGAAGAAGTCATTCGATGATTTTACCAACCCAAAAAAAAAAAAAAAAAAAAAAGGGTGTTACGCCAAGTGAACTTCATGCCTGCAGTCTGTGGTGGGATGGCCCTGAATTTTTGCATGATAGTGAATATCAATTTAAATTAAATATAGATTTACCTACAAATTTACCTGAAGCAAAAACCGGGTCAGCATTCTCAGCGAGCCAAGTGTCTTCAGTTACTAGCAATGTTTTAGATCATATACGCAAATATTCCAGCATTCACAGAATGGTACGTACATTGGCATATGTAATGCGGTTTATTAACAACATAAAGGGTGGCAAAATAGCTCACAAATATCTCTTAAGTTCTGAATTGAATAATGCTTTAATGTTGATTATTAAGAACGAACAAGAATTATATTATAAAGATGAAATAAAATGTTTGAAAAATAATAAAAGTGTAAAAGGTTCTTTACAAAGCTTATGTCCTTTTATAGATAGCTTAGGTGTACTTCGTGTCGGTGGCAGGCTACATCATTCTAATATTCCATATGCTCATAAGCATCAGGTTATTTTACCCAAAGAATCACATGTAACTAATTGTATTATAAGATCTGAACATGAAAGGCTTTTACATGCAGGTCCCAAATTGTTACTCAAATAAAATAAAAATCAAAAATACTGGATAACCAATGGATTAATGTATGTCAAAAAGTTAATTCATAAATGTATAACATGTTTCAGACAGAAGGCAACAGCTTCTAAACAGCTGATGGGTTCCTTGCCAGCGGATAGAGTGACTGCAATGAGTCGCCCTTTTGAAAAAGTTGGTGTAGATTTCGCTGGTCCTATTGACATTAAACTCTCGCGCGTGAGACGATCCTTAGTAGGAAAAGGCTATATTTGTGTATTTGTGTGTTTCGCTACAAAGGCAGTTCACCTCGAAATCACATCAGATCTTACTACCGATGCCTACCTCGCTTGTCTTAGGAGATTTATCTCGAGAAGAGGATTGCCCAAAGAAATCTACTCTGACAATGCTAGTACTTTCAAGGGTGCAAAGAACCAATTGGCTGAATTATATCAACTACATTCTTCACAGAATCATCAAAGACATGTATGTGAATTTGCAGCCCAGAGAGGCATTAACTTTCATTTTATACCAGCATATTCCCCTACTTTTGGTGGCCTATGGGAGTCTGCTGTGAAAATGACTAAATATTTTCTAAAAAGAGTATTGCAAAAGCAATTGTTAACCTATGAACAAATAAACACTGTATTGGTAGAAATAGAAAGCATATTGAACTCAAGACCTTTGATTCCTATGTCATCTGATGTAAATGATTTTAATTACTTAACACCAGGTCATTTTTTAATAGGAAATTCATTGATAAATGATAAATGATCTTTATTTTGCAAATTGGTTATTAAATAACACTTTTTCACGTCATTTTTTTCCTTAAATATTAACTAGATGAGGCCGGTGTTTCCTAACTGACTACCCTGAGAAGAAACACCGAAACAAACTCAGGGGTCCGTCTCTTTTAAAGTCCATACAATCTACACTGAATTATATGGGAACCTTGTAGGTTTCAGTCTGAGGCGGTCTTTTGAAGAAAGATGCTCACAGATTTGAGTGGGCCTGTCCATACAGTGCAAGCATTTGTCATTAACAATGTACCCTGAAAATGATGTAACTACTATTCCTCAAAATAGACTTAAGGTTTGGCAATTATGTAATCAAATTAAACAATACTTTTGGAAGATGTGGTATAAACAATATCTTAACACATTGCAAAATAGACCTAAGTGGTTAGATGTCTTGCCTAATATTAAGATAGGCACAATTGTAATTTTAAAAGAAGATAATGTACCCATAATGTCATGGCCTATGGCCAGAGTTACCAAAACATTTCCTAGCCATGATGGTCATGTAAGAGCAGTAGAGATCACAAATTCAAAAACCCATGTGCGATCTGTCACAAAAATTTGTATCTTACCTATAGATGATAATGTTAATTAATATTTTTACTTTACTAGCATAAGGTAGCTAGAATAATTTGTTTCCATTGATCCTTTTGTTCCTCTCGTAAGGCCGCAGCATGTTGGAATCCCAACACTAAGATTACTAAATTATGACTGCACATCACTATAGGTTCTCTATGCATAGCACAACACTGGCGCCCACTGCCAGTTTCAGTAGCCATCTTCATCTCGTGTGTTTTACACGTACGCGAGTCACAGTGACAATAGTAACGAAAGGATCAAATTGGCCATATTTAGTATAGTAGTACATATCGTAGTCCTGTGCCCGATTGTAAATTGTTGATAAACGCAATAAATAGTGTTAAACAAGTCTGCGTTTACTGGCTGCTCACCCTTTCCCACAGTACTTAACGCGTTTTTCGTCTCGAGTGTCATTCCAAATTATAATAATCCAAATATTTGTTGTTATTTTGTTACTGTTAATTGTTTTAGTGTTTTGTTTTTGTTAGTTTGATACTGTTTTGTTTTATTTTTGTTATTGTTAATGAGTGAAGAAGTGAGAATGGTGGATCCATTCTCACTTCTTACAACAACCCAAAAAAGGCGACGACAGAGATTCGTTGAACCTCAAGCAGGTTGGTTAAATTATTTTTAATGTATACCTATGAAATAATAGACTAATGACGGACTTAAGTACATAATTACTTTATATTTAACATTGTAAATATTAAGTGGTGAATCTTAACTTTAGATATTTTATATGCAAAAGTACTTAATTTTACATTTAAAATTCTTTCTTTATTGTTTGTTTCGCTTTCACGCTTAAACGGCCACAGAGAAAACCATAATTGATGCAGTGGGAATCATAATTAGATACCTATTTTTTGCGTATATCGTTTTTTTGATCGATACAGTAATGTCAAGAAAAAATTAAAACTCAGACTGCATTATTATTACAATTAATAGTAAAGTACAGCGCAAACTCCATTTAATGCCACTCGACTTAAAAACATTAATTTGTTTGTAGTAATTATCATGCACGTGTTTACCTCGGCTGCTAGACTGTCGTTATGTTGTTATGCATAGGCAAGACAGCATATAAGGCAAAAAGTGCATAGATTTATGGAAGGTGAGCTGCCTACAATAGACAAAATACAGCAGATAAATAAAGATGACACTTTGCCCAACTTTAGCAAAACTACCCTAAGATGTGTTCTTAAACATTTGTAATTCAAGTTCCAAAAAAAGAACAGGAAAAGTGCCTTAATAGAACGTCCAGAAATAATTCTGTGGCGAACTAAATATTTAAAAGGAAGGAAGGGTACCGTAATGAAAACCGTAATATCTATTACCTCGATTAAAGTTGAGTCAATGCAGGTAAAAATCAATTGTCATTTTCTTCCCTTGTATTTTTGAGCATTTATTTATTTGTCCTTAATTGTTTTAGGTCATACTGTTACGAAAGCTTGGACCGATACCACTGTGACGTCATCACGCCAAGCATTTCTGGACAGTCTGTCGACTGGCGCTAAAAACCCAACAGGAAAGGGCAGCAGACTTATTGTAGTGCATATTGGTAATGAAAATGGCTTTTGGACTATTGTCAATGGCTCTTCGTTTGTAAAAAGACTGGTGATTATCACGAAGCCATGGATGCCGTTCATTTTGAAGAATGGTTCGCTAAAGTATAAAATAAGCTGCAGCCTAATGACGTAGTTGTTATGGATAACGCAAGCTATCATTCCAGGTACATAAAACTTACTAAAAAGACCTTTTTTTGTTTTAATTATTCTAAATTTTATAGAATGACTTTCAGACGATTGGAAAAAATACCAACTTCATCTTGCAGAAAGCAACAGATTATGGAGTGTTTGCAAGATAAAGAAATCGCGTTCGACCAACAGGACACAAAAGCACATTTAATGGTAAAAGTCCAATTTGTGAAAATTTATTATCAAAAATATGCAACTGATGAAATGGCGAAAGAGAAAGGCGTAATAGTGTTACGGTTGCCGCCTTATCATTGCGAGCTCAACCCAATAGAGTTCGTATGGGCGGACACGAAAAGTTACGTTGCTCGACACAATACAACATTTAAATTAACAGACGTTAAAAATTATTTAATGATGCCTTAAATCAGGTAACACCTGAAAAATGGAAAAATTGTGTCGACCACGTCAAAAACGAAGAAGTGAAGATGAAGGGACTCGATCATCGAATAGACAAAACAGCCGATCGCTTTATTATAAATGTTACAGACACTTCAGAAAGCGAAAGTTTCGTGGGTGAGTTCCAATTATCAAAAAAAATTAAATACGAAACTATATGCCTACTTTTAAATGTTGATTGACTGGATAAAACCACAGACATATGAAAATACTGAAGCTCTCCTAAAAAACGTAACTTAATATAACTACACGACCCACTCACACACAGACTCCCATACCTACACGTACATTCACACACACGTTCACATAATTATATTTTGTTTTACCATACCCATGTACTGATTTTATTGTGTTTTAAGTAAGTACCTAATGTTGTGAAGGAGCGGAGTTATAATACAGGCATCTTTTGCTTAAACGAAGATTTAAACCCAAAAATTGTATGTAACTTTTGGACCCAATGAACGTATTATTTCCGTATTCTTTATTATTGCATATTTTTATTATTTGAAACAAATGATTTGACTTTGAATTTTGTTTAAGAGTTTCATTGAGTAAGTACCTTCCAAAATAAATACGACTGAATATGGTTTTGGCCAAAAGGTTTTTAACTTATTCCTAGTGAACACGTCAAGGACGCCTCTTACCGCGATACATTTGTTATGATCGTGTTAGCGACACTTCCTTTACATTTTTTTTCGTATCGTTTTGAAATATTGGAATACATTGGTAGACGGGTGTTAACGACTTTTATTTTTTTCTTATCTGGCGGAGACTTTATTGTATTACTACCTGGGGTGGTGCAGCTAAATCACACTTTATCTAGATAGAACGTGCACAAAGAGCCGTCCGAAGGTGTGTTGTTTTAAGCCTAGACTTTATCCCACCGTCGAAACCTATAAACATTGCCAAGTAGGTACTCACAGTGCGGCAATTGTTCATACTCGCTACTGCCATGAAACAGCACTCTATCAGTGACTACTCTCTGTTAACAAATCGCCGCAATCATATAGTAGCTTCTACCACTCCCCTCAAAACTTTTTTTAGTCATCGATTTTTTATTCCCTACCCTTCCTTTATAATAAACTACACCAAATTCTTCCCCTGCATTCTCTGAACAAACATAAGCTTCGAATCACTCTGCAAGCTTGCTTCCAGAGCCAATTTTACACTACCACGGAAGCTCTCCTTTGTATTTTGACCTAACCATTCCCATCATCTCATACTTTCCCTCAGTTTGCACTTTCCTCTCATCCTACACCCACATACATAACTGGACACATACCAACGTATACATAGGTATACGTTGGTATGTGTCCATTTATAGGGTACGTGTATGTGGTGTATAGACACCACATACACATACCCTCAAACTCATAAACATAAATGTACGTTTCTTAGTATGTTTTGTAATGATATTTCTATTTTTTTTACATAGTCCACTATTTAATAGGAACTTGTTTTAGTGTTATTATAGTATCTGCTTTATGCTATTTAATTATAAATTTCAATCAGGCGGGGACCTGGGCCTGAAGTCTGCTATTAAAATAGTGTCAAAATAGTCTATCATTGATTTCACAATTGTTGATTTTGACAAGTTTGGTAATCTACTAATATAATGGCTTTCCAATGGTCAACCACTGACACTTCATTGAACGAAATAATATGTAAAATTAAATAGAAATAAAATCTGGCATGAATAAATGTTCAAATTTAGGGGTAGTTTTTCGAAAATCATTACTACTAACGGGTTTTATAATAATGGCAATACGGCAATGTCATTCTAATACGAGACTACTGACCAACCATTATGAATTTAGTAGATTACGAACTATGAGCAAAATGACAATGGGATCGTGATGGAATGATAAATTTATAAAAATAGCAGACTTGGGGCCCTGGTGACCTGTATCACAGGTGTTAATACCTACCTCAGGCTCCAGCGATCCACAACCAGAAATGATACGAACTAGCAATTGTAATGTGTTACATAACCTGTATGTTTTTTGGCTTGTGGTGAGAAATAAACTTATATTATTATTATCTCCTTTATTTCTAATTATACACATATAAATTACATTTCTAAATATTTCTATAAAACACAAAAAACATTTAAAAATATAAAAAATAGTAGCCCGCCGGTATCGGGAACAGGGTCCAAGCTACCGGTGGTCAGGGCTCTAGAGAGATGAACCTCCTAACGATACGCGCCGTGTCCAGGAATACCGCTTTCTGAAGCAAGCCCTTGATCCAGCCGCCTAACGAGAGCCTCCTGAGGTGTTGGTCGAGGCTCTTGGCTATTAAGCCATTGGCTGAGACGACTATCGGTACAACGACTGCCGAGTTCACATCCCACATGTCGACAATCTCATGCGCCAAGTTAAGATATTTGATTTGCTTATCTTTCTCGGCTTTCACGAGGTTCTCATCATGCGGGATGGTTATGTCGACAATCATGGCACACCTCTCGTTTCGGTTCACCACCACTATATCAGGCTTATTGGCTACAATAGTCCTGTCAGTGATAATGGACCGATCTCAGTATACTGTGATATGGCCATTATCGAGAACTGGGTCGGGTACATACCTACAGTACGGCACTTCCGATTGGACAAGAGAATATTTCAGAGCAAGTTGCTGACTAATAATCTTGGCTGCAAGGTTGTGCCTATGCAAGTACTCTCCATTAGCAAGACGAGAACAACCAGAGACAATGTGGCGGATTGATTCACCCGGACGGTGACATGCCCGACACTTGTCAACCGTGCCATCTTTCACAATAAATTTCTGGTAGTTGTTCGTCATGATAACTTCGTCCATAATTGCACAGATAAAACCTTCGGTTTCCCCAAAGAGGTCACCGAAGTGCAACCAAGCTACGGACGCTAACTGGTCTACATCGGGCCATGAATTGCCCGGAAAAAACGTCCGTGAAGCTCCTTACTCTGTCATATCCCCTTCGATCGTTAGTGTCTAGCACTACAGGTTTGCGCCAGTTCTCACTAGCCAAGGAGAGCAGGATGAGTCCCTTGTCCACCGCTACTACATCTCGATGCATACCCACTTCAGAAGCAAGAAAATATTCCCTGAGACTACATACCTCGCGGTTGTGGAGAGTTTTAGCATCCAAAAAGACTCGACCTCCACATTTCTGTGGGATATACAGTCTCATTACCGATGACCGTGGGTGATGCATTCGATATGCAGTCAGTAGTGTACGGACTCTCCTATCCAGGGCGTCAAGTTCTGTTTGTGTCCATTTAAGTACGCCGAAAGAGTATATCAACACTGGCATGACCCAACCATTGAAAGCACGCACCTTGTTGCCGCCCGATAGAAGGCTAATAAGTACCTTTTTTAGGCGGCCAAAAAAGCGCTCCGTCAACGATTGCTTCATGTCAGTTACATTGATACCTAACGCCTCCGACATACCCAAATACTTGTAAGTTTCGGTTGGAGAAAGGGACCTCAGGTTTGTCGAATTCGAGAGTTTAGATCCCACGGATTTCATAATATCTCCTCTTTACATGCATAATCGCACATTTGTCGACACCAAACTCCATCCTGATGGCACTACTGAAAGTTTCAGTTACCTTCAGTAGTTCTGTCAGTTGTAGACTAGTGACGCCAAAAAGTTTGAAATCATCCATGTAAAGGAGGTGAGAAATAAGCAGACCACCTCCTTTCAACCTATAGCCTAGTCTTGTATTCTCCAGCAGTGTGCTTAGAGGATTCAAGGTTAAGCAAAACCAAAGCGGACTCAACTATCGCCCTGAAATATACCTCGCTCGATCCTTGCCGGTTCGCTCTACCTTGGGATATATCGATATCCTGGATAGCGAAGAACTGTCCTCCATTGTCCCATACATGATATCAGAAAGGTGCGAAAAGTTGCATTAATTTTATACAATTCTAGCACCCTCATGAGCCATGTATGAGGCACTGAGTCATAGGCCTTCTTGTAGTCTATCCAACATGTCGACGGTTTTTTTTTGGAACGTCGAACCTGTTGGCTATTGGCCATATCAAAGAGGAGTAGCTCCTTAGTACCGCGGGATCCATTCTTAAATCTATTTTGAGAGGGAGACATTATGTGATTGTCTTCAATGTGTTTGTTAATTTTAACCCTCAAAATGGATGTCAGAACCTTATAGACCGTTGGTAGACACGTGATTGGTCTGTAATTTTTAGGTTCCGCGTTGCTACCAGATTTGTGGAGCGGGTGGGTAACTCCAGTGGTAAAGAACTCGGGTAGCGAGCCAGATTCTAAAGCAGATTGGTATTGAGACGCCAAGCGAGTGTGCGATCTTGCTAGCCACTTTATCCACTTTTATTATTATTATTCACCTTTGTCACAGACTGAAGAAGACCCACTCATAACTAGCCAATCAGCTCTTATGGATCTAAACAGACCTGCTATAATTGCACAAAATGCACCTGTGCGCTCTTTATCAAACAGTCTCAATCGATCAGCTTCTCAAACTACACGGAGACCCCGTTCTACACCCCGAGAATGGAAAACTGTGCGTGAAATCCATAATATTCCTTCCTTTGATAAAAATGCCAAACCCCGCTCGCAATATACACATAAAACACAACCAATTGAAGTCTTTGAAACGTTTTTTCTCGAATATATATATCATTGAAGTTATTGTAGAACAAACAAACAGATACGCCCTTCAAAAAAACAGTTGTAACTGGAGCCAAGTAACCAGAGAAGAAATCAAGGTCTATTTAGGAGTTTCAATAATGATGGGACTGTACCCACTTCCAGATATGATACTACTTTGGGCAAGTGACACATTTTATAACAACCCTAAATATCTCGAGTATTCACTCTGTCACGATATAAGAAAATAATGGAAAACTTGCACCTGAACGATAGCGAAATGGAGAGCCTCCAAGGGGTTCTCCTGGACATGATAAACTTTATAAATTGAGGCCAATGATAACTGCTTTGAACGAAGTATTTATGAATGAAATGAATGACTCGAGCCGTCAATCCATTGTCGAGTGTATGGTCAAATTTAAGGGAAGTAGTAGTTTGAAGCAGTACATGCCCCATAAAAAGGGGCTTCAAAATATGGGCGAGGTGTGATGCTACAACAGGCTATATCTACCAGTTTCTAATTTATTCAGGAAAAAGATCTATATATCATCTATCTATCTATCTATCTCTACATCTAGATAGATAGATAGATAGATAGATCTATCGCTTACCATCAGGCGAGATCGAGGTCAAGAGTGGGCCCATCGGTAATAAAAAAAAAAGTAGACTACACAGTAAACGAAGGACTGGGATATAATGTAGTTATGTCACTTTGCCAGGATTTCCAAGAAACACACTGTTTGCTTTTGATAATTTCTTCACCAGTTGCAACTTGATGGAAGATTTATTTGAAAGGGGTATATACGCTGTAGGAACAGTCCGAAGCGATCGAAAAGATCTCCCGAATATTATGAAAAAAACTCTGCCCAAGAACTTAAGACTAGATAATAGGGTGGGTCACTCTTGTATGAAAAAAAAAAGTTGACAAATCAAATTCTAATAGTAATATTATGTTGTAGTGTACCATTACAAATAGTTTTTGTAAAAAAAAAGTTAAGGGAACATATATCTTCAGCCCGCGCATGCGCTTCAAACATTTACGTTTTATTAAAAAATCACGTCTTACTAAATATCATAGTTCTTTATTGGATATCGCTTAAATACTTATTGTAACAAAACAAAAATTTAGTTAAGGACACACATTAACGTCAAAAATAAAATAAAAAATCAAATAAACACAAAAAGTTATCAAAAAAATATTTATTTTTGTGCATAAAATCCTGCTTGCTATCAAATTTCGGCATAAGTTTTCTGGAAGCAATTTTTGCATGAATTATACCGTCCCTTGATTTTTTATCACATGCCGACATCGCAGCTTCTGTAACTATTTTAACATATCGTTCAACCGCTTGAGTATGGCAAGGGAGCCTCATAAACAATAAACTTTCGTCACCTTTTTTCTCTATTATCTGAATAAGATCTTCATTCGTATGATTTCTTAGAATAGGTGGATCAAAGTTGACTTCTTGCCAGTTTTATAGATCAATGAAACATTTAGCATCAAATTTGAGTTTAGGCACTTCAAAAGTACGTGGTAATTTCCAGTTACAGGTAAACTACGTGCCTTTAGAATTCTTCTAACTGCGAGTTCTCTTATATGCTTTTCTTCATCTGTTAACATCGCCAACAATACATTTTCAGGGTGAGCAAAATATGCGTTCCGTTGAATAACAGGATCTATGACTGCTTTTTACGCACTTGGTAAGTATCGCGAACGTTCAATTATTTCCAAAGATGCCATGATCCGTCTTTACAGTATGGGTGTGTCTTTATTTGGAACCTAACCTAATATACTTTCACAATGTATTGGGCCAAATTAATTAAATTACTTGATGGTGTTAGTGTAGAAAAGTGTAAAACTGCAGAATAATCGCTGCATCAGCTCTGTCAGACACTCTCATAACGGTCACATATTTGAGACAACACCGGTAAACTTTTGATGCTTTTCTTATTTTCCATAGTTCCTGATGTAGAAGGTATGGGTTTTTCTATATTTTTGTGTAGCTTTTCCGGAGATGAAATACTTGTATCAAAATCACTACTTCTTAATGAGAGTGATTCTTACTCTGGCATTTTGAATGGGTCGTTATCACTCTTCTGAGAGATTTTTGATGAAGCATGCATTCGTGCTAACTTTTTCTGTAAAGTTTTTGTCCTATTGCGATCGATGCCACCGATACACATTTATCTCTCACCCCATTGATCAGTTAAAAAGTCATGCTCTTCTTTAGGAACTTTGACTTCTCTGGGACAATTACACTGACGTATTATCTTGCATTTGCAAGAACAATAAAGATTCACTTTGCTGCAAGAACTGAAGTTTTTTTCTCGTGTGACAACCTTTTCAATGATTTAATAATATTTTTGAATTTCCAAATGATAGGCTGTCAGGAGCTGGATGACTCTAGTGTGCGAGACTACACTTCTTCAACTTTTCGGGTTACTATTTCGGCAATTTCGGAAAATGCGGGCTCTTTATTACTGCCATTTCGAATTTTAACTTGTATTCTGTTCCACTCGTAACACTTCATGACATCCTGGTATGTTGGTTACAGATTATCGTTCATATCTTGTATAGTTCCAAATATAGGGCACTTGTACGAATGTCTATTATTAGACATGTTGGTTAAATTTAACTCCAAGTTCTAAAACAAAAATGTCAGTTTTACGGAATGTCACAAGAATTTAGTCACCTTTTTACAAGAACTTTCTGAATGTACTTACCTCAAAACTGATTTTTCGGAATAAACAACACAATTTAAATATCACAATCGACATGTATTTTAGTGAATTCCAAGTAGAACACTAATCTACATCCAACCACAAACGTGTAACTTGAGATGTAAAAGTACTCACTTAAACATTTTTTTTAAAACTTCAACGGCTTTGCGCGGGCTCTTCCACTTAAAATAATTCAATAATATTTTAGAGGATCGATAACGATACCCTACTTCAACATATTTTCGCTATTAGAACTCGATTACTAAAAAATAATTTTTTTAACCCACCCTACTAGATAAGCATCAATTTGCTTCTATGACGTTTGAGCCAATAACTGCTTTGAAATGGCACGATACCCGGGATGTGACTGTTTTGACAACAGCTCATAAGCCACTTGACACGTTATTTGTGAAAAGGACACAAAAAGATGGCTCGCGAATAGACATTCTCTGCCCAACGGCAATCGCCGCATACACTGTCAATATGGGTGGTGTGGACCACTTTAGGTCATCGTACCCAATAGATAGAAAATCCCGAAAATATTGGATGAGATTGTTCATCTTCATGTTCGATTCCGCTGTTATAAACGCATACATCACTTACAACATGACTCATGTAGTGACACCACAGAAATAGGAATTTATTCAAATCTTATTGGACAATGGTAACTATTTTACCACCATCGCGTCGTAATATTTTAAAAGTCAATAATGGATAATGGTAAGATATTTACCACCCAAAAAACCCCCTTTCCTTCCCCTTTTTGTTTTTTTCCAACAAAAATGAAATCAGCCGCCCCTAATTACCTAGAAATAAACCTCGTTTTTTTCCTAAATATCCACAGGGGCTCGTGTTTGTTTAAGGGTTAATAGACCCAACACGGGTCGGAAGAGAAAGTATTCAGCAATATTACTGCTCGTGTATACACGGCCGCCGCACCTTTCGAAGTTGCGCGTGTTAGAAGTGATAGATATATACATATATTACCATGATTACTAGGTGTTTTATCGAAATAATTAGCAGTCTGTATAGCAATATCAGTTTATTAATTTACCACACGGTTCGGAAGGTATCTATGGAGAAGAGCCGGCAAGAAACTCCACAGTTACTCTTTTCAAAACATCGTCACTTTCACATAATTTCAAGTAAAAATTAACACAATATTATTAGGACACCGATACAACAACATAATTCTATATATAAAAATAAATCGTACCTTAAGATGTTTACACTGTGGCTGTCCGAGAGAGACTGACTTAAACTACGGCGCTAAGGGCCTTTTATATGGGCAAATGACAGCTACAATGACAGATGATTCAACACACAAAGAAGGGTTATTTCTAAGTAACAAATTAGTGTTTTATACAATAAAATTATTAGATTAATGTGAATATCTTTAGCAAAATATAATATTAATTATATAATATAATAATCAGTTACTATTATCTAACACGCGCATGTCGCTAGCATAGTGTACTTTTTGTCATGGGCCAGGCACCAGGAAGTAATTGACGCATCTTTTTTTTGTCTTCGTCAGGTAGGAAAGTCATCGAATGACTTTTCCCGCTCTGGGTTAAGCGGAAGGGTGTGTCAGACTTCTATTGACTAAAAACCCACCCTGTTCCTCCAGCTGCCCTAACATTCCAGGGCCGCGGTATCTCGTTAAAACAATCCCGCAACCCCGGCAGGCAATCGCCCTATGGGGCCCCGTCACCGGTGCTGACAGCTCCTTGAGGCGCGCGCGGAACACGACGCGCCGCCGACCCAGGCCTGGTCCTTACCGGACGGTGAGCTACTCTTGCTTGCCGTCCACAAGCCCACGCGTCCGGTGGACGGAGATCAGCTCTTGATCCCCGACGCCCGAGGCGTCTCCCGCGGCAGCAGGGGCGTGAGGAAGAGAGTTGCGAGACTCACGCGTTCGGCCTCCTTCTTCGCTAGCATTAAGTACTGCCTCGCAGGAGGCGATCGCATCCCATTCCCTCTCGCTCCCCACCATGCTCTGAACCAGGGCCGGGCGCGAGAGGTCACCGCCGCCGATCGCCTCCACGAGGACACGGCGAAGCTCTGCCCAAGTGGGGCACACCTCTACCGTATGCTCCACCGTGTCCTCCGGGTGGTCCACACAATGACTACACCCGGCCGTGTCCTCCCGCTGAATCCGAAACAGCAGTGTCCAGTAAGCACCTGTGTCAGGTGGAAGGTGAGGACGCCGTGGCGTCTCTCCAGCCACTCCTCAAAGAGGGGACTTATCGCCGCGATCGCGGCGTGCCCAGCCTTCGGTTGCGACAGCCACTCTTTCCATGCTGAAGTAATTGACGCACCTGCGGTCCTTTTAGATGACCTCACAATTGATTTTGATCATGCAGCATAAAAATGTAGGGGAGAGTGGGGGAATTGAGAACGGCGGGTAATTGGAAATAGCTAGGTAAGTAATACTTTCCCCAGTACTATACCGCTCCGCACCCGTTCAACAGACGCGTGTAGCGCCCCTCAGTGCGAACGCGACAGTGAGAGTGAGAGACCGCACGCGCGCTGTCACGGTGAGTCAAACTATTTTTTTAGCATTTCTGTTATATTTTTTGTCGTGTATGTCGGATGTCTAAACGGTATATTTTTGAGTTTAGAGACACCGTATTTCATTACAAACATGCACGTTTTATCTATTTTAAAACCCGACGTGCTTTGAAGGTCATCAAAAATACTGTTATGAATGAACGTCATTTTGATTTACATTCATTACTTTGGGCAATTGGGAACGGTATCAGGCGGGTAATTGGGAACGTTCTCAATTACCCCTTTTCGTTCTCAATTACCCCTAGTACTACTGGTTGATTTTGTAAAAATGTTTTAACGTTACAAATTGTTTTAGATGCCTCGAAATTACGTACGAAAGACTGAAACAAAATACCAAATTGAAGATCTTCGCCATGCAATCGAAGATGTCAGAAGTAAGAAGCTTACACTGGGCAACGCTGCTACCATATATTCAATACCAAAAACAACATTATTCAAACAAATAAAACAAAACGAATTCAAGACACCAAAAAAGGTCGGTATACTGTATTTAATAAATAACAAGAAGACCATGTTGGGATCTTGAGGATAGTATACAATGAAACTCGCGATAGTTACTCAGGGAATAATGCTTGTTTATTTGGAAGAGATCGTTTCTTATACTAAACATTTTGTTCTTAATACAGTGGCTAGGCTAACCTACATTGTAAAATTGTATTGACCAATAGGAGAATAAACACTTAACTTCCAAAACTAAAAGTCAAAAGATTTTGTAATATGATGCCGCGCACCCATCTCACTCTCGCGCGTTCACTACGTATAGCGCCGTCTGCACGCACACTATTAAAATCGCCGGTGCTCGGCGCGCGCCGCCTGTCCCCCGTATGGGGGTTTCACCTGGCGGGGTCAGACCGCCGGGGTGTCGTGAAGAAACGACGCCGAAAAACCGGCGTCGCGGCGCGCCTATAGTAACACAATAGCAATCAATCACGCGGGTGTGCGTTGCCGTTCACTTTTGAACAGGCGCTTTAACGCACACCCGAACAACTATGCCGATCACTAGGCAACCAAACGACGGTCCCGTATTTACGGGACACGGCATTGCTCCCGCGGGAGTGGGGCAACCCCCCGTGACCGCTCGCCGCGCCCCTGACGGGGCGCAGCGACTGCCCAGAGGAGCGCCGCCTGTTGACCAAGCGCCGCTATGCGGGCGCGCTGTGTTCTCGGATGTTATGAATTCCATAACCAACTAGAAAAATACCGTTTGTTGCCCGTGGTACTACCGGTGGTACTACCAAGCAGTCTAGTAGTACTACGGGCAAAAATAATCTACCCGTGGTACTACTAAGATTTTTATTTATTATATTATATTATTTCTATTTTTGTAAACCTTTTGTAAGAAAATAACATTGGTGATATTACAAGTTCAAATTATTTACACATGTCATTTGCTGTGCTAGATCATTCCACTTCAAGATTTATAATAAATTAATCATTATTTTTAAATGAATTAGCTAGACAATTTTCTAGCAAAGGTCAAATGTAGATCGCGCTGTATCAACTCCACGAAAATGAGTGAAGCAGCTGAATCTAAAATAACAATTATTAAAAGAAAGGGCGGCAATGTTCTTATTGGCGATGATGGTCATCAGTACTATAAATTAAAAGATTACAAGAACGATTCTTCGATATAGAGGTGTTGTATATTTAAGAAATCTCAGAAACTACTGGTAGTAGGGCTCTCAAATTTTGCATGGAGGTTCCTTTTAGTACGCAGATGCTCGCTAAGACGGGATTTTGCGAAATTCCCACGGAATCGGGATTTACACGGGAAAAGCTTCCCACAAGAACGAAGTTGCGAGCAACTGCTAGTACAGTTTATAATTTGAGAAAATGTAAAATTATAATTATTCAAAAACGTTATTTACCGAACGGGCGCGCAGATTATTGCAGATTTGTTGAACGGTGTTTCATTTCAATAAGATGTTAGATAATGTAGGTTAGTTTATTCGTTTTATTTTGGTACCATTTATGTATACAGTTATTAAAATACGTGTGTAGTCTATATTTTTACGGTTCTTAATGATGTGTAGGTACAATTCAATTTATTTTTATGATATGTCAATAAATAGGTTTTTTAAATAGTTTAAGAAATTTAATTAGTAGGTGTATATATAAGTTTTTGTGTTTACTACCTATTAAATTTTTTTTTTATGTTCTAAGTCGTTACTTTTATTAAAATATGAGTGGTTCCTGTTCTTTGTTTTCATCATCTGCTTAGTCTTTTCTCAACTATGTTGGGGTTAGCTTCCAGTCTAACCGGATGCAGCTGAGTATTAGTGTTTTATATGGAGCGACTGCCTATATGACCTCCACATCCAGTGGCAGGGTAACCACTTGGCTAGACCAGTATCAGATTTACTGGTTTCTGACTACCCGTAACGGCTGTCAAAGATGTCCAAATGATAGCCGGAACCAACGGATTCGTTGTAATTTTAGTTAGTAGGAAACTTAGGGTCGGAATTCAACAAGTCGGTATAAATTTAAAGCAATGTTATTTCTCATATAACTTATAAGTCACTCTACCTATCTTCATATCATAATCGGATCTTCATATCTTCATATTCGGATGCAGGGAAAACCAATACATACGAAAACAAAAATAGGACTAAAAGTGGTACTACTGATAGTACCACCGGTAGTACCACGGGCAACAAACGAAAAATACATAAGGTAGTTCAGGGGAATAAGGCCCAGCTGGGAATAAGACCCAGTATTAAAAAATAACAGTTTGAATAACCAAAACAGTTCAACAATTCACGCACACATAGAAGTTGCAGACATAGCCAGCTGGCAACGTCGTTTGCATTCGTGCGCGCCGCCATCTTGTCAGTAGCGTCAAAGTTGTTTGAGTGAACCGTTGCGACTGCGACGCCTAATGTTTTTCCGTACAAATTAATCGCAGTTTTCAACAAGTTCATCTATTCAAACAGTTTTTTCTCTAATTTGGCGAGACTGGGATATATCCAGCTATAAGAGAAACCGTAAGAACATTTTTATTTTGCAATTTTTACATGTTACTTAGTCTTGGAATTTAAAACGGTACCTTCAGCTTATAAGGCCCAGAGCGGCTTATATGACGTATGAGGTCAAACCATTATGATAAAATTATGATTTGTCACATTATTTTTATTTATTTTTTCTATTACAGCTTTTATCATAAAGCAAATTACGTACGTGTAATCAAAGTTCATAGAAAATATCTAGAAAAAATATTAATTATGCTATTTGATATTTTCGATATTATTTATTTCTCACTCTTTTATTTTAGCATCAGTATAGTTTTATGTCACCTGAGTTCAGTGAAGAACCTAAATTAAATTATCCTCTTTTTTTAGATTAAAATGTCATCTTCTCTGCCAGCTGAAAAAGACGGGGTCTTTGGACAGAGGATAGTTTATGTTCAGCTATGGCTGCTGTCATTAATAGGGAACTTACCCAACGCCAAGCAGCTATCCGGTACAGAATACCTCGCAGGACTCTTCGAAACCATTTCAAATTTGAAAATCTACAAAAAGTTGGGAAGAGACCCAATATTGTCAAAATGCCAAGAAAAAGATTTAGTTGACAGGATCATTAAGTTTTCCAAAATTGGTATGCCACTGACTCCTCAAGTGATTCGAACACAGGCTTTCAAATTCTGTGAAAAAGAGGGAATAGAAAACAATTTTAATAAAAAAACTGGCAGGGCTGATAGAGACTGTTTACAATTGTTTCTTAAACGTAAACCAAATATATCGAAGCGCAAAGCTCAATTACTCAGATTCAAAGATGATGGA
Organism: Tholera decimalis; assembly: GCA_943138885.2. Classification (NCBI taxonomy): domain Eukaryota; kingdom Metazoa; phylum Arthropoda; class Insecta; order Lepidoptera; family Noctuidae; genus Tholera; species Tholera decimalis. Next base: position 30,229,741 of record OW964551.2, read on the forward strand.
CCTGGGCCAAGGTTGTGGATAGTCCAAGGAAGCTATGCCACCATTAAACAAAACAATATCCAGGCACCTCCTACAACTTTACAGAAGAAACAGAAGAAGCCTCCTAATGGTGATGAGAACCATCACCGGGCACCGCTCTCCAAATAAGCACCATCACACGTTAGGTATTAGAGCGATTGCTTATGACCCCCTATACTTATTTATACTCAAAAGCTGGGTAACACCCGTTGGCAGAACCAGTGTTAGATTATTCTGGCTTCTGACTATCCTTAACAACTGCCAAAGTTGTAAAAGCTATAGCTGCAACCAACAGCCTAATATACTTTTTGAGGCACGGAGGAATCTTGATATGTCAGGGGGTTACCCATCCATGGACCGACCTGGCCAACGTTGCTTAACCTAAAACATCTACCTATGCAACCAGTATTATCTAGCTAACAGCTAGCTCTTCAATAACAAACATTCAGATCACAAACACTCGATATGAAATGTAAACAAAAGAAGTACTTTCGGTTTCTTGACTTCCCAAACCATTCAATACGCGGAAACGTATGTTTGCGCACACAGGTAAAATAGGATGATACGTGAGAAATAAACAAGCCACTCTCAATGATAACATCAATCAGTACACCTAGTTATGGATACACCTCGCCTGTCTGCTCTAGATTAAGCTAAGTACATGTATGTCTATCTTTGCAAACTCAGCGGTCTATGCCCGCCGCATGAGTCCTGTACGCTTGGAACTTACAATAAAACTCGCCTCCAAATCGGCAGTACGTGTTCTCATTTTTATCCTCAGTAAAAATCCTGAGTAGTTAGTTTATTTCTAAAAAGGTTTCTCACGCTCCGAAACCAAAAGTGGCGCAGCCGGTAGGATTTCCTCCTTGAAATCCTTAGTTTCGCGTTTTTCCGTCGTCCAAATTCGACCAGGCGTAAACCTACGAAAGCAGAGGAAATCCTCGAACCAAAGAAATATTCTTTTGAATCGCGTGAGTGCAGAAATCGTCGAGTATGGGAGACGCGGGCGGTTGGTGAGTAAACCTAAACAGTACGTGGCTTATAAGTTTGATATTCCTATAAGAAAATTATCTGTATTTATGGATGAAAACATCTGGCCAGAGGGAGTAGCATTTAGGCGTTATGTTAATTTCAGCAATAGACATAAGGATATTGTTCAGACTTTGGAGAAAGAAAGTAACACAAATAAAAATGGATAATGAAAACTGTATGACACTAATTAGTTTTAATTGTAAAGGCATCAAGAGATCATATGAGTGCATCAAATGTTTGTGTCAGACAGCAGATATCGTAGCTATACAGGAAACCTGGTTGCTGCCGCCTGAGATACCAATGCTTGGAGAGATAAATCAAGATTTTATGTACACTGGTAAATCTAGCGTTGATCTATCAGCTGGGCTATTGAGAGGTAGGCCCTATGGGGGCGTGGCCTTGTTGTGGCGTAAAAATACTTTTACCTCAGTGTCTGTTGTGCCGTGCAAAAGTGATCGCATTATAGCTATAAGAGCTACTGTTGCAAATCGGGACATGTTGTTTTTTAGTGTATACATGCCTACAGACTGTTTAGATAACATTACGGAATTTGATGAGTGTTTGAGTGAGATTGTAGCAACGATTGAATCTATTGGTATTGAGTCTGTGTTCATTTTGGGTGACTTCAATGCTCATCCCGGAGAATTGTTCGGTAAGGAGTTGCATGCTTTTTGTTTGGAACAGAAATGGGTTTGCGCAGATGTAACTACGCTTGGTCTGGGGAGCAATAGCTATACATTTGTAAGTGATGCGCATGGATCGAGGCGCTGGCTGGACCATTGCTTGGTTACTGAAGCTGCGTGGCAGTCGGTCAGTGATGTTACGATATGTCATGATGTTTACTGGTCTGACCACTTTCCTTTAAAAATAAAATGTAACCCAAGGCTAACTCGAGTGAAGTCTGATTTGTATTGTATAGATACTAACAATATTAATACAAAAATTAAGTGGGGAGAACGAAATACTTCACAGATAAATATTTATCAACAAACTTGTAATACTGTTTTAAAAACCATTGATTTCCCCACGGTACTCGCTAAGTGCTGTGATAAAATGTGTACAGATGTCAGACATAGGTTGGTTATCGACGAGCTATACCAAAAAACTATTAGTACACTTCAGGAAGCAGCCATTCAGAGTTATGAGTCGGGGGGGTCGGGAAGAGAAAGCATGTGTTAGGATGGAATAAATATGTCAAATATGCTCACAGGGAGGCCCGTGTGAGTTTTCAATTATGGAAATTGAATGGAATGCCCTTACAGGGCCTTGTTTATGATAAAATGAAAAGTGCTAAAAAAATGTTTAAAAATCAGTTAAGGTATTGCCAAAATAATAAATCGCAAATACAAATGGATTTAATAGCTAAGAGGCACGCCCAAAAGAACTTTAAAAGTTTTTGGAAACAAACGAATAAAACTAATCCTAGGCCGAGCCTTCCTGTGAGTATTGATGGTGAGACGGATACGGAGCGCATAGCTAACATATTTAAGGACCATTTTGCGATACCTTCTGAGTTTACGGGTATTCAATGTCGAGCCGAAGTTAGAGTGCCTGTGCTGTTTCCCTTGGGGTTTACTGCTAAGGAGGTGAAAAAAGTGGTACAAAGTTTATCCAGAGGTAAGTCGCCGGGTCACGACGGACTTGGTGTTGAGCATTTGTTATATGCGGGACCTCACGTCTACCGAGTGTTGGCAATGTTCTATACGTTTTGTATCCGTCATACGTATTTGCCAATGGACCTTATGAGAACCGTGGTGGTGCCAGTGGTAAAAAATAAAACAGGCGATATAGGGGACAAAGCCAACTATAGGCCTATCTCGCTGGCCACTATAATCGGGAAGGTATTTGATGGTTTGCTTGAGCGTCGCCTTGCTGGATATTTAAGGTTACATGACGCACAGTTTGGGTTCAGGAAGGAATTGTCAACTGAATCTGCTATTTTGGCACTTAAGCAAACTGTTAAGTACTACACCGATAGAAAAACACCAGTATATGCGGCTTTTCTCGACCTCTCCAAAGCTTTTGACCTTGTTTGTTACGACCAACTATGGTCAAAACTTGAACTATTGGAAGTACCAGAGGAGCTTATTGATGTTTTGAAGTTTTGGTATAGTTCGCAGACTAACAGTGTTAGGTGGGCTGGCGCTCACTCTGAGGCGTACACTTTGGAGTGTGGTGTTAGGCAAGGTGGGTTAACGTCCCCAGTTTTATTTAATGTTTATATGAATCAATTGATTGATGAACTCAGCAAAGCCAATGTCGGGTGCTCTATTGATGGCACGATGGTGAATAATCTCAGTTATGCAGATGATATGGTTTTGCTGAGCCCATCAATCAGTGCCCTTAGAAAATTATTAGTTGTTTGCGAGTCCTATGCTGCTTCACATGGGCTCACTTATAATGTTAAAAAAAGTGAATTAATGATTTTTAAATGTGGGTCTAGCACATTGGATAATGTTCCTTCAGTGACTTTAAACGGAACAACTCTGCAGAGAGTTTCAGAGTTTAAATACTTGGGACATATAGTTACGGAGGACTTATCCGATGATGCGGACATAGAGAGGGAGCGTAGGGCGTTGGCGGTTCGGTGCAATATGGTAGTCCGCAGGTTTGCACGTTGTAGTAAGGGTGTTAAAGTTTCGCTTTTTAAAGCATTTTGCCAAACTTTCTACACGTGTAGCTTGTGGGTGAAATATACGCAGCGGGCCTACAACGTCCTACGCGTACAGTATAATAATGGGTTTAGGATGTTGATGGGGCTTCCGCGCTTCTGTAGCGCTTCGCAGATGTTCGCGGAAGCCCATGTTGACGACTTTCATGCTATTATGAGGAAAAGAACAGCGTCAATTATTGGCCGGTTGCGTGGGAGTTCCAACGGCATCCTATGCACATTAAGTAGCAAAGTGGATAGTCCATTTGTAAAGCACTGGGCGCAAAGGCACGTACCTGTTTGTAAGAGGCAGCGTGTGTATTGATAATGCATATTTAAATTTACTAACATAGTTTTTTAAGTAATTTTTGCTACTAACACTATGGATTATTTGTATTTGTTGATCCGAAATAAAGAAATTATATATATGTTCCCCTATTCCTCCTATATTTTTCACAAGTTTTAGATGTTATTTTCGAGATCAAATCTTGCTCATTATAACAGTGTTTAGTCTAGTTGATAACTCTGTATCAAATTATATGGTCTTATCTCTGTTCAATTCACAGGACATAAAACATAGAGTAGTTTCAATGTTAGAGAGTTCACATTTTAATATAATGTTTTAGTCTTGAAAAAGTTAATTGAATAAAATAAACTGTATTAACTGTTAATTCTATGAAAAGTAGTAATCTAAAGTAATTTTTATGGAAAAACTATTTTTACAAATAAATGTATCCAGTATTCCCGATTATAATAATGCTTTAATTGTGTGTTTATTGTATTTTAATTGCGTGTGAATTTTAATAGGAATTTTTAAAGCGAGCTGCAACTTCTGACCAATTCATTACTCTATAATCATGACGACGCCAATAGTTGCAGTTGCACCAATACCAAACGAAATTGTAAACTTAATCCCACTGTATAACGGTAACAAAAGACAGTTAAACCTTTATTTGAGAAAATGTCAATACGTAGTTGATCGATATAAGGGCAGTGTAGAACAGAATCTTTATGTTTTTAATGTTTTAACAAGTAGATTGAAAGAGGATGCAGCTGCGCTCTTATCGGAACGTGAAGATATTGTTACATAGTCGGCGCTCAAAGATTTTCTGATTCAACATTTTGAAGACCCACGTAGTGAAGCGTGTATTAATATTGAATTAGAATCATTAAAAATTAAGTCCGGTGAAAACTTTTTAGACTTTTGTAATAGAATCCAAAATGTTCGCTCGTTACTAATGTCGAAGGTGAATACAATTGATGATATGGAATTAAGACGTGCTAAGGCAATTAGCTACAACAATACGGCTCTAAATGTATTTTTGTACAACCTTCCTGAAAATATGGTGCGTATCGTTAGGCTTAAATCGCCTACAACCTTAGAAGCAGCTTTGAGTATCGTACTTGAAGAAGTCAATTTCTTAGATCAGTATAATATGCGTAACAACGGATCAACTTCAAGGTCATCGGTAACCCAACCAGAGGTCAACAAACCTACAGTACCGTTTCAGCCTGCACAAATTAAGATACCTCAAACAATGGATCAAGGTCAATCAATTAAGCCAGTATTCGAGTATCGACCCCAAGCGGGTTTGCAACCTTTTGGTTATAGGCCAGTTCAATAGTTTGGTTATAGACCACCACAACCGTTTGGCTATAGGCCACCTCAACCGTTTAGCCATAAGCCACCTCAACCATTTGGCTATAGGCCACCTCAACCGTTTGGCTATAGGCCACCTCAACCGTTTGGCTATAGGCCACCTCAACCGTTTGGTTATAGACCACCCCTACAGTTCGGCTACAAACCACCGCAACAGACTGCATCGAATCTTCCCCAGGTATTAAAGTCTCAAAATCAAGACAGTGACGTATCCATGAGAACAACCCAACCTAAGCAGCAACACGGTTTTAATTTAAATGAGCTCACTATGAACGATTACGTATATGAATACGATCCATTTTACTCTTACTATTATAATCTAACAAATGACTATGACTACTCAAACGACATTAACTATTACTATAGTAACGAAGGGTGCGTGAACGATTCTAAAAAACCTGATGAAAAATTAGAATCAACAAATGACAGTAATGAAGCGGATTTTCAGGAAAAAGCCTCGTTGAACGACAAGAAGTCTTAGAACTAAATTGCGATCCAAATTTAAAACTTCCCTACATTTAATTAGAAGAAATAGACGCAAGAATGATGATTGACACTGGTAGCATGAGATCATTCATTAGTCCTCGAAAGGCTTATGAATTTTTCCGTGATTATATTAGGAAAGAACATTTTCAAGTGGAAGCACCCATGCTTCGAGTAGACACGATGAAGTAATGGAAATTCCTCCGTTACCTTCCTTTGTAACTAACAATTGGCATAAATTTTATTTGTATGACGTTGACGCACGTTATGACGGACTTATTGGTAATGACCTTTTGCTACAATTAAACGCAGTAATTGATTTAAGAAACCAAATATTAACAACTAACACTACTTGTATTCCAATAATTAATAATAACTTAAATTATATTATTGATATACCGTCACGAACAGAACAACGAGTTAAGTTACCTGTCAATCAATATTCAAACGTAGCTATTCTTGATTTTCAAGAATTTGAGAATGGTCTGCGTATGCCTAGTGCTATAGTAAATTGCGTAAATGGATACGCATACACAGTTATCCAAAATACTTCAGATAGTTCAAAACGATTAAATATAAACCAACCCCTTACAGTGACTAAATATGAAAATAATGAATGTAATATAAATTTGACTAAAAACACTACTGACATAGAGATAGACAAGTTACTTGAAGATAATTTGAGAAAACTCAGACTAGACCATACCAACGAGGAAGAACATGAAAAGATTTATAGACTTTGCGAGGAGTTCAAAGACATATTGTACTGTGACCAAATTCCCTTGACATTCACTAATTCGGTAAAACATCACAAAAGGACTAAAAATGAAGACCCTATATAAACTCTTTTGCAAAAAAACGGGCACTTTAGATTTTTTTCTCTACTTCAATGAAGAAGAACAAGAAATAGGTTTTATTAATTTGACGATGTATTGGCATGTTATTTGAAGCATCCTGGCATGATTCTTTACGTTCCAAATTTAAAATTTGAAATTAATAAAAGAAAAATAATGATTACTGTGGATTATTATAAAATTGCTTTACTAATGGCGCGAATTGCTGAAACGATGTTAAACTGATTACGATATTTTAAAACTTTTTGGATATTTTCTGCAAATTAAACAATTTAATCTTTATTTTTACATTAAATACCACTTTTTGATATGAGTGATAAAGCGATAAGGGCCGGTAAAATTATAGCCCTACTTGAAGAAGGTTGTTCGCAAACTTACGTGTCTCAGCGGCTAAATGTGAGTCGTTCAACTGTCCAGAGGACTTGGCAACGGTATCAAGAGCAGTCTCACGGCGCCCCCCGCCGCGATCGGATCATTTTTAACTCGCTCCGCGCACGAAAAATCGGAAAAATAGTATTATTAGTATTAAAGTGCAGGTGTCGTATATCATTGGAAGCGCGCTCAAAAGACGGACGTGATAGTGAAATTTTCATCGTGAAAAGTTGAAAATTGTGGCCAAAAACGGCAGAAAAACAAGTGGAAAAAGTTTGAAAACGATACCCTGCGCGATTTTCAGCGGACACTTGAAAAACGGCAACTGCTATTAGGTGCGCAGCGAGGAGACCTATCTCCAGACACCTCACTCGGGGTAATCCGACCAGGGGTGCCGGAGATAGAGCAGAAAATATCCAGCCGCGTGAAACGTGGCCAAGGTTCCCGTGGGTTCGGACTGGACCCGGAACCACAACTCGCGAGCTACACAGACGAGGAGCCGGGAGATACAAAAACCAACGAGAAAAACAAAGTGGAAGACCCCCAAATCCAAGTTTGAAACTTTTCTAAATTTTAAAAAATCTATTCCCGGGAAACCGGGATAGATAGAGTGTTTTTTACGGACTCTAAAAATTAGGATAGGTTAGTTCTATTTAGGTTTTTAAATTTGTGAATATAGCTTCAGTAGATATTAAGATATTTAGGTTATAGTTTTTTAAAAATTCGGGGGTTGGTCAGTTCTGCACCAACATTTAATTAAAACTTCTATCCACGAACGTCAGGGGTACTGCCACAGGAATTGTTTTGGAAGGTGCGTTTATTTTCATAAATTAACTGTCAAAAACATAAAAATAGGGAACGCATACTACCCAAAAAATTTTGTAATAGCACACAGGGGGTTGAAAGAGGGGTGCTGTATACCCAGGGTTTTGAGGGGGCATAGAGACTAGGAAGACCTACCTCCGAGCCGAGTTTCGGATTTTTCGGAGCAGGGGAAGTTCAAAAACCACCACCTTTGCGGTTGCAAAACTGTGAACAACCCCATTTGACCCTTCCTCACAGACTAACCCCCTAACCGAAAAATCCGGGACGCGGGTCGGGAGAAAGGAGAACTCTCCCCGCTTCGGTGGACACCTCAAAAACCCACGCGTCTCGATTGGAACTTGAGATATTGACCCCCAAAGCGGAGGCGGCGTCTGGGAAAAACAGCAAAAGTAATATTGTAAAACACGCTACCCCCAACTTCTTTTTATAAAATTAGAAATTTCTAGATCAAAATTCACAACATTATTCCGCAACAGACCAATCGTTTAAGACCCAAAACCGACACCAACACACAAAGTTGGGAAAAAATTTTACCTAAATTCGGAATTTTCACCAACCGGGAATCGAACCCGGGACTTAAAAAATTGCCTATCTCCGGAACCGGAGGAGCCACCGGGATATCGATCCCCCCCATTTTCCTTTTTCCTCAACTTTCCCCTCCCCTACCTCTTGCGGGCCATATCTCGGAAGCGAGAGGAGATAGAGCCGATCCGACTTCAACATCAGCCTTTGTGGTGTCAAGACACCACGGTTAAAGTCGTATAAGAGGTATCCTCCCCCCCCGTTTGGACGCCCCCCCTCCCCTTACATACCAAACATCGATATCTCGGAAAATACGAGGCGTGTAAAGGTTTTGATTGCGGATTTCTTTATCTTTATTTTTTATTATTTTTATATATTAGTCTCGAGAAACGGTCAAGACCGAACCGTATTTTAACTTTATATATATTTTTTTAATTTTATTTGTATATTTACTTTTATTTTAAAATCAACTGTAAATAAGTGTTGACCTTGTATTGTCTGACTTGTTCTTTTGGACAACACAGCTTTTTTTTTTAACATGGTAAAATTATCAAATAAGTCCTCCCACCCCGGGCAGGGTGGGAGGGACTGTCAGACTTTTACTGACTAAAATCCATGGTGTTCCTTCAATAACCCTTTACGTACCGGGGTCACGGTAATGGGATAAGTCCCACGACCCCGGCAGGCTTCGGCCCTCTGCAGAGGGGGCCTCGTCATGTTGCTGACGCTCTTTGAGGCGCGCGTGGAACACAACGCGCCGTCGACCCGGGCATGGTCCATGGTCGGACAGCGAGTTGCCCTTTACTCGCTGTCCGCATGCCCGCGCCTACGGTGGCCGGAGATCGTCGTCCGACGTCCGACGCCGTGGGCGTCTACCACTGCGGCTGGGCTGGAGGGAGGACGCCATCCTCTCCCTCACGCGGCCCGCCTCCTCCTTCGGAAGCATGACTGCTTCGCAGAAGGAGGCGACCGCTTCCCACTCCCTCTCGCCCCGCAGCATGGCCTCGACCAATGCCGGGCGCGAGAGGTCTCCGCCTATAGCCACCGTGAGGACACGTCGGTGCTCTGCCCAGGCGGGGCAGTCTTGCACCGTGTGCTCTACGGTGTCCTCAGGGCGACCCTCGCAGTGGTGACACCCAGGCGTTTCCTCCTTTCCCATCAGACACAGGTACCTCCAGAAACTTCCGTGTCCGGTGAGGACCTGCGTCATGCGGTAGGTCAGGACGCCGTGACGCCGATCTAGCCACTCCTCAAAGAGGGGTCTTACCGCCGCAATTGCGGCGTGCCCGTGAACAACACAGCTAGATTAAGTTTATGGTAAATGACAGTTTTTTGTTCTTTAGAACAACATAGAATTAGTTAAGGCTAAGCGACAGTGTTCTGTTCTTTTGAAAAACACAGATTTAGTTTAGGTTAGATGACAGTGTCTTGTTGATTTTATTTTTACAATTTACACAGACCCCCCTTTACAGGGTTTACAATTTACACATATACAATTGACAACTTGCCCCGACATAAAATGTATCGCACACCCTTGACCACTGGCGCCGCCAAGAGCCCCCCCACCACTCCCAAAGGTATAAGGGCAATTTTCGAACTTAGCAGGCGTATTAAAAGCTTTGAAACCGAGGTCCCAAAAGCAAAGACGCCCGCAAAGGCCCTGTCGTCTGAGGGGCAAGACGACGTCCTCAGGAGGCTGGAAGAGGTGGAGGCGGCGCTGACCGAGCGACTGAACGAGGTGGAGCGAAGCCTGAAAACGGACTTCGCCGAACTGGACGGCCGAAACGACGACCGAGGCGCCAACATCACCGACACCATCATCGGCAGGATCGACGAGGCCAGGGCTACCGCAGACCTAACGACCGAGGAGGTCGGCGGTCGAACGTACGCCCTCCTCAAAGACCTTGTCGGTGGTGTTACCGGAGATGTTGTTGCGGCCAAGGAGGAAATCGTGGAGGCCGCCAAGAGGCTGACTTCCGAGGCGGGTCTAGCTCCACCCCCCAGGACGTACGCCAGCGTCGCCGCGGCAGCCAAGCCCGTCCACCGCCCTGCACTTCACTCGATGGCGGTCACCCTCGAAGGCGGTCAGGAGACCGCTGACGAGGTGCTCGCCAGGGTGAGGAGGGTGGTCGACGCCAGAAGTACGGGCCTGGAAGTCAGTAAGGTCCGGAAGGCCAAGAATCAAACAGTCATACTGGGGTGTGACACAAAACAGGAGAGTGAGAGAGTAAGGGAAAGGATTGAGAACAGCGGGACCAGTCTAAAAGTAGCGCCTATGACCAATAAAAACCCACTCGTTGTCCTTAAGGACGTCTTCACGGACAGCGAGGACGAGGATGTCATTAAGGCGCTACACGCCCAAAACCGAGAAATGTTTGAGGGACTACCCGAGGAGGACAGGGATATCACAATAAAATATAAGAAACGAACACGAAACCTCAACACTATGCACATAATCCTCCAAGTTAGGCCCATTATATGGCAAAGGATGACGGAGGCTGGAGCCCTCTACCTGGAGATGAAAAACAAACACATAATTCAACCCTGCTGAATGCATAATTATGTATAAATAAAAAGCACTTATTGTAGTACATAAGAAATAGAAAACAAGAATGTTAGTAATAAGACAATAGGAAAAAGTATGTATAGATATAAGACTTACACATATTTGTTATAGATGAGCTAAGAAATAAAAATGTACAATAGTTAATAAATAAGCATTAATATAAATTATATAATAAGCTTTTATAAAAAAGCATAAATATATACGTATAAATATTAAAGCATAAGTATATGAGCATAAATATATAAACAAATAAAAAACATAAGCATACATACATATAAGAAATAGATATAAGAAAATGTATGTAAATAAAACAGATGTGTACGTTAATACCCCTTAAATAAAGAAACAACAGAATAGATAGAATAGCGGGAGTCCCACCCGGCAAAGAATGAAAGGTTGTATGAAAGAAAGATATAGTATGAAGAATGAAAGTGCGAGAAGAATACATGAGAGAACTGGCATGAAAGAGTAAAACAGAATAATAAGGTCCCTATGTTATCTCATGATCGGGGAAAAGCGAAAAAAAAAAAAACGGTATCAAGAGACCGGTTCGGTCAAAAGAAGACCGATGAAAACGATGCACAGAACCAAGAGATGACCGCTTTTTGGTGAGTCAGGCGTTGCGGAATCGTAAAGCGTCAAGTGTGCACCTGAAGAAGAGCCTTGAAGAAGTAAGAGGAGTAGAAGTTAGCTTGTGGACGGTCAGGAGGAGGCTTTTGGCTGCCAATATCAGGAGTTACCGCCCAGCTCGGGGCCCTAAATTACTCCGTGAGCACCGTGTTGCTCGACTTCAGTTTGCTCGGAACTGTGCTTCATTGACTCTGGAGGACTGGAATAAAGTATTGTTTTCTGATGAAGCTAGAATCTCTTTGTGTGGAGAGGACCGATGCCGGCGAGTGCTGCGAAGACCACGGGAACGCTATGCGGAAGTGTGTTTCGAAGAAATCACTCCTTATGGCGGAGGCTCCGTTATGTTTTGGGCAGCAATTAATTCGACGGAGCGTACGGAGTTAGTTTTCATAGAAAATGGAACATTAAATGCACACCGGTACATAATGGAAGTCCTAATTCCATATGCACAACCCACATTGACTGCACTTGGGGAAGATTCCATTTTTATGGACTACAATGCTCGCCCGCACCGTTCTGGCGACGTGGAAGCGTACATGCAAGAAGTTTTTTTTTTAATTGATACACCCGTCATCTCAGGTCATTGAGACACTACCTCCAACATGATCGGAGCTTATGCTCGTCTGTACGTTCATACCAGTTCTCGCTATTTTTCTTCTCGCACTTGCATTCCTCATACTTTTTTCTTTCTCGCATTCTTTCATCTTCTATCTCTAAGGGTAGAACGCCCTTCTACTTCCTATTCTGTACTGTTTTTCCACTTTATTATTCCAGGGATAATACATCGAAACAATGTTTTTATTAATTTTTTACACTGTTTCTTATTCTAGCTTATTCGTATTTCTTATTTCTATTACATATGATCTGGTTTTACAGTCAGCTTATTTATCTATTTCTATATTTTCTAGTTACATATTTCTTAGGACTACTTCTATTTCTAATTTTTAATATTAATACATTTGTAGATTAAACAGCGATCTTATTTTAACTATTCGTATATCTATGAAGGATATTACGACTACTTACGCTCTAGTTAAACCGTATGGGCAACATACATGTTATTCCTATTTGTCTGGCGTTCTTGTTCAATTGTATACCTTATATTATCAATGCTTGACCCTAATATTCTATATAATATTATGCAAACATCTATTTCTTAAACTGTTTTATTTCTTTTTATTACTCTTTCGCATATTTTTACGCAGTAATCTAAGAACATCTGTCTCTTTTTTCCCTCCATAATTTGCCACACGGTTTCAGCATCTAGTTTGGTGTCGAGTACATGCTCGGTCTCAAGTCTTTCCTGGTCGAATACGGGACAGCAGAATAATATATGTTTCAGCGACTTCAGGATCGCAGATGCACGATGGGCTCTCCTTGCACTTGATGCGATTCAAGTATTCGGAGAACCCACCATGCCCCGTCAAGATCTGGGTAGTGACGCTGCTTATTTTTAGCTTCCTGACTATCCTGTACGCCGCCACCGCATCCGGGAAAAACAATTTTGTCCCTGAGGCGGTTTCTCCGGAGGTGTATCGCTGGTTCCACACGTCAAGGGTTGCCGTTCGAATGCATCGCTTGACGTATGAAACCGGACAGAGGTCGTAGTCGGGCTTCCGTTTGGAACCTTCAGCGGCTCTCTTGGCTAGTTCATCGGCCCTCTCGTTCCATTCCAACCCCGCATGTGCTTTAATCCAAAATAAGGTAACAGCCTTGTTTTGGGTAGACAGGGACCTAACGTTAGCCCTCGTCTCTACTGCCAGGGGGTGGTGTCGGTTGTAGTTCTGAATCGTTTGGAGGGCCGCCATCGAGTCGCTGAAAATTCCAAACGATCGCGCACTGTGCTTTTGGATCTCCCTGGTTGCGACGCATATCGCCAGAAGCTCAGCCTGGTATACGGTGGAGTAGTGTGGGAGAGCAATCTTCAGGGTTTTGGTTTCGGCGTTACCGTTCCAAAAGGATAGTGCCGCTCCAACCTTGCCCCCTATTTTGCTCCCGTCCGTGTAGATACGAACTTCAAGTTCGCTCTGGGCAGCTACTTGCTCTTGGTTCGTCAGGCTTACGCTTCACCTGTGTACCTGACCCTGACCCTTCTGTTTGTGAGGTAGCTGTCGATGACCCTACTCAAGCCCACTGGACACTGTTCCTCAGCCAGACGGATCCTTATGGCTGGCCACCATGCGCTATCGACGGCTCCCTCTATGTCCAATGATATTAGTACTATTAATTTCTTTTGTTTCAGCTTGTAGCGTATGTGTTGCATTAGTGCATAGAGGGAGTCCTCGGTGCTTCTCTGGGGCATGAATCCGTACTGACGAGTACTCATCCTGGGTATCAGGTAGTACTTGAGGCGGGCCATCAACATCTTCTCGTATATTTTGTTGAAGATCGGTAATAGGCCGATTGGTCTGTACGCCTTCGGGGTGCTGTAGTCCGTCTTTCCGGGCTTTTTTAGAATGACGACCGTTGCCTCTTTCCAAATTTCGGGGAAGTGGTGGGTTTTCAGGCAGCCATTAAGGAGAGCCAAGGCTATCGCAGGGGCACCCCTAATAGCTTGGCAACAGATGTCTGACGTGAAGCCGTCTGCTCCTGGTGCTTTCTTGGCGTTGAATGACCCGCACGCTGCCATTAGTTCAGCCATCGTGAATGGTGGGCTCGCATGACTCATCTTGCCTTCCAACATTCACGGCCTCGGCTTTTTCTCTGATGCGTCGGTGGCAGGTGCTGTCATCGCCTGGGTGGTCTTCTGGTTAAAAAGTTTTCGCCAGCAGTTCGACTGAACCTTTGGCATCCAGCACCTCCCCGTCCTTTGTTAGTGGCTGGTCCTCTCCTCTTCCCTTAGTCCTTCCTATCACCCGGTAGATACCTTCCCAAACCCCTTCTCTGTCCTGTCTTGCGCAGAAGTTGTTCCAACTCTCGATTTCATCCTTTGCTGCTTCTGTTTCATACTCAACTTTCCGTTTCAGGTACTCTTCAACGACCTTCGATCTTCGGGCTGGTGCAGCATTCCTGACTGTGCGCTTCATGGTGGCGACTGCTTTCTTCATCCCCTCGAGTTTCTCGGACCACCACGGCAAGGTGAGTACTTCCCTGTTTTTCCTGTTTGGGATTGATGAGGTGCATGCATCTTTTATAATGGTAGTGTATAATTGTGTTAGTGTGTTTATTTGGTCAGCTGTATTTAAGTTGTTTATTTCTGTTGTGTTTATTTGGTTTTCTTGTGTTAATTGGCCGAGTTTCTTACGAAACTCAGACCAATTTGCTTTTTTGTGTTGTAAATTCTTGTTGTTCTTTGAATTTGTATGCCTTTCGACCTTTTTAATTTTATATTAAAAACAATGCCGTTGTGGTCCGAGCTCATGAGACCCTCATCTACCTTCCAGTCGTCCAACAGATCCAGAATATCCGTAGAACATGCTGTAATGTCTACATGGCTGCAGTAACGTATCCCCCCTCTGGTCGTGTCGAAGGTCTGAATTTCCCCTCTGTTGAGTATGTTCAGGTCCAGCTCATCGAGGACTCCAGACACTTCTTCACCTCTGCGGTCGATGGTCAAGCTTCCCCACCAGGTACTTTTGACGTTTGCATCTCCCCCGAGAACCCACATTCTGGATCCTACCTTTTCCTCAACGCGTTTGAGGTGTTCGAGGTATGGTCCGATTGGCTGGTTCAGCTCAAAATAAAAGGAGACTAGCGTGATCTTCCAGGCACTGGTTCGGATCCCAACCACGGTGATGTTATTTTTGGTGAGTTTTGGGTACTGTTCTACTATGAGATCTCGATCAAAGACCGCTATTGCGGCCTTAACAGTCCCGTCTCCGATGTCAGTGCTCTGGAAGATCCGGACGCCCCTGTGACTCCTCATCACCTTAGCCCCACCCACGTATGGTTCCTGAAGGAGAGCAACGGAGACCCCACGCTTTTCCGCTTCAATCCGAAGCTCGTTCGTCGCCAGTCTTTTCCGCTGGAGGTTGGCTTGTATCAGTCTGTAGGGGTTTGGGTTGCCTTGGGTGCCCTTAGCAGTATGCTACCGTTGACCTAGCTATCTCGTCCCATTTCCGGCGTGTCGGACATTCAGAGCTAAAGGCGTTGTGGCCGACGTCCCCGAGCTTGGCCCTTGTGCAGTTCTGACACTTAGGTGGGGCGCCCGTTAAAAAGTCGGCGCATTCCGACTTCAAGTGCGGGCCGCCACAGTGACTGCACAAGCCCTCCGGTTCTTTGCAGAATCGTCTGCCGTGCCCGTAGCCCAGGCAGCGCGTGCACTGCACCAGCGGGTTTGGTCTTCCACTCTTACTCGCTGGAGGTCCACGTGCAGGCATCCGACGTCCATTGCTCGTCTCCATATGGTCGGCGAGACGCTGACCACAACGTGACAGGTGTGTGGGTTCCTTGTCCTCCTCCGGAACTTCACCACTACTCTGTCTTCCTCCTTGTCGAGTTTGCGAAATATATCCCGGTTCTAATTTCTCAGCGCTTTTAGAACGTCCTCGTCTGAATTGACAGAGAGGACGTTTCTGAGAATCAGTAAGGGGTCTTTGTTTTTCACCTCCTCGACATTCAGGCAGTTCCCTCCCAGCTCTGGTAGCGATCGGATCATTTTTAAAGACGCTCCGTACTCAAAAATAAGAAAAAGTCGTATAAAGTTGTGCGATTTTGACAAGTGAGGTTTCATTGTGTGGGGCAAGTTAAAATCTAAATGCCCATGTGCTTTTTCATACCTGGATTGCAGTGCAAATCGGTGAAAACCTGAAAAACATCTACATTTTGAAGTTAAGTACAGAAACGAGAACTCAAGTCAAAAACGCTGGCAAACCAAGATCACTGACCCCCGCTTTTATTGAGAAAAGGGGTGGAAGTCGGTGCTGCGCACCGCCCTAACTACCCACAACCCCGGAAAACCCAGAGCCTCGGGAGCTACACTGAAAAAACTAAAAACACGTGCTTCTGAAAAATCAGCAAACGCCGAGCTAGACGTCTGGAACTTTGCAGCCTTCCTCTCCCTGGAAGCCATATACGGTACAAAGAAAAAATTTTTACATTCCTACGATACCCGATTTTTAAAAGCATCTTAAAGTTATAAACTTCAGACTAAAATATCTCCAGTTCCCATCAACATTTTGAAAAAATTCAATTGCTATCTTTGGCGCGCTCGTTAGTTCAATAGAGACTCTAAGTTTTAGATTTTTTGAGTTCACAGTTTTAAAATTATAAGGGTTTTCCTGAAAAAGGAAACACATTTTCGAAAATAATTTGACCTTGTAAATTGTTTCATATTTTTTAATTATTGTAAATTGTAGCGCTTAATTTAAGGATAATTTAGACATTTTTTCCAAAATTTTCCGACCAGCGGTTCCGGAGTTATTAAATTTTTACTGTTTTTAGGCCATAAGCCGAAATTTAATAATAAATAACAATTTTTGACATCAGGACAGGTTCAAACACGTCTGTTGAAACCCATTTAAGCCCAAACTCAGGCTGTATACCTCATAAATTGAGAGATTTGCCAAGTTTAACCATTTTGTATATTTTGGTTTAAAATTTCAACGTACTATATCTCGGGAGCCACTGGGACGAGGACGCTCGGATTTTCACTAATATTTGAAGCATTTTGTAAATTTTAATAGTAGTAAGGAGTAGGTAAAAATTGGGGTTTCCAGATCACAGAAGATCTGGAAACCCGCAATTTTCACCATTCATTATAGAATCATTTCAAATCCAGAAACACTCAATTACAACCATCATTCATTACTTCTAAACAGTACCTGGAAAATATTTAGACTGGTCTAATCTGAAGCTGTGACTCTGTTGTCATTTGAAAACTGGTACAATATTCTGACCTGGTCTGATATGTTATCTGGTTGTGTATTTATTATATTTTAAATTTGAAATAATATTCTAGCCTGTTCTGATCTGACCTCTTTCTTGTGCATGATATTTCGCGGGTGTTACATGAAATGCGTTTGCTCAATTGGGGTTTCCAGATCAAAGAAGATCTGGAAACCCGCAATTTTACCATTCATCGTAGAATCATTTCAGATCCCGAAACACCTAATTACAGCCATCATTCATTACTTCTAAATAGTACTTGCAATATATTCTGATTGGACTACTGAGTAGTCTTTATTATTTAACCATTGAAATGTAAAAGATATCACGAGAAATTTAGGTATTCAATATAAATGTGAAACATTTATCTTGTTCAACATTCGTAATTATGTACATTATAATTTATCATTACATTGATTCAACAATTTAATGACGCCGTAATTGGAGCAACAGTCGGTATAGTCTATTCGACACGACAGACTAAAGAAAATGAAGTGCGCTCGCTATTGTCCATCGCACTGCCTTATATATGCAACGTAGTAACGATTTAGTTTAAATGTTATGATTATGACGTAGAAATAAAAAGTACTATATTTTTAAATGCTTTTATTTACAATCAATATTTACACTATATACTAACCATTTAAAAAACAAATAATAATATAACTATTATACGTCTATTTTAAACATCAATTAGGTATATGAAGTTGAACTTATTTTTTTCACTATTTTAGCAACTAAATACTTGGTTTCAGTCATTATGTCATCAATATCACTACGGACTAAATATTGTATATTGACGCTTGCACCATCGGGGTCACTGTCCATTTTATCCATCTGACGACCTTCCACATCATGCACAATTATTTTTATAATTCGGTGAACATGCACAGTCTCTTTACGTGTGATAAACGATGTGCTTTTAAAAGGTTTTGATTTTTTTCTTCTTCTTAATTTTTTTCTCTTGTATTTTTTGCTGTCTACTCTCTTCACATGCTTGTTCCGCCACTTCGGCATACCAGCTTTCTCGGTCTTGACCATAATAAAATGGATTAAGAACTGGATCGGAGCATTCTATCGAATTTTGAAATAATGAATAATTTTATGCTATTAAACAGCATCAAATATAAATTCAATTGCTAATATCGATGATCACTTAGATACTTACGTTACATTGTTGGTTAATGTTATCTAAAACAGGACTGTAGGATGGTGAGCATGACATATTTAATTCTATGTCCCGACATTGTTAAAACCTGGAAAAAATACTCTGAATTAATATTTCGTTAACCGATATTCTATCTCATAACAACAATTGCGGTTGAAACTTAGTGTTATGTAGAAATGAATATGTACCAGACCTATATGTATTAAACATCGATTATACTGTCTGATAATAATGTTGGATAAAATAAGGAACAATAATATTAAAACTTACCAATATTACACGATAAAGCCAGTTGCAACAGTCAAGTATAGAACTGGAATAGATTTTAAAAGATTTTTTCTCTCTATTTATATACTCGTTTCCTAATTTAATTTTAATGGATAGAGTTCGAAATCGCATTCTTATTATTAAACCTAATTGTCTTAAAGTAGATAATGCAATAATTTTTTAAGTTAGATATCATATCTATTTCCAAAAGTTCACGGTAATCGTTTTCATACATTTTATTTAGATTATTAGGCGAGCAAACTCATGGTAACTTAATAGCATATCAAAGTTGCACCGTAAGTTGAATTCTTTTTAAGGAGACGAATCAAAACAATATAGCAATATCGGCATACTATTGTTACGTTTGGTTTCGCCTGTTATTATTGTGATATTTTAAAGCTAAGATATTTCAAATTTTGTCACAAATAGAATGGTAAGTAATGTTTTTATTTGCTCATAAATTAAGGTGATCGATATATCATCACGCCTTTAATTCCCAGTTAGGCAGATGTGTATTTAACTAACTATTTGTTAGTTATATTATTAGGCCTCCAATAGGCGAATCTATCACCATCTACAATATTTCGATGCAGTCGGATAAAAATAATAATGAATTAATTGAACAATATTGTTTACAATATCACATCACAAACCTGCATTTGGATGCAGATAACTGACACAGCATTTTCTATACACATGCCTCTTCCCAAATTTGGGATAATATGACGTAGATTTATCACTATTTAAGCGTCCCACTGCTGAAGTTCAACCACAAAACACCTCTTCCAGAGCTACTGGTATCATCGTACATCAAATCTTCGCTGCACTATTTAAAATGTAAGTGGCATTATTTTATATATTAGTAATTCTATTGTTCAACTATTTTTATAACAGGGAACTCCTTAGACGGGTGCAGTAATCTCGATTATTGAGCATGAGACATTGGGTTCGATACCCAGGAAATTGAGGCGTAACGATATCTTATTATATTATGTAATTATTCTAATATTCATTCGTATATGTATGATATGTATACACTATTCTAGTGTATTGGCACGGAAAGCCAGGACTGCAGGTTCGAACCCAGCTTATGAATTGATTAAATTGCATAATTAATAAATTAATTTTATATTATTTCAGGTCGCTAGCGAATGCAGAGACTCTCTTCCCATCTGACGACGAAGCGCAACCTCCAGTCACGAAAAAAGACCAAGAAAAGGAAGCTGGTGCCGGCGCCGAGCACGTCGCGGTCAACCCCAAAGAAGCCGTATTTCAAACCAATACCTCCAAAGAAGGCTACAGCTTACGACCTCTTCGGGACTAACAGTGAAGACGAGGAGAAAGAAGATGTCGCTGTTCCCGGTAAAGCTCCAATACAATTAACTTCGTATATAACTCGACGCCTTGCTAACGGTCATTCGCGCCAGACGTATGAGCATAAGCCCGGTACGCTCTATATAGATTTGAAAGTGTACCAGTGCGATGAAATTAAAAAAGATCAGCCAATTAACAGATGGCGCCAAGCAATAGTTACTGTGAAAAATCAAACATCTGACAACACAGATGCATGGCAACACCTGACTAATTTTATTATAGCAACTAGAAAAGAATTCGTATAGTGTCCACCAAAATTTGTTAGCAACTATTACTAAAATTCATTATTAATATTATATTATTTCATTATTTTACTTTAAATAGGTACTATTTTACCACGAGTTACTTGCTTATTTACGACATTTAATTTTAATAATTATCTCAATATTACGTAATGATTTTTATGTACTAGTATTCTGTTAAATTTTTTTGGGTTTATATTATTATTATGTGTTAAAGATATATATTCAAGAATTAAAAATTCGTTGTTTTGTTTTCGTACAGTTTCACCAATTCCTGGAAAAATAACAAATTATAATGATATAATGACTTGTGAAAAATGTCATATTGAAATACCGAAAAATTAATATCACTATCATGTGAGAACGAATTTACACAAATCTAATTGCATATTAAAAACCAAATATGAAAATACTGATATTATTGCTACGGCTTTTAGAAAGAGAATAATAAGTTACAAACTGAATCCATCGATGAAGTACCTTATATTACACCTGAGGAATTCCTAATGGATAATCAGCATCAAGTCATAAAACTAATTAATTCAATTCAATTCAATTTATTTATGTCGGATAATTCCATATTTGTTTGTTAGTAACATGTGAACTTACAAGCTAGTGTTAGTAATAGACTATTAACAACATATATCTAAAATTAAGTTTAAAAAAAAACCTAAGCTACGTGGGACACGCCGAACCTGGGGTATGGTATGTTTATTTGACTGCATGCAGTCGTATCCATCGCCTCAAGATCGGAGAATCCCACCTATCAGCTAACGTTCTCAGAATGGTGTTGGGGTTGGCGCTTATGCGGCGCTGTAAAGAACTACATCTCTTACGCATTACGGCATTAATGATTGTCTATTTAAACATAATTGTGTTAAATTAAACTTCGAGCTTTATGCTTACCTTATTCTCCCAAAATCTGATGAGCAACAGCTTAAGTCATTTAACACAAAATTTAACATTATATACAATAATACTGATATACATGAATTCTATATGAATACAATAAACACATTTCAGAGGAAACTCTCTGAATTCCAACACGGTGAATCTAGTTGGTCTTGTTTCTCAATAAGTCACCTGGAAATTAATATAAGTAGATATTCTCCTTTAAAAGGTGGTACTTACATAGATTTGCCACACGTAATACAAAAAACGAGAAGTTGCTTAAATATAAAAAGCCATGATAAGTATTGTTTTTTGTGGTGTGTTGTTGCAGCATTATATCTACATTTTCACCAATTCCTTCCTAGAAAAATAATAAATTATAATGATATAATGACTTGTGAAAAATGTCATATTGAAATACTGTAAAATGAATATCACTATCATGTGAAAACGAATTAACACAAATCTAATTGCATATTAAAAACCAAATATGAAAATATTGATATTATTGCTACGGCTTTAAGAAAGAAAATAATAAGTTACACACTGAATCCATCGATGGAGTACCTTACATTACACCTGAGGAACTCGTAATAGATCAAGTCATAAAAGTAATTAATGATTGTCTAATTAAACATAATTGTGTTAAATTAAACTTCGAGCTTTATGCTTACTTTATTCTCCCAAAATCTGATGAGCAACAGCTTAAGTCATTTAATAGAAAATTTAACATTATATACAAAAATATTGATATACATGAATTCTATTTGAATACAATAAACACATTTGAGAGGAAACTCTTTGAATTCCAACACTGTGAATCTGGTTGGTCTTGTTTCTCTATAAGTCACCTGGAAATTAATATAAACAGATTTATCCTTTAAAAGGCGGTACTTACATAGATTTCCCGCATTTAATACAAAAACGAGAAGTTGCTTAAATATAAAAAAAAACCATGATAACTAAAAATTTAATGTTTGCAGGACAAGTTCCTACCCAATTTTTTCATCTTTCTTAAATATAAATGGTCTATCATTTCCTCCATCGTATAATGATATTAGAAATTTCGAAAAAATAAATATATAAAAATAAGATAAATCCTACTATAAGTATAAACGTATATGGATCGGATGATAAAAAACACAGTCACTGGACCCTTATATGTGACAAATTTAAGAAAGACACACCATGTAAATTAATTATATATTGAACGAAAAGGCAATGGACATTATTGTTTAATAAAAAAAAATACTCAGATTAGTCAAACATCAAATAAGTAAACATAAAGAGCATGTAACTATTTTGTTAAATCATTTTAATTTTTTAAATAAACTATAAATAACATTAAACAGTCCTTTTGTTTTATTTTTCATATTATTTTTACCTATGTCATTTTATTTTTAGTAACCAATAACTGTAATAACCAATAACAATAACAAAATGTAGGTCTCTGTGGAGGTATATATTGGTATGTTCAATAGTAATAATATTAATAGGCAAGATGAAGTTAATCAGGCAACCCATATCCTTAAACATTAATAATATAAACTTAAGTGACTCTCTTCACCACATCAGTATTGCTTTTTGAATTCTACTAGTTTAATGATGATAAAGAAGTCATAGCTCCGAATGAAGCTTTTCCGAATTCTATTTTTATTTTTGATGATGTTGCAATCGAGAATCAAACCAATATCCGTAATTATTTCTGTATGGGACAACATAAACAAATCGATTGTTTCTATTTATCTCAAACCTATTCAAAAATTCCTAAGCAATTGTTACGTGATAATGCAAATTTTCTTATAATATTTAAACGTGCGTATTAGTAAGTATAAGGGTACTTTTGAAAAAGGATATACATCCAACTGGTCAACAGAAATATTAATAATTTAAAAAAATACAAAATACAAGTCCTATCAGTTATTTAATTGAAGTTACAACTAGAGGCCGGCCTATTTTAGGTGCCTTTTATGCACAAGAGCTTCAAAAAACAAAACATCCTGATGTATATCTAGTGAAAAAAGTCCTAAGAAGTAAAGGAAATAGAGTTTTAGTGAAATGGTTAGGTTTGCCTCCTTCGGAGAATAGTTGTATTGATAAATCGAATAAATTGTAACAAGTTTATGAGAGTTTACAATAGTATTTATTAAGTATTCAATCTATTAATTGACTACACCTTAAGCCACATAAAGATGGGCTTGGAATTTTCATATCCAATGAAAAAAAAACTAAGATATCGGCTACCCAATCGAGCTTTAACTAACTTAGACATGTTAAAGTATGGAAATAGTATTCCTTATTTTAGAGGTGTCTTTATGAGAGATGAGTTACCTAAATACCCGTACAAAAAAGAATGTGGAGTTATTATTTTGGTAAGCTCTAAAAACCCTGGCTCTCACTGGGTAGCCTATGCAAAATACAATGATTACATTGAGTATTTTGATAGTTACGGAAATCTTAAACCGCCACAGGAATTCATAAAATATGTTGGTCCCAAAGTGAATTATCATTATGAAAATATACAACGTGACCATCCTTTTAATTGCGGACATCTTTGTTTACACTTTTTTTTTAATTTGGTGGTGCGGAGTTATAAAATAAACGTGATCTTTTATAACAGTTCAGTACCTACATAAGTATGTCTACTACGGTTACCATCTCTGGAAATAAATCAGAATTAGTTTCATACTTTCAACCACCGCTTCATTTAACTGATCAATATGAGAGCGGTTTACTATATTTTTCAGTATTGAATTCAAGACGAGATCTTCCTATTAAAACTAGCAATCTGTCTGTGTTCAACATCGAATGTGATCTTGTGTACGATTCATACTGCAACGGATTGCCAATACATTTTATTCATGAATTTGTATCTGATACTGCTTTAGGTCGTTATGTAGATCGTTATGTAGAGATACCACAAAACGTGATTTACTTTCCAGTGAACAAAAGTATAATTTCATCCATATCTGTTAAAATTGTTGACTAATTCGGTCACCTTATTAACTTCGACGAACAACATATTCAATTACGTTTGCATTTAAGAAAAACAAAATGATTGTATATTATAAAAACACCGCAATGAAAATAAATCGTCATATTTCTTCTGCAACCACACACACACACACACACAGACCTAATTTAAAAATAAAAATAAAAAAATTGACTAAATTAAATAAAAACTTCCTTAAAGCCTTGGGGCTAAAAGTTTGAATATGCTACAGATTACTGAATTACCACACACTTTACACTTCGACAGTTCGATTTAAAGTTATGAAATCCATTCATACAATCCCTACAATAACACCTTCAAGGAAAACGATGAAATCAGAATCCCCATACGTCAGCAAGACATATACATGCTACCATCAGCCAGTTCAATTTACATCGAATGTCAAGCAAAACTCTTCGGTAAAGATGGGAATCCGATTAAAAAAGCTGTTACGTTCACTAATAACCATGTTATCTCTTTGTTTCAAGACATCAGATATGAAATGAATGGCATTGAAATAGACCATATAAAAAATTCGGCAATTACGTCAACAATAAAATCATACATTTCATTAAATGAAGCAGAAAACAAAGTTGCAGCCTTATGGGGTTGGAACTTAATAGGATTCCAAAGTGATGGACATTATAGTGCTGTGATACCATTAAATAAGGTTTTAGGGTTTGCGGAAGATTACAATAAAATTATGATAAATTGTAAACACGAACTTATTTTAAGTAGAAGTAACTCTAACTTCAACAGTGTTATTCTTTCTGATGATGTCATTCATTTCCAAATAGATGTACAAAGAGTTCAGTGGAGGGTGCCACATATAAAAGTGTCAGATCGAGAACGACTCATACTTTTAAAACATTTAGAAAGAGATAAACCTATTCAGATGGCCTTTAGAAATTGGGATTTATATGAATATCCTATACTCCCTAAAACTACAAAGCATTCTTGGTCAATTAAGACTGCTTTACAATTGGAAAAGCCCAGATATGTTATATTTTGTTTGCAAACTAATAGGACAAATAATAAAACTAGAGACAGTTCACTATTCGATCATTGTGAAGTGACCAACGTAACGCTCTTTTTAAATTCACAATACTATCCATATGAACCTATGAGTTTAAAGTTTTCTGAGGACTAATATAGCATATTATATGAAATGTATGAGAAATTTCGTCATTCGTGTTACAACAGTCTTTCAGATCCATTGTTAGAATTAAACGATTTTAAAGAAAAGGCACCTTTGTTTATCTTAGATTGCTCAAGACAAAACGTCTTAAAACAGGTCCAGTGGACGTACGACTGGAAGTAGAAAGTTCCATACCAATACCAAATAAGACAACTGCGTACTGTTTGATTATAAACGATCCACTTGTGGAACATAAACCTCTCAGCAACATTGTGCGCAGGTTATCATGACTGCCATTGTAGATATTCAAGGCTTTAAAACAGAAGCAAATGAATTTATAGCAAAAGAAATCGCTATAATGTATACTAACTACAAAAAACTACAAGTATTTTTGATTAAGCCACCATTTCTCTTTAAATATTTTATGGTAAGTACCAGAAAAGAAGCAAGTTAGTTGGATTGAACGTAACAGAAAGATATACTAGAGTGAAGGATTTGTATCTTATTCAGAGTTTGATTCAGATATATTGAGAGATAAATGTGTCTACGTCAAAGGTTTAAAAAAAGTGTTGTGGTTATTATATATGGCATATTTTAGAAAATAGTAATAATAATATATTCAATTTAGAAGATAAAGGTTCTTCAAGTTTGATAACTTTATACAATCAATACCAATATTCTAAAGATTTATATAACTGTATTTACCATGACTCTGTTTGTGCTTTAAAAAATGTATTGTGTTTAAATAAGTGGTGCTTTGATAATAACATTTTAAAATAAATACTATCTTGTTTAATTTGTGAAATATGTTAAGGTATATCTTCGAGTTTTCTATCCCCATCCCAATCATTTCTTTTGTAAGTTGCTGACAAGAGCTGCGTGATGTCATTCTAAGTTTAGAATTATCTGTATTCAAAAATAGGAAATGAGTGAATATATCATAAAAAATGAATACAAACTACAATATGACATGTACAATAGTTATAAAATGCGTGAATTTTTATTTAATTATTACTGGGGGACGATTAATTCAAAGAAAAGGTTAGTAATGGAAATGGCTGACGCTGGATTCTTTTGGAAATAGTATAAATGATAAAGCAGCATGTTTCTCATGTGGAGGGGTTATAGAAGATTGGCAGATTTACGATGACCCATGGATGCAACATGCTTTTCATTTTCCTCAATGTCTTAGTTTATTTGAACTCTGTAAAGGGAAAATATTATATTGCTAAGTATCTGAAACAGTACCTCACAAAATGAGTCAACTTGTGCCTACAATGTTTCCAGATGATTGAGACTTTATATGCTACCAGAAGATAAAATTATTTTTTATATAAATTATACTTATATATATAATTATACTCGTAAATAACTGTACTATAATCTAGCAAAAATTTAATAAATACATTTCGGTATAATAAGAGCAAAGGCATTTCATTTAACACCCGCTAAATATCATGCACAAGAAACAGGTCAGATCAGAACAGGCTAGAATATTATTTCAAATTTAAAATATAATAAATACACAACCAGATAACAGATCAGACCAGGTCAGAATGTTGTACCAGTTTTCAAATGACAACACAGTCACAGCTTCAGATTAGACCAGTCTAAATATTTTCCAGGTACTGTTTAGAAGTAATGAATGATGGTTGTAATTGGGTGTTTCTGGATTTGAAATGATTCTATAATGAATGGTGAAAATTGCGGGTTTCCAGATCTTCTTTGATCTGGAAACCCCAATTGAACAAACGCATTTTATATAACACTCGCTAAATATCGTGCACAAGAAACAGGTCACATCAGAACAGGCTAGAATATTATTTCAAATTTAAAATATAATAAATACACAACCAGATAACATATCAGACCAGGTCAGAATATTGTACCAGTTTTCAAATGACAACAGAGTCACAGCTTCAGATTAGACCAGTCTAAATGTTTTCCAGGTACTGTTTAGAAGTAATGAATGATCGTTGCAATTGGGTGTTTCTGGATTTGAAATGATTCTATAATGAATGGTGAAAATTGCGGGTTTCCAGATCTTTGATCTGGAAATCCCAATTGAGCAAACGCATTTCATGTAACACCCGCTAAATATCATGCACAAGAAACAGGTCAGATCAGAACAGGCTAGAATATTATTTCAAATTTAAAATATAATAAATACACAACCAGATAACATATCAGACCAAGTCAGAATGTTGTACCAGTTTTCAAATGACAACACAGTCACAGCTTCAGATTAGACCAGTCTAAATATTTTCCAAGTACTGTTTAGAAGTAATGAATGATGGTTGTAATTGAGTGTTTCTGGATTTGAAATGATTCTATAATGAATGGTGAAAATTGCGGGTTTCCAGATCTTCTGTGATCTGGAAACCCCAATTTTTACCTACTGTAAGGTTTCAGGACTTTTCAGCCTGAAAAAAATGTTGTGGCTGAAACTGTTTTCAGGAGATACCTGAAATGGTGCCGAGCTGTACATCCAAAACCCGGACTTTTTCCGACGAAGGGTTCCAAAGTTACGGGCCTTTAAACCCGACATTTGACAGTTCGGCAGCCATTTGGTTTAGATTCAGGACGCAATTACTCGTGAACCGAGATTTGTAGTAAAGTGCGGTTTTCGGAAATTTAATCAGGGGCTACTTGCCTTTCACACCCCGCGTTTTCAGGCGATTAGAAGCTAAAAATTTTCAGCTTCCTGAAAACAGTTTCAGCGTATAGCGGAGTTCAGGCCAAGTTGGAAAAGTCCAAACTCGGGCGTTCTACGACTGCCTGAAACGGAGGGGGTCGTAGAGGGTCGGGGTTTTCACTGAGAATATCAGCAGATTATAGGACAGGACACTTTTCAGGCGTTTTCCTGAAATAGAAATTGTTCAGCCTGAAAACCACCTCAGTGGATTGGTCTCACCGAGCCAAGTACGGAAAGCCCAAACACCGGTATTTTTGGGCCGGCGGTTCCGGAGATATCCACTTGTAACCAGATTTTGGCCGCCATCTTGGCAAATAAACCAAATTTTCAAGTTGGGATATCTCTGAAACCCCTTGGGGTAATCGCATCGAGTTTGGGTTTGATTGAAAGAGCTCGGTGAGAACTATCCATTGGACCTAGTCAAACGACTCTACATAGAGTTTTTCGAACAGTCACCCTGTATTTGTAAATTTGTGACTCCAAAAAATTTTTTATTTTTTTTTCTTGACTTTTCACTGCCTGACCCGTTCTTTTAAACATTACGGAGTCCCTAGAGTTAGGTTAGGCTTTTAATCTAGTTTTAAGTGACAGTGTTTTGAGCCTATTGGCCAAAACACATAGGATAAGTTAGATCTAGTAGACTAAATTTTAATTGTGAAAATTGACCTATATAATCGATGCTTGACCTGTTCTATTGAACTAAAAGGCTGACCGTGTCAACTTTGAAAGACACACGGAAAAACTATAGAGGATCTCAACGATCCTAAGTTCACTTTAAATTTTATATACACTTTTATTTGTAAATTATACACGTAACGCAAACCTCTGAGATGATCGGATTCAGGACCCCACTCAAGGCGAAGCCAGCTGAGGGCGGAAAATCACCGCAGCAATCGACATCACCTCCGAAAGTGAGGCGTAGTATCGAGGTATGGGAGGCCACGGGACCCTCTAACGCGAACCCAAATCTAACACCTCCTTCCGTAGTCACTAAGAATTTAATTTAATTTGTTCAGTCCCAAGCCAGCCAACGGTAACTGGTATGCCGAACTGTCCACGGTACGTGGAGCCCTAACTGCGTTGCTTTTCCAACAATAGGCTCTTAGGCCTCTGTACAACAATTAAGCTTACACTTATAACCTAGACTTACCCTCTGAGCTGGGACGACAAGCTTCGACCTTTTCTTCTGGCCACGTCCGTGTCGTAGGTGTGTAAGTGGGTAATGAGTAATTGAAACGTGTAATAATGGTCAAGTGTTCATGGACGTTCCAAGGCGCCGGTCTTCAGATGGCGTGTCCAGACAGCATTAACGCTGCCCCACAGGCGTATTTTAGCACCAAATCACAATTACTTGCAACAAAGTTCGCGCGTCAGTCAGCCTGACTTCTTTCGACGTTATTGTTCAAAATATCCCAGGTTTTTACTCAAAGGGGGATTACAAAGTCCAATTAATCACTAATCACTACCAATCTATCGATAGCCACTGAGATTCAATTCGATTTTCAATTACAAACAATAAAATCAATTTCAACAAACTCGGCGGTTGCTTTTTCAAGGAAAATTATATGTCAAGTCAAAACAGGACCACAGATAATAATGTTGCCAACCAAAAGGTGCGTTCTGTTTCACGTTGGACGGAACATCTATCCCCCCCCCCGGACGGGCCTACCCGTCCGCTAATCAATTGGAAGCCTTGACAAGGTTGCGACCGCTCTCTTTATGATGGATCCGTCCACCAAAACCTCAGCAAAACGAGGGACCCCGTCGGTGCCAGCCACTAAATTGAGAATGCGCCCCCTGCGCCAATACAAAGGCTTAAGGTTGGCATCCTTAATCAGGACGAGGTCTCCGATCTTGGGCGGATGAGTTTTATCCGTCCACTTGACGCGTTGCTGGAGGATGTGCAAATACTCTGAGCTCCAACGCTTCCAAAAGTTCTGAGCGAGCTGTTGCGCCAACTGAAACCGCGAGAGCCGATTTTGGCTCACATCAACAAAAGGGTACTCCGGCAAAACGACAAGTGGCTGTCCAATCAAGAAATGGCCCGGTGTTAGAGCCTCCAAGTCATTCGAGTCCGAAGAGAGCGGGCACAATGGGCGCGAATTTAACACAGCTTCAATGCGGCAAAATACCGTAGCTAGTTCCTCAAAGGTGAGAACGGTGTCTCCCAACAATCTCCGCCAGTGTCCCTTTGCCGCTTTCACCGCGGCCTCAAAAATACCCCCCCAATGGGGCAGGCTGGCGGGTCAAACAACCAAGTGACCCCTCGGCGGGCCAAACTATTACCAATGTCAACCTGGCTCTCATTAAGGAAGGCGTATACCTCCTTCAAACGGTTACTTGTACCCTTGTAATTCGTACCGCAATCAGACCTAATCAAAGAAGGTAACCCACGGCGATACACAAATCTGTCCAAAGTCGCCACAAAGGCCTCTGTCGAGAGGGAGGTTACCAGCTTCAAATGTACTGCCTTGGTTGACAGGCAGACAAAAACACACAAATAAGCCTTGACAATTTTACTATTTCGAAGTGTGGACGTCTTCACCGAAAAGGGACCAGCAAAGACCGTTCCGACGCCAGCAAAGGGCCTCGCCTCATTGACACGATCCAGCCGGCAAATCTCCCATTAGGGGCTGCATAGCGGAGGCCTTAGTCCGATAACACGGCATACAACGGAAGACAATGCTACGAATAGTACGACGAGCTGACAAAATCCAAAATTCTCGCTGCAGAATGGCCAACAGCGCATTGCAACCGGCATGCGAGTTTTTAACGTGACGATCAGTCACCAACAATTGTACCAAGTGGCCCTCCTTGGGCAACAAAAGGGGGTGACGGGCCCCATAAGGAAGGCTAGAGTGCCTCAACCGTCCTCCAACACGCAAAAGACCCGTCTTATCCAAGAAGGGAATCAGCTTACTAATGGCTCCCGACAACTTAACCCTACCAGACTTCAAGACCTCGATCTCCTTCTCAAAGTGAGCAGCCTGCACAGAGCGGACCCAAAGGAGGAGTGACTCCTGTCGCTCTTGAGGAGAGAGAACTGGTGACAGGCGCTTGTCCCCTGGATTCCTAGAATTATGGCCAAAACGCCTGATCCACGAGGTAACGTTCAACAATTTGTCGAGGGAGCTGTATCGATTCAACGAAAACTCAGGATCAAAAAAGAGGGTCCTTCGTCCCAACAGCGAACACCTTAAGTCCGGGCAAAGGACCCGACATCAAGACTGGCGTTCGAGGCCAATCGTCCTCGGGGCGAGTCAGCCAGTCCGGTCCCCACCAGAGGGGGTGAGCAATCAAGTGGGGGGCCATGCACCCGCGTGAGGCCACGTCGCCCGGGTCACCAGGCACGTGCCTCCAAATCAAAGGCGTTTCAGAACCTTGAATCTGGGACACTC
This sequence comes from Tholera decimalis, assembly GCA_943138885.2. Classification (NCBI taxonomy): domain Eukaryota; kingdom Metazoa; phylum Arthropoda; class Insecta; order Lepidoptera; family Noctuidae; genus Tholera; species Tholera decimalis. The sequence continues at coordinate 30,261,344 of OW964551.2, forward strand.
GGTTCGCAACAAAGACCTCCAAAGAGTGGACGGACGTCTTCAACCAACACAAAACAATTTGACTGTCCGTCCAGGCGTAAGAAGCCCGAATGTCAACAGTTCCACCCAAAGTGTGCGCAACGTGGTTTAGGAGACGCACAAGAAGCACTGCAGGGAGTGCGGATACAAATTGGAGCCAGTCTTCCAACAGGGTTTCCCGAAGTGGCTCGTCCCAACCAAGTTCAGTTATAACCAGGGCAGGAGCACCAATTTTAGGGTAAAGACAACTCACAAGGGTGAGTTCAAACCAGGTCCTTCCCTCAACAACGGTGACAGCCGTTTCGCCAATTCCAATCTTGCCTGAAAGGTCGTTTACCTTCAGGCCAACCTGTCCCGCTAACCAAGACGACAAAAGGCAACCCTGGGCTCCCGTGTCCAAGATGGCACGGACCACAATCGAGTCACCCAAGGGTCCCCAGACCTTGACCGAGGCCGTTGGCCACAAAACCGTCTTGATCGGGGGGGGGGGGGGGGGGTCCTTTAGCACGAGAAGCACAAACGGCGTGCGTTGACAATGCGGCGGCGGGCACTTACGTGCAAATTCAAAAAGGCCGGGCAACGCGCCATGACATGCCCCGTTGCCTTACAAAAGTCACGATCATAAGGACTCCGGGCGCCCGCAAAACGGGGGGCGGGGCGAACATCAACAGGCCCCCTAGCCCTAGTCCGTCCCTGGTCTCTTGGCCGAGAAGGTAGTGGGCGTGACCCCGTGGCGCCACGAGTGTTATCCAAAAACCGACACTCGTCTTCCAAAAACTTGAGGAGGTCGTCAAAGGGGGGAAGATGGGTGGCACTATCCCCACCATACTTCTGCTCAAAACGTGACCTCAACTCCGCAGGGAGCAACTGCAGCACTATGTGCACCAAAAAGTAGGACCAATGGTCCACCGGTAACTCCAAGCGTCTCAAGGCGTGGGTCGCTGAGACCAACGTGTTCAGCAAGTCAGTGCGCAACGCCGACGTGCTGGTAATGGCCGGTAGCCCCAAAATCTGGCCGATGTGCACATCAGCCAGGCAGCGCTTGTTCTGATACCGTCGGGAGAGAAGCTCCAGAGCGGTCTGGTAGGAAGAATCCATCACCGGCAAGTGCTGCACCAAGGCTCTGGCTTCGCCCTCCAAAACGGACAACAAATAGGCCAACTTCTGGGCAGGTCCGAGGTCCGAGCGGGCATCCACAAGGCTCTCGAAGAGATTAATGAAGCCCAGCCAGTGGTCCAAACGACCGTCAAAATGTGGCAGCTCCAGGGTGGGCAGCCTACCCAATAGTCCAGGGCCCTTGACAACGGAGGTCTGAGGCTTGGCCTCCTCGGGCACCCGGCTCCTCAAAATTTCCCGGGCTCGTTGACTTATGACATCCCCCAGGTGGACAATCTGGTCATAGTCATCCAAAACCTTATCGCGGGCTGCCTGGTCCATCACCCCCAAATCCACATCCATAATGAACTCATTAAAGCGTGTGAGCACAGCATCAACCGACTTGAGCCTCTCATTCAAGTGCTCGTACCGAGCAAGGGTGAGCTCTTCCAAGTCCAAACGCTCAACCGTTGCTGCTGCCGATGTGAACCATCTCAACTGTGAGGCCAATCCGGCAGCAGACTCCCTGACTGCCTTTAATGAGGCCATTGCAACAAACAAATATCAATACCAACAGGCTAAAATTAACTAAACAAACAACAATGACTTGTTAGCCAACCGAGCAATTTCAACAAAATAAAACTTAAATTCAATTTATTTCAGGTCCAAATCCGACCCTGTACTTATTCCAAGTATGAATCTAGCTTGCTACAGATGGCTAGTTACTGAAAAAATAACAATTTAATGTATATATTGCGCTGGATCAACACCAATTAAACACAACAATTGTTACGGACGACATAGCTTTATAGATTTAAGTACGATTAAAGTAGTATAAATTAGTAATAGCTCGATAGCGTATGGATTGATTAAGGTTTAGACTTAAGTAATAGATATTGATTTAGTATTAGTGTTCATGTAAAATAAGTAGATTAGGTGGTTTCATTTAGATGTAAGTAAAAGACCACGCCGTGGTATTTACTTAAAGGCCCTACTCACGGTTCAACACAACCCACAATCTGCTGACACAATTTGTTGAAGTCGCGATTGAGCGTTCTCTACTCACGATTCATCCAACCCACAATCTGCTGACACAATTTCATTCCGCGATTGCTTGCCACGTGTGCACGTCACGTTCGTATTAGACATGGGTCCGCCAAAACTAACAAAATTTCAAAAAGCAGGTGTTGCACTTCATGTAGCATCGTTATGTGTATCCAGAGAGCGACGTAAAAAACGATACTGGGTAAAAAAGTGGCTGTTATTAAGAAAGAAAATCTCGCATATGTCGATTATGTATTATTTGGACCCAGAAGATTTTTTAAATTTTCTAAGAATGGGTTCAGACAGTTTTGAAGAATTGCTCAGAATGGTAACTCCGATAATCAAAAAACAAGATACAGTGATGCGCGAAAGCATAACTCCAAAAGAACGATTGGTTGTAACCCTGAGATTTTTAGCTACCGGGCAAACCTACGAAGATTTAAAATTTTCTTCCATAATATCGCCACAAATTTTATCAAAAATTATTCCTGAGACGTGCTGGGCGATTTACAGATGTTTACGACATTACATTAAGGTAAGTACAAATAAAAATTATAAGGATTTAAGTAAGTATTTATTGAATGTCAAAATACAAAAAAGTTACAATAATTAAGTTATATTAATTTTTACTATTACCTTTCAGGTTCAGGTCAGGTTCACGCGAAGATTTCATATTCTCGGAAGCGTAATCACACCATCTCGATTTAATGTGTGGGCTCAGCTTCTCTACAACTTCGTGAACTATCATTGGATTCCAGATATAGCCGCGGTTGTCTATCTTGGATAACACCATATCGCGGTGAAATTCCATATCTGGAATTTCACCGCGAACGTATTTAATTCACTGGCCGCGCCTGTGAGCCGAGGTAGTTTCTTTATATCGTCCATCATACGATCCATTAGTTTCTCCGGCCTCCCGTAATACTGTTCCAGTGTTTTCATAATCACCTGCGGGTCAGACGCGGAGAACAGGAGCGCTGATACTGCCTCTCTAGCTTCACCTTTAATACAGTTGCGCAATCTCGCCAAATTCTCGATCGCGGTGAACTTACACATACTCGATGAGTCATCGTACGCCGCCTTAAACGGCAACCATTCAGTGGCCGCTCCCGTAAACTCAGGTAGCTCCGTCATTTGTCGTGGCGGCGGGCGTATGTGTATCAATTTTTCCAACGTATTGGCCAACTGGTTAATACCTTTTTCAAATCGGCGCTCTCCTCTGGCAGGCGAGCGCGAGGCTGATCGTTGTCTTATTCGGTCATGTCCGGCAGATGTAATGGCGGCGAGATACGGGGCGGGTTCAACGCACGTGGTAGTTTCTGGGGCGGGTTCAACGCACGTGGTAATTTCTGGGGCGACATCAGTGGCAGCGGGATGCGGCGGCTGCTCTATCCGCAACCGATCCGCATGTGAAAGTTGGCTTCGGTCAATATTTTGAAGCCACTCATCCACTCTGTCTTCACTCATGTGCACGGAGCCCTGTTCACGGGCTTCTGCCTCTGCCTCAATCGTTGACACTTCATATTCAAGTCGCTTGCTGACGAGCGCCTTTTCTAATTCAAGTTGCTCGTCTCTTATCGCAGCGATCTTTTTCTGTGCCTCGTATTCTGCCTTCTTCACTCTTGCCACGTCACTGTAGTACGATCTTCTGGAATGTATCGTACTTGCTGTATTCCTCACAGAAGAATCGCGTACAGCAGTCATAGTTATAGCCGAGTCCTGGGTTTGTAGCGCGGAGAGCGTTGACGGATATCGCGACGCTGATTGCGTAGCGAGTGATTCACTATATTCGTGCGCGGTCGCTGTGGCTCTACTTGCTGGAATGTGGCGAACAGCCGGCGCGGTCGAGGCGTTATCGGACGTCGTCGGCGCATCTCTCCCCGCCGCGGATGTAGCGGGGTGTGCGGACGCGAGCGCGTGGGCGGCAGGGTCGGCCCTAGCCGTAGGCGCACCGTACGGGGTGCGCGGGAGCGCGGACGCGACGGTCGACGGCGACCTAGGTATCTAGGTACCTATGTGCGGGGGCGTCGACTATCGTAGCCTGATTCCGACGCACTTTCCTTGGCCGCAACGCTTCTAGTCTTCATGTTTGATTTAAATCTTCAATCGGCGATCTTCTACCGTTGATTCGGGCTTGATAGACTAGCTATCGATAATCCGAGCTCGTAGGACCAGATCTTAGGGGTGGACTGTATGTTGATGATTAAAACTTCAGAGCTTCGGAGATTTCACGATTTATTCTTGTTCCCGGGACGGCTTGCTGCTTGAGTGACGTAACGTTAACTGACAATGACTTATATCTGACTTGTATCCAATGACTACACTGGATATGACAACAATGACTACAAAAAGGAAAGCCGATACCCAAGTCCAGTAGTTTATATAAGCTAGACCCCTATCTGGAAAACGAAGTCCTTAAGGTCAGAGGAAGAATTGGACACGCAGCAGTCATGGAAAGTACAAAGACACCAGTGATTCTGCATGGCAAACACCCGTTCACGCGGTTGTTAGTCGAGGATGCACATCGCAGAGCTGGTCACGCAACCAACGAACGCGTGATCAACGAACTAAGACAGCGATACTGGGTGGTCAACTTGCGCCCGACGGTGCGAGCCATTGCCCAGCGATGTCAGCTCTGCCGTATTAGAAAAGCTGCGCCAGTGAGACCGACTACGGGGGACTTACCGATTGAGCGAATAATGAAAACACAGCGACCCTTTACCTACTGCGGGACCGACTACTTTGGTCTAATGACTGTAGTCATAGGTAGAAGACACGAAAAACGATGGGGAGCGCTATTCACCTGCCTGACTACGAGGGCAGTGCACCTAGAATTGGTGTCGAGTTTATCTACCGACTCGGCACTAATGGCAATACCAAGGATGGCGGCATGACGAGGTTGGCCCCAAGTAATGTATTCAGATAATGGCACTAACTTTAGAGGGGCCGACGCCGAACTACGACAGGCCTATAAAGAGTGGACAAAGAAGTTCACTGACTTCGGGCTGGAGCATCGGATGAAGTGGAAATTTATCCCACCAGGGGCGCCGCATATGGGGGAGCCTGGGAACGCTTAGTGCGCTCCGTGAAAGCAGCGCTGGGGGCGACACTAAATCAGAAGGCGCTGAAAGAGGAAATGCTGCTCACGTTGCTGACAGAGGCCGAGCACTTTATAAACTCTCGGCCCCTGACCCATGTCTCTGTCGATCCTAAGGATCCAGAGGCCCTCACGCCGAACCACTTCCTCATAGGAATCTCCTCGGGTCTTCCCCGAACTGGGCCTTGTGAAGAAGTTAGCCGCAAGCAGTGGAGAGCTGCCTAAGCGCTCGCCGACCATTACTGGCGGCGCTGGGTAAAAGAATATCTGCCAACGCTGGTGCCCAGGGGGGCATCAGATGACCAACGACGACCCCTTCAAGTTGGTGACTTGGTCGTCGTCATTGACTCCTCACTCCCGAGAGGAACGTGGCCCCGAGGCGTCGTGGAAGCTGTCTACCATGGTCCAGACAGCAAGGTGCGTTCAGCTGACGTCAGAACCACAGCGGGCAACCTACGGCGTCCAGTCACGAAGCTAGCCGTCCTCTGCGTGGAAAATTAGGCTACGGTAGCCCTGCGCCGGGGGGAGGATGTTACGGACGACATAGCTTTATAGATTTAAGTACGATTAAAGTAGTGTAAATTAGTAATAGCTCGATAGCATATGGATTGATTAAGGTTTAGACTTAAGTAATAGATATTGATTTAGTATTAGTATTCATGTAAAATAAGTAGATTAGGTGGTTTCATTTAGATGTAAGTAAAAGACCACGCCGTGGTATTTACTTACGTTTCGGCACTCTGATTGGCCGAAGTAAGTAAAGTACCACGCGGTAGCGCGGCGCACTGATTGGCCGACGTAAGTAAACTACCACGCGGTGGCGCGGCGCACTGATTGGCCGGCAGTTAAATACCACGCGTCGGCTCGGTGCTTGGATTAGTCGGCAGGAAAATGGCACGAGTTGGCGCGGTGCTCTGATTGGCCGGCGGCAACGAAACTTGCTCCGCACCCAAGGTATGGCGCCACCTGCGCTTAACACAAATTGTATTTAAGACGGGCAGTTTGCTGCGTCCTGAGTCATTGTCGTCATTTGTTGTCGTCATAGTGAGAGTCATAACCAGTGTAGTCATTAGATACAAGTCAGATATAAGTCATTGTCATTGTCAGTTAACGTTACGTCACTCAACCAGCAAGCCGTCCCGGGAACAAGAATAAATCGTGAAATCTCCGAAGCTCTGAAGTTTTAATCATCAACATACAGTCCACCTCTAACAACAATTGAATGCACAATATTGCTCCGGACAACCTCCAATAACACAATCCAATAATCACACTCAACAATAAATCAATACACACAATTCAAGTCTTATTATGTTAACAAATGTGTGATTATTATTTAGATAAACTTTTAAATTCAGATCAGCGACATTAAATTATTAATTACAACAAACATACCAAATTATGTACCAAATACAACCTAATAATTCCTAATTTCACAAATAAATCTTACTTGTCAGTACAATACAGGGACTACAGTACAAATTACAATACAAACTACAAATGCCATTTGAGCCCGGCTGACAAAACAATATATTCAAACTTATTAAGTTATTTTTACCAAAGTTCAAACTTCCAATTTACTTAGTGGATTTATTTTAATGTAAAATCCACGCTCTGCTTACCAATTTGTTCAGTCCCAAGCCAGCCAACGGTAACTGGTATGCCGAACTGTCCACGGTACGTGGAGCCCTAACTGCGTAGCTTTTCCAACAAAAGGCTCTTAGGCCTCTGTACAACAATTAAGCTTACACTTATAACCTAGACTTACCCTCTGAGCTGGGACGACAAGCTTCGACCTTTTCTTCTGGCCACGTCCGTGTCGTAGGTGTGTAAGTGGGTAATGAGTAATTGAAACGTGTAATGATGGTCAAGTGTTCATGGACGTTCCAAGGCTCTTCAAGTCTTCAGATGGCGTGTCCAGACAGCATTAACGTTGCCTCACAGGCGTATTTTAGCACCAATTCACAATTACTTGCAACAAAGTTCGCGCGTCAGTCAGTGTTCGGTCCGATATGCGTTTCCGAACGCACCCTTTTGACATAAAGAAATTTGATCTTGACATCACTCTGACTTGACAGATAGACTTTGCTTGTTGAAAAATGTCGGTCATGGGACCCTGTTGAGATAATTATAATTGGTAAAATATCGTTTGGAATCGCCTGTTGCAACCGATAATTGGGTCGCGATTAACTATTGTTTGAAGTTGTAATCCCGGATTGACGAAAACCCCGGGATATTTTTGGACTTATCGCCGGTTGGTGGCCACCTCGTGGCACGCGCATTTGGTGGAAATAAGTAGTGATAATTAACTTCAATCCGGTGTGAGTTGGGTGTGATGCTGAGCTGGACCGCGCCATTTAGAGATGGACGCCTTGTGAACGTCCTAGAACACGTAACTTACATCACACTTTTCAATTACTCACCTCATATTACATACATATCACACCTGGGCGTGACCTAGGAAGGTCGAAGTTGGGGAACCCAGCACAGAAGGTTAGTGGTATTTATAAAGCCTCAGAGGCTATTATGTAACCTTGTTTATTGTATTTGAGAAGCAACGTTTATAGCTCCACGTATCGTGGACAAGTTCAGACCGTCCAGTTATCGTTGCACTGGCCAATTGTAGGACTGAACATTTTGGTAAGCAGAGCGTGGGTTTAATATAAAATCCACATAGTACATTCTGGTAGCAGGCGTGGCTCTTATAATATAAGATCCACTGGTTTAATTGGAAGTTTTGAAAGTAACTTTGGTTTGATTACTTAACACAACTTATAACTTAATAAGTTTTGAATATATTACCATGTCATCCGGGCTATCTAATTGAAGTTGAATCAATTGAAGTTGTATTTGTAATTTGTACTGTAGCCCTTTGTTGAATTGACAAGTAAGATTTATTTGTGAAATTAGGAATTATTGGTATAATTTGGTACATAATTTGGTATTTGTTGCAATTAATAATTGAATGTTACTGATCTGAATTTGAAAGGTTATCTAAATAATAATTACACATAGTCTAACATAATAGGACTTGAATTGTGTGTATTGGTTGTTGTTTATAGTAGTTATTGGACTGTGTTGATAGAGATTCTCCGGCTCAATATTATACAGACAATTGTTGTGCTTATTGATGTTTATTGGTGTGATCCTGCACAATATATACATTGAATTGTTATTTATTTTGTAACTAGCCATCTGTACCAAGCTAGATTCATACTTGGAATAAGTACAGGGTCGGATTTGGACTTGAAATAATTGAATTTGAATTTTTATTTTGTTGAGATTATTTGGTCGGCTAACAAGTCATTGCTGTTTATTTAATATTTGATTGTTGGTTGTTGATTGGTGTTTTGTATTAATATTTGATTGTTGCAATGGCCTCATTAAGGGCAGTCAGGGAGGCTGCTGCCGGATTGACCTCACAGTTGAGATGGTTCACATCGGCAGCTGCAACGGTTGAGCGTGTGGAATTGGAAGAGCTCACCCTTGCTCGGTATGGGCAAGTGATTGAGAGGATCAAGTCAGCTGATGCTGCGCTCACGCGCTTCAACGAGTACATCATGGACGTGGATTTGGGGGTGATGGATCAGACAGCCCGCGATAAGATTTTGGGTGACTATGACCAGATTGTCCACCTGGGGGATGTCATATGTCTACGAGCGCGGGAAATTTTGAAGAGTCGGGTGCCTGATGCGGCCAAGCTGCAGACCCCTGTTGTTGCAGGCCCTGGACTATTGAGTAGGCTTCCCACCCTGGAGCTGCCACATTTTGACGGTCGCTTGGACCACTGGCTGGGCTTCCTAAATCTTTTTAAAAGTCTTGTGGATGCACGCTCGGACCTTGGACCTGCCCAGAAGCTGGCCTATTTATTGTCTGTCCTGGAGGGCGAAGCCAGAGCCTTGGTGCAGCACTTGCCGGTGACGGATTCCTCTTACCCGACCGCTCTGGAGCTTCTCTGCCGACGGTATCAGAACAAGCGCTGCCTGGCTGATGTGCACATCGACCAGATTTTGGGACTACTAGCCATTGCCAGCACGTCGACGTTGCGCACTGACTTGCTGAACCCGTTGGTCTCAGCGACCAACGCTTTGAGACGCCTGGAGTTACCGGTAGAACATTGGTCTTACTTGTTGGTGCACATAGTGCTGCAGTTGCTCCCCGCGGAGCTGAGGTCACGTTTTGAGCAGAAGTATGGTGGGGATAGTGCCACCCATCTTCCCCCCTTTGACGACCTCCTCAAATTTTTGGAAGACGAGTGTCGGTTTTCGGATAACACTCGTGGCGCCACGGGGTCACCCCCACTACCTTCTCAGCCCAGAGACCAGGGATGGACTAGGGCTCGGGGGCCTGTTGATGTTCCCCCCGCCCCCCGTTTTGCTGGCGCCCGGAGTCCTCGGGCTAGGGGGCCTGTTGATGATCGCCCCGCCCCCCGTTTTGCTGGCGCCCGGAGTCCTCGGGCTAGAGGGCCTGTTGATGATCGCCCCGCCCCCCGTTTTGCTGGCGCCCGGAGTCCTCGGGCTAGGGGGCCTGTTGATGTTCGCCCCGCCCCCCGTTTTGCTGGCGCCCGGAGTCCGCATCATTGTGACTTTTGTAAGGCAACAGAGCATGCCATGGCGCGTTGCCCGGCCTTTTTGAATTTGCACATAAGTGCCCGCCGCCGCATTGTCAACGCACGCCGTTTGTGCTTCTCGTGCTTGGGGGCCCACTTTCATCGGGACTGCCCCGACCCCCGCCCGTGTAGAATTTGTAAGGGGTCCCACTTGGAGATTTTGTGCGCCAACGCGAACCGCTCCAGCAGACCATCTTCTGAGGAGGGTTCGCGCAGGGGGGGGGTACCCCGGAGACGAGCACCGGGCTGAGACCCGCGATTCTGTACGCCGCACTCCACCCCCCGCGCAAGTTGAACGGGAGCCCCACGAGCACCATTTGGTCTTCCCTCGTTAGGGAGAACGCGCATTGGCTGCTAGGCAGCAGTGGCCAGGTCGGCGCCGCTGCCTTTCCCCTCCGTTGGCGGAACGTCCCCGGCTGGAGTCGCGCCCTCCGCCATTCGGGCATCCGGTGGGATATGCCCCTCCAGTGATGGCGAGCGGCTCGGGACGCCGCGCAGACGAATATTTGGATTGTTGGCCTCGTCGTGAACGAAGGCAGCCTGGAAGCGGCGATCGGTCGCCGCCCAGGCATCACTAAGAGATTGACGCCTGCCCCGCTAAAGGACCCCCCCGATCAAGACGGTTTTGTTGCCAACGGCCTCGGTCAAGGTCTGGGGACCCTTGGGTGACTCAATTGTGGTCCGTGCCATTTTGGGCACGGGAGTCCAGGGTTGCCTTTTGTCGTCTTGGTTAGCGGGACAGGTTGGCCTGAAGGTGAACGACCTTTCAGGCAAGATTTGGGGAATTGGCGAACCGGCTGACACCACTGTTGAGGGAAGGACCTGGTTTGAAATCACCCTTGTGAGTTGTCCGTACCCTAAAATTGGTGCTCCTGCCCTTGTTATAACTGAACTTGGTTGGGACGAGCCACTTCGGGAAACCGTGTTGGAGGACAGTTGAGGCTCTCTAGCCTTCCTTATGGGGCTCGTCACCCCCTTTGTTGCCCAAGGAGGGCCACTTGGTTCAATTGTTGGTGACTGATCGTCACACTAAGAACTCGCATGCCGGTTGCAATGCGCTGTTGGCCATTCTGCAGCGAGAATTTTGGATTTTGTCGGCTGATCGCGTCAATGAGGCGAGGCCCTTTGCTGGCGTCGTAACGGACTTGTTGGTCCCCTTTTGTTGAAGACGTCCACCCTTCGTTATAGTAAGATTGTTAAGGCTTATTTGTGTGTTTGTCTGCCTGTCAACCAAGGCAGTACATTTGGAGCTGGTAACCTCCCTCTCGACAGAGGCTTTTGAGGCGACTTTGGAAAGATTTGTGTCTCGCCGTGGGTTACCTTCCTTGATTAGGTCTGATTGCGGTACGAATTACAAGGGTACAAGTAACTATTTGAAGGAGGTACACGCCTTCCTAATGAGAGCCAGGTTGACATTGGTAATAGTTTGGCCCGCCGAGGGGTCACTTGGTTGTTTGACCCGCCAGCCTGCCCCCCATTGGGGGGGTATTTTTGGGGCCGCGGTGAAAGCGGCAAAGGGACGCTAGCGGAGATTGTTGGGAGACACCGTTCTCACCTTTGAGGAACTAGCTACGGTATTTGGCCGCATTGAAGCTGTGTTAAATTTGCAACCTTGTCAATACTTCCAATTGATTAGCGGACGGGTAGGCCCGTCCGGGGGGGGTAGATGTTCGGTCCGATATGCGTTTCCGAACGCACCCTTTTGACATAAAGAAATTTGATCTTGACATCAAGGACCCATTAATCGGATTAAAAGGTTAACCGGTTAGACGTTTAACCCATTTGTTTGATTAACCTTTATACGGGTTAACCTGTATACTATAAAGGTTAATCTATAAAATATTGCTGATTAATCTGAATGAAAGAGACAGAACCTGTAAGTTGCACAATCTCGGCTGCGTCGCGGTATCTTACGTCACACGCGGCTGTTTGTTGCTCCGGTTTATTTGTCGCTCTTTTGTTGAATTTTGCACTTATTCAAAATTATGTGCGTAACCACGCACAGTGGAATGAAAATGTTTGGTAGGTAAGTGTATGGTGAACATTAAAAATTCAGTGACAAAAGCAAATTGAGAAATGTAGGCACGTAAGTAGGTAGGTGTCTTTTTAACCGACTTCAAAAAAAGGAGGTTTACAATTCGTCTTGAACTTTTTTTTTTTTTTTATGTATGTTACCTCATAACTCGGAGACGGCTGGACCGATTTGAAAAATTCTTTTTGCGTTTGAATGGGTATACTTTCTAGTTGGTCCCATTGTTACGAAATCAGGATCTGATGATGGGATCCTGGAGAAATCGAGGGAACTCTTCAAATATTATAGGCACACCTATAGCGTTTTGGGTATTTCTTATAGTACCTTGAGCAGTTGCTTCCGAAAAGTACCATTTGGGGAAGTTGAACTGATGATGAAGACCACAAAGGGCCACTGAATCTCCTCAATAATAAGTATTTCGTGGAGTGCAATTCGATTACTTGAGTACGGATGTTAAACACTTTACGCTCGTCACAATACATGTGACGTTCCGTAGAGCTGATTGTCAAATACCAGGAGAACTTCTCAAAAATTAACGGCTATGCACAGGGAAAAGCAATATTTTGTAAAAGGTGATAAGTTGTTGACATTATGGCTTTTGTAACTAGATAAATTACAAACCGACCCACTAAAAAGAGTGAAAAAAAATTTTTTGCAAAAAATAGAACCAATTTCCATATCAGCTCGAACAGCCTTCTGAGAGTGTTCGTGGGCCGCTGGGACTCTCCGATGTGGCGGCACTGGATGCGACTACACACTACGGGTGGTCGTGTCCAGGGTTTGCCATAAACTGGCACCCCTGTGCGGTACCACCTTACGGTTACTTTTATTTTATGTTATTTTTTATTTTTTTTTGTGTACTAACAATAGCTTTATAAGATTTGTGTTACTAACAGAATATGGACAACTCGTCTGAAATAAATGTCTTATTATTATTAAATATATCAAAACACTACAAAGGTAAAAATAACTTTAATTTCGGAAGGCGGTGTCTTTAGTTTTGTATATATTTTCGTTTTTGACACCGCCTTCCGAAATTAAAGTTATTTTTACCTTTGTAGTGTTTTGATATGGAAGTCGGTTCTATTTTTTGCTAAAATTTTTTTTTTTAGTAAGTAGTTAGTTAGACGGTAGAACAGGTTAGGTATCTTTTTAGGGTTCCGTAGCCAAATGGCAAAAAACGGAACCCTTATAGTTTCGACATGTCTGTCCGTCTGTCTGTCTGTCTGTCTGTCTGTCCGTCCGTCCGTATGTCACAGCCATTTTATTCCGAAACTGTTAGAACTGTACATGTGAAACTTGGTAGATGTATTCTGTGAACCGCTTTCCGATTTTATGAAAAGAAAAATATTTAAAATAAAGGGGGCTCCCGATACATGGAACTGAAACTGAAAATATATTTTTTCATGAAATCTATGCGTGTGTGATATCTATAGACAGGTCTTCAAAAATGATATAAATGTGTCTAAAACCACTTTTTCATAAAGTTAATCGTTTAAAAGATATACGCGTCTAAAGTGGTAAAATGTGTGTCCCCCCCACTATAACTTCTATAATTATAGAGTGAAAAATATGAAAAAAAATTTATGCTATAGATCTTAATGTAATCTTTCAACCAAAATTGGTTTGAACGAGATCGGGTCTGCAGTTTTTGAGATACAGCATATTTTCTAAAACCGCAAATATAACTTTGTAATTCATACAAACACTATGAAAAACAAAGTTATTTGGCGTACTTGTAAAAATTGCAAATAAACTAGTTTTGAGACATTTTTAAGTTTTTTTTTTCAAATAAATATATTAAATTATATTTATTATAGTTACTACGGAACCCTTTATGGGCGAGTTTGACTCGCACTTGGCCAATTTTTTTATTTATTTTACTATATTTATTGGTTTACTTTGTTCTGTATATTACACACCTGAAAGGTGTTCCGAGGTGGGAATGTTTTACCCGTAAGTATACAACATTATGTTTAGTATATGTGAAATGTGAATATAGTTCGTTCGGAATAAGTAACTAAATCGAATCTAATATTTTATAAACCTATTTTGTTTTTGCCCCAAAAATATTTAAAAAGAAGTTACAAGTTGGACACTTAGTAGCATATATACGCAATGATACGGCGCACGGTGGGCTGAAAAACGGCTTTCATAGACTTAGGCATTTTATTTTGCAAGTGCCAGTTTTTGTGCCGGATATCACTTCTATTTGTTATAACAATATACAAAAATGACACCAGAATTGATTCTGCACAAAAACGATTATTTATTAATTTTGATTTTTTGACATACGTTACATAATGGTTGTAGATGCCTTTTTTTTTTTAAATCGTCAAAATATTTTTATTTATTTTTACATATTAAACGTTCCTTTCAGTGTTTAAGTTGAAGAATTCAGAGCTTTAACAACTCTTAACATAAAATAGCATCACCCCTATAGACCTGAAGGACTAGACAGAGGTGTGTAGTATCTTGTTGATCTTGTAAGATTTCCAACAATACCAAATAGTTGAATATCAGTGTCAAAGTGCCCATGCTGTCGCTTCTTTTTGAAAGATAGGGGAATGAAATTGTTAATTGATCATACCCTAAAAGTATGATTACAACATAACCGGACACATAATAATATCGACACAAAAGGAATTTTAAAACCTTGCATACGTTCAAAATACAAAATAACATATTGTGTAGTCATCTAATGAGTCTGATGACAAGTAATTAAGTAATTAGAATGATGGTTGTAGTCTTCTGATTCTAATGAGCCTATTAAGTGATTAAATGATTTGAAATATCTCGCAACAATACCAACTAAGAACTGCATTCACCTTTTTATAATTAGTGAGCTAATGTGATTTGCTAATGTTGATTAGTTCTACTATGAGTTCTACGAAATGTTTTTGACGATTATAAATTTTTATTATCATATCTTTTATAACTTTAATGAGGGTAGTTAACTAATTATTGACTTTATACAATAAAAGGGCTATAATTTTGTTCCATAATTTAGATTGTTCACAACCGTGTAACTGCTAACACTAAAACTATTTGCTTTGCGACTACAAAATCTTAGAATGGAAAGTTTAATCACCAACTTAGATTTGTTTGTTCTTCTAAAAAGTGAGTGTCCTTCATTTAATCATGAAGTATTGTTTAGTGCAATTGTGTCCCGCATAGGCGATTGCCTTTCTGCCGAAGATCAAGTAACTCTCAAAGAATTTTGCCGGAGATTCACGCGAGCTGCTTTAAACAGGTGGCAGAAATCTAAACGATTCTTTGATAAGTTTAGAAATACGTACGGAGAGTGGTTGCAAGCAAATATTGATTGGCCGAGTTGCGTGCAAACTTTAATAAATCAAGAACCAACTGTTGATGAGATACCAAGAGCACGCTCAGTCTCTCCAGAACCTTCGACATCATCGACTGTTGGAACAATGACAAAAAGGTCCCGAAAACCATTCAAAGATCTGGGAAGCAAACAGAAAAAGAGAAGATCTAGTGAGCACATAGGTGAGGATTCCTGTGAATTGGCATATGCAGCTGCAGCACGTTTAAAAGAAGAAGGTTATGAAGATATCGCATCTGTAATCAATTATATGATCAAAAATCCAGAAGCTGCCGTTAAAATCAAGGAAAGCATTAAGAAAACAGTAATATTTACACCAGAGAAAGCACTTGGATTGCTTCTTTCACTTAAGCTTTCAAAGTGGCAATATATTACGTTGCGAGAGACTGCCATTCGGGAAGGTGCTAAGGATATTTACCCATCCTACTATAAACTGCAACAAACTAAGCTTGCATGCTACCCTCCTAATCAATCAGTATCAGTTACGGATTCATCAGCTAGAATTACACTTCAAGCTTTACTTGACATCACGGTGAAGCGGATTCTTCAAAGTCTTTCTGATAATGTGGAAAATAAGCAGTTAAAGCTGATATCGAAGTGGGGATTTGATGGTGCTTCCAATCAAAGCCGATACAAGCAGAAAATGGACGGCGAGCATGATGATTCAAGCATTTTCATGACCTCCTTGGTGCCACTGAAACTGACAGATGGAGATAATACTATATGGACAAACCCGAAACCATGCTCAACTTTTTATTGTCGTCCGGTTCAGTTCACTTTTGTAAAAGAAAGCCATGCAGTTGTCATTGATAACAAAAGAAAAATGGATGAGGAAATTGAGGCCCTTAACCCCACAGAGTGCATTAATAGTAACAGGGTGACTCATAAACTAATGATGACAATGATCGACGCAAAAGTCTGCACGTACCTTTCTGAAGCTAGATCAAATGCATCATGCTACCTGTGCTTAGCAAAACCAACAGATATGAACCACTTAGATGCTGTAACATCAAAAACTGTGTGTTCTGACATATATGAATTTGGCCTATCATCCCTACATGCCCGTATAAATTGCATGGAATGTCTGTTACACATTGCGTACAGACTTGACTTGAAACAGTGGGCAGCAAGAAGTAATGAGCATAAAGATATGTTACAAAACAGAAAAAAAACATTCAAAATAAATTTAAAGAGGAGCTCAATCTGTTAATTGATATAGTAAAACAAGGCTCGGGAACTACCAATGACGGGAATACCGCAAGGAAGTTTTTCGAGTTTCCCAATAAAACTGCAGCTATTACTGGGTTGGATCAAAACCTGATAAAAAGATTTGCTGTTATTTTGCAAGCAATAACATCTGGTGAGAAGATCGATGTCATCAAATTTAAAGATTTTGCTCGCAAAACAGCAGAAAAGTACGTGGAATTATACGACTGGTACTACATGTCATCAACCGTACATAAACTATTAATACACGGAGCTGACATAATCGAAAAAAATGATATTGTCCCGATTGGGACTCTCTCGGAAGAAGCCTCAGAGTCTCGAAACAAAGATTTTAGGAGGTTCCGGGAACATCATTCGCGGAAAAGAAGCAGGCAAGATTCTAATCAAGATATCCTAAATATGCTTGTTGTTTCTTCGGATCCTTTTCTAAGTGCACAAAGGCCGAAGTTAGATGCCAAAAGGAAGACAACCTTTTTTGCTGAAACTCTCGACCTAATACAGTTTCCGGAAACTGAGTTCGAGTTTGTAGGTATATCCGATCTGGATTCTGACTCGGAATTGGAGTCCGACAACGAAAGTTGTAAAGAAAATTTGTAAAATTTAATTATTTTTCTTTATGTTCTTTTGTTATTTATGTTAGTTTATTGTACCAATATGTTTAGTTAATAATTTCATAAATTATAGTTTCAAATATGTATTTTGTATAATTGAATTTATTAGATATTATTTTTGTTACTTCTGTTTTATTTAAATTACCTATCAATAAAAAGTTTATATACAGTCTTTTTTTTTTCACATATTCTTAATATTTGGGGAAAAAGCATGCTTCCTAACGATGTTCTTAACTTTGACACAGTTCATGGATCGTTTTGAACAGTTTCATATGTTAAAATAAATAATGTTAGTACTATAATCCCCTATAAGGATATTATTATTATTATGTGTCCGGTTATGTTGTAATCATACTTTTAGGGTATGATCAATTAACAATTTCATTCCCCTATCTTTCAAAAAGAAGCGACAGCATGGGCACTTTGACACTGATATTCAACTATTTGGTATTGTTGGAAATCTTACAAGATCAACAAGACACTACACACCTCTGTCTAGTCCTTCAGGTCTATAGGGGTGATGCTATTTTATGATAAGAGTTGTTAAAGCTCTGAATTCTTCAACTTAAACACTAAAAGGAACGTTTAAATATGTAAAAATAAATAAAAATATTTTGACGATTTTTTTAAAAAAAAGGCATCTACAACCATTATGTAACGTATGTCAAAAATCATAAATAATTAGTACTATAACCCCCTATAAGGATATTACGGTTATCGCTGCCGTTTTAGAGATATTTCGATTTTTCATACTAGCTCCATACAAAATTTTCGTAAAAAAATTATAATTCCTTCGTTTCTGTGCAGAATCAATTCTGGTGTCATTTTTGTATATTGTTATAACTAATAGAAGTGATATCCGGCAAAAAAACTCGCACTTGCAAAATAAAATGCCTAAGTCTATGAAAGCCGATTTTCAGCCCACCGTGCGGCGTTAGGTTTTACATACTCTTTGCGGCGCACAACACAGGTCACGCAGCACGCCACTAGACGCGCACGGCGCGACGCACTATGGGACCAACCGGTATTTCCCATCTCAATATTAGTTGGGACAAAAGTCGTGTTACTGAAACTGTTTTGATTGTTTTACATTCTAAGATGATAAAGCCACGCGATATAATAGTAAAAAAAATACAAAATTTTTTTAGGTACATTAAATTACACCCAAACTTTATACTTTGATAATTTGATATTAACTAGACTACTCGTTATGGAAGTTCAACTTAAGATTTCTAGTTCATAACTACGTTATTTTGTGATGAAAAATATATTTTCGAATTTTTTAATATAATTTTTAATTGTCATAAGGAAATTTTACGTCTATTTAATTTTCAAGTTGAGGTTTCCTTGTTACCGATGGCGCCCGATGTCAAGTTAATGACATGTTTAGATACCTTACCTATTCAGTAATACAAAAAAAACCTGCGTCATTGCTGCGCCATTTCGAACTAGAAGCAAAAATGTCGACCTAAATATATTTTCACACGAATTTTTTTTTGCGGTGACCATTTTAACCACACGTGTGATAAAAATCATGTTGCATAGTTCTTATCTGTTGTTGTAATTATAATAAGTATCAGTGTGAAAACAGTTTTTATCAATTTTGTTATTGGTTTTGCACAAGTTACTGAAACTAGGGTCCTATAAATACTCGGGTTTGCAGCGTGTTCATCAGTGTCCGGATTAGTGTTGTCCAAAAACTCGAGTCTTCAAGTCCTATATAAACGGACTCGGATGATGAATTACAAGACTCGACTCATTACAACAGGACTCCAAGACTCGAGAACTAAGTTCTCTACGAGCCCTTGTATGTGACATGAGAGCTCGAGTCTCTTTGTGCGCTCGAGTCCTTTTTATGCGGCGAGTCGTACTCAAGTTCTTTTCATGTATGAGTTTAGCAATTAAATTGTTACGGTAACAGGTACAGGTAGTATCTCAACATATAAAGCCAATTTACCTTCACATCTCTATTTTCATAGAAGTGAGTTTTTAGCTGATTTGTAATGATTTTTTCGTGTCAGTTTTTTTTTAGTGCAGAATTACATAACCTTTAATATAAACTTATCACCTATTCGAGTCTTTTCGAATGATGAGTTTCAAGTCTCATCTTCATGCTTCGAGTTTTTCTTGAAGACTCGAGTTCATTTTAAGACTCGAGTCCTTTTGTAAGACACAAGTGGTTGTTAAATGACTCGGACTCGGCTTGACTCTAGACTCCGAACCTTTTTAGCACACCGAGTCTTGCTTATTTGAGTCGAGTCTTTAAAATTAAGACTCGAGGACTCGAGTTTTTTGCAGCACTAGTCCGGATACCTTCCTTCGGTAACTGTGAATTTGCTGAAAAAAGTTTAAAATGAGTGAATTTGTGTGTTTTCGACGCGATATATGTGCTCAGATAATAAGCGGGAAAAGTACTTCAGATATTGAAAATATTTGTTGGACAATTTCCATTTATCAACAACAGATGTGAGCACGGTTATGCAAAGTATTCAAAGAAATTTGATTACGATTTGTAACCAAAAATGTGTGAAAGCTCAAAGAAAACAAGATTGCTTCGAGAGCCAAAACACAAATTGGTTAAATGGCGAGTTTAGAGTACGTGAAAAAAAAAGAAAATCCTGACGTGTTCGGAGAGTACGAAAAAAACGTAAAAACTTGGAATTACTCTAGGAGTATGGAATGGGACATGTGCATTACGCTTATGTTCAAGGTTTACGATCTATGGGTGAAAATGATGAAACTTCGATTGTGAGTATTACGAGAAATACAGAAAAGGAGGAGAAAAAGTCATTTTACGAAGTCCAGATGGTGTACCTTCCCATACCAAAGAAGAAGCATTATGTATATATATTGAAACCGATCTATCCAAAGCTCAATATTCCTACCTGAGGCTGAGACTTGTTTAGAAAAACTTATTTTCGGTATTTCCATCATACCAAATTTTGGCTGAAGCAAAGAAGGATTGCTATCCTCTTGCGTCAAGCATATCCGTAACGAATATAAGTGCTAAAGTGAACCTTCCTGTCGTATTTTAAAAATAGACTCGGTTTCGAAAAAGTTCACCCGTCTCAAAATGTATAGCAAACGGGGTTGCGATGGATCCTCGGGACAAAGTGAGTATAAACAAGTTTTACCGGAAGAAAATGAACAAATATCGGATGCTAATATGTTTATAGTTTCACTTGTACCATTGAGACTAGTGGATGAATAAAGTAAAGTAGTTATATCGCAAAATCCAACATGTTCTTCAGTTAGATATTGCAGACCCATTTCTCTGGAATTAGCAAAAGAAACTCCTGAAAAAACTACAGCTGCTGTAAGTGAACTTGAAGCAAAAATTAATGAATTAAGTCAAACGCGAACGCCTGCAGCAAAAGAAGGTAACATGAGTAAGACATGAGCTGTTTATGACAATGATCAACGGGAAAGTTGCTCAAGTGTTAACGCAGACTCAATCGAGTGCTTCATGTACTGTTTGTGGAGCAACTCCTAGACAGATGCACAATATAACAAAAGTAACTGCAAGAAAAGAGAATGAAGATACGTTTAAATACGGGCTGTCTACCTTACATGCATGGATAAGATGTATGGAAATGATTCTGCATATTTCTTATAACCTGGGATTTGAAAAGTGGGCTGAATCGACTCCAGAGAATAAAAGATTAAAGAAGAGAAAAAGAAGCACGTTCAAACTCGCTTCCGGAAATTGCTTGGTTTACACATTGATAAACCTCGTCAAGATTCTGGAAACAGCAATGACGGAAATACGGCAAGGAGATTCTTCCAAAACTATCAATGTTCTGCAGAAATCACGGGTATCGATGAAGAGTTGATCAAGAGATTATACATAATTCTGCAAACTATGTCATCAGGATTTTCTGTTAACGTCAAGTCAAGCAAATTCAGCGTATATTCACCAAACTTTACTGAGTTTGGTGAATATACGCTGAATTTGCTTGACTTCTGTAGACTTCCTCTGTCGCTAAAGTGCGTATGATTATAATGCCGTTTTTAATATATTGTACCTTTATGCCCATAAATGCACGGTGACTTGGCCGTTGACTTCGATGTATTAACTAGTAAAAGAAGTGCACAGAGTATGTTCAACGGCCGGTTACATAAAATCTAACTATATTAATAAGGAAATCGCAGTAAAGATCCTTAGACTTGGCTTCGCTTTGCTTAGAGATTTCATTACTTTTTATAGAGAAACAAGCAGCTTAGGCGAGGCTTGGCTAATTTTTTACAGGATGTTTTGGTGGGATTTTATATTTTGTACATTGATTGTGTTAGCTTGGTCCTTATCTTGTAATGCAAAACTAGTAAGCAACATAGCCGCCGAGCGCTACATCTAAGCTAACGACCAATAATTGATAGGCACGCGGTGCCGTCCCACTGTGCAGCCACAAATTAGATAGGTTCAAAAGTCAATCTACATAAAAAGCGCGCTCGAGCAACGCACTCATAGACACCGCTCACGGAGATGATATCTTGGCGCAATGCAGCTCAATGCGAGCGCGGGTACCTAATAATAATAATACCAGCTGTTTGCAGCGAGAAGAAATGTACCATAATTCCGTACACAGAGAGTTAAGATTGTTTTAACCGCCGCGCGACCCACGAATGTGTTAGGGTTGTACCCATAAATATAATATTATATTTCTATGGTTGTGCTGATATTGGTAAAAAAACGAATGTTGTAGAAAAACAATTCTTTTTTTATTTGTTGATCAAATATGTTTCAGTTTAATAAAATGATAGATGCATTTTTTCCTTCCCTGATTTCCCGATTATATAAATTTTAACGTCTAAAATATCCGAAACCGCGTAAATAATTGTAATAAATAAGTAATCAAAATGGAAACAGTAGCAAAGCGGAGGAAAATCAATTGTTTTTAGGTCGACCATTATGACGTTGTCAAAATTATTTAAAAAGGTTCAGGCAGGCGTGCGGCAGCCCACTGTCGGATGTACCGACGGCGATACGCGAAGCGGAAGGCATATAACGCGTGGCCTTGAGCGAGTGACGGACGCCTGGTTTTAGGCATACTTAATCAGATCACTATAAGTTCACGTAGGTATAAAAATAAAAAAAAAAACATGTGGGCAATTCACACGTGGTAGAAGTGAAACCTTCAATGTTGGCTTTTTTTTTCTTATGAATTTCTGTGTCTGTCTCTTTTTACTGTCACTTTTTTGTTTCATAAACTTTCAAATCACAACGATGCAAAAGAAGTTTTGACTTCAAAACAGGTTGGTAATAACGCTACTTATGCATGTGCTAATTATGAGATCAAAAAATTTTTAGCAGAAATTAGAACCGACTTCCATATAGAAATTAAAGTTATTTTTGGCTTTGTAGTGTTTTGATATGGAAGTCGGATCTAAATTTTGCAAAAAAATTTTTTTTGACGCTTTTTAGTGGGCCGGTTTGTAATTTATCTAGTTACAAAAGCCATAATGTAAACAACTTATCACCTTTTACAAAATATTGCTTTTCCCGATGCATAGCCGTTAATTTTTGAGGAGTTCTCCTGGTACTTGACCATCAGCTCTACATCACCACATGTATTGTGACGAGCATAAAGTGTTTAACATCCGTACTCAAGTAATCGAATCGCAATCCACGAAATACTTATTATTGAGGAGTTTCAGTGGCCATCTGTGGTCTTCATCATCAGTTCAACTTCCCCAAATGGTACTTTTCGGAAGCAACTGCTCAAGGTACTATAAGAAATACCCAAAACGCTATAAGTGTGCCTATAATATTTGAAGAGTTGCCTCGATTTCTCCAGGATCCCATCATCAGATCCTGATTTTGTAACAATGGGACCAACTAGAAAGTATACCCATTCATGCGCAAAAAGAATTTTTCAAATCGGTCCAGCCGTCTCCGAGTTATGAGGTACTTAACATACATTAAAAAAAAAATGTTCAAGACGAATTGAAAACCTCCTTTTTTTGAAGTCTGTTAAAAATAACAAAGTTCTACTAAGTACCTACGACAAACGACGATATGTACAAGTACAAACACACTCACAATTCAACCGTGTCGGTCGGTGAAATGCGCTAGAATCGAAATATTATTTTTAATATTTTAGCGTCGAACATTAGTCAATATTAAAAACAGTATTGTGCAACATTAATAGGGCTCAAAGTTCAATGCATTCTACGCGGTGACTACGAGAGTCATGTCGGTACACGATCAAACACCGCGTGGTAGTTATCTCTGTCACTTTCTTGCAGATGTTTTGTGTGCTAAAATGCACCTTATGTCGAAACCGGTTCTTATAGGCTGATTAACCCTATAATACGGGTTAACCTTTATTGAGGGTTTTGTAACCTAATCCTAAAAATTAACCGGGTTAAAACCCTCATACGGGTTAACCTTTCGGTCCCTGCTTGACATTACTCTGACTTGACAGATAGACTTTGCTTGTTGAAAAATGTCGGTCATGGGACCCTGTTGAGATAATTATAATTGGTAAAATATCGTTTGGAATCGCCTGTTGCAACCGATATTTGGGTCGCGATTAACTATTGTTTGAAGTTGTAATCCCGGATTGACGAAAACCCCGGGATATTTTTGGACTTATCGCCGGTTGGTGGCCACCTCGTGGCACGCGCATTTGGTGGAAATAAGTAGTGATAATTAACTTCAATCCGGTGTGAGTTGGGTGTGATGCTGAGCTGGACCGCGCCATTTGGAGATGGACGCCTTGTGAACGTCCTAGAACACGTAACTTACATCACACGTTTCAATTACTCACCTCATATTACATACATATCACACCTGGGCGTGACCTAGGAAGGTCGAAGTTGGCGAACCCAGCACAGAAGGTTAGTGGTATTTATAAAGCCTCAGAGGCTATTATGTAACCTTGTTTATTGTATTTGAGAAGCAACGTTTATAGCTCCACGTATCGTGGACAAGTTCAGACCGTCCAGTTATCGTTGCACTGGCCAATTGTAGGACTGAACAGTCAGCCTGACTTCTTTCGGCGTTATTGTTCAAAATATCCCAGGTTTTTACTCAAAGGGGGATTACAAAGTCCAATTAATCACTAATCACTACCAATCTATCAATAGCCACTGAGATTCAATTCGATTTTCAATTACAAACAATAAAATAAATCTCAACAAACTCGGCGGTTGCTTTATCAAGGAAAATTATATGTCAAGTCAAAACAGGACCACAGATAATAATGTTGCCAACCAAAAGGTGCGTTCTGTTTCACGTTGGACGGAACACTGGCCCTGCGAAACTTTCACTGAAGCCTAACCCGAAGCTGGTACAGGTGCACTCGCCACCGAAACCAAAGTATGCCGACCGATCGGCCGAAGCGAGGGCCTGCCTCACAAAGGCAAAAGTATTATTAGGCACGTCTAGAAATACAAAAGCAGAGATAAAAGCCGGCGTAATCGAGGCGTTGGATAGGTTATATCAGCTGGTTAAGGAGGCTGATAAGGCTGCCAAAATCAAGGGAGTGGGGCCCGAAAGCGCAGCCGACCTCACGTCAAGCCAAGCTACAAAAGGACCAATTCAGCCAAATCCTCGGAGAAGTCTGGAAGAATTGGATCCTAAAGTAATTAGAAATGGCTTTAAAAAAGGGGGTGTGTTCCCATTTAATAATAACGGGATCCCAGACGAAAACTTTGATCTAGATTCACTTAAAAGATTTAAAAAACACAAAGGCAAAAACAACGAATTCGACATACTACCTCTGTCCAGGTTCTGTTTACAAATATTAAATAAGGTGAATAATGAGCCGTAAGTTACAAGAACTACTTTGAATCTGAAACCCTCAAACGGAACTTCGGGAATCCAAATTCTCGAAAATCGTATCATTTCATATAAACATGGAGAATCGTTTGAGGATTTGTTGCTTAGCACAATTAAAAAATCGGATAGTACAGTTAAAGTAAAGAAAAGAAAAGCAGCGAAAGGCTGTGAAGTCATTACACGCGAATATTACCTGGAAAAGTTACGGAATGAAGAAGCAGAAAAGCAAAAACGTGAGGCAGAAAAAACACTGCGACAGTCAAAAAGGTGCACAAATAAAAGTAAACCTAAGTATATAGCTTCTAATAAGAAAAAACCACAGAAGAAAATATTTTATTCATCAGATGAAAGTACTGATAATGAAATAATATTAAGCGATGGCACAGAATCTGATGATTGAAATACTTATTGTGAAAACGTTATTCAAGACGACAAAGAAGAGGACCGTTTTCTTGACCACGACTCTAGTGACGATCAAGTACTAAGTAAAATAAAATATGAAAAGAGAATCGATTCAAGACAGACGGTCACTCTGGACGAACCAAGACGTCCTCAAGTTGATAATTGGATAGTAGTTTTGTCAAGTTTGCGACAAAGAAAACTGTAAAGCACTTTAACGGAAACAATTTCAATGGATCTCTATTCCGACATAGTGACTCCAAAAGTCAAATTTCTAAGAATCATTAAAAATAGTAAAATTCATTCATTCCATTACCCCGATGTCGAAGATGTTTTAGTACTCCGACATGAAGCTGACATTGTAAAGTTTCTTGAAAAACCCTAAATAACCCGAAGAGGTCATGTTATTTTTAAGGAAAATTTAAAAGCTTATGCTTAGCTTACCTTTTTTTTTTATTTTATAATTTTTATTTTTTTTTCATTTTCTACTGAGAGACTACTATTATATTTTTATAATTAATTTTGTTGGAGTGGAGAATTGATCTCGCTAAAGCTATATTTTGATCTAGGCTTTATTATCTTATTTTAGATAGAATAAGTGTTGATTCTTAAATATTGTATAAATGTAAATCAGGGCATCATCGAGTTTCGTAGTAAGTTGTTTAAGTATGTGGAACAGGAAATTCGGTGTGCTCCTCGAAGAGCAAAACTTACCCGTAATTTTGATCTGATTTTACTGTGATATTAGAATATGAAAGATTTGATCTTATGAATGTCAATTATAATAGCCATACATATTAATAGAATGATACATAGATGGACCAGCTTTAAAATACAAATACTTTAGTACTTAAGAGTATGTAAGACTGATTTTGATCTGAGACATAATTTGAGATTATAAAATAATAATAATAATATTAATCTGTGGCCCGGCTGTCAACCAGCTTGTCAAAAATTTTTTTCTTCTCAATTCTGTTTCAATAAATATTTAATAAAACAATAGTTATGTACAATGTTTAACCAAACGAAATCCGTAAGAAAAAAAGAAACTAATATACGAGTAGAAATGCAGAACATACCATCTATAAATAAATAATAATAAATAATAAAACTTTTATTCATTTACAGGAGTTGTAGTACAAAGAGGAAATACACTTATGTTTAATTTACATTATAGAGCCACATTTATATATCACTTATTGCACTACATATAATACAAGAGTGTCATACTACTTTCCTAGCTAGGCTAGTTAAAAACCTGTGATTAGGATAAGCAGTTGCCATCTATATCTTGGTAAGAAGAACCTTACATGAAACATTACATGAAGATAAAATGTTGACAAGACGCCGGGCACGATTGCAACAACCCACACCCCCAAGACCTGCGGAATCGTCGCTCAGCTCCGCCTCGCAGCCGCCGGGACCAGCTCCAGCCGTGAGTGAAGAGACTCCGGCCGCTGCAGTTGCGTCGAGCTCGAGCGACGAATACTTCTCGCCGCCGACGACACCACCACCTGCGCGTCGGCGAGGAAGAGGCCGCCCTCCGGCCAGCTTCGGACCTCGAGGCCGACCGGCCTCTGATAGGGTCCCCGCTGCCGGTGGAAGTGTGCAGCGCATGCGATGGACAAATTCCATCAATGAAAATGTCATGCGCTCATACTTTGGGGCTACAGAGGGGGGAACTAACCTGACTGCGTACCGTGGTCGGATGCTCTCTCTGTTTCAGGTACTTGAACCAGCTGTCAACGTTTCGGCCCAACGATTGTCGGATCAGGTGCGGGTCATCCAGCGTAACCATATGTTGGATGACGCCGTACTTGATAGACTACGCCTCGAATCACGGTGCAGTCGTGTCTCATCTGCTTCGCCACAGGCTGCGGTGCAACTACAACCTAGTATCTCACCGCGACCCGACCATGTCGGTGAAGATGATGAGGACCGGGCTACATCCGTGAGTACCCAGTGTAGTGAACAATTGAGGAGCGCTTTGGAGTGTGCATTACGGGAGTATCGCTCCACACCACCTGAGCTGAGACCTCGTCTGCCTCGTTTGCCCAAGCATAAGAAAAATAGGGCGCTAGTGTGTGCTCTGGATTCACTGTTGTCAAATTATTTTGACAATAGCGAAGACCTCACCGATACCCATTCGATCCTGTACTGTGCCGCTGTTGCAGCATGTCGGGTAGCTCATGTCAAGTTTCCAAAGACTGACAGAGCTATTCGACCAGTTGTACCAGCTTGGCAGTGTAGGATCGAACGTCGTATCGCTGGGGCTAGAGCACTCATTGGCAAACTTATCTGCTTCAGACAGGACAACACTCACCCTAGAGTGATGCGCTTTGTGAGGCGGGCGTTCGCGGGGACTGATATTAGTCCTCGGGATTATCTCACCTGCGTCACAGAGCGCATCGACTTCCTGAAGCAGAAAGTCTATGCGTGGGCAAACAGAATTGGCAGATATAAGCGGCGGGTGGAGCGATACACTCAGAATCGCACATTCCAAAGCAATGAAAGGTGGGTTTATAGGGCCTGGGAGCGACCTGACCAAGGTGTGACTGATACGTGCTTACCGGATGATGACGCCATGTGTTCGTTCTGGCGCAGCATCTGGTCGGCTCCTGTCAGTCATACTGAGGGTGACTGGATGCGGGAGATCAGGCGCACGTGCGATCTTTTACCAGAAATGGGGGCAATCACGATCAGCCCCCAAGATGTAACCCGTGCAGTCCGTCCGTTATCTAACTGGAAATCCCCAGGGCCGGACGGGCTGCACAATTTTTGGCTTAAATGGTTCCAAAGATCGCACGCTCGCTTGGCATTTCAGTTCCAGTCTGCCCTAGAGTCAGGATCTCTACCTCAATTCCTAACTACAGGAATAACCCACCTGCTCCATAAATCAGGTAGTACTACGGAACCTAAAAATTATAGACCGATCACGTGCCTTCCTACGGTCTATAAAGTTCTTACGTCCATCCTGAGAACTAAAATTAATAATCATATTGATGTAAATTCAATCATGTCTGTTTCTCAGAATGGATGTAGGAACGGGTCCCGTGGTACCAAGGAGCTGCTCCTCATTGATATTGCCATTAACCAACAGGTTCGTCGTTTTCGAAGAGATTTGTCGACATGTTGGATAGATTATAAGAAGGCCTATGACTCTGTTCCACATACATGGCTCAAGAAGGTGTTGGAGTTATATAAAATAGATCCAATGCTACGCAATTTTCTTGAGTCATGTATGGGGCAATGGAAGACGGTCCTCTGCTACCCAGGATGTCGACAGATCCAGGAAAACAGCGAACCGATTAGGATTGAGCGTGGCATATTTCAAGGCGACAGTCTGAGCCCTCTGTGGTTTTGCCTGGCTCTCAACCCTCTCAGTACATTGCTGGAGGGTTCAGGGCTAGGCTACCAGTTGAGAAGAGGTGGTCAGGTCATATCACACTTGCTTTACATGGATGATTTGAAAATCTTTGCCACCAGCAAATTGCAACTGATGGAGCTACTGAAGGTAACAGAAACTTTCAGTAGCGCCATCGGAATGGAATTTGGGGTGGACAAGTGTGCGGTCATGCATGTAAAGCGAGGAGAGATTATGGAATCCGTGGGAACTCAACTCTCGGATTCCATACACCTGAGATCCCTCGGATCAACTGAAACTTACAAGTATTTGGGTATGTCAGAAGCACTAGGCATCAATACTGCTTATGTTAAACAGTCATTGAAGGAACGCTTCTTTGGCCGTCTGAATAAAGTACTGAATAGTCTTCTATCAGGCAGAAACAAGGTGCGTGCCTTCAATGGTTGGGTTATGCCAGTATTGATGTATTCTTTTGGCATACTCAAATGGACTCAGACTGAACTTGACGCCTTGGACAGGCGGGTCCGCAAAACGCTGACTGCAAATCGGATGCATCACCCACGTTCATCGGTGATGAGGCTGTATATCCTTCGGAAGTGCGGTGGTCGTGGTTTTTTAAATACTAAGACCCTGCATAACCGCGAGGTATGCAGCCTTAGGGAATATTTCCTAAAAGCTCACGTGGGTATGCATCGGGATGTGGTAGCGGTGGACAAAGGCCTCACTCCGCTCTCCTTAGGTACCGAGAATTGGCGCAAACCTGTAGTATTAGATACTAATGACCGCAGAGAAGTATGGCAGAGCAAGGAGCTTCACGGACGCTATTACCGGGCCCTTCATGGGTCTGATGTAGATACATTAGCGTCCGTAGCCTGGCTACGTTTTGGTGACCTCTTCGGGGAAACCGAAGGTTTTGTCTGTGCGATTATGGACGAAGTTATGATGACGAATAACTATCGGAAATATATTGTGATGGATGGTACCGTAGACATATGTCGGGCATGTCACAAACCGGGAGAATCCATTCGTCACATTATCTCCAGTTGTTCTCGTCTGGCTAACGGAGAATATTTGCATAGACACAACCTCGTAGCCAGGATTATTCACCAGCAACTTGCTCTTAAATACAATCTTGTGGAATCAGAAGTACCATACTATAGGTATGTGCCCGACCCAGTTCTCGATAATGGCAATATTACACTATACTGGGATCGGTCTATCATTACTGACAGGACTATTGTTGCCAATAAGCCTGACATAGTGGTGATAGACCGATTAGAGCGTCGCACAATGATTGTTGATATAGCAGTCCCCCATGACGAGAACCTCGTGAAAGCTGAGATAGATAAAAAAAATAAGTATCTTGACCTGGCGCGCGAGGTTGTCGACATGTGGGATGTGGAGACAGCAATCATTGTGCCGATAGTCGTCACAGCCAATGGTATAATAGCCAAGAGCCTCGACCAACATCTAAGGAGGCTCTCGTTGGGCAGCTGGATCAAGGGCTTGATCCAGAGAGCAGTTCTTCTGGAAACGGCGCGTATTGTGAGGAGGTTCCTCTCTCAAGAGCCCTGACCACCGGTAGCTTGGACCCTGTTCCCGATACCGGTGGGCTACTATTTTTATATTTTTAAATGTTTATATATATTTCTTTTTATTAATATTTAAAAATGTAATTAATATGTATATAGATTGAATAAATGAAATGAAATATTATATAATAATATTTTTAAAGTAAGTACATAAGATTTGATCTTGTTAAAAAATCAATTACTTAATTACCTATTTATGTATAATAATTGATTGAATTCTAGATTCTTACATATTATACCAGATGACCTTTTTGAGTCTTGAAAAAATAGGGTATCATAGATGAAAAGAGTAGAGGCCTATGGCATACCTAGATTGTTTGTTTTGATCTACCAATAAAAATACTACACATTTATTACATTGTTTAGGTAGAATAATTTTCTTTAAATTGAAAGAGCTCTGACTGCGAGTACCTAATATAACTCGATTTTGATTAAACTTCAAAAATCTACGTTGCTTTTATTTAGCACCCAGGTTTTTTTATAAGAGTTTATTCTAATTTTACCTTCAAAAATAAAATGTTTTGAACGATTGGATTTGATAGCGGGTAAGTGAGTCTAAGAAAAAATAGTCGCGTTTTCCCAGATTTTATAACATCACTTCTGATGTAGGTAATAATTGTTTAATATTTTCTTCATTTACTAAAAGATTTGTGTGTAAAACTTTAGTTGAAGTAAAACATATCTATTCTAGCCTTCAAACATCACAGGTTTAAAACTTATTTAATGAAGACGCGTTTACCCCAATACGGGAAAATGCGTCTAAAATTACTGTTTTTTAAAAAAAGCATATTTACTCATATTTATTGCAACTAATGAAAGAAACGATTCATTAAGGTTTCACACAGATAATTTCTTTATACATTTGCGTTAAAGATTTTTACAAGAAATTTAAAGTTAGTGTAATATTTTTTTTTAAAAGAGACTAAGGTTTTTATATGACGCTATTGCCCCGGTTGACCTTATGGCAAAATCTACTGCCTTCATCTCCAAGATTCTGTAGACCATTTAGAACAAGATTTATTAGCGAAACCAAGGACATAACTAATGAAGAATTTGCATATACACTACTAATTTTTAATTAGTACAAATACTTAAAGGGCTTATTAGAAAAGGTCTTGTTATTATATATGTAAAGTCTCACTATATAATATTGATAAATAGCAAAGTTATTAGCGTTTGTTTATATCCCAAAATGTCACTCAATTTACGGACATATTGTACAGGCCATTCATGTATTCATTAATCGTGATGTCGCGGTCACGCGGTCTCGCTCACACTTGCCCCGCCTCCAACAGCTGTTATCGTAATTGTAGGTAGCTTAGACGCATCTTTAAGCTTTACGAATTAAAAAAAAGTAAAATAAAAGGTTTACGAAGAATAATAGGCACTTATTCAATTCAAACTTTACCTTCATACTTTTATTGGACTTAGGACCAACAAAATTAGCAACTTTTTTACAAATAAAACAACTAGGTAACTAAAGTAAAATGAAATCAAATCAAATCTTTAAAACTTGTTTGAAAAGTAATTTTGGCGTATTTAAAAAGTTTGAATCAGCTGATATTTACAATAATGAACGTTTACAAAACTTAAAAACAACTTACAGGTATTTTAATTGTCCTTCGAAATGTCCACCACCATTATCAATGCAAAGACGGGCACGTTTAATTAAATCATTTGGGTACTCTTCCCTGTACATACGAACAGCGGCACTAGCGTTTTCACCAGACAAAAAGTACACACGCAACATAGCCACGTACTCCCGAGATGAAAACTGGTAAGCCATCGCGACAGCAAAACGTAACAATTTAGATTAAAAAGCACGCGCACGTTTCCGCTAACAAATGGGCACTGTTAGTTCAGGTTCACTCAGTGTTGCCGTTTAGGAATAAAAAGAGTCCCCAGACGTCGATGCAAAAGTCGCTAGATTTTGAAAAGAACAATATTAAAAAATCCGCTAGAAGTCGCTAAATGGTAGCAAAATATGGTGTAAATAAAAGCAAATTTCTATAATCAAGCTTTTAATCATAGTAATGAAATCCCTATAGGTTTAAACAACTAAAAATTTCGTTATCTATTGCGTCATTTTCGACTTCGGCAACTTCTAATGGCTAGTCTTGTGCATGCTCGGTCATTTTTGAGATTGCTCCGTACTAGTTCATTTCGGACAGTGAACTATTTAATTTTATTAGTTCTAATAGCTCTAATCGGTCATCGCTTTCAGCAGTCAGCGGTCACTAGAAATGTCTCGCGTGTTCGGGTGATAAGCTAAATTAGACATTATGCAATTGAAATAACACGTATCTTATCTCATTCTTGCGAATTCAGTCGGTAGGATTCGGGTAGCATCGTCATTAATCGGCTACTCTCTCCCGTTCTCATTCATTCACAGGCATCGAATGGATTCGTATAACGCTTCTGTCAAACAATCAGTGACTGTATTTCAATTCCCGTTCGCACATTACGATCGCGTGGTTTAGAATGTACATCTGTACGAGTTCGAAAAAAATCGAAAAAAAATGTCGCTAAGCACATCAAAAAACCGCTAGATCTAGCGACAAAGTCGCTAGAACGGCAACACTGGGTTCACTCCGCGATAAAGGATCGCTGGCCAGCCGAAAGGAGGGGGCGTGGCTTGAGCTTAGACGCGAGTTTGCCGGGATCTATGAATGGCGATCGAACTGGACTAGCACTGCGCGTAATATTTTCTAGTAGTAATTGTTATGAATGATTGATTCAGTTATGAGTTTACCAGTTATGGCAAATTTTCGTAGACAATTTTGGGGTTTCGTTTTTTTTACTTTTGACTACATAAATATGATCAGTATAGTGTACGGATAGAACCCCATTTTTTTTGTACTAATTAAAAATTAGTAGTGTATAGATAATCAATCAAAAAATTAACAAAAACAGAAATACCAATATCCAGTGGAATAATTTACGTAACACATAAATTACTACCAACAATGGTGGACGCTTAAGTTCTGTCGTTTCCATATTTCCCGGTAATTTTGAATTTGGAACTGTTCTATATTCGAATGTAGAGATGAGTCCGATATCTTGTCACAGATAAAAATCATCGATATTTTAAAGTCATGTCATCGTGAAATGACAACTATGAAATCATCAATGCTTTTAACTCATTTCTTGAATGAACGCGAGCTTCGGTGATTCGGATCGGGCGATCTCGGACCGCCTCGGGCGCTGCAGTGTGAAATGTGAATTGCAACGTTGCGAGACTGCGCGATCGGCGATACCTATAGTTCTCTCAATAGTTGCTTTACTCTTTGGGCGATACCGACTGAAGTCACAGAACTCACAAGTTTCGATAAAATGACAACAATGGTTTTACTAGCGTTGTTTACGTGTGCGCGCGAATTCCGCGGCAAATTACGAGTGCCTTGTGAAAGGGTATTTTCACGAGCTGGTACCATGGTAACTAAAAGACGCACTCGTCTAGGCATTACAAAAGTTAAACAACTAATGTTTTTAAACGTCAATTGTAGCCAATAATTCGGTACAACGGGCAAAAAATGTAAATATTTCTACACAAAAAAAAAACAATAAAATATACAAAAAACAATATAACAAATATGATTGATCATTGTCCATTGATCATTGTAAATATGCCAAACTTTTAAATGCGCCAAAGAAAAGCAGAATGATAGTTTCTTTTTATTAGGTAAGTACCTACTAAGTACTATTACTTCGCCAGTCTTAAACCTGGAAAAAGCATGAGGTAAGATTGGAATATTACTTCTTGGGAAGGTGTGTATTTACGCGACCAAGTTTTTACACGTATTTACTTGCAAGAACACCAGATTTCCCAGATAATTATACTAAATAGTCATATCTTACAGCAAATATCACTAACGGAAACATATTGATGATTTCCATGATTATTAACCAATACCTAAATATCACAATCTAAGAAAAATTAATTTCACGGGCTAACCTAGAAACTCGACCCATGCCTACATAAATAACTAATGATAATTTCACTAAGCCGTTCCGCGATCATCTCAGTATCTAGTCACAATTGAAGTGACGAGATCTAATATTCATTGCCAGATAAAAAGAAGTTTGTGTACGCCGTTGGTCAAATGGCCGAAAAAAAAGCCCAATAAACTTTGAAAGAATTATAAAAACACTAAAACAACCATAATTAATAAAAAAATACTAACTTCTTTGCATCTTATGCAATATTTGTTTGAAAACGGAATGTATGCTACCGCAAACGTAAATTCTGGGAGATCTGATTTGCCACCAATACCAAAAAAACTAAGAAAAAGAACGTATCAATAAAAGAAAAAACACATTTAGAGAGACGTGAATATAAATGGCGTACTAAAAAGTAAAAATAATGTTTCCTTCACCATGTGGCAAATAGTTTTGACCGCCGCATTCCACCCCAAAATATGCATAACTACATGTGAGAGAAAGCAGATAGACGGTACAAAAAAAACGTTTTCTTGTCCAACAGCGATACTTGAATATTATTATACAAAACGTATGCACAATGTGGATCGTTTCGATCAGAAGCTGAGTACATATGAAGTCAGCAGAAGAAGCAAGTATGGTGGCTTCGCATTTTTTATTTTGGCATAGACCTAGCAATAACAAACTCGTACCTTCTCTACAGGTCGTTTTGCCAGTGTTGGAACACATAAACATGAACAATTGCCAACTTATCGGCGATGTCGTGTATGTAGCACAAAAATAAACAATAAAAGATCAAAAATTCAATGCTCCAGATGCAAGGTTCCACTTTCCAATATTTTATAATGTTAAGTATTTGTTTGCTTATGTCTAACAAAAATGGTGCCGAAACCCGGGAATACCGTATAAAACCAATTCTGTATAGCTAATGTCTACAAATTTGGTGTCGTAATAAATGTAAAATGATGGGTATTAGTAGGTATGTGCGCGAGTTATTTTCCAGTGCCTAATTAATATTAGTGTTAAAAAATTGTGCACCCGATAGTCGCGTTCATATTTTGTACATACAAAATCGTGTGCGATTGGAACCAAGGACATAACAAGCACAGCTAAGTACAATACTAACCTGCTGCTTGCTGAATTAAAAAGTTGCATTAAGAATAAACCTTATTTTATTTTTCAGTCTTTTTCAGGCAGCGGCAACTATCAAATTTTCCCTTCTATTTTCACGAAAAAAAATATTACATAGGGCGCGCATTCATATCGGCTTATAAAATCCATTTAGTTAAAATTTGTACCCGCCCTCTGCCTTATAAAGGGTTAATAGACTACCGTGGAATGGGGTTAGTTTGATTTAAGGGGTAACTTTGATAAAAACTTTGTATTTTTTAAAAACAGGAATTGTTTAATTTCTGAACGCAACCGAAAGTTTTCGTCTTTTGCGTTGGCAGCACTAAACTCTTTGACATTGCCCAAGCGCTGCACGTACAAACAGATCGCTACGGTAGATTTTCATAAAAAAAAGCTGTGAGTATTGAGTTTAAACTATTCTAAGGGTTAAAATAACTTCAAGGGTACCAGATAGGATATCAAAAGGTGCTAGAAAAAAATAGTTTACGTTGTTATGTGTTTAATTAGCTTAAGAAAGAAGTTGTATTTTGTATTCTAACCTCAAAAATTTCATTCACTGGCGGTTTATCTTTTATATGGGGTGTCATTGATCACAGGCATGGGGTCACTTTGGTCATTGATTAACCTCACCCCAAGACCTAGCAATTTTGCTGTTTGTGCTTTTTTAACATACGTTATCAATATATTTGCAATGATGGCTGCTTTATATGCTTTATTTTTTACTTTCAGCGCTATGCCAAGAACATACACGAAGCGTTTAGGCGCTCGCGCCTATCGGAATTATAATAAAAACGTGTTTAGAACGAGCAGTAGTTGCAGTTGTAGAAGGTCGTATGACATTACGTGGGGCTTCAGAGAAATTTAAAATACCGTATGGTACGATTTTCAACAAATACCACGGAAAATTTATAAAAAAGCCGGATGCTCAGCCAGTATTTTCTAAAAATGAAGATCTATATTGAAAGCTTGTGCCAAATGTTGTGAGTGGGGATATCCCCTTACAATCTTAGATTTGCGCATGTTTGCTAAAGTTCTTTTAGACAGACAAGGCAGAACAGTTTCTAAATTTAAAAACAACCTTCCTCGACAAGACTGGGCATACTCGCTACTGAAGCGACACAATAACGAATGTTCTAAACGGGTTGCTACTAATACCTAACGAGTTCGAGCCGCAGTATCTCCTGAAAGTATCGAGGAATATTTCGACAACCTTGAAAGAACTGTGGAAGGTGAGCCTGACTCAAATATTTTCAATTACGACGAGTCTAACTTAAGCGATGATCCAGGGAAGAAGATAGGGATATATCGTAGACGTGTCAAATACCCGGAAAAGGCGCTGATTTTTTCTCAATTCAATTCAATTCAATCTCTTTATTGTGGATCATAGGTAAGTGTACATAATACAGCTGGTGTTAATTTAATGTTTTGAGAACAGCTATGTCCTACCCTTAGGGCGTACAATAAAATGTAGGTACATAAATTAATTTAACATGCATGTCAACAATCATTTTCAAATAATACATAGCAAATTTTAGACCATTAAATATTTCTTGGAATAACAAATTTCAAAACAAACAAATTTCATTATACAAAACGCATCATGACTTAGGCAGATTGTATTGTGACAGTGATTTGTCGGCAAAGAAGTCTTTCACAGAGTAATAACATTTGTTCACTAACAGTTCGTGGAGATTCTTTTTAAATGATTTTATTTCATTAATTTCTCTTATAGGCCTTGGAATGTTATTGAAAATACGTGGAGCCGAGCAGAAAACACTTTTGTGCAAGAAATATGTCTTACTAGGCACTATGTCTAGTTTGTCCTGGTGTCGTATACGCGTTCGATATTTAAATAAGTCAATATTGTTTTTAACGAAAACTGCGACCTCATATATATATAGACACGGTAATGTTAATATTTTTATCTTTTTAAAATATGGTTCACAGGATTCAGTTTTCTGTAGATTGAAAATTGCCCTGACACACCGTTTTTGTGCAACGAACGCGCGATCATTATCAACACTATTGCCCCAGAATATTAGGCCGTATCTAAGATTAGAACTGATGTAACCATGGTATGCCGTTATTAGTGTTGGTAGACTTGCAATTATTTTCCTTAGTCTGTGGAGGGCATATGAGAACTTGCTTAACCTTTTACAGACATAGTCAACTTGTTTTTTCCAATTTAATTTCTAAGAGTGCTACATCGATAATGATTTGAGGGTCTGCTGATGGGGTGCTTTTATATAATTATCATATATAAAGTCTACACCTTTATGACACGTGGAAATAGAGAGCTCCATGCGGTCCACCAAATTGCAATCAGCCTTGTTGCTGAGCAGGATTACGATTTAACCGTACAGTCGGTGGTTGGATGGACGCCTCAACATTCAGAGATTGGTTTTTTAAGTAGTTTTTTGCCTCATGCAAAAAGATTGCCTGGACGTAAAGTTCTTATTAGTGATAATCTTTCTTCTCATTTAGATGAAGAGGTCATACAATTTTGTGGTGAAAATAACATTGATTTTGTATGTTTAGTGCCACATTCGACGCACATATACTAACCTCTGGATGTGGCGTTCTTCCACCCAATGAAAACAGCCTGGCGCCAAGTGCTGACAAATTGGAAAATGCAAAATGCTAAATTGGCAACTGTTCCTAAGGATACATTCCCGTATCCTCTCACAAAAGCTCTCGAAAAAATGGATCAAGCTCAACCAAAACCAAATTCTCCTTAGGGGAGATAGGACAATCGTGGTCAGTGGGTAATGGTGGTCACGCACACAACTAAAGCAATAACAGTCCCTTATGGCTGCCACACACGCTACGGTCCACCGGAAAGGTCTACCTGTGCAGGTAAGCCTGCGCAGGTAGACCGGAATGTGTGTGGGAGTAGACCTGTGCAGTTTTTTGAGCCTGCACAGGCGACCGGCGCAAGATCGAAAATCAATTCATTCGAGTGACACCGTACGGTGTACCTGTGCATGTGTGGATGTACTCCGGTCGCCTGCGCAGGTCGCGTCAGTTGTTTTTAACCGACTTCTGAAAAAGGAGGGGGTTCTCAATTCGGATGTTTGTATGTTTTTTTTTTTTGTTTATGTTTGTTCGGGCATAGCTCCGTCGCTTGCCAACCGATTTGAAAAATTCTTTTTTTTGTTGGAAAGGGTATACTTCCCAAATGGTTCCATGAAAACTTTATTGAAATCGGACAAGCCGTTTCTGAAAAATCAACAAAAGTCTAAAAAATTTTTTTGTAGTTGACATTTTGGCTTTTATAACTAGATTAATTACAAATTGACCCACTAAAAAGCGCGAAAATAAAAACTTTTTTGCAAAAAAAAATAAAACCGACTTCCATATCAAAACACTACAAAGCCAAAAATAATTTTAATTTGGGAAGGCGGTGATAAAAAAAAAAAAACTAAACCAATAACACCGACTACCGAAATTAAAATTATTTTTGGCTTTGTAGTGTTTTGATATGGAAGTCGGTTTTATTTTTTTTGCAAAAAAGTTTTTCTAGTGTTTCTTTCGGACGGTTGTCTCGTCGCTCGCATCGTATTGCCTCGAATGCCACGTAATTAGAGATGGGTTGTAACAGGTTAAACTCGATATATGTTACCACTGTTACTGTAACATAAAAATAACAGATCCAAATATCTGTTAATAAATAACAGGCTGTAATTTTTGTACGGACGATAAATACGTAATTAAACCTCAATTGAATATTATCTTTCAATAACGTTTGTAACGAACTAGTGTGCGGACGCGAGGGGTCGCCGACCTCAGTGTAATTTAAAAATGACGTTGATAAAGTATAACTCTTGCAATATTATGATAAACGAATTACTGGCGTTTATACAAAATAAAATCCAAATAATGGACGAGGACAGTATAGTAAAAGTGTGTAACTCCGCGTTTTCTGGTGATGATATAGACATGTCTAAGACGTTACTTTTTAAATCAGTGACAACAACAATTAAGAAAATAACTGGTAGAAGGTGTCTCGAGACTTGGAGGATATAATTATGTTATTTAAAAACTCAGACCCGGAAAATGTGCCTATTTATGTAGCAAAAGATTTGCAAAAATTGCCGCCCGTAACATTTGACCATGTCGATGTTACAAGGTTGATGAAAGACATTATTGTGCTACAATCTGAAATCAAGCAGATTAAGAATGATAAGCCACCAAGGTACAGATTGAAGAAGTTAAAAACTGTTGTAATAAGTCGCAGTCATCTGGTTTTGAGCGTAAAGTGAACAGTGATAAGCGCGGTGCTTCTAACCTCAGCGCGTGGAATGTGTTGGATGACGACTATAGTTGCAAAACTTCTGAAACATTCGGAATAATTCGGGAATACTTCTGGGAAAGTTTCTTTAAATCGGAATTATTCAAAATGAATTTGAATAGGGCCCTCTGTGCGCCGGCCGCTGCGGCCGCGCTGCGCGCGCTGCGATGGCGGTGCAGGGTGCGGTAAGAGGGGAGATGCTCCCCGGAGAAGTTTTCCCCCCCGCGAGAAAGATTCGTACCCCGCAATCGAATGTTTCCGAATGTTTCGCCCGAATAATTCAATGGGAATTAACGTGTTTGTTTGTTGTGTGGTGGGTGAGTTAATTATTGTTCAGTGCGAGAGT
The DNA here is from genome assembly GCA_943138885.2 of Tholera decimalis. Taxonomy (NCBI): domain Eukaryota; kingdom Metazoa; phylum Arthropoda; class Insecta; order Lepidoptera; family Noctuidae; genus Tholera; species Tholera decimalis. Next base: position 30,301,268 of record OW964551.2, read on the forward strand.
ACGTACGATACGAGAGTAAAATATAAATGTATATTTTATTATAAATGGGATCGGTTAAGTATATGTTGATATTTTTATAGGTAGATATGTTAGCCTGCGATTAACAGGATTTTTATAAATGTCAGTTGTGGAATAAAAAACCAGGCCTAGCATATTTTATTAATTTTTGAAAAAGGGTTACCTATGGTTTTGGTTAGTTTGTATGTAGCTCTGTAGGCATAGCGAGTATTCGCGAGTCGCATAGGTAGGTATTAATCATTACCTACCTACTTAACGCGTATAATAGCCCAGTCAATAAAAACAAATAAAGGCAAACCTTGCAAGCAAAAACGTTTTGATGCGGTTTTCAGAAAAGTATTTGTTATACTTAGGTAGGAGCAGGTTTTGGTATATTAACCGACTAAAAAGGTCGATTTTTCTGGTTTTTTTTGGCATTTTAAATATTCCCAAAGTTTCGGAATATTTCGGAATACTTCCGAAGTATTCGACGGGAATGATTCGGATTTTTTCCCGCCAACATCTATAATGACGACTCGATCTGCGTGTCCGAGCCACGAAACAGCTGTGTGGACTTAAATAACCAAATAAACTCGCGCGATGTCACACCTATGAGTCATGGTGGTAATACCGTTCCATCTGCTGAGGTACCAGCGAAACCTCAGCAAAGTGTAAATATTTCGCAGAATGCTATATATAAGCCTATAACTACGCAACTATCTACACAAGATATGCAACAACCAACACCTGTGTCTAATGAGGAGGGCTGGACGCTAGTTAAATCACGTAAGAAGCATTCTCGTTTCGTGGGAAAAAGAGGGACGAATATTGATGCAAATTCAAAATTCAAAGCGGCGGATGTAAAAATACCGTTTTTATTATACAGAGTGGAGACGACAATACAATCATAAATTAAAACACGTATAATACTAGTTTATAGGAATAATTCTACAGTATCAAAAAAATCCCAACATCTAAAATAAAAAAATAAATAATCATACAAACTAGATGCCATAAGACTAGATACGAAATAGAACACCATTTATGAATATCGGGTCACTGACCTGTTGTAAGTGCGGCAACAGCGCGGGTCTGTAGTGATTTGATCTTTTGGCGCCACTTATGATAATAATAATGGTCAGAAAAAACAATTACATTGAATCACAGATTACAGGCACCTCTCGCCCGCTGATTATTTATTAGTGCAATTATTATTAATCACTATCTGGATCACTGTTCAAACACTTAGCTAAGTAGCTATGAAAGTAACTCAACTTTTCGTTTTTCAATATACCTAAACTGAATCGTCCGTCGGCGTCGTAGAGGGTTATTTCTGACATTTGACAAGAGTTTTTTAGAATTTAATTATCACGAGGCATGATTAATAAAAATAAAACACAATAAACACTAAGCATCAAATTTCGCACAAATCACTTAACTATTTAACTAAATACTGTCACTAAAATAAAGCTTCTAATTTCGCACATTATGATAATCGATGTAGAATCACAAACAGACGAGCGGCGGGCAGGCGCCCGCCGCGCCGGCGGTTACTTCAAAGACGCAAAGAAAGTACGTCGTGCGGCACTCGTGCGCGTACAAAGCGATGACCGTCACAGGATTGCAACGACACACTGACCTAAATTTATAGTAATATATATTACACGTTTGGGCAAGGAAGTGAAGTTATCAAGAGTTATCACAAACGAAACTAGATTTATCTCTTTCGCACACACTAAATTTTCTATTAATAGAGTGCATAGTGCAACTTCCTTTTCTTATCTAACTCTGATGACACGCTTTATGAGTCTTATTAGACTGATTTAAGGTATAATTTGCTATAAATAAAATGTAAAACATAATCTGGCGAAAGTTTTTAAATAGCGAGTTGGCAACGTGTTGTTTTACCGATGCGTGGGACCCGGGAACCGATATTCATAAATGGTGTTCTAAGTCGTATCCAGTGTTATGCCATTTAGTTTGTTTGATTATTTATTTTTTTTAATTTCGAAGTTGTGATTTTTTTGATACTGTAGAATTATTTCTATAAACTAGTATTGTACGTGTTTTAATTTATGATCGTATTGTCTTCTCCACTTTGTATAACGTTTCGAAGGATGTCAGCTCCACGGACATAGCTTCATACGTTAAGGAAAAAACACAAGTGACAGTTGTTCTGGAATTAATTGATGTGAAGCATTCTAAGGAGTATGCTTTTTATAAACTACATATTCCGAAACAAAAGATTGAGTTGTTTGACTGCGACAATATGTGGCCTGAGGGCGTATTTTTCAGGCGATACTTTGTTTTTAAAACGAAAAGTACGCGAGGCTCGGATACTAATAAGGCTGAAAAATGATGCTGTCTCAAGGAATTGATTTTTTCGAGAGTGTACGCTTACGAGCTTCAATTGCAAGTCTGTCAAAAGGTCAATTGATTACGTGAAGGAACTACATAAGTTTATCGTCGGACATCATAGCATTGCATAGACATGGTTACTGTCTCATGACTTGGCATACCTCAGTAGTGTCTGTCCTAGCTTCGGTGCGACGGGCACATCGGCCACTGAGTCTACGGAGTTATTATGTGGGCGGCCATATGGCGGGGTCGCGCTGCTGTGGAGGTCGAGTGCGTTTGATAGTGTATCAGTGTTAAAGTGCAATAATGTAAGAGCCGGGGCACACGATGCGTTGCGGCGGCGGTGCGGCGCCGGAGCGGTGTCGCTGCGTCGTCTTACTTAGTAATATCAGAGGCATGTCACACGATGCGCTGCGGCGCCGCACCGGACTTGCAACCACCGAGACGAGGCGGGGAGGGGTGAATGCGTTGCGACGCCGGAGCGGCACCGCTCAGTTGTTTTGCGTCACAGGGAAGGATACACGCTCGCTCGTTTCGATTTTTTTCTAAGTATTTTTGTTTATTGTGATTGAGGTTTTAAAAAATGAGTGCCAACCTAGATGTTATTGATATAGACTACCTAATTGCATTAGTCTAAGAACGAGAAATCCTTTGGGATAAGTCCAATGAAGACTTTAAAAATAAAACAATGAAAATAAAAGCATGGGAGCAAATTGTCAAAATTTTATTTCCAGATTACGATAATTTTGTTCCTGATATAAAGAACCAGATAGGTAAGTAATTATTTAATCTATACTAATATTATAAAGCGGAAAAGTTTGTTTGTTTGTTTGCTTGAACGCGCTAATCTTCGAAAGTACAGGGTGGATTTGGATGAAATTTGATATGGAAGTAGCTTGAAGCTACTTCCATACCACTAGGCTATAGGCTACTTTTTACACGACTGCAAAAAAGGAGAGTTATGTTTTTACCGTGATAAAATCCACGGGAGCGAAGCCCCGCGTGAGTACTAGTGTTTTTATAATGATCAAATCTTCTGTAACTGCCATTGTAGAGACCCTCTGTTGCTCATAAAATAGCTTGCAAATTCATCTCTAATGACATTTGCTGCTGTCATCTCTTCATCTTGAGGTTGTAATGAGTGAAATTCATCATCAGTTATTGCCAATTTATCCTTTTGCCGAAAACCATCCCGATCTGCGACAAAATTGTGTAGGACACAGCATGCCTTTTTTAAAATTATAGGACACGTCTATCGGTCTGTGAAAAATGCGCCATTTATTCACCATAATCCCAAAAGCGCATTCGACATATCTTCTGGCTCTGCTGAGACGATAATTGTAAATCTTTTGTTTAACATTGAGATTGTTACCTCCATATGGACGCATAATGTGGTTGCTCAATCCAAAAGCTTCGTCACCCACAAATACATACGGGGTTCGTCTATTGGAACCACACAGTGGCTGGGGATCAGGCAATGGTAGGTCATTGTTAATGAGTTTCTCATATAGTTTTGAATTTTGAAAAATAGTTGAATCGCATTGTTTACCGTATGCGCCAATATCGATAAAAATAAATTTGTAGTTTGAGTCCACAACAGCTAAAAGTACTATAGAGAAAAAGGCGTTGTAATTAAAAAAAAGCGAGCCACTATTAGCAGGATTACGCATACGAATATGCTTCCCATCGAGGGCACCGATGCAGTGAGGAAAATTCGCCGTTAAATCGAAACTAGATGCAATATTTTCGAGTCTTTCTGTTGTTAGTTCGGGAATGTTGTCTTGAAGAAGATTTTTCCATATAGCACGACAAACTCTCCTAATCATATATCTAATCGTAGATTTTCCCCGTTTGAATTGGTACATCAAATCTTGGGTGGGCTGACCTCGCCCAGTTTATTTAATTTATATGTAAATAGCTTGATTGGTGAGCTGAGCAGCACTAAGGTTGGCTGCTCTGTCGGTGGAAAAAATATTAACAATATAAGTTACGCTGAGGACATGGTGCTGCTCAGCCCATCAATCTGTGGTTTGAGAAAACTGTTGACAGTCTGTGAGGGGTATGCGGCGATTCACGGGCTCAGGTATAATGCCACCAAAAGTGAGGTCATTGTATTTAAAGCGCGCAATATGATACCTGTCAATGTTCCGCCCATAACTTTGCGAGGAACACCGCTCAAAGTAGTCACTCACTTCAAATACCTCGGACACGTGATCACGGATTCTCTCACAGATGACAAGGATATTGACAGTGAGCGCAGGGCGTTGGCAGCCCGAGGCAACATGCTTGCTCGCAGGTTTGCACGATGTACTACTAAAGTAAAGCTGACTTTGTTCAGGGCATACTGCCAATCTTTTTACTCGTGCAGCCTGTGGATTAGGTATACGCAGAAGGCTTACAACGCTCTGCGCATTCAGTATAACAACGTGTTGCGAATGCTGTTGGGGTTGCCTAGGTTTTGCAGCGCATCAGGTATGTTTGCTGAAGCGCGGCTGGATGATTTCTATGCTATCATGCGCAAGCGATGTGCCTCGATGCTGCAGCGATTCAGAGTCAGCACCAACAGTATCCTCGCCACCTTATCGGATAAAATTGATGGTCCTTTTCTCAGGCACTGGGTGGGTGTACACGTGAGAGCATGAGTTCATGTGCCAAATTGAGTGTGTTTGTGTGTCTTATTTTTGTTTTGTGTATGCTTTTTATTTTTGTGTTCCTACTAACATAGTTTTTAAATTTATACTAACAAGTTTTAATGGATCCTTGGTCTGAAATAAAAAGTATATTATTATTATTATTCCTATTTAAACTCGAAAATTGTATAGAAAATAGGTAGGTATAGAAGAATATTTATTTATATTTTTGTCACCCAGTTACTGCTAATGCTAGAAAAATTATAAAAAGAATTACCTAAACTAAAAAAAACTACGCTTATTAACTTACCTAATTAAATACAAAATATACCTATTTGTTGCAACCTACACTAAGTACCTACCAAAACTATAAAACGAACCTAAACTAAAAATCTAAACTTATACATAAACCAAATATGAAATAGTAAGCCGCAAACAAACACTAAGAAACAGAGAAATGTTTAAGAAAATTTTAAAATTACAATTCATCACTTTAGTTCTAATGAAAGAAGAAAGATTCAAATTTTCAAAATTTTATAAATATCAATAAACAAATCAGCCGAATAACTTTCAATTGAATGTTATCTTTATTTATACTGACTTAAAGTCGTAAATACATGAAACATTTTACAACCACTCCCATCAAATGTCAAACCAAAGAAAAAAATATTATTAAATAAATAATACTATTTCTGTCAAAACATCCATGTCTATCCGTCTTCGCAGGAACACTCGAATATTATTCCTTCTGTACAACATCCTATTCAACCCTGCATACCCTAGCTACCTGCGCGATCGTTTTTCATTCACTCGTCCTACTGATGCCCTTTGTAGATCCCACCTTAAACTCCGTCTCAATTTCCCATCCCATAAAACCTGTTTTATATTCCCACTCCTTCTCCTTTCATGCAGTACGACTGTGGAACTCACTTCCCGCTAAAATCCGCGAAGCTAAATCCTAAATTTTATATATTTATTATAGGTATATATTTTTATAGCATTAATATAAATATGTATTTTAATTCTATGTATGTATATATTTATTAAATATATCATTTTAGTTTAATTTTATAGCTAAGTATGTTTTATATCGTAATTAGTATTTATACACACTGTGTCTATCATCTCCTCTTCAACTCTCCTGTCGCAGGTCTGCTGGAAGAAATTTCTTAGGAAATAAGCAGCACCTTTGTGCTCTTTTGTCTGCATTTATTTTTTTCCTTTATAAGTGTCATGTGTGTACATAAATAAATAAAGATACCAACTATGGCAAATTACTCTCAATATACTTAATTAACATACTGGTTGGTCAAAAAAAAAATTAAATGAAAAAAAGGAAAAAAACGATAATTATGCCTCACTCCTACACCTAATTCAGCAATTGAAAATGGCGCCACCAGAATCAACTAAAAAAATCCTTGAAGATGATTTTATCGAAATTTATGGAAGTCATCCATGGCAAATTAAAAACAAAGATTATCATAATCGAGACAAAAAGAAGCTGTTATAGATTACTCATACAAAAATTGAGAGAAATTGAGCCAGATGCGAAGAAAGAAGTAGTTATGAGAAAGATCAATAATTTAAGAAGCAATGTTAGGAAGGAAAAGAAGAAAATAGGTCATATTTCTTCTTTAAAGACTGGGGCATCTGCTGATGATGTGTACCGTATTAAACTGTGGTACTACAATTTGTTCAATTTCGTTCATGACCAATGCACTCCAAGGGAATCTTCATCCAACTTATTTGATGACAACAACTTAACTTGATGACGAAAATAGTTGTGAGGTAAGTAATATAAGTAATATAAATATAGATAGAATATACTTGTAATTCTATAATTGTACACCAAAATTTAAACACATCTATTCAACAATATTTTAGTAATTTTTTATTAAGTTGAATACATAGAACAGATAATTATTTTGTATTTACCTTCATTTTAAATTACACCAGAGCTTATAACTATGTATTTGGAACTACCTACTTCGCTCGTTCAGCCTAATTTAATTTACATGATCATTTTCCCATGGTACCCTTCCCTCTTGATTGAAATAATTCATAAAATTGTTTCGGACTATTTTCGCGTTGTTCAAAGTATTTCCTGGGTTTCTTCGTTCCAAGTTTTCCATGGTACTATTTTGTGTATTGTATTCTTCAGAAATTATAGTCCCATTTTCAGAGATTTCTCGATAAAAACATTTTTGAGGTACATAAGACATTTTTGAGTATTCAATTAAAAAGTTATGTAATACACAGGATGCTTTCACTACGTTTTCAACAGTGCGCCTCGCGCGAGATTGTCTGTAATTCAGGATTTTTCTTTTTCGCGATATTAAATCTGCCTGCCGAAACGGTTTTATCATATCGGGGCGTAATGGAAACGCGTCATCTGCCACAAATACACCATGCCACTGTTAACGATTCACTGCTTGGAATATGTAAATCACCATATTCAAATTTTTCAAAAAATTTAGTGTTTTGGAGTACCCCTCCATCGGATATTCTACCATTCATCTGGCATGAATGGTAGTCTATGTACACAAATTGGTATAGGTAACAAATAACTTGGCAAGAGTCGTTCAATGCGCAGAAGTCGATTTTTAGGTGTCAGTGGTTGTCAGCGGGACGCGGGGTATGACGTAGCGCCGCTCCGAGCGCGCGTTTGGTGCGTCAGTAGTTCTCGTTCAATTTGCTCCCGAATACACTTGCGTACACGAAAGTTGTACCCTTTGTTTTTGTTATGAGTTGTTGTTTTAAATTTATTTTTTGTTACCTTAATACAATGCCAGGACCAAATACCGTTTTACGCAGACTATTAAAACGTCACAAAGAACAGTTAGACACTATTATAATTAAGGAAGGTTGAAATTCCGAATTCGTCACTGTCTTTAGGACACCGGGAAAAAAGAAGAATAAAAGGGATAGCAGTTTTACTAACTAATTGTGTCAACGAGAACATATTATTTTTAACGTTTTTTTTTAAATACATTTTTTTTTCGCTTTTAAATGTATTATATCTATTTTATTTATAATACCGAATTAATGAATGAATTCCTCTTCTTTCTTTAACATTCTTCTGAATAGATATGATTAAAAATAAATGATGGCAATAACCATAGAATAATGGCAAGCAGTGAAAGTGACCACTTTTTTCTTCCACTAAGTGCACGATGCGCGAACTTACCCCCACTACGCCAAAACCTTACCAAGTTATTTAGCGTCATCTATACTTTGCATTAACAATTGCCATAAGAACCACACTATGTTGCCCTTTATAATTATAAAAATACGATCCACTATTAGCCGGTGGAACAATCGCTATGTGCTTTCCATCTATTGCACCAAGACAATGAGGAAAGTTCCATCGTTCTTTATACATCTTTGCTATTTCTTACCACTCTTCTTCAGATGTAGGAAACTGAAATATAAAAAATAATAGATTTACCATTTATACAATAAGTAACAATTTTTGATGTGAAACATCTATTGCGGCGGGACACAAACACGTAACAAAATTATTTGTTTTCAGACAGACAACACTGAAGATTCTTCAAATGCCGGTGAAGAATATTCATCCAACAGCGTATCTAACGACAACAACGAGGCCCGATCGACATCTTCAAATAATAATTCATCTCGCCCACCAAAACCTTGTAAAACAAAAAGAAAAGATGAAAACATAGCAAATGAAGTATTGGAATCGGTACGAGATCACTTTAAGCGTCCTCGCCCAATTGTAACAGAAGATAGGTGCGATATTATTGGCAAAAAATGTGGCGATGAAGTCGAGGGCTTTAGATGCGAAACAAATATTAGTCGCAGAAAAAATTATTAATGATTTACTTTTTGAAGCAGAAATAGGATACCTCACTCCCGAGCACGCTTATATTAACATAAGAGATATTTTGAATTTTTTAAACAAAATCAACGAAGCTATGTTCCTGCTTAGCAATATCGACAAGTGTATCAATGTAAGTATTTTTATATATATTTTTAAGTACTAGCCCACCCTGCCTTTCATTTCCCACCAGTCAAAATTCAGAGTATCTTTCTCAATCATTTCAAACTAGCGATCTACTCAATAGTCCCCAAGGCAATCCCTACTCTACACGAATGCGAACACCTACAATTCCGGGAAATCAGCCCGGTGAAACAGAGGTAGTTTTATCGATTCCAGATTCTGCAGCGACATTCCTTAATAATTTCAATGTCGATAATGAATAATTTGTACGCGACATTTTGGTAGTTTTATGGTTAAAATTAAAATCGTATTTTTTTTTCAATAAATATTATCCGTAATAAATAACAGTGTTTTAATTACTCACCTTCAAATAATCTCTTCTAAGAACTTTATACAAGGCCTCACATTTTTCAGGAATAATTTTTCCAAGCGCCTGAGGTGAAATAATTGCTGAAAACTTTAGGTCCTCATAACTTCTGCCAGTTGCGAGAAATCTCAATGTAACTGATAATCTTTCGTGTGCCGAAATACTATTTCTCATAACTATGTCTTCTTTTTTATCATAGGAGTAACCATTTCAAGTAATTTAAGGTATGTTTCTCGTCCATTCGGAGATAGTTTTTAAAATTTTCTGGTTCAAATTTTAATTCATTCAATAAATTAACATGACTACATGTTTTCCTTTTCAATAACCAATGCTTACACCATTTTTTTCGGTTCCTTTTCACTATTTTTGTATTTTTTATCTTCAAAATTAAAGCAAGGCCTAGCAATGCGCGTCATCCTCATTCGATGCCATCGTAAAAAGAACTGAAGGCCGCTCCGGTACACCGGAACGTCCCCATACACGCTACCAATGTTCGGTTGGCCAGCGCAGGCATACCTGCACAGATAACCTCTCCGGTAGACCGTAGCGTGTATCGCCGGCTCCACACGTTGGCCCTAATATTAGCCCCAACGCTACTCGTCCAACGTGTGGATCTAGAAAATGGCATTGGTCCCAACGTTGGGGCGAGCGTTGGTAGTTGGCCGGCTCGTGTCGGTTTCATCAAAGGAATCTGTGCCAACGCTCGCGATCTGTCCACACGTTGGCGCTTTGCTCAGTTCTGTTGCAACACGCAGCGAGTGCGTACGTCGAGCGAGAATGGCTTCCTCATCAACAAAATCGCCACCGGCATGGACAAATGAAAAAGTCATAGAATTTATTGAACTTTATCACGCACATCCAATAATATGGGACGCAACTCGAAAGGATCATAAAAATAAAAATTTATTAGCTGATGCATGGCGCACCATTCAACAGAATATGGGAATGAATTTCTCAATTGAAGATTTAAAAAAAAAAGCGAGAATCATTAATGAGCACATATCGCCTTTACAGAAAGAAAATTAGTGACTCTACTCGATCTGGATCATTAACAGATGATATTTTTAAACCAAATTGGTTAGCTTATGTGATCATGGATAGCTTTCTTGCTCCGATTTATGATAAATCAGATACAGTTACTATTAACACAGAGGTAAGATAAACATTGATTAATTTTTACTTTATTTATTTACATAGAAATCACAAACTGTGACAAATTACATACTTAATCTAAAGCACTTAGTTGTTTATTTCGTTATGAAAAAATCACCTGGGTAGGTAGGTACACTGAACCACAGGCTAGACGTAACATGTTGACCTTGAGCGCGCCTTTATGCCCCACGTATTAAAAGATGTTTTCGTAGTGCAACTGTTACATACATACACACATCTGACCTGTGGCTGTGTGTACCTAATTCTACATAATAATTTTGTAGGTCGGTAGATTTTTTATTCAGTGTGAATAAAAGTATGATGCAAATTCATTTCGTATTTCTCTAGCATTTTCTGTTGTTCTTATTGGTATATGATCTAGTGATCTTAATTGTTGTTCTTTTAAAACATTATCTATATTACCTTCCGGCATATAGTGGTATGGTAGGAGTGCTGACTCTTTTTCAAAAAATTATGAAGTACAACGCAAGTGAGTGTTATAATAGATGCTTTTTCGGGTTGTAGTAACATATTGGTTTTTAACACTCCAAATACCGATGTCATTATTCCAAATGCACATTCAGTCACAACACGATCCCTTGATAGTCGACTGTTGAATTTTCTATTTTGTGAGCCAACTGGCGGTGTACCAGGAAAAGGTTTCATGATCCTTTTAGATAATGCAAAAGCTCCATCTGCCACAAAAACATAGGGCACAGGAAGACGTCGATCAGGTAAAGGAGCGTCTTGCGGAAAAAGGGAATCAGGTCCATATATTTTGTTATAAAGCATGCTATCATTCAAAACTCCACCGTCACTCATACGTCCATGTGTTCCTACGTCAGCAAATAAAAAGTTGTAGTCACTATCAGCTACCGCTAGTAATATTATACTGAAATTATGATTATAGTTATAGAACTCTGATCCACTATTAATGGGTGACTGTATTTTAATGTGTTTCCCATCGATAGCGCCCAAACAATGTGGAAATTGCCATTTTATTTCAAATTCTCGAGCAATCTCAAGCCATTCGTGTTCATTTTGAGGCATCTAAAACAGAAAAAAATATATTAGTGTAGGTAATAGTTAATAATTTAAATAAGGGTTGAAATTTACTTGTTGTGTCGTCTTGAATTTTTAGACTATGGAGTTCCCTAATGAAGACAACAATCAAGATAGAAGCTTTTATAACGAAGACAGCATTCAAAATAGAAGTTCCACGTCAGCCAAAAAACGGCGAGAATCAGAAGTCACGGAAGTACGAGCTCAGATGAAGACAGCTGTAAATGTCGTAAAAAATCTCGCCGACCGACCACGAACTGAAGTGGATGAGGTAGACTTATACTGTCAACTACTGGCCAAAAAAATAAAATTTAATGAGCAACAAAGGGAGGTTATAATGCACGATATAGACGAACTTATTTATCAGAAGCGAAATGAGTCTTACTTAAATATTAATAGCCCTGCTCGTAGCAGCACTTACTCGTACGTAAGGTACATAAGTACGTACTCTACCCCGGATTCCGTGCGTTTTATACCTACACCGTCCCCTTCATCACAAATGTTGACGTACGATGTCTACCCGAGATTCCGTGCGTTATGCACCTACACTATCCCCTTCACCTCAAGTGATGCCAAGCCCGTCATATCACGTTGCTGATGATTATAGTGATTATACATTTGTATCACCAAATCATAACCAAGCAGAATATGTGACAGGTTCATCCACCTCCTCCACATCTACTCCAAAGGTGACAATAATATCAAATGACATTATCTCTCAGGCATTTACTCTTTCTCAGATACAAAATAAGAATTGAATGCTAATGCAAGGACTCGATTACTTTGTCTAATTATTTTTCTCAATAAACTTGTTTTTGATTATTATTATTATGGTTTTATTTTACAAAATATACAAAAATTACTTACTTTTACAAAAGAACGCAATGCCTGACATAGTGCTTTACATACTTTCGGCACGATCAATGATATGACTTGAGGAGAAATCTTAAAATTTATATGCGTTTATATGTTTATATGCGTTTATTTTATTTCTCCTCACAATACAGGTATATACATTTTTTATCAAAATAACTTAATATGTTACAGCTTTGTATATGTGAGGAGCTGGTGTTTGAGTTAGGTTTGGCCCTGTATTACAGATCACCAGGTCCCCACCCCTGAGAATTTACAGTTTGGTTCAGCTAAGTTAACCATAAAAAAGAGACTATGCACTAACAATAAAAAAAGAGATACAGATGTCGATAAACTAAAAAAAAAAATAACAAAAACATTTATAACTGTTAAACATAACTAATAAAATATTAATAATTTTGACTATGACCTTGTGTGTTTGATTGTGTGTGTGTGTGTGCGTGTGTGTGTGTGTTTGTGTATGGGTGTGTGTATGTGTGTATAATTTTGTGTGTATAGATTGTGTGATTTTACTGGTATTTAAGTAATTTTTCAGTATCCGTGTAGTTAAGCTTTTGCAACCATTCTTTAACTAGAGATTTACACCTATTTTTTGAGACCGAGTAAATAGATAAGACTTTATTAAGTTTGTTATATAGATTACTACTTTGATAGCAAAAGAAGTGATGCGAAAAACTTGTGTGTAAGCGTTCCCTTTCACAGACCCTATCTTTTCTTCGGATATTTTTAATTTTGACCGGATCGTAAGTCATTTGGCAGTGCGTTTTAATAATCGTATGGACAATATATAGCTGACGAACCGTTAGCACTTTTGCCAGCTTGTAAACATCGTCAGTAGGGTGAAAGAATGGGAGACGATTTGCTACCTTTAATACAGCTCTTTGAGCCCTTTCAACTTTGAGGAAGTGGGTTTTTGCAGTACCTCCCCACGAGGTAATACAGTATGTTAATTGGGACTGGCACAACGCTATATATACTGATTTGATAAGTTCTCTATCGGCCACTTGTCGCAAATTCCTAAAAATTACCATAAGCTTCCGTATTCTCGCAGAAAGCATATCTATATGACGGTGAAAATTAAGTTTCTCATCGACCATAATACCAAGATATTTCATTGCCGAGGTTTTTTGTAGCTTTGTACATGTGCAGTTGGGGTCTTCCTGGTTACATGAATGGGATGTAATGTGATGTTGTAGAAGACTATTTGTACTAATGGGTTGTAGGGAGAAAGTTATATGTTTAGTTTTTTCCAAGTTTAGTGTCAGAATATTATTAATTAGCCATCTGTTAACGGCATTGAATCCATTTTGGGCATTAAAAAATACCCTTTCCCATGATTCTCCGCTAAAAAGCAACGCTGTGTCATCGGCAAAAGTGATGATTTTGGCGTTCGGGAGATCTAGTTGACAAAGATCATTAATGTAGATAAGGAATAGCGTGGGGGCCAAAATACTACCCTGAGGTACGCCGTAATGAATGGAGACCTCATCACTTTTAATATTATTAACTTTTACACATTGGGTTCGGTTGGACAAGTAACTCTCAAGAGTTTTTTTCAAGAGTTTTAACTGTTGGCCTCTGATCCCCAGATGTTCGAGTTTATTGATTAGGAGTGAGACAGAGACTGTGTCAAAGGCCTTCGCTAAATCTAAAAATATGGCAATAGTCTTCATTTTGTTGTCAATACTATTTACGATATAGTTTGTTAATTCATGAACTGCGTCAGCAGTGGATTTTTTTTGCTCTAAAGCCAAACTGCGATGGGGATAATAGTGAGTTTTCTTCTAAGAATTTAACTAACCTCTTGTTCATGATGCGTTCTAGAATTTTAGACATTGAAGGAAGAATCGAGATGGGCCTGTAGTTATTTGCACAGCCTCTGTCACCAGCCTTATGAATGGGATGAATTCTGGACTTTTTGAAAGCTAAGGGGAACACTCCAGTTGAGAGGGATAAATTGCAGATATATGATATCGGAGCACTTAATGAGTCCTGATTTATTTTTAAAATATTCGCTGGAATCATATCCAAGCCGACTGCACTGCTAGACTTTAAGTTGGATATAATTAATTTCACTTCCTCCGCATCGGTAGGCAAAAGAACAAACGATTTAGGGTTCGATTTTAATTTGATTTGACCAGCATTAGGACTTTTTGTTGAAATTATCGTGTCAGCCAACATTTGCCCCACATTAGCGAAATAATTGTTGATATTATTGATGGCTTGCTGCGGATTGTCAGTGGTAATCAATTCTGTTGCACTCTCTTTTAATTTGACGGTATGCGTTATTTCTTTTATTGTTTTCCATAACTTCTTACTGTCTTTACCTGCTCTCTGAAGCTGTTCTTTTTCATAATTTTGTTTAAGTTTTTTCAGTAGAGAGCAGCAAAAATTCCTATACCTTTTATATGTTAAATGGACTACATCATTTTTAGGATCTTTTTTAAATTTTTTGTATAAGTTGTCCCGATTTCTTATACATTTCAAAATGCCTGGTGTTATCCAGGGTTTTAACATTGTCTTTCGTCTGGTCATTTTTGTTTCTTTAGAATTGGATGAAATTAATGTGCGTATTGACTTTATTAAGTATTCAGTGGCATCGTTTACATCTGTGATTGAGTACAGAGGACTGAAATCTGTGTCCTTTATATCCCTAGATAGATTATCATAATTAATGCGAGTCGTGGTTACAGCAGGTTTTGATTTTTGATTGGCCATGATATAAAGAACCACGCTATTATGATCTGTAAGGGTAGTTTGGAGGATAAGGCAATGAGCAGTAAGAGCTGTCTTCAATAAAACGTGATCAAGGCATGTTTTATTGTGTGTTGGGAGTGTATGTCCTGGAGAAATGCCGTGAAATGCCAACATGTCAAGGTAGACGTTCGACGAAGGGTCTGTAGTGTTTTCACCAATATCAATATTGATATCGCCTACTACAATTATATTTTGAGAGGATGAATATTTCAGTAGTATGTTATTAAGTGATTCTATAAAGTTTCCAACCTTTTTATTACCAGGGCGGCGATAGATTGCTATTACGACAGTATTATTGTTTGGTTTAAATACTATGCAATTTGCATCTGTTATTTGTGCGTCTTCCACTTTCACTATTAAATCCTGCCTGTGATAGACTACCACTCCTTCATTTTGGGTTATATTGTTAGTAGAAACCAAGTGAGTGTAACCGTCAAGTATGGGTATATTAGGGTTAGATAATAACCAACATTCCGTCAACACAATGTAATCCTAATTAACGTTACTACTGGTAATTATTGGTAGTAGTCCATCAATATTTCGCTTGAGACTTCTTATATTCTGTTGGAATATTTTCATACAATCTTTAGAAACCGGGAGGAAAGAACTGCATTGATCAGTATTACAGATGGTCGACTTGGCACTCTTATAAGAGTCAATTTCTTCTTGAATATTAATTAATTCATTGAATGTTGTGTGTATTATATATAGAAGGATTAAGACTTTTTGGTGATATTTGTGAAAGTATCTGCGAGGCAAATAATTTAGTAGGAGTGCTTAAAAGCTTAGTTTTAGATTTTATGAAATTTATAGTGATTAATGGGAACTTGAGATAATAGAAACTATACATGTTGAGTTTACGAAGTCTATAAACATTTTGTAGGTTTAATTGATTATGAATGGGTGCTTTAGGATTTGTGTGGTGTTTTGAAAGTATTATGATAGGTCTGCTCGTGATTTGAAATGAATGGTATTTATTAAGTTTGAATAATTGTGTGTTTATTACGGAGAATATGATAAATTGCGAATGTATGTTTATATTAGTGTGGCACAAGGTCTTACATGCAATTTGATTAAACAGACAATTTAATAAGTTAAAAAGTGGAAAATAAAGAAATAATATACAATTTGAATCTAGTCACGTGTTTTTTTTCAGTTCGTCTAAGGCCTTTTGATCATCTATCCGTATACGTGGTTCATTCGGCTTGCGTCTTAGGAATACCTTACCATAGGATGTCCAGCAACTATCATAGCTGTAGTCCTTTTTCTGAAGTCTTGCCAAATAATACAGGTGTTTTGCCTTTTTGGTCAAAGTTTCCGCTATGTATATTGGTTTTGATTGCCCTCTCATATTCAAATTACCCGTATTCAATCGCTGATCGAAGCTTTTACCTTTATTGAAAGTCTTTGTAGCTTTCAAGAAGCTTTCTTTCTTTAAAACTGAATTTAGTTCCAGTATGATCGGGCTTTCGGGTTTGTCCTTCAGTTTCATGCGAAAAACGTCACGGATATCCGCTTCCTGAATAGGTTCACTAATGACAGAACCTAATTGTTGTATTAAGACTATGAGGTTCTGCTTATTCTCCGTTTCCGTTTTAGGTACATTTCTTATCTCAATCGAGGTAGACAGTGATGCTTTTTCCAAGTATTCTAACCTTGTTTCTAATGTGAATATGTATTTTTTCTGCTGGTGATTTTCTTGTTGAAGGTTTTTTATTTTGTTTACAATATCATCATAGCTATCGGATAGGTGCTGCATTGAAGCTTTTATCTCTTTGTTTTGGTCTAGAACGGTATCCAAGGCTATTTTAAAATTATCAAATCGAAAGATTTGATAATTTTAATTTTTTTTTTGCTGAATTTTCAATTTGCTGATTTCTAATTTCCTCAATCATATTCAGTAAATCAGACATTGTTGAGTTGCCGTCCGTAAAATCATTTAATCTTCGCTTGGTTCTCCTAGTGATGTTTGACTCGATAATGTGTTCGTTATCCTTATGAACATGGAGCGCCGAGTCCGAACTGTGATGTATAGGGGTCTCAGTTATTGGTGGAGTGCGTTGTGTCGACATATTGTTATTTTATTTGAGTTTTCAATATGTATTTCAATATCAAATTCTATGTATTCTTTACTATATTAAAATTAAAATAAAGTCCAAAAAGTGTCGCGCACGCTCAGATTCGAACTTGCATATCCCGGTTGCGCAGGAAGAGGTAGCGCCATACACAGCGAGGCCAAATTCGACCGTACGATAAGTTACTAAATTAGCTTTCTAGTAGTACAGACTGAGTGCTCCGGTGCGTAACCTGTTTTTGTAACTTGAAGGTCACAATCACGGCACACGACACTGTTTGAGTAGATCTTGTTCTACCCTCTGACACAAGAAATGACACTTCGTAATGTTGATTTTAGAATGTTTTTGGTTAATATAATGTAAGTTCACTGATTTGCGGGATTGCTTATTTACACTTTTGTTTATCACTCAGTTTTATACACTTTAATGTTTTGAACTTTTGATGAGACTCAGTAAAACCAACTTTAGGAAATTTTAAAAGCGGAGCGCTACAAGAACACGTCTACTCGCGGTGGCGTCTCGAGCGGGGGGGGGGAAATCCATTCAAAAGTCTTCATTACCTATTTAAATAGGTAATGAAGACTTTTGAATGGATCTCCAGTCGCTTAAAATCTAAGTGTCACAGCAAGGCGTACTTTGGTTGGTATTGAGTCTCTGAATACTGTATCTTGCTTTTATATTCGTGGTCCAATCAACTGTAGAAGGTATTCGAAATCTATCGAAGACATACGACAAAAGTTATCAAACTGTCCTGATGTGTCTTGAATCAAATTACTCATTAATCGGGTTCCATCATACCTAAAAAAGAAAGAAAATGTAAATATAGAATAGATACTTTAATATTACAGTGCCTGTAAACAACTGCTGATATAATTGTAGTTTGTTGTTGCTATTATTAGAATAGGTATTTAAAATGGAGTGTATAACTAGATCTTTACTCACTGATTCCGTGTTTTATGATGTGTCGTCATCCACCATCTTCTTTGACGTGGCTTTTTATTTTTTCTCAGTAACAAATATAAATGTGCACTCATCAGTACTACAAAAGCGCTCAGAGCAGTTTCAATTTCTGTATCGGACATCTTCACATTGGCCCTGACGGGACAGAACTAGTTTATTAGCCAACGTGTGTACGCCTCACCGAATTTGCAGTCCAACGTTGGTACGAGCGTTGGGACCAACGTGTGGAGCCGGCCTATGGCTTACATTACACGTGTGAAGCGCGTCAACGTCTCGCTCTTCACCCCCCGCGAGTGACTGATGCCCCGCACTCATTCCGCTCGATGCGTTCGCACAGGACGAGTGTCGTTTGTTTTTGCGCCAACTTGATCTTATTTGACGTAGTGATAAAATAACACGGTAAGTTATGAACAATTCCTTAATACATATAAACTATTTAATATTAGTATAAACAGTTCATCATTAACATGTAGTAATGGTTATTTCCAATCAAAATATATGGTTGTTTTTATTATTATTTGTTTTTTCTATGAAGTCCATTACGGGTAATTGTGGTCAACTGACCACCATTGCTCGCAGTGTTTTTGTTGGTGACGTATTGTGACTAAATCTAATTTCATTGTTTTTAGATGCCAAAAAATCGACCTAGAAAAACGCAGAAGGCGGAAGGGGGTCTTCGAAGACACTGGAAAAGGCTCTGAAGCTTATGGATAGTGGAACATCTATGAGAAAAGCCGCGGAACAGACTGGAATCCCATTTTCAACGCTTCAAATTCGACACCAGAAGCAATTGTATGGAAGTCCATCTCTGGGGCGAAAGACTGTATTTTCTACAGAAGTTGAAAAAGAGATAGCAGATGTGGTCAAAAAAATGGCTAATATATTTTACGGCTGCACAGCACATCAAGTAAGAAAAGTTGGCGGGACGAGATTGGCTAGAAGGCTTCCTAAAGAGAAATAGGATATCAGTAAGAAAGCCAGAAGCCACCTGCGTAAACAGAGTAGTGGCCTTTAACAAGGCAGAAATTTCCCTTTCCTACAAGAACTTGGAAAAGCTTATGGAAATTTATAAATTTGTCCCCAAAAATATTTATAATTGTGATGAGACCGGGATCTCAACAGTCCAAGATGCGGGGAAAATACTAGCCACAAAAGGACAGAAAAGGATAGGGTCCATCACCAGTTGAGAGAGAGGTAAAAACATCACTGTTCTGTGTACAATGAGCGCTGCTGGGTCATTTATACCCCCAAATGTTTATCTTCCCAAGGATACGACATTCCCCTCTTCTGGAAAAAGACGGCCCTGCTGGGGCTATATGCCGCTGCTCAGAGAATGGCTGGATTCATGAAAACCTTTTTTTGGAATGGCTTCATCATTTCACAGAATACGCCAAACCTTCTGCAGAAGAACCTATATTGTTGATACTCGATAATCGCATGAGCCATATTTCTCTTGATATTTACAATTACTGCAAACCCAAAAACATTCATATGTTGTCCTTGCCACCGCACAAATCCCAACGAATGCAGCCGTTGGACGTCACTTTTTTTGGACCATTTAAGGTAGCTTACAAAAAGGAATGTGACAGCTTTATGAAGAGCCACCTCGCTGAAAAAATAACTCCATATGATGTTGCATCCTTTAATAAGGCGTATTTAAATGTGGCTTCTATAAGTAAAGGGGAGTCTGGATTTAAAGCCACTGGTATCTTTCCAATGAACCCAAATGTGTTCAACGATGAAGACTTTTTAGCTGCTGAATTGCTGAAAGGCGAATCATTAGTTATTCAAGACACCGAAAATTCTTTTCAGACAGCATGTACAAATATTCCCCTTGAGATAACTGCAACTCCAAGCACATCCAATGAGCCACTCGTGGTTCCATTAACGTCTAGGCAACAAACACAACCAAGGGTTGAAGTTTTATCAATTTGCCTACCAATACACCAACTATCAGCACAAGACAAATTCGAAAAAACAACATTCTACCATATTAACCTGAACACTATTGAAAGATAGTTTTATAGAAAAGGAAAAGGAAAAGAAGAACTTAAACGAAAAAGGAAAACAAAAAGGCAAAGGGAAAGGCAAAAAAAGCAAAGAATTCAAGGAAAGTCTCAAGAAAGATAAAAGGAGAGTTATTCAAGAAGATAACGAGTCTTCATTGATCGACGTAGATACTGATGACCTCTGCGTCGATGCTGAAGAAGATGATGATGAGGACCCAGAAAATCATTGTCAAGTATGCGGAGAATTCGGCCGAAACAATGAGGTATGGTACCGGTGCACTTCCTGTGGGCTTTGGGCTCACTCTGCCTGCACAGGCTGAAATACCGCACAAGGTTATGTATGTGACATGTGTTAGAAGTATTTGACCACCATTGTCAACATCATGACTACCTTTGCTTTGCTTGTATATGTGTACAATGATGGTCAAAGGTACTTTTTTTAATAACTATTATATGGTAACTGCAAAGATGAAAATGTTGATCTCAATTAATAGTCCTATAATGCAGAATAGAATAGAATAGAATAGAATTTTATTTTGCAAATATAGGTAGTACATATACAAGTTGAAAGTGTTTATACATCAGCTCAGCCATATTTCGCCATTCAGCATGCAAATATTAAATTATTATTATTAATTTTAAATTATAAATTTTATTACATTATTATTAATTTAATCACACTATTATTAATTTATTCACATTATTATTAATTTAATCACATTATTATTAATTTCATCACATTATTATTATTATTACATATTGAATTGCTATGTTAAATTCCTAATAAAGCTGTGATTTATAATTTGAATTTTATTTCAAAAAGTGTTTAACCGACCGCCATTACCCCCTTTTCCCCTATATAGACATAAGTTCCGGGGTCAAACGTAATATCGTGAGCGGATTTTGTGCAACTGGCATTTATCCTTTCAACAAACAAAAAGTTCTTAATCGGCTTCCAAGAGAACACATTGAAGAACACGAAGTTGAAAGCACTTTGACAGATTTCTTGAAGGAATCAATATATGGAAGCACTTCAAACCAACCTGCAAGCAGAAAGAGATGTTCGGATGTAGCTCCTGGAAAAAGTATTGCAACGAGAGAGTAAGCATCCCAATCTGAAAATCAGCAAAGTAATGAATAGAACGCCTCATATTCCGATCATCAAGAAATAGAAATTCAAGCATTGGTTGAATCGGGTCCATCTCAAGCCGGAGCTGCAGGTGTACACAGTGAGGAAATCCCGGATAAACAACTGATTGAAAAAGACCCTGACGAAGATACAGTAGAATACGACCCAACGAGCACATTAGTGGAAATAACAGCCTATTTTGTTACTTTCGGCTGTAAAATGCGGTTTAAGGGTTCATAAAGCAGTTCAAAGTTGCATATCTGCATCCGTAAACGTCTATAGCTATAAAAGTTACTTAAAGTGCTATAAGCTGAATCAAATACTACCCTAGCCTTCACAGTAGTTCACGGTAGAACTCATTTGCCACTTACACCTTTATATGAGAGTTACGAAAGTCATTCTGCCACTCACAGCTGTACAGTGGTTTCCATTGTAACTTTTATAGGTTATAGTTATAGTAACCACTATTATACTACTTTAAGTTTCATTATAGAAATAATAGATACTCTTATGCATACTATAGTTACAAAAAATTCATCAGTGTAACTAAAAACTACTACTGCCTTTAGTAGCAATAGTCATTCCTTGCAGGCTCAATCTATTCGCCATTTTACAGCCGCTTTTGTAACTATTATAAAACATTTCATAAAAATGGATGCTAAACGATGGAAATTAATTAAGAAAAGTGGAGGTTATCGCAGGAAAGTACGCAAGGTTTATGAAAACCTGCTAAAATCGTCAAACATTGCTGAACATTCCAGTGAATCTGCTAATCAGTATTTAAATTTTTAAGCTTTTAATTTTAAAGAATATTAATCTCAACATTTCACAAATCACAAACTTAATAAAAAAAAGCCTATTCTTGGGTTCTTATTGTATAAAGATATCAGTCTCAACATTTGGATTTGGCGCAGTACCATCACAGGATCCACTAACCTCTTTAGCCAAATTACGTTTTTTTTTGTGCAACATTCTCATCATCATTAGGCAATATCTTTTCAATCGGAATATTGTCTTGGTTTGACAAATTTTCTTTATTCTGATCTAGCGATATTTCCCATCCTGAAGGGCAGATTGACAGCTCTTCCTTGTCTGCATTTATAGTTTTAACTATTTTAAAAGGCATTCTGTAATAAAACAATAATAGGTAGTTAATTGAAATGTTTAAACTTCATATTATAGTATAAGTAAGTATAACTAAACCATAAAGTAACCGGATCTTATTTCTACCGACAACAAAATAATGTAAACTATTATTGAGACGTTTGATGATTATCTATTTGAAAAATAACCTGTATCATGTTTATGTAGAAATATCGGGTGTAAAGTCAAGTATCGTAATTAAAACACCGTAATCTTTCTTTTTTTTTAGCGTGGTAAAATTATCAAATAAGTCCTCCCACCCCGGGCAGGGTGAGAGGGACTGTCAGACTTTTACTGACTAAAATCCACGGTGTTCCTTCAATAACCCTTTACGTACCGGGGTCACGGTAACGGGATGAGTCCCACGACCCCGGCAGGCTTCGGCTCTCTACGGGGGGGCCTCGTCATATTGCTGACGCTCTTTGAGGCGCGCGTGGAACACGACGCGCCGTCGACCCGGGCATGGTCCATGGTCGGACAGCGAGTTGCCCTTTACTCGCTGTCCGCATGCCCGCGCCTACGGTGGCCGGAGATCGTCGGCCGACGTCCGACGCCGTGGGCGTCTACCACTGCGGCTGGGCTGGAGGGAGGACGCCATCCTCTCCCTCACGCGGCCCGCCTCCTCCTTCGGAAGCATGACTGCTTCGCAGAAGGAGGCGACCGCTTCCCACTCCCTCTCGCCCCGCAGCATGGCCTCGACCAATGCCGGGCGCGAGAGATCTCCGCCTATTGCCACCGTGAGGACACGTCGGTGCTCTGCCCAAGCGGGGCAGTCCTGCACCGTGTGCTCGACTGTGTAGTGTGTAGAACCTAAGTAAAGTAGTCGTAATAAACGATTCGTAGCGTTTACACGTGTTTTGATTGTCTTCCCGCAACCCATACACTTCATGGCGACCCTGCCATGCGCGAGCGCCGTGTCAGCGTCTGACTCGTTGCTGGGTATCGAGTAGCGGGCGAATAGTGCAACTCAGCGCATTCCTGTGTGCCTCGGTGCACTGAATTAGAACGCTTTGAATATACTGACACGTACTTCGGTCGACAAACGAAATTATATTGATTATAATGGGCAAATCTTATTCAAAAACGGAAGAAAAGGAAGTAATAATTACACAAAATGCGTCGGCAGGAAATATTACGGCTATAGAAAACCACGTTCAGCTAAATAATAATTATATTATTAGCGTCGGTCTTGATAATTATCGCCTTTGCAGCAATCATAATTATTTGGAAGAAGTTAAAGAACAAGCAGAAGAAATGGATTGGAAAACATGTAGAAAACGAGTTGATAAGAGAAATGCGTTTGCGGTTGTCGGGAAGGCGAGAACGTGAAGAAGGAAATGAAAATGTGTAAATATCGTATTAGTGCGCAGTGAAAAGTGTAAAAGTGTATTTAGGGAGTGATTAAAATAATTCAACTGACTTTTAACATCCACCGTGGACATTAAAGAAAATTTCGCAGACCAGTTCAAGAAGAACCTTATTAATGGACGATTAAGTACCTATAAAAATACGACCTTTTTATTTTTACTTATGTTAAAATTTAGTGTTACTTTGTATTTTACAGCAACTTACAGGTAGATTATATCGGAATGTCACGTGGAAATTATAAAAAAGGGATATATCATAAACTACTCGTCCAAAGGCCAACCTACCAGGTACATATATATATTTTTTTTATTTCTTTACTGTAAGTAGTTTTTAATTACCTATATCTTAATTTCATATTCTATGGAAAATGATTTAGAAAGATTTTAAGTGAATTAACGGATATTCAAATTAATTTAAGGAAGTTGGGACCAAGTAAACGGTTACAATATAAAGATAAAGTTAAAGAAAAAATAATAAAAGCTAAAGAGTTATATTCGTTGTATAGGACTATTATAAGTATATTTACCGAGCAAAAAAGTTCGTTAGAATTAGCCGAGTATATTTACGAAGTGTTGAAGGAGAGAATAGATTTAATTTACATTAAGATTTTGTCATATAATTTTCAAGGTGAAGCAGTAACAAATATTTAAAAAAATGGAGAAGTTCGATATAAAAACAGCAACATCTTTAATACCAGAAATGGATGGTTCAGAAGGTACAACTGAAAAACATCATAGACGCTGTAGAGTTATATAACAGCTGTCTCACGGACCCAAATCAAACAAAAATGTTAATTTCTTTTGTTTTGATAACAAGGCTAACTAAAACAGCCAAGTTAAAATTAAAATCAGAATATGACAACATTACGAGCCTCATACAGGATATAAAAACTATTAACTAACTAAAAAGTCCGCCAATTCTATACTTCGTCAATTAAATACCTTGAGTCAAAACAATATGTCCATCAGTGAATATGGAAACAAATTATCAGAATTGTTTATAGACCTCACTATTGCTCAATCTGACGGTAACGAAAAAGCAAGCGAGATACTGAGACCTATAAACGAGAAACTCGCAATTAAAAGATTTTCAGATGGATTAAGAAATAAACGCTTAAGCACTATCATTTCAGCACGGAACCACTCAGAGTTGAAAGATGCGGTGCGTGCAGCAGAAGACGAGGAGCTGGGGCAGCCATCAACTGCCAACGGTATTTTCAGCGCAAGGGGTAAGCCAAATAACTAGTTTAATAATAATTTCAATAGAGGAGGCCGGAATAATTATTGTAATCAAGGTTTTAAATTTCCACGATACCGGCGTGGAAATTATAGTTCGAGTTCAAGATATCCTAATAACAATTATTATCAGCAAAGGTTTAATGGGGCACCATTCCATCCCCGTGGTGAATATACACGCGGAAGAGGTACGCATTATTCAAACTTTGGAAATAACCATAATTCTAAATATTATCGTGGTAGGGGTACTCGAGATAGAAATAATCAACAAAGAATGTTTCCAGCTCAAGTAAGCGAGCAGCTCCAAACAGAAAACGCGAAAACAGAAAACGTAAATCAGTTTTTTCGTTCCTAAATCATATAATATTTTAACGTGTAACAAAAATGTTAGGTACGTTCATTTTAACATTAACAATGCCAGGTGTTCATGGTTACTTGACACCGGCGCGTCCATTTCCGTTATTTCTAAGAAGGTGTTATCGGAACACACTCCTTTGTATGAAGATAGTATTGTAATAAATGGTTTCGGTGGCAAAACCTTTTCGCAAGGTTATGTTAATCTTACATTGCGTACTCAAAATAGTACTTTTAATCACAAATTTTACTTGTTCAATAATTTGCCATTCAAGTCGGATGGAATTCTCGGATTAGATTTTTTAACGAAATTTAATGCACATATTAACTTGGAAAATGACACATTAATTCTGCATAATGAATGCGAAAATATTATACCACTTTATGCGTCACCTACTATTTCTCATAGTTACTTAACTATTCCTGCAAGAAGTGAGTCCATTCATTACATACCGCTATTGAATAATAAATTAAATGATGATTGTGTTATATTACCAAAACAATTACAGGAAGATTTATTTTTAGCAGCGTTAATAGTAAAGCCAATAAATAATGTTATTCCCATTAAAATATTGAACACTAAAGAAGAACCAATTACTATACCTACTTTTCAACCAGAGATACATTTATTAAATGATTACCAAATATGTCAGTTTAATAAATGTAAGTCAAACGCAGAGAGAGCTAATACCTTGTTAGGATTAATAAAATTAGATCACTTACATCCAACTGAGCGTGAGACGATAGAAGCGATTTGTACTAAGTATAATGATATCTTTTACCTACCAGGTGATAAGCTTACAACTACTACATCATATGAACATAATATTCATTTAAAGCCGAATACAAGCTCAGTTTATACAAGACCGTATAGATTACCAAATAGTCAAAAACCAGAAATAGATAAACAAATTAGACAAATGTTGCAGGATGATATTATAGAGGAAGCTTAAAGCGAGTGGTCTAGCCCTATTTTACTCGTCCCCAAAAAATCAAATGACGGTAGCAAAAAATGGAGATTAGTAATAGATTACCGTAAATTAAATAACGTCATACAGGACGACAAATTCCCTTTACCAAATATCACTAATATTCTAGAATCACTTTCAGGTGCTATTTATTTTACTCATTTAGACCTTAGCCAGTCATATAACCAAGTGACCTTGAACCCAGAGTCACGAAAACTAACTGCCTTTACAACTAATACTGGGCAATACCAGATGAAACGGATGCCAATGGGACTTAAAACCAGTCCGAGTTCTTTTTCAAGGGTAATGACAATTGCCATGTCAGGTTTAACGTATGAGAAGTGTTTCGTGTATCTCGATGACCTTGTAATTTTTGGACGTAATTTCAAGTCACAATAAAAACTTAATAGATGTTTTCGAGAGAATTAGAAAAGTTAACCTAAAATTGAACCCCAATAAATGTAACTTTTTTAAAAAGGAACTGCTATATTTAGGACACACAGTGTCAACAGAAGGAATAAGTCCAGATAAAGCTAAAATAAAAGTTGTAGAAAATTATCCAACACCAAAAAGCACAGAAGAAGTAAAACGCTTTGTCGCTTTTTGCAATTATTACAGAAAATTTATTAAAAAGTTCGCAGAAATAACAATTCCTTTAAATTACTTATGTCGTAAAGATGTTCCTTTTATATGGTCTGACCAATGCGAAAATTCATTTAAATTGTTGAAAAAAGCATTAACATCACCACCCGTTTTACAATACCCAAACTTTTCAGATGAAAACGAATTCATTTTACAAACTGATGCTTCAGGTATTGCTGTAGGAGCAGTATTTTGTAATAAAGATATGCGGCCAGTCGCTTATGCGAGCCGACCCCTAAATAAAGCTGAAAAAAATTACCCAACTATACAGAAGGAGTTAATTGCAATAGTATGGGGAATAAAATATTTTAGGCCATACCTTCTAGGTAAGAAATTTACAATCATGACAGACCACAAACCATTGCTGTATTTATTTGGAATGAAAGATCCATCAAGTAGATTACTAGTTTCGGTTAACATTAGAAGAATACGACTTTAACATTATTTACATAAAAGGAAAAGAAAATGCCGTAGCAGATGCATTGTCTAGAATTACAATAAATTCCAATGAATTAAAACGTATTAATGAGCAAATAATCAATGTTACGACTAGAGCACAGAAAAGACAATTGGAAGAGATAAAAGACAGATGTGCCAATCCAATCACTAATAATGACACAGACTATCGACCTGATCAACCGAGAATCGTGGAATTATTGCGGATGCCGAGTAGAGCAGTAGAAATAATTTTAATAGAGGGAAAAGATTTACATAAGATTAGAAAACAAGTGGGTATAGATTTAGAAACCGAGTGTTTTGCATATTCCCAAAATAAGAGAGTATTATACATAAATCTTGATTTCAAGGAACAATATACGCGAGCCGTTTTTGTTGAGAAATTAAGTCAATTAAGTAAAAATATAAATGTCGACGAAATATGTATAATAAAAGGTAAAAATAACGCGTTATTCATAAAAGAACTAATAGAAGAGATTAAGAGTAGGAAAAAGTGGACCGGCCAAGGATATGTATTTTACGAGGAGTAGAAAAAATTGATAATGAGAAAGATAAAAGATTTATTATTAATGATTATCACTTACTTCCCACCAGCGCACATACAGGTATTTTAATGATCTAGGCGGCCAAAAGTCAAAATAACAAACTTTAAGGAATGCTTATTATATTGATTACCTGAGGCAGGGGGCATTCCAACGATCAATAGACCGCCACCCCCACACTTCTTCCGTTGCGCGTTTTCAGGTAAATTCAGTCGGAAGTTGATTATTGAACTTTGTGAACGTGTCTCTTTTCGGTGATTTAAAAGTTCGTTAACTTTGAGTGTTAAACTGAAGTTTTCTGTATTGACCTGGTGCAAAATAGCAATGGATTCGGAGACTACAGGTATGTGATAATCAAAATGTGATATAATTTGTTAAAATTTGTTTTATTTTAATATACTTTTAGTGGTCGAGAAATAACGTCTGAAATAAAGATATTTTTTAAAGAAATTTATGTTTAGAAAGCTATTTGATTTAGTATCGGGATAGATCCGGCAACTTTTATAGTTTATATAAAAAGTATAGACCCTTAAGTTACGAATACTAAATAAATTAGCCGCGGAATAGCGCGGATGCGCAAAAACGTAGAACACTTCACAGTCAAAATGAGCTTAATTCGAAAAAAAAAAGTATTTATGTCTAAAAACAATATTTACTTGTTCCAGATACAGTGGGTACTTCCGAAGTGAGAATAGTCACTCGTAAATTCCTCTTTGATATTATGAAAAATTAAAATTTACGCAATTTGGAAAAAAAACTACGCTTTTTGAGAGACCACCTTTTCACGTGACGATCTTACTGATGATCAGTTAAATAAACTGAACAACGATTTTGCACATTTTAAATCGGAAATGATGCAAAGGTGGATTAAATGTCACAAAAAAGAAGAAGTTTTATTGAAAAACAACCAACTTTGGCTGGAAAGTACATTCAAAATTCCATTCACAACGGCAGATCGTATAGGTCGCCCTCGTAAATCGTTAGGGGAATCTAGGGAAAGGAGCAAAAGAAGAAAAACGGAACGGATCCGATCTAATGTAGAATGTCAGAAAGTGCAGGTGAATTGATTTGAAAAAATATGTATTGTTATTGATAAATTAATTAATGTTAAATTAATTATATATATATATATATAAAGTATGTATATAAGTGTATGTAAGATTATGTAAATATAAGGTGTAATATAAATATATGGCCTATTTTCAGCATTTTTTATTCATTTTTTTGTTGTATTTGTGTTTTATTACTTTTTTTAAAGAAATTATAAAAGTTATTGTCTGTTTATATTTTACTTGTTCTATTTCAGTCATTTTAAACCAAAAATCCCGCACAAATATTTTTGGCCGGCTAGATTAATGAAATACCCCTATGTGCAGCGGTCACGCAGGTGTGCGAAGAATGATGAACAACATTAAGAGGAAATATTTCTGGCCAGTCAGTCAACAATCTAAATATTCGCGAAAAACCAAGGAGCCGATGGTAATAACTACCACAGCTTCATATGCTTTCGAGAAAGTGTTTTTAGACTTAGTGGGACCCTTAGATAACGATAGAGATGGTAATCATTATATACTTACACTGCAATGTGAATTAAGTAAATTTGTTGAGGCATATCCTCTTAAAAATAAGGAAACGGTCACCGTTGCAAAGACATTTGTAAACCAATTTATTTTAAGGTTCGGAATACCAAAAACAATAGCCACAGATAGAGGCACAGAGTTTATGTCATCTACTATGACAGAAGTCTGTACACTTTTAGGAATTGAAAAATTAAACTCAACTTCATATCACCACGAGACAATCGGTTCACTCGAAAATACGCATACATATTTGGCCTCATTCTTAAGAATACAATGCGATAATTTCCCTGAAACGTGGAGCCATTGGCTACCCTTTTGGTGTTTTACTTATAATAACACTATACATTCTTCTACAAAATATGCTCCGTTTGAATTAGTTTTTGGTAAACCCAGTGACATTCCGAGTAGAATAAGCAGTAGTATAGAACCTTTATATAATCCAGATAATTATAGTTTAGAATTAAGATATCGTTTACAAGTAGCGCATAGAGATGCGCGAGACAATTTGTTAAAAAGTAAACAGATACGAAAAACTATGTATGATAAAAATGTAAACCAAGTGCGATATAACAAAGGTGATTTAATATTGTTAAAAAATGAAACTGCAAATAAACTGGATACTTTGTATAATGGTCCATTTATTGTTATTGAAGACATAGAACCTAATGTAAAAATTATAAAAAACAATAAAGCAGAAATTGTACACAAAACCGCACAAAATTGTTTAAGAAATAATGTATTGTTTAAAAAACTATGTTATAGAAAATATAATTTTAGAATTATGTTATTAATTTCATAATCACTATTGTGTTTATTTGTTTAAGAAAAAAAAAAGATTTTTTTTTCTTCTTGTACCGCTGTGGTGTAGTGTGTAGAACCTAAGTAAAGTAGTCGTAATAAACGATTCGTAGCGTTTACACGTGTTTTGATTGTCTTCCCGCAACCCATACACTTCAACTGTGTCCTCAGGGCGACCCTCGCAGTGGTGACACCCAGGCGTTTCCTCCTTTCCCATCAGACACAGGTACCACCCGAAACTTCCATGTCCGGTGAGGACCTGCGTCATGCGGTAGGTCAGGACGCCGTGACGCCGATCTAGCTACTCCTCAAAGAGGGGTCTTACCGCCGCAATTGCGGCGTGCCCGAAAACACTGTAATCTTGGATTTGTTTTTAAAGTTGAGAAGCGTACAATGTCTATGTTAAGAGAACGTTTTTAAGGGTAGACCACGGATCTCCAAAATGGAAACTGTAGTGTATGTTAGATATCAATATATCACACTACAAATCGATAACAGCATTATAACGTTGCCTCGGGCGCATACGTCGCTAGGTTATAAATACCGGTCCGCTTGGTGGGGGAGTCAGTCCATGACTCTCCACCCGACGCTCGCCCGAGACGGTCGTGCCGCTCTGCGCTCCCGATCGTTCTGTGTCTGTGTCATCGCTTCGTCGCGCTCGCCGTGACGTCATTTGTAGTCGCCGACTACAACTCCCGATCCGGAACCGCCTTTTTCAAGGCAGTGAAGGATATCCTGTTTTTATAACAGAGTATCGTCAAAAACAATTTGGTTTGGCCCCTTCAGGGTAAAACCACAGTTTCGTGGTTGGAAACCTCACGGTGTCAACGAAACCAAGGGGGTGTTGACCCGACACACCCGCTGATCCCCTTCAGGGTGAAGCAGTTAATTGGAGTCGAGTACTAGGTTTTGGCCTTGGGGGATCTCCTAGTCAAACCTAGTTACTGAGTTTCCCTTTCAGCTACTCACCTAGTGTCGGTTGGGTGTGTCTACCCCTTCGCACTAGACCCAATAGGGCCCAGTTCGCACAATAAGTCTGGCGACCGGTTACAAGCTTAGGGCTCACCAATAGGTACACACCTCCCAGTCTCCACCCGACTGGGAGGCTCACACATCCCCGGACCCATCCATCCGGGGAGTTAGGCCAGTTAGGCTTTAAATAGGCCCCCCGCGGGAGAGAAATCTCCAAAATTCCCCGATAGTTATTTTTGAATCCCTCGTCATGGAGGACGCCTTGCAAAAGGCGCACCTCTTGGACGAGCTAAGAAAGGACCCCGACTTTTGCGCCAGATATGGCGGAAAGCTCGCTGCTTTGCAGTGAAATATTTCCCTGGCTACTAAAGCCAAAGTCACTGATTTTAGCGACGTGCTCGATAGCCCGCTATCTCCCCCGCTCGCGGATCAAGGCCCTCCGGTTGGCTCATTTACCGAAAAGTTTATTGTTTCGGACCCCATTGTTCATCGAACAATGAAAAACTCCGAAACTAATAGCCCCTTACCGCCGCCGCCCGTTGACAAAGACGTACCGACCACCCGATTCCTAGACCCAGCTATTGTTGCTGGCCCACTTTCTAATCCCATTGTTCATAGAACAATGGACGCCGCGCAGGTGTGCGCTGCACCTGAATTTCACGACATGGACACGTCGGCACCGTTATCTAACCCACCCTCCGACCAAGACGAAGCCTCTTCTTGCCCTTCGTCCTCCGAAAACGACTTTCAAATCGTCACAGGAGGCAAGAGGAAGAAAAGGAAAACCTCCCAGGCCAGCAAAGAAAAAAAAACCACCGCGTCGCCCCCGTCCCCAACTCAAACGCCCGTACGACCCGTTAGCCCCGTCCCAACTGCCTCTGCTCACGCGCAGAATAGTCGTCCCTCCAGCCCGATAGCCCAAAGGAAGCAACGCCCTCCGCCCCCCTTTTACATCCAGGACAAGGGGAAATGGACTGATGTGTCCAAGATGTGTGTTGATCGAAAGATCAACTACACAAACGCCCGTGCCTGCCAAAATGGCATTAAAGTCACCGTCCCTACGTCGAACGACTATAGGGAACTATATCGCGCCCTCCGTGAAAGGAATATTTCCTTTCACACTTTCTCCTTCCCCGAGGACACGCCTACTCGTGTTATTATTAAACGTGTCCCTAAAGAAATCCTAGTACAGGATATTAAAGATCCGCCGATCAAGGTATACCAGTGATCGCCGTCCATCGCTTACATAAAGCGAGAGGCGGTGAATTGTACGACATGGTTCTTGTCACTTGTGAACCAACCGATGGTCATCCACCCGATATTTAAGATTAAGGGCGGATTCGACCAAACATAGTACACGCGCGTAACTATACCAGGGATAATTTTATTCCACGATTTTAAACTCGAGTAACTGAAAGTCGTTTTTCGACGCAATCTGAAGTATAACTATACTTGGAATAACTAAACGCGAATAGCAGAATGAATGAATGAATGGTCTATTATCCGGCAAAACAATGTTGCACCAAAACGGTATGGTGTGAAGGCTTAAATCCTGTCGACTCAACATTGTCGTATTATAGCGTGGTACTTTCAATATCGAGCTGTCAATGTGTTGATTTTGCTTTGAGTTTCATTTAATTTTATTGTTTTATTTCTTATTTTTCGGTGTAGTGCGTTTATATAGTTTAATATGAGTGAGGAAAAACGAAAACGCAGTCCAAATTGGTTGCCGTCCGAAAAAGAGTTATTGTTAGGCTTAGTAGAGATTCACTATAATATAATTGAAAATAAAAAAACGGACGGAGTAACACTCAAGTCAAAGCTAGCCCAATGGCAATTGATAGGTGACCAGTACAACAGCCGAACCACACATTCTGTTCGTACTGGAGAAAACTTGAAAAGCCAGTGGGAAAGTATGAAAAAGGTGGCAAGAAAGGATGCGGCAACTATGAGGCAGCACATGATCCAAACAGGTAAGCATTACATATTATTGTAATACTTATTTATTATTCTCAGCAACTTGTTGCAGTCAAGTATTATTATAATATAACCCATACCTTTATTTTTATATGTGGAGGACCACCAATTCCTCCTAAAAAAGAGGATCCTCTTCTTCAGCGGATTCTTAGTCTTATATCCACCAGTGCTGTTGGGCTATTTAATCCGTATGACAGTGACTCTGTTATTCCTGTAGTGCAAGACCAAGCAGCAATTCCTACCATACAAATGGAGGATTTCCCAGACCCACCACCAGAACAGGAAATAGGTTTGTTTAACCCTTATGCTGCAAATTCATGTTAACTTCTACACTTACATTATCCTGTACAATATCTTAGGGTTAATACTTAAGCTTTCAAGCTAACACTAGGGTGGCAGGACTAGAAAAATACCACAGGACCCTGCCCAGAGGGGGCTTCCAGCCCAGCCACTGTTTTCTGTATCTTATATGGTGTACATAATACAGAGTATTCTATTCTTTGCTCAGTTATATATATAAATTAAAGGACAATGCTCAATGAGCCTCAATGATATAGTTACGCCACTGGTTTTAATCATAATTACCTGTTTGCAGATTACATCTCAGTGCCTCCCGTTCTAATAACTATAGAGGATCCGACAAGCAACACAGATCTGATGTGTGATTCACAAGAAAATGTGAAGAAGGTAAATTTACTTTACTTACTTACTCGTAATGTTTACATGATAAATGTATGTCTTTAAGATACTTGTGTATGGAAATCTAGTTGTGGGAATAGATAACATAATTTTATCATTTTTGTTTTAGGATTGGGGCAATTACACACCTAAATTGTTAAGAACTCCTTTGTCACGGGGCCTCAAAATTGAAAATAAGAAGTTAGCAGAACCCTACAAGCCGCAAACGTGGACATCAAGGAGAAGACCAACTCTGAATATGAATACAACACCTTTAGAGGAGCTACATAAAAAAAAATTGAAGCTTTAGATATTCAGAATAAACTTGCTGTGGAGGAAATGGAGCGGGCAAAGGTGCTTCATGAAATAGAATTACAAATAAGGAAGGAAAAACTACGGCAGGAGAAAATTAAAACACATTTATTGTTTATCAGGCGAAAAATGCTATTAGGTAACAAAAAGGGTAAATGAATGTTGCTATCTGATAATGGGTAAAAATAAAAATGTTTGTATTATCTATTTGTTTTATTCTTTTCATAGCAAACTTTGAAAATAGTCACAAATAAGAGCATCACGAAGCCCATGTGTTTGACTAGGCAATTGTTCTACTTCAATTTGACCATCACTTAAGATTTGTTCCCATGGCCCTGGTAAATCAAGTTCTGGATCATCAGGAGGTAAGCTCTCTCCTCTGCGTCGTAAAATGTTATGCAGAACTGCAGTGGCCATTATAATTGAGGCCATGAGAGCCAGAGTGGCCTAACCGTATTTTTGTTAATACTGATTTTAATTGATAAAACTGCTCTAAACGGTAAAAATCATAGTACCACAGTGGCCTAAAATTTAGTTCAACATTTTGACCTTATTTAGACAGTTGAAATTTTTGAGGCCATGAGAGCCAGAGTGATCTAGCTATAATTTTTTCAATAAGTCGATTTTACGGTTAGGCCACTCTGGCTCTCATGGCCTCAATTGTCAGCGCCTTTTCTAATTTCAGGCGCATTCCAAGTGCTAATATGGGAAATCGTCTTTTCCATACACCATAACTTCTTTCAACACAATTTCTTGTCCTTATTTGTGATTCATTGTAAAGTTGTTCTGCTGGTGTTAATGGGTTATCCAAGGGAGTCATCATGTATGATGTTGAGGCATATCCACCATCAACCACCAGAACCGCATCACCATAGCAATGATTTTCAAACTTAGCCTTAATAACACTATTGTTAAAAATAGTGCTATCATGACAGGACCCTGGCCACCTTGCTACTATGTCTGTAATTTCCAAGTTAGTGTTGCTAACAGTCTGCACATTAATTGAAAAAAATCCTTTTCTATTTCTGTACAATTCGGCTTGTTCACTTCCAACATGACTCCGGAGAGGCACAAATGACAACTTTATGTGTGTGCAATCCATGGCACCAATTACCCGAGGAAATCGTACAATTTGATAAAATTTCTCCTGTTCTTTCATTATCTCCTGCGGACTAGTAGGAAATTTTATATATTCTTGATGCAGTGAAGCAATAGAGGCACTGACTCTGTGGATTATTTTATTGGCAGTAGGAACACTCCAGCCACAGATGTCACCAATACCCATTTGTGTAGAATTAGTGGCATAAAATCTCAGTGTTCCTAGCAACTGGTTTATTGGTGATATGGAAAAGTTTCTGAAAAAGAAGGATCGTCATTAATAATAAATACCTACTTAGTTAATACTTGTACACTAATTAAGTTGGTAGGTACGTAAATATTCTTACCGGTCAGAGACATATTCCAAGTTATGTTCAATTTTCGTTAGCAAAGACAAAGTTGCCTCTTTGCTCAAACGAAACCTGGTCGCGAAGTCCTTATCATCATAAAGGTCAAATAAATCAGTCCTTTCCTTTATCCACCTTGGACGTCGAACTGTAACTTCATCATCACTATCACTATCCTCACTCAAATTTCTTTAGCGCTGCATTATTATTCAGGGTTCACAATAATTCCTAACGAAGTAACGAGCAACAAAGAAACACCAAAACAATGAATGACAGCTTCTGCTGACGTATGACATAACCTAAAAATAGCATGAATCATATGGCGAGCGGACGCCATTAAAATATTCTTGGATTAACTCTGTTATTCCATGCATGAGGGTGGGTATAAGAATTACTCCCGAATAAGCGCGCTATTCTTGGAATAGTAGATGGTAAAACGCAAAATGGATTTACTCTCGGATAACTAGCGATTTAATCTAAGGATAAAACTTATTCTCGTTTGGTCGAATCCGCCCTAAGTCCATTTGCTCCCTATTCGGTATCTCAATTGAAAAGCCCTACAAAACCGCAACAGTGGGACAATGCCACCGTTGCCAACTGTATGGCCATGCGCAGAGCAACTGCTATGCGACTCCCAGATGCGTCAAGTGTCTGGGCGAGCACAGCACTGCGGACTGCCTTCGGCCCAAAGACCGAACCCTCTGTTCGGAACCATCCAGCTGCGTTCTTTGCGGCCAGACCGGTCACCCGGCAAACTACCGCGGATGTCCCAAAGCCCCCAAACTCGCTCGCAATTAGCGAAGCGCGCCAACGCCCACCAACAAAGAGAGGCACCTTCCTCTCAAATTCCCCAACGTCTCGCTCCTTAGAGACCATCCCCGTGGAACAGGCTAAACCACGAAAATACCTTTCCCTCCTTGGCCCCTGCCAAACCTTTGCAGGCACTGATGGATATACCCATCGCAGCGCAGATCCTGCCTATAGCCGTGGCTCCAGAGGCCACAACCAGTCCCAAACCCGCGTCTCAAACCACTGCTGCTACTGCAGCCAAACAACCGCCCAAACCCTCACCCGTCGGGAACGGCGAGTCTTGCGCCCAGACTCTACTGCGCCACTATAAAATATTTATGACCCGCCAAGCCAGGTCTCTCCGCGATGCCCTTCAGCTGCCCTTGGCTGCCGAGCAGCAGAATAACGGCAAAATTACGACGGCAATGTACAGCCTATTTGGCTGTACATTGCCGTCGTAATTTTGCACACACAGCACACACAGTGATGTCGTGCTAGGCCTCGACCAAATGGATGCAATGGACTGATCCAATGGATTCCCAACGCACAAACCACACTAGGCCTCGATCCCTCAAATTAGGTTTTTTCAACGCCAATGGCATTTTCAACCAACGCGCCGAAATAACTAAATTCCTCCGCGACCACCAATTAGACGTCCTCCTTATACAGGAGACCCTTTTGAAACCCCACCGCGCTGACCCTAAAATTGCGAATTACCGTCTAGTTCGCAATGACAGAACACGCTGCCACGGTGGCGGTACCCTTATTTATTATTATAGGAAGGAGTTATACTGCATCCCTCTGAGCCCACCCGCGCCTCACTCTCACCTAGAGTACTCTGCCTGTCGACTAGGCATGACTGGTCATCCTCCGATAACCATCATTTCTGCCTACCATCCTCCACCATCGGTCGCGTCTCTTGCTTCAGATGATCCTATTGCGCTCACCAGCGATCTCACGACTCTCTTTGGCCTGTGTGACTCCGTCTTACTAGCGGGCGATCTCAACGCCAAACACCTCGCTTGGTACAGCAACACGACAAATGCCAGAGGCAGAATCGTGTATAACCTAGGCGCGACCCTAAACTATGACGTCATCGCTCCGATGACTCCCACCCACTACCCACACGACCCCAACCATAGGCCCGATGTCCTCGATGTGGCGCTCCTAAAGAATGTAAACCTCCATTTACATTCCATAGAAGCGCTTCACGAGCTCAACTCGGATCACCGTCCCGTTATCCTACACCTAGGTTCCCGCTCTGGTAACCATGATCCTACCCAACCTCCTCCGACCCAAATGATCACCGACTGGAGGAAAGTAAGTAAAAAACTGAAATCCACCACGTCGCCTCACTTGGACACCATTCCCGACCACATAGTCTCAGTCACTGACACGACGGCGGCGATCGACTCGCTTACAGATCACGTACAATCCGTCCTGAACGATTTTTCAAGGGAAGTTCCAGTAGCGGAAGACCACCGCTGAAAACTGCCGGACGATGTACGGAATTTGATAACCGAGAAGAACGCAGCCATCCGTGCGTACAGAGCTTTTCCCTGCGCCGCAAACAAAGCTCACATGCGCAACTTACAGCGTGCTGTAAGGAAACGCATTGCCGAGCAGCGTAATGCGAGCTGGGACAAGATGCTGAGTGAACTTGAGCCGACCCATCTTGCCTTCTGGCAGCTTCATAGGAAGTTACGATCCACTGAAGAGGCCACAATGCCTCCTCTCATTCGTCCCGATAAGAGTATCGCCTTCGATAACTCTGAAAAAGCAGAATGCCTAGCCAACAGCCTAGAGTCCCAGTGTTCTCCCAGCTCTCAACCAGTAGACCAAGCCCACCTCGATATGGTGAACGCCGAAGTCGAACGTAGAACTTCCCTTCCGCCCGTCGAAGATCCCGATAATCCACTGGCCCCCATCACTCCTGATGAGGTCCAGGATATCATTAAAAGTCTCCAACCACGAAAAGCCCCTGGCTCCGACGGCATCACCAATAGGGTTTTCAAACTTTTCCCCGCCCAACTTATAGTGCTAATGACTGCCATCTTCAATGGCGCATTGA
This sequence comes from Tholera decimalis, assembly GCA_943138885.2. Lineage (NCBI taxonomy): Eukaryota > Metazoa > Arthropoda > Insecta > Lepidoptera > Noctuidae > Tholera > Tholera decimalis. Next base: position 30,339,931 of record OW964551.2, read on the forward strand.
GCAATAATATGTTCCCTACAACCTGGAAACAGGCCACCGTCATAGGTATTCCCAAACCAGGCAAGCTCAAGTCTGACCCGTCTAGCTACCGTCCCATTAGCTTACTCAACGTCCTCGGTAAAATCTATGAAAGGCTTATATATAAGCGGCTCAAAGATTTTGCCGAAGCAAAGAGTCTAATACCCAATGAGCAGTTCGGATTTAGAACCGATCACTCATGTATCCAACAAGTCCACCGCATCGTAGAATACGTCAGCGCCGGCTTCCAACGGGGCGCAATAACGGGAGCCTTATTCTTCGACATAGCGAAAACGTTCGACAAAGTCTGGCACAATGGCTTAATCTATAAGCTATACCAACTCAGCGTGCCTGACCGTCTCGTGCTCATCCTACGGGACTTTTTATCGAATCGCACCTTTCGTTATCGAATTGAGGGGAAGCTTTCCTCCCCCCATCCCATTCGCGCAGGAGTTCCTCAAGGCTCCGTACTATCCCCCCTCGTTTTCACACTATTCACTAGTGATATTCCCAAGCATAAACATACCCAGCTAGCCCTATTCGCCGACAATACGGCTATCTATTATACAGGTCTTAAACCCGATGCCATCGCTCGCACTCTCCAAACTTCCGCAAACACTCTGGCCAAGTGGTTCCGGAAATGGAGAATCGAAGTCAATCCAGACAAAAGCCAGGCAGTCCTCTTTTCTAAACCGCGGATAAACCCACCCTCCCCCCGTCCGATTACCATGTACGGCAAGCCGATCCCTTGGGAAAAGCAAGCCAAATACTTAGGCGTGGTCCTCGATAGACACCTCTCCTTCGCTGAGCACATAAAGCAGGCACGTTCGCGCGCCGCTTTCGCTCTAGGTAGGCTCCACTTCATTCTTAGCTCTCGCAGCAAGTTATCACTCAGGTGCAAGCTGCGTATTTTCACCGCGGTCATCCGTCCCATCATGACCTACGCCTACGTTGTTTTCGCACACGCAAAGCCCCACCTCCTCCACAAGATGCAGACCCTCCAAAACCGATTCCTCCGTAGAGTCACGGGAGCCCCCTTTTATGTTCGAAATGAGCTTCTTCACGTAGACCTCAAGATGCCCACCAACCAGCAGTTCATGAAACGCGTCTCGAAGCGTTTCTTTGAAACTTCAATCCAACATAGGAATCCCCTTATCGTATCGGCCGCCCAATACGAACCCTCGCGTATCTCTAAGATTCGCCGACCAAGGCATACCCTAGTCACTCCCGATGACGCAATCACCCTGCTCCAAGAGAGCCGTAGGGAAACAAGTACAGTGGCACACAAACACAAAAACCGACCGTCCTTCCGTCCTCGCCGCCGAGGCCCGCCGCGACGTCCCCGTAATAGTCCACCCCGACCCTTGCCAGAGCCAGCCCGCGACGCTGAGCCAGTAGCTTTAAATTCCCTTATTAATAATAATAATGATATGATCCAGCCTGTTGATAAGTTTGTACTTAGGTCCGTAAATGAAAGGCGTGGTCTTTAGCAAGCGTATAATGCGAACTGGCTGACATGAATACCTGTATCATCTTATATAGTGCGGAATAACAATTTATTAAATGTGGATAACCGAAATACATCACAATTCTCAACCCTAATTATAACATATATTCTTAAACTAAAATACTAAGACTAAGTTACAAACTAGTACCAACAAAATAAAATACTAAACAACATTGCCGTACAATTTAATAGACTTACAACCTATACATAACTAAACCTTAACTTAAATAAACTGCGCTGACGATTTACAACATTAGAGATAATTCAAGTTACAACTTATGAATAATATATTATTAACTAACTTACTCAACTACTTACATTAGGACATTTTATTTATATTTTGATGGTCTTTTTAAACGACACTCCCGTATAGGACGGGTTCGAATTACATCCGCAACCAGATTCTCGGAATTAGGGGCACTTACACAGATACCCGGATCAGGACTGGGAACATTAGAGAGAGGGACGGAGCTGGCCGCGGATGTGGACGGTAACACATCGACTGTTGTGATTCGCTCTGGACTACACTCCCCCACGCTACGAGGGGTCCTCGACTCAACATGTGGTACCTCTGTACTAACTGGGGCTGACGATGGCGTCACCTCTGACACCTTGGAACGCTCCGCCTCGACAGAACTCCGTTCTGTCGTACTGGTTGGACAAATCAAAGAACTACGCGATCGCTGTCTTAACTGATCAATATGTCTATGTGTTTCTTTCCCTGATCCATCCACAACCCCATAATCAGTAGTACCCATTCTTTTAACTATTTGCCCCGGAAGCCATTTTTCATTTCCTCTATACTGCCTCATCCATATTTCCTGTAATGAACGTTCCGTACCTCCCCTTTGTTGCCGCTCTTGAACCTTTTTCACTTTCTCTTCCCTGTTGGGCCTTAAAGCATCTAGTTTCGTACGTAATTTCCTATCTAACATTAGCGTCGCTGGACTTTCCCCGGTAGAACAGTGTTCCGTATTACGGTAATGTAATAAGAAGGTACCCAAAAATAAATTAATATTTTCTTTTTGTTTAACTGCTTTTTTTATTGCTCTTTTTACAGTACGCACTGCATTTTCAGCGGCCCCGTTTGATGCTGGGTGGTATGGAGCTGAAAATACGTGTTCTACGCCATGCCTTGTTAGAAAGTCTGATAAATCTTTACTCGTAAATGGGGGACCATTATCAGAAACTATTTGCCTAGGTAACCCCATCTAGAAAATACTTCTGTGAGTTTCTCTATAGTAAAACTAGTCGCGGTACTAGGTACGGGAAATACTTCTATACGTCAACCATAACTAAATATATTTTACCAAATATAGGACCTAGAAAATCTAGATGTACCCTCGCCCATGGTCTAGAAGGCCAGGGCCACGGCGTGACTGAATGCCGCTGCGGCGAGTCCGCCTCCCCCGCGCACACCACGCACCCTCGACACGTTGTTTCCACCGCCTCGTCGATGCCCGGCCACCAAACATAGCTCCTAGCTGACGCTTTCGTTTTTACAATACCCATATGGGGTTCGTGTAACTCTCGTAATACCCTAGCTCGGCAGCTTTCCGGAATCAGCACCCTGTGCCCCCACATGACACGGCCTAGCTCCTCGTACAGTTCCTTACGACGGTTAAAATATGGTTGCAATTCGCGTATATCATTATCTGTGGGCCACATGTCCCGGATATAACTCAAAACTCTGCTTAACATCGGATCTCTCATAGTCTGTTGCTTAATTACATTATAATCTAGTAACAATGCATTTTGTGCGAAATGTAAATATGTTTGCTCAGGTAGGGCCTGTAATGACTCATCGCTTCTGCTTTGAACCGGTAATCTCGACAGTCCGTCCGCACCGTTTTGTTTTGTGTTGACGTATTCTATATCATAAGTATATGCAGAAAAAATAATCGCCCAACGCTGTAATCTACTCGCTGCCATAGCCGGCACGCCGTGCTTTGGGCCAAATATGCTTACTAATGGCTTATGATCAGTTCGTAAAGTAAAGCGTCGGCCATATACGTACTGATGTAATTTTTTTAAACAAAATACTATAGCTAACGCTTCCCGATCTATCTGAGAATAATGTTTCTCTGCATCATTCAATGCGCGTGACACATAAACCACCGGCCGGTCGCGGCCGTCGGCGCTTTGCTGTGTGAGTACCCCGCCTATACCCCGTGCACTGGCGTCACACGTCAACAATAACGGCTTGTCCGGGTCATAATGAGCTAACACCTCCGCACCTGTTAATATATTTTTTACTTTTACCATCGCTTCCTCACACTGATTACTCCAATACCAACTTACACTTTTTTTTTAAGTACATAAAGTGGTGACAAAATGTTACTCAAATTTTTAACAAACTTAGCATAAAAATTTACTAGCCCTAGGAAAGAACGCAAATCTGTAACATCTTTCGGCCTAGGAATTTTTACTATTGCATTTACTTTGTCCGTATCTACTTTAATACCGTCTTCCGATATAACATACCCTAAGTATTTGACCTCATCAACCATGAAAAGACATTTACTTCCTTTAAGCTTCATTCCATGATCTTGTAACCTTTTGAACACCTTATCTAAAGTTTCTAGATGATTATTTTGTGTTCCCGACGTACTTATGATTACGTCATCCAGAAATACCTCTACCCCTGGTATATCACTAAGAAGGTTCGACATAATCCGCTGGAAGATGCCCGGGCTCGACGACAACCCGAACACCAGTCTATTATATTTAAACAAACCTCTATGTGTATTTATTACTGTTAAATCTCTAGAATCATCCAATTCTATCTGATTATAAGCTTGGGATAAATCTATTTTCGAAAAGAACGTAGCCCCGTTTATACTTGCTAACAGATCATCGATCTTCGGAAGCGGATACCTATTGATCAGTAAGACAGGATTTAAGGTGACTTTATAGTCTGCGCAGATGCTAAGTCCACCGTCAGCTTTACGTACCGGTACCAAGGGTGTCGCCCAGTCTGAACACTCGACGGGCTCGATGATGCCCGCGCGCAGCATAGCATCCAGCTCCGCATCGACTTGACCCTTCAGAGCGTTAGGCAGCGGACGCGCCCGGCAGAATACGGGGGTCGCTCCTTCCCGCAACTGGAGTGTTGTTTACCGCCTGTGTACCGTCCCAATCCGCCGCTTCCAAGCCACAAGCCAATTTCACCGCCCCTGAGTACGTTAGATTGTCTTCTGCAAATAGCCTTTGCCTGATTACGTCGCTCTTAACCCCGCACACCAACTGATCCCGCAGATTCTCCTCCAGATTGCCGCCGAATTCACAAGTTTTCGACAATTTTTTAATCTCGGTTAGGTATTGCGTAATATTTTCGTCGTCCTTTTGTCTTCTTTGTCGAAACCGGAACCGCTCCGCCATGACAGCGGGCTTCGGTTGAAGATGATTTTTCAACATTGCAACGGCTTTTTCGTAGGTTAACTCCGCCGGTTTACTTGGGCTGCACAAGGTGCTTAGTAACTCATACGTTTGATCTCCTATTCCAGGGATCAAGATCGCCAGCCACATGTTCTTCTCCACGTTATTGACTTTGAAATACATCTCAGGCCTTTCCACGTACAAAGTCCAGTTCCCTGACGTCACATCAAAGTCTCTTATTTTACCGATAGTCGACATTTTATTCTTCACACGTCAACACGATTCCGAATATACTTCTAGCAGGTACTTTCACAACCTCGTCGCCACTGATAAGTTTGTACTTAGGTCCCTAAATGAAAGGCGTGGTCTTTAGCAAGCGTATAATGCGAACTGGCTGACATGAATACCTGTATCATCTTATATAGTGCGGAATAACAATTTATTAAATGTGGGTAACCGAAATACATCACACCTGTCCCTAGCTGCCCTCCCCTGCGACGCCCTAAGCCGAGGTCCGTACCCCACAGGGGGTGCCCTTAGCGTGTAGTCGCCTAGTTTGTAAGTTTTTTAATAAGCTCTGGCTGGAGGCTTTAATTAATTTATTAATTAAGGCAACCACAGGCAAGCCCGGTTAAGCAGCCGACAACCTCAGAGGTTGACCTGCGAGATGCCACACACAAAAAAAAAATGGGGGAGTCAGTCGTTGTCGGACTGTCGTCCTTTGCGGTGGTGCGTTGGCGAGTCAACTATGGACTATGGATATGTATCAACTATGGATTATGGATATAAATAAATCAGCATATTTTACATTGGCGACGAGGATAAAACCGTGAGTTTTCATATTTTATTAACCTAAAAGGGAGATTATTGTGTTATGTTCAAAAGAAAATAACATTTATTGTTCAGGACTACAATAGGCCAGCCAACGGTAACTGGACGTGTCCGGAACTTGTCCACGGTACGTGGAGCGTACCGTTGCTTTTTCAAACAATAAACAAGGTTATACAATAATGGTACCACTAACCTGAGTGCTGGGGACGCCAACTTCGACCTTCCAAGGTCACGTCCCAAGTGTGGTTTGTATGTAATATGAGATGAGTAATTTAAAAGTGTGATGTAAATCAAGTATGTGGACGTTCACAAGGCGCCGGTCTCCAGATGGCGCGGTTCCAACTCAGCATCACACCCGACTCGTTTCCACCAAGCGCGTGCCACGAGGTGACGCAATAAGGCGATATGTTCCGACAATATCCCGGGGTTTTCGACAAAATGGGGATTTCAACTTCAACCAACAAATAATTCGCGACCCAATTATCGGTCTCAACAGGCGAATCCAACGATATTTTACCAATTATAATTAACTCAAGGGGGTCCCGATGACCGGCATTTTCCAACAACCGGAACCAAAGTCTATCTGTCAAAGTCAAGTAATGTCAAAATCAAATTCTTTATGTCAAAAGGGTGCGTTCTGTTTCACGTCGGACCGAACATCTACCCCCCCCGGACGGGCCTACCCGTCCGCTAATCAATTGGAAGTCTTGACAAGGTTGCAAATTCAACACAGCTTCAATGCGGCCAAATACCGTAGCTAGTTCATTAAAGGTGAGAACGGTGTCTCCCAACAATCTCCGCCAGCGTCCCTTTGCCGCTTTCACCGCGGCCCCAAAAATACCCCCCCAATGGGGGGCAGGCTGGCGGGTCAAACAACCAAGTGACCCCTCGGCGGGCCAAACTATTACCAATATCAACCTGGCTCTCATTAAGGAAGGCGTATACCTCCTTCAAATAGTTACTTGTACCCTTGTAATTCGTACCGCAATCAGACCTAATCAACGAAGGTAACCCACGGCGAGACACAAATCTTTCCAAAGTCGCCTCAAAGGCCTCTGTCGAGAGGGAGGTTACCAGCTCCAAATGTACTGCCTTGGTTGACAGGCAGACAAACACACAAATAAGCCCTAACAATCTTGCTATTACGAAGGGTGGACGTCTTCAGCAAAGGGGGACCAACAAATCCGTTACGACGCCAGCAAAGGGCCTCGCGTCTTTGACGCGATCAGCCGACAAAATCCAAAATTCTCGCTGCAGAATGGCCAACAGCGCATTGCAACCGGCATGCGAGTTCTTAGTGTGACGATCAGTCACCAACAATTGTACCAAGTTCAGTTACAACAAGGGCAGGAGCACCAATTTTAGGGTAAGGACAACTCACAAGGGTGACCTCAAACCAGGTCCTTCCCTCAACAGTGGTGTCAGTCGGTTCGCCAATTCCCCAAATCTTGCCTGAAAGGTCGTTCACCTTCAGGCCAACCTGTCCCGCTAACCAAGAAGACAAAAGGCAACCCCGGACTCCCGTCTCCAAAATGGCACAGACCACAATCGAGTCACCCAAGGGTCCCCAGACCGTGACCGAGGCCGTTGGCAACAAACCGTCTTGATCGGGGGGTTCCTTTAGCGGGGCAGGCGTCAATCTCTTAGTGATGCCTGGGCGGCGACCGATCGCCGCTTCCAGGCTGCCTTCGTTCACGACGAGGCCAACAATCAAACCATTCGTCCGCGCGGTGTCCCAAGCCGCTCGCCATCACTGGAGGGGCATATCCCACCGAATGCCCGAATGGCGGAGGGCGCGACTCCAGCCGGGGACGTTCCGCCAACGGAGGGGAAATTGTGTCTCTGGTGGGAGAATGGATTTATTGTTGAAAGTGAGCGTGAGAAAAACAAGAGGACAATTTATATTATCTTTTCCGGAACTACAGATAAGTAATGAATCGTTATATTCACACAGTCACAATATTGCTATGTAGTTACATACTATTTACTATGTAATTAAATGCTATCTCTATATATCTATATATATTTAATTGGGATAGGCAGAGATGTGTGATGCCACCACATTTCAGCAGTCACGTTAAGCATGCCGTGCGCCATTAACCGTATGCCCGTTCAGACTTCTCTTTTATTGGGAAGTTCCTAATGAAGAAACTGAGTGACGCCACCCGACCTAGGAAACAAAGCCGAGATCTTATGCAAAGTTATTTAATTTGAGATTATGATTTGTTTATCTACGGAGAATATGTTATATACACCAGTGTTCAGAAAAATGGAACAGCAGTTTTACTATGAGTGGAAAGAAGATTCCTAATCTCAGATACGCTGACGACGTAGTATTGCTTGCACAACATACGTCAACAATGAGAGAAATGCTGGAAACTTGAGACATAAAGTGAATTGTTGGGGTTATCCGTCAACAGAAGCAAGACTAAGCTCGTGATTGTTGATAGTGCCGGCTCACTTAGTAATGTCAACCCTGCTCCTGGCATAGACATTGTAAAAGAGGTTTTGTACCTAGGAGCCTATATAAAGGATGATGGTGATTGTGGCGACGATATAAGACGGAGGATTGGAATGGCAAATGATGCTATGACCCGATTGCAGAGAATCTGAAAGGACAGTAGAATTTCTTAGAAAATGAAGACCCGTCTAGTCCGTGCGCTTGTTTTCCTGATTTTTCTGTATGATGCTGAAACGTAGACGATTCAAGAATCTGACAGGAAGAAAATAGATGCAATCGAAATATGTGTCTACACATGTGTCTATTCTGAAAGATCTCGGTATCGAAGATCGTCTGTCCACAATATACAGCATCCCGAGCTATTTTGGCAACATTGTTCGACGCCAGGATGATCTGGAGAGGCTGCTTTGAGGGCAAAAGATCAATAGGGGGGTCCCCTTAACGGTAGTCGAAGCAACTGAAGACAAACGGCTCTCACAGTTCCAAAAAAGTTCTCCGTATAGCAACTGATAGCAACAAGTGGAAAAGCCTAACAAGCCACTGGAGCCTGAATAACCATTAGTCAAGATCGCGATCTTCAGCCATGAAGGATCGACTGCAGAGAGAGATGATTTGTTTAAAAATAAATCAAATCAGTTATTCAAATTATCTTACAACTAGATGTATACTCAAGGACATGCTTAGCTTAAGGTAATTAAATACATGTGCCTGAACTAGGTAAACCTGTGTTTCAGGCGATATGTGCCAATATTATCTTAAATATTCACCTTATAATAATACATTAATCTCTAATTGTGTGTAACGTTAAACATAAAATATAATTATAAATAAAACAAAACACTGGCTATAACTATAAAATAATTAGATAACTAGGTACATAATTATGAAGTCTAATAATTACATGATTATAATAAAATTCTTAATAGCTATTTTAGCACAGTTAATAACTTTTCTGTATCTTCGTAGGACAAACTTTGGAAGGCAGACTTTACAGCTTTCTTACATTTATTATATTCAAGTGGATATATGTTCGAAATTGCATTTAGTCTATTGTAGAGAAGCGGTCCCAGATACACAAAAAATTTCGATGTAAAAGCACACTTTGTGCTCGTTTTTTCCGTGCAAGCGATATCTTTCCGTCTTTTATTACAAATTTCACTATTGTAGGGAAGGGCTGCGTGCTGTTTTAGTACTGTGCTCATTATGAATAGCTGTCTAACCGTTAGTACACCACATGATTTGTAGAGGAGGTTGGTTGGAAAAAGGAAAGGACGAAAGGTTGACACCTTGAGAATTGCTCTTTGGGCTCTTTCAATGGTAAGTAGCAGTGTTTTACCCACCCCACCCCATGTAGTTATACAGTATGTTAGTATGGACTGACACAGAGCAAAATAAACTTGACGAATTGTTTTAGGTTCCGTAATGTAACGCAGTTTTTTGAAAACAAATATCAGCTTGCGAATTCTCTTGTTTACAGCTTCAATATGGTGTTTAAAGGAAAGATTTTCATCTAATATAATTCCCAGGTATTTCACTTTGTTTGTGATTTTAATATTGGGACAATTACATTGGTTACTATCGGGAACACGACAATGATGAGCATATAATGTGAAGTTAGTTTGGGATGTTAGTTTGCGCATTGAGAATTTCATAAAATCTGTCTTGTCTGCATTTAGTGTTAGTAAATTATGCTGAAGCCATTTATTAACAATATTGAATCCGTGTTGTGCATGTCTATAGACTTCTATATCTGAGTCAGCCGAAAACAGTAGAGCGGTATCGTCGGCATATGATATAATTATGCCGTTGTCTATTTTTAGATTACAAAGATCGTTTATATATATCAAAAACAGAGTACTTCCTAATATACTTCCTTGAGGGATTCCGAGGGATGTATTTTCTCGATCATCACTGAGAACATTACCAAGCCTTACGCATTGGGTACGTTCCTCTAAATAGCTTTGAAAGAGTTTCAGCTGGGTTCCTCTTATTCCTATGACTTCCATCTTCCGCAATAAAATAGGAAAGGAGATAGTATCAAATGCTTTGGCAAGGTCCAGGAAGATCCCTATATTGTGTTTACCTCTATCAAGCTTTTGTGCTAGATAGTCAGTCAGATGATGAACAGCGTCGGCAGTTGATATTTTAGGTCTAAATCCAAACTGCATGTTAGACAATATTGATTTCTCCTCCAAATATTTGACCAACCTATTATTTATAAGTTTTTCTAATATCTTAGACATACAGGTTAGTAATGAAATAGGTTTATAGTTAGTTACTTGATCTTTACTTCCAGATTTATGTACAGGGACTACAACTGCTTTTTTCAGACACTTTGGAAAATGACCCGCGGCTAAACAACTGCGAAAAATATGGGTTAATGGAGAAACTAAAATATTTTTGAAACGTTTAACAATTTTGTTAGATATGTCATCCCATCCAACTGCACAATCGTCTTTTAAACCTAGGATTATGTTTTCAATCTCGGACTCATCCGTGTCCAACAGTGCAAAGGATGTTAGTGAACTGCTACGTATTACAGGCTTGCTAGTTAGGCAGTGTGACTGTTCCTGAAGTTTTTCTGCTAGACGCTTTCCCACATTTACAAAGAAATCATTCGCAATTTTAGCAGATGTCAACTGTGATGAATTTGCTTGAAATGATCCTGAAGAAGACTCCTGTTGCTTAGGCGTATATGTTACCGTTTTTATAAAATTCCAGAGCTGTTTACTATTTGTTCCGGCCTTCTGCAATGCAATTTTATCGTAGTTTATTTTCACCTTTCTTAGTAGGTCATTACAAAAATTCCGATATCGTTTGTACGATAATTGCAGTATTGAATTATCTGGGTTAGCTTTGGCTTTCGTGTGCAATTTATCTCTATTCCTCATACAGCGAATCAAACCTGATGTAATCCAAGGTTTTATATTATAATTTTTGTTATTTAGCCGATATTTGTTCGTGTTTTCTTGAATTGCATTTTGCACCTTTGTTATTAAATATGAAATACAAAACTGCGGGTCAGCAGAGTTATAGACTGGGTCATAGTCGATGTTGCTTAAGTCTTCTTCAAGTTTCTTTATGTTTAATTTAGTAACTATACGAGTGCTGCTGTTCTAGTTATTTTACAATTTAAGGTTAGTAGGGTAGCTTTATGATCGGTTATTGTTGAGTTCATAACGAGTGCGAGTGAGCCGTAATCCGATTTCAGTATAATGTGGTCCAAACAGGAACCGCTTTGATGGGTAGGAAGCGTATGAGCGGGAAGCAAGCCATGAAAGGCGCATAGGTTGAGGTAGTCATGCGTATTTGTATCAGTACTGTCGGGACGAATATTGATATTAATGTCGCCAGTTAAAATTATATTTCTACAGGGTGATAGCTTTTGCAATACGTCATTTAATGATCCGATGAAATTATTTGTATTTCTAAAAGATGGCGGTCTGTATATAGCTAGTATTGCATAATCTGATCCAATCTTAACTAATAATCTATTACAGTCCTGCATAGTAGGTTCCTCGACCGTGATATTTAGGTGATTTTTTGCATAAACTATTACTCCGTCGTTTTGATTATAATTTACACTACTAGTAAACATGCTGTAACCTGGTATTAGTGGGATGTTATATTGTTTGGCAAGCCAACATTCGGTTAAAACAATGACGTCGGAATTTACGTCCAATCTTTGTTGTAAAATGTTAAAATTTTCAAAATTATTAAAAATACTGCGTATGTTTTGCGTTAGTATTGTTAGTGGATTACTGTAGGAGGAAAGATATTGCTTGCATTGTTCAACTTCACAAACTTTAGACTCGGATACAGAAAAATCATCTAAGTCATTAATTATGTCATTAATCATTTTAAAATTAACTAAAATAAAAAATAGAGAAAAATAAAATATAAAATAAAGGTCACAGAAATCAATAAATGGCGCTCTTAGGCGCCTTCATAATCTATAGCCGGGTCCAGACGAGTGTAACGTGTAATGTAATCCACCGTGTAATGTAACACGAATTCTACGTGTGGACGGCACTACGAGCATTACATGTAACGCTCGCGCGGCGCTCGGGGTTGATCCATCGGATGTCGGTTTTTCACGCGAACACAAAGACGTTCGCAGTGCTCGTTTGGACGGCGTTCGTGACGGTTGTGTCGTATGTACGTTCATGATGTGGAGCGACGAACAATCGCTTGAACTTATTAGTTTGTATCAAGAAAAACCTGTTATTTGGGATCCAAAAAACCCGCAATACTATAAAAAAAAATCTGAAACACGATGCTTGGAGTGATATTGCTCATTCATTGGAAAGAGATGTAGAAGAATGCAAAAACAAAATGATTAGTTTGCTTGCTTCACATCGAAGAGAAAAAGGAAAAGTAAAGAAGAGCCATAGTTCCGGAAAAGGTATGTTTTATTATAAATTTCTGTTGCTTTACATATTACACACTTTTATTTATTTATTTAGTTTTTACTTAGGTATTATCACTTACTTGCTATTAGTACAATTATTACTTCTATTGTATACCCACTATATTACTATATTTTACTATACATATATGTACTATATTCTATTGTATTGTTTATTTATTGTAATTTATTTTACAGGTGGGGATGAAACGTACAAAATTACATGGTTTGCTTACGAGGCGCTGGCATTTTTAGGAGATCGAAATAATCCAAGGAAACGACGCAACACAGAGGTAACTGCATTGAACTAGTTTTCTTCGACTTGATAAAAAAAACTTAACAATATGTATTCTGCCAAGAAACTGTACCCTCGTTCATAAAATAGTCATTAAACTCATCCCTAATTTGTTTTGCCGTTGAGGCAGCTCTTCTAGGTACATTATTCAATGGAAGTAAAGATGACATTTCACAATCTCTCCGCCAACTACCTTCACATAATCTTCCGTTTTGGTCGCTGTCAAGTGAGCCAGGGGGTGCATACAAGTTTTTAGATGAATCCGTATTTCTCAAAAAATTATGCAAGTGTGCAATAGCCTATAGTCTATAGTCTCCACGGTTTTGGGCTGAAGGAGCATAGGTTTTCGTAGAACTCTGAACACAGATGCTGTGATACCAAATACATTTTCTACAATCCTGCGAGCTCTGCTTAACCGGTAATTAAAAATTCTTCGCGGCGATCCCTTGGGGTATTCTCCTGGATAGGGTTTCATTATATTGTTTTGTAAAGGGAAGGCAGAGTCTCCTACAAAAACATATGGTACTACTTTGTTTCTACCTTGCAGTGCTTCAGGTGCAGGCAATCTTAACGAATTCAGTTTCTTTAAAAATTCCACCATCTGAAATGCGGCCTTGACATCCGACATCCAGAAATTTATAATTATATTCCGCGTCTACTAAAGCAAACATCACTATACTGGAATTCGATTTGTAGTTACGATATTCTGTGCCACTATGTACCGGAGCCTCGAGAATGACATGTTTACCGTCCATGGCTCCGGCACAATGGGGAAAATTCCACAATTCATCAAATCTGTTTGAGATCTGGATCCATTCTGACTCTGTTTTTGGCAGCTGAAACAATGAATTTCTTTTTAATTACAGATTACAAATGAACCAGAACAAAGTGCATCTACAAGTGTAGAAAATGATAACAGTTCAGAATTTATATCACCAACTGGTCAGACCCCAAAAAAAAGAAATCAGACGAAAATAAAAAAATGGGTATGCTTTCGGAGGCTCTTGGCCTGCTTAAGAGTGCTGCTTCTAGTCCTACTCCTGAACCCCGAAACAATAATCCAAACAATTTTGACAGTGAAACCCTTTTCTTTTCAAATTTTATATGCAGCAAGATGCAACAATATAACAGAAGTACTAAAAATGCCGTGCAGCGAGCAATAATGGACGTAATATTCAAAGCCGATGAAGGATGCACTAACTTTTCTCAACATTATTATCCATCGGCATTCAATTACAGTGGGTATACAACAGGCTCGGTTCCTTCATCAAGATACTGCAATGAACCACCTTCTTTGTCTAATCGCTCAGAACTTACTTCAGGGTATTCAACAGGTCAGAATCAGACAAGTTGCCCTACTGCTCCATATGCTTCACCTGTTCCCTCAGAATTATCTCAAACTTCATATGAAGATGTAGATTTTGTGAATGACCTGATTTGAAAAGAATAAATTTTGTACTACATGATTTGAAGATACAATTTGATTTAACTTTCTAATTTTAATTTTGCTTACCCTACTTAATACAATAGCTTAATTTGTTATTTTAATAAATAAATAAAAATATGTAAAACTCACCTTAATGTTTTCTTTCAATGATTTTATAATCGCTTCACAAACTTCTGGTACAATGCAAGACATTGACTGTTTTGAAATTCTGAAGGTGTATTGAAGGCTTGTAAATGAATCTCCTGTTGCCAAAAATCTTAGTGTTAGAGCCAGTCTATCTTGCGGCGAAATTGCAGATCTCATTATAGTGCCTTGTCTTGATATTTTAGGCGCAATGATTGTTAACAAATATTCGAAGTCAGTAGGCGACATCCGGGTAAAGTTTTTATATTGACCACTTATATGTTGAGATTTTAGTTCCACAAGTAAAGAAGATCTTCTTTTATACAAATTAGTTTTCCACCATCGACGCTTCCGACTTTTGCGGTCTTCAGTTAGTAAATACATGAAAATAAAAGCCGCACCAGCTATCACGACCTTCCTATTCGGCATGTTCGTAGCAACTGAGTGGAAACAGCTTTTGAAATATTTTCGCGTTCACAATTCGCTTTGAGTTCGTGTGCCGTCCACACTGTTGATGCTAAATTACACGTAATCTTACATTACACGTTACACTCGTCTAGACCCGGCTTATAGAATTGATGTACCTCTTTTCAGCCATGATTTTCGCAGGACAGTCTACAGCGCCCGTAATATGATTGTGCGGCTTCTTGAATTGGAGACACGTAGCACATTTTGGCTCCTCTGTCTTTCTTCATTGAGTGTCCCTGACCTCCACAATGACCGCAGGTGTTGGATGACTCCCGGCAGAACTTAGCCGCGTGACCATACTGCTGACACTTGTAGCAGCGTGTAACCAAAGTAAAGTCTCTCACAGGGCAAGACGACCAATTGATAAATACTGTATCTTTAGTTATCATGGCCTTGCGTATATCTGCAGATACTTCTATAATATAGTTGCAAGTGTCGGCGTCCTTCTTACCAGACTTATGGCTTAATTTAATTGACAGTAGGAACGACTCAAGGTTAGTATCTTGAAGTTTCTCGGCTAGATTTTGGTGAAACAAGCAGGTCAATACTTCTTTTTCTTGCATAGACGTAGGCACTCCGATAACTACCACTCTCGGCTTCCGTTTATGCGGTTCATCAATTGTCAGGCCTGAATTCGTAAGCTGCACCGATTGCTTTAACTTATTTATGTCGTCCTTCGTGTCAGTGCTTATAATTACACCACCATTCTTCGTCTTGCGCAGGCCCCTCACATGGAGTTTCATCTGTTCCGGGGAAATTATTTTCTGGACAAGGGATTTGGTGTCCTCGCTTGATTGAAGTTTATTGTTTGGGTAAATGGCCACTGAACTTAGATTTATCGGCTTAATGAAAGTGTTGGTACCTTTCTTAACCATGTCGGCAAAGGATGTTCCCACGGCAGGTTTAACTGTTTCATCAATACTCTGCTTAAGATCCTGTAGCTTCTGTGACAGATCCAGTTGTTCTCGTAGTGTTTGGATAGAAGAGTAGGCCTGAATGGATTTTAGTTTGAGGGACTGGTACTGCACTGCCATCTGGGATGTGCCATGACCAACATTCCTGCATAAATTAGCAATGCGCAATTTCTGCTCCGTGTTCAATTTTCCATCCGCTGCAATAGTGCACACCTCTTTTAACCACTGCTCGATGGAGGACATCCAGTTCTGTGTTTCCGCCGTGCTGATAAATTCTACGTTATCTGCCCCCTGGTTCGGTGCATTAGAACGAGATGCGGGTGTGGGCACTGGAGTAGGCGGCGGGCAGCGAGCAGTCCTGCTGCTCCTGTTGAAGGGACTGCCTTCCATGGTATATCCAAGTTTTATTGCTTATAAATCACTGAAAATTTTCTCAATTATTTATACACGCATGCTATAACTTTACGAATGACACAGTTAACGATGCTGCCGGTTACTCACAAATCTAGGTCACGATTCAGCGCGACTTAGGTGAATATTTGTTTAATGCAATATTATTATACGATGCGACTATACTCAACGAGCGACTAAAATCGAATCAAAGAGCAAATAAATAAATAACATTTAGAAGTGTGCAGTAAAATGTACCTACTGGTTATTAAATTGATAGTTATCAAAGGATAACGGTAATTGCAGTAGAACACTTACTGGTCATTAAATTGAAAGTTATCAAAGGATAACAGTAATTGCAGTAGAACTCCTACTGGTCATTAAATTGACAGTTATCAAAGGATAACGGTAATTGCAGTAGAACTCCTACTGGTCATTAAATTTACAGTTATCAAAGGATAACGGTAATTGCAGTAGAATACTTACTGGTCATTAAACTGAAAATTATAAAAGGATAACAGTAATTGCAGTAGAATACCTACTGGTCGTAAATTGACAGTTATCAAAGAATAACGGTAATTGCAGTAGAACACCTACGGGTCATTAAATTGACAGTTATCAAAGGATAACGTTAATTGCAGTAGAATATCTACTGGTCATTAAATTGACAGTTATCAAAGGATAACGGTACTTGCAGTAGAATTCCTACGGGTTATTAAATTGACAGTTATCGAAGAAACTTGACTGCTAGTATGAGCCAGGGCTGAAAGTATGAACCTCCACTAAATTGGGAAACTTGTCTAGAAGTATGAGCCTTCATTAAATTGGGAAACTTGTCTGGAAGTATGAGCGTCTATTAAATCGAGAAATTTTGGAAATGTGGCTGGAAGTAAGAGCCTTCACAAATTGGACGAAATGTGGGTGATATTTAATTATGAGGATGTTATGAGGACTAATGGAGGTTCCCTTCCTTTAGTAGGAACGAGATGAGCATGCTGGAAGCGGGCAGTCTCGACCTACCTGGAAGCTGCTAACATCAAGAGTTTGTGAGAAGAAACGTACTGCACTGCTGTGCTGTTGCAAGACGATCTAATTACTTAAGAAAAATAATGATAAGAAGTGGAAAAGAAAATCAGGATGTGGAACATCCTGATGGGAGCTCAAGACTCGCGTCTCAAGACAGCAAATTACCAACTAAAAGATTGGTACAAATGTGGGCCAAACTGACGATTTAGAAACTACTGAAAGACAATGAGATATGATAACACGGGACAGAAGGAATAACAGGAAATATGAGAAAAACAACAACACGCATCGGAAAATTAAATAATTTTAAAAATGAAAAGAGACGGCAAAATGTCTGCTATCGTGAATATTTGAGGAATATCTTAGTACGTCAAGGAAGTTAGTGATAATTGTATCACTTGAAAAGTAGCCAAGCCGCACTCTGGATAATTTCAGATATGATAGTCAGTGATACATTGACTAAAAGCGCTCGACTCGAAGCGAGTTAACAAATACCCTCCATGAGCTTGTGAGAAGTTCCTCGAGAATTAGATGTCATAGGTGATGAGAGTGGTAACGGCGTGTGCACCCTTGACCGCAGCTCCGGAGTAACATGTGGCGATGAATCTGTTTATAAAGAATCGATGAAATGATTCCAGTAAGATGATGGGCAGGTGCTTTATATGAGGGACACATCTGATAGTGTATTTATTGAGAATCGTTGGTACGATTACAGCCTATAGCTGTTCACAGATTACGATACGGTTTTGCCAGGAACTTTGTTTTGTTGAACGTATTTATTGGACCTTTTCTTTTAAGGAAGAATACTGTGCAAGAAGCACTGTGGAAAACGCTAGCGACAGGGCATTGTGCATAATCAAAGTTCATTATGGTATGAAGATGCACCTACGTTATTGGCAATAAAGTAATGAAATTAGTGTTTGTGAGAGAAATTGGACGAAATTTAACCCAAAACTCATGGGGCCATTTTGGACGGTGACCGTTATACACTGAAGTCTTTAAGTTTTAAGCGTACCTACAAATATGTACATGCCAGGTTAAGGAGGATGCCAACAAGTCACGTACCAGTTGAAGTTAATTAATGTTGATGTTGATAATATTGAATTTGTTGATGATGAGAAACCTTCTGTTGTGGTAAAAGTTCGAGTAAGGGGTTCTATTGGTCATATTTTGCTCGACCGTACCAGTAATTATTACTTAGTCGTAGTCTGGTAAGAATCTGGTTCTCTTGAGGCAACTCAAGTAGTCCGTGGGTGCGCGATGCGGATTTAACTCTGGCGAAGGTGAGGGAGATCTTTGACACGGGCGATTCACATCATAAAAATGCGTACAGAACTTTTGATCCATGCGCTGGATGTGTGACAGCAATGCGATTATTGGCCGGCTGGAGAACCATAGCGTTAGAGCTCTTACTCAAGGGTTTCTGTAAGCTTGGCAGTTTTGGTTGTAGTAGAGTTGGAGATATACCATATCAGCTGCCATTTCATAAAGTGAATGAAAAATGAAAGGAATATAGTTATGCACACACGGTACTAAGAAGGATATAGTCAACGTTTAAACAACGCGTTTTGGACGCAACATCCCATACTGCGGAAAAGAGTAAAGGCGGAGACAAAAGTATTCTTAACTACATAACTGGGAAACTATTGAAGGCCAATGGGAAGTTGTGAGTGGTCCAACTAAAGAAATTAACAGAGGAGAAGATACAAATAGATTAGAAAATGGAATAGAAAAGAAGAGGAAGGATAAAAGTAAATGGTTAAAAATGCGAATTAATGATAAATGAAATAAATGCTTCATTAACCTTTCTGGTTAAAAATAAAATAAATTAAAACAAGGAAGGGATGTAGTGTATGTTAGATATCAATATATCACACTACAAATCGATAACAGTATTATAACGTTGCCTCGGGCGCATACGTCGCTAGGTTATAAATACCGGTCCGCTTGGTGGGGGAGTCAGTCGGAAAGTCTCGTGGTTGTAATGAGTGGACGTGCCTAGCTAGTGCTTTCCCACTCAGAACGCTCGGACCGACTACTAGTTGCCGCCCGGTGGCCCTCCACCGACGCGGTCGCGTTAGCCACGACAAAATTCAAATCTCCAACTGCCAGTGCCTTGCCGAAGCCTAGCGCCCGCGACTCTGAGAGTCGTAATGTCGCCCCAACGCTAGCCGAGAAAGAAGCCCACGCAGAAGAGGACAAAGAAAAATGCCGCTGCCGCGAATGCCAGCCGCTGATGGACCATGCCGTGTCGCTCCCGAACGTCCAGTTCGCGACACGCGGCCCATGGTCTGATGCGCCGAAGCCCAAGCCCAAAAAGAAGAAGAAGACGTCGCCTGCCACCAGCCCACCGGCACCGCCAGCACCTGCGCGCGTTGTGCCTGCGACGCCGTTGAACTGGCCACAGAAATCGTCCAAGAAACCATCACCCCAGCAAGCCGCCATAACGGACTCACAGGTGGGTACCCCGCAGTATAAAGTACCCACCAAGACCCCGGCACAAGTCGCGAGATCACCGAGCGGTACCGCGCCCCAGGCGCCCCGCCGTGAACTCGCCGCACAACAGGCGACGTTGCCGTCTCGCTCGTACGCGCAGACGGCCACCGCCCCACCTACCGCGCCACCCGCGACCACTACCGCCACCCCGCGCGCCGCCGCTCCGCCGCGCGCCGAGACGGTTCGAGAAGCTTCGAGCGCCCCCGCCCGACACACCCAAGCGAGCGCACCGCCGCGGCCGACCAGTGTAGCGCCGGCCGCGTCCCGCGATCCACGCCTGCGCCGGTCGACCGCGATACCGACGCCACCTTTTTTTTTTTTTTTTGACGCTGGGAAAAAATGCGTTACGCATACCCTCCCGTCGGGGGACAGGAGGGGTATGTGGGACTCCCCGGTCTGACCCGGTATACCCACTAAAACAACCCAGCGGCACTCCCGCTTCGTCCTGGTGGCGGAGGACTGGGAGATTGGCGCAGCCTTTGCGTCCAGACCTCCGCTGACGTTTGCCCGTCAGCGCGGACCCTTCACACCCCCCCCGTGGGGAGGGGGACGGGCCCGGGAGTGACCGACGAAGGTGGTGGCGATGGGTGCGATGCGGGCGAGGGCACCCCCGTGCCTGTCGCCCGCCCATCACCACCGTGAGGAGGGAGAGGACGGCGCCCTCGCCGACCCCGTCTTCGTCTGCGGAGCGATGCGGCGAGAGGGTCGTCCTCCCGCGCGCGCTCCGCCGCCTCCTTTTGCGACATCACGTCCTCGCAAAAGGAGGCGACCGCCGTCCAGGCTCCCTCGCTCCCCAGCATGGCGTTGACCACGCCGGGAAGCGAGAGGTCCTGCCCAACCACCGCAGTCAGACCGCGGCGCTGCTCGGTCCAGGCTGGGCACACCTCGAGGGTGTGCTGCGCCGTGTCCTCCGCCGCGCCACACTCGTGGCACGCCGGGGTTTCCTCCCTCCCGATCCGATGCAGGTGCGATCCGAAACAGCCATGGCCGGACAACACCTGCACCAGACGGAACGAGAGGAAACCGTGGGGCCGCTCGAGCCAGCTCCGCAGAACCGGACCGAGCGCGTCCAACGTCCGGCGGCCGAAGACGGCGGTGGCGAGGTCCTGCGTCCAGTGCAGGACGATGGCGTCCTTCGCCTCGCGGCGCACGGCCTCTCGCTCTTCGGCGACGGGGAGCTCCCCGAGCGCCTTTCGGCTCGCCGTCCACTCGTACACTCTGGCGAGCACCCACGCCTCCAGCTCCCAAGGAGGGGTGCCGGCCAGAGCGCACGCCGCCGAAAAGCCCACCGAGCGGTAGGCCCTCGCCACCCGCAGTGCAATGGCCCTTTGGGGCCTGCGGATGGCGGTCGCATTCTCCCTCCTGTGGAGGGAGTCCGCCCAGATGGGGGCCCCGTATAGGGCCATACTCCGCAGTATGTTGGCGTACAGGCGCCGGCATTTCGCCTTGGGCCCCCCCAGGTTCGGGAGCAGCCAGGAGAGGGCGTCCGCGGCTTTCAACAGGCGCGTCGACAGCCCGCTGAAATGCGGGCCGAAGCGCCACCTGTCGTCCAGCACCAGGCCCAGATACTTCATCTGGGGCTGGACCCCTACCCGGACGCCCTCCACGACGATGTGGGCATCGGGAGGGCAGCGCTGCCGGGGCCCGCGAAAGAACACGGCTTCCGTCTTGTGCAGCGCCACCCTCAATCCGAGGCGGCGGATCCTCCCTGCGACCAAGGATCCGCCAGCCGACGCCAGACAGGCCGCGTCCGCAAAGCTCCTCCCCCGAGCAGTGAGGAGAGTGTCATCCGCGTAGCAGATGACACTCGTGCCCTGGAGGAGGGCTCCCCGCAGGAGCCAATCGAACCCGATGTTCCACAAGGGGGGCCCCAGCACCGATCCCTGTGGAACACCGGACTCTGCGCCATACCGCCTTATCGTGGCCGTCCTGTCCACGAGGAGGACCTCTCTGTCCTCCAGGTAGCTGGACAGGACGCTACGCAGGTATTGGGGCACTCCGTGATACCGGAGCGCCTCCAATATCGTCGAGTGGGGGATGGAGTTGAAGGCGTTGGCAATGTCGAATGACACCGCCAGCACTCCATCCCCCGCCTCCACCGCCTCCTTCACCTGGCCCTTCAGTAGGGCCAGCGCGTCGATCGTCGAACGCCCTCGACGGAAGCCGAATTGGGCGTCCGACAGATCCGGCCCTACCCCACGCAAGTGGCTATCGAGCCGGGAGGCGACGATCCCCTCGAACAGTTTTCCGACCTCATCAAGCAGGACGATGGGCCGGTATGCCGGAGGGGATCGTCCCTCCTTTCGGAGGAGGCAGAGTTGCCCCTCCTTCCACAGCTTCGGGAACCTCCCAGCCGCAAAACACGCACTGAAGAGGTCCCGAAGCCTGCCCTCCATTTCGGAGGCGGCAATAGCCACCACCCGTGCGGGGACGCCGTCCGGTCCGGGGGCCGTCTTTTTCGCGCGAAGGCCGAGAACCCCCGCGTAGAGCTCCGCCGCCGTCACCGGGGGGACCTCCTCCTCCTCCGGCGAAGCCGCTCCTTGCGGGGGGTCCATCGTTGGTGGGGTGAAGTCGGTCCTGCGCGGAAACAGGGACCGGACCACCCCATCCAGCAACGATGGCTCGAGGGTTTCCGTCAGTGGGGGACCATACGGGCGGAGCTGGTTCCGCGCTGCCTTGTATGGTCTCCCATACGGATCCCTGTCGAGACCCTCGAGCATCTCGGCCCTCGCCGAGTCTTTGGCAGGCAAGGCTAGGTAAGAGGCGTATAGGCGGTCCTCCTCTGCCCGAACTCGGTTTTGGGCGCTGCGCCGACGGCTCCTCGTGTAGGCCACCTAGCCTAACCTCGCCCGCGCCGCCGCGCATCGCCGCGTACGACTCGCCGGCGATGTATTCGGCCACATTATCGTGCGCGGGGTCCAATATGTCACTGGCGTCATATGCCAGCGAAGAGCCTGCTAGCACCGACTCCGAGGCGGAGACGGAGCGCCCACCCAATCCGCGCGCCCAGCGCCGCCAGCGCAGTACCGACGAAGAGGAGGAGGCGAAGCGCTACTGCCTCGACCCGCCACGTACTCCACGTGTACGTTCGCCGCGGGGTCAGGACAGCGACGAGTCGCCCACGAAGGATGAAGCAGAGGTTAGTGGTACTACTAATTACCCCCCCCCCCCCAAGTGTCAAGGCAGCCCCCCCCGCGAACGCAGCTGCGAGTAGCGCGGCCCAAAGTGGGAACAAGGGAGGAAAACGGGAGCGCTACCCGCCTCTGGTAGTTGAGCGGCTACCAGATTGGGCGAAGCACTTCCGGGCCATCGCCGCTCAGCTGGGCCAGCCACCGAACGCTCGTCCGTACGGCGCCGGCGTACGCTTTACGCCGGCTTCTGGAGACGAGTATCGGCTGGTCCAGCGTTACCTAAAGAAGCTTGAGGAGGAGACAGGGCTCAGCTGGTTCTCCTACTCACCACCAGCTGAGCTGAAGATGAAGGTAGCAATACGGGGGCTGCCTGCCGACACAGATCCCAAGGAGATCGAGGAGGAGCTCCGCACCCTGGGATACGAGCCGGAGTACGTGCGCCACATAAGGGCGCGCCAGGGACGACCCGGCTGCGTGTTCCACGCGGTGTTCGAGCGCACGGCGAACGTGCGTAGCGTCTTCGACGTCACGACATTTATGTGTATGCGTGGCGTCAAGATAGAGATGTGGCGGAGAAAACGTGGGCCCACCCAATGCCACCGGTGCCATAAATTTAGGCACTCTTCACACCAGTGCCACCGGCCGCTCGCTTGCGTCAAATGCGGAGAGGGGCATCTGGCCAAGGATTGCCCGAGGCCCAGAGAAGAGCCGGCCACCTGCGCCAACTGCGGTGGCCCCCATCCAGCATGCCACGTAAGATGCCCCGTCTTCCAACGGGAGATGCTCAACAAGCGAGCGGGGACTGTCGCCATCACCAAGACAGTGACGCGCCGCTCCGAAGACTTCACCCACCCGACAACTACAGAGGCCACAGAAGAGGCCCAAGGCGCGTCGCTGATGGCGGCAGCCAACGGGCCCACGAACAGAGACGCAACCACCTCCTCACGGCAGAGAAAACGGGGGCGCGGGGGCAAGGGGAGAAAACCCAACCCCCAGTTACCCACCCCCTCAGCGACCCAAGAAGAGGTCCCCACGGCCGCCCCTGTCCCTACAATGGCGCAGGAAAAGGAAGTCAAATCCAACACCCACGCAACGCGGACACGGCGCGCCGGCGCACATGAAAGCACCGGCACGCTCGCCAATGCACGACCCAACACCGAAGCCGAGCCCACCCAGAGGTTGGCATATTCCGAAGCCACATCCTGCGCCATTAGGATATTACTCGGCCTCATAAGAGCGCTGAGACAGGGACAGGATATAGAGCAAGTCGTGCTAGACGGCCTAGCGGAGTTGGCAACACTTTGCAGTCGCTAGGCCGCCGAGCACGACCAACAGAAGCCCGCGGCCCACAGGGACAAGTCGCCCACTCCGCCTCTCCTTGGGATTTATTTATGTTATATCTCCCTACCTACTGACGCCTGGGTAAGTCGCCTCCACACTACACGCGGCTTATCCAAACAATGAAACTATTCATAATACTTACACCACGATACGTAACGTGTGCTAAGTTAATATAGGCACGTTACGTACCGAATCACACATGCGTTAAGATACATACATGTATACAATTATACATAACAGCGCCGGATAGCTTGCTATTCGGCGTCGACGCACTGAGCGGTGACGCACACAACAATGCCGCTCACACACGCACAACACGGCTCTGCGGCTCGGAACGTAACCGGCTAGACCTGGAAGCGGGACGGGCCGGAGCCACGCATCCAACTGTAGGCTCGCACCTTCGCCGCTGGTCGCGCTCCGCTAGGCCTCCCTCAGGCAACTGGGGGTCTCACCTGGCGGGCGCAGACCGCCGAGGTGTCGTGAAGAAACGACGCCGAATAACGGCGTCGTGGCGCGCCTACAGTTCACACATCATAAATACATAACATGTGTGCGCGCCGCCGCGCGTTAATACGCGCAGGCAAGGCACGCACGCAAACAGGCCATGCCTATAAGGCAACCCAATGACGGGCCCGTTGTTACAGGTCGAGGTTGGATTCCGTGGCCGGGGGGCATATGCCCCGATGCCACTTGCCGCGCCCCCTGCGGGGGCGCAGCGACTGTTCCAAGGGGGAGTCAGTCGTTGTCGGACTGTCGTCCTGTGCGGTGGTGCGTTGGCGAGTCAACTATGGACTATGGATATGTATCAACTATGGACTATGGATATAAATAAATCAGCATATTTTACAGAAACCATTCGAATAAGTACGTAACTAGATCTTATAACCTCAAAAACAGGAAAATAGGAGGTTTTTGTGGCTGTGAGTTGCACTAGGGGAACAAAAATCACTGGAAGCGTTAGAAGGGTGAAAATTAGCGCTATGATTCTCAAAAGGGAGTTATTAGAGCTAAAACTGCAGGTTATGACTACATTACAATGGCGCCATGATTTTTTAAGAAAACTTATAATTCACTTGCAAAATTGAGTTGATATACATTAGTTTTTCAGTTGAATGTGCATTAAATGTACCGGTAAACAATCGGCCACTTGCGAATAGTAAGTTACCGACACGTAAAAATACGGAAATAAAATTTATTCTGTAAAACAAATAAAAAATATCACATATCTTTTGTTAATTTTTTAAATATCATAAAAGCGCGTTAAAATTACTCGAAAATTATCTTATATATCTACAGTAAACTGGACAGCGTTTTAAGTATCTTTATATATCTTGCTAACACAGAATACAAACTTTTACTTAAGTACTTTTGTTTTATTTTCATGATGGCGACGAAAACACTTTACCAAAATATTACAAATAATGTCAATTGAAGATATACAATAAAGAACTATAATCAATTCATTCGTTCAAAGTAGTTCAAAATCATTCAAAAGTAGCGCTACGAGAGCTTTAGTATAGCGTTAATAAATCGTTATAGCTATTACGGAACCTTTATGCAACCGTTGTGCAGGTTAAATGGAACTTTAGGCTGCATAAAATGGCGCCCAAATAGCGCTAAAGCGGCTGCTTTAAGTCTGTAGTAGACGCTCTAGCGCTTACGTCTATTACCATAAGTAATAATCGGATACGCTCCAAACCCCTAATGCAGCCCATTTCCCCAGTTGGGGAAGACGAGCAGACAAAGTGAACTTTAGGAAGATTCTTATTGGTGAAATTCTTTTCGAGACGTGGTAAAAAGACCTACAAATGTGTGCCAAATTACTGAAACAGATCCTTTACTTGTTGATGGTTTTAAATCAGCTGGACATAAAAAGAAATTACGATATTGTATCTTCTCTACCAAAACCTGTGGAGGGTATTTTTTTTATTTTTCCATTTCAAATTAATATTCAAGAAATGAGGGGGTATAGTTTCAAAACCCGCGGTGTCCATTTTTTACACGTAGCAGTATTTTTATATCTCTAGCAACACCATCTTTTTCCACACATTTTAGATTTATCAGATCTTACCATAAATAGCTATGCCCAATAGAAAATTCACTTTAAAGTAGGCTGTAAGCTTCATAAGTCAAGTCAAAGTCCATCATAGTTTAGGCTGGTTACACTACTGTACGGACTAGTGTCTCCATATACACGGTAATAACCGTAGATGCACCGTAATCAAGCCGTTATCTACCGTTAAGGTAATGATGTATTACCGTATCATAAATCGCCATATTACTTACCATTATGAATTAATGTGTTGTATATATTTCATCTTGTACTGCCTAAAAGTCCTACAACGAATTTCACGTCAGTCAAATTAACAATTTTGTAAAGGCAACACTGCCGGGAGTCCGAGGGGAATCCCACAACATCTAAACGTATAGACGTTTAGATGTTGTGGGATTCCCCTCGCTTGCTTGATGTTGTTCGTAGAGATAGCTCTACGAACAAGCATTGGCAATCTGTTCTCAACCTTATTTAAATAGTACTAGAAGGAACGAAATTTGTAAGTGATATGGATGAATGACGTATTGTGATAATCGTAATGATATTTTTTTCGTTAATAATTTGAAAAGCAAATAGTGTTTTAATTCATTTCATAATAATGTTGTTTTTTCTTTATTTTGAAAAATTTCGGGGAGCATGCGATGGAATTACACAATCTAATTCCGTCAAGCCCGTTCCATCATCGGACTACAAGACAAACGGCGATGCGCCATCGTTACATGGTGGACGTCCCACCCATACTCACGAAACGTTTTGGGAATACTTTCATTGTGCGTACGGCTAAGGAGTGGAATTCCCTGCCGGAGTCAGTGTTTCCTGATAGTTACAACCTTAGGTTACGTCTTGGCAAGCGTGCTTCATCTTCGACCACATCATCGCTTAACACCAGGTGAGATTATGGTCAAACGCAAGCCTATCAACTATACATATAAAAAAAAACTACACGGTAATTTACACGGTAGACTTTTAGTAAATTCACCGTAATTTGGTCTAGAAACACTGTATTTTTACCTTAGCAACACGGTAACTCTCGATTTACATATGGGGATACTGGTACGGACGATCCGTTCGGGCTGTCAGTACGGGCACCCGGAGCGGGAGCAGATGTTAGGCGCTAGAACATCGATTCACAGCGACGCGGGTTGGTGCGCACGCGACCCGTAGAGCCCGTATAACGCCACCCACGTCTCGCGCCCGTACCCGCCCGCATACTGCCGCGATCAGTGTGACCATATGTGACAGTTTCCTGCCCTACTGGTAGGATTGGCCTCCTATTTTAGCCTCCGGCAAGTTTGGTTAACGGTTTATAAATTTGGCAGTTTTGGCAGTATTGCAATGTAGAAAACAAATGTTCAATAACGACATCTCAAATATCGAAAATGGCAATCCTGAAAACAGATCGTAGGGGATGTCCCTGTACTTCTCGTGTTATGTTTGTATATCATTCAACTAAAAACATTATTAATAACATTATTTACTAAGCCTCCGCTATCCGTAAGTCCGTCCGCCCGTCTCTCTGTCAGCGGACTGTATCTCATGAACCGTAGGTAATACATGCATAGTAAGTGTATGTACCACCTTACTTTACTCTTTGGTACCACCACTTATGTATTTTGCATTTTAAAATAAATTTACTGTATTTTTTAAGGTGCAACAATTTTCCAAAAACTCACCCTTGGAAGAAGTAAAAAAAGCAGAGATTAACGTGTGTTCTTTTACAATAGAACATAATTTGTCATTTCGCATATTTGACCATTTGAATGAAACTATTTCCAAATATTTTAGTAACACAGAGGTGGAAAAATCCTTCTCATGTAAAAGAACAAAAGCAGCTGCAATAACATACAATGTCCTTAAACCTGAGTTGCAGGAAGGAGGAAGGAAATGCACGCAGATTTGAAATCATGTCCAAATCTTAGAACTCGTGCACCAGTTTATTCCTTGATAATAGACGAAAGTACAGATGTTTCGTCAAATAAAATGCTTGTCATCGTAACCAAATACTACTCTGAAAAATCTTCAGCATTGAAAACTAAATTTTTGACCATGGTTGATTTAGATGGGGAATCCGCACAAAACTTGTTTACAACGCTAAACAAAGTTGGCAATTTTTTGGCATTTTTTATTCAAGTCTTTGGCAAGATTTGGCAGGTTTCAAACCAAACTATGGCAGAATCAGTAATTTTAAGATGGTCACACTGGCCGCGATCTCGTCGCAGCTCATTCATCGTTTCACAGCGACGCAGAACGCCCGTGCTCCGGGAGTACAGTCGATATGAGTTGATTTTATGACACGGGATTTCTCATAGACGCAGTACAATGTAAACCCTGTTTATGGGATTACTCAAATATAAATTATAAAACAACCCAAATGCAACCCGGATACCAATCTGCGACAGCAATATACAGTGTACAACTGGGTACTTCTGGAATCTTCAATCATCCCACAAATGATTCCATGTCTTAACCTAATCTTAAAATGTTAACAATAAATATATATAGTAGTAATTATTTATATATGTGTTATTTTATTTACTGTATTGCTTGTTGCTCAAATAAATGATTTTCTTTCTTTCTAAAATAAATACTTTCAACAAATAATGTCAAAAAATTTATAAAATATAATTACCTCAAATTAAGCGCGCGTTCACCGTCAAACAAGTGTTATTTAGTTCCGGATTTCTAACTAGATGGCGTTGTTCTTTAATACCCCGTTCCTAGATCTCGGTTTTTAGTTCTGCAGGTGATTACTTATAAGGTTTTCAATAAGTGATTTTTTTTGAGTTGGAACTGTGTGTATATCCAATATACAATCTGTACGGTGTTCGGTCTTTCATTTAAATCGTAGTCCGCGCAGTAAAGTTCATGGTCCTTCGAGCCGGATAGTGAGATCCACACAGTGTTTGTGTTTCTAGGCGTGGAAACCAGGGTGGATCGCCCTGAAGCGCCGCACACCCAAGCTGGTTGTGCATAGTGAAGTGGCCAGTGCTGCTGCAGAGTTGGTGTGGACCAGCACCTGGAGGTGGCGCAGGGTGCCAGGCGGAGTTGGGCACCGTCGCAGTGAAGGTAGCGCAGGGTGTACTGGACATCATCAGCACCAGCTGAGCAAGGCGCAGGGCGGACAGGACATCATCAGCATCAGCTGAGTAAGGAGCAGGGCGCCATATTTATACCTAGGCTTCTTCAACATCTGGGCGACGCAGTCATCATTGGAGTGGTTAAGTGCTAGTGAAGTGCGGTTTGTTGAAGGCAAAATCGTGAGTACATTTTAATTGTTAAATTGCAAGTCGGATTTTCTGAAGATAGAAAATTTCGTCTGAAAATTTATTGGACTTTAGTAGATCTTGTTGAACTTTATTCTGTGTGTACTTGTTACCTTTTATGTGTCAATCAGCGCCCATGTTGCACTAAATGCAACATTGAGCCAACTGAAAGGAATTGCATTAATTGTTTTGGTATATGTAAACTGTGTAATATGTAAAATAAGTCATTCTTGCTATCGTTAATTTCAAGTTTTTAAGTGTGGTTAACAGTTTGTCTTTAGCAATCTTAGTGGAAATTTGAGTTTTAGTAACTTCTTAAGGCTTTAATAAATAAATAAAAATGGAAGCTCTATATAGAATACAGTCAAACACAAAGCTCCTAATAGAAAAGGCTCAACAGAATTTTAAAAAAATCACCTAAAGAAAGAGTAACTAAAATATATGTTGAGACCAGGTTGGATGCTCTCGAAGCTTCGTGGTTGGAATTTTCAGCAACACATAGAAACATAATACAGAATGTTACAGACGATCAACAAGCATCTTATAAATATTTCATCAGTAATGTTTACGATACTACAGAGGAAATTTACATTTGGTATAAAACACATTTAAAGGAAGTGCTAAATACAATTTCTAATAGTAATGCAGAACAAATAAAAAAGACAAATGTCGACCACACACTGGTATCAAATACTGTCAGATTGCCAAAAATAAACATATCAAAATTTTCGGGCAATTATGCAGAATGGACAACTTTCAAAGATCTATTTACATCATTGATACATAACAATGAAAGTATGGAAATTGTGCAAAGTTACATTATTTAAAGGGCTTATTGTCGGGGGAAGCCGATCAACTTGTTAGACACATTGCTATTACTTCTGATAATTACAAGGAATGTTGGTCATTGCTTAATAGCAGATATAATAATAAACGATTTCTGTCGAATTGTTTACTAAAGCGCTTTTTGAGTCAAACTAATGTAACAGAATGCTCAAATAGCCTTAAGGGTTTACTAGATACCACAATGGAATGTCTCAACGGTCATATATATATAGTCATCTTTATAATTAGATCTAAACTTGATTCTGAATCCCGAAAGCAATGGGAAACAAAAATCAGCTTCAAAGATGAATTACCAGTGCTCTCAGACTTCAGACATTTTTTGGAAGCCAGATTTCGTGCGCTTGAGTTTTTGGACACTAAGTCAAGTAGAGCTAAGGCAAATGTTCACCATGTAGTTAGTACCGACAATAAGGCCGTTGCAACAACTTGTCCATTCTGTAAAGAAGCTCACAAAATTTACATTTGTAAGAAGTTCGCTCAAGAGAGTTACGAATCTCGCCATAGCTTTGCACAAACCAACCGCTTGTGTTATAATTGTTTAAACGCGAATCACTCCATTAAGTTTTGTCGACAAACTGCGTCATGTCGTATATGTAAGCGAAGACATCATTCGCTACTACATCCAAACTCAGTCTCAAACTCCACAGTAGTTAATGAAAACTCTAAGACAGCAACTGACGTTAAATCAGCGGTGTCTAGTGTTCAGGCATCGTTATGAGCAAGCGAACCATTAAGGTCAAGTATAGTTTCAAATTTTTCTAAGGGGTCAGTACCTACTCAAGTTTTGTTGGCTACTGCTCTTGTAGAAGCACAGACAGAGAGTGGCTCTACACAACTGCTGAGAGTGCTATTGGATCAAGGATCTCAGGCATCATTCATAGCAGAATCAGCAGTACAGTTGCTAGGACTAAAAAAGAAGCAGACCAAATCGGTCATATCAGGAATAGGCGGTGAGAGAAGTTCTTTTGCTTCCAAGTTCACAGTCACGTTGACTATTCACTCACGCATAGATCCAAAGTTTAGAGTCCAAGTCCATGCCTTTGTATTAGGTACCATTACGTCGCTTTTACCCTTAGAGAAATTAGAGCAGTCTTATTGGCCCGAGCTGAAGGGTATAACTTTAGCTGACCCAGAGTTCCACACGCCAAACAAGGTAGATATCTTGCTTGGTGCAGAAATATATGGTCAAGTCCTTAGAGATGGCTTAATTCAAGGTCCACCAAACTTACCGATAGCTCAAAACACGGCTTTGGGTTGGATCCTTTCTGGACAGATCTTGTCCAGCCGCGACTTTATCCATTGTCATCATGCCATTAACAGCAGTGAATATCAGGCTGATGACAATGCACTTTTGCGACGGTTTTGGGAAATAGAGTCTACTGTCCCTGATAAGAAGATTCTTTCTGAAGAAGATCAACGATGCGAGGATATTTACGCACAAACCACGTGTCGTGATAACGAAGGTCGCTATGTGGTTAAGCTTCCCTTTCGCGATCAAGATCCGCAGTGTCAATATGGGAGGAGAGACCTCGCAATGAAAAGATTTCATCTTCTTGAAAACAAATTCAAGAAAAACCCGAAACTTAAAACTCGGTACTCAGAGGTGTTCCAAGAGTACATCGATCTTGGTCATATGGAACCTGTACGTGTATACGGTGATGAGCCTAATAAGAGTACAGCTGTTTATTTGCCACATCACGCCGTGGTACGTGAAGACAAAACCACAACTAAGGTTCGAATAGTGTTCGATGCTTCAATGAAAGGGGTAAATGGAGTGTCTCTGAACGACGACCTCATGGTTAGGCCCATGTTGCAACCTCCATTACGTCACATCATTATGAGATGGAGAATGCATCCCATAAGTCTCTGTGCTGACATTATAAAAATGTACAGACAGGTGAAGGTTTGTCCTGAACATGCAGAGTTTCAGCGAGTAGTGTGGCGCGATGATTCAGAATCTGAAATAAAAGAATACAAATTAGTAAGAGTTACGTTTGGTACAGCAGCAGCACCTTACCTTGCAGTCAAATCCTTGTAGCAGGTGACATTTGATGAAGACGGCGGCTATCCTGAAATATGTAATATTATAAAAAACGAGTTTTATGTAGATGACTTAATGACAGGATGTCAGACAGTTGAAGAAGGTTTACACATACATAGAAAAATAACAGAGTTACTTACCAAAGGTCAATTTCAATTACAAAAATGGGTTAGCAGCAGGGGCGTGCATAGGATTATGACAAGGCATGCGGCGGAGTAAAAACACACAAAAACTTCTTCTTTTATAGATTTTTAGCATAGCCACAGCCACGCATCGTAGCATGGTGGCGATGCGTGGCTGTGGCTATGCTAAAAATTTATAAAAGAAGAAGTTTTTGTGAGTAACCGGTCACAAAAACTTCTTCTTTTATAGATTTTTAGCATAGCCACAGCCACGCATCGTAGCATGGTGGCGATGCGTGGCTGTGGCTATGCTAAAAATCTATAAAAGAAGAAGTTTTTGTGTTTTTACTCCGCCGCATGCCCTGTCATAATCCTATGCACGCGCCTGGTTAGCAGCTGCGATGAATTAAACAAGAGAATTCAAAAGTGTTCGGTAAAGGTGAGACAGAATGAAGAAGAGGAAGAGGAGCAGACTAAGGATATCAAGTTGGATTCTGTTATAAAGATTTTAGGAATTTCGTGGGATCGTGAGAGTGATGAATTTAAATATTCAGTGCAACTTGATCCTCAGCAAACTCCAGTCACCAAGAGAAAGGTAATATCCGACATCGCACGTCTGTTCGATCCGCTTGGTTGGGTGGCACCTTGCATTGTTACCTCCAAGATTTTTATTCAAAAGCTTTGGCTTGCTGGTCTGGAATGGAATGAAGAATTAACTCCGGAACTTCTATCAGAATGGGAAACTTATCGTTTAAGCCTTGAAGAGACTAACAAGTTTTGTATTCCCAGATGGGTCAACACAAAATCCGACGATCAACTGGTAGAGTTACATGGATTTTGTGACGCATCGATTGCTGCTTATGGCGCTGTAGTTTACATTAGAGTCATCGATGCCCACAAAACTATTCATGTTAGTTTAATTACTGCTCGAACAAAGGTTGCACCAGTCAAGCAACAGTCAATCCCACGTTTAGAGCTGATGGGGGCAGTGTTGCATTCTGAACTCATTTCTGAAATCGATGAAGTAATGAGAATCGCACCGGCTCAAATACACGCCTGGACTGATTCGTCAGTGGTTTTGGCATGGCTCAGCAAACATCCCAGTCACTGGACTACTTTCGTTGGAAACAGAGTATCTACTAGTCTCTCTCACGTCGACAACTCACATTGGGCTCACGTCCAATCTACGCATAACCCTGCAGATTTGGCATCCAGAGGTGTGACGCCAAAGGAACTTTCATGCAGCTCACTGTGGAGTCAAGGACCCTCATGGCTCCGTGATGAAACGATAGAATACACAAGACCAAAGTCAATTGTCACTAACACGGAGAAAAGATCAACAAAGGTGCACGTCGTAACTGAACCTGTGCAAGATGAGTTTTTTTGGACAAGATATTCGTCATTACAAAGGTTACTTCGGGTTATAGCGTACTGCAGAAGAGTTTTGAGTTGGAAGAAACAATCGCACGGTAAGAAGAGATTCGAAAGGTATCTAACTAAAGAAGAAATACAAGAGGCCACAAAAACTTGTGTAAAACTTGTTCAGAATCAAGAATTTTCTAAAGAAATGAAGGATATAAGAAAAACAGGAAGTGTGAAAGCGAAAAGCAAGCTTAAAAGTCTGTCCCTTCATTGATGATGAAGGCACTCTCCGTGTCAGTGGACGCATACATAATGCTAATGTAGACAAAGCTGTCAAACATCCCATTATTCTACCACCTAACAGTCACTTCACCAATCTAGTGATTGATGACGCCCACAAGAAGTCTTTACATGGAGGACCAACACTAATGTTGAGCCAGCTGCGTACAAGGTATTGGATTCTTTCTGCCAAAACAAAGATTAAGGCTTGCGTACACAAATGTGTGAAGTGCAGACGATACTCTGCATCTATTCAAATCCCACTTATGGGTCAGTTACCAGCTAGTCGAGTCACTCCAGCAAGACCATTCCTGAAGAGTGGCGTGGATTTTGCTGGTCCTATCAGTATTCGAACGACAAAGGGTCGAGGCCACCAGTCATACAAAGGGTATATTTGTGTCTTTGTGTGCATGGTGACCAAGGCTATTCATTTAGAAGCCATCAGCGATTTGACATCGCAAGGTTTCATAGCAGGCTTTAAAAGATTTGTGGCTCGGCGAGGTTTTGTCAGTGACATTTGGAGCGACAACGGAACCAATTTCGTTGGCGCTTCCAAGGAGCTTCGGCATTTAGTCGCTGCGGAAAAATCTTCCGTAGCTGTAGAAATTAAAGAGTGGTTAGGCAACAACAGCACTTCTTGGCATTTCATTCCACCTCATTCCCCTAATTTCAGTGGTTTGTGGGAAGCCGGGCTGAAATCGACCAAATTCCACCTAAAACGCGTGATAGGTAATTCCACACTCACATTTGAAGAAATATCAACACTTTTGTCCCAAGTAGAAGCGTG
Source organism: Tholera decimalis (assembly GCA_943138885.2). NCBI lineage: Eukaryota > Metazoa > Arthropoda > Insecta > Lepidoptera > Noctuidae > Tholera > Tholera decimalis. The sequence continues at coordinate 30,374,918 of OW964551.2, forward strand.
CCTTAATTCCAGGCCGTTATCAATGTTGCCTGATAATTCTGAAGATCCCACCCCATTAACACCAGGTCATTTCCTGATAGGCGAGCCTCTGATAGCCGTGCCTGAACGCAATTATGAAAGTTCTAATATCAGCAACCTGAGACGTTGGCAAGTTACACAACGTATGTTGCAAGACTTTTGGAGACGATGGTCAAATGAGTACTTGGTTCATTTGTTACAGCGTTATAAATGGACAAAAAATATTCCAGAACCAAGTATTGGAGACATAGTTTTAGTTAAGGAGGATAATTTACGTCCTGCCCGTTGGCTTTTGGGCAAGGTTGTAGACAAGCATCCTGGTTTGGATAAAGTTACACGAGTGGTAACCCTCAAATGTAATGGATCCTCTATTAAACGACCTATATCAAAACTGTGCATTTTGCCTATTGCAAAGTAATGTGAATCATATATTATGTTAAGTTATTCGTAAGCTAATTTCATGTAAGTTGCGAATTTAGGTCACTAAGTTAGATTTAAATTACCACAAGGTATTTTTTGTTTTGCTTCTAGGAATGGGTATCTTCCATAAAATGTTATTTTTGTGTCATAACTTGTAATTTAATTATTCTAGTTTGAGCCCCTGACCTCATGGTGGGCGGTTTCATTTAATGAAGGACATATCATTATGTCCTTGGTGGGCGGTATGTTCACCGTCAAACAAGTGTTATTTAGTTTCGGATTTCTAACTAGATGGCGTTGTTCTTTAATACCCCGTTCCTAGATCTCGGTTTTTAGTTCCGATTACTTATAAGGTTTTCAATATGTGATTTTTTTTTAGTTTGAACTGGGTGTATATCCAATATACAATCTGTACGGTGTTCGGTCTTTCATTTAAATCGTAGTCCGCGCAGTAAAGTTCAGCGCCAGTCTTTTAATTGGAGGTATAGCAGCACGAAACATGTCTTGATGTTTTATTCTATTCTCCAACCTTGCTAGTAATTCATCAAAACTAGTAATCGACATACGAAAACAATTGAAAAAATTGCGCGGATCGTATGGTTTAAGTTGAAAGATGCACTTTTGAAACATCTCGCTTCAAGGATCGGATGTACCCATAGTCTTTTTATATGCCGTCGTCGTCTCTTACAAATTAAATATACACCAATAATTTTTAAAACGTATGCATTCATTTTGTAACCGACTGTCTCCCGCTAGCAGCCGTATCGTCCTGAACCCACGTTTCAGAGCACTGCGGGCGGGACCCGTACCGCTCTTCCGCGTACGGACAGCCCGTGCGGGTCTCCCGGATAGCTGTGAAACCAGCCTTAATTAAAAAACCGCAAAGTCCAAATTAGCCAATAGCAAGCCACCATTTTGGTTACGTGACGATATACAAAATTATGGCGGCCAGCTTAGTTTTTGTTGTTTTTCTCGTGAAAAAGTTATTTTTTTTATTATATACTGTATTATTTTCGAAGTTAGTGCCATAATTACGAAGATGGATACAACCCCGGTCGTTGTAGATAAAAGTAAAGCTCAGAAACGGCAGAGAAAACCAGAACAATGGAAGAGAAACCTGCAGAAATTAGAGAGGTAAGTAGATACTAGTACGAGTAGTTTTGATCACTGATATATTTAATTTTTTAAGTTGAAACTGTTGTTTCTTTGTATTTTTTATTCGACTTTTAGTAGGGGAGCCCAAGCGGGGATTTCGGGATTTACTAAAGCGCGGCAGATTAATATACAAGGGGATACCTTGTACCCGGTTAAGTACATCCACCAAACATGAGCCCCATATATAAGGCCGTCCGTGAAGAATACAAGAACAAAATAGTAAAAAAAAAAATGACCATCAGAAATTCTCGAGCACGTCAGATTAAGGTAGTGTAAGTTAATTACATCCTAAAAAGTGTATATTCCGCTAATCTGACAATTTGAGAGTGACGTAAAGAAAACGGAGGTCAGCAAAGTTGTAAAAAAACGTCATCTCGACATTCTTGAGCGTAGCTAATTTTTTATTTTTATTTTGAAGGAAATAATTCAAGGATAACGAAAAATATATAATCTGATGATTTCCGCAAGCCGAAATAACAAAAATTCGTCGGTAAACTTAAATGCGTGCAGCTGCGTGATGCCTATATTTCTAGTCTATGTTCAGCGTACAGACACGCACACATGCGCGCCCGGTCCTCTAAATAAGAACTGAATACCCGTATTATCTATGTGAATACCTAATAAAGAATAAACCATTATTATTATGAATAGTTTTTGTCATCAATCTAACATGGTGTCAGGAGAAGAAGACGCAGTCATGGCTGAGGAGAAGAAAAGTCGGGAATGTCCACTTCACGATGCCAAGATGGCGCACGCTCCAGCACAGCACCGGCATTATCCGTAGGTTCAGGACACCTCGGACCTCTAGACCAAAAAAGCCACAACATGGCTGTGACATGGAAAAACTGAATCACGCAATTAAAAATTTACTTGCGAGCTAACAATCTCGAAAACGAGAGAGACAGCCGCAAGGTGGCCATCTTGCTTCACTTTATCGGAGCCGAGTCCTTAACAATATTCTACTCATTCAACGTAGATATCGACGTAATCACGTTTGACGATCTCGTCACAAGATTCACCAACCACTTCACGCCACAGACCAACGTAACGATGGAACGCCACAAACTGTTCAATAGGCGTCAGGGCGCAGATGAGACAATTGATGACTACGTCACGGATTTAAAAAATATCAGCAGACAATGCGAGTTCAACACTCTAGAGGACAGTCACATCAGGGATATATTCAGCTGGAATCTCAACCCTCAAAACCATGACATAAAAGAAAGGATCTTAGTCAAAAAACCGAAAACATTGGAGGAAGCCGTACAGTTAGCCAGATACAAGGAAACAACCAAAATTCAAGCCAAAGCATTAGAAGACACAGCAATGGTCGGCCAAGTACATGCAGGAAGACAGGAACGCGAGTCAAGACATCAACAGCCAAGCAGCTACAGACAACCAAACAGATCCACACAGACAAGTAGCCCCAGACAGTCGAACAATATCAAGCCATCAAGCAGTACCCAACCAGACCCGTGCTACCGCTGTGGTCAAGTGTATCGTTTCAAGTGTCCAGCCAATGGAGTCAAGTGCAAGAAATGTGGAAAATTCAACCACTTTGCTGTTGTATGTCGCAACAGGCAGGTACTAAATATTGAACTGGATACTGATCAGTCCGATAACTCCCTTGTCAAGTTTTTGATCGATCATTGGGCTGATCAGGAGATGGCAACGATTATCGGTAGTAAGGTAATTTACATAATACATGATTTGTCTTATGAATATTCTGTTACTGATAATAAAGTAACACGCATCATTAATAATGAGTTGTCATGCCTTGATCAAGAAGAAGCGGATACGAAGATAGCATTTCTTGCTTGCCAACAAAATGAAGATTCTACTATTACTATCAAAACTTCTGATACTGATATAGTGGTCATCATGTTAGCGAATATGGAACACCTGCAAGCAAGAGTAGAAGTTTGGATGGATCTTGGAGTTGGCAATGCACGCCGACACATCGACATATCCGCTCTCTACAAAAAAATAAAACCAAAAATTTCGAAAGCGCTTCCAGCTTTGCATGCATTCACTGGTTGCGATTTAAACCCAGCATTATACCGACGAAGGAAAAAGAAACCTTTGCAATTACTAATGAATTCAGAATGTTTCCAAGAAGCATTTCTGGATTTGGGATCAAAGGAGCATAATGTGCAGGATTCTTTTAACATCATACAGTCTTTTACTTGCCACTTGTATGGGTTGAAAAAGTTAGACGATGTCAATCAAGCCAGGATTGTTATCTTCAATAGGACGTACAAGGTAAAAGACAAATCACAACCCTTCTCCTTGAGTGTCCGGAATTACGATGCATGCAACTTGCCACCCTGTGAATCGGAGTTACTCCAGCAAGTGTTACGCACAAGATTCATTGCATGCTTGTGGAGTAATGCCCATCCATAATGCAAAAATTACTGATCTTTTGCCAACGGACTATGGATGGAAAATTGTCGACGGAAAATTCAAAATGATCTGGTTTGCAGGTGATCAATTGCCGAAAGCGTACGAAGATGTAGTCATAACACCTGATACTCTTGAGGATACTCCAGAATCAGGTATTTCTTTTATCCAACAATTAAAAAAACACGTTGTTCATAAAAAAAAATTGTTAAATATTTTAATGATTTTTGTTACAGATACGCAATCGGAGGATGAAATCAAGTCAGAAGAGGATGATTCTACTGATAAAGATAATGATTAATTAATTAATTATAAAACATTAAATTTTTTTAAGAACATTTTTTAATTATTTTTTTATAAATACAAGTATTCTACTTAAAAAGCATACACTTATTTATTTGCATTCTATTTCTTGAGCTTTTCAATTAATTAAGTTCAATGATTTAAAAAAAAAAAAACAGATTATGCGAATCCCTGTAGATAATCGTCAGATTATGAGATAGCACGTTTAGAACATAAAGATGAACCCAAGGATCTTGTATATACCTACTAACTGGATTGCTTACGAATGATTCAAAGAATACAGAAAGTCTTTCTTAGGTGTTAAACAATAGAGTATAAACTTGCACACATAAAACTGAAGGAACTATTCGTTCCGAGCGAGACAGTGCGTCTGTGGGCTGCGTCCCTTTCTTCTGGGTGTCAGATTAAAAATATTTATTTTAATGATAATTTTTTCGACCTGTCTGTTGTAGTAATAACACCTAGTTTTAAAATTCTTTGGAATTCTATTTTTAAAATGAATTACCATTATTACTGTATGCATATTAATGAAAATTAAAGTTATTTTACCATGCAAACACAAGATGTTTAAAACAAAAATGGAATTTGTAACAAATTAGTAGTGATATATTATAACTATACATGGCAATTACTACGTTGCCGTCACACGTTTACTTGACATCTGTATTTTGCATTTAGTATATTTAATTTTGTGAGTTTTCGTAATATTAAAGTGCAAGTTACTGTAACCATGGTAAGAACGTGTTTTGTGGTTAGTTGCAAGAGTAAAGGGTACCCCGGGTCTGGAATTTCCTTTTTTAAGTAAGTTTCATTGCAGCTGCTCGCCTCAAAAAGGGAATCACATCTGAGGAATTACAACTGAGTGGCAATCCGCAAAAAATTTACATAAATGAGCATCTTACACTGCAGAACAAGAAGTGGTTTCGTCAAACAAAGGAGATTGCAAAACACAACGGACACCGATTTGTTTGGATTAAACACGGTGTCATACTCATTCGCGCTGACGTCCCCGAAGCGGCCTTCACTATTCGTTGCGAAGAGGATTTATCTAAAATTAAACCATATAATAAAGTATCTGGGCAAAACTTTAAATAAGTGCTATAATATCTGTGTACAACCATATTTATTTTTCATAACTTTTAACTTGTTATTTTGTTTACGATACAATCTGTGCTCTCTGACACGTACATTACTCTTGGTTGTTTACGAAGTTGTTACTAATGACTCGCGCACGAAATATTTAACGATCACCCTCACGTATCTAAATAATTGTACCATTATATTAAAATCTAATATATATGTGAATTGTATTGTGTTGATTATCTGTAAACATGGCCTAATTCTGGTAGTAATTATTCATTTCACATTTATGTTTTACTCTAGCGTGCACATTCACGTTTACCACAAAACAGGTACAACCATTACATCTTCATCTTACCTACATTTTAACCAATTGTGCTTGCAATCGTTGACTGTATTCTTTTCATTCTGTGTTTGCCATTTCTGTGTTATATTATATTATAGTTTATGGATCGAATTTGGAACTGTACTTGTCTCCAGGCTTTGGTTTGATAGCATTTTTTACATATTTTCGGTTTCCAATGGATAAGTATAATTTAACAGTTTATTACCAAAACTGTCGAGGACTGCGTACCAAGCTACATACATTATTTATGAATATCTTGTCTTTTTCGTATGACGTAATCATTCTCACAGAGACTTGGCTTATACCAAGCATATCCGACGGTGAGTTTATTGATGATCGATATTTAGTGTTTAGATGCGACCGCGACCGCTGCACCACGGGGAAGCGTGACGGTGGCGGGGTACTGATCGCCGTACTACGCACTTTACGGCCTACTAGCATTTTGATGCGCCCATCTCACGCTGATACTGAGCACGTTTTGGTCCAGCTGCCGGGGTGGCATCCGACAAAGCGACATATCATAAGAGTGCAGCCTACATACCGCCTCGTTCTCTGGACGACTTGTACACATCACACTTTGAAACATTGCTGGATGTAATTAATGCTGCTAGTACTGATACATTCTATATAACAGGTGATTATAATTTACCGGGTATCAACTGGCTGGATCGTAATGGATGTAAATATATTGTTCCACAACCGGTCGGTAACTTGAGCTGTCATCTATGCAATTTTATTTCCTTAACTAATATTTTTCAATTTAACACGATTAGGAATAAGTTAGGGCGTATACTGGACTTGTTTATGTGTAACGTTGATTGTGAGTCTAAAACATGTACACCATTACTGCCGATAGATGAACACCATCCGCCTTTCTCGATATTAAAATCACTTAACACGAAATTTATGCCAATGAAACGTCACTTAACAACGAGACATAATTTCTTAAAAGCTAACTATGAACTTATCAATAAAGAGTTGAGTACATTGCACTGAAATCAATTGTTTAACGGCCTTTCTGCTGACCAATCCGTTAATGTATTTTACGATCAAATCTATAATATAATTAAAAGGCATGTTCCGCTTTCGCGTATCAGGAATACACGCTTTCCGCTATGGTTTTCTCCGTCCCTCATCCACATTTTCAAAAATAAAGAAAAAGCTTGGCTAAAGTGGAAAACATATGGTAATGCATCGGATTACGAGAGTTTTTCTGTTCATCGTAAACGTTTTAAAACTGAATGTGATAAATGTTTTGAAAAAATATATGAAATCGGTTGAGGACAGTATTCCGCTTAGCATTAAACATTTCTGGACTTACGTTTCAAATAAAAAGGGCAAGACGAAGATCCCAGCGAATATGTTTCTTGAAAATCTTAATTCAAATATTCCAACTGATATATGGGTGTTTTTCAAATGTTTTGACCATTGCCATAACATAATGTCCACTGACTTTTCAATTATCTTATTTAATAATTATTAGTGAAAATAACATGTTTAAAATGGCAATCGATAGCACATTTCAACAAAAGTAAATTAAAACAGAAAAATAATTAAATATAAATCTTAATTACAAAAATAACAAAAATTTGCTACTTAAGTTCCCCAATTTCACGATGTCCCATGCATACCTTCCTAACTTTGAAGTGGCATAATCCCCAAATATTCTCATCATTCTCATACTAAAATCATTAGGTTAGTGGTAAAACAATATGAAATTACGTTTTTAATGTCTTTTAACTGGTTGTTATATCAAAATTAAAAAAATAAATCAAATCTTATTTTGTCCTAGAATTTTGATTATACCGGAATTCCCAGTACGTAACTACGATTTTCGTCGACTTAAAGAAAACTAAGTAGGATTTTTTTTTGTTGATGTGGCAACCGTTGTTTGAAAGAACATCGCTGGCTGTTTTTTTTTTTCGGGCCTATATTATTGGTTATTTATCGTTACTTAGTGTTCAGAGCAGTGTGTCGACAGTAACGTGTTCCGATTAGTAAAGTGATTTTGAAAGGTAAATATTATTGTTTTATTAAAAACATTGTTTAAAGTTTTACACCAAGTATCTAAAAATAACTGAAGTATATTAGAATCATAAGTTTTAGTATAATTTATATAAAATATTGTGATGTGAAGTCATAAAATTTACTTTCGTAACGTCAGGTTAGTAACGTTAATGGATTTGGTTACTAACTGGAATTATTAGGCCGAGTATTCAGTAAACTAAAAATAAAAATTAAGTATTTTCTTAAATTACTTTTTATACTTCTTGTGCAAAAAGTAGATATATATTTACCAGTAATATTCAAACTGAAACCACTTTTACCTACTTTAAAAAAGGAGGAGGTACTATGTTTGGCTGTGTGCATTTTTTTGTGTATGTTCACCAATTTCAAATTTATTTTTTTGTGTGAAAGCCTATACACCTGAGGTGTTCACATTGTCACCAAATCAAAATCTGATGATGGGAACCCAGGGAAATCGAGGGAATCCCTCAAATTTTATAGGCACATACATTGTTTTTCATATACTTTCTAACGCAATTCAGATATTTGCGTCTGATAGTCATCATCTCATGGTGCTGAGCTGATGACGGAAGTAAGAACACCTAATATTTTCTAAAATATCATAGTTATCTTAAAAAGTAGTGATCCGATTTAGATGGGCTTTTCATGAAATTCTTATGACATTTTATAGTTTTGTGCACGGTGCATTCGAAAATAAATTTTGGGTTGCATTGCAGTTCTTCGACATAACAAACGCAGATAAGTACACTCTCAGGCACAATTAACCGCCCACCTATATCATTCGTCGCCCTGTTTGTTCATGTCAACTATGGCTTATCAACTGTTTTGCTTTTTGTCAAGTGGGTACTCTAGCAATAAATTATACACTTATACCCTTATTTCGGCTCCTAAATTTGAGACTGCGACGAGTTTTTGGAATTTAGTCGTTTTTTGACATTGTTGCCGTTACGGTCCCGTGTTAACATTTCCAGTTCTTTTCTGCTAAAGTGTGTGGATATTGTTTAATTTGAGTTTGTAGTGTTCGTTCACTATTTTTGACTGTTAGAAATGCCCCTGGATGTAACTGGTGCAGCTAGGGCAGTGGCATTAGCTGACGCTGGGTACAGCCAACGTCGCATCGCTCGTACACTCGGTGTACCGTGGACTACGGCACGGGATGCCATTAGGCAATTTCGGGAGACAGGCCGTTACACTCGCAGGCCTGGTCAATGCCGACATCGATGCACCTCAGCAAGAGATGACCGTTTTGCTGTCAGTAACGAGTTGCGAAATCGCTTTTGTACCGCTACTGACGCTCATTCGCGTCTTTTTGAAGTGAGAAATGGTAGCGTAAGTGAACGTACAATTCGGAAAAGACTAGCAGAAAGAAACCTGAGGGCTTTTCGTCCAACTCGCGCCTCACAATTACTCCCACAGCACCGTAGAGCTAGACTTGCTTTTGCACGAGAACATGCTGACTGGACTGTACAAGAATGGAAGGACGTACTGTTCTTTGATGAGATCAGAATAGCTTTAAGAGGTCCAGATGGACGTCAGCGTGTCTACAGATGCGAAAACGAAAGGTTTGCTCCATGTGCCATAAGCGAAACAGTGGGTTACCAGGGAGTCTCAATAATGGTTTGGGGAGGTATCTCTTACGAGGCTCGTACTGATCTTGTTGTGTTCGATAGAGGCAGTGTGAACGCTCAAAGATACGTGGAGCAAGCTCTACATGACCACGTTATACCTTTTGCACCTTTCATCAGTGATAACTTCAAATTAATGCAAGATAATGCACGTTGCCATACCGCCAGATCCGTCACTGAATACCTTAATGAGGTCGGAATTGAAGTTATACCGTGGCCTGCACGCAGTCCCGATCTTAACCCAATTGAGCACATCCGGGACAACCTCAAAAGACGTATCCGAGCAAGAGTTCCAGCCCCTACCACCCTAGAAGAACTCAAGACGGGTGTAATAGAGGAGTGGCACAATATCCCCCAATCGGATATCCAAGACATCATGGATGGACTACCAAACCGGCTCCAAGAAGTCATAAGGGCCCGAGGAGGCAACACTCACTATTAATTGAATTTTTTTTCACGTGGGTCTTTTTTTTTTTTCAAAATAAAAACAGATTAATTTTCATCAGAAAATTTCACAAAATCGATTTTGGTGTGCATCTTTATAATAAACGACTTTTTTTTTCAAGACTTGTGTTATTTTTTGCCTTAAAGGTATGCTTGCAACGTACCTCTCATAAAATGGGGTCAAAATCGGAAGATTTCTGCAAATTGAAAGAAATACAAGGTGGGCGGTTAATTATGCCTGTGAGAGTAGTATCCACACTTACTGGAAATAATGGTAGTATTTCTGGACATTGATAAGTTTTTGACTCGCAAAGATTTAAGTCAGCTCAAAAGAACTAAGTGGCCGTGGAAAACAACACACTTTATACTAGCAAGAAAATGTCATAACTGCAACACGAACGCCGGAATACTGACTCATTTTGTTATTTCTAGTGGCAGACATAAGACATTTCTCATTTTCTTTCTCGTCTTTTGAATCATACATTTTTCTGGTGCCAAACCTGTTCATTATTTACTATTTATGATCATTATCTGGACGACGAATGTGAATATTGTAATAAGTAACAAAGCTACTAACCTATATTTACGAAAACAAAAATGCCACTTACCGGAGCTTAACGAGCTAGGAGATTTAGAGAAAAGTTAAAGGTGGATCCTGAAAGATATGAAAGATATATACAGAAACAAAGATAAATAGTTGGAAAGCAAAGGAAAAAAAATCTGATTTAGATGATAACGAGAAAAAAAAAAGGAAAGGGAACAGTGGAGAAAACAGAAAAGAAATCAGAAAGAAAGAAAAAAGCATCAATTAATCAAGAAACTACGTTAAGTATCCTAGAGACTCCCCACCACCACCAAAAAAAGTATGTGCGAGGTCTCTTTTGTACAATGATGGATCTTCTAAGAAACTTAAAAAAGATGGCATTATCTGTAAGTTATGTCAAAAGGACGTAAAGAGTAAAATCAAGTGCATGGTTTGTAAAAGTGATATAAGTACTTATGTCTGAAATGCAGTGGGACAGACTTTTTTGATTACACCCGTCCTCCTCGTTTTGGTATATCTGTTGAATAACACGTGTCAAACACGCAGGTTGTCGTTGTCAGTAGTTTTCTCAAAAAGTTAGTGACGAAATATGATGATTATTTTTAAGTTATAATATAGTTTTAGTTAAAAAGGTGATAATGTTAGGTAAGGTGAAAGGTGGTACAAAGTTAAAAGACTGATTAGGGCGAATAATATTTTGATTTTTATTCATGTTAATTAGCATGTAAGCGATGTTGTCACTGGGTCTTTTTCAACATGTTCTTTATTTTTAAATTTCGGTAGCGTAATTTTTCTTTTGTAATGATAGTGAATTTTGTCCATAATAAGTAAGCAAAATTAAAAAATAAAATATACATAATGTCAACAAAAATAAATAAAAATATTGCGCCATCGATATTGAAAAAACCCGGAATTGTTGTAAATTACCCTACCGATATATCTGTGATTGTTGTGATTTGAATTAAGACCGATTATTAAAATTGTAGAAGTAGTTAATTTAATTTAAAAAGTTAGTATTGTGAACTCAACTTTATGTTCCTGTTAGTAACTAAGAATTCCAATTAGTAATTTGTTAAAGTGAGACTTAGTTTAGAAAATGTTATTTTCTTTGTTAATTTTAGAAGAAGATAATTAAAATAACAACCAAATATTGTTTATTTTGATATGTTTTACTCGAATTTCTAAGAGATTGAGTTTTATACCTGGTGTCTTTTCCATAACAGAGTATAATTTGAGGACATTATGAAACAAATGTTACTAATCTGAAGTATTTTCATAAAAAAATTGTTAAAAAATGCTGAAAATAGTTTTTTTTTGCTAATATAATGAATGTAACTGATTTAAATAATAAGAAATTAAAATTAAAAAATACAGAATACTTGGCTTTTATAAAAAAAAAAATATATATATTAAGTGTTACTAATTGGAATTAACTAAGTTCTGAGTGCTCTATATAAACTCATTTTTTGGCCTAACAGTTAGTTCAATTATAAAACAATTGGCATTTTCAAAAAGCTCATTTAATAAGCTATCCACAAATTGAAAAATAAAATACAAAATAATTCTAAAAAATATAGCATTCCGGTTCCGTAACGGTCAGCTTTTTTGAAAAACGCCCATATGTAACATGTTCTCCAATTTCTTCACTTCCGTTTATGAACCCACGAACTTTAACCCCGCGATGTGGCAGCCACCCAATACATACGCAGATAATGCACCCTGTATCTCTGACATCTACTTGCCAACTGACGTTATACATAAAGCGATAATGCAATTAGACTTAAACAAAGGTCCTGGTCCCAATGGCTTGCCACCAGTCTTTATAAAGATGACCGCTGAAACTATTGTACTTCCAGTTCATATTTTATTTAACAAATGTCTGTAAGAAGGTACTTTTCCCGATATTTGGAAACGGGCACATATCACACCGGTGTTTAAGAGTGACGATAAAAATAACATACAAAATTATCGCCCTATCTCTATACTCTCCACCTTGTCGAAGCTTTTCGAACGTCTTGTACTTAGTGAAGTATATTCTCACATTCACAACCTCATTATTGGTGAGCAGCATGGGTTTGTTAAACGACGTTCGACGAATACCAATCTTATGTTGTTCACAGACTTTTTATTCAAAAGCATGGATGAACAAGTTCAAGTTGACGCTGTATACACGGATTTTCGGAAGGCTTTTGACAAGGTGGATCACAAACTGCTCTTAGATAAAATTGCTTACAACGGAATCCGTGGCAATTTGTTACGGTGGTTCATGGCGTATATACACAATAGATCTCAAAAGATAGTCATTAATGGTTTCCAATCAAGTTCAATCATTGTCACCTCCGGTGTGCCCCAGGGCTCAATTTTGGGGCCCCTACTCTTCATTTTATTTGTCAATGACATTAAAGATTGCTTCATTAATTCCAGATTTCTAATGTACGCCGACGACATAAAAATTTACAAATCATGTAAAAGTACACAGGATTGTATGCTTTTGCAGGAGGATCTTGACAGACTTGCTCGATATTGTTCACATAACAAGCTCCAGCTTAGCTTACCTAAATGCAATGCAATTACTTTCACAAAAAACAAAAATATAATAAGATTTGATTATAGCCTACATAGTATCACTCTACGAAAAGTTGACCATATCCGTGATCTCGGTGTCGAGATGGACTCGAAATTGAACTTCAATATCCACATTGATAATATAATTAATAAGGCGTACCGTATGTTTGGTTTCATCATGCGTTCTTCAAATGATTTCAAAAGAACATCTACATTTTTAATTCTATACAAAGCTTTGGTCCGTTCTCAATTGGAATTCGCAGTACCGATTTGGAGTCCCATTTTTGATATTTATAAAAAAAGATTGGAAATGGTTCAAAAAAAATATTCGTGCATAATAATGCACCAAGTCTAAATTACAATATTCTCAATTACTGACGCGTTATAAACTTCAAAGCTTGGAGTCAAGACGCAGCCTACCAATGGCCATGATGCTTCATGGTCTGTGTAATAACAGATTTGATTGTCCAGATATCACCAATAACCTATGTTACATTGTACCTAGAACTGTTATGCGTCGAGAGGCGCGTGTGCCTCAGCTTTTCCATACCGCAAGGTGTAGAACTCACACTGGTGCACGGGCGCCTCTACGACGTATTGTTGATACGTATAATACCCACTTCATTGATTTGGATATATTCGGGCTTACACACTTTAAGTTCAAAAAGATGGCTATTGAATCTTTAGAATAGCCCTTTTATACTAACTATATAAAAATACGCACGAGTAGATACTTCTTACTTTTCTGTTATAACAACGCACGCATTAATTTAATTTATCCTTAAACCATTATTCCGCGGACATTGATGTGGGTTACACGTTTACTTATTTATACATTTTTATTTCTACACACTTATATTGTAATGTGTAACTGTTTTATGTCCCAATAAAGTAAAATAAAAACAAATTAAAATAAAGTTTTGTGACTTTGTTTACAAATTGCATTTAGGGTGACTATGTTTTCATTGTAAAAGTGGATGTTCTTTTCAATAATCTTCTTATTTATTATTTTTCTTTCCTCTCTTTATATATTATTTTTTGTTATTTTAAGCTTTCCTAAAAATGATGATCTTTGAGACCGGTGGCTCAGTGTTCTACACAAAAAAAGATCACAAACGGTTCCAAAATTTGTAGCCATTTGTAGAAATATTGCATTTCGAAACAAGATCAAATCTTAAACCTGATGCAATTCCATCCATTTTCCCTAAAGTAAGTTATTAATCTATACAAATGACATGAAGATAACCGTTTCCAAATTGAATATGAGCATAGCAAGATGAATTTTCATTTTGAATCTACCTTAACCATAAATACTAAAATTTTGTTCTCATCAATCTATTATTATTTTAGATTCCTGTTAAAGCGAAACAAATAAATCTTTTAAGTACTATAATATTGAAAGCCTCTAAAGAAGAGAATATACAACCTGTGCCGAGCACATCCAAAGATCTGATAAGTGAAAGTTATGAAAGGAGTCAAATTAATAAGCATAAAAGTCGACATTTGAGTTGATTTATTTACTTTTGCTTAGCAAATTGATGGCAAAAATATTTTATATCATTTTGGCCAAAAACTCAGCTACGCGAACTTGCTTGCAAGTGTACTTCACAATTAATTTTAACAGCCATTATACTCTTGGCAGAAGCTAATATAAATGTTCGATCGTTGACCTGTGACGGCACTGTCACAAACATTAAAACTTATGAGATTTTGGGTCGTAATTTCTCCATATCTAAAATGAAAACATATTTTATACATCCTGCAAAGGAAACTAAAGTAATTAATCCGATTAATTAATGTTATGTTTTTTATTTTTAAAATATATAGGGTTATTAGAAATATGTCCCAATCCTGTTAAGGGCGTGTAGATGAGGTCATTAACTAACAAATAATATGTCCCACCGTCAAAATAGATCAGTGATTTTTAGTAGAAAAAAATATTAATTTTATAAGACGTTGCAAAAATCATAAAAATAAAATAAGTATTGGATCTCTTTTTTCAAAAGTACGGAGGTTTTTAATTGTTTTAAGTTTTTTTATTATGCGCAACTTAATTCTTTAGCTACTTTATAAATAAGAATGCTAAAACGTGTTTTCGTTTTTTTTTATAAATTTTTAAAAGAGGTAAAGTCCTATTTTATTTTAATATTAAAAAAAAAATTCTCGATAATGGTATACTTTAGGCCTAGAAACTTAGGGTTATTTTGTTAGTTAATGACCTCATCTACACGCCCTTAACAGGATCGGGACGTATTTCCAATAACCCTGTATAATTAAATGTAAATGAATTTTTGTTTTTAGTGCAATTAATTTGTTTATATTTCTAATTATAATAATTGTCATTCGATTTGCCTCCTTTATGTTTAGAATTATGTATATTAATAATATTGATTTCTAACCTTAAATAGCGCATGTGGTAATTAATTGTTGCACTTATAAATGTAATATGACTGTTTCACACAAATGTATAGTGGAAACAATTGTAGGTTAACCTAAATAAATATATAGATGTAAAGAAAAATATAATTTTCTTTTATTTTAATTTTGTTTCTCGCGCAACAAACACGACATGAGTCTGTGGCAAAGACACTCTACGGTAAAAACACTATGGTAAAGTCAAATAGAAAGCTTGTCAAAGTCCTGTCACCGTAATATGTTGTGGAAAGAATTTCTAGAAGAATACCTTTGTTAGCTACTATTAGAAAAGGATTTAACCCAAACAGTTAAACCAAACAGTTTCATTTCATAAACATATCCTCGCATCAAAAACCTTCGTTACAGTGAAAAATATGTTAAAAAAAAGATATCAAACTAGAAGTGTTTGGATAAAAACGACGGAGGATATATTGCAAACATATGTTGATGAGGATAGTAACATAATTTTTGAGGACCAATTTCTAGAAGAAACTACCCAAGAACAACTAGCCTATGTTAAATAAAAAGTATTCAGAGGGAGAAGACCCTGTAGTGAAATTTTGGAAAATGTTTGAAGATCAACATAAAAAAGAAAAACAAAGTATAAAAAAGTTAGCGGAGAGATTTGTTATTGATAAATTTGATGGAAGAAATTCAAGTAAGTATTTGAAAAGGAATGTGCAAGGTTTGATATAGTAAAAGACGAAGAAAAAATTGAAATCTTAAGATTATTTCTTGAAAAGTCATGCACTGATTGGTATTCTTCCATGATGATCAAGCTTAGCTTACACTCCAAGTGGTCAGAATGGAAATCAAGTTTTTTGCAAACATATGACAATAAAGGTTGGACTTCAAGCAAATATGCTTTATCTTTCAAATACCGATCAGGATCCTTATTAGAATATGCAGTAAAAAAAGAAAAACTTTTACTAGAAGTAAGAAAAACAATGGATGAAGGGACCCTAATTGATATTATTGCTGCCGGTTTACCAGATTTTATAACGGATAGAATTAACAAAGAAGAAATTGTACACACGCTGGATTTATTTCATGAACTTGGCAAATTAGAACATTTGGTAACCAAAACAAAGATTATAAAAAAAAGAAGACACTAAGCCGATTAAAGAAAAATGTAGTATTTGTGAAAAATTAAATAAAGGTGTACGCTATCATTCAGAAGATTCATGTTGGTTTAAACCAAAAATAAATACTGAAAAGGATAAGAAGCAAATAAAATTCATCAATAATTCAGAATTAGAATGTGAATTGCAGTGTGAAGACAAAAAAAAACTAATTGTGCTAATCTAACTAACTAAGTGTACTAATCTTTGGAAAATTACTTATATACATAAATAAATTATATCTCTTCTGTTATTCTTTCTATTTATAATTATCGTTTTTCATGAAGGGTTTTAGTAGTTTTAATTACATATAAACATTGCATCATTTTATTTTTAGTCTACTGGTTCTGACTGTACAAGTGTCGAATAAACGTAGATTACTAATTAATGCACGTTTGTTTGGACGTCTGTACTACTGCCTATCAAGGCCAAGCCTTCGAAGAATTGCCAGCCGGTGATTCTGTTATTAATTCTGTATCTGCAATACTTGTATTTGTATCACGGTTCTTAAGCACTTTGAAAGTTTATAATTCAACGCAATAAAAGTCTGCTTAACAAAACCAATTTTACATTAGCCCGCATAAGAAAGGGTTTACTATAGAAATTAGCGCGCTCAATATAAGCTCCTCAGATATATATTGAGAACTAGCTTTTCGCCCGCGTGGAATTCTGTTATATCGCGCTACCGAGAAACTGTTCAAAAGTGTGAGATAGAAAGAACCCTATATAGTTCCCAGGGTTTTAAACTATCTCCATGCCAAATTTTTTCGAAAGCAGCTTTGTGATTTAATCGTGAAAGCGTAACAGACAGATACAGACCTTTGTTTTTATAATTGAATTTATTTATTTCTTTCTATTTAATACGTTGTTAAGACAAAAACCGGCCAAGTGCGAGTCGGACTCGCGCATGAAGGGTATTTTTATAGGTAATGAGTGGCACGGAACCATTACCTATAAAAAGCGCTAAAAAAATCACAACTGTTGTATGGGAGTCTCCCTTAAATATTTATTTTAATTAATTTTTAGTATTTGTTGTTATAGCGGTAACAGAAATACATCATTTGTAAGGTTAATAATAAGTGTCTTAAAAAAAACTGCAAATTTTGCATCAAATAAAATTGTCCTTACGTTTATCGCGAATTGATATCCACACTACTAGAAAGAGATAGCTAGGTCCTTCGAGGGTATACTCTTCGGAACGGATTTGAGCTTCGCATCCGCATTCCAGTTTAGATACAAGTTCCTTGGATGAACCATATATACTGACGCGCTTGAGTATTTCAAAATGGCATTTTTTTTGCACATTATAAAAATAGTCGCGAGTTTGCGTCACATCGATATCGTCAGATTAGTGAATGAGAGCTTTTTTTTGGTGCACTTAACACTCCCTTAGAAAATCTGACGCAATCGGTTTTTTTTTTCAGTTTCAACCCTTACATACAACCACCCGCATCATGCAAACGATCAGATTAACATAGGTACGTACATTATTAAAAATACGTAGGGCATTGATGCTATCAATATCTGACGCGCTCGAGAATGTCCATGCAACAGTGTTTTTACATATTTAGATAGATAGATAGATAGATAGATATACTCTTTATTGTACACCATAACAGAATTAAATAAGGACTTAAAAACTACAAAGGGTGTTACAATGGGCGGTCTTATCGCTAAAAGCGATCTTTTACAGACAACCTTTAGATGGATTTGACACAGCAGGAGAAAATAAATTCGCGGGTAGTCCATGGTGTACTATTTACTTATATACAATAAATAAGTAATAACCTACATACTCAATACACATATACATATATATACATAAAAATAACAAAGCTGAGATATATAAAAAATAAAATAAAAATAGTAACATATTAAAGAGAGAGATAGAGATCTTTTACCATGTTTTTGAAAGAAGGAAGGGTTTGTGCTTGTCTTACTGACACGGGAAGAGTATTCCACAGTCGTACTGCTTGAGCTACGAACGACTTACCAAAGAAATTGGTGGAGTGACTCGGTACCTCTAGCCTCAAGTTTTCCGATGACCTCAGAAATTTGGCATGTGTGTCACGGAGGAACTTAAAACGTTCTTTAAGATAAAAAGGGGTCTTAGGATTGAACAGAATACTGTAAAGCAGAGACAATATGTGTAAGTTCCGGCGAAGACGTATAGGAAGCCACTTGAGTTTCGTACGAAATTCAGATACGTGATCATATTTGCGCAAACCAAATATAAATCTTATGCAAAAATTTTGAAGTCGCTCAAGTTTATCAAGTTGTGCCTCTGTGAGATCAAGATAACTGACATCAGCGTAGTCTAGGATGGGATGCAAAAGAGACTGTGCTAGCGCAATTTTAGTGGCAGTTGGCAGAAAGTTACGCAACCGTCTTAGGGAACTGGCAGAAGCAAATAATTTGCGACTCACCTCTTGTAATTGGGGACCCCACGAAAGATATTTGTCCAACCAGACCCCAAGGTTCTTAACTTTCTCGCTTAGTGGAATAGCTGTGCCGTTGAAAATAACCTGAGGAAGCTGAGACCAGTTTACCTTAGATGCTAACCTAGAGCTGCCGACTACAATGACCTGAGTCTTTAACGGGTTAACCTGCAAACCATGTGCCTCACTCCATTCGCAAACTGAAGCCAAGTCCTGGTTTATCATATTTATTGTAGCATCTAAATCAGTATGAGGCGCTTGTCTGTAAATTTGCAAGTCATCAGCATAAAGGTGGTAGGAGGATTGAAGTTTTTTGGAAATGGAATTTATGAAAATTGCGAAAAGTAAAGGAGATAACACGCCACCCTGAGGAACACCGGCTACAGTACTACACCAAGAAGAGCAGGACTCATCTATGCAAATACGTTGCCGGCGGCCATACAGGTAACTACGAAACCAGTCAATCGCTGTTGGAGATATGTTAATAGAGTGAAGTATGCTGAGCAGAATATCGAAATCGACGGTATTAAAAGCGTTACTAAAATCAAGCAAGCAGAGAACCGTCATATTTCCTTTATCCATGCCCATCCGTATGTCATCAGTTACATTAACTAACGCGGTAGTAGTACTGTGTCCAGGACGAAATCCGGATTGGAAAGGATTCAGCAGACTATTCTTGCAAAGAAAAGCACTTAGCTGATTGTGGACAAGGCGTTCAAGGACTTTAGAGAGAAAAGGTAGGATGGAAATAGGTCGATATTCTGAAAAAGAGGCAGGGTTTGATTTTTTGGGTAAAGGAGTAATTTTGGCCTCTTTCCATACCGATGGAAAGACACCATTGGAAATAGAATAGTTAAGGATATAGGTCAGGATAGGAAGGATTTCATTGAGGACAGGAAGTATCATCTTCCGACTGACACAGTCGCAGCCAACCGCGTTAGATGTAATTGAAAGTAAGCTCTTCTTAACATCACAATCAGAAAATTGACTAAAATTAAATGCGGAGTGATCCGGAGTTGGAAGGTTAGAAAGATAATTTATAGTAGCTGCCTTCAATGTCCCATTGCAGTAGGACGAGGATGAGAAGTGTTGATTCAACAGATCAATGTCTAGGTCTTTAGGAATCGATTCTTGGCGTGATTTTCCAACTCCCATTGATTTAAGAAATTTCCAGACTTTAGCTGGATCACCGTTTTCAACAGAATCATGAATATGTCGGCGCATTGCATCCCTACACACCCTATTGCTGCGATTGCGTGCATTCACAAACATCTCTCGGTTTAATGGTGAGGGTCGGCTTCTGAATTTTGACTTACATACTACTTTCTTGTGCATGACAGCCCTCACTTCATCTGTCAACCATGGTGCTGGAAGATGCTTTAATTTGACTGCACGAATAGGAGCATGAGTGTCGTAAAGTTTTACAAGATTATCCGTAAGCAGGTTAACTTTGTCATCGACCGATTCAACAGCGACAAGAGAGGTCCAATCAATGTTGTTTGCATCCGCCTGGAGATTATCAACATTCATACCACTAAAACTGCGTAACAGAAGAGTTTTAGGCTTGGCCTTGGGAGGGCGAATCTTGTAGGAAAGGTATATTAAATCGTGATAGGAAAACATGTCAGCCGTGCATTGGCCATGCTTACTGACATGATGTGTAGAGGAGACAATTACAAGATCCAAAAGAGAGGGATTACAGTTTGGGAAGTGGTGTGTGGCACTAGAAGGAAGGACAGCCATGTTTGACGACTGAAGTATTGACTGAAATGCTAAAGATCGAGAATCATTTTTCAATAAGCAGATGATAATAATTCCAAAAAGAGATGCTCACCCGCATTCTGTGGCGGAGGTTGTGTTGACATATCGACAATTGAAAAAGGAATCTGCGGACGAAGATATATGGCAACACCACCTCCTCCACCACGCGCGCGATCATTTCTAATTAACTGGAAACCTGGTAAGGAATAGGATGTTGAAGGGAGACAAGGTTTGAGCCAAGACTCTGAAACAAGGATTGCATGGATGTTCTTACAGTCAAGGTTAGCTAACATGTCAGAGTAATGGGCCGGGATACTTTGAGCATTTATATGGACTACATTAAAATTTTTAGGTACATCAGAAAACTGAGATTCAAGCTTGTCGGCAAGGGATGGAAAACTAACAAAGCTGTCATTACTGAGAGCTGACATAAAAGTATCAGAATCGCTGTCATCATGTGATGACATTGACAATATATATATGAATATGTATATAACTAATTAATAATTAAAATGTGTTAACTATATAATATATAAAAATAGCTATTATTCAAATCCACCCGCCAGTTGAGTGTTACAATGCATAACGGGCTTTAAACAACTAAAACAAAATGTTTATTCACTGTCCGAGCAAACCGAAAAAGTTATATCAAAATAAATAACTAAAAAGTAAACTGCAAACTAAATCCGAAAACAAAAGAAAATAACAAAAAACATCAAGGTGCTGGAACGCTGTTCACTAGTTTCTGAACGAGTACATAAATGACAAGACATGTCACATGTCAATGTGACATTATTGACAGACAGAAGTGATTGTAAAATAAATAATACCGACGTACTTGGCAAAAGTGAATAGATGAAGGTTAAAGAAGTCAAAAGATACAATATAGAGATGAGAGGGTAATGCTAGCTACACAATAAAATAACTAAGGTACTGCCCGGACGGTGGTACTACTCCAAAAATGAACACAATCACCTCCTCTTTGCAGCAACACGACGGGCCTTCTTCTTCGTTTCTTGCGACGGGGATGATGACGACAATGGTACCGATGCTAAGGGCGACATAACCGTTTCACCAACCCGCTCAATGTTTTTGAGGTCATCAAGCGAACCAATTCGATGCCGGGAACCGTCGGAGCCAAGAACATAAACAAGGCCTTGTTTTGTCCAACAATTGTTTATGCCGAACTTCTCACGTCCAGACATGAATAACTGATGCCGGGATCTTGTCAGAAATTCAGATACAGTAATGCCAGAGCCCTTCAACTTCGTCTTAGCGAACCAGACACTATCCCTAACATTGATGTCCCGGAGCTTGCAGAGAATGGGCCTCGGCTTGCTGCCACTGGCTTGTCTCCCCATGCGATGGCATCGATTTATATCCGCAACAGTGAATTCATCGTACTTTAGTTGACCCCGCACAACTTCAGCAACCACTTGGGCTGTATCTTCTTTGGCCTGCTCGGAGATGCCATGAAACAATAACATTTTCCGCCGTCCACGCATCTCCAGATTGTCGAGTCCTTTTGCCAGCATATCCACCTGCTGCTGGAGGCAGCCAAGTGCTTCCAATATA
The DNA here is from genome assembly GCA_943138885.2 of Tholera decimalis. Lineage (NCBI taxonomy): Eukaryota > Metazoa > Arthropoda > Insecta > Lepidoptera > Noctuidae > Tholera > Tholera decimalis. The sequence continues at coordinate 30,397,156 of OW964551.2, forward strand.
AACTTTTTAAAAGTACTGAAGTCCTCTGACAAACTGTCAGTGCTGCTTGAGGTGCCTGAAGGATTTTTGTGAAGTTCTGCCTCGAAGTTTGACATCCTATTTTCAAATAAGGTCATCATTTCAGTGAGTGATACCTTCAGTGCATCCATGTGTAGTTTTGTGCTGTCGTTTTAGTTTTGGAGTAAGGTTTTTGGAGATAACACTTTACTGGTGGGTACACTAAATTACCATGTATATGTATACATTAAATATTCAATATAATACAATTTCAATTTTTTAAATGAGTTTTAAATCAGAGCAAAAATTTTTGACACCTTTCGTTATTCCTACCCACAATTTTTTTTTAAAAATCCTTAACCGCTTCCTCCACCGATGAAAAGGTATATATCATATAACAATTTTTTCTTCTTATCATCTAAGCTTTGCAACCCTCTATGACGCTCGAGTAAATCCCCATTTAGCATCGTGGGCTCCCCTACTATTTGGTACACGTATATTCGAAATGCCCATATTTATGTGAGCCGATCCCCAAACAAGGAGATTTTTATGTACCTACGGATGCAAATTGGATCATGTGCAACTTTCTTTTCAGATATTGGGCAATCAAATGACCAGAAATGCTTTCATGTACACATAAAAAAAAAATATCAGTGCACCTCAATGCGCAATGTGCAATTAGCGATTTGCCTTTCATTCTCGTTATTACAAGAATAAAGATAAAAGATCACAAGATGCTTTTATTTGATTATTTATTTACTTTATGGAGGACTTACAGCTAATAAAAATATAAAAAGAGGAATACATAGTCACTTGTGACTATGTATCTAAACGTGTAGTCTAAACGTGAGGACTTGTTATTGGCTCTCTTGAGAGCCAATAACAAGTCCTCACGTTTAGACTTATACTAAAATGAAGTTGTAAGCAATAAACAAGCAATTATAAAGCTAATTATAAATTAAAGTTACAATTTACACAGTAAGAATACATAATATATAATATATAAAGATTTGCTTGCAATGAGTCAACAGCATAACATAACCACTAACACTTGAAAAAGTTTAGGCTTAAGCACCTTCTGTCTGAGTTCACATTAGTTGTGAAAGGATCCAGATCATACTGCTTGCATATCTCATTAAAAGTTCTGCTTGCGCGCACAAAATAGCTATTTTGCCTATAATTAGATGACGAATAAGGTATACGTATGGGCAAATATGGATTAAAAAGCGCAATGTTTTGTTGGGTACGTTAAAATAAAATTTAGAAAGTAGTTCTAAACTATCAATATCATTGTGGAGGATTTTCAATAAATACAAACAGTCTGCAATTTTACGCCGATCTACCAGTGGCAACATATGGTACTTCTTACAGAGTCGACGATAACCTGCTGAGTAATATGGTATCTTTTGATGGAAACAAAGATATTTGATGAACCGTTTCTGTATATTTTCAATCCGGTCGATGTAATTATGATACCTTGGATTCCATATCTGAGACGCATACCCGAGCTGACTTCTTACAAAAGTGCAATACATGATTTTGAGCGTTTTAGCATCTGTAAAGCATTTAGAAAGACGCATTATAAATCCCAGAAGTTTCGATGCTTTTTTGACTATGGCGTCAAAGTGTGTATCAAAAACTAACTTACTATCTTGAAAAACGCCCAAGTCACGGATAGTATTGCACCTTGGCAAGTTTTGGCCCGCCAAAGTATAAGTGGTGACCAGGACCGCACGTTTCCTAGTGTAAGTGATTACGGAAGACTTTGATGGGTTGAAATCTAATTTAATGATCCGACAATACTCTTCAAGCCGACATAAGTCAGCTTGAAGTGCCAGCATGTCATCAGCCGATTCAATAGTGGCAAAAACTTTCATGTCATCGGCAAAACATAATAGTTAGGATGCATGGAGGCACAGATCAATGTCGTTCACATATACCACAAATAAGAAAGGATCGAGCAGCGAACCCTGAGGCACCCCAGTGAGCACATTCACCCAGCTAGCTTTTAAAACACTGTTCAGGACTACAATTGGCCAGTGCAACGATACTGGTGTGTCCGGAACTGTCCACGGTACGTGGAGCCTAACCGTTGCTTACAAACAACAATAAACAAAAGGCCTATAGCCTAATAATAATAATAATAACCCAAAGCTTGGAAAGATTTAAATATGTCATTATTTAAAAAGAAATTGCGAAACTTTTTAGCAGATAAGACTTATTACAGCATTTCGGATTTCTTAATGGAAAATAAAATTTGTTAATATTTTGGCACTTCCTATTAATTGAGATTTAACTGTGATGATTTATTATTCAATTTTAATTGTACAACCTAATTTTGACATTAAATTTTTGACATTCAACATTAGACATTTAACTTTTGACATTATATTTTGACATTATTTTTTTTTGTAACATATAATTTAATAATATTTTGGCGCTTTTATTAATTGTGATTAAACTGTGATCATTTATTATTCAATTTTAATTATACAACTTACCTTTTTGACATTATAGTTTTGACATTTATATTTTAACATTTAATTTAATGCTATGATTTAGATATTTGTTTTTTATTTTTTTATATACATATTATCTGGTAATTATTGTTTAGTTATAATAATCGATTTTGCATTTGATTTAATTTATAATTTTTTGTTATTTAATTGCATTATGTAATTTACAGTTGAATTACTTTTGTGAATTAAATTATTGTACCTTTGCATGCCTTCTGGTAAAATATGGCTGAACTCACATTGTACCCTTACACCACATGTTATTGTACTACCCATATTTGCAAAATAAAGTATCTTATCTTATCTTATCTTATCCTCTGAGGCTTTATGAATACATTATTACCACTAACCTTCTGTGCTGGGTTCGCCAAGCTTCGACCTTCCCAAGGCCACGCCCCAAGTGTGGTATGTATGTAATATGAGGTGAGTAATTGAAAGTGTGAAAGTCAAGTGTGTGGGCGTTCACAAGGCGCCAGTCTCCAACAGGCGCGGTTCCAACAGCATCTCAGCCTAAACTCGTTTCCAGCAAATGCGCGTGCCACGCGGTGAGGCAATAAGGCGATATGTTCCGTGAAATATCCCTGGATTCTCGTCAATCCGGGATTACAAAGTTCACTTAAACACTGTTCACAATCAATCTGCTAATATCACGTGAGATCCAATTCGATTTCCAACTATTTATTTCCAACAAAAGCGCGTGCCATTCAGTGGCAACCAACCGGCGATAAATCCAAAAATATCCCGGGGTTTTCGTCAAATGGGGATTACACTTCAACCAATAGATAATTCGCGACCCAATTATCGGTTTCAACAGGCGATTCCAAACGATATTTCAATTACAATTACAATTACAAGAGGGTCCCGACGACCGGCATTTTTTCCAAGCAAAGTCTATCTGTCAAGTGAAAAGGTTATGTCAAGTGTCAACATCAAAAAGACAATAGAATGTTGCCACACCAAAGAGCGTTCAAAAATACATTTGGGACGCAACATCTACCCCCCCCCGGACGGGCCTACCCGTCCGCTAATCAATTGGAAGTCTTGACCAGGTTGCGAATTCAACACAGCTTCAATGCGGCCAAATACCGTAGCTAGTTCCTCAACGGTGAGAACGGTGTCTCCCAACAATCTCCGCCAGCGTCCCTTTGCCGCTGTCACCGCGGCCCCAAAAATACCCCCCCAATGGGGGGCGGGCTGGCGGGTCAACAACCAAGTGACCCCTCGGCGGGCCAAACTATTACCAATGTCAACCTGGCTCTCATTAAGGAAGGCGTATACCTCCTTCAAATAGTTACTTGTACCCTTGTAATTCGTACCGCAATCAGACCTAATCAAAGAAGGTAACCCACGGCGAGACACAAATCTTTCCAAGTCGCCTCAAAGGCCTCTGTCGAGAGGGAGGTTACCAGCTCCAAATGTACTGCCTTGGTTGACAGGCAGACAAACACAAATAAGCCTTAACAATCTTACTATTACGAAGGGTGGACGTCTTCAACAAAAGGGGACCAACAAATCCGTTACGACGCCAGCAAAGGGCCTCGCCTCATTGACGCGATCAGCCGACAAAATCCAAATTTCTCGCTGCAGAATGGCCAACAGCGCATTGCAACCGGCATGCGAGTTCTTAGTGTGACGATCAGTCACCAACAATTGAACCAAGTGGCCCTCCTTGGGCAACAAAAGGGGGTGACGGGCCCCATAAGGAAGGCTAGAGTGCCTCAACCGTCCTCCAACAGGGTTTCCCGAAGTGGCTCGTCCCAACCAAGTTCAGTTATAACAAGGGCAGGAGCACCAATTTTAGGGTACGGACAACTCACAAGGGTGATTTCAAACCAGGTCCTTCCCTCAACAGTGGTGTCAGCCTGTTCGCCAATTCCCCAAATCTTGCCTGAAAGGTCATTCACCTTCAGGCCAACCTGTCCCGCTAACCAAGACGACAAAAGGCAACCCTGGACTCCCGTGTCCAAAATGGCACAGACCACAATCGAGTCACCCAAGGGTCCCCAGACCTTGACCAAGGCCGTTGGCAACAAACCGTCTTTATCGGGGCGGTCCTTTAGCGGGGCAGGCGTCGATCTCTTAGTGATGCCTGGGCGGCGACCGATCGCCGCATCCAGGCTGCCTTCGTTCACGACGAGGCCAACAATCAAAATATTCGTCTGCGCGGTGTCCCGAGCCGCTCGCCATCACTGGAGGGGCATATCCCACCGGATGCCCGAATGGCGGAGGGCGCGACTCCAGCCGGGGACGTTCAGCCAACGGAGGGGAAAGGCAGTGGCGCCGACCCGGCCACTGCTGCCTAGCAGCCAATGCGCGTTCTCCCTGACGAGGGAAGACCAAATGGCGCTCGTGGGGCTCCCGTTCAACTTGCGCGGGGGGTGGAGTGCGGCGTACAGAATCGCGGGTCTTGGCCCGGTGCTCGTCTCCGGGGTACCCCCCCCCTGCGCGAACCCCCCTCAGAAGCTGGTCTGCTGGAGCGGTTCGCGTTGGCGCACAAAATCTCCAAGTGGGACCCTTCACAAATTCTACACGGGCGGGGGTCGGGGCAGTCCCGATGGAAGTGGGCCCCCAAGCACGAAAAGCACAAACGACGTGCGTTGACAATACGGCGGCGGGCACTTACGTGCAAATTCAAAAAGTCCGGGCAACGCGCCATGACATGCCCCGTTGCCTTACAAAAGTCACAATGATGAGGACTCCGGGCACCAGCAAAACGGGGGGCGGGGCGGACATCAACAGGCCTTCTGGCCCGAGGACTCCGGGCGCCAGCAAAACGGGGGGCGGGGCGATCATCAACAGGCCCTCTAGCCCGAGGACTCCGGGCGCCAGCAAAACGGGGGGCGGGGCGATCATCAACAGGCCCCCTAGCCCGAGGACTCCGGGCGTCAGCAAAACGGGGGGCGGGGCGATCATCAACAGGCCCCCTAGCCCGAGGACTCCGGGCGCCAGCAAAACGGGGGGCGGGGCGATCATCAACAGGCCCCCTAGCCCGAGGACTCCGGGCGCCAGCAAAACGGGGGGCGGGGGGAACATCAACAGGCCCCCAAGCCCTAGTCCGTCCCTGGTCTCTGGGCTGAGGAAGTAGTGGGGGTGACCCCGTGGCGCCACGAGTGTTATCCGAAAACCGACACTCGTCTTCCAAAAATTTGAGGAGGTCGTCAAAGGGGGGAAGATGGGTGGCACTATCCCCACCATACTTCTGCTCAAAACGTGACCTCAGCTCCGCGGGGAGCAACTGCAGCACTATGTGCACCAACAAGTAGGACCAATGTTCTACCGGTAACTCCAAGCGTCTCAAAGCGTTGGTCGCTGAGACCAACGCGTTCAGCAAGTCAGTGCGCAACGTCGACGTGCTGGCAATGGCCGGTAGTCCCAAAATCTGGTCGATGTGCACATCAGCCAGGCAGCGCTTGTTCTGATACCGTCGGGAGAGAAGCTCCAGAGCGGTCGGGTAAGAGGAATCCGTCACCGGCAAGTGCTGCACCAAGGCTCTGGCTTCGCCCTCCAGGACAGACAATAAATAGGCCAGCTTCTGGGCAGGTCCGAGGTCCGAGCGTGCATCGACAAGACTCTCAAAGAGATTTAGGAAGCCCAGCCAGTGGTCCAAGCGACCGTCAAAATGTGGCAGCTCCAGGGTGGGCAGCCTACTCAATAGTCCAGGGCCTGCAACAATGGGGGTCTGCGGCTTGGCCGCATCAGGCACCCGGCTCTTCAAAATTTCCCGCGCTCGTAGACATATGACATCCCCCAGGTAGACAATCTGGTCATAGTCACCCAAAATCCTATCGCGGGCCGTCTGATCCATCACCCCCAAATCCACGTCCATGATGTACTCGTTGAAGCGTGTGAGCGCAGCATCAGCTGACTTGATCCTCTCAATCACTTGCCCATACCGAGCAAGGGTGAGCTCTTCCAATTCTACACGCTCAACCGTTGCAGCTGCCGATGTGAACCATCTCAACTGTGAGGTCAATCCGGAAGCAGCCACCCTGACTGCCCTTAATGAGGCCATTGCAACAATCAAATATTAATACAACAGGCTAAAATTAACTAAACAAACAACAATGACTTGTTAGCCGACCAAATAATCTCAACAAAACAAAAACTCAAATTCAATTATTTCAAGTCCAAATCCGACCCTGTACTTATTCCAAGTATGAATCTAGCTTGCTAAGGATGGCTAGTTACAAAATAAATAACAATTGAATGTATAATACAATGCTGGAACAACCTCAAATAAATATCAATAAGCACAACAATTGACTGTATAATATTGAGCCGGAGAATCTCTAACAACAATCCAATAAACAAATAAATGCAATAAGTCAATCCACACCATTCAAGTCCTATTATGTTAGACCATGTGTAATTATTATTTAGATAACCTTTCAAATTCAGATCAGTGACATTCAATTATTAATCGCAACAAATATACCAAACTATGCACCAAATACAACCAATAATTCCTAATACAAAATAAATATTTCATTTCATTTCATTTCATTTCATTTCAATATCACAAATAAATCTTACTTGTCAATTCAATACCAAGGGGCTAGCACTACAAATTACAGTACAAACTACAAGTACTATTTGAGCCCGGCTGACAAAGCAATATATTCAAAACTTATCAAGTTATAAGTTATGTTAAGTAATTAAACTAAAGTTATTTTCAAAACTTCCAATTAAACCAGTGGATCTTATATTATAAGAGCCACGCCTGCTACCAAAATGAATCAGTGGATCTTATAAGAGCCACGCCTGCTACCAAAATGTTCAGTCCTGCAATAGGCCAGTGCAACGGTAACTGGACGGTCTGAATTTGTCCACGGTTCGCGGAGCTATAAACGTTGCTTTCAACAACAAAGTACTTACAAAAGGCTCTTCGGCCTACAACCATATATATATAAATAGTTACAAATAACACTCACCTGAGCTGTAGACGGCAACCAGGATCTGTTTGATCACGTCCAAATGTGGTATGTATGTAATATGAGGTGAGTAATTGAAAGTGTGAAAGTCAAGTGTGTGGGCGTTCACAAGGCGCCAGTCTCCAACAGGCGCGGTTCCAACAGCATCTCAGCCTAAACTCGTTTCCAGCAAATGCGCGTGCCACGCGGTGAGGCAATAAGGCGATATGTTCCGTGAAATATCCCTGGATTCTCGTCAATCCGGGATTACAAAGTTCACTTAAACACTGTTCACAATCAATCTGCTAATATCACGTGAGATCCAATTCCATTTCCAACTATTTATTTCCATAAAAGCGCGTGCCATTCAGTGGCAACCAACCGACGATAAATCCAAAAATATCCCGGGGTTTTCGTCAAATGGGGATTACACTTCAACCAATAGATAATTCGCGACCCAATTATCGGTTTCAACAGGCGATTCCAAACGATATTTCAATTACAATTACAATTACAAGAGGGTCCCGACGACCGGCATTTTTTCCAAGCAAAGTCTATCTGTCAAGTGAAAAGGTTATGTCAAGTGTCAACATCAAAAAGACAATAGAATGTTGCCACACCAAAGATCGTTCAAAAATACATTTGGGACGCAACAAACACATTAACTCTTTTCTTCATGGTGGTTACCTGAAGTGACCACGTAGCTAAGTCGCTGTAGTACTTTGTCAGCGACATCTAGTCGATAACGTTTGTACTACGACAATAGTGAGATAATCAACGTTGAGTTTTGTGTACGAAACTTTTGGCGCCACGGTCAACGAAGCTAACTATATTCAATTGAATGTTGAAGATTGTGCAGGATTCGATTCGTGTGATTGTTTTTACAGCGGTAAGTACAAATCATAATAAATGTTACGACTGTATGTTTTTTTCTGTTGAATAAAGTTTATACTTTATATTTTGTGTAAAATAATTACATTTTATTTCGTATTTTTTCCATAAACTTAAGTAAGTTTATGGAAAAAATACGAAATAGTTCAAAAAGTTTCAAAGTGGTTACCAGCGGTAACCACCGTTCGGTAACTGTATTTTTGGTTGATTTTTGTAAATACTTTTGAGTTGTTGATTTTTGTTTTAGGAAGATGTCAAAGAGGAAGATAACGGATGCCGACATTATTAATCAGTTATTGTACGAAGAAATACCTTCAGATACAGATAGTCATGCTGACGGTGATGGTTCAGACGAAGACAACCCTGAAATTGATGAAATGCTTACCAGCACTGCTATTCCACTACAGTCTTCAGATGAAGAATTCGAACCTGATGATGTCGTCCCTCTCGCTGTTCTTCGTGGTGATTGTCCATCAACTTATGAGTACCCAGTTTTACCGGAACCTGAAATAGCAACTCCCAAATGGAAGCGTGCTTACACAATTTTAGCTCCCGACGATTACACACCATCTGTTCATCTTCCCGAAAGAATAGGTAACATGGCTGCGCATCAACTGCTGACTTCTCTGGACGGAAGAGCTCTTACAACATATTACGTTTCATACAAATCTTTATGCCCAACAAAGTGGTAAGACTTTCAAGCCTGTTACTACGGATGAAATGTCTGTTTTTATTGCTTTGAATTTGGTAATGGGTATAAAGAAGAGCCCGAGTTACAGGGATTATTGGTCATCTTAACCGGATCTTCGTGACGAATATATATCATCTTTCATGCCACTCAATCGCTTCTCATGGATTCAAGGTAACCTACATCTAAATGATAATAACATGATGCCTTCTCGAAACGATCCTAACCATGACAAATTATATAAAATTCGTCCTTTTATAGAAATGATTAGAAAATCTTATAAAATTAATTATTATCATAGTGAAAAGATTGCAATTGACGAATCTATGATCAAATTCAAAGGCAGAAGCACACTGAAGCAATATATGCCAAAAAAGCCCATCAAAAGAGGGTATAAGGTCTGGATAAAGTGTGCTTCGAGTGGTTATTGTTTAGATTTTGATATATATGCAGGTAAGGCGGGAAGCAATACGGAAACTAATTTAGGAGGCAAAGTCGTAAAAAGGTTTTGCGAAGGGTTAGAAGATAAGAACCACAGAGTTTATTTCGACAATTTTTTTAACAGTTATGAATTGCAAGTACAATTACGACAAAAAAAAATATATGCATGCGGAACAGTCAATTACAATCGTAAACACCTTCCAACTTTGAAGCCAGATGCCCAACTGAAACGAGGTGACTATGACTATCGTGTTAGTGACAATCAAATGGTTTCGTACATGAAATGGAAAGACAAACGTTCAGTATATCTGCTTACAAATTTTCACGATCCTAAAAATACGGTACATATGACGAGAACAGAGAAGACTGGAGAAAAGACTGAAGTTCCGTGTCCTCTCGCCCTGAAAGACTATAATGACAATATGAACTTTGTTGATAAATTTGACCAGCTCAAAGGAACCTACGCGATTGATCGGAAATAAAAAAAATGGTGGCATAGAATTTTCTTTCACTTTTTGGATTGTACTGTAGTAAATGATTTTTTTTATTTATTATATATACTTTTATTTTATACAAAGAGCTTCAACAGGACCCTAATTCTTGTTTAGAAAAACTGTGTCTGAAAGATTTTAGACGTCATGTGTACCAGGATATGTTGGCACCAGCTTTTGTCGCCAGGAAGAAAGGGTTGTCGCGCATGTCAAGCAAACCCAGTTCACCTACTTGCTCCTTTATAAAAAAGCACAAACCCGAAGTGCCATTAGCAATAAAACAAGCCATTGGGAGTCACCAACCTATCAGAGGCACTAAAAGACGTTGTTGGAGTTGCAAAATATGTAAAGTTCCTCTATGTTACCGAGACGGGAAGACATGCTTTGAAGATCATCATAAATAAAAAACTCTAAAAATATGTTATAATGCTCTTATTTATGATATAATACTCTTGTTTTGTTCTTGAATAAAAATACTGGGATTATTGTAAAAAATACCTACTTATTTCACAGTGGTCACTCTAGGTAACCACCCCATAACACACCCTGACCGTATGTTTTTTGGCTTTTAATATCCATATTTGGTTTTCTGAAACCATAAACAATAGTTTCATACAAAAACATTGTGTTTATTTATGTTTATAAATATTTATGCCGAAAAGAGTTAAAGGATTATATACTTCTAGACGCCGCCTGACACAGGGTAATCGCAAAGGAAAAGAGTTAACCACAAAATATTACGTTTACAGGCGTTCGTCGAAAAAAATGATTAGAGTTTGTCAAAAAACATTAATTAATATACTTGATATCAAAAGGTACCGAATTTAGAGAATTTAAAAAAAAATTTAAAGAAGGACCGTAAATCTCACAAATATTTAGGAAAGAAAACAGCAATACTTGAATTCATAAAAAACTGAAATGTTCTGAGCCTCTTTACTGTCGAGGTAGTAGCGCAAGGCTTTACCAAGCTGCTGAATTGAGTATCAACATGTTATTTACATATTACAATGACCAAGCAGAAGAGCAACTAAGAGCTAAAAGAAGTTACTTCAGGACTGTTTTCAACACTAATTTTAACTTGGGATTCGGCACGCCTCGGTCAGACGTATGCTCAGTTTGCTTACAATATACAGAGAAGATCAAGGTAGCTGATAATGAGAGTATTAAAAATTACTTAATTATTTAACAGTGTGTCCATAAAAAACGCATTTTTAAGTTATTTAAAAGATAAATCCCCAAATGTTTACATATTTTCATTTGACTGTCAAAAGAACATACCACTCCCTAAAATTCCCGATCAAAGCAAAGGCAGTTCTATCTTTACAATTTCACAATAGTAGCACAGCAGGCTCTCCAAAATCACAAATAAAGAAAACACTTTTGCTTATGTTTGGACAGAAGACGAATTTCCGAAAGACTAACTTGATAGCCTCAGCCATATATATCATCGTTTAAATTCAACATCGTTTCCGGATGAAATTGATAGTGTGTAAGATTACTGGCTGATGGCTGCGCTGGTCAAAACAAAAACACTACCGTAGTAGGAATGTGCCATAAGTGGCTGTCAGAAGCCCCACAGCATATTAAGAATATTGAAATTATATTTCCCGCTGTGGGCCACTCTTTTCTTCCCGCAGATTGCGTTTTTGGAAGAATTGAAAAGGAGCTTCGCAAAAGAGACACAATATTAGAGCCAAATGGTTACTCCAATATTATAAGAGAATACTCAAGTCTTATTTTAGTGGGAGAAGAGTGTCCAGTAAAAGATTGGAAGGAAGCCGTTAAAAATGTTATAAAACCCGTTGGCACTTGGCATGTGCCTTTTTCGAAGTGCAAACGTTTTATATTGAAGCGACACGCAAAACTGGCAATACGTTAGTAAAAGGTGAACTGCATTATGTTGCAAATTTAGGAATTTATAAAAATGTATGCAAAAGTGGTAAAATAGCAAACATGATCGTTCCGAAAGAAATTCAGTCCTCAGCGGGAACATTAAAACCGTCTAAAATGAAAGATGTCGATAAGCTATTGACATCACATTTTGCCCGGTTTACATTATTCCAGTCCAGCGATCCAGTCCAGTACTGGATTGCTTACTGGAAAAATGTAAACCGGCACTGGAATGAACTGAATCCAGTAAGCATTCCAGTCCAGTAACTGGATTCGCGGTCTACTTTTGAATCCAGTGCGATCAATCCAGTGAAACTGGAATAATGTAGACGGCCAATCCAGTGCCATTCCAGTGCTGACGAAGTACACACGTGTTCGTTGTTTCTGCGGACTTTTTTTGCGAATAAAAAGGATTTAACAATGGTGAAGAAGTTATCTGACGACGAAACTGTAAAGTTTGTCACTATATACAGAGAAAATCCGTGTTTGTGGGATATATTATAAAAACAAAGCTATGCACCAAACAGCTTTGCAAAATCTGTGCATTGGTATGGAAATTGAAGGATTCACATTGGAAGATATCAAAAACAAAATAAAAAGTATTCATTCGACATACTACCTTGAACTAGACAAGATTAAGAAGTCATCCACATCTGGTGCTAGTGGTAATGTTTACCAACCCAAAGTGAAATGGTTCGCCGAATTCAATTTATTTATTAAAAATGTGATGGTGAAGCGTAAAACACGCGTATGTATTTTAAGATTTTTATTTATTTTTATTTTAGTAGCATATTATTTGTTAAAACACACAAATTTATCAATGTATCATATGATTTTGCCATGGTACTTTTCCTTCGTTCACAAAATAATTAGTAAATTGAGTTCTTTTTTCCCTGGCATGTGTTGCTGAGTTGTTACTGCCCTGCTGTATGATACTATCTAAAGAGGTTATTTCGGATCTCCACGTTCCATTAATCAAATGATGGTCTTTGTGATCTTCATGGTCTACACAAGTAGTAGTCATATAATTGCTCGACTTTTTTCTCAACCAATTGTGTAGAGAGCAAGCTGCATACACAATGTGATCCACAGTATGTAACTTAGTTGAAATAGCTTTTTCGAAAATTCTGAATCGACTTACTAATATTCCAAAAGTGTTTTCTACAATGCGTCTAGCACGGGACAGCCTGTAGTTATATATTTTTTGTTCAAAAGTTAAATTAGCCCCAGGATATGGTTTCATTAAGTATGTTTTTTGTGGAAATGCTGCATCAGCCACAATCACTCCATCTTCTGGAATAAAACTGCCATTTTCTAATTCAGTAAAAATGGAACAGTTTTTGAAAATACCACCATCCGAAGCGCTTCCATTTGCTCCCACATTGATATACGTAAAACAGTAATCATGGTCAACAAGAGCCATCAATACTATGCTGTTTTCTTTTTTATAATTAAAGTTCGTACTGCCATATTCATAGGAGCCAGTAATTTTTATATGTTTTCCATCTAACGCTCCGTAGCACAAAGGAAAGTTTCACTTATTCCGAAAGCCTTCCTCGACTTGTTTCCATTGTTCCGCAGTGGGTATCTGCAAAAATAAAGTAAAAATATTTTATTTTCAGGAAAATACTGATGATGCTCAAAATAAAGAAAATACTGACAATACTCAACCTAGTGACCAATGTGGGAACCCTACCCTTACAAACCCAGAACCAAGTCTATCAGAACCGCGAAAGAAAAGAAGTAAAATTTCACAGCTGTTTACAATAGTCAAAAGCATGAAAGAGATGCAATACGATTTATCCAAATCAGAAACAGGGGAAGATGAATTCGACATCTTCGGGAAACACATTGCGAAGCAATTAAGGACCCTTTCTACAGAACAGGCTATCATAGGCCAAGAAGAAATTCAGAGTGTGATAACAAAATGTCGACTACACGATTTGAAATACGGAAATACGACAGTGAATAGTCCTACATATTCTGCAAACACACATGCCAGTGACAATTCGTCAAGACCAAGTAACAATTATGCGTCAAGACTAAGTACGAGTAGTACTTAGTACTTATGCCATTGAATAGTCCAGCGTCTGTAGATACACAAACCACTGAGGACTCATTAAATGTAGTAAGCGATGACCCAGAATACATTAATATAATCATGAATGCTTTCCAAAATGCTTAATTGTCATAGATATGATACTTATTAAAAAAAATATTACCTTGATGTGGTCTTTTAATGCCCTTTTAATTTCTTGACAGACTTCTGGTAATTTTTGAAATAGTTGGTTTTGGCAATCGAAACATACGACTGAGGCTTCTGTAACTATCTCCAGTAGTTAAAAAAGAAAGAGTGACTTCTAATTTTATTTTTGCGGGTATAGCATCTCTGAACAACGTATTCTTACGCTGGATATTAATCAAAACGAATGATAACAGTTCTTCAAAGTTTTCTGCTGTCATTCTCAGTGCCAATCTATATTCATAGGGATCTTCTACCTTCAGTTGTTGCAAAAGCATTACTGACCCTCCTTTTTCGCTGATTTTCTCACCCAAATCCGTTCCTTTTTTCTTAGCTCCTTATCAACCTCAATTTTGACCCATTTGAGTTTGAAACTATAATAATGGTATGGGTCCCGCCTGCTTCCAAATTTAATTTTATTTAAAATGGGCTTCTTTTTATTAGCTTTTCAGTTAGTTTTAGTATAAGGTTGCAGTCGGGTTTTTTTATTTTTTTATTACTTTTTTTTTCTTGTCTTGCTTTTGCGATGTTTAATCACATATGGTTTAGTAAACAAGCACATTTTTATTTTAAAAAGTGACAAGCAGGCGGGACCCAATTGAACGTATTTTTTTTAAATTAGACGGGTCCGCCTGCTTGTCACTTTTTAAAATAAAAATGTGCTTGTGTCTTGCATTTCAGTTGAGCAGTCGGGTTTTTTAAATATTTTTTTTTTACCTTTTCAGTTAAACTATTAATTAACAATTTGGTAATTTTCCCGGTCATGTCACACTGGCACCCCATCGGATTAAGAAAGTGAAAGAGCTCCAAGTCCATATTTTTAAACTTTCTCTTTGTATTATTTTTGCTAGTATTACACTAATGATAAATATAATATACCATTTTGAAATCCTTGCGATAAGCCCTTTAATTTGATACCCATATTGTGGTATTCGAAACAAAACATTTTTTTTTCACTATGTATAATGGCTTCGCACAGCCGCCATGTTTGATTTTTTCGAATGTCACCTATCTAAGAACACTTGGGCTGCTAAGACGCATCTAACGATACCTAAATTATGTGAATCCGTTCGGCGGTTCTGGAGATATGAGGTAATAAAGAATATTACAAACATACATACAAGATACGCGCGAAAAGCATAACCCTTCCTTTGCAGTCGGGTAATAAAAGTACTTAATAATTTAAAAAAATACTAATTGATTTATTAAATGTTTTTAATTTTTATAACTTTTCAACATGACGACGCTTTTATCAACCGACGACAAAAAAAGGAGAAGGTTATCAATTCGACGCGTATATATATATATTTTTTTTAATGTTCTCTTAAAAAACTGGGTTCTGTTCACACGAAACATGTCTCTAAAGTCATCTTCATTTTCTGTTTGTAACTCTACACAAAGATTGTTAGATGCTCCGAGAATTTCTCTTCTTGCTATCCATTTTTTGATCCAACACCTTTTTCAACCAACAAGAGACAAAAAGAGGAGGTTATCAATTCGACGCATATTTTTTTTTATGTATGATCTCCGATTACTCGAAGACGGCTGGACCGATTTGGAAAATTATTTTTTTGTTTGAAAGGGTATACTTTGGAATTGGTCCCATTGCCACCAAGTCCGGATCTGATAATGGGATCCTGGAGAAATCGAGGGAACTCTTCAAAAATTATAGGCACACCTATAGTGATTTGGGTATTTTTTATAGTAACTTGTGTAGTTGCATTCGAAAAGCACCCTTTGTGAAGTAGACCTGATGATGAAGACCACAGATGGCCACTGGCACTACTCAATATATAAGTAGGAATAATAAGTATTTCATAGGTTCCGCTTCGATTACTTGAATATGGTTATTAAGCACAATATGCTCGTCACAATGCATATGGTGAAGTGAAGCTGATGGTGAAGTACCAGGAGAACTCCTCAACAATTAACGGCCCAGCATTGGGAAAAGCAATATTTTGTAAAAGGTTTTATAAGCAGTTGAGATTTAGGCTTTTGTAACTAGGTAAATTATAAATCGACCAACAAAAAGAGTGAAATAAAAACTTTTTACCAAAAAATTAAACCGACTTCCAAAAAACACTGCAAAGTGAAAAATAATTTTAACCTTTTAACCGCCCGACTTCATATCAATTGTCGTGCCCTCAGCGCCCGGCACAGTGAATCGCAAAATAAATACCTACAACAAAGAGAGAAGTGCAATACTTAAATTTTTCGATGTCGATATTTCGTTTTACATAAATAAAAACTGATTAAATATTTTCGTATTTGTTTTATTTAACATTAGTAAGAAATACCAGTTCAAATGGGTTTGACGCATTTGGTGCACATCTCAACTTGTACACCATGCTCAAATGGTGAACTTAGCATTTGGTGCACTTCTCATATGGTACACTTTGTAACTGGTGCACTTCTCAATTGTTGCAATTCGCAAAAGGAGCACTTTTTAAGATGATTGGAGATTTGGAAAATTTTTCTAAAAATGAAAGAATCTTTGGTTCTGCGTAGGTAATTTTCTTAAAAATACACTCATCAAAATAATTTTAATTAAACTCTACATAACCAGTATAACATTTTAATTTTTTCAAAAATAAAAATTCACAATTAAGTATAATATAGTTCAAATAAGTATCAAAGAAACAAAAACATGACTTTTGGTCTACAATGACGTAGTTTATTATATCTTTGTTGGTCTATGGTTTTTCATACTTCAATTTTGTCTACTCCCGTGTTTCTCTAACTACTTCAGTCAACGTATTTTATCGTAGGTTAAAGTCTAAGTGGCAGAATTTTTCACTGTGTTTAAAGTGTTTTTCGAAATGGAAAGAAAATATGTATGTATAGAAACTTGAGTATAATAAATAATACAACAGTCTGAAACCACAATTTAGTTTTATTCTTCCGTAGTGGTCATGATAAATTTCAATATACATTTATCGACACACGAATGTGAAACTACTTGCATAAGCACAACACTAATAGAAAATTCCAGAAGTCGGCACTCGTTTATGACGTATGAAGCGGTCGTCTTTATCCGACCATGGCGCTGGGCGTACTAGCAAAGTAAGTTTCGAAACATGTAGGCTAGGGATGGGAGCCATCAACTCAGTTGGTGACATTTCACAAGTAAATTTACGTAATTTCAAAGTAATTAAATGAAATACTCGCAAATATTTGTAAAAAATGTTTTATTAACAATTGCTGTATTTGTTTTATAGTTAATTAGTCAGTATAAAGAGAAATATTTTGATTTATGTTTATTTTTGTATCGGTAAATCTTGGCACATGTCCCGTCCCTTATGTCGGACTTTTCCGTCATGGGCGTTGTACATCAATAGAATTTTCTAAAAATAATATTAGTAATTCATATAACTTTGGACATTATTTTTAGGACTTCTGATTAAGAGACTAAAGTTTATTAAACTGTAAATGATTACTTATTTAACTATTTACCTAATATAAGCATCTTTTTGATAGAATACAGCGTAATTAAGTAAAAAAATACATTAAACGAGCTGTGGTATTTTGGTCGTATATATACGACTCTGGCGAAATGGGCCCGAAAATATTTGTCGGATATTTCCGACATAGGCGGTTAAAAGTTTAATTTCGGTAGTCAGTGTCTTTAGTTTTGTATATTCGTTTTGGCACCGACTTCCGAAATTAAAGTTATTTTTCACTTTACAGTGTTTTTTGGAAGTCGGTTAAATTTTTTGGTAAACAGTTTTTCACATACGATATAAGTATCAAATATTTTAAGTAGCTGTATACATATTATTAGTCATAGCAAATACAGCAATGTCCACATATGTCAAAGGGAAACGTCTATTCTTGGCCATGTACTGCCCATCAATGTGATATATATATTTTTTTTACTTATATATTCTGCAACTTGGCAATCTGTGTAGTAGTCACAATGAGCCATTCAGTTGTGGATTTTGTGGCTTTGTATTTTCTGTAGGAACATGTTCTTATTCCTATCAAATGCTGTTGAACCTCGTGGCTAGGGTAGGTACACTATGCCGTTTCAACCGGGAATATGTGACACTTCCTGTGCCTTTAAGTTTCGAAGCGAGTTCGTTTATGTGTGTAGATATTCTCGACTGATAGATTTTACTGTATCTAGCGATTTCGTGTTTGACCGTGTTGAGCTTTAAGTCCTCATGTATATACACACATCAAAAGTGTCTAGGGATCAAGCATTTTTATGCGGATTTCTTGAGATTGAGATGTGGCTTTGTAATAAATTTATGATTTTATAAATTTATATGGATCCTTTTTGGTGCATTTCATAATTTGAAACAGGAACTGTTAATCAAATTCGAGTAAAAGATGAAAATCAGCTGTCAATATTTTCCCTATAAAAACATACAACGCATTGAAGACATTATTAGTGCTACTGTTTCCCTACTACTGATTAAAACCAACGTTATTATGGAGCGGCGACGTCATTTAAGCAGGGAAGAAATGCTCAGAGCCGTGGGAATGATAGAAGCTGGTTCCCGGCAACGTACTGTGGCTTTAGCTCTGAATACAAGTCAGAGTGTTATCAGTCGACTTTGGACACGTTACCGAAGCACTAGTACCGTGGCTGAGCGCCATGGAGGACGGTATCGCTGCACCACACGGAGACAAGACCGATACATTCAAATCTTAACTCGAAGAGCTCCAACAATAACCGCCATGATGTTAGCCGTGAGGCTTCATCACTCTTCAGGGAACTTAATTAGCGACCAAACAGTCAGAAACCGCTTGCATGAAGTGAACCTTCATTCCCGAAGACCGCTACGGGTACCACCTATAGCAATGCACAATCGTAGGATTCGATATCAATGGGCTCTTGAACACAGAAATTGGGCAGAAGAACAATGGCGTTTCGTGTGCTTTTCTGATGAGTCTCGTTTTGGTATGAGACCGGATACAAGACGTATACGACACTGGAGAACCCCTGGACGCCAACAGCGATTAAAATCCTGCCAGGAAGTCCATCCTTATAGTAGTGGAAAGTGGAAATCATGGTATGGGCGGGTATTTGGATCGGCGGAAGAACTGAGTTGATTTGGATCAGAGGCAACCTCAACGCTCAAATTTATGCTGAGACGATTGTATCTGACGTCATCATTCCTCTACAAGTGCAAATCGGTCCCTTATTTCAGTTAATGCATGATAATGCACGACCGCACACCGCAAGAGTTGTAAGACAGACTCTCGCCGCAGCTAACATCAATGTCCTGCTCTGGCCTGCTCAGTCGCCAGACTTGAACCCGATTGAGCATGCATGGGATATGCTACAGAGAAGAGCTCTGCCGAATATGGAGGGTATCCAGTCGCAAGAAGACCTTTTTTTGTTGTTGCAACGAACATGGGTGGCCATTCCACAGCGTGATTTGGATGAACTCATTTTGAGTATGCCAAACCGATGTTCTTGTGTTGTTAGTGTTCGCGGTAGAAACACGGATTATTAATTGTTTAAGTTACCCAATAAAATTTTAAAGAAAACTGTTATTTCAGTCTTTTTTTCGAACTTTAATGTTAGTGGTTCAAATGTCAAAAATCCCTTTATTAGGAAAATGGAAAATTTCTTTATTAATGCAAAGGTGACTTGGTTTATCGTTACTGTGACAAACGAAAACACTTTATTTGATGAATCCTTAAAGAAAATTTTAATTAATATCAATCAGGAGAAAAGTTATTGCAAAAATATATGTTGATCCCTAGACACTTTTGATGTGTGTATTTGTTGCTCACGTAGAAAGGAATAGAACATAGTGTTCTATTCATTTACATACAAACCTATTTATAGAAAATAAAACAATTAACATGGCCATATACAGCGTCTTGTATACTGTTATGACGAACGTGGATAAAAAAACACCAGTTTGTGTCATTTTCTGCGACATGACACAGGCCTTTGATTATGTCCAGCATAATATATTATTAAGTAAACTCGATGCATATGGTATAAGAGGGAACATATTTAGTCTAATACGATCATACCTATATGACAGAAAACAAGTAACGCAAATTAGTAGAATAAACATGAGCTCCAAACGTGAAGAGATTTTCACGTCATGCGAGCGTACCGTCCCACATGGAGTTCCGCAAGGAAGTGTAATCGGACCACCGCTGTTTATACTCTATATTAATGGCTTCCCTAAATCCATTAAATATCCCATGACACTGTTTGCGGATGACAGTACGATAACGATACCATGCACTAATAAAAATACATATGAAATGGACATAAAAACTACATTAAATGAAGCAGTAACGTGGCTGAATAATAATAATTTAAAAATTAATATAAATAAAACTTTGATTATGCACTTTAGCCAACGATCGTCATTTAGTCTTGACATTGAATATAATAATAATAAAATACAAACAGCTGATACCACAAAATTTTTGGGCTTACCAATTGACAGAAACTTAAATTGGAAAGCGCATATTGAGACTCTAGCCAATAGAATAAGCAGTTCTGCATATGCGTTATATAAACTACCTCGTACTCTAAATACAGAAGCGCTATTAACAGCTTACTATGGTTTAGTTGAATCTATAATTAGATATGGTGTTATCTTCTGGGGTAATTTCACCAATAAGGATATCATCTTTAAAAGACAGAAGCGTTGTTTAATATCTATGTTTAATCTAAAAACTACTGCAGCTGTAAAAATTCCTTCGCTAAATATAAAATATTAACGTTACCTTCTCTCTATATATTGGAAATAGCAATGTTCGTAAAAACTAATCCACATTTGTTTCCTCGTATGGCAGACAAATTTCCAAGAAATAGACGTGACGATAGCCTACTATGTGTTCCCACATCAAAAACTACACTAATGCGCAAGAGTGTTTTTTGCATGGCACCAATTGTCTACAACAAATTGCCCAAAAGTTGGAAAGAAAAAACAGTACCTATGTTTAAACAAACACTGAAATTATTTTTGGCACAAAAAGCCTATTATAGCATCGCAGATTTTTTAAAGGACTCATGTAAATAATAAATTAATTAGTAAAATTGGATTATGTTATGATTTGTTTTGTTTAAGGATTTGTTTGTTTTAAATTATTTAATTTATGAAATTTATAGTGTAAGTATAGAATTTACGGGCACGCCGCAATTGCGGCGGTAAGACCCCTCTTTGAGGAGTGGCTAGATCGGCGTCACGGCGTCCTGACCTACCGCATGACGCAGGTCCTCACCGGACACGGAAGTTTCGGGAGGTACCTGTGTCTGATGGGAAAGGAGGAAACGCCTGGGTGTCACCACTGCGAGGGTCGCCGTGAGGACACCGTAGAGCACACGGTGCAAGACTGCCCCGCCTGGGCAGAGCACCGACGTGTCCTCACGGCGGAGATAGGCGGAGACCTCTCGCGCCCGGCCTTGGTCAAGGCCATGCTGCGGGGCGAGAGGGAGTGGGAAGCGGTCGCCTCCTTCTGCGAAGCAGTCATGCTTTCGAAGGAGGAGGCGGGCCGCGTGAGGGAGAGGATGGCGTCCTCCCTCCAGCCCAGCCGCAGTGGTAGACGCCCACGGCGTCGGACGTCGGCCGACGATCTCCGGCCACCGTAGGCGCGGGCATGCGGACAGCGAGTAAAGGGCAACTCGCTGTCCGACCATGGACCATGCCCGGGTCGACGGCGCGTCGTGTTCCACGCGCGCCTCAAAGAGCGTCAGCAACATGACGAGGCCCCCTCTGCAGAGGGCCGAAGCCCGCCGGGGTCGTGGGACTCATCCCGTTACCGTGGCCCCGGTATGTAAAGGGTTATTGAAGGAACACCGTGGATTTTAGTCAGTAAAAGTCTGACAGTCCCTCCCACCCTGCCCGGAGTGGGAGGACTTATTTGATAATTTTACCACGTTAAAAAAAAAAAAAAAAAAAGTATAGAATTTAAATAAACAAAGAATTTAAATCATAACGATTTGTTTTGTTTTATGATTTATTTGTGTAAAATGATTTAATTTATGAAATTTATATTGTAAAATTGTGTGTAGAATTGAAATAATCATTATGTACCTGTATGTAAACATATTTGCACGCCATGAGAAATGGCAGACATGTCGTGAACTAATCAATTTTTAAGATCTTGCATGCATGTATTATATTAAATTCTGTATGTGTACACATGTTTGAGCTAATAAAACTTCTATTCTATTCTATTCCTAACAACTGTCTATCCAGGGGTTCCAAGTCCTGTGATGATAACCCGCTTCACATTATTCCTTTTTCCCGTCAAAATAAATAAGAAATACAATGGAGGCACAACTTTCACACGTGCTTTCGCTAATGATGGAGACTATGCGTGGTATGCAAGAGCAGCAGGCAAATTTGCAAAAGGCTTTGATGGAACAAGGTACTAAATCTGTTAGTGGCATCACACTACAACCATACGACGAGGTAAATGAATCTTTTACGAGCAAATAAATATGCAAATAATGCAACGATTAAAAAATTACATTACACTCAAGGGCGTTACGAATGACAACACAAAACTACAAATATTTCTTAATTGCCTTGGCCCAAAATACTACCAAGTTTTAAAGAACATCACTGCTCCCAGTACACCGGAATCCAAATCATATGACGAATTAGTGCAGATATTAAGCAATCATATTGCACCGGAACCAGGTGAAGTAGCACAGCAGCATAAATTCTGCTTAAGAACTCAAAATGAGTATGAATCTTGTGAGAGGAGACATAATTAGTAGTAACAACACTAACATATAGGGTTGGCAACACCGCAGAGACTCCGAGAGACGCTCTGGATCGCGGCACGAGCTGTAACTGTAATGTACAATAATTATACTAATAAATGGTATAAACCATATAAAAAGGTGTTTAATTATAAAACAAACATCATCATGGCGCTGAGGACAACTAAAAATTGCCGCTGAACAAAGTAAAAAGAGGTAAGAGATGGAACAACTACAACCGCCGCCGCCATTATCTTTGGTTGGGTCGAAATCGAAAAAGTGAAGTTTCGAAAACTAGAAACAGCAGTTTGACCTATATTTTCTCGTCAGTGGAGCAGATACACGTCTAAATGATGAACAGAAAAAAGCTCTATTATTACACTGCATCGGTGAAGAGGGTCTGCTAATATATAATAGTTTCGAGGACAAGGCGAGCATATCATACAATGAGGTACTCATACGTCTGGAGAAAAACTGTAGTCCACCTACAAATGAAACGTATAACAGATATCTATTCTTCTCAAGAAAACAAAAAACTGACGAACAATACGAAGAATACCATACATCACTAAAATCTCTCAGTTTAGATTGTAACTTTGGAAGCCTAAAGGATAGTCTTATAAAAGATCAAATAGTACTTGGAAATACTGATGGTAATATCAGAGAAAAATTACTAAGTATACCAGACCTGACACTTGACAAGTGCATGAGTATATGTAAAGCCGCACAAGTGGCTCAAAGTCAAATAAAAACTTTAAATACCTAGTGAATTCTCAAATGAAGTAGGTGCAGTAAACAAAGGAACATACAGTCGCCTATCAGAAAATAAACGAGAACCAAAAGCCAGGGGTCGTAGTAGAACTCCAGGTCAAGCAAGTTATGGTGCGCGAGGAACATCCAGTGGCAGACAATCAAATTATCAAGAAAGGTCAGGTGAGCATTTTAAAAAAGATGCCAGTACATCAAGACCATGTAGAAAATGCAATAAGTTTCATGGTTATGGTAAATGCCCAGCATACGGTAAAAAATGTGTAAAATGTCATAAATTTAATCATTTTACTTCGTGTTGTACTTATAAATGTTCAGTAGTCAACAGTGAAAATATAGAACAGCTTAGAATAGATACAGTTTATGCAGTAAACTTGACCTCCTTTTTGTTGAAAACAATGGAGAGAGTGTGTGAAAGGGAGCTACGAGACGGCGCTCTAAAAACAGTACCACTGCATGGCAACCAACACGCGTACAGCGCTGGTAAGTCGACCGAATCCGCTCTTCACCAGGTAGTCACCGTGATTGAAGAATCGATTAACCAAAAGGGTTCCTGCCTGGGTACGTTCATAGACATCGAAGGAGCCTTCGACAAAACAAACTTCTCCAGCATAAGCGCCGCACTCTCCAGACATGGGGTACAGCAGGTACTTATTGATTGGATTACAAATATGCTAAGCAAACGTGTGGTTCGCCTTGAGGAAGACCAGCAGGTAGCCTTAATAGCCAGAGGCTGTCCACAGGGCGGGGTGCTATCACCTCTCCTCTGGAATTTAGTGATCAATGACCTCATCACACAACTCAACGCTCACCGTTATTACACAATAGGCTATGCAGACGACCTCGCAATCCTCGTGCCTGGGAAGGTAACAGGAACTATCTGTAACCTCACCCAGCAAGCGCTACGCATCGTAGAGCGATGGTGCAGGGAGTATGATTTGTCGGTAAACCCCACTAAAACCGAATTAATCTTATTCACCCATAAACGAACTCTAGGCCTTCATCGCCTACCTAAGCTGTTCAATACAGAACTCCAGTTGTCTAGTGAGGTTAAATACCTGGGGGTCATTTTGGACTGTAAACTAAACTGGAGCAACCATATAGACTACAAATTAAACAGGGCATGCATCACCTTCTGGCAATGCAAGAAAATGATAGGTAAGAAGTGGGGCTTATCCCCAAAAAACACAATGTGGCTGTACAATGCTGTAATTCGGCCGATGATTACCTACGGGGCCGTGGTGTGGTGGCCCCGCACCAAGCTTGTCACAGCCGTAAACAAACTGCAACGCATGCAAAGGCTGGCCTGAATGGCGATAACCCCTCCATCCGCCCGGCTCCCGCCGCTCCATCTGTTCATACAACAGGAAGCGACGATGGCAGCAGTGCGTCTTAAAACACTGGACCTCTGGGGTAAGAAAGAAACACAGCACACTGCTCTGCTTGAGGAACTCAACAACGAGCTCCCCATAACGAAGGCAGTTAATGACAGGGTGCCCAAACAAATCGTCTTTGACAAAAAATACAGAATCCAACTGTACGAGGATCACCGCTGTGGGGGCTGTGTCCCTCTGAGGTGCGTGTCTTCACTGATGGTTCCAAAACAGGTACTGGTACGGGTGCAGGAGTCTTTTCGGAGGATCTCAACATTCGTATAGCCAGACCTTTGGGGGTCTACAACACAGTGTTCCAGGCCGAATGCCTGGGCATCTCATTGGCAGCTTCGGCCATCATAAACAGGGAAGTTAAGGACCACTCAATACGTATACTTTCGAACAGCATGGCGGTCCTGCAAGCACTGAACAGCCACATAGTTAACTCCGGGCTGATCTTGGAGTGTCACAATCTCCTTAACCAGGTTGGTAGACACAACAATATAACCATTCAATGGATCAAAGGACACAGCGACTCCCGAGGCAACGATGCAGCGGACGAACTCGCTAGAAGGGCGTCGAGTATGGCCATTATGGGACCCGAACCCATTGCACCACTCCCCTTCGGTTATCTGCGTCACCTGGTAAGGAAACGCACCAGAGACCTACACCACAAACTATGGGAGGAACATGGTGAGTGCAGGCAGGCCAAAGAGGCTCTCCCGACCCTTGATGGCCGCTTGTCGAAACAGGTCCTTAGACTATCTAAACCGCAAATGCGGCTGGTGACAGCCGCCCTTACCGGTCATGGATCATTTAATAAACACCTCTATCTAATAGGAGTCACAGACAGCCCACTCTGCAGAGCCTGCATGGAGGAGGACGAAACAGCAACACACCTGCTACTAAGCTGCCCTGTAGTCGCGGATTACAGGACTAAATACTTCGGCAACCCAGGTACCCTCCGAGAAATGGTAAGCAAAACAAGGGCGTTGCTCGCCTTCCTGGAGGAACTGGCATGGATTGAGTGAAGAGAAATCTTACCCCTTACGCAAAATACGCGCATGGTCGTGGAGTTGCGGACACCTGCCCGACATACATACATACATACATACATACATGCAGTAAACTCAGTAAGCAAGGAGTGGTATATAAATATACAAGTAAATAACAAATATATGAAATTTAAAATTGATACAGGTTCTCAAGTGGATGTCATAAATAGAAATACAATGAATCAATTAAAATTGCAACTAAATACATGTAGGAATATAAGATTGACAAATTTTGATGGATCTGACATCAAAAGACTTGGAACTTGTGATACAAAATTAAGATATAACAACAGTGACTGTTTATGTAAACTCTTTGTAGTGGATTTTAACACACCCAGTATTTTAAGTTACTCAACTGCAGTAAAGCTTGGTATTATTAACAGGGTAAATTTGGTAAATAAAAGTGACGTTGTGT
Organism: Tholera decimalis; assembly: GCA_943138885.2. Classification (NCBI taxonomy): domain Eukaryota; kingdom Metazoa; phylum Arthropoda; class Insecta; order Lepidoptera; family Noctuidae; genus Tholera; species Tholera decimalis. The sequence goes on from OW964551.2 coordinate 30,423,528, forward strand.
CAGAATATAGTAAATTATTCACTGGTTTAGGTGAGTTAAAATATGATATTAAATTAAAGGAAAATTGTGTACCAATTGCAGAAAGACCTAGAAAAATTCCATTTAAATTACAAGATCAAATTAAAAGTGAATTAGATAAATTAGTGAAGTTAGGTGTCATTAGAAAGGTAAATGAGCCTACTGAATGGGTTAATTCTATGGTTGTGGCAAAGAAAAACGATGGTTCTATCAGACTTTGTTTAGATCCACAGAATTTGAACAAATGTATAATCAGAGAAAGATTTAAAATGAGTACTTTTGAGGAATTAGTCGCTGGAATGCCTAATGCTAAGTATTTTTCGGTGCTAGACGCCTCTAAAGGATTTTACATGATTAAATTATCAAAAAAGAGTCAATTATATACAACATTTAATGCTGGTGACTTTGGTAGGTATTGTTATAAAAGATTACCCTTTGGTTTAAATTCAGCACCTGAAGTTTTTAGTAAATGTTTTCATGACATATTTTGTGACATTGAAGGGGTAGAACAATATGTTGACGAATTGTTAATATGGGGAGAATCTAAGGAATCCCATGATAAGAGATTAAAACAAATTTTGAACAGGGCTAAACAAGCAGGAGTAAAATTCAACAAAGATAAGTGTCAGTTTGGGGTAACTAAGGTCAAATATGTAGACCATATATTGAGTAGCACAGGTATTAGACCTGATACAGAGAAAATTAGAGCTATTGTTAATATGAAAGAGCCCACAAGTAAAAAAGAGTTACAAACATTTTTAGGAATCATAACTTATGTATCTAAATTTATACCTAACTTATCAGATATTACAAATTGATTGAGAGAATTAGTGAAAAAGGATTCTGTATTTGTATGGAGTGAAAAACAAAAGGAAGATTTCAATAAATTAAAACAAATCTTAACTACAGAACCGGTTTTAAAATATTTTGAGATAAATAGTCCTATTACATTGTCGGTTGATAGTAGTAGTACAGGGTTGGGAGCAGTTTTATTGCAACATAATGCACCAGTAGCTTATGCTTCTAAAGCATTAACTGAGTCGCAGAAATCATGGGCACAAATTGAGAAGGAATTATTTAGCAATTGTATATGCATGTGAAAAGTTCCATCAATACATATATGGCAAACAAATTACAGTAGAAACTGACCATAAACCACTTGAACAGATATTTAAAAAATCTATGAACGAAACTCCATTAAGATTGCAAAAATTAAGAATGCGCATACAAGGTTATGACTTAGATATTAAATATAAACCTGGTAAAGAACTCCTAGTGGCTGATGCATTATCTAGGGCATATGTACAAGATAACATATGTAATCAGGATATTGATGAAAAGATAGAAATGCATGTCTGTATGATTATAGAAAATTTAAATATTAGTGAGCAAAAATTAAAAATATTTCAAGAAGAAACAGCTAAAGATGAAAACTTGGTATTGCTTATTAATTATATTCAAAATGATTGGCCTAAATATTCTGATATTCCATTTCAATTAAAGTTTTATCATTCTATTAAAGAAAGCATATATGTAGCTAACGGTTTAATATTCAAAGATTCAGCTTTGTTAGTACCAAAATCATTTCGTTCTGACATGTTAAAGCAAATTCATTACAATCATATGGGTTATGAAAAGTGTAAAAATAAAAGAAAAGGATTATAATATTGGCCACATGTGAATAAAGAAATAGGGTAGGTGCTCCAGTGAACGAACACACCCCAGTGAATGAACAAAACGGACTTTATTCCAAAAAATAAGAAATTATGATATTTCTACTGAACGTAGTATTTTTTTTCACAATTGCAACTCTATTTGCCATTATAATGGTAACATTCCTTTCTTACCTCACTGTTCGTTTTAAAATGTCGATCGTTTAAAGTTCGCAGTGTTGTTGTAACTGTGTATTTGTTCGGGCAAGAATTTAGTACTCGGGTAAGACGCAACTTTTTGTTAACACATTGTAACCGTAATTGAAGTATGTAGCATAAATGTTATTTAGTAATTTGAATAAAGAATAGTTATGCTATGAGTGTCAAATCGATTTCACTGCAATTTTAGCCAGTTTTAAGTAAATTATCAGGTGTCCCAGCATTGGAACTAAAAATCGTTTGAGATCCAGTAAATGAACGACCGTTCATTCACTGGACAAACGTCATTTTCATGTTTTTATTAAAATATGTAATTTATTTTTATGCCAAAAGTTTCGTGTATTGAGAGTAGTTTTAAAAATAGATTTCTGATCTTTAGGCCAGTATTGGGACAGGTATGTTCATTCATTGGTTCATAAAATATAGTGAATGAACTAACATTTTTCATCATGTACAATTATTAGGTTTTGTCTTGAAAATGTAACCAATAAATGAACACAATGTTTTGAGCTAGATTTCATGATTGTAAGACCTAGATTCTATTACATTAATTTTTCTTTTTTTCTAATTTTGTCCCTTTAGATTACCATGGATTCCAATGAAAAAAAATACGGAAGGTTTCAATATACCCAAAAAAACATTGGAAACAGCTCTTAGGTCCATTGCCAATGGAGAACTAACTATTAATAAAGCAAGTAATGTTTTTAAGATACCAAAATCTACCCTACATAATAAATTCACTAATAAAATTCCCTTACAAAGAAAAATGGGTCCGCCATCCGAACTCACTGTAGATGAAGAGGCTAAGCTTGCTGAGTGGATAACAAATAAAGCTAAATTAGGGTTTCCAATGCACCCAGAGGAAGTTTTTGATACTGTTGAAAATTTTTTAACTACCAACAATAGAAAAAGCAAGTTTACAGGGAATAGGCCAGGAAAAAAGTGGCTGAAGTTATTTTTAAACAGGCATCACGAGATTACTAAAAGAAATGCGGAAGTAATTTCTAAACGCAGAGCCGCAGTTACTGAAACATCTATCAGGGCTTGGTTTAAGGAACTAGATCAGTTTTTGATCGAAGAAAATGCTTTAGATATTAAAAACAATCCTAGTCGAATATTTAACACTGACGAAACAGGTGTTATGACCTGCCCCAAAACTGGAATCATATTGGGACCTAAGAATTATAGAAATACCTACGAAATCGCCAGTGGTAAAGAAAAAGAATCTATTACAGTTCTTTGTACTTTTGCTGCCGATGGAAAGGATGTTCCTCCATTTGTAGTATATCCATATAAGCGAATGCCACAAACAGTGGTTCAAAGTTTTCCGGATTCCTGGTATATTGGTCGATCGGATAGCGGATGGATGGTATCAAGCACTTTTTTCTCATATATTAAATTATTCTACGATTGGCTTGTACAAAAAGAGATCCAACTACCAGTAATACTCTTTCTTGATGGGCATAAATCACACATAAATCAGGAAATGTTCGAATTTTGTCGAGAAAAGCGAATCTTTATTTATTGCTTATATCCTAATGCCACGCACATCTTGCAACCTTGCGACGTAGCTATTTTTGGACCTATAAAGAAGAGTTGGAGGAAAGTAGTACGAAAAAATAAGCAATCTTGTACATCCTCCATAACTAAACAAAATTTCGCTAAAAAGTTTCAAGAAGCTTACATCGCTGGTTTAAAAGTTGATACTATAAAGAATGCCTTTAGGGCATGTGGATTATTTCCTTTGAATGCAGATGCTGTTAACTATTCAAAATGTATAAACACTAGAAGAGAGGAAATAAATGAACAAAGTTTAAGAAATCAACAAAACCAAATTCTGGAGGAGAGAAGAGATGATATGATAAGTACAATTAAAGTCATTGAAACAGAAATTGGACAAACTGTAAGAAATGAATTCGTTCAAACTTATTTATCAAAGCAAACGCATCAGCATCCTTATTTTTTTTATGGGTTAAATGTAGAAAAATCATAGATGGTACTAGAGATGTGACTTTAGCAACCAATACCTCACTTGATGTCCCTCTTGATTTATCTAATACATCTAGTTCCTTCAGACAGTCGTTAACAGACACAAACGGAGAGCTGCCTCAAGAAAGTATTGAACCTGAATGTAATTCCGAAATAGTTATCGAGATTGCAGATAATCAAAACAATTTCGTAGTAGATAATACTCAAGATATTGATTTAACGGTTCCTACTGTGGTTGATTTGACTGATTTCAGTAATATTATAAATATTTCTGATTATGCTAGAGATTGTACATGGAATTTCAATGAGACGACTGATATAGTGGACCTAATTATTGATAGTGAATTAAACCTGCCAACTGTTTCCTCTTCCATGGTACGACTCTCCATTAGCTGGCACAATTTCAGAGAGCACGGCAATTAATAAAACAACGATTATAAATACGAAATTATGTCTACATGATGCGCTTTGTGCATCTTCTGCACCTGAGGTTTTTACTGAAAGGCATCCGGAAAATGAAAATAATGTTTCTGTTATTCACGCGTGTACGATCAATGCGGAAGAAACACAACCGTCAATGGATACCAATAAAATCGAATGTTTTTTGAGCTATCCCACAATCACTTCAAAGAAGAAAACACCCGCAAAGAAATCTAATCCTATGCCATTTGGATTAACTGGTCAAAGGTATAAAGAACACATTGAAATGATAGAAGAGGAAAAGAGAATAAAAGAAGAGAAAAAAAAATGAAAAGAAAAGGAAAGCAGAGGTGAAGGAAAATGGAAAGAGAAGAAAACAGGAAGACAAAGAAAACAAAAGGAAAAATAAAAAAGAAGAAAAACTTTCGCGAAAGCGTAACACTAAGGAGCACGAAGAAAGATCTGGAAACAATCTAGAAAATATCTGGTAAAAAAAGCTAAGCCGAACGATGAAATTGAAACCGATGAGTCTATACCGGCGGATGAGTCTGTATCGATGGATTTATACGGGAAATATGTTATGGCAAGATTCAAGACCGAAAAAAGAGTACTGTAGGTAAAGTTCTAATGGTGAACGATGAAGAACAGAAATATAAGATAGATTTTCTTAGAAAAAAATCTGTATGTGATAATATTGTCAGCTTTGTAAAACCACACGTACCGGATGTGACAGAAGTTGATTTAAAGGACATAGAACGTGTGTTATGTGAACCTGAATATTCCAGACGTGGCTTGATCTCTTTTCACAATGTTACATTTAGAGATGTAGAATAAACAATAATAACGCCGAAAAATAAAAATGACTGTATTGAGACTGATTATTGTGATTCAAGTTATGTTAATTAAGTACTTATTAATGAGGCTGATTAAAGTTTAAGTAGATTTTGTTTTAACATATTCGACTAAGTTTACAATTAAGTTAAATACCAAGTTAATTAGTGATTGTTTTTTTATGTTTTGATTTAAATATATTTTATATTTTCTTTCAATTAAAAGATATTAACGTGCCCTAGTCCTATAAAGGTTTATAATGATTAGGTGAGAATTTTAAAGCTTTTACTTTGTAATTTTTTTTAATGTTTGTCACAGATTTAGAGGCAGAGAATTATGTTGATAAGTTCATTCATTTTATTAAGTTGATTATTGGATTGCATTTATTGTAATAATAAGAATTTTTCTATATGAATAATTAAACAAAAATTGTGTTCATTTACTGGTTTTATTTCGTTAATTTACTAGAAATTTTCGTTCATTCACTAGGGTTTTAGGGCCTTTTTCATTTTATTGCTAAATATCTAAGAAAATACACAGATTATTTCGTAAAATCACCTCAAAAAATATTTTTAAATACATTCTTAATACCAAAATATAACTTTGGACCACATCTCTTATAAGCAACACACTGTTATATTTTTTTGAAGTTGGAAGATGGCTTAAGTGTTCATTCATTGGAGCACTTACCCTAGAAGATATGATTAAAAATTGTGACATCTGTTTACAGTATCAAAAAAGTCATAGTTATGAACCATTAAAATTAAGAGAAGTTCCCGATAAACCATGGAGTACAATAGGAGCGGACATGTTTTTCTTAAATAATAAAATATTTTTATTAATAGTAGATTATCTTACTAAGTATGTAGAGATAAGTGAATTAAAAAATCAATCAGCTGAGGTGCATATAAAAGCTTTACAAACATCATTCTCTAGATGGGGAATCCCTGAATTATTATATACAGATGATGGAGCTCAATACAGAAGTTCTGTATTTGTAGATTTCTGTGAGCAATTTGGGTTTAAACATAAGACATCAACACCTTATTATGCTAGGTCTAATGGGATGGTTGAGCGCCACATTCAAACAGTTAAAAGGATGTTAAAAAAATGTATATTAGAAAATAAAAATATTGATTTAGCTATGTTAGAATACAGGAATACGCCTATTGATAATGAGTTAAAGTCGCCAAATGAGATGATGATTGGTAGACAAGTAGCTTCTTTGTTACCTGTGAATAGAAATGGTTATGAAACAAAGTATAAGAAAATAAAAAACTATGTAAGAAAAGAAAAATGAAAGTTATAAATTGTATCATTAAAATTTACCCTTAAAAAATTTAAGGGTAAAGGAATAATATTCTTTAATGGACAAAATGTTTATATTAGAGATAGAAATAAGAATAAGTTAATCCCAGGTAAAATTGTAAAAGAAGGGGATAAAGATAGATCCTATGTAGTATTATTGGAAAATGGGCAGAAGGTTCTGAGAAACAAATATAATATATTTAAAGGTTCAAAATATAGAAAACTTAATGTAAAAAATACATATGATTATGATGATGAGGACCTAGAATGTATACTACAAAATAACACATTAAATGAAGGATGTTATGATAAGGTAACGAATGTTAATGTAACAGATGATGACTGTACTGAGAGTTTAGCTTTTAGAGATATAGACTTTAATAATTGTAACAAAGATATTATGAATGACATTGTGGAAAATAATGATAATTTAAATTTTGAATATGTTAAATGTGATGTGGATAACCTTGTAGATTGTCTTGATGAACAGACTGATTTGGAGCTAATAATGACAAAGTAAATAGTAAAGCCAAGAAGTCTGTTACATTTAATTTTGACAATATCATTGTAGAAAAAAAAAACTAGAAGTGGTCGAATTGTTAAGGAACCAAATTATTTGCATGAATATTGTAATGGTTAATTATTTTAAGAAAAGAGAAGGGATGTGAGAGGAGACATAATTAGTAGTAACAACACTAACATATAGGGTTGGCAACACCGCAGAGACTCCGAGAGACGCTCTGGATCGCGGAACGAGCTGTAACTGTAATGTACAATAATTATACTAATAAATGGTATAAACCATATAAAAAGGTGTTTAATTATAAAACAAACATCTTACAAATCTATTGCCAAGTATGTAGCAGGTTTGAAAGAAATAGGGGGAAAATGTAACTTTGTAAACAAACTACTTTTGAAACTCACCTCAGAGTGCAATTTATAAGAGGCCTAAGAAACTCAGATATTAAAGAGCGCTTACTACAAGAATCCCCAAGTACAAAATTTGATGATATCATGAAAATTGCCTTAGCTATAGAAGCATCTAAATCTGAAAGTAAAGAAATGGGACAGGAAATACAACCAAACATAAATAAAATATCAGTGAATAAACATAACAGAAATACATACAAACAAAACTCATACACAGATAAACAAGAAGATAAGGAGAGAGATGATATTAAACGTTTCCGATGTGGCAAAACGAAGCAAACCAATGCAGACTGAAAAATAAATTGTTCTACAAGAAATGTAACCTAAAAGGGCATTTACAATCAGTTTGTTTTAAACAACAAAAACAGCTTGAACTACAGAGTGAGTCACCTTCGTATGGAAGTGAAGAGGAAATAATATATGAAATACACAAAATACCCTTTGAGCGAAGACAACACTCAGAATGACAAGTTTTACATTACATTAAAATTAAATGAGAAGCAGCATGACATAGAATTGGATACTGGTGCGGCGGTTACCACATGTTCTGCTAAATATTTTAACAAGAATTTCCCAAACTTGAAGTTAACTAGCACTCCAGTCAAGTTAAGATCGTACACTGGCGAAATAATAAAACCCATAGGAACATGTACCATCTCCATAAAATACAATAATAAAGAAATACAAGGAAGAATATTTGTCATTAATGAAGAAGTTGACCCAGTAGTTGGAAGGGAATGGCTGCGGAAACTTAATCTAAAATTTGAAGTTAATGCTATTAGTAAAGAAGAACATCAACAACATTACAGAAAAAGAATATAAAATAAAATTGCAAAATTTGCTGGAAGAATACAGAGAATTATTTACAGAAGAAATTGGAAAAATTAATAATCATCAAGTTTCATTCAAATTGAAGGAGGGAACTGTACCAATATTTTTAAATCCACGTCCGGTACCATTCGCATTAAAATGTCAAGTAGAAGCAGAAATAGACAGACTGGAAGCAGCAGGTATTTTGGAGAAAATTACATATTCACTATGGGGTACACCTATTGTGCCTGTTATGAAACAAAATGGCAAGCTGCGTTTATGTGCAGACTATAGAGCAACTTTAAATAAAAATCTAGAAAATGATAACTACCCTATACCTAGAATTGAAGAAATTTTCACTAAACTAAGTGGAGGAAGATATTTCTGTATACTAGATATTAACCAAGCATATCTACACATGATGACTACTGATAAGACAGCAGAGATGCAGGCCGTCAGTACTTGTAAGGGCACCTATAAAGTTAAAAGACTTATGTTTGGTGTCAAGGTAGCACCGAATATCTGGCAACGTAACATGGATCAGACACTACAAGGATTAGAGGGTACAGCCTGTTTCTTCGATGACATAGCCATACAAGGCCATACATACATCCAATTACTGCAAAGAATTAGAATCGTCTTTGAGAAATTACAGAATTGTGGTCTACATCTTAACAAGAAGTGCCAATTCCAAAAATCAGTCAAAAATCAGTATCTGGGACATACAATTAATGAAAATGGTCTGCATCCTACTCAAGACAAAATTAATGATATCAAAAATAGTCCACATCCTACTGATGTATCATCCCTACGTACCTTTTTAGGGATGATAAACTATTATTTATTCCAAATCTGGTATCAAAACTAAATCCACTATACAAATTACTACAAAAAGATACAAAATTTGTTTGGTCAAAGGAATGTGAGAAGATATTTCAAGAGTTAAAAGATGAAATTGGTGGGGAAAAAGTACTCACACCATTTCATGGAGATTTACCAGTTACCCTAGCTACAGATGCATCCCCTATTGGTTTTGGAGCTGTATTATCCCATATAATGCCGGATAAGACTGAAAGACCTGTAGTATTTGCATCCAGATCGCTAACAAAAGCAGAAAGGGGTTACAGCCAGCTTGATAAAGAAGCAGCAGCTCTTATGTGGGGACTGAAGAAATTCTTTTAATTCTGCTACGGGAGAAAAATTACATTAATTATTGACAACCAACCTTTGGCAAGGATTTTACACCCTGAAAAAGCAACAACTGCAACTACATCCATTAACATACTCAAAAAGCTATATGTTGTGGATTGTCTATGTTTGATTATGATTAAAGCAGTTGTCATCCAGACTTATATTTCATTACACTACACTATATACTACATATTTTGGGCTACCAATCACTCAAGTTTCAGATAATGGTAGACAGTTTCGTTCCGAAGAAATGCAAAGATTTTTGAAAGAAAATGGTATTCAGGCCAAATTCACTGCTCCTTTTCATCCATCCTCAAATGGGCAAGCAGAAAGATATGTACAAACATTAAAAAAAACTAAAGGCTCGTGAAGAAGGATCCCTGCAGGAGAAACTTCAAAAATTCCTGATGATGTACCGGAAGACACCAAACAGTGCTACAGGATTGAGTCCTGCAGAAATGATGTTCAAGAGATTATATAGAACAAGGATTGATCTAGTGAAAAGAGAAGATACAGTGAAGAAATGCGATAATGAGAAGATAGTAAATAAAGAATTTGATAGAGGAGAATTTAGGAGAATTTTAAAAAGAATTTGATAGTACAGGTTAGAATGTACGACAGTATTAAATGGATATTCGGAAAAAATATTAACAGAACAGGAAAACTACACTATGAGGTTGAGGTAGACAGAAAAAGGCACCTTAGACATGTGGACCAAATTATAAAAACTTCATGCATGACCGACAGTGTTCACTTACCTGAGATGTGGTAACACATTCAACCTAGAGATCTGAGAGACGCCAAACCTACAGAAAAACATCCTGAAACGCAACCTAGCCTAGTAGAGATGGAGCATACACCTCCAGTACAAAATTCCGAAATAAGAAGATCGATGACCCTTAGAGAAGAGCAACAGCCTATGGATCAGCAATGGGAACAAGAACCTGTGGAACCTACATTATCCAGAGAAGCTGTAGACCTAACCTCCGAGACTCTACCGCGTCGCTCACAGAGAGAGAGGAGACGGCCCGAACGACTGAACCTGTGACTTTGGAAATATCAACGTGGGAGAGACTGTTACATACTCGACTTACCAAGTGTTTCCGAACGAGTAGCGCATGCGCGCCGGAACGATGACAGGGCTAAAGAGACGCGTACCTTGCCCGCCATTACGATACGATTGTCGATTACCTACTTACAATTATTATTCACAGTATTAGCTCATTCATGTACCTTAGTATAATATTAATAATTAACCACTTAAGTGATTACAACGAACATAGTGTTCTATTCATTTACATACAAACCTAACAACCTGCGTCCTATTAACCAGTGCATTGACCTGAGTTTCGTATCCAGCTGTTTGCGTTTTGTCCATATATGTTTTTTCCAAGTAAGCCTTCGGTCCAGATGCATGCCCAGGTATTTGGCGTCCTCAGACTGTGGAATTTCCCCATTATGCATTTTTATTGGGGGACAAGTCTGTTTTCTTAGGGTATAAAGGTGATATGAGCAGATTTACCCTGATTTGCTTTAATGCGCCAAATATCGAGCCACTTCTCTACTTTATTGACATGGTCCTGTAGTTTGGCCAACGCTATAAGCGGGTCATTGTGTACAGATAAGAGGGCTGTGTCGTCAGCGTATGTGGCCGTAAGAGTGTCAGCGTGCGTTGGTAGATCTGCAGTGTAAATCAGATACATTACAGGACCCAAAATACTTCCCTGTGGAACTCCTGAGCGAATAGCGTTTAGCTGTGAGGTCTCATTCTTAAATGTTACCTCAAAACATCTGATATCTAAGTATGATTGTAAAATCGGGAAGAAAAAGTGTGGCAGTAATTTTTTGAGCTTAAACAGAAGTCCTTCGTGCCAAACCCTATCAAAAGCTTGGCTTATGTCCAGGAATATAGCAGAACAAAACTGTTTACATTCTAAAGCGCGACTTATTGTGTCTGTAAGGCGATGTATTTGTTCGATGGTTCCATGTTGTTCCCTGAAGCCAAACTGGTGAGCAGGTATTGTCTCCGGCAGATAGGTGCGCATCCTGTTCAGCAGTTTTTCCAGGAGTTTACCTAACACCGGGAGCAAGCTTATCGGCCTGTAGGAGTTTACTTGATGGAGTGGTTTGCCTGGTTTGGGTACCATAATAACCTGGGCGATTTTCCACTGGGCTGGATAGTGGGCAAGTTTTAAACAGGCATTAAAAATTGCAGCAATGTGTATTATTCCTTTTTTAGGTAGCTGCTTTAAGAGTTGTGCGTCAATTGAATCGTAACCTGGTGTTTTACCCTCTGGTAGTTTCAGGATTTCTTTCCACACTTCTTTAGGACTTGCACTTTTCAGCGGTAAGCACATTTGCAGTGGGGTATCAAGGTACTCATAAATATCTTTGTCATATTCAGGGTGTTTGCTGGGCAGAGGTTGGAAGACAAAGACATCTTTAAGGTAATCTGAGTAAACTTGTGCCTTTTCAAGATCTGTTCTTGCCCATTTTCCATTGTCAGTTTTCAGGGGTGGTATGTGAACTTTTGGTCTCTTCAGTCTTTTCGTTATCTTCCACAGTGAATAGTTGGTGTCTTTATTGGGAGTAAGGTTGGTCAGTTGATTTTGGAGACGTTTGTTGTCAGCTTCGCAGATCATGTGTTGAGTTCTTCTGAGGCTCTGTTAAAGGCTTTTTTATCGCAAGGATATCTTGTAGAATGCCATTTATTCTGAAGACGTCGTCTCTCATTAACTTTTTTCTTTTATTAGCTTAGAATAGTGAGATTTTTGTGTAGTCGGTCTCTGGATGGGTGTAGATTCTTTTGCCGCTCGATGTATGAGTTTGTTAAAAGATTCGATAGATGTTTCGAGATTTTCTACGCTTCTAAGTGGCAAGTTTAGATTTATTGAGTCCTTGATTTTTGTCCTGTAACAGTTCCAGTCTGTTCTGTGATGGTATAATCTTTCTGGGTAGTCTATCAGGATTGCCTTGCAGTGAAAATTCATTATTATTGGTGTATGATCTGAAGATACGTCAGCACACTCCTCTGTTTCTATCTGGCTAGATGCTATATTTTTAGTTATAAAGAAATCTAGTAGGTCTGGTACTTTATTAGGATCCGAGGGCCAGTATGTAAGAACACCATGTGAAGCAATTTGAAGGTTAAGTCCGTTCATGGCTAAGTAAAGTTGACGGTCTCGTGGTAAAGTCAGCCTGGAGCCCCACTGCACATGTTTAGCGTTCCAGTCACCTCCACAGATAAACCTGTTGCCGAGTGTATTAAAATAATCCTTGTAGTCATCACTTGTAATAACGTGCCTTGGTGGGCAGTAGATTGCAGATACTGTTGTTTCTGTTTTGCTGTCGACTATTTTGACCGAAGTTGCTTGGATATTTTCAGTTTCGTATTTTTGTAGAAGATAATGTTTGATGTTCTCTTTTATTATCACGGCAGTACCTCCATGTGAATTGCCAGAGGGGTGGTTTGTAGAATACACTGAAAAGTTTGTTTTCGTTGTGAACCACGTTTCAGATATTAATGCTACGTCAATTTTTTCCTCCTTCAAGAAGAGTTCAAGTTCCTGCCGGCGTTCCGTTAACCCATTGGCGTTCCACGTTATAATTCTAAGTTTAGGGGTGCTTAATGAGGCTTGCAACTAACTGGACCATTCGATCCATCATTTTGTCTAACATATCATGTTTTGAAATTTATCGATCATTACGTCTAGTAATTCGGAAAAATTATTTGGTTCCTTGCTGTCGCTTTTGGTTTCATTTTCATTTCTGTGGTTTAATGCTCGTGCGTAAGTGAAGTTTGGTTTTATGTATTTGTTGTGGTTTTTATGTTGGTTTTTTCTTTGTTCTGATTCTATAGGTGTTCTTTTTGTATTATATTATTTGTGTTATCTTTTATGTCGTTAGTTGTTTTTGTTTTGGTTTTGTTTATAAGATCTCTGTACTGTCTGTATTTTGTGCAACCTTTGTAGCTTGCTGGGTGTTTTTCTTGGCAATTTGCACAGGTTGCGACAGTATCAGGACGTTTTAAGGAACTTGTTGTAGGATGATCCTGCCTACATTTTACGCATCTATATGGCCTATTGCATTGATTTTTGGCATGTCCAAATCTCTGGCAACGTTTGCATTGCAAAATTTCTAGTTTTTTATATGGGGCTTCAAATGTAATTTTAACCCTGTTGATTTGTTTGATTTTGAAAATTTCTTTGTTATTGTGTTTGGGTTCCAAATCTACATAGTATAATGGGAGTGGGCTTTTTGTGTTTTTATGTATTACATTTGTGATTTGCCCGACTTCGTGTCCCAGTTCAAAAAGTTCTTGTTTTATTTGTTCAGTTTTTTCAGATGAATGTAACCCACGTAGGACTACTCTGTAGGCTCTTTCGCTTTTCAGTTTGTATGTATAATGACTAACATCGTTAGTTATGAAGTTAGCTCTTATGTGTTTATGTGTCTACATCAGTCGGCATTATTTTAACGATGTGACCAGACCTCAGAGTAGTCATGGTGTACTTTTCAGATTCTATAATCGTAGAGAGAAGTTCTTTTAACTTTTTTACTTCAATGACTCCCGTGACGAATATGGGTTCTGGTTTTGGCGGTTTAGGTTCCTTTTGTAGTGCGTTTGATTCCTCGTTATTTAATGTTTCCAGGATCTGATATCTGTTTTCTGTTGCTATCGCATAAGTTGTTTTTGTCAATTTACTGGGTTTGTTTACCATTTCAGGACTTGATTCTGCTTTCCTTTTTGTAGGTGCCTGATCGTTTTGCCAGGTTATGTTAGGTTTAGGTTTTTCGGCCGTTCTGAGTACTACATGAGTATTGTCACTTGTATCAGACTGTGTTTGTGCCTCTGGAGGCAGTGTTCCTAGAGAGTTACTTTTGATTTTTTATATTATTCATTTTGTTCCCACGAGTTAGGACGACTTAAAAAGTCACTTGAAGGGTGACGCCTATTCCCCCAAGAAGGCTCGATACATCAACGTTAGCAGGGTCCGTTGAAGTTGGCGCTTGAGACTAGTTCCCCACTAGCTGCTCATTTAGCTGTTTATGAGTATCCTTTTGGCACGTTTCCCACCGTAGGATAGGGTTTGGCTTAGAACATTTTTATAGAGGTCGAATTTCACTTAGGAAATTCTTCCTCGCAGTCCGGGCGGTTAAGCCAAGACCACCATTCCTACTACGAAAGCAGGTTTATGGTTTGTGGAGATCATTTCCTACCTCCACTTGGCAGAATGTTTAGTCCTGCAGGTAGGTTGAGTGTCTGTCGCCTGTAGCTCTCTATTGAGTTACTCTTTTAGCACCACCCGGGGGCACGTGTAGGGTGGGCCTGGATAAGGTGGTAAATCCTACGGACGCGAAAAACGGTAACCCCCCTAATGTGATAAATACAAAAAAATACCCATTTAATAACTAAAATATTGCTATTATTTATTGGTAATGAAAACTCCGGAATTAAAAGCCGATTTATTCAAGAAACTCAATCGTTTATTACCTTATTTACGCTTCCGGTCACTGGTCAATCCTGTCAAAGTAGGGATGGAAACTTTTACTGAAAAAAAATAATCGATACACTAATACCGGTTTCCAAAAATCGATTTATAAAAAATCTATTTTTATTATGTAGTTGTTTCGCTTTTATTATTTTATTTAGAGACAAAAAAGGTTTGTCCATTATCGAGTTTCTAAATACGAACCATTTAACCGATTCCGTGTTTCCAGTTTCTCAAAAATATATAGATTTTTCGATAAATTGATTTCCTAGCGTCATCCCTACGTCAAAAAAAAATCGTAATTGACGACTGACATTTAACATTTTGTTTAGTTCCGTTTCTTTGTGAACCGTGATTTCTTTTCTACTGCGTTTTTCTCTTTGATATTCTGACGACTTTGATTACGATTATGGACCCTGTAATCGTTCCCGATGATGACCTTGGCTTTACATTGGTTTCTGTAACCGCCTTCTACGACGACACCGGCCTGCCAATGCAGACCGTACTTGTTTTTCACGAAGGATTTGACACGATTATTGAACCTGATTTACACAAACATACCAGTTTACCACGGAGTCATCTCTGTGTCAATTGTGGCGTGGATACACGAAGACTTAAGGCTCATTTACACGATGCCATTTTCTTGTACATACAAGAGCAATAATTTAATACAATAAGTGATGTGCAATAATTGACCTGCAAGAATTGTAAGCAAATGTTTACACGCGGATATAATAAAAAAATGGAACGCAATCATTGAATGCAAGTCTTGACAAGAAATAATTGCAGATGTGTTTTGTTTACACCAATACAATTATGTTTAAGAGATTATTGCTTTCAAGTTTTGACTTGTCTAAACACAAGCTTGTTTGTACTTGTAAGGCAGTTGCTTCAAGTATTGCACGTATTTGCGTTGGCGAATTTTTCATTCAAGTGTTGAACGTGACTGTTTATGGTTCAATATTATTAAATATGAGTCAAAATGTTTTTAAATTTAGTTCTGCTGATTTAATCAAATTCATTGAGATATATCGCAGTCATGATTGTTTATGGGATACTCAAAATGTAAATTATAAGAATCGTGATGCGCGTAATGCTGCACTAGCAGCATTTGCACAGGAATTTGGAGTGGAGATCTTAATGTAAACTTTCAACCACAATTAGTTTGAACGAAATCGGGTCAGCAGTTTTTGAGATACAGCATATTTTATAAAACCGCAAATATAACTTTGTAATTCATACAAACACTATGAACAACAAAGTTATTTAGCGTAGTTGTAAAAATTTAAATAAGCTAGTTTTAAGAAATTTTTAAGGTTTTTTTTTTGTTCGTCAAATAAATATACATATTATTTTATTATAGTTACTACGGAACCCTTCATGGGCGAGTCTGACTCGCACTAGGCCAATTTTTTTTTATGTATCATTAAAAAATGGCATTGTGTTGCCAAGGTACAGCACCATTATTATTAAAATAATGACAATAATTATCACGGATTCTTATAGCTTCTCTTGTACTATTCCTATTGTTCTATGAGGTTATATTTTCGAAAGCTCCTCCTGAAACATTTTGTCTCCAAGTACCAAGACGAAGACCACTCGTTGAACATTCTTCGTCTATAAAACCTGGTGGCGTGTAAGACGCAGGTGAAGTTTTCCTCAGCCAGTTGTGTAAAGCACACGATGTTTTCACTATGTTGTCTACCTTGTGTATACTTGTAGTGATAGGCTTTTCGAAAACTTGAAATCGGGATACCAAAACTCCGAAAGCATTTTCAACGATTCTCCTACATCTACACAATCTGTAGTTATAAATTTTTTGTTCTCTTGTTAAATCGTTACGGCGAGGATATGGTTTCATCAAATAAGATTTTAAGGGAAACGCTTCATCTCCAACAAGTACTGAATTACTTGGCAAATGTATTGTGTTCTTTAAAGTACAATTATTAAATATTCCACCATCAGAGTTTCTACTCTTTGCCCCCACGTCAATGTATGTGAAACAATAATCGTGATCAACACAAGCTAGTAACACAATACTAAATGTACTTTTATAATTAAAAAAGTCTGATCCTGTGCCAGAGGGACATTTTACATTTATATGCTTCCCGTCAATGGCACCAATGCAGTTGGGAAAATTACACCTCGTAAAAAACCTCTTCTTATTTTATTCCATTCCTCTTCAGATATTGGTACCTATACAACAATGAAAACATTTCTTATATTCAGAATGATATTTCCCTGCCACTTCCCCCATCACAAGACATCGCTATTGAATATATTGAGAATAGAGAAAATGTTGAAAATTTTACAAATTCAACTTTAGAAGACCCAGACAGATTATCTCCAGCCCCGCCCAAAAAAATATAAAAAAACCCCTGGTTACATAGAATCGGCATTACATAAATTAGATAATATAGAAAAAAGAGCGAGACTTGAAAAAAATGACGATAATTTGGACAATTTTGGAAAATATGTGGCGTCTTCTTTTCGAATATTAAATACAATAAATAGCATACATGCTCAGGATGAAATACAAGCAATATTATCGAAATATAAACTGCGGGATATTAAAGAGAAAGAACAACAAAAGACTACTACCCCAATGCCAGAATCTCCGTAATCGAGACGAGCAGCGAAAACGCATGGTGGAACTTGTAATTTTAAGTATTTTAATTAACACACATCTACATAGTTCACTAATTACTTTTATATGCTAAAAATAAATGATTATTTTCTAAAACTGTTTTCTTTCGGACGTACCTTTATAAAATCTTCTAATGCAGAGTAAATAGCTTCAAGTACTTCAACTAAGAAGGTACTTTTAGTAAACTTAGGTACTCTAAATAATTGTGACAGTGTACCTAATGAATCTCCAGTTGCCAAATATTTTAATACTATTTCGAGTTTCGTTCGAGCAGGAATAGCATTACGCATTATTGTATTTTGCCTTTGTATGGAAGAACCAACTTTATCTAACAAATAATAAAACTGGGTTCTGTTCACACGAAACATGTCTCTAAAGTCATCTTCATTTTCTGTTTGTAACTCTACACAAAGATTGTTAGATGCTCCGAGAATTTCTCTTCTTGCTATCCATTTTTTGATCCAACACCTTTTTCAACCAACAAGAGACAAAAAGAGGAGGTTATCAATTCGACGCATATTTTTTTTTATGTATGATCTCCGATTACTCGAAGACGGCTGGACCGATTTGGAAAATTATTTTTTTATTTGAAAGGGTTATACTTCGAAATTGGTCCCATTGTCATCAAGTCAGGATCTGAAGATGGGATCCTGGAGAAATCGAGGGAACTCTTCAAATATTATAGGCACACCTATGGCGTTTTGGGTATTTCTTATAGTAACTTGTGCAGTTGCTCTCAAAAAGTACCATTTGAGGAAGTGGAACTGATGATGAAGACCACAGATGGCCGCCGAAACTGCTCAATAATAAGTATTGAGTGGATTGCGATTCGATTACTTGAATATGGATGTTAAGCACTTTATGCTCGTCACAATGCATATGGTGATGTAGAGCTGATGGTGAAGTACCAGGAGAACTCCTCAACAATTAACAGCCCAGCATTGGGAAAAGCAATATTTTGTAAAAGGTTATAAGTAGTTGACATTTAGGCTCTTGTAACTAGGTAAATTAAAAATTGACCAACTAAAAAGAGTGTAATAAAAACTTTTTACCAAAAAATTAAACCGACTCCCAAAAAACACTGCAAAGTGAAAAATATATTTTTTCGGAAGTCGGTGCCAAAAACGAAAATACAAAACTAAAGACACCGACTACCGAAATTAAATTTATTTTTCACTTTGCAGTGTTTTTGGGAGTCGGTTTATTTACGACGTTTTCTTAATATTTCTTGCCTCAGGAGAGCAGCAACGATTAACACACCCTCACTCACAGCACTCATGTTTGCAAATGTAGAGAGAATCCAATTGAATACAAGTATTTCTTAAGAAATTATTGTATACATACAATAATTATTAAACTTTTCTTGGTGTAAACAGCACATGTGCTGTTTACACCAAGAAAAGTTTGATACAAGAGTTGTACAATACGTCAAGAATGTTACGTAACAGCACATGTGCTGTTTACACCAAGAAAAGTTTGATACAAGAGTTGTACAATACGTCAAGAATGTTACGTATTGTTTAGACCATGCAAGTTCATTTTTTGCTTCAATTATTGCTCTTGTATATACAAGAAAATGGCAACCTTTAGCGATGTGGAAGTTCGGTCTATATTTCAGCAATGGATTGCACCACAGCAAGTTAATTATAAAAACATATAAGTTACATACTCAACAACTTATATTGCGTAGTGTAATGTTTTCTTTTTATAGGGCTTTGATACTTACATTATAATATCATTATTAGTTTAGAATTTCATAATATAATATATATATTAAGCTATTTTTTATGCAATACTTTGTTTGTTTACGTTTCTGTAAAGTCATTAGTGACAGGACTAGTTTTTCTTCTTAATTCATTGCTGGAGCTAGGTTAGGTCGCATATGTAGGTAACTGATATTGTACCTCGTGATAAATTACTTTTATTTCTTTTTTCATTCTAGAACCTACCATTTAAATACGTAAAAGTCGATTTAACTAGAGAGATGACTGGGGAGAGGACTCTACGCCTGGAGGGTTTAGGCGCAGAACGTCAGAAACGCAAAATGACAGATCAGTGAATTGTCAGGGGTTAATATTTTGTCTCACATGGTCAGAATCGCAAAAAGACAGATTAGCAAAATGACAGGTTCGCAAAAAGACAGATTAGCAGAATGACAGGTTCGCAAAAAGACAAATTAGCAAAATGACAGGTTCGCAATATGTCAGATGCGAAAAACGTCAGAAACGAAACAAAAATAAACAAAACCAAATAAAAATAAAAATTAAAAAGTGCATATTGCTCAGCAGTTTTGGACAAAAGTTTTAAAGGCTTAGGCTGGAATTCCTCATACGCTGACGTCGGTCGCGCGTACGAGCATACATTGCGTTCTATATAGCATCATACTGCGACACTGACGTCAGCGGCGCGTACGTTGCTACCGACCGACATCAACGCAGCAGGAATCGATGTTGTAAAGAAAGCACTTCCAGCGTTATTATAGGAAGTCTTCCCTTCTAGGTTTATAGATAATCTTTGTCGTGGTTGCTAGGCGATACTTGTTACTTTTTGATAATCAACAACGCACTGAATATATTTTACTGAAACCAAAATTCCACTGCGTTTACTTTAATATGGTAGCAGAGCGTGCAAAAACGAGAGCTTATGATATTTTAATTTAGTTTCTTAAAGGATAAAAGTTCTAAAGAGTAAATCATGTTGTCTTCAAAAATGAAACTCGAAATAGGACTATTCGATGGAAGCAACTGGCCGACCTGGAAATATAAAGTGTTGTTGCTGCTGCGGAGTAACACAGGCACCTTAGAAGCGGTGCAGGGTACACTAGTAAAGCCGGCACATCCGGGTGAAGGAGCCAAAGCGGAAGCTCTTACAAAGTACAAGGTAGATTGTGACAACTATAATAAATTAGAAAGCACTGCACTATTACTACTGACTACTAATATGACCGACGAAATGCTGAACAAAGTAATGCGTTTTACAACTGCGAGTGATATGTGGGACGAATTAAACCGTCTTTACGAACGAGGGTCACAGGACCGAACCTACAATCTGTGTATGCAACTTTTCAACTACAAGAAAGACCCCACTCATGACATGGGTTCGCATATGTCTGCGATAAAGAATATTTGGCATAATCTGAATCAAGCTTTGTCAACAGTTTGCAATCAATTACCAGAAATTCTTTTGATATGCAAGATATTGGATTCCCTGCCAGAAGAGTATTTCAGTTTTAAGTCAAGTTGGTTACTGCTTACATTGAAAGATCGTACAATCGAGAACTTGACCACCCAGTTGTGCGCTCACGAGAGAGCTTTGAAAGATAAAAATAAATCTGAAGCTGAAGGTGAATCCAGCACGGAGGTACTGATAGTGCATAACAGAAAGCAAGATCCCAAGAAGAAGTTCAAGTGCAACTATTGCGGAGCAAGCGGACATCGAGTAAAGCAATGCAAGAAATGGATTACGGATGGTAGACCCCCAAAACCTCCAAAAGAATCCACATCTAATGCTGCTACGTTGTCTAGTTTAGCTTTATCTCTTGGTGAGAGTCATGATAAAGACTCATGGTACGTAGATAATGGAGCAACAAGTCACGTAACCAATAGAGGGGATCAGTATGTATTTTTCGAGTACTTTAGCGAATCTCACAAAGTAATGACAGCAAATGGTGAAAATATTGAAGCTATCGAAAAGGGCTCAATACAAGTAAATGCTGACATTAATGGCCAAAACGAAACAATTACGCTCACAAATGTTTGGTATGTTCCCAGCATACAAAGAAAGTTGTTTTCTGTGCTAGCCGCACAAGATCTTTGTGAGAATAGCTCCTTCGAATCAAATACTCGATCATGTTTATTTAAGGTTGATGGTAAGACAAAGTTAGTCGGTACTCGGGACAAATATGGAGGGTTGTATAAACTTAAAATACAAGTAGTTACACCTAAAGTGGAGATTAATCAACTAACAGTTACTAACCAACTTCAGTTGTACGGTCGGCCAAGAAAGTGGTGTACCAGTTTTGATTTAGTTTCCCGGTCATCGAAAATTACAACAAGGTTCGTTATAAAAAGATATTACTGAAAGAGACAACATTATCATGACGTAAACCTATGTATTTAGTATTCATACGTCA
Source organism: Tholera decimalis (assembly GCA_943138885.2). NCBI lineage: Eukaryota > Metazoa > Arthropoda > Insecta > Lepidoptera > Noctuidae > Tholera > Tholera decimalis. Next base: position 30,445,167 of record OW964551.2, read on the forward strand.
TATGTCACATATAAGTACATGACATTTTAACCTTTAGTATAAATGAAAAGGACATTAGTTTCTACAAAGCAATTGAAATGTTTCCAAACAAAAGTAATAAAAACTATTTAGACAACCGAATTCCATTTGAAAAAGAAAACTGACAATTGACATTTTGTCAAATATATGCAAAAAATCGATATATTTTCCGTGTTATTTTTCAATCAACTGCATATAAAATCATCTCAATGCCTGCCAACTTGACCATTGCCGAAAGAGCACAAATAATTGCCCAATTTAATGAGGGAAGCAGTATCAGTGCGATATCCCGGAATTTGAATATATCGAGGCGTTCTGTCCGCTTTTGGATTCGTCGTGAAGGAGAGGAGGGAAGTTTGTTGGATCACAGAAGAAGTGGTCGCCGGCCTGCACTCTCCAATAACGATAGAGAATTCATGAGACGGGAATATGAAATCAATGGTTTTAAGCCCACAAAACATTTTGCGGAGATGTTCGATGTGAGTGCCCAAACAATAAGGAATCATCTACATTACATGGGGTTGCACCACAGGCATTACGCCAAGAAAATATATTTGACGGATGCTCACAGACTTGCTCGTCTGAACTTCGCCAGAGAGCACTTAGAGTTTGATTGGTCTAATACAGTGTTTTGTGATGAAAAAACGTTTAAATCCAGTCAGCATGGACGTCTTCACCTTTGGCGATATAATTCAACACGGTATAAAGATGATCATGTAATCCCAAATAGAGAATCAGGTCGAATTTCCGTAAATATTTGGGGCTGGATGAGTACGGATGGTGTAGGAGAATTGTGTTCTCTACCTCCTCGAGCGACGGCTGTAAATTATATCGACGTGCTTCAGAATGCAATGCTACCGACAGTCCGTAATGTTTACCCGGAGAACGAAGTGCCACAATTTGATTTTGTTCAAGATAATTGTTCAATTCATAATGCGAGGATCGTAAGAGCCTGGTTTCGTTCACACACTGACGTAAGGGTAATTCAGTGGCCCTCAAGATCGCCGGACCTCAACCCGATAGAAAATCTTTGGGGCCTTATGGTCCAACGATGGTCGCATCAAAATGAAAGAACCAAACAAGCTCTTATTAGTCACTGTAATTATATCTGGGAGAAAATGCGGGGAACCGATATTTGCTCACGGCTTGTTGGTTCAATGAGGTCTCGTCTTTTAGAGGTTATAGAGGCCAACGGCGGTTACACCCGTTTCTAATTTTTAAAAATTTTCAATATCTTCTAAATATTACTATATATGCTATGTTTTTGTTTGTTATAAGTATTTTAAAACTGATTGTAGAAATTTAATAAAAGGATAAATCTATTTTTAGCTTGTTTTTTATTGATATTGTAATTACAAGTTTACAGAAATTGTAGGTTTGTGGACTCGCCTTGTGCCTTTACAATTTTATGTAACTTGTTGATTACAATTCTGAATTTGTAGATACAATTTTGTCATCAAAATCTACAGCCCCCCGCCGTTGATTTTACGACGTCATTGGTTCCATCAAGTTCAAACTAAGAACAGCTGTCACGTTACAAACAGTAATAGTCGTTATCAATAATCAGATAAAGACAGCAATAGAAGTTGTCAGATCGATCTGCAAGCGAAACTAATCTTTATCACCTATGAATCTGCAAGCGATATTCAACCTTAGGGTGGTACACCACTTTCTTGGCCGACTGTACTAGTGTTGAGCAATGATAATAATCCGGTTAATATCATTTGGCTAATAATCGATTAAAAGCAGTTAGTAGCCATTAATAGCAATTATGGATGATAACCCTGCTGGTAATGTTATTTTAGTGATTGAAAATTTCCCTGCATAGTTTTCAGGCCTAGGACTGTCTGATTAGACTTCATTTTCATCATCTTTCTTTGTAGTAAATAAATGTGCAATTTAAAACTAATCTAGCCCATTTCAAAAATTTCAATCAGGTATTTACATTGATTTTTGATAATTAGATTTTTTATGTACTTAGTTTTTTTTTAAATTCTTAATCAGTCATTTATTTGGGATATTTTTATAATTGTTTTTGGTTGTTTTTTTTTTGTTTGTTGCTCTAAAATAATTTTCAGCCTAATTACTGCTAGAAACACTAGATTTTTTTTTATTAAAAAATAGATTCGCGTTTGACCACCATCTCACCTGATGGTAAGTGATGATGTGGTCGAAGATGGAGCACGCTTACCTAAAAGTAACCTATTCACTCTTGACTAAAAGACTCCTAGGTTATAGCTATCGAGAAACACAGACTCCGGCAGGGAATTCCACTCCTTAGCCGTACGCACAATGAAGGTATTCCCAAAACGTTTCGTGCGTATGGGTGGGATGTCCACCATGTATCGATGGCGTTTCGCCGTTTGTCTCGTAGTCCGATGATGGAATGTGCTTGGTGAAATTAGACTGTGTAATTCCATCGCACACTCCCCGAAATGTAACCGATAGAAAACCGATAGACTTGCAACTTATCGTCGATGTTCAAGGCTCTGGAGCTTTGACTCGACCAGTGCATCGTTGCCAATGAGTCTCTTGGCCCGCTTCTCGATAGACTCAAGCGCGTCTAGTTGGTATTTAGCAGATCCATCCCAAAGATGAAAACAGTACTCCATACACGACCGAACCTGGGCTTAATAGAGATTGAGCAACTGTTCGGGTGTGAAGTACCGTCTCACCTTTGCTAGGATTCCCAACTTTTTTGATGCTAGTTGAGCCTTAAGCCTTAGCCTCGATAAACGGGCCAAAATTGAGGGTAGAAGTTAGTGTTACCCCCAGAAGCTCAATACGGTCGGTTATCGGCACGGTTACACCCCGGAAAGTAGGAGCCGGTTCGAATTGACTCCTTTTTGCGGAGAAGAGACACGCCTGGGTCTTAGCTGCATTAAACTTCACCAAGTTGGCGTCGCCCCATTCGGAGACAGCCTTCAAGGACAAGTTCAAGCGCCCAACCATGTCCTCACAGAGAGACTGGATCTGTGACCCATCAGCTCGCGCGCTGGACACATATCTCTCAGAAACTATGCTGTCGTCTGCATACCCAAAGGTACCGAGAATCAGCAGATCGTTAATGTGCAGCAAAAATAAAGTTGCTGGGAGAACAGACCCCTGAGGGAGCCCGGCATTAATTGCCAATTGGCCAGACGAGCAGCCATCAATGACCACTCGAATGGACCGATCTCTCATGAAGTCTTCAATCCAAACGCAAAGTTGAGTGGGTAAACCGAAGGAAGGAAGCTTAGCAATAAGGCTATCGTGCCAGACCCTGTCAAAGGCCTTGGAGATGTCAAGGGAAACAGCAAGTGCTTCCCCGTGCTACTCAATGCCTCACTCCAGGTATGAATGGTATACGCTAGAAGGTCCCCAGTTGGCCGGTTTTTACGAAAGCCGTATTGTCGGTCACTGAGGATGTCGTTGGCTTCTAGGTATGCCAGGAGCTCACTATTAAGTACACGCTCCATACTCTTACAGAGTATGGACGTGACTGAAATAGGCCTGTAGTTGGCCGGTCAGCGGATTCGTCAAAATCTCCTAACTTTGGTACTTGGATTGGATCGGACGCTAATGGATTTTATTATTAACACTTTTTCACATACAAAAAGTGAAAATAAATATAAAGAATAACAATACATTGAATCACACTGCGTACACGCACCCAATTTATGTTCACACCCACAGATTTTACAATAAAACAAAACAAAGCATTTATTTTTTTAACAATACATTAATAGCAGGGTTATCATCCATTGCAAGGCTATTAATGGACACTTATGGATTGTAATCGATAATAACTCAAAGCATCCGGCTATTTACCCAACACTAGACTGTACCATGAACGTTTTGGACACCAAAACAAAAGACATGTCAAACAAGTTATGCAGAGAGAATTTGCTATGCAATTCAAATCTGAAAATAACAAAGAAGTTTGCGAAGGTTGCGTTTATGGAAAAGCCCACAGAAGGACGTTTGGGACCAGAGAAAGAACTACAAGAATTGGAGAGCTAATACACACTGATGTGTGTGGACCTTTTGTGTATTCGATCTCAAAGTATAGATACTTTGTGTTTAGTACCAAATGTTTCCGAACGCACCCTTTTGACATAAGGAAATTTGATCTTGACATTACTCTGACTTGACAGATAGACTTGCTTGCTTGGAAAAAATGTCCGCCTTTTGGGACCTGTTGAGATAATTATAATTGGTAAAATATCGTTGGATTCGCCTGTTGAAACCGATAATTGGGGCGCGAATTATCTATTGTTGAACTTTGTACTCCCGGATTGACGAGAATCCAGGGATATTTCTCGGATCTATCGCCGGTTGATGGCCATCCGCGTGGCACGCGCTTTGTTGAAAAAAGGTAGTGAAAATTAACTTCTACCACGGTGTGAGTTAGGCTGTGATGCTGTTGGGACCGCGCCATTTGGAGATTGACGCCTTGTGAACGTCCACACACTTGACTTACATCACACGTTTCAATTACTCACCTCATATTACATACCTACCACACGGACGCGATCAAAAGGATCCTTGCTTGGCGTCCCCAGCAATCAGGTTAGTGGTACCATTATTGTGTAACCTTGTTTATTGTAAGCAACGTTAAGCTCCACGTATCGTGGACAAGTTCAGACCGTCCAGTTATCGTTGCACTGGGCCTATTGTAGTCCTGACCAAATTGGTAGCAGAGCGTGGTTCTTATAAGATCCACTGATTCATTCTGGTAGTAGGCGTGGCTCTTATAATGTAAGATACACTGGTTTAATTGGAAGTTTTGAAAGTAACTTTGGTTTGATTACTTAACACAACTTATAACTTAATAAGTTTTGAATATATTACCATGTCATCCGGGCTATCTAATTGAAGTTGAATCAATTGAAGTTGTATTTGTAATTTGTACTGTAGCCCTTTGTTGAATTGACAAGTAAGATTTATTTGTGAAATTAGGAATTGGTTTTATTTGGTACATAAGTTGGTATATTGTTGTAAAAGTTGTTTGGTATTTGTGGCAATTAATAATTGAATGTCATTGATCTGAATTTAAAAGGTTATCTAAATAATAATTACACATAGTCTAACATAATAGGACTTGAATGGTGTGGATTGACTTATTGCATTTATTTGTTTATTGGATTGTTGTTAGAGATTCTCCGGCTCAATATTATACAGTCAATTGTTGTGCTTCTTGATATTTATTTGAGGTTGATCCAGCATTGTATTATACATTCAATTGTTATTTATCTTGTAACTAGCCATCCTTAGCAAGCTAGATTCATACTTGGAATAAGTACAGGGTCGGATTTGGACTTGAAATAATTGATATTGAATTTTTATTTTGTTGAGATTATTTGGTCGGCTAACAAGTCATTGCTGTTTGTTTAATATTTGATTGTTGGTTGTTGATTGGTGTTTTGTATTAATATTTAATTGTTGCAATGGCCTCATTAAGGGCAGTCAGGGAGGCTGCTGCGGGATTGACCTCACAGTTGAGATGGTTCACATCGGCAGCTGCAACTGTTGAGCGTGTGGAATTGGAAGAGCTCGCCCTTGCTCGGTATGGGCAGGTGATTGAGAGGATCAAGTCAGCTGATGCTGCGCTCACGCGCTTCAACGAGTACATCATGGACGTGGATTTGGGGGTGATGGATCAGACAGCCCGCGATAAGATTTTGGGTGACTATGACCAGATGGTCCACCTGGGGAGCAAGTGCCTACGCAAGAACAATTGGCTGACATCTTTACAAAGCCATTATTCAAACCAAGACTGGAAAAACTTTGTGAAGACTTCGGTTTAAAAAAGAAGAGGGAATGTAAAGAAAGCACTTCCAGCGTCATTATAGGAAGTCTTCCCTTCTAGGTTTATAGATAATCTTTGTCGTGGTTGCTAGGCGATACTTGTTACTTTTTGATAATCAACAACGCACTGAATATATTTTACTGAAACCAAAATTCCACTGCGTTTACTTTAATAGATGTTGTTTTTGTTACTACGGCTAACGATATGACTTTCGTAAAGATAGAACATTACCAGAATGACAGCGTGTCTACCTCTTCTACCAGGAAATTATATACGGTCTTGTTGGGAATCGATTTTAGAAGATGCTTCACAAACTAGGGAACTTAAAGCTTTTATAACATATTTCAAAGGTCAGTGGTTAAAGAAATTTTCGCTGGACTTATTGAGCTGTTCAGAAAATATGCACAGAACAACAAATGCATTGGAGGGCTAGCACCATCGCCTTAGCGTCAAATTTCCTAAGAAGCCCCAAGTATGTCATTTTGTACAGAAATTAATAAAAGACTGTAAGCATTATAACTACATAATAAGATATACTTTTATTCTGCAAAAAAAAAACGACGTAATTCTGACATTGCTTTTAATAAAAAACTCGGAAAGTACACTGAATTATTAAACCAAGATAAAATTACTCCAAAACAATTTATTAAAAAAACTATTTTCGCAAGGTTAATTAAGTCATAATGTATGGACGATTATGATTTTTTAAAGAGAGAGAGAAGTCCCTTATCATCTGTTATTGTTGATTTGATTATTTGAAAAATGTTGATTTAAACCATACTTATAATAAAGAATTTTGTTAATATTCATTATTTGATGATTTTTATTTAATCCGAGATGGATCTGTCATTCTGCGAATCTGTCATCACGCAAATCTGTCATTCTGCGAATCTGTCATTCTGTGAATCTGTCATTACGCGAATCTGTCATTGTCAGATCTTGTCAATTTGCGTCACCTGGCATTATGCGTTTCTGACAATTCGCTAATCTGTCATTTTGCGTTTCTGACGTTCTGCACTCAAACCCGCCTGGAGCTCAAACAGAGAAGAAGTCAGCAAGAATACTGTTAATAGCCATCGAAGTGAAATGGTCATCTAATATACGATCCGTGGCCTGGATTTATACGATCCATGGCCCGGACCTCCGGACATGCTGACATCCTCCGAATTCTCCACCATCACCATCCGACTGCTGCATCGACGGAGCCTAATCATTCCTCGTCCCACTACTACGGCCGGAGGGAAGGAAGAAGGAAAACTGAGGCCATCCGACTGAAGGCCAGTCGTCCTGCATCCACCTCTTCGTTCTGCTCGCAATCTCCGTCATCTCCAGTGCTCTTAGGGTTCCGTGTCTCCAGAAATTTTTATAATTATTTCTTTTATAAATCCTGTTCATTTTTCTTCACTTTGATTTCTTTTCCTGGTCATATTCCCTATTAAAACGTGCTTCCTCCTAATTGGTTATTGCAACCTTACATTTCCCTCTACCCAGGGAAACTCTAACGTTACAGTAGCTACTAAAATCTATAAAAATGTTTTTTGTTAAAATTGAATTTTTATATTATGATTTATAAAATTCCAACGGAGTTCTACGTAAAAAATAGTATTTGTTTCTTTATCTATGATGTCAACCCTTATCCCTGCAATTTGTTTCTTTCGTGGGCGTCACTTGGCCAAAACTTCTTTATCAAATGGACATTTCCCTTTCTAGTTTATAAACTCATTGGTACGTATATAACTTTAATTTTTTTTAAACCTTTTTAAAAAAAACGTATGTATTTAAAAAAAACCGCAGCTGTTACCGTTATATGAAGTACACCAAAAAATCACAAATAAATTGTAGAACAAAGGATATAACGGTTAAGGCAGCGGTTTTGAAGATATTTTGATTTATTACTTTGGCTCCATACAAAATTTTCTTCATTTGTTTTTTATAATTTTTTTAACATACGAAATGATATTTCTTGTATATATTCATGACTGCTGAAGTCATTAGAAGCCTTTCACAATAAATAAATAAATGAAAATGAGAAAAAGTTTTAAATGACTATGAAGATCGATTTTCAGCCCAGTGCGGCGCCCGCGCAGCTCGAACACATACGCGTAGCGCTGCGCTGGGCTGAAAATCGATCTTCATAGTCATTTAAAACTTCCGTCCGCACACAAAGTCGCAGCAAGCAAATACAGCAATGTACACGTATGTCAGATTCAAAACGGACTATGCCCGAACTTCAGTTTCAATTCAGCTATGTCCATCATTGTTTTGCTTTAATGAATAAGTTACAAAACATAGGTGAGGCGACCAATTATTCAAAAGACACAGAAACATAATTAATTAAATAACGCTACAAGAAATTATAGCAAATGTTCTATTTCTGGATTTTGAACGTCTCTGGACTTAGCGGGTTTTGAAACTATACCCCTCAAATGTAGATTTAAGATGGTGACTGATTAATGTTCTTAATTATGTTTATACAATTAATATTTCTAATCTCAAGGAAACTGTTTTGATTTTTGTATATTTTTCTATTTTAATTTAACATTTAACATGTTGACTGATTAATGTTCCTAATTATGTTTTTACAATTAATATATCTGATCTCAATGGAACGTTAAAATAAAGTGGATTTTTCTAAAAGTATTTTTTATTGTCTTGATCAATGTCACCCCTAAACTATAAAAAATTTTATATCTTTTTGTGCACATTCATTTGCCGTGAAAAGACTAGGGGGTATCAAAGTAACTCCACGAACGGTTTAAAAAAAAAACAAAACTGCCAATCTCGCGAGATCTCGAAATTGGCGAGATCTTGCAGTATTGTTATTCATAAACTCGCGGGATCTCGCTTGAGCCCCAATCTCGCGAGATTTGCATTCCCTACATACTGTGTCACAGACAGTACGCTTCCAACTGTCATCCAATGACACTTGAAAGAAATTCGCCATTTGGTTTAACAATGGTAGAGTGAGAACTGAGACCGGCGAGTTTTTTTTTGTGGCATCTGGCAGGTCAACCTCTGAGGTTGTCGGCTGCTTCACCGGGCTTGCCTGTGGTTGCTTTAATTAATTAATTAAAGCCTCCAGCCAGGGCTTATTACAAAAACTTACAACTAGGCGACTACACGCCTCGGGCCTCGGCATGCGGCGAGTGTTGCTGTTAACTCTTAAATTGGCAGTGTAAACCCCCCCCCCCCCAATAAACTTAAAAAACTCGATTGTAGAGTGTGCGCAAGATGACTGCGCGCGGCCAAAATTGGAACTAAATCATATGCCGCCATCTTGACTTGTTTATGTCAGTCAGGTGTCGAGAGTGATTGTTGCGTTTTTATTCGATATCAGAGAAAATAATTGCCATCGCCATGCCAAAAGTGATTAAAAGTGCTGGCAGGGATATTATCTTAAAGGTCAAACGTGCTTGTGAAGAAGAACGAGACAATAACGAGCCTACAGTACCGTTTTCCAAAGTTAGAGCCCGCGTTGCATATTTCACAGGTAATTTTAGGGCTGCCAGCTATGACAATAAAACTCCCCGCATTTTGTAGATCCAAGAGTTAGTTTTCGTCGTGTCATCTTTATATATTATCATATTTGAATATATGAGTATTAAAAATCGATGGTTTTTGTTTTAGGCGTTTCTGAACGAACCGTCACACAAATTACTCAAGAGGGCAATGTAGCATCAGCCTCCTCTTCAAAAATTGTGACTCCGGGAAAAACCAGGAAACGGAAGAAAAAAATTGCTGAATTAGATGATTTCGATAGGTGCGCTATAAGGCATACTATTCATTCGTTTTACGTCGTGAAAATGAAGATTCCTACCACAAATAAACTTTGGTTGGCATGGAGAGCAGATATTGATTTTAAATACAGCAGAACATCTTTGAAGAGTATATTAAAGACTATGGGCTACAAATACAAAAAGTGTCAGTCTAAACGAAAAGTTTTAATTGAACGCAGCGATATTGCAGCTTGGAGAGCGAGGTATATTCAGAGGCTGCGCAAGAATCGTCGGGAGGAAAAACGAGCTGTAATTTATCTTGACGAAACATATATACATGCTTCATACCACCTCCAAAAATGTTGGCAATCGGAGGAAGAGCCTGGTATTCTTGCTTCTGATAGCAGTGGTGCAAGATGGATTATAGCCCATGCTGGAGGTAAAACTGGGTTTATAGAAAACGGACTGCTACTATTCACGTCCAAATCCAAATCAAGTGACTATCATGATGATATGAATACTGCGAACTTTATGCGCTGGATGAAAGAAAAAATTGTGCCGAATTTACCCTCAAATAGCATTTTAGTGATGGATAATGCGTCATACCATTGCACACAGGTAAACAAAGCGCCTACAATAGGGAATAAAAAAGCAGAACTCCAAGAGTGGCTTACGAAAAATAATATTGAGTTCGACGATTCTTGGACAAAAGCGCAATTAGACGTTTTAATCAAAAGGCACAAATGGGACCCTCAGTACGAAATAGAACAGTTGTTAAATGAATATGGACATGAGGTTTTGCGTTTACCGCCTTATCATTGCGATTTAAATCCCATCGAAAAGATTTGGGCAATTGTGAAGAGGCGCATTGCCGAAAAAAATGTCACTCAAGCTCCTAGCGAAATATCTGCCATAACTGAGGCGGCGTTTAAAACTGTTACAGCAGAAGAATGGCTAAATGTTTGTACTCATGTTGAAAAAATAGAAGACAAATATTTCGAATCAGACAGGCTAATGGATATAGAAATGGAAAACTTTATAATTAACATCACAGGTGACACATCAGACTCTTCTGATGAAGATTCTATAATTGATTCGGATGAAGACATGGAAGGCATCAACCCTCTGCAGGACCATTCCTATTCAAAGTTCACTACTACAAATAGGTATTCAATAAATGAATTGCAAGGTTACCATGAACTTTTAATTTCCTTTTTACAACTTTTAGCTCCCTTTTTAATTTACTATATAGTATTATAGCTATGCGCCGCAGTTTCACCTGCGTAGTTCCCGTGGGAATACCGGGATAAAATATAGCCTGTAGCCTCCTCGATAAATGGACTATCCAACACAAAAAGAATTTTTCAAATCGAACCAGTAGTTCCTGAGATAAGTTTTACCCTCGTAGTTCCCGTTCCCATGGGAATACCGGGATAAATTATAGCCTATGTTACTCCCTGATAATGTAGCTTTTTATTGGTGAAAGAATTTTTGAAAACAATTTATTTTTGTATGCATTTTTTCATGCTTTAAATGTATTGGTATAGAAAAATTGCATACAAAAATATATTTTAACTAATACTAGTCCATCAACCCATCCGAATTGAAAATAACATTGTAATTTTATTGCAATGATTTTTTCGGGTAGTGTGCGCATTGCCTCCCCTTAACACAAGGAAAACAAAAAATAGTTTAGCTAGTAACATTAAGTACGCCATCAGTCGCGCGCAGAGTTACCTTGCGCGCACTTTAGTACAAATAAAAAAAAATACTATCTATTATTTTAGTGATATAATCAACCTTTCTACTCAATAATTACGTTTCTCTTGCAATAGCCACTTTTTCAAAAGTTGGATCTTTTTAAATGTTTGCCTAAATAACCCGCGCGCAGTGACCGTTTGAACTACCTACATTGATTACGTATCCATTCGCAAATTTTATGTTTATTTGTTTACGTAAATTAGGTAACTTGTTTTGTATTGCATTTCATTTATTGTTTATAATATTATGGATGAGTTCGAAGATTTCGAAATAAATCAGGAAGATTTATCATAAATAGAAGAATTAGAAATCGCCTTGTTGAATAATAGTTTCCATGTAAGCTCTGAAGAAGAAGACATAAATATCCATCCAGAGACGCGTAAACGTCGACGTATAATGGTGATAGATAGTAGAGTTATTCGGAAGAACATGCAGTTTCAGATACCGCGGGAAATAACGCAGTTTACACGGACATGGACACTACAAACAGATAACTAGCGTCGAATTATACCTTTCACAGAAAATCCTGGTTTGCCAACTTATCTCCGCTTAGCAATGACTAAGAAATCGCCTGCTGATTTTTACTCTCTTTTGGTTCCCGATGATATTTTTATGCAGATAGTAGAAGATATAAATCAGTTTGCTATTGACAGAATTACCGGGTGCGTGGCTTCAAAAGCAGCAAGAATCCGTAACTGGTCTCCTTCTGACGTGCATGAGATGAAAGACTTTTTTGCATTAATTATTTTTATGGAATTGGTAAAACTTCCTAAGCTTTCTGATTATTGGTCAAAAGATGAAATAACAGGTCACCCGTTTGCAGCAACAATTATGTCCCATAATCGCTTTGAACTACTTCTTCAAATGCTTCATTTTTCCCGGTTTGACAATGCTCACAAGTCTGATAGGTTGCATCGCGTCAGACACTGGAGGTCATGAACACAAATTTTTCAAGGTATTATACTCCTGCCGAAGATATATGCATTGACGAAAGCATTGTGCCATTCCGCAGCAGAATCATGTTCCGTCAATATAACAAAAAGAAACGCCATAAATGGCATAAAAGAGTTTAAATTATGCACTCTACCAGGGTATACATATAAAATCAGTATTTATGCGGGAAGAGAAAACGATCTAGTGAATACTACGCAGGCAAACGTTGTGATGTCACTTTGCAGTGGCTTGTTGAACAAGGGTCACACGTTGTATACTGACAATTGGTATACGAGTATTGATTTAACAAGGAATCTGTTGTAAAAAGACGCATTTAGTCGGTACTATTAGAAAAAATAGAAGGAATATCCCAAAAGAGGTCGCTAATGCTAAACTGAAAACAGGTGAATATATTGCTAGAGAGAGCGAAGATGGAATTACTATCGTGAAGTGGAAAGATAAAAGAGACGTACTTGTTCTTTCGACAAAACATTCCGACCGTTTCCAGACAATTATAAAGCGAGGAAAAGCGGTATCGAAGCCGAAAATCGTGCTAGACTATAATAGGGCAAAAGGAACTGTCAATTTGTCCGACCAAATGGGGGCTTATTCCACGCCATTAAGGAAATCAGTCAAGTGGTACAAAAAAGTTGCCATAAACTTGCTGTTGAACAATGCAGTTATCAATGCATTAGTATTATATCAAGCAGTAACCGCGACGAAAATCCAAATTGTGGATTTTAGGAAACAGGTGATGAAGGGCCTGTTAATGAGAAGTGAAGCCTCAACTAAGGTTTCAAGACCTATAAGAATGAAGCATAAGCTAGCGAAGAAAGATGGCACCAGCAAAAATATTCGACGAACATGTCAGCAGTGCTACAAGGACAATACAAAAGTAATGGGACGAGTATTGGCTAAAAAAAAACGAAAAAAGTTGTAACTTTTTGTAAAACCTGTCCTAACAAACCATTTCTTTGTTTTGATTGTTTTCATAAAATTCATTAAAAATAATAGGTGTAGTAACGTTGATATTGATCTCAATCTATAGTCTAATTAATTTTTTTTGTCTGATTAAAGTTTAATTCATCAAACTATCCCCGAAAAATTAAACCTTAACATCTAGTAGTACAACTTTAACCAGATTCTAACTACATAGTTAAGTAAGTTAACAGTATACAGTATTTCACAACACATTATAAATACTAATTTTATTGAAAAATATAAAATAATGCATTAACATAGGTACACACTTTTTCCTTTAGAATTTTCAAACCCTGTATTCCCATTGTACCCGTAGTCCATGTCCCCGTTAAAGGGGACAACGGGAATTTCATAAAATAATTAAAATTACTTCCCGTTATCCCCGTAAGCTGTCCCCGTTAATTTCTTGTAATATATGCTTTTCAAATTATGCCCGTTGTCCCCGTTGAGTTAAAATTAGAAGTGAGAGTGCCTTAATAGAGAGAATATTGTACCTATACAACCGCAATGAACTAATGACGACATATAAATTTAAAAAACACATAATATTTAAACAATAGCTACACATGTGACTGCGACACAAGTATTTATAATATACGAATGTATTAAAAATAATAATAAAATAAATGATAATATATAAATGTTGATTATTACCAATTCTGTAATCTAAATAAATGTGATATTATTAATGAGTATAACATTAAAGTTCTGTTTGTAGTCAATTTTATTTTAATTGTTTTTTTTTTCATTATGTTTAAGCTTTAAGTTCAAGCTTTAATTCTATTTTTGTGTTTATTATCTAAATTTTTATACTATGTTAATTCTGTGACGTTATAGTTAAATAGGTAGGTATATTAATGTGGTATGTTTTTGTAAGTATATCATTTAAATACATTGTGTTTCATTCCACCCTTTCATTTAAAACTAAATCAAAATAAATAAGGTATTTAGTTATTCTCATTTGTTGTTTTTTGGTTTTGTTTTATGGTATACTATAAATAATTTGAATCATTTCAACATACCAACCACAAACAATTTTTTAATTACTTTAAGGGTAGCTGGTATGTTGATTGTGTGAACTAAATAAAAAAATTACCTAACTTTTGTTGATTTAGATTTAAAAATCTAGTTGTTTTGTGTGTAAACATCTCTTATTTGTACTTATATTTTGAATTAAAATCTATTATGTACAAAATATCTTTCATTTTAGTTTTAGGCTTGCCGCGCTAAATAACCCACGTTTAAAAAATAAATAAAAATTTAAAGTGGACCACGATACGTGAAATCTTAACTGTCCGTTGTTCCCGTTGCCCATATGTATATAACGGGGACAACGGTAAGGAATCATATGACGTTCTGTTGTCCCCGTGACGGGAACACAGATTACGGGGACAACGGGAATACACCTTTCAAACAAGTCTTGTCCCGACATTATTTGTCATAATTTTCTAAGTCATATTTTTTTACTAAAAACCAAATACAACCTATTTGTCTGCAGGGCCGTGGGGGTCACGTCAAATTTAAACTAGTTTCATATCTGTGCCCGACGGCCCAATAGAGATGCTTAAAATCGCCTCTGACTCGCGGTCATATGGTGCCCCCGCGGCCCCAACCGCAACGGAACTATTGTATGTCGACCACACGGTATCCCCCACGGCCCAAATAGATAGATTGAAAAATTATAGCGACGTTCAACGTGTTAACCCTAGAACCGTACCCTGGGGTACAAATGAAAAAAATAAAATAAAATTGTCTATAAAATTTTTACTCTTTGATGGTTTGCTTTGCGCGTCCGTGTATTTACGCGGGGTGAGGGAACGCGTGATACTTCAGTCGGACGGCGGTCCTGCTAGTAAGTGGACGTGACACGCTGCTTGTGGGGTACACACGCACCCCAGGGTACTTTCAACGTAAGTATTTAATGATTCTTATTTTTTTGTTACATCGTGTTTCTTATGCTGTTTGTATTATCTACTGACATAGTATGTGATTTTTGGTTCTAGGGCATCTTTATATAAACAATTAACATGCTAAAAATTTAGGTTTTTGCAGTGTAGGTTTTTTTACTGATAGATATAAGATAGTGTGCCTCTCAGTATTTTTATTTAGGTTTGTACTATTTGTTGTTTTTTTCAGATGACGTCACGGTGCAATTTGAAGGAGAGTGAAATAGAAAATGTTCTGTTGGAGGCGGAAGATGAAGATCTTTTCTTAGGCGAGGAGTTAGAAGATGAGACAGATGAAATTATTCAAGACTTTCTTTTGACAGAGGATATTAGACCAGCTGGTAGTCCCGATGCTTTAGAACCAGAATCACCTCAAGATTCAGATGAAGAAATTGAAGAATGTTTGCAACCGGATTCTAATAAACCACCAGTTACTGTCCTCAGTGTTCCAGATGTTTTACGTGGAAGAGGCACAAAAAAACAGAAAAATTGTGAAAAGTTCATGTGGCGTGGATCTCATCCTCGTTCTTCACGCACACCAAGGAGGAACATTATATTCCATCCTCCAGGTAACAAAGGTTCTGCTAGATTTATTACTACTGCAGTAGATACATGGCAATTGTTTTTCAGGGATGACGTTTTGGAGAACATCATGACTAGCACAAACCAAGAGATTTCAGAGCAATGCAAAAAATATAAATCAGACAGGCCAACTCTCACTGAAGATGACGATTTTGTTCCATCGAGCATACGACCTTCATTTGTTCGAGATACGTCAAAAACAGAGTTGAAAGCCCTTTTTGGACTATACTACTTGGCTGGTGTACTGAGAATAAATCACCTGACTGTGAAAGAAATCTTCGACAAAAATACAGGTATAAGTTATTTCCGGTCTACAATGAGTGAAAAAAGTATTGAATTTTTAACTAATTGTCTTCGTTTCGACGATCGTTCGACAAGAGCTAAGAGAAGACTGGTGAATAAATTGGCGCCCATAAAAGAACTCTTTGATCATGTAATTGAGACTTCAAAAAACCTGTATTCTCCTTCTGACTGCACTAGAATAGATGAGCAGTTGCTTGGTTTTAGGGGAAGGTGTCCATTTCGGATGTACATCCCTTCAAAGCCAGATAAATATGGAATCAAACTACTGATGTTTTGTGATGCTAAATCATACTACATGATAAATAGTATAATATACACAGGAAAAGATTCTACTCCCAGAGGAATACCCGTTGCTGAGTATTACGCGCTTGAGTTGTCAACTTCTATTCACAATACCAACAGGAATATAACATACGATAATTGGTTTACCTCTATACCTACCACTCAGAAACTGCTGTCAAAAAATGTAACTACAGTTGGAACACTGAAGAAGAATAAAACAGAAATACCGAATCTTTTTACTGATACGAAAGACCGTGACCTGAATACATCAATGTTTGCCTTTCATGATGAACTTACTCTACTTTCATATGTGCCTCCAAAACTTAGCAAAGGAAAAAAGAAAGTCGTCCTTATGCTTTCCACCATGCACTACGAAGCAGACAAAGACAAAGCTTTTAATTTGCCAGATATTATATCATTTTATAATAAAACGAAAGGTGGAGTTGATACGTTCGACCAACTTTGTCATACGTATAGTGTGTCACGCAAAACTCGCCGCTGGAGCCTATGTGTATTTTATGGACTATTAAACATTGTGGGGATCAATTCCATGATATTGCTAAATTCATCAAATGCCACTAATAAGCAAGTTTTCAAGAATAGGCGCACTTTTCTGAAGACACTCGCATTTGATCTCATCAAACCTCACCTGGAAGATAGATTTCTGTATCGTACTTTACCAACATCCCTTCAAATAAGTATTGGGGATATATTAGGGAAAAAGCGATCATTAGCTGCAGTAACTAATGAAAATTCAAAATCTGGAAGATGTTCTTTCTGTCCAACGTCCAAGGACCGTAAATCACGCACACAATGTGCCATGTGCAAAACTTTCATTTATAATGAGCACCAAAAAAAAATTTGCCAAAATTGTTTAAGTTCCTAATTTAATGTGCCTTAATTGTGTTCATTGAGACAAAAATTAATGTAAGGCAGCATATGTAAGTTGATTTTTAATAATACTTTATCACCTTTTGAAAATGTGTCTTTTTTATTTGGGGTGTGCTTGTACCCCAGGGTACCGTTACTGAAATTCTTATATGGGTACGGTTCTAGGGTTAAACGTGTTATATTGACTTTTCATACTTATTTTAGGAACCCTATTGGCTGTTTATTTAGTAACAAATTTTGACACAGTTGTAGAAAAAAAACATTCTTACTGTTGTTTTTACGTATAAACTACTGCATAAAACAACAAGGAAAATAGCAAATCTGGGAGAAAAACAAGCAAGGAGCCCATTTTTGCCAACAATATCGACACCTAAACGAATGTCAAAATAAACTCGTATTTCAGAGGGGACCTTTGTCCTAGAACGTAATAGGCTCATTTAAAGCTTATTATTAAAATATGTGTATTATAAGCTGTTGTATTGTCTGCACATAGTCTATGAACGCACGCCATCTGTCAACGTCAATTCGTAATTAAAAAATATCATGAAATGGAGTCCGAGTGAACGATACGTGTCTTTTCTGGAATCACCCACAAAGCATCATATAAAGCATGGTGTCAGATAAGGGATAAAATCACAAGTCACGGAAAAGAAGGGAACACTCTTATTTCCAAATTTTTCAGCAAAAATTTCGTCTCGTGTCCAAGTAAGACCTGACTAAGCACATACAGCAAAATGTCCGACAAACCAAGCATCGTTGTTTCAAATAATTTAAGGCCTCTGTCAATCGCTAATGGAGAAAATGCAGCAGAAAAATGGAAGCTGTGGAAACAAAAATTCCAAATTCTAAGTGACGCCAATGATCTGGACAACCGGAAACAAAGCAGGTAGCCAATTTTTTTAAATTCGATTGGTGACGAAGGCTTAGAAATCTTCAATTCTTTCAATATAAATAGAAAAACAATAACTTTGGATGAAATTCTCAAAAAACGTGACGGAAAATTTACACCCTGCTAATATACAACAGTGAAACGGTATAACTTTTTCACCCATCATCAAAGAGATGGAGAATCTTTGGACGAATATGTAACAATTCTCAATAATATGGCACAGACATGTCAATTTCAAATACTGAAAGATTCTTTTGTAACAATCTTGACATTGTAATATAATTAATTTTATTTATAATAAGCAATGACTTTTAGCTAATAAATTAATAATGTTAAGATGTGAAATGTATTTAATCATTTTAATTTTGGAATGTAAATTGTATTGTATACTTAATTAATTTAAAGGACAATGGGCAAAATTGTATGGAGCTTGTCCCATCGGCGGCCACATCTGCACTATTTATTTCCTAGTAGCCAATTATGTATACAATAAGACTACAAAAGACTGTTTCTGTAAGTTCCTTGGATAAAAAGTTATCATAGGTGGAATATATTAAAAAAAAATAACGAATTAAATCATTTAAAAGGAATTATTACAGTTTGTATCTTAAATACAATATTTTGTACACCTCGTGGTGATGTTACATTGATATAATAATGAATTTTAAGTGTATTATAATGATGTGACTATGTTATTATATACGTAATATACAAATATAAGATAATGATAGCTTAAATAAAACTAAAGGTTAGTTAAATACGTTGATTTATTAAAATAAAAAATAAGTATATGCCAGATTACAATAATACAATATTACTTAATAACTACAATAATTATTGGACTTTAATCGTCATCAACAATTATTTCATTTAAAAAATCAGCTGGTAAAAGAATGTCTTCCTCTTTGTTTCTGGCCCACCCTAAGTACCAAACTATACACATTGTGTGGGCGCAGCAACCCAGAGTGCGCTACCGCTAAGGCAACTGCAATAATAGTTTTCTATAGCTTCCCTATTTTTCTGCCTATTGTACCTGTACATTGGGTATCTCTATACACTTATATATTACATAGGCCTTGTCGCACATGCTCCGCATAATAGCTGCGAGCTAACTTCACTTGATATGTGCCAAGTGCAAAAATAATTAAATCATCTTCGGTCAGCGACGGAAAATCACTTAAGTTAGGTTGGTTACCAGTAATACTATCAAAGCTAGCCCGTCGATGATTTAAGTTGTTGCCTAGGACATACTCTTCTAAATGATTTGGTTGGTTCAATCGTTGGTTTATTATTGTTATAAATGTTTCTGCGTGTACATTATCACGTAATGGTTCTCTGCCTGTGTTCAATAATGCAGCGGCTATTATTAAATCCTGCATCATATGGGGCAAAGCACGATTAAAAAAATCTTGCTGAAATAACTTGAAGTCGCGTTTAAACCAACCATTTATGACTTCGATAACCCAGCGGCATATGGTAACCAACCTAGACTTATTAGCTTGCTCTGTCGTTAATTGATCTTCGTTGCGATTTTTTGTTTTTGGCAAGTGCGCTTCATATCCACAGGCATGTAAATCATCGATTACGTCGCGAAATCCACGGTCTAAGATGAGCAAATCCCCTTGTCGAAAAAACCAATGAAAACTGCCTTCTTTGTCTTAGATCATATTTTTTAGGATTTGTGCATCCGACTCTGTAGCTGCATATGGCCCAAATGCATCTATTATATGTCCATCGCAGCACACTATTAAAAATGGTTTCAATAAATTCGTGAATTTGTGTAGACTATAATGATCGCCTTTGGAATAAATGGTTTGTGGACTTTTGAATGTAGATATAAGTGGCGTCTGCTATCACAATTGCCTTTCTATCTGAGGGTTCTGCATTTGGATTTCCAAAAACAGCATTTGGCACTTGAAGATTTCGATTAGCTATGTCCCTTCTGTCAATATGATCGTAACCCAGATGTCGAGGAACGAAGTCCAAAAAAAGGGAATCCCTGGCTAACTTAAGATGTCTTTCAAGGGTTCGCCGGCTCATGTCGAAAAGTGATGCCAGCCTTTCGTTTGCTTCACCACTTCGCAGCTTCATTAGGTAACAGGCTAATGTTGTATTCGGACGAGTAGATACGTTCGACAATGACGGGGTTTGTTGATTTGTTCCATAATATTCATAAATTGTGCTCGACTGACACCCAATCGAATGTATATTTCATTTATGTCCATGTCATCTATATGATCAAAATCCAATATATATCCTCGAAGCACTGCTATTTTCATGAGGCTCAGGATATGCAAAAAATGTGTGGCATTAAAATCGTGGAGCAAGTTAGGGCTGTCAATTATTTGATCCCAATCGTTGGATTCCAAATGTTGAACGCAAACTCTTGCGCTATTGGGAATATAAAAGTTAAAATGAATTAAAAATGTTATTTTCAGATTATCCGGAATTCTTCGGAGTAACGTTCGTCTGCAGTTTTCAATCATACAACGCGTCGCTGTATTAGGGATTCTTGAATATTCTTCGATTTGTAATGCACATTCGTGTGGTTGCGTATTTTCATTTAGTTGCGCAGCTCTTTCTGCCCGTTGCCAGCATGGTCGACAAATATACTCCTGGCCGTTGTATTCTAGCTGAAGATGAGAATATTACAATTAGTTAAAGTGCATAGCTTAAATGGTTTCACAAAACTGTCGATACGATGACTACTTAGTTACTCTTCTAAACAAAAAAAAACCGATAAAGATAAACACTATTCTTTTTCTAAATACGTATATAATATAATACCAGTAACAACGCTTCATAACGATACTTTTTAAAGTGAGAAACTACCAGTTCTTGACATGACAAATAAGACATAATGATTTAGTGTGACTTACCTGACGCTCAGGAGTAACAGCTTCAATAATATATTGGGCTACAGTGGGATTGTCTTCAAACCGAGCGTGTGTTATCTGGTATCTTCTTCTTTTTATCACAGATCGATTACACAAAATACACATTTGACGGTTATCAGCCATAGTTATAGGAATGCAATTCACAAAGTCCAGTAAAACAAGCACAAGTCACCAAGTTAGATATCAACAAGTCCGAGATACAAGTCAGAGTCGAGAGAGATTGTCAAACAAAAATAATCGCACAGTACTCAACGAAACAAATGTCAACGATAGACTGCACTTTGCTCGCGGACCTGACGTAAATCCCCGGGTATTGTGTGGGAGTCGCACTCGTCGATGATTGGTCACACGAAGCAGGTAGAATTCGTTGGTCTGATTTTAACAATGGTTCCTAGAATTAATTGAAAACAAAAACCAACTTGAAGTGGCTCATTCAACGAATACGTTAACAAAGACAGCGGTTGAGTGCTCGGGTCGCCCCGCACATTATTACCGCCATTTTTTTTGACACCGGTGCAATCCTGGCACGATGTACGATCGGCCCAGTGCATATTAGCGGATAAAAAGCATGATAACAAAGGTATTGAATAATGTGACAAATATTTTACATTTACATGGAAGCCCAACAGTTTCATTACTTTATTTATTAATGCATACGTTTGTAAAATAAGCAAAATGCAAAGGGTTTTTGTATGTTTTGTCATTAAAACAAAAAATGCTGAATGATAAAAATATGACAATTCATTAAAATAGTATTTAACCCATATCTTTTTTCCCAAATGATATTTAATCATACTCCTTGAACAATATTTGTTCTACAAGCACTCACCTTTCAAATGACACTAGTTTTATTAATGGCCGCTAATGGGCCAGGACGCCCATTGTTCTTTAAAGTATAATAATTTAAATTCAAATCCTTTATAAAAAAGGGCATGTTATATTGTCTATACATAGTCTATGAACGTACGCCATCAGTCAACGTCAATTCGTAATTCAAAAATGTCATTAAATGGAATCTGAGTGAACGATACGTGTCTATAAATTTATAAAAATAATAATCCTGGAATCAACAAAGCATCGTATAAAGCATAAGCGAAATCCAACGGGGGGTAAAAATCATGGTATTTATCTAGCCACTGATGTGTATTTGACAAGATTGTCTTGACCGATATAATTATAGTAATACCTAGCTCGACTTGGATTAGAGATAAAATTCATAGGTAAATCAGTATCTACAGTCTCCCCAGGGATGTGCCGTAACAGGCGTTGCACAGAGGGGTGGTCTTTTTAGAGGTAACGGGCAATGGCGGATCCAGGGGAGGGGGTCATGGGGGTCATGACCCCCCCCTGGGCTGGGTCCAGGACCTAGAAGGACCGCTAATTAAAATTGTTAAACATGTTTTTTTATATTTTTGTCACAACATAGATTTTATTGAAGAACTTTTAATATTTAATTGATTTAATATGTTTGTTGTGACTTTGTTCGACGGCAAACGAATGCATCTAAAATTTGAATTTTACTGCTCCACCGCCACGGCTGCCAGAGGTGGCGCAAGCTTTTTTTCGATCTAATCTCTTGCTAGATCTAACCTCAATCGGAACGACTAAACTTTAGTAATAAAGTATTAAGTTAAAAAAAACTTCTGGCCTTATTATAAAACGATTTCTGACCTTATTTTAAATTGCGATATTGAGATGTACCCTAATATAAGATTTTAATATGTTTTATGGCTACACTACCTGTTAGTGTAGCGACAGCAGAAAGATCTTTCTCTACGTTACGAAAAATCAAATCATGGCTAAGAGCTTCAATGGTTGGAGAACGTCTAACCGTACTGGCACTTCTCCACGTCCATGATGGTGAAGATGTTCATCCTAGCGATTTCGGCTACGGCGACTGTATCATGGCTATTTTATTCAAACATTAGAGCTTGGTTGTTCAGCTCGTGCGCTCGTTGGTGACTGGCGTATCCACATTTTGCTGAGAATGCCATGTTGCATGTAGGTCACGTTAACACACCGTTCGCACGACGATAGTGTATGGCCGTTGGTGGTCTGGCCTTCAACTCATCTCGTTTTATGTCCAAATCTGCTCGTAATAGCAATTCAAAATCAGAGACTTTCAAATTAATGAAATGTCTCCAATACAAACGTTGACCTGCTTTGTACTCCCACTGAGATGGTTCGATCTTGCATCTTTCATTTGCCTTTTCAGAACATCCTTACATCTTAGATATTGTCCATCCTGTTGACGTTTGCCATATTTGAGTCTTGAGAAGAAGATGAGTTTAGTCAATCTGTCACCCGACATTCGCGACACATGTTCACTCCAGCGCAGCTGCAAACGTTGGAGGTATACCTAGTCGTGAGGCAGCACGGGTAGGTCTCGATACCTCCGACGTTTGCACGACGAAGAACATCCGTATTTCGGACACGATCTTGCCACCGGATGTTCAATATATCTCGCAGATACTTGTCGAGAGCACAAATGAAATGAAATGGGTACAGGAACCATGTTTCATACGAATACAAAAAATTTCGGAGCGCAATGACCATATACACTTTTATTTTGGTGGATAGCTTGATGTCATGCGAATCGCAGTTTTTTTATTCTTGATGCGCCCACTCTTGACCTCATTCTCGCCTGATGGTAAGCGATAGATGAGGTCTACGATGGAACGAGTGAGCCCAGAAGATGCCTATTCACTCTTGCTTTAAAGGCTGAAAGGTCATAAGTGGCAGGAAACACAGAAGCCGGCAGAGAGTTCCACAGCTTGGATGTACGTACAATAAATGTGGAAGAAAAGCGCTTGGTGCGACAAGATGGTATATCAACCAAGTGTGGGTACCCCCAGCAGTGCATCTGGTAGTCCGGTAGTGAAAGAGAGATGGAGGGATCAGGTCATGGAGCTCCTGCGCACACTCCCCGAAGTTCAATCTGTAGAAGACCGACAGACATGCAACGTTTCGCCGATGAGTCAGGATGTGAAGCTTGCCCATTAGCGCCTCGTCACCTATAAGCTTTTTGGCTCTGCGCTCGATCAAGTCCAGTGCATCAAGTTGGTATTTTGCAGAGCCATCCCAAAAGTGGCTGCAATACTCCACGCAGGAACAGACTTGTGCTTTATACAGATTTAGAAGCTGTTCAGGCGTGAAGTACCGTCTCACCTTGTGCAGGATACCCAGCTTTTTTTTTCTGCAATCTAAGCTCTGGACTTGATGGTTGAGCCGAAGTTGAGGTCTGACGACAACTCCATTCCCAAAAGCTCCAGGCGGTCGGTGACTGGTACAGATGTACTTCGGAAAGTAGGGGATACTTCAAAAGGGCTCCATTTAGCGCTGAAAAGACAAGCCTGCGTTTTCAGAGCGTTGAATTTAACCAGATTGTTGTCGCCCCATTGGGAGACGAGATTTAAAGTCAAATTCATGCGCTCTACCATGGCCTTTCTGAGAGTGGCAATGTCGTCCTTGCCAGCTCTAGCACTGGAAAAGTATCTCTCTGAGACTGTGCTGTCATCCGCGTACCCAACTGCTCCCAGCTGAAGTAAGTCATTGATATGCAGCAAAAAAAGCAGTTTACCAAAAGCAGCAGCAGCTCCTATTCTAGTGTTTACCTCTGCGTCTAAGTCACACTTTGACGTAATAGTGCTTCCAAGATATGTGAATCTATGGACTTGGCCTAATATATTGTTTCCAAAACACATTAAGTGGTACATTGTCATATAGCCCTCCTGCTGCCATCACTACGGTTTTTTGACATTAATTTTAAGCCCAAACTTAATGCATGCTTAATTTAATTTGGTCATAAGATTTTGAAGGCCACTTGCGGAGTCTGTGACGAAACATACATCGTCGGCATACATAATCTCAGTTATAAGTGCCACTGAAATTCGTAGTCGCTTTTAGTCTCGCAGGGTTGAAAGACCACCATACGTGCGAAACTTAATGCAGATATCTTCGGTAAGATCCCTTAAGGCTTCACGGACAGCAATAAAAAATATAATGCGAACAAAGTTCCCTGTTTGACCCCACAGGTGACTGAGAAAGATTCTGACTGTTCACCATTGACTATAACGCAACATGTCATGTAAAAGTCTAACAAATTTTTCCGGACAACCCAGTATAGACTGGACCAACCAAAGAGCTTCACGAGGAACGCTGTCAAAGGCCTTTTCAAGGTCAACAAAACACAAAAACAATGGTGGACCTTGGTCCCTGCTCTTCTCAATAAGCTGGTAGATTGAGATGATGGCCTCACAGGCAGTAAATCTTCGGATAAAGACAGCAATCTTTAGAAGGACTCGGGCGAAATTTTTTCCTGGAACGGAGAGAAGGAAAATGCCTCGGTACGAATTACAGTCAGAGCGATCTACTTTGTTTTTGTACAGTGAGCAAATGCGAGAGATTTTAAGCACTTACACGTACATCTTCCGCCCACATACGCAACAACAGTTTCCACATGATCTGTTGTAACTCCTCACCTCCATACTTCAGCATTTCGCCGCAGATATTATCTACGCCTACTGCTTTCTTATTCTGCTGTTGCGTTGTGACTTCCTTCAAAGTAATAGGTTCAAGTAACTCTTCCCTTATAATTAGGTTTAGTTTTGTGGAGGGAATTAATGTAAGTTATATTAGCAGAGCATCAATATTCATCATTTAGGTCATTAAAATATTGAGCCCAGCGTTTCAAGATATCGTCCTTGTTGGCGAGATATACTCCATCTACGATACGTTTACATTTTTCCTGGCACCTATGACTACGAATCTCGTTATAAAATGCACTCAGCTGTTGTGTGTCTATATCCAATGTAAGAATATCGCCTTCTCTTGCCACCACTTATCTTTCGCATCTCTCGTTAGTCTTTTCAATCTTGAAGTGCTTTCCTTGATTCGCTTGTGTAAGTTTCTATTGCAAGTATTATTGTGCTGCATATTAAGTACTGACGGTGACCGCTTAGTGCACTTGTAATTGTATCGTCATTCTCATGAAACCAGTCATCTAAATTAGTATTTCTATGGCCCAAGATTTGAGAGCTTTTTTCCGTAACAACAGATGTTACGGACTGCAAAATGGTCTCCAGGTCATCGTTTTTATTATTCAAGGAATTAAGAGCTTCATTCAACTTGTTAACATAGGCTTCTCTTTTCTGAAAATGCTGAAAATTAACAGTTTCCAAACGGAATGGCTTGACCACGTCCATAAAAACGTACCTACCTATTGAAGTAGATGAAGTGATAACGCGTTTCGGGAGAAGATGTAACATAAAAATTGATTTTGTTATTTAAATATGGGTAGGTATTTTTAAGTACAGTACTGATATTTATTAATAAAATACCTACTATTTACTTGTATCTATTATTATCAATATTAAATTATAACTTCTTGTGACTTGACCACGACAATGTGACCCCCCCCTGGCGCCAAAGCTGGATCCGCCCTTGGTAACGGGGCCCCTTCTAAATGGGTGATGGTGATCACCGGGGTGGTTTTAGTGAGGTAAGAATCCCACACTCCCTGGTCTTCTCCCCGAAAGTCCAGGCGCCTATTGAAGGTTTCCCCCCGAAAACAAAACAAAAAAAAAAAAACAAGTTAAATCAGTATCTATCATTAAAAGTATTCAATAAATCAAAATATTTTAAGGCCCACTTGTCTAATGCATTTAGCGTTAACAAAATTTAATCATTCATTATTTCATAATACATCGTTCTATTTCGTCAATCGTATAAAGTAGATAGAACAGAATGATGTTTATATATCTTTAGCATTAAAGGTACAAATGAAATTATAAATCATTAATTGAGTAGAGGCACTTATCCAATAGGAAAATTTTCAGGTCTTCCTATTGGATATATATGTATATACTCAATTAATGATTTATAATTTTGACCATGTTTTTGCACTTGTATATTATTGTTTTCTTTTTTTGTCTTCTAATTGACAAGAACTTAATATTATGTTATTTTTAAGTGTTAATGTTGTGAATGTATATGATTTATATTTTTTTTACTGTTATTTCTATTTTTATTATTGTATTACAACTGTAGTTTTATAGGATAATTTCACACACAATGTATATTGTTAAATGAATAAAGGAAATGAAATAAAAATGGGCCAGGTATCAATTCAGAATTGTATCATAGTGTTGCTGTCAATCGTCTCATCTAGTGACAATATGTCAAATTACCAACATAAGTCATTGGAAAAATATATATATTTTCCAATAAAAAATATTACATCTTAAAATATTACAATATGTATATAACTAAATAACAGCGATTACGTAAATTGACAGTGATATTATAATACATTGAGAAAAAAAATGAAGAAACATTTACAAACTCACATGAAACTAGCCATATTTATATGCGTATTTAAGTGATTGGAATTTTATAATAGACTTAAACAACAGGAGCTCGTACCTAAATAAGAATAGCCGCAAGGGTTGATTATCAAGGTTAACCATCTTAAGGCCGTGCGCGCACTGCGTTGCGTTTTGGAAACGCAAAATCTGTGGAGTATTGAGTGTCATAAAAGCGCGCGCACTGCGGTGGAATAAACGCGTGCGGTAGAGTCACCGGTGGCCTCTCGCTGCAAAGTTGCGGTGAGTCTACCGCAAATATTTTGTATCGCATAAGAATGTATGTAGTACCGCGCACTACGGTGAAAAAAAAAACGCACGTTTTGTCTGATAATGTCGCCATACATACAGATTTCTTTGTATTTATACATATTTTTGATGTGTGATACAGATTAGCACTCGATACAGATTTTTATACAAATTTCACACTGTATTGATCAAAGTGACTGTTAAAACTAAAACAGAACTTAGTAAAATAAATTACCTAGATACCGCATTTATTACGTTACACACACCATTGTATGATTCTATTCATTATGGTTATTTTTTATTTTTTCATATACATTCTAATTGTTTTTTTATTGTATTTGTATTATGGAGAAAATTCCATATTTTGTGATGATGCCGCCAAAAAAAAACGATTTTCAAGCGCTTACATTGCAAGTACTACGTCAATAGATTAGGTATCTATTAAAATAATGTACTACGGAAATGTATATATCATAAAAAGGCCTACAAAAAAGTCCGCGATAGCATATATCTATCTCATATGGTTGACTCACAGTAACCATTTTTATCTCTAAATAATTAATTTAAGGCAGTGCGCGCACGGCCTAACATATCCAGATTCCAGAGCGCCTTGGAAAGCTCGTTAAGCTGATCCCAGCTGTCACTTGTAGAGTGGTACCCAACTGATAAGGCGCGTCGTGAATCTTCGTTTGCGCAGAAAATAAAGTATGGCGAAAGAACGCTTAAAACTTATAATCAACCTTAGATTACTACTATAAGGATCATAATACACTGCAGCTGTTAGTTCAGTCTCACTCACGCGTCACGCGTCGCGCGCTAACATGGCGGCAGTTGCCGACCAATACCGGTAAAGGAAAAGAAGCGCGGTACGAAAATTCATGTTCTGCGCAGGTACATCGGTAAGCCATATCAGTTGGGCTACTTAACAGCTTTGACAGTCGTTACGGGTCTGTAGAAGCCAGAGAATCTGATACTAGTCTTCCTTGTAGTGTTAGTTAACGTGTTACACAGCCCTTACACTTCATGTACTCGTACTTTTTTTTTCCTTTTGAATGCCTACTTTGTGTTGTGTGCTTTGTGGATGTCCGTAAGGATTGAGGAGCCACATCAGATTTTTTAAATCTGATCTCACCATTATTTAGCAGCAATGTAGCTTATTTTGCAGGCCGAATTCTAGATTTAGCAGCAAAATATATCACTAGTTATTTTAATGCAAAAGTGGCTCCTCAATCTAAACGTCTGAATTGAGGAGCCACCTGGAACTCGTTAAGTAATAGATGAATATTTATGAAAATTTTGTATCATTTAGTAGTAATTTTGCATATTACCGTCTAAAAATTTAGCTTCTGTAGCGCTAAAATGAAAGAAATTACAATACTATTAATATGGCTCCTCAATCTAAACTCAAGAGGTGAATTTCTATTGGATGTGAGCGATCAGTTAATATATTCGACATAATGATCATTTAGCAGGTGTTGTGTTTGTTTTTGCAGTATAGGAATAAAATAGTAGAACAGAGTAATTTTTGTATATTAACGCATTTTCTTTGGCTCCTCAATCCTGACGTTCTAATTATATATGTTTGACTGTAGCCACCTGAGATCTCAACGGAATCTAAAGCCAGAGATACTAACATTTAGCAGAAATGTCTGCTAAATATATCTGCACAGTTCAGTAATGTATATATTTTGGATTCTAAGAAAACAATACTTAACTATTTTCTTGTAAATTCAGTGTGTAGGGTGACCACATTTTGGGGGTACCAACAAATTAATATTTCACTTATGTACCCACAATAATACTTATTTAGTAACTAAACATTCATCAGCGGTGAAGTATTCTCGTTTGTACATGAATAATGTTCATGTACGAAATAAATAATTAACTGAAAAATAAAATTAACAACAACAAAACAACCAAACTGTGTGTTAATATAGTCTATCAAACATAGTTTCATATGAACTGAATGGTTGTGCTATGCGAACTATTATGTTTTACGTCAAGGTTTTTGTTGCACAAACTGAGTCTGAATTATAATCGTTAAATAGAGTAAGAATATTAATCATTTTCAACCGACGACAAAAAGAGGAGGTTATCAATTCGACGCGTATATTTTTTTTTTTTTTTTTTTTTTTATGTATGATCATCGATTACTCGAAGACGGCTGAACCGATTTGGAAAATTCTTTTTTGATTGAAAGGGTATACTTCGATACTGGTCCCATTTTCATAAACGTCAGGATCTGATGATGGGATCCTGGAGAAATCGAGGGAACTCTTCAAATATTATAGGCACACCTATGTCGTTTTGGGTATTTATTATAGTAACTTGTGCAGTTGCTCTCAAAAAGTACCATTTGAGGAAGTGGAACTGATGATGAAGACCACAGATGGCCGCCGAAACTACTCAATAATAAGTATTGAGTGGATTGCGATTCGATTACTTGAATATGGATGTCACGCACTTTATGCATGCATATGGTGATGTAGAGCTAATGGTGAAGTACCAGGAGAACTCCTCAACAATTAACGGCCCAGCATTGGGAAAAGCAATATTTTGTAAAAGGTTATAAGTAGTTGATAATTAGGCTCTTGTAACTAGGTAAATTAAAAATAGACCAACTAAAAAGAGTGTAATAAAAACTTTTTACCAAAAAATTAAACCGACTCCCAAAAAACACTGCAAAGTGAAAAATAACTTTAATTTCGGAAGTCGGTGCCAAAAACAAAAATACAAAACTAAAGACACCGACTACCGAAATTAAAGTTATTTTTCACTTTGCAGTGTTTTTTGGGAGTCGGTTTAATTTTTTGGTAAAAAGTTTTTATTTAAGCCAAAGTTGGAGAGTTTTGGAACACTCCGTCTGCACCATAGGAGGATTGAGTGTTCTAAATAAACCTACATAAAATCCAAAAACATAGCTAAAATAAATTGAATATTTGTGAATAGTTTTCAAAAATTCAATACAATTATTCCACATAAAAATGTTAACCATATATCTAGTATATATGTTGAAACATGAGTTACAGTATTTTCTCAAACTAGCAGATTGAGTGTTCTAGATAATTGACCATGACTTTGTCACCATAGGTTTCACAATTTTTTTATCTTTACCATGAAGTTTTCACAATTATTTCTTAAATTCTTTCTTGATTTCGTAAAAATATATTTAACTTTTAAAAAGGAGCACTCAATCCACACGCACACATATATAATCTGTTATATACGAGTATAATATGGTCACCCTACACACTGAATTTACAAGAAAATAGTTAAGTATTGTTTTTTCAGAATCCAAAATATATACATTGCTGAACTGTGCAGATATATTTAGCAGACATTTCTGCTAAATGTTAGTATCTCTGGCTTTATATTCCGTTGAGATCTCAGGTGGCTACAGTCAAACATATATAATTAGAACGTCAGGATTGAGGAGCCAAAGAAAATGCGTTAATATCATTGATATACTAAAAACCCAAGATGCACACTCAACGTCTCAAAACCGTCCGCATAAAATGAGTGCTTAATTCTAAATTATGCGCTCATTTGAAATAGTATCGCGTCACTCGCGTCTAGGTACACACGTCAAAAATGTCAAAATTTTCTTTGTAAAAACAACCTTAAACAATTGTCATAAGATAGAATTTGCAAAAACACATTTTGTACTTATAGCATATCTATTACTACGTAGGTGGTGAGTGTTTGGCGACAGTTTCGAGCGTCACTTTTCTTCGAGACTGTGCATCTTGGGTTTTTAGTATATCAATGGTTAATATACAAAATTTACTGTGTTTTACTATTTTATACCTATACTGCAAAAACAAACACAACACTTGCTAAATGATCATTATGTCGAATATATTAATTGATCGCACACATCCGATAGAAATTCACCTCTTGAGTTTAGATTGAGGAGCCATATTAAAAGTATTGTAATTTCTTTCATTTTAGCGCTACAGAAGCCAAATTTTTAGACGGTAATATGCAAAATTACTACTAAATGATACAAAATTTTCATAAATATTCATCTATTACTTAAAGAGTTCCAGGTGGCTCCTCAATTCAGACGTTTAGATTGAGGAGCCACTTTTGCATTAAAATAACTAGTGATATATTTTGCTGCTAAATCTAGAATTCGGCCTGCAAAATAAGCTACATTGCTGCTAAATAATGGTGAGATCATATTTAAAAAATTCTGATGTGGCTCCTCAATCCTTACGGACATCTTTGTGGCATGTTCTTGTTCTTTCTTTCTTTCACTGGAAGCCGATCTCGACATAGTTACGAGCCTTCCTATGCATGGAGTTTTTAAAAGTGCGTCGTCATATTTATAGGCAGTGTTCTGTATCTGACACATAAATACTATAAAATAACAATTCCAAATAAAAAGTTTTTAACTCGACCGCCAAAATTGACGTAGGTAGGACTATAAAAGTGTTTTGTTTAAACACTTTTCAAGCAATCAAATCTGCGATTGAAATAATATAGAAAACGCCGATTGCATGAAAATCGTTTTGTTTAGAACTTTTTAACTCTTCGAATCACGGAAGGCCGCCGGCGGCCACAAAAACCAGCTTAAGTTGACCTCTAAAATCGAAAAAAGGAAAAATAATTTTAGAGGTCAACTTAAGCTGGCCGCCGGCGGCCTGCCGTGATTCGAAGGGTTAATAGATTTTTGCGTGCATTAGCGGGCTCAGCTTTTCGTAATGTATAACTAGATGACAAACTACTGTTATCTGGTCCATATAGGCGAGAAAAACCACTTCTATTATGTACCTAAAGCGCGATACCCACCAGAAATCGAAATAAGGTACACAATCTTTCCTTGTACTTTCAAGATCAACAAAATTAGATGAGCAAGGGTAGCCCACAAAATATCTAAATATACAGGGTTAAATGTAAAACACTGAAAACCTCTCAGGACTATGTTACTAACATCATAATCAACAACTTTTGTTCTATGACTTTTAAGAATTCGTCATATTTTAGTTCACCAGATTTTCATACAAAAATAAAAATATTTAAATTGAACGCCCTAAATGTTACGAACTCTATGCGAAGCAAAAGAAAGCAATTTATACTATCGCTTTCTTTTGCTTTGCATAGACGCTACATGCGCTTAGGGCGTTCAATTTAAATATTTTTATTTTTATATGAAAAACTGAAATATGACGAATTTTTAAAAGTCATAGAACTAAAGTTGTTGATTATGATTTTAGTAACATAGTCCTGAGAGGTTTTTGGTGTTTTACAATTAACCCTGTATATAACTCAAAGGTGACTGACTGACTGACATAGTGATCTATCAACGCACAGCCCAAACCACTGGACGGATCTGGCTGAAATTTGGCATGCAGGTAGATGTTATGACGTAGGCATCCGCTAAGAAAGGATTTTGCGAAATTCCCACGGGATCGGGATTTACATGGGAAAAATCATTAAAATTGTAGAAATTAATAAAATTGAATAATTAAATAATGACCAGCATGTTCCAAAACACGGAGACGGCAGTCGGTAAGTACTCAAATCGCAGATGAATTTATTTTAATATTCTCATATTGTTCTTGATGTTCGAGTAAATACTGTTTTAGTTTTAACTTAAATGTTGGCCTACTTCCACAGTATTTTATAGGTGGGGGAATATTATTCCAACATTTACTCGCCGCATACCGAAAACTACCTGTGAACGCTGCCGACTTGTGATGCGGTGTCAAAAGGCTCTGAAAAGGCTAAGCAGATAGCTAATATAATGATGAACTTGTGTTGTGTTGACTTTATTAACTATTTTTTACCATTATGTCGTAATACTGAACTTTTCATTTGAAAAGAGCAAGATTTGTTTTTCATTTTAATTAAAGGGATTTATCGATCATCTACTTGGGAGATATAGATACATATGGCACTCGCAAGCGAGAATCATAACCCGATATCTAGTGTTTACAAGAATATGGCATGTGAATGAAGCTACAAAAACAGTTGAGGTTTTGCACAAAAAAAAAAAGTTATTTAAAAAGCAGCGAGCAGTCAGGTTTTTTAGACTTTTTAAATAACTTTTTTTATATTCAGTTTTTTAGTTTAAACATTTTTTATTTTTTGTTTTATTTTCCCGGTTGTGTCACATTGGCACCCAAACGGATTCAGAAAAGGAAAAGCGAAGTCCATATTTTTAAACATTCTCATTATATTATTTTTACTAGTATTACGCTAATGATAATCATGATTTATTTAATGTCACCTAAGATCTCATCTAAGAACACTTGGGCTGCTAAGACGAATCTAACGATAACTCAATTACGTAAATCCGTCTGGAGATATGAGGTAATAATAGATAAGACAGCTTTATCACAGAGGAAAATACTCTACTTTTCGTACCATTTGCGAAAAAATTAACACAATAATAATACTGTCGTTTGATTTAACATCGTAACGTATTTTTAGAAGATTAACTTATTTATAAAAATATATTAAAATAAACTTAACGTTTATGTATTTGAAGAAAACCAAAACACGGCAAATTCCTAGACTAATATTTTTTTGTCGGAAAAGCAAAGGCATCAAGGTCATACGGCCTCGTCGGTTTTCGTAATTTTATTTAAAAATCATAACTGCATAATAAATGCGTATTCCTTTTTCAAAAAGATGTATAATGCTTTATATAGAAACTCAATGGTGTAAACACAGATGTAGTTCAGTACAAATTTCGATAAATATTCCAAATTTAAATCACATTCTCCCCCTAGAGGATGAATGAAATTCAGTACAATTTTCTTTCCCTGTTTTTAACAGATTAAAAATGACTATTGTTATGTTCGCTTTTTGTGGCATAGAATGTCACTTTTTTGAGCAAGTGGTACGAAAAGAATATTACATACATACAAGATACGCGCCAAAAACATAACCCTTCCTTTGCAGTCGTGTAAAAATTTACTCATTTTCCTCTTTTCCCAACTATGTTGGGGTCGGCTAACAGTCTAACCGGATGCAACTGAGTATTAGTGTTTTTCATAGAGCGACTGCCTACGTGACCTCCACAACCCAGTATCTGAGTAACATGATACCCGTTGACTAGACCAGTCTCAGATTTACTGGCTTCTGAATACTCGTAACGACTGTCAAAGATGTTCAAATGACAGCCGGGAACAACGGGTTAACGTGCTTTCTGAAGCACTGAGGTATCACTCCACCAACTTCCAAACTCCAAGTTACTATTGAGAAATGCCTTAAGCTTTGATTTCCTAGGATAGCGGTGCCGTCATATAGCGGCCGTAAGGCTGCGTTTCCACCAGAGATGTGCGAGGATGCGTAGCGAGGGATGTGTTTGTAAAGAACCAATAGAATTGCTTCATTTACCTCGCCTCGGTCAGCACAGCTCTGGTGGAAACGGCTCAGCAGAGCTAGAATTTGCGCATACAAAACAAGCGAGGGATGTGTGCGAGGGATGTGTGCGAGAGATGTGTTGCGAGGGATGTGTGTTGAGAAGGATGTGTTGCGAGGTTTGCGCATCCTCGCACCACACATTAATGAGCATTTTCACAGCTCCGCTACACATCCTCGTAGGCACATTTTCATCGCACAGCTTTGGTGGAAACCCCCACACATTTTCACAGCACAGCTAGACATCCTCGCACGACACATTTCCATCGCACATCTCTGGTGGAAACGCACCCTAATACAGCGGTGAATGACGCAACTAGAACGTTGTCCATGTAAACTAAATGGCGCGGTTTCCTAGAGAGCGGAACTGACACCGTAACGTCAAAAAGCGGTGCCGCCATTTGCATGACGGCCGTCTTGTCGGTGTCAGATGGTTTCGTGAACGTTTCATTGATAGCGATGAAGCAGACAACGTTAACGGCCGTGGAACTTTCCACATGTCGTCACCGTAAAGACGGCCGCCTTTTTGCGTCCGTAATATTACGGCCGCTATATGACGGCACTGCTTTCCAAGCTTTACAGAAAAATCCTATAGCACTTTTTTGCACTAGGATCACTCAAACCACTTTAAAAAAATTCAGAGTAAATGTTTCACTGCTAATATGGTCCACTGAGCGTCATTCCGCACTATTCACGACACTTGCGTGTATTAGCGCCAATATCATTGTTTCCCTCGCTTCCCGGGTGGCTTCTGAAGCTGAAAGCCAGTCGACGTGTCGGCTTGAGCGATGCCAAAGCTCGTGTTCAGAGATGTGCTTAGACTCGGCTGCGACTGCGGCTGCCATGTTGGCCCTGAAATTAAAACATTTATTTAATTTTTTACTAACTTTTGCCCGCCTAATTCCCGATCCCAAAGAAATTCAGAGACAAAAACTATCCTATGTCCTTCCCAGGCTCCTAAACTATTCATACCAAATTTCATCTAAATCGGTTCAGCGGTTTAGGCGTGAAAAAGTAACTAACAGACAGACAGAGTTACTTTTGCATTTATAATATTAGTATGGATTAATTAGAGACCAAACATACTCATAGTTACATGGTAGAAAACAAAAAATACTTAAACTAAAATGATTAACATGTAACACACCATTGTCCACATGTTATTAAGTGTTTAAAAGAAGTTGACGACTGTGGTTAGGCACCAGTAATATAAAAAAAAAACAAAAAAATATTTGTAATTCGTTATTATACAAATCAATATGCTGCAATTCAATACAATATCTTATCTTACGAATATTATAAATGTGAAAGTTTGTGACGATGGGTGTATAGATGTATGGATGTTTGTTATTCTTTCATACAAAAACTGCTGAACAGATCTGAATGGAAGTTGGTACGTAGATAGTTGATATATTGGAATAACACATAGGCTACTATTTATTGGGGAAGAACAGTATATCAATTCAAATTTATTTATTTTTTAAACAATAACAATAAATAATATTTTGAATGTCAAAATTATCAAAACCGATCAAGTCGTAGTATATGCGGTGACCATATAACGAGTAGTAGCGCCCTAATTTTTCTACATTCTTTTTGCCAAGCTATAAGTTATAATGAATTGCTCAGCAAAGCGGATCGTCCCACAGTCTCCGGGAAGATGGTGTATCGGGTAGGTCAGAATTCGGGTCATCATCTTCCTGCCCGCAGTTACTACGGTTATTTTAGGTTCGGTGCAACCCGTTTTCTTCTTCCATTCTCCCCTGTCAGACTTCATAGCATCATTTACTTCTTTTTCTTTCAAATCATTCCACAATCGATCCATCAATCAATCCATCAATCATTTATTTTTGTGAACATAAGTAAAATAGGTGGTAAAATATATGTCATTAGTAACTATCTATGTTCTGCTGTAAAAGCATACAAAAATATTAAGCTTACATTAATTTAAATTAAATCACATCATAGTAAATTAAACCAAATCACATCATATTGTATTAAATTGAATTACATCATATTGTATTATATTGAATTACATCATATGAAATTAAATTAGATTACATCAAGATATCAAAAATTAAAATAAAAAATATTATAATCAAATGTCAGCTATGTCAATATTAAAATTATGTATTTACATCAGATATCAGGAAATAGTAAACTGTCGGTCATAAAATTCATTAATACTTGTCATTTAAGTCTTCAATGGAGTAGTATGTCTTATCAACTAGAAATAGAAGTAATTTACGCTTAAAATGGCCGACATTTTCCTCACTTCTGATACCTTTTGGCAATTTATTATATATTTTTGGAGCCATTACGAAAATCCCATCCATCAATCCATCTTTTCTTTGACCTTCCTCTGCCTCTCCATCCATTAACATTCAAACCTCTCACACTTCAGTTACATGCGTGTCATCCCTCCCCATCACATGTTCATACCAAGATAGGTGAGTTCCTGATATTTTTTATTTTTTTTCATAATAGGAGGCACTTTCAAACTTCCTCTTATATACTCATTTCTTACTCTATCAATTCTTGTAACACATTCACATCTCTGCTGATGCTGTACTTAAGGAATGGTGTAATAAAGTTGTCTTACCACTGGCGTCTACTGAAGGGAACGGCGACATTGCACTGCCGACGTAAGTGAACGGCGTTGGTCCCGCCAACTGTTGCAAGTTACCTGTAAGTCAAGAACAGTTAACTTAGACAACATCACATAAATACTTATTTATCTATCACAAAGGTAGATTGTACACTAGTATTATTATTTGCATCCTTATGGATATTGTAAGATGTACAATAAAGTATTAATAAATAATAATAAATAAAGGTACAATGAGCACGCACGGTGCAAATCAGCGGTACGAGGAAAGTACAGTACAGAAACATGATTTTTTCATCAAATGATCATTCCTTGTAATATCTACAGCCTTGGCCAAAAGTATTAGGCACCATATGAAAATTCACAATACATGTTTATTAAGTGAACAATGAATTATTGCTTATCTTTAATGTGATGTCGGGATCATAAAACATTACCTAGAATAATAGACGGCATGTTTTCAGTGTCATAAAATATCAGGCGACCGAAAAACAATTTTTTTTTTGTAATGTTGTAACAGTCGATGTTTGGTTATTTGTTGTCAGGACACCAAAGAGTAAACTCATTTGTTTGTCTGTTTATCGGGCAATAAGTTAGCTAATTTACTTTAAAATGCCAAAAAAGTGTGAAATCAGTTTTGAATATAGAGTGAAAACCCAACTTATGCATAAACAAAGTAGGACGCAAATGGAAATTGCCAAATTAGTAAAATGTTCGCGTTGTGCTGTGCAATCTGCCATCTGCTCAGACTGGTATGCACGCTAATAAACCAAGAACTGGCAGAAAACGTGTGACTACAGAACGCGAGGATAGAATGTCAATACGCGAGTCGCTGAGAGATCAGAAAAAAACTTCGTCTGAGCTTGCCGCTGCCTTATCCGAAGAGACGGGAAGGACGATAAGTGCTCGAACAGCAATAACACTTGGGGAAGCGGGCCTAAAAGGATGCAAAGCCAGGAAAAAGTCATGACTTTCAGAAAGTAACAAAGAGAATCGTCTTCAGTGAGCTCTACAACACCAACATTTCACAGAGGAAGATTGGTCTAATGTGGTGTGGTCCGACGAATCTAACTTTGAAGTAAGTCTATAAATGACTACTTTTATTATTGAGAACGTTTACTTCTTCGCTGTAACCACTTTAATCAATAAAATTAGGAAGATTTTAAAAACAAAAAAAAATCCTATTTCTCAGGTATTTGGAACACCAGGTGTGACCTTCGTTAGGCGACGCGTGGGCGAAGAATATCTTCCAGACTGCGTAGTACTGTCAAACACGGCGGAGGCAGTATAATGATCTGGGGTTGCATGGCCGCTGATAGTGTCGGCGAAATGTTTATTTGCGAAGGTCGTATGAACAGTGAAAAGTACATACAAGTACTTGAAACTGACCTTATGCCTTCGCTAGGGCGAATTTTAGGTGACACTAACTTAGATGGGGTTATATTCCAACAAGATAACGCTCCTTGTCATAAGTCAGCTACTACAATGCGTTGGTTTACTGATAACAGTACTAACTTATTGGATTGGCCTGCTCAGTCCCCAGATCTTAATCCAATCGAACATCTCTGGGGCATTTTAAAGCGTAAAATCAAAGAACATAGCATTACTTCCAGAACAGCATTAAAAAATGCGTTATTTCAAGAATGGAACGCCATCACGAGGTCGGAGTGTACTAAACTTGTACGAAGCATGCCTGAAAGAACTCGTGCTTTTATAAAATCAAAAGGTGGACCAACTAGATTTTAAGGTTTTTCTATTCTATGAAATGTACTTTTATGTTAATAAACCAATTAAAAGGACTATTTCCTTTTAATTGGTTGTTTTTTTTCTTTAAGTTAAGAAAATTGTGGGGTGCCTAATACTTTTGGCCAAGGCTGTATATCTATACTAATATTAACCAGTATTATGGATACATTGTAAAAAATATATTTTTAAAAGAGTAACTGTGGAGTTTCTTGGCAGTTCTTCTCATAGAAAACGACCAATTTCGAACCGTGCACTAACTTCTGACGTTTTGAAGTGCCCTTGTAGGTAGTAAGTGAAATAAATTATGTTGAGTTCGAGTTTAATTTATGAAGCGGAAAAGTTTGTATTGGGTGCTTGAAGTTCCAGGAAGGTTATAGAATACTTTTTACCCGACTGCAAAAAAGAGGGTTATGTTTTTATCGTAACAAAGTACACGGGAGCGAAGTTCCGCGCGACTACTAGTTTGAAATAAGAGAAAATCTAAACAATTGCACTACAACAGTTTTTATTGAAAACTGAGAAGTTACAAAAAGTTACATAGCACCAACGAATTAGGAATGATATAGAACCAAGGATCTTCTACCTACTAACTGGATTGCTTACGAATGATTCAAAGAATACAGAATGTCTTTCTTAGCTGTTAAACAATAGAGTATAAACTTGCACGCATAAAACTGAAGGAACTATTCGTTCCGAGCGAGACAGTGCGTGTGTGGACTGTGTCCCTTTCTTCTGTGTGTCAGATTAAAAATATTTATTTCAATGGTAATTTTTTCGACCTGTCTGTTGTAGAAATAACACCTAGTTTTAAACTTCTTTGGAATTCTATCTTTAAAATGAATTACCATTATTACTGTATGCATATTAATGAAAATTAAAGTTATTTTACCATGCAAACACAAGATGTTTAAAACAAAAAAAAAGTGGAATTTGTAATAATTAGTAGTGATATATTATACTATACATGGCAATTACTACGTTGCCGTCTGACGTTTACTTGACATCTGTATGTTTGTAAATTTGCATTATATTTAATTTTGTGAGTTTTCGTAATATCAAAGTGCAAGTGTCTGGAATTTCCTTTTTTAAGTAAGTTTTGTGACTTTGTTTACAAATTGCATTTAGGGTGACTATGTTTTCAATGTAAAAGTGGATGTTCTTCTCTTTATTCTTCTTATTTATTATTTTTCTTTCTTCTCATTATTTGTTATTTTTTGTTATTTTAAGTTTTCCTAAAAATGATGATCTTCGAGACCGGTGGCTCAGTGTTCTACACAGAAAAAGGTCAGAAATGGTTCCAAAATGCCGCCATTTCAAGTCCGAAGAAATATTGCATTTCGAAACAAGATCAAATGATGCAATTCCATCCATTTTCCCTAAAGTAAGTTATCAATCTTTACAAATGACATGAAGATCACCGTTTCGAAATAGAATATGAGCATAGCAAGATGAATTTTCATTTTGAATGTATCTTAACCATAAATAGGTACTAAAATTTTGTTCTCATCAATCTATTATTATTTTAGATTCCTGTTAAAGCGAAACAAATAAATGTTTTAAGTACTATACTATTGAAAACCACTAAAGAAAAGAATATACAACCTGTACTGGGCACATTCAAAGATCTGGTAAGTGAAAGTTATGAAAGGAGACAAATTAATAAGCATTAAAGTTGACATTTTAGTTGATTTATATACTTTTGCTTAGCAAATTGGTGGCAAAAATATTTTATATAATTTTGGCCAAAAACTCAGCTACGTAAACTTGCTTACAAGTGTAGTTTATTATATTAATAATTACTTATAACTTAATTACTTAACTTTTATCCACTGCAGTTAGTTAATGACGACAAATAATAATAATAATGCATAATTTAAAGATTATTTCCATACTTTTAACTAATAATAGTGTAATACATTTTTTAGGGTTGTGTGTCAAGCCAATCTTGTAACAAACCTGCAGCTGCAACATATGAGAAACTAGAAAATATAGAACCAACCTAATAATAATAACCTTATAATAATTGTCATTCGATCTGCCTCCTTTATGTTTAGAATTATGTATGTTAATAATATTGATTTCTAACCTTAAATAGCACATATGGTGTTAGCCTGTAATTAATTGTTACACTTATAAATGTAATACTGTTTCATACAAATGTAGTGTAAACAATTGTAGGTTAACCTAAATAAATATATACACAAATAAATTATATCTCTTCTGTTATTCTTTCTATTTATAATCATCGTTTTTCATGAAGGGTTTTAGTAGTTTTAATTATATATAAAACATTGCATCATTTTATTTTTAGTCTACTGGTTCTGACCGTACAAGTGTCGAATAAACGTAGATTACCAATTAATGCACGTTTGTTTTGACGTCTACACCACTGCCTATCAAGGCCAAGACTTCGAAGAATTGCCAGCTGGTGATTCTGTTATTAATTCTGTATCTGCAATAATTGTATTTGTATCACGGTTCTTAACCACTTTGAAAGTTTATAATTCAACGCAATATATTAATATATAATATCTTTATTTCATAAAATACAGATTTGACATGTTTAACATAAAAACAATTTCAGTGAGCTTTGGTAGAAACACAATACAAAAACTATCTAGGGACTGTAATCTGTACACAATAAGGGAAACCCTGCCTCTCAAACTAGGGTGGAACCTGTATTTTGAGAGACAGAAACAGAACAGCAATAAAGTCTGCTTAACAAAACCAATTTTGCATTTAGTCCGCATAAGGAAGGGTTTATTATAGAAATTAGCGCGCTCAATATAAGTTCCTCAGATATATATTGAGAACTAGCTTTTCGCCCACGTGGAATTCTGTTATATCGCGCTACCGAGAAACTGTTCAAAAATCTGAGATAGAAAGAACCCTATATAGTTCCCAGGGTTTTAAACTATCTCCATGCCAAATTTTTTCGAAAGCGGCTCTGTGATTTAACCGTGAAAGCGTAACAGACCGATATAGACCTTTGTATTTGTAATGGAATTTATTTCTTTCTTTCTATTTAATACGTTGTTAAGAAAAAAAACCGGCTAAGTACGAGTCGGACTCGCGCATGAAGGGTATTTTTATAGGTAGGTAATGAATGGTACGGAACCATTACCTATAAAAAGCGCCAAAAAAAATCACAACTGTTGTATGGGAGTCTCCCTTAAATATTTATTTTAATTAATTTTTTGTATTTTTTGTTATAGCGGTAACAGAAATACATCATTTGTAAGGTTAGTAATAAGTGTCTTAAAAAAACCTGCAAATATTGCATCAAATAAAATTGTCCTTACGTTTATCGCGAATTGATATCCACACTACTAGAAAGAGATAGCTAGGTCCTTCGAGGGTATACTCTTCGGAACGGATTTAAGCTTCGCGTCCGCATTCCAGTTTAGGTACAAGTTCCTTGTATAGAACACGAACTCCGCTCAAAAAAGGTTCCACGCAAAACACAATCAAGTAGGCGGGGAAAAAAAAAATACAATCAAAGCGCCTCTCAGTCTGACGTGCGCTCAGTGACAGACGCCAGAATCGTGTTCATTAGTGAAAAATACAAGAAAAAGCTCGTTTCTGAGGGGTAAAAATGACGTCCTGCGTAGTAAGGTGGTGTAAAAGACGGAAAGAAGGAAGTAAAAAACTAACTGGGATAACTTATCACTCGTAAGTAAAATAATTTCGTGTTTTATTTTCGTATAGACAACCACGAGTTGTCAGTATTATGCAAAAGGTAGCCAGCCAGTTTTTAGAACCTAACTATTTGACAGGCCTGTTGGTCTAGTGGTCAGTGGCCCTGACTGCTATGCGTAAGGTCGTGGGTTCGATTCCCACCCAGGACAAATGTTTGTGTGATGAGCACGATCATTTGTTCTTTGTCTGGGTGTAATTTATCTATAATATGTATGTATTTAGAAATATATATGTATGTTTATCAGTTGTCTAGTACTCATAGCACAAGCTCCGCTTAGTTTGGGACTAGATGGCGTTGTGTGAAAGTTGTGGATTATTATTATTATTATATATTTTATATTAAGTACAGAGTTTTATAAATTGGATGGATTGGTTTGCCTGTGTGTTTCTTATTTTAGTTTCCCCAAAAAAGAGATTCGACGACTACAGTGGATTGCAGCAGTCCGCTTAGAAAGAAGAGAGGATGACTGGTTACCAACTAAGGCCAGTAGGGTTTGCTCCATACATTTTGGTAACGAAGACATTCGTCACGCACTGGCTATCGTATGCTAAAAAAATCAGCTGTACCTATTTGTACGGTTAGTATTGTTAATATTTGATGTAAATTTTTATTCAGTTGCATTAAATGTAATAAAGTATTCAATAATGAAATAATTCAATGATTATGAAAAAGTCCATAATTGCACTATTTTATGTGTATTGTGTTAAGAGCAAGTTTGGTTTTTTTTTTGGTTAATTTAATTGTATGATTATATTTTGTGTTGGTTTTGTTTGTTTACGTTTTTTTTTTTTCAACATAGATGGTCAGAAATAATAGTTGGCATCTTCAGAAACAAACTTTAAATAAAACGTCTTCTTTTGTTCCGGAGAGGACGGAACGCAAAAGAAACGATAAAAACAAATGATTTTTGTCAACACAACCTAATTAAATTAATTGATTTTCCCTTTAATTAAATATTTATCTCATTTTAGATACATTCTGCAGAAAAAAATCCCGTACCCGTGTTGGCTTCAGAAATAGCAACTTCAAATAGAATCATTGACGTATGTCAAATTAATACTCACTTTGAAAATATTAGCACATACCTTCCATCTAGAAAAACTTAGATAATAATACGTACGATACGTTTACGATACGAAACAACTGAATAAACCTATTCAGTTGTTTTATAATA
This sequence comes from Tholera decimalis, assembly GCA_943138885.2. Lineage (NCBI taxonomy): Eukaryota > Metazoa > Arthropoda > Insecta > Lepidoptera > Noctuidae > Tholera > Tholera decimalis. Next base: position 30,489,370 of record OW964551.2, read on the forward strand.
CATATTTGGAATAATAATTTTCATTTTTCTAGGCGTATCATTTAAAATCACCTAACATGCATGATTATGGCAATTCTGCGACATGTGAAAATCACACATGCAGTGAAATTTTTGGAACTACACAAAAACGCAAACAGGTACCCGTGAAAATGTAAAACAGCCATAGTAAAAGTTATTGTGTTTGATAGTCTAAAACACTCCTTAAACAATAGTCTAAAGTCTTTAAAGTTAATTTTTGAACACCTTACATAATAATTATGTACGTACGTATATAGTTTTTTTTTTTGTACTTGCCTCTAATATAAAATTATTATTTTATTTACAGTTACAGTAAGGAAATAAAATTTTTATGTTTTAGGTTAATGACGTTTTGGACGACGAAAACTCAGTACCAAATAAAACAGTGAGAGTGCAAAATCATCATGTTGACACTGCACAATACCATAAAACAGAAAAACCAAGAGCGTTATGTGATACTCCCATAAATATCCCATCGTCAGAAATCGAGTCCGCATTTAATAGCCCTAGAAAACAGGATCTTAAACAGAAGTTGAGAAAAAAGACACTATTGGCTGAGAAAAGATTAACCAAAATTAAAAAATTACAAAGAAAAAATAAATGGTTATTAAAACGTAATATAACACTGAAAGATGTTATCGAAACTTTAAAAAATAAAGGATTTGGGAATTCTACTTTGCATACTGCTCTCAGTGGCTTTGCAAATGATATGGTTGGCACTCTTCACAAAAAATCATCTAAAAAAGGACGAAGCATAGTTAAATTCACCCCAGCTATAAAAAATTTGCGTTGACTGTTAACTATTATTCTCCTGCTGCTTATAAATATATAAGAAGTCAATTACTCTCGTGTCTGCCTCATCCAACAACGATTTCTAAATGGTAGCAATCTATTGACGGTAAGCCCGGTTTCACTGATGAATATTTTAGGGCTCTTAAAACAAAATATAGCCAAAGTGACAAAAATCTTGCCTGTTTAGTGATGGACGAAATGGCCATTAGACAGCAGAAAATTTTTAACGGCCAAGATATTGATGGGCTTGTAACATACGGCCCTCCAGAAGAAATAGCAACACAGGTATACGTGTTAATGCTGGTATCATTTAATGATTCTTTTAAATTGGCTCTAGGTTATTTTTTTATTAACGGGTTGGCAGCAGAACAACGATGCAACATTATTAAAATGTGCCTAACAAAGTGTCATGAAGTAGGAGCTGAAGTTGTCAGCCTTACTTTCGATGGTTGTGCTTCCAACTTTGCGACTGCTAAACTCTTGGGATGTGATTTTGAAGCTAATACCATGAAAACATATTTTGAACATCCAGTTACACAAAATCCCGTGGTTGTTATTTTGGATCCATGCCATATGGTTAAACTGGTTCGAAATGTTCTAGAGGCAAAAAAATCGTTAATTGACAAAGATGGACAAAAAGTTCAATGGAAATATTTGCAAAGTTTGAAAAATATCCAGGAGAATATTGGTCTTCATTTTGGTACCTAACAAAATTACACAGAAACATTTGGAATTCCGGAACAATATCATGAATGTCAAATTAGCTACACAAACTCTGAACAACAGTGTAGCTATTGCACTGAAATTATGTACAAATGAGTTGCATCTGCCTGAATTTCAAAACGCCGATTCAACAATTCATTTCATAGAGATTATTAATAATCTCTTCGATGTTTTGAACACGAGAATGCTAAATTGTTATGATTTCAAACGACCCATCAAGATTGATAACAAATATGCGTATTTCCAATTTTTAGACGATTGCTTTGAATATTTACGTCAGCTGAAAGTAAATGTTCAGAATAAGAAAACACGGAAAGTAAACGGGCAAAAGGTGACCGAGTTAATTAATACCCAAAAACTTTCAATAAGCACTCAGTCCAAAACGGGCTTCCTTGGACTCATGATGTGCATTTCAAGCTTTAAAATGATATTCACTGAACTTGTTGAGAAACGAAAAATAATGGGTTTTATTTTACCATATAAGTTCAGTCAGGATCTCTTGAGCTATTTTTTGGCGTGATCCGCAATCATGAACGGTGCAATAACCCGAATGCACACCAATTTATGGGTATCTACAAAAAACACTCCTTAACTTGGAACTTCGGTCTAAATTCACGGGAAACTGTATTCCGTTGGAAGACATTCCTATTTTGAACTGTAGTTCCGCAATTAATAAAACTACACCCGGATTCAGACACCTCCAGGATAATGAAATTAGTAAAAAATTTAACACGGAAACGGAAAACTGTTTGGTCTTGTCACAAACATTAGATCGAATCGCTTACTACCGGAAACAGCGGAGCTGATTATTGGGTACATTGGAGGGTTTGTATCAAGAAAAATACAGACAAAATTGGAATGTCATAGCTGCCTCAAATTATTACGAGCTGATGAAAAGCTCTATTTTCATAAATTAATATCTTTAAAAGATAATGGGGGATTAGTTTAGCCTTCTGTTTTAATATATAAGATCTGTTTTTCCTCTGAGACACTGCTCAGACAACTATTAAAAATAACAAATAATGAAAAAAGTTTGACCAGAGCAAGCAATCTGCGTGTTTTGAAGAGTCAGTGCTTTTCAAAAATAGTAGAAAAGCGTGATATTATGGACCCTATGCGGCAAAGTCATGACCATGATAGCAGCTGCCATACTATTTAGATGTGAATCGCTTACTACCGGAAACAGTGGAGCTGATTATTAGGTACATTGGAGGGTTTGTATCAAGAAAAATACAGACAAAATTGGAATGTCATAGCTGCCTCAAATTATTACGAGCTGATGAAAAGCTCTATTTTCATAAATTAATATCTTTAAAAGATAATGGGGGATTAGTTTACTCTTCTGTTTTAATATATAAGATCTGTTTTTCCTCTGAGACACTGCTCAGACAACTAATAAAAATAACAAATAATGAAAAAAGTTTGACCAGAGCAAGCAATCTGCGTGTTTTGACAAGTCAATGCTTTTCAAAAATAGTAGAAAAGCGTGATATTATGGACCCTATGCGGCAAAGTCATGACCATGATAGCAGCTGCCATACTATTTTATTTATCAGAGCTGTAATTGAAGAATTTTTAAGAATTCGCTTGCATTACATGGCAAAAAAATGAATCTATTTTATATTCGAATCGCCACAAACTAAATAAATTAGTGATTTTCCGTGGAACGTAAAAAGTGTTTTATTCACCTACCTGTTTTCCCAGTATAGAATACAGAACGCGAATGGCGTGACATTCATACAGGGTGCTGATTTAATTACCTGCATCCTTCTAGGATTTGAGTCAGTGCATACAATGTATTAATAAAAAAACAACACCTTATTTATTTTGTTTAATATCCCTCTTTTTTCAAACGGAAACACAGCGCGGCTGATGAACTTATTGCCGGTATTTACCGACAAACGAAAACAGTAATACCTATATTTAATCTTGCTTTCGCGTAAGTTCGACGTCCTGCGGTGTTGCACAGCATTTCGTGAAAAATTCGGGTAAATCCTAATAACTTTATTTAAGGATTGCTTAAGAATACAAGCCTAACGCTCTTCTGATGGGGGGCTAGCTAATGAATTCTTACCTTATTTATATACTTTAAGAAATTAATATGAATTTCGGTAGATCCTGAGGAAATAATGATTTCCATTTAAAATAGGTATTAGGTAAGTAATAAAATAACTGTTTTGTTTCCAAATGTATGAACCTTTACACTTTTTGTAAACTAAAGGTAAAGAGGTTTAATATTAATTTATAATATTTGAGTTCATAATAAATGACTGACTCCTACTGCATACTTCATAATACCATCCTCGCCGCTCGATGTCACGAAACAATCCATCTCGTTCGCACTAGCTTGATTCGATATTTCAATTTTACTCTAACATTATCTTACTAAATAAAATAGCGCCCCAAATGAATGAATTGACGGATCTATGTGCAGAAAGTAAATTTAGCAAAGTATTTTGTTTTGTTTGTGCGCGTGTTGCATTCGTATTATCAGTTTAGTGGTATGAGTTTGGAACCATGTTTTAGCGGGCTTCGTTAGAGAGTTATATTTCTATATCATTCCTAATTCGTTGCATAGCACTGAATGCGAGCCAGAGATGCGAGAATATTCTAAGGAGATACCGCGGCCCCAGAGATGTGCGTGTGGTGTGAGGGCCACTTTGCTAAAACTCTTTGAACATGTGCTTAGGATTTAGTGAATATTCCCAAAGAAATGTGAAAGTTAGAATCAGATTTTGTGAAAGTCAAATAACCGAGTTATGGACTGTAAAGATGGGCCCTCAGTTCTCACATAGAGGATTGAGGGCCCACCTGAACCTGATAAACTATGGACACTACAGAAAAAGTCTTTATGCCAAAATCTAAGCTAATACCTAACAAAATTTGTGGAAACAAGATATTATGGCAAAACACTGTCCTACTTTGTATATCTTCGTACAAAATGGGCCCTCAATTCTCATACACGGAAAAGTTTATTACGCAAATAAAATAAAATCATTAACTTACAGCTACTGTTTGTAATCCTATATGCTACTAAATAAATTGTGTAAATTTGTGGAAGCAAGAACAGGTCACCACTTCTTGTTGTTTGGAAGTTATGACCTTGATAAAATTCGGGCCCTCAATCCTCCATTTCTTTTGCTTTCGTTTTGCTTACGCTTATCGTATGAAAGATAAGACAAATAAAAAACTGTCTCTTTTTGTGAAAAACTTTGTGCGACAAATTCGATACCAGAAAGAAATGAAAATACCCTGTATTGTATAAAAAATCGAGTTTTATTTTTATTCTCTGAATTAAGAAATAGGGTGACAACAATTTCTTTTAGATTGGAGCAAAGATTAGTAAATGTAGTGTCATAGGTTTTAATATACTTTCTTCGATTTTTCGCTTATTATCGTCATAGCATTGAAAATTACTGTTAATTAATACATGACATTTATAATGACCAATACTATCAGCGAAAGGTGGAGGAACAAATTCAATTGCTCCGATAAGTTCGTAGACCTTCGATTTTACTCTTAGTGTGTGCGGTATATCCTGCAGGCAATATTCATCAGTACCGTTTAAATCAAATGCAATGACGAAATGTAATTCATAGTTGACTGCTACGTTAGAATCACAAGTAAGACAAGACTTAGATGATTCGTCAAAACAAATTGCGTCTTCCAAACATTCGATCCCAAAAACGGATAACATATCCGAATTGAGTGGTAAGAAAGCAAATTGTCTTTCTATTGGAATAGATGTGCAGTAACTGTTAACGCATCGTTTTGTAAATAAGGCGCTGTAAAAATGGTTCAATAGAACTGTTTCAAGATAATTAGCTACATTGCTTTGGCAATCAACAATAATGACATCATTATTTGATTCCAGTTCTGATTTTATTTTAAAATGCTTAACGACTACTTCTGCTCGGATTTTGTACGGATCGTAACTTGTTATTTCACCTGCCAAACATTTAAGGTACCCTGGGATTAATTCAGAGCTGAATAAGTTAATCATATCTTTCATATATTGATTTTGAATATATCCATAACAAAACAGAAAAAATACGGAATCCAGTGCACAGGTATTTTTAAGTTTTAGTTGTCTGTTCTCAATTTCAACGGCAGAACACAAGTTACCGTTTTGCATGTATTTAATTTGTTTTAATATTTTAGCTGTATCGTCTTCTTTACCTTCTCCTTTCCAATTCTCAACTAGAGAAGGTTTGTCTGAAAATACGGAGTCCTCAGTAAGTACTTTTACTTTATACTTGGCCTGTTTTGTGATTTGTTTTTTTCTGAGTATGTTTTCTTTTTCTTCTATTAAAATTTATTTTCTTCACAACCTTATTGGTAACTTCATTCGCAAAGTCAACTTTTGACGACTTTAGGTCACCTTCTATATATTGTGCGAAAATCTGAATGAATTCATCAATTCTGTATTTCTGTGTTTTTGTTTTGAAGATCACATGCTTAACTGTTTTGAAAAAGCTTTCCACACTCGCAGACGATGGAGTCATATTGTCGGATTTAAAATACGTGACTAATATATTTGACCATAGCGGAAGTTTAAATAATATCCTACGCAGTGTTGCCACAATTGTCGGCAAATAGAATGGATTATCTTCTCCATTATGAGTTTCGTAACGCTAAAACGTTTCGTTTTCGCTGGAATGCTACGTCACCACGCACGTTAATTCGCTCTGAAAAGAGCGGTTTTTATGTTCCGCCAACACCGCGTGCAAGACCAACAAGCAGCAAAGAAAGAACCCTGAACGCCGCACTAGGCAGACGCATAGGTCTCTCCAGGATACTCGGAGATCCTAACACAACGACGATCGCGGACGCAAAGTAGCGAGCTCGGGACACACACCTGTTTTTATATTTTACCTCGAACCGCGGAGCACCTGCGTCTCTCACCCCACGCGCTACATGCCGCCGGGCATCGAGCGGCCCCCAGAAATCAATGTATATATAAAGAGGCACATTCGACACAATAAATCACGCGGCCCAGAGCGGGACAAAGGGAACAAAACGGGAGCGCTATCCGCCCCTGGTAGTGGAGCGGCTACCGGACTGGGCGACGCACTTCCGGGCCATCACCACCCAACTGGGCCAGCCACCGAGCGCTCGTCCATACAGCACCGGCATCCGCTTCATGCCGACGTCGGGAGAAGAGTATCGCCTGGTCCAGAGATACCTGACGAAGTTAGAAGAGGAGACAGGGCTCAGCTGGTTCTCCTACTCACCACCAGCTGAGCGCAAATTGAAGGTAGCAATACGGGGGCTGCCAGCCGACACGGATCCCAAGGAGATCGAGGAGGAACTCCGCGCCCTGGGATACGAGCCGGAGTACGTGCGCCACATAAGGGCGCGCCAGGGACGACCCGGCTGCGTATTCCACGCAGTGCTTCAACGCACAGAGAACGTACGTAGCATCTATGACGTCACGACATTTATGTATATGCGTGGCGTCAAGATCGAGATGTGGCGGAGAAAACGTGGGCCCGCCCAATGTCACCGGTGCCAGAAGTTCAGGCACTCGTCCCACCAATGCCACCGGCCGCTCGCTTGCGTCAAATGCGGAGAGGGGCACCTGGCCAGGGATTGTCCCCGGCCCAAAGAAGAACCGGCCACCTGCGCAAACTGCGGTGGCCCCCACCCAGCCTGCCACGTGAAGTGCCCCGTCTTCCAACGGGAGATGGCAAACAAGCGAGCGGGGACTGTCGCCGTCACCAAGACAGCGACGCGCCGCACAAAAGAGATCGTGCAACCCACGACCACGGAGGCCACCGAAGAGGCCCAGGGCGCGTCGCTGATGGCGGCAGCCAACGGGCCCACGGACCGAGACGGAGCCACCTCCTCACGGCGGAGGAAGCGGAGGCGAGGGGGTAAGGGTAGAAACCCAAAACCCCCAAAAACACCAGCGACCCAAGAAGAGGTCCCCACGGCCGCTCCTGTCCCTACAATGGCGCAGGAAAACTTAACAGACGACAACCAAACGACGCGGACACGGCGCGCCGGCGCACTTAAGAGCGCCGGCACACGCGCCGACGCCAACGCCGAACACACCGACGCTGAGCCCACACGGAGGCTGATAAATGAAGAGGCCACATCCTGCGCCATAAGAATCCTACTCGGCCTCATTACAGCGCTGAGAAGGGGACAGGACATAGAACAAGTCGTGCTAGACGGCCTAGCGGAGATGGCAACACTTTGCAGTCGCTAGGCCGCCGAGCACGGCCAACAGAAGCCCGCGGCCCACGGGGAAAGCCGCCCACTCCGCCTCTCCTTGGTGAGTAATAAAATTTTTATTTATCCCCTCCCCTATTGACACCTGGGTAAGTCGCCTCCACACTACACGCGGCTTACCTAAACAGTGATACTAATCATAATATTCACACCACGATACGTAACGTGTGCTAAGTTAATATAGGCACGTTACGTACCGATTCATACAAGCGCCACTATACACACAAGTATACATAACAGCGCCGGATAGCTAGCTATTCGGCGTCGACGCACTGAGCGATGACTCACAAAACAAGTCGCTCACACACGCATAACACGGCTCTGCGGCTCGGAACGTAACCGGCTAGATCTGGAAGCGGGACGGGCGAGAGCCACGCATCTAACTGTAGGCTCGCCTAAGCCGGCACCCTCGCCGCTGGTCGCGCTCCGCTAGGCCTCCCTCAGGCAACTGGGGGCCTCACCTGGCGGGCGCTGACCGCCGAGGTGTCGTGAAGAAACGACGCCGAATTATCGGCGTCGTGGCGCGCTTACAGTTTACACTTCATAAACATAATATGTGCGCGCACCCGCCGCGCGAACTACGCGCAGGCAGGGCGCGCGCGCAAACAGGTCACGCCTATATGGCAACCCAGCGACGGGCCCGCTGTCGCGGGCCGCGGCTGGCCACCGTGATCGTGGGGCATATGCCCCGGTATCACTTGCCGCGCCCCCTTCGGGGGCGCAGCGACTGTTCCAAGGCACAATAAATCAATTCATATTCTCACTTCGACAGCAAACAATGTACGTGTTTAATTTACTGCATCACTCCCATTAAACAAAGATGTTTCTTATACTTACAAGTATTTTTGCGTAGGGGGCTTTTCAAATTTTTAATTTTATTTACCATACATACCATACTTACCAGCTTTTTTCAATTTGACCAATTTCATGGAATGGACAGTTTTTATCAAAAATTACGCGTTTCAATTGATATCCCACTTGGGTATATTTGACAACATTCGATGAATCATCCCCAATTTCATCGGCCATATCTAGTAAAAAACTGAACCAATTTTGACAAATCGTGTCTAAGAACCACAAACGGAAACCCTGCTTTCCAACAAAAAAAGAAATACCGCATCAAAATCGGTTCAGCCGCTTAGAAGCTACGGTGCCAAAGACAGATACACAGATACACACGTTAAACTAATAACACTCTGTTTCCGTCAGGAGTTAATCAAATAGTTTCTATATGATGATATGATAGGTATGATTACTTTGCAACAGCAGAAGGAACTAAAACATCACTACTAAGAAAGTATATAAAATGAGGGTAAAAATAAATTATTGTCACCCTACTCACACACACAATTGAAACATAGTTGATTTTGGTATCTATTAATATTTGTAGTTTTATCATAATTCTGATTTGTAACAAATTACACCAATTTGTTGCACAATTTTTTTCACAAAAAGAGATAGTTTTGTATTTGTTTTATCTTTCATACGATAAGCGTAAGCAAAACGAAAGCAAAAGAAATGGAGGATTGAGGGCCCGATTTTTATCAAGGTCATAACTTCCAAACAACAAGAAGTGGTGACCTGTTCTTGCTTCCACAAATTTACACAATTTATTTAGTAGCATATAGGATTCAAACAGTAGCTGTAAGTTAATGATTTTATTTTATTTGCGTAATAAACTTTCCCGTGTATGAGAATTGAGGGCCCATTTTGTACGAAGATATACAAAGTAGGACAGTGTTTTTCCATAATATCTTGTTTCCACAAATTTTGTTAGGTATTAGCTTAGATTTTGGCATAAAGACTTTTTCTGTAGTGTCCATAGTTTATCAGGTTCAGGTGGGCCCTCAATCCTCTATGTGAGAACTGAGGGCCCATCTTTACAGTCCATAACTCGGTTATTTGACTTTCACAAAATCTGATTCTAACTTTCACATTTCTTTGGGAATATTCACTAAATTGTAAGCACATTTTCAAAGAGTTTTAGCAAAGTGGCCCTCACACCACACGCACATCCCCAGAGCACAAGGTCAACTGAAGAAACCGGGTGGGTTTTTAGTCAGTAGAAGTCTGACACTCCCTTCCGCTTTATCCAGAGTGGGACGACTAATTTACTAATTTTTCCACCGAAAAACAAAACAGGTAATTCTAAAATTTTTCAATTCGATCAAGATTGTGTTATAAATAAGCGATAGCGTCATTTGTCCTATATAGCTTTATCTCTTTTGCTCTCTCACTGGAACGAAGCCATACTTATAATGTGTTAAACCCATAAATGCTTTAACATGTCATAGTATCCTCAAACGATTAATGACAATATACATATTTGTTTTCATTTTTCTTATTGCATCACAGTTTTAGTGCGACATTTACACATATACGCACAAAACGTTTTGGGAATGCTTTCATTGTACGTACGGCTAAGGAGTAGAATTACCTGCCGGAGTCTGTGTCTCCCGATAGCTATAACCTAGGGGTCTTTAAGTCAAGAGTGAATGGGTTACTTTTAGGTAAGCGTGCTCTATCTTCGACCACATCATCACTTACCTTACTTAGGTGAGATGGTGGTCAAACGCGAACCTATTATCAATAAAAAAAAATCCCTAATAGATTTAGGTAAAAATCTAAAATTGGAATAATTACCTAAGGCAGCTCTCGGATCGGAGAGTACGGCACTTCCCTGGTTGATGTCGGCCAAAGGACCAGACTTCATCTTCTTACGATTGGTCTCCGCGTCCCGAAGTATTTGGTCCAAGCTAGTACTGGCTGCAAACAAACAATTTGTTAACATTTCGCACACCTAGATCTAAAGAGAGCTAACTCAAAAATCTCAATTTTTGAGTTATACATACCATCGAATTTCTTACGTAATAAGGAATTCGATGGTATGTATAACTCAAAAATTGAGATTTTTGAGTTAGCTCTCTTTAGATCTAGGTGTGCGATTTAGTAACATGTTTTCCTGCCTCGTTGGTCGAGTGGTCGCAAGCGCGACTGCTGAGCACGAGGTATCGGGTTCGATTCCCGGGTCGGACAAAGTGTTATAGGGTTTTTCTGTAAGGAATTTGTCAGCAGTAGCCCGGACTTTGGAAATTGGTGGTGTTATAACTCTGTGCCTCGGGAAAGCACGTTAAGCCACTAGTCACGGCTTTCATTTCGACGAAGAAGAGAAAGAAGAAAAGAATAAGAAGCCCGTAAATCTAACACTGGTCGCGCCAAGGGGGTATAAAAATTGAAATGTGTATTGATGTATGGCGGGGACAAAGATTATTGTAACACAGGCTCGCCTAGCACAGGAGTCAGGATCTTCACTTGAAAGTATGTAATATTTTTATTTATACTAATATTAGTACAGTAAACAAACTTTTCCGCTTTATAATATTATAAAGCGGAAAAGTTTGTTTGTACGCGCTAATCTTCGAAAGTACTGGGTGAAATTGAATTAAATTTGGTATAGAAGAAGCTTGAACCTTGTGGAGGCTATATCCTACTTTTTACCCAACTACATACAATGACGGTTACATTTTCACCGTGATAAAGTCCACAGGAGCGCGACGGCTAGAACATACAATGCGTTTCAACTACTACATAGAAAAAACTTAGCGCCATATTGGGACGTCTTAGCTGTCAAATCGAACCATTTGGGTAGGGTTAACAAAACAAGGATTTATTAAATTATTTATTTACAAATATTGAGCGAAACAAAACTAGTCCCCTTTCCATACCTTGGTGGTAAAAGCGAAACTATCATAAAAATTAGAATAAAATAAGTTTTAATAATTTTGTCATGACTTCTGTGCCATACGTTCTCTTTACTTTTAGGCGTATTGGTGTCAACAATGAAAATAAGAGAAAGGTATGTTAAAAAAAAACCTAATTATTACTTATATAAATATTATATTTATATTTGATGTGAGACTCGATTAAACAAAGTAAAATACACCATTATTATGTTTCGCTATTGTTTTCTTTGCAAACCGTACATTTAGAGTGAAATTTGACACATAAAGGTAATTTAAATTCCTATTAGCATTTGAAACACATAGTACATAAGACTATTTGAGATGATATCATCACTGAGTACTTACGAGAAGGTGCATCGAACACATTAGTAGGATCCTTGAGTATGTATTTCCTTAGGTTCAGGTATTGGTCTTTCTGGGCTTCTACTTGTGTGTGCACGACTTGCAGGCGGCCCGCGAGCGCTACTAACGACTCGTGCATTCTTCTTATGCCCATTGTTAACTCTGAATAAAGAAAACAATGTAAATGTAGTAAAGTTTATATTAGTAATAGTCATTAAACATGAAACATGCAAGATAATAAGCGTCAATAGGCTAATGGATAAGGTGTCGGACTTGTGATCGAGAGGTCACGGGTTCAAACCCCACCCATTAGATTATTGCCGTGAACCCACTCCAGACACACGCATATTTAACTTAGTTGGAGGGGGTTAACAGGATTGCTAGTAATGTGAATTCTACCCACATTGCTAGTAATCTTTAAGAATTATTATAATCTAGCTTCTGCCCGCATCTTTGTTCGCGTGGGAAGCGTGAATCCCGATCCCGTGGGAATTCTGGGATAAAAATTTGCTTATGTGTTATTCCAGGACATCTACTATCTACTTACAAATCTCATTCAGGTCCGTTCAGTAGTACTTGCGTGAAAGAGTAACAAACATCCATCCATACTAATATTATAAATGCGAAAGTAACTCTGTCTGTCTGTTACCTTTTTACGCCTAAGCCACTGAACCGATTTAGATGAAATTTGGCATGGGAATAGTTTAAGACCCTGAGAAGGACATAGGATAGTTTTTATCCTGGTATAAGGTTCCCGTGGGATAGTTTTCGAATTGCACGCGGACGCAGCTGCTGGCAAAAGCTAAATAAAATTAATTAAATATGATTTTAAAATTGGTATGGTAATAGTTTAGGACCCTGGGAAAGACAGGATAGTTTTTATCCCGGAAATCATCCCTAAAGGATGAAAAAAGGGTGTTGGAATTTCGTATAGGGAATCAATAATGTCCCCGCCCTCCCCACACACATAATACACTTAGACCGCAGAACCGATTTATATGAAATTTGGTATGGAGATAGTTTTAGACACTGGAAAAGACATAGGATGGTTTTTATCTCAGAAATCATCCCTTTAGGATGTAAAAGGGGTGTTGGAACTTTTTCGTCCCCCCCTCCCAATTCATTCAAGTTGGGTATTCAAGAACCACACGAAACAATATTTATTAAACTACACAACTATGTAGTTGTGTAGACAAGTGCAAACAAAGATTTGTATGGCCTACATGTGTAGGCGATACAAATCTTTGTTTAGGGCTGGGGCCGAACCTACTTCATGTACCAGTCAACCGTTACGCCAACCGTGTCGTTAAAATTTTAACCAATCAAGTTAATATAAAAATCATTTCTATTTTAAAATCGGGGCAATATGCGGCTGCCCTTTTGAAAATAGGAGAAGATCGTGTGGCGACAGATATCAACGATAATGATTTCTTTGAGCTCTGAATTATGTAACATAGTCCAAGAGACAGATAATTTAATAAACCACGTTTATTCGGATTTGAAAACAAATATGAGGGATAGAGTATGGCTGCGTGAAAGAGCAATTTTTGGCACGGACTAACGAAATTGTAGGGCAGATCAACGAAAAGATTATGTCTCATGTGGATTGTGACGTCGAGTATCTGTCCATCGACAATGTCATGGAAATTGAGCAAGTGACGTCGTACCCTGTACAGTTTATCAACTCTCTGGAACTGTCTGAGTACCCTATCACATTATTTGAGACTTAAACTTGGTGTCCCAGTCCTGTTGATGCGTAATCTGGATGCACCAAGGCTTTGTAATGGCACGCGACTACAAATTACACACCTTGGATGCAATGTCTGCTGTCTGCTAAATACCAACTGGACGCGCTTGAGTCTATCGAGAAGCGGGCCAAGAGACTCATTGGCAACGATGCACTGGTCGAGTCAAAGCTACACATACAAACAGCATATCACGGCCTGGTTGCCTCAACATTGAGATACGGAATTATATTTTGGGGTAATGCAACAGGTAAAGATAAGGTATTTAAGTGCCAAAAAAGATGCATTAGAGCGATTTGCAATTTAAAGAGTACAGACAGTAACAGAATACTCTTTAAAGAGATGAAAATATTAACAGTTCCTTCATTATATATATCGGCGCAAATACAATAATTTGTCTATTAAAATAATTGAAATGATTAAAGTTTAATAATTTGATTGTTTTACAAACTATTAATTGATTTTTAAGATGTAAAATTAACGTTTAACATGTTTCAACTTAAAGCATTGTAATTTAAGTAGCTTAATATTTAACTTGAAAATGTGGGTACATGTGTGACAATCCCTCTATATAAGGCCGCACTGTGAGCGCTAGATTCAGATTCAGATTCATTCTTGTTCGAGCCGCTGGACAGTGCGGACCTCTCTGTAAAGTCGTTACGCTGTCAGTTGAATAAACGAGTCTCCGGTAATATTAACAAGTGCTTTTATTTGAAAATCAAACTGAGTGATCACCAAGGCAACATTCGTGATGGCAGCTGAGCTGACGTCACACTTTTTTAAAAACACATACGAAGCTGTCTCTCCGTCATCAGAAGTGGGATTCACTCACTCAAGTTGAAGTAAAACAGAACGTGACGTCCTGGATAGAAGCCGTATGGATCAAGTGGCCGTCAACGCTGAAATATTGAGATGATGAACCCTGGTGAGTCGTATTCATTTTATTTTGATTCAGGGGTCAAATACTCCCTGAAATATTATTTTGCGTCAAAGTTTACGCGCAAGCGTGTAAACCAAAGTAACCTGCAAATTTTATTTGAGGTTATAATTAATAATCTGCAATCATAGATCTTGTCTAATTCCCGTAAAATTTTCGAAAATCGCATAATATTCTGTTTCTTGAATTCAATGCCAACAGTAGTAGTGCAAGTATTAGTTTTGTATAGCCTTGTTTAGTGCGCCGAAACACACAAGTGTATCGTGCGCCGAAATACATAACGTAGCCCACTCAATGTAGTTGTTTCGCGAGCTAACGTTTTCTCGTTTTCCACCTAAACAACTGGAGACCGGATAACCGTATCGGCGGTGTGATCTATTCCACGAGCCAGTATGGCCGAACAACAAAACTAAGGTCGCGGGTTCGAACCTCACCCATTATACTTGCCGTGAACCCACTCTAAGTTAGCGGGAAAGTTAGTAGTGTGGATTCTATTTACATTGCATTGCTAGTTCTCTTTATAAAAAGAAAAAGATAGAGAAAAAGGAACAAAAAAAAATTTTGAGAACCCCCGAGATATCTACAAGAACCCCCGAGATATCTACGGGAACTTTTTTCTTTCTTGTTTCTTATTTATTCCTAAAAAAAAAAAACCAAATTCTGGCAATGTGGGTGGAATTCGCATTGCTGGCAATCCTGTTAACCCCTCTAACTAAGCTAAATATGCTTGTGTCTGAGAATATCATAAAATTATGATATCCTCAAAATTTAATAACATTGATATTTCCAAACATACTAAGATATTTGAGAGTTTGTGTAACAATTAACATAAAGGTTGCTTTATGTTAATTGTTACACAAACTCTCAAATATCTTAGTATGTTATCTTAGTAAGTAAGTATTTGTAAGGTACGTCAACACGTACCTTACAAATATTTAACAAAAAAAAATGTAGTTTAATCTTTTGCTACATGTAAAACCTCCTTACTTTAGGAGAACCTCCAGTATGACTACATAAAACATCACAAGTTCCTTACAGATATTCTACTCAAAAGAAGTCTAATCTTTTGTTACAGGTAAAACTTCCGAAAACTCTACGAGATACTCTGAGAACTCTACGAGATACTCCGAGAACTCTACGAGATACTCCGAGAACTCTACGAGAACCTCCGAGAAATCTACGAGAACTTCCGAGAACTCGTTATGATATTCCTAAAACATTATTTCACAACATAGAAAGACATTTGTGTTTGTATAACAGCTGATGATGACAGATTATCTGTTTTGTTTAAATTTTGTATCACAATGATTTAGTTTCTATCCTTCATTAGTGAAATCTAATGTTGTCGTTTGTCAAGTCAATTTCAATATTTTATAAAGCTTCTCTTACATTGTGTAAATGAATGATGTTTTGAAAAGAGTAACTGTGGAGTTTCTTGCCGGTTCTTCTCCACAGAAAACAACCACTTGTGAACCGTGCGTAGCTTCTCATTTTTTTATTGTTATCCGAGACTCTTTAGTTAGTCACCGAATTGCTTTACATAATATTAACTTTTAATAAGTGCCTATATTTTGAGGCTGGTGCAGAGCGCGCACCGCCTGTCAGTATGGCCGTATCTCAATAATTTGTCTATTAAAATAATTGAAATGATTAAAGTTTAATAATTTGATTGTTTTACAAACTATTAATTGATTTTTAAGATGTAAAATTAACTTTTAACATGTTTCAACTTAAAGCATTGTAATTTAAGTAGCTTAATATTTAACTTGAAAATGTGGGTACATGTGTGACAATCCCTCTATATAAGGCCGCACTGTGAGCGCTAGATTCAGATTCAGATTCATTCTTGTTCGAGCCGCTGGACAGTGCGGACCTCTCTGTAAAGTCGTTACGCTGTCAGTTGAATAAACGAGTCTCCGGTAATATTAACAAGTGCTTTTATTTGAAAATCAAACTGAGTGATCACCAAGGCAACATTCGTGATGGCAGCTGAGCTACGTCACACTTTTTTAAAAACACATACAACGCTGTCTCTCCGTCATATATATACGAAACATCCATGTTCGTCAAAACTAATTTACATAAATTTTCTAGAGTAAGTAGTCAACGTACAAACAGTTGGATCTAAAACCTCACTATATAGGAACAGTATTTTCGTAATGGCTCCAAAAATATATAATAAATTGCCAAAAGGTATCAGAAGTGAGGAAAATGTCGGCCATTTTAAGCGTAAATGACTTCTATTTCTAGTTGAAAAGACATACTACTCCATTGAAGACTTTTTAAATGATAAGTATTAATGAATTTTATGACCGACAGTTTATTATTTCCTGACATCTGATGTAAATACATAATTTTAATATTGACATAGCTGACATTTGATTATAATATTTTTTATTTTAGTTTTTGATATCTTGATGTAATCTAATTTAATTTCGTATGATGTAAGTCAATATAATACAATATGATGTAATTTAATTTAAATTAATGTAAGCTTAATATTTTTGTATGCTTTTACAGCAGAACATATATAGTTACTAATGACATATATTTTACCACCTATTTTACTTATGTTCACAAAAATTAATGATTGATTGATTGATTGAACATCGACGACGAGTTGCAAGTCTATCGGTTAAATTTCGGTGAGTGTGCGTTGGAATTACAGTCTAATTCCGCCAAACCCGTTCCGTCATCGGACTACGAGACAAACGGAGAAGCGCCATCGTTACATGGTGGACGTCCCACCCATACGCACAAAACGTTTTGAGAATACCTTCATTGTGCGTACGGCTAAGGAGTGGAATTCCCTGCCGGAGTCTGTGTTTCCCGATAGCTATAACCTAGGAGTCATTAAGTCAAGAGTGAATAGGTTACTTTTAGGTAAGCGTGCTCCATCTTCGACCCCATCATCACTTACCATCAGGTGAGATGGTGGTCAAACACGAACCTATTATCAATTTAAAAAAATGCACTGACAAAAAGAAAGAAGCTCAGTGCACATTCTTCATTAAACTTGCTTGTCTGTTTGTTAGTGTGGTTTGTGGGAGAAGTACGTATTATAGTATGGAGCTCTCCGTGTCCATTTCAATAATGCGCTCGGAAAACTGTTGGGGTTGCCATCGCGTTGCAGTGCATCAGGGATGTTTTCACAAAATAACGCACAAGCGGGCATCATTGTTGGTGTCTCAGGTCAAGGCTAGTCTCAGTAGGATTCTGAAGATGCAACCATCTTCATGATAGAGTGGACTGTCCATATATAGTACACTGCTGTCAGTGACATATACCTCCCTATCGTGTTATTTACTCCTTAGTTTTTATTACCAACCATAAATATATCTTTTTTAATAATATTATAAATGCGAGTTTGTGAGGATAGTTTGTTACTCTTTCACGCAAAAATACTGAACGGATCTGAATGAAATATGGTAAGTAGATAGTTGACATTCTGGATTAACCTACTTTTTATCCCAGAATTTCCACGATATCGGGATTTACGAGGGTAAACCCTCCTACGCGAACGAGGTCGCGAATCGAACTAGCTTTGTTTATTTTGCAAACAGATCTTGACTAAAAGTGCCTGTAAAATTGTCTATTTTAAATAACCATATATTTTGATTGAATGTGGAATATGCTAATGAGCAAGTTACCATGCCAGGAAGGGCGATATAGGAGCACTTCAAAGTCTATGGTTTTTATTTAACAGTCATGTATGAAGGTAAATTTAGTACATATGAATAACTAATTAATATTTCACTAAAGATCCTATATAATTTCACTGCTGTGACTACAAAAGAATACTATATACTAAACAACTACTTATAGAATACTTTCATAGTGCGTACGGCTAAGGAGTGGAATTCCCTGCCGGAGTATGTTTCCGGAGATAGCTCTAACGGGGGGGTACTTCTAGGTAAGCAGTGCTTCATCTTCGACCACATCATCACTTTATGGTCAGCAATAAAAGAAAAAAACCGGCAAAGTGTGAGACGGACTCGCGCACGAAGGGTTCCGTACCTTTATCAATAAAAAAAATTATGGCTGTTGTATGGGAGCCCCCCTTGAATATTTGTTTTATGTTCATTTAATTATAATTTTTTAAAGTTTTAACCTAAATAAAATCTAAATATTCTGTGAATATTTCAAACGTCTACCTGTTGCCGTTATCAATATCGAGCAAAAACGAGCAAAAAAAAAAATCACGTTTGTTGTATGGGAGCCCCCTTAAATACTTATTTTATTGTTTTTTAGTATTTGTTGATATAGCGCCGCTATAATAGTGGCAACAGAAATACCTGTGTGAAATAATCACCTGTGAAAATTTCAACGGTCAAACTATCACGGGTCATGAGATACAGACGGACAGACAGACAGACGGACGGACAGCGGAGTCTTAGTAATAGGGACCCGTTTTACCCTTTGGGTACGGAACCCTAAAAACAAGTATTTACAGGCTCACCTTGTTCAGTAAGGAGCTTAGGTGAGGACTGCATCTGCTTGTCAGCTACATCCATTTGTCTCCGGAACGTGATCAGCTGTTGTTCTAGCTCGGCGATCAAATCCTTAACATACGACGGTGGAGCTGTGCCTTCGAGCTCCGACCCTGTAAACAAAAGCGTATTGCCATTAAAATTTAAGGTATAACAGTTTAAACAGCAATGCGCCATCGTTACATGGTGCGTTTTGTGCGCACCGTTTTGTGCGTTTGGGAATACTATTATTATTATTATATACTTTATTGTACACCTCACAATATTTCTATGGATACAAAAATTTAAACTAGTGTACAATGGGCGGTCTTATCGCACAGGGCGATCTCTTACAGACAATCTTTGGATGGACAAAAATTAAAGGAGACAGATTAAGGGCTGTCAGTGTACAAACAACATAAAAAATATTAATTGATCATAATAATATAAAATACACACATACAATACAAAAATGATATACTAATAAGGAGTGGAATTCCCTGCCGGAGTCTGTGTTTCCCGATAGCTATAACCTGGGGTCTAATAAATTATTTCTAGGTAAGCGTGCTCCACCTTCGGCCTCATCATAACTAACCATCAGGTGAGATGGTGGTCAAAGGCGAACCTATTATCTATATATATAAAAGAAAGTCGTGTTAGTTACACTATTTATAACTCGAGAATGGCTGAACCGATTTGGCTGAAAATTGGTAGGGAGGTAGCTTAAAACCAGGAGACGGATATAGGATATTTTTTATCCCGGAATTCCCACGGGATCGGGATTTAAGCGGGAAAAACATCCCACGCGAACGAAGAAGAAATGGAGAGTAGGGTAGGGGTAGGGTTGGTGTAGGGTAGGGGTAGTGTAGGATAGGGGTAGGGTAGGGTAGGGGTAGGGTAGGGGTAGGGTAGGGTAGGGGTAGGGTAGGGTAGGGTAGGGGTAGGGTAGTGGTAGGGTAGTGGTAGGGTAGGGGTAGGGTAGGGTTAGGGTAGGGGTAGGGTAGGGGTAGGGGTAGGGTAGGGTTGGGGTATGGTAGGGTAAGGGTAGGGTGGGGTAGGGTTAGGGTAGGGGTAGTGTGGGGTTAGGGCAGGGGTAGGGTATCGGTTGGGTAGGGTAGTGTAGGGGTAGGGTAGGGTAGGGGTAGGGTAGGGTAAAGGTAGGGGTAGGGTAGTGGTAGGGTAGGTGTAGTGTAGGGGTAGCGTAGGGGTAGGGTAGGGTTGGGGTATGGTAGGGGTAGGGTAGGGGTAGGGTTAGGGTATGGGTAGGGTAGGGGTAAAATAGGGTTAGGGGTAGGGTAGGGGTAGGGTATCGGTTGGGTAGGGGTAGGATACCACGCGAACGTAGTCGTGGCGGGTCAGCTAGTTATAAATAAAAACAAAAATAAATCTTTTAATAGAATGTTATTTTAGCATAGCATATAGCCATAGCGCATAGCCAATACTCCCGTATTGGCTATGCGCGCTACCCACTAGAGCTCAATATACAACATTAGTTTTTATTTATGCGAAATTAAAAATAATTAAAGATAAATTATTATATTAGGGAATAATCGTTAGCTTTATGATTATGAATTATCAATTCATTATTTTCAATTTGTGCTGTATTAGTTTTAAATCAGACTGTGATGTATTATTTTGAACTGAACTATAATGCTATTTGAATTATTTAAAATTTAACTTATATTTGTTTGTAATTTATTTTTTTATACTTTTTAATGATTTTTTTTTACTTTGACATTTAATCTTTTATTGATTTTTTTATTTTTTATTTTGACATTTAATGTTTTATTGATGATTTTATTTTATTTTGACATTAACTTTTTATGGATTTTTTTTATTTTATTTAGACATTTAATTTTGTATAGTATTTTTAAAATCTAATTTTGACATTTTATCATACTATAATAATTTCATAACTATGACTGACAAGGCTAACATAATTATCTATTTTTTTATCTTGTACCCACTTTTTATTTCCATACCCATGTGATGGTTAAACATGGAGAACTTTATTATTTATTTAAAACAAAACATCAATGTATATTTTTTTACCCATGTTTGCAAATTAATAAATGATTTATGATTTATAGATAATAGCTGTAGTTGTTGTTTTTTTTTATATTTATTAATATTAGCTATGTAATTATTTTAATGTTTGCTGTTAAGTTCGTTCGCATATTCTATATTCATTAAGTTAAACAGGCAAACCAATTATTAGCCATGCAAAACTGTACTAAACAAATGTTATAATGTATTTAGTGTATCACTGTTAGTTTTCTAAATACATATATAAAATAAAATAGAAACCTGAATATAGTTTGTTCAGAATCAGTAACTGAATCGATTACAATATTTTTTACACCATGTTACATTTTGCCACAAAAATCTTTAAAAAAGTTTATAAGCTGGATACCGGTCAATCAATGCCGCCGGCGGAATATGGTCAAATTATATCAATGAAGACGACGAGCGGCGCGGCGCGGCTTGGTGACTCTGTCTTTATACAGACAACCAGGTAACATATAAGCTTATAACTTGGTACAGTGGTACCCAGCTGATAAGGCGCGTCGTGAATCTTCGTACGCGCAGAAAGTATGGCCCCGAAGATTAACGAAAGAATGTTTAACTTACAATCAACTTTAGATCACTATTATAAGGTTCATAATACACTGCAGCTGTTAGTTCCGTCTCACTCACGCGTCACGCGTCGCGCGCTAAAATGGCGGCAGCTGCCGACTAATAGCGGTAACGCCGGTAATGGAAAAAGAAGCGCGGAGTGTGGAGCGTGCCGATTAGACAATAGCATTTCCCGCGCTTTGAAAAATTAATTTATACTACACCTGCTTGGAAAGTACCTTGATACTTTATCAAATTTACGGTAGAAAGTACGTCATTGCATATCAAACAAATATGCGGGGAGAAAACGCATCTGAGCGGGAGAGAAAAGTGTATGAAAATCCATTTCTTACGTGGTTTTTCTTTTTTAATTTTGGGTAAGACTATGCACCGGTAACCTAAATATCAAAAGCCAAAAAGTTTTTACAGTGAGTTTTTATCTCCAAGTTCGCAAAATGACACTGGCCACTAGCTGTGTGTTGGATGGTGTCGGGCTGGCAGTGCGACCCTGCGGCGGCAGGATAAACAATTTGAAAAAAGAAAATGTGAAAATTGCAGACGCCATTGGCGCCATTTGTGAAAACAGTGTTACATTAAGCTTCACTAACTGCAACAATTTCAATATAAATTTCAATTAGTAAAGATTTAGTTTTTAGGGTTCCGTAGCCGAATGGCAAAAAACGGAACCCTTATAGTTTCGACATGTCTGTCCGTCTGTCTGTCTGTCTGTCCGTCCGTCCGTATGTCACAGCCATTTTATTCCGAAACTATTAGGACTATACATGTAAAACTTGGTAGGTAGATGTATTCTGTGAACCGCTTTCCGATTTTAAGAGAAAAATTAAAACATATTTAAAATAAAGGGGGCTCCCCATACATGGAACTGAAACTGAAAATATTTTTTTTCATGAAACCTATACGTGTGTGGTATCTATAGACAGGTCTTTAAAATGACATTAAGGTTTCTAAAATTACTTTTTCATAAAGTTAATTGTTTCAAAGATATACGCTTCCAAAGTGGTAAAATTCTATAACTTCTATAATAATGAAGTGAAAAATCTAAAAAAAACCATATATTGTAGATCTTAATGTAAACTTTCAACCAAAATTGGTTTGAACGAGATCGAGTCACCAGTTTTTGAGATACAGCATATTTTCTAAAACCGCAAATATAACTTTGTAATTCATACAAACACTATGAAAAACAAAGTTATTTAGCGTAGTTGTAAAAATGTAAATAAGTTAGTTTTTAAGAAATTTTTAAGGTTTTTTTTTATTCGTCAAATAAATATACATATTATATTATATTATTATAGTTACTACGGAACCCTTCATGGGCGAGTCCGACTCGCACTTAGCCAATTTTTCATTTTCCTCGTAGGCGTAGTATAAAGCACTATGTATCACTCGAGAGAAAGTGCGATTCCCGATCTCGGGTGTTTTAAAGCCCTCGCCTACGGCTCGGGCTTCAAACGACACCCTCGACGGTAATCGGTCACTTTCTCCTCTCGGTGAACAATGTACTATTTCTGCGCAGGCACATCGGTAAGTCATATCAGTTGGGTACTACTGTAATTTTATATGGTACAGTTTTAAAATTATGTACTTAGATTCTATACATAAAAACACTAGACCCGTGTTTCGTATAATGATATACTAATGTTTATAGAAGGTTTTCTGTTTTATATCTGTTTTATCCTTTTGAAAAACAGTATGCGCTAGTTCTAGAAAAAGTACAAAAAGCATTCCTAAGATACCTTTACAAACACTTGTATGGGTATTATCCATTCCTGTATCCCACTAAATTTCTGTTGGGTTGCTTGTCTTTGAATTCGTTGGAAGTGAGACGGTCGCGTGATCAGATGACTGTGATATTTAAGATTATCAGGGGAATGATTGATGCACCTGACCTGCATAATGAGGTCTGCAATCTGTTTGTCCCGGACAAGTACTGTGCTGATAGAAAACACCGCCTACTGGCTGTTCCCACTCGTCGCACAGTTGCACACTCCAAGTCGCCTATTCCTCGAACTCTAGCCGCTATTAACGCTCTCTTGGACTCAAACACAGATTTAGATATGTTTGTGGATGAATGGAAGATAATATTGTCAGAATGTTTGAAGTTTTGTGAGAAGAATGTGTGAATGTGCTAAATAAATTACATATAAAGTATATTAAATAGTGTAATTGGTTTCGGCCGTTCTATTTAATGAATTAAATTAAATAAATATCCCATAACTCTAGGATATGAATGGAACCATATCAAATAATCAACTGGCATAAGAATATTTTTTCAAATACATGTACCTATATTATAAATATGTATTCTACTTCTATGTATGTATAGATCTGTTTATTGTATCTTTATAAATTATGTTATTAGTATGTTTTAATTTACGTAATTAGTATTTATACACACTGTCTACCATCTCTACTTCAACTCTCCTGTCGCAGGTCTGCTGGAAGATATTTCATTTGAAATAAGCAGCACCTTTGTGCTCTTTTATCTGTAATAGTCTTTATTTTGTTTTTTTTTTAAGTGCCATGTGTGTACATAAATAAATAAATATATTTTTGTTTTATTTTCATTTATGGGAGTCTAGGAAGGTTTAACAAGTGAGAATCACAATTAAATTGCAACTATTTTCCCATACAAACTGGTTGTACCAGTTAAACAGTGCATTCAACCCAGCATAAGACACATTAATTGGCCGAATGACTTATACCAGGACTTTTAATTTGATGCAGTAGACTGACAGTTTCAATGTTGTAAGGTAATGACGACTGCGAAATTGTATTTTAACTAAATTAATCGATTCTGGAATAAAATCGAATAACGATGTAAACAAGTATTTTAATCTAGGGGCACGGCAGTGCCCCCGTCAAGTCGAGCAAAAAAGCGGCACGGCCGTACCATACTTTTCTCGAAGCAGTTCAGGCCATTTTCGACTCCCTATAACTTCGTTGTGGATAAAACTAGTAGCCTGAATTTTCAGTAGCCAAGCAAGCATTGTATAAACACGGTATATTTCAAATTTCATTCAATTTAAACCAGTAGTTTAAGAATTATAACGAGTCAAAGTTTCTTAATTTTGTCACTCACTGACTGACTGACCGATCATCAAAAGTCTAAGGCACTTCTAGCAGACATAGAAGCTTCAAATTTAGAATACAATTAGTGTTTAGTGTATGAATCAAGGAAAAACTAAAATATGTTTAATTGCTTTTTTTTAATGATAATAGGCTCGCGTTTGATGTGGTCGAAGATGGAGCACCCTTGTCTAGAAGCAGAACTATCTAATAAAAGGAGTGAGATCCCATAAAAAACAATACTTGTCAAAAAAACCAAGTCTCGCAACTCAATTCTACTTCCGTAAAAAGTTGTGAGATCCATGTAATACCAAGTCGGTTATTAATTTATTCAGTGCCTAAGGGACCTTTTGTCTTAAGTTGTTACGTAATTATCTAACCTAACAACATTTTATAGTGACCATATCAATATTAAAAATCTTTAACGTTTTAAATAAATAGATTGACTTGGTAATCACACTAAACAATCTAATTTAATGTTTTACTTGTGAGGTATATTGTGTTTTCATGCGATGGCCGAGTCAATCTATTTATTTAAAACGTTCAAGATTTTTAATATTAATATGGTCACTATAACATATTGTTAGGTTAAATAATTACGTAACAACTTAAGACGGTCCCTTAATTAAATTAATAACCGACTTGGTATTACATGGATCTCACAACTTTTTACGGTAGAAGAATTGAGTTGCGAGACTTGGTTTTTTTTATAAGTATTGTTTTTATGGGATAATATTGTGTGAAATTAACAAAAACTAAAATAAAACTATTAGATCATATTTTTTTACAACATGTCCCTGTATCAGTACCCTAAGGAGTGGAATTCCCTCTACACACACACACACACACACACACACACACACACACACACACACACACACACACACACACTAACACACACAGGTGATGTTACCTGGAGAGGTGTAGTCCCTGGCGGCGGTCTCGGCGGCGGCGAGCGCGGCGGCGGCGGCGGAGCGCAGGCGCCGCGAATGGGCGCGCGCTCGGCTCACTTCACCGCTCAGCGACAGCACCTCGCGCAGGGTCGACTCGGCTTCGCGCGACACCTGCCAAACGACCATATAATTATGATGCCACGAGAAGCTAGAATCGGCCACAAAGGTGGTTGAAACACGCATACGCAGTGCATCATCCTCCTTTTTAAGTCGGTCCCTCAGTGCTGAGGATCGTGGCTACGATGGAAACGTTGCAACAGGCTCCTCCATCTACTACGGTCATCAGTTTGATGGAGAGCTTGGGAAATCGGCATCTGCAGTACTTCGGACAGCAGGTCAGGCCATCGTCTGGGACTACGTCCTCTTGGTCGTTTACCGTCTACGTCGCCGGTAACGATGAGCTTTTCCAGGTTGTCTGAACTTCGACGTGCTATATGGCCAAAGTACTGCAGTTTTCTGTGGAGACATATTGTGGAGAGTCGCTGTTGTGTGTCTTGCTTGAGGTCCTGTAAGATCAAGATGTTAGTGCGACGTGCTGTCCAGGGGATGCGTAGCATTCTTCGCCAGCACCACATCTCTGCTATAAATGATTCTATATCCATATTTTATTTCAATCAACAGACGATGGCCGTGCGCACGTTGCCCTTTTAGTGCTATGTTTGTTTGAGCATTATTTTTAGAGATTATATTTAAGGTAGCAGAGATTTACTTTAGACAGCACTTTGGAGAATAAGTTAGAGAGAACAATGACAAGGCGTGAAGTCGCAGTAATGAATGTGCTTTATTAAAATAGAATTGTGTATATATAAATCGTAATGTTTACATAGGTTGTAACAGTGGTCATTGTATTAATTTATAGTATTTAGAAAAGTATCCCTCTTTGTGCATTGTGTGCGGTTGGTTATCAAAGTGAAGGGTATGCTACAACTTCGACTCGAACAGATTAACTGATGTAAGGAAGAGAGGGGTGAGAAATCCCGCGAGTAGCGGCGTTTAGCGTCCGATGCCAGAAGAAGCGAGCAGCGAAAATTTGTAGCGTGTGTGGCGAGGCCATATAAAATATATGAAATGTACAGGAAATGTGGCGGCCTTTTGTGGTTGTGAGTTCGTGAGTCCGAAATAGAATCAAATTTTGAGTGATACATGTGACAGTGGTAGCGGTGTCGAGCTCAAAAAACGCTGAAACCATTTTTGTTTCTATTGCACGACGCACGCTATGCCGCAGAGAGCATTATATCTGTAGACGCGGGAAGCGTGGAGAGCGGGGGAAGATCAAAGTTTATATGAATTTATGTTTTTTTTGTATGAAACTACACTTCTGGACACATCTATTGGCCCACCTTGTATTTTCAGTTTCGTTTGGTCCTAGCTAAAATTTTATATTAGGTCGAGTAAAAAGTTTTTATGCAGTTTTGAACCTGGCACATTCACAATTTCATTCAATAGTCTTTTTTTGAATTTCGAACACAGAATTTAAAGAAACAAAAGACAATTTGGAGCCTGTTTGTTGATATCAAACAATCGAATACTAAGAAAACTTGGTTTTATTGGTTTACTTGGATTTAATTCTTGAAAAAGTGATTGATATCTTTGCTTTTGCAACAAACATTACTTATTCTTAACATTAAGGTGAGGTTCTATCAATAATCTATGGATACTTCACCTGAAGTCGCCGCCCAAGCTGTGGCACTTATTCAGGCCGGACACAGCCAAAGAAACGTGAGTGCTCAACTTAATTTAAGTCGATCTGCGGTCCGAAATGTTTATCGGAGGTACCTAGAGACTGGCGGCTTTGTTCGTCGCCAAGGAAGGCCACGATCTCGGGTCACAACTGAAAGGCAGGATCGATTCATCGTGACGACCAGCTTGAGAAATCGTCACCTTACCTCCATTGAGATACAAAACCAACTTCGCGACTTCCACGGAGTATCTGTGAGCGCTCGAACTGTTCGGAGAAAATTAAAAGAACGCGATATGATACCACACAAGCCAGCTAATGGGCCCAAACTAAAGCGAGCCCACCGAACAGCGCGCCTTCATTTCGCACGCAGTCATTTAAATTGGACACAGCAAGATTGGAGCCGTGTACTCTTTTCTGATGAGTCTAAAATTGTGTTACATGGCAATGATGGAAGGAAGAAGGTCTACCGGCGTAAGGGAGAGCGTTTCGCACAATGCTGCTTTGAAGAGAGGGTTGCTTATGGCGGTGGCTCATGGACTGTCTGGGGCGGTATATCCGCGAGCGGCAAAACTCAACTTGAGGTTGTTACAGGACCACGGCTGCCAACATTAAATGCTGAAAGATACATTCGTGAGTGCTTAGAACCTCACGTGATACCATACGCGGACTATGTGGGCCCAAATTTCCTTTTTATGCATGATAATGCAAGAGCCCATGCGGCCGGCATCGTCAGGGAATATCTTCTGGATGTGAACATCACAGTTATGGACTGGCCAGCCAGAAGCCCAGACATGAACCCCATTGAGCACATGTGGGACGAGCTAAAAAGGCGTGTTAGGGCTCGTCAGCCAGTTGCCCAGACGATGCAGGAGTTGAAAACTGCCATAGAAGAGGAATGGGAGATGATCCCTCAAAATTTCATAGAGCGGTTGATAAACTCTATGCCTAATCGTATGAGAGCTGTGGTAGATGCCCATGGAGGCAACACGCGTTATTAAATTAGACCTTTATTTGATAAAACATGTTTTTATTCAAAAATTAATTGCCTTTAACAAGGCGCATATCCGACTTGTTAGGCGTAGGTCCATGTCGTATGGTATTCTGAATTCAAATTTAAAACTATACGATCGAAAAAGATGGTAAAATGTATCAGGTTTAAAACTGCATCAACAGTTTTTGTTCAATCTAGCAATCATATTTCGGTAGGGGCCATCGAAACCTAAACTCTAAGGTGGGCCAATAGATGTGTCCAGAAGTGTATATAGTTTAAAAGTTATGAAATGTAAGAATTTATATATGGGGGCGTCCAAACAAAAATGGTCCAGAAGTGGGAAATTGAGTTAAAACTATATTCGGTATCTAGAATAGTCAATTGATAGTAAGGATTGAAGAAATATTAAAAAACTGGCACATTTTCTTTAATCAGACGTTTGAAGTTGAAATGAGAAGGTAGTATGGGGTATTGAAACTTATTTTATTCTAAAAATATTGACATGCCGTCCAGTGGTACCTTTTACAACACTTTTCTCTTAAAAGTTACTGGTGATGATGGAAACATCGTATTAAGTAATTTACTATATTAACTTGCAGATAATAGAGCATTAATTAATAATCAATAAAAATTGCAAACTGCAATGTTTACACTAAACTTTACCAAAAGTTCTTGTATCTCGGAAACTAAATGTCGAGAAATTGATCCTTTTTGCTTGGACGCCCACATAAAGCACACGCCCACATCATTAACTGATTTGCACAATATTTACTTGATCTGTTCATTATTATTCTATTAAGTCTGCGTGAATGCGCGCACCTGTGCGGTCAACCGTGTGATCGCGTTTCTCGTAATGGCGCGAAATAGTGTAACAATGATATCGACTACGGTCAAATGTAATACGTGCAATATGGTGATTAGTGAATTGCTTGCCTTTGTGCAAAATAAAATTGATGTGATGGACGAGGAGAGCTTAGTCCGTATCTGTATGACTTCTTTCTCCGTGGAAGAAGTATCACTTGCGAAGAAATTGCTGTTTGAGTAGGGCCATCAACAAAACGCAAAGTTAATAGAAGAGGTGCAGGAAAAAATGAAAGAGATTTGTTTGATATAATTACCCTGTTAAAAGAAACAGATCCCGAGGTGGTGCCAATATTTGTGGCACGCGAATTACAAAAACTACCACCGGTCACTTTTGATCACCTAGACGCCACCCGCCTTCTAAAAGATATAATTTTAATTCAAAGAGAACTACAGACCTTAAAGGAAACCTATGTTACTAAAGAAGAATTTTCGTTAGTTAAGGAGGACATCAAACAACTAAAAATTAATCCTGCTTCACAAACCATTTCAAATCTCATTCGTTATAACTGCAAATCACCTGACCTACCTTACATTGTGGAACCAACAGTTAACGACAGCGTCGAGCTATATCTATCTCCCTTACGCCATACACCTACACATAGTGATATCCTGCTCAACAATTGCGATGATGCGTGTATGACGAAAGAGCGCGTGGAGGCCCGCACCGCGGTTTCGAACACAGGGAACGACGAGGGAATGCAGGTGCGTGATACATGCGGCGCGGTGGGCCTCAGTGGCACGTGTATTGATACTAGTGGTAGGGGTACCTATGCGAGTGCCGCGGCTGCCGTCGCTGTGTCAACGCCGTACAAATCAACAAAAACAGTTGTTTCAATACAAAACAAACAGGACGATGAACCTGATGAGGGATGGATTTTAGCCGGAAAGAAAAAGAAAAACAAGGAAAGATTTATCGGAACTCAAGGTCGGGCCATTATCGATCAAAAATTTAAAGCTGCCGACATATCAATACCATTGTTTATTACAAATGTCGATAAAAGTGTGTCTGAAAATGATATTGCTTCATACATATTATCAAAGACACAGACTCAAGTAAAAATTGAAAAAATAAATATGAAATTGAAAAAAGATTACAATGCGTATAAGATTTTTGTACCTAGATATAAATTGCATACATATTTAGATGAAAATTTGTGGCCGGAGGGAATATCTTTTCGTAAATTTATAGACTTCAAGACTATTTCATATAAAAATACACATAATGGATCACAGCACGAACAAAAATAGACCTAAAACAAGTACTTTTGTTAGTTTTAATTGCAAATCCATCACTAGATCGGTGGATTATGTGAGATTGTTATGTCAGAGCTCTGATATAATAGCACTGCAAGAAACATGGTTGATGCCTCACGATATTCCTTTTCTGGGCAGCATTGACCCTCAGTTTGACTTCGTGGGAAAGTCAGCGGTGGACACGTCGGTGGGCATCCTACGAGGTCGACCATACGGTGGAGTTGGAATATTATGGCGCAAAAACGCCTTTGATAATGTGTGTTCCGTAACATGAGAAAGTGAGCGTCTTATTGCTATTAAAATAACTGTAGGTGGTAAAATGTTCCTAGTTTTCTCGGTATATATGCCAACTGAATCAGTAGATAATTTAAGCGAATTCGTGGAGTGTTTAAGTGAGATGAATGCAGTGGTAGAAAGTAGTGGTGTGGATGCCATATATATCTTAGGAGACTTTAATGCGAAACCAAGTGGATTGTTCGGTGCGGAGTTATTGAACTTTGCGTATGAGGTGCAGTGGCGATGTGCGGACGTGGACTTACTCGGCAGCGATTCGGACACGTATACGTATGTAAGTGATGCACACGGTAGTACTAGCTGGTTGGACCATTGTTTGGTAACTGAGGCAGCTTTTAACTCTATTATGGATATTAAAGTATTATATGATATCTCCTGGTCGGACCATTTACCTATGTTAATTATATGTGATCTTCATGTACTTAAGCCAAAAGTTACTTATGAAAAGCTTAAACATAATAATGTAATATGGGGAAATAGGGACTTGTCACAAACTGAGTTATATACCAAATATTGTAATGATAAGCTTAAATATGTAGATTTTCCAGCAGAATTCACAAAGTGTTGCGATAATAAATGTAGTAATATAGAACACAGAACTATTATAGACAATTTATATAGTGAGATTATAAATATACTTAGTGAAGGTGCAATAATTAGTCATAAAAAGGGTTTTCAGTGCAAAAAACGATACAAAATAGGGTGGAATAAATATGTTAAAAAAGCGCACGGACAGGCTCGTCTTAATTTTCAAAATTGGACTTTAAATGGTAGACCAAAAAGTGGAATATTGTACGAACAAATGGTTGAAAGTCGAAAGATATTCAAAAGTAAATTAAAATGGTGCCAAAATAACATAGAACAATTAAAAATGAATATCATTGCGGATCATCACGACGCGAAAAATTTTGGTAGTTTTTGGAAATCAACAAACAGTTTGAATCACAAGTCGAGCCTACCCGTGAGTGTCGAAGGTGTGAGTGATCCTAAGGAGATTGCTAACCTATTTGGTAGATCCTTTCGAGTCACATCTCCCCTAGGTGCGTCGTCTGATGGGTCGGAGGTTTTTGTTGGAACCAGAGATATGCCTACCAGATTCACAGCCAAGGAAATAGCTAATGCTATAAGGGATCTGAAGAGGGGAAAGTCACCCGGTCATGACAGTTTGAGCGTTGAGCATCTTCGTTATGCAGGTAAACACTTGCCGAGAGTATTAGCAATGTTGTTCTGTTTTTGTACAAGTCATTCGTATCTTCCAGATAATTTACTAAAAACTATAGTTACACCTGTTATAAAAAACAAGACTGGAGATTCGAGTGATAAAAACAACTACAGACCTATTTCCCTGGCTACTATATTTGCTAAGGTACTGGACAGTCTGATTGATCGGCAGCTGGATAAGCATTTCACCTCCCACGACGCCCAGTTTGGGTTTAAGCCACATTTATCCACGGAAACAGCTATCCTCTGTCTCAAGCACACTGTTCAGTACTACACATCTAGAAAAACGCCTGTGTATGCATGTTTCCTGGATTTATCCAAGGCCTTTGACCTGGTGTCATATGACTGCCTATGGAAGAAGTTGACACAGAATACGGATCTACCAAGAGATGTAGTTCAGTTACTAAAGTACTGGTACAATAATCAGTCCAACAGTGTAAAATGGGGGGGAGCCTTGTCGGATGCATACAGGTTGGAATGCGGGGTGAGACAGGGAGGCCTTAGCTCACCTAAGCTTTTCAACTTGTATGTAAACGAACTGATATGTGAACTCAGCAATACCAATATCTGGTGTTCCATTGATGGGCAATGCGTTAATAACATCAGCTATGCGGATGATATGGTATTGCTGAGCCCATCCATCAGCGCGCTTAGGAGGCTACTTGAGGAGGCTATGTGAGGACTATGCGGTGGCTCATGGTCTTAGGTACAACGCGACTAAAAGTGAGCTTTTAGTTTTTAAAGCCGGTAACAAATGTTACGATACAGTCCCACCAATCACCTTAGGGGGCGCGTTGCTCACCAGAGTCAAGCGGTTCAAGTACCTGGGACACTGGGTCACCGATGACCTGTCCGACGATTTGGATGTAGAAAGGGAGCGCAGAGCATTGGCCGTGAGGTGTAACATGCTAGCTCGTAGGTTTGCACGATGTACTGATGACGTAAAGATCACATTGTTTAGAGCGTACTGTCAGTCTCTGTACACGTGCGCCCTATGGGTCAATTACACTAAACGCTCCTACAATGCTCTGCGAGTCCAATACAATAATGCTTTCAGGGTAATGTTGGGGCTACCGCGCTTTTGCAGTGCGTCGGGGATGTTTGCGAAGGCAGGTGTGCCTGATTTTTTTGCATTAATACGGTCGCGTATAGCATCCTTGATGCGGCGAGTGCGCGATAGCTCCAACAGCCTGATAGTTGTCGTCGCCGGCAGGATGAATAGTCCAATAATGTGGCACTGGATGACGACTCACAGAGCGTCATTCACATACATTAAATAATTACTTTTTCTTCTAATTTGTCTTGTTATTATTGTATTTTATATATATTTTAAATTTGTGTGTTTATTTTTTGTTTATGTGTAAATGTGTCTCCATATGGACTTTGGTCTGAAAATAAAGTATTATATTATTATTATTATTATAAAGGACCATAGTAAATGCAAAATCAAAGTAGATTCCTGGTTCAAATCACAAAATTTTACAGAAACAGAGAAACTCATGGAAGTGTAAATCATTCATATCACACAGCCCAACTTTGTTTATTAAGTTTATTTTTATCTTGTCTTTTTTTTCTGTTTAAATTATTTTAATTAAATTTTTGTTAATTAACTTTTGTATGGAGCATTACATCATGTTTTCTGAATCCTGAAAAGGGCATTGTCAGCTGCGCTATATTTTATAATATTGCAGCTGACATCGTCGTTCCTAAATAAACTATTTTACTATTTACTATAGTCACTAAACTGAAGAAAATTATATCTAACCAATTTTTCGAAAAACACTGAAACTATTACTTGTTATACACTTCTCTATTAGCAACTCATTCCGAGTGCTTACCTTGCCTACTGTATACTAAAAAAGTATTTTATTTCCTAAATTGTACAAAAAACACTTAACACTTCAGAATTACAAATAGGGCAAAGAATGTTTTAATGAGCTCTGGCACCCAATATGAGATTAACTTGTTTTTACTGTCTCTTGTTTTACTCTAATACTGTCTGTGAAAACTTGTAATTGGCATTCTTTCAATATTTTACTTCAATATGTATCTAACAATATGTTGTTACAAGCGGGACCCAATCGTACATATATTTTTTTAACATTGAGCTTATCACTTTTTTAAATTAAAATATGCTTATTTCTTCCATTTCAGTTGAGCAGTCGAGTTTTTAAATTACTTTTTTTAACCTGAAGAAACCTTCCTAACAACAACTAATAGAACAAAATAATAAAAGTGTGCTCATAAGTTTTTAATTTAATCTTTATAAATACCGACCAGATTACAAAAGACCTTTCAGTACCTTTTTCCTATCCTAACCTATCAATAGTGATCTTTTGGTAGGTACTGAAAGATGTGTGAGGAAAATAGAAAGCCCCTGTCGGCTTTCTACATGTGTTTTATAATTACCTTATGTAAAGGTTTGACAGACACCCTCATTACTTCAGAGCTGAGCGACTTCTGTTTCTTGACAAACTCCTTGAAGGACTCCACTGTAGTTGATATCTCGTTCGGCAGCTTATTTTGTTTAGGAGGCTCGCCTGTAACATTTAAATGTAAAACTCAATCAATCTCACAACCTTTTTCTTAGGTTCAGTATCCAGAGTTCAAATAAAATAAATATGTGAGATTAGGTAACAAAGACACGATTACCAAAATTAACACCAAACATAAAAAATAGGCCAAGTGCGAGTCAGACTCGCCCAGGCCATGAAGGACTCCGTAGCAACTACGCAAAATAACTTTGATTTCATAGAGCTCATATGAAATACAAAGCTATATTTGCGGTTTTAGAAAATGTGCTATATTAAATCTCAAAACTGCTGAGTCCACCTCTTGCAAACCAATTTTCCGTTGAAAGTTTTCATTTGAAGATTTTTGAAAATGGTTTTAGAAACCTCGATGTCATTTTTAAAAACCTGTCTATAGACACCACATACATATAGGTTTGATGAAACAAAATATTATAAATAGTTTCAGTTCCATGTATGGGTAGCCCCCTTATTTTTTATTATTTTTGTTTAAAAATCGGAAAGAGTTTCACAGAATACGTCTACCTAAAAAGTTTCACATGAGTAGTTCTAAACATAGTTTTAGAATATATAAGTTCATATATACAGTATCGGAATAAAATAGCTGTAACATACGAACGGACAAACAGACTTGACGAATTTATAAGGGTTCCGTTTTTTGTTATTCGAACCCTAAAAAGGGCTGCCTTTTTTGTAAATTATTATTCAAATAACTCAAGCAAATGAATAAAACAGAAGCTTAATATAAAAATATGGCTTGCCATAGAAGTTGTGCTTTTGTGAGATAATGTATAATACGTTTATTCATAAGTAAACTGTATGAAAGTATTTTTTATTTAAGTTATCGTTTTTAGAGTTATTTGAA
The DNA here is from genome assembly GCA_943138885.2 of Tholera decimalis. Lineage (NCBI taxonomy): Eukaryota > Metazoa > Arthropoda > Insecta > Lepidoptera > Noctuidae > Tholera > Tholera decimalis. Next base: position 30,524,736 of record OW964551.2, read on the forward strand.
CAAGAATTTACTACAATAAACAGCCCGCATTAGCTCTTCTGTAGTCTATCAATAACAGAATTTTAAATATTTACCAAGCGGAAAATATATACATTTATTTAAAACTTCATGCCTTAGGGAACTTTGTGCCTCCTGCCGAGTTTGCGGGAATGTTCTAACAAGATACCGCGGCCCCGGAACGCAAGGGCAACTGAAAGAGCAGGGTGGGTTTTTAGTCAGTAGATGTCTGACACTCCCGCTCCACCCACAGCGGGAGAAGTCATTTGATGATTTTCCCACCCAGAAAAAAAGGAACTTTGTGCCTGTGCAGGCCATGCACGGTAGCGGAGAAAACAATAGCACACGTGCTCCTTGAATGCAAAGTATTCACCGAAACAAGAAAACAACCCAGTTTCTGCACACTGTGTTGGACTATTGTACGTATGTGGATGTGTAAAAGAATTCAGTGATCACCATAGGATCGCAGAATTGTTTTGCAGGCACCCTGAATAGACTGGGGGCCTTAAACTTCTGGAGGGAGGTAGGCTGACTGGTACGGGGAACTCTAGGGCCCACATACAATAGGTTCACGCAGGGGCAAAGTGCGGAAACCGAAACCCGGATAGATAGACGAGCCATCATCTGTTTAGCGAGCTGCCGAGACACGGTGATACTCACCAACAGCTTCCAAACTCCGATCTACTACTGTGAAATTCCTTACAGAAAAACCCAATAACACTTTTTATCGAACCCGAGACGGCGAGCACAAGGCTGAGCAGTCGCGATTGCGACCTCGACCAACGAGGCAGTTCGACCAGCGACCAGCACCCATAAAGATAGACGAGTGCTATTCGAAAAACTAAAGTTTGCCATATACTTACTTTTAGCATCAGATGTTGTATTTGTGATGCCGCTAGTGTTTGGGGCGACGCCCCCCAATCCGAAGCTCGTGGTAGCTACATGAAAAAGTTATAATTATTATATTGTTTTGTTTTCAGAAACCAATGCGCAAATCAATTAAGCCAGTCGTTTTAAATTTTGTTGAAAACAAAGAAAAACTTAACTAATTACTTTATTGATACGCGTTTGGCCTCAACCTGATGGTAAGCGATCATACAGTCGAAGATGAAGCACGCTTACCTTACCTTGAATTAGTAACCTATTCACTCAAGATTTTCTTAGGTTTCCATAATCAGATCCTGACTTATACATTCCATTATTAGATCAGCAACAGGAGATGATAATTACCAGGCACAAATATCTGAATTGCGTTAGAAAGTATTAAAAAACAAAGGCCCTATGTGCCTATAAAACTTGAAAGTTTTCCTTGCTTCTCTGGGATGCCATCATCAGATTATTATTTGGTGACATTGGGACAACCTCAGGAGTTAGGCTTTCGAAAAAGAATTTTGAAAATCGGTGCACAATCGGCGGAGAAATCGATGAACATACATAAAAATTACATATAGCCGAGCATAGTACCTCCCCCTTTTTGAAGAAGATAAAAACCCGTTAACACATTTTGCCCAAGCCGGAAATCGAACCCGACATCTGTTGCTTAGCAGTCGTGCTTGCGACCACTAGACCAACGATGCAATCACGACTTATAATATGCGGCGTGGGCCTAGTCGCAGGATATAGTCTGTAGTGAATTTATACAGAAGTTTTAAACAATATGTAAAATACCTGAAATTGATGGCTGTGTGCCAGTGACGCTGGTTGTACCCAACTTTGCACCTGTGAAAAAAAATTGTTTTTATGTCACTTTCTTATTAACATAACTATTGAAATTATCAAGTAACGAGTAACTACTTCTGAACTACAGACATTATTTAATTGAATACACAGTAGTTTACTATTGTAAAGTATCTCTTTAATGGGTGGCCTATCAACAATTCTATTCCTTAAAAAAAAACAACAAATATGCTACCTATTACAATTTACAGCTAACACATTTAAAGCAAGCAACATAACTATTTTAACCAAGTGAGTTGGTTTACACCCCAGACAAACCTATTTATTATTTTTATAACGATACGAACTACCTGTTGTCCAAGACTGTTCGGAAGACCTTTCATTCCAAATTCCGTCCATTATTTCAGGTGTGGATTTCAAAAATGGAAATGTCAAAAGCGTTACATACAGACAGTTTTTTGTATTTATTAGTATTATAGGATTATTACCGTTACACATGCAAGCATGCTGGGCAAGCAAATTATAAATTACGTAAATACATTGATGACAGCAATGCTTGTTGTCTCAATGCTAAGCTCCCAAGTGACAAAGATGCACAAACTTTGATTAAGATTTAGAAACATTATATACATTCAACCTCTTTAGCAATATAAAAATTTATGCACTACTACTATGGTAGGTTGGGAAAGAATGTCACTCACACACACACAGGATATTTCTTTTTTTTCAGTTTTTGTATCATGATTTAGGACTTTAGAGTCCCGTGTAGTCTGTTTTAAGTACTAGAAATACATAATCTAGCTACCTAAAAATAATTATTATTATCAACAAGTAACATCTCACCAGAACTAGGCGTAATGATATGATAAGGGCCCCTTTTACCACTTAAGACCTTGTACCTGCTCTCCGGTTCACAAGGTATAGGACTAAGTTCGAAGTTAGGTTTTGTCAATATAGCGGGGGGCGGTAACATCTGAAATGTTTGTGTTACCGGTATCAACAGACCATGGATTGGAGAACTTGGGTTCATGGTGCTGAAAGGAAGGGAAAAGATTTAGGACAGACAGGTAGCAAGGGTAACAAGAAGAAGCAAGATGTTTGTCATATCCAAACAAGATGTTTGTCATATCCTAGCAAAAAGTTTGTCATATCCAATCAAGATATTTATCATATCCAAGCGAGATGTTTGTTATATCCAAGCGAGATGTTTTTCATATCCTAGCAAGATGTTTGTCATATCTAATCAAAATGTTTGTCATATCCAATCAAGATGTTTGTCATATCCAAGCAAAATATTTGTCATATCCAAGCAAGATGTTTGTCATATCCAAGAAAGATGTTTGTCATACAAATCTATCACTGCAGAGAGCTTTTATTGCAAACTAAGCCTATTGAGTATAGTTTGCCATGATACTTTAAATTCTTAACAAACAATTTAATTTTAATTTACAAGTAAGCATCATAACTTTATGAACTCTACCATACTCTGGACTATTATCAATTTTTATATTGTTAGAACACATTAGATGTACACATTTGATACTGGTCATGACATGCTTACATTAAATCATGTTAATGCTAGTTTTGTTTACATTATACCTAAGAAAGTTTGCCATAGTAGTTGTGAATAAAACAAAGCTGTATCATTAGAACTTAAAACGGGATATTTACCATGTGTACTTATTGTTTAGAGTTTCCGATATTTCGGCACTGTTGCAAGCGACATGATCACGGATGAACTGAAGTCATTGCGGGTGGACGTTTATGAGCAGACAAATTAGTTTACCCTCTTTCTCGTTCGTAATATCCCGTTTTAAGTATTAATGATACCGTTAGAGACCATGTTAGCTTAAAAACAAATTACCTAAAATGCTAGTAGTGGTGGTAGCAGTACTTGTAGAACCAAATACACCAAAGCCAGTACTTTGAGTTGAGGCTGCAGTCCCAAATCCAAAACTTCCCAGCCCACCAAGACCTGTGCTGGCTGTAGTTGCAGGTGCACCGAAATTCAAGCCTGGAAATCACAAATGAGATTTGAGAACTCGCCAATTCCGTTCCATCATCGGACTATTAGACAAACGGCGATGCGCCATCGTTAGATGGTGGAAATCCCCATGGGCGTAGGAAGCGGGGGGCAAGGTGGGCCTTGCCCACCCCAGAATAGTCTGGTGCCCACCCCAGAATTTTTATTAACGAACAATTATGTTACAAGTGCGAATCGGATTCACCCATAAAAAGTTCCGTATCCAAGCAGATAAAAAAAACCTTTGTTCGCAAAAAACTTTGTTTTTTATAAATTACGAAGTTCTTTCGTCGACCGTTTGTATAGACCAAGTTATATTTGCAGTTTTTGAAAATGTTATATATCACATATACTGAGCTGTCAGTACCTATCTACCTACCATTCAAATTAATTTTCGATGTAAGTTTAGATTTTGCACTCTCTT